>JASWHV010000016.1:65365083-67865083 GCA_030760725.1 Neostapfia colusana
GCTATCATGATAGTTTTAGACTCTGCAGAGTTTGTACCACTTTACCCACAAGTTTGTGATTTCGTCACCCGTCGGCGACTGTAGAACCTCCATTATACCAGTACACAACCATCGGTGTATGGCCAAGAGATCACAAAATAGCCTTTACAAAGGGGCTACTAGATGTATGGACTCACTAAGGTTTCACCAGCAGGCTAGAATCTCCAATTCTCCCACCTACGGGCCCCCTGTTGTGCCATGCAGTTCCCAGGTTCCTCACTCGACTCCCATTCCCCGCGCCTTCCACGGGTCATAACAATCTAGCAACTTACCTAATTAGTCAGCTAAGCCGCACCCATATTTGGCCTTGTGGTGGAACTGTTGTCCTGGCATGGCTCGCATGAACCGGTCCTTAGATTTACGGCAAGTAAACCATCATCTCATTCTACCTCTTCCACAAAACAAGGCTTGCCTAGATCTCCCTCCGATTCATGTTCATCAACTTTTCATTATCATTATGAGTGCAGTAGCTAGACACTTCTATCTCGCTTCCCATAATCCCGTGGACTCAGCGAAGCAAAAAGTAAAAATGACCATACCCGACTCATCAACTGTCCCGGCGACAAGGGTGTTTAACAAAACTAGTAAACTCCTATGAAAGGGTTTCCCATCAAGTTGACTCAAGCACACACACCTTTTCGCAAACAAAACAGCTTTCAAAAACATGGGATCAATATGGTCAAGGGGCACATGCCTTGTTCTTGCGGCTTCTGTTGCTCTGGGATCTCGAAGTCTTGATGCTGAAATCCTTCGTAGACAGCTCCTTGAGCTTGTCCTTCTATTTATGATCACGCACATACAAAGTTCATAGCAATCAATCATTATGCATAAACTTCACTCAAGATGCCATGGTGCATATGCATGCTAATACTATGGTGCAGTTTAGTTTGTACGTGTTCTTGCACGTTTGCATGGGTTTTACGATGAACAGAGCTGTAAAGATCAAATGTTGACGTGGCGATGATCTCGTCACAAGATCTAGATCAAACTGATCAACACGTGATCTGTCCACAAAAAAACTTCTGTTTGAAGGGATCGAAGAACAGATGCAAAGAAAACGTGATGATGTCGTAAGGTGGTAATGGAAACCTACCTTGCTTCCTTCGGGTCCTTTCTCTAGCAAAAACAGATCGCCGGGGCTCTCTTCCGGCAGCGGCGATCGTGTCTGGGCTCGTCGACGGTCCATCCGGTGGTCAAACTCCGGCGAAGGGGTTTAGCTCGGCGATTTTTGGGGCTAGGGCTTCTAAGTTGTCGGCTTAGAAAAGATGTTACGGCCAAGGGGGTTGTTTCGGGTTCTATTTATAAGAGGAAAACGAAGAGTCCTACTCTGATCGGAATTCGAATAAGAGTCTTATTCAAATTATTTTTGAATCTTAACAACTTATCTTCAATTGATTTGGTGTGGTAGCAACGTGGAATTCATGTCGGTTTCCTTCTGTGTCGGTATTCCCGCGCGTACAGAAGCAAAAACCGCTTCAGATCTCGTTACCTTCGCGGTGATGAGCTCCGGAGGCTCCACGTGTCCTGCGGGGGCCTAGGCCTCCCTTTTCCTCAGGGGCGAGCTCTGGTTGTGCCAGGTGTCAAGCGGGCGAGACCTCCCTCTTCCTCAGAGGCGAGCTCCACGTGCGCCACGCGTCCTGGCGGGCAGGACCTCCCCTCTCTCTAGAGACGAGCTCTACGTACGCCACGTGTCTGGTGGGTCAGGACCTCCCCTCTACAACAGAGGCAAGCTCCGCAAACGCCACGTGTCCGTGCTGGACCTGCCCTCTCTTCGGAGGCAGCTTCGAATGCGCCACGTGTCAGTGCCGGACCTCCCCTCTCTTCGGAGGTGAGCTCCGATAGTGCCACGTGTCCTAACAGCGGCATACTTCCTTTCTCCTTAGAGATGAGCTCTGAGGTTGGCACGTGTCCAACCGTGACGGACCTCCCGGAGGTGAGCTCCAAGATTGACACGTGTCCATCAGCGTCGGACCTCCCGGAGGCGAGCTCCGGAGGTGACACGTGTCCAGCAGGACCGGACATCTCGGAGGTGTGCTCCGAGAGCGACACGTGTCCCGTGGGTCAGACCTCTAGGAAGTGAGTTCCAAGAGCGACACGTGTCCCGCGCGGCTGGTCCTCTCTCCGCAGTGACTAGCTCCGAAGGTGACACGTGTCCTGCGGGCTGACCTCGCTCCTCCGCAGAGGCTTGCTCCAAGGGCAACACGTGTCCCACGGGGTCGGACCTCGCCCCTTCCGCAGAGACGAGCCCCGAGCCTGCCACGTAGCCAGTTAGCGGCGGACCTCTCCCCTTTTTGCGGGGATGAGCTCCGAAGGCGCCACGTGGCTAGCGGGCCAGGGGAATTGTCTTCGGCGCTTCTCGGTGAACTGGAATTGGCTCTTTTTGGCTATCTTTTTTATTCTTTTTATGTTTCCACTTCTTTTAAAATGTTTTCTCTATATAAAATATGAATGCATGCATAAATCGAAATTGAGGGTGTCACAAATCTACCCCCCTTAAATTGAATCTCGCCCTCGAGATTCAGTAGTGGAGAATAGATGAGGGAATTCTGCCTTGATGTCTTCTTCACGCTCCCATGTGGCTTCAGCTTCATTGTGATGGCTCCATTGTACCTTGCACCAACGGATCACTTTGTTCCTCGTGACCCTTTCTTTTACTTCCATAATTCGGACAGGGTGCTCTGCATAGGTCAGATCCTCTTGAAGTTCGAGCTCTTCCATTGTTACTTGCTGTTCCGGTACTCTCAAGCACTTCATGAGCTGGGATACATGAAACACGTCATGTGCGTCGGAGAAGTGCGTTGGGAGCTCTAGTTGATAGTCTACTTCTCCTCGCTTGTCCAAAATCTTGAATGGCCCGATGTAGTGAGGTGCTAGCTTGCCTTTGACGTTGAAACGTCGTTGGCCTCGGATAGGCAATACCTTAAGGTATACGAAGTCTCCTACTTTGAAAGTCAACTTCCTTCGCCTATTGTCCGCATAGCCTTTCTGTCGTGACTGAGCAGGCTACAAGTTCTCCCGTATTGTTTGGACTTGCTTCTCATCTTCTTGTAGCACTTTGGGTCCAAACACTTGGTTCTCTCTGGTCTCGTTCCAAAACAACGGCGTTCTACACCGTCTACCATATAATGCTTCAAAAGGCGACATCTTCAAGCTAGCTTGATAGCTGTTGTTATAGGAGAATTTGGCATACGGCAAGCTCCTATCCCAACTACGCCCATGTTTCAAGGCGCAAGCTCTCAACATGTCTTCCAAAATTTGGTTTGCCCTTTCGGTTTGTCCATCAGTCTGCGGGTGATAAGCGGAGCTAAAATTCAGTCATGTACCCATGGCCTCATGCAGCTTCCTCCAGAACCTAGAGGTAAACTGAGAACCCCGATCTGACACTATCCTCTTTGGGACTCCATGGCGGCACACGATTTGCTCCATGTACAGCTAGGCTAGTTGTGTAACGTTGTACACGGTCTTAACAGGAAGAAAATGGGCTGTTTTCATCAATCGGTCCATGATAACCCAGATGGAGTCGTAACCCAACCGAGTACGTCGCAATCCGACGATGAAATCCATACTGATGTCTTCCCACTTCCACTCGGGTACCTTTAAGGGTTGCAACAGTCCAGCGGGTCTTTGATGTTCGGCCTTCACCCGTTGGCATGTGTCGCATAGGGCAACATATTCAGCTATGTCCCTCTTCATACCATCCCACCAATAGCAAGTCTTCAAGTCCTTGTACATCTTTGTACTGCCGGATGTATGGAATAAGGTGAGTCATTTGCCTCCTTTAATATCATGTCGCGGATGCGCTTCACGTTAGGCACATAAATCCTTTTTCCTAGCCAAAGTGTACCCTTCTCGTCTTCCTTGAAGTCCTTTTCTATTCCTTGTCGGATCCTTTCCTTGATCTCCTTGATCTCTTCATCCGTAGCTTGGCCATCTCTTATCTCTTGTTTCAATGAAGAGTGGAGTTCCATCACTTCCATCTCGTTCAAGAACCCGAGATGTAACCGTTTGAACTCCTTGCGTAGCTCGGGTGGTAGCTCCCGAATCGTGAAATGGTGACATGCTCCCTTCCGGCTCAATGCATCGGCTACTACATTGGCCTTTCCGGGGTGATAGTTGATTCCAACATCATAATCCTTGATGAGCTCCAACCATCGACGTTGCCTCAAATTCAAATCCGTTTGGGTGAATATGTACTTGAGGCTTTTATGATCCGTATCGATCTCACATCAGTGGCCAAGGATATAATGTCTCCAAATCTTCAATGCATGCACCACGACTGCGAGTTCCAAGTCATGTGTGGGGTAATTGAGCTCGTGTTTCTTTAGTTGTCTTGACGCATAGGCTACCACTTGTCCCTCTTGCATGAGCACACATCCAAGCCCTTGTCTGGATGCGTCACGATATATGTCAAAGCTCTTGTTTACATCCGGCAATACCAAAACCGGCGCTGTGGTTAGCCTTTTCTTGAGCTCCTCAAAGCTTTATTGGCACGCTTGTGTCCATTGGAAGGCTTTTCCTTTTATTAGCAATTCCGTCATAGGCTTTGCTATTTTGGAGAAGTCCTTGATGAACCGTCGGTAGTATCCAGCCATCCCAAGAAAACTCCGAATATCTCACACGTTTTGCGGTTGGTTCCACTTCAGAACATCTCCCACTTTTCCGGGATCAACCGATGCTCCTTCCTCGGAGATGATGTGGCCTAGGAACGATATTTCCTTTAGCAAAAATTGACATTTGCTAAGCTTGGCATATAATTGATCCTCCCGCAGCTTTTGCAATGTCAATCTCAAATGTTCTTCATGTTCCTCCTCACTTTTTGAATACACCATGATATCGTCGATGAAAATCACGACGAACTTGTCCAAGTACTCCATGAAGACCTTGTTCATGAGGTACATGAAATATGCGGGTGCATTTGTTAACCCAAAAGACATAACGGTATATTCATACGAATCATACCGTGTCCGAAAGGCAGTCTTGGGTATATCAGAGGGCTTAATCTTCAGCTGGAAATATCCCGACCGAAGATCAATCTTGGAGAAGACTCGGGCTCCCTTCATTTGGTCGAACAGGTCCTCTATATGGGGCAGAGGGTACTTGTTCTTGATTGTCACCATATTGAGAGACCTAGAGTTCAAGCACATCCTTTGGGTTCCATCCTTCTTGTCTACGAAGAGCACGGGGGCTCCCCATGGTGACGAGCTTGGACGTATAAAACCCTTCTCCAGCTGCTCCTGAATTTGCTTCTTAAGTTCCACTAGCTCATTAACGGGCATCCTATAGGGTCTCTTTGCTATAGGTGCAGTTCTGGGTACCAAGTCAATGGAAAATTCAATGTCCCGGTCAGGTGGAATACCTGGAAGTTCTTTTGGGAACACGTCCGAGAATTCTTGAACTATCGGAATGCTTTCCAACGTTGCTCCTTCGACGTGGTTTAACGTTGCCTTCTCGGTTGCCGGTTGGGCTGACTCGAACTCGATATGAGTTCCGTGCTTGTTTGTCAACTGCACGCTCCTCTTGGCACATTGGATTACTCCGTTGTGCTTGCTTAACCAATCCATTCCGAGTATTATGTCGAGCCCTTGGGAATCCAAGACAATGAGGTTGGCAAGGAAGTCTACCCCCCTTATTTTAAGGTTTACTTTCGGATATACTATATTAGTCCTCATCTCTCCACCGGAAGAATTAACCAACATAGTATATTTCAAGTGTTATATGGGTAGATTATACTTGGCAACATACTTGGATGATATGAATGAATGCGATGCTCCGGAATCAAAAAGAATGGTGGCTGGGTTGGAGTTGGCAAGGAACATACCAATCACGACGTCCTCAGCCTGTTGCGCTTCCTCAGCAGAGACATGGTTCACGTTGCCACGAGCGTAGTTCTGTTGTCCACGGTTTCCTTGATTGGCTCCTCCATTCGGCCGTGGGTTCTGCTTTTTGCACGTTGCTTGGTTGTCCAGGACCTCTCTTCGGGCACTGGCTCGCAAAGTGTCCCGTCTCTCTGCATGCAAAGCATGCCTTGTTGCTCACGACGGCAGGTACGTTGGGGCGGGGGTTTTGAACAGGAGCGCCCATGTTAGGACGGGGCGCAGGAGGCAAAGGCACACGAGGTGCTTGTATTGCAGGACGTTGATGTGGTGGCTGATTTGGGCGAAACGATCCATACTGTGGTGCAGCTGGGGGCATGTACCAAGGGCGTACGTTACTCCCTTGTGGCTGGTATGGCATCTTTCTTTTGCCCTCTTGCTCGATCTCTCGGATCTTGCTCTCAACCACTATGGCTTTGCCAACCAGCTTCTGGAAGTTAGCATAGTCATTGTTGAGAAGCTGAACCTTGATCTCATTGTTCAACCCTCTCATGAACAGGTACTGCTTCCTTTGGTCTGAGTTGACTTCTTCGGGGGCATACCTCGAAAGCTGCGTGAACTTGTTGAGGTACTCATTCACGCTTTTCTTGCCCTGGCGGAGACCTTCGAACTTCTGCCTTTTAAGCATCATGACACCAGCAGGGATGTAATGAGAGCGGAAACTCTCCTTGAATTCAGTCCAAGTAATAGTCTCCGGGTCAACATGAGCATTGCATAGAGCGTCCCACTAGTCAGCGGCTGCTCCCATTAGTTGGTGTGATGCGAAGAGAACTTTCTCTCGGTCATTGCACTAAACTATGGCAAGCTTCTTCTCCATGGATTTCAACCAATCATCGGCCTCCATGGGGTCATTAGCTTGTGGAAAAGTGGGTGGTCGAGTCCTCATGAACTCTTCCAGTCAGTTGTGAGCCGGCGATGGTGGTGGTGGTGGTGGCGGTGGTCCAGGAACGGGGTTATTGTTGTTGGCTTGCAACTGACCTAAAGTTTGGATCATAGTTTGCATATGCTGGTTCTGCATGGCCATCAACCGTTCCAGGTTGTTTGCACCAGCTCCGAGGTTGTCATTCTCAGGAACCTTAATGTGGTCATCCTCTTGGTTGCCACGGACGTTCCTCCCTTGACGGCCGGTGTTTCCTCTCACCATCTGTGAGAGAGTGTTGAGTAGAATAGAGGTTAGACGTTTAGAGTGATCCCTCCCAACTACATGCATCAAGGTGAATGGACTATATATCGTCCTATACGAGGATGTGAACAAGTGCCGAAGCATCTCACACCTCTCTACTATGTGTGGATATGGACAACGCTTGAAACGTCCCACAACTCTCACTAAGCACTCAAGCACAACAATCATCACAAAAGTTCAGCACACAACTCCTATTCAAGGCTTACTTAATGGGGGTCCTATGTGGTTTGGGGTGATATCGATCTGTGACTTCTGTGACTACCAATCTGTGACTTGTCTTATGGTCAATGGGGTTCTAATGCCAATTTATGCATTTTACCTAGGCTTGCATCCTATGTTCAGCGTAGCTCCTAATGCCAATCTGTGACTAGGTTTGCGTCCTATGGTCAACCGTGGTTCAGCTACCAATCTGTGATCTTATCTAGGCCTGTGACCTATAGTCAATCGTGGTATCTATACCAATCTGTGACTAGGCATGACAGCTCTAATATCAATCTGTGATTTCTATCTAGGCGTATGACCTAAAATCAACCTGTGGCAGGTTGATACCAATCTGTGAGCTATCTAGGCGTGTGACCTACGATCAACTCATGGCTCTAATACCAATCTGTGACGCCCCTGTTCTGAGAGAGAACCTCTCGGAACTGAGACTGATGCGTATGTGTGCCCAGGATGTTCATCACACATACACATATAATCCACAAACTGAATTCAGAATATATATAACCATGAATGAATAGATTCAAGTACTTTATTACATCAATCTCTATTACAGCGGAAGTCTATCTTAGCAGCGGAAGTCTTATTCTAGCAGCAGAAGACTTCTAAACTATAGCGGAAGCAAACTAAGCAGCAGCAGCGGCTCCATCTCTACTCCACAGGCAAGGTTGAGGATAGATCATATGCCTAATACTCCACTTGGTCTTCATAGTACTCCTCTCCTGTTGCTGATGATGAAGTAATAATGCAAGTTTGAGTATATGATGTACTCAGCAAGTGTGGGAAAATATGATATGTAGCTCACAGCAGAGAAGGTATAAAAAGGCTCATTGCAAAAAAGCAAAGTTTATTTCACAAATCATGATAAAAACAGCAACTAGCTTTAAGTGAATGTAATCCCAACATGTATTTAAAACATCAACATACCTCCATCATGATTCACCACTTTTCCTGTCTCAACCACACATTTATCTTGCTCAACTTTTCACATGCTCATGAATACCATCTTGTATTCACTACCATCTCATCTCATATTCAAGTGCTCGAGGACATGTTGAGAGCGTGTGCCATCCACCACGGTAGGAATTGGGACGATCACCTACCGCTGGCGGAGTTTTCATACAACAACGGTTATCAAGCGAGTATTAAAATGGCACCGTATGAAGCTCTCTACGGCCGGAAGTGTCGCACACCACTGAATTGGTGTGAGTCCGGCGAAAGAGTTCTGTTTGGGATTGATCTTGTCAACGAAGCCGAAGACCGAGTTCGGTTGATACAAGAGAACTTAAAGGCTGCACAATCCCGACAGAAGAGCTACGCTGATCAACGGCGTAGGCCTTTGCATTTTGACGTCGGAGAGCATGTGTACCTTCGGGTATCTCCGATGAAGGGAATTCATCGGTTCGGTGTAAAGGGGAAACTCGCTCCCCATTTTATTGGTCCTTTTGCTATTACGGAGAAGTGCGGACCCGTAGCCTACCGGCTGGAATTACCGGCAAGTTTAGCGGGTGTTCATGATGTATTTCATGTTTCACAGCTGAGGAAGTGCCTCAAATTCACCGCTGCTGTTCGCACCGAGGACATCGACGAATTGAAACTGGACCAAACCTACGCCGAGCAACCGGTAAACATTTTGGATGAAAAGACCCGGGTAACCCAGAACCGGACGATCAGATTCTTCAAGGTGCTGTGGAGTAATCACACCATGGAAGAGGCGACGTGGGAAAGTGAAGATTATCTCCGCACCAACTACCCGGAACTTTTATCTTTGTACAGTTTGTAATTACCTCTCCCGTCTTGTTCCTCTTTTGTAATCTCGGGACGAGATTCTTTTAAGGGGGAAGGAATGTAAAAGTCCCAAAAATGTGTATGAATAAAAACTAAAGTTTGAATTCATATGTGTGGCAAAGACATGAAAAACGAGACTTGCTAAAACTTTTCTTCATGCAAGGTAATACATGGATGAACATCCAACATGAGGTTCACCTTTTTGTTTAAAAGTGTTGAACCAATAAGAAGTTAAATACCTCTTTGCATGTGAGTTTAAAATTCAGATTTGAAATTCAAAGTTCACACATGTAGTGACCAAGGACTTTGATTAAAACTGCAGCCACATAGTTGTAATTATAGGGAGGAGTTTGATCCCTAACTTTCTATTTGTAGGGTGGGCTCAAAAAGGAGTGTAAGAGAAGCATTTGTAAATTCTAGTCAAATTCAAATTTGTCATACCAATTCAAACTGAATTTGGAGAATTCAAATTCTAAACCACATTTCAAAACTCAGAATTGTGGGAATTAAGAGGATCAGCTTGAGAAAATATTTGGGGAGGAAATGTGGAGTGGGACCCACATGTCATAGAGCTGAGAGGTTTGCCTTACACCCTAAGTCACACCCTCGGTGGGAAAATTTCCCGAACAGGTCACGGGCTCCACCGAGGAGCTTGCCGCGCCAGCTCCTGCTGCCGGTCTCCACGCCTTGGCGCCCCAGGGTCGGTTCTCACTGCTTCAGCAACGTGATCTCTTCCTCCTCGGACCAAGCCGACAGCAGTTGCTTCCTCTCCTCGCGAGCGCACGCACTGAACCGAGTTCCTCCCTTCCGCCTCTCGGTCCGATCGAAGAAACGGCAAAGCAATCGTGTCTCCCCTCCTCCGAGCTGCTAAACCTCTCCCTGAGATCAGCCTCCACCTCCCTGACCTGAAACCAAGCGAGTTTCGGCCTCCGTTGCCCGAGAACGACCGCTGCCGCGGCGACCTAGCTCAAAAGCGTGATCGGGCGCTCGTGGACAGCCCTCCACAGGGGATTTCACGACCGAGCGATTGCAGCTACGGACGCGCACGGGGATTTCACGACTGAAAAAGAATTATTGAGGGAGTTTGGTTATCCAAAAATCCCCAAATTTTGCCAGAATATTCTTTAGCATATTGTTGACCTACTAGCAAATTTTCAGCTCATTTGAAAATTATTTGAGTAGAAATTTGCTAAATGCAAACTACTGTGTTCAAAAGAGTCCAGAAACATTTTCAGAAAATGTTTCCCACTTCAAAAATCTGTTCTGAGCAATCCATAGCTCCAAAAATCATAGGAAAATTTAAACAAGCTCTCTGGGACATACTTGGAATTGTAGTTCACTTAGTTGGGCATGAAAATGCACATTACTACAGAATTAATTCTGTTGAGTACAAATGCTTAAAGAATTGTTCTGGGAGAACTACCCAAGTAAAAGGGCTAAATTTTGGACCAGATGACTCTCATGTGATCAAAAACTCACATGTAAATTATCAGCCCAAGATGAGTCCTGGAACTCCCTGTTAGTATTCTCCATACTTGTGTATATGTGAGAATACATAAGAGATATTGTGAGAATTGGGGAGGACACAATATGACTCCACATTAGCTGCAATTTGGCAAGCTAAATCCTTAGGTAGTATAGAACCTTCTGTAAAAGTTTTGAGGCCATTGGAATTCTTGTTCTTCAGTTGCACTCAAATCTTTTCAGCTTGTCTATTATGATCATTAGGGAAAATGATTAGTGTATAGCTAAGGCCTTAAGGTCAATTTGGTTTATTTCTGTTCTTTGCACAACAGAGGCAAACCAAGTCATGCTTGGCTTTTCCACACAACCTCTGTTATTAAGAAAGTAATTCTATAACTTCTTTCCATTACATTCCATGAAACATATACATATGCATTTGAATAGGAACCACAACGAAGGGGACTCAAAGGAGTGATTCATCGAAGTGGATCAAGCTCCGGAGAGTCAAGGGTGGATCTGCAAGGACACTAACTGTTATATACGACTACCCTGCAAAACAGGCAAGCTCCGGTTTGCATTTAACAGCTGTTAAGTTTTATTTTGTATTCACCTTTGGTTAAGATTTGAACTGTGCATTAGGTCTAGTGTTTGATACTCCTCTTGCATAGCCAAATGACCCGTGGAGTATTGGGTAGGTGTCTTTCACCGTGTAGAACTGCCATGCTTAAGTACGGTTCGGTAGAAGTCGAGTGATGAGATGCTACTCGCAGTTTCAGGAACAACAGGGGCATACGGGATTGGTTCATAATTGAATTAGCAAGTTAAAGTTGAGACCGGAAGGTTGTAGGGGCAGCAGGACATAGGGGCCTGGGTGCTGTAGACATGTCCGTGTCGGTCAAGGACCGATCCGTATGCGGCCCTGTTGAACAAGTTTGAGTTGTGTACCGGACTCATGCTGGCTATATGGGACCCAGTAAACCGATGTACCTCGGGAAGCTGTCGTTGGGACTTTTCGGGTCGCCTCAGGCGGATGGCCGGTGTGCAGTATGTGGGGAATATTCTCATGACATCTCACGTCGGAAGGTGCACCATGAGAGTAGCTACTGTACGGGGTGACTTGATCGATTCAGCGGGGGTGAAACGGGGGAAAGGCTGCCACGTACGACGTCAGTGATGGTTGTTGTAGGCAACGTCAAGTACGGGCGTACGTGTCGTGCAGTCCGGGTGTTATTGATTTGAATCACCGTCGCTCGCGGAATGGACCGAGCATACTTGTTCTCACAGTCGTGACGTAGTAAGAACTTGGATGAGAAAGGAACTAATCATATTGATGTGAAGTATTATACTAGCGTTGTATTGGATCTTGATGAATAGGCTAGTGCAAACTCGATTCTTTTATGCCATGAGCAATTTACATCGGGGGAAAGCGTTTCTTGTTTGATTGTGGACTCCCAATGTGGCGTGCCCAGGGTTACTTAAAATACTGCAATTAATACCTGAATGTAAGGATTCACTTTTAGGCGAGTTTAATTATGCTTATGCCATCCTATGTTAGGTCCATAACCTCACTTAGAGTTCCATGTTTAGGGTGACGGTTAAGTCTTGCTGAGCGTTATGCTCACGGATGTTATCTGAGTTGTTTTGCAGGTAATTGACTCGATGTTTATGAGAAGGGGTGCCGATGAGACTCGGGAACCTCCGAGTGCTTACTCAAAGAGCATCCCCGCCGCTGCAGATTGTCTTCGTGTTGCTAGTAAGAAACGTCCGCGGGCTGGACCGTTTCTTTGTTGCTAGTTTAGACATGAGTTGTGCGAGTGATAGTCTTCCGCTGTAGTTTACTCTGATATAACTATTTGTAAAACATTCTTGTACGCTTCCGCTACACTATTTATGTAATATGATGTTTGTTCTTCGACCCGTGTGCTGTTGGGTGCCGCATAACACGGCACCACCCGACGAGGTCCTGGCCGTCTCAGCTGGTATCAGAGCAGCGTTGGGAACAGAGCACGGATTGAGCATCATATTATGTCAAAAACTTAGGACACGGTGAGATAACGGTACTAGGCCCACATAAGGACTATTATTAGCATATTATGAAGGTGGCAAGCTAATTTATTTGTTATGTCGGAAAATCGTGCATCTCGGGACGTCTATGTCTTTGGGGGTGCACGTATGCGCTGTCCACCAGTGCGCACAAGCTGAAGGGTGGAGCCTCACAGGTGGCAGGTAACCCGACCCGCTTTAGTATCCTCTACGACTCTTCATGTCGTTTGGGATATTCGAGCAGTGTCTGTCCCAGGCGTGCGTGGTAAAATTTGGGAGACCCCATCACGTGGTCAGTAACGTGAACACGTAGCTCAAGGCGTGTTTGGCCTGAGAACACCTGGGCTAGTGATGACGGCCGGGTGTACAAACTGTTATGAATACCGGGTTCGGTGTGCAGCCAAACCTGATGATTGAGTGTGTTTTATGCAGGAACTAACCACGAAAACCTTAGTGCGTGTAGAACACGTTTGAGAGTGATCGTTTTAGTGCCACCTAAGGATACGTGTATGCCGGTGTAATCCGGTTAGATTTTTCTTTGGTGAGGCAACATAGTACCGTCATATGTCTTACGGTGCATCGTCACCGTACTACACTTAATAGTATTCTTACCTATGAAGAAATCATTCATGACTAACTTCCAAACTAAAAATGGATGTGATAAAGCACATATTAGTTACTGAGCTCTTCATTTGAACTAAGTTTCAAAGAAGAGAGTTGTAGGCTTCTTTTGATCTCAAAGACAGAGTGCTCTGTCCAGACAGAAATTCTCTGGGCTTTAACAGAGCGTAACTCTGATTATATTGACCCAAGGGAGGTGTTTGATACAGTTCTGGAAAGGTTATTAAGTGCTCTACAACTTTTCTGTAGAAACCCAGAGCCAAATCCGACACCAACTTGGTTGAATGTCCTGATGGATGCAAACTGTCCTGAGAACAGAACAGCTGCAACCTTCTCTGGATGTTTCTGTAAATTGGCCATAACATTCTGTAGAAAAATCTCTAGGGATCAGATAATATACCGTTGGAAAGGTTATGAAATTTGCAACGATTTTGTAGTTCATGTTTTGTTCAGAATTTTACCCCATTTGTATGTAAAACTGTGATGAAAACAGCCACATACAAAGGAGGTGCTGGCAAAATTTATCCAGAAATTCTGTCAACTTTGAACGATCATAACTTCTGATTAAGGGATGATCCAGCAGCATGTGAGTACTCGTTGAAAAGATACTGAAGTTAACTTTAACTTTGGTATTCAACTTGAGTTATGAAAATGCTAATAACTGGATCAAATTCTGGGTTAAGTACAGAAAGGTCTGTTCTGTACAAAATGAGGGACTGAATATGTTGGCTTTAGAAAGATGTGTAAACATGAAATTTTGTTATGCTTTCATAAAGTTTTAGCAGGTTCATGTTTTGCATGCTTTCACATACTGCTGAGATCAAGTTTTGACCCTCCTCAAAATTATGCTTTTGCAGTATGGTGCGTACTCAGTCTCCGAGTAGGGCTGAAGGTTCTCGCCGAGACGATGTTGACTCGACTCCACCAGGGACACCGCCATCAATGATATGGGCGGATGTCATGGCTCAGATGGTCGAGTCAAGTCAAGAGAACACAAGACTACTCCAAGCCTTGGTACAACAAGGTTTACTCCAACGTGCACAACAGGACGTTCCACCTCGGAACGCCTATTTGGACTTCTTGGCGACACAACCGCCAATTTTCACGGAAGCCAATGAACCAGTGGAAGCTGATCAGTGGCTTCGAGTTATGGAGTCCAAGTTTGGAGTGTTTGAGTGCGACGAATATCAGAAGACATTATTTGCAGCTCAACAGCTCCATGGAGCCGCCGGAAATTGGTGGTTTGCTTATCTCGCCACCGTTCCGGAAGGCCATCAAGTGGAATGGACGGAATTTCGTGAAGCATTCCGTGCTCGTCACATTCCTTTGGGTTTTATCAAGGCCCAACAGCAAGAATTCAGGAATTTGAAGCAGGGGGACATGAGTGTCCTCGATTATGTCAGACGATTCAACCTTCTGGCACAATATGCTCCTGCTTATGCGACGAGCGAAGCTGCAATGTGTGACTACTTTTTCTATGGCTTGAGTGCCATACTAAAAGAGAAGTTAGCTTTGTTCAATCAAGGCAGTTACACCGAGTTGATCAGTGCTGCTCTGCTGCAAGAACAAGCGACACTTGAGTGTCAAGCAGAGAAGAGGGACCGGGAGGAGGTGCAAGAAGACACACCAATCGTTCCTCGTAAATACCGTGTGGTGTATCACACACCATCCGATGAGATATGGCAAGCACCAGGGAGATCAACTCCGTACAGATTTCCTGCTCAAGAATCATGTCTTGAAGCGGCACCATTGCCGCAGCAACGAATGATACATGTTGCATCATTGCTGCAGCCAAGTACATCAACTTCTCAACCGCAAGTCAACGAAGAACCGGGGAAACCTCCGTGTTCTTATTGCCACCGTTCTGGGCATTTTAGGAAGGAATGCCGGGAGAAGTTGGTGAACACCAGACAGACATCATCATCAGGTGGTATGCCGCCACCTGCTCAAGTCAACATAACAGCATTGCAATCCAGGAGTGTGCAACATCTTGCTATTGAGGATGTCCCGGAGGGAGCACCGGTGTTAGCAGGCATGTTTGCTCTAAAAAATATGCCCGTGCTGGTATTTTTTGATTCCGGTGCAACCCACAATTTTATTAGCAAAACATGCGTGGATCAGCACCAATTATCCACCAATACTCCCAAAACGAGTTTTCTTATACGTTCACCGGGAGGAAATATCTCTGCCAATCAGATTGTGTCCCGAGCAGCTTTGTGTTTGGGCGGAAAAATATACCCAACATCGCTGATTATGTTGGATAGGCAGAAGATAGACATTATATTGGGGATGTCTTGGTTAAGTCGTCATGGTGCCGTTCTCAATATCGGTAACCGGACTGTCCAGATTGACTCGCCGATTCACGGACAGCACACACTGTTTCTAGACAGCGAAGACCCAGATGTGGTAGAGGCCTACCACATGGAAGCGCTGAAGCTTGAAGATATTCCGGTGGTACGTGATTATGCCGACGTATTTCCCGATGATTTACCGGGCATGCCGCCCGAACGGGACGTCGAGTTCAAGATTGAACTGGCGCCGGGAACGACGCCTATCTCACGAAGGCCTTACAAGATGGAACCTAACGAGCTAGCGGAGTTGAAAGAGAAACTGAATGAACTCATGAGCAAGGGTTTCATACGACCAAGTTCTTCACCTTGGGGTTGCTCAGCGCTATTCGTCAAGAAGAAGGACGAAACACTACGGTTATGTGTTGATTACCGTCCTCTAAATGCTGTCACGATCAAGAACAAGTATCCTTTGCCCCGCGTCGACATCCTGTTCGATCAACTTGTGGGGGCAAAAGTATTTTCGAAGATGGATCTTCGGTCGGGGTATCATCCAAATCAAGATCCGACTGGAAGACGTACCGAAGACAGCCTTCTCGACGAGATACGGACTCTACGAGTACCTCGTCATGTCATTTGGGTTAACCAACGCTCCGGCACACTTCATGTACTTGATGAATTCTGTATTCATGCCGGAGTTAGACAAGTTCGTCGTGGTATTCATCGATGACATATTGGTTTACTCCAAATCTGAAGAAGAGCACGCTGAACATCTGCGTATCGTGCTACAACGGTTGCGGGAGCACAAATTATATGCCAAGTTCAGCAAGTGTGAATTTTGGATTGATCAAGTTCCTTTCCTAGGCCATATTATTTCAGCAGAAGGTATCGCCGTGGACCCCAGCAAGATTGAACAAGTGCTGAAGTGGCAATCTCCCAGATCAGTCCACGAGGTCCGAAGTTTCCTAGGTTTAGCGGGGTATTATCGGAGGTTTATTCCGAGCTTCTCAAAGATTGCTAAACCAATGACGGAGCTGCTGAAGAAGGGCACTAAATACATTTGGAATGCAACATGTGAAGCCGCATTTGAAACTTTGGTGAAACATCTCACCACAGCTCCAGTTCTTGCTCAGCCAGACACAACGAAGCCATTTGATGTATACTGTGATGCATCCGGCATCGGTCTCGGCTGTGTTCTGATGCAAGAAGGGTGTGTAGTTGCCTATGGGTCTCGTCAACTGCGAAACCACGAGCAGCATTATCCAACTCATGATCTCGAGCTTGCTGCTGTGGTGTTGGCGTTAAAGATGTGGAGGCATTACCTACTGGATAATCTTGTTCACCTCTACACCGACCATAAAAGCCTGAAGTATATCTTCACGCAGAAGGAGCTGAATATGAGACAACGGAGATGGTTGGAGCTCATCAAGGATTATGAAATTGAGATCCACTATCATCCGGGGAAAGCAAACGTGGTTGCCGACGCGCTGAGTCGGAAAGCCCACGTTCACAACTTAGCGGCTGCTGAGTTGGAAGATGAAGAGCCAAGACTCCGTGTCATTCCGTATGGCGCGCTTTATAATCTCGCGCTCATTCCAACAATCCGTGAAGAGATTGTTGAGGCTCAAAGAAGAGACAGAGGTATGTCTCACATACGGAGAAGACTGGACAACGGAGAGGTGAAATGCTTCCGGAAGGATGAGAACGGTACAATATGGTTTAACGACCGTATAGTGGTACCGCGCAATATGAATCTCCGGAAGAAGATCTTGGATGAAGTCCACCTGTCTAAGTTTTCCATTCATCCCAGAAGTAACAAGATGTACCAAGATTTGAAACAGAAATTTTGGTGGACGAGGATGAAGAGGGAGGTCGCTAAATACGTATCCGAGTGTGATACGTGTAGACGGGTCAAGGCTGATCATATGCGGAAAGCCGGACCGCTACAACCTTTGAAGATACCGGCATGGAAGTGGGAGGATGTGAGTATGGATTTCATCGTCGGATTACCACTCACATCCAAGAAGCATGACTCGATATGGGTGATCGTCGACCGGTTGACGAAATCAGCTCATTTCATACCGGTGAACACTCATTATCGAGCAAGGCAATATGCGGAGTTATTCATCTCTAGAATTATATGCTCACATGGTGTCCCGAAGACCATCATTTCAGATCGAGGTGCGCTGTTCGTTGCTCGGTTTTGGGAGCAGCTGCATGCCTCGTTGGGCACCAAGCTAATTAGAAGCTCCGCATATCACCCTCAAACCGATGGACAAACTGAGAGGGTGAATCAAGTGCTTGAGGACATGTTGAGAGCGTATGCCATCCACCACGGTAGGAATTGGGACGATCACCTACTGCTGGCGGAGTTTTCATACAACAACGGTTATCAAGCGAGTATTAAAATGGCACCGTATGAAGCTCTCTACGGCCGGAAGTGTCGCACACCACTGAATTGGTGTGAGTCCGGCGAAAGAGTTCGGTTTGGGATTGATCTTGTCAACGAAGCCGAAGACCGAGTTCGGTTGATACAAGAGAACTTAAAGGCTGCACAATCCCGACAGAAGAGCTACGCTGATCAACGGCGTAGGCCTTTGCATTTTGACGTCGGAGAGCATGTGTACCTTCGGGTATCTCCGATGAAGGGAATTCACCGGTTCGGTGTAAAGGGGAAACTCGCTCCCCGTTTTATTGGTCCTTTTGCTATTACAGAGAAGTGCGGACCCGTAGCCTACCGGCTGGAATTACCGGCAAGTTTAGCGGGTGTTCATGATGTATTTCATGTTTCACAGCTGCGGAAGTGCCTCAAATTCACCGCTGCTGTTCGCACCGAGGACATCGACAAATTGAAACCGGACCTAACCTACGCCGAGCAACCGGTTCAGATTTTGGATGAAAAGACCCGGGTAACCCGGAACCGGATGATCAGATTCTTCAAGGTGCTGTGGAGTAATCACACCACGGAAGAGGCGACGTGGGAAAGTGAAGATTATCTCCGCACCAACTACCCGGAACTTTTATCTTTGTACAGTTTGTAATTACCTCTCCCGTCTTGTTCCTCTTTTGTAATCTCGGGACGAGATTCTTTTAAGGGGGGGGAATGTAAAAGTCCCAAAAATGTGTATGAATAAAAACTAAAGTTTGAATTCATATGTGTGGAAAAGACATGAAAAATGGGACTTGCTAAAACTTTTCTTCATGCAAGGTAATACATGGATGAACATCCAACATGAGGTTCACCTTTTTGTTTAAAAGTGTTGAACCAATAAGGAGTTAAATACCTCTTTGCATGTGAGTTTAAAATTCAGATTTGAAATTCAACGTTCACACATGTAGTGACCAAGGACTTTGATTAAAACTGCAGCCACATAGTTGGAATTATAGGGAGGAGTTTGATCCCCAACTTTCTATTTGTAGGGTGGGCTCAAAAAGGAGTGTAAGAGAAGCATTTGTAAATTCTAGCCAAATTCAAATTTGTCATACCAATTCAAACTGAATTTGGAGAATTCAAATTCTAAACAACATTTCAAAACTCAGAATTGTGGGAATTAAGAGGATCAGCTTGAGAAGATATTTGGGGAGGAAATGTGGAGTGGGACCCACATGTCATAGAGCTGAGAGGGTTGCCTTACACCCTAAGTCACACCCTCGGTGGGAAAATTTCCCGAACAGGTCACAGGCTCCACTGAGGAGCTTGCCGCGCCGGCTCCTGCTGCCGGTCTCCACGCGTTGGCGCCCCAGGGTCGGTTCTCACCGCTTCAGCAACGTGATCTCTCCCTCCTCGGACCAAGCCGACAGCAGTTGCTTCCTCTCCTCGCGAGCGCACGCACTGAACCGAGTTCCTCCCTTCCGCCTCTTGGTCCGATCGAAGAAACGGCGAAGCAATCGTGTCTCCCCTCCCCCGAGCTGCTAAACCTCTCCCTGAGATCAGCCTCCACCTCCCTGACCTGAAACCAAGCGAGTTTCAGCCTCCGTTGCCCGAGAACGACCGCCGCCGAGGCTACCTAGCTCAAAAGCGTGATCGGGCGCTCGTGGACAGCCCTCCACAGGGGGTTTCACGACCGAGCGATCGCAGCTACAGACGCGCACGGGTGCGGTGCTGCTCTCAGCCCAAGCTCAGGCCATACCATGAAGCATCGCCGGCGAATTTCGAAGTTTTGCTCCGGCGACCCCATTCCGAGCTTCCCGTACGATTCCTTCGAATTCTTGCCCTCTGATTCTCCTTAAGTCACCAAGTTTGGCACAGAGAAGCTAGACTAGCCGGCGATCGTTTTTCCTTTTGCATCCAGCGCATGAAAACGCCTCAGGCCGGCGAATTTCGAGCTCTTCTTGGGTTGTTCATGGCGGACCCTTTCGGTCGCACGATGACAACCTAGTTTCCACAACTTCCAAACTACTTTGAGACCGTGCCGATCTTTCTAGAGGTGCGCTGGTGCTGTAGGGCGCGTCGGCGCAGGTTTTGGCGGGCTGGAAACCCTTGGCAACGCTACCGAACCTCCACAGTGGCTGCCGCACGTCGCCGGCCAGTTTCCGGCCGCCGGCAGCCCAAGCAGACCCCACAGACGTGTTCCTCGGTGTCACAAACTCCCTGGCGGCGAGTTTCAGCTCAGGCGGTGGCCGGAAACGGCGAGCCGGCGAGCTCCGGCATCGGGCCGGCGAGGGGCAGCGCGGGCACGAGCGAGGAAGCCGGAGGAAGAAGAAGACGCGTGGGCCCCCTCTGTCAGCAGAAGAAAATTTAAACCCGGGATCGGGTGTGGCCGGGATCCCGTGTGTTGGCGCGCAGAGGTGCTGTGGCCCGGTGTGGCTTCGTTTCTATTGGCTGGAATTCAAAACTGTGGGTCCAGCCGAATTTGCTGTAGGGAAATAATTCCAGACTTAGCTCAACCTTTGGAAATTCATATCTCCCTGTAGAAAACTCCAATTTGAGTGATTCCAATTGGGTCGTATTCATCTCTCTGAGTTCTATCCAAATATGAACTCAGCTTTGTATGAAAGTCAATATTATACTCTGGAAAATTCTTTGAAGATTTTATGAAAAAAAATTATTGAGGGAGTTTGAGTTATCCAAAAATCCCAAAATTTCGCCAGACAATTCTTTAGCATATTGTTGACCTACTAGCAAATTTTCAGCTCATTTGAAGATCATTTGAGTAGGAATTTGCTAAATGCAAACTACTGTGTTCAAAAGAGTCCAGAAACATTTTCAGAAAATGTTTCCCACTTCAAAAATCTGTTCTGAGCAATCCATAGCTCCAAAAATCATAGAAAAATTTAGACAAGCTCTCTGGGACATACTTGGAATTGTAGTTCACTTAGTTGGGCATGAAAATGCACATTACTACAGAATTAATTCTGTTGAGTACAAATGCTTAAAGAATTGTTCTGGGAGAAATACCGAAGTAAAAGGGCTGAATTTTTGACCAGATGACTCTCATGTAATCAAAAACTCACATGTAAATTATCAACCCAAGATGAGTCCTGGAACTCCCTGTTCGTATTCTCCATACTTGTGTATATGTGGGAATACATAAGAGATATTGTGAGAATTGGGGAGGACACAATATGACTCCACATTAGCTGCAATTTGGCAAGCTAAATCCTTAGGTTTATAGAACCTGCTGTAAAAGTTTTGAGGCCATTGGAGTTCTTGTTCTTCAGTTGCACTCAAATCTTTTCAGCTTGTCTATTATGATCATTAGGGAAAATGATTAATGTATAGCTAAGGCCTTAAGGTCAATTTAGTTTATTTCTGTTCTTTGCACAACAGAGGCAAACCAAGCCATGCTTGGCTTTTCCACACAACCTCTGTTCTTAGGAAAGTAATTCTATAACTTCTTTCCATTACATTCCATGAAACATATATGTAAGGGTCTCAGTTTTTGACACACATTTGCAGTGTTCATCACCACACCACACACCTCATTTGAGGAAGGATCATGAACACAAATGAAGAGCAAGTAACAATTATCAACATACTCATTAGAAAACAAACTCACATATTGCAAAAGTGGTATTTCCCATATGTGATATAGATGGGCTGGACATATGAAAACTCCTACACATTGCTAAGGATGTCCATGCCAAGTTTCACCCAAATCCCAAACCTTTTTGAGGTCATTTTGGGTATAGATAGAAATAGGGCAGTTTGAAACCACATTCAAATTCAAACTGTTTTTATCCCATGAATTTAAAAGTGGGAGGCATATTCTTATTCAGCACATTTTTGGTGAGCTCACACACCAATTTTCACTCCATTTGGAGTTGATCTTGACATGAGCTAAGTGGGACGAATTCAAACTTTATTTGAATTCAAAACCGGACTTGTGCTGAAATTCACTCAAACCAAACCCAATTTGAGTTCTACTCAGTTCAAATGGCTCATGGGTGAATAATTTGAATCACCAGGGGTATTATGGGGCTCACTGTTTACTACAGTGATTAGGAGTAAATTTCAGAGTTTAAAACCCCAGGTGGGACCCACATGTCATAGAGGTAAGAAGGAGAAACTTGCAACCAAAGTTAGAGTCTCGGTGGGAAATTCCACCGAGCAGCTGTCGGCTCTGCCACCGAGCAGCTACCGGAGCCACCAGCTGCTTCCCTCTCCGCGCGCTGGCGCCCAGGGCGGCTTGCTCGCGCCCCCATGCGACCGGCACCGCCTCTACTGAGCAGGAGTCGGCCGGCTTTATCTTCTCGTGGGCAGACCCGAGCGGCGGCATTGTCTCTCGCCGCAGCTCTCTGCTCAATCGGAAAAATCAGCAAAACAATCTCCTTCGTTCCTAAGCTGCTAGACAGCCACCGGAGGTCGCGCACCACCCTCCCAATGCCTGGACCACCGGGTTTCGGCCCCTGTTCCCGTGACCAACGACGACCGCCGCAGTTTAGCTGAAAGACGGCGATCGGTCTCACGTGGGCAGCACGCTGCAACCACTTCCACGGCCGAGCAAGGGCGGCAACAGGAGCGCACGGACTCCACACTGCTTCCACCTGAAGCTCAAGCCACGCCGTGAACTCTCGCCGGCGAATTCTCAGTTTTTGCTCCGGCAACCTTAAACTGAGCTTCCGGTACGGTTTCTTTAAATTCTCGCTCTATGATCTTTCGGAGGTCATCAAATCTTGCACATAGACGCTGGACTAGCCGGAGATCAAGTTCTTTTCTGCATCCGTAGCGTCAAACTGTCTAGGAGTGATGAATTTCGAGCTCGATCGAGGGCGGTCATGGCGGGCACGATCGGTCACACGGTGCCGACCCACTTACCGCCATCCCTGAAACCTTTTGACACCTTGTCGAGCTTCCTAGTGGTACACTGATGCTGTAGGGCCGTTTCTTCGAGGTGTTGGTGGGTTTTAGAAATCACGGTCGACGGTGCCGAACCTCAACCGAGGCCGCGGCACGTCGCCGGGCTATTTCCGGTCACCCCCAGCCCGACCTGACACCACCGACGTGTTCCTTGACGTCGACAACCCCCTGGCGGCGAGTTTCAGACCATGGGAGGTCCGGCAGCGGCGAGCCGGCGAGCCCCGAGTCTGCTCCGGCGAGGTCGGCGGCGCGGGCGTGAGAGAACGGCGGGAGGAAGAAGAAGCCGGCTGGCCCACGTGTCAGCGGCTGAAGAATTTAAATCGGGATCAGGTGTGGCCGGGGATCGGCTGTGCTGGCGTGCAAATACCCTGTGAGCTCCGGTGTGCCGTACACCTCCGCGCTCGACACGTGTGGTATCTCCGGTGTGCCGGACACCTCCGCACTCGACACGTGTCCCCACGGGCCCGAGAGTTTTAACTTTTCACCGATTTTCAGAATTCATCCAAACTTCAAGTCCTCATAACTTTGGCTAGAAAGCTCCAAATTGAGTGAACCAAATTTTGCTGGATTCAGCTCTCCGAGTACTTTCCAGCAAATCAAGTTTCACTTCATGAAAATCCTTAAGTCTCCAGAATTAATTCCTCAAAGTTTAAGCTGTTTGGAATTTTAACTGGAGAATCCTTTTGGAGGAAGATCCTGAAATTTTGCTGGGATGTTCACCAAAATATCCCTGAACTACCATAAAAATTTCAGATCCATTTGAGCTCATTTAATCCGCCTAATGGTGTGATTAGTGAAACTGTTCCAGAGAAGATAGAAAATGTTCAGAAACATTTTCAGAATTTTCTCTGAAATTGTTTAGCTCATATCTTTAGCTAGGAACTTCCAAATTAAGTGAGACCAATTCCATTAGAACCCTCTGAAAAGCTAGTTTTCGGAAAGGCATAGTTTGTTTCATGAAAATCCTTAGAACACCCTAAGAGTTCCAATTAAGGTCAAGGACATAATTAATTGTGGAGGGCTCCAATGGGCTTTGCTGCAACTAAAACTTGACCAAGTCTCTGTTTAGGTTGTAACCAAGCCACAATAAAAGTTTCACAGTCATTAGGTCTGTCTAGCAAAGGTTATAGACTTCACAACTTCAAACTTAATACAAATGCATTAAATTAATACATGCATTGTTTCTATCATGTAGTCGCTAAGGTCGAGGAGAAATCCGAAGTCCTAGACTTCGTTACTCCGGAGGAACAGCTAGCCTACGACCAAGAGCAGCAAGGCAAGCTCCGGTTTGCATTAACCTTTTTACAAATGTTTATTGTTTTGAGCACATACTTGTTTCCTTTATTCTGTGCATTAGAGACTTGTTTGGAAGCCCCACTGCATAGCCAAGAGAACCATGGGTTGGGTTTAGGATTGCAAACCCCGTTAGCTACTGCATTGCTAGGATAGAGTAGGATTCGGTACAAGTCGAGTAGTTGGAACTACTCGCGAGAATAGGCTAGAGGTACATTGCTCGGGTAGAGATAGCACATGATACACATGGCAAGAAAATGAGACCGAGCGGAGAGTAAGGGCAGCAGGACTTTGGGGCCTGTGTGCTGTAGCTCCGCTTGTGTCGATTGAGGACCGAGCCGTGTGCGGGCCTGTTGAACAAGCTAGAACAGTACCGAAGACCTACAAGCTATATGGGAACCGGGAAACTGATGTAACTCGGGTAGCTGGGTATTGAGGCATTGCCCGTCGTTCAGAGGGTAGGTTGAGAGCTTGAGGTGTAAATCGGCTGGCGGCACGGAGATGCGCGTGCAGAGACCTCTTGCTTGGGACGATGGGACCGGTTCAATATTTGGCTAACGGGTGAAAGGTAGTCGCGTATGGCGTCCGTGATGGTTGTTGTAGGCAACATCGAGTACGAGCGTATGTGACGGGTTGTTCGGGTAACCCTGCAGGTGTATATCGATTATAATCGCCGTCCCTCGCGGTCAGTGAGTACCACTTGTTCACTGTACCGTGACGTAGAAAGAACAGGCTAGTTACATGTTAAAATGTTGCTGATTGAAAGATGGACTTGATTGCTAATGACTTGCTGTAGTTTAGAGCTAACTAAAGTTCATTTCAACTTTGGGCAAAGTACATGAGAGAAATGCGTTTCTTGTTTGATTGCGGCTCTCTCATGTACCTTAGCGTAAGGTTCTCCACAACCTGCTGCTAAAACTTGAAAGTAAGGTTCTACTAATTAGGCGAGTCCTTGCAAATGATTTTTACCTCATGTAACCCATTACCCTCATGTAGAAGTTCCATGTTTAGGTGAGACGGGTCAGACTTGCTGAGCCTTCGTGCTCACTGCTTGTGTTTGAAGCTTTTGCAGGGTTCTATGAGGAAGGGACTCCCGAAGAGGAGACGGAACCCCAGGAGGGGAACCCCGTCGAGTGGGAGTCGTGCACGCCGCAGAGTTAGTGTGCGTGTGTGCTAGCAAGGACACGTTCGAGGGCTGAACGTGAACTTGATGCGTAGTCTACGCCCGCGAGTGTAGACTGGACCAATTTTGATGTAAACATGTTCATAACTTGTTTATGTAATAAAATTTCCGCTTCCGCTTTGTACCTTTGACGTGTGTTATCCGGTGCTGTGCAACGCAGCACCCCTCAGCGTGATCCTGGCTCGACAGGACCAATGGGGTCGTGTCAGCGTTGGTATCAGAGCTCGCTTGAGGTTTAACACAGTACAAAGGTCTTCTTTTTCAAAAATCCAGTGAGGAACGAGTTAGTAGCCCATATAAGGATGTTATTAGCATATAGAAAGTGGCATATTAACCTATTTGTTATGTCGGAAAATCGTGTATCTCGGGACGTTTATGTCTTGGGGGGTACACGTAAGCGCTGTCCACCAGTGCGCACAAGCTGAAGGGTGGAGCCCCACGGGTGGCAGGTAACCCGACTCGCTTTGATATCCTCCACGACTCTTCATGTCGTTTGGGGTATTCGAGCAGCGTCTGTCCCTGGCGTGCGTGGTGCAACTTGGGAGACCCCGTCACGTGGTCTGAAACGTGAACACGTAACTCAAGGTGTGTTTGGCTTGAGAACATCCGGGCGAGTGATGACGGCCGGGTGTACTAACTGTATGGATTCCGGGCTCGGTGTGCAGCCAAGTCTGATGATTGTTTGAGTTTCTGCAGGTAGCCTGACCACGAAACGGTAGACGTGTAGCATCCGTGTGCGAGTGACGTTTAGTGCCACTGAAATAACGAAGCCGGCTAAGTCCGGTATAGGTTTTCTTTGTGAGGACGTAGTACCGACATAATCTGGGGACGCATCGACGTCACACCCAACTAAATGAACAAATCATTTAAAACTTGAAATTTTTGATCCAAAGTAGTAAAACTTGATGTAACTCCTTCCCTTGAACAGGATATTCAAAGTTAACAAGTTTTCAACTTATATAGGTTGTTAAGGACAGAGCACTCTGTTTTCACCTGAATCAAGGCTGAAGTTAATCAGAGGTTAGAGGTTGAGTTCTTTCGAGGTTGGGGTCGTATGATACATTTCTGGAAAGCTTTGGAAGAGCTTTACAACTTTTCTGTTGAGGTCCAGAGGTGTTTCATCCCTTAACCACTCGAAAAATGCAGTAGAGTTGAAACTATCCAGAAAACAGGACAGAGTAAAGACTCTCTGTAGACTCTCTGTAAATTAAGCATAACTTCCTACATAAAAATCCAAAAATAGAAAATGAGGTAGTTCTGGAAAGCTTATGAGATGGGTTACAACTTTGTAACAGAAAGTTTTGTCAGATTAGGAACAGAAGTAACTGGGATTCTTGGATCAAATCAGTACCTAAGGCAGGGAGGTGCTGTCCAATTGTTTCCAGAAATTCTGTTAACTTTGACATCTCATAACTTTTGAACCAGGACAGATCTTTGGCCAAGCAAATACTGGCTGGAAAGCTATTGAAGTTAGCTTTAACTTCGATGCTGAGCTACAGAATTAGTTTTGCCTTTAACATGGCCTAAATCAGGTTGAAATGGAAACTGGTCAGGGCTGTCATGGGAACAGCAGATCAGCAGTCAAATTTGTTTAAAATTTGAACTATGTTTCCAAGTTTTATGGGTTCAATGACATGTATTATGTTATAACTCAATGGTTTACTGTTTAAATAAATATTTGACATTTCTCAAATATATTTTTACAGATGGCAGCAGATAAACAGTTGGAGAACGGGTGGGTAGTTTCCCACTGTTCTGACCGTAGCGGCTACCCGGAAGCATTGTGGCAAATGCTCCAATATTTCGGGTACAATCAGATGCTGCAGTACTTCGCCAAGGAAGATGGCGAAGGGGGGAACAAGACGTGGATGATCCATGTCGAGGTTCCTACAGGACCTACGCCACCCGGTTGGGTGCCATTCACCGTCACGGTGAGAGGAAGACAACCGGAAGGGATGTGGCAAGTGGCAGCCCGTGACACTATGTCACGTTTCTGCCAACTACACGTGCAGGCTATGGAGGGCACTCCATACGCACTCGTTCCGGTGGAGGGACGAGCTCAGCATGTGTGGGAAGAAAGGTACCTGGAAGCAACGGACCCGAGTTGCCCAAGGTACAACCCCGCGGAGGCAAATCTCAGCCTCCAGATGAGGGCGGGAAACGCCGTGATGGACAGCCAAGCTGTTCATACGGAGCATCTCGCCAGAAAGCTCAAGGAGAGCACAAGCTGTGGAGATCATTTCGAGAGTGCTCACAGTGCACTCCACGATGTGCTCCTTCCGACGATCAAGCGACTGAATGAACAGCACAATCAGTTGCATCGTCTGAAGAAGGCGAAGAGAAAAAGCCGTGTCGACATCGCGGCGTTACAAGAACTGGTGCAGACCCTAACCCAGCAGAATGAGGACCTTGCTCAAGAGCGAGACGACGCTATTGAGGAAGGACAAGGCTGGGAAGAGGACTACAACCAAGCTATGGACGAGGTGCATGCTTTGCAGGACCTCGTGCCCCCGGTGTTAGGCGTACCGGTGGTCTTGGGTCTTCCAGCAATGGGAGAACCCGGAATGGGAGAAGAGGTGGTAGATCCAGAGCCACCAGCAGAGGTACCGGAGGAGGACGACCCACAGGAGGTCGAGTTCTACTCCGAGTAGGGGGGTACGGTTGCCAAGTAGGGCAGCTAGGGTAGTGTAACCCAACTTTTGTAATTGGTGACATGTCGTGTATACAGTAGCGTATGTATAAGTAGTGACGACATGAGCACGACTTCTCGGAGACCCGAGAATAATGTATCTTGTATAAAGTTTATGCTTTATCAATATATGTGAATGTTGTGCAAATTAGTCATGTGTCACTTCAATACCTACTGTTGCTTATGGAATTTTAAGTAAGACATGTGCTAATTGCTGCTGTTTTGAATTTCAGAATGATGCATACTCGTGCCAACCCTGACGTTGGAGGTACCAGTCAAGGGGGAGAGACCTCCCAACCACCTCCCGAGGACTCCTCGGGACAGCAGCAGCAACAGCAACATCAAACACCGCCACCGCCACTGCCAACGGTTACATTGGCCGACATCGTCGCGGCAATGGCGGGC
The DNA here is from genome assembly GCA_030760725.1 of Neostapfia colusana. NCBI lineage: Eukaryota > Viridiplantae > Streptophyta > Magnoliopsida > Poales > Poaceae > Neostapfia > Neostapfia colusana. Next base: position 65,393,472 of record JASWHV010000016.1, read on the forward strand.
TCGCATCAGCAGCACACGGAGTTGCTGCAGACTCTCATCGCCAATACGTCTCGCCCAGAGAGACGTCAAGATCGTGAGAAGCGCCAACAGAGCTCCTACTCCGACTTCCTGGCGACTCATCCCCCTGTATTTTCAAGGGCGGATGAACCACTTAACACGGACAACTGGCTCCGCGCCATAGAGATGAAGTTCGGGCTGCTCCAAATCAGCGAGAAGCGCAAGACTCAGTTCGCGGTCCAGCAGCTCCAAGGATCCGCGAGCGCGTGGAGGGCCAACTTCTGTGCTTCACAACCCACCGACCGAGTGATGACCTGGACGGAGTTCCGGACGGCCTTCAGGGCCTATCATATACCGCCAGGTCTGATGAAGAGGAAGATGCAGGAGTTCTTACACCTGCAGCAAGGGAGCTGGAACGCGCTGGAATACTCCAGGGCGTTCAACGATCTCGCGTTATATGCGTCGTATCATGCTGATACCGACGAGAAGCGGCGATACTACTTTTACCAGGGGCTTAACCCGCTCCTGAAGGACAAATTGGCGATGTTCAATCGCGGCAGCCTCAACGACATCATTGATGCTGCGATTGTTCAGGAGGACTCAGGCAAGGAGTTAGCGGCGGCGGAGAGAAAGCGAAGCGCGCCGCAGAGCAGTGGAGAAGGAGGCGGTCCTTCTCAGAAGTTTCGGATGGTGAATCGCCCACCATCAGGTCCATGCTGGCAACCACCACAGCGGTCGATGCCGTTCCACAGTCGGCCGTACTCTTCACCGGCATTCAGGCCGGCACTGCCAGTACCACCGCAACAACAACAGCAGCAGCGGGCGATGCCGCGTGCGTTTGCACCTCCGCAACGCATGCCGGGCTTTCATCCACCGAGCACTTCACCAGCAGCGGCCACATGTTACAAGTGTGGTCGTCCAGGACACTTCGCGAGCAGTTGCCGGAGAGGCAAGGCAGCGGAGTGGCACCACAGTTTCCGGGGAGGAATCAACCCCGGAACCCTACTAATGCGCAGCGGGCAAACCCTAGGCCCGGCACTGTCCACCAACTTGCCATTGAGGACGTGCCGGAGGGCGAGCCAATCCTTGCGAGTATGTTCCAACTCCACCAGCATCCCGCTATAGTACTGTTTGATTCAGGCGCCACGCATAATTTTATTAGCCAAGCTTTCATTGCTAAACACAGTTTGCCAATACTACCCACCGATAGTACATATTTAATTTGTTCACCGGGTGGGAAGATTTCAGCAAGCGTAATGGTCTCCAAAGCACCATTATGCTTAGCGGGTAGAGTGTACCCCACGTCTCTCATTATCTTAGAGGGACAGAAGGTCGATGTCATCTTAGGGATGTCGTGGTTAACCCGCCACGGCACTGTTTTAGACACCGTCCTCCGAGTCGTGCACTTGAACTCAGAAGTGCACGAGTCTCACTCATTATTTCTGGACAGTCCGGAAATAAAACTTCCAAGTGTCTATCAAGCCACAACCATCAGATTGGAAGATATTCCGGTGGTCCGAGAGTTCCCTGACATATTCCCGGACGATTTGCCAGGGATGCCGCCTGATAGAGAGGTGGAGTTCAAGATTGAACTTGCACCGGGAACCATGCCAATATCCCGAAGGCCGTATAAGATGGCACCCAAGGAGTTGGCTGAACTGAAGACTCAGCTCACGGACCTTCTGGAGAAGGGTTTTATTAGGCCGAGCTCCTCGCCATGGGGCTGTTCGGCATTATTTGTCAAGAAGAAGGATGAGACGTTGCGGCTTTGCGTTGACTACCGTCCATTAAATGCCGTAACCATCAAGAATAAGTACCCGTTGCCACGGATCGACATGTTGTTTGATCAGTTGGTCGAAGCAAAGATCTTTTCCAAGATGGATTTAAGATCCGGGTACCATCAGATTAAGATAAGGGCTGAGGACATTCCGAAGACGGCTTTCTCGACGAGGTACGGACTTTATGAGTACCTGGTCATGTCCTTCGGCCTCACCAATGCTCCAGCTCATTTCATGTACTTGATGAACTCGGTATTCATGCCGGAGCTGGACAAGTTTGTCGTGGTCTTCATCGACGACATCCTGGTATATTCCAAGTCGGAGGAAGATCACAAGAAACATCTGCGTATAGTCTTGCAACGGCTGCGGGATCACAAGTTATACGCAAATTCAGCAAATGCAAGTTTTGGATATCGCAAGTGCCTTTCCTCGGGCATATCATCTCAGAGGAGGGTATCGCTGTGGACCCGAGCAAGATCACTCAAGTGCTGAATTGGAAATCCCCGAGAACTGTTCACGAGGTACGGAGTTTCCTCGGACTCGCGGGATATTATCGGAGGTTCATTCCGAACTTCTCGAAGATTGCCAAGCCAATGACAGAGCTGCTGAAGAAGGCTACCAAATATGTTTGGAGTCCAGCATGTGAAGCAGCATTCAAGGCTTTAGTCAAGCACCTGACATCAGCACCGGTTTTGGCGCAGCCAGACACAACAAAACCGTTCGATGTGTACTGCGATGCATCCAGCATTGGGCTCGGATGTGTGCTGATGCAAGACCGAAGAGTGGTCACGTATGGATCACGGCAGCTTAGGAACCATGAGCAGAATTATCCAACTCACGACTTGGAGCTCGCTGTTGTGGTACTTGCACTAAAAATGTGGAGGCACTACCTACTCGGTAACCTCGTACATTTATATACCGACCACAAAAGCCTCAAGTACATATTCACTCAGAAGGAGCTGAACATGAGGCAACGAAGATGGTTGGAACTGATAAAGGATTACAAGATAGAGATCCATTATCATCCGGGCAAGGCAAACGTAGTGGCAGATGCGCTGAGCCGCAAGTCACACGTCAACAATCTGACCATCACACCGTTGGAAGAGAGCGAACGACCACTACATGTGATTCCATACGAAGCTCTCTACAACCTAGCTTTTATCCCCACCATCCGTGAAGAGATAGCGGCAGCCCAGAAGAATGACAAGGGCATGTCACATTTGCGGAGACGTGTAGATAGTGGGGAGCTGAAATGTTTCCGGAAAGACGGAGACGGCGTCCTATGGTTCAAGGACCGGATCGTCGTACCCCGTAACCCGGAACTACGGAAGAAGATCTTTGATGAGGCTCACTTATCAAAGCTCTCTATTCACCCTGGCAGCAACAAGATGTATCAAGAACTCAGAAGCAAGTTTTGGTGGACACGGATGAAGCGAGAGACTGCAAAATACGTGTCCGAGTGTGATACATGTCGAAGGGTGAAGGCAGACCACATGCGGAAACCGGGACTGCTACAACCACTGGGCGTTCCTGTCTGGAAGTGGGAGGATGTGAGCATGGATTTCATCGTCGGTTTACCCACCACCTTGCAGAAGCATGATTCTGTGTGGGTGATCGTCGATCGGCTCACCAAAGTTGCCCGTTTCATCCCGGTCAACACCAACTACAACGCCAAGAAGTACGCTGAGCTGTACATCTCACGGATCCTATGCTTATACGGCGTACCCCGTACTATCATATCGGATCGGGGCACTTTATTTGTGTCCCGTTTTTGGTTGCAGCTACACGCTGCCTTGGGGACGAAGCTAATCCGTAGTTCCGCATACCACCCGCAGACGGATGGGCAAACGGAGCGGGTAAATCAAATCTTAGAAGACATGCTACGAGCTTGCACTATCAACCACGGCAAGAATTGGGATGATCACTTGCCGTTAGCCGAGTTCTCGTAAAACAATGGGTACCAAGCCAGCATCAAGATGGCGCCCTACGAGGCGCTATACGGAAGAAAATGCCGCACACCATTGAACTGGTGTGAGTCTGGCGAAAGGGTTACCTTCGGGATTGACCTTGTCAACAACGCGGAAGAAAAGGTTCGACTGATTCAAGCGAACCTAAAAGCCGCTCAATCCCGACAGAAACAGTATGCGGACCGGAGAAGGCGCCCATTACAATTCAAAATTGGAGAGCACGTATATCTACGGGTATCTCCAATGAAGGGCGTAAACAGATTTGGGGTGAGAGGAAAGTTGGCACCCCGATTCATCGGTCCATTTCAGATTACCGAAAGATGTGGATCAGTGGCATACCGGCTGAAATTACCAGAAGCACTTTCCGGTGTGCACGACATCTTTCACATTTCACAGCTGAGGAAGTGTCTTAAGCTATCAACTACCATTCAGCTGGAAGACATTGAAGAACTGCAACCGGATCTCACCTATCGGGAGGAACCGGTGCAGATTATTGATGAAAAGGCCCGAACCACACGCAACCGTACGTTGTGGTTCTACAAGGTTCTATGAAGTAATCACTCCATGGACGAAGCGACATGGGAGAGCGAAGAGTTCCTTCGCACTAACTACCCCGAATTTTTCACGTCGCATATCCGGTAATTTTCCACCGTCCTCTCTCTCATTTTCACCTTATAATCTCGGGACGAGATTCTTTTAAGGGGGGGGGAATGTAAGGGTCTCAGTTTTTGACACGCATTTGCAGTGTTCATCACCACACCACACACCTCATTTGAGGAAGGATCATGAACACAAATGAAGAGCAAGTAACAATTATCAACATGCTCATTAGAAAACAAACTCACATATTGCAAAAGTGGTATTTCCCATATGTGATATAGATGGGCTGGACATATGAAAACTCCTACACATTGCTAAGGATGTCCATGCCAAGTTTCACCCAAATCCCAAACCTTTTTGAGGTCATTTTGGGTATAGATAGAAAGAGGGCAGTTTGAAACCACATTCAAATTGAAACTGTTTTTATCCCATGAATTTAAAAGTGGGAGGCATATTCTTATTCAGCACATTTTTGGTGAGCTCACACACCAATTTTCACTCCATTTGGAGTTGATCTTGACATGAGCTAAGTGGGAAAAATTCAAACTTTATTTGAATTCAAAACCGGACTTGTGCTGAAATTCACTCAAACCAAACCCAATTTGAGTTCTACTCAGTTCAAATGGCTCATGGGTGAATAATTTGAATCACCAGGGGTATTATGGGGCTCACTGTTTACTACAGTGATTAGGAGTAAATTTCAGAGGTTAAAACCCCGGGTGGGACCCACATGTTATAGAGGTAAGAAGGAGAAACTTGCAACCAAAGTCAGAGTCTCGGTGGGAAATTCCACCGAGCAGCTGTCGGCTGTGCCACCGAGCAGCTACCGGCGCCACCAGCTGCTTCCCTCTCCACGCGCTGGCGCCCAGGGCGGCTTGCTCGCGCCCCCATGCGACCGGCACCGCCTCTACTGAGCAGGAGTCGGCCGGCTTTATCTTCTCGTGGGCAGACCCGAGCAGCGGCATTGTCTCTCGCTGCAGCTCTCTGCTCAATCGGGAAAATCAGCAAAACAATCTCCTTCGTTCCTAAGCTGCTAGACAGCCACAGGAGGTCGCGCACCACCCTCCCAATGCCTGGACCACCGGGTTTCGGCCCCTGTTCCCATGACCAACAACGACCGCCGCAGTTTAGCTGAAAGACGGCGATCGGTCTCACGCGGGCAGCACGCTGCAACCACTTCCACGGCCGAGCAAGGGCGGCAACAGGAGCGCACGGACTCCACACTGCTTCCACCTGAAGCTCAAGCCACGCCGTGAACTCTCGCCAGCGAATTCTCAGTTTTTGCTCCGGCAACCTTAAACTGAGCTTCCGGTACGGTTTCTTTAAATTCTCGCTCTATGATCTTTCGGAGGTCATCAAATCTTGCACATAGACCCTGGACTAGCCGGCGATCAAGTTCTTTTCTGCATCCGTAGCGTGAAACTGTCTAGGAGTGACGAATTTCGAGCTCGATCGAGGGCGGTCATGGCAGGCACGATCGGTCACACGGTGCCGACCCACTTACCGCCATCCCTGAAACCTTTTGACACCTTGTCGAGCTTCCTAGTGGTACACTGATGCTGTAGGGCTGTTTGTTCGAGGTGTTGGCGGGTTTAGAAATCACGGTCGACGGTGCCGAACCTCAACCGAGGCCGCGGCACGTCGCCGGGCTGTTTCCGGTCACCCCCAGCCCGACCTGACACCACCGACGTGTTCCTCGACGTCGACAACCCCCTGGCGGCGAGTTTCAGACCATGGGAGGTCTGGCAGTGGCGAGCCGGCGAGCCCCGAGTCTGCTCCGGCGAGGTCGGCGGCGCGGGCGCGAGAGAACGGCGGGAGGAAGAAGAAGCCGGCTAGCCCACGTGTCAGCGGCTGAAGAATTTAAATCGGGATCGGGTGTGGCCGGGGATCGGCTGTGCTGGCACGCAAATACCCTGTGAGCTCCGGTGTGCCGGACACCTCCGCGCTCGACACGTGTGGTATCTCCGGTGTGCCGGACACCTCCGCACTCGACACGTGTCCCCATGGGCCCGAGAGTTTTAACTTTTCCCCGATTTTCAGAATTCATCCAAACTTCAAGTCCTCATAACTTTGGCTAGAAAGCTCCAAATTGAGTGAACCAAATTTTGTTGGATTCAGCTCTCTGAGTACTTTCCAGCAAATCAAGTTTCACTTCATGAAAATCCTTAACTCTCCAGAATTAATTCCTCAAAATTTAAGCTGTTTGGAATTTTAACTGGAGAATCCTTTTGGAGGAAGATCCTGAAATTTTGCTGGGATGTTCACCAAAATATCCCTGAACTACCATAAAAATTTCAGATCCATTTGAGCTCATTTAATCCGCCTAATGGTGTGATTAGTGAAACTGTTCCAGACAAAATAGAAAATGTTCAGAAACATTTTCAGAATTTTCTCTGAAATTGTTTAGCTCATATCTTTAGCTAGAAACTTCCAAATTAAGTGAGACCAATTCCATTAGAACCCTCTGAAAAGCTAGTTTTCAGAAAGGCATAGTTTGTTTCATGAAAATCCTTAGAACACCCTAAGAGTTCCAATTAAGGTCAAGGACATAATTAATTGTGGAGGGCTCCAATGGGCTTTGATGCAACTAAAACTTGACAAAGTCTCTGTTTAGGTTGTAACCAAGCCACAATAAAAGTTTCACAGTCATTAGGTCTGTCTAGCAAAGGTTATAGACTTCACAACTTCAAACTTAATACAAATGCATTAAATTAATACATGCATTGTTTCTATCATATAGTCGCTAAGGTCGAGGAGGAACCCGAAGTCCTAGACTTCGTTACTCCGGAGGAACAGCTAGCCTACGACCAAGAGCAGCAAGGCAAGCTCCGGTTTGCATTAACCTTTTTACAAATGTTTATTGTTTTGAGCACATACTTGTTTCCTTTATTCTGTGCATTAGAGTCTTGTTTGGAAGCCCCACTGCATAGCCAAGGGAACCATGGGTTGGGTTTAGGATTGCAAACCCCGTTAGCTACTGCATTGCTAGGATAGAGTAGGATTCGGTACAAGTCGAGTAGTTGGAACTACTCGCGAGAATAGGCTAGAGGTTCATTGCTCGGGTAGAGATAGCACATGATACACATGGCAAGAAAATGAGACCAAGCGGAGAGTAAGGGCAGCAGGACTTTGGGGCCTGTGTGCTGTAGCTCCGCTTGTGTCGATTGAGGACCGAGCCGTGTGCGGGCCTGTTGAACAAGCTAGAACAGTACCGAAGACCTACCGGCTATATGGGAACCGGGAAACTGATGTAACTCAGGTAGCTGGGTATTGAGGCATTGCCCGTCGTTCAGAGGGTAGGTTGAGAGCTTGAGGTGTAAATCGGCTGGCGGCATGGAGATGCGCGTGCAGAGACCTCTTGCTCGGGACGATGGGACCGGTTCAATATTTGGCTAACGGGTGAAAGGTAGTTGCGTACGGCGTCCGTGATTGTTGTTGTAGGCAACATCGAGTACGGGCGTACATGACGGGTTGTTCGGGTAACCCTGCAGGTGTAAATCGATTATAATCGCCGTCCCTCGCGGTCAGTGAGTACCACTTGTTCACTGTACCGTGACGTAGAAAGAACAGGCTAGTTACATGTTAAAATGTTGCTGATTGAAAGATGGACTTGATTGCTAATGACTTGCTGTAGTTTAGAGCTAACTAAAGTTCATTTCAACTTTGGGTAAAGTACATGAGAGAAATGCGTTTCTTGTTTGATTGCGGCTCTCTCATGTACCTTAGCGTAAGGTTCTCCACAACCTGCTGCTAAAACTTGAAAGTAAGGTTCTACTAATTAGGCGAGTCCTTGCAAATGATTTTTACCTCATGTAACCCATTACCCTCATGTAGAAGTTCCATGTTTAGGTGAGACGGGTCAGACTTGCTGAGCCTTCGTGCTCACTGCTTGTGTTTGAAGCTTTTGCAGGGTTCTATGAGGAAGGGACTCCCGAAGAGGAGACGGAACCCCAGGAGGGGAACCCCGTCGAGTGGGAGTCGTACACGCCGCAGAGTTAGTGTGCGTGTGTGCTAGCAAGGACACGTTCGAGGGCTGAACGTGAACTTGATGCGTAGTCTACTCCCGCGAGTGTAGACTGGACCTATTTTGATGTAAACATGTTCATAACTTGTTTATGTAATAAAATTTCCGCTTCCGCTTTGTACCTTTGACGTGTGTTATCCGGTGCTGTGCAACGCAGCACCCCTCAGCGTGATCCTGGCTCGACAGGACCAATGGGGTCGTGTCAATATACATATGCATTTCAATAGGAACCACAACGAAGGGGACTCAAAGGAGTGATTCATCGAAGTGGATCAAGCTCCGGAGAGTCAAGGGTGGATCTGCAAGGACACTAACTGTTATATACGACTACCATGCAAAACAGGCAAGCTCCGGTTTGCATTTAACAGCTGTTAAGTTTTATTTTGTATTCACCTTTGGTTAAGATTTGAACTGTGTGTTAGGTCTAGTGTTTGATACTCCTCTTGCATAGCGAAATGACCCGTGGAGTATTGGGTAGGTGTCTTTCACCGTGTAGAACTGCCATGCTTAAGTACGGTTCGGTAGAAGTCGAGTGATGAGATGCTACTCGCAGTTTCAGGAACAACAGGGGCATACGGGATTGGTCCATAATTAAATTAGCAAGTTAAAGTTTAGACCGGAAGGTTGTAGGGGCAGCAGGACATAGGGGCCTGGGTTCTGTAGACCTGTCCGTGTCGGTCAAGGACCGATCCGTATGCGGCCCTGTTGAACAAGTTTGAGTTGTATACCGGACTCATGCTGGCTATATGGGACCCAGTAAACCGATGTACCTCGGGAAGCTGTCGTTGGGACTTTTCGGGTCGCCTCAGGCGGACGGCCAGTGTGCAGTATGTGGGGAATATTCTCATGACATCTCACGTCGGAAGGTGCACAATGAGAGTAGCTACTGTACGGGGTGACTTGATCGATTCAGCGGGGGTGAAACGGGGGAAAGGCTGCCACGTACGACGTCAGTGATGGTTGTTGTAGGCAACGTCGAGTACGGGCGTACGTGTCGTGTAGTCCGGGTGTTATTGATTCGAATCACCGTCGCTTGCGGAATGGACCGAGCATACTTGTTCTCACAGTCGTGACGTAGTAAGAACTTGCATGAGAATGGAACTAACCATATTGATGTGAAGTATTATACTAGCGTTGTATTGGATCTTGATGAATAGGCTAGTGCAAACTCGATTCTTTTATGCCATGAGCAATTTACACTGGGGGAAAGCGTTTCTTGTTTGATTGTGGACTCCCGATGTGGCGTGCCCAGGGTTACTTAAAATACTGCAATTAATACCTGAAAGTAAGGATTCACTTTTAGGCGAGTTTAATTATGCTTATGCCATCCTATGTTAGGTCCATAACCTCACTTAGAGTTCCATGTTTAGGGTGACGGTTAAGTCTTGCTGAGCGTTATGCTCACGGATGCTATACGAGTTGTTTTGCAGGTAATGACTCAATGTTTATGAGAAGGGGTGCCGATGAGACTCGGGAACCTCCGAGTACTTACTCAAAGAGCATCCTCGCCGCTGCAAATTGTCTTCGTGTTGCTAGTAAGAAACGTCCGCGGGCTGGACCGTTTCTTTGTTGCTAGTTTAGACATGAGTTGTGCGAGTGATAGTCTTCCGCTGTAGTTTACTCTGATATAACTATTTGTAAAACATTCTTGTACGCTTCCTCTACACTATTAATGTAATATGATGTGTGTTCTTTGACCCGTGTGCTGTTGGGTGCCGCATAACACGGCACCACCCGACGAGGTCCTGGCCATCTCACTCAACAGTCCCAAAAACCAAATCCAAAGACCAAACCATTACCAAACCAATAACCAAACCAAATACCATCCCAATAACCGTCCCATCTAATCATGTGGGTTGTCCAGGCGCTTGTGACCGTAAGCTCGGCTATCATTTTAGAATCTTCAGAGTTTTTACCACTTTACCCACAAGTTTGTGATTTCGTCACCCGTCGGCGACTGTAGAACCTCCATTATACCAGTACACAACCGTCGGTGTATGGCCAAGAGATCACAAAATAGCCTTTACAAAGGGGCTACTAGATGTATGGACTCACTAAGGTTTCACCAGCAGGCTAGAATCTCCAATTCTCCCACCTATGGGCCCCCTCTTGTGCCATGCAGTTCCCAGGGCAGTCCTCACTCGACTCCCATTCCCCGCGCCTTCCACGGTCCATAACAATATAGCAACTTACCTAATAAGTCAGCTAAGTCGCACCCATATTTGGCCTTGTGGTGGCACTGTTATCCTGGCATGGCTCTCTTGAACCGGTCCTTAGATCTACGGCAAGTAAACCACCATCTCATTCTACCTCTTCCACAAAACCAGACTTGCCTAGATCTCCCTCCGATTCATGATCATCAAGTTTTCATTATCATTATGAGTGCAGTAGCTAGACACTTCTATCTCGCTTCCGATAATCCCGTGGACTCAGCAAAGCAAAAAGTAAAAACGACCGTACCCGACTCATCAACTATCGTGGCGACAAGGGTGGTTAACAAATCTAGTTAACTCCTATGAAAGGGTTTCCCATCAAGTTGACTCAAGCACACACCTTTTCGCAAACAAAATAGCTTTCAAAAACATGGGATCAATATGGCCAAGGGGCACTTGCCTTGTTCTTGCGGCTTCTGTTGCTCTGGGATCTCGAAGTCTTGATGCTGAAATCCTTCGTAGACAGCTCCCTGAACATGTCCTTCTATTTATGATCAAGCACATACAAAGTTCATAGCAATCAATCATTATGCACAACATTTACTCAAGATGCAATGGTGCATATGCATGCTAATCCTATGGTGCAGTTTAGTTTGTACGTGTTCTTGCATGTTTGCATGGATTTTACGATGAACAGAGGTGTAAAGATCAAATGTGAACGTGGCGATGATCTCGTTACAAGATCTAGATCAAACCGATCAACACGTGATCTGTCCATGAAAAAGCTTCTGTTAGAAGGGATCGGAGAACAGATGCAAAGAAAACGTGATGATGTCGTAAGGTGGTATTGGAAACCTACCTTGCTTCCTTCGGGTCCTTTCTCTAGCAAAAACAGATCATCGGGGCTCTCTTCTGGCGGCGGCGATCGTGTCTGGGCTCGTCGTCTGTCGCTCCGGTGGTCAAACTCCAGCGAAGGGGTTTAGCTCGGTGAGTTTGGGGGCTAGGGCTTCTAAGTTGTCGGCTTAGAGAAGATGTTACGACCAAGGGGGTTGTTTCGGGTTCTATTTATAAGAGGAAAACGAAGAGTCTTACTCTGATCGGAATTCGAATAAGAGTCCTATTCAAATTATTTTTGAATCTTAACAACTTATCTTCAATTGATTTGGTGCGGTAGCAATGTGGAATTTGTGTCGGTTTCCTTCCGTGTCGGTATTCCCGCGCGTACAGAAGCAAAAACCACTTCAGATCTCGTTACCTTCGCGGTGATGAGCTCCGGAGGCTCCACGTGTCCTGCGGGGGCCTGGGCTTCCCTTTTCCTTAGGGGCGAGCTCTGGTTGTGCCGTGTGTCAAGCGGACGAGTCCTCCCTCTTCCTCAGAGGCGAGCTCCGCGTGCGCCACGCGTCCTGGTGGGCGGGACCTCCCCTCTCTCCAGAGACGAGCTCCGTGTACGCCACGTGTCTGGTGTGTCAGGACCTCCCCTCTTCAATAGAGGCGAGCTCCGCGAACGCCACGTGTCCGTGCTGGACCTCCCCTCTCTTCGGAGGCAGCTCCGAATGTGCCACGTGTCACTGCCGGACCTCCCCTTTCTTCGGAGGTGAGCTCCGATAGTGCCACGTGTCCTAACAGCAGCAGACTTCCTTTCTCCTCAGGGACGAGCTCCGAGGTTGACACGTGTCCAACCGTGACGGACCTCCCGGAGGTGAGCTCCGAGATTGACACGTGTCCATCAGCGTCGGACCACCCGGAGGCGAGCTGTGACGCCCTCAATTTCGTGGAAAAACCACGGAACCGAGAACTGATGCAAATGTGTGCCCAGGATGTTCATCACACATATACACATCATACACAAACTGAATTTCCGAATATATATAACCACGAATAACAGAGTTTACTACAAGGTTTCATGAGCCTTGGACTTAGCTTGGCAGTGGAAGTCTAATCTTACAGCGGAAGTCTTATTTCTATATAGTGGAAGTCTTCTAACTAGTGCGGAAGCAATCTAAGCAGCAGCAGCTCCATCTCTACTCCATCCCCACAGCCAAGGTTGAGGACAGATTACACGCCTAGTGTTCCACCTGGTCTTCATAGTAATCTTCTCCTGTTGTTGATGATGAAATAATAATGCAAGTTTGAGTACAATGATGTACTCAGCAAGTGCGGGAAAATATGATATGTAGCTCACAACAATGTAGGTATAAAAGGCTCATTTGCAGAAAGCATTGTTATTTATCAAAACCACGATAAAACAACAACTTAACTTTAAGTGAATGTAATCCCAACATGCATTAAAATACCAACATACCTCCATCACTTTCCATGTCCCAACCAGACATTAATCAACTTTATTCTTGCTCACGAATACCTTCCCGTAGTCGCTACCATCTCACGAATACCATCTCGTATTCGCTACCATTTTATCTCATAAACAAATCCGTCTCACAACGAGACCAATCTCGTTGCCATGACTCAACAGTCATGCAACCAAATCTTATCACCCGGACTCAACAGTCCCGAAAACCAAACCATAACCAAAACCATAACCAATAACCATAACCAATAACTATAACCAATAACCATAACCATCCCAACTAATCATGGAAGTTGGCCAGGTGCTCGTGACCGTAAGCTCGGCTATCATGATAGTTTTAGACTCTGCAGAGGTTGTACCACTTTACCCACAAGTTTGTGATTTCGTCACCCGTCGGCGACTGCAGAACCTCCATTATACCAGTACACAACCATTGGTGTATGGTCAAGAGATCACAAAATAGCCTTTACAAAGGGGCTACTAGATGTATGGACTCACTAAGGTTTCAACGGCAGGCTAGAATCTCAAATTCTACCACCCACGGGCCCCCTCTTGTGCCATGCAGTTCCCAGGGCTGTCCTCACTCGACTCCCATTCCCCGCGCCTTCCACGGTCCATAACAATATAGTAACTTACCTAATTAGTCAGCTAAGCCACACCCATACTTGGCCTCGTGGTGGCACTGTTATCCTAGCATGTGCTCGCATGAACCGGTCCTTAGATCTATAGCAAGTAACCACCATCTCAGGCTACCTCATTCACAAACCCAGGCTTGCCTAGATCTCCCTCCGCTCCATGTTCATTAACAACATCAGTTTTTTCATTATCATTACGAGTGCAGTTAGCTAGACACATCTATCTCGCTTCCCAATCCCATAGACTCAGCGAAGCATAAAAGCAAAAACCATACCCGACTCATAAACTTCCCAGGCGACAAGGGTGGTTTAACCAAAACTAGTAAACTCCTATAAAAGGTTTCCCATCATGTTTGACTCAGCACACACACCTTTTCACAAAACAAAATAGTTTCCCAAAACATAGGATCAATATGGTCAAGGGGCACTTGCGTTGTTCTGGCGGTTCTGGTTGCTCAAAATCTTGTTGTTGTAGTCCGTCGTAGGTAGCTCCCTGAGCTTGTCCTTCTATTCGTGATCACGCATATACAAGATTCACATCTATCAATATCATGCACAAACTTTACTTTAAGATGCAATGATGCATATGTATGTTAATCCTATGGTTCAGTTTTGTTTTGTGCGCGTTCTTGCATGTTTGTATGGAAAATAGAGGTGTATAGATCAAATGTGGACGTGGCGATGATCTGGACTCAAGATCTAGATCAAACCGATCAACACGTGATCTGTCCACGAAAAATCTTCTGTTCGAAAGGAATCGAAGAACAGATGCAAAGAAAACACGATGATGTCATAAGGTGGTATTGGAGGCCTACCTTACGTTCTTCTTGATCTCGGGGTCCTTTCTTCTTTCAGATAGATCGTTGGGGCTCTCTTCCGGCGATCTCTCTCTCGACCGAACTCTGGTGAAGGGTTTATTCGGCGAGCTGGGGTTAGGGCTCTAAGTCGTCGTCTCATGAGGTGGAAAACAAATTCACAGTTACGGCCAGGGGTTTTCGGTTCTATTTATAACTGGGAAGAGAAGAGTTCTTATCTGATTGGACTTCGAATAAGAGTCCCATTCAAATTGTTTTTTGAATCTTAACAACTTATCTCTTGCCGATTTGGTTCGGTAACATTGTGAAAGTCATGTCGGTTTCCTCAGTACCGGGGATTCCCACGCATACAGAAGAAAAACCGCTTCAGAATCGCGTCCTTACGCGGTGATGAGCTCCGGAAGCTCCACATGTCCATCGGGGGCCTGGTCTCCCTTTTCTGCAAAGACGAGCTCCGGTTGTGCCGCGTGTCAAGCGAGTGAGACTTCCCTCTTTCTCAGAGGCGGGCTCCGTGTGCGCCACGTATCCTGGCGGGCGGAAACCTCCCTCTCTTCAGAGGTGAGCTCCACGTGCGCCACGTGTCTGGTGGGTCGGGACCTCCCCTGTCAACAGAGGCGAGCTCCACGAACGCCACATGTCAGTTCCGGACCTCCCCCTCTCTCGGAGGTGGCTCCGGGGTGCCATGTGTCAATTCCGGACCTCCCTCTATTCGGAGGTGAGCTCCGTGAATGCCATTCGCCAAGTAGCGCCGGACTCCCTTTTTCCTTAGAGACGAGCTCCGAGGTCGACACGTGTCCATCAGCGTCGGACCTCCCGGAGGCAAGCTCCGGAGGTGAAAAGTGTTCGGTAGTGTCGGACCTCCCGGAGGTAAGTTCCGAAGGTGACACGTTTCCGGCGGGGCCGGACCTCTCGGAGGTGAGCTCCGAACGCGCCACGTGGTCAGCGGCCACGGGAATTGTCTTCGGCGCTCTCTGTAGACTGGAATTTGGTTCTTTTTGGTTATCTTTTTAATATTTTCTATATTCTTTATTATTTTAAAATGTTTTCTACATATAAAATATGAATATATGCAGAACCCGAAAATGAGGGTGTCACAAATTTACCCCCCTTAAATTGAATCTCGCCCTCGAGATTCGTTAGTAGAGAATAGATGAGGAAACTCTGTCTAGATATCTTCTTCACGCTCCCATGTGGCTTCAGCTTCGGTGTGATGGCTCCATTGCACCTTGCACCATCGGATCACTTTGTTCCTCGTGATCCTTTCCTTTACATCCAAAATTCGAACAGGGTGCTCTGCATAGGTCAGGTCCTCCTGAAGTTAGAGATCTTCCATTGGTACTTGCTCTTCTGGCACTCTCAAGCACTTCTTGAGCTGAGATACATGAAACACGTCATGTACGTCGGAGAGGTGCGTTGGGAGCTTTAGTTGATAGGCTACTTCTCCTCGCTTGTCTAAAATCTTAAATGGTCCGATATAGCGAGGTGCTAACTTACCCTTGATGTTGAAACGTCGTTGGCCATGGACAGGTGATACCTTGAGGTATACGTATCTCCTACTTCGGAAGTCAACTTTCTTCGTCTATTGTCTGCGTAGCCTTTCTGTCGTGACTGAGCAGCCTTTAAGTTCTCCCGTATCGTTTGGACTTGTTTTCAGCTTCTTGTAGCACTTCGAGTCCAAACACTTGGTTCTCTCCGGTCTCGTTCCAAAACAGCGGTGTTCTACACCGTCCACCGTACAATGCTTCGAAAGGCGACATCTTCAAGCTGGCTTGATTGCTGTTGTTATAGGAGAATTCCACGTACGGCAAGCTCCTATCCCAACTACATCCATATTTCAAGGCACGGGCTCTCAGCATGTCCTCCAAAATTTGGTTTGTCCTTTCCGTTTGCCCATCGGTCTGCGGGTGGTAAGCGGAGCTAAAATCCAGTCGTGTACCCATAGCTTTCTGCAGCTTCCTCCAAAATCTAGAGGTAAGCTGAGAACCCCGATCTGAGACTATCCTCCACGGGACTCCATGACGGCACACGATTTACTCCATGTACAACTCGGCTAATTGTGCAACATTGTACTTGGTCCTTACAGGGAGAAAATGGGCTGTTTTCGTCAATAGGTCCACAATAACCCAGATGGAGTCGTAATCTGACTAAGTACGTGGCAATCCGATGATGAAATCCATACTGATGTCTTCCCACTTCCACTCGGGTACCTTCAAGGGTTGCAACAATCCAGCGGGTCTTTGATGTTCGGCCTTCACCCGTTGGCATGTGTCGCATAGGGCAACATATTCGGCTATGTCCCTCTTCATACCATCCCACCAATAACAAGTCTTCAGGTCCTTGTACATCTTGGTACTTCCGGGATGTATGGACTAAGGTGAATCATGTGTCTCTTTTAATATCATGTCACGGATGTGCTTCACGTTAGGCACACAAATCCTTTTTCCTAGCCAAAGCGTACCCTTCTCATCTTCCTTGAAATCCTTCTCTATCCCTTGTCGGATCCTTTCCTTGATCTCCTTGATCCCCTCATCCGTTGCTTGGCCATTTCTTATTTATTGCTCCAATGAAGAGTGGAGTTCCATCACTTCCATCTTGTTCAAGAATCCGAGGTGTAACCGTTCGAACTCCTTGCGTAGTTCGGGTGGTAGCTCCCGAATCGTGAGTAGGTGGCATGCTCCCTTCCGGCTCAATGCATCAGCTACTACATTGGCCCTTCCAGGGTGGTAGTTGATTCCAACATCATAATCCTTGGTTAGTTCCAACCATCAACGTTGTCTCAAATTCAAGTCAGTTAGTGTGAATATGTACTTGAGGCTTTTATGATCCGTATAGATCTCACATCGATGACTAAGGATATAATGTCTCCAAATCTTCAATGCATGCACTACTGCTGCTAGCTCCAAGTCATGTGTAGGATAATTAAGCTCGTGCTTCTTTAATTGTCGTGACGCATAGGCTACCACTTGTCCTTCTTGCATGAGCACACATCCGAGCCCTTTTCTTGATGCGTCACAATATATGTCAAAGCTCTTGCTTCCGTCCTGCAATACCAAAACCGGCATTGTGGTTAGCCTTTTCTTGAGTTCCTCAAAGCTCTCTTGGCACGCTGATGACCACTGGAACGCTTTTCCCTTCGTTAGCAACTCCGTCATAGTTTTGCTATCTTAGAGAAGTCCTTGATGAAGCGTCGGTAGTATTGAGCCATCCCAAGAAAACTCTGAATATCTCTCATGTTTTGCGGTTGGTTCCACTTCAGAACATCTCCCACTTTTCCGGGATCAACCGATACTCCTTCCTCGGAGATAATGTGGCCTAGGAACGATATCTCCTTTAGCCAAAATTGACACTTGTTAAGCTTGGCATACAATTGATGCTCGCACATTTTCTGCAAGGTCAATCTCAAATTTTCTTTATGCTCCTCCTCACTCTTTGAATACACCATAATGTCGTCGATGAAAACCACGATGAACTTATCCAAGTACTCCATGAAAACCTTGTTCATAAGGTACATGAAGTATGCGGGTGCATTTGTTAACCCAAAAGACATGACGGTATATTCATATGAACCAAACCGTGTTCAAAAGGCAGTCTTGGGTATATCGGAGAGCTTAATCTTAGCTGGAAGTATCCCGACCGAAGATCAATCTTGGAGAACACTTGGGCTCCTTTCATTTGGTCGAATAGGTCTTCTATACAGGGCAGAGGGTATTTGTTCTTGATTGTAACCTCGTTGAGAGACCTATAGTCCACGCACATCCTTTGGGTCCCATCCTTCTTGTCTATGAAGAGCACGGGGGCTCCCCATGGTGACGAGCTTCGACGTATAAAACCCTTCTCCAACTGCTCCTGAATTTGCTTCTTGAGTTCCACTAGTTCATTGGTGGGCATCCTATAGGGTCTCTTTGCTATGGGTGCAGTTCCGGGTACCAAATCAATGGCAAACTCAATGTCCCGGTCAGGTGGCATACCTGGAAGCTCTTCCAGAAACACGTCCGAGAATTCTTGAACCACTGGAATGCTGTCCAATGTTGCTCCTTCGACGTGGTTCAAAATTGCCTTCTTGGTTGTTTGTTGGGCTGACTCAAACTCCATACGAATACCGTGCTCGTTTGTCAACTGCACGCTCCTTTCAGCACATTGGATTACTCCGTTGTGCTTGCTTAACCAATCCATCCCGAGTATTATGTCAAGCCCTTGGGAATCCAAGACGATGAGGTTGGCAAGGAAGTCTACTCCCCTTATTTTATGGCTTACGTTCGGACATACTATACTAGTCCTCATCTCTCCACCGGGAGAATTAACTAACATAGCACATTTTAAGTGTGATATAGGTATATTATGCTTGGCGACATACTTGGATGATATGAAGGAATGTGATGCTCCAGAATCAAATAAGATGGTGGCTGGTTTGGAGTTGGCAAGGAACATACCAATTGCGGCATCCTCAGCCTGTTGTGCTTCCTCAGCAGAGACATGGTTCACGTTGCCGCGAGCATAGTTCTGCTGTCCACGGTTTCCTTGATTGTCCCCTCCGTTCGGCCGTGGGTTCTGCTTGGGCACGTTGCCTTGCTGTCCAGGACCTCTCCTCGGGCACTGGCTCATGAAGTGTCTTGTTTCCCCGCATGCAAAGCATGCCCTGTTGCCTATGGCAGCAGGTACGTTGGGGCGGGGCACAGGAGGCAAAGGCACACAAGGTGCTTGTGCAACGGGTCGTTGCTGTGGTGGCTGATTAGGGCGGTATGCAGGAGCAGTCGATCCATAGTGTGGTGTAGATGGGGGCATGTACCGAGGTCGTACGTTGCTCCCTTGTGTTTGGTATTGCATCTTCCTCTTGTCCTCTCGCTCGATCTCTCGGATCTTGCTTTCAACCACTATACCGTTGTCAACCAGCTTCTGGAAGCTCGCGTAGTCATTGTTGAGGAGCTGAACCTGGATCTCATTGTTCAACCCTCTCATGAACAGGTACTGCTTCCGTTGGTCCGAGTTGACATCTTCGGGGGCGTACTGGGACAGTTGTGTGAACTTGTTGAGATACTCATTCACGCTTTTCTGTCCTTGGCGGAGACCTTCGAACTCCTGTCTCTTGAGCATCATTACACCAGCAGGGATGTAATGAGAGCGGAAACTCTCCTTGAACTCAGTCCAAGTGATCGTCTCCGGGTCGACATGAGCGTTGCACAGGGCATCCCACCAGTCAGCGGCAGCTCCCATGAGTAGGTGCGACGCAAAGAGAACCTTCTCTCGGTCATTGCACTGAACTATGACAAGATTCTTCTCCATGGATTTCAACTAGTCGTCGGCCTCCATGGGGTCGTTAGCTTGAGCAAAGGTGGGTGGTCGAGTCCTCATGAACTCTCCCAGTCTGTTATGAGCCGGTGGTGGTGGCGGTGGTGGTGGCGGTGGTGCCGGAACGGGGTTGTTGTTGTTGGCCTGCAACCGACCCAAAGTTTGGATCATGGTTTGCATAAGTTGATTCTGCATGGCCATCAACCGTTCCAGGTTGTTCTCACCAGCTCCTGGGTTAACAGGAATTTCTTCGTGGCCATCCTCTTGGTTGCCACGACGTTCCTTCCTTGGCGGTCGGCGTTTCCTCTCACCATCTGTGAGGGAGAACGAAATAGAATAGAGGTTAGAAGGTTAGATGGATCCCCCTAACTATATGCATCAAGGTGGATTGGACTATATATATTAGCCCATATGAGGATGTGAACAAGTGCCGAGGCATCTCACACCTCTTTCTACTTATGTGTGGATGTGGACAACGCTTGAGACGTCCCACAACTCACACTAAGCACACAATCACAAACAATCATCACAAGGGCTCACACAACTCCTATTCAAGGTTTATTCAATGGGGGTCCTATATGCCTTATGATGATGCCAATCTGTGATCCAACTATGGCTTCTCCTAGGCTTGTATCCTATGTCAAGGTAGTTCCAATGCCAATCTATGCATCCTAGGCTTGTATCCTATGGTCAGCGTGGCTTAGCTACCAATCTGTGATCTATCTAGGTTGTGTGATCTATGATCAACCCATGGCAGGTTGATACCAAATCTGTGTCTGATACCAATCTGTGATCTATCTAAGCGTGTAACCTACCGTCAACCCGTTGCTCTGATACCAATCTGTGACGCCCTACATATCGTGGAAAAATCACGGAACCGAGAACTGATGCATATGTGTGCATAGGATGTTCATCACACATATACACATCATCCACAAACTGAATTTCAGAATATATATAACCACGAATAACAGAGTTTATTACAAGGATTCATGAGTCTTGGACTCAGCTAGGCAGCGGAAGTCTAATCTTACAGTGGAAGTCTTATTTCTATACAGCGGAAGTCTTCTAACTAGTGCAGAAGCAATCTAAGCAGCAGCGGCTCCATCTCTACTCCATCCCCACAGGCAAGGTTGAGGACAGATTACACGCCTAATATTCCACCTGGTCTTCATAGTAATCTTCTCCTGTTGCTGATGATGAAATAATAATGCAGGTTTGAGTACAATGATGTACTCAGCAAGTGCGGGAAAATATGATATGTAGCTCACAACAAGGTAGGTATAAATAGGCTCATTTGAAGAAAGCAAAGTCATTTATCAAAACCACAATAAAACAACAACTTAACTTTAAGTGAATGTAATCCCAACGTGTATTAAAATACCAACATACCACCATCACTTTCCATGTCCCAACCAGACATTAATCAACTTCATTCTTGCTCACGAATACCTTCTCGTATTCCCTACCATCTCACGAATACCATCTCGTATTCGCTACCATTTCATCTCATAATCAAATCCGTCTCACAACGAGACCAATCTCGTTGCCATGACTCAACAGTCATGCAACCAAATCTTATCACCCGGACTCAACAGTCCCGAAAACCAAACCATAACCAAAACCATAACCAATAACCATAACCAATAACTATAACCAATAACCATAACCAACCCAACTAATCATGGAAGTTGACCAGGCGCTCGTGACCGTAAGCTCGGCTATCATAATAGTTTTAGACTCTTCAGAGGTTGTACCACTTTACCCACAAGTTTGTGATTTTGTCACCCATCGGCGACTGCAGAACCTCCATTATACCAGTACACAACCATTGGTGTATGGTCAAGAGATCACAAAATAGCCTTTACAAAGGGGCTACTAGATGTATGGACTCACTAAGGTTTCACCGGCAGGCTAGAATCTCCAATTCTCCCACCCACGGGCCCCCTCTTATGCCATGCAGTTCCCAGGGCTGTCCTCACTCGACTCCCATTCCCCGCGCCTTCCACGGTCCATAACAATCTAGTAACTTACCTAATTAGTCAGCTAAGCCACACCCATACTTGGCCTCATGGTGGCATTGTTATCCTGGCATATGCTCGCATGAACTGGTCCTTAGATCTACAGCAAGTAACCACCATCTCAGGCTACCTCATTCACAAACCCAGGCTTGCCTAGATCTCCATCCGATCCATGTTCATTAACAACATCAGTTTTCTCATTATCATTACGAGTGCAGTTAGCTAGACACATCTATCTCGCTTCCCAATCCCATAGACTCAGCGAAGCATAAAAGCAAAAACCATACCAGACTCATAAACTTCCCAGGTGACAAGGGTGGTTTAACCAAAACTAGTAAAGTCCTATAAAAGGTTTCCCATCATGTTTGACTCAGCACACACACCTTTTCGCAAAACAAAATAGTTTTCCAAAACATAGGATCAATATGGTCAAGGGGCACTTGCCTTGTTCTGGCGGTTCTGGTTGCTCAAAATCTTGTTGTTGTAGTCCGTCATAGGTAGCTCCCTGAGCTTGTCCTTCTATTCGCGATCACGCATATACAAGATTCACAGCAATCCGTATCATGCACAAACTTTACTTTAAGATGCAATGATGCATATGCATGTTAATCCTATGGTGCAGTTTTGTTTTGTGCGCGTTCTTGCATGTTTGTATGGAAAATAGAGGTGTATAGATCAAATGTGGACGTGGCGATGATCTGGACTCAAGATCTAGATCAAACCGATCAACACGTGATCTGTCCACAAAAAAGCTTCTGTTCAAAAGGAATCGAAGAACAGATGCAAAGAAAACGCGATGATGTCGTAAGGTGGTAGCGGAGGCCTACCTTACGTTCTTCTTGATCTAGGGGTCCTTTTTTCTTTCAGACAGATCGTTGGGGCTCTCTTCCGGCGATCTCTCTCTCGACCGAACCTTGGCGAATGGTTTATTCAGCGAGCTGGGGCTAGGGCTCTAAGTCGTCGGCTCAGGAGGTGGAAAAGAAATTCGTGGTTACAGCCAGGGGTTTTCGGTTCTATTTATAACTGGGAAGAGAAGAGTTCTAATCTGATTGGACTTCGAATAAGAGACCATTCAAATTGTTTTTTGAATCTTAACAACTTATCTCTTGCCGATTTGGTTCGGTAACATTGTGAAAGTCGTGTTGGTTTCCTCAGTAGCGGGGATTCCCACGCATACAGAAGAAAAACCGCTTCAGAATCGCGTCCTTACGCGGTGATGAGCTCCGGAAGCTCCACGTGTCCATCGGGGGCCTGGCCTTTTCCGCAAAGACGAGCTTCGGTTGTGCCGCGTGTCAAGCGAGCGAGACTTCCCTCTTTCTCAGAGGCGGGCTCCGCGTGCGCCACATATCCTGGCGGGCGGAAACCTCCCTCTCTTCTGAGGCGAGCTCCACGTGCGCCACATGTCTGGTGGGTTGGGACCTCCCCTCTCAACAGAGGCGAGCTCCGCGAACGCCATGTGTCAGTTCCGGACCTCCCCCTCTCTTGGAGGTGGCTCCGGGGTGCCATGTGTCAATTCTGGACCTCCCTCTCTTCCGAGGTGAGCTCCGTGAATGCCATTCGTCAAGTAGCGCCGGACTCCCTTTTTCCTCAGAGACGAGCTCCGAGGTCGATACGTGTCCATCAGCGTCGGACCTCCCGGAGGCGAGCTCCGGAGGTGACACGTGTTCGGTAGTGTCGGACCTCCCGTAGGTAAGCTCCGAAGGTGACACGTTTCCGACAGGGCCGGACCTCTCGGAGGTGAGCTCCGAACGCGCCACGTGGTCAGCGGCCACGGGAATTGTCTTCGGCGCTCTCTGTAGACTAGAATTTGGCTCTTTTTGGCTATCTTTTCAATATTTTCTCTATTCCTTCTTATTTTAAAATGTTTTCTACATATAAAATATGAATATATGCAGAACCCAAAAATGAGGGTGTCACACGAGCTCTGGAGGTGACACGTGTCCAGTAGGACCGGACCTCTCGGAGGTGTGCTCCGAGAGCGATACGTGTCCCGTGGGTCGGACCTCTCGGAAGTGAGTTCCGAGAGCGACACGTGTCCCGTGCAGCTGGTCCTCTCTTTTTCGCAGTGACTAGCTCCGAAGGCGACACGTGTCCTGCGTGCTGACCTCGCTCCTTCGCAGAGGCTAGCTCCGGGGGCAACACGTGTCCCACGGGGTCGGACCTCGCCCCTTCCGCAGAGACGAGCCCCAAGCCTGCCACGTAGCAAGTTAGCGGCGGACCTCTCCCCTTTTTGCGGGGATGAGCTCCGAAGGCGCCACGTGGCCAGCGGGCCGCGGGAATTGTCTTCGGCGCTTCTCGGTGAACTGGAATTGGCTCTTTTTGGCTATCTTTTTTATTCTTTTTCTGTTTCCACTTCTTTTAAAATGTTTTCTCTATATAAAATATGAATGCATGCAGAAATCGAAATTGAGGGTGTCACAGTCCAGCTCGGCTCTGAGATCTGCGGTGGAGAGCCTGGACGTCGCCGTTGAGTGGGTTGCTGCCGACCTGTAATCCCTCGTTAGGGTACAGGCCGGCAGCTGCACCGTCTCTGGTCGCTGTCTCCAGTGGCACAACGAGTTGAGTGCGGCAACGACCAGGTGGTCGACGTCGTTGCGCCAATACTCTACAGCGGACGGAGAAGCTCCCGCACTTGGGGGGTTGTGAAGGAGCGCGCGCGCTGCTAGCAGCGCACTCTCCGGGCTGGCCTCAGTCGGTGCTTGCGACGCCGTCGCAACCGAAGGCTGACGAGTGGCAACGGGAACCGTCGCTGTAGGGACTAGCGCCGACACAGTCATTCCCGCTCTGGAACGGAATGAGGCTTCCAGCTCCCTCTACTGCTGGCGACGCGAGGGGCGGGAAGAGCCTCCGAGGTACTGGGTGTTCACCATCGTGAGCTTCACAAACAGTTTCAAAAACCAGGAGCCCCCTTTCTGGCACGCCAAATGTCGAAGTGTTTTCCTGCGACACTTCCCCCGGTTGCCCTAAAGCAGTCCGTGGAGGTTCTTTTTTAGGAGGGTCTAGTGGTTTCGAGCGTCAGAGCACGGTGGCGAGGATGAACCCAAGGATTTACGTGGTTCGGGCCACCGGAGCATTATACCCTACGTCCACGGTGTGATTGTTGTATTGCTTGCGCGTATGAGTGTGTGAGGTTGCTGGGTTGTGAACCGGGATCTGAAGTGTGAACCCCTTGCCCGGAGGCTTCCCCGGTCCTTTTATAGCCCAAGGCCGGGGCAGTTACAATGTGGCTCGAGGCCCGACAGGTGGCCCTGCGGCTGTCCGTACCCTATACATGAGCTTGGGTATTTACAGCTATATGCAACGTTGTCGTCGGAGGAGTTAAGATGCGCCTCCTGACACATCGGGCGCCTCTGACCGGGTAGCTGGTGGTGATGAAGTCCCCGTCTTGTCACTGCATCTTCTCGCTCTGCCGAGTAGCTCTGTGCCGTTGGGTGGCATTGTTCCTTCGTCACGCCTCTCTGCCCTGTCTTGTCATCGTAATGATGAACAGGCAGAGGACGAAAGCGTGCGACATGAGCCATGCTTCTAGGGAAGGTGCGAGTCTTGAATGCACGGCCTGAGAGCGCACCTTCCTCTTTACCCCTCGGCTAGCTGCCCGTTGCTTGTCAGTGCAGTGTCCGGGTGGCTGGCCCCCGGAACACGCCTCGTCACCGGAGCAGTCTTGCGGAGTACGGAGAGCTCCGGAGTCGTTGGACACGTGGCACCATCGGAGCCCTACCATGCTGGAGGTCAGGCCCAGAGCCGTAGGAAACGTGGCACCTCTGGAGCTCTCCTTGGCAGGAAGGGACACCTGGAGTTGTTGCCTACATGGTAGCACCAGAGACCTCCCATGATGGAGGTTGGGCCCGGAACCGTAGGACACGTGGCACCTCCGGAGCTATTCACAGCGGGAGACATGGCTCAGAGGTTCCGGACACGTGGCAGCTGTAAAAGCCCAAGATTTCATTTGCTTTAGTGTTCATCATATCCCCACACCACAGCTCATTTTGTGGATAACTCATGAACACATGTGAAGAGCAAGTAAACACCATCAAGAGGTGATTAGACGAAAAACCCATAACTCCAAAAAGTAGGAGCTCACACATATGAACATGAGAGGCTGAGCTCACCCTTAGGTCCTAAATATTCTTAGGAGTGCTCATGCCAAGTTTCATGCAAATCCAAACAATTTTGAGCCACTTTTGGATACAATTGCAAAAAGGGCTATTTGAATGCAAATTTAATTGTCAGCCATTTTTCATCACTTGGGTTCAAAAGTGGACTTCGTATTCAAAGTCAGCACATTTTTCTGAGTTAGTCCACCAATTCTCATCCTCATTGGAGTTCATCTTGTCGGGAGCTAAATTTACACTAATTCAAAACTGAATTTTTATTTCAAATTCAAAGGTGAATCAAATTTAGCCAAACCAACTTCAATTTGAGGAAATCAAATTCAACTCATGACTTGGTGGCTAAGTCTATCATTGAAGTATGAGTACCTGGGATATTTGCAGCAAGAAATGGGAAATAATAATTAAGGGGGAGAGGGCCCACAAGTCAGTCCCACAAACTGAGTGAACCGCCTTCTACTCGGGGCTCTGTTTTTCACTCGGCCTCTTCACCGGACAATGCCACCAAGCTGCTCTCGGTGCCACCTCCTCAGCTTTCACCGTGTGCTGATGACCAGAAGCCGTGACTTTCTTTCCCCGAAGCCTCTATTCGTTGTGCACACCGGATCATTGCCCTGCCTTCGCACACGCTCGACCGAAAGCACCACTCTCTCGGCTGCCCTCTCGGTTCCCCGGTGCGCCGCTGTTCTAAGAACTCTCGTGGCTGACGTTTAACAGCAAATAGACGTGCCAGAGGCTGCTCGAACTCACGGTGAAAACCCTACACCCTTTCATGCACTGTCGCGGGAGAATTTCCCCGTTTACGTTTCAGTGTTCAAAGAACCGAGCCGGCCAAAAATTCAAAATTCTTGGTGGTCACTCCATACTAGCTCATTTTCTGTTATCCATACCTCCTAGGCCTTCCCACGGACCTCTAGGATCAACAACCGGCGAAAACCATCGACCAGGGTTGCTTTTTTTCGAGTTTTTCCGATCGCCACCATTTTTAGCCCTAGGTCGACGGTGAAGTCCTAGCTCCGCCCGTTTTCACGGTGAACCAGCGCCATAATCATGCTCAGCATGTCACCACGGAGCTGTAGGAGGAAACCGTTCAAAAATTAGGGCCCTAGGTAGCTCGGGCGACATCACCGGAGTTGGAGTTGCCACTGTCACCGTCACGAGCATAGTTCCGGCCATCGCCGAGCTTCGGTGAGTGCACCAACGTGTTCCTTGAGCGAAGTTGGGCACAGGCAGCGAGTTTCATCGAAGGTTGTGCAGTAGAACGACCAGCGGCGAGCTCTCTGGCGAGGCGCCGCCACGGGGAGCGCGGGTTGCCACGAGGAAGACGAAGGGGGCCGGGTCCACCGGTCAGCCTCTGTTTTCCTGCAGGGATCCGGTTGTGGCTGGGATTTGGTGCGGCAGCGCGGGTAAAACCCTGTGGGCTGCGGTGTGGTCATGATCTCAGTGGGCCAGTTTAAAGAGTGGGGCCCACAACCAGAGTTTAAACATTTCCAATGATTTCAGAATTTAGTTCAAACTTCAAATGCCTATAACTTTTGCCAGGAACCTCCAAATTGAGTGAACCAAATTCGGTGGATTCAGCTCTTCGAGTACTATCCAGCAAAACACGTTTCAGCTCATGAAACTTATTATTTTTCCAGAATCAGTTCCCTAAATTTAAACTGTTGGGATTTTTATCTGGAGATTTCCTTTATGTAAAATTCTGAAATTTGGCAAGGATGTTCATGTGAAAATCATTGAGTCACAGGAAAAATTTCAGATCCATCCGCGTTAATTTAGTCCCTCTAATTGTGTGATTAAGTGAACTGCCTTTAGAAAATTGAAAAATATACAGAAACATTTTTCAGAATTTTTTCAAATCTTGATTAGGGCATAACTTTCTCTAGGATTCTTCAAATGACATGAAATCAACTTGTTAGAACAATCTCAAACTCTAGTTTCCAGAAAGTAATGGTTTGATCCATGAAAATCCCTGGAACTCCATAGAAGCTCTAGAAATGACCATTTAGACTTTTATTTGGGCAGAGCTCAATTAAAATTTGATTCAAATGAAATTTGGTCAAGTCTCTGGTTAGGTTCTCACCAAGCCACAGTAAAATTTTCAGAGCGAAATAGGATGTCTAGCTAGAGTTATGGTCTTTATATGTTAAATTCCACACATTTGCATTTATATTGACATATTGATTGAATTGATCACGTGTAGTCGCTGAACGCGAGGAGACCCCGGAGGTTCTGGATTTTCTACTTCTGGAGGAGACACTAACACCTGACCAGCAGCAACAAGGCAGGCCCCGGTTTGCATTTAACAAGTTTTATAAAGTTTTGATTTATCTTCACTTAGCTTGGAGTATGAGTGTGCATTAGGTGTAGGATGGATGAAACCCCAAATGCATAGTCAGATTATTCCCAAAAGGAGTGAGGGTAGTGTATAAGTCATCGAGTAGATCACGCTTTGCTGAATGTTAATAGGCTTCGGTACAAGTTGAGTAGTTGGAATCTACTCACGAGTATAGGATTCGAGACACACGGGATTGGTTCGGGATGTGAGACAACTTTAGTAAGAACAAAATGAGACTAGGCAGGGGCTAGGACACAGTAAGAGGAAGTCTTGTGTGCGTATCCCTGTCCGTGTTGATTGAGGACCGATCTGTGTGCGGCCCACGCTGATCAAGTTTGAATGTACTGAAGGCATATCGGATATATGGGCCCTGATAAACTGATGTAACCTATACCTCCGGACGTCGAGGCATAACGCACCGGTTTATAGGTGTAAGTTGACGGCAGCAAGATGGAAATCCGCTAACGGAAATAGAGAGATGCTCCGTGTAGGGAACCTCCTGTCCATTTGGGTGCGACCGGTTCAACATTTGGGTTGTTTGGTGAAAGGTTGTCCCGTACGACATCGAGTGAGCATGCTGTGCAGCTCCACGGGTGGGCGTACGTGACGTGCTATTCGGGTATCCTAGCAGGTGTATATCGAGTCGATTCGCTGTCCCTCGCGGTGATGAGTACCACTTGGTCACTGAGTCATGACGTAGGTTAATATATGGAATGTTATGATTCAATATTGCTGTTATGAATAACTTGTATTGTTACATGTGTGCCACCAAATATTGCTTACTAAATTTAAGATTAATGAACCGTTAACTTGTGGCTAAAATTTGAATTAAGGATGAACTTGTAGGCGAGTCCTTTACTGCAAATTGCCATCCTACCTTTGTATGACCTGCATGTAGAGTTTCATGTGTAGGAGCGTCGGTTAAGACTTGCTGAGCCATCGTGCTCACGGTTGCTGCTATGAGTGTTTGCAGGTGAGGAGTACCCCACGGACTCAGAGTGCGAGTCCACCGGTGAGGGCTACCCTCTGTCGGGGACTACGGCTAAGTGGGAGCCATACACACTGCGTTGATTCTGAGTGAAGCTACTGTGGGTTATCCGTAGGGCCGGACAACTAACTTTTGCTAGTTAGTTGGGCGTGAGTTGTAAAATTAGCTTCCGCAGTAGTAAACTTTGTAACTAGATGTAAACTGAAGGTTTGTACTACTTTTTGTACATATTCAGTTGTTTTCAGTGTAATACCATGTTTCCTTATGAGACGTGCTGTCGGGTGTCGCATCATGCGGCACCATCCTCTGAGGTCCTGGACGTACGGGCTCCGGTCCGTCACAGGCTGGCATCAGATCTGCTTAGGGGATATCACACTAAATAAGGACAGTATTACGGTAAAACTTAGGATTACGGTGAGGAATCGCTAGTATGCCCAAATAAGGACTATTGTAGTATAGTTACTTAAAGTGGCATGACTAACATATTTGTTATAATTCTGAATTTTAATTATGTAATGACGCACCTACGCTCAGGTAAGCAGGGTAAGGAACGCCACCGAAAGCGGTTCAATTTCGGCTAGCTCCCCTGACGAGGAATGTGGTTCAGAGATAGGTCTCACAGCTTGGTGTGACACGTCAACATGAGACTCTTGAACTATTCATGTTTCTAAGTTCATATGAAATGTTGGTCCCTGGCGTGCATTAGGCAAGAAAGTGGAAACCCCATCGTGTGGTCAGTAACGCGATAGTGTGTTCTTCTGGAAATAGCCTAGGAGGACATACGCAGCGCATGCCATCAGCGTGCCCTGCAGGGCAGTAGATAGTATCTGTTGGGTTGATAAAATTCCTAACCGTAATGACCCGTCCGCGTTCTACTCGAGTTCCCCATCGTGTGGTGTGAAAACACGATCACGTACCTTGAGACGTGACTTAACTAAAGGACGGCCGTATGACAATGATACAGGCATATGTATTTACTTTCAAATATGGACCTGCCTGAAATGACAACAACCTTTGAGTGCATCACTATTGAGTGTTCTTCTGCAGGTACTAACCACGTAAGTATTCCGTGTAGTACACGTTTGTGCGAGGCTGTTGTTAGTGCCACAATTGAGACGTATATGCCGGTATAATCCGGTTAGGATTTTCCTTTTTGTGAGGAACGTAGTACCGACATGTAATAATCATTTGCATTAAAAACAATATTGAAAAGGAACTAAGATAACCAAGTGTTAATGGTTTGGACTCTGGGTTTGTATAAGAATCAAAAAGTTGATTAGTTCAGCTCAAAAGACTTGAAAAAAAACAGAGTGCTCTGTTTTTGGCAGCAAGTGTTGCTGAAATTTAACAGAGCATAACTCACAGGTTACTTATCCAATGGAGGTGTGGGATATAGTTCAGGAAAGAGGTTTAAGTGCTCTACAACTTTGTTGTAGACTTCCAGAGCAGAATCACACCTCAAACTGGATGAAATTCTAGATGATTGTAAACTGTCCAGAACCAGGACAGATTTAAAACACTCTCTGGATTGTGCTGTTTTTCAAGCATAACTTCCTGTAGAAAAATCTAAAATTATCATATGATACATTTTTGGAAAGTTTAGGAGATGTGTTACATCTTTGTAATTCAAAGTTTTTGCAGTTTCAGCACGGAATTCAGTGGAATTTAGAGTTGAAAACAGCAACTTCCAAAGGAGGTGCTGTTGAAATTCTTCCAGAAATGCTGTTGATTTTGAATTATCATAACTTTTTAAAAAAAAACTGATCTGAGGGAAAATAAATACTAGTTGGAAAGATACTGAAGTTAACTTTAACTTTGGTATTCAACTTGAGTTATGAAAATGCCAATTATCAGGTCAAAATCTGGGATAAGTAGAAACTGGTCATTCTGGGCAGAGGAATGAACAGTTGAACTCATTTGAGAGATTGTTGTACATATTGGGGTTTTATTACTTCCAGTGTGGTAGAACATACTCATGAGTTGTTATTTTCAACTAATGAAAGATTTGAGTATATTTACTACTCAAGTTTCTTTTGCTAGAGACTATGTTTGTGTTGTATTGAAGATAAATTAAGGGTAGTATACGTGATGACAAAGCGATGTTAACGTCTCGTAGTGACCAAATCTAGTTGAGATGAACTTCTAAAGAGGAAGTACATCAATTTGGATTTCACTAATTATAATTGGTCTGGTAATGGTGTAGCTTGTACAAAGTTATTACATTATCCATGTACGAGATGTATCGCATGTTTACCGTCATTATGTTTTACTCCTATTTTATGGACTGCATGAAGTATGCTGTGGGACTAATTTTATTGTCGTATGGTTGCAGATGGTTCGTACCCGGACCACACACGAGGTCGGAGGATCTAGTCAGCAAGGGGGTGATGACTCCCAGCCGCCTGCCTACGACAACACCCCGCGGCAACAACCACCACCACCGCCTCCGCTTACACTAGCGGATGTGATCTCGGCGCTGGTGGGCTCTCGTGAGGAGCAGACCGACCTGCTCCGCACGATTGTGCAGAATACATCCAGGCGGGGGGGGGGGGGGGGGACGTCAAGAGAGGGGGCCTCGTGAGCCCCACATCACGACGTACTCAGATTTCATGAGTACACATCCTCCGGTGTTCACCGAAGCGGCGGAACCACTGGAGTCCGACAACTGGCTCTGGACGATCGAGTCTAAGTTCGGGCTGCTCCAATGCACGGAGCGGCAGAAGACTCTCTTCGCGGTACAGCAGCTTCACAGTGCCGCCGGTGCATGGTGGGCGAACTATGTCGCCTCACTACCTGCTGGCCACGCCGTGGAATGGGCAGAATTCCGGGAGGCGTTCCGCGCCTATCACATACCTCCTGGGATGATGAAGAGGAAGTTCCAAGAGTTCTTGAAACTGAAGAAAGGCGGGAGGAGTGCCCACAACAACTCCCGCGCATTCAACCATCTGGCGCAGTATGCGTCGGATTATAACTCCACCGAGGAGAAGAAGCACGAGCAGTTTTATTGGGGTTAAACCCCGAGATGAAGACTCATCTCGTGCAATGCAATCGCTGCACCTTCAACGACCTCGTCAATGCCACGATTATGCAAGAGGATGCTCAGCGGGAATTGGCGGCTGAGCAGTAGAATCGCAGCGCTCCACCGAGCAGCGGGGGTGGAGCTCCTCAAAGATACCGCATGGTGTATCGGACACCATCCGGTCAGTAGTGGCATCCACCGGCGCGACCTCAACAGTTTGGGGGTCGTTCTTTTCAGCCACCTCCATTCCGACCGCCGATGCCACTACCGTGACCGCAACAGCAGCAGCAGCAGCAACAGCAGCAGATGGTACCCCAGGCTTTTCCACCGCCACAACGTGCCCCGGCATTCCGTCCGCCGGTCAGCGGAGGACCGCCTCGCTACACATGGTACACGTGCGCCAGGCGGGTCATTTCTCGAAGGACTGTCCACAGGGGCAGCAAAGCAGCGGGTAAGCCCAATATCAGGGCGGTGCTCATGGCCGACCACCAGTCAAGAAGGGAGGTCAGCGAACCGGGGGCATTCATTATATCGACAGTGAGGACGCCGCAGAAGGAGAAAACATGTTGGCGGGTGCGTTCACTCTCAACGATCATGCAATCATCATGTGGCGGACCAGGATCCGCTCATCCAGGATCGCAGAGGGTGGTGCCGCATGATGCGACACCCGACAGCACACATTATAAGGATACATTGCATTACATAGAAAACAAACTGAAACTGTATAAAGTAGTACACTGTTCAGTTACAAACTAAGGTATACATTACACAGCGGAAGTTTAATTTATACAACTCACGCCCGCCTATCTAGCAAAAGTCGGTTGCCCAGCTCTAGGGCAACCCACACTAGCTGCACTCCTCAGCTCAGCGCGGTGTGTACGGCTCCCACTCAGCCGTGGTCCCCGACAGAGGGTAACCCTCGCCGGTGGACTCGTAACACGAGTCCGTGGGTGCCTCCTCACCTGAAAAACACTTAAGCAGCAACCGTGAGCACGATGGCTCAACAAGACTTTACCGACTCACCTAGGCATGAAACTCTATATGTAGGGTACAACAAACATGGGGTGGTACATTTTCCGCAAAGGGACACGCCTACAAGTTCATCCTTAATTCATCTTTTAGCCACAGTTAACAGTTCATGAATCTGAAATTTAATAAGCAATTTTTGGTGGCACACATGTAACAATACAATTATATCATACAGCAGAATTGAATCATAACATTCCATAAATTATCTACGTTACGACGCAGTGAACAAGCGGTACTCATCACCGCGAGGGACGGCGAATCGACTCAATATACATCTGCAGGGATACCCGAAGACCAAGTCACGTACGCCCACCCGTGGAGCTGCACAGCACGCTCACTCGATGTCGTACGGGACAACCTTTCACCCAACAGAATCCCTGCCGTAAATGGATCCCCACACGAGAACAGAGGCTGACCGGTGGACCCGCCCCCCCCCCCTCGTCTACCTCGCGCCATCCAGCGACTCCCGCGGCGGCGCTTCGCCGGAGCTCTCGCTGCCGGGCGTTCTTGACACGACCCCACGGTATTGTCGAGCCAGGATCACGCTGAGGGGTGCTGCGTTGCACAGCACTGGATAACACACGTCAAAGGTACAAAGCGGAAGCAAAATTTTATTACATAAACGAGTTTATGAACATTTGTACATCAAAATAAGTCCAGTCTAGACTCACGGGCGTAGACTACGCATCAAGTTCACGTTCAGCCCTTGAACATGTCCTTGCTAGCACACACGCACACTAACTATGCAGCATGCACGACTCCCACTCGACGGGGTTCCCCTCCTGGGGTTCCGTCTCCTCTTCGGGAGTCCCTTCCTCATAGAACCCTGCAAAAGCTTCAAACACAAGCAGTGAGCATGAAGGCTCAGCAAGTCTGACCCGTATCACCTAAACATGGAACTTCTACATGAGGGTTGATAGGTTACATGAGGTAAAAATCATTTGCAAGGACTCACCTAATTAGTAGAACCTTATTTTCAAGTTTTAGCAGCAGGTTGTGGACAACCTTACGCTAAGGCACATGAGAGAGCCGCAATCAAACAAGAAACGCATTTCTCTCATGTACTTTGCCCAAAGTTGAAAGTAACTTTAATAAGCTCTAAACTACAGCAAATCATTAACAAGCAAAGTCCATCTTTCAGTCAGCAACATTTTAACATGTAACTAGCCTGTTCTTTCTACGTCACGGTACAGTGAACAAGTGGTACTCACTGACCGCGAGGGACGGCGATTATAATCGATTTACACCTGCAGGGTTACCCGAATAACCCGTCACGTACGCCCGTACTCGATGTGCCTACAACAACCATCACGGACGACGTACGCAACCACCTTTCACCCGTCAGCCAAATATTGAACCGGTCCCATCGTCCCGAGCAAGAGATCTCTGCACAAGCATCTCAGTGCCGCCAGCCGATTTACACCTCGAGCTCTCAACCTACCCTCTGAACGACGGGCAATGCCTCAATACCCAGCTACCCGAGTTACATCGGTTTCCCGGTTCCCATATAGCCGGTAGGTCTTCGGTACTGTTCTAGCTTGTTCAACAGGCCCGCACACGGCTCGGTCCTCAATCGACACAAGCAGAGCTATAGCACACAGGCCCCAAAGTCCTGCTGCCCTTACTCTCCGGTCGGTCTCATCTTTCTTGCCATGTGTATCATGTGCTATCTCTACCCGAGTTGAGTGCCTCTAGCCTATGCTCGCGAGTAGTTCCAACTACTCGACTTGTACCGAATCCTACACTATCTTAGCATTGCAGTAGCTAACGGGGTTTGCAATCCTAAACCCAACCCATGGTTTTCTTGGCTATGCATTTGGGTTTTCAAACAAGACTCTAATGCAAAGAATAATAGTATTCAAAGATGTGCTCAAAACAATAAACATTTGTAAAAAGGTTAATGCAAACCGGAGCTTGCCTTGCTGCTCTTGGTCGTAGGCTAGCTGTTCCTCCGGAGTAACGAAGTCTAGGACTTCGGGTTCCTCCTCGACCTTAGCGACTACATGATAGCAGAAGTACATGTATCAATTTAAATGCATTTGTATTGAGTTTGAACTTGTGAAGCTTATAAGTCCCACTAGACATACTCAATGACTATGAAACCTTTACTGTGGCTTGGTTACAACCTAAACAGAGACTTGGTCAAGTTTTAGTTGCAGCAAAGCTCATTTGAGCCCTCCACAATTAATTATGTACTTGACCTTAATTGAAGGCTTTTAGGGTGTTCTAAGGATTTTCATGAAACAAACTATGACTTTCTGAAAACTAGATTTTCAGAGGGTTCTAATGGAATTGGTTTCACTTAATTTGAAGGTTCCTAACTAAAGATATGAGCTAAACAATTTCAGAGAAGATTCTGAAAATGTTTCTGAATATTTTCTATTTTCTCTGGAACAGTTTCACTAATCACACCATTAGGTGGATCAGATGAGCTCAAATGGATCTGAAATTTTTATGGTAGTTCAAGGATATTTTGGTGAACATCCCAGCAAAATGTCAGAATTTTTCTCCAAAGGATTCTCCAAATAAAATTCCAAACAGTTTAAATTTTGAGGAATTAATTATGGAGAAATAAGGGTTTTCATGAAGTGAAACTTGATTTGCTGGAAAGTGCTCAGAGAGCTGAATCCAAGAAAATTTGGTTCACTCGATTTGGAGCTTTCTAGCCAAAGTTATGACGATGTGAGGTTTGAAGGAAATCTGAAAATCGGGGGAAAAGTTTAAACTTGCGGTGGGCCCCGGGGACACGCGTCGCACGCCGAGGCGACGGCACACCGTGGTCTGCGGGGTTCCTGCGCGCCAGCACAGCCGATCCCGGCCACACCCGATCCCGATTTAAATTTTTCAGCCGCTGACGCGTGGGCCAGCCGGCTTCGTCTACCTCTCGACGCTCTCTCGCGTCCGCGCAGACGCCCTTGCCGGAGCAGACCCGGAGCTCGCCGGCTCGCTGCTGCCGGCCCTCCCATGGTCTGAAACTCGCCGCCAGGGGGTTGTCGACGTCGAGGAACACGTCGGTTGTGTCAGTTCGGGCTGGCGGTGACCGGAAATAGCCCGGCGACGTGCCGCGGCCTCGGTTGAGGTTCGGCGCCGTCGACCGTGGGTTCTAACCCGCCAAAACCTCGAACAAACGGTCCTACAGCATCAGTGTACCTCTAAGAAGCTCGACAAGGTGTCAAAAGGGTTCAAAGATGGCGGCAAGTCGGTCGGCACCATGTGACCGATCGTGCCCGCCATGACCACTCTTGATCGAGCTCGAAATTCGTCACTTCTAGACAGTTTCACGCCACGGATGCGGAAAGGAACTTGATCGCCGGCTAGTCCAGCGTCTATGTGCAAGATTTGATAGCTATAGAAGTATCTTAGAGCGAGAATTTGAAGGATCCGTACGGAAGCTCAATTTAAGGTCGCCGGAGCAAAAACTGAGAATTTGCCGTGGATTCTTCACGGTTTGCTTCCAAACTTGGAGGAGAGCAGCACGGTGGTCGCGCGCTCCTGTTGTCTCTCTTGCTGGACCGTGAAAATGCCTGTGGAACGCTGTCCACGGGCGCCTGACTCTCGGCTGAGGCTAGGTCACCGCGGTGGCGATCGTTTTCGGGCAAGGAAGGTTGGAGCTCGGGGTTTCTGGCGTTGGGGAGGTAGAGGGCGATCTCAGGTTGCTGTCTAGCAGCTCAGGAACGAAGGAGGAGATCGTTTGCTGGTTTTCCCGATCGAGCAGTGAGCTGCGGGGAGAAGAACTGCCGCTGCTTGGATTCACACGCGAGGAGATAAAGCCAGCCGACTCCTGCTCGGGCTGAGGCGGTGCTGGTCGCGTGGAGGCGCGAGTAAGCCATCCTGGGCGCCAGCGCGCGTAGAGGGGAAGCAGCTGGTGGCGCCGGTGGCTGCTCGGTGGCACAGCCGACAGCTGCTCGGTGGAATTTCGCACCGAGGCTGTGACTTTGTGTGCAAGACTTCCCTCCTTCTCTCTATGACATGTGGGTCCCACCCGGGGTTTTAACCTCTGAAATTTACTCCTAATCACTGTTGTAAACAGTGAGTCCCAAAATACCCCTGGTGATTCAAATTATTCACCCATGAGCCATTTGAATTGATTAGAATTCAAATTGGGTTTGGTTTGAATGAATTTCAGCACAAGTTCAGTTTGGAATTCAAACAAAGTTTGAATTTGTCCCACTTAGCTCATGTCAAGATCAACTCCAAATGGATTGAAAATTGGTGGGTGAGCTCACAAAAATGTGCTGAATAAGAATATGCCTCCCACTTTTGAATTCATGGGATAAAAACAGTTTGAATTTGAATATGGTTTCAAACTGCCCTCTTTCTAACTATACCAAAAATGACCTCAAAAAAAAGTTTTGAATTTGGGTGAAACTTGGCATGGACATCCTTAGCAATGTGTAGGAGTTTTCATATGTCCAGCCCCTCTATATCACATGTGGGAAATACCACTTTTGCAATATGTGAGTTTGTTTTCTAATGAGCATGTTGATGGTGGTTATTTGCTCTTCATTTGTGTTCATCAACTTTCCTCAAATGAGGTGTGTGTGTATGGTGATGAACACCTCAAATATGTGTCAAAAACTGAGGACCTTACATTCCTCCCCCCCTAAAAGAATCTCGTCCCGAGATTATAAGGTGAAAACGAGAGAGAGGACGGTGGAAAATTACCGGATATGCGACGTGAAAAAGTTGGGGTAGTTAGCGCGAAGAAATCCTTCGCTCTCCCATGTCGCTTCGTCCATTGAGTGATTACTCCATAGAACTTTGTAGAACCACAACGTACGGTTGCGTGTGGTTCAGGCCTTTTCGTCAATAATCTGAACTGGTTTCTCCCGATAGGTGAGATCCGGTTGCAGTTCTTCAATGTCCTCCAGCTGAACGGTAGTAGATAGCTTGAGACACTTCCTCAGCTGGGAAATATGAAAGACGTCGTGCACACCGGAAAGTTCTTCTGGTAATTTCAGCCGGTATGCCACTGATCCACATCTTTCGGTAATCTGGAAGGGACCGATGAATCGGGGTGCCAACTTTCCTCTCACCCCAAATCTGTTTACGCCCTTCATTGGAGATACACGTAGATATACGTGATCTCCCACTTCGAATTGTAATGGGCGTCTTCTCCGGTCCGCATACTGTTTCTGACGGGATTGGGCGGCTTTTAGGTTCGCTTGAATCAGTCGAACCTTTTCTTCCGCGTTGTTGACAAGGTCAATCCCGAAGGTAACCCTTTCGCCAGACTCACACCAGTTCAATGGTGTGCGGCATTTTCTTCCGTATAGCGCCTCATAGGGCGCCATCTTTATGCTGGCTCGGTACCCATTGTTGTACGAGAACTCGGCTAATGGCAAGTGATCATCCCAATTCCTGCCGTGGTTGATAGCGCAAGCTTGTAGCATGTCTTCTAAGATCTGATTCACCCGCTCCGTTTGCCCATCCGTCTGCGGGTGGTATGCTGAACTACGGATCAGCTTTGTCTCCAATGCAGCGTGCAGCTGTTCCCAAAAACGGGACACAAATAAAGTGCCCCGATCCGATATGATAGTACGGGGTACGCCATACAAGCATAGGATCCGTGAGATGTACAGTTCAGCATACTTCTTGGCGTTGTAGTTGGTGTTGACTGGGATGAAATGGACAACTTTGGTGAGCCGATCGACGATCACCCACACAGAATCATGCTTTTGAAGAGTGGTGGGTAAACCGACAATGAAGTCCATGCTCACATCCTCCCACTTCTAGGCAGGAATGC
The DNA here is from genome assembly GCA_030760725.1 of Neostapfia colusana. NCBI lineage: Eukaryota > Viridiplantae > Streptophyta > Magnoliopsida > Poales > Poaceae > Neostapfia > Neostapfia colusana. Next base: position 65,432,285 of record JASWHV010000016.1, read on the forward strand.
CCAGTGGTTGCAGCAGTCCCGGTTTCTGCATATGGTCTGCCTTCACCCTTCGACATATATCACACTCGGATATGTATTTTGCAGTCTCCCGCTTCATCCGTGTCCACCAAAACTTGCTTCTGAGTTCTTGATACATTTTGTTGCTGCCGGGGTGAATAGAGAACTTTGACAAGAGAGCCTCATCAAAGATTTTCTTCCGCAATTCCGGGTTACGGGGTACGACGATACGGTCCTTGAACCATATGACGTCGTCTCCGTCCTTCCAGAAACATTTCAACTCCCCACTGTCTACACGTCTCCGCAAATGCGACATGCCCTTGTCATGTTTCTGAGCTGCCGCTATCTCTTCACGGATGGTGGGGATCAAAGCTAGGTTGTAGAGAGCTCTGTGTGGAATCACGTGTAGCGGTGGTTCGCTCTCTTCCAACGGTGTGATGGTCAGATTGTTGATGTGTGACTTGCGGCTCAGCGCATCTGCCACTACATTTGCCTTGCCCGGATGATAATGGATCTCTATTTCGTAATCCTTTATCAATTCTAGCCATCTTCGCTGCCTCATGTTCAACTCCTTCTGAGTGAATATGTACGTGAGGCTTTTGTGGTCGGTATATAAATGTACGAGGTTACCGAGTAGGTAGTGCCTCCACATTTTCAGTGCAAGTACCACGGCAGCGAGCTCCAAGTCATGAGTTGGATAATTCTGCTCATGGTTTCTAAGCTGCCGTGATCCATATGCGACCACTCTTCGGTCTTGCATCAGCACACATCCGAGCCCAATGCCGGATGCATCGCAGTACACATCGAACGGCTTTGTTGTGTCTTGCTGCACCAAAACCGGTGCTGATGTCAGGTGCTTGACTAAAGCCTTGAATTCTGCTTCACATGTTGGACTCCAAACATATTTGGTAGCCTTCTTCAGCAGCTCCGTCATAGGCTTGGCAATCTTCGAGAAGTTCGGAATGAACCTCCGATAATATCCCGCGAGTCCGAGGAAACTCCGTACCTCATGAACAGTCCTCGGGGACTTCCAATTCAGCACTTGAGTGATCTTACTCGGGTCTACAGCGATACCCTCCGCTGAGATGATATGCCCGAGAAAAGGCACTTGCGATATCCAGAACTCGCATGCTGAATTTCGCGTATAGCTTGTGATCCCGCAGCCGTTGCAAGACTATACGCAGATGCTTCTTGTGATCTTCCTCCGACCTGGAATATACCAGAATGTTGTCGATGAAGACCACGACAAACTTGTCCAGCTCCGGCATGACTACCGAGTTCATTAGATACATGAAGTGAGCTGGAGCGTTGGTGAGGCCGAAGGACATGACCAGGTACTCATAGAGTCCATACCTCGTCGAGAAAGATGTCTTGGGAATGTCCTCCGCCCTTATCTTAATCTGATGGTACCCGGATCTTAAGTCCATCTTGGAAAAGATCTTTGCTTCGACCAACTGATCAAACAACATGTCGATCCGTGGCAACGGGTACTTGTTCTTGATGGTTACGGCATTTAATGGACGATAGCCCACGCAAAGCCGTAACGTCTCATCCTTCTTCTTCACAAACAATGCCGAACAGCCCCATGGCGAGGAGCTCGGCCTAATAAAACCCTTTTCCAGAAGGTCCATGAGCTGAGTCTTCAGTTCAGCCAACTCCTTGGGCGCCATCTTGTACGGCCTTCGGGATATCGGCATGGTTGCCGGTGCAAGTTCAATCTTGAACTCCACCTCTCTATCGGGCGGCATCCCCGGTAAATCATCCGGGAATGCGTCAGGGAACTCTCGGACCACTGGATATCTTCCAATCTGATAGTGGTGGCTTGATAGACACTTGGAAGTTTTATTTCTGGACTGTCCAGAAATAAAGAATGAGATTCGTGCACTTCTGAATTCAAATGCACGATGCGGAGGACGGTGTCTAAAACAGCGCCGTGGCGGGTTAACCACGACATCCCTAGAATGACATCGACCTTTTGTCCCTCTAGGCTTATGAGAGACGTAGGGTAGACTCTACCCTCTAAGCACAATGGCGCTTTTGGGACCATCATGCTTGCTGAAATTTTCCCACCTGGTGAACAGATCACATAAGGACTATCGGTGGGTAGTATTTGCAAGCTATATTTATCAATAAAATCTTGGATAATGAAGCTATGTGTGGCGCCTGAATCAAATAGTACTATGGCGGGATACTGGTGGAGTTGGAACATACCCGCAAGGATTGGCTCACCCTCCGGCACGTCCTCTATGGCAAGCTGGTGGATGGTGCCGGGCCTCAGGTTTGCCCTCCGCGCATTAGTAGGGTTCCGGGGTTGATTCCTCCCCGGAAACGGTGCCACTCCGCCGCCTTGCCTCTCCGGGCAACTGCTCGCGAAGTGTCCTGGACGACCACACTTGTAACATGTGGCCGCTGCTAGTGTAGTGCTCGGGGGACGAAAGCCCGGCATGCGTTGCTGAGGTGCATACGCACGTGGCATCGTCCGCTGCTGCTGTTGTTGTTGCGGTGGCGGTACTGGCAGTGCCGGCCTGAATGCCGGTGAAGAGTACGGCCGACTGTGGAAAGGCATCGACCTTTGGGGTGGCTGCCAGCGTGAACCTGATGGTGGGCGATTCACCATCTGAAACTTCTGAGAAGGACCGCTTCCTTCTCCGCTGCTCTGCGGCGCGCTTCGCTTTCGCTCTGCCGCCGCTAACTCCTTGCCGGAGTCCCCTTGAACAATCGCAGCGTCAATGATGTCGTTGAGGCTGCCGCGATTGAACATCGCCAACTTGTCCTTCAGAAGCGGATTAAGCCCCTGGTAAAAGTGGTCCCGCCGCTTCTCGTCAGTATCTACGTGATACGACGCGTAGAGCGCGAGATCGTTGAACGCCCTGGAGTATTCCAGCGTGTTCCGGCTCCCTTGCTGCAGGTGCAGGAACTCCTGCGTCTTCCTCTTCATCAAGCCTGGTGGTATGTGATAGGCCCTGAAGGCCGTCTGGAACTCCGTCCAGGTCATTACTCGGTCGGTGGGTTGTGAAGCACAGAAGTTGGCCCACCACGCGCTCGCGGATCCTTGGAGCTGCTGGACCGTGAACTGAGTCTTGCGCTGCTCACTTATCTGGAGCAGCCCGAACTTCATCTCTATTGCGCGGAGCCAGTTGTCCACGTCCAGAGGTTCATCCGCCCTTGAGAATACAGGGGGATGAGTCGCCAGGAAGTCGGAGTAGGAGCTTTGTTGACGCTCCTCACGATCTTGACGTCTCTCTGGGCGAGACGTATTTGCGATTAGAGTCTGCAGCAACTCATTGTGCTGCTGATGTGAACCCGCCATTGCCGCGACGATGTCGGCCAATGTAACCGTTGGCAGTGGCGGTGGCGGTGTTTGCTGTTGCTGTTGCTGCTGCGGTCCCGAGGAGTCCTCGGGAGGCTGTTGGGAGGTCTCTCCCCCTTGACTAGTACCGCCAACATCCGGGTTGGCACGAGTACGCGTCATTCTGAAATTCAAAACAGCAGCGATTAGCACATGTCATACTCAAAATTCCATATGCACCAGTAGGTATTGAAGTGACACATGATTAATTTGCACAACATTCACATATATTGATAAAGCATAAACTTTATACAAGATACATTATTCTCGGTTTTTCGAGAAGTCATGCTCATGTCGTCACTACCTATACATAAGCTACTGCTTACACGACATGTCACCGATTTACAAAAGTTGGGTTACACTACCCTAGCTGCCCTACATGGCAACTGTAACCCCCTACTTGAAGTAGAACTCGACCTCCTGTGGGTCGTCCTCCTCCGGTACCTCTGCTGGTGGCTCTGGATCTACCATCTCTTCCCCCATTTCGGGTTCTCCCATTGCTGGAAGGCCCAAGACTACCGGTATGCCCAATACCGGAGGTACGGGGTCCTGCAATGCATGCACCTCGTCCATAGCCTGGTTGTAGTCCTCTTCCCAGCCTTGCCCTTCCTCAATAGCGTCGTCTCGCTCTTGAGTAAGGTCCTCGTTCTGCTGGGTCAGATTCTGTACCAGTTCTTGCAATGCCGCGATGTCGACACGGCTCTTCTTCTTTGCCTTCTTCAGACGATGCAACTGATTGTGTTATTCATTCAGTCGCTTGATCGTCGGAAGGAGCACATTACGGAGTGCGCTGTGAGCACTCTCGAAATGGTCTCCACGGCTCGTGTTCTCCTTGAGCTTCATGGCGAGATGCTCCGTATGAACAGCTTGGCTGTCCATCACGGCATTTCCCGCCCTCATCTGGAGGCTGAGATTTGCCTCCGCGGGGTTGTAACTTGGGCAACTCGGGTCCGTTGCCCCCAGGTACCTCTCTTCCCACACATGCTGAGCCCGTCCCTCCACCGGAACGAGCGCGTATGGAGTGCCTTCCATAGCCTGCACGTGTAGTTGGCAGAAATGTGACATAGTGTCACGGGCTGCCACTTGCCACATCCCTTCCGGTTGTCTTCCTCTCACCGTAACGGTGAACGGCACCCAACCGGGTGGCGTAGGTCCTGCAGGGACTTCGACATGGATTGTCCACGTCTTGTTCCCCTCTTCGCCTTCTTCCTTGGCGAAGTATTGCGGCATCTGGTTATATCCGAAATATTGAAGCATCTGCCTCAATGCCTCCGGATAGCCGCTGCGGTGAGAACAGTGGGACACCACCCACCCGTTCTCCAATTGCTTATCTGCTGTCATCTTTAAAAATATATTTGAGAAATGTCAAATATTTATTTAAACAGTAAACCATTGAGTTATAACATAAGACATGTCATTGAACCCATAGAACTTGGAAACATAGTTCAAATTTTAAACAAATTTGACTGCTGATCTGCTGTCTACATGGCAGCCCTGACCAGTTTCCATTTCAACCTGATTTAGGCCATGTTAAAGGCAAATCCAATTCTTAATATCAACATCAAAGTTAAATCTAACTTCAATATATTTCCAGAAAGCATTTGTTTGGCCTAACATCTGTCCTGGTTCAAAAGTTATGAGATGTCAAATTTAACAGAATTTCTGGAGAATTCTGGACAGCACCTCCCTGCTTTAGGTACTGATTTGATCCAAGAATTCCAGTTAATTCTGTTCCTAATCTGACAAAACTTTCTGTTACAAAGTCTTAACCCATCTCATAAGCTTTCCAGAACTACCTCATTTTCTATTTTTGGATTTTTATGCAGGAAGTTATACTCAATTTACAGAGAGTTTACAGAGAGTCTTTGCTCTGTCCTGTTTTCTGGATAGTTTCACCTCTACTGCATTTTTCGATTGGTTAAGGGATGAAACACCTATGGACCTCAACAGAAAACTTATAAAGCTCTTCCAAAGATTTCCATAAATGTATCATATAACCACAACCTCGAAAGAACTCAACCTCTAACCTCTGATTAACTTCAGCCTTGATTCAGCTGAAACAGAGTGCTCTGTCCTTAACAACCTATAAGTTGAAAACTTGTTAACTTTGAATATCCTGTTCAAGGGAAGGAGTTACATCAAGTTTCACTACTTTGGATCAAAACCTTCAAGTTTTAAATGAAGTTTTTCATTTAATGGGGTGTGACATCGATGCGTCACCAGATTATGTCGGTACTACGTCCTCACAAAGAAAAACCTATACCGGACTTAGCCGGCTTCGTTAGTTCAGTGGCACTAATCGTCACTCGCACACGGATGCTACACGTCTACCGTTTCGTGGTTAGACTACCTGCAGAAACTCAAACAATCGTCAGACTCGGCTGCACACCGAGCCCGGAATCCATACAGTTCGTACACCCGGCCGTCATCACTCGCCCGGATGTTCTCAAGCCAAACACGCCTTGAGTAACGTGTTCACGTTTCCGACCACGTGACAGGGTCTCCCAAGTTGCACCACGCACGCCAGGGACAGACGTTGCTCGAACACCCCAAACGACATCAAGAGTCGTAGAGGATATCAAAGCGGGTCGGGTTACCTGCCACCCGTGGGGCTCCACCCTTCAGCTTGTGCGCACTGGTGGACAGCGCTTACGTGCACCCCCCAAGACATACACGTCCCAAGATGCACGATTTTCGGACATAATAAAATAAGTTAATATGCCACTTTGTATATACTAATAACATCCTTATATGGGCTACTAACTCGTTCCTCACTGGATTTTTGAAAAAGATGACCTTTGTAGTGCGTTAAACCTCAAGCGAGCTCTGATACCAGCGCTGACACGACCCCACGGTCTTGTCGAGCCAGGATCACGCTGAGGGGTGCTGCGTTGCACAGCACCGGATAACACACGTCAAAGGTACAAAGCGGAAGAAAATATTATACATAAACGAGTTTATGAACATTTGTACATCAAAATAAGTCCAGTCTACACTCACGGGCGTAGACTACGCTTCAAGTTCACGTTCAGCCCTTGAACGTGTCCTTGCTAGCACACACGCACACTAACTATGCAGCATGCACGACTCCCACTCAACGGGGTTCCCCTCCTGGGGTTCCGTCTCCTCTTCGGGAGTCCCTTCCTCATAGAACCCTGCAAAAGCTTCAAACACAAGCAGTGAGCATGAAGGCTCAGCAAGTCTGACCCGTCTCACCTAAACATGGAACTTCTACATGAGGGTTGATAGGTTACATGAGGTAAAAATCATTTGCAAGGACTCGCCTAATTAGTAGAACCTTATTTTCAAGTTTTAGCAGCAGTTTGTGGACAACCTTACGCTAAGGCACATGAGAGAGCCGCAATCAAACAAGAAACGCATTTCTCTCATGTACTTTGCCCAAAGTTGAAAGTAACTTTAATAAGCTCTAAACTACAGCAAATCATTAACAAGCAAAGTCCATCTTTCAGTCAGCAACATTTTAACATGTAACTAGCCTGTTCTTTCTACGTCATGGTACAGTGAACAAGTGGTACTCACTGACCGCGAGGGACGGCGATTATAATCGATTTACACCTGCAGGGTTACCCGAATAACCCGTCACGTACGCCCGTACTCGATGTGCCTACAACAACCATCACGGACGACGTACGCAACCACCTTTCACCCGTCAGCCAAATATTGAACCGGTCCCATCGTCCCGAGCAAGAGATCTCTGCACGAGCATCTCAGTGCCGCCAGCCGATTTACACCTCGAGCTCTCAACCTACCCTCTGAACGACGGGCAATGCCTCAATACCCAGCTACCCGAGTTACATCGGTTTCCCGGTTCCCATATAGCCGGTAGGTCTTCGGTACTGTTCTAGCTTGTTCAACAGGCCCGCACACGGCTCGGTCCTCAATCGACACAAGCAGAGCTACAGCACACAGGCCCCAAAGTCCTGCTGCCCTTACTCTCCGGTCGGTCTCATCTTTCTTGCCATGTGTATCATGTGCTATCTCTACCCGAGTTGAGTGCCTCTAGCCTATGCTCGCGAGTAGTTCCAACTACTCGACTTGTACCGAATCCTACACTATCTTAGCATTGCAGTAGCTAACGGGGTTTGCAATCCTAAACCCAACCCATGGTTTTCTTGGCTATGCATTTGGGTTTTCAAACAAGACTAATGCAAAGAATAATAGTATTCAAAGATGTGCTCAAAACAATAAACATTTGTAAAAAGGTTAATGCAAACCGGAGCTTGCCTTGCTGCTCTTGGTCGTAGGCTAGCTGTTCCTCCGGAGTAACGAAGTCTAGGACTTCGGGTTCCTCCTCGACCTTAGCGACTACATGATAGCAGAAGTACATGTATCAATTTAAATGCATTTGTATTGAGTTTGAACTTGTGAAGCTTATAAGTCCCACTAGACATACTCAATGACTATGAAACCTTTACTGTGGCTTGGTTACAACCTAAACAGAGACTTGGTCAAGTTTTAGTTGCAGCAAAGCTCATTTGAGCCCTCCACAATTAATTATGTACTTGACCTTAATTGAAGGCTTTTAGGGTGTTCTAAGGATTTTCATGAAACAAACTATGACTTTCTGAAAACTAGATTTTCAGAGGGTTCTAATGGAATTGGTTTCACTTAATTTGAAGGTTCCTAACTAAAGATATGAGCTAAACAATTTCAGAGAAGATTCTGAAAATGTTTCTGAACATTTTCTATTTTCTCTGGAACAGTTTCACTAATCACACCATTACGTGGATCAGATGAGCTCAAATGGATCTGAAATTTTTATGGTAGTTCAAGGATATTTTGGTGAACATCCCAGCAAAATGTCAGAATTTTCCTCCAAAGGATTCTCCAAATAAAATTCCAAACAGTTTAAATTTTGAGGAATTAATTATGGAGAAATAAGGGTTTTGATGAAGTGAAACTTGATTTGCTGGAAAGTGCTCAGAGAGCTGAATCCAAGAAAATTTGGTTCACTCAATTTGGAGCTTTCTAGCCAAAGTTATGACGATTTGAGGTTTGAAGGAAATCTGAAAATCGGGGGAAAAGTTTAAACTTGCGGGTGGGCCCCGGGGACACGCGTCGCACGCCGAGGCGACGGCACACCGTGGTCTGCGGGGTTCCTGCGTGCCAGCACAGCCGATCCCGGCCACACCCGATCCCGATTTAAATTTTTCAGCCGCTGACGCGTGGGCCAGCCGGCTTCGTCTACCTCTCGACGCTCTCTCGCGTCCGCGCAGACGCCCTTGCCGGAGCAGACCCGGAGCTCGCCGGCTCGCCGCTGCCGGCCCTCCCATGGTCTCAAACTCGCCGCCAGAGGGTTGTCGACGTCGAGGAACACGTCGGTTGTGTCAGTTCGGGCTGGCGGTGACCGGAAATAGCCCGGCGACGTGCCGCGGCCTCGGTTGAGGTTCGGCGCCGTCGACCGTGGGTTCTAACCCGCCAAAACCTCGAACAAACGGTCCTACAGCATCAGTGTACCTCTAAGAAGCTCGACAAGGTGTCAAAAGGGTTCAAAGATGGCGGCAAGTCGGTCGGCACCATGTGACCGATCGTGCCCGCCATGACCACTCTTGATCGAGCTCGAAATTCGTCACTTCTAGACAGTTTCACGCCACGGATGCGGAAAGGAACTTGATCGCCGGCTAGTCCAGCGTCTATGTGCAAGATTTGATAGCTATAGAAGTATCTTATAGCGAGAATTTGAAGGATCCGTACCGGAAGCTCAATTTAAGGTCGCCGGAGCAAAAACTGAGAATTTGCCGTGGATTCTTCACGGTTTGCTTCCAAACTTGGAGGAGAGCAGCACGGTGGTCGCGCGCTCCTGTTGTCTCTCTTGCTGGACCGTGAAAATGCCTGTGGAACGCTGTCCACGGGCGCCTGACTCTCGGCTGAGGCTAGGTCACCGCGGTGGCGATCGTTTTCGGGCAAGGAAGGTTGGAGCTCGGGGTTTCTGGCGTTGGGGAGGTAGAGGGCGATCTCAGGTTGCTGTCTAGCAGCTCAGGAACGAAGGAGGAGATCGTTTGCTGGTTTTCCCGATCGAGCAGTGAGCTGCGGGGAGAAGAACTGCCGCTGCTTGGATTCACACGCGAGGAGATAAAGCCAGCCGACTCCTGCTCGGGCTGAGGCGGTGCCGGTCGCGTGGAGGCGCGAGTAAGCCATCCTGGGCGCCAGCGCGCGTAGAGGGGAAGCAGCTGGTGGCGCCGGTGGCTGCTCGGTGGCACAGCCGACAGCTGCTCGGTGGAATTTCCCACCGAGGCTGTGACTTTGTGTGCAAGACTTCCCTCCTTCTCTCTATGACATGTGGGTCCCACCCGGGGTTTTAACCTCTGAAATTTACTCCTAATCACTGTTGTAAACAGTGAGTCCCAAAATACCCCTGGTGATTCAAATTATTCACCCATGAGCCATTTGAATTGATTAGAATTCAAATTGGGTTTGGTTTGAATGAATTTCAGCACAAGTTCAGTTTGGAATTCAAACAAAGTTTGAATTTGTCCCACTTAGCTCATGTCAAGATCAACTCCAAATGGATTGAAAATTGGTGGGTGAGCTCACAAAAATGTGCTGAATAAGAATATGCCTCCCACTTTTGAATTTATGGGATAAAAACAGTTTGAATTTGAATATGGTTTCAAACTGCCCTCTTTCTAACTATACCAAAAATGACCTCAAAAAAAGTTTTGAATTTGGGTGAAACTTGGCATGGACATCCTTAGCAATGTGTAGGAGTTTTCATATGTCCAGCCCCTCTATATCACATGTGGGAAATACCACTTTTGCAATATGTGAGTTTGTTTTCTAATGAGCATGTTGATGGTGGTTACTTGCTCTTCATTTGTGTTCATCAACTTTCCTCAAATGAGGTGTGTGTGTATGGTGATGAACACCTCAAATATGTGTCAAAAACTGAGGCCCTTACAGTTCTGCCGCCCGACCTTCGACGAAACTTGCCGCATGTTCCTAACTTGGCTCGGAGAACACGCTGGTGCCCTCACCGAAGCTTGGTGATGGCCAGAACCACGCCCGTGACGGTGACAGCGGCCCTATCTACTCCGGCGATGTCGTCCGAGCTACTCAGGGCCTTATTTTCCGAACGGTTTGCTCCTACAGCTCCGCTGTGGCATGCTGAGTAGAAATTGAGCTCGGTTGGCCATGGAAATGGCCGGAGCTATGTGCTCACCGTCGACCAAGGGCTAAAATGGCGGATGCTCGAAAAACTTGAATAGCAGCGCCAAGACTCAATGATTTTCGATGGTCTTTGATCCTAGGTTACCGTGGGGATGTGTAGAACATGTGCTTAGCTGGGTTTACACAGTGGAGGGCCGATCACCACGAATTTCATATTATTTGCTAACTCGGTTCTTTGAACACCGAGGACTAAGCGTAGAAATACTCTCCCTACAGAGCATGAAAGGGGGTAGGGTCTTCACCGTGAGTTCGAGCAGCGTCTGGCGCGCCTCTTTGCTGTTGATCTTCGGTGGCGAGAACGCCTGGATCAGCAGCGCACTGAGGAGCCGAGGAGAGCGGCCGAGAAATGAGCGTTTTCGGTCGAGAGCGCGTGAAAGCCAGCCGGTCGGCATGTGAGCTGCGAGGGATGACTTCGTGGGCAGATAATAGCGTGGCGCAGGCCTCCAGCACGACACCAGCTTGTCGCGGTGGCCACGTTGGGGCGGGGTTTCACCCGTGCGCTGGCGACCGCAGGTGTTCGACCGAGTGATTGAGTCAGTTTGATCTCTGTGTGGCTGACCAGTGGGTCCCTCCTCCCCTAATTCTTTTTCTGATTTTTCCTTTCTGTTTCCACTGAAAATATCCCAGCTACTCACAATTAACTGTAAGACTTAAGCACCAAGTCATAGTTTGAATTTGGTTTCCAAAATTTGAAATTGGTTTGGCTAAATTTGCTTCACATTTGAACTGAAATTCAAATTCCGTTTTGAATTATTGCAAATTTAGCTCCCGACAAGATGAATCCAATGGAGATGAAACTTGGTGGACCAACTCAGAAAAATGTGCTGAGTTTGAATATGAAGCTAACTTTTGAATTCAAGTGATGAAAGTTGCTGCCATTTGAATTTACATTCAAATTGGCCTCTTTTTCAAATGCCTCCAAAAGTGCCTCAAAGTGTTGGATTTGCATGAAATTTGGCCTGAACCTTCCCAAGACTTTTTAAGTTCTAGGGGTGAGCTCAACCTCTCATGTTCATGTGTAGAAGTCCTACTTTGTGAAAGTTATGGCTTTCCCCTCTAATCACCCTTTTGATGGAGGTTACTTGCTCTTCACAAGTCTTCACAATTTATCCACAACAAAAGCTGTGGTGTTGTGAGGTGATGAAAACTTTTTGCAAGTCCCTTTTCTTGGGCTTTTACACATGATTTTTTATTCTGGTGCAACCCACAACTTCATAAGTGCATCATATGTGGTTAAGCATCAACTGGAAGTCTTTCCAACCGAGTGCTCATATATGATCTGCTCACTGGGAGGGAAGATTTCAGCAAATATGATGATTCCAAAAGCACCACTGTCCTTAGGTGGGAGAATATATCCCACTACTATGATTATTCTTGAGGAACAAAAGATTGATGCAATCTTAGGAATGTCATGGCTAAGTTACCATGGCGCTATCCTAGAAACATTATCACGGACGGTTCACCTCAACTCCCCACTCCACCGTCCGCATTCCCTCATACTAGACAATCCAGTCCTGGAAGTTTCAGCCGCCTATCATACTGAAGCTCCCTAGTTAGAGGACATCCCCGTAGTCCGAGAATACCCCGACGTGTTGCCGGATGATCTTCCGGGCATGCCACCTGAATGGGATGTGGAGTTCAAGATTGAACTTGCACCCGAGACTACCCCAATATCACGGAGACAGTATAATATGGCTCCAAATGAACTGGCTGAGTTGAAAGAACAGCTCAATGACTTGTTGAGCAAGGGTTTCATTAGGCCAAGTTCCTCGCCTTGGGGATGCTCAGCGCTGTTCGTCAAGAAGAAGGATGAAACCTTGAGGCTGTGTGTGGATTACTGGCCGCTCAACGCCGTCACCATCAAGAATAAATATCCATTGCCCCATATTGACATCCTATTTGATCAACTTGTGAGTGCAAGTGTGTTTTCAAAGATGGACCTTCGCTCCGGGTATCATCAAATAAAGATCCAGGCGGAGGATATCCCGAAGACGGCATTCTCAACGAGATATGGACTATATGAATATCTCGTCATGTCTTTTGGTCTCACCAATGCTCCGGCACATTTCATGTACCTCATGAACTTGGTGTTCATGCCAGATCTGGACAAGTTCGTGGTGGTGTTCATTGATGATATCTTGGTTTACTCCAAGTCTGAAGCAGAACACGTCGAACACTTGTGAATTGTCCTTCAACGATTGCGGAATCATAAGCTCTATCCCAAGTTTAGCAAATGCGAGTTTTGGATCAGCCAAGTGCCATTTTCGGGACATATCATCTCAGTGGAAGGCATTGCGGTTGACCCAAGAAAAATTGAACAAGTGCTAAAATGGAAATCTCCCACTTCTGTCCATGAAGTCAGAAGTTTCCTCGGTTTAGCGGGATAATACCGGAGATTTATCCCGAGCTTCTCCAAGCTTGCTAAGCCGATGACAGAATTATTGAAGAAGGGGACGAAATATGTTTGGAACTAAGCATGTGAAGGAGCGTTCCAAGCATTGGTGAAGCATCTCACAACAGCCCCGGTCTTAGCTCAACCGGATACAACCAAGCCTTTCGACGTATATTGTGATGCGTCCGGTATCGGGCTTTGCTGCGTGTTGATGCAAGAAGGACGTGTGGTCACGTATGGCTCACACCAACTTCGAAACCAGGAGCAGCACTATCCGACTCATGATCTTGAGCTCGCTGCTGTGGTTTTGGCGCTGAAAATATGGAGGCACTATCTCCTGGGGAATTTGGTGCATCTCTACACCGACCACAAGAGCTTAAAATATATCTTCACCCAGAAGGAGCTGAATATGAGACAAATGACATGGTTAGAATTAATAAAAGACTATGAAATTGAGATTCATTACCACCCCGGCAAGGCGAATGTGGTTGCTGACGCGTTGAGTCGGAAATCATATGTCCATAACCTCACCATTACACCGATGGAAGAGGAAGAGCCGAGTTTATACTTGGTTCCATATGGATCACTCTACAACCTTGCTCTCATCCCTACCATTAGGGAGGATATTATTGCAGCTCAGAAAGTTGACAAGGGCATGGCACATCTCCGGAGACGGATAGACAACGGGGATATCAAATGTTTCCGGAAGGATGATGAGGGGACGCTATGGTTCAATGACCGCATAGTCGTACCCCAAAATATGGAGCTGAGAATGAAGATCCTTGATGAAGCTCACTTGTCTATGTTCTCCATTCATCCGGGCAGTAACAAAATGTACAAAGATTTGAAGAGTAAATTTTGGTGGACGCGGATGAAGCGGGAAGTTGCAAAGTACGTACCCGAGTGTGATACGTGTAGACGAGTGGAGGCAGATCACATGAGGAAATCAGGGCTGTTGCAACCCCTGAAAATTCCAGCATGGAAGTGGAAAGATGTGCGGATTTCATTGTGGGATTATCCATGACTTTCACAAGCATGATTCCATTTGGGTAATCGTCGACCGGTTAACCAAGTCGGCTCACTTCATTTCCGTGCATACACATTTCCATGCCAGCAGGTATGCGGAGTTGTACATTGCAAGAATCTTATACTTGCATGGAGTACCCAAGACCATAATCTCAGATTATGGGGCACTGTTCGTGGCTCGTTTCTAGGAGCAGTTGCACGCTCCTTTGGGTACCAAACTGATTAGAAGCTCTGCCTATCACCCTTAGAAAGATGGGCAAACTGAGAGGGTGAATCAAGTATTGGAAGACATGTTGAGAGTGTGTGCCATCTACCACGGTAGAAATTGGGATGATCATCTATCGTTGGCAGAATTCTCGTACAACAATGGTTATCAAGCGAGTATCAAGATAGCACCATATGAGGCTCTTTACGGTCGAAAATGCCGCACCCCATTGAACTGGTGCGAGTCTGGTGAAAGGGTCACGTTCGGGATTGATTTGGTGAACGACGCTGAAGATCGCGTTCGGATTATTCAAACAAACTTGAAAACCGCCCAATCCCAAAAGAAAAGTTACGCTGATAAAAGGCGTAGGCCGCTGCACTTCGACGTCGGAGAACACGTGTACCTCCGTGTGTCTCCGATGAAAGGCATGCAACGATTCGGCATGAAGGGCAAATTCGCTCCCCGATTTATTGGACCCTATACTATCACCGAGAAGTGCAGACCAGTGGCGACTAGACTGGAACTGCCGGCATCTCTCGCTGGTGTTCATGACGTTTTCCATGTTCACAACTCCGGAAATGTTTAAAATATACGGCTGCTGTTCCCACCGACGACATTGGCGAGTTGCAACCGGATTTAACTTATGCTGAGTATCCGGTGGAGATTATTGATGAGAAGGATCGGACCACGCGTAACCGAACGCTGTGGTTCTACAAGATATTGTGGAGCAACCACACCGCTGGGGAAGCGACGTGGGAGAGTGAGGAGTTCCTTCGCTCAAACTATCCGGACTTCATGGCATGTTATCACGGGTAATTCCTCTTACATCTTCATCTCTTCTTTTATAATCTCGGGACGAGATTCTTTTATGGGGGAGGGATGTAAAAGCCCAAGATTTCATTTGCTTTAGTTTTCATCAAATCCCCACACCACAGCTCATTTTGTGGATAACTCATGAACACATGTGAAGAGCAAGTAAACACCATCAAGAGGTGATTAGAGGAAAAACCCATAACTCCAAAAAGTAAGAGCTCACACATATGAACATGAGAGGCTGAGCTCACCCTTAGGCCCTAAATATTCTTAGGAGTGCTCATGCCAAGTTTCATGCAAATCCAAACCATTTTGAGCCACTTTTGGATACAATTGCAAAAAGGGCTATTTGAATGCAAATTCAAATGTCAGCCATTTTTCGTCACTTGGGTACAAAAGTGGACTTCATATTCAAGCTCGGCACATTTTCTTCAGTTAGTCTACCAATTTTCATCCTCATTGGAGTTCATCTTGTCAGGAGCTAAATTTACACTAATTCAAAACTGAATTTGGATTTCAAATTTAAAGGTGAATCAAATTTAGCCAAACAAACTTAAATTTGAGGAAATCAAATTTAACTCATGACTTGGTGGCTAAGTCTATCATTGAAGTGTGAGTAGATGGGATATTTACAGCAAGAAATGGGAAAAAGAATTAAGGGGGAGAGAGGGCTCACAGGTCAGTGCCACAAACTGAGTGAACCGCCTTCTACTCGGGGCTCTGTTTTTCACTCGGCCTCTTCACCGGACGACGCCACCGAACTGCTCTCGGTGCCACCTCCTCAGCCTTCACCGTGTGCTGGCGACCAGAGCCGTGACTTTCTTGCCCGAAGCCTCTATTCGTTGTGCACACCGGGTGGTTGCCCTGCCTTCGCACACGCTCGACCGAAAGCACCACTCTCTCGGCCGCCTTCTCGGTTCCCTGGTGCGCCATCGTTCTAAGCACTCTCGTGGCCGACGTTCAACAGCAAATAGACGCGCTAGAAGCTGCTCAATCTCACGGTAAAAACCCTACACCCTTTCATGCACTGTCGGGGGAGAATTTCCCCGTTTACGTTTCAGTGTTCAAAGAACCGAGCTGGCCAAAAATCCAAAAGTCTTGGTGGTCAGTCCATACTAGCTCGTTTTCTGTTAGCCATACCTCCTAGGCCTTCCCACGGACCTCTGGGATCAACAACCGGCGAAAACCATCGACTAGGGTTGCTGTTCTTCGAGTTTTTCCGACCGCCGCCGTTTTTAGCCCTAGGTCAACGGTGAGGTCCTAGCTCTGGCTGTTTTCACAGTGAACCAGCACCATATTCATGCTCAGCATGTCACCATGGAGCTATAGGAGGAAACTGTTCCAAAATTAGGGCCCTAGGTAGCTCGGACGACATCACCGGAGTTGGAGTCGCCGATGTCGCCGTCGCGAGCATAGTTCCGGCCATCGCCGAGCTTCGGTGAGTGCACCAATGTGTTCCTTGAGCTAAGTTGGGCACATGCGGCTAGTTCCGTCGAAGGTTGTGCGGTAGAATGACCGGCGGCAAGCTCTCAGGCGAGGCGCCGACGCGGGGAGCGTGGGTTGTCGCGAGGAAGACGAAGGGGGTGATGAGGACATCTCTCCTTTGCATACAATGCAAGGACCGATCACTAGAGCACGTGCACGACAATTGGATCTACAGGTACGTTCTAAACTTGTCAATTGTCTTACGCTTGTTTCCATGCATGTTTTATTGATTAGGAACAATGGAGAGGACCAGCAAGGGCTGGGAGGAGTCCAAGGAGTCAAGGAGGAGGAGATAGGACGTGCACACCAAGGAGGAGCCCAAGTACAACTCGACTTCGACTCCACCTCGGGTTCCAGAAGCTGCCTTCACCAAAACTGACATCCCGGACACATACGGAGTTGGATTTGGACGTTCTATATATGGTTGGAACCGTGATTTCATAAAGCTTCCAATGGAATCAGCCCCACCTCAAAATTCCTACTAAGTTCACGGGAATCAGCAAAACAAGTGGGCGTCCAGAATCTGTCCGGTGTTGCGCCACCGCCTTTTGGGCTGCTGGCCCGTGTATCGTGTGGAAGCCCATTAGGGTTGCGTCCAGGGGTCTTGCACGCCCCTAAACTCCTTTTTATACAGCAGCCGTCACCACATTATGGCGGGTTTTGCTTAGTTACAATCTGTCATTGAACAGGGTCGCCGATCATCGGTTGTAAGACCCCAAATTCGTGATCAATTCAGTTTTGATTGCAACATCTCTGTTCTTGCTTCTGTTCTTAATTGCGCTTGCAGGGATAAGTCTTTGTGGCGAGATCATTCGTGTGACACGGGTGATAACCAACGGAGCAGTGGCGTAGTGATTGTGGGGTTTCGTTCGTTTAGAGCCTTGGATCATCAACGTCGAGATCTCCACCCAATCAAGTTTACCCTACCTCTCAGAAGAACGGGACTCATCCTCCAATCAATTGGTATCAGATTTCCAGGTTCACCGTGAGGTATACTTGTGTGCCCTTTAAATTTATTTTGTTTCAGTCCTATCGTCCACAAGAAGCCACAAAAAAATTTAGTTTCCCTAACCTACAACCCCCGCTCAACCTTTTGCATAATTTAGTTTCTGAGTCCGTAGTTCTGAGTTCGTGTCCTAGGTTGAGTCTGGTTGCTGGTTTAGATTTGTTTTAGTTCAGTTTTGTTTCTTTCATCCGCTGCCATCTACAAAAAACTAATCTACAAAAAAATTCCATCCACTAATTTGTTTCTGTTGCAGTTTCCACCACCACCAAAACCTGATTCGGGGTATCCTCCTTAAAACGGGCATAACTTTTTGCTCTAAACTCCGATCGAGGCGCATTTTTTTCCCGGAAAGGTCTCGAAAAAGTCCACATACGGCGTTTTCAAAAAAAATAAAAAAAAATAAGAAGGCCCTCGTTTCGAACTCCGAAGTTCCAGCACCCGTTTTTTCCAATCGCTCCTGAATTTGTGCCGATCTCATCTTTCATCGGTTTGAGCTAATACTTAGTGCTGTTTCTATTCTTGTGCCCCTGGTTGAGAAAAAAATATCACAAAAATAAAGAGAGAAAAGAAATTGATTTCTACTAGTGCTTCAAAACAAAAACAGGAGGCTAAGGGGTTTTCTAGTTGTGCGATTTCTGTGTGAGTGCTGGATATTTGCTGATTTTATCCTTGTTGTTCATCATCATTCATCCTTGTCCTTGCTTGTTGCCACAACTGTTCTAATACATTCTTAGGCCAGCAACTAGGTGAAATTCTTTGGACACTTATTCAGCATTGCTATCTGTTACTAACTTGTGTGCCACATACATATACTGCATTTGAGTCTTCCAAGCTCCACCTTCTCTCGAGCAGAACAGGTAACCTTTTCAATCACACCCACTCTCTGCTTGCTTCACACCGGTCACCGTTGGCCACCTGCAGTGCTGGTAAGAAACTTGTAAGAGCGGGGTAAGACGCATCTTACTGATCGATTTTCCACCCACTTCGGAGAGTGTAGTAATAGGGTTCTTCACAATCTTTTTGTCTTCGTTTCTGTTTTGTACTAACAATGACAGGAAAGAAGCCTATGGATAAGACCTCTGGTTCTACACCTCCGGATGATGATGAGTGTGTGTCCCATATGGAACTAAAGGACATGATGCGGGCAATGACCGAAGTTATCAACAATTACCAGACCACTACAACAGCTACCTTTCAGAGGCTCCATACAAGTGTTGCTGGTCTGACCACACGGTTGGACGAGATGGAGACTCGTCTTCCCCAACAAGCTACACCCTCTATCATCCTTGATGGTGATGCACATGCTCATTACGACACAGAGGATGACTTCAATAACGATGAGGTTGATGCACAGCAGCGCCGTCGCCCTCGACGAAATCGTCAAGGTATGGGAGGTAGACCTCTTCCTCATGCTCCTGAACAAGATAATGATCCTTATGCTAAGATTAAGTTTTCTATTCCAACATTTTATGGATCTTATGATGCTGAGACTTACTTGGATTGGGAGATGACGGTAGAACAAAAATTTAGCTCTCATCTTGTTCCTGAGCAACATAGAGTTAGACAAGCCACTAGTGAGTTTAAAGATTTTGCTATAATTTGGTGGAATGAACTTGTCAATACACGTAATGCACCACAGACATGGGCTGCGTTAAAAGAAGAGATGTGCGCTAGGTTTGTTCCTCCTTCATATAGACGTGATCTTCTTAAGAAATTGCAACTCTTTGATCAGGGTGACATGACTGTCCAAGAGTACTACCAAGAGTTGTAGAAAGGTATGCTTCGTTGTGGGGTAGTTGAGGATCAGGAAGACCAAATTGTTAGGTTTTATGGGGGCTTGCAGTGTGAGATCCAGGACATAGTTGACTACAAGGAATATCATTCTATTCAACATTTATTTCAACTTGCTATATTAGCAGAAAAAGAAGTGCAGGGTCGCCAACAGCAGCGGCGGAACAACACCTTCATGCTACGACAATTTCCGGTGCCATCCAACGCAGCGCCCTCCTCGAGCGTACGTGCTTCTACACCACCCTCCACGGGTGTTGTACGCAGCAGCATCACACCTTCTACATCACGGGGACAAGATAACAGAAAGTCCCAGATGCCTCCAGGTGTTGCAGCAAAGGCGGCTGCACCCAACACTTCGACAAGTCGCAGCTCCGACATCAAGTGCCACCGCTGCCAGGGACTTGGCCATATGCAACGAGATTGCCCCAGCAAACGAGCGATCATTGCCACTGTTGATGGTGGGTATGTTAGTGCTTCTGATATTGAAGATGAAAATATTATTGCAACTAACATTTCAGGTTCGGATGATGGTGCTGAGGAGGTTCTTGGTACATCTGCGACAAACAACTATAGGACTTTGATTGTGCAGCGAGCTTTGAGTGCCACGGTTCGAGAGGACGATAACTGCCAATGTCACAACCTTTTCAACATGTTTCTCGTCCTCAAGGATGCCGTGTACATACCATCATTGATGGTGGTAGCTGCAACAATTTGGTGAATGTTGAGATGGTCAAGAATCTTGGCTTGACCACACGGGAGCATCCCCACCCTTATCACATTCAATGGTTTAACAACAATGGTAAGGTTAAGGTAACACAAACAGAAAGGATACATTTTTCCATTGGTTCTTATCATGATTTTGCTGATTTTGATGTGGTACCTATGGATGCTTGTTCTCTTTTGTTGGGACGTCCTTGGGAGTTTGATACTGATGCTATTCACCATGGTCGATCTAATAAGTATACTCTCATGCATAAGGGCAAGAAAATTGTGTTGCTTCCTATGAGTCCCACTGAAATTGTACAATTTGAGCAGGAGAAAAAGAATAATGCTAAGCAAAAGGGTGTTTTCAATTCTGAAATTCAGCAACCTATTAAGTTGAAAAATCCTATTTTGCTTGCAACTAAATCTGATATTGATGATTTATATGCCTCTAATGGAACTTGCTATGCTTTAGTGTGCAAACATGCTTTATATTCCATTGAGGATACAACCATTGTCTTGCCACCTGCTGTTGCTAACCTTTGGCAGGAATATATGGATGTTTTTCCATCAGAGATACCCCCTGGATTACCACCTGTGCGAGGCATTGAGCACAAGATTGATTTGGTTCCAGGGGCGAGCTTGCCAAACCGTGCTGCCTACAGGACCAACCCCGACGAGACTAAGAAAATTCAGCGACAAGTCCAAGATCTTCTGGACCGCGGGTACATTCGTGAGAGTCTTAGTCCTTGTTCTGTTCCTGTTCTTTTGGTTCCAAAAAAAGATGGCACTTGGCGCATGTGTGTTGATTGTAGAGCCATCAATAACATTATCATTCGTTATCGCTATCCTATTCCTAGGTTGGATGACATGCTTGATGAGTTGAGTGGTTCTGTTATTTTCTCCAAAATTGATTTGCATAGTGGGTATCATCAGATTCGTATGGCTTTAGGTGATGAATGGAAAACTACTTTTAAAACTAAATTCGGACTTTATGAATGGTTAGTCATGCCATTCGGTTTAACTAATGCGCCCAGCACTTTCATGAGGTTGATGAATGAGGTTTTACGTGCTTTCATTGGTAAATTTGTGATGGTTTACTTTGATGATATCCTTATTTACAGCAAGTCATATGGTGAGCATCTTGAACATTTGCGTGCTATTTTTAATGTCTTATGCGATGCACGTTTATATGGTAACCTTGAGAAGTGCACCTTTTGCACCGATCGTGTGTCTTTTCTTGGGTATGTTGTTACTTCGCAGGGCATTGAGGTGGACGAGGCAAAGATTATTGCCATCATGAGCTGGCCACTTCCGACTACGGTCACACAGGTTCGGAGTTTTCTTGGTCTCGCAGGTTTCTACCGGTGTTTCGTGCGGGATTTCAGCACCATTGCGGCACCTCTCCACGAGTTGACAAAGCATGGAGTGCCGTTTCGATGGGACTAGCACAACAACAAGCTTTTGATGTTCTCAAGTTGAAGCTCACACAAGCACCATTGCTGCAACTTCCTGATTTTGAGAAGACCTTCGAGCTTGAATGTGACGCGAGCAGCATTGGCATTGGAGGAGTGCTAATTCAAGGAGGTAAACCTGTTGCCTTCTTTAATGAAAAATTGCATGGGCCTTCGCTGAATTATTCTACATATGACAAAGAACTTTATGCTTTAGTGCGTGTCTTGCAAACTTGGCAACATTACCTATGGTCTAAAGAATTTGTCATACATTCAGATCATGAGTCTTTGAAGTATCTTAAAGGACAAGCTAATCTGAACAAACATCATGCTAAATGGATTGAGTTCATAGAATCATTTCCTTACATCATTAAACATAAGAAAGGAAAATACAATGTGATTGTCGATGCTTTATCTAGACGTTATACCATACTATCCCAACTTTCTCATAAAATCTTTGGTTTGGAAACCATAAAGAGGTTATATGCTACTGATTTGGATTTCAAAGATGCCTTTGAAAATTATAGAGGAAAGAACGTGGCAAAAATTCCTGCTGCGTGAAGGCCTTCTCTACCGTGCTAACAAGATGTGTGTTCCAGCTAGCTCCGTTCATCTTTTGTTGTTGCAGGAAGCGCATGGAGGTGGTTTGATGGGACATTTTGGTGTTAAAAAGATATAGAATGTGCTGGCCACTCACTTCTTTTAGCCACGAATGAGGCGTGATGTGGGGCGCTACGTTTCACGTTGCACGACATGCAACAAAGCTAAGTCTCGACTTAACCCACATGGTCTTTATATGCCTCTTCCGGTTCCTAGTGCACCTTGGGAGGATATTTCTATTGACTTTGTTTTAGGATTGCCTAGAACAAAGAGGGGGAGGGATAGTGTCTTTGTGGTTGTTAATTGTTTCTCTAAAATGGCTCATTTTATACCCTGCCACAAGACCGATAATGCTTCACATGTTGCTGATTTGTTCTTTAATGAGGTTGTGCGTTTGCATGGTGTTCCCAATACTATTGTTTCTGATAGGGATGCTAAATTTTTGAGTCACTTTTGGAGAACTTTATGGTATAAATTGGTAACAAAGTTGTTGTTTTCTACTACTTGTCATCTACAAACTGATGGGCAAACGGAGGTAGTTAATAGTACCTTATCTACTATGTTGCGGGCTGTTTTGAAAGACAATTTGAGGTTGTCGGAGGAGTGTTTGCCACATATTGAGTTTGCTTATAACAGGTCTATTCACTCCACAACCAAGTTAAGTCCGTTTATGGTAGTCTATGGTTTTAATTCTCGTGCTCCAATTGATTTGCTACCTTTACCACATACTGAAATTATGAACTTAGATGCTACACAACGTTCTGAATTTATTCTTAAGTTGCATGAAACTACTAAGTTACAAATTGAAAAAATGAATGAAAAGTATCGCATTGCTGCTAGTAAAGGTAGGAAGGAGGTAAAATTGGAACCCGGTGATTCGGTGTGGGTTCATTTGAGAAAAGATAGGTTCCCGGATTTGAGAAAGTTCAAACTCATGCCACGTGCTGCTGGACCTTTTAAGGTTCTTGAGAAGATAAATGAAAATGCATATAAACTTGAGTTGCCTCCCGAGTTTGGGGTTAGTCCCACATTTAACATTTCAGATTTGAAGCCATACTTGGGTGAGGAAGATGAGTTTGAGTCGAGGACGACTCCAATTCAAGAGGGGGAGGATGATGAATACATATCTCCTTTGCATACAATGCAAGGACTGATCACTAGAGCACGTGCACGACAATCGGATCTCCAGGTACGTTCTAACCTTGTCAATTGTTTTTCAGAACTTATGCTTGTTTCCATGCATGTTTTATTGATTAGGAACAATGGAGAGGACCAGCAAGGGCTGGGAGGAGTCCAAGGAGTCAAGGAGGAGGAGATAGAACGTGCACACCAAGGAGGAGCCCAAGTACAACTCGACTTCGACTCCACCTCTGGTTCCAGGAGCTGCCTTCACCAAAACTGACGTCTCGGAAACATACGGAGTCAGATTTCGACGTTCTATATATGGTTGGAACCATGATTTCATAAAGCTTCCAATGGAACCAGCCCCACCTCAAAATTCCATTTAAGTTGACGGGAATCAGCAAAACAAGTGGGCATCCAGAATCTGTCCGGTGCTGCGCCACCGCCTTTTGGGCTGCTGGCCCGTGTATCGTGTGGAAGCCCATTAGGGTTGCGTCCAGGGGTCTTGCACGCCCCTAAACTCCTTTTTATACAGCAGACGTCACCACATTAGGGCGGGTTTTGATTAGTTACACTCTGTCATTGAACAGTGTCGCCGATCATCGGTTGTAAGACCCCAAATTCGTGATCAATTCAGTTTTGATTGCAACTTCTCTATTCTTGTTTGTGTTCTTGATTGCGCTTGCAGGGATAAGCCTTCGTGGCGAGGTCATTCGTGTGACACGGGTGATAACCAACGGAGCAGTGGTGTAGTGATTGCGGGGTTTCGTTCGTTCGGAGCCTTGGATCATCAACGTCGAGATCTCCATCCAATCAAGTTTACCCTACCTCTCGGAAGATCGGGACTCATCCTCCTATCAGGGGGCCGGGTCCACCGGTCAGCCTCTGTTTTCCAGCGGGGATCTAGTTGTGGCTGGGATTTGGTGCGGCAGCGCGGGTAAAACCCCGTGGGATGCGGTGTGGCCGCGATCTCAGTGGGCCGGTTTAAAGAGTGGGGCCCACAACCAGAGTTTAAACATTTCCAATGATTTCAGAATTTAGTTCAAACTTTAAATGCCTATAACATTTGCTAGTAAGCTCCAAATTGAGTGAACCAAATTTTGTTCCTATCCATAAAAACAAGTTTCAGCTCATGAAACTTATTCTTTTTCTATAATTAATTCCCTAAACTTTAAAATGTTTGGAATTTTATCTGGAGATTTCCTTTATGGAAAATTTTGAAATTTCGTGAGTATGTTCATATGAAAATCCTTGAGTCACAGGAAAAATTTCAGATTCATCCGAGTTAATTTAGTCCTCTAATTGTGTTATTAAGTGAATTGCCCTACAACAACAACAACAACCAAGCCTTTATCCCAAGCCTGTTGGGGTCGGCTAGACATGAAACCCAATATCAATGAAGTAAAAGAGAGAAAGAGTTATAAGAACAAGGAAAAAAGAAAAGAAAAAAAAGGAAAAAAGAAAAAAAAAAGAAAAAAGAAAAAGAGAAAAGAAAAAGAAAAAAGAAAAAAGAAAAAAGAAAAAAGAAAAAGAAAAGAGAAAAGAGAAAAGAAAAAAAGAAAAAAAGAAAAAAACAAGACTACGATTCTGGCACATGGATTGCTACTTTCCATGCGGTCCTATCATGAGCTAAGTCTCTGGATACATTCCAATCTCTCAAATCTCGTTTTACCGCCTCCTCCCAGGTCAACCTTGGTCGTCCTCTACCCCTCCTAATACTTTCTCTACCTCTTAAAATCCCACTGTTAACCGGTGCTTCTGGAGGTCTCCGTTGGATATGTCCAAACCACCTAAGTCGATGTTGGACTAACTTCTCTTCAATCGGCGCCACCCCTACCTTATCTCGAATCACCTCATTCCTTATTTGGTCTCTTCTCGTGTGCCCGCACATCCACCGTAGTATGCGCATCTCTGCGACACTCATTTGTTGGACATGTTGCCGTTTAGTTGGCCAACATTCCGCCCCATAGAGCATCGCGGGTCTGATCACCGTCCTATAGAACTTCCCTTTTAGCTTTTGTGGGACTTTCCTATCACATAGGATTCCAGAGGCTTGTCGCCATTTCATCCACCCTACCTTGATCCTGTGGCAAACATCCTCATCAATATCGCCATTGCTTTGTAACATTGATCCTAAGTATCGGAAAGAGTCCCTTCTAGGTACTATTTGTCCTTGTAGACTAACATTTCCCTCTTCACGACCAACACCACTAAAGTCACACCTCATATACTCGGTTTTGGTCCTACTAAGTCTAAACCCCTTGGACTCTAAGATTTGTCTCCATAACTCTAATTTCTTATCAACACCCTCTCTAGTTCCATCTACCAGCACTACATCATCAGCAAAGAGCATGCACCAAGGGATATCCCCTTGTATATCCTTCGACACCTCATCCATCACCAAGGAAAAGATGTATGGGCTCAAAGCTGATCCTTGATGTAGTCCTACCGTGATAGGAAATGCATCAGTCTCACTATCACTTACGCGCACACTTGTCCTAACATTATTGTACATATCCTTGATAAGGGTAATGTACTTTGTTGGCACTTTATATTTCTCTAGTGCCCACCACATGACTGACCTTGGTATCTTGTCATACGCCTTCTCCAAGTCGATGAACACTATATGCAAGTCCTTCTTCTGCTCCCTATATCTCTCCATAAGCTGACGAAGTAAGAAAATCGCCTCCATTGTAGACCTCCCAGGCATAAAACCAAACTGGTTTTTAGTGACATTGGTCACTTTCCTCAGGCGTTGTTCAATCACTCTCTCCCAAAGCTTCATAGTATGACTCATAAGCTTAATGCCTCGATAATTAGTACAACTTTGAATATCTCCTTTATTTTTGAAGATAGGTACTAATATACTTTTCCTCCATTCTTCAGGCATCTTGTTTGACCGAAAAATGTGGTTGAATAGCTTTGTGAGCCATACTATTGCCACGTCCCCTAGACATCTCCACACCTCAATAGGGACATCGTCGGGGCCGAGGGCCTTTCCTCCTTTCATCCTTTTTAAGGCCTCCTTAACCTCAAACTCTTGTATCCTCCGCACGAACCGCCTGTTGGAGTCATCAAAGGAGTCATCCAACTCAACCATAGTGCTCCCATTCCCATCATTGAATAGCCCATTAAAGTAATCACGCCATCTATTCTTAATCTCTTCATCCTTCACTAGAATGCGGTCAGTCTCATCTTTGATGCATTTAACTTGATTGAGATCCCTCATCTTTCTCTCTCGGATTTTTGCTACCTTGTATATGTCCTTTTCACCTTCTTTTGTCTCTAGTCTCTCATATAACTTATCATAGGCCTGTCCTCTTGCCTTACTCACAGCCCGCTTTGCATTCTTCTTCGCCTCTTTGTACTTAAGCATGTTGCTTGCGCTTCTATCATTATGCCAACTCTTGTAACACTCCTTCTTCTCCTTAATGGACTTTTGTACATCCTCATTCCACCACCAAGTGTCTTTACCTACAAGTTTCTTTCCCTTTGTCACACCGAACACCTCACTAGCTACCTTCCTAATGTAAGTTGCCATCTTCATCCACATACTATCTGCATCTCCATTTTCTGCCCAGGGTCCTTCTGTGATCACCCTATTTTTAAAGGATTCTTATGATTCTCCCTTCAACTTCCACCACTTTGTTCTTGTGATTTTGACACCTTTGTCCCACAAAGAGCATGTATGGAAGCGAAAGTCAGCTACCACAAGCTTATGTTGTGTCACAACACACTCCCCCGGGATCACCTTACAATCAAGACACTCCCGTCTATCCTTTCTCCTAGTAAGGACAAAGTCAATCTGGCTAGAGTGTTGGGCACTACTAAAGGTCACTAGGTGAGATTGCCTCTTCCTAAAGAGGGTGTTAGCTACCAACAGGTCATAGGCTACGGCAAAGTCTAGGATGTCCTTACCCTCTTGATTTCTATCGCCGCATCCAAAACCTCCATGTACTCCCTCAAATCCTAGATTAGTTGCACCCACATGACCATTGAGATCTCCCCCTATGAGGAGTTTCTCGGTTATCGGTACACTACTAACCATATCCTCCAAGTCCTCCCAAAATTGCCTCTTGGCACTCATGTTGAGCCCAACTTGTGGGGCATAAGCACTAATGACGTTCAAGACAATGTCCCCAATTACTATCTTGATTAAGATGATCCTATCCCCTCGTCTTCGAACATCCACTACTCCATCCTTAAGACTCTTATCTATTAGAACACCTACGCCATTCCTAGTCCCAGCCGAACCAGAATACCAAAGCTTGAAACCGGTATTATCAACTTCTCTCGCCTTTTGACCCGCCCATCTAGTCTCTTGTACACAAAGGATATTTACTCGTCTCCTAATAGCAACATCTACTAACTCACGTAGCTTCCCCATCAAGGATCCTACATTCCAACTACCCACCCGAAATCTATGTTCCTCGGCTAGCTTCCTTACGCTTTGCACCCGTCGAGTAAGATGCAAAGACCCTTGCTCACTTATCACTACATCCGGGCGATGATGTAGCGCGCCACTAAGGTGGTGGCGATCCGACCCTTGCTCATTTAACACAATATCCGGGTTCCGATATGGCGCGCCACTAAGGCGGTGGCGACCCGGCCCTTGCCCACTTAACACCATACCCGGGTTCCGATATGGCGCGTCGCTAAGAGGGTTACGCCCCAACGAATTTCTATTGGGTTTCATTTCCATGAGAATGGCTAAGTGTAAGTTGTTGGCTCGCCAAGCCTATCACAACCCCCTCCTCCTTTACCCGGGCTTGGGACCGGCTATGTCATTACAACATAGGCGGAGTTAAGTGAATTGCCCTGAGAAAATAGAAAAATATACGGAAACATTTTTCAGAATTTTCTCAAATCTTGATTAGGGCATAACTTTCTCTAGCATTCTTCAAATGACATGAAACCAACTTCATTAGAACCATCTCAAACTCTAGTTTCATGGTTTGATCCATGAAAATCCCTGGAACTCCTTAGAAGCTCTAGAAATGACCATTTATACTTTTTATTTGGGCAGAGCTCAATTAGGCTTTGATTCAAATGAAATTTGGTCAACTATCTGGATAGGTTCTCACCAAGACATAGTAAAAATTTAAGAGCCAAATGGGATGTCTAGCTAGAGTTATGGTCTTTATATGTTAAATTCTACGCATTTGCATTTAATTGACATATCGATTGAATTGATCACGTGTAGTCGCTGAACGCGAGGAGACCCCGGAGGTTCTGGATTTCCTACATCCGGGGAGACATTAACACCTTACCAGCAGCAACAAAGCAAGCCCCGGTTTGCATTTAACAAGTTTTATAAAGTTTTGATTTATCTTCACTTAGCTTGGAGTATAGGGTTCGGGACGCACGGGATTGGTTCGGGATGTGAGACAACTTTAGTAAGAACAAAATGAGACTAGGCAGGGGTTAGGATGCAACAAGAGTAAGTTTTGTGTGCGTAGCCCTGTCCATGTCGATTGAGGACGGATCCGTGTGCGGCCCACGCTGATCAATTTTCAATGTACCGAAGGCATATCGATATATGGGCCCCGATAAACTGACGTAACCTATACCTCCGGGCGTCGAGGCATAACGCACCGATTTATAGGTGTGAGTTGAGGGAAGCAAGGTGGAAATCCGCTAACGGGCATAAAGAGATGCTTCGTGTAGGGAACCACCTATCCGTTTGGGTGCGATCGGTTTGACGTTTGGGCTGTTTGGTGAAAGGTTGTCCCGTACGACATTGAGTAAGCGTGGTGTGCAGCTTCACGGGTGGGTGTACGTGACGTGCTATTCAGGTATCCCTGCAGGTGTATATCGAGTCGATTCGTCGTCCCTCACGGTGATGAGTACAACTTGGTCACTGAGTCGTGACATAGATTAATATATGGAATGTTATGATTCAATATTGTGGTTATGAATAACTTATATTATTACATGTGTGCCACCAAATATTGCTTACTAAATTTCAGATTCATGAACCGTTAACTTGTGGCTAAAAGTTGAATTAAGGATGAACTTGTAGTCGAGTCCTTTGCTGCAAATTGCCATCTTACTTTGTATGACCTGCATGTAGAGTTTCATGTGTAGGAGCGTCGGTTAAGACTTGCTGAGCCATCGTGCTCACGGTTGCTACTATGAGTGTTTGCAGGTGAGGAGTACCCCACGGACTCGGAGTACGAGTCCACCGGAGAGGGCTACCCTCCGTCGGGGACTACGGCTGAGTGGGAGCCGTACACGCCGCGTTGATTCTGAGTGAAGCTAGTGTGGGTTGTCTGTAGGGCCAGACAACCAACTATTGCTAGTTAGTTGGGCGTGAGTTGTAAAGTTAGCTTCCGCTGTAGTAAACTCTGTAACTAGATGTAAACTGAACGTTTGTACTACTTTTTATACATATTCAATTGTTTTCAGTGTAATACCATGTTTTCTTATGATGTGTGCTGTCGGGTGTCGTATCGTGCGGCACCACCCCCTGAGGATGTACGGGCTCCTTTCCGTCACAGCAGCGTCGGAGCGCTCCCTGGCGGGAGGTCGGGACCAGCACCATTGGACACGTGATGGCTCCGGAGCCATCCTCGGCCGGTGGAAAGGCTCAGAGTCTAAAGACAAGTGGCAGCCTCGGAGCCCTCCTTAGCAGGTGGTCGGGCCCGAGGCCTAGGACATGCACCTTTTCTTAAGTGCTCCCTAGCTGGCGGTTGGGTCCAGCCTGCAGGTTGGGTCCCTGTCTTCTTTTACTCTTACACGCGGGGTACCCGGTCTTGCGGGTACCATATATATATATATATATATATATATATATATATACACACATATATATAAACATTTCCAACAATTTCATCGCACTACTTCTTGTTTGGAAAATTGAGGGTACATTTCACTAACTATGTACGACCCCTAGCCTAGTACTGTTCAATAATTTTTGCCTAGCTCCTCCTTAGCCATGACTTGACTGATGGCTTACCAGTTTTGGCATGGGAGACGCCGGGGATAAATATGTTATTAAGCCCGACAGGTGCCTGTAATGGTAAGTTTTTCATTTATTGCATGCATCATGTGCTTCAACAAGTTGTGGTCACGCGTCCGTACGTAAGTACAAACATACAACCAAATGCATGCATGCGAGTCACTCCCTCTGTTTCAAATTAAATGATGTTTATAACATCTAGTTTAGTTTAAATGAACTAAATTTTTTGTTCTAAACATCATTTATTTCTGATCGGAGGAGTAGCTAGCTGGACTACTGTAAGGGCCTCAGTTTTTGACACTCATTTGCAGTGTTCATCACCACACCACACACCTCATTTGAGGAAAAATGATGAACACAAATAAAGAGCAAGTAACAATTATCAACATGCTCATTAGGGAACAAACTCACACATTACAAAAGTGGTACTTCCCACATGTGATATAGATGGGCTGGACATATGAAAACTCCTACACTTTGCTAAGGATGTCCATGCCAAGTTTCACCCAAATTCAAAACATTTTTGAGGTCATCTTGGGTGTAGATAGGAAAGGGGCAGTTTGAAAACATATTCAAATTCAAACTGTTTTCACCCACTGAATTTAAAAGTGGAAGGCATATTCTTGCTCAGCACATTTTTGTGAGCTCACACACCAATTTTCACTCCATTTGGAGTTGATCTTGACATGAGCTAAGGGGGAGAAATTCAAACTTTATTTGAATTTCAAACTGCACTTGTGCTGAAATTCATTCAAACCAAACCTCATTTGAACTTTGATCAATTCAAATGGCTCTTGGGTGAATAATTTGAGTTGCCAAGGGTAGAATAGGGTTCACTGTTTACCACAGCTGTTAGGAATAAATTTCAGAGGTTAAAAGAGGAGTGGGACCCACATGTCAGCCTCAGCCTCAAAGCAAACCGACTGAACCACAGTTCAGTCGGTTCCCGGCTGTTGTGCGCGCGCGCCACCGAAGGGGGCAGCCGGCGCCAGCTCCTGCTGCGTGCCCCAAGCCGGAGACCGGCCGACCGGCCTATTTATTCCCTCCCCGGCGTGCTTCAGTCGCCATTCCCCGAGCTGCCGACGTGCACGATCCATTTCTCCACTGCCATCACCGGCGCTCGAGTTCCTGCTGGATCGAGCTGATCGCAGCTTCCTCTTTCCACTCCAGGGTCCCAGCCAGGTACTAGCGACCATCCTCCATCCTTCCCATTGATAGAAATCGATTGAAACCGAGTGATATCGGCTGTGCCGAAAGATCAAACTCGGAACTGGAAACCGCCGCACCTCGGGCTCTCGTGGACAGCCCAACCTGGGCGTTGTCACGCCCGAGCCAAGGCACCCTTGGACGCGCAAGTGATCGGTGCTGCTCATCCCCGAGCCACAGCTCGAGTGGTTGCTCACCGGCGGCGAATTTCCACTTTTCCCCTTTCTGTGTGCAGAACGACCCTCGGGTACGATTCTGTTTAATTCGTGCTCTAGAAAGGATTAGAGGGCCTCAGGCCACTCCCACACGAACTAGACACGGTGACGCACAAGTTGCCTTCACAACTCTGGGCCGGAGAACTTCTGTGCCCGGCGTAATTCAAGGTCTACTAATGGCGGAACGCACGGGGGGTATCGGGCGCACGGTGAGGACCTATTTCGGGCCTTCCCCGAGCTGCCCCGAATTCTTGTCGACCTTCTCTGAGGTCCACTGATGCTCCCCGACCGGTTTCCCAAGTAGCTGAGGCACTAGGAGCATCAGCCGACATGGCCGAAGTCGTTCCGATATGGCGGCTCGTCGCCGACCATGCTCCGGCCGTTGTCATGAGCAGCTGACCCTCGGATCATGTTCCCCAAGTAAAAGTAGGCAGGGGCGGCCAGAATCAAGAAGTTTGAAGCTGTACAGCAGCCGGCGGCGAGCTCTCCGGCGAGGTCCCTCGGCGGCGGAGCGCGGGTGTCGCGAGGTTGAAGAAGGGGGTGGACCCCAGCTGTCAGCGGCCGATATTTTGAATCGGGATCCGGCTGCGGCCGGGATCGGGTGTGCTGGCGCGCAAAAGCCTTGTGGGCCGCGGTGTGCTGTCGCTTCGGCGTGCGACGCGTGTCTCCTGGGCCCACGCGCGAGTTTAAACTTTTCCCCGATTTTCAGATTTCCTTCAAACTTCAAATCCTTATAACTTTGGCTAGAAAGCTCCAAATTGAGTGAACCAAATTTTGCTGGATTCAGCTCTCTGAGTACTTTCCAGAAAATCAAGTTTCACTTCATGAAATTCCTTAATTCTCCAGAATTAATTCCTTAAAGTTTAAACTGTTAGGAATTTTAACTGGAGAATCCTTTGGAGAAAAATCCTGAAATTTTTCTGGGATGTTCACCAAAATATCCTTGAACTACCATAAAAATTTCAGATCCATTTGAGCTCATTTAGTCCACCTAATGGTGTGATTAGTAAAACTGTTCCAGAGAAAATAGAAAATGTTCAGAAACATTTTCAGAATTTTCTCTGAAATTGTTTAGCTCATATCTTTAGTTAGAGACTTCCAAATTAAGTGAGACCAATTCCATTAGAACCCTCTGAAAATCTAGTTTTCAGAAAGTCATAGTTTGTTTCATGAAAATACCTAGAACACCCTAAAAGCCTTTAATTAAGGTCAAGGACATAATTATTTGTGGAGGGCTCAAATGAGCTTTGCTGCAACTAAAACTTGACCAAGTCTCTGTTTAGGTTGTAACCAAGCCACAGTAAAAGTTTCACAGTCATTAGGTCTATCTAGTAAAGGTTATAGACTTCACAACTTCAAAGTTAATACAAAAGCATTTAATTAATACATACATTGTTCTTATCATGTAGTCGCTAAGGTCGAGGAGGAACCCGAAGTCCTAGACTTCGTTACTCCGGAGGAACAGCTAGCCTACGACCAAGAGCAGCAAGGCAAGCCCCGGTTTGCATTAACCATTTTATAAATTTTTATTGTTTTGAGCACATACTTGTTTTCTTTATGTTGTGCATCAGAGTCTTGTTTGGAAACCCCACTGCATAGCCAAGAAAACCATGGGTTGGGGTTTAGGATTGCAAACCCCGTTAGCCACTGCATTGCTAGGATAGAGTAGGATTCGGTACAAGTCGAGTAGTTGGAACTACTCGCGAGAATAGGCTAGAGGCACATTGCTCGGGTAGAGATAGCACATGATACACATGGCAAGAAAATGAGACCGAGCGGAGAGTCAGGGCAGCAGGACTTTGGGGCCTGTGTGCTGTAGCTCCGCTTGTGTCGATTGAGGACCGAGCCGTGTGCGGGCCTGTTGAACAAGCTAGAACAGTACCGAAGACCTACCGGCTATATGGGAACCGGGAAACTGATGTAACTCGGGTAGCTGGGTATTGAGGCATTGCCCGTCGTTCAGAGGGTAGGTTGAGAGCTCGAGGTGTAAATCAGCTGGCGGCACAGAGATGCGCGTGCAGGGACCTCTTGCTCGGGACGATGGGACCGGTTCAATATTTGGCTAACGGGTGAAAGGTAGTCGCGTACGGCGTCCGTGATGGTTGTTGTAGGCAACATCGAGTATGGGCGTACGTGACGGGTTGTTCGGGTAACCCTGCAGGTGTAAATCGATTATAATCGCCGTCCCTCGCGGTCAGTGAGTACCACTTGTTCACTGTACCGTGACGTAGAAAGAACAGGCTAGTTACATGTTAAAATGTTGCTGATTGAAAGTTGGATATTGATTGTTAATGATATGTTGTAGCTTAGTGCTAACTAAAGTTCTTTTCAACTTTGGGCAAAGTACATGAGAGAAATGCGTTTCTTGTTTGATTGCGGCTCTCTCATGTGCCTTAGCGTAAAGTTCTCCACAACCTGCTGCTAAAACTTGAAAGTAAGGTTCTACTAATTAGGCGAGTCCTTGCAAATGATTTTTACCTCATGCAACCCATCACCCTCATGTAGAAGTTTCATGTTTAGGTGAGACGGGTCAGACTTGCTGAGCCTTCGTGCTCACTGCTTGTGTTTGAAGCTTTTGCAGGGTTCTATGAGGAAGGGACTCCCGAAGAGGAGACGGAACCCCAGGAGGGGAACCCCGTCGAGTGGGAGTCGTGCACGCCGCAGAGTTAGTGTGCGAGTGTGCTAGCAAGGACACGTTCGAGGGCTGAACGTGCACTTGATGCTTAGTCTACGCCCGCGAGTGTGGACTAAACTTATTTTGATGTAAACATGTTAATAAACTTGTTTATGTAATAAAGCTTCCGCTTCCGCTTTGTACCTTTGACGTGTGTTATACGGTGTTGTGCAACGCAGCACCCCTCAGCGTGATCCTGGCTCGACAGGACCAGTGGGGTCGTGTCAGCGTGGTATCAGAGCTCGCTTGAGGTTTAACACAGTACAAAGGTCTTCTTTTTCAAAAATCCAGTGAGGAACGAGTTAGTAGCCCGTATAAGGATGTTATTAGTATATAGAAAGTGGCTTAGTAACCTATTTGTTATGTCGGAAAATCGTGCATCTCGGGACGTTCATGTCTTGGGGGGTGCACGTAAGCGCTGTCCACCAGTGCGCACAAGCTGAAGGGTGGAGCCCCACGGGTGGCAGGTAACCCGACCCGCTTTGATATCCTCTACGACTCTTCATGTCGTTTGGGGTATTCGAGCAACGTCTGTCCCTGGCGTGCGTGGTGCAACATGGGAGACCCCGTCACGTGGTCTGAAACGTGAACACGTAACTCAAGGCGTGTTTGGCTTGAGAACATCCGGGCGAGTGATGACGGCCGGGTGTACAAACTGTATGGATTCCGGGCTCGGTGTGCAGCCGAGTCTGATGATTGTTTGAGTTTCTGCAGGTAGCCTTACCACGAAACGGTAGACGTGTAGCATCCGTGTGCGAGTGACGAGTAGTGCCACTGAACTAACGAAGCCGGCTAAATCCGGTATAGGTTTTTCCTTTGTGAGGACGTAGTACCGACATAATCTGGTGACGCCTCGACGTCACACCCAACTAAATGAACAACTTCATTTAAAAACTTGAAGGTTTTGATCCAAAGTAGTAAAACTTGATGTAACTCCTTCCCTTGAACAGGATATTCAAAGTTAATAAATTTTCAACTTATAGGATGTTAAGGACAGAGCACTCTGTTTTCAGCTAAATCAAGGCTGAAGTTAATCAGAGGTTAGAGGTTGAGTTCTTTCGAGGTTGGGGTCGTATGATACATTTCTGGAAAGCTTTGGAGGAGCTTTACAACTTTTCTGTTGAGTTCCAGAGGTGTTTCATCCCTTAACCACTCGAAAAATGCAGTAGAGTTGAAACTGTCCAGAAAACAGGACGGAGCAAAGACTCTCTGTAGACTCTCTGTAAATTAAGCATAACTTCCTGCATAAAAATCCAAAAATAGAAAATGAGGTGGTTCTGGGAAGCTTATGAGATGGGTTACAACTTTGTAACAGAAAGTTTTGTCAGATTAGGAACAGAATTAACTGGAATTCTTGGATCAAATCAGTACCTAAGGCAGGGAGGTGCTGTCCAATTGTTCCCAGAAATTCTGTTAACTTTGACATCTCATAACTTTTGAACCAGAGCAGATCTTAGGCCAACCAAATACTTTCTGGAAAGCTATTGAAGTTAACTTTAACTTTGATGTTGAGCTCCAGGACTGGTTTTGCTTTTAACCTGGCCTAAATCAGATTGATATGGAAACTGGTCAGGGCTGTCATGGGAACAGCAGATCAGCAGTCAAATTTGTTTAAAAATTTGAACTATGTTTCCAAGTGTTAAGGGTTCAATGACATATCTTATGTTATAACTCAATGGTTTACTGTTTAAATAAATATTTGACATTTCTCAAATATATTTTTACAGATGGCAGCAGATAAACGGTTGGAGAACGGGTGGGTAGTTTCCCACTGCTCTGACCGTAGCGGCTACCCGGGAGCATTGTGGCTAATGCTCCAATATTTCGGGTACAACCAGATGCCGCAATACTTCGCCAAGGAAGAAGGCGAAGAGGGGAACAAGACGTGGACGATCCATGTCGAGGTTCCTGCAGGGCCTACGCCACCCGGTTGGGTGCCATTCACCGTCACGGTGAGAGGAAGACAACCGGAAGGGATGTGGCAAGTGGCAGCCCGTGACACTATGTCACGTTTCTGCCAACTACACGTACAGGCTATGGAGGGAACTCCATACGCACTCGTTCCGGTGGAGGGACGAGCTCAGCATGTGTGGGAAGAGAGGTACCTAGAGGCAACGAACCCGAGTTGCCCAAGGTACAACCCCGCGGAGGCAAATCTCAGCCTCCAAATGAGGGCGGGAAACGCTGTGATGGACAGCCAAGCTGTTCATACGGAGCATCTCGCCACCAAGCTCAAGGAGAGCACAAGCCGTGGAGATCATTTTGAGAGTGCTCACAGTGCACTCCGCAATGTGCTCCTTCCGACGATCAAGCGACTGAATGAACAACACAATCAGTTGCGTCGTCTGAAGAAGGCAAAGAAGAAGAGCCGTGTTGACATTGCGGCGTTGCAAGAGCTGGTGCAGACCCTAACCCAGCAGAATGAGGACCTTGCTCAAGAGCGGGACGACGCTATTGAGGAAGGACAAGGCTGGGAAGAGGACTACAACCAGGCTATGGACGAGGTGCATGCATTGCAGGACCTCGTGCCCCCGGTATTGGGCGTACCGGTAGTCTTGGGTCTTCCAGCCATGGGAGAACCTGGAATGGGAGAAGAGGTGGTAGACCCCGAGCCACCAGCAGAGGTACCGGAGGAGGACGACCCACAGGAGGTCGAGTTCTACTCCGAGTAGGGGGTTACGGTTGCCAAGTAGGGCAGCTAGGGTAGCGTAACCCAACTTTTGTAATCGGTGACATGTCGTGTAGACAGTAGCGTATGTATAGGTAGTGACGACATGAGCACGACTTCTCGGAGATCCGAGAATAATGTATCTTGTATAAAGTTTATGCTTTATCAATATATGTGAATGTTGTGCAAGTTAATCATGCGTCGCTTCAATACTTACTCCTGTTTATGGAATTTTGAGTAAGACATGTGCTAATTGCTGCTGTGTTGAATTTCAGAATGACGCGTACTCGTGCCAACCCCGATGTTGGAGGTACTAGCCAAGGGGGAGAGACCTCCCAACCGCCTCCCGAGGACTCCTCGGGACAGCAGCAGCAACAGCAACAGCAAACACCGCCACCGCCACTGCCAACGGTTACATTGGCCGACATTGTCGCGGCAATGGCGGGTTCACATCAGCAGCATACAGAGCTGCTGCAAACGTTAATTGCGAATACGTCTCGCCCAGAGAGACGTCAAGATCGTGAGGAGCGCCAACAGAGCTCCTACTCTGACTTCCTGGCGACTCATCCCCCTGTATTCTCAAGGGCGGATGAACCACTTGACGCGGACAACTGGCTCCGCGCCATAGAGATGAAGTTCGGGCTGCTCCAAATCAGCGAGCAGCGCAAGACTCAGTTCGCGGTCCAGCAGCTCCAAGGATCCGCGAGCGCGTGGTGGGCCAACTTTTGTGCTTCACAACCCACCGACCGAGTGATGACCTGGGCGGAGTTCCGGACGGCCTTCCGGGCCTATCATATACCGCCCGGTTTGATGAAGAGGAAGACGCAGGAATTCCTACACCTGCAACAAGGGAGCCGGAACGCGCTGGAGTACTCCAGAGCGTTCAACGATCTCGCACTCTACGCGTCGTATCACGCAGATACGGACGAGAAGCGGCGGGACCACTTTTACCAGGGGCTTAACCCGCTCCTGAAGGACAAGCTGGCGATGTTCAATCGCGGCAGCCTCAACGACATAATTGATGCTGCGATTGTTCAGGAAGACTCCGGCAAGGAGTTGGCGGCGGCAGAGCGAAAGCGAAGCGCGCCGCAGAGCAGCGGAGAAGGAGGCGGTCCTTCTCAGAAGTTTCGGATGGTGAATCGCCCACCATCAGGTCCGCGCTGGCAGCCACCACAGCGGTCGATGCCGTTCCGCGGTCGGCCGTATTCTTCACCGGCATTCCGGCCGGCACTGCCAGCACCACCGCAACCACAACAGCAGCAGCGGGCGATGCCGCGTGCGTTTGCGCCTCCGCAACGCATGCCGGGCTATCGTCCCCCGAGTACTCCACCAGCAGCGGCCACATGTTACAAGTGTGGTCGTCCAGGACACTTCGCGAGCAGTTGCCCGGAGAGGCAAGGCGGCGGAGTGGCACCACAGTTTCCGGGGAGGAATCAACCCCGGAACCCTACTAATGCGCGGCGGGCAAACCCTAGGCCCGGTACTGTCCACCAGCTTGCCATTGAGGACGTGCCGGAGGGCGAGCCAATCCTTGCGGGTATGTTCCAACTCCACCAGCATCCCGCTATAGTACTATTTGATTCAGGCGCCACGCATAATTTTATTAGCCAAGCTTTCATTGCTAAACACAGCTTGCCAATACTACCCACCGATAGTCCATATTTAATTTGTTCACCGGGTGGGAAGATTTCAGCAAGCGTAATGGTCTCCAAAGCACCATTATGCTTAGCGGGTAGAGTGTACCCCACGTCTCTCATTATCTTAGAGGGACAGAAGGTCGATGTCATCCTAGGGATGTCGTGGTTAAACCGCCACGGCGCTGTTTTAGACACCGTCCTCCGAGTCGTGCACTTAAACTCAGGAGTGCACGGTTCTCACTCATTATTTCTGGACAGTCCAGAAATAAAACTTCCAAGTGTCTATCAAGCCACAACCATCGGATTGGAAGACATTCCAGTGGTCCGAGAATTCCCTGATGTATTCCCGGATGATTTGCCGGGGATGCCACCCGATAGAGAGGTGGAGTTCAAGATTGAACTTGCACCGGGAACCATGCCAATATCCCGAAGGCCGTACAAGATGGCGCCCAAGGAGTTGGCTGAACTGAAGACTCAGCTCACGGACCTTCTGGAGAAGGGTTTTATTAGGCCGAGCTCCTCGCCATGGGGCTGTTCGGCATTATTTGTCAAAAAGAAGGATGAAACGTTGCGGCTTTGCGTGGACTACCGTCCATTAAATGCCGTAACCATCAAGAACAAGTACCCGTTGCCACGGATCGACATGTTGTTTGATCAGTTGGTCGAAGCAAAGGTCTTTTCCAAGATGGATTTAAGATCCGGGTACCATCAGATTAAGATCAGGGCTGAGGACATTCCAAAGACAGCTTTTTCGACAAGGTACGGACTTTATGAGTACCTGGTCATGTCCTTTGGCCTCACCAATGCTCCAGCTCACTTCATGTACTTAATGAACTCGGTGTTCATGCCGGAGCTGGACAAGTTTGTCGTGGTCTTCATCGACGACATCCTGGTATATTCCAAGTCGGAGGAAGATCACAAGAAACATCTGCGTATAGTCTTGCAACGGCTGCGGGATCACAAGTTATACGCAAAGTTCAGCAAATGCGAGTTTTGGATATCGCAAGTGCCTTTCCTCGGGCATATCATCTCAGCGGAGGGTATCGCTGTGGACCCGAGCAAAATCACGCAAGTGCTGAATTGGAAATCCCCGAGAACTGTTCATGAGGTACGGAGTTTCCTCGGACTCGCGGGATATTATCGGAGGTTCATTCCGAACTTCTCGAAGATTGCCAAGCCAATGACAGAGCTGCTGAAGAAGGCTACCAAATATGTTTGGAGTCCAGCATGTGAAGCAGCATTCAAGGCTTTAGTCAAGCACCTGACATCAGCACCGGTTTTGGCGCAGCCAGACACAACAAAACCGTTCGATGTGTACTGCGATGCATCCGGCATTGGGCTCGGATGTGTGTTGATGCAAGACCGAAGGGTGGTCGCGTATGGGTCACGGCAGCTTAGGAATCATGAGCAAAATTATCCAACTCACGACTTGGAGCTCGCTGCCGTGGTACTTGCACTGAAAATGTGGAGGCACTACCTACTCGGTAACCTCGTACATTTATATACCGACCACAAAAGCCTCAAGTACATATTCACTCAGAAGGAGCTGAACATGAGGCAACGAAGATGGTTAGAACTGATAAAGGATTACGAGATAGAGATCCATTATCATCCGGGCAAGGCAAACGTTGTGGCAGACGCGCTAAGCCGCAAGTCACACGTCAATAATCTGACCATCACACCGTTGGGAGAGAGCGAACCACCACTCCATGTGATTCCACACGGAGCTCTCTACAACCTAGCTTTGATCCCCACCATCCGTGAAGAGATAGCGGCAGCCCAGAAGAATGACAAGGGCATGTCACATTTACGGAGACGTGTAGACAGTGGGGAGTTGAAATGTTTCCGGAAGGACGGAGACGGCGTCCTATGGTTCAAGGACCGGATCGTCGTACCCCGAAACCCGGAGTTACGGAAGAAAATCTTTGATGAGGCTCACTTATCAAAGTTTTCTATTCACCCCGGCAGCAACAAGATGTATCAAGAACTCAGAAGCAAGTTTTGGTGGACACGGATGAAGCGAGAGACTGCAAAATACGTGTCCGAGTGTGATACATGTCGACGGGTGAAGGCAGACCACATGCGGAAACCGGGACTGCTGCAACCACTGGGCATTCCTGCCTGGAAGTGGGAGGACGTGAGCATGGATTTCGTCGTCGGTTTACCCACCACCTTACAGAAACATGATTCTGTGTGGGTGATCGTCGATCGGCTCACCAAAGTTGCCCATTTCATCCCGGTCAACACCAACTACAACGCCAAGAAGTACGCTGAACTGTACATCTCACGGATCCTATGCTTATACGGCGTACCCCGTACTATCGTATCGGACCGGGGCACTTTATTTGTGTCCCGTTTTTGGGAGCAGCTCCACGCTGCCTTGGGGACGAAGCTGATCCGTAGTTCAGCCTACCACCCGCAGACGGATGGGCAAACGGAGCGGGTAAATCAAATCTTAGAAGACATGCTACGAGCTTGCGCTATCGACCACGGCAAGAACTGGGATGATCACTTGCCGTTAGCCGAGTTCTCGTACAACAATGGGTACCAAGCCAGCATCAAGATGGCGCCCTACGAGGCGCTATACGGGAGAAAATGCCGCACACCATTGAATTGGTGTGAGTCTGGCGAGAGGGTTACCTTCGGGATTGATCTTGTCAACAACGCGGAAGAAAAGGTTCGAGTAATTCAAGCGAACCTAAAAGCCGCTCAATCCCGACAGAAACAGTATGCGGACCGGAGAAGGCGTCCGTTACAATTCGAAGCTGGAGACCACGTATATCTACGAGTGTCTCCAATGAAGGGCGTAAACAGATTTGGGGTGAGAGGAAAGTTAGCACCCCGATTCATCGGTCCATTCCAGATTACCGAAAGATGTGGATCGGTGGCATACCGGCTAAGATTACCAGAAGCACTTTCCGGTGTGCACGACGTCTTTCACATTTCCCAGCTGAGGAAGTGTCTCAAGCTATCAACTACCGTTCAGCTGGAAGACATTGAAGAACTGCAACCGGATCTCACCTATCGGGAGGAACCGGTGCAGATTATTGATGAAAAGGCCCGAACCACACGCAACCGTACGTTGTGGTTCTACAAGGTTCTGTGGAGTAATCACTCCATGGATGAAGCGACATGGGAGAGCGAAGAATTCCTTCGCACTAACTACCCCGACTTTCTCACGTCGCATATTCGGTAAAATTTCCACCGTCCTCTCTCTCATTTCACATTATAATCTCGGGACGAGATTCTTTTAAGGGGGGAGGAATGTAAGGGCCTCAGTTTTTGACACTCATTTGCAGTGTTCATCACCACACCACAAACCTCATTTGAGGAAAAATGATGAACACAAATAAAGAGCAAGTAACAATTATCAACATGCTCATTAGGGAACAAACTCACACATTACAAAAGTGGTACTTCCCACATGTGATATAGATGGGCTGGACATATGAAAACTCCTACACTTTGCTAAGGATGTCCATGCCAAGTTTCACCCAAATTCAAAACATTTTTGAGGTCATCTTGGGTGTAGATAGGAAAGGGGCAGTTTGAAAACATATTCAAATTCAAACTGTTTTCACCCACTGAATTTAAAAGTGGAAGGCATATTCTTGCTCAGCACATTTTTGTGAGCTCACACACCAATTTTCACTCCATTTGGAGTTGATCTTGACATGAGCTAAGGGGGAGAAATTCAAACTTTATTTGAATTTCAAACTGCACTTGTGCTGAAATTCATTCAAACCAAACCTCATTTGAACTTTGATCAATTCAAATGGCTCTTGGGTGAATAATTTGAGTTGCCAAGGGTAGAATAGGGTTCACTGTTTACCACAGCTGTTAGGAATAAATTTCAGAGGTTAAAAGAGGAGTGGGACCCACATGTCAGCCTCAGCCTCAAAGCAAACCGACTGAACCACAGTTCAGTCGGTTCCCGGCTGTTGTGCGCGCGCGCCACCGAAGGGGGCAGCCGGCGCCAGCTCCTGCTGCGTGCCCC
This sequence comes from Neostapfia colusana, assembly GCA_030760725.1. Classification (NCBI taxonomy): domain Eukaryota; kingdom Viridiplantae; phylum Streptophyta; class Magnoliopsida; order Poales; family Poaceae; genus Neostapfia; species Neostapfia colusana. Next base: position 65,474,773 of record JASWHV010000016.1, read on the forward strand.
AAGCCGGAGACCGGCCGACCGGCCTATTTATTCCCTCCCCGGCGTGCTTCAGTCGCCATTCCCCGAGCTGCCGACGTGCACGATCCATTTCTCCACTGCCATCACCGGCGCTCGAGTTCCTGCTGGATCGAGCTGATCGCAGCTTCCTCTTTCCACTCCAGGGTCCCAGCCAGGTACTAGCGACCATCCTCCATCCTTCCCATTGATAGAAATCGATTGAAACCGAGTGATATCGGCTGTGCCGAAAGATCAAACTCGGAACTGGAAACCGCCGCACCTCGGGCTCTCGTGGACAGCCCAACCTGGGCGTTGTCACGCCCGAGCCAAGGCACCCTTGGACGCGCAAGTGATCGGTGCTGCTCATCCCCGAGCCACAGCTCGAGTGGTTGCTCACCGGCGGCGAATTTCCACTTTTCCCCTTTCTGTGTGCAGAACGACCCTCGGGTACGATTCTGTTTAATTCGTGCTCTAGAAAGGATTAGAGGGCCTCAGGCCACTCCCACACGAACTAGACACGGTGACGCACAAGTTGCCTTCACAACTCTGGGCCGGAGAACTTCTGTGCCCGGCGTAATTCAAGGTCTACTAATGGCGGAACGCACGGGGGGTATCGGGCGCACGGTGAGGACCTATTTCGGGCCTTCCCCGAGCTGCCCCGAATTCTTGTCGACCTTCTCTGAGGTCCACTGATGCTCCCCGACCGGTTTCCCAAGTAGCTGAGGCACTAGGAGCATCAGCCGACATGGCCGAAGTCGTTCCGATATGGCGGCTCGTCGCCGACCATGCTCCGGCCGTTGTCATGAGCAGCTGACCCTCGGATCATGTTCCCCAAGTAAAAGTAGGCAGGGGCGGCCAGAATCAAGAAGTTTGAAGCTGTACAGCAGCCGGCGGCGAGCTCTCCGGCGAGGTCCCTCGGCGGCGGAGCGCGGGTGTCGCGAGGTTGAAGAAGGGGGTGGACCCCAGCTGTCAGCGGCCGATATTTTGAATCGGGATCCGGCTGCGGCCGGGATCGGGTGTGCTGGCGCGCAAAAGCCTTGTGGGCCGCGGTGTGCTGTCGCTTCGGCGTGCGACGCGTGTCTCCTGGGCCCACGCGCGAGTTTAAACTTTTCCCCGATTTTCAGATTTCCTTCAAACTTCAAATCCTTATAACTTTGGCTAGAAAGCTCCAAATTGAGTGAACCAAATTTTGCTGGATTCAGCTCTCTGAGTACTTTCCAGAAAATCAAGTTTCACTTCATGAAATTCCTTAATTCTCCAGAATTAATTCCTTAAAGTTTAAACTGTTAGGAATTTTAACTGGAGAATCCTTTGGAGAAAAATCCTGAAATTTTTCTGGGATGTTCACCAAAATATCCTTGAACTACCATAAAAATTTCAGATCCATTTGAGCTCATTTAGTCCACCTAATGGTGTGATTAGTAAAACTGTTCCAGAGAAAATAGAAAATGTTCAGAAACATTTTCAGAATTTTCTCTGAAATTGTTTAGCTCATATCTTTAGTTAGAGACTTCCAAATTAAGTGAGACCAATTCCATTAGAACCCTCTGAAAATCTAGTTTTCAGAAAGTCATAGTTTGTTTCATGAAAATACCTAGAACACCCTAAAAGCCTTTAATTAAGGTCAAGGACATAATTATTTGTGGAGGGCTCAAATGAGCTTTGCTGCAACTAAAACTTGACCAAGTCTCTGTTTAGGTTGTAACCAAGCCACAGTAAAAGTTTCACAGTCATTAGGTCTATCTAGTAAAGGTTATAGACTTCACAACTTCAAAGTTAATACAAAAGCATTTAATTAATACATACATTGTTCTTATCATGTAGTCGCTAAGGTCGAGGAGGAACCCGAAGTCCTAGACTTCGTTACTCCGGAGGAACAGCTAGCCTACGACCAAGAGCAGCAAGGCAAGCCCCGGTTTGCATTAACCATTTTATAAATTTTTATTGTTTTGAGCACATACTTGTTTTCTTTATGTTGTGCATCAGAGTCTTGTTTGGAAACCCCACTGCATAGCCAAGAAAACCATGGGTTGGGGTTTAGGATTGCAAACCCCGTTAGCCACTGCATTGCTAGGATAGAGTAGGATTCGGTACAAGTCGAGTAGTTGGAACTACTCGCGAGAATAGGCTAGAGGCACATTGCTCGGGTAGAGATAGCACATGATACACATGGCAAGAAAATGAGACCGAGCGGAGAGTCAGGGCAGCAGGACTTTGGGGCCTGTGTGCTGTAGCTCCGCTTGTGTCGATTGAGGACCGAGCCGTGTGCGGGCCTGTTGAACAAGCTAGAACAGTACCGAAGACCTACCGGCTATATGGGAACCGGGAAACTGATGTAACTCGGGTAGCTGGGTATTGAGGCATTGCCCGTCGTTCAGAGGGTAGGTTGAGAGCTCGAGGTGTAAATCAGCTGGCGGCACAGAGATGCGCGTGCAGGGACCTCTTGCTCGGGACGATGGGACCGGTTCAATATTTGGCTAACGGGTGAAAGGTAGTCGCGTACGGCGTCCGTGATGGTTGTTGTAGGCAACATCGAGTATGGGCGTACGTGACGGGTTGTTCGGGTAACCCTGCAGGTGTAAATCGATTATAATCGCCGTCCCTCGCGGTCAGTGAGTACCACTTGTTCACTGTACCGTGACGTAGAAAGAACAGGCTAGTTACATGTTAAAATGTTGCTGATTGAAAGTTGGATATTGATTGTTAATGATATGTTGTAGCTTAGTGCTAACTAAAGTTCTTTTCAACTTTGGGCAAAGTACATGAGAGAAATGCGTTTCTTGTTTGATTGCGGCTCTCTCATGTGCCTTAGCGTAAAGTTCTCCACAACCTGCTGCTAAAACTTGAAAGTAAGGTTCTACTAATTAGGCGAGTCCTTGCAAATGATTTTTACCTCATGCAACCCATCACCCTCATGTAGAAGTTTCATGTTTAGGTGAGACGGGTCAGACTTGCTGAGCCTTCGTGCTCACTGCTTGTGTTTGAAGCTTTTGCAGGGTTCTATGAGGAAGGGACTCCCGAAGAGGAGACGGAACCCCAGGAGGGGAACCCCGTCGAGTGGGAGTCGTGCACGCCGCAGAGTTAGTGTGCGAGTGTGCTAGCAAGGACACGTTCGAGGGCTGAACGTGCACTTGATGCTTAGTCTACGCCCGCGAGTGTGGACTAAACTTATTTTGATGTAAACATGTTAATAAACTTGTTTATGTAATAAAGCTTCCGCTTCCGCTTTGTACCTTTGACGTGTGTTATACGGTGTTGTGCAACGCAGCACCCCTCAGCGTGATCCTGGCTCGACAGGACCAGTGGGGTCGTGTCAACTACCTGTCCCTAGGTCTTGACTTCGGCACTTGTTAATTTCTTTTTGCGGCTTCCTAGTGAGCTCAATGGGGCTCAAATCCTCTGCAGTACTGCACATGCAGTAGCAGTCACTGATATGTGGGCCCGCGCGGCCACAAATCCACATATCAGCGACTGCTACTGTATGTGCAGTATTGCAGATGATACGCACCCAGCTGAAGAGTGTGTGCTCTGCTGCGGTGCAACAAATGCGTGGTGGCGTGTTTGGATCAACAGAAATTTGCTGGATGCATTATCATACCCCAACTGCTCTCCTTTCTGATGATGTGCACTTAGTTTTGAAGGCTAGAGTAGTGCCCCGTTGGAAGCACAACAATTTTATCCATCAGAATAATTGTAGATATATTATGGATTATGAAGTCATGACACTATTACTGATTAAGTAAATGTGGACTTGGATCTCCAGGTTCGACACTTAAATAGTGTTCACACTTTATATTTCTTAATTTGTGTTGTCACTAGGAGCTTAAATAAAAAATACAGTGACAGTGTACGTGACAATGCAATTGAAAAAAATAAAGTAAGAACCTAATATGTTAAAATTGCATCTTAGAAAGTAAAAAGACATATGAAGTCTACAAAAGCAGTTGCTACAATTTAAATATGAAACAAAATAATAAAGAAAAAATATCAAACATGCCGTAGCACGGATGGACTAGTAAAAACAAGTGTCCTAGCTAGCTTTCAATTGCAATGGATAGAAGTCATATGTTTTGAATTTTAATCACCAAACTAATTATAAGTCTGGATAGACATGTGACCATGAGGTCACGGATTCGAGTTCTGAAAACAGCCTCTTGTAGAAATGCAGGGAAAGCATGCGTACAAAAGAGCTAAATGGGTCGGACCCTACGTAAGCTGGAGCTATATGCACCGGGGCTGCCCCTTTTTTATAGACATTAAGAGCTTGATTGTAATCCAATAAAAGGGAAATTTTAACCTATTTAAGTATAGTACTTGGATCGTTAATTAAGAAGTACTGTAATGAGTCGGTGGCATTCAGAATGGCAAAATCTGCTCCAACGGTAGCTCAAGCAGCAGCACTGAACGGAACTCCATTCTTCGTGTAGCCGCTGTCTTGGCCAGCGCGTCGGCGGGTGTCGTGCTGCAACGCTGTCGGTGCTCCTCGACGGCGTGCTCGCGAGGGAATCAAGTGTAAATAACTATTTGATCTCCCCTATTTAGTTCCCAACGGAACCAAATCTCATTCCCCTTTTACGCGTGTTGATCGGGGGCAGTACCATATTGGTAATGGTCCACTTCTTTACGCGCCACAATAAGAGGGGCGCGTTCGAGAGGATGGCAACCGACGTGGTTGTGTCTTCAAACAGCGTTCCGACACATTCTCTAAGACATCCGATCCGAGCGTTGTGCAGAGAGGAGGGAAAGTTGTCGCCGTCGCCGTCATTGTGCCGCTGCCATCTTTTCCGACCCGTCACTGCAGCACCGCCAACCATCACAGCATCACCATGGCCGCCTCCACTTCCAACAATGAAGGTACACCGTCTCCCCTAATCCCTCTGTTCTTCTACTAAGGCTGTCTCCAACAAATGAAGCCCAAAAATGAAGACCCATTTGTCTATTTGGGGTGTGTTGAGGTGTGTGTTACCTAGCGTAAAAATAAGGATCTCCAACAGCTTCCGTATTTTGGGATTTGTTCAACCGTTTTCAGCAGGAGAACACCTCACGGCGAGACGATGCAGCAAGGCAGGGAGCAAGGTGCGGTGCGTCGGGAGATGAGGGTGAGGCACGGGGTGGCGGTGAGGAGCCCAAGTGCGCGACACAGAGGAACCCGACGCGTGGGGTAGCGGGGGTGGAGGTTGCGGCACGAGGCGACGGCGAGGAGGTCGCGATGCGGGACGGATGGAGGAGCCCGATGCGTGGGGCGGCGGGGGTGGAGGCTGTTGCACGAGGCTGGGGGAGGAGCCGGAGCATGCGGGGCGACGAGGGAGGAGGCCGCGACATCGGATTGTATCTCCGAGCCCGCCGCCTTCCAAGCCCGCCGTCCCCATCCTTGGCTGCGGGCGCCACCTCCGAGCGGATTGGGGATTGGGGAGAGGGCGGCGCGGGGCGAGGGAGCCCGAGGTGGCGGGGTGAGGGTGCACGGGGCAGCGCGGAGCGAAGAGCTCGAGCCGGCGCAGCGAGGTTGGGCACGAGGCAAGGAGCCCGGGGTCCCCGTGGGTGAGGAGCGCAGAGTGGCACGGCGAGGGCAGCGCGGGGAGAGTAGCCCGGGGCTACGGAGCTGGGCGAGGGGGACACAAGGCAGAGGGAAGCGGGAGGAAGAAGAAGCGTCCAGTGGAATGGGTATTGTGTGGACAATAGCTATATTTAAGGCACCAAAGAGAGGAAACCCAAAATAGGCTTTGTGAATAGGTCTTCTGTTGGAGAAGGTTTGGAGTCCTCTTAAGACCTAAAATGGCTTTGGGCTCCCATTTAGGGAAGCTGTTGGAGATAGCCTAATAATGGATTAACACTATTTATTCCCCAGTTAACCCGAATGATCAAGTAGTTAGAGTAAGTAATAATCAAACATCTGGCAGCTGGTAGCTGACCCACAGCATGGAAGCTGAAGTCTAACGGTAGGCTCGACTACATCAAACATACAGTACACCGCGGAGACGAAGAGGAAAGTACTGCCTGCCTTCCTCTCCTTCGTGGAAGAGGCTCGACCTCCATGGCGCACTTGCATGCACCCACCCTAAGGAGTTGAGGACCGAACCAGAAACAGAGCACAGCCCTCATCTCAGGAACGGCCGCTCGCTTGAGATCCTATTGCTCAACAAAACACATATCAGCGGATGCTCTGCAAATTGTTCAAGGAGAGAAAATGTGTTTGACATTCACTTAACTGTAACTCCCTAAACTAGTCTCCTTGTCATCATTGTTGGTTCCCACGTCGATCTTTACGAGCAAACTTCAAGCGAAAAAATTGAAGAACAGAGCGTACAGAGAATAGACCGCCTGGGACCTTACTTACGAACAAAAGGGATGCTTCTCCCTGGTTTATTCGACTCCTTTATATAGAGGTTTACAATGACTTCAGGTCGGACACGGTTCTGGAATCAGAACCCAACATGACGCAATCTGGTACACGTTTATACTTGGTTTGAACTCCTAAAACTTTCTTAAAACTGACACAAAAAAGCACTCTGATTCGGACTTAGTTCTGAATGACAAATTTACATCAACAATCACCTCCCTAAGCTTGTCGTTCTTTTCTTGTTTTTACTTCTTGGACAGCAATCCTGCTTATCATTTTCTGAAACTTAGAGCGACAGAGTGACATGGTTAAAATGTCTACAAGCTGATCTTTTGTACAGACATGTTGTACTCTGACTTTGCCTGCATCAATGCATTATCGAATGAAATGAAACTGGGTTTTAATGTGTTTACTTTGTTCATGCAGCAATGTATTTTTGCAGAGTGATATAGCTGATTGGTTGTCGATCTGGATCAACACAGGTTCCTCATCTGTTCTTCCTAACAGATCATTGAGTAATCTTCTTAGCCATACTCCTTGGCAAGCCGCTGCACACGCTGCCACATACTCTGCTTCACATGAAGAAAGTGCTACGATTTTCTGTTTTTGTGAGTTCCAGCTGACTGGATTTGAGCCAAGGTAGAAAATCATACCTGGAGTACTTTTTCTATCATCTAAATCCCCTGCATAATCACTGTCCGAATAACCATGAAGCTTCGTACCTTCTTTACATTTTCTGTAAACAACTCCACATTTTATAGTCCCCTTAATATACCTTACTATTTGCTTCACTATCATATAGTGTTCAGTTGAAGGCTTCTCCATATACTGGCTTACAACTCTGACAGCATAATTTATATCTGGTCTTGTGTGAACCAAGTAACGCAGACTACCGATTAAGCTTCGATACTGTGTGCTGTCAATGGGAGGAGCTGAACTTTCCTTTCTTAGCTTTACCCGAGGATCCATAGGGATTGTAGTGGAATTACAATCCTTCATCCCACATTTCTCTAAAACCTTTTCTGCATATGTCGACTGGTTTAGAGATATTGTTTTAATTTGACTTACTTCTATACCGAGATAGTAGCTTAGTAAACCCAGATCACTCATGTTGAACAGCTTCTTCATCTGGTTTTTGAACACATTGATTTCTTTTGCACTACCTCCAATTATAATCAAGTCATCAACATAAACTCCAACTAGAAGTCTGTCTCTCTTGTATACTACATGTTCTAGAGCACACTTGATGAACCCCGTGACTTGTCAAGCCTTGGGTTCCAAGCTCTGGGGGCTTGTCGAAGACCGTATAATGCTTTATGCAGTCTCATTACTTTATGTCCTTCTCCTTTCTTCTCAAAGCCTGGTGCCTGTGACACATATACTTCTTCAGTGAGATCCTCCATTTGGAAACGCTGATTTAACGTCCATATGATGAATCTTCCAACCTTCTTGAGCTGCAACGGCCATCGGTAGTCTTATTGTTTCAATGCGAGCAACTGGTGCAAATACTTCATCAAAATTAATGCCTTGCCGTTGCACATATCCTTTAGCAACTATCCTTACATTATGTTTCACAATTTCTCCTTTTTTAACTTGAAGACCCACTTTAGACCTATAGATTTATGGCCAGCAGGCAGAACTGTCAAGGTCCATGTCTTATTGTCTTGTATTGAGGACAGTTCTTCCATTGCTTGTCTCCAACTCGGTTCAGAATTTGTTTCTTCAAAGTTGGCAGGCTCCTCCATTTCGAGTAGACATAGACCAGCATGTTCAAAGTTTATGGGAACGGGTTTCCCTATAAACTGATGACCCATTTCTATATCTCAACGGTTGGTTTGGAGGAAAATCACCTTCTGTGCTTCTGGTGCTTCCTGTATATTAGGCGTATGAGGAGTGCTGACACCATTTTCTTCCTGCTGTTCGGTATCATTGATTAGAGTAATGTCCCTCTGCTGGGTTTCTTGCTCAGGGAGATCAGCATGTTGATTTCTACTCTGCTCCAACATGCTTTCATCAGTGAAGTCACCATACTCCACAACAAGAGGCTCAATTGTTGTGTTGTTTTCTGATCCCTACAGATTCCATAGCCAGGACATGTCTTCTTCGAACACTACATCTCGAGAGATGTGGACCTTTTCTCCAACAGGATCATACATCCAATATGCCTTTGAGTGAGAATTGAGTTCATATCCTATGAAAATCATTTTTGTGCTTCTCTCTTCGAGATGTGGTGTAGTCCTTTTCACATGTCCTACACACCCAAAAACCTTGAAGTGTGCAGCAATTGGATTTCTACCATATAGTGCTTCATAGGGCGTTTTTCCAGGTACATTTTTTATTGGTGCCCTGTTTAGAAGGTAGACAGCCATTGAGACAGCTTCTCCCCAAAATTTATTTGGCATGCCTTTGCTCTTCAGCAGGCTTCGGGCCATTTCAACTACTGTCTGATTCCTCCTTTCTGCTACACCATTTTGTTGTGGTGAGTATGGAGCTGTAAGGTACCTCCTAATATGCTGATCCTTGCAATAATCATTGAACTCATTTGATGTGAACTCTCCTCCTCTATCGGTTCGTAAAGAACCTACATACAAGGCCAGATCTGACTCTGCTTTTAATCAAAGGAAGGCTTGAAAGGCTTCGTCTTTACTTTCTAGCAGAGTGATTCACATATATCTAGAGTAATCAACAACAAGCAGAAGAAAATATTTCTTCCCTGCATGTGTCTCAGGTGATATTTGACCACACATCACCGTGTAGCAACTCCAATGGTTTTTTCTGCACGAAAGCTCGAAGTGATAGGAAATGGCTTTCGGTGCTGCTTTCCTATGAGACAGCCATCATAGATTTTCTCCATGATCTACCTTTGGCATTCCTCTCACCATGTCCTGGTCGGACAATTTTTTTAAGGCATGAAAATTTACATGTTCATACCTTGCGTGCCACAGCCATGCATCTTCACTTGATCTTGCAAGCCAACATTCAGGTCTCGTTTGTTTCATATTCAGAATATACAGACAACCACCTGAACGTTTTACTTTTGCAAAGATCTTCTTTCTCCTATCCCAGAGAGACATCAGGCCATCCTCAATCACTGTTTTGCATCCATGCTCATCGAGCTGTCCTATACTGATTATGTTGCTTTGTAACTGAGGTTAATACACGTCAATGAGTACACGACGTTCCCCGTTCTGACATTCGAAAAGGACAGAGCCCTTTCCACAGATGTTGATAGTAGAACCATCCCCAAACTTTCTGAACCTTTGACACTGGTATCTAGATCAGTGAATTTTTCCCTTCTTCCCGTCATAAAAAAGGGCGTACCCAGTGCCGAAGGCTCCCACATATGTGGGGTCTGGGGAAGGGTTATTTCTAGACAACCCTATGTTGTAATAACATAGCCGGTCCCAAGCCCGGGTAAAGGAGGAGGGATTGTGATAGGCTTGGCGAGGCAACAACTACACTTAGCCATTCTCATGAAAATGAAACCCAATAGAAATTCGTTGGGGCGTAACCCTCTTAGCGACGCGCCATATCGGAACCCGGGTATGGTGTTAAGTGGGCAAGGGACGGGTCGCCACTGCTTCAGTGGCGCGCTATATCGGAACCTGAATATGATGTTAAATGAGTAAGGGCTGGATCGCCACCACCTTAGTGGTGCGCTACATCATCGCTCGGATGTAGTGATAAGTGAGCAAGCGTCTTTGCATCTTACTCGACGGGTGCAAAGCGTAAGGAAGCTAGCCGAGGAACATAGATTTCGGGTGGGTAGTTGGAATGTAGGATCTTTGACGGGGAAGCTACGTGAGTTAGTAGATGTTGCCATTAGGAGACGAGTAAATATCCTTTGTGTATAAGAGACTAGATGGGCGGGTCAAAAGGCGAGAGAAGTCGAGAATACCGATTTCAAGCTTTGGTATTCCGGATCGGCTGGGACTAGAAATGGCATAGGTGTTCTAATAGATAAGAGTCTTAAGGATGGAGTAATGGATGTTCGAAGACGAGGGGATAGGATCATCTTAATCAAGATAGTAATTGGGGACATTGTCTTGAACGTCATTAGTACTTATGCCCCACAAGTTGGGCTCAACATGAGTGCTAAGAGGCAATTTTAGGAGGACTTGGAGGATATGGTTAGTAGTGTACCGATAACCGAGAAACTCCTCATAGGAGGAGATCTCAATGGTCATGTGGATGCAACTAACCTAGGATTTGAGGGAGTACATGGAGGCTTTGGATGCGGCGATAGAAATCAAGAGGGTAAGGACATCCTAGACTTTGCCGTAGCCTATGATCTGTTGGTAGCTAACACCCTTTTTAGGAAGAGGCAATCTCACCTAGTGACCTTTAGTAGTGCCCAACACTCTAGCCAGATTGACTTTGTCCTCACTAGGAGAAGGGATAGACGGGAGTGTCTAGATTGTAAGGTGATCTCCAGGTAGTGTGTTGTGACACAACATAAGCTTGTGGTAGTTGACTTTCGCTTCCATACATGTTCTTTGCGGGACAAAGGTGTCAAAATCACAAGAACAAAGTGGTGGAAGTTGAAAAGAGAACCACAAGAATCCTTTAAAAATAGGGTGATCACAGAAGGACACTGGGCAGAAAATGGAGATGCAGATAGTATGTGGGTGAAGATGGCAACTTGCATTAGGAAGGTAGCTAGTGAGGTGTTCGGTATGAAAAAAGGAAGGAAACTTGTAGATAAAGACACTTGGAGGTGGAATGAGGATGTACAAAAAGCCATTAAGTAGAAGGAGTGTTTTAAGAGTTGGCATAATGATAGAAGCGCAAGCAACATGCTTAAGTACAAAGAGGCCAAGAAAAATGTAAGGCGGGCTGTGAGTAAAGCAAGAGGACAGGCCTATGATGAGTTATATGAGAGACTAGAAACAAAAGAAGGTGAAAAGGACATATACAAGATAGCAAAAATCCGCGAGAGAAAGATGAGTGATTTCAATCAAGTTAAATGCATCAAAGATGAGACTGACCGTATTCTAGTGAAGGATGAAGAGATTAAGAATAGATGGCAGGATTACTTTAATGGGCTACTCAATGATGGGAATGGGAGCACTATGGTTGAGTTGGATGACTCCTTTGATGACTCCACCAGGCGGTTCGTGCGGAGGATACAAGAGTTTGAGGTTAAGGAGGCCTTAAAAAGGATCAAAGGAGGAAAGGCTCTCGGCCCTGATGATGTCCCTATTGAGGTGTGGAGATGCCTTAGGGACGTGACAATAGTATGGCTCACAAAGCTATTCAACCACATTTTTCAATCAAACAAGATGCCTGAAGAATGGAGGAAAAGTATATTAGTACCTATCTTTAAAAATAAAGGAGATATTCAAAGTTGTACTAATTATCGAGGGATTAAGCTTATGAGTCATACTATGAAGCTTTGGGAGAGAGTGATTAAGCACCGCCTGAGGAAAGTGACCAATGTCACTAAAAACCAGTTTGGTTTATGCCTGGGAGGTCTACAATGGAGGCGATTTTCTTGATTCGTCACCTTATGGAGAGATATAGGGAGCAGAAGAAGGACTTGCATATGGTGTTCATTGACTTGGAGAAGGCGTACGACAAGATACCAAGGTCAGTCATGTGGTGGGCACTAGAGAAACATAAAGTTCCAACAAAGTACATTACCCTTATCAAGGATATGTACAATAATGTTAGGACAAGTGTGCGCGTAAGTGATAGTGAGACTGATACATTTCCTATCACGATAGGACTACATCAAGGATCAGCTTTAAGCCCATACATCTTTTCCTTGGTGATGGATGAGGTGTCGAAGGATATACAAGGGGATATCCCTTAGTGCATGCTCTTTGCCGATGATGTAGTGCTGGTAGATGAAACTAGGGATGGTGTTGATAAGAAATTAGAGTTATGGAGACAAACCTTAGAGTCCAAGGGGTTTAGACTTAGTAGGACCAAGACCGAGTATATGAGGTGTGATTTTAGTGATGTTGCTCGTGAAGAGAGAAATGTTAGTCTACAAGGACAAGTAGTACCTAGAAGGGACTCTTTCCGATACTTAGGATCAATGTTACAAAGAAATGGCGATATTGTTGAGGATGTTTGCCACAGGATCAAGGTAGGGTGGATGAAATGGCGACAAGCCTCTGGAATCCTATGTGATAGGAAGGTCCCACAAAAGCTTAAAAGGAAGTTCTATAGGACGGTGATCAGACCCGCGATGCTTTATGGGGCGGAATGTTGGCCAACTAAACGGCAACATATCCAACAAATGAGTGTCGTAGAGATGCGCATGCTACGGTGGATGTGCGGGAACACGAGAAGAGACCGAATAAGGAATGAGGCGATTCGTGATAAGGTAGGGGTGGCGCCAATTGAAGAGAAGTTAGTCCAACATCGACTTCGGTGGTTTGGACATATCCAGCGGAGACCTCCAGAAGCACCGGTTAACAGTGAGATTTTAAGAGGTAGAGAAAATATTAGGAGGGGTAGAGGACGACCAAGGTTGACCTGGGAGGAGGCGGTAAAACGAGATTTGAGAGATTGGAATGTATCCAGAGACTTAGCTCATGATAGGACCGCATGGAAAGTAGCAATTCATGTGCCAGAACCTTAGTCTTGTTTATTTTTTCTTTTTTCTTTTTTTTCCTTTTCCCTCTTTTTTTCTTTTTTTTGTCTTTTTTGTCTTTTTTTGTCTTTTTTTCTTTTTTTCTTTTTCTTGTTCTTATATCTCTTCCTCTCTTTTACTTCATTGATATTGGGTTTCATGTCTAGCCGACCCGAACATGCTTGGGATAAAGGCTTGGTTGTTGTTGTTGCCTGTCATATGATTACTTGCCCCGGTATCTAAATACCATGACATGTCTGCTCCCTTGTATTGCTTAGGGATGACCCTCCTTTCATTTAGTAATATCTGTCTCTCAGTCTCAGGAGCCATTTGATTTAGGATATATGACTTCATCATTGGCAAATGAGCTTCCTCATCATCCTGTTTCTTGATCAAGTTTGGTTTTGCTTTAAATCTTCCATCCGGTTTTTTACAGTTTTCAGCAAAATGACCCTTTTGATTACAGTTGAAATACTTTACCTTAGAAGGGTCAAAACCTTGTGGCCTTCTTTCATCAATAAAACGGTCAGAGTTTCCTCGACTATTTCCATTAAATTGTCTTCTGCCATGACCCTTGCCTCCGGAGTTATTTTCATTTCTTTTGGAGTTCTCATACTTTTTCTTTCTTTTGCTACACGAGCTTCCAAGTCTGACTAGGAGTACAATAGTTTTTCACCATTTTCCCTGACTTCCTTCTTTCCTTTCTAGTTTTCTTCATGTGTTCTTAATCTTCCAATCGCTTCTGATACCGTCATCTTTTTGATGTCGCTAAATTGTTCTATGGTGCCAATAATCTCTATGAAATTATCAGTCACCGAAGAGAACAATTTTTCCACAGTTTCTGTATCTGTTACAGACCTTCTAGTGACCTGATCTCACTCACCAGATTCGTGAGCTTCATAGAATATTCAACGATCGTTTCAGACTTGTACATCTCTAACTTATAAAGCTGCCTCTTGAGCACGTGTGCCTGGGCTCGCTTTACCTTATCCTCACCCACTCGCGTCTCTCTGATGGCCTCCCATGCTTCCTTTGCGGTTGCATATTCAGCAAGTGTCATTACCATGGAGTCAGGACAGATTGCAAGAGAGCCGCCATGGCGCCTTCATCGACTTCACTATCGATCTCACCATCGCCTTCTATGGCTTTTCAGACATGGAGATTACGTAATATGAACTTCATCTTTGTAGCCCATACCCAAAATCGGATACTGAATTGGCACCGAGTTGCTCTTCAACATCATCACAAGAGGCTTACCTCCTTCTGTGCCGAGAGTTCCTTTTCCCTTGTTCTTGTTATCGTCTTCAGCCATAGTTCTTCCGTTTCAATCGACTCTTCTTAGCTCGTTCGGCTCTAGTACCACTTGTTGGTTCCCATGTCGATCTTTACGAGCAAACTTCAAGTGAAAAAAACTGAAGAAAGAGCGTACAGAGAACAGAGCGCCTGGGATCTTACTTACAAACAAAAGGGATGCTTCTCCCTCATTTATTCGACTCCTTTATATAGAGGTTTACAATGACTTCAGGTCTGACACGGTTCTGGAATCAGAACCCAACACCACGCAATCTGGTACACACGTTTGTACTCGGTTTGAACTCTAAATCTTTCTTAAAATTGACACAAAAAAACAGACTCTGATTCAGACTTAGTTCTGAACGACAAGTTTACATCAACAACCATAACCGTGAATCGCCAAGAATCTCAAAAAAAAAGACTAGATAAGCCATTGATATGTTGCATAGTGTCGAAGTGTGCGATCGACACTTCCCCCGGGCCTGCACTGGGCAGCCCGCGGAGGTTCTTTTTTCGGAGGGGCTAGTTCCTAGCGGAGAGCTTGCGCGGATGGACGAGTTAGTGAGAGCTTGACACGGGAAGTTTTACGTGGTTCAGGCCGCCGGAGCGTAAAACCCTACGTCCACGGCGAGCTATGGAGCTCGCTGTATTGCTTGCTGCTCAGGGCCGGGGGCCTGAGCTTGGGGGTGAGTTACAGCTTGAGAGTGTATGGCTAGCGTATGAGTTGCAGAATGCGAACCCTTGCTATCGACGCCTACCCGAGCCTTTTATAGTCCAAGGCTCGGGCGGCTTACAAGGGAAGCCGGGACCCGACAGGTGGTCCCGGGAAGATTGTCTATTATCTACCGTATCTGTAGTTATGCCAGTGGTTGCCTCCGGTCGAAGGCTTCTGAGTCTTCCTTTTGCCGCCCTGCCCATGCCGTGCGCCAGTCGTAGTGGTTGATGACGGCGCAGGCGGCATGAGATGTCTTGTCGCGACGTTTATTACCTGTCAGGTTCTGACACCGCGCGCCAGTCTGTGATGCGACTGGACGCAACGGCACCTGACAGGCGCGTGCTCCGCGTTTCCGCGTCTTGGGAAGACGTGGGCCTTGAATTCCTTGTACGGGCAAGGTGAGGGGCGCCTTTACGCCCGCTGCCTACCGCCCGGGGGCAGGCAGCACCGTTCTTCCAGCCACGTGGCGGGTCCGGAGCTCTTCTCTGAGGAGAGGGAGGTCCGGCCCCGCTGGACGCGTGGCGCCTTCGGACCTCTCTCCCGCGGAGGGGGAGGTCCGGCTTCTGCATGCCACGTGGCGGGCCCGGAGCTCACCTCTGAGGAGAGGGAGGTCCGGCCTCGCTGGATGCGTGGCGTCTTTGGACCTTTCTCCCGCGGAGGGGGAGGTCCGGCTTCTGTATGCCACGTGGCGGGCCCGGAGCTCTCCTCTAAGGAGAGGGAGGTCCGGCCCCGCCAGACGCGTGGCGCCTTCGGAGCTCTCCCTGCGGAGAAGGGCGAGCACCTTAGGCATTTTACCCTGTGCGCGGGGGTACCCCATATCTCAGGTACCGACAGTGGCCCCCGGGCCCATCTCGGGGGAGATAGCGAGCCCGAGGTGGGACCTCCGTCTCTTCCGATCCGCGCACTTTCTCTAAGTCCCGACATGACCGCTGCTGGAGCACGAACGGCCACGGGGTCGTGAGAGCGTGCGCCCACTTGATGATTGCTTTTACTGCGGTGGTTCCCAAGGCTGCCACTTCTGCACGTTGCGGCGCTTTCTTCGGGAACCGCCGAAGGGCCTTGCCGGCTCATCTTCTTAGGAGACTGACTCCTTGCCCCCACCGCTCCAGTTAAGCGGCTTGGGCCCACCCGTCATCGGCACTCGGTCTAGGAACCGAAGCGGTTGCGGGTGCGGGGTATTCGAAGAGTTCCGAATCGCTTGGAACTGCACCGGGAAGCTTTTTAGAGGGGGTCTCACCCACGTTGTAGCTTCCCTTCGCACTTCTCTGCGTTTCTTCTTGGACTCTTGCGCTTTTGCTTTCTTGCCTTTGAGCTCTCCCTTGCCATGGCTTCCAACCCGCCGCCAGAGAAGAAACGCGCCCGATCTCCTCCAGCAACGGCGCCGGTCCCAAGTCGGGATTCTGGGGTGCCTGACACCCCCTCCGGTGGCGACTCGAAGAGGCCCCGGGCTGATGTGCTAGGGGAAGCCTCTGCGGCGTCCCCTGTTCCGCCAGTCCAAGCGTCTGCGGAGCGATCGTCGGAGACGGTAGCGGACTCTGGAAATCCTACCCCGGCTCGGAAGTCGGGGTTCAGAGCCCGCTGGAGTGTCCGCGCTTCCCGGTCTTCCCCGTCTTGCGGGGAATCTGTGCCGATGCGCTCGGAGCCAGGGGCGACTGCTGCGGCCGCCAGGCCAGCGCGGACTTCTCCTGTTCCGGTGTGCCCGGACTCCGCGGCGGCGCCGTCTCTTCCTGCCGAGACGGTTACCGTGGCCCCCGAGCCAGCACAGGTTGATCCTGCACTAGGCGGCCTGGCTTCTTCTCCAGCTCCGTCTTCCCCGGCTCGTCCCCCTCCTCAGGTCAAGGAGCCTGAAGCTGAAGAAAGTCCGGCTGGCCCGGCTGCTAGGGCCGCTGGGCCAGTTTCTCCTGATCAGCGTCTCGTCTCGGCGGCTGGCGCGCCGGCTCTTCCCGAGGACGAGGTAATGGAGGAGGTCGGAGGGACTGCCCCAGCTTCTGTTGCTCCATTGCCTCTGGCTTACGCCTTCGCGCTCGCCGAGTCGAGCGTCCGGCAGGTCTTGGCTGCACTAGGGCGCGAGCGGGAGGAGTATACGGTTGAACGGGACCGCCTCCTCACCTGGGGGAACCTTTTGCGGGAGAGGAGCGCGAAGGTTAAGAGCGAGCTCGACTCCAGGCGGGAGTTGCTCGACTTCCGGGAAACGCTCGTCGACCGGATGAAGCGGGTTGTTGACCGCATGGACACCCAGTTGCGGCGGATCAACAGGGAGGCCCTGGAGGCTCACGCCCGGGCCGAAGAGAGCCTCTCAGCTGCTGTGGAAATACGGCAGCGGTTGGAGCGCCGCGAACTCGCCGTTGAGGAGCGGGAGCGTTCCGTGGCAGCTGAGGCAGAGAGGGTCGCCGCGCAGCTGGCTGCGGGCGAGGATGACCTCCGAGCTCGGATGGAGGAACTGGAGATTCTGAAGGCAGACCTCGACTTGAGGGATGAACAGGTCTCCCATGATCGCCGGGCGGTCTTGGACCGCGAGTTGACTGCCGGCTTCAGGGCCGCTGAGTTGGAGCGGCTAGCCGAGACCCTCCGCCTTCGGGAGAGTTCCCTGGCGGCCCAGGAGAAGGAATTCTCCGAGAGGAACCTGGAGGCTCTGCGGGCGGCCCGCCGCGAGGTGGAGGAACTCTCAGCCCTACGGTCCTCCGAGGCCCTTGCGGTCTCAAGCTTCATGGATCGGGCGGGGTCCGCCCTGATCCCTCTTGTTTTCAGTCTGGTGAGGGCCGCAACTCCTGCATTGCAGGTGGCAGAGGTGATCCCTGCATTGGAGTCGATCGGCGCCAAGCTGGACAGACTCGACTCGGTGGTCGCCAGCGAGCTTGAAGCCGAGGGCCGCGGCTTAGCTTTAGAGGTCGCCTCGCATGTGCTGGCATGCTTCAAGAGCCGCGACCCCTCTTTCTCACTGGAGCCAGCAAGAGAGGGCCCAGCCGCGGAGCGGGAGGAAGCTGCCAGGGCTGAAGTCGAGGATGTGGCCGCCCTTGTAGCAGCAAGGTTCCGGCGAGAGCCGGGTGGTCCTTAGGACTTGCTTTTCCCTTTTTTATCGAGTCTGTAGTCCAGTTCAAGGAGCCTTGCTCAAATTGACTCTCTTGGATACTTGTGTCTGTGATGCTTTTCCCTCCTTCTTGGCTTTGCCTGGCTGAGTCCTTAGCTCCGCAAGGTACTCAGAGGTCATTTCCAATCTCGGAGCTTCGCTCAGACATCCCCCCGGGTCCTAACTGTGTTAGGGGCCCCCGGAGGTCTCCGAACCTCGCCCTATGGGGGGGGGGGCTCCAAATCTGCCGGCCACGTGGTGGGTCCGGAGCTCCTCCTTAAGAGACGGGAGCTTCGGTCATGTTGGACACGTAGGGCTTTCGGAGCCCTCCCGCTGAGGGGGGAGGTCCGATTCCTGCCTGCCACGTGGCGAGCCCGGAGCCCTCAAGGAAGGAGTTCCAGGCCTGCTGGACACGCGGGGCCCCCGGGCCCTGCCCCTCTGGGGGGGCAGGTCCCGGTCCTTCCAGTCCCAGGCCGGTGTAGCTGGTAGCTCCTTTCCCCCCGCTTCATGCAGTCCCTGTTGCCGTAACCTGAAGGTCCTGCACACAGGTAGAGGAAACGTAATTCTCCTCGGGGGTCCTCCCCTCCTGTCTCCTAGTCTTATCCGTCTTATGGTCCTGGCCCGCTATACGGGGCTTGGGCAATTCTGTGCACGAGGCGCCGGAGCTCCGGCTCCCTCCGAGGTCCGGGTACGGCCGTCCGATCCCTAGTACCGGGCCATGCGCTGGGGAAGCAGAGTGCACGCGCTTTGGGTTCATGACCAGGCAAAGCGGACGTACTCCCCTGGACCTCCGGGGAGCAGGATGCGCATGCTTTGGGCTCTGGGCCGGCTAAGCTGGATACGCACCCTGGACCCCCCATGCACAACGCTGGCCTTTCCTGGAGGTGACCAACTGACACCGCAACACCTGACTGGGGGAGGCCCGAGAGACTCACTCGGCCATCGGCAGGTGCCTCAAGCGCAGCCGCCTTCGGGAGGATAGCAAATGCCGACTATGGGTGAGCGCAGGAGAGGGGGAGCTAGACGTATGATGAACATACAGAGACAGTGCGATCATAAAATTAATGCATAATTTAAATGAGCGCATGAGAAAGAGCTAAGTAGAACAGGTCTCTGTATTCGCGCCCATAGGTGGAATTCTGGCTGTTCATGGAGGCAATGTTCCGCCTCGTCTACAAGGGAAGCAAGACTCTACGCGCTTAGGGTCGGAACCAGGCTAAACAGGACGTAGTCCTGTACCGTCCCTTGAGACTTAGCTACCCCAAGCTCTGTTCCTAAGTTCTATGGGGTCTATTACAGAAGTGAATAACCCTGTTCTACCGATGCTCAGTAAGTAGGACTTACAGTGTTGCTCCATGGCAAGGATTTTTGGGAATGGATCCCACTCTCGGTTGAAAGGCATGTGTACCTGGGGCGGCAGCTTTCATGATTCGGAAGGGACCTTCCCTGCTGGGGGAGAGCTTATGGGTCCTTCTTGGAATATAGCATGCCGCTTCACCAGGCTGCCTTCTTGCGGGCCCCCGTCGCGTCTGGTTCTTTGGCGGTAGTGCTTAGAGCATTAGCCGAGACCGTGCGTTGTGGGGTGTTCCCTGCAAGCCGAGTCTTGTCGAAGTTGTTGTCTTCACGCTGGATCAGGTCCTGCGTGGCTTCTCTCCGGGGCCCCCGGGGAGTTCTCCCCTTCTGGCTAAGGCCTTCAAGGGGTAGGTGGACCCGGGCTCGCCATGGATGACCTAAGGCGTCTCCCCCTTCTGGCAAGGCCTTCAAGGGGTTGACGGACCCTAGGCGGCCCCCGAGAGGTATGTTCGAGGCACGGAGGCGTGCCGCAGCTGGCTAACACCTTGGCCCGTCACCGTCAGAACTGGAGTCCTCACCGTCATGCACTGTCTTTATGACACGCTGAGGCTCCTGGAACCCCACTTGGTGGGCAGCGGTGACTGGGGCATCGGCCTTCTGTTTGCCATCCCTCTGAGGGTAGGGCGGTGCTTCAGCCCTCTGCTGTCTTCCATTACGGAAGCGCTCTGCGAGCCTCTGGATCTCCCAGCACTCGGCAGCTGTATGGTTGCAGGTGCCATGCACGGGGCATAGCCCGCCCTGGCCACTGTCTGGGGCCGGTGATTGCCGCTGCCTCTTGTCGGGGCGCGGCCCTCGAGCTCCGCTGGTTGTCGCAGCTGCGGCGACGGGGGCCGTGAATGGTGGCTTCATCTTTCCACTCCCCCGGTTCTTGGTCTTCTTGCCTCCCCCATAGGCAGCAGCACCGGACCCGGGCTGCCCTCCTGACTTGGAGGTCGGTAGTGCGTGCCAGTTCCGCCCTTCGGTTGCCCTGGCGCACTTATCCGCCAGGCTAAAGAGCTCCGAGACGTCGCGGACCTCTCTGGTCGCGAGCTTCTCGAGCATTTTCTCGTCCCGGACACCCTGTCGGAACGCCACCACCACAGAGGCGCTTTGGATATGTGGGATGGTGTTGCGCACCTGAGAGAACCGCTGGATGAAAAAGCGCAGCGACTCCCCAGGTTGTTGCTTGACGGCGTGGAGATCGAGCTCCGTGCCGGGACGGGTGTAGGAGCTGCCGAAGTTGGCGACGAACTGCCGGCAGAGCTCACCCCAGGAGATTATGGACCCCTGGGGTAGATTCATGAGCCAGGACCGGGTTGGGCCGGTCAGGGCGACGGGAATGTAGTTGGCCATGACAGCCTCATCGCCTCCTGCAGCAAGTACGGCGGTGGAGTAGATCTGGAGGAACTCCGCCGGGTTGACGCTTCCGTCGTACTTCTCGGGCAAGTGCGGGCGAAACTTGCGCGGCCACCTTGCGAAGCGAAGGTGGGGCGCAAGGGCCGCACATCCTGCACCTGCTGCTGCAGGTACTGGTGCTGCGAGCAGGTGGTTCACACCTGGCACCACGTATCCCGGCATGGGCAAGGCTGCACCATAGGCCGGGGCCGCTACTTGCGGCGCATATGGTGGTGGCATATGTTGCGCAGCATATGCCTGAGGCGGGGCTCGCATGGCGAAGGCCTGCCCTTCCGGTTGTGTCGAGGCCGATGACATGCTGTCGCCTGCCTCATGGTTGCGACGCCTTTCTCGACGTCGCTCGAGGTACACTCGGGCGTCCTGCCCCAAGTGGCACCGCTCCAGTTCCCTTCGCAGGTCCGTCGACAGGAGCCTGGAGGAGCTGAAATCCGCCGTTAGCCCGTCAACCGTGGGTGTGCGCGTCAGCGACATAGCTGGTTGCCCTGGGCGCCGCCCTCGCCGAAACCGAGGGTTCGCGGCGGCGACGACGAGGCGGTCCACCTCACGGACCCATTGCTGGGTTGCTGAATGGGGCGCATCCCCTGCAGGTGGGTTGCGCAGTAGCGCCCTTGCTGCAGCTAGCGCACCTCCATGGTGTACGCTCAGCGCTGCAGAAGACCTCACGCTGGTCGGGGCCTGCATAGCCGGAGTCGGCTGCTGGCTACCCGCTTGTGCCGACACACTCCGTCCTGAGTGCGTCGACATGTACTCTCCGCTGGTCACGGTTCGCCGTGAATGCGGAGGGGGAGAGCTTGCCGCTGAAGGGAGCTTGGTCATCTTCGTTGGCGGAAACTCGTCGCGCTAGGGGAAAAGCCCCCTACCTGGCGCGCCAAATGTCGAAGTGTGCGATCGACACTTCCCCCGGGCCTGCACTGGGCAGCCCGCGGAGGTTCTTTTTTCGGAGGGGCTAGTTCCTAGCGGAGAGCTTGCGCGGATGGACGAGTTAGTGAGAGCTTGACACGGGAAGTTTTACGTGGTTGCCGCCGGAGCGTAAAACCCTACGTCCACGGCGAGCTATGGAGCTCGCTGTATTGCTTGCTGCTCAGGGCCGGGGGCCTGAGCTTGGGGGTGAGTTACAGCTTGAGAGTGTATGGCTAGCGTATGAGTTGCAGAATGCGAACCCTTGCTATCGACGCCTACCCAAGCCTTTTATAGTCCAAGGCTCGGGCGGCTTACAAGGGAAGCCGGGACCCGACAGGTGGTCCCGGGAAGATTGTCTATTATCTACCGTATCTGTAGTTATGCCGGTGGTTGCCTCCGGTCGAAGGCTTCTGAGTCTTCCTTTTGCCGCCCTGCCCATGCCGTGCGCCAGTCATAGTGGTTGATGATGGCGCAGGCGGCATGGGATGTCTTGTCGCGGCGTTTATTACCTGTCAGGTTCTGACACCGCGCGCCAGTCTGTGATGCGACTGGACGCAACGACACCTGACAGGCGCGTGCTCCGCGTTTCCGCGTCTTGGGATGACGCGGGCCTTGAATTCCTTGTACGGGCAAGGTGAGGGGCGCCTTTACGCCCGCTGCCTACCGCCCGGGGGCAGGCAGCACCGTTCTTCCAGCCACGTGGCGGGTCCGGAGCTCTTCTCTGAGGAGAGGGAGGTCCGACCCCGCTGGACGCGTGGCGCCTTCGGACCTCTCTCCCGCGGAGGGGGAGGTCCGGCTTCTGCATGCCACGTGGCGGGCCCGGAGCTCACCTCTGAGGAGAGGGAGGTCCGGCCTCGCTGGACGCGTGGCGTCTTTGGACCTCTCTCCCGCGGAGGGGAGGTCCGGCTTCTGTATGCCACGTTGCGGGTCCGGAGCTCTCCTCTGAGGAGAGGGAGGTCCGGCCCCGCCAGACGCGTGGCGCCTTCGAAGCTCTCCCTGCGGAGAAGGGCGAGCACCTTAGGCATTTTACCCTGTGCGCGGGGTACCCCATATCTCAGGTACTGACACATAGGCAAACGGAAGAGAAAAGTAAATGTAGGCGTAAGCCTGCGAAGCATCAGTAATTAAGTTACAGCACTTATATTTGTTGGAGGAAATAACAAGCATGGCCTTACAAGTTTCTTTAGTGCTGCTTAAATCTTGAATTTGTGTGGAATGTGGCTCTTGGCCACACAGGATAAACAAGGCAACAACCCAGATGTTGAAGCTTTTTTTTCTTCGCTCACAGATTAATGTGCCGCTAAGTTTATATTCTTGAACGTTTAGATTGGGCACATGAAGATGATATAAACAGATTTTCGCATTCAAGATTTTCATGGTATTATAACCTTTTCCAGATCAAATAAGTACTAATGATGAACATAAATTGATGATTAAACCAAAGGATCATAACTTAAGACAAAACACATTTTTTATAATTACATCACCAGTCTTCCAATCTATGTTGGGACCATAATTCAAATAGTTCATTGCAGTCTCCAAAGATGATTAACATAGCAGTACCAACGTCATCTTCACTGCTTTTCATGCATAAACTAGGTGGTGGAATCAAAATGCGTCTATAGCTTAATGCATTATATGAGGGCCAGTCCTGATAACCAGGATCAAGTTGGGTGGTGCCACGCGCTGCGACATCGGACAACTCACATAGAAAATACGAAAATATTAGAACATTGGGTTCACTTAGTTATATTACATCAGAGTGCGAGTTTTGAAACAGAGTTCGAAAATACGGAAACACAACTAGATAATACAACTCAACGAATACATAGGCTCAGGCGGTAGTGACATATCGAGCCCAATGATACGTCACTCTAGCATCACATCATTCACTCTTGCGGCGAGCTAGGTTCCCATTGAACTGTCCAACCCTCAACTGGCAGCACTTCATTTGGGAGCCCTTCAACATTATCATCAGGAATGAATTTATAATTATCTGAAAACATTATTTAATAAACCCTGAGCAACTAATACTCAGCAAGACTTACCCGTCAAAAGGTTGTCTAACACCTCTACTAATATGCAGTGGAAACATCGGTAGTAGGGGTTCTTTTGCATAAAAGAAGCCTAATTATGTGTCCTTAATTAGCAAATTACAACAACATTTTTAGTGGCACAAAGAATAAAGTTTAGTTGGCAGCTAACCTAAGCACTCAAGTTTGCATAGTAACAATTGATGTAATTTCAGATCTGACCGTATTGATAGAAATTTCACTTGTTACTACACGGCAATGCAGTGAACAAGCGATACTCATATCCGTGAGTAACGGTGATTCAAACCAATTTTTGTTCCTGAAGGAGAAACCCAGAATCACAATACGTATGCACTTGCCGAAGTCGTATACGGTGCACTTCGGAACTGTCGTACGTGGCAACCTTTCTCAAGACACCACAAAAATTCTAAAAAAGTCTGCTGGCCAAGACAGAAGGTTCCCTACACGAAATGTCCGACCGGGACGATCTCCGTGAGCGGATTACCTACTGACCTATCAACGCCTGTCCAAGGTCGGCGGAATGATCGTCGACACCCAGAGTGATCAAGTTACATCAGTTTACTAGTGCCCATATCACTAGCATTCTACCGGTACATTCAATACTTGTTCAACAGGACCGACTACGACATAGTTCTTAAGCTACACAGGCAGTACTACGCACACAGGATCATGTCCCGTTGCTTCCTACTACCTGCCCGGTCTTTGTTTATTAAATGAGATTCAAGAACTCCTTGTCATACCTATATTTCTTAGAAAATCCTATAACTCGCGAGTAGTTTCCGACTACCCAACTTCTACCATTCGATATGTCTAATTAGCATAGCATGAAATAATCACGTAGCCGATCTACCCACTGAGCTAACAAGGATTTATAAGCCATGCAAGTGAAGTATCACCCAAATCCTAGAACTTGCACAGTCACATAACACTAAGCTCATATTGATGTAAAAAGAAAATATTTATAAAAAGACTAATGTAAACCGGGGCTTGCCTTGATTCAGTTCAGGGGTTAGATCAGCTGCAGTAGTCAAGTTAATAGCTTCTTCCAGATCCCGATCTTCGAACGTCGTGGGTTCTACCGGTATGCACACAAATGCAACTAAATTAATAATAAGGCAACTTTATATTGTATCAATCCCAACTAGTATGAAAACAATTGTTTGGGTGTGTGACAACAGCTTTATGGTAATTCTTCTTGGGAATTATATTCTATTTGCAGCTTTTCTGTTTAAGAATACATATAACTTGCTTTAATTAGTTGCATGGGGTTAACTCTATTTAATTCTTACAGTTAAATCTCGTCCTAGGTGATTTACTGGGAGTGAGTAACATGCTGAGGAAAAGTATCATGAATTGTGAGGGTTTATTTCTCCATATTTTAATCTCTGAAAGCTAAATAGAAGCAGAAAAGTATTAATCATTTTATCAAAATCTACATAGCAAAAATGAACGGAAATTTTTTATTGTGATATACTTAGCATGCGAGTGTATGTTCTGCAAATTCTCAGATTTTTACAATGGATGGATCATCCTCTAATCAATTTACTGTACTACAAAATATGTATTTATAAATAAATTACAGAACAGTATTTTGAACAATCAACTTTTTCCCCGTTATATCTGGCCCTAAGGAGTCCAACAAAATTGGTTTCACATTTTTCTGATTTTTCTAGAATTTTCTACAGTTTTTACAAGGTTTTCAACGTTTCTGGAATTATTTTTAAAAAGGAGATCGTTGGAAAACTGTGAGCCTGTGGGCTTGAGGCCACATGGCAGGCTACTCCGTAGGCCACACGGGATCCCCGCCCCCTAAGAGCGCATGCAGCAGATGCCATGGCCGGCGGCGGCTCCTCGCCGGGCCTCGTCGACGGTGGCCAATAGCGGTGGAATCCGGTGGGATTTTTTTGGGGGAAATGATGTATATACCACGGCGAGTCCATTTGAGGGGTTTATGCCGAGCGAAACTCACCGTAGAGCGACGACAGCGAGTGGCAGTGAGGCGGCGGGTGCAGCGACGGTGCAGGCTCGATAGAGGAAACGGGGGCGACTTAGAAGGGGTCGTAGAGCTTCACCAAACGTGGGCAAACACTGGCCCGGCCTCATTTCTGGATGAAATCGCCTGGAGGTGAGGGCTCAACGTGGAGCAGTGGCTCGGTTGGGTCGGCGGCGAAGAAGACGATGATTTTCTTCCCCCTTGACCATGAAAAATTGGGAAAACTTGTTATGGATATGAGCCCGGGAGTCAGCTAGCTCAGAGTGAAAGGAATCGAGGTGAGGCTCACGGCGTACAACAAATTTGAGCAGCAAGACTGTGGTGGTCCGGCGGCCGGCTTGAGGAAAAAGTCCCAAAATCCAACACGGTTGAGTCTTGAGGAGGGAAATGTGGGTGGCGGCGTGTTGGCTCACGGCCGGGCGCAGGTTATAGAAGTCTCGGCCTTGCTCGAGAGGCAGCGGTGGTGTGGCACGGCGGCAAGGTGAGTGCTGCGACGGTTTTGTCCGGGAAAACTGAAAAAGAGCAGGGAGCAGTAGACAGAAGGAGAAGGAGGCAACCGTGCGGGTCAGGGGGTGTTAAGGCGCTGCTCTGGCCAGCTGCGGGCGAGCACGGCACGCCGTGGTGGCCATGCAGCAGCCGCAGCCCTGAGGACGGCAGAGAGGAGGAAGAAGGAGCCACCGACAGGCGGGGTCCTCTGCCCCTTTTTATTTTTTTGCGAATTTCAATCTGCAGCCCTCTTTCAAATTCAAAAACAATTGCTTAGAGGCCTTCTAAAATGGTAAAAATTTGCAGAGGTGTTCTACCCAATGTGTTCTTAATTTTGATGAACCATAATTTATTTTGCCACTTGGAAATTTAAATTATGAATTTTTCTATGTTAAACAAGGGTTTAACTCATAATTTACAGAAATAGTGTTGTAGTTCTTGAAAAAAATCTTTTGGGCATTCCTCTGAAACTTGGATTGTTACACATTAGGTTATAATTCAGATATATAATAGATCCTGGTTTGAATGTAAAGTCAAAACAGTTTCAGATTTTAGATATATACACTTAATAGCTCACTGGCACAAACAAATGATTTCTCACTGTGCACACGTGTTTGTGTGCACCTGAGTAAAGGAATGCACCAAACAGAGCTAGGAGTTATGCTATCACTTCAACTACTTTACCAAAATGTTCTTGTTGGGCAGTACCTTTTCATTTGTTTCTTGCCCGGTCATCCTTTATCCCCATTGTACCAAGAAAACGTCTTATATATGCAAATGTTTCTAAGTGGTTTCAATCTCATAATATTTCTGTATGCCCCTAGCTCGGCTATCCAAGTGCTTAAACTAGTACGCGCATGCATTTTATACATATTTACTAGGTACGAGTAGTATGATTGCTCCTACTCACCCATCCGAACAAATAAAATGACCAGTTTAAGCTTGGGAGACAATGGGAATAGACATGTTACCACATTTCATATGCGCTGTAAGTATTCATGTGCTCTAAAAAATATTGATAGCCCTAGCCTGACTCAGTGTTGCTATTCAAAATGAAAATTCATCTTTTGAAGACAAGTTCATATTAGTGCTTAGTTTTGGAGCCTTGCTCTAGTCATCATGACTGATGCACGCACACTTGTTAACTCTAATGTGTGCAGCTACTCAGAACGTTCCCAACTGTTTGGCCCATACAAGTGCAGCAGTTTACTGTAGCTTAAATGGTTCCGATAGTTCATTGAGACGGGATGGCCATTATCCGGGAGTTGTTTGATGATGTATCCGAGACTGAGCGTCCTTTTAGGTGCCACAAGTCCTGTGTCTACAATGGTTCCGATAGTTCATTGAGACGGGATGGTCATCATCCGGGAGTTGTTTGATGATGTATTCGAGACTGAGCGTCCTTTTAGGTGCCACAAGTCCTGTGTCAGATGCTGAGGTAGCACTTGAGGAAGCCTGTAATTAGACCTTAACCCTCAACATCCATATATGATGACTATCGCCTGTCACCGCAAATCTTGGGTCTATAGTTGAAGTATTCTAAGTGTTATATTTGTTAAACAAAATAGTCTATGATGACATGTTTAAATAGTATGGACCCCTTGTTGGTGATAGTGAGCATTGGGGCATGCATAGTGCTCATTGCTCCTTTCATAGGGACAAGGGCACCATCGTGCCCCTAATAAAATTGCAAATGCACCAGTGAAAGCAGATTTGGTGCAGATTATATTACAAAAGAAGTTCTATAAGCATTCTAGAGAGAGCTAATAAATGCTTCTAACTTCGTTTTAAAGGCGACTGAGCAAATGCTCTCTTAATGTACATACGTGTTGTACACTACAAATGAATGGAAACCACCAAAAACATCCAAGGAATAAGGTCCAGTAGATGGAAAGGTCGACAGACTGTTAATTACTTCAAGTACATGAATCACCCTTGTCATTTTAGTATGTATGTTTCGTGTTTTACTGTTTTATGTATATAGGTTCACATTTCTAAACAACCTTATAATTGGATCCATCCATTCTGTAGTTTTTCCTAGCTCCTCCATGCTATACGACTTGCATGATTAATTGATGCTAAATATCAATCCAAACATTGGAACAACCCTGTACATTATTAGGCTTGAGGGACATCGGGACTGGACATGTTACAATATCAAAGTTTCCTGGTAAGCTCTCCATTTATCACAAGCATGTGTTCTAGAACACATTGATGAAGCATCCGTAAGTAGTAAAAACATATGCATGCACGAACTATAGCCCTATTTCATTTATGCTGTTGTCCAAGTTTAAATTCATTATTTTTCTTTCGAGAACGAGTTTTGATATGTACCAGGTCTTAATTGCATGAAATCTCTTGAGTTTGGGATTCATGTGCTATTAATCTCTTTTTACAGCCTCGTGTAGAGATCAAGGACGTGTGCCCTATTGCAGTGTAGTGACCTAGTGGATCTCGAGTGGTCCCTTCAATTCATCCGTAAGTAGTACAAATATATGCATGC
This sequence comes from Neostapfia colusana, assembly GCA_030760725.1. Lineage (NCBI taxonomy): Eukaryota > Viridiplantae > Streptophyta > Magnoliopsida > Poales > Poaceae > Neostapfia > Neostapfia colusana. The sequence goes on from JASWHV010000016.1 coordinate 65,503,449, forward strand.
ACTAACTATAGCCTGATGTCACTAGATAGATGCTCAAGAATTGTGACCCAGATCTGCTGGATGCAGGTATCGAGATTGTGATTACCTCCCGGTGTCACAAGTTCTGACATCTAACATTTAGATAATATCCGACGAAGTGGAAGAACGAGTGGAAGGCCATGGTGAGATTGCCAGCATCCGAGAAGCCCGGCTCGCCGTTGACCTCCCTTTTGCCACAATCAGGACATCCACCAGGGCTAGTGCTTTCAAAGTGGTTTTGTTATCTCCCTGCATTTTCTTTCTGAAAATCTGACGCTGGCATCGTTGTTGCCACTAAAGAATATGGTACATATTGCAGCGGTGGGCAAATTTGAATTGTTTTGAAAATAATTGACATGATTATATAAGAAATTTTCATCGATCCATAAAAAACCATAGATGCATATACAACTGGAATTGAGAAAAGATAGTCAACGATGAAAATTTGCCTATTCGATTATTTTAAACTCCACCGAAAAAGGCAATACTTTTTGCTGAATCTTTTGCTACCACTGTCGTCCACACCATTTTTTTTTAAAAAATGACCATGCTCCTTTGTTGCAACCGTTTCGTTTGTTATGACTGGTGATCGGCATGTTCCGCGTGATCATGTTCGACAAGCCAGAGCCGTTGAGGCCGTAGCCGCTCGCATAGTCCGAGACACATCCTAGAAGCTAGTTATCTTCAGATCGTCCACATCGCGCTTGTTTACACCGTGGCTCGCCGGAGTACCGTGGCGTTTGCTTGCCAGTCTCTACTGACTGGAAGATGTCACGGCCTCCATGCATATTCAGAGAAATGGCATAACATATTCTTGCGTATTACCAATTCTCATGTATCTAGTCCGTCCTTAATTTTTTATTTGAACTGAAATCTAATCTACCTTTTATGATTTATAATCATAAAGATATTGAAAGCAAGTGCACTTGATAATTGGGGGACTTTGCATCAGGCCAATCATGCTCTTGTATGGTTTGACTGAAGGAAATATCAAACGATCCCTCCCCCAGCCATCTATGTACCTTTTCAACTTTTGGATCTTCTGAGTTCTTTTATTCACAATCTAGAGGAAGTTTGAAAAACTTCATGTGCGTTGGCGTTGACAGATCGACGATACGAAATTTTATTCGCCCCAACTAAAGCGTATGTAGAGTCGCATGCAAAATATTGGATGAATGCTTATCGTGGACCTGGGGAATGCTTCAACTCATCCTATCACTTCAATCTGCATTGTAAAATTTCGTATTACCAGCTTCCATGATGTTGTTTGCTCTAGGGTCTCTTTGGTTCAGCTGCACCAACCAGATTCTTTAAAAAAAGTTAAATTTTTTAACTAAAGTGGTTCCTATGAGAATCAGATTCTCCAAAATCTACAGATTTCCTAGTGCACATAAACATATTTAGGGACCCCTGATTCCTCTTCCCACTTGATCCAGAAATTACCCACAATATCACTGATCACATAACCTGAAACGTTATTTTTTATAACAGACATTTATTGCAGAATCCACTGTTGATAGTTGTTTCCAGCCAAACAGATTTTAGCTTCGCCACAGCTCACAGCAGCTTCCTAACAGCTCACGACTAGAATCAGATTTTTAGAAATCCATAGCTAAACCAAACATCTCAGAAAACATGGGGCTCCATAATTCCTAATACCCCTCATACCAAAAGGTTGGGAATTGATGTAGCGAAGGATGAATAGCATACTCCATACCTCAAAAAGTATGTATCTGTCGAAGTGTTTGCTACGACACTTCCCCCGGTCTGCTCGGAATCAGCCCCCGGAGGTTCTTTTTTCGGTGGGGGCTAGAGGAACTCGAAGGATTTGGCACAACGGCGAGAGAGACATGAGGATTTACATGGTTCAGGCCGCCAGAGCGTAAAACCCTACGTCCACGGGAGTGCTTGGTGTATTGCTTGCTCGCGTATGAGAATGAGTAGGCTGTGTCGCAAACCCCTTTGCCCGGAGGCTGCCCCGATCCTACCGGGGCAGTTACAAGGTGGCGCGGGCCCGACATGTGGCCCCGTGGCTATCTGTCTCCTATACACAAAATATGGGTATTTACAGATACATGCATTATCACTATCGACGGAGTTATGGTGCGCCGCCTGTCCTGCCAGGCGCCTCTGCCCGGATGACAGGTGATGATGAAGTCCCCGTCTTGTCGCCGCGTCTCCTCGCTCTGTTAGGCGGCTATGTACTATTGGGTGGCATTGTTGCGCCCTCACGCCTCGCCGCCCTGTCTTTCACCGTAATGGTGTGCATACGGGGAACGAAGGCGTGCGTCATGCACCAAGCTTCTTGGGAAGGCGCAATCCTTGAATGCTTGGCCTGGCAGCGCACCTTCCTCATTATTCCCGGGCTATCCGCCCGTTGCCTGCTTAAGTGACATTTGGGCGGATGGCCTCCGAGACACGTGTCTCCACCGGAGTCATCTTGTGGAGTAGTCGGCGGACTAGAGCTGTTGGACACGCAGCAGCACCGGAGCCCTCCCATGCTGGATGTCGGATCCGGAGCTGCGGGACACATGGCATATCGGGGCCTTACCTCAGGGGAAGGTGCGCCCGGAGTTGCTGCCCACGTGGCAGCACCGGAGGCCTCCGTGATGGAGGTCGGATCTGGAGCTGCAGGGCGCGTGGCTCCTCCGGAGCCCTCTCTGGCCGAGGGGTGTGACTTGGAGGTTCCGGGCACGTGGTAGCGCCGAAGCCCTCCTCGGTGGAGGATGGGGTCCGACTCCACCGGACGCGTGTCGGCCCCCGAGCCACCCTCGGCCGGTAGTCAGGCTCAGAGACTGAAGACATGCTGCAACCCTGGGACTGCCCATGGGGCATTAGGGCGCATGGCCTACGCTGGGGCCCGCCTAAGTTGGGAAGGCGGGGCCCAGGTGCTTTTTACCCACTACGCGGGGGTACCCGGTTTGCAGGCTACCGAAAGTGGCCCCTGAGCCCATCTCGGGGGAGGCTTTGAGCCTGCAGGTGGGGCCCCTATCTCCTCTGCGTCATGGGTTTGGTCTTGCGATTCCTGGGAATTAAGCGGCGGAAAAAAAAATTGCGCAGTGGGTGAGCGGCCGTACCTGGGAGATGAAAAGGTTGTTCGTCCTCGGCGTAGTGGGCGCACTCGGTCAAAGCGGCAGCGCATCGTCGCGTTCACTCTGACTTGACTGGTCACGGTGTGGCAGCCGAGGGGTTGCCTCGGGACTATTACTGCGACCGCCCGTGACCGTATTTGTACTGCATCGTTTCCCTCGGGAATCGCCGATTGTTCCCGAGTTTATACTCGCCTTTCCCACTAGCGCCAGACTGGTGGGCCCGGGCCCTACCCGTCATTGGCGCGGGCTAGGGCGACGTGCCCGAGGGGTTACTTCGGGCTACTTTCTTGTAGCAGCCGATGAGCCGGTCGCACCGCTTTTCTCAAGAATTGCCGATCGTTCCCGAAGGGTTATCTTCGCGGCTCCCAGTGGCTGGCAGGTGGTCCTGAGTTCAGCTTATTATTGGAGGAGGCGAATAGCCACGGTGTGCAGAGATGGTAACTCAATCGCTGCGCCTGTTTTGCTTCCTGAGGCTGCGGACGGTTATAAAAGGAGGCCTCGTGGTTGTAAGACGACACTCCTCCTCACCATGCGACCTTCGTCCTCCTCTTGTGCACTAGAAGCCTCTGCTTCCAGACGCTCTCGCCCACCAGATGTCTCCTCACTGGTGGTCGTCTTCGCCTACTTCTGTGAGATGTTCGTATGCGTGCGGCCCTCGGTGGGGTTTTCTGGTACATCCCTCTCTCTGACAGGCCCCGATAGAAGCATAAGCCATCCTGATGGCACGCCGATTGCCGGGGAGGCCATCGGGGGCAGGGTCCTTGACCCGCAGTGAACCCCGACGTCAGTGCCGGGTGGAGCACGTCCTCTAGGCGCTTTGTCACTAGAGGGCTGTCTGCCAGTACCGGAGGAAGGCTAAGTCGAGAGTGATCAAGATTTCCTCCTGATACTGTTGTAAACAACAAAATCTATCATAGACGACGATTTTGTCCACCCTGTACTGGATGTTACTACCACGCGGTCCAGCATGCATCGCCTGATACAACACAAGGGTGTTATCGTTGTCATCGCCCAGCGTGCATTGCTGTCGGCCTCAGTCTAATAGCTGGTGGCTGTCCTACTGCTCAGAGACCAGTCCGGGGGACAACCAAGCAGTCCATGGAGCAGAAGACTACTCAACTTAAGTTCCTTAGTAGCCTTGTATCCTCCCCGATATGTCGGGACTCCAGTGTTAATGAAAAGTTTCTGCTCTAAGTCTTTCATAGTCTTGTAAAATTCCCAAAAAGTGGTAGCAAGAAAAATTCAGCTCATGTACACTTAGAAAAAATGAGGGGAATTAAAACTTTGAATTATAACGGTATAAGTTCAAAGTGAGGAATTAAACTTCCCAAAAACTTCCAAACATGGAGATCTAAATGCATAACTTGGATCTTCATATTTCAAATCTTCAATCTCCCAAATTTCATCTCATTTGGAGGGGTTTTAGTATTTGTTTGGGATTAAAAGAGGAAGCCCTCTAATCTGAATTTCAAATTTAGTTTCAAATTCCAATTTCCTCCATTTCCAAATTTGGTTCCACAAATGTGTTCTCAACATTTGAATTAGCAACCATGCCAAAAATCAGAAACTTGGGAGTTGGTTTGCTATGTTTTTGGAGCAATGCAAAAAGGAGAATTCAAATTCCATTTCAAATTCAAATGACCAAACACAATTCAAACTTCACACCAGAATTCAAATCAGTTTGGATTCAACTTTTCAAACCATGACTTGGGGTGGAAGTTTGGACTTTAATTCTAAGTAGCTGGGGTAAAAATATCTTTGGAAAGTAATTGAAAAATTACAGTGGTGGGACCCAGCAGTCAGCCTCACAGAAATCAGTTTCCCTCTCTCTCTCTCTCTCTCTGTTTTCCTGGTTGATCACAGCGTGCCAGCTCCCGGCAAACCCTCCGCCCGATGCTTCCACCGAGCTGCTTCACGCGCCGCTTCCGACGTCGGTTCGTGCGCGTGGGCGATCAAAGCGGCAGCCGAGTGCCTCTGCTCTCTTCTTCACGCTACCCCGCGGACTCCACAGCCTCTGTTCGAGCGCTCACGAGAGGAACACTGTGCGCCACCTCTGTCCTCATTGCTGCTCGGCCTCCGGCCACTTTAGCGGCCAGCTGAGCTGACCAGAGAGTGCGCCGACCTTCACTGGACGTCGTCCGCACCTCCACAGCTCGTGCCCGGCCTTCTCCGATCGGTGCCAACCAGTTTTCCTCCGGCAAAACAGAGCCGACGTCGCACCTCACTGCTCCACGACTTCCAGCCGATATAACGACTCTCCCGCACGACCAACACCTCCCTAAGGTGCTCCAAGGTGTGTAGATCATGCTACCGCAGTCCCGTTGCTCTTCCCCATCACGGGCTCGCCGGAATTTGTGTTTTGGTGCCGGTACACGTGAAGAACCGATCAAACCAAACCTGGAAATTCTTCCAACACGCTTGATCGTTCTTCCTTCGGTTCAAGCCATAGCATCACACCATCCTAGCACCCTCCCACACCGAAACATGAAGCAAATCATCTTTTCTACAACCCTAGCGACGAGAATTCATCGCCGTCGGCTGAAACGGCTCGGTTCACCGTCGAGCCCCCATTTGCGGGCGTTTTCAGCTCCGGCTAGGGGTAGCATCATGTTCTACATACTCCAGGGATGGTGTACGGCCCCTTAGATCACCGGTTGAGGCTTGGGACGTGCGGTTCATCGCCGGCGCCGCGCCACCGAGCCGCCTCGCCGTTGCCGATGGGTTTCCCGGCGTTTTCATGCTTCAAAACTTTTCCCGGCTGCTAGGCCGTGATCCGAGGGGGATGTAGCACGAAACCATAGGAAGAATGGTGGAGAAACGGGCGAGAACATGGCGCGCCATCATTGGGTCCGGCGTGCGCGCGCGGGGGCCTGTCGAGAGGTTGAAGAAACGAGGCCCCTCCTTTGAGTCTCTGTGTAAAATTCCAACAGAAAGCTATTCAAGTTTGAAAATCCATAACTTTGTGTAGGGAACTCCAAAAAGGTGAAACCAATTTTGTTGGAATCCTCATAAGGAGTACTTCACAGAGGAACAAATTGCCTGCTACGAAAATGCCCAGGAATTTTTGTAGAATTGTTTTTAGTAAATCCTTTGGAGATTTATTTCAGGAGCAATTCTTAATGAAACATTCCCAAATTTGGGCAGCTAATCCTTTTCATAGTTACTGATCTTCAGTAAAAATTTAGCTTCATTGGAGTTCATTTGCTAGGCTAAATTTCCTTCCAAAGTTCAGCCTTTATTTGAAAATTCAAATTTAAACAGAAACTTTTCATAACTTCTATCCAACTTCAAAAATTCATATCTCTCTGTTGGTAGCTCCAAAAATGGTGAAAATATTTTTGTTAGAACCATGGAGAATTACCCTAATCAGATCTTCCACTGTTAGTCATGTCAAAGCTCCTGATTTGGGCTCAAAAATTCAGAGAAGCATTGTGCTTGTAGGAATTTTGGAGACTACATTGTGCAATGACATTTCTCCAAATTTTGCTCAGATCATCCTTAGAGAGTCTAGTATCCACTGGAAAAATCCCCAAAGCCAATTAAGGATTCTTAATAGCAGTAGCTATGAATAGAAATTTACTTCTTATAAGTCCTTCATACTTATACATATATTTTGCTACATTTCATTTAGTGACCAAAGTTGAGGACACACCAGAGCCTTTGGACATCCTCCCACCAGAAGCTGACTTCCCGTTTAACTCACAACCAGGCAAGCCCCGGTTTGCATTTAAGTACTTTTACAAATTCTTTATTCTTATCACTTATGTCTAGGGTGAATGCTTGCATTAGAGTTAGGGTGATTGAAACCCCACTTGCATAGCCTTTTAAATCCTATCAAGGGTTGGGTAGTTTACAAACTCGACGAGTAGAGAATGCTGTGCTAATGTTCTTAGGATCTCGGTAAAAGTTGAGTGGTTGGAAGCTACTCGCGAGATAGTATTTATCACATGGGATGAGAAGAGGTAGAAAATGGCTTAAGTTGTGAAAATGAGACCCAGCAGGGGTGATAGGATGCAGTGAGCGGAGGTCTCACGTGCGTAGCCCTGTTGGTGTCGATTGAGGACCGAGCCGTGTGCGGCCCTGCTGGACATGTATCGAACAGTACCGGATGCATACTGGCATATGGGAACCAGGAAACCGATGTAATTGGTTAACCTGGGTACCGAGGCTTACCCAACCATTTTATAGGAGTGGGTTGAGGGTAGCAAGGTGTAAATCTGCCGGTGGGCACAGTCACGCTCCACGCGGGGACCTCCTGCCCGTTACGGATGGATCAGTTCGGCATTTGGGTTGCCTTTGAAAGGTTGTTGCATACAACAGAGTAGGAAGGGGTGTGGAATCATGCTTCTGAAAGTGGGTGTATGTGACGTGTTATCCGGGTGTGTCCTGATTGCAATCACCGTCTCTCGCGGTTATTTGAATACCCGCTTGTTCACTGCGCTGTGACGTAGTAAGAAGTGAAATAAGCCAACTGAATATGCTGTATTGAATTGTTAATGTCTTGAAACCTTGCATGCTGTAGTTATAGAGCTAATTAAGTTTATATTCCACTTTGGGCATCACCACATCGGAGGAAAGCGTTTCTTGTTTGATTGTGGACTTCCGATGTGAGGGCTGCCTAAGGCTCCTTAAACTGTTGCTATAAAACTGAAAGTAAGGATCAACATATAGGTGTGTCTTTATTGCAAAGTCCTTTTTCCTATCTTACACATCCTTGCATGTAGAGTTCCATGCCTAGGGTTGTCGGTTAAGACTTGCTGAGCCATCGTGCTCACGGTTGTAATATTTGAGTTGTGTGCAGGTGAGAGTTATGAGGAAGGTTCCGAGGACGAGGCGCTGCCCCCGTCGGGGTACATGGCTGAGCTGGAGCCCTGCACGCCGCCGTGTTCTCCGGTTACATGTTGCTAGTGTGTAGCGTCCCCGGGCTGGACGGCTGCACTTTTGCATAGTTAGGATGAGGGGCTACCTATGTATATGACTTCCGCTGTATAATTAAGTTTTTGTAAAAGACTTCCACTGTTTTATATCAAATAAAAGTTTGTATGTTGTTCTTTATTCTTTTCGTGTGTGCTGTTGGGTGCCACATCGCAAAGCACCACCCTCTGCGATCCCGGAGTGGGTGAACCACGGAGTGGTCCCCACAGACGTGGTATTAGAGCCGCATCAGGGAATAGCACGCTCGAAAAGAGCCTATTTTGAAAACGTGGAAGTAGTCGAGTGAGGATTAGTCAATAAGCCCACATAAGGTCTATGATAGTAGTAGATATGATGGTGGAAAAGCTAACTTATGTGTTACACATTCTGTAACGACGCTCCGACATCAGGTAAAAGGTAAGGTACTCCACCGCAGGCGGATCAATTGCGGTAACTCGCCATACGAGTGATAGTATGGAATGGTATACCATGGCTTAGCACGGTAGTGAATATGAGTCTCTGAACCTTCCCATGGTTCTGAGAGCATATGAAAACGCTGATCTTCAGGGTGCTTTAGGCAAAAGTGAGAATACCCCATCGTGTGGTAAGCAACACGATAGTATGCAACTCTTGAACGTTCAATGTTCAAAGGGCCATACGCAGCGCTCGCCATCGGCGTGCCTCAACGGTCATGAGGCAGTAGGTGGTATCCGTTGGGTTGATAAAATTCTCAACCGTGACGACCCGTTCGTGCTCTACTCGGGTTCCCCGTCGTGTGGTGTGAAAACACGACCATGTACCTTGAGACGTGGCTTGACTCAAGGACGATCTGTATGGCAATGATACAGACCATATGTTTTTACTATGATATGAAACTGTCTGAAATGTCAAAAACCTTTGTGTGCACCATTATTGTGTGGTTTTATGCAGGTACATTAACCACGTTAGTGCATGACGTTTAGAAACTGTTTGTGAGTGACGTTCTTAGTTCCACCATTTGACACGTATATGCCGGAATACCGGCTTAGGATTTTTTTCTTTGGTGAGGAAACGTAGTACCGAGATGAGTATTAGTTGCATAAAGTATATTTTCAAAGAAAAGAGTTAAAATGAAGTTTAGGATTCCATTTAGCGGTTATTGAACTCCCATATTGAACTAAGAGTCAATTGGGAGTGTAGATTCATTGCCAAAGACTTAGGAACAACCTTCCCTGTTTTAGGCAGAAACTTTGCTGAATTTAAACAGGGTATAACTTAGGATGGTTGAACCAATGGAAGTGTGGGATACTATTCTGGAAAGGTTTTGAAGTCCTCTACAAATTTTCTGTAGAGCTCCAGAACAGAATCTCCTTCCAAATGGATGAAAATCTCAGATGAGTAGGCACTGTCCAGAAACAGGGCAGTCCAAGAATGCTCTCTGGATTTTTCTGTAATTCAACCACAACTTCCTGTAGAAAAATTTCTAAGGGTCAAGTAAGACATCGTTGGAAAGTATAGGAAATCTACTACAAATTTGTAGTTCAGTGTTTTCCTAGATTGAGGGCAGAAATAGATAGAATTTTGCGAACAAGACAGCAACATGCAAAGGAGGTGCTGTCAAAATTCCTGAGAAAATTCTGTCAACTTGTAGAAGTCATAACTCACAAACTAGGAAGGCCATGGAGGCAAATAAATACAATCTGGATTCCTTTTTGAGTCTAATACAACTTTTTTGTTGAACTCTAGTCCAGATTTTGCTTCCAAGGTGGTCAAAAGAGTTGAATTATCCAGACTGGTCAGCTGGACCATAAACTGGACAGAACACCATGTTGAAGTTTTTCAACCAAAACATTTAGTTTCATCTTTTGATATCCAGAGGCTGTTGTAAAACAGCGATTGGAGTCTAAAAGTTATGCATTCGACATATCACTTCAAGCGGGTAGATGTTTGGGGTCCAGTACAATAGCGAGGAATTACGCATGCTAACACACTTAACATCCCATGGCGACCCACGATGGTCGAAATGAACTTTTAACCCATAAAGTTCAATACTTTGGAACTCGATCATGTGACACGTTCAAGGGATGTATATGTTGCATAAAGTTTATACTTTATCCATATGTGTGATTGTTATGCGTATTATTTATTCCATTCTCGCACTACTATTGTATAGACTGGATGAACTAAACCAACATGTGCTGATCGTTTGAATGGTATGAATGCAGAATGGTGCGTACACGGTCCACGCAAGAGGAGGGAGGTCCGAGTCAGGTTCGTGGTGATGAGTCTCCACCTCCGGAGCAAACCACGACGCAGCAACAACCACCTCCTCCACCGCCAGAACTTCCAAGGAATCTTGCGGAGGTTCTCGCCGCAGTGCTCGGCTCGTGCGACGAGCAAACCAAGTTGCTGCGGATGCTAGTTCAGCAGAATGTGTCCCGTCCAGGAGGACGCCAAGACAATGGACAACACCAGCCCCAACAAAGTTCATATTCAGAATTCCTGGTGACCCATCCACCGGTCTTCACGGATGTCGAAGAGCCGTTGGTGCCGGACAGCTTCATCCGCACTCTTGAAGCGAAGTTCGGTTTACTTCAGTGTACCGAACACCAAAAGGCGCTGTATGCAGCGCAACAGCTTCAAGGGGAAGCCGGTCAATGGTGGGCGAACTACATCGCCTCATTACCGGCTGGCCATGCCATCATATGGATGGAGTTCCGGGAGGCGTTCCGCGCCTATCATATACCTCCCGGTGTTATGGAAAGGAAGCTCCAGGAGTTCCTGGCGCTGAAACAAGGCGAGAGGAGTGCTCATGAGTACTCTAGGTTATTCAACCGTCTGGCGCAGTATGCGCCAGGATTTGTGTGAACGGAAGACGACAAGCGCAACGCGTTCTTCCAGGGACTGAATTCAAAAATGAAGGTCCATCTCGCCCAAAGTAATTGTGGCACCTTCAACGACCTAGTTAATGCCGCGATTCTACAAGAAAATGCTCAGCGCGAACGCGGTTCTGATAAGAGGAAACGTAGCGCGCTGACAAGCAGCAGTGGTGGGGTGCCACAAAAATACTGTGTGGTGTATCGCTCACCATCCGGTCAGAGATGGCAGCCACCGGCGCGACCACCTCAGTTCCGCGGTCGACAATATAATGTGCCCGGCTTCCGACCGTCGTATACACCACAGCAACAGCAGCAGCAAAGGATGGTCCCGCGTGCGCCTCGGTTTCAACCGCGTGCACCGGGATTCCGTCCTCAAGTCGGAGGGAACCTGACACCTTACACGTGCTTCACGTGTGGCCGTGTCGGGCATATTTCGAGGGACTGCCCCGAGCTGCGACAGGGCAGGGGTGCAGCACCGTATCAGGGTGCTAATCAGCCCTGCAATCAGCACAAGAAACCAGCACCAAAACCCGGCAACTTCCACTACTTAGCCATCGAAAACGTGCCGGAAGGCGAACCCGTCCTTGCGGGTACATTTTCTTATTTAGATCATCCCGTAGTCATACTTTTTGACTCCGGTGCCACCCATAATTTCATAAGTCAGTCTTATGTTAATATAAACTGCCTATCATTCCTACAAATAGTTCATACTTGATATGCTCTCCGGGTGAAAAAATAACAGCTGATAGAATGGTCTATAGAGCACCATTACAATTTGATGGGAAGCTATACCCGACTTCTCTAATCATGTTAGAGAGTCAAAAACTTGATGTCATTTTAGGAATATCATGGCTACATCGCCATGGTGCTGTTCTTGACATCATTCCACGCGTGGTTCGTTTAAACTCTCCACTTCATGAACCACATGTTCTTATTTTTGACCGTTCGGTTCAAGGAGATCCATCCACATATAACACGGAAGCCACAAAACTTGAGGATATTCGTGTGGTCCGTGAATACCCAGATGTCTTTCCAGATGATCTCCCGGGCATGCCACCTGAAAGGGATGTCGAGTTCAAGATTGAACTTGTACCTGGGGCGACACCGATCTCATGGAGACCGTACAAGATGGCTCCGAATGAGCTGGCTGAACTGAAGGAGCAGCTCAACGATTTGATGAAGAAGGGTTTCATTCGACCGAGTTCCTCTCCATGGGGATGCTCGGTGCTGTTTGTGAAGAAGAAGGATGAAACCTTGAGGTTGTGTGTGGACTACCGACCCCTCAACGCCGTCACCATCAAGAATAAATATCCACTGCCCCGCATCGTTATTCTCTTCGATCAACTTGTGGGTGCGAGTGTATTTTCAAAGATGGATCTTCGCTACGGATATCACCAAATCAAGATCCGAGCGGAGGATATTCCGAAGACGGCCTTCTCGACGAGATATGGGTTATATGAATAGCTCGTCATGTCCTTTGGTCTCACCAACGCCCCGGCACACTTCATGTATCTCATGAACTCAGTGTTCATGCCGGAGTTGGACAAGTTTGTGGTGGTGTTCATAGATGACATCTTGGTTTACTACAAGTTTGAAGAGGAACACGCCAAACATCTGCACATCGTGCTTCAACGATTGCGAGACCATAAGCTTTATGCCAAGTTCAGCAAGTGTGAGTTTTGGATCAGCCAAGTGCCATTTCTTGGTCATATTATTTCTGCAGAAGGCATAGCAGTTGATCCAAGCAAAATTGAACAAGTGCTGAAATGGAAGTCCCCCACATCAGTCCACGAAGTCAGGAGTTTCCTCGGGTTAGCAGGATATTATCGGAGATTCATACCGAACTTCTCCAAACTTGCTAAACCGATGACTGAACTGTTGAAGAAGGGGATCAAATATGTTTGGAGCTCAGCTTGTGAAGAAGCTTTCCAAGCATTAGTGAACCATCTTACAACAGCCCCGGTGTTAGCTCAACCAGATACAACCAAGCCCTTCGACGTATATTATGATGCGTCCGGTATCGGGCTTGACTGTGTATTGATGCAAGGAGGCAGAGTGGTCGCCTATGGCTGACGTCAACTTCGTAACCACGAGCAGCACTATACTAATGATATTGAGATCGCTGCTGTGGTGTTGGCCTTGAAAATGTGGAGACACTATTTACTCGGGAACTTAGTGCACCTCTACACCGACCACAAGAGTCTGAAGTATATATTCACTCAAAAGGAGTTGAATATGCGGCAACGGAGATGGCTAGAACTGATCAAAGACTATGAGATCGAGATTCACTACCATCCCAGAAAGGCAAACCTGGTTTCTGATGCCTTAAGCCGCAAATCTCATGTCAACAATCTGTCCATCACCCCACTTGAAGAGGAGCCGAGTCTGTACTTGGTTCCATACGGGGCATTGTATAGTCTTGCTCTCGTCCCTACAATACAAGAGGAGATTATGGAAGCTCAAAAGAAAGACATGGGAATGTCGCACATTCGGAGAAGGATGAAGAATGGCAAAATGAAATGCTTCCGAAGAGATGAACACGGCACTCTATGGTTTAAAGACCGTATAGTGGTACCCCGTGATATGAAGCTTCGGAAGAAAATATTGGACGAAGCTCATTTGTCCAAGTATTCTATCCATCCGGGCAGCAACAAGATGTACCAGGATCTGAAAACCAGGTTTTGGTGGACGCGGATGAAAAGAGAATGTAAAGGCCTCAGTTTTTGACACATTCAAAGTGTTCATCACCACACACACACCTCATTTGAAGAAAGTTGATGAACACATTTGAAGAGCATGTAACCATTATCAACATGCTCATTAGAGAATAAACTCACAAAATGCAAAAGTGGTATTTCCCACATGCAGCATCTAGGGGCTGGGCATATGAAAACTCCTACACCTTGCTAGAAATGTCCATGCCAAGTTTCACCCAAATGTAAAACCTTTTTGAGGTCCTTTTGGGTATAGCTAGAAAGAGGGTAGTTTGAACTCAAATTGAAATTCAAACTGTTTTTATCCCATGAATTCAAAAGTGGGAGGCATATTCTTACTCAGCACATTTTTGTGGGCTCACACACCAATTTTCACTCCATTTGGAGTTGATCTTGACATGAGCTAAGTGTAGCAAATTCAAACTTCATTTGAATTTCAAACTGAACATGTGCTGAAATTTAGTCAGACCAAACCCAGTTTGAATTCTAACCAATTCAAATGGCTCAGGGGTGAATAATTCAAATCACCAGGCGCATTTTAGGGCTTACTGTTTACAACAGTAATCTGGAGTTAAGTTCAGAGGTTAAAATGGGAGTAGGACCCACCTGTCAGCCACTGAAAAGGTTCAACCGACTGAAGACTTTCTCACTCAGGTCTTTGGGCTTCAGCAGCGATCGCCACCGAGGGGAGGCCGCCGCGCCACCAGCAGCTTGGCCACGCGCGGGCGCAGGTCGGTTCCGTGTCCTTCTTAAGGCGCTCCAGGCCTCGGCCGAAGCCCTCACCGTTTTTCCCCTCGCAAGAACACAGAACCGGAATTCTTCCCTCCGCCGCTCGGAATCGATTGGAGAGCCACGATCACAGCCTCCCCGATCCCTCCAGAGCTACGACAAGGTACTAGTAACCTTCCTTCTTCCCCGTCACTAGAAATCGGCTGAACTCGGGTGATCTCGGCTATACCGAGAGTTCCATTCAGTGACCTAAAACCGCTGCACTTCGGGCTCCCGTCGACAGCTCAGCTGGGAGGTTGTCATGCCCAAACTAAGGCGTCCCCGGACGCATTGGTGACCGGTGCTGCTCACCCCCGAGCCACAGCCCGAGCGCTTGATCGCCGGCGATGAATTTCCAGTTTTCTCCTTTCTCGGTACAGACCGACCTTCGGGTGCGGTTCTGTCAAATTCACGCTCTAGGAAAGGTTAGAGGATCTCAATCCGTTCCTACATAGACTAGACTTGGTAGCGCACAAGTTTCCCTCATAACCTTTGGCCTGAGAACCCCTGTACCCGGCGTATTTCGAAGCTTGCCGACGGCAGATGCTGCGGGAAGCATCGGGCACACGGTGGGAGCTTACTTCGGACCTCCCCCGAGCTGCTTCGAACCTATGCCGAGGTTCCTGAGGGACCACTGATGCTTTCCGGACGTTTGCTCGGTCGGTTGGAGTGCTTGGAAGGTCGGCCGACACGGCCGAAGTCTTTCCGAAGCCGCCGCTCGTCGCCGACCATGTGCCGGCCGTTTTCATGACAAACTGAGCCCAGAATCATGTTCCCCGAGTGGACTTAGGCAGGAGCGGCCAGAATCATGAAGTTTGGAGCACCACAGAGGCTGCCGGCGAGCTCTCCGGCGAGGTGTCGTGGCGGCCGAACGCGGGCGTCGGGAGGTAGACGAAGCTGGGTGGCCCACGTGTCAGCGACTCGAATTTTAAATCGGGATCGGTCTGCGGCACGGATCCGGTGTGCTGGCGCGCAAAAACTCCGTGGACCCCGGTGTGCCATCGCTCCAGCGCCCCACACGTGTCCCCGTGGACCCACCGGCAGATTTGAACTTTTCCCAATTTTTCAGATTTCATTCAAACTTCAAATCCTCATAACTTTGGCTAGGAAACTCCAAATTGAGTGAACCAAATTTTGTTGGATTCAGCTCGCTGAGCACTTCATGAAAATCCTTATATCTCCAGAATTAATTCTTCGAAGTTTAAACTGTTTGGAATTTTAACTGGAGAATCCCTTGGAGGGAAATTCTGAAATTTTGCTTGGAGGTCCACCAAGATATCCCTGAACTACCATAAAAATTTCAGATCCATTTGGGCTCAGTTGATCCACCTAATGGTGTGATTAATGAAACTGTTCCAGAGAAAATGGAAAATGTTCAGACACATTTTTCAGAATTTCTCTGAAATTGTTTAGCTCATATCTTTAGCTAGGAATCTTCAAATTAGGTGAGACCAACTCTAGTAGAACCCTCTGAAAATCTAGTATTCAGAAAGGCATGACTTGCTACATATAAATCCCTAGAACACCCTAAAGACTCCAATTAAGGTCAAGTACATAATTAGTTGTGGAGGGCTCAAATAAGCTTTGCTGCAACTAGAACTTGACCAAATCTCTGTTTAGGTTGTATCCAAACCACAGTAAAAATTTCAGAGTCACTGAGTCTGTCTAGTGGGACTTACAACCTTCACAAGTTCAATTCCAATCAAATACATTTAAATTAATACATGTACTTGTATCTCATGTAGTCGCTAAGGTCGAGGAGGAACCTAAAGTCTTAGACTTCATTACTCCGGAGGAGTAGTTAGCCTATGACCAAGAGCAGTAAGGCAAGCTCCGGTTTGCATTAACATTTTACAAATTTTTATTGTTTTAAGCACTTACTTGAGTATCATTATTTCTTGCATTGGAGTCTTGTTTGAAAACTCAATTGCATATCCAAGAAAACCAGGGGTTGGGATTAGGATGGAAAACCCCGATTATCTACTGCAATGCTAGGATAGTGTAGGATTCGGTACAAGTCGAGTAGTTGGAACTACTCGTGAGCATAGGCTAGAGGCACTTGACTCGGGTAGAGATAGCAAATGAAACACATGGCAAGAAAAAATGAGACCGAGCGGAGAGTAAGGCCAACAGGACTTTGGGGCCCGGATTCTATAGCTCCGCTTGTGTCGATTGAGGACCGAGCTGTGTGCGGGACTGTTGAACAAGCTAGAACAGTACCGAAGACCGCCGGCTATATGGGAATCGGGAAACTGATGTAACTCGGCTAGCTGGGTATTGAGGCATTGCCCGTTGTTCAGAGGGTAGGTTGAGAGCTTGAGGTGTAAATCGGCTGGCGGCACTGAGATGCGCGTGCAGAGACCTCTTGCTCAGGGCGATGGGACCGGTTCAATATTTGGCTGACGGGTGAAAGGTGATTGCGTACGGCGTCCGTGATGGTTGCTGTAGGCAACATCGAGTACGGGCGTACGTGACGGGTTATTCGGGTAACCCTACAGGTGTAAATCGATTATAATCGCCGTCCCTCACGGTCAGTGAGTACCACTTGTTCCCTGTACTGTGACGTAGAAAGAATAGGCTAGTTACATGTTAAAATGTTGCTGATTGAAAGATGGACTTTGATTGTTAATGATTTGCTGTAGTATAGAGCTAACTAAAGTTATTTCCAACTTTGGGCAAAGTACATGAGAGAAATGCGTTTCTTGTTTGATTGCGGCTCTCTCATGTGCCTTAGCGTAAGGTTCTCCACAACCTGCTGCTAAAAAACTTGAAAGTAAGGTCCCACTAATTAGGCGAGTCCTTTGCAACTTGTTTTACCTCATGTACCTATCACCCCTCATGTAGAAGTTTCATGTTTAGGCGAGACGGGTCAGACTTGCTGAGCCTTCGTGCTCACTGCTTGTGTTTGAAGTTTTTGTAGGGTTCTATGAGGAAGGGACTCCCGAGGAGGAGACAGAACCCCAAGAGGGGAACCCCGTCGAGTGGGAGTCGTGCACGCCGCCGTGTTAGTGTGCGTGTGTGCTAGCAAGGACACGTTCACGGGCTGAACGTGAACTTGATGCGTAGTCTATGCCCGTGAGTGTAGACTAAACATATTTTGTTGTAAAAATGTTCATAAACCAGTTTATGTAATAAAATTTTGCTTCCGCTTTGTACCTTTGATGTGTTATTCGGTGCTGTGCAACGCAGCACCCCTCAGTGTGATCCTGGCTCGACAAGACCGTGGGGTCGTGTCAGCGTTGGTATCAGAGCTCGCTTGAGGTTTAACGCACTACAAAGGTCATCTTTTTCAAAAATCCAGTGAGAAACGAGTTAATAGCTCGTATAAGGATGTTATTAGTGTATAGAAAGTGGCATACTAACCTATTTGCTTATGTCGAAAAATCGTGCATCTCGGGACGCTTTATGTCTTGGGGGGGTGCACGTAAGTGCTGTCCACCAGTGCGCACAAGCTGAAGGGTGGAGCCCCACGGGTGGCAGGTTACCCGACTCGCTTTGGTATCCTCTACGACTCTTCATGTCGTTTGGGGTATACGAGCAACGTCTGTCCCTGGCGTGCGTGGTGCAATTTGGGAGACCCCGTCACGTGGTCAGTAACGTGAACACGTAGCTCAAGGCGTGTTTGTCTTGAGAACATCCGGGCGAGTAGTGATGGCCGGGTGTACGAACTGTATGGATACCGGGCTCGATGTGCAGCCGAGTCTGACGATTGTGTGAGTTATCTGCAGGTAGTATAACCACGAAACGGTAGACATGTAGCATACGTGTGCGAGAGACGCTTAGTGCCACAGAAATAACGAAGCCGGCTAAGTCCGGTATAGGTTTTTCTTTGTGAGGACGTAGTACCGACATGCTCTGGTGACGCATCAACGTCACACTCCACTAAATGATCAACTTCATGGTAAAACTTGAAGGTTTTAATCTAGAACATTACAACTTTTCTTTAACCTCTTCCCTTAATCAGGATATTCAAAGTTAACAAGTTTTCAACTTATAGGTTGCTAAGGACAGAGCACCCTGTTTTCAGCTGAATTAAGGCTGAAGTTAATCAGGGGTTAGAGGTTGAGTTCTTCCGAGGTTGGGGTCATATATACATGTCTGGAAAGCTTTGGAAGAGCCTTACAACTTTTCTGTTAAGGTACAGAGGTGTTTCATCCCTTAACCAATCGAAAAATGCAGTAGAGTTGAAACTGTCCAGAAAACAGGGCAGAGTAAAAACTCTCTGTAAATTGAGCATAACTTCCTGCATAAAAATCCAAAAACAGAAAATGAGGTAGTTCAGAAAAGTTCATGAGATGAGTTACAACTTTGTAACAGAAATCTTTGTCAAACTGGGAGTAGAATTAACTGGAATTCTTGGATCAAATCAGTACCTAAAGCAGGGAGGTGCTGTCCAATTTTCTCCAGAAATTATGTTAACTTTGACATCTCATAACTTTTGAACCAGGACAGATCCTAGGCCAAGAAAATACTTTATGGAAAGCTATTGAAGTTAGCTTTAACTTTGATGTTGAGCTCCAGAATTGGTTTTGCTTTAGCATGGCCTAAATCAGGTTGAAATGGAAACTGGTCAGGGCTGTCAGGCTGGACAGCAGATCAGTAGTCAAATTTGTTTAAATTTGAACTATATTTCCAAGTTTTAAGGGTTCAATGACATGTTTTATGTTATAACTCAATGATTTACTGTTCAAATAAATATTTGACATTTCTCAAATATATTTCTACTGATGACAGCGGATAAACAGTTCGAGAACGGGTGGGGTGGAATCTCACTGTTCTCACCGCAGCGGCTATCCGGAAACGTTGAGGCAAATGCTTCAATATTTCAAGTACAGCAAGATGACGCAGTACTTCACTAAGGAAGAAGGCGAGGAGGGGAACGAGACGTGGACAATCCATGTCGAGGTTTCTTCAGGACCTACGCCACTCGGTTGGGTGCCGTTCACCGTCACGGTGAGAGGTAGACAACCAGAGGCAAGGTGGCAAGTGGCAGCCCGTGACACCATGTCACGCTTCTGCCAGCTACACGTGAGAGCGATGGAGGGCACTCCATACGCGCTCGTTCCGGTGGAGGGACGGGCTCATCATGTGTGGGAAGGGAGGTACATGGAGGCAACCGATCCGGGTTGCCCCAGGTACAGCCCCGCGGAGGCAAACCTCAGCCTCCAGATGAGGGCGGGAAAGGCCGCGATGGACAGCCAAGCTGTTCATACAGAATGTCTCGCCGCAAAGCTCAAGGAAAGCATCAGCCGTGGATACCATTTTGAGAGTGCTCACAGCGCACTCTGCAATGTGCTCCTTCCGACGATCAAGCGACTGAACGAACAGCATAATCAGTTGCATCGTCTGAAGAAGGCGAAGAAGAAGAGCCGTGTCGACATCGCGACATTGCAAGAACTAGTGCAGACTCTAACCCAGCAGAACGAGGACCTTACTCAAGAGCGAGACGACGCTATTGAGGAAGGGCAAGGCTGGGAAGAAGACTACAACCAGGCCATGGACGAGGTTCACGCGTTGCAGGACCTCGTACCTCCGGTATTGGGCATACCGGTGGTCTTGGGTCTTCCGGCAATGGGAGAACCTGAGATGGGAGAGGGGGTTGTAGATCTGGAGCCACCAGCAGAGGTACCGGAGGAGGATGAACCACAGGAGGTCGAGTTCTACTCCGAGTAGGAGGTTACCGTTGCCAAGTAGGGCAACCAGAGTAGTGTAACCCAAACTTTTGTAACCGGTGATATGTCGTGTAGGCAGTAGCGTATGTATAGGTAGTGACGACATGAGCATGACTTCTCAGAGACCGAGAATAATGTATCGTGTATAAAGTTTATGCTTTATCAATATATGTGAATGTTGTGCAAATTATTCATGCGTCGCTTCAATACCTACTGTCTCATATGGAGTTTTTAAGTATGACATGTGCTGATCGCTGCTGTTTTGAATTTCAGAATGACTCGTACTCGTGCCAACCCGGACGTTGGGGGTTCTAGTCAAGGGGGAGAAACATCCCAACAGCCTCCCGAGGACTCCTCGGGACAACAGCAGCAACAGCAACAGCAAACACCGCCACCGCCACCGCCAACGGTTACATTGGCCGACATCGTTGCGGCAATGGCGGGTTCTCATCAGCAGCACACGGAGTTGCTGCAAACTCTTATTGTGAATACGTCTCGACCAGAGAGGCGTCATGATCGTGAGGAGCGTCAACAGAGCTCCTACTCCGACTTTCAAGCGACTCATCTCCCGGTATTCTCAAGGGCGGATGAACCCATCGATGCGGACAACTGGCTCCGCACGATGGAGATGAAGTTCGGGCTGCTCCAAGTGAGTGAGCAGCGCAAGACTCAGTTCGCGGTCCAACAGCTCTAAGGATCCGCGAGCGCATGGTAGGCAAACTACTGTGCTTCACAGCCCACCGACCGAGTTATGACCTGGGCGGAGTTCCGGATGGCCTTCAGGGCCTATCATATACCACCGGGTCTCATGAAGAGGAAGACACAGGAGTTTCTACACCTGCAGAAAGGGAGCCGGAACACGCTGGAATACTCCAGGGCGTTCAACGATCTCGCGCTCTACGCGTCGTATCACGCCGATACTGACGAAAAGCGGCGGGACCACTTCTACCAAGGGCTTAATCCGCTCCTGAAGGACAAACTGGCGATGTTCAATCGCGGCAGCCTCAACGACATAATTGATGCTGCGATTGTTCAGGAGGACTCCGGTAAGGAGTTAGCGGCGGCGGAAAGAAAGCAAAGCGCGCCGCAAAGCAGCGGAGAAGGAGGTGGTCCTTCTCAGAAATATCGGATGGTGAATCGCCCACCATCAGGTCCACGCTGGCAGCCACCAAATAGGCCGATGCCGTTCCGCAGTCGGCCATATTCTTCACCGGCATTCAGGCCGGCACTTCCAGTACCACCTCCGCAGCAACAACAGCAGCAGCGGGCGATGCCGCGTGCGTATGCACCTCAGCAGCGCATGCCGGGCTTTCGTCTCCCAAGCACTGGACAAGCAGCGGTCACATGCTACAAATGTGGTCGTCCAGGACACTTCGCCAGCAGTTGTCCAGAGAGACAAGGCGGCGGGGTTGCACCGCAACTTCCAGGAAGGAATCAGCCCCGGAACCCTACTAACGTTCGGTGGGCGAACCCTAGGCCCGGCACTATCCACCAACTTGCCATAGAGGACGTGCCGGAGAGTGAGCCAATCCTTGCGGGTATGTTCCAACTCCACCAGCATACCGCCATGATATTGTTTGATTCAGGCGCCACGCACAATTTTATTAGCCAAGCTTTCATTGCTAAACACAGCTTGCAAATACTACCCACCGATAGTCCATATGTGATTTGTTCACCGGGTGGGAAGATTTCAGCAAGCGTAATGGTTTCCAAAGCACCATTATGCTTAGCGGGTAGAGTATACCCTACGTCTCTCACAATCTTAGAGGGACAGAAGGTCGATGTCATCCTAGGAATGTCGTGGTTAACCCGCCACAGCGCTGTTTTAGACACCGTCCTTCGAATCGTGCACTTGAATTCAGAAGTGCAAGGATCTCACTCCTTATTTCTGGACAGTTCAGAAATAAAACTTCCAAGTGTCTATCAATCCACAACTATCAGATTGGAAGATATTCCAGTGGTCTAAGAGTTCCCTGACGTGTTCCCGGATGATTTACCGGGGAAGCCGCCGGATAGAGAGGTGGAGTTCAAGATTGAACTTGCGCCGGGAACCATGCCAATATCCCGAAGGCCGTACAAGATGGCGCCCAAGGAATTGGCTGAACTGAAGACTCAGCTAACGGACCTGCCGGAGAAGGGTTTTATTAGGCCGAGCTCCTCTCCATGGGGCTGTTCGGCATTATTCGTAAAGAAGAAGGATGAAACGTTGCGGCTTTGCGTGGACTATCATCCATTAAACGCCGTAACCATCAAGAACAAGTACCCGTTGCCACGGATCGACATGTTGTTTGATCGGTTGGTCGAAGCAAAGATCTTTTCCAAGATGGACTTAAGATCCGGGTACCATGAGATTAAGATACGGGCTGAGGATATTCCGAAGACGGCTTTTTCGACGAGGTACGGACTTTATGAGTACCTGGTCATGTCCTTCGGCCTCACCAACGCTCCAGCTCACTTCATGTATCTAATGAACTCGGTATTCATGCTGGAGTTGGACAAGTTTGTCGTGGTCTTCATCGACGACATCCTGGTATATTCCAAGTCGGAGGAAGATCACAAGAAGCATCTGCATATAGTCTTGCAACGGCTGCGGGATCACAAGCTATACGCGAATTTCAGCAAGTGCGAATTCTGGATATCGCAAGTGCCTTTTCTCGGGCATATCATCTCAGCGGAGGGTATCGCTGTAGACCCGAGTAAGATCACACAAGTGCTGAATTGGAAATCCCCGAGAACTGTTCATGAGGTACGGAGTTTCCTCGGACTCGCGGGATATTATCGGAGGTTCATCCCGAACTTCTCAAAGATTGCCAAGCCTATGACAGAGCTGCTAAAGAAGGCTACCAAATATGTTTGGAGTCCAACATGTGAAGCAGCATTCAAGGCTTTAGTCAAGCACCTAACATCAGCACCGGTTTTGGCGCAGCCAGACACAACAAAACCGTTCGATGTGTACTGCGATGCATCTGGCATTGGGCTCGGATGTGTGCTGATGCAAGACCGAAGGGTGGTCGCGTATGGATCACGGCAGCTTAGAAACCATGAGCATAATTATCCAACTCACGACTTGGAGCTCGCTGCCCTGGTACTTGCACTAAAAATGTGGAGGCACTACCTACTCGGTAACCTCGTACATTTATATACCGATCACAAGAGCCTCAAGTACATATTCACTCAGAAGGAGCTGAACATGAGGCAGCGAAGATGGTTAGAATTGATAAAGGATTACGAAATAGAGATCCATTATCACCCCGGCAAAGCAAACATAGTGGCGGATGCGCTGAGTCGCAAGTCACACGTCAACAATCTGACCATCACAATGTTGGAAGAGAGCGAGCCACCACTGCATGTGATTCCACACGGAGCTCTCTACAACCTAGCTTTGATCCCCACCATCTGTGAAGAGATAGCGGCAGCTCAGAAACATGACAAGGGCATGTCGCATTTGCGGAGACGTGTAGACAGTGGGGAGCTGAAATGTTTCTGGAAGGACGAAGACGGCGTCCTATGGTTCATAGACCGGATCGTCGTACCCCGTAACCAGGAATTACAGAAGAAAATCTTTTATGAGGCTCACTTATCAACGTTTTCTATTCACCCCGGCAGCAACAAAATGTATCAAGAACTCAGAAGCAAGTTTTGGTGGACACGGATGAAGCAGGAGATCACCAAGTACGTGTCCGAGTGTGATACATGTCGAAGGGTGAAGGCAGATCATATGCGGAAACCGGGACTGCTACAACCACTGGGCGTTCCTGCCTGGAAGTGGGAAGATGTGAGCATGGACTTCATCGTCGGTTTACCCACCACTTTTTAGAAACATGATTATGTGTGGGTAATCGTCGACCGGCTCACCAAAGTTGCCCATTTCATCCCAGTCAACACCAACTACAACGCCAAGAAGTACGCTCAACTGTACATCTCACGGATCCTATGCTTATACGGCGTACCCCGTACCATTATATCGGACCGGGGCACTTTATTTGTGTCCCGTTTCTGGGAGCAGCTACACGCTGCATTGAGGACGAAGCTGATCCGTAGTTCAGCATACCACCCACAGACAAATGGGCAAACCGAGCGGGTAAATCAGATTCTAGAAGACATGCTACGAGCTTGCGCTATCAACCACGGCAAGAATTGGGATGATCACTTGCCGTTAGCCGAGTTCTCGCACAACAATGGGTACCAAGCCAGCATCAAGATGGCGCCTTACGAGACGCTATACGGGAGAAAATGCCGCACACCATTGAATTGGTGTGAGTCTGGCGAAAGGGTCACCTTCGGGATTGATCTTGTCAACAACGCGGAGGAAAAGGTTCGGCTGATTCAAGCGAACCTAAAAGCCGCCCAATCCCGACAAAAACAGTATGCGGACCGGAGAAGACGCCCGTTACAATTTGAGGTCAGGGATCATGTATACCTACGTGTGTCTCCAATGAGGGGCGTGAACAGATTCGGGGTGAGAGGAAAGTTGGCACCCCGATTCATCGGTCCATTCCGGATTACCGAGAGATGTGGATCAGTAGCATACCGGCTGAAATTACCAGAAGCACTTTCCGGTGTGCACAACGTCTTTCACATTTTCCAGCTGAGGAAGTGTCTCAAGCTATCTACTACCGTTCAGCTGGAGGACATTGAAGAACTGCAACCGGATCTAACATATCGGGAGGAACCGGTTCAGGTTATTGATGAAAATGCCCTAACCACAAGCAACCGTACGTTGTGGTTCTACAAAGTTCTGTGGAGTAATCACTCCATAGACGAAGCGACATGGGAGAGCGAAGGATTTCTTCGCGCTAAATACCCCGACTTTTTCACGTCGCATATCCGGTAATTTTTCATCGTCCTCTCTCTCATTTTTACCTTATAATCTTGGGACGAGATTCTTTTAAGGGGGGAGGAATGTAAAGGCCTCAGTTTTTGACACATTCAAAGTGTTCATCACCACATACACACACACACCTCATTTGAAGAAAGTTGATGAACACATTTGAAGAGCAAGTAACCATTATCAACATGCTTATTAGAGAATAAACTCACAAAATGCAAAAGTGGTATTTCCCACATGAAGCATCTAGGGGCTGAGCATATGAAAACCCTACACCTTGCTAGGAATGTCCATGCCAAGTTTCACCGAAATGTAAAACCTTTTTGAGGTCCTTTTGGGTATAGCTAGAAAGAGGGTAGTTTGAACTCAAATTGAAATTCAAACTGTTTTTATCCCATGAATTCAAAAGTGGGAGGCATATTCTTACTCAGCACATTTTTGTGGGCTCACACACAAATTTTCACTCCATTTGGAGTTGATGTTGACATGATCTAAGTGTAGCAAATTCAAACTTCATTTGAATTTCAAACTGAACATGTGCTGAAATTTAGTCAGACCAAACCCAGTTTGAATTCTAACCAATTCAAATGGCTCAGGGGTGAATAATTCAAATCACCAGGGGCATTTTAGGGCTTACTGTTTACAACAGTAATCCGGAGTTAAGTTCAGAGGTTAAAACGGGAGTAGGACCCACCTGTCAGCCATTGAAGAGGTTCAACCGACTGAAGACTTTCTCACTCGGGTCTTCGGGCTTCAGCAGCGATCGCCACCGAGGGGAGGCTGCCACGCCACCAGCAGCTTGGCCACGCGCGGGCACAGGTCGGTTCCGGGTCCTTCTTAAGGCGCTCCACACCTCGGCCGAAGCCCTCGCCGTTTTTCCCCTCGCAAGAACACAGAACCGGAATTCTTCCCTCCGCCGCTCGGAATCGATCGGAGAGCCATGATCACAGCCTCCCCGATCCCTCCAGAGCTACGACAAGGTACTTGGAACCTTCCTTCTTCTTCCCCGTCGCTAGAAATCGGCTGAACTCGGGTGATCTCGGCTATACCGAGAGTTCCGTTCAGTGACCTAAAACCGCCGCACTTCGGGCTCCCGTGGACAGCCCAGCCGGGAGGTTGTAACACCCAAACTTAGGCGTCCCCAGATGCGTTGGTGACCGGTGCTGCTCACCCCCGAGCCACAGCCCGAGCGCTTGATCACCGGCGATGAATTTCCAGTTTTCCCCTTTCTCGGTACAGACCGACCTTCGGGTGCGGTTCTATCAAATTCACGCTCTAGGAAAGGTTAGAGGATCTCAATCCGTTCCTACATAGACTAGACTTGGTAGCGCACAAGTTGCCCTCACAACCTTTGGCCTGAGAACCCCTATACCCGGCGTATTTCGAAGCTTGCCGAATGTGGATCCTGCGGGAAGCATCGGGCGCACGGTGGGAGCTTAATTCGGACCTCCCCCGAGCTGCTTTGAACCTATGCCGAGGTTCCTGAGGGACCACTGATGCTTTCCGGACGTTTGCTCGGTCGGTTGGACTGCTAGGAAGGTCGGCCTACACGGCCGAAGTCTTTCCGAAGCCGCCGCTCGTCGCCGACCATGTCCCGGCCATTTTCATGACGAACTGAGCCCAGAATCATGTTCCCCGAGTGGACTTAGGCAGGGGCGGCCAGAATCATGAAGTTTGGAGCACCACAGAGGCTGCCGGTGAGCTCTCCGGTGAGGTGTCGCGACGGCCGAACACGGGCGTCGGGAGGTAGACGAAGTCGGGTGGCCCACGTGTCAGCATCCAAATTTTAAATCGGGATCGGTCTGCAGCCCGGATCCGGTGTGCTGGCACGCAAAAACTCCATGGACCCCGGTGTGCCATCGCTCCAGCGCCCCACACGTGTCCCCGTGGACCCACCGGCAGATTTGAACTTTTCCCGATTTTTCAGATTTCATTCAAACTTCAAATCCTCATAACTTTGGCTAGGAAACTCCAAATCGAGTGAACCAAATTTTGTTGGATTCAGCTCGCTGAGCAATTTACAGAAAATCAAGTTTCACTTAATGAAAATCCTTATTTCTCCAGAATTAATTCATCAAAATTTAAAATGTTTGGAATTTTAACTGGAGAATCACTTGGAGGGAAATTCTGAAATTTTTCTAAGAGGTCCATCAAAATATCCCTGAACTACCATAAATATTTCAGATCCATTTGGGATCAGTTGATCCACCTAATGGTGTGATTAATGAAACTGTTCCAGAGAAAATGGAAAATGTTCAGAAACATTTTTTAGAATTTCTCTGAAATTGTTTAGCTCATATCTTTAGCTAGGAATCTTCAAATTAGGTGAGACCAACTCTAGTAGAACCATCTGAAAATCTAGTTTTCAGAAAGGCATGGCTTGCTCCATGAAAATCCCTAGAACACCCTAAAGACTCCAATTAAGGTCAAGTACATAATTAGTTGTGGAGGGCTCAAATGAGCTTTTCTGCAACTAGAACTTGACCAAATCTCTGTTTAGGTCGTATCCAGACCACAGTAAAAATTTCAGAGTCATTGAGTCTGTCTAGTGGGACTTACAACCTTCACAAGTTCAATTCCAATCAAATGCATTTAAATTAATACATGTACTTGTATCTCATGTAATCGCTAAGGTCGAGGAGGAACATGAAGTCTTAGACTTCATTACTCCGGAGGAGCTGCTATCCTACGACAAAGAGCAGCAAGGCAAGCTCTGGTTTGCATTAACTTTTTACAAATTTTTATTGTTTTGAGCACTTACTTGAGTATCATTATTTCTTGCATTGGAGTCTTGTTTGAAAACCCAATTGCATAGCCAAGAAAACCAGGGGTTGGGATTAGGATGGAAAACCCCGATTAGCTACTGCAATGCTAGGATAATGTAGGATCTGGTACAGGTCGAGTAGTTGGAACTACTCGCGAGCATAGGCTAGAGGCACTCGACTCGGGTAGAGATAGCAAATGAAATACATGGCAAGAAAAAATGAGACCGAGCGGAGAGTAAGGGCAACAGGACTTTGGGGCCTGGATGCTATAGCTCCGCTTGTGTCGATTGAGGACCGAGCCGTGTGCGGGCCTGTTGAACAAGCTAGAACAGTACCGAAGACCTACCGGCTATATGGGAACCGGGAAACTGATGTAACTCGGGTAGCTGGGTATTGAGGCATTGCCCGTCGTTCAGAGGGTAGCTTGAGAGCTTGAGGTGTAAATCGGCTGGCGGCACTGAGATGCGCGTGCAGAGACCTCTTGCTCGGGACGATGGGACCGGTTCAATATTTGGCTGACGGGTGAAAGGTGGTTGCGTACGGCGTCCGTGATGGTTGCTGTAGGCAACATCGAGTACGGGCGTACGTGATGGGTTATTCGGGTAACCCTGCAGGTGTAAATCAATTATAATCGCCGTCCCTCGCGGTCAGTGAGTACCACTTGTTTACTGTACTGTGACGTAAAAAGAATAGGCTAGTTGCATGTTAAAATGTTGCTGATTGAAAGATGGACTTTGATTGTTAATGATTTGCTGTAGTCTAGTGCTAACTAAAGTTCTTTCCAACTTTGGGCAAAGTACATGAGAGAAATGTGTTTCTTGTTTGATTGTGGCTCTCTCATGTGCCTTAGCGTAAAGTTCTCCACAACCTGCTGCTAAAACTTGAAAGTAAGGTCCCACTAATTAGGCGAGTCCTTTGCAACTTGTTTTACCTCATGTACCTATCACCCCTCATGTAGAAGTTTCATGTTTAGGTGAGACGGGTCAGACTTGCTGAGCCTTCATGCTCACTGCTTGTGTTTGAAGCTTTTGCAGGGTTCTATGAGGAAGGGACCCCCGAGGAGGAGACGGAACCCCAGGAGGGGAACCCCGTCGAGTGGGAGTCGTGCACGCCGCCGTGTTAGTGTGCGTGTGTGCTAGCAAGGACACGTTCACGGGCTGAACGTGAACTTGATGCATAGTCTATGCCCGTGAACTTGATGCGTAGTCTATGCCCGTGTGTTCCCCGCTCCATTATTTCAGATCGTGGTGCACTGTTCGTCGCTTGGTTCTGGGAACAGCTGCACACGTCGTTGGGGACAAAACTGATCCGCAGCTCCGCATATCACCTGCAGACGGATGGTCAAGCTGAACAGGTGAACCAAGTGCTGGAAGACATGCTACGCGCTTGTGCCTTCCACCACGGCAAGAATTGAGACGATCATTTGCCGTTGGCGAAGTTTTCTTACAACAATGGCTATCAAGCTAGCATCAAAATGGCGCCGTATGAAGCTCTCTACGGCCGGAAATGCCACACACCTCTCAACTGGTGCGAGTCCGGCGAGCGAGTTATCTATGACATTGAACTTGTAAATGAGGCTGAAGAACGAGTGCGAGTAATACAGGCCAACCTCAAGGCTGCTCAATCTCGTCTGAAGAGCTATGCGGATAAAAGACGCCGTCCTCTTCACTTCGACATCGGGGACCATGTTTATGTCCGTGTGTCTCCGATGGAGGGAGTTCATCGTTTCGGAGTGAAGGGTAAACTTTCGCCGCGATTCATCTGTCCGTTCGCCGTCATTGAAAAATGCGGACCCGTGGCATATCGCTTGGAGTTACCGGCGTCGCTCGCAGAAATTCACAACGTCTTCCACATCTCTCAGCTGAGGAAATGCCTCAAACGCTCGGCTGAAATCCGCACTGAAGACATAGAAGTTCTTCAACCAGACCTCACGTACATGGAGTATCCAATCCAGATTATCGAAGAGAAGACTCGCGCCACAAGAAACCAGACCTTATGGTTCTACAAGGTCTTGTGGAGTAACCATACCGCTGATGAGGCAACATGGGAAAGCAAGAAATATCTACAAAGCCATTTTCCGGACTTGCTATCATCATATACCCAGTAAAGTTTCCCCACTTTTCATTTTTTTGGAATCTCGGGACGAGATTCTTTTTAAGGGGGACGGGATGTAAAATCCCCCAAAAAGTGGTAGGAAGAAAAATTCAGCTCATGTACACTTAGGAAAAATGAGGGGAATTAAAACTTTGAATTATAACGGTGTAAGTTCAAAGTGAGGAATTAAACTTCCCAAAAACTTCCAAACATGGAGATCAAAATGCATAACTTGGATCTTCATATTTCAAATATTCAATCTCCCAAATTTCAGCTCATTTGGAGGAGTTTTAGTATTTGTTTGGGATTAAAAGAGGAAGCCCTCTAATCTGAATTTCAAATTTAGTTTCAAATTCCAATTTTCTCCATTTCCAAATTTGGTTCCACAAATGTGTTCTCCACATTTGAATTAGCAGCCATGCTAAAAATCAGAAACTTGGGCGTTGGTTTGCTATGTTTTTGGAGCAATGCAAAAAGGAGAATTCAAATTCCATTTCAAATTCAAATGACCAAAAACAATTCAAACTTCACACCAGAGTTCAAATCAGTTTGGATTCAACTTTTCAAACCATGACTTGGGGTGGAAGTATGGACTTTAATTCTAAGTAGCTGGGGTAAAAATATCTGTGGAAAGTAATTGAAAAATTACAGTGGTGGGACCCAGCAGTCAGCCTCACAGAAATCAGTTTCCCTCTCTCTCTCTCTCTGTTTTTCCGGTTGATCACAGCGTGACAGCTCCTGGCAAACCCTCCGCCCGACGCTTCCACCGAGCTGCTTCGTGCGCTGCTTCCGACGTCGGTTCGTGCGCGTGGGCAATCAAAGCGGCAGCCGAGTGCCTCTGCTCTCTTCTTCACGCTACCCCGCGGACTCCACAGCCTCTGTTCAACCGCTCACGAGAGGAACACCGTGCGCCACCTCTGTCCTCGTTGCCGCTTGGCCTCCGGCCACTTTAGCGGCCAGCTGAGCTGACCAGAGAGTGTGCCGACCTTCACTGGACGTCGTCCGCACCTCCACAGCTCGTGCCCGGCCTTCTCCGATCGGTGCCAACCAGTTTTCCTCCGGCAAAACAGAGCCGACGTCGCACCTCGCTGCTCCACGACTTCCAGCTGATCTAACGACTCTCCCGCATGACCAACGCCTCCCTAAGGTGCGCCAAGGTGTGTAGATCATGCTACTGCAGTCCCCTTGCTCTTCCCCATCACTGGCTCGCCGGAATTTGTGTTTTGGCGCCGGTACACGTGAAGAACCGATCAAACCAAACCAGGAAATACTTCCAACACGCTTGATCGTTCTTCCTTCAGTTCAAGCCATAGCATCACACCATCCTAGCGCCCTCCCATGCCAAAACACAAAGCAAATCATCTTTTTTACAATCCTAGCGACGAGAATTCGTTGCCGCCGGCTGAAACGGCTCGGTTCACCATCGAGCCCCCATTTGCGGGCGTTTTCAGCTCCGGCTAGGGGTAGCATCATGTTCTACGTACTCCAGGGATGGTGTACAGCCCCTTAGATCACCGATTGAGGCTTGGGACGTGCGGTTCATCGCCGGCGCCGCGCCACCGAGCCGCCTCGCCGTTGCCGATGGGTTTCCCGGCGTTTTCATGCTTCAAAACCTTGCCCGGCTGCTAGGCCGTGATCCGAGGGGGATGTAGAATGAAACCGTAGGAAGAATGGTGGAGAAACGGGCGAGAACACGGCGCGCCATCGTCCGGTCCGGCTTGCGCGCGCGGGGGCCTGTCGAGAGGTTGAAGAAACGTCTGACAGTGGGCCCCCCTTTGAGTCTCTGTGTAAAATTCCAACAGAAAGCTATTCAAGTTTGAAAAATCCATAACTTTGTGTGGGGAACTCCCAAAAGGGTGAAAACAATTTTGTTGGAATCCTCATAAGGAGTACTTCACAGAAGAACAAATTGCTTGCTATGAAAATGCCCAGAAATTTTTGCAGAATTGTTTTTAGTAAATCCTTTGGAGATTTATTTCAGGAGCAATTCTTTATGAAACATTCCCAAATTTGGGCAGCTAATATTTTTCATAGTTACTGATCTTCAGTAAAAATTTGAGCTTCATTGGAGTTAATTTGCTAGGCTAAATTGCCTTCCAAAGTTCAGCCTTTATTTGAAAATTCAAATTTAAACAGAAACTTTTCAGAACTTCTATCCAACTTCAAAAATTCATATCTCTCTGTTGGTAGCTCCAAAAATGGTGAAACAAATTTTTTTAGAACCACGATGACTTACCCTAATCATATATTCCACTGTTAGTCATGTCAAAGCTCCTGATTTGGGCTCAAAAATTCAGAGATGTATTGTGCTTGTGGGAATTTTGGAGACTACATTGTGCAATGACATTTCTCCAAATTTTGCTCAGATCATCCTTAGAGAGTCTAGTATCCACTGGAAAAACCCCCAAAGCCAATTAAGGATTCTTAATAGCAGTAGCTATGAATAGAAGTTTACTTCTTATAAGTCCTTAATACTTATACATATATTTTGCTACATTTCATTTAGTGACCGAAGTTGAGGATGCACCGGAGCCTTTGGACATCCTCCCACCAGAAGCTGACTTCCCTTTTAACTCGCAACCATGCAAGCCCCGGTTTGCATTTAAGTACTTTTACAAATTCTTTATTTGTATCACTTATGTCTAGGGTGAATGCTTGCATTAGAGTTAGGGTGATTGAAACCCCACTTGCATAGCCTTTTAAATCCTATGAAGGGTTGGGTAGTTTACAAACTCGACGAGTAGAGAATGCCGTGCTAATGTTCTTAGGATCTCGGTAGAAGTCGAGTGGTTGGAAGCTACTCGCGAGATAGTATTTATCACACGGGATGAGAAGAGGTAGAAAATGTCTTAAGTTGTGAAAATGAGACCCAGCAGGGGGGATAGGATGCAGTGAGCAGAGGTCCTACGTGCGTAGCCCTGTTGGTGTCGATTGAGGACAGAGCCGTGTGCGGCCCTGCTGGACAAGTATCGAACAAAACCGGATGCATACTGGCATATGGGAACCAGGAAACCGATATAATTGGTTAACCTGGGTGCCGAGGCTTACCCAACCATTTTATAGAAGTGGGTTGAGGGTAGCAAGGTGTAAATCTGCCGGTGGGCACAGTCACGCTCTGCGCGGGGACCTACTGCCCGTTACGTATGGACCGGTTTGGCATTTGGGTTTCCTTTGAAAGGTTGTTGCATACAACAGAGTAGGAAGGGGTATGGAATCACGCTTCTGAAAGTGGGTGTATGTGACGTGTTATCCGGGTGTGTTATGATTGCAATCACCGTCCCTCGCGGTTATTTGAGTACCCGCTTGTTCACTGCGCTGTGACGTAGTAAGAAGTGAAATAAGCCAACTGAATATGCTTTATTGAACTGTTAATGTCTTGAAACCTTGCATGCTGTAGTTATAGAGCTAATTAAGTTTATATTCCACTTTGGGCATCACCATATCGGAGGAAAGCATTTCTTGTTTGATTGTGGACTTCTGATGTGAGGGCTGCCTAAGGCTCATTAAACTGTTGCTATAAAACTGAAAGTAAGGATCAATATGTAGGCATGTCTTTATTGCAAAGTCCTTTTTCCTATCTTACACATCCTTGCATGTAGAGTTCCATGCCTAGGGTTGTCGGTTAAGACTTGCTGAGCCATCGTGCTCACGGTTGCAATATTTGAGCTGTGTGCAGGTGAGAGTTATGAGGAAGGTTCCGAGGACGAGGTGATGCCCCCGTCAGGGTACATGGCCGAGCTGAAGCCCTGCACGCCGCCGTGATCTCCAGTTACATGTTGCTACTGTGTAGCGTCCCCGGGCTGGACGGCTGCACTTTTGCATAGTTAGGATGAGGGGCTACCTATGTATAAGACTTCCGCTGTATAATTAAGTTTTTGTAAAAGACTTCCGCTGTTTTATATCAAATAAAAGTTTGTATGTTGTTCTTTATTCTTTTCGTGTGTGCTATCGGGTGCCGCATCGCACGGCACCACCCTCTGCGATCCTGGAGTGGGTGAACCATGGGGTGGTCCCCACAAGTCTTGTCCTGTATTTCTGTACCGATGAATGAAAAAGTGATTCTGTTGTTCTCCCTTCTATTAGTCACTTGGTGCTTGGGCTGATAGGTAGAGCCATCTTCAATTTCTATGAGGCCCCCTGATCCTTGATGCCGCCAAGACCGGGTGGTCCTTTAACTTGCCCAAGCAGTTGCCGTTTCTTTGTTGCTTGCCGTAGATATGCACCCGCTTCTTTTTACAGGTTGCCGGGTCTGAACGTCTAGCTTATTTTGACTAGCCGTGATGACCCTCTGGCAAGGGGTGCCAACGTAGGACACAACTCCAGGGCCTTCGGAAGGCATCAGTTTTTTGGGGGTCTGAGAGTGATTTGTTTGGGAAAGTTGGAGCTACGACCCTATGGACCGGAGCCTTGCAACTTGCACAGGCACTTAAGGGCAAAGGATACTCCATGTAGTTGCATTTCCTCTGCTCGAGGGTTCATTATGGGTAATGGTCATCTGCTAAGCTACGGGACCTGGGCAATTCAGTGTATCGACATCCGGACCCCGGTTACCGTCCCTCCCGGGCGGTGTGCTGTCCGGGCCGCCCGCACTCTGGGTGCCGTGCCTACAGGAGCAGAGTGCATCTGTTCAGGACGCAGGCCCGATCTAAGCGGGCTGCACACCCTAGTCCTCCTGCTGACTAGGCACTCTGAAGAGGGGAGGCGTCCTTCCGGTACTACCGGACCCTGGCTGGAAGGTAACCAGGGGGTCCGGAGGTAATACAGGTACCTCAGGCGTTTCCGCCTTGTAGCAGGAATTTATCCAAGGGCGAGTCAGATAAACAAAATTATATGCACATCGAGGGGCATGCAATAATATATGAAAAAGCTTGGAGGGGAAGCTGTATTGACAAGGGAGCACAAAGGTCCAGAATGACTTAGCTGGTGCGAGCAGTACTTTGCTAATTTCCAAGCTTGCTCCTCCTATCACTTAGCGACGTAAACACCCGGGGCGCCCGGGCAGCATGGGTATCTCTCTTTCTGGGCCCACTGACAACGTGGGGGTCCTAGGGGAGTTTGGCCCTTGTCTCCAGTCTTGTTGTAGCCAGCATTCTGAACTTTCTACTCGCTGCTGGAGCGGTCCGATGCCTAGCCCTTGTGATTTACCGGGATGGCCCCCTGGTATGTGTGGTCACCTGGTGAGAGGGGGGGACACCTACCAAGTGACTGGATGAAGCAAGATGTTAGCATCGGGCCTCCCGGGGGGTCCGGATCACCATGGACCTACTTAGACGACCTCAGGCTTGGGCGACGTGGTTACCCAGGACTTAGTTGATGCTTTTGTCTAGGGGCATGTGCCGCCTAGCTTCCCGATGCTGCTAAGCTACAGTGCCGGGGTGCCCAGCCGTCATGCCTTTTAACGGTCATGAGGGTACGATGATTTGCAGCGTCTGCACTGGTGTGCGGATCTTCTTAGCACGGAACTGATATGCCATGCATCTCTTGACCAGCTCGACGGCATCTAGGGGGGCTATCGGCCAGTAACCCATGGTGGAAGGTTTCTCCGGCCAGCGTGTAGAACACAGCGGTTGCCACACTCGCACTCATGGATCTCTGTGAATATCTCGTAGCCCTCCTCCCGGGTAATGTATCGCAATAGATCGCTGTCAGAGCCACATTGGTAGAGATTTCTGTCTACCAATATGTATCTTCTAGCCATACGAACGACCGGTTCAGCAGATACACGTTCATCAGGAAGGATATTGTCTTTCAAGAAGGTTCGGACCTCCGTGATCCCTGCATCAGACCTACTTGACCTCTTCGGATCTTGGGCGCCGGGTCACACGGAGCCCCTGGTGACGCATACGATCCTTGGCGGGCACCGTGGTTGTAGAGCCGCCGGGACTGCCAGCTTCGAGGTGCTGGGCTCGCCCCCTTTTGCCTAGTTCGGCAGGTCAGGCTGTATGGCGCAGTAGCTTCCTTTCAAAGGTTCCTTCGGGGACTAGAGTCGATGCAGAGGCTTTTATTGAAAGGTTGTCTGCTACCGCATTGTTGGCGCAGGGGACATGGCGCTACTCCAAAGCATGAAATCCCTTTTCTAAAGTAGGCTGCTGGCTGTGGATCAGCGTAAGAACGCTCTCGTTCGCCCTGTTTGGTGGCGAGTTGGGAGTCTACTTTTAGCCAGCTTCTGCCGCACTTCTCGAGAAAGGGCAATACTTAAGCAAATATGAGGGCTTCATACTTTGCCATGCTATTGGTAGCCTTGGAGTCAAGATGCACCACGTACTTGGACTGCTCTCGTAACCGCGAGGTGAGCAGGACCCCCGCTTTGGCACCTCGGTCGTGCGAGGGCAGTCGCAGCAGAGTGTCTAGAGAGGTCCGATGGAAACCGGGGTTCTGGTTTCAGCCGACCGTCATATTGACCCCCTAGACGGTTTGGAGACGGAACTAATTCCACCTCAAATACGTAGGTCTAGCGTATAGAACTAGCGTGTCGGATAGCTCCAAACACGCCATTTATAACTACTATGCGTGAGCCAATCATAGGCTGTAATGGGGCACACAGGTCAGGACTCACTTTTTCTTGTTTTTGGCCTCCTTCGGGCAATAGGGGGTTACAGGTTGTGCTGGAAGGCAGTGGTTCCTCCCGGGTACCAAGAGAGCCTGGACCCTTCCCGGACTTTAGCCGTTCTAAGCTCTGTCCCTGGTCGCTATGTTACCCTTACAAGAAAGAGAAAAAGAAAAAAATAGTCTACACCACTAGGAATTAAACTTACAGAGGTGTCCTATGGCCAGTGGCAGGGTAGAGGTTCCTACCCTTTACAGCAAAATGAACGCACCTGGGAGACATGCTCGTGCTAGTCGAGGGATAGGTTTGATACTCCTCCTCGAGAAAACCTTGCCAGGGCATCAGGAGGCCCTTCCCTGGGCTGCCCGCTCTTCTCATCGGAAGAGGGACCGCTTGGTCAGGTGTGGAGTGTCTTGTGACGCTTGCTGTGGTCGGAGCCGGAGTCATCTTCCTGATCGCAGAGGGTCTTCAACGCCCGCTTGGCATCTTGGAACTCCATCTCCTGGTCATCGCCGTCCTCTGGATCGTCCTTCTATTTGCCCTCCTGCTGGCGAGAGGGCGCACCGTCCTGGCGCTGTTGTCGGAGCTCTCAGAAGCGCTCTGCCAACCTTTGGATAGCCCGGCATTCGCTGGCGCTGTGCCAGTTGGTATCATGGACCGGGCACCGTTGGGCACCATCATCGCTGCCAGGTGGCTGGCGTGGGCGCTGTCGGTGCGTGGCCCCTGGCGCAGCGGCTACTGCCGCTTCAGTGTGTGCCCCAGCCAGCGGCTTGTCCTTGCCGCTGGTCTTCTTCTTCTTGCCACCAGAACTCTCTCTGCCGGACTCACCCCCCTTGCTGGGCAGTGTGTGCCAGTTTTGGCCCTCGGAGGCCCTGGCACACTTGTCTACCAAGCTGAAGAGCTCGGAGACATCCTGCACGTCATGCGTGGCCAACTTCTCGAGCATCATACTGTCGTGGACGCCTTGTCAAAAGGCGAGGACGACGGATGCGTTGGAGATGCGGGGGTTGGTGTTCCTGACCTGGGAGAATTGTTGGATGAATGAGCACAGCGGCTCTCCCGGCTGCTGCTGCATGGTGTGGAGGTCGGCCTTTGAGCCCGGCCGGATGTAGGAACTCCAAAAGTTGGCCGTGAACTGACGGCACAACACTTCCCAGGAGGTCACAGACCCCTGGGGCAAGTTCATGAGCCATGACCGGGCTGACCTGGTCAAAGCTACTAGGTAGTAGTTGGCCATGATGGCCTCATCCCCCCTGCAGCTAGGATGGCAGTGGAGTAGATCTGCAGGAACTCGACAGGGTTGACCGTCCCGTCAAACTTCTTCGGCAAGTGTGGCCGGAACATGCGCAGCCACACTGCCATACGAAGGTGCAGAGGCAGATAAATGCAGCCTCCTACTGAGCCTGGGGAGACGGGGTTCTGGCCAGCGTAAACGTGGCGCATGGTACCTTGGGTACCATACTACTCTCCGAGGCTACGACGCCACTCGCACTGTCGCTCGATAGTGACGCGGCCATCTTCCATCTGGCGGCGTCGACAGTCCAGCTCGCCCCTGAGGTCGGTGGCGGGGAGCCTGGACGTCACCATCGATTGGGTTGTCGCCGTCCTGTAATCTCTTGTTAGGTTATGGGGCGGCAGCCGTCCCGTCCCTGGTTACCGTCTCCAGTGACACAGCGAGTTGAGTGCGGCTACGACAGGTGGTCGATGTCGTTGTGCCATTGCTCGGCAGCGGACAGGGAATCCTACATGTTCGGGGGTTTGTGCAGGAGTGCGCGGGCTGCTAACAGCGCGCTTTCCCGACTGGCTTCGGTCGGCGCTTGCGATGCTATCGCCGTCGCCGCCGAGGGCTACCAGGTGGCAGCGGGTACTGTCACCATAGGAGCCGGCGCCAGTGCAGAAGGTCCTGCTCTGGGACCAGAGACGCTTCCTGCTCACTCTGCCGCTGACGGCGCGAGGGACGGGAAGAACCTCTAAAAGACTAGATGTTCACCATCGTGGGTCACGGACAACTTCACGAATCAAAAGCCCCCTACCTGGCGCGCGAAATGTCAAAGTGTTTGCTATGACACTTCCCCCGGTCTGCTCGGAAGCAGCCCGCGGAGGTTCTTTTTCGGTGGAGGCTAGAGGAACTCGAAGGATTTGGCACAATGACGATAGAGACACGAGGATTTACGTGGTTCAGGTCGCCGGAGCGTAAAACCCTACGTCCACGGGAGTGCTTGGTGTATTGCTTGCTCTCTTATGAGAATGAGTAGGCTGGGTCGCGAACCCTTTGCCCGGAGGCTGCCCCGGTCCTTTTATAGCCCAAGGCCGGGGCAGTTACAAGGTGGCCCGCGGCCCGACATGTGGCCC
Source organism: Neostapfia colusana (assembly GCA_030760725.1). Taxonomy (NCBI): domain Eukaryota; kingdom Viridiplantae; phylum Streptophyta; class Magnoliopsida; order Poales; family Poaceae; genus Neostapfia; species Neostapfia colusana. The sequence continues at coordinate 65,542,071 of JASWHV010000016.1, forward strand.
CGCGGCTATCTGTCTCCTATACACGAACTATGGGTATTTACATATACATGCATTGTCACTGTCGACGGAGTTACGGTGCGCCGCCTGTTCCATCGGGCGCCTCTGCCTGGGTGGTAGGTCATGATAAAGTCCCCGTCTTTTCGCCACGTCTCCTCGCCCTGTTAGGCGGCTCTGTACGGTTGGGTGGCACTGTTGCGCTGTCACGCCTCCCCGCCCTGTCTTTTACCGTAATGTTGTGCAGACGGGGAACGGAGGCGTGTGTTGTGCGCCATGCTTCTGGGGAAGGCTCGATCCTTGAATGCTTGGACTGACAACACACCTTCCTCATTACTCCCGGGCTATCCGCCCATTGCCTGATGAAGTGACATTCGGGCGGATGGCCCCCGAGACACGTGTCTCCACCGGAGCCGTCTTGTGGAGTAGTGCGCGGCGTAGAGTTGTTGGACACGTGGCAGCACCGGAGCCCTCTGTGAGGCCTATGTGTGCTGAATACATTGGCTATGACGATAAAAGTTTTGAATTCTTCCAAAACACTCTTTTTGTCAAGGTCCGACTATAGGTCCGAGCTCCGACAAGATCCGACGTAAGGTCCGACTTGCTATGACTTGGTTCTGCTAGCTTTGGTAAGCTCCGGCTCAAGGTCTGGCTAGCTTTGGCAAGGTCCGGAGCTAAATCATAATTGTTCTTTTTTTACCATGCAAATGTTTTGAACTTGCTTTACATCTACAGAAGGTTTGCTTAGTATTATTTTACTAAGTTTTTGAAGTGTTATGGCTGTTTACGGTGGTTAACATTTTGCTATGGTTTGCAACATGCTTATGTGAGGTGTTCACGTAAGGTGTTGTTGTTTTTGGAACTAATCACAAGTTGCGGACTTGTGATCGAAAGAATTGGTTGTTTATTCATGTGCAGGTGTTGCTTGAGTTTAAGATATGGCTGGTGACGGGATCCATTGAACTAGTCTTAGAGAGAAGATGAGGTTCAACAACCAAGTTCGGGAGGAATTGTGGTTGAGTTGATCGGGAGGTCGCGCAACATGTTTGTATCAAGAACAATGCATATGAAGATATCGTGGACGTCGTTGGAAGGTGTTTGCACGTGTGCAAAGAGTGCATGGACATGGAAACATGGTTCCAAGGCGTGACGAAGAGATGTGGACGTAAAGAATTGGTAGGAAAGGTCCAACCGACTGGATTATGGACTTAGACTGCGGCTAAGTCGGTTATGGCTCAAATATAGAAAGATTTGAGTTGGTTATGATAGGATTTCGTGTGGGACACGAAGTTGAGTTGTTTTAGGAATGTGTGATACGTTCCTAAGGTATTTGGAAGTCTTAAGATTGCTTCTATCTGTGTATAGAAGAGTCTTGAGCAGTTATGGAAAATTTTGATTCAGAAACTGAGTAGGATTAGAGTCCTAGTTTGAATGTGGGTTGGCCTCCGGGCTGGTTATATAAGCAAGATAGCCCAGAGCTCGTGGCAAGATGACCTTGGGCTGTTCCTCTTATCTTTTGATCAATAAAATTCGTAATTTAGAGGAGCTTTTGTGCCTTGTTCGTCCGACTTGTTTTTGTCAAGTCTTTCTCGTTGAGCTTGTGGACAGCACGACAATGCTTCGGTGTTTTGATCATAACTCGAGTTTTACACATCAAATTGACGTGATTCTTTTTTAAGTTGTCTTCACAACTTGATTATATATCATATGTGAAAATTTCACGGTCATTGAATTTATAATTTCTGATGTACACGAGTTTATTTGCAGTGTTGCAGATCTAGTTTTTACTCGAGTAGAACAGATTGACCCTCGTTTGATCTTTCGATCATACTTGAGTTTTTCTTGACGGATTTCCATGATTCTTGTTGTCGTGTCTTCGTGACTTGATTCTCTATAATATATACCACTTTTGTCATGGTTGAACACATTTAGATCAGTCACATACACGGTTTTTTTAACAGATCAATTTTCTGCCGAGGGGGTTTTTGTTGCTTCCGCTAAAAAGTTTAAATCTACCATTCACCCCCCTCTGGTAGCTTTTCACGCCCTCTTCGATCCTACAATTGGTATCAGAGCCACGGTGATCTAATTTTTGTGATTTGCACGTGTTTGACTAATCATCATGGAGAAATACTCTGCAAAACCTTGTGTGTTCAGTGGCATTGATTTTCAGGTTTGGAAGGCACGAACGGAGGCTTTCATCCAGGCGCAATGCTTCGCAATATGGAAAAAGGTGTACAAGCCTTATGACGTGCCGCCAAACGATCAAGTCACGGCTATGAACATGAGAGATGTCAACAACAACAACAAAACACAAAACTTAATCATACAAGGATTAACTCAAAGTGACTTCGACCGTGTTGCACACCTCCGATCTGCATACGATGTGTGGAAAGCACTTTGTGACTACCACGAAGGATCCAACACGATCAAGGAGGTAAGACAAGATATGTTCAAGAAAGAATACATGCGCTTTGAGATGCAACCCGGTGAGTCAATCAATGACCTCTTTGCTCGCTTCAATAAAATTCTCAGCAACTTGCGTAGTGTCAATGCTAATTTTTCAGATGATGAAAATGCTAGGCAATTACTAAGTGCATTAGAAATGTTAATTTGGGAGATGAAAGTTACATCTATTCGTGAATCTACTGTCATCAGTGCACTTACATTAGATGTGCTATATTCTAAGTTAAAAACTCATGAAATCGACATAATATCACGTAAGAACCCCAACAAGTCTCTTGCGTTTTTCACAACATGACATGCCTAGCTCTAGTCAATCTTCATCTTGTGGTACACTTTATTTGTTGTCCTCTCTAATCCTTGAACAGATTGAAGAGTTTCCAGAGGAAGAATTTGCACTCATCTCTACTCGATTCTCAAAAGCATTGCAAAATATGAGAACTAGAAGGAGAGGAAGTGTCGGACCTCAATGATGCTTTGAATGTGGTAAGACAGGCCATTTTCATACGGATTGCCCTAACCTTTCAGGTCCTACTTCCCGTGATGAAAAGCAAACTAGGACAAGGCACTCCTCTGCAAACGATAATAAAAAGAAGAAGGGTTTTATAGGACGCCAATTGGTAAATAGTTTTATCTCCGCACTTCAAGAACTTGGCTCGAGTGATGTGGACATCGGAAGTGACAAAGATGAAGATGATTCGGAAACTTATGCTTCATGGCAGGCAAGTCAAGTTCAAGTATGGAGGAGGCAGAACACAACAGCGACAATGAAGAGGTATGTCCTACTTGTGAAGAAATATGTGATGCTATTTCTCGTGCCACTGTTATAGTTAAGAAAAAGAACAAAAAACTTAGGGACAATGCCGTTAAAATTGAGTCACTAGAATCTGAAATTAATAGTTTAAAATCTTTGATTCCTAGTGATGATTCATGTTCCTCATGTGATTTAATATATAAACAATTGTCCTCTATAATAAGTGCACATACCTCCACATTTGATAAACTTGAGTTAGAGATTGAAAAGAACAGAGATCTTGCTGCACTTAATGATAAAAACATGAAAGATGCTTGTTGTTCTACAATTGATTTGCATTGTTCTACTTGTGATGATCTTAATTAGAAACTACAAGATGCTATTAATGAAATTTCTATATTGAACAATGCTTTACGTTCTCATGAAGTTAAGTATTGTTCCAATTACAAACTAAAAGGAAAAACTTCATGTCAAAACTTTCTAGACTTGTCTAAGAAACTTGATGACATGAATAGGAAACTAGAGCGGTTTTATAATGAGAATAAGAATCTGAACTTGCTGTTGAATTCTTCTAAATCTTGCAGTGATAAAACTGGTTTAAGTTTTCATTTCCATGCTCATGCTAAAGCACATCCACCTAAAATTGTAAAGTCATTAGGAAGTGGTTTGATTAAAACAGTTCCTAAACAAAAAGAAGTGTTTTTTAAATCTGCAGGAGTGTTGTCTCATTCGGTTTTAAATAAACATGTTGTCTGCTCATCTAGACATGAGCATAAAGTTAAATTAATTGTACCTACTGTGGTAGAGATGGTCATATCATAGATTTTTGTTATAGACTAGCTAAGCAACAGAAAAAGAAAAGAATGATTGCTAGATCACATAACAACTGTGCAAAACCTGTTGCGTGTGCTGAACCGAATGTTAGGAATATGCAACCTGCTGTAATGAGTCAAAAACATGCAAAGTTTGCTTCCGGACCTACTGTTTTTTAGTGCTACTCATGTAACACCTCGTAGGTCAGTAGTTGGGTACAAAAATCCTTAAACCTTGGCTCATAAACCTGCTGTTTTATCTCAGCCTTTGCGTGTTACTTCTGCTGGACGTCGTGTGACTCAATACTGGATTCCTAAATGCCTTTTGACTAACCCCAGTATTGAGTCATCGATGTATTGTACTTCTATGTAGGTTACACGCTTGAGGAAGGAAAACATTTGGATTGTGGATTCAGAATGCTCACGCCACATGACCAGTAACAAAGAATGGTTCTCCTCCCTCTCTTTTGTGTCACATGTAGAAAATGTTACTTTTACCGATAATTCTTCAACTCCTATAATTGCTAAGGGTTCGGTTAGAGTAAATAATCACTACACTTTAAAATATGTGGCACTTGTTAAAAATTTGAAATACAACTTGCTTTATTTTTCACAATTGCTAGATGAAATCTGGAAATTATTTTCACTAAAAATTGTTGCAAGGTTGTAGATTCAAATAGTGAGCACATTTTTAATATGTCTCGGTTTGGAAGAGTTTTTAAAGCTGATTTTGATATGTCATCCTCTAAGCATAGATGTATAGTTGCTAATGATTCAAAAGGCTTATATTTTTGGTATCGTAGACTTGGTCACGTAGGAAAAATCTCACACGTGTTAGTACTCTTGATCGCATATGTGGGCTGCCTAAGCTTAAAGGGGACAAAGAAATTATGTGCTCTTCTTGTAGACATGCTAAGATGGTTGCAGGTTCACATGCTCCTCTCACAATGTCCATGACAACTGAACCGGGTCAACTTTTGCACCTTGACACCGTAGGACCTTCACATGTTCAATCCTTCGAAGCTAAATGGTATGTTCTTGTGATTGTTGATGACTATTCTAGATACTCTTGGGTTTATTTTATGGCATTTAAGAATAAAACTTTTAGTCACTTTAGAACCTTATTTCTTAGATTATCAATCGATCACCCAGATCTTTAAAAGCAATTAGAAGTGATAATGGAACCAAACTTAAAAATCAATCTTTTGATCACTTTTGTGCTGAAAATGGAATAGATCATCAATTTTCTTCACCATATGTACCTCAACAAAACGGTGTTGTAGAGAGAAAGAACATAACCTTAGTTGAGATGGCTAGGACTATGCTTGATGAATATCAAACTCCTAGAAAATTTTGGGCTGATGCAATTGCAACTGCTTGTTATGTCTCAAATCGTGTTTTCTTGCGTGCTAAGTGAGGTAAAACACCATATGAACTACGGTTTGGACATAGGCCTAGTGTCACACACTTTTAGGTATTTGGATGCAAATGCTTTGTTAAGAAACATGGTAATCTTGATAAATTTGGACCTAGATTCGTTGTGGCATGTTTCTTGGTTACCCATCTCATACTAGAGGCTACCGTGTGCTTTTACATGACACTAACAAAATTGTGGAGACTTGTGAGGTTTCTTTTGATGAAGCTGGCCCAGGTACTAGCTCTAATATTGCAGGACCAGACCCATATCCGCAAGGGGAGAGTATTTTCATCAAAGAAGATGAAGAAGTGATGCTGCTGCCCGAAAATTCAGGAGCTAATGACATTGTTCCAGCTCCTGATTTTGATTTACAACCAGCACCGACGACCACCATTGCTGGTCCAAATCGTCCTCAAGTCACAAGTTCTTCAATTTGTGATGAACATGAAGAAGAAGGAGCTTGTGAATTGTCTACTCCCCTCCGGGTCCTCAAAAGTCATCCTCCAAAACAAATGATTGGAAGCTTGCACGAACAAGTCACACGGTCCATGTTTTATGACCCAAACTCTCACGTTCATTTTGCATTTGTTGCTTCTTTTGAACCAAAAGATATATATCACACGCACTCACTAATGAATCTTGGATTATTGCCATGCAAGAAGAGTTAGAAAATTTTAAAGAAATAATGTTTGGAAACTTGTACCTTCACCTCAAGGTTGCACTCTAATCAGAACTAAATGGGTGTTTAAAAATAAACAAAGTTAGGATGGGGTTGTGGTTAGGAATAAGGCTAGGTTGGTTGCTCAAGGTTTCACACAAGTTGAAGGACTAGATTTTGATGAAACTTTTGCTCCTGTTGCTAGATTAGAAGCCATAAGAATTTTGTTAGCATTAGCTGCATCTAAAAGTTTCAAGTTATATCAAATGGATGTTAAAAGTGCTTTTCTTAATGGCTATGATGATAAAAGTTTTGAATTCTGCCAAAACACTATTTTTGTCAAGTTCCGACTCTAGGTCCGAGCTCCGACAAGATCCAACGTATGGTCCGACTTGCTATGGCTAGGTTCTGCTAGCTTTGGTAAGCTCCGGCTCAAGGTCCGGTTAGCTTTGGCAAGGTCGGGAGCTAAATCACAATGATTCTGTTTTTACCATGCAAATGGTTAGAACTTGCTTTACATCTATCGAAAGTTTGCTTAGTATTCTTTTACTAAGTTTTTGAAGTGTTATGGCTGTTTACGGTGATTAACATTTTGCTATGGTTTGCAACATGCTTATGTGAGGTGTTCACGTAAGGTGTTGTGGTTTTTGGAACTAACGTGAGTCAAGTCGCGGACTTGTGCTCGAAAGTATTGGTTGTTTATTCATGTGCAGGTGATTCTTGAGTTCAAGATATGGCTGGTGACGGGATCCACTGAACTAGTCTTAGGGAGAAGATGCGGTTCAACAACCAAGTTTGGGAGGAATTGTGGTTGAGTTGATCGGGAGGTCACGCAGCATGTTTGGATCAAGAGCAATGCATATGAAGGTATCGTGGACGTCGTTGGAAGGCGTTTGCACGTGTGCAAGGAGTGCATGGACGTGGCAACATGGTTCCAAGGAGTGATGAAGATATGTGGACGTAAAGAATTGGTAGGAAAGGTCCAACCGGCTGGATTATGGACTCAGACTGCGGTTGAGTCGGTTATGGCTCAAATATGGAAAGATTTGAGTTGGTTATGATAGGATTTTATGTGGGACACGAAGATGAGTTGTTTCAGGAATATGGGATACGTTCCTAAGGTATTTGTAAGTCTTAATATTGCTTCTATCTACGTAATAGAAGAGTCTTGAGCAGTTATGGAAAGTTTCGATTCAGAAACTGAGTAGGATTAGAGTCCTAGTTTGAATTGGGTTGGCCTCCGGGCTGGTTATATAATCAAGGGAGGCCAGAGCTCGTGGCAAGATGACCTTGGGCTGTTCCTCTTATGTTTTTATCAATAAAATTCGTAATTTAGAGGAGCTTTTGTGCCTTGTTCGTCCGACTTGTTTTTGTCAAGTCTTTCTCATTGGGTTTCTGGACAGCACGACAGTGCTTCGGTGTTTTGATCATAACTTGAGTTTTACAGATCCAATTGACGTGATTCTTTTTGGGTTGTCTTCAAAAATTGATTATATATCATATGTGAAAATTTCACAGTCATTGTATTTGTAGTTTTTGATATACACGAGTTTCTTTGCAGTGCTGCAGATCTGGTTTTTACTCGAGTAGAACAGATCAACCCTCGTTTGATCTTTCTATCATAACTTGAGTTTTTCTTGACGGATTTCCGCGATTCTTGTTGTCGTGTCTTTGTGACTTGATTAACTATAATATATATTCAACAAACATTTGAACTTGTGTGAAGAAAGCTCTCATGTGGGTTATCACATGTGGAAAAGTTTTAACAAGTCCCAAATTTCATTCATATGAAACCAACTTTTGCAAACAAGAGTTTCTTTGTATTCATATTTTTGGGACCTCTACAGGCTACTAGATGTATGGACTCACTAAGGTTTCACCAGCAGCCTAGAATCTCCAATTCTTCCACCCACGGGCCCCCTCTTGTGCCATGCAGTTCCCAGGGCAGTCCTCACTCGACTCCCATTCCTCGCACCTTCCACGGTCCATAACAATCTAGTAACTTACCTAATTACTCAGCTAAGCCACACCCATACTTGGCCTTGTGGTGGCACTGTTATTCTGGCATGGCTCGCATGAACCGGTCCTTAGATCTACGGCAAGTAACCACCATCTCATGCTACCATTTCCACAAAACCAAGCTTGCCTAGATCTCCCTCTGATTCATGTCCATTATCAAAATCAGTTTCTCATTAACATTATTCATAGGAGTGCAGTTAGCTAGACACATCTATCTCGCTTCCCGTATCCCATGGACTCAGCGAAGCATAGACTCCCCCGAGATGGGCCCGGAGTCCACTGTCGGTACCCTCAAGACCGAGTACCCCCGTGTACAGGAGCAAAAGTAGACATACGTTAGCACGTATGCAGAAGACAGGAACCCGGCCTGCAGGTTGGGCTCAACCGCCAGCTAGGGAGAACTCAAGAGAACGCGCGTGTCCCAGGCCTTGGGTCCGGCCACCTGCTAAGGAGGGCTCCGAGGCTGACACGTGTCCGCAGGCTCTAAGTCTCACTACTGGTCGAGAGTGGCTCTGGAGCCGCCACGTGTCCGATGGTGCCAGACCCGGCCCCCCGCTAGGGAGGGATCCGGCACTGCCACGTGTCCGGGACCCCTCAAGCCACGTCTCTCACTAGAGAGAGCTCCGGAGGTGCCATGTGTCCTACGGCTCCGGGCCCGACCTCCAGCATGGGAGGCTCCGGTGCTGCCACGTGGGTAGCAACTCCAGACCTCCCCTCCTGCTAGAGAGAGATCCGGTGCTTCCATGTGTCCTACGGCTCCGGACTCCTCGCTTCTCCACAAGACTGCTCTAGTGACGACGCGTGTCCTGGGGGCCAGCCACCCGTACGCCGCGCCGACAGGCAACGGGCAGATAGCCAAGGAGTAAAGAGGAAGGTGCGCTATCACGCCTAGCATTCAAGGCTCGTGCCTTCCCCAAAAGCATGGCTCACGGAGCACGCCTCCGTCCTCCGCCTGTTGACCATTACGGTGACAGGACAGGGCGGCGAGGCATGATAGTGGAACAGTGTCGTCCAGTGGCACAGGGACGCTCAATAGAGCGAGGAGATGCGGCGACAATACGGGTACTTCATCATCACCTGCTACCCAGTCAGAAGCGCCCAGCGCGCCAGGCGGCGCGCCTTAACTCCTCCGACAGGGACGTTGCCTATAGCTCATGTATAGGGATCAGGCAGCCACGAGGCCACCTGTCAGGCCCTGGACCACATTGAAACTGCCCTGGCCTTGGGCTATAAAAGGACCGGGGCAGCCTGCGGGCAGCGCATTCCGGGATCACACTCTCGGCCCCGGGACCGATTCGCACCTAGCACACTCTCACACTCATACGCGCAAGCAATACAACAAGCACTCCCGTGGACGTAGGGTATTACGCTCCGGCGGCCCGAACCATGTAAAGCCTCGTGTTCCTATCGCCGTTGTGCTCTGGCCTTCGAAACCACTAGCCCCTCCTAAAAAAGAACCTCCACGGGCTGCTTCCGAGCAGACCGGGGGAAGTGTCGCAGGAAAACACTTCGACAAGTGCTTAGAACAGCTAAGCCCTGGAGGATCCTGCTACTCTCGTCATCTGGGGCAGGTCCCTGCCTTCTAGTACAGCCTGTTTCCTCCTGTGAGGGGAGCCTGAAGTGATAAAGTTTTGCCTTGCCCTGTGCATTCACCCTTTACAAATTGTGCTTACTCATGCATACCAACTGTAAACGGGCACACCACGTGTCCTTGGCCCTGAGGTCAGCCCTGGTGCTGCCACGTGCGCTTGAGTTTCGGAGCCGACGCATGCCATGGGCTCCGGTCTGAAGCCTCCCCGCTGAGGTGGAACCCGGAGCTGCCATGCATCTCCTAGCTCAGAGCCTACTCCCTGCCGAGGATAGCTCCGTAGCTCACACGTGCCCTGGGCTCCAGTCCGAGCCTCCCCGCTGAGGTGAGGTCCGGAGCTGCCATGTGTCACCTAGCTCAGAGCCTCCTCCCTGCTGAGGGTAACTCCGGAGCTCACACGTGCCCTGTGCTCCGGTCCAAAGCCTCCCCGGTGAGGTGAGGTACGGAGCTGCCACGTGTCTCCTGGCTCAGAGCCTCCTCCCCCTAAGGATAGCTTCGGAGCTTACACATGCCCTGGGCTCCAGTCCGAGCCTCCCTGCTGAGGTAAGGCCTGGAGGTGCCACGTGTCACCTAGCTCCGGAGCCTTCACCCTACTAAGAAGAGTTTCGAAGCTGACATGTGCCCTAGGCTCCGGACTGAGTCTCTCGCTGAGGTAAGGTCCGTAGCTGCAACATGTCTCCCTGGGACAAGCTGAAGACAAGGGCCGAACTTCCCTCGAGTCCTTGCGTTGCCAAGAATCCAGAAGGAGTGGTAGCCACTGTCTCGGAGCGCCCTGGGTCCTTACGCTGCTAAGGACCCGGAGGAACAGGCTCAGGACATCGACAAAGAGCTATCCACGTCGGCTAAGTCATTCCCGACCCTTGCGCTGCCAAAGGTCCGAAGTCTACATCGACAACTCAGGACAATACAAGACTTGAAACAACGAGTTTTCATTAATGACAGAGTTCCGGCATACAAAAGCAGATACAAGGCAACTAAGGAACTTAGCAGCTACAAGTCGAGCAATCTTCTGCTCCATGGCATACTTGGTTGTCCCCCAAGCCAATCTCTATGCATAATGACGGTCACCTGCTATAAGACCGAGGACGGCGGCAAACATATGAGTCTGATGCCTCAATTCTTGTCAGGCATCACCGATCTGCTGCACCAAGACATTGGTGACATCCAGTGTTGTGCGGGCCAAACGCCATCTATGGAAGATTTGGTTGTCCATAATAGTGCCTGATGAAGGAAGACCACTCTAGACTTAATCTTCTTCCGGTGCCGGCAGATCGCCCTTATCTAGCAAGGCGCCTAGAGGACATGTCTCACATGACACCAGCATAGAGACACCCTGTGAATCAAGGATCCTGTCCTCGATAGCTTCCCTTACCATCGGTGTGCCATTCGGATGGCTTGTGCTTATATCTGGGACCATCAAGGAGAAGGACGCCTTAGAGAGCCGCACCGAAAGCCGCACACACACAAACATCTCACAAAAGTGGACGAAGACGGCTACCGGTGTAAGAGCACAAGGTGGACAAGAGTGCTGGGAAGCGGAGGCTTCCAGCGTGCAAGAGGAGGACAAAGGCCGCATAATGAAGGAGGGCACCAGTCAACACCGAAAGGCCTCCTTTTATACACATCTGCAACCTCTGGCAGGACAGCAGGTGCGACGATTGGGCTTCCACCTCTACAGGTCACGGGCTATTCACCTCCCCCAATGATGGTAGGATCCTGGTCCACCCGTCGCACACTAGGGGTTGGGCGGGTAGCCTCTTGGGAACGTCCGGCGGTTCCCGAGAAGAGCGGCGCGGTGGAGCTGTAGCAACCAACACGTTTGTTGCCGCAGTAAGTGCCCCGAGGGACGCGCGCTCCGGCGAGCTTGTTGTCCCGACTGAACATGTTGACGTCGTCGTTGACACCCAGGGAGTAGAGGTAGTTGAGATATGATTCCCTACTAATATAGGGAACTTGCTATCTTGGGGGGGGAGGGGGCAAGTACATGGATCATGTGTCCCCAGTCCAGACCCGACCATTGATGTTGTTGCACTGCCATGTCGCATCGCAGTCTAGTTACGTCCCATGCCAAACGTCAATGTCTGATGCCTTGCGTGGGATTGGGATGTAATGAGTCAAGCTCAAGCAAATTTAAATATATGTGTCAGAGTGTGTGAGCCGCGACACTTCTCCTGACCTCCTCGGAAGCAGCCCACGAGGTTCTTTGATCGGAGGGGGCTTGGCGCCCTACGCGACCTGGGATCAAGGGAGCGGATGAACACCGAGATTTATGTGGTTCGGGCCGCTAGAGCGTAATACCCTACGTCCACGGGAGTGTTTGTTCTATTGCTTGCGCGTGTGTGCTTGTGCGTTGCGAGATCTAGGATGCGAACCCCTTGTTGGGTGGTCACCCCGGTCCTTTTATAGTCCAAGGCCGGGGTGGTTACAACAAATCTTGGGGCCCGACACGTGGCCCCAAAGCTATGTGAATCCTATACATGATCTAGGGCTTCGTCCTCTGAGTAGACTGGTTGATGGGGGAGTTAAGTCCCACCGTCTGGCGCGCTGAGCGCCCCTGTCCTTTTGTCAGGTAGTGATGAAGACGCCGTCTTGTGGCCACGTCTTCTCGCCCTGCTCGGCCTGCTCCGTGCCGTTGGGTGGCACTATACTACTATCAAGCCTTGTTGTCCTGGGCCTCCATCTCTCCCGCGTGGTGGTCTTCTGATCTTGCTTTGGGGGGACACGAGCTCCGGACCTTTTGGGGGACGTCAACCTTGGGGGTCCTGGGAAAGCTGGTGTTCCAGAACCACCTCACGGACCGGAGCCCTGTGGCCTGCACAAGCACTAGAAGAAAGGGGTAACCGTTCTGTACAGTTGTATTTTCCTTGTTCGCTGGCCCCATTATGGCTTATAGTCCTCTATTAAGCTACGGGACCTGGGCAATTTGGTGTAGTAGTTTCTGGACCATGGTTACCAGCCTACTCAGGGCAATGTGTCATCCGGGGCCCTAGCACTTGGTTGCTGCGCTGAAGAGGCAGGGTGTGCACGCTAGGGGTACGGAACCAAGCATAGCAGGCTACACACCCTGGACCTCCCACTGGCATGGCATTCCGAAGGGAGGGGCGTCCTTCTGGCACCAGGGAACCCGAGCAGGAAGGTAACTAATAGGGTCCGGAGACAACACAGGTGCCTCAAGCATTTTCGCCTTGTAGCGGGACGGCATAATCTTGGCGAGGAGCGAGACAGAGAAACACAACTACGTACACGTCAAGAGGCACGCAAAAATATATGCAAGCTTCAAAGGAAAGCTGCAAAAATATAGATGTGCATAAGGTACATGAGGGAAGTCCAGCCCTTGTCCTTGGCTTGCCGTAGCTGGCACTCCGAGTCTCCTGCTCACTGCCGCAGAGGTCCAATGTCACTGGATGTGGCAGGACATCAGCATCGGCCCCCCTAGGAGGTCCGAGATGCCAAGGACCTGTGTGGAACTGCAGACATGACAGGAAGAGGGAGTAGTTGTGCTCTCTGGTTACTCCTCCTTGTTTGGTAGCTTTACTGTGGCTTATGGTCCTCAGCTAAGCTACGGGGCTTGGGTAATTTGATGTGGGTCATTCATGATATGGTTAAATCCTTGCTCAAGGGTATGAGCCATCCGGTTCCCGGTACCGAGCTGTAGCGCTGGAGAGGCAGGGTGTGCATGCTAGGGGTATGGAACAAGGCATAGAAGGATACACACCCTGGACCTCCCGTTGGCGTAAGCCTTTCAGGGGAGGGACCATTTGGTGCCATAGGGCCCCCGAGCAATGAGACAACCACAGGACCCCAGGTACGCCACAGGTATCTCAAGCAGACCCACCTGCACAAGGATAACACATCTCTTGCTACGGTTGAACACAAGAAAAAGTGTCTGGCCACATGGCCGGAGCGGTATGAAAATAAAGCATGTAAAGAGTATTGGGGCAATGTTCGGGGTCCGGTTACTTTTCTTATCCGTATGCATGTTCTTTCCGGCCCCCAAGTACTCAGTTATAGCGCATGGGAGGCAGGATGTGCACGCTAGGGGTACGGAACAAAACATAGCAGGCTACACACCCTGGACCTCCCGCCGGCGTTAACCTTTCAGCGAGGAGACCTTCCAGCACCATGGGACATAGGACAAGTATGTGAGACAGGCTCCGGACATGCCATTTATAGTTGTTATGCATGAAGAAGCACAAACAATAAAGAAGGTACGCAGAGTAGGATAAACTTTTCTTATTGCTGGCTTCCTTCAGGTGACAGGAGGAAACAGGCTGTGCAAGAAGGCAGCGACCCGCCCCGGATGACAAGAGTAGCAGGACCCTTCCTGGGCTTAGCTATTCTAAGCGCTGTTCTTAGACACTATGACACCTTTACAAAGAAAGAGAAAAAGAAAAAAACATCCTACCACTGCAGCACCGGATCTCTCCCTGGCAGGAGAGGAGGTCTGGCACTACAGGATTCCCGTAAGCATACGACGAACAAAACCATCATATATAAGACCAAGGCCGTCGTATATAATCTATATACGACGGCTGGAGGTTATATACGACGGTTTGTGGCAGTCGTATATATCTAGTCATATATAATCTTATATACGACGGCACCGTCATATATAAGACCATATATACGACGACCCCTAATATACGACGGCCCGTTTCATAGAGAAGGGCCAGTGGGCTGGGCCATTATATACGACAGTCCTGGGCCATGGCTGTCGTATATAAGGCCTTATATACGACGGTCTGGGCCTAGCCATCGTATATTATTTAGGCTTATATACAACGGTCTGGGCCTAGCCGTCGTATATTATTAGGCTTATACACGATGGCCCTGTATAGATACCATCGTATATAAATCATACATGCCGTCGTATATAAGGTTTTCCATTAAAAAAAATAGAAAATGGCTAACCTGGCTCGATGGCCAGCTACACAGACAATCACAAAACAGATTCACATCCACATCCACATCCACAATAACAAAGTGCAATAGTACACATCCATTTTACGACGTCTGACATCCACAATCAAAAAAAATTCATAAATCTATTCATTACTAGCTCCACTACCTCCGGGGGCGAAGAAGTCATCCTGCCGCGGCGAATCTGGCGCCTATAGCCACGGTGATGGAGTCTGAGCCTCCGTCCCTGATCCCTGCGAAACACGGTGACATATGTATAAGTTTACAATGGTGTTTTCATATTCAATTGTTTAGTTGAACTTAATGTAACTTCCTTTTTGTACCTGTACTCTAGGAAACTGCTCCTGTGGTGGCGTCGGCTGCAGCACGAACGGCGGTGGCTGCCACAACGGTATCTGGATTTGCTGCCCTTGCTGTCGAGCTAGCATCTGTCATTTCAAACATTACAATTTACATTCTATTGAAATGCAATATAATTAAAGTACAATTGTTAGTTTCTTACTTCCATTGTTGCTTGCATCTGTGCCATATAGGACACATGGTACGCCATGGCGGCCCTGTTGTTCTCTCGCTCCCTCGCCAAGGCCTCCTCCTACCGGGCCAAGCTCTCCCGAAGCGCCATCACCTCGAGATCTCTCTCGGTGACACGGCAGTTAGAGGAGCCTGCGCCAGCAGCTGAAGACTGCGAGGAGCCGCCTCTCGCAGGACGTGCCTCCCTGGAGCCGATGACTCCAGAGAATATGGCAAGCCTATAAAAAAACGAATTAATTGAAGGTAAAATCAAATAATCTTGAATTGAAAATAATGAAAGTAAATGAATTCACCTTCCGTGTGCTTTTCCACCTCCGCTTGCATACGTGGCTTGAGGGTTGATGTTGGGGGAGTTTTCCCAATCGAACCCTTCGCCGTGTATCTTCACAGCCTCTTGCCCGTACCTAGTCTGAAAAACAATAAAATTGTATAAGTTCAACAACATATATAGTTTCAACTAATTTGCGAGGTCATGAAACTTACCAGGGGCCCCGCTGCATACTTACTGCACTGCTCCGGCTAAGAAGGGTCAGCGTGACCTCTCCTATAGACCGCAGTAGCGCTCGGTCGCACGCCGGTCTCCTTTTCCTGTGAACATATGTTAGTACGAACAATACTACATTATGAATATAAAAAACCACCAAGAAACTTACCATTCGTTTAGCCATCCGCACGAAACCCTGGACGCACATATCGTGCTTCCCCGAGCTCCCTCTGGCATCTCGAGCCTTCTTGGACTTAGCGATGAACTCATCGCTAGCCCAATACCTGCAAAGGGCTCGGTAATCTTCAGTTCGTCCCTGTAACCAAGGGACACTAACCTGCACACATGCATAGTTCATTAGATGTTACTTACCAAAAGTAATGTGAATAATTTAAAGAATACACAACTTACCTCTGCGTACTGCTCCTCCGTCAAGTACGTGTCGGAGGCGTCTCTAAACGAACCAACCTCGTGGTCGTGGAGCTTCAAGTAGTCGTTAACTACTTGACTCCGAGCGTTCGAAAGCATTTGCATAACAAGCTTCCGAGCGTTCACTTCAAACACGGAGCGGGCGTGATCCATCTGCTCGGACGGGTCCTCAAGGCGGTACCTCAGCTGTAGGAAGCCAACACAGTTCGACATACGCACATTAATATTTAAAGGAACATAAAGAGTTGAAACTTCAAATATTTATGAAAGTTACTTTTCAATAAATCTGCCCACACGACTCCCTGTAGGTTGTCATTCTCCTGGTGAGGATCGGGCGCGTAGTTGTCCCACGACGTAGCTGCACGTCCATCGATCGCACCGGGGTAGTGCAGACGCACTAAGTTCCCGATGCAACCGTTCACCGTCCTGTTGTGTTTCTGGCCATCGTACGAAAGGTCCTTCCAAGGACTAAAAAGATATTTGTTAAGTCATTTAGTAAGACCATAGTCTTTGAGAATAAATAGAAATGAATACTTTATCAATGCGTTACCTGTCTCCAACCGGACAAATAATTACCAGCTCACTAGGAATCTATGGAGGACCAAAAGTTACTCCTCCTCGTACATCTCCTCCGCTGCGGCACCACGTCTGGTGACCTAGAAGGCTGATCACCAGACGTGTCCTCGGGCTGGGTGCCCTTGGGCTGGCTGCTTGAGGGCTAGGTGCCAGAGGGCTCGTTCCCCGAGGGCATGTGTCACACCCGGTTTTTCCGAAGAACAACCAAGTGAATATCACATGTATGCCAGGATCATTTTCTCATACATGTGATGACAAATAGTGAAGCATCATTTATTACAAGCCAGGTGTCGAATATAAGTAAGTCTTACATAGTAAATGTCTCGATGGACAATAATAAGTTCATCACAAGTAAATAAACTAGCAGCGGAATATTATTCTTTAGGGCTCCATCACAGGCGTTGCCCGGGGGTCTTCATGAACCTAAAAACCTTCCTCGGGTCCAAAGTCTTGGTCGTTATACACCACCTCATTATCTTGACCTGAGCAGCAATATAAACCAACAAATATGCAAGGTTGAGTACCAATGGTACTCAGCAAGTGTGGGAAAATTATATCATGCATGGCTAGAACAAGGAGAGGTTGAACTCATGGTTAAAGCACTACGCAATTAATACCTATCACCTTAGCTTATTAAGCACCTACATTACTACACAGGTGAAATGGTCCCAATCTCCCATCCCATCATCATAACCAAATAACCATAACATCATTTCCAATGTTAAGCTCCCCGCTTAACATCCACAACTCCCAAAAACCTTCACTCCTCTAATCATGAATAAGTCCAGGCCGCTCTTAACCGTGAGCACGGCTGTCAAGACAGTTTTGACTCTGCAGAGTTTGTACCACTGTACCCACAAGTAGTGATTTCATCCCCCGTTGCCGGGTGGACTAAAAGAACCTCCATTATGCCAGTGGCTACGATCCACATTCACACTTCCCAGGTGTGTGGCCAAGAGATCACTACGAGGCCTTTACAAAGGGATTCCCGACGAGCGTGGGCCCACTGAGGTTTCACCCCTAACAGCATACAAGAGGCTCCAACCCCGCTGCAGTGGCCCCCTCTTGAGCCTTGCGGTTCATATGGTAGTCCAGCTGACACCCTTCTCCCCGCACCATCCAACACACCCATACTACGCCGGGGATACACCTAATTAATTGGCCAAGCTGCCCCATCTCAGCATGTGGTTGGCACTGTAAAGCCGGGTTACATGCTCCATGAACCGGTCCTTAGGATCCAGGCAAGTACTAAACACAAACCCAAGTCTCGTGCACCCAGCACACAACCAAAACATCCAACTTGCCTTGATCCCTACCTCTACATAACTCACAATATCTCATTCAGGAGTATGGTAATATAAACTGATGATTTCATGTCCCAAACATCCCATTCTAAGCATGGCTAAGCATATGCATGGACATAAATAACATGACAAAATAAATCCCAACCCAAGCTACAAGGAAAACAAGGTAATGCAACTCTAGGGAAACTTCCTAGCATGGGTTTCATATTTCATTTGACAATGCAAATAATTCTATCTACACATCCTAGCATAGGATCAAAGTGGTCAAGGACACTTGCCTCCTTCTTGCTGCTCTTGAAATGGGTAGTCCTGATCTTGGAAACTGATAGCTTGCTCTTGAACAGGTTCTACTTCATACCATCACACATAGCAAAAGGAAAACAACAATCATAAGACATAGTTCACACTTCTACTTCATACAAACCACACATTCACATTTATGAAAATTTTTTTACCATTTTATGTGTTGTGGATACTCTATGTGTGTTGATTTGGGGCTTGCACACACTTTTATTTACATGTGTATGATTCCTACTTTGGTGTTCATATTTATACTCACATACTATATATATATATATATGTATATATGTGTGTTTCAGTTTTAAATAAATTCCTTATATATTAAACTACCAAGTATGTATGAAGAGTATTTTTCTTCTCCATATGTGCCTTCATAATTTCTATCAACCCTAAACTGAATTCTTTGTACTTTAGAAACTCCATTTATCATTTACTAGTTTCTATATTTTCAGATTTATATTCTTATGCATAATTGTGCATTTTATTATTAAATTAGTAATACACACTCCCTAAACAGATTAGGTTCTGGTCCTAAATAATTTAAGATCATATTTTGGACCTTGGCTTCTGATGTATACTATTTCATAATTATTTTTCCTATTTTTCTTTAACTATTCTTTACTTAAGAATGTGTCCCTATACTATTAAATGTGAATAATATATGAAACAGATTTATTTCAGTCCCAAAAATATATTTTTATCTCACTCCAAAGTTTTCTAAGTACTGAGAAAGTTTTTAATAATTTTGACAATTAGGTTTGTCCCCCTTTTTAATATTTAAACACTAGTTACATATTCAATTTTCTAAATTAAATACTAAACAGGGCTAAAATAATGAATTCACCCCATTACAGGGTATATAATATTATTTTCATAATCTCCAGGGGTCTAGCTACACTTTTCAGAGGTGTTTTTCTTAATTTCTATTAAGTCTAGGGCTAAAACTGATTTTTAAATGAATTTACATGATTTTCTGGAGTTCCAGGGGCTAGATCTGAAGTTTCCGGGGCTAGCTCTCAATTCCAGAGAACCCCAGGGGGTAGCACGTAAGAATTCCAGTCTTTATAACGCGGGGCTGACGTGGACCGTCTGATTTTAAACCGACGGCTGAGATTATAACATCGAACCGGTACGTGGGGTTTTAAAGTCTACCGTGCGATTTAAAATAAACGGCGCACAAGCGGCCACGTCGCTCTGATCGAGCGCGGGCGGCGCTGCCGGCGGCGCACGGCGGCGGGAAGCGGCGATCTCGCCGGAAACTTTCGGATCCTCGAGAATTCTGCCTAGAACTGTGATCTTATGGCCTAGATCGGTAGAGGGGAGGTCAGGGATCTCACCTCGGGGGTTTTCTCGAGCTCGGGGGTCCTGGAAAGTGCTCGGCAGCGAGGTCCGAGGCAAAACCACGGCGAATCTCGTCGGAGCTGGATTTGCACCGTAAGTCTTCGGGTTTTCTGCACCTACAAAGTTCCCCGGAGGCGGTGGATCAAGACCAACGAGTTAGATCAGAGTTTCCGAGCTTAGATCGGCCAGAATTCACCGGCGAAGTCTCGGTGCTCACCGGAGTGAAAATCGGCGATCGCGTGAGAAAAACTGATCGGATCGGTTGTTTTTATAGCCGGGGGAGGGCGGTGGTTCTGTTGTGATCGAGTTAGAGTCCTCAGGGTCCAGAATTCGGCTGCGAGACGCGGTTTCCCGATCGGTTGCGATCGCGCGCGCGGGGGAGAAGTCCGGGGTCGCGGGGTTAGGGATGACAGGCGGGTCCCACCCGTCAGCGAGGGGCAGCGCGGCGCGCGCGGGGGCGGGCTGCGCGGGGGTTTGCTGGGCCGGCTGGGGTTTCGGCCCACTGGCCAGTTTTTTTCCGGTTTTCCTTTTTCTTTTTCCATTTCTTTTCTGTTTTGAGTCTAATTTGAATTCCAGTTTGAATTTGAATTTTTGCAAAACATGCAACACGTCCAAAAATTTCTAAATTCCCCTCTGAACATGGTTTATGGTTCTAAATCAAAATTTGAGTTTTGACTAAAAATTTGGGGTGTTACAGCTCTACCCCCCTTAAAAGAAATCTCGTCCTCGAGATTGGTGTTTCTAAGAAAACAATTCCGGAAATTGTGCCTTAAGCTCATCTTCCCGTTCCCAGGTGGCTTCCTCTTCTAAGTGATGCTTCCACTGCACCTTGCACATCCTGATTCTCTTATTTCTGGTGAGGCGTTCCATCGTCTCCAAAATCTTGTATGGTTGCTCGGCATAAGACAAATCCTCAGCTACATCCACTTCATTCATGGGTAACACCTCCTCAGGCGTCCTCAGACATTTCTTGAGTTGCGACACATGGAACACATCGTGCACGTCCGACAGATGAACCGGCAACTCTAGTTGGTACGCCACTTCGCCTTTTCTTTCCAAAACTTGAAAGGGTCCGATGTATCGAGGTGACAACTTCCCTTTCACCTTGAACCGACGAAGTCCTCTGATAGGGGACACCTTGAGATAAACATAGTCTCCCACGTTGAAAACGAGCTCTCTTCTTCGTACATCAGCATAACTCTTCTGGCGTGTCTGTGCTATCCTCAAGTTGTTGCGAATCTCTCTCACCTTTGCCTCGGCTTCTTGTAGCACTTCTGGACCAAACACCTTACTTTCTCCTGTTTGGTTCCAAAATAGGGGAGTTCTGCACTTCCTTCCATACAAAGCTTCAAACGGTGACATCTTCATACTAGCTTGATAACTGTTGTTATAGGAAAACTCCGCATACGGTAGGTTCTTGTCCCAACTCCTATTGTTTTTGAGTGCACATGCCCTTAACATATCTTCAAGGATCTGATTGGTTCTCTCCGTCTGCCCGTCAGTTTGGGGATGATAGGCAGAGCTGAAATTCAGATGGGTTCCCATGGTTTCATGCAACTTCTGCCAAAACCTCGAGGTGAACTGTGTCCCTCGGTCCGACACTATCTTCTTTGGCACTCCATGGTAACACACAATCCTTGACATGTACAATTCTGCCAATTTGGATCCGCTGTAGCTTTCTTTCACCGGAATGAAATGAGCTACCTTGGTTAGCCGATCAATAATGACCCATATTGAATCATACCCGGATTGGGTCCTAGGCAATCCCACGACAAAATCCATGCTGATTTCTTCCCACTTCCATTCAGGCACTTTGAGTGGTTGCAATAATCCCGCGGGTCGTTGATGTTCCGCTTTCACCAACTGACATGTGTCACATAGGGCAACATGTTCCGCGACATCTCGCTTCATGCCATACCACCAATACCTGCCTTTGAGGTCCTGGTACATCTTCGTACTCCCAGGATGAATGGAATAGTCAGAATCGTGAGCCTCCTTCAAAATTAATTCACGGATCTCCTTTACTTCTGGCACACAGATCCTTTTCCCGTGCCACACCGTTCCCTGTTCATCCTCTCTAAAACCAGGAGCTTTATTTTCCTTGATAAGCTTTCTGATCTCTTGTATCTTCTCATCATTCTTTTGGCCCTCGCGTATGTCTTGCTCGAGTGTGGAGTCCACTTCCATGGCGATGGCTTCACCACTATTTACTAGACATAGATTGAGCCTTATAACCTCGTCCTTCAATTCTGCAGGCATGTCCTTCAAGCTCAACTTATTGACCTGCACTTTCCGACTCAAAGCATCGGCCACGACGTTTGCTTTCCCGGGATGATAGTTGATGCCCACATCAAAGTCATTGATTAGCTCTAACCATCTCCTTTGTCTGAGGTTGAGATCAGGCTGTGTGAATATGTACTTCAAACTCTTATGATCCGTATATATCTCTGTCCTCTTCCCCATCAAATAGTGCCGCCAAATTTTCAACGCGTGTACCACTGCAGCTAGTTCTAGGTCATGTGTAGGATAGTTCTTCTCGTGCTTCCGAAGCTGCCGGGATGCATACGCCACGACATGTCCTTCTTGCATGAGAACACATCCCAACCCGTTTCCAGAGGCATCGCAGTACACTGTGAAATTCTTCTGCATATCTGGCATAACCAACACTGGGGCTGTTGTCAATCTCTTCTTCAACTCCTGAAAGCTCGTATCGCACTGTGGCGTCCAGGTGAATGTGATTCCCTTTTCCAACAGTTTGGTGAGAGGTCTCGAGATCTTGGAGAATCCCTCAATAAACCGTCGATAGTATCCAGCCAATCCCAAAAAGCTTCGAACTTCCCCGACATTTTCAGGGGTTTTCCACTTCTGGATATCTTCGATTTTGGCGGGATCTACGGAGATTCCTCCCTCCGAGATTATATGTCCTAAAAAAGGAACTCTCTTCAGCCAAAACTCACACTTGCTCAACTTAGCATATAGTTGGTGTTCTCTCAGCCTCTGTAACACCAACCTTAGATGTTTCTCATGTTCTTCTTCATCTTTGGAGAAGACGAGAATATCATCTATGAAAACCACCACAAATTTGTCCAGATATTCCATGAATACCTTGTTCATGAGGTACATGAAATATGCCGGGGCATTGGTTAGTCCGAAAGGCATGACAGTGTATTCATACAGTCCGTACCGAGATACGAAAGCTGTCTTGGGAATATCAGATTGCCTTATCTTGAGTTGGTGGTATCCCGACCTGAGATCAATTTTCGAGAACACGCAAGCTCCCCTCAACTGATCAAACAAGTCTTCAATGCGGGGTAATGGATACTTGTTCTTGATGGTCACCTCATTCAAGGCACGGTAATCCACGCATAACCTTTGAGTTCCATCTTTCTTAGGCACAAATATTACCGGAGCTCCCCATGGTGAGGAACTAGGGCGAACATACCCTTTTTCCATCAATTCCCTCAAATGATCCTTGAGCTCTTCTAGCTGCTTGGAGTCCATTCGATAAGGTCTCTTGTATATCGGGGCTGTTCCCGGTACTAGCTCGATTGCGAATTCCACGTCACGGTCGGGAGGCATTCCTGGCAACTCCTCCGGAAAAACATCTGGATATTCCCTGATAGTCCTGATTTCCTCAACTTTCACCTCCACTTGATTTAATTTAATGTCTCTCCTAGGCTCGTGTATCGTTATGAACTTTACTCTTGCGCCACTAGGGTGAGTTAGTTCCACCGTTCTGGTCGAACAATGGATGATTCCTTTATGTTTGGTCAACCAATCCATACCCAAAATAATATCTATCCCTTGTGAATCGATCACTATGAGGTTAGCGGTAAATACTACCCCATTAATGTCTAGGTTCACTTTGGGACACACTTGTCTTGTCCTTATTTCTCCACCTGGAGAGTTTACCGCTAGCATATGGTTCATTTGTGTGGTTGCTAGGTCATGCTTCTTAACAAACCCTTGAGCAATGAACGAATGGGTAGCACCAGAATCAAACAGCAGAGTTGCAAGGTGTAAATTGGCAGGAAACTTACCAACTACCACGTCGGGTGCCTCTTGTGCTTCCTCCATAGTGACGTGGTTCACCCGTCCTCTCATTACGTTCTGCTGCTGTGGCTGCGTGGGCTTCTTCTTTGGACACTTATGGGCGTAGTGCCCCACTTCACCACAGCTGAAACATTGCACCCCAATCTTAGATGCTTGGCCCTTGTTGTCTTGGGGTTGGTTTGGGGGTCCTTGCACTGCTGGTCGAGGTGGATATGCGGGGCGAGGCTGCTGCACAAACTGACGTTGCGGCTGTGCTGGTGCTGCGGGAGGCCTGTAGTTTGGGTTGTACCCTCTTGGTGCTGAATAGGGTACCGCAGCACGGCTCGTCTGCCCCGTAGGTTGCTGCATCATACGTGGGTGGGTGTTGCTCCCTGAGGCTTGATGTGACCACCCAGCCTTCCTCTTATTCTCATTTTCCAGGGCCTTTAGCTTTCTTTCCACCACAAACGCTCTGTCCACCATCTTTTGAAAGCTTTCATACTCATTGGAGGACATTGCACACTGCATTTCTGCGGTAAGTCCTTCCACGAAACAATCTTGTTTCTGCTCATCTGTCTCTATGTCTCGTGGAGCATAACGGGATAGTTGAGTGAATTTAGTAAGGTTTCCCTCACCGTCATGTTTCCCTGCTGCAGTCCCAAAAACTCTTTCCTCTTGTTTTTGAGTTCACCTCTTGGGATGTAATGGTTGCGGAAGCTACGCTTGAACTCTTCCCAAGTGATGCTCTCCGGGTCATGATGGGCGGCCACGTAGGCGGTCCACCAATCAGCAGCAGGTCCTTGCAATTGATGAGAGGCAAACAGCACCCTCTCATACCCTTGGCATTGTATGATCCTCATCTTACTTTCAATGGTCTTCAGCCAATCATCTGCCTCCAGGGGTTCAGCAGCACTTGCAAACTTTGGAGGTTGAGTTCCTAGAAACTCACTCAACCTTGGTTGGCGTGGTGCAGCTTGTGGAGGTGGAACTTGATGCAAGTTGGCCACTACTTGAGTCAAGTTCTGGATGAGCTGATTTTGATTCTCCAGCATTTGGTGGAGAGGATCAACTTCTTCACGGCGACCACCCCGGTTCTGGCCTCCAGAAAGATGAGAGTTGCATGCCTCATCATTGTTGTTGGCGGGGTTGGCAGCACGTCCTTTTCCTCTTCCGGCCATCTGGTAGAATCAACAAATGTTAATTTGAAAGCATTTAGTATCATCTTACTACTTTCACTTGTTTGTACTCTGAAGTGTTGAAGTTTTGTTAAAATCTTACGAGGGTTTTATATCTCACACCCAATAAATGCACTATTATTTCCTGTGGGTTCACACACCAAAGCAAAACAATCTGAAGACGAGGCTGTGGACACTTGCTCATGGCTTCCACAACTCACGTCACACACCAAGCATTATCACACCATTAACTACGTAACGACTCGACTACTCGACCTCTTGCTAGCTAGGGGAAAGACTCTACACTACTCATCCTCTTGAGCTGGCTCCTCGGGATCTTCCTCCTCATTTCGGCTACCTTCTGACTCTGCTTTGGGGGGGGGGGGAGGCTGCTAGTGGAGAAGTGCGACGACGCCTGATCGCTCGGCGATCCGGGGAGTCAGGGGTCCATGGATCACTTATGGTGACACACAGTTCATTCCCATCTCCTCTTTCTCTCGCCTTTAAGCAAGCTCGCAGCAATGCCTCTGTCTCCTTCAGGGTATCTCGGACATCCTGAAGCTCTTGTTGACACTCCTGCAGTCGAGTGCTGAGCATAGCAGCATCCTCCAAGCACAAGTCCATGTGCTCATGGGAAGTCCCTTGCTGCACCGGTGGGTACTTGTACTCCGTGGTACCACTCTCACGTTGGAGAACATACATGTACTCAGTTTTGTCCAAGTGGCGACGATAGATGTGGCTCTGGCAGGTGATGGCCTCCCAAGTGACATCTCTTTCCGCGTCAACTTGTGTTGCTCGACAAGCTGGAGAGTGGTGGATCTTAAGCAGCTGATTTTCATGTATAATCCTCATCTCCGAACTCCATTCTTCCCTCTTCTCACGGATGGTCCTGGTGGAGTTATAGTGGATGATGAGCTTGCCCGTATTGCCGGCGGCTTCGAGCATACGTCGAAGACGGCGCAACAAATCTCCCACCGCCAATCCGTAGGAAAGGTACGTCACTGGACGACCCTCCTCTCTTTCAGCAAGGGCAACTACGGGAACTCTCCCTCCCGTGGATTTACGAGCGGTGCGAACCATGCAAACCATCTAAAACAAAAGAATTTAAAATTAGGTTAGATAAGATTTCAAACAAAAATCCTATTTTTGAATGAAAGTTGGGGTAAGATGAAGGAAATGACTCTTTTGCTAACACTTTTTCACCCACACCTTGGAAAATAGTTTTTAAGAAAATAGGGCCCTTAAATACGTCCATTTCTACCTAGGTCCACGTTCCTACAGGCAACCTTGGCTCTGATACCACCTCTGTCACACCCGGTTTTTCCGAAGAACAACCAAGTGAATATCACATGTATGCCAGGATCATTTTCTCATACATGTGATGACAAATAGTGAAGCATCATTTATTACAAGCCAGGTGTCGAATATAAGTAAGTCTTACATAGTAAATGTCTCGATGGACAATAATAAGTTCATCACAAGTAAATAAACTAGCAGCGGAATATTATTCTTTAGGGCTCCATCACAGGCGTTGCCCGGGGGTCTTCATGAACCTAAAAACCTTCCTCGGGTCCAAAGTCTTGGTCGTTATACACCACCTCATTATCTTGACCTGAGCAGCAATATAAACCAACAAATATGCAAGGTTGAGTACCAATGGTACTCAGCAAGTGTGGGAAAATTATATCATGCATGGCTAGAACAAGGAGAGGTTGAACTCATGGTTAAAGCACTACGCAATTAATACCTATCACCTTAGCTTATTAAGCACCTACATTACTACACAGGTGAAATGGTCCCAATCTCCCATCCCATCATCATAACCAAATAACCATAACATCATTTCCAATGTTAAGCTCCCCGCTTAACATCCACAACTCCCAAAAACCTTCACTCCTCTAATCATGAATAAGTCCAGGCCGCTCTTAACCGTGAGCACGGCTGTCAAGACAGTTTTGACTCTGCAGAGTTTGTACCACTGTACCCACAAGTAGTGATTTCATCCCCCGTTGCCGGGTGGACTAAAAGAACCTCCATTATGCCAGTGGCTACGATCCACATTCACACTTCCCAGGTGTGTGGCCAAGAGATCACTACGAGGCCTTTACAAAGGGATTCCCGACGAGCGTGGGCCCACTGAGGTTTCACCCCTAACAGCATACAAGAGGCTCCAACCCCGCTGCAGTGGCCCCCTCTTGAGCCTTGCGGTTCATATGGTAGTCCAGCTGACACCCTTCTCCCCGCACCATCCAACACACCCATACTACGCCGGGGATACACCTAATTAATTGGCCAAGCTGCCCCATCTCAGCATGTGGTTGGCACTGTAAAGCCGGGTTACATGCTCCATGAACCGGTCCTTAGGATCCAGGCAAGTACTAAACACAAACCCAAGTCTCGTGCACCCAGCACACAACCAAAACATCCAACTTGCCTTGATCCCTACCTCTACATAACTCACAATATCTCATTCAGGAGTATGGTAATATAAACTGATGATTTCATGTCCCAAACATCCCATTCTAAGCATGGCTAAGCATATGCATGGACATAAATAACATGACAAAATAAATCCCAACCCAAGCTACAAGGAAAACAAGGTAATGCAACTCTAGGGAAACTTCCTAGCATGGGTTTCATATTTCATTTGACAATGCAAATAATTCTATCTACACATCCTAGCATAGGATCAAAGTGGTCAAGGACACTTGCCTCCTTCTTGCTGCTCTTGAAATGGGTAGTCCTGATCTTGGAAACTGATAGCTTGCTCTTGAACAGGTTCTACTTCATACCATCACACATAGCAAAAGGAAAACAACAATCATAAGACATAGTTCACACTTCTACTTCATACAAACCACACATTCACATTTATGAAATTTTCTTTACCATTTTATGTGTTGTGGATACTCTATGTGTGTTGATTTGGGGCTTGCACACACTTTTATTTACATGTGTATGATTCCTACTTTGGTGTTCATATTTATACTCACATACTATATATATATATATATATATATATATATATATATATATATGTATATATGTGTGTTTCAGTTTTAAATAAATTCCTTATATATTAAACTACCAAGTATGTATGAAGAGTATTTTTCTTCTCCATATGTGCCTTCATAATTTCTATCAACCCTAAACTGAATTCTTTGTACTTTAGAAACTCCATTTATCATTTAC
Organism: Neostapfia colusana; assembly: GCA_030760725.1. Lineage (NCBI taxonomy): Eukaryota > Viridiplantae > Streptophyta > Magnoliopsida > Poales > Poaceae > Neostapfia > Neostapfia colusana. The sequence continues at coordinate 65,570,060 of JASWHV010000016.1, forward strand.
TAGTTTCTATATTTTCAGATTTATATTCTTATGCATAATTGTGCATTTTATTATTAAATTAGTAATACACACTCCCTAAACAGATTAGGTTCTGGTCCTAAATAATTTAAGATCATATTTTGGACCTTGGCTTCTGATGTATACTATTTCATAATTATTTTTCCTATTTTTCTTTAACTATTCTTTACTTAAGAATGTGTCCCTATACTATTAAATGTGAATAATATATGAAACAGATTTATTTCAGCCCCAAAAATATATTTTTATCTCACTCCAAAGTTTTCTAAGTACTGAGAAAGTTTTTAATAATTTTGACAATTAGGTTTGTCCCCCTTTTTAATATTTAAACACTAGTTACATATTCAATTTTCTAAATTAAATACTAAACAGGGCTAAAATAATGAATTCACCCCATTACAGGGTATATAATATTATTTTCATAATCTCCAGGGGTCTAGCTACACTTTTCAGAGGTGTTTTTCTTAATTTCTATTAAGTCTAGGGCTAAAACTGATTTTTAAATGAATTTACATGATTTTCTGGAGTTCCAGGGGCTAGATCTGAAGTTTCCGGGGCTAGCTCTCAATTCCAGAGAACCCCAGGGGGTAGCACGTAAGAATTCCAGTCTTTATAACGCGGGGCTGACGTGGACCGTCTGATTTTAAACCGACGGCTGAGATTATAACATCGAACCGGTACGCGGGGTTTTAAAGTCTACCGTGCGATTTAAAATAAACGGCGCACAAGCGGCCACGTCGCTCTGATCGAGCGCGGGCGGCGCTGCCGGCGGCGCACGGCGGCGGGAAGCGGCGATCTCGCCGGAAACTTTCGGATCCTCGAGAATTCTGCCTAGAACTGTGATCTTATGGCCTAGATCGGTAGAGGGGAGGTCAGGGATCTCACCTCGGGGGTTTTCTCGAGCTCGGGGGTCCTGGAAAGTGCTCGGCAGCGAGGTCCGAGGCAAAACCACGGCGAATCTCGTCGGAGCTGGATTTGCACTGTAAGTCTTCGGGTTTTCTGCACCTACAAAGTTCCCCGGAGGCGGTGGATCAAGACCAACGAGTTAGATCAGAGTTTCCGAGCTTAGATCGGCCAGAATTCACCGGCGAAGTCTCGGTGCTCACCGGAGTGAAAATCGGCGATCGCGTGAGAAAAACTGATCGGATCGGTTGTTTTTATAGCCGGGGGAGGGCGGTGGTTCTGTTGTGATCGAGTTAGAGTCCTCAGGGTCCAGAATTCGGCTGCGAGACGCGGTTTCCCGATCGGTTGCGATCGCGCGCGCGGGGGAGAAGTCCGGGGTCGCGGGGTTAGGGATGACAGGCGGGTCCCACCCGTCAGCGAGGGGCAGCGCGGCGCGCGCGGGGGCGGGCTGCGCGGGGGTTTGCTGGGCCGGCTGGGGTTTCGGCCCACTGGCCAGTTTTTTTCCGGTTTTCCTTTTTCTTTTTCCATTTCTTTTCTGTTTTGAGTCTAATTTGAATTCCAGTTTGAATTTGAATTTTTGCAAAACATGCAACACGTCCAAAAATTTCTAAATTCCCCTCTGAACATGGTTTATGGTTCTAAATCAAAATTTGAGTTTTGACTAAAAATTTGGGGTGTTACAGCATGCTGCGCTGCGTACCCGTCTCCTGAGGTGCCGCTCTATGCTCGGACTCATAGTCCGAATCAGACTACAATGGTAAAGTAAGTAAGTTAAATTGAAAAAGTGATTTGAATAATTTTGTGTATCGTAGAAAAATTTACCTCTGTACGCTGCAAACTGACAACCATGTCCCGCAACTCCGGACACGCACTTAACAGCTGAGTGCGTCTGCTCCCACTGTAAGTGGAACCATAGAAGTAGTCGTCTCTCTCTTGCGGGGGTAGGAAACCCCTCACCCTCGGCGCCTTCTTCCCCTTTGAACCCATAGAACCCTTGCTCGACGACATCCTGTAAGCGATATTTAGTGAGTAATCAGTTAAAAATTTATTGTAAGCGATAATTAATGTTACTTTCATTTAAAAAACATTACTTGTAATCAGTTTCAAAATTCATCAACATCATGATCATCAACATCAAGATCTGTCGTCGTGAGCTATTTATGTTTCCGCTTTCGCATTGTAGATGTCTCTACATCTTCGACGTCTCCTACTAAGTTATCGAGTCCTGCACCAAGCTCGACGATAAAAGAGTCTGGCAACTCTTGTTCTTGGTAAACTTCCTCGGTGTCTCCACTATCATGATAACCATCATTTCCAGGAGTATACAAGCGCTCACGAGGATTCACCTTATATACCACCCACCAAGCACTAAACTTCTTACATGGATACGGTAGATAATACACTTGTTCCACTCGATGTGCAAGAACGTACGTATCTAAACCTTGTAAGCGTTCGTTGTGATTCACTTCCACCATGCCAAATTGATTTTCTCGAGTTCCATGATTGTTATCAAACCAATCACAATCAAAGAACACCACTCAAAGTTCTTTATTTCCAGTGAAAGTAAATTCCAGAATTTTGTTAATGATTCCATAGTAATTGGTTTCTTTCCCTTCTGAGTCGATTGCCCTCGTCACAACTCCGCAATTTGATGTTGCTGTGAGAGGACGAAGAGTTTTGAATTGAGTTGTACGGAATCAGAAGCCATTTACGTCATATCGACCATAGATTCTAACTTTCACTAATCCATAAGATAGTTGTCGTAAATCTTGATGGATGTCGGTGTTCACTAATACATAAGCTCGAAACCAGGATAAGAAATTAGGCTCTCCATTAATTCTAGCCCGTCGCATCGTTTCTACTTGCTTTCTCGTAGGTTGATGCCTATGTTTCCAGTTTTGGTTGTGAAACTCACTGTACACACAAAACATATGTTGTCGACATTAGCATACATATATTAGTAAATACAATAATCATCATAAATGTAAGAGAAACACTTACTCGAAATATTTCTCCATGCCATCGATATTAGCATACATGTAGAGTAAAGCAACAGTTCTTTCTCTTTCAGTAAAATCGTATGTCGTGCTGCTGCCAACAGTAGTTCCCCTCAATTCAAAAATAGAGAGATCACTAACTGGTGGTTCGTCATCTACATTGTATCAGCCGAAGTATTGACATTGTTTTCCTTCGTAAAATAGAAACTAGAAAAGTAAATTACTTCCTTTAGAGTAAATGCTTCGGCAATGCACCCTTCAATCCTTGCTCTGTTGCCAACCATAGTTTTCAGATATCTCAATGCTCTTTCAATATGGTACATCCATCTATATTGCACAGGACCACCAACTTTTGCTTCGAATGGAAGATGGATAAGAAGATGTTGCATTGGATTGAAGAAACCAGGAGGAAATATTTTTTTCCATCTTACATGAAAGTATAGGTATCTCATTCTCTAACTTCTCCATCATGTCTTTCATTATTTCTTTGGCACATAGCTTCCTATAGAATAGTGAGAGCTCAGCTAACATCTTCCACACCGCATCATCTAGATATCCCCGAAACATAACAAGTAAGAGTCTTTCCATTATTATATGATAATCATGACTCTTCAACCCGGTGAACTTTCCTGTTTTGACATTCACGACTCCTCTCAGACTAGCATCATAACCATGTGGGAATTTCAAAGTTTTCAACCATTCCATAAATTGTTTCTTTTCGTTCAGTCGAAGCACGAAAGAAGCACGTGGCTTACCACCACTTTCAGAGAGCTCAAGAGTAGGTCGATTACAAATCTCGGCCAAATTCTTTCGAGCCTTTAAATAGTCTTTCGTTTTGCCCGTGATATCCATGCACGTGCTTATGATATATTCGGCCATGTTACACTCCTTATGCATTACATCAATATTATGCATCAGTATCAATGACTTCGCATATGGTAGCTCCCAAATTCCACGTACATGAGTCCAGTTGTGAACATTTCCGTAACCTACAAAGAATACAGGACGAGCTTCATCAGGGACTAGTTTGTCCAACACATCGGATACTTCACACCCGTTTAGGTGTTTGGGCGGTTCCTTAGTGACGACAGTATCTTTTCTGAAGACACTCCTCTGTTGCCTGAATGGGTGGTTTCAAGGAAGCTAACGCCTATCAATGATCTAATTATGACCGTGTGTGCTCCATCCAGAAAACATGCCGTACACAGGAAAATCATGGATAGACCACAAATAAGCAGCTCGAAGGTTGAATTTCTGCTTCTTGTAACAGTCATACACTTCAACTCCAGTCCACAACGTTTTCAATTCTTCAATCAATGGTTTCAACATCACATTGAGACGTGATCCCGGATGATCTAGTCATGGTATAATGAGGCTAAGAAACATGAACTTGTACTTCATACAAAGAGAAGGTGGTAGGTTGTACGGAATAACAAAGACGGGCCAACAGAAGTATGGTGTGGCATTTGCACTGAAAGGTGAAAATCCATCCATCGCTAACCCGATGCGAACATTACTCGCATCACTAGCAAAAGTAGGATCGAAAGAGTCCAAAGGCTTCCATGCATCACCGTTTGACGGATGGGTCAACACATATTTGTTCTCACGCACACCTTTTTTGTGCCGTCTCATGTGTCTGGTAGATCTTTTTGAAAGAAACAGCCGCTTCAACCGAGGTGTCACAGGCAAGTAGCGCAATTGCTTATGTGCAACTTCTGTAATTACTTTATCACCATCATCATTGACGACTTCGACAAACCTCAATTTTCCACACTTTAAACAATTCTTCTCTTTGTCGTGCTCTTTTCAGAATAGCATGCAGTTATCTGGACACACGTCAATTTTATCATATTTCATTCCGAGACCAGATAGCAATTTCTTGGAGTGATACATATCTTTGGGCAGTTTATGAGGTTGTGGAAGAGCATCGCTGATAAGTTTCATCATATCATTGTAGCAATTATTAGAGAAGAAATATTTAGATTTGATTGCCATAAATCTGGTCATTAAAGTAAGAAGGCTCATTTCAGTATGATCATGCAACGCCTCTTCTAAAGCTTTCAAGAGATTAAAGAATGTGTCTGCCTCAGTTGTAGGCGGATCCTTTGTTTGTATATCTTCTAACATCTCGTCAATCCTATCAACACCAGGACAATCATCATCATCATCTTCCACTACATGTACGGCTCGAGGAGCAGACTCGTCGTGAAAACTCCACACCTCATAATATGGCATGTAACCGTTTCTGCACAAGTGTAATGACAATGTCGTTTTGTCCAAAAACTTAGTATTCCGGTATTTCGCACATGGACAATGAACTTTATCAGTCGTACACAACGAAAACACTAGATCAATAAAGTCGCATGTCCCGGCATACCACTCAACTGAGTGACCAGTTGCCTTGTTCCAACCGATATACATCCAACTACGGTCTTCACTCATGTTTGACTCTGTAGTTTTAAGTCAAAGAAAATTATAGTTATTTTATAATTTTTTATGTCACGACACTACATTTATTAGAAAGGATAGGTCCTAAACCCACCCAAGAGTGACCGAGACGAACGTGCTTATGACAAGACACTAGGTCTAGATTCAGACGAAATTTCGGCAGCATAACCCCGCTGTTCTCCAACTGCACGCCCGAAAATGGTGCAGCGGAGAACATTAGGGATACGCTGTCAAAACTACGTCCAAATCCAGACCCCGCGTCTCATCATAAGCACGCCCTCTCGATCACTCCCAGGCTATCCAAAAAGGGACAATTCCGAACCTACACGACTCACATGCGTAACACATGTGAGACGGGCCAATTCGAAATGGGTGACGCATATTGTAAAGGTTTACATCAATCTTTCATTTTTGAGTCATTTAAAAGAGAGAGAGAGGAAAGAACAATATAGAAAATGAAAGAATGAGAGAAAGAGGGAGAAACAGAGAAGTGGGTCAGCCGTCCTAAGTTATGCCCCAAGAGGCAGCACGGCGTGGCGGCGGGGAGGCGCGGAGGCAGGGCGAGGCGGCCTAGGTTGTTCACCCCGTGATTGTGTAGACGCATATGTTACCACTAAATGGGTCGTGTCAGGCCGTAAATGGGCTGTTTCAGGCCAAACCAGTCCGAAGCCCATTTATGTACATATAGTACTTAAACACTCAAACAATCAAAATAATAATTAAACAATAATAAATTAAACTATTAACTCATATGCATTAATCATCTAAGCAATTAACAATTCATCTAAACAAGCATAATTACCATAGTTAACAAGCTTATCAATTCTAAGCAATTAAAAAAATTACACCTAGCTAGCAATTCAAATAAACCTAGGCAATAATTAAACCTAAGTATATCAATTCATCTAAATCTAAACAATTAGCCACTAAACAATCAAACCCAAATAAGCATAATCTAAGCAATTAGCCACTAAACAATTGGTAATTAAAAAAAAACGAGCTTCCTCGGTTGCCTCCATGGCCGGTAATGGAGGCCGACATGGGGGACGCTGGCGGCCGGCCATGGGGGTCGCCAGCCGAGGTGGGGAGGGAGGCGGGCGGCTTACCTCACGGTGGGGGCGGCACGGCGAGTGGCACACGACGAGGCGGGCGGCGCACGGCGTGGAGGCGGACCGGCACGGCGTGGCGGCGTGCAGCGCGACGGGTGCAAGGCCGGGCGGTGCGGCGACGTGGGAGCGCGGTGGGGCTTGGCAGCGCGTGAGGCGGTGCTGCGGGGCGGCAGCGGCCGGGTGCGCCGCGGTGGGGCTGCAGCGGCCGGGGCTGCGATGACCGGGGTGGAGGGCGGGGCGGTGGCGGCCGGGGCGGGTAGCGGCCGGGACTGCGGCGTCCGGTGCGGTGGCAGTCGGGGTGGAGGGCGGGGTGGTGGCGGTCGGGGCGGGGAAGGCCGGGGCAGCAGCGGCTGGGTGGATGGCGGGGCGGCGGCGGCCGGGGATGCAGCGGGATCTGTTGGCGGCTCCGGTGGCGGGCGGGGCGGCGCTTCGGGCGGCGGGCGGTGCTCGAGCGCGGCGGTGGGGGCTTGGTTCGGCGCAGGCGTGAATGCCCGCGCCGACCCGGGCCCGCGGGTATATAAGACTTATTTACGACGGCTCATTGTGTGGCCGTCAAAAATAAGCTTATTTACAATAGTCGTAATTAGATACGACAGCTAGCCGCACGGGCTGTCGTAAATAAGGGATATATACGATAGCCTAGGGTTGGTTGTCGTATATAAGCTCTATTTACGACAGCCAATTAATAAATGATGGTTGTACTGTCGTATATAACCTTATATACGACGTCCTGCTCGGACCGTCGTATATAAGTTTATATACGATGGCTGTCCGTCGTATGTGAAGCCGGCTGTCGTATGTTGACCTCTTTCCTGTAGTGTGGAGTTGCTATCCACGTGGAAGCAATGGAGCCCTTCCATGCTAGAGGTCAGACCCGGAGCCGTAGGACACGTGGCACCTCCGGAGCTCTCTCTGATGAGAGACGTGGCTTGGGGTGTCCCGGACACGTGGCAGTGCCGAAGCCCTCCCTGGCAGGGGGCCGGGTCCGGCACCATGGACACGTGGCGGCTCCGGAGCCACTCTCGACCGGTAGTGAGACTCAGAGCCTGTGGACACATGGCAGCCTCGGAGCCCTCCTTAGCAGGTGGCCGGACCCGAGGCCTAGGACACTCGCCTTCTCATGAGTGCTCCCTAGCTGGCGGTTGAGCCCAGCCTGCAGGTCGGGTTCCTATCTTCTGTGTACGTGCTGACGTATATCTTCTTTTGCTCCTGCACGCGGGGTACCCGGTCTTGAGGGTACCGACAGCGCTGTTCCTAGACACTATGACACCCTTTCAGATAAAGTAAAAACCTTACCATTGTGCTAAGGATATAACTTACGGAGGTTTTCTATGTTCCATGGATTGGGTAGAGGTACCCATCCTCTGTGGCTAGGCGGACGCACTCAGGGTGGCATACTTGTGTCACTCGAAAGGGGCCCTCCCAGCTGGTGGAGAGTTTGTTTCCCCCTTCTCGAGGAAGTATTCGCCGAAGCACTAGGTCACCCACCTCGAGCTGTCTACTCCGCACGAACTGCTCTGATAACGACGGAGTGCTTGACGGTATCGCACATTTCGGATAGCTGCGTGTCACCTTTGCTCATCGACAAGGTCGATATCTTCACGTCGGAGCTGATCCTGCGCGGCTTCGTCGTACGCACGTGGCAGCCCTAGGGCTGACCTTCGAGCCAAGGATACGTGGCTACGTTAGGGCCCGCCTCAACAGGGAGGCAGGGCCCAGGCTGCATTTTACCCACTACGCGGGGTACCCAGTCTGCAGAGTACCGATAATATGCAACTCATGTAGACAATAATAAATGAGCTTATTTAAACTTCTTTAGCTCGAGGTTGTTAGACCCACGAGCTTTCACGAAAGGTTAAACTTAGTTTATTTTTTTTTAAATCGAGTCAAACTTAAATCGAGCTTATAACAAGTCAAACACAAGCGACTTGCAATCCTCAAATTTTATTAATTGCCCTACCTGAAGGCGCTACTTACCCCAAGCAGGGTTAGCCTCGCGCAAGAGGTGTCAGCTCTCCCGCTACCATCTAATAAAAAAGGACTATTGTGTTTATACCTCTAGTTGCAAGTCAATTGTGATTTTACCAATAAAAATTGGAGTTTGTGATTTTATCTCTGTTTTTTCAAAATGAAGCCAAAATATACCTCTACTTCTTCATGGGTTTTTAACGCGTTAAATATGATAATATAAGACATAAACACCCTTATGATTTTACCTCTACTTTTAATTTGTATTTCTGATTTACCCTAATTTAAATTTACATTTAAATATAATCATGTTAATATATTACACAAATTAAAATCACAAACAAGAATTAAAAATAAACGATAAAATCACAATGGCATTTATATCTTTTTATCATATTTAGCACCGTTAACGGCTCATAACAGAGTATGGGTACATTTTGGCTTCATTTTGAAGAAAACACTGGTAAAATTACAAACCCTAATTTTTATGTGTAAAATCATATTTAAACTTACAACCAAGAGTATAAACACAATAGCCCGATAAAAACTACCCCTTTTACTCGTAATTGGTGATGTTTTAACAAGACAACTAATTCTTTTTTAAATAAAAAATTGTTCTATTGAAATCAATAAAAAATGAAGGGGCTAACACCGTTCTTATTGAAAATTGTGTGCATTAATTAGATGTCAGAATTTTGCTTTCACTAAATTAATTCAACAGAGAAAAAGAGCAGTGTCTTATGGAAAACCTTTATTTCATTTCACAAAACTAAGTTCTTTTGAATTATATGACTACATGCTATTTTTATAACAAAACCTTATTGCTTTTGTTATATGAGCAGAAATAACGAAGGTAGATCCGTGACATGTGATCCAATAGTAAATGTAGTTTTGTAAATTGCAATGGAAACATTCTCACTCAAGTGAAACGGATCTGCCATGTCTTTTTTCTGAAGCTGTTTGCTTCAGCTTTGCAAAACTTGCACGAGGCAGCCGTTCGGTTTTTTAGCACCTTGATTGTTGCATCTGGGCTAGGGTCTCATCCAAACCCCTCTCCTTATGAACAGTCATGATACCACATGTCTACAACAGTCACCAGCTCGCTGCGCCATTCACAAGATCACCAGTGTGGTTTAGAATGTGTTTGGTTGGCTGTATCGTATTGGATTGGACTAGATTGGATGATCCAGTCTGTTTGTTTCACGTTGAGCTCGACAAAGTCATTCAGCTTCGGAGAATACTTTTAGATGCTGGATGGAGTAGTCCAGAAATATTTGCTGGATGAGCTCATCCACCTCGTCTAAGTATACTTGTTAGTAGTGTATTTAATGATAATTAATCTATTTTATCATTTATTGGTGATTATTATTATGATATTAATATTATTATGTATCAGTAATATAATAATTAGTATATAATAATTAGTATCATGTGAAAACATCAATTCATCCATATTTTATCCAATCTACCAAATAAAGAAAATAAATAATCCAATCCAATCCATTCAACCAAACATCAACACGATGATCTAGTAAAAAAATATAAATGGTCCTATCTAATGCAACCTCAAACCAAGGCTTTTCCCATGCTCCTCTCGCCGCGCCCGTACCTGGCCAGCATACAGTCTCACGGCACAGCGGACAGCGCCCGGGTTACATCCACCTTTCTGCACTGCTGCTATTCCTAGCTTTTCTCAGCTATTTTACTCGAGGGAGAAGAGAAGCCAGCCTTGGTAGTACGCGAGCAGCAGGCAGGGTGGCATACTGGCCTTTGCTGTCACCGGGAAGGACGCAGCACGCAGAAGGAGAGCCGGTGGTGGCGCAGACAGCGGTCGACCAAGTCGGTCCAAGACAACACGGCACATCGCCGTCACGTCGGTCCGGCGGGTTACACGGGCGATAGCGGCGAAAGGTAGCAATGCGTGCGTCCACTGCACCGAGCTCTGTGAAAGCAGTAAAAACGTGGCATTTTACGATTTACGATGTGAGAGCTGTGTGGAACTCAGCGATCCCTCTTTCATTTCTTCTTCTCCTTTGCTCAGACTGTAGACACTACGTAGTTCGGCGTCGGATTTCAAATGGAAAAGCGGGCGTTACTATAAACATACAGGCGTAAAAAGGATCCGAGCTGCTCCAGCTCGATCTGCTTGTTTGGTACTGTAACAGATTCAGAAGCGTCTATGCCCAGGTCACTGCTCGGTGACGACGATACTCTGCACCCCCATTGTTTTCGCGGCTAACAAGACGTCCCGACAGTACAGTCAAGCTATATCTTATTTGATTGATTAGCTGAAAACCAAACGCCAGTGATCGACTAAAGTCACTAAACAAATGACTTGTGGATAGATAAGGTCCCGTTCTCAAAGTTGGGGCATGATTTGATTTATAACCAGCCTGCCTGGCATCACGCGAAAGATCAAGTTTGAAGACGAGAAATACCATGTTTTTTTTTCTTCCAAGAACTGAAGGTGCTGTTGGAAATGTCGCAAAAACTGGCCGTCAGAATGCAATGGATTAGATACCAGACAACTTAAACGGATTTGAGTAGAGTCGGTCAGGATCTAGCCCACTGTAACGCCCTGCATCTGCATGCATGCCCTTCCCAACGGCTGCATCTCGGAGAGGATGAGGAATAAGAACACTCGACTACCTAGCAAGTTTGATGAAAGCTAGGCTAGGGCTTTGAGTGCTAGTGGGACCAGCACCGTGCCACCGGGCGGCATACAAACATACCGAAACTGAATGTACAGCGGGAGATATGGTTGGAAAGACACCCCCTTCTGAAAGCGAGAAATACAATTGTTTTCCTTGGTCACGTAGAGCAACCTATTACTACATTTTTCTTCGAAAATGGCCTATTACTACATTTGACCGTCAGGACAATTTTAATGGGAAGAATAGTGCACAACCATGTGAAGGAAAATTCAATATAGACTTCGCAAATATGAAAGCATATTTTATCGATTATCAGCAGTTGATTTGATTGGGCTATGACCTATTACGACGAACGATGCAATCAGAGAGCCATAACACCAACAAACATTCATGCAAGAGATTACCTGATAGTTAGTGGCACCCACATGGAAACTAGCTTCATTTTTTCCTCCATTTCCTCAGCATGAGGCCTTTGCACCATGAATTAAAAGAAGCTTTTGGATTGCTACTCATTAGCTTTTCGCCAAGCACCCTGAAAAAGTTAAGGCGGCCAAAGGAAGACAACACAAGGAAGCAATAAAAAGCGCTTTGTCATCATTGGCATCATGTTTGTTTTCATCGTGACATTCTCCAATTCTGTAAATTTCAAACACCGAGGGATGAAAAAATCAGGGGAAGTAAATAACATGGATTCACGTGTTAGCTCTGGATGCTTTTTTTTTTGTCGCTGGGACTTTCAATTTGTTATGCGTCCATCAGTATATATTAGTGAATGTATGTTTCTTAATTGTCACTGTCAGAGTGTTCGCTGACACTTCCCCTGGTCTGTTCGTAAGCAGCCCGCGAAGGTTCTTTTTTCGGAGGGGCTAGTGGTTTCGAAGGTGGGAGCACGATGGCGAGGATGACACTAGGATTTACGTGGTTCGAGCCGCCGAAGCGTAATACCCTACGTCCACGGAAGTGCTTGTTGTATTGCTCGCGCGTGTGTGGGAGAGTCTGAAACGGGAGTCAGACTTGCAAACTTGCGAACCCTTTGCCCAGAGGCTGCCCCGATCCTTTTATAGCCCAAGGTCGGGGTAGTTACAATGTGGCTCGGGGCCCGACAGGTGGCCCCGCGGCTATCTGTACAGCTAGGCATTAATAGCTATATGCATTGTCGCTGTCGAAGGAGTTAAGGCGCACCGCCTGTCCCGCTGGCGCCTCTAACTGGGTAGCAGGTGATGATGAAGTACCCGTCTTGTCGCCGTGTCTCCTCGCTCTGCTGGGCGGCTCTGTGCCTCTGGGCGGCACTGTTCTGCCATCACGCCTCGCCGCCCTGTTTACCGTAATGGTGAACAGACGAAGGACGGAGGCGTGCGCCGTGCGCCATGCTTCTTGGGAAGGTGCGAACCTTGAATGCTCGGCCTGACAGCGCTTCTTCCTACTTACCCCTTGTCTATCTACCCGTTGCTCGTCGACGCGGCGTCCGGGTGGCTGGCCTCCGGGACACGCGTCTCTATCGGAGCAGTCTTGCGGAGTAGTGAGGGGTTCGGAGTCGTTGGACACGTGGCAGCACCGGAGTCCTCCCATGCTAGGGGTCGGCCCCGGAGCCGTAGGACACGTGGCACCATCGGAGCTCTCCTTGGCGAGATGGCACGCCTAGACTCATTGCCCACGTGGTAGCACCGGAGCCCTTCCATGCTAGAGGTCGGGCCCGGAGCCGTAGGACACGTGGAACCTCCGGAGCTCTCTCTGGCGAGGGGTGTGGCTTGGAGGTTCCGGACACGTGGCAGCGCCGAAGTCCTCCCTGGAGGGAGGTCGGGCCCGACACCATTGGACATGTGGCGGCTCCGGAGCCATCCTCGACCGGCAGTGAGGCTCAGAGGCTGAAGACATGTGGCAGCCTCGGAGCCCTCCCTAGTAGGTGGTCAGACCCGAGGCCTAGGGCACGTGCCTTCTCATGAGTGCTCCCTAGCTGGCGGTTGGGCCCAGCCTGCATGTTGCGTCCCTGTCTTCTGCATACATGCTGGCGTATGTCTTCTTTTGCTCATACACACGGGGATACCCGGTCTTGAGGGTACCGAAAGTGGCCCCTAGGCCCATCTACACAGTGAGGAAGGCTCTTGCGGATGGGGCCTCCGTCTAAAATCCCGCATGGTGGTCTTCTGATCTTGCTTCAGTCAAAGAGACTCCTCTGCTGTCACAGACAGGTGCCTCTTCATTGTTGGAGGGTCGTGGGAGGCGCATGTTGCGTGCAACTGCCGCATTACTTGCGACGGTCCCAAGCACGATCCCTGCTCTTCCTCTTGTCAGGATTTATCGGGGAACCACTTTTGCCTATCGTAACCGCGGTGCCTTTTGCCCACACTGTCTGCCGAGTGGGCCTGTCGCTTCTGCTCTTGGTGGTACAGCTGATGCGAGCGCGGTTCTATAGGGCACGTCACGCTCGGCGGTTCCCGAAGGGTTTGGAGCAAATAAAGAGACCCTCTGCTGCCGGCAGGAGTGTTCTCCTTCATTTGCTCCCTTACGCTTCTCCTTCCTTCCTTTCCTCCCATCGCCTTGTCTCCTTGCTTTCTCCTCCTGCTCCAATGGCGACGAACCTTCGAGAGTCTCGTCTCCGAAGCGCTGACGACGTGGGACACATGAGGAACCTGATCGTCTAGCATGCGCCTCAGTATGAGGGGAGGATTCTCTGTGGATCTCTCCTGCTCGTAGGCCTTGAGCCCAGCGAAGTCGTCGTCTTTGTCGGGTACATGCTGGCGGGGCTTGCCTTCCCCGCTTCTTACTTCTTCCTGACCCTGCTGGAGTTCTACAGGCTTCAGCTACAGCACTTGACGTCACACTCCCTCGTGCTGGTGTCGATCTTCGTCCACCTCTGTGAGATGTTCGTGGGGCTGCGACCGTCGGTGCGGCTGTTCAGGGCGTTCTTCGTCCTGCGGTCGTCGGGGATGAGCTCGAGCTTCCTGGGCGTCTACTACTTCTAGCACCGCACCAGGTCCTTAGCGATGTACATCTCCCCCCTCTCCCCCAACAAGTGGGAGATCTGGAGGGATTACTGGGTCATTGTGAAGAACGACATCAACGACCGGCTGGATTTGCCGACTTCCCCTTCTTCGACCACCCGGACCAACTGGGAGAAGATGCCGCACCTTAAGAGCGCCTACTCCCCCGTGCTGGCGAGAATTAAGCTCATGGTGGACCGGGGGTTGTCTTCGCTGATGGTGTTGGCTGACTTCCTGAGGCGGCACATCGCTCCCTTCTAGAGTCGTTGCCGCGCGGCCTGGATGTACACCGGTGAGAACGACTCCACCCGCCTGGAGTGTGGTCCTGGGACCAACCTGAAGACGGAGCTCCTGTGTGACACCCGTTCCAAAAATGAACCAAGTGAATGCATATGTGTGCCCAGGATGTTCATCACACATACACAACTTTATCACAAACTGAAATTCAGAATATAACCACATACAAATAATATTTAAGTGCTTTATTACATTGACTAAATGTCTAACTCATGAATATCTAACGTTTTCTTGCAGCGGAAGACTCTAAATGACAGCGAAAAATGACTAAGATGATGGGGCTCCACTCCGACTCCACAGACATGTTGACGGTAGTGCGCACGCCTAGTACTCCACATGTTCCTCGAAGTACTCTTGTCCTGTAGCTGATGTATATGTGGGAATGCAAGGTTGAGTACATATCGTACTGAGCAAGTACGGGAAAAGTATGACATGTAGTGTAAAAGCCCAAGAAAGTGACTTGCAAAGAAATGTTCATCACCTCACAACACCACAGCTCATGTGGTGGATATCTCATGAACACTTGTGAAGAGCAAGTAAACACCATCAAAAGGGTGATTAGAGGAGAAATCCCTAACTTCAAAAAGTAGGATTTCTACACATAAACATGAAAGGTTGAGCTCACCCCTAGACCTTAAATAGTCCTCGGAAGGCTCAGGCCAAATTTCATGCAAATCCAATACTTTTTGAGGCCCTTTTGGAGACATTTCAAAAAGGGGCCAATTTGAATGCAAATTCAAATTGCAGCCACTTTCATCACTTGAATTCAAAAGTTGGCTTCATATTCAAACTCAGAACATTTTTCTGAGTCAGTCCACCAATTTTCATCCTCATTGGACTTCATCTTGTCGGGAGCTACATTTGCATTAATTCAAAACTGATTTTGAATTTCAAATTCAAATATGAAGCAAATTCAGCCAAACCAATTTCATTTTGGTGAATTCAAATTTAATCTCTGACTTGGTGCCTAGGCTTACCATTTAAAAGGGAGTAGATGGGATATTTTCAGCAACAAATGAAATTGAGAGAAAGGGGGAGAAGGGGCCCACCAGTCAGCCTGAGCAACAGAGGGAACCGCCATATACCCAGCTCTCGGTGTTGTTTCTCCCGAGTCTCCTCGCCGGATGACGCCACCGAGCTGCTCGGGTGCCACCGCTTCAGCACGCGACAGGCTGGCGCGCCGTGCAGCCGCGGCTTGCTCACGAAGGCAAACCCTGCGCTGCAGCCCCGAACCCCGTACGCTGTTTCGTCTCTCGACCAAAAACATCAACTCTTCGGCCGCTCTCTCGGGTCCTCGGTGCGCCGCTGATCCAGGCGCTTTCGTGACCGACGATCAACAGCAAATAGACGCGCCGGTTGCTCGAACTCACGGTGAGAACCTTACCTCTTTTCGTGCCCTGTCGGGAGAGAATTTCCACGTTTAGTCCTCAATGTTCAAAGAACCGAGCTAGCCAAGAATCTGAAATTCGTGGTGATCGGTCCACCACCGCATAAAACAAGCTAAGCACATGTTCTACACGTCCCCATAGCCACCTAGGATCAAAGAACATCAGAAACCATCGAGTTTTGGCGCTGCTATTCGAGTTTTTCAAGCATCCGCCATTTTAGCCCTAGGTCGACGGTGAAGTCCTAACTCCGGTCGTTTCCATGGCAAACCGAGTTTGTTTTCGTGCTCAGCATGCCACAGCGGATCTGTAGGAGCAAACCGTTCCAAAAATAAGGCCCTGAGTAGCTCGGGCGACATCTCCGGAGTGGGAATCGCCGCTGTCATCGTCGCGAGCGTGGTTCCGCCATCGCCGAGCTTCGGTGAGTGCACCAACGTGTTCCCCGGGCAAAGTTGGGCACATGCAGCAAAATCCGTCGAAGGTCGTGCAGTGAAATGGCCGGCGGCGAGTTCTCCGGCGAAGCGCCGCCGCGGGAGTCACGAGGTGTCGCGAGGTAGACGAAGGGGGGCCGGGTCCACCGGTCAGTCCCTGTTTCCAGCGGGGATCCATTTTGCGGACAGGATCTGGTGCGGCAGCGTGGGTAAAACCCCGTGAGATGCGGTGTGGCCGCGATCTCAGTGGGCCGGTTTAAAGAGTGGGGCCCGCCCTCAGAGTTTAAACATTTTTGGGATTTTCCAGTTTAGTTCAAACTTCAAATGCATATAACTTTTGCTAGGAAGCTCCAAATTTAGTGAACTAAAATTTGCTGAATTCAGCTAGTTGAGTACTTTCCAGCAACACAAATTTCAGCTCATGAAACCTAATTGTTTTCCAGAATTAAATCTCTAAATTTTAAACTGCTGGGAATTTTATCTGGAGAATTACTTTATGAAACAATCTGAAATTTGGCTGGGAGGTTCATTGGAAAATCTTTGAGTCACAGTAAAATGTTCAGACCTATCCAAGTACATTTAGTCCCCCTAATGGTGTGATTAAGTGAACTGCCCTGAGAAAATAGAAAAATATACAGAAACATTTTTCAGATTTTCTCAAATTTTGTTTAGGGCATAACTTCATCTAGATTTCTTCAAATGACATGAAACAGATTCTATTAGAACCATATCAAATTCTAGTTTCCAAAAAGTAATGGTTGGAGCCATGAAAATCCCTGTAATTCCTTAGAGGCTCTACTAATGACCAAATAGGCTTTAATTGGTACCAAGCTCAAATGAACTTTGTTTCAAATGAAACTTGGTCAAGACTCTGGTTAGGACCCTACCAAGCCACCATAAAAATTTCAGAACCAAAGGGGAGGGCTAGCTAGAATTATGGTCTTTACATATTCAATTTCAAATATTGCATTTAAATTGACATATAATATATCGTTTATGTGTAGTCGCTGAAGGGGAAGAAACCCCGGAGGTGCTTGATTTTCTCCTTCTGGACAAAGCCCTAACCACTGACCAGCAGCAACAAGGCAAGCCCCGCTTTATATTAACTAATTTTACAAAGTTTTGCTTTATGTATACTTAGTATTTGGTATGGATGTGCATTAGGTATAGGGTGGATGAAACCCAAGTGCATAACCAGATTTTTCCTACAAGAGTGAGGGTAGTGTCTAAGTCCTCGAGTAGACAGGCTATGCTTAATGATTCATAGAACTTCGGTACAAGTCGAGTAGTTGGAATCTACTCACGAGTTTAGGCTTTGGGACACACGGGATTGGTTCGAGTGATGTGAGATCACTTTAGAAAGAAAATGAGACTAGGCAGGGGCTAGGGCGCAGCAAGAGGAAGTCTTGTGGGCGCAGCCCTGTCCATGTCGATTGAGGACCAATTCGTGTGCGGCCCTGCTGAACAAGTATTGAACGTACCGAAGGCATATCGGATATATGGGCCCCGATAAACCAATGTAACCTATACCTCTGGGTGCCGAGGCATAACGCACCGATTTATAGGTGTAGGTTGAGGGCAGCAAGGTGGAAATCCGCTAACGGGCATAGAGAGATGCTCCGTGTAGGGAACCTCCTGTCTGTTTGGGTGCGACCGGTTCGACGTTTGTGCTGTTTGGTGAAAGGTTGTCCCGTACGACATCGAGTGATCGTGCTGTTCAGCTCCACGGGTGGGCGTACGTGACGTGCTCTTCGGGTTTCCCTGCAGGTGTATATCGAGTCGATTCACCGTCTCTCACGGTTATGAGTACCGCTTGTTCACTGCATCGTAACATAGATAAATTATGGAATGTTATGATTCAATTCTGCTGATATGTATAATTGTATTGCTACATGTGTGCCACCAAATATGGCTTACTAAATTTCTTATTCATGAACTGTTAACTTATGGCTAAAAGATGAACTAAGGATGAACTTGTAGGCGTGTCCGTTTGCTGAAATTTACCATCCCATGTTCGTTGTAAACTGCATGTAGAGTTTCATGCCTAGGTGAGTCGGTTATGTCTTGTTGAGCCATCATGCTCACGGTTGTTGCTATAAGTGTTTTTCTGGTGATGACCACCCCACGGACTCGGGTTAGAGTCCACCAGCGAGGGCTACCCTCCGTCGGGGACCACGGCTGAGTGGGAGCCATACACGCCGCGCTGAGCTGAGATGTGCAGCTAGTGTGGGTTGCCCATAGGGCCGGGCAACCGACTTTTGCTAGGTAGATGGTGTGAGTTGTATAAACTTAGTTTCCGCTGTTGTAATCTAAACACTAGTTTGTAACTGAAGTCTTGTACTACTTTGTACATTTCAGTTGGTTTTCTATGTAATACAATATCGTTCTTATGATGTGTGCTGTCGGGTGTCGCATCGTGCGGCACCACCCTCTGCGATCTTGGATGAGCGGATCCCGGTACGACACATGTAGCTTACAACAATGTAGGGAATAAAGTGGTTTATTGCAGCAAGCAAATTTTATTTCACAAACATGGTAAAAACAACAACTATTTCTAGGTGAGTTAAATCCCATCATAACCAAGTTAATCATCAACATTCCTTCATTATAGTTCACCATTTATTAAGCCTCAACTAGCTAAATGCTCTCTCTCAAGTTCATCTCATATTCACCAATATTCATAACTATCTCATTTTCATAGAACCGAAAACAAATTCATTGTCATGACCCAAAACAGTTCCAAAACCAATCCAATTGACCATACCCGAATAACCATCCCAAGTTTTACCTCTAATCATGGAAGTTGGCCAGGTGCTTGTGACCGGAAGCACGGCTATCATGATAGTTTTACACTCTACAGAGGTGGCACCACTTTACCCACAAGTTTGTGATTTTGTCACCCATCGGTGACTAAAAATAACCTTCATTATACCAGTACACAACCGTCGGTGTATGGCCAAGAGATCACAAAATAGCATTTACAAAGGGGCTACTAGGATCGGACCCACTGAGGTTTCACCGGCAGTCTCGAATCTCCATTCTCCCACCCACGGGCCCCCTCTTGTGCCATGCAGTTCACAGGGCAGTCCTCCTCGACTCCCATTCCCTGCGCCATCCAACGGTCCATAACAATTAGTCAGCTAAGCCGCACCCATATTTGGCCTTGTGGTGGTACTGTTTTCCTGACATGTGCTCACATGAACCGGTCCTTAGATCTACGGCAAGCAAACCACCATCTCATTCAGAAACGTCCATGAACCAAGCTCGCCTAGATCTCCGACATCATCAAGTTCTCATCATCTTCATTCATATGAGTGTAGTAGCTAGCCATGTTTTATTTCAGCTTCCCGTATCCCGTAAATTAAGCAAAGCAAAAAGGAAAAACGACCATACCCGACTCATAAACTTTCCCGGCAACAAGGATGGTTAACAAAACTAGTAAACTCCTATAAAAGGGTGTCCCATAAAGTTGACACAAGCATACAAGTTTTCGCAAACATAACAGTTTCAGAAACATGGGATTAATATGATCAAGAGGCACTTGCGTTGCTCCCTTGGCTCGTGTTGCTCAAGCGTCTCAAAGTCTTGGTGTTGTAGCTCCTTGTAGACGGCCTCTTGATCTTTTCCTTCTACTCACGACCACGTACATACAAAATTTACAGTAATCAATTATCATGCACAAACTTTACTCATGATGAATGAGGTGAATGAATGCAATTCCTATGGTGCAGTTTTATAAAATCAGTTTGCACGTGTTCTTGCATGTTTTAATAGGCTTCCATGAGGTTTTATGATGATCAAGGTTGCTGGGATCAAGTGTGGACGTGATTATGATCTTGACACAATGTGTAGATCAATTCCACAGTCAAAAGTTGACCAAAACATGGTCTGTCTACACGCAGAATTTTCTGCTCGCAGTGGGTGAAGAAAACGGGTGCGTAGAAACAGCAGTAACGTTGTAAGAGGGGTAACGGAAACCTACCTCACTTGTTCCTCCTCTCTTCCTGGCGGCAGGACCTCCTCCCTTGCAATGGCAGTAGCGGAGGATTTTCCGTGGAGAATTATGAGGCTGCGGCTAGGGCAGGACATCGGGGGCTTCTTCTCTGGTGAAGACGAGGTGTGACGGAGCTCGACGGCAGCCAAATTACAGCAGGGGTAGTGCGGCGACTTGGCAGCAAGTTGGGAGAGGGCGGCTGCTAAAAAAACGAGAGGGGCGGTGGCGGCTAAGGGGGGAGTTATATTTACAAGGGGGAAAAGGGCTAGGGTGGCTAGGATTTTAGCAACCCAAATATCCAATGGCTGAGATTTTAATTTTAAAAGAGATGGGAGCTAGGGGCTGGGATTTTATTATTTATATTCATTCAATGGCTAGGATTTAATTAGAAAATAAAAGCCCACAAGAGTCCAAAGGGGAGGGGCAGTAGGGTTTCCCCCCTAATGGTCTGCGGTCAAGGGGGTGCGGCCCATTAGGCCCCCCCCTAATTTGGTGCGGCCAAATAGGGGGTAAAATCCCCCCAAATGTGGGGGGAAATCCCCCTACGAGAATTTTGGGGAATTTGGGGAAAATCAGGAAAAATTGGGAAATTAGGGGAGAGGGGAATTTGGGGAAAATTGGGTTAGCCCAATTTGGCAATTTTATTTATTTTTATTTTTATTTTTATTTGTTTTATTCCTTTTCTATTTATTTTCATTATTTTCCATTTCTATTTCCTTTTATTATTTTATTTGCTTCTATATTCCTCTCCTTAATTCTTCTGTTTTTTTAAACGCTTCTCTACATGAAAAATGTATGCAATGCATGGTAGTAAAATTGAGGGTGTTACAAACCTACCACCCTTAAAATGAATCTCGCCCTCGAGATTTGATAGAGTGGAGAAAAGATGAGGGAATTCCGCCTTGAGATCTTCCTCACGTTCCCATGTAGTTTCGGCTTCCGTATGATGGCTCCATTGTACCTTGCACCAACGGATTACTTTGTTCCTCGTAACCCTTTCCTTGACGTCCAAGATTTTTATGGGGTGTTCAGCGTAAGTCAGATCCTCTTGAAGCTCTAACTCATCCATCGGTACTCGTTCTTCCGGTACTCTGAAGCACTTCTTGAGTTGGGATACATGAAATACGTCGTGTGCGTCGGAGAGGTGCGTTGACAGCTCTAGTTGATAGGCTATCTCTCCTCGCTTACCCAAAATCTTGAATGGACCGATGTAGCGGGGCGCTAACTTGCCTTTGATGTTGAACCGTTGTTGGCCTCGGATAGACAACACCTTAAGATACACAAAGCCTCCAACTTTGAATGTCAAACTCCTTCACCTATTGTCCGCATAGCCCTTTTTTTGTGACTGAGCGGCCTTCAAGTTTTCACGTACCATTTAGACATTCTTTTCGGCGTCTTGCAGCACTTCCGGTCCAAATACTTGGCTCTCTCCGATCTCATTTCATAATAGCGGTGTTCTACACCGTCTACCATACAATGCTTCGAAAGGTGACATCTTCAAGCTGGCTTGGTAACTGTTGTTGTATGAGAATTCATCATACGACAAGCTCTTATCCCAATTACGCCCATGTTTCATGGCGCAAGCTCTTAACATGTCTTCCAAAATCTGATTTGTTCTCCTAGTTTGCCCGTTGGTTTGCGGGTGATATGCAGAGCTGGAATTCAACCATGGCTTCATGCAGCTTCTTCCAGAACCCGGAGGTAAATTGAGATCCTCGATGTGAAACTATGCTCTTCGAAACTCCATGACGACACACGATTTGCTCCATATACAGCTCGGCTATTTGTGCGACGGTGTACTTGGTCCTAACAGGAACAAAATGGGCTGATTTCATCAATCGGTCCACGATAACTCAAATAGAGTCGTAGCCCGACTGAGTACGTGGCAATCCAACTATGAAATCCATGCTGATGTCTTCCCACTTCCACTCGGTACTTTCAATGGCTGCAATAATCTAGCGGGTCTTTGATGTTTGTCCTTCACTCGTTGGCATGTGTCGCATAAGGCGACATATTCAGCAATATCCCTTTTTATGCCATCCCACCAATAGCAAGTTTTCAGGACCTTGTACATCTTTGTACAGCCGGGGTGTATGGAATAAGGTGAGTCATGTGCCTCCTTTACTATCGTGTTGCGGATGTGCTTCACGTTAGGCACACAAATACTTTTCCCTAACAAAAGCGTGCCATTCTCGTCTTCCTTGAAATCCTTCTCTATGCCTTGTCGGATTCTTTCCTTGATTTCCTCATCCGTCGCTTGGCCATCTCGTATCTCTTGTTCTAGCGTTGAGTTCAGTTCTATCACCTCTATCTCGTTCAAGAACCCTAGATGTAACCGTTCGAACTCCTTACGCAGCTCAGATGGCAGCTCCCGAACTGTGACCTGGTGACATGCTCCTTTTCGGCTTAATGCATCACCTACTACATTGGCCTTTCCGGGGTAATAGTTGATTCCAACATCATAATCCTTGATGAGTTCCAACCATTGACGTTGCCTCAAATTCAGATCCGTCTGCGTGAATATATACTTTAGGCTTTTGTGATTTGTATCTCACATCAGTGGCCAAGGATGTAATGCCTCCAAATCTTCAAGGCATGTACCACGGCTGCAAGTTCCAGGTCATGTGTGGGGGTAATTCAGCTCATGTTTCTTTAATTGTCTTGATGCATAGGCTACCACTTATCCACCTTGCATGATCACACATCCAAGCCCTTGTCTTGATGCGTCACAATATATATCAAAACTCTTGCTTACGTCCGGCAATACCTAAACCGGCACTATTGTTAATCTCTTCTTTAGCTCCTCAAAGCTGTCTTGACGTGCTTGTGTCCAATGAAATGCTTTCCCTTTAATGAGTAATTCAGTCACAGGCTTCGCTATTTTGGAGAAATCCTTGATGAACCGGCGGTAGTATCCAACCATCCCAAGGAAACTTCGAACGTCCCTCACATTCTACGGTTGGTTCCACTTCAAAATATCCCTCACTTTTCCAGGATCAACAGGTACTCCTCCCTCGGAGATGATGTTGCTTAGGAGCGGTATCTACTTTAGCCAAAACTGCCACTTGCTGAACTTAGCATACAATTGATGCTCTCGCAGTTTCTGCAATGTCCATCTCAAGTGTTCTTCATGTTCTTCCTCGCTTTTTGAATACACCATGATATCATTGATGAAAACCAAGACGAACTTGTCCAAGTACTCCATGAAGACCTTATTCATGAGATACATAAAGTATGCGGGTGCATTCGTCAACCCAAAAGACATAACGGTATACTCATACAAACCATACCGTGTTCGAAATGCAGTTTTGGGTATGTCGGAGGGCTTATCTTTAGCTGGAAGTGTCCCGACCGAAGATCAATCTTGGAGAAAATTCGGGCACCTTTCATTTGATCGAATAAGTCCTCTATGCGGGGTAGTGGGTATTTATTCTTGATCGTCACCTCGTTGAGAGACCTATAGTCCACACACATCCTTTGGGTTCCATCTTTATTGTCCACAAAAAGCACGGAGGCTCCCCACGGTGACGAGCTTGGGCTTATAATACCCTTATCTAGCTGCTCTAAATTTGCTTCATGAGCTCCACTAGTTCATTAGCAGGCAAGTGTAACATCCTCAATTTTACTACCATGCATTGCATACATTTTTCATATAGAGAAAATTTAAAAAGAAGAAGAAATAAAGAGAGGAATATAGAAGCAAATAAAATAATAAAAGAAATAGAAATGGAAAATAATGAAAATAAATAGAAAACGAAAATAATTAAATAATAAAAAGAAAAATAAATAAAATAGCCAAATTGGGCCACCCCAATTTTCCCCCAAATTCCCCAATTTTCCCCAAAATTCCTCTCTCCCCTAATTTTCCAAAATTTTCCTAATTTTCCCTATTTTTCCCCAAATTCCCCAAAATTCCCCTGGTGGGTATTTTCTCGACATTTGGGGGGGGGGATTTCCCACCTATTTTGGCCGCACCAAATTAGGGGGGGACCCTAATTGGACCTCACCCTCCTTGGCCACAACCCATTAGGGGGGACACTCTAGCCCCCCCCCCCCCTTTGGACTCTTGTGGGCTTTTATTTTCTAGTTAAATCCTAGCAATTGGATGAAAATAAATAATAAAATTCCAGCCCCTAGCTCCCACCTCTTTTAAAATTAAATCTCAGCCATTGGATATTTGATTTGCTAAAATCCTAGCCGCCCTAGCTCTTTTCCCCCTTATAAATATAACTCTCCCACCTCTAACCGCCCACCCCTTCTTCTTTTTTGGCCGCCGCTCCCCTGCTGCCAAGTCGCCCACCTTGCTGCCACGTCGCCGACCCCCCCTGCCGGAATTTGGCCGCCATCGAGCTCCGTCACGCCTCGCCGTCGCCAGAGAAGAAGCCCTGACGTTCTGCCCTACCCACAGCTTTATAACTCTCCACGGAAAATCCTCCGCTGCTGCCCTTGCAAGGAGGGAGACCCCGCCGCAAGGAAGAAGTGAGGCAGGTCTTCGTTACCCCTCTTACAACGTCGTCGCTGTTTCTACGCACCCATTTTTTTCACCCCGAGCAGAAAATGCAGAGGATGGACAGACCATGTTTTGGTCAATTTTTGACGGTGGAATTGATCTACACATTGTGTTAAGATCATAACCCCGCCCACACTTGACCCCAACAACCTTGATCATCATAAAACCCCATGGAAGCCTACTAAAACATGCAAGAACACGTGCAAACTGATATAAAACTGCATCATAGGAATTGCACTACAAGAAAAAGAGAAATTAACAACGGTTGAAAGCAGCCATCGTGAATAAAATTGTTTACGACTGTTGAAAGCAGCCGTCATGAATAATGGCCTTATTCACGACGGCTGACCTAGACTGTCGTGAATAAGCGCCTTATTCATGACGGCTGACCTAGACCGTCGTGAATAAGCGCCTTATTTCCGACGGCGCCTGTCCCCGTCGTGAATAAGTGCCTTATTCACGACGGTTGAGCCACACCGTCGTAAATAAAGCCATAGTTATCCATCGCGTGGCCGCTCGCCCGCACCACTCACGCTCCCGACTCGACGCCGCCGCCGCCGCTGCTGCACGCCCCGCCGCCGAGACGCCGCCCCGCCCTGCCTCCTCGCTGCGCTGCCCGGGCCCGGCCGCCGCCGACGCTGCCCGCCCCCTCGCGGCGCCGCCCCGCCCCGGTCCGGCCGCCGCCGCTGCCGCGCCGCCCCTTCGCGGCGCAGCCCCGCCCCGGCCCGGCCGCCGCCGCCCCGCCCGCTGGCCGCCCAAGTGCCCCGGCCCATCCGCCTCTAGGCGCCACCCCGACCGCCCCACAACGCCCCTTCCCGACCGCCAAGCAGCGCCACCCTGTCCGGCCCCTGCCGCCGGCCCAACCCATTGAGGTTTTTAATTAGTTTTAATTAATTAGCTCCCTACCCGCCGGGTCCCTGCCTTGCCCGCCCCGCCCAACGGGTCACTCCCCTGCCCCCCCCCCCCCCCCCCGCCGGCTCCTTGCCCGCTAGCATACTAATGTTTAAATTATTTAATTGTTTATTTTGTTTCGAATTCCTCAATTAGATTATAATTAGTTAATTGATTGACTATGAGTGTGTACTATTTATACATATATTAACGGGTTTCGAGCTGGTCCGACCGGGCACGACCCAACCCGGCCCGACCCGGCAAGGCCCAATCCGGCCGACCTGGCACGGCCCAACCCAGGCTGACCCGGCAAGGCCCAATCCGGCCTGACCCGGCACGGCCCAATCTCGCCCCGACCCGTCACGACCCAGATGGTTTTAGTCGACACAACTTGTGTGTCGAGACGAGCACGAAGGCGAACGACGACAATGACTTGTAACTTTCAACGGTTACGCGTCGCCCCTTTGAACTTTCAACTCTGACCAACTTACCCCCTCTTTCTCGTTCTTTCCTATCTTGTAAATCATTGAAAAATGAAAATGAGTAACATAACCTATAGAAATCTATTACCCATTTCGAATATGTACGTCTCACATGAGATAGGCATGTGAGGCGTGCAAGTTCGGAATTGTCCCTTTTTGGACAGCCTGAGAATGACCGAGGACGTGCTTTTGACGAATTAGGTACGGGGTATGGATTTGGATGTGATTTCAACAGCATAACCCTAATGTTCTCTGCTGCACCATTTTTAGGGGTGCAGTTGGAGAACAGCGGGGTTATGCTGCTGAAATTTCGTCCAGATTCGGACACCATGTCTCGTCATAATCACATTACCTCGGTCACTCTTAGGTGGGTTTAGGACCTATCTGCCTAGTTGTAGTGGCCGGGACAAGACATAAAAATGTACTAATAATGATTTGTCCGCTTTGAAGGTATAACCTCAGACATGGCTGAAGACCGAACTTGGATGTATTCTAGTTGGAAAAAGAATGGGCATCACTCAGAGGAGTGGTTCACCAAGATAGATGCTTTTATACAACGAGCTTTTTCGTTGTGCAACAGCAGCAAGGTGCAGTGCCCATGTACCAAATGTTAGAATGCGAAATTTTTCGACAAGGTGACGTTGATGTTTCACTTGTGTCGAAACGGTTTCTTGCAAAAGTATGAGGTATGGTACTTTCACGGTGAGACACGTTCTGAAGCTGTAGAAGATGAAGTGGTGGATGATAGCATGGGAGTAGATAGGATGGACGAGATGCTTGAATCCATAGATCCTCAGTTGACGGAGGATGTTCCTACAACGGAGGTTCAATCATTCTTTGAGCTTCTCAAAGCTTGAGAAGAGCCGTTGCATGAACACACAAAAGTGACTCTTCTTAATTTCATGACCAGACTTATGACAATTAAGTCTAAGTATTTCTTCTCCGACAACTGTTACAACGATCTCATCAAATTGATCAGTGATATCCTTCCTCAACCGCATAAAGTGCCGAAAGATAGTACCAGTCCAAGAAATTGATTTCTGGTCTTGGTATGAAATATGAGAAGATTGATGTCTGCCCAGACAACTGTATGCTTTTTTGGAAAGAGCACGCCAACGAGAAGAAGTGCTTACAATGTGTCAAATCGAGGTTTGTCGAGGTTGATAATGACGAAGGAGAGCGTGTACAGACTGAAGCCACACATAAGCAACTTCGTTACTTGCCTATCACATCTTGGTTGAAGCGTTTGTTTCTCTCAAAAAGAACTGCCAGACATATGATATGGCACAAAGAAGGTGTACGTGAGAACCTCAGAGTCATGGTGCACCCGTCCGACGGTGAGGCATGGAAGGCGCTGGACCGCTTCAATCCAGATTTTGCCAACGATGCAAGAAATGTTTGCATCGGGTTAGCGACAGATGGCTTCTCGCCGTTCAGTACAAATGCCACATCATACTCATGTTGGCTCGTGTTCGCTATTTCGTACAACTTACCGCCATCTCTTTGTATGAAGTATGAATTCATATTCCTTTGCCTCATCGTTTCTGGACAAGATCATCCTGGTTCACGACTCAATGTGATGTTTAATCCGTTGATTGAAGAGTTGAAATTGTTATGGACAGGAATCGAAGCGTACGATTGTCACAAAAAGCAGAAATTCAATCTTCGAGCTGCATACTTGTGGTCTATTCATGATTTTCTAACATACGACATGTTTTCCGGCTGGAGTACTCATGGTCGTTTGACATGTCCGATACGTGCTGCAGACACGGAATGCTTTTTTCTTAGTCATGGTGGCAAGATATGTTACTTCGATTGTAATCGATGTTGGCTACCTCCAAAACACATGTTCAGACAACAGAGGAATGCCTTCAGAAGGAACACCGTTGTCACAAAAGGACCACCTCAATGTTTGAATGGGTCAAAGATATTATCCATGTTGGAGAAGCTAGTGCCAGATCCAAATCGTCCTGGATATTTTGTTGGTTACGGAGAGGACAACAATTGGACCCATGTATGTGTATTATGGGAACTACCATATGTGAAGTCCTTAATTCTAATGCATAACATTGATGTCATGCACCAGGAGTGTAATATGAGTGAATGCATCGTAAGCACATGCTTGGATGTGATGGGCAAAACAAAAGACAATATTAAGGCTCGAAAAGATTTGGCAGAGGTTTGTAACCGTCCAAGTATTGAGCCCTCTGAAACTGGTGGCAAACCACGCGCTACTTTTTGTCTTAGACCTAAAGAAATGAAAGAAGTGTTGCAGTGGTTGAAAAAGTTGAAATTCCCTGATGGTTATGCTGTTAGTATAAGACGAGATGTGAATGTTAAGACGGGAAAGCTCACTGGGTTGAAAAGTCATGATTATCACATAATCATGGAAAGACTCTTGCCGGTTATGTTTTGGGGCTATCTTGACGATGCAGTGTGGAAGGTGTTAGTTGAGCTGAGCTATTTTTATAGACAGCTTTTTGCTAAAGAAATCACAAAGGAGATGATGGAGAAGTTGGAAAATAAGAAACCAATTTTGGTATGTAAGATGGAAAAAGTTTCCCCTCCAGGGTTCTTCAACCCAATGCAACACCTCCTAATCCATCTTCCATATGAGGCTAAAGTGAGCGGTCCTGTTCAATACAGGTGGATGTACCACATGGAAAGAGCACTCAGATGTCTTAAACCAATGGTTCGTAATAGAGCAAGGTTTGAAGGATGCATCACCGAAGCATTTACATTTCAGGAGATAGGCTACTTCTCAAGTGTTTACTTTATAGAAGAACACAATGTTAATACTCCTACGTTGCGATACAATGTCGATGAAGCACCCCCTTTTAGCGACCTTTCCATATTTCAAACGAGAGGCACTACCGTTGGTAGTAGCATGATCTATGACGCCAAAACATAAGAAAAGATGGTTGCTTTATTCTATATGTATGCTAATATAGACAAGATGGACAAATATTACAAGTAAGTGTTTGTTCACCAGCTATACTAATTGGTACAAATTTGCCATACATATATTGTAAAATTTTTTATTATATATGTAGTGAGTTTGATCGCCAAAATTGGAAACTGATACTAATGAATTTTGAAACAGATTTCGAGTAACGTTTTATATCTCTTCTTTCGCCTTATATATTTTCCTTTACATTCATTAATAATTTTTTCATTCAATAGGATGTCGTTGAGCAGTGGTAGAAAGGGAAAGGCGAGGAGCCTAGCTAGAGGTTTCTTGCATAGGGCAGCTGACATCTTTCAGGGCAGTACGTCTAGCGGACTTTCTGCTAGACGGGCTGCTTTGATGAGTCATCTACCGGAGATGAGAGGCGCAACAGTCGCCTTACAGTGGTCAGACAAGGTAAATAACGTTTTGTAAATCTTATAATGTCAATAATTTCTTTATTCATCTACATTACAGTTCTTTTAAATTATCCAGAAGGACTCTAGGTCCGAGGACTCAGAGATGAGAGGTCCTCTGCAGCCAGCACAGGCTGACCACCCTTCAGGGTCGGGTAGCCAGCCTGTGGACCTGCCTGTGGACTTTTCCGGTGACCACTCCTCCGGGTCACCTGACGTCGAGCCACCTCAGAGGCGTCGGACTAGGAGGAGTCACTATGTGGCTCCTCCTTCGGCTCCTCCAAACCAAGAAGACCGGATAGTTATTCGTCCGATTGACGATATGTAAGTAAATCTCTAGCTCTTCAATTTAGATTATTTTAGCGTTGTAGATGTATTGATTTATCATTCTTTGTGAGGTCTTGGTATGATGACTCGTTCACAGGTAAAGGACACCACAAGCAAGTGAACAGTGTCCTCGGGCGGCTTATCCGTTTGCACTACCCCGGTGTAGTGAACGGTTTCCCCGCCACATCGTGGGACGATTACGTCACCGCCCAACACGTTGATCACGGCAACCACCAGGAGGCTGTGTGGTCCGACTTTATGGTAAGCATCAATTATATATTTCTGTAATACAAGTCTATAATATGGTTAATACCAATGATGTATAAATATGTTTTTTAGGCATGGTACCATTTGGAGGATGGGGCCGAGGTGGACTACGCCCGAGCCGTGTTCCAGAAGAACGCTCGGAAGCTCGTTACGCAGTCGCTATCGAACGCAAGAATCGAAGTGACGAGAGCGTACATGAAGCTGCATCCGGAAGAGGGCGAGCTCGAGGCATTCAGAAACGTGGCTTCCAGGTACTTGACGGCGGAGCAGTACGCAGAGATAATTTGTAAAATATTTATATTAAAATTTGGAAGAATCATAATAGGTAAATAGTCTATAACCTAATAAGAAATGTATGCATGTCGGTGTAGTGTGGTTAGACGACCGTCCGGAGGATTACCGTGCCCTGTGTGCTCTGTGGGCGAGTCAGGGGTTCCAGGAAGTTTCTAGGACCCGTCGACAGAGCAGAGGGACGGATGGGAAGCACATGTTTGGTGTGGATGGCTAGTTACGTCTGACTAAACACATGGTAAGTGTGATTACTATTGTTTTGAAATATGTTATAATTATTGAACTAACACATATATATAGGAGCGCGAGAGCGGTCAGCAGCTGACTCTGATTCAGGTCTGGAAGAGGGGTCACAGGGGAAGTGACCCGTCACAGTCTGACAAGCTGTGTTCTTAGGCAGCGTCAGACGCACTGGTGAGTTGTTTTGTATTTGTATTGAGTTTTTTTAAATAGTTTTGATGATATTATCTTTCCATCTTTGTAGGCAAGGTATGGGCAGGAGGCAAAGCGGCTTCACAGTGAAGGCTTCGATTGGCAGAGCGCGCCAATTATCCCGGAAGCCGTGTATACAACCAGAGGCGGGAAACCTCACAAACGATAAGTTCTATCTTTTATTATTTAATGTTAATGAATTTGAGATTTGAAAATTCAATAATCTTTCTTCTTTCATAGGTTCACCATCTTCGATGGAATTGTCGACTCGAGGGAGGCATGACCTTCCTCGAGTGCCTCTTCATCGCGGCAGGCGGGATCGAGACAGCCGAGCTCCGTGGAGCTCCAGAGTATTCGGGGCGAGCTCCGCAGGACATAGGAGGAGCTCCGGCTAGAAAGGGAGCAGCTCCGGCAAGAAAGGCAGCGTCAAGTCGTGGCAAGCAGGGCTCGGGACGAGTATCAAACCTCGTTCATGCTACAGATGCAAGCAGCAATGCAGGTATGTAACGGTCGTTTGAATTAATATTTCTAACATATCAATGATGGTTGTATGATAATTTTTTCTATTCACAGGCTATGGCGGCAGGGCAGCCGATCGTCCTTCCACAGTGGCAGCCCCCACTGGAGCCACATGCCCCGTTTACAGGAGCAGAGGTACAAACATAGCCATATTTGATGAAAGTTAGCCAAATTTATTAGAATATCACCAAACTTAGTCAAACATAGCCAAAACTATTTTAACTTGATCATTTCTACGTTATAATAACGTCACTTATGCAAATATGCATTTTAAAACTTATAACTTCTCTAACTACACTTATACATAACAGGGCTCCGCGACCGAGGCTCACACGCCATCGCCTCAGCTACCGGGAGGACGAAGGCTGGAGGACGAGTTCCCGGGTTCTGGAGGTAGCGCACGTGGTAGTGTGTAGTGTGGTAGCGTGTAGTCTGGATGTTTATAATATTTTTGCTGCGTATTGTTGTCGTTAATAACTGCCTGTGTGAGCTGGCCATCGAGCCAGGGCTGACCTCGAAGCCAGGGCAGTATTTTCTATATTTTTTAAAAAATTACCAAACTTATTTACGACGGTTTCCTGGTGCTGGCCGTCGTAAATAAGCCACTACTATTTACGACAGCCAAGATCAGCCGTCGTAAATAAGCTACTACTATTTACGATGGCCAATAGCAGCCGTCGTAAATAACTACTCTATTCACGACGGCCAAGATCAGCCCGTCGTGAATAAATCCCCCAGTCACGTGGCAGTCGGGGGGAACTTATTCGCGACGGTATTATTTAGCCGTCGTAAATAATCTTATTTACGATGGGAGCCGTCGTTAACAAACTTATTTATGACTATTTATTGGTGACGGCCGAAATCCGTCATGAATAAGGCTTCCTCGTTGTGAATAACTTATTCACGATGGTTTTACCTTTATTTACGACTATTCAACCGTCGTTAATTGTTCAGATTCCTGTAGTGTTGCATTCATCCACCTCATTGTATCTTGAGTAAAATTTGTGCATGATAATTGATTAATGTAAATTTTGTTTGTGCGTGATCATGAGTAGAAGGACACGCTCAAGAGGCCGTCTACGAGGAGCTACAACACCAAGACTTCGAGACGCTTGAGCAACACGAACCACAGGAGCAAGGCAAGTGCCCCTTGACTATATTGATCCTATATTTTTGAAACTGTTTTGCTTGCGAAAACTTGTATGCTTGTGTCAACTTGATGGGACCTTTTTTATAGGAGTTTACTAGTTTTGTTAACCATCCTTGTCGCCGGGAAAGTTGAAGAGTCGGGTACGGTCGTTTTTCCTTTTTTTTTGCTTCGCTTAATTTACGGGATAGGGGAAGCTGAAATAAATCATGGTTAGCTACTGCATTGATAAGATTTAACATTATGAGAACTTGATAATATTAATGAGCATGGAATCGGGGAGATCCAGGCGAGCTTGGTTCGTGGATGTTGCTGAATGAGATGGTGGTTTGCTTGCCGTAGATCTAAGGACCGATTCATGCGAGCACATGCCAGGAAAATAGTGCCACCACAAGGCCAAATATGGGTCCGACTTAGCTGACTAACAGTGTTATGGACCGTTGGATGGTGCGGGGAATGGGAGTTGAGAAGGACTGCCCTGGGAACTGCATGGCACAAGAGGTGGCCCGTGGGTGGGAGAATGGAGATTCAAGCCTGCCGGTGAAACCTCAGTGGTCTCTACATTCTAGTAGCCCCTTTGTAAAGGCTATTTCGTGATCTCTTGGCCATACACCGACGGTTGTGTACTGGTATAATGGAGGTTTTTTCTAGTCGCTGACGGGTGATGAAATCACAAACTTGTGGGTAAATTAGTGCCACCTCTGCAGAGTGTAAAACTATCATGATAGCCGTGCTTCCGGTCACAAGCACCTAGCCGACTTCCATGATTAGAGGCAAGACTTGAGATGTTTATTCGGGTATGGTCATTGGGATTGGTTTTGGGACTGTTTTGGATCATGACAATGAGTTTGGTTTCGGTTATATGAAAATGAGATGGATATGAATATTTATGAGTATGAGATGAACTTGAGAAAGATTATTGGCTGGTTGAAGCATGATAAATGGTGAATTATGATGAAAGAATGTTGCTGAATTACTTGGTTATGTTGGGATTAAACTCACCTAGAAATAGTTGTTATTTTTATCATGTTTTGTGAAATAAAATTTGCTTGCTGCAATGAACCTTTTTATTCAGTACCTTGTTGTAAGCTACATGTCATACTTTTCCCGCACTTGCTGAGTACGACATGTACTGACCCTTGCATTTCCACATAAACATCAGCTACAGGAGAAGAGTACTTTGAGGAACATGTGGAGTATTAGGCGTGCGCACTACCGTCAGCATGCCTGTGGAGTTGAAGATTGGAGCCTGCTGTCTTAGTCATTTTTCCGCTGTCGTTTAGAGTCTTCAGCTGCAAGAATAAGTTAGATATTCATGAGTGAGACATTGAGTCAGTGTAATACAGTACTTAAACATTATTTGTACGTGGTTATATTCTGAATTCCAGTTTTTGGAATACATGTGTATGTGTGATGAACATCCTGGGCACACATATGCATTCACTTGGTTCATTTTCGGAAACAGGTGTCACAAATTTGCATCAGAGTCATGTTGACAGTAGGATGCACGACTAGGTAGAATGGACACTCTAAAACACATAGGTACACCCCTCTAAACTGCTATTTCAAAAATTACTTGCTGCTGCACTTTACTTGTCCACTCAGCCAATGCAAAATGCTATTTTCAGTCCCTCTTTTTCTCTTCTTTTGGACAGCAACACTTTTGTTTTCTTGCTTCATAGCTTATGAAGTTTTGGAGTTATTTTCTTCTTCTCTAAAGTTTCTCATGTCTTATTTATAGATGCTGGTGACTAGGAGCACAACACGCCTAAGTACTCGTCCACCACCATTAGGGAGTGCACTTAACCCCATTGAGGTGTTCGATGGACCATATTGGGAGGAGATGAAGATGGAACTTCATGATGAAGATGAAGTCAGTAGCTCTATGCATGAGGAAGAGGATCCGGAAGAGGTGGAACCATTCAAAGAAGGCATGAAAGATGATCCACAAGAATAGCAGCATTAGTACGCACCTCACGAGGAATTTCAGGCAGGCTTACATCCAGTGGAGGCTCATGAAGCTATGTTGGAAGGAGATGAATCCGAAGAGGAGCCACCCCCTGCTGAGGTTGAGAATGAAGGTGATGAACGGGCCAACCGTTCAGTTCAAGAATTCCAGTCCGACGCGATGGAGGGAGGACACATATCCAAGGAGCTTAAAGAGTTCCTGGATTGCTTCAGCTTATACCCGGAATATCTCCTCAAGAAAGTTCCTCGTCTCCTACATGAAGAGTGGAAGGCTGAGGTAACCATCCTATCTAACGGTAGGGTTGTCACTCGTCACTTCACACCCACATGGAGAGCTACAAGGGCAGAAGCTATTGATGATGCTGCATGGGATGCACTCGCCGGACTGTGCTGCGCTTTCTGTGAGCAGCTTGAGAACACTACCTTTGAGCTGCACCCATATCGGAAGAGTGGTACAAGAGAGATCATTGGACCCCATGGAGGAGCTCTTTACAACCCACAAGCTGCTGATAAGTCTTAGAGGTTGATCGTGGAGTTAGGAAACCTCTATGCAAGCGCACAAAAAGAGATTCGCTACCTCCGCAAGAAGCTGTACTTGCTAGATAAATAAGAGGAGACTCATGCCAACGCGGGAGCAAATGGAGCACAACATCATCTATCCCTACATGGATTGCCGACTCACCATCGGATGCGCCCATATATGGACCACCCCCGTCACACGACGAGGACAGCACCGGTTCTCACGATTAAATTTAGGTTTCCATTCAATAAAGCTGTAATAGGAACGCTTAGACATAGTAGTCTGAAATAAGAGTGGTGTGCTGAATTTCATGATGATTGCTTGTGTTTGTGTGCTTGATGTGTGTTGTGGGACGCTTCGGCGAATGTCCACATCCACACATAGTAGAGAGATGTGAGATGCTTCGGCATTTGTTCACATCCTCATATAGTCCGACATTAATGAAAGAAATTGCTTAGTTCATACACCTAGATGCATATAGTTGGGAAATCAATTCTTTCAAATCTGAATTCTAGCTCCTACAAATATAGTATGTCCGAAAGTAAGCCTGAAAATAGGGGGGGGGGTAGACTTTTTTGCCAACCTTATTGTCTTGGATTCCCAAGGGATTGACATAATACTTGGAATGGACTGGTTAAGCAAGCACAACAGAGTAATTCAATACGCTCAGAGGATCTTGCAGTTGAAGAGTGAGCACGGTACTCGTATCGAGTTTGAGGCAGCCCAACCTGCAACTGAGAAGGCAGTGCTCAACCACATCGAAGAAGCGACATTGGAAAGCATTCCGGTGGTTCGAGAATATTCAGATGTGTTCCCGGAAGAACTTCCAGGTATGCCACCTGACCGGGACATTGAGTTTGCCATTGATTTAGTACCCGGAACTGCACCTATAGCGAAGAGGCTGTATAGGATGCCCGCTAACGAATTAGTGGAGCTCAAGCAGGAAATTCATGAGCAGCTAGATAAGGGTTTTATACGCCCAAGCTTGTCACCGTGGGGAGCCCACGTGCTCTTCGTAGACAGGAAACATGGGACCCAAAGGATGTGTGTGGACTATAGGTCTCTCAACGAGGTGACGATCAAGAATAAATACCCGCTGCCGCGCATAGAGGACCTATTCGATCAAATGAAAGGTGCCTGAATTTTCTCCAAGGTTGATCTTCGGTCGGGATACTTCAAGCTGAAGATTAAGCCCTCTGACATACCCAAGACTGTATTTCGAACACGGTATGGTTCGTATGAGTATACCGTTATGTCTTTTGGGTTAACGAATGCACCCGCATACTTTATGTACCTCATGAATAGGTCTTAATGGAGTACTTGGATAAGTTCGTCATGGTTTTCATTGATGATATCATGATGTATTCAAAGAGCGAGGAAGAACATGAAGAACACCTGAGATTGACGTTGCAGAAACTGCGAGAGCATCAATTGTATGCTAAGTTCAGCAAGTGTCAGTTTTGGCTAAAGGAGATATCGTTCCTAGGCCACATCATCTCCGAGGGAGGAGTATCGGTTGATCCCGGAAAAGTGAGAGATCTTTTGAAGTGGAACCAACCGCAGAATGTGAGGGATATTCGGAGTTTCCTTGGGATGGTTGGATACTACCGCCGGTTCATCAAGGATTTCTCCAAAATAGCAAAGCCTATGACGGAGTTGCTGATGAAGGGGAAAGCATTTCAGTGGACACAAGCGTGTCAAGACAGCTTTGAGGAGCTAAAGAAGAGATTAACAACAGCGCCGGTTTTGGTATTGCCAGACGTAAGCAAGAGTTTTGATATATATTGTGACACATCAAGACAAGGGCTTGGATGTGTGCTCATGCAAGGAGGCCAAGTGGTAGCCTATGCATCGAGGCAATTAAAGAAACATGAGCTAAATTACCCCACACATGACCTGAAACTTGCAGCCGTGATACACGCCTTGAAGATTTGGAGGCATTATATCCTTGGCCACCGATGTGAGATCTACACGGATCACAAAACTCTCAAGTATATATTTACACAAACGGATATGAATTTGAGGCAATATCAATGGTTGGAACTCATCAAGGATTATGATGTTGGAATCAACTATCACCCGGAAAGGCCAACATACTAGCTGATGCATTAAGCCGAAAAGGAGCATGTCACCAACTCACGGTTCGAGAGCTGCCGCCCGAGCTGTATAAGGAGTTTGAACGGTTACATCTCGGGTTCTTGAACGAGATGGAGGTGATAGAACTGAACTCAACGCTGGAACAAGAGATACGAGATGGCCAAGCAACGGATGAGGAAATAAAAGAAATCAAAGAAAGAATCAGACAAGGGATAGAAACGGATTTCAAGGAAGACGAGAATGGCACGCTTTGGTTAGGTAAAAGGATTTGTGTGCCTAACGTGAAGCACATCTGTGACACGATACTAAAGGAGGCACATGACTCACCTTATTCCATACACCCCGGCTGTACCAAGATGTACAAGGACCTTAAAATCTGCTATTGGTGGGATGGTGTGAAAAGGGATATCGCTGAATATGTTGCCCTATGCGACACGTGCCAACGAGTGAACGCCGAACATGAAAGACCTGCTGGATTATTGCAGCCTTTGAAAGTACCCGAGTTGAAGTGGGAAGACATCAGCATGGATTCCATAGTCGGGTTGCCACGTACTCAGTTCGGCTACGACTCTATTTGGGTTATCGTGGACAGATTAACGAAAACAGCCCACTTTATTCTTGTTAGGACTAGGTACACCGTGGTGCAATTAGCCGAGCTGTATATGGAGCAAATCGTGTGTCGTCATGGAGTTCCGAAGAGGATAGATTCAGATCGAGGTTCTCAATTTACCTCTAGATTCTGGAAGAAGCTGCATGAAGCTATGGGCACACGGTTAAATTTCAGCTCCGCATATCACCCACAAACCGACGGGCAAACTGAGAGGAAAAATCAGATTTTGGAAGACATGTTGAGAGCTTACGCCTTGAAACATGGGCGTAGTTGGGATAAGAGCTTACCATATGTTGAATTCTCATACAGCAACAGTTACCTAGCCAGCTTGAAAATGTCACCCTTCGAGGCACTATACGGTAGACGGTGTAGAACACCGCTGTTCTTGAATCAGACCGGAGAGAGCCAAGTATTTTGACCCAAAGTGCTGCAAGACGCCGAAAAGCAAGTCCAAACGATACGTGAAAACTTGAAGGCCACTCAGTCACGACAAAAGGGTTATGTGGACAATAGGCGAAGAAGATTGACCTTCAAAGTTGGAGACTTCGTGTACCTTAAGGTGTCACCTCCGAGGCCAACGACGGTTCAACGTCAAAGGCAAGTTAGCACCTCGCTACATCGGGCCATTCAAGATTTTGGTCAAGCGAGGAGAGGTAGCCTATCAACTAGAGCTGCCAACACACCTCTCTGACATGTACAACGTATTTCACGTATCCCAGCTCAAGAAGTGCTTAAGAGTACCGGAAGAACAAGTACCAACCGATGAACTAGAGCTTCAAGAGGATCTGACCTACGCCTGAACACCCAATCAAAATCTTGGGCGTAAAGGAAAGGGTCACGAGGAATAAAGTGATCCATTGGTGCAAGGTACAATGGAGCTGCGGCGGACCGGGATCCGCTCATCCAGGATCACAGAGGATGGTGCCGCACGATGCGACACCTGACAGCACACATCATCAGAACGATATTGTATGACATAGAAAACCAACTGAAATGTACAAAGTAGTACAAGACTTCAGTTACAAACTAGTGTTTAGATTACAACAGAGGAAACTAAGTTTGTACAACTCATACCATCTACCTAGCAAAAGTCGGTTGCCCAGCCCTATGGACAACCCACACTAGCTGCACATCTCAGCTCAGCGTGGCGTGTACGGCTCCCACTCAGCCGTGGTCCCCGATGGAGGGTAGCCCTCGCCGGTGGACTCGTAACCCGAGTCCATGGGGTGGTCATCACCTGAAAAACACTTATAGCAGCAACCATGAGCACGATGGATCAACAAGACTTAACCGAGTCACCTAGGCATGAAAACTCTACATGCAGTTTACAACGAACGTGGGATGGTAAATTTCAGCAAACGGACACGCCTACAAGTTCACTCTTAGTTCATCTTTTAGCCACAAGTTAACAGTTCATGAATATGAAATTTAGTAAGCCATATTTGGTGGCACACATGTAGCAATACAATTATACATATCAGCAGAATTGAATCATAGCATTCCATAATTTATCTACGTTATGACGCAGTGAACAAGCGGTACTCATCACCGCGACAGACGGCAAATCGACTCGATATACACCTGCAGGGATACCCGAAGAGCACGTCACGTACGCCCACCCGTGGAGCTGCACAGCACGCTCACTCAATGTCGTACGGGACAACCTTTCACCAAACAGCCCAAACGTCGAACCGGTCGCACCCAAACGGACAGGAGGTTCCTTACATAGAGCATCTCTCTATGCCCGTTAGCGGATTTCCACCTTGCTTCCCTCAACCTACACCTATAAATCGGTGCGTTATGCCTCGACGCCCGGAGGTATAGGTTACATCGATTTATCGGGGCCCATATATCCGATATGCCTTTGGTACGTTCAATACTTGTTCAGCAGGGACGCACACGGATCGGTCCTCAATCGACACGGACAGGGCTGCGCCCACAAGACTTCCTCTTGCTGCGCCCTAGCCCCTGCCTAGTCTCATTTTCTTTGTAAAGTGATCTCACATCACTCGAATCAATCCCGTGTGTCCCAAAGCCTAAACTCGCGAGTAGATTCCATCTACTCGACTTGCAACGAAGTTCTATGAATCATTAAGCATAGCCTGTCTACTCGAGGACTTAGACACTACCCTCACTCTTGTAGGAAAAATCTGGTTATGCACTTGGGTTTCATCCACCCTATACCTAATGCACATCCATACCAAATACTAAGTATACATAAAGCAAAACTTTGTAAATTTGGTTAATGTAAACCGGGGCTTGCCTTGTTGCTGCTGGTCAGTGGTTAGGGCTTCGTCCAGAAGGACAAAATCAAGCACCTCCGGGGTTTCTTCGCCTTCAGCGACTACACGTAAACGATATACTATAAGTCAATTTAAATGCAATGTTTGAAATTGAATATGTAAAGACCATAACTCTAGCTAGCCCTCCCCTTTGGTTCTGAAATTTTTATGGTGGCTTGGTAGGGTCCTAACCAGAGTCTTGACCAAGTTTCATTTGAAACAAAGTTGATTTGAGCTTTGTACCAATTAAAGCCTATTTGGTCATTAGTAGAGCCTCTAAGGAATTCCAGGGATTTTCATGGCTCCAACCATTACTTTATGGAAACTAGAATTTGAGATGGTTCTAATAGAATTGGTTTCATGTCATTTGAAGAATTCTAGATGAAGTTATGCCCTAAACAAGATTTGAGAAAATCTGAAAAATGTTTCTGTACATTTTTATATTTTCTTAGGGCAATTCAATTAATCAAACCATTAGGGGGACTAATTGAATTGAGTGGGTCTGAAAATTTTACTGTGACTCAAAGATTTTCCAATGAACCTCCCAGCCAAATTTCAGAATGTTTCATAAAGTAATTCTCCAGATAAAATTCCCAACACTTTAAACTTTAGGGATTTAATTCTGGAAAACCATTAGGTTTCGTGAGCTGAAATTTGTGTTGCTGGAAAGTACTCAACTAGCTGAATTCAGCAAAATTTAGTTCACTAAATTTGGAGCTACCTAGCAAAAGTTATATGCATTTGAAGTTTGAACTAAACTGGAAAATCCCAAAAATGTTTAAACTCTGTGGGCGGGCCCCACTCTCGCGGCCACACCGCAGCCCACGGGGTTTTACCCACGCTGCTGCACCAGATCCTGGCCACAAAATGGATCCCCGTTGGAAACTGGGACTGACAGGTGGACCCGGCCCCCCTTCGTCTACCTCGCGACACCCCGTGACTCCCGCGGCGGCGCTTCGCCGGAGAACTCGCTGCCGGCCATTTCACTGCACAACCTTCGACGGATTTCGCCGCCTGTGCCCAACGCTCGCGACGATGACAGCGGCGATTCCCACTCCGGCGATGTCGCCCGAGCTACTCAGGGCCTTATTTTTGGAACGGTTTGCTCCTACAGCTCCGCTGTGGCATGCTGAGCACGAAAATGAACTCGGTTTGCCATGGTAACGAC
Organism: Neostapfia colusana; assembly: GCA_030760725.1. Taxonomy (NCBI): domain Eukaryota; kingdom Viridiplantae; phylum Streptophyta; class Magnoliopsida; order Poales; family Poaceae; genus Neostapfia; species Neostapfia colusana. The sequence continues at coordinate 65,611,119 of JASWHV010000016.1, forward strand.
GGGAGCTAGGACTTCACCGTTGACCTAGGGATAAAACGGCGGATGCTCAAAAATCTTGAATAGCAGCGCCAAAACTCGATGGTTTCTGATGGTCTTTGATCCTAGGTGGCTGTGGGGACGTGTAGAACATGTGCTTAGCTTGGTTTACGCGGTGGTGCACTGATCACCACGAATTTTGGATTCTTGGCTAGCTCGGTTCTTTGAACTCCGAGGATTAAACGTGGAAATTCTCTCCCAACAGGGCACGAAAAGAGGTAAGGTTTTGACCGTGAGTTCGAGCAGTCTCCGGCGCGTCTATTTGCTGTTGATCGTCAGTCTTGAAAGCGCCTGGATCAGCGGCGCACCGAGGACCCGAGAGAACGGCCGAAGAGTTGATGTTTTTGGTCGAGAGACGAAATGCGTACGGGGTTCGGGGCTGCAGCGCTGGGTTTGCCTTCGTGAGCAAGCCACGGCTGCGCGGCGCGCCAGCCTGTCACATGCTGAAGCGGTGGCACCCGAGCAGCTCGGTGGCGTCGTCCTGTGAGGAGACTCGGGGGAAACAACACCGAGAGCTGGGTATATGGCGGTTCCCTCTGTTGCTCAGGCTGATTGGTGGGCCCCTTCTCCCCCTTTCTCTCAATTTCATTTGTTGCTGAAAATATCCCATCTACTCCCTCTTAAATGGTAAGCTTAGCCACCAAGTCAGAGAGTAAATTTGAATTCACCAAAATGAATTTGGTTTGGCTGAATTTGCTTCATATTTGAAGTTGAAATTCAAATTCAGTTTTGAATTAATGCAAATTTAGCTCCCGACAAGATGAAGTCCAATGAGGATGAAAATTGGTGGACTGACTCAGAAAAATGTGCTGAGTTTGAATATGAAGCCAACTTTTGAATTCAAGTGATGAAAGTGGCTGCAATTTGAATTTGCATTCAAATTGGCTCAATTTTGAAATGTCTCCAAAAGTGCCTCAAAAAGTATTGGATTTGCATGAAATTTGGCCTGAGCCTTCCCAAGACTATTTAAGGTCTAGGGATGAGCTCAACCTTTCATGTTTATGTGTAGAACTCCTACTTTTTGAAATTAGGGCTTTCCCCTCTAATCACCCTTTTGATGGTATTTACTTGCTCTTCACAAGTGTTCATGAGATATCCACCACATGAGCTATGGTGTTGTGAGGTGATGAACATTTCTTTGCAAGTCACTTTCTTGGGCTTTTACATCCCTCCCCACTTAAAATAATCTCGTCCCGAGATTATAAAAAAAAGATGACGATGTAAGAGGAGATTACCCGTGATGAGATGCCATGAAATCCGGGTAGTTTGAGCAAAGGAATTCCTCGCTCTCCCACGTCGCTTCTTCGGCGGTGTGGTTACTCCATAGTATCTTGTAGAACCACAACTTCGGCTACGTGTAGTTCGAGCCTTCTCATCAATAATTGCCACCGGATACTCAGCATACGTCAAATCCTGTTGCAGCTCGCCAATGTCTTCGGTGGGAATCGCAGCCGTATACCTTAGACATTTTCGCAGTTGTGAAACATGGAAAACATCGTGAACACCAGCAAGAGATGCCGGTAGTTCCAGTCTATACACCACTGGTCCACACTTCTTGGTGATAGCATAGGGTCCAATAAATCTGGGAGCGAGCTTCCCCTTCACGCTGAATCGGTGCACGCCTTTCATCAGAGATACACGTGTTCCCCGATGTCAAAGTGCAGCGGCCTACGCCTCTTATCAGTGTAGCTTTTCTGCCGTGATTGAGCGGCCTTCAAGCTGGCTTGAACCATCCGAAGACGCTTTTCGGCGTCATTCACCACATCAACCCCGAATTTGACCCTTACACCGGACTCGCACCAGTTTAATGTGGTGCGGCATTTGCGACCGTAGAGAGCCTCATAGGGTGCCATCTTCATACTCACTTGATAGCCATTGTTGTACGAGAATTCTGCCAACGGTAGATGATCATCCCAGTTTCTACCGTGGTGGATGGCACACGCTCTCAACATGTCTTCTAGTACTTGGTTCACCCTCTCTGTTTGCCCATCTGTCGGAGGGTGATAGGCGGAGCTTCTAAGCACTTTAGTACCCAATGCAGTGTGCAACTGCTCCCAGAAACTGTAAAATCCCTAAAAAGTGGTAGCAAGAAAAATTCAGCTCATGTACACTTAGGAAAAATGAGGGGAATTTAAACTTTGAATTATAACGGTGTAGGTTCAAAGTGAGGATTTAAATTTCTCAAAACATCCAAACATGGAGATCTAAATTCATAACTTGGAACTTCATAGCCCAAATATTCACCCTTCCAAATTTCAGTTCATTTGGAGGAGTTTTGATATTTGTTTGGGATTAAAAGGAGAAGCCCTCTAAATCTGAATTTCAAATTAAGTTTCAAATTCCAATTCTTTCAATTTGCAAATTTGGTTTCACAAATGTGTTCTCCACATTTGAATGAGCAGCCATGCCAGAAATTGGAAACTTTGGAGCTGGTTTGCTATGTTTTTGGGCAATACAAAATAGAGAATTCAAACTCCATTTCAAATTCAAATGATCAAGCACAATTCAAATTCTACACCAGAATTCAAACCATTTGAATCCAGAAAATTCAAACCTTAACTTTGGGGTGAAGTAAGGCCTTTAATTCTGAGCAGCCAGGTTAAAATATCAGAGAAAAAAATTGATTAAAAGAGGGGGGAAGTGGGGCCCAGTAGTCAGCCTCACAACAGAGCCTACCGCCTCTGTTTTCATCGGCCGATCGCCAAGAGACTGCCAGCGCCCGGCAAAAACCCGCCCCCGAGGAATCCACCGCACCACCTCCTGGTTTCCTCGATCGGCAGCCGCTTCATTACCACACGGTCGCAGCAACGAAGTCGGTCTTCACTTCTCTCGGTTGCTCGCCGCTCCCTCCGTTCTCTCCCGCGAGAAACTGCCTCCGTGCCGCTTCTGTTTTGCCCTCGCCCACGCTCGCCCAAGCTCGGATGATCGAGCTACAAGCAACAAAAATAAGCGCAAGAGAGTGCTCCAGCTTCCACCGTTCCCCCCCTAAGCTTCGTAGCTCATGCTACGCGCAAACCAAGGATTTGCGCCGGTGTTCGGAGGTGCTTGGCGGAACCACGTTCGGTTCACCGTGGGCAGCATGCTACGGCCAGTTTCACCGCCCCTTCCCTGCACAAGAAAGGTGTGTTGTTGTCTGTAGATCGTGTTACCGAAAGCCTCAGGACAATTGATCAATCGGGTAGTGAGAATTTTGGGTTTTACCAAACCCTAGTTCATAGCAACACCTCTCGGTCTACGATCAAATTTGTCGTGCTGCGATAGATAGAGCTCATTCTGGTCTAGGAGAAGCTTTGCTAGATCCCTGCGATCCTTCTCGCTCAAATGGCGCCAGAAACCATCAAGGACTGAAGTAGTTCTTCGAGTTTTTGTCGTCGCCAGCGTTTTGCGGCCTCGGGTCGCTGGTGAGGTCCCCTCTCCGGTGGTTTTCATGGAGAGCAGGCTATGGGTCGATGTTGTCCATGTGACACTGGTTCTTTTGGAGCAAACCCTACCCCCGAAAGACCCGCTGTCGAGGGAGAACGAGGTCGCAGAAGTAAGGTCCCACATGGTCGCCGGTGCAAGCACCGTTCTGGTAGTTGTCATCGGCTCCCGACCCCACCATCGTGTTCAGCGTGGTGTAGAACTCAGAGGCGGCGAGTTTGAAGAAGCTCGGACCACGGGAACCCCGTCCCGGCGAGCCTCGCCGGCGTGCGCCGCCGCGGGAGGCGCGGGCAGCGCGAGGAAGACGAAGGGGGGCTGGTCCCACCGGTCAGCCTCTGTGTACGCGCGGGGATCGGCCTGTGGCACCGGATCCGGTGCGGCTGCGTGGGAATAACCCCGTGGCCTCGGCGTTGCCGTCATCTGAGTGGATAACGTCGCGGGTGGGGTCCACAGCCAGAGTTTAAACATTTCTTCAATTTTCAGATTTAGTACAAGATTCAAAGGGCCATAACTTTCAGTAGGAATGTCCAAAATTTGTGAAACAAATTTTGTTGGATTCATCTCAATCAGTACTTTGCAGAAATGCAAAGAAATTGATCTGGTGATTTCTGGGAATTTCTCCAAAATTCATCAAATTAAGTCTTTGGGAATTAATTCCAGAAGATCCCTGTTATGGAAATTCTTCAAATTTGCTAGGAGGTTCCTTATGATATTAATGATCTGCAGTAAAAATTTGAGGTTCATTGGATTTCATTTGGTAGGCTAAATTGCCTCCCAAAGATCAGCCTTTATTTGGAAATTCAAATTTAAACAGAAAGTTTTCAGAACTCCTGCCCAACTTCAAAAATTCATATATCCCTGTTGGTAGCTCCAAAAATGGTGAAACAAATTTTGTTAGAAACATGGAGACTTACCATAATCAGATATTCCACTGTTAGCTATGTCAAAGCTCCTTAATTGGGCTCAAAATTCTGAGAAGCATTGTACTTGTAGGAATTTTAAAGACTACATTGTGCAATGACATTTCTCCAAATTTTGCTCAGATCAACCTTAGAGGGTCTAGTATCCACTGTAAAAATCCCAAAGTCAATTAAGGATTCTAAATAGCAATAGCTATGAATAGAAGTCCAATTCTCATAAATCCTTAATACTTACACATGTATTTTATTACATTTCATAATAGTGAGCGAAGTTGAAGACGCACCGGAGCCCCTGGACGTCCTTCCACCTGAAGCTAACTTCCCGTTTGACTCGCAACCAGGCAAGCCCCGGTTTGCACTTAAGTACCTTTTATGAAATTCTTTATTTGTATCACTTATGTCTAGGGTGAATGTTTGCATTAGAGTTAAGGTGATTGAAACCCCACTTGCATAACCTTTCAAATCCTATGAAGGGTTGGGTAGCTTACAGAGCTGACGAATAGACAAGGCCCCGCTAATATGTTTAGGACCTCGGTAGAAGTCGAGTAGTTGGAATCTACTCGCGAGGTAAGGTTTATCACACGGTTTGGTTAGAATAGAAAATGGCTTAAGAGTGGTGAAAATGAGACCCAGCAGGGGGGATAGGAAGCAGTGAGCGGAGGTCTCACGCGCGTAGCCCTGTTGGTGTCGATTGAGGACCGAGTCGTGTGCGGGCCTGCTGAACAAGTATCGAACAGTACTGAATGGCATACTGACATAAGCAGGAAACCGATGTAAATGGTTAATCTGGGTGCCGAGGCTTACCCAATGTAAATAGGAGTGGGTTGAGGGCAGCAAGGTGTAAATCTGCCGGTGGGCACAGTTGCGCTCCACGCGGGGACCTCCTGCCCATTACGGATGGACCGGTTCGGTATTTAGGTTGCCTTTGAAAGGTTGTTGCATACAATAGAGTAGGAAGGGGTGTGGAATCACGCCTCTAAAAGTGGGTGTATGCAACGTGTTGTCCGGGTGTCTCCTGATTACAATCACCGTCCCTCGCGGTTATTTGAGTACTGCTTGTTCACTGTTTCGTGACGTAGTAAGAAGTGAAGTAAGCCAGTTGAATGATAATATGCTGTGATAATAGATTAATGTTTTGGAAACCATGTTTTCTGTAGATATAGAGCTAATTAAGTTTATTTTCCGCTTTGGGCATCACCACATCGGAGGAAAGCGTTTCTTGTCTGATTGTGGACTTCCGATGTGAGGGCTGCCTAAGGCACATGAATTTGCTGCTATAAAACTGAAGGTAAGGATCAACTTATAGGCGTGTCTTTGTTGCAAAGTCCATTCTCTAATTTTACACATCCCTGCATGTAGAGTTTCATGCCTAGGCTAGTCGGTTAAGTCTTGCTGAGCCATCGTGCTCACGGTTGCAATATTTGAGCTGTATGCAGGTGAGAGCTATGAGGAGGGGTCCGATGACGAGGCGATGCCCCCGTCAGGGTACACGGCCGAGCTGGAGCCCTGCATGCCGCCGTGATTCTCCGGTTCCTTGCTGCTAGCGTGTAGCGTCCCCGGGCTGGACGGCTGCACTTTTGCATAGCTAGGATGAGAGGCCATATATGTATATTACTTCCGCTGTATGAATAGGTTTTGTAAAAAGACTTCCGCTGTTTTATATCAAATAAAAGTTTGTATGTTGTTCTTTAATCTTTTCATGTGTGCTGTTGGGTGCCGCATCGTACGGCACCACCCTATGCGATCCTGGAGTGGGTGAACCACGGGTTGGTCCCCACAGTCGTGGTATCAGAGCCGCATTGGGAATAGCACGCTTGAAAAGAGCCTATTTTGAAAACTTAGAAGTAGTCGAGTGAGGATTAGTTGCTAAGCCCACATTAGGTCTATGATAGTAAGTAGATATTATGGTGGAAAAGCTAACATATTTGTTATACATTCTGTAACGACGCTCCGACGTCAGGTAAGAGGTAAGGTACGCCACCGTAGGCGGATCAATTGCGGTAACTCGCCATACGAGTAATGGTATGGAAGGTTATACCGTGTCTTGGCACAGTAGTTAATATGAGTCTCTGAACCTTTTCATGGTTCTGAGAGCATATGAAAACACTGATCTCCAGCGTGCTTTAGGCAAAAGTGAGAATACCCCATCGTGTGGTAAGCAACACGATAGTATGCAACTCTTGAACGTTCAATGTTCAAAGGGCCATACGCAGCGCTCGCCATCGGCGTGCCTCAACGGTCATGAGGTAGTAGGTGGTATCCATTGGGTTGATAAAATTCCCAACTGTGACGACCCGTTCACGCTCTACTCGGGTTCCCCGTCGTGTGGTGTGAAAACACGACCATGTACCTTGAGACGTGGCTTGACTCAAGGACGATCCGTATGGCAATGATACGGACCGTATGTTTTTACTATGATATGAAACTGCCTGCAATGTTAAAACATTTGTGTGCACCATTATTGTGTGTTCTTCTGCAGGTACATTAACCACGTTAGTGCATGACGTGTAGAAACTGTTTGTGAGTGACGTCTTGTGTTCCACCATTTGACACGTATATGCCGGGATACCGGTTTAGGATTTTTCTTTGGCAAGGAAACGTAGTACCGAGACTGCATAAAAGTTTATTTTCAAAGAAAAGAGTCAAAATGATGTTTAGGATTCCATTTAGGGGGTATTGAACTTCCATATTGAACTAAGAGTCAATTGGAAGTATAAGTTCAATCTCAAAAATTTAGGAACAACCTCCCCTGTTTTCGGCAGAAATTTTTCTGAATTTGAACAGGGCATAACTTAAGATTGGTTGAACCAATGGATGTGTGTGATACCATTATGTAAAGGTTTTAAAGTCCTCTACAACTTTTCTGTAGAGCTCCAGAACAAAATATCCCTCCGAGGGGATGAAAATCTCAGGAGAGTTGGTACTGTCCAGAAACAGGGCAGACCAAAATGCTCTCTGGAATTTTCTGTATTTCGACCACAACTTCCTGTAGAAAAATTTCCAAGGGTCAAGCAAGACACCGTTGGAAAGTGCAGGAAATGTGCTACAACTTTGTTGTTGAACGCTAGTCCAGATTTTGCCTCTAAGGGGGTAAAAACTGTTGAATTATCCAGACTGGTCAGCTGGACCAGAAGCTGGACAGGGAGCACCATGTTGAAGTGTTTTAACCAAAACACTTAGTATCACAATTCGACGTCCAGTAGCTGTTGTAAAACAGCGAGTTGGAGTCGAAAAGTTGTTGCATTTAACGTATCATTTCAAACGAGTACATGTTTGGGTCCAGTACAATAGCGAGGAATTACGCATGCTAACACACTTAACATCCCGTGGTGACCCCGATGGTCGAAATGAACTTTTAACCCATAAAGTTCAATACTTTGGAACTCGATCATATGACACGGTCCAGGGATGTATATGTTGCATAAAGTTTATACTTTATACATATGTGTGACCGTTATGCGTACTGTTTATTCCATTCTCGCATTACTATTGTATAGACTGGATGAAATAAACCAACATGTGCTGATCATTTGAATGATCTGAATGCAGATTGGTGCGGACACGTTCAACGCAAGAGGAGGGAGGTCCGAGTCAAGTTTATGGTGATGAGTCTCCACCTCCGGAGCAGACCACGACGCAGCAGCAACCACCTCCTCCACCGCCAGAACTTCCAAGGAATCTTGCGGAGGTTCTCGCCGCAGTGCTCGGCTCGCGCGACGAGCAAACCAAGTTGCTGCGGATGCTAGTCCAGCAGAATGCGTCCCATCTGGGAGGATGCCAAGACAATGGGCAACGCCAGCCCCAACAAAGTTCATATTCAGAATTCATGGCGACCCATCCACCGGTCTTCACGGAGGCCGAAGAACCTTTGGAGGCGGACAGCTTTATCCGCATTCTGGAGGCGAAGTTCGGGCTGCTACGATGCACCAAACATCAGAAGGCGCTGTATGCAGCGCAACAGCTTCAAGGAGAAGCCGGTACCTGGTGGGCGAACTACACCGCCTACTTACCGGCTGGCCATACCGTCACATGGACAGAGTTCCGGGAGGCGTTCCGCGCCTATCACATACCTCCCGGTGTGATGGAAATGAAGCTCCAGGAGTTCCTGGCGCTACGACAGGGCGAGAGGAGTGCTCATGAGTACTCCAGGTTATTCAACAAGCTGGCGCAGTATGCGCCAGGATTTGTGGGGACGGAAGACAACAAGCGCAATGCATTCTTCCGGGGCCTGAATTCAAAGATGAAGGTCCATCTCGCCCAGAGCAATCACGGCACATTCAATGACCTAGTTAATGCCGCGATTCTACAAGAAAATGCTCAGCGCGAACGCGGTTCTGACAAGAGGAAACGCAACGCGCTGACAAGCAGCAGTGGTGGGACACCACAGAAATACCGCGTGGTGTATCGCTCACCATGCGGTCAGAGATGGCAGCCACCGGCGTGACCGCCCCAGTTCCGCGGTCGACAATATAATGCGCCGGGCTTCCGACCGACGTATCCACCATCGCAACAGCAGCAGCAAAGGATGGTCCCGCGTGCGCCTCAGTTTCAAAAGCGTGCACTGGGATTCCGTCCTCAAGTCGGCGGGACCCCGACACCTTACACGTGTTTCACGTGTGGCCGTGTCAGGCATATTTCAAGGGACTGCACCGAGCCGCGACAGGGCAGGGGTGCAGCATTGTATGAGGGTGCTAATCAGCCCCGTAATCAACCCAAGAAACCAGCACCAAAACCAGGCAACGTCCACCACTTAGCCATCGAAGACGTGCCGGAAGGTGAACCCGTCCTCGCGGGTACGTTCTCCTATTTAGATCATCCCGTAGTCATACTTTTTGACTCAGGTGTCACCCATAATTTCATAAATCAGTCTTATGTGATTAAATATCAACTGCCTATCATTCCCACAAATAATTGATATTTGATATGTTCTCCGGGTGGAATCATAACAGCTGATAGAATGGTCTATAGAGCACCATTACAGTTGGGTGGAAATCTATACCCGACGTCTCTAATCATGTTAGAGTCAAAAACTTGATGTCATTTTAGGAATGTCATGGCTACATCGCCATGGTGCTGTTCTTGACATCATTCCACGTGTGGTTCGTTTAAACTCTCCACTCCATGAACCACATGTTCTTATCTTGACCGTTGGGTTCAAGAAACCCCAGCCACATATAACACGGAAGCCACAAAACATGAGGATATTCGTGTGGTCCATGAGTACCCGGATGTCTTTCCGGATGATCTTCCGGGCATGCCACCCGAAAGAGATGTCGAGTTCAAGATTGAACTTGTACCTGGGACGACGCCGATATCACGGAGACCATACAAAATGGCTCCGAATGAGCTGGCTGAACTGAAGGAGCAGCTCAATGATTTGATGAAGAAGGGTTTCATTCGACCGAGTTCCTCTCCATGGGGATGCTCGGCGCTGTTTGTGAAGAAAAATGATGAAACCTTGAGGTTGTGTGTGGACTACCGACCTCTCAACGCCATCACCATCAAGAATAAATATCCACTGCCCCGCATCGATATATTATTCGATCAACTTGTAGGTGCGAGTGTATTTTCAACGATGGATCTTCGCTCCGGATATCATCAAATCAAGATCCGAGCGGAGGATATTCCGAAGACGGCCTTCTCGACGAGATATGGGTTATATGAATACCTCGTCATGTCCTTTGGTCTCACCAACGCCCGACACACTTCATGTATCTCATGAACTCACTGTTCATGCCGGAGTTGGACAAGTTTGTGGTGGTGTTCATAGACGACATCTTGGTTTACTCCAAGTCTGAAGAAGAACACGCCAAACACTTGCATATCGTGCTTCAACGATTGCGAGATGATAAGCTTTATGCCAAGTTCAGCAAGTGCGAGTTTTGGATCAGCCAAGTGCCATTCCTTGGTCACATTATTTTGGCAGAAGGAATTGCAGTTTATCAAAGCAAAATTGAACAAGTGTTGAAATCGAAGTCTCCCACATCAGTCCATGAAGTCAGGAATTTCCTCGGGTTAGCAGGATATTATCGGAGATGCATACCGAACTTCTCCAAGCTTGCTAAGCCGATGACTGAACTGTTGAGGAAGGGGATCAAATATGTTTGGAACTCAGCTTGTGAAGAAGCTTTCCAAGCGTTAGTGAAGCATCTTACAACAGCCCCGGTGTTAGCTCAACCGGATACAACCAAGCCCTTCGACGTATATTTTGATGCGTCACGGTATCGGGCTTGGCTGTGTATTGATGCAAGGAGGAAGAGTGGTCGCCTATGGCTCACGTCAACTTCGTAACCATGAGCAGCACTACCCGACTCATGATCTTGATCTCGCTGCTGTGGTGTTGGCACCGAAAATGTGGAGGCACTATTTGCTTGGAAACTTAGTGCACCTCTACACCGACCACAAAAGTTTGAAGTATATATTCACTCAGAAGGAGTTGAATATGCAGCAATGGAGATGGCTAGAACTGATCAAGGACTATGAGCTCAAGATTCACTACCATCCCGGTAAAGCAAACGTGGTTGCCGATGCCTTAAGCCGCAAATCCCATGTCAACAGTCTGTCCATCACCCCACTTGAAGTGGAGCCGAGTCTGTACTTGGTTCCATATGGGGCATTGTATAATCTTGCTCTCGTCCCTACAATACGAGAGGAGATTATGGAAGCGCAGAAGAAACACGTGGGAATGTCGCACATTCAGAGAAGGATGAAGGATGGCGAAATGAAATGCTTCCGAAGAGATGATAACAGTACACTATGGTTTAAAGACCGTATAGTGGTACCCCGTGACATGAAGCTTCGGAAGAAAATCTTGAACGAAGCTCATTTATCCAAGTATTCTATTCATCCGGGCAGCAACAAGATGTACCAGGATCTGAAAACCAGGTTTTGGTGGACACGGATGAAAAGAGAAATCGCAAAGTATGTATCCGAATGTGATACGTGTCAGCGTGTGAAAGCCGACCATATGCGTAAAGCCGGACAGCTGCAACCATTGAACATTCCGGCTTGGAAGTGGGAAGATATCAGCATGGACTTCATAGTCGGGTTACCTCTCACGTCTCACAAACATGACTCGATTTGGGTGATAGTCGATCGACTAACCAAGTTGGCTCATTTTATCCCCGTACATACAAAGTACGTGGCCAAGCAATATGCGGAGCTGTACATTGCAAAGATCTTGTGCTTGCACGGCGTCCTCCACTCCATTATTTCAGATCGCGGTGCGCTGTTCGTCGCTCGGTTTTGGGAACAGCTGAACGCGTCATTGGGGACCAAACTGATCCGAAGCTCCACGTATCACCCGCAGACGGATGGACAAACTGAATGGGTGAATCAAGTACTTGAAGACATGCTACACGCTTGTGCCATCCACCACGGCAAGAATTGGGACGATCACTTGCCGTTGGCGGAGTTTTCTTACAACAATGGCTATCAAGCTAGCATCAAGATGGCGCCGTATGAAGCTCTCTACGGCTGGAAATGCCGCACACCTCTCAACTGGTGCGAGTCCGGCGAGCGAGTTATCTACGGCATTGAACTTGTGAATGAGGCTGAAGAACGAGTGCGAGTAATACAAGCCAATCTCAAGGCTGCTCAATCTCGTCAAAAGAGCTATGCGGATAAAAGACGCCGTCCTCTCCACTTCGACATCGGGGACCATGTTTATGTCCGTGTGTCTACGATGAAGGGAGTTCATCATTTCGGAGTGAAGGGTAAACTTGCGCCGTGGTTCATTGGTCTGTTTACCGTCATTGAAAAGTGTGGACCCGTGGCCTATCGCTTGGATTTACCGGCGTCACTCACAGGCGTTCACAACGTCTTCCACATCTCTCAGCTGAGGAAGTGTCTCAAACCCTCCGCTGAAATCTGCACAGAAGACATAGAAGTTCTCCAACCGGACCTCACGTACACGGAGTATCCGATCCGGATTATTGATGAAAAGACTCGCGCCACAAGAAACCGGACCTTATGGTTCTACAAGGTCTTGTGGAGCAACCATACCGCTGATGAGGCGACGTGGGAAAGCGAGGACTATCTACGAACATATTATCCGGACTTGCTATCATCATATACCCGGTAAAGTTTTCCCCGCTTTGCATTTCTTTTGGAATCTCAGGACGAGATTCTTTTAAGGGGGGAGGGATGTAAAATCCCTAAAAAGTGGTAGCAAGAAAAATTCAGCTCATGTATACTTAGGAAAAATGAGGGGAATTTAAACTTTGAATTATAACGGTGTAGGTTCAAAGTGAGGATTTAAATTTCCCAAAACTTCCAAACATGGAGATCTAAATTCATAACTTGGATCTTCATACCCCAAATATTCACCCTTCCAAATTTCAGTTCATTTGGAGGAGTTTTGATATTTGTTTGGGATTAAAAGGAGAAGCCCTCTAAATCTGAATTTCAAATTCAGCTTCAAATTCCAATTCCTTCAATTTGCAAATTTGGTTTCACAAATGTGTTCTCCACATTTGAATGAGCAGCCATGCCAGAAACTGGAAACTTTGGAGCTGGTTTGCTATGTTTTTGGGCAATACAAAATAGAGAATTCAAACTCCATTTTAAATTCAAATGATCAAACACAATTCAAATTCTACACCAGAATTCAAACCATTTGAATTCAGCAAATTCAAACCTTAACTTTGGGGTGAAGTAAGGCCTTTAATTCTGAGCAGCTGGGTTAAAATATCAGAGAAAAAAATTTATTAAAAGAGGGGGGAAGCGGGGCCCAGTAGCCAGCCTCACAACAGAGCCTACCGCCTCTGGTTTCATCGGCCGATCGCGAGAGACCGCCAGCGCCCGGCAAAAACCTGCTCCCGAGGACTCAACCGCGCCACCTCCTGGTTTCCTCGATCGCCAGCCGCTTCATTACCACACGGTCGCAGCAACAAAGTCGGTCTTCACTTCTCTCGGTTGCTCGCCGCTCCCTCCGTTCTCTCCCGCGAGAGACTGCCTTCGTGCCGCTTCTGTTTAGCCCTCGCCCACGCTCGCCCCAGCTCGGATGATCGAGCTCCAAGCAACAAAAAGAAGCGCAAGAGATTGCTTCAGCTTCCACCATTCCCCCACTAAGCTTCCTAGCTCGTGCTACGCGCAAACCAAGGATTTGCACCGGCGTTCGGAGGTCCTCGGCGGAACCACGTTTGGTTCACCGTGGGCAGCACGCTACGGCCAGTTTCACCGCCCCTTCCCTGCACAAGAAAGGTGCATTGTTGTCTGTAGATCGTGTTACCGAAAGCCTCAGGACAGTTGATCAATCGGATAGTGAGAATTTTGGGTTTTACCAAACCCTAGTTCATAGCAACACCTCTCGGTCTACGATCAAATTTGTCGTGCTGTGATAGCTAGAGCTGATTCTGGTCTAGGAGAAGCTTTGCTAGATCCCTGTGATCCTTCTCGCTCAAACGGCACCAGAAACCATCAAGGACTGAAGGAGTTCTTCGAGTTTTTGTCGTCACCGGCGTTTTGCGGGCTCGGGTAGCTGGTGAGGTCCCCTCTCCGGTGGTTTTCTTGGAGAGTGGGCTATAGGTCGATGTTGTCCATGTGACACTGGTGCTTTTAGAGCAAACCCTAGCCCGAAAGACCCGCTGTCAAGGGAGAACGAGGTCGCCGAAGTAAGGTCCCACATGGTCGCCGGTGCAAGCACCGTTCCGGCCATTGTCATCGGCTCCCGACCCCACCATCGTGTTCAGCGCGGTGTAGAACTCACAGGCGGCGAGTTTGAGGAAGCTCGGACCACGGGAACCCCGTCCCGGCGAGCCTCGCCGGCGTGCGCTGCCGCGGGAGGCGCGGGCAGCGCGAGGAAGACAAAGGGGGGCGGGTCCCAGCGGTCAGCCTCTGTGTACGCGGGGGATCGGCCTGTGGCACCGGATCCGGTGCGGCTGCGTGGGAATAACCCCGTGGCCTCGGCGTTGCCGTCATCTGAGTGGATAACGTCGTGGGTGGGGTCCACAGCCAGAGTTTAAACATTTCCTCAATTTTCAGATTTAGAACAAGATTCAAAGGGCCATAACTTTCAGTAGGAATGTCCAAAATTTGTGAAACAAATTTTGTTGGATTCCTCTCAATCAGTACTTTGCAGAAATGCAAAGAAATTGATCTGGTGATTTCTGGAAATTTCTCCAAAATTCATCAAATGAAGTCTTTGGGAATTAATTCCAGAAGATCCCTGTTATGGAAATTCTTCAAATTTTGCTAGGAGGTTCCTTATGATATTAATGATCTACAGTAAATATTTGAGGTTCATTGGATTTCATTTGGTAGGCTAAATTGCCTCCCAAAGTTCAGCCTTTATTTGGAAATTCAAATTTAAACAGAAAGTTTTCAGAACTCCTGCCCAACTTCAAAAATTCATATATCTCTGTTGGTAGCTCCAAAAATGGTGAAACAAATTTTGTTAGAAACATGGAGACTTACCATAATCAGATATTCCACTGTTATCTATGTCAAAGCTCCTTAATTGGGCTCAAAATTCTGAGAAGCATTGTACTTGTAGGAATTTTAAAGACTACATTGTGCAATGACATTTCTCCAAATTTTGCTCAGATCAACCTTAGAGGGTCTAGTATCCACTGTAAAAATCCCAAAGTCAATTAAGGATTCTAAATAGCAATAGCTATGAATAGAAGTCCAATTCTCATAAATCCTTAATACTTACACATGTATTTTATTACATTTCATAATAGTGAGCGAAGTTGAAGACGCACCGGAGCCCCTGGACGTCCTTCCACCTGAAGCTAACTTCCCGTTTGACTCGCAACCAGGCAAGCCCCGGTTTGCACTTAAGTACCTTTTATGAAATTATTTATTTGTATCACTTATGTCTAGGGTGAATGTTTGCATTAGAGTTAAGGTGATTGAAACCCCACTTGCATAACCTTTCAAATCCTATGAAGGGTTGGGTAGCTTACAGAGCTGACGAGTAGACAAGGGCCGGCTAATATGCTTAGGACCTCGGTAGAAGTCGAGTAGTTGGAATCTACTCGCGAGGTAAGGTTTATCACACGGTTTGGTTAGAATAGAAAATGGCTTAAGAGTGGTGAAAACGAGACCCAGCAGGGGGGATAGGAAGCAGTGAGCGGAGGTCTAACGTGTGTAGCCCTGTTGGTGTCGATTGAGGACCGAGTCGTGTGCGGGCCTGCTGAACAAGTATCGAACAGTACCGGATGGCATACTGACATAAGCAGGAAACCGATGTAAATGGTTAACCTCCGTTTCTTGTTTGATTGTGGACTTCCGATGTGAGGGCTACCTAAGGAACATGAATTTGCTGCTATAAAACTGAAAGTAAGGATCAACTTATAGGCGTGTCTTTGTTGCAAAGTCCATTCTCCTATTTTACACATCCCTGCATGTAGAGTTCCATGCCTAGGCTAGTCGGTTAAGCCTTGCTGAGCCATCGTGCTCACGGTTGCAATATTTGAGCTGTATGCAGGTGAGAGCTATGAGGAGGGGTCCGATGACGAGGCGATGCCCCCGTCTGGGTACACGGCCGAGCTGGAGCCCTGCACGCCGCTGTGATTCTCCGGTTCCTTGCTGCTAGCGTGTAGCGTCCCATGGCTGGACGGCTGCACTTTTGCATAGCTAGGATGAGAGGCCATATATGTATATTACTTCCGCTGTATGAATAGGTTTTGTAAAAAGACTTCCGCTGTTTTATATCAAATAAAAGTTTGTATTTTGTTCTTTAATCTTTTCGTGTGTGCTGTTGGGTGCCACATCGTACGGCACCACCCTATGCGATCCTGGAGTGGGTGAACCACGGGGTGGTCCCCACAGAAACGAGATACAAATAGTGCACCTAGATCTGAGAATATGGTCTTGGGTACCCCATGTAAGTATAGAATCCTCACAATGTACAGCTCCGCATATTTGCCGGCATTGTAACGTGTATGCACAGGAATAAAGTGAGCTGATTTGGTTAATCGGTCACGATTACCCAAATAGAATCATGCTTATTGGAAGTCAGGGGTAATCCCACAATGAAATCCATGCTCACATCTTCCCATTTCCATGCCGGGATTTTCAGGGGTTGCAGCAGCCCTGATTTCCTCAAATGATCCGCTTTCACTCGTCTACACGTATTACACTCAGATACGTACTTAGCCACTTCCCGCTTCATCTGTGTCCACCAAAATTTATTTTTCAAATCTTGGTACATTTTGTTGCTTCCCGGATGAATGGAGTATTTAGACAAGTGAGCTTCATCAAGAATCTTCTTTCTGAGCTCCATATTCCGGGGTACGACTATGCGGTCATTGAACTACACGTCCCCTCATCATCTTTCCGGAAACATTTGATTTCCCCGTTGTCTATCCGTCTCCGGAGATGTGCCATGCCCTTGTAAACTTTCTGATCTGCAATGATCTCCTCCATAATGGTAGGGATGAGGGCAATGTTGTAGAGTGATCCATAAGGAACCAAGTATAAACTCGGCTCTTCCTCTTCCACCTGTGTAATGGTGAGGTTATGGACATGTGATTTCCGACTCAGCGCGTCGGCAACCACATTCGCCTTACCGAGGTGGTAATGAATCTCCATCTCATAATCTTTGATTAGTTCTAACCACCTCCTTTGCCTCATATTCAGCTCCTTCTGGGTGAAAATATACTTCAAGCTCTTGTGGTTGGTGTAGAGATGCAAAATTCCCCAGGAGATAGTGTCTCCACATTTTTAGCGCCAAAACCACTGCATCGAGGTCAAGATCATGAGTCGGATAATGCTACTCATGGTTTCGAAGTTGGCGTGAGCCATATGCGACTACACGTCCTTCTTGCATCAGCACGCAGCAGAGCCCAATGCTGGACGCATCACAATACACATCAGAGGGCTTGGTCGTATCCGGTTGAGCTAAGACCGGGGCTGTTGTGAGATGCTTTACCAATGCTTGGAACGCTCCTTCAAATGCTGTGTTCCAAACATATTTTGTTCCCTTCTTAAATAATTCTGTCATCGGCTTAGCAAGCTTGGAGAAACTTAGAATGAATCTCCGGTAATATCCTGCTAAACCGAGGAAGCTTCTGACTTCATGGACTGAAGTGGGAGCTTTCCATTTCAGTACTTGTTCAATTTTACTCAGATCAATCGCAATGCCTTCCGCTGAGATGATATGTCCCAAAAATGGCACTTGGCTGATCCAGAACTCACATTTGCTGAACTTGGCATAGAGATTGTGGTCCCGCAATCATTGAAGAACGATTCTCATGTGCTCGGCGTGTTCTGCTTCTGTCTTGGAATAAACCAAGATATCATCAATGAACACCACAACGAACTTGTCCAGCTCCGGCATGAATACCGAGTTCATGAGATACATGAAATGTGCTGGAGCATTAGTGAGACTAAAAGACATGACGAGATATTCATATAATCCTTATCTCATCGAGAATGCCGTCTTCGGAATATCCTCCGCCCGGATTTTTATTTGATGATAACCGGAGCGAAGGTCCATCTTGGAGAATACACTTGCACCCACAAGCTGATCAGACAGGATGTCAATGCGGGGCAGTGGGTATTTGTTCTTGATGGTGACAGCGTTGAGAGGCCGGTAATCCACACACAGCCTCAAGGTTTCATCCTTCTTCTTTACGAACAGCGCCGAGCATCCTAAAGGCGAGGAACTCGGCCTAATGAAACCTTTGCTCAACAGATCATTGAGCTGCTCTTTCAGTTCAGCCAGCTCGTTCGGAGCCATTTTGTAGGGTCTCCTTGATATGGGAGTCATCCCGGGTGCAAGCTCAATCTTGAACTCAACGTCCCGTTCAGGTGGCATGCCCAGAAGATCATCTGGGAACACGTCGGGATACATGCGGACTACAACGATGTCCTCTAATTTGAGAGCTTCAGTATTGTTAGTTGCTGAAACTTCCCGGACTGGATGGTCTAGTATGAGGGACTGCAGACGGTGTAGTGGGCAGTTGAGGTGAACGGTCCGTGATAATGTTTCTAGGACAGCACCATGGTAACTTAGCCATGACATCCCTAAGATTGCATCAATCTTCTGCCCCTCAAGAATAATCACTACTCATAGTGGTGGGATATATCTTCCCACCTAAGCACAGTGGTGCTTTCAGAATCATCATAGTTGCTGAAATCTGTCCTCCCGGTGAGCAGATCATATAAGAACACTCGGTTGGAAAGGATTCTAGTTGATGCTTAACCACATATGATGCACTTATGGAATTGTGGGTTGCACCCGAATCAAATAATATGATGATTGCTTGGTCGTTGAGAGTGAACGTACCCGCCAGCACGTTTTCTCCCTCTAGGGCGTCCTCATTGTCGAGGTTGCGAACGCCCCCAGTTCGCTGACCAACCTTCTTGAACGGAGGTTGGCCTCGAGTACCGCCCTGGAACTGGGCTTGCCCGCTGCTCTGCTGCCCCTGGGAACAATCCTTCGAGAAATGGACCACCTGGCCACACGTAAAGCAAGTGTAGCGAGGCGGTCCTCCGCTGATTGGCGGACGGAAACTCGAGGCGCGTTGTGGCGGTGGAAACACCCGGGGTACCATATTCTGCTGCTGTTGCGGTCGCGGTGGTGGCATCGGCGGTCGGAACGGGGGTGGCTGAAAAGAACGACCCCCGAACTGCTGAGGTTGCGCCGGTGGATGCCACTGCTGACCGGATGGTGTACGATACATCATGCGGTATTTCTGGGGAGCTCCACCCCCACTGCTGGGTGGAGTGCTGCGCTTCCGCTGCTCAGCCGCCAACTCACGCTGAGCGTCTTCTTGCATTATCGCGGCATTGACAAGATCATTGAACGTGCCGCGATTGCATTGGACGAGATGCGTCTTCATCTCGGGATTTAATCCCCGATAGAAGTGCTCCCGCTTTTTCTCCTCAGTGGAGACATAATCTGACGCATACTGCGCCAGATGGTTGAAGGCACGGGAGTAGTCATGGGCACTCCTCCTGCCCTGCTTCAGCTCCAAGAACTCTTGGAACTTCCGCTTCATTATCCCGAGAGGTATATGGTAGGCGCGGAACGCCTCCCGGAATTCTTCCCACTCCACGGCATGGCCAGCTGGCAGTGAGGCGACATAGTTCGCCCACCACGCACCAGCAGCACCGTGAAGCTGCTGCGCCTTGAATAGAGTCTTCTGCCGCTCCGTACATTGGAGCAGCCCTAATTTGGACTCAATTGTCCGCAGCCAGTTGTCGGCCTCCAGGGGTTCTGCTGCGTCTGTGAACACCGGAAGGTGCGTACTTAGGAAGTCCGAGTACGTCACAACATGGGGCTCACGAGGCCCCCTCTCCTGACATCCCCCGCCTGGGACGTATTTTGCACGATCGTGCGGAGCAGGTCGGTCTGCTCCTCACGATTACCCACCAGGGCCGCGATCACATCCGCTAGTCTAAGCGGAGGCGGCGGTGGTGGTTGTTGCTGCGGGGTGCTATCGTAGGCAGGTGGCTGGGAGTCATCACCCCCTGCTGGCTAGAGCCACCGACCTCATGTGTGGCCTAAGTGCGAACCATCTGCAACCATACGAAAATAACAATCAGTCCCGCAACATACTTCATGCTGTCCAATAAAATAGGCGTAAAACATAATGACAGTAAAACATGCGATACATCTCGTATACAGATAATGTAATAACTTTGCACAAGCTACACCATTACCAGACCAAATACAACCTAGTTAACTCCGAATTGATGGACTTCCTCTTTGGAAGTTCATCTCAACTAGGTTTGGTCACTACGAGACTTTAATATCACTTTGTCATCACATATACTACCCTTTTATCTTCAATACGACACAAACATGGTCTCTAGCTACAGAAACGTGAGTAGGACATATACTCAAATCTTTCACTAGTTGAAGATAACCACTCATGAGTATGTTCTACCCAAATGGAAGTACTTAAACCCCCTAGGGTACAACAAACTCCCAAATGAGTTCAACTGTCATCCCTCTGCCAGACTGACCAGTTTCTACATATACCAGATTTTGATCTGATGCTTTGCATTTTCATGACTCAAGCTGAATACCAAAGCTAAATTTAACTTCAGTATATTTCCAACGAGTATTTATTTGCCCTCAGATCCGCTCTGGTTAAAAAGTTATGACAATTCAAAGTCAACAGAATTTCTGGAAGAATTTCAACAGCACCTCCTTTGGAAGTTGCTGTTTCCAACTCTAATTTCCACTGAATTCCATGCTGCAATTGCAGAAACTTCGAATTACAAAGATGTAACGCATCTCCTACCCTTTTCAAAAATGTATTATATGACAATTTTAGATTTTTCTACTGGAAGTTATGCTTAAAAAACAGAACAGTCCAGAGAGTGTTTTGAATCTGTCCTGTTTCTGGACAGTTTACAATCATCTGGAATTTCAGCCAGTTTAAGGTGTGATTCAGCCCTGAAAGTATACAACAAAGTGTAGAGTACTTAAACACCTTTCCAGAACTGTATCCCACACCTCCATTGGCTATATAATCTGTGAGTTATGCTCTGTCAAAGTTCAGCAGACTTGCTGCCAAAACAGAGCACTCTATTTTTCAATCCCTTTGAGCTAAGCTGATGAACTACTGAATTTTTCAACCCAACCAGGGTCCTACATGTTGAAACTTGGTGATTTTAGTTCCTGGTTATCCTTATCTTTCATGCACATACTGATGATATGTCTGTACTGTGTTCCTCACAAAAAGAAAACCCTAACCGGATTATACCGGCATATACGTCTCAATTGTGGCATTAACCAGTCTCTCGCACACGTATACTACACGGTTTACATACGTGGTTAGTACCTGCAGAAGAACACACAATAATGATGCACTCAAGGGTTATTTTCATTTCAGGCAGGTCCATATTTGAAAGTAAATACAAACGCCCGTATCATTTCCATATGGACGTCCTTGAGTTAAGCTACGTCTCAAGGTACGTGATCGTGTTTTAACACCACACAACGGGGAACCCGAGTAGAGCGCGAACGGGTCATCACGGTTGGGAATTTCATCAATCCAACAGATACCACCTACTGCCCTGCAGGTCACGCCGATGGCAAGTGCTGCGCATGTCCTCCTGGGCTACTTCCAGACGAACACACTATCGCGTTACTGACCACACGATGGGGTCTCCACTTGCTTGCCTAATGCATGCTAGGGATCAGTGTTTCATATGAACTCAGGAACATGAAGAGTCCAAGAGTTTCATATTAACGTCTCACACCAAGCAGTGAGACCTATCCCTGAACCACGTTCCTCGTCAAGGGAGCTAACCGTAATTGAACCGCTTTTTGTGGCGTTCCTTACCATTTTTACCTGAGCGTAGGTGCGTCCTTACATAATTAAAATTCAGAATTATAACACATATGTTAGTCTTGCCACTTAAGTAACTATGCTATTATAGTCCTGTCGAAGTGTGCCGTCGACACTTCCCCCGGGCCTGCACTGGGCAGCCCGCGGAGGTTCTTTTTCAGAGGGGCTAGTCACTCACGGAGAGCTTACGCGTTAGGGACGAAGGAAGGAGAAAGGTTGACATAGAGATTTTTTACGTAGTTCAGGCCCCCGGAGCGTAAAACCCTACGTCCACGGTGAGCAGAGATACTCGTTGTATTGCTTGGTGCTCAGAACTGGGATTCTGAGCTTGAGGACGAGTTGAGTTCTAGAATGCTCAAGAGTAAGTGTGCAAGGAGCCGAACCCCTTGTAACGTTGCCTACCCGAGCCTTTTAAAGTCCAAGGCTCGGGCGGCTTACAAGGTGGTCCCGAGACCCATCAGGTGGTCCTGCCATCTACCGTATCCTGCAGTTACGCCGGTAGTTGTCTCTGGCGAGGGCTTCTAGGTCCTCGTATTGCCGCCCTGCCCACGCCGCAAGCTAGGCGTAGTGGTTGATGACGGCAAGGGCGGCAGGGGATGTCTTGTCACTGTGTTTTTTTGGTGTAGAGCCTCTGGCGCGGCCTGCCAGTCTTTACTGCGATGCGACTGGGCACAACGGCTCCTGACAGTGACGTGCTCCGCGTCTCCGCGCCTTGGGAAGGCGCGGGTCTTGAATACCTTGCACGGACAAGGTATGGCGTGTCTTTAGTCTTGCTGCGTACTGCACGGGGGCAGGTAGCGCTGTTCTGCTGGCCACGTGGCGGGCCCGGAGCTCTCCTCTGAGGAGAGGGAGGTCCGACCCCGCTGGACACGTGGAGCCTTCGGAGCTGTCCCCGCGGAGGGAGGAGGTCCGGCTCTGCTGGCCACGTGGCGAGCCCGGAGCTCTCCTCTAAGGAGAGGGAGGTCCGGCCCCGCTGGACACGTGGAGCCTTCGGAGCTCTCCCCGCGGAGTCGGGAGGTCCGGCTCTGCTGGCCACATGGCGGCCGGAGCTCTCCTCTGAGGAGAGGGAGGTCTGGCCCCGCTGGACATGTGGAGCCTTCGGAGCTCTCCCTGTGGAGAAGGGAGGTCCGGCTCTGCTGGCCACGTGGTGGGCTCGGAGCTTTCCTCTGAGGAGAGGTAGGTCCGGCCCCCCAGGACACATGGGGATTCCGGAGCTTGCCCCTACGGGAAGGGCAAAGTCCTTAGGAGATTTCCCCTGTGCGCGGGGGTACCCCATATTGAGGGTACCGACAGTGGCCCCCGGGCCCATCTTAGGGGAGATGGCGAGCCCGAGGTGGGGCCCCCCGTCTCTTCCACTTTGCGCACCTTCTCGAAGACCCTATTTGACCGTCACTGGAGCACGAACAGTCGTGGGATTGTGGAAGCGTGAGCCCTGCTTGATGGCTGCTTTTACCGCGGTGGTTCCCAAGGCTGCCACTTCTGCATGTCGGAGCGCCTTTTCAGGGACCGCTGAACCGACCCGTCGGATCAACTTCCTGGGAGTCTGACTTCTTGGCCCGCCACTTCTGCTGGATGGCTTGGGTCCACTTGTCATCGACGCTTGTCATGGAGCTGAAGCGGTTGCCGCAAGCAGCGTATTCGAAGAGTTTTGAATTACTTTGAATCGCGTATGGCAAGTTTAAAAGGGGATCTTATCTGCATCGCAGGCTTCCCTTTGCACTTCCCTTCGCCTGAGGCCTTCCTTGTTTCTTCGAGCTCTTGCGCCCTTGTCTTCCATGGCTTCCAACCTGCCTCCGAAGGCTGACGGAGCTTGGACCGCCGACAGGGGGAGGGGCAGGGAGCCGGCCTCCGGCTTGCTAGAGAAGAAACGTGCCCGGTCCCCTCCGACAGCGTCGTTCACACCAAGCCAGGGGACCGGGGTACCTTCGCATCCTCCTTCTGGAGGTGTCAGTTCATCGGGTGGTGGCCCCAAGAGGCCTCGGGCCTTTCATTCCGACGGGACTCCCCTCGGACAGCGGCGGTCTGAGGGCCCCGGGCACCCTGCCCTCCTTCTTCAAGCGGTGGAGCTCTGAGGGGGGATGCCAGCATGGCGATGCCCGTGGGTGTGCCAAGGGCTCAGGCACCCCGGCCAACGAACGCCCCGGTGGCAGGGTCCGGCGGCTCTACCCCAGCTCGAAAGCCGGGGCTCCATGCTCGTTGGAGCGTCCGCGTCCCTCGGGATTCATCGTCTGCTGGGGGAGAGTCTGTTTCCCGGCCATCTCTGGCTGGCGGAGGATCTGCGCCATGGCATCCGGAAGCTGCAGTGACTTCACTGGCCCCCAAGCCAGTGCAGGCCTCGTCTGTTCTGGCTCGGCCAACTCTTGTGACGGCGGTGGCAGCTCCCGTCCGTCCCCGGTCGCCAACTCAGAAGCCAGCGACTGTCGAGGGCTCGGCGGGGCCGGCTGACGGCGTCCAGCCCTCCAGTGCTGAGGAGGTGAATGGAGCAGCTGCTGGTCCTCCGGCCGGCGGCGAGCAGGGGCGCGTCGAAAGCCGTCCTGCTCTGGCGCCTGTTTCTCCAGACCAGCGCCTTATCGTGGTCTCTATGGACGCTGCAGCGCCATCGTCTCCTTCTGAGGACGATGTCATGGAGGAAGTCGGGGGCGCGGCTTCGGCCTCTGCCGCCCCGCTGCCCATGGCTGACGCCTTGGAGCTTGCCCAGACAAGCATCCGGCAGGTCCTGGCCGTGCTCGAGCGTGAGCGGGAGGCGCAGGCAGGGGAGAGGGATCGCCTCCTCAGCTGGGGGCACCTCCTGAGGCAGCGGAATCAGGAGGTCAGGGCGGAGCTCGACGCCATAGAGGCGGTCCTCGATGCTCAGAAGAGGGCCGTCGACCGCCTGGACTCTGAGACCCAGCGGCTCCACCAGGAGACCCGCGAGGCTTATGCTAATGCCGAGGCGCACTCCACTGCCCTGGAGGAGCTGCGGCTGAAGCTGGTGCGCCGCGAGCGCGTCATCGCGGACCGGGAGCGCGCCTTGGCGGTTGAGGTGAAGAAGGTCGCCGCGCAGCTGGTTGCAGGCGAGGGTGACCTGAGGGCCCGAGCTAAGGAGCTGGAGCTTCGGGAGGCTGCTCTGGTCACGAGGGAGGAGCAGGTCTCCCGAGAACACTAGGCGGTGCTGGACAGGGAGCTGGCGGCCGATTTCTTGGCATCAGAGTTGGAGCAACTCGCCTAGGGCCTCCAGCTTCGGGAGGACTCTCTAGCGGCCAAGGAGAAGAAATTCTCCGAGGAGCTGGCAGTCCACCAAGAGGCGAGGGAGATCCAGGCTTCGCGGTCCGCCAAGGCCCAAGCGGTCTGGAGCTTTGTCGGCTAGGCAGGGTCCGACCTGGTTCCCCTCGGCTTCAGCCCGGTGAAGACGGAGGCTCCGGCACAGGAGGTGGCCGAGGAAATCCCGGCACTCGAGTCCATCAGCGCCAAACTGGGTAGGCTCGAAGCGGTGATCGCCGGTGAGCTTGAGGCGGAGGGACAGGGCCTGGCGAAGGAGGTTGCCACACACGTGCTGGCGTGCTTCCGGAGCCGGGATCCCTCCCTCTCTCTGGAGCCGGTGAGGCAAGGCCCCGTCGCGGAGCGGGAGGAAGTCGCCAGGACCGAAGTCGGGGATGTGGCCGTCCTCGTAGCCTCTAGGTTCCAGCGCGAGTCCGGGGACTCCTAGGCCTTGTACCTTTTCTTTTCCTTTGTTTGAGTCTGTAGTCCAGCTCTTGGAGCCCTGAATGAATGAATAGACTCTTAATTATTGTGTCTGTTCCTTATCTTATTCTTGGCTTGGCCTGCCCGAGTCCTTAGCTCCGCAAGGTACTCGGAGGTCTTTACCAATCTTGAAGCCTTGCGCAGACACCTTCCTCGGGTCCTTGTTGTGTTAAGGGCCCAAGGGATCCTCAGAGCTCACCCCGTGAGGATGGGGGGAGGTCCGGCTCTGCTGGCCATGTGGCGGGCCTGGAGCTTTTCTGAGGGGAGGGTGGTCCAGTCCCGCAGGACACGTGGAGCCTTCGGAGGTCGCCCCTATGGAGGGGGTGAGGTCCGGCTCTGCCGACCACGTGGCAGGCCCGGGGCTATCCTCTGAGGAGAGGGGAGCTCCGGCTCCGCCGGATACGTGGGGCCTTCGGATCCTGCCCCTGCGGAAGGGGCGGTGTCCGGATTCTCTGTTCTTGCGTTGGAGTCGTCGGGAGCTCCGGTCCTCCTTTGCGCGGTCCCCGCAGCTAAAGCCTGGAGGTCCTGCACACAAGTAGAGGAAGCGTAATTCTCCTCGGGGACTCTCCCTTCCCAGTCTCCTAGTCTTATTTGGCTTACGGTCCTGGTCTGGTATACGGGGCTTGGGCAATTCTGTGCGCCCGGCGCCGGGGGTCCGGCTCTCTCCGAGGTCAGGGTATGACGGTCCGGCTTCGGTAGGATAGCAAATGCCGACTAGGGATGAGAGTGGGAAAGAGGAGCTAAATGTACGGTGAGCATACATCGGAAGTGCGGTCATAAAAATTAACGCGTAATTTAAATGAGCACAAGAATAAGAGCGTGGTAGAACAGGATTCTGTATAAATGCTCATAGGAGGAAGGCAGGCTAACATGGAGGCAACGACCACCCGATTATGAGGGGAAGCAAGATCCTACGCGCTTAGGGTCGGAACCAGGCCAAGCTGGACGTAGTCCTGGACTGTCCCCTGGGGCATAGTTGCTCCATCCTGGACTCTATGTGATCTATTACAGAAAGGAAAAGGCCTGTGCTACCAATGCTCTGAGGATAGAACTTACTGAGGTGTTCCATGTTCCAAGGGTTCGGGAGCGGATCCCATCCTTGGTGGAGAGGCGTATGTACCCGGGGCAGCAATTTTCGCGAGTCGGAAGGGACCTTCCCGGCTGGGGGAGAGTTGGTTGGTCCTATCGCGATAAAGTATGCGCTGCAGCACCAGGTCGCCTTCTTGGGGCTCCCGGACACGTACGGCCCTTTGGTGGTAGCGTCGGAGTGCCCGTCAGTACTGTGCGTTGCGAGTAATCGAGCCTCGTCGACGAGGTCGATATCTTCATGCCGGAGCTAGTCCTGCGTGGGTTCTCCTGGGAGCCCCGGGGTACCTTCCTCCATTGGCCCATGCTGACAAGAGGTAAACAGGCCCGTACCCTTCTTGGGGGACCCAGGATGTCTTCCTCCATTGGCTCAGGCTGACAGGAGGTTGACAGGTCCAGGGCGCCCCCGGGAGGTGAGGCGGAGGCACGGGGGCATGCGCTCGGGTGGAGCTGGGCCCGTTCTGCATCGCCGGGGGCTGGTGCTCGGGCTGCTGCAGATGCTTGGAGCTTTTCCAAGGCTGACACAGCGGTAGTGCAGTCTCCAAAGATCTTGAGGACGCCTGTTGGTGTAGGCCTTTTCAAGACGAGGCAGCCGTAGTGGGCTACCGCTATGAATTGTCGTTGCTGGAGCCGGAGTCCCCGTGGTTGCGCACCGCCTTCACAGCGCGCTGGGGCTCCTGGAACTCCATCTGGTGGTCGACGTTGTCTTGGGTGTCGGCCTTCTGCTTACCCTCCCTTTGACGGACGGGAGGGGCGTCTGCACGCAGTTGCTTCCCCTTGCGGAAGCGCTCCGCGAGCTTCTGGATCTCCCGGCACTCAGCAGCAGTATGGCTGCAGGTGTTGTGCACGGGGCACGGCTCGCCTTGGTCACCGTCTGGGGCTGGTGACTGTCGCGGCCTTTTGTCGGGGCGTGGCCCCCGAGCTCCGGTGGGTGCTGCAGCCAAAGCAACTGGAGCTTCGGTCGGCAGCATGATCTTGCCGCTGGCCTTCTTGACCTTTCTGTCGCTCCCATGGGGAGCAGCACTTGGTCTGGGCTGTTCTCCGGCTTTGGAGTCTGTCTGTGAGTGCCAGTTGCGCCCTTCTGCTGCCCTGGCACACTTGTCCGCCAGGCTGAAGAGCTCTGAGATGTCGCGCACTTCTCTGGTCGCGAGCTTCTCGAGCATCTTCTTGTCCCTTACACCTTGCCGGAACGCCACCACCACAGAAGCATTCTGGAGATGGGGGATGGTGTTCCGCACCTGGGAGAACCGCTGTATGAAGGAGCGCAGTGACTCTCCAGGTTGCTGTTGGATGGCGTGGAGGTCGAGCTCCGTTCCAGGCCGGGTGTAGGAGCTGCCGAAGTTTGCAGTAAACTGCCAGCAGAGCTCTCCCCAGGAGGTTTTAGAACCCTGGGGGAGATTCATGAAAGCCAAGACCGTGCTGGGCCGGTCAAGGCGACGGGGAAGTAGTTGGCCATGACGGCCTCATCCCCTCCTGCAGCAAGGATGGCGGTGGAGTAGATCTGGAGGAACTCCGCCGGGTTGACGCTGCCGTCGTATTTCTCGGGCAGGTGCGACCGGAACTTGCGCGGCCACTTTGCGAAGCGAAGGTGTGGCGCCAGGGCCGCACATCCTGCTCCTGTTGCTGCAGGTGTTGGTGCCGCGAACGCTTGGTACGCTGTTGACACCATGTGCCCCGGCATGGGCAAAGGTGCGCCATAAACCGGGGGCGCCATTTGCAGGGCATATGGCTGAGTCATATGCTGCGTGGCGTATGCCTGGGGCAGAGATCGCGTAGCCAACGTCTGCGGCCCAGGCTGGGTCGAGGCAGTCGACATGCTGTCGCCAGCCTCTTGGTTGCGACGCCTTTCTCGCCGTCACTCAATGATCACACGGGCATCTTTTCCCAAGTGGCGTCGCTCCAGCTCCGACCTCAGGTCTGCCGATGGGAGCCTGGTGGAGCGAGAGTCTGCCGTCTGCCCGTCAACCATCGGTGTCGGTACCTGAGATATGGGGTACCCCCGCGCACAGGGTAAAACGCCTAAGGAACTCGCCCTTCTCCGCAGGG
The DNA here is from genome assembly GCA_030760725.1 of Neostapfia colusana. Taxonomy (NCBI): domain Eukaryota; kingdom Viridiplantae; phylum Streptophyta; class Magnoliopsida; order Poales; family Poaceae; genus Neostapfia; species Neostapfia colusana. Next base: position 65,639,605 of record JASWHV010000016.1, read on the forward strand.
AGAACTCCGAAGGCGCCACGCGTCCGGCTGGGCCGGACCTCCCTCTCCTCAGAGGAGAGCTCCGGGCCCGCCACGTGGCATACAGAAGCCGGACCTCCCCCTTCGTGGGAGAGAGGTCCGAAGGCGCCGCGTGTCCAGCGGGGCCGGACCTCCCTCTCCTCAGAGGAGAGCTCCGGGCCCGCCACGTGGCCAACAGAAGCCGAGCCTCTCCTTCCGCGGGGAGAGGTCCGGAGGCTCCACGTGCCCCGCGGGACTGACCCTTCTCTCCTCTGAGAAGGGCTCCGGGCCCGCCACGTAGCAGCAGAACGACGCTGCCTGCCCCGAGCGATAGGCATCGGGCGTAAAGACGCCCCATACCTTGCCCGTACAAGGTATTCAAGGCCCGCGTCTTCCCAAGACGCGGAGACGCGGAGCACGCTTCTGTCAGGTGCCGTTGCGCCCAATCGCATCACAGACTGGCGCGCGGTGTCAGAACCTGCCAGCCAATAAACACCACGACAAGACATCCCATGCCGCCTGCGCCGTCATCAACCACTACGACTAGCATGCGGCATGGGCAGGGCGGCAAGATGAAGACTCAGAAGCCTTCGACCAGAGGCAACTACCGGCATAACTGCAGATACGGTAGATGATAGACAATCTTCCCGGGACCACCTGTCGGGTCCCGGCCCCCCTTGTAAGCTGCCCGAGCCTTGGACTATAAAAGGCTCGGGTAGGCGTCGATAGCAAGGGTTCGCACTTTGCAACTCATACGCTAGCCATACACTCTCAAGCTGTAACTCACCCCCGAGCTCAGGCCTCCGGTCCTGAGCAGCAAGCAATACAGTGAGCTCCATAGCTCGCCGTGGACGTAGGGTTTTACGCTCCGGCGGCCTGAACCACGTAAAACTCGCCATGTCAAGCTCTTACTAACTCGTCCATCTGCGCAAGCTCTCCGCTAGAGACTAGCCCCACCGAAAAAAGAACCTCCGCGGGCTGCCCAGTGCAGGCCCGGGGGAAGTGTCGACTGAACACTTCGACATTTGGCGCGCCAGGAAGGGGGCTTTTCTCCTAGCGCAACGAGTTTTCACCGACGAAGATGACCAAACTTCCTTCAGCGGCAAACTCTCCCCCTCCGCGTTCACGGCGAACCGTGACCACGGGGGAGTACATGTCGACACACTCAGGACGGAGTGTGTCGGCACAAGCTGGTAGCCAGCAGCCGACTCCGGCAACGCTGACTCCGGCTATGCAGGCCCCGACCAGTGTGAGATCTTCTGCAGCGCTGAGCGTACACCATGGAGGTGCGCTAGCTGCAGCAAGAGCGCTGCTGCGCAACCCACCTGCGGGGGATGCGCCCATTCAGCGACCCAGCAATGGGTCCGCGAGGTGGACCGCCTCGTCGTCGCCGCCGCGAACCCTCGGTTTCGGCGAGGACGGCGCCCAGGACAACCGGCTGTGTCACTGACGCGGACACCCACGGTTGACGGGCTAACAGCGGATTCCAGCTCCTCCAGGCTCCTGTCGACGGACCTGCGAAGGGAACTGGAACGGTGCCACTTGGGCCAGGACGCCCGGGTGTACCTCGAGCGACGCCGAGAAAGGCGTCGCAACCATGAGGCTGGCGACAGCATGTCGTCGGCCTCGACACAACCTGAAGGGCAGGTCTTCGCCACGCGAGCCCTGCCTCAGGCATATGCTGCGCAGCATATGCCACAACCATATGCGCCGCAAGCAGCGGCCCCGGTCTATGGTGCAGCCTTGCCCATGCCGGGATACGCGGTGCCAAGTGCGAACCAAGCGTTCGCAGCGCCAGTACCTGCAGCAGCAGGTGCAGGATGTGCGGCCCTTGCACCCCACCTTCGCTTCGCGAGGTGGCCGCGCAAGTCCCGGCCGCACCTGCCCGAAAAGTACGACGGTAGCGTCAACCCGGCGGAGTTCCTCCAGATCTACTCCACCGCCGTACTTGCCGCAGGAGGGGACGAGGCTGTCATGGCCAACTACATCCCCGTCGCCTTGACCGGCCCAGCTCGGTCTTGGCTCATGAATCTACCTCAGGGGTCCATAACCTCCTGGGGAGAGCTCTGCCGGCAGTTCGTCGCCAACTTCGGCAGCTCCTACACCCGTCCCGGCACGGAGCTTGACCTCCACGCCGTCAAGCAACAACCTGGGGAGTCGCTGCGCTCTTTCATCCAGCGGTTCTCTCAGGTACGCAACACCATCCCACATATCCAAAGTGCCTCTGTGGTGGTGGCGTTCCGACAGGGTGTCCGGGACGAGAAAATGCTTGAGAAGCTCGCGGCCAGAGAGGTCCGCGACGTCTCGGAGCTCTTCAGCCTAGCGGACAAGTGCGCCAGAGCAGCTGAAGGGCGGAACTGGCACGCTCTGCCGACCTCCGAGTCAGGAGGACAGCCCGGGTCCGGTGCTGCTTCCTATGGGGGTGGCAAGAAGGCCAAGAACCGGGGGAGTGGCAAGATGAAGTCACCATTCACGGCCCCCGTCGCCGCAGCTGCGACGACTAGTGGGGCTCGGGGGCCACGCCCCGACAAAAGGCAGCGGCAATCACCGGTCCCAGACAGTGACCAGGGCGGGCTATGCCCCGTGCATGGCACCGGCAACCATACTGCTTCCGAATGCTGGGAGATCCAGAGGCTTGCAGAGCGCTTCCGCAAAGGAAGACAGCAGAGGGCTGAAGCACCGCCCTACCCTAAGAGGGATGGCAAACAGAAGGTCGATGCCCCAGTCACCGCTGCCCATCAGGTGGGGTTCCAGGAGCCTCAGCGTGTCATAAAGACAGTGCATGACAGTGAGGACTCCAGTTCCGACGGTGATGGGCCAGGGCGTTAGCCAACTGCGGTGCGCCTCCGTGCCTCGAACATACCTCTCGGGAGCCACCTAAGGTCTGTCAACCCCTTGAAGGCCTCGCCAGAAGGGGAAGACGCCTTAGGTCATCCATGACGAGCCCGGGCCTACCTACCCCTTGAAGGCCTTAGCCAGCAGGGGAGAACTCCCCGGGGGCCCCCAGGAGAAGCCGCGCAGGACCTGATCCAGCGCGAAGATAACAACCTCGTCGACAAGACTCGGCTGCAGGGAACACCCCACAACGCATGGTCTCGGCTAATGCTCTAAGCACTACCGCCAAAGAACCAAACGCGTTGGGGGCCTGCAGGAGGGCAACCTGGTGTAGCGGCATGCTCTATTCCAAGAAGGACCCATAAGCTCTCCCCCAGCAGGGAAGGTCCCTTCCGAATCATGAAAGCTGCCGCCCCAAGTACACATGCCTTTCAACCGAGAGTGGGATCCATTCCCAAAAAACCTTGCCATGAAGCAACACTGTAAGTCCTACTTCCTGAGCATCAGTAGAACAGGGTTATTCCCTTCTGTAATGGATCCCATAGAATTTAGGAACAGAGCTTGGGGCAGCTAAGTCTCAAGGGACGGTACAGGACTACGTCCAGTTTAGCCTGGTTCCGACCCTAATCGCGTAGAGTCTTGCTTCCCTTGTAGACGAGGCGGAACATTGCCTCCATGTACAGCCAGAATTCCATCTATGGGCACGAATACAGAGACCTGTTCTACTTAGCTCTCTCTCATGCACTCATTTAAATTATGCATTAATTTTTATGATCGCACTATCTCTGTATGTTCATCGTACATCTAGCTCCCCCTCTCCTGCGCTCATCCATAGTCGGCATTCGCTATCCTACCGAAGGCGGCTGCGCTTGAGGCACCTGCCGATGGTCGAGTGAGTCTCTCGGGCCTCCCCCAGTCAGGTGTTGCGGTGCCAGTTGGTTACCTCCAGGAAAGGCCTGCGTTGTGCATGGGGGGTACAGGGTGCGTATCCAGGTTAGCCGGCCATGAGCCCAAAGCATGCGCATCCTGCCCTCCGGAGGTACAGGGGAGTACAACCGCTTTGCCTGGTCATGAACCCAAAGCACGTGCACTCTGCTTCCCCAGCGCATGGCCCGGTACTAGGGATCGGACGGCCGTACCCGGACCTCGGAGGGAGCCGGAGCTCCGGCGCCTCGTGCACAGAATTGCCCAAGCCCCGTATAGCGAATCAGGATCGTAAGGCGGATAAGACTAGGAGACGGGAGGGGAGGACCCCCCGAGGAGAATTGCGTTTCCTCTGCCTGTGTGCAGGACCTCCAGGTTACGGCAACAGGAACTGCATGAAGCAGGGGGAAAGGAGCTACCAACTACTCCGGCCTAGGACTGGAAGGACCGGGACCTGCCCCTCCAGCAGGGGCGGGTCCCGAGGGCCCCACGTGTCCAGCAGGCCCGGAACTCTCACCTCCCTTGAGGAGGGCTCCGGGCTCGCCATGTGGCGGGCAGAGACCGGACCTCCCCCCCGGTGGGAGGGCTCTGAAAGCCCTACGTGTCCGGCATGGCCGGAGCTCCAGCCTCTTAAGGAGGGGCTCTGGACCCTCCACGTGGCAGGCAGACTTGGAGCTCCCCATGGGGCGAGATCCGGAGACCCCCGGGGGCCCCTAACACGGTTAGGACCCGGGGAAGGTGTCTATGCGGAGCTCCGAGATTGGAGATGGCCTCTAAGTACCTTGCGGAGCTAAGGACTCAGTCAGGCAAAGCCAAGAAGGAGAGAAAAAGCATCATAGACACAGATATCTAAAAGATTCGAACTAAGCGAGGCTCCATGAGCTGGACTACAGACTCGATAAAAAGGGAGAAACAAGTCCTAAGGACCTCCCGGCTCCCGCTGGAACCTTGCGGCTACAAGGGCGGCCACATCCTCGACTTCTGCCCTGGCAGCTTGCTCCCTCTCTGCGGCTGGGCCCTCTCTCGCTGGTTCTAGCGAAAAAGAGGGGTCGCGGCTCTTAAAGCATGCCAGCACATGTGAGGCGACCTCTAAGGCTAGGCCGCGCCCCTCGGCCTCAAGCTCGCTGGCGACCACCGAGTCTAGCCTGTCCAGATTGGCGCCGATCGACTCCAGCGCGGGGATCACCTCCAACACAGGGGCCGCGGCCCTCACCGGACTGAAGCCAAGAGGGATCAGGGCGGACCCCGCTCGATCCACGAGGCTCAAGACCGCAAGAGCCTCGGAGGACCGCAAGGCCGAAAGCTCCTCCACCTCGCGGCGGGCCACCTGCAGAGCCTCCAGGTTCCTCTCGGAGAATTCCTTCTCCTTGGCCGCCAGGGAGCTCTCCCGGAGGTGGAGAGTCTTGGCGAGCCGCTCCAACTCAGCGGCCTTGAAGTCGGCGGTCAACTCCCGGTCCAAGACCGCCCGGCGATCACGGGAGACCTGTTCCTCCCTCAAGTCGAGGTCTGCCTTCAGGATCTCCAGCTCCTCGATCCGAGCTCGAAGGTCATCCTCGCCCGCCGCCAGCTGCGCGGCGACCCTCTCCGCCTCAGCTGCCACGGAACTGTAAAAGCCCAAGAAAAGGGACTTGCAAAAACTCTTCTTCACCTCACAACACCACAGTTTTTATTGTGGAAATCTTAGGAAATATTGTGAAGAGCATGTAACCTCCATCAAAAGAATGATTAGAGGGGAAAGCCTTCACTTTCACAAAGTAGGGTTTCTGCACATGAACATGAGAGGTTGAGCTCACCCCTAGAATTTAAAAAGTCTTGGGAAGGTTCAGTCCAAAGCTCATGCAAATTCAACACTTTTTGAGGCACTTTTGGGTTATTTCAAAAAGAGGCCAATTTGAATGTAAATTCAAATTGCAGAAACTTTCATCACCCAAATTCAAAAGTTAGCTCCATATCTATACTCAGCACATTTTTCTGAGTAAACCCACCAATTTTCATATCCATTGGAGCTCATCTTGTCAAGAGCTAAATTTGCAAGAATTCAAAACTGAATTTGAATTTCAGTTTAAATATGAAGCAAATTTAACCAAACAAAGTTTGAATTTGAGAATTCAAATTCAAACAAAGACTTGGTGACTAAGTCTCACATTAAATTGTAAGTAGCTGAGGATATTTTGGCACAACAGAATTCAGAAAATTGGAAAAACAAAAGAGTTAGAGGGGAGGCCCACTGGTCAGTAGACTTAGCACAGAAGTCTCCTCAGCCGACTTCCTCGACCGAGCGCGCTCGCCAGCTGCAGCCAGCGTCGGCGCCCGACCACCTCGGCCGGCCAGCTCCTGCTTCGGCAGAGGAGGTGGCACAGCAGGTGTCGCGCTCTCCACTGGCCTCAGGGGCCTATAAAAGGCCCGAGACCGCCGGCGAGTTACTGATTTTCACGAGTTCCGTAACCAACAGCCTAGTCGCCCGAGCTCCGATCGTATGCCACCCCAGCTGTGATCATCTTCCGGCTTTGACCTCCATAGGAAAGTGAAGCGCTAACTCGTCCTCAAGACCACCGCGCAAACCGTTCCAAGGTTCGACCTTTGTGCGCGGAGAATTTTCCAGTTTAGGACGAGTAGCTCCTTTCGGGACCCGATTAGGTTTAGCAGAAATTCAGGAAGCTTAGTGGGTGGGAGGTCGAACGGAGCTGTGAGAGAGCATCTAGAGGTTCTGGCGACCCTTCTCGATCGAAAACCGGGAGGAAATCACCGCCGGAACCCTAAGTTCACCCTAGGACAGTATGGCGGAGGAGGGGGTCGCCGGTGAGGTCTGGGTTGCCGGCCGCTTAGGGCCCAACAGAGCTCATGCCGAGTTTCCCGAGGTTTCCCTGAGTGTGGCGACGCGATTAGCGCACGAAGAAGCTGGTCAGAAGGGCGGGAACACGTTGCCGAGGTAGCACAGAGGCATAGGGCTCGTCGCCGGCGAGCTATGGCGGTTAGCCGGCGGCGACATGGTGTCCAGCGGGTTCAGCACCCGAGATTACGTGGGGGCGGCGAGTCTCGTCGGCTCCGGTGAGCTAGATCGCCGGGAACGCTGACCTCGCCGGAGCTCCGGCGGCTCGGGGCGGCGACGTCGGGAGGTAGACGAAGGGCGCGGCCCCACCTGTCAGCCCCTGTGTTAATCACGCTCGAGAGCGCGGTTAGTTCAATTTAAACGGGCGGGCCCCGCTGTCAGCCTCTGGTTTAGCGCGGGAGGGGATTTTCTGTAGGAAAATAATTCAGGGATTAGCTCAAACTTTAGAAATCCATAACCTTGGCTAGGAAGCTCCAAATTTAGTGATTCAAATTGGGTTGGATTCATCTTTCCTAGCTCTGTCCAGATATACAACCCAATTTGTATAAAACCCATTAATTAATTCTGGAAAATTCTTTAAAGCTTTTCAGCAAAAGAATTTTAGAGGGAGTTTGGTTCATCCCAAAATCACCAAATTTTGCCAGAATGTTCTTTAGGACATTAGTAAACCCCTGTAAAAGTTTCATACCATTTGGAGTTGATTTGGTCAGAGGAATTCAAATTGGAAAGTGCTGTGTTCATTTGAATGCAGAAACAGTTTCAGAGAATTTCCAAAACTTGGAAATTCAATTCTGGGCAAACCTTAACTCCAAAAATGCTAGGAAAATTCATGCAAACTCTAGGAGCTATAATTGAAATTGTACTTCACTAAGTTGGGTATGAACAGGGGTCTGACCTCAGAATTAAGTCCTACTTGCTTATTTGCTAAGAAAATTATTCTGAGCAAACCACTCCATGAAAAGTGCTAAGGTTTGGTCCAGAGGGTTTTCTTGTGACAAGGAACTCACACGAAAATTCTCAGCTCCATTGGAGCTCTAGATCACCCCTGTCCTGTTTAACCACTTAAGGGATTAAGATGGAAAAGGGGGAAAACCACTTAGCATTTAACCATGTGACTAAGTCCAAGCCAAACCACCAACACCAGTTCATCTTTAAATTCTTAAACAAAGTTCCAGGTGTTAGAGACTGGTTATTAGAACTAATAGTAGAAGTCTTACTCTAAAACTCACATTTGCATCTAAATTAACATGTAGTATTTCATTAACGTGTAGCCGTTGAAGAAGAGACTCCGGAAGTGCTGGACTTCCTTCTTCCGGAAGAGGAACTAACTACTGACCAGCAGCAACAAGGCAAGCCCCGGTTTGCATTAACCCTTTTATAAGTTTTCTTTTGTTTACATGTGTCATATGAAGTATGATTGTGCATTAGGTGTAGGATGAATGGAACCCCACTTGCATAACCAAAGGTTCCTAAAGGAGTGAGGGTAGTGTCTAAGACCTCGAGTAGACAGGCTATGCTTAATGAGTCATAGGACTTCGGTACAAGTCGAGTAGTTGGAATCTACTCGCGAGATAGGCATGGGGACACACGGGTTCGGTTGAGTGACGTGAGATCACCTTAGTAATGAAAATGAGACTAGGCAGGGGCTAGGGCGCAGCAAGAGAGAGTCTTGTGTGCGCAGCCCTGTCCGTGTCGATTGAGGACCGATCCGTGTGCGGCCCTGCTGAACAAGTATTGAACGTACCAAAGGCATATCGGATATATGGGCCCCGACAAACCGATGTAGCCTAAACCTCCGGGGGTCGAGGCATAGCACACCGATTTATAGGTGTAGGTTGAGGGCAGCAAGGTGGAAATCTGCCAACGGGCATAGAGAGATGCTCCATGTGGGGAACCTCCTGCTCGTTTCGGTGTGACCGGTTCGACGTTTGTGCTGTTGGGTGAAAGGTTGTCCCGTACGACATCGAGTGAGCGTGCTGTGCAGCTCCACGGGTGGGCGTACGTGACGTGCTCTTTGGGTTTTCCCTGCAGGTGTATATCGAGTCGATTCGCCGTCCCTCGCGGTGACGAGTACCGCTTGTTCACTGCGTCGTAACGTAGACTAATGGATGAAATATGTTGATTCAATGATGCTGATTGATATAATTGTATTGCTACATGTGTGCCACCAAATACTGCTTACTAAATTTCAGATTTCATGAACTGTTAACTTGTTGCTAAAAGATGAACTAAGGAGGAACTTGTAGGCGTGTCGTTTTGGCTGAAATGTTACTAACCCATGTCTTGGTATACCTCATGTAGAGTTTCATGCTTAGGTGAGTCGGTTAAGCCTTGCTGAGCCTTCGTGCTCATGGTTGCTGCTTAAGTGGTTTTCAGGTGAGGAGCCACCCACGGACTCGGAGTACGAGTCCACCGGTGAAGGTTACCCTCCTTCGGGGACCACGGCTGAGTGGGAGCCGTACACGCCGCGCTGAGCTGAGGAGTGCAGCTAGTGTGGGTTGCCCTAGGGCTGGGCAACCAACTTTTGCTAAATAAGCGGGCGTGAGTTGTATAGTGTAGACTTCCGCTGTGTAATATAAACAATAGTTGTACTGAAGTTTGTACCTGTTTGTACAGTTTCAGTTGTTTTTCCCATGTAATATATTATGTTCTTATGACGTGTGCTGTCGGGTGTCGCATCGCGTGGCACCACCCTCTGCGATCCTGGATGAGCGGATTCCGGTCCGCCACAGCCTGGTATCAGAGCTGCAGTTGGGATAGCACAGTACTTAAGGACTGCATTATGGGAAAACATAGGTTACGGTGAGGAATCGGTAGTTGCCCAAGTAAGGACTATATTAGCATAGTTACTTAAAGTGGCAAATACTAACCTATGTGTTATAATTCTGAATTTCAATTATGTAACGACGCACCTACACTCTGGTAAGTATGGTAAGGAACGCCACCGAAAGCGGTTCAATTTCGGTTAGCTCCCCCTGACGAGGAACGTGGTTCAGGGATTGATCTCACTGCTTGGTGTGAGACATTAATATGAACCTCTTGGACTCTTCATGTCCCTGAGTTCATATGAAACGCTGATCCCTAGCGTGCATTAGGCAAGCAAGTGGAGACCCCATCGCGTGGTCAGTAACGCGAGAGTGTGTTCGTCTGGAAATAGCCCAGGAGGACATACGCAGCGCTTGCCATCGGCGTGCCCTGCAGGGCAGTAGGTGGTATCTGTTGGGTTGATAACATTCCCAACCGTGACGACCAGTTCATGACATACTCGGGTTCCCCGTCGTGTGGTGTTGAAACACGATCACGTGCCTTGAGACGTGACTTAGCTCAAGGACGGCCGTATGACAATGATACGGGCGTTTGTATTTACTTTTAAATATGGAACTGCCTGAAATGAACAACCTTTGAGTGCACCATCATTGTGTGGTCTTCTGTAGGTACTAACCACGTATGTATCCGTGTAGAAAACGTGTGCGAGAGACCGTTTAGTGCCACACTCGAGACGTATATGCCGGTATGATCCGGTTAGGATTTTCTTTTGTGAGGAACGTAGTATCGAGATATTGTAGGCATATGCATGAGTATAATGATAACAAAGAATTAAAATCTATAGGTTCAACATTTAGAACCCGGGTTGGGTATAAGAATGGGATAGTGATGATTGTAGTTCCAAAAAGACTGAAAAACAGAGTGCTCTGTTTTGGGCAGCATGTTTGCTGATCTTCAACAGGGCGTAACTCACCGGTCTTTTAGCCCAGAGGGGGTGCTACATAGCTTTGGAAAGGTATTGAAGTACTCTACAACTTTGTTGTAGACTTCCAGAGCTGAAACTCACCTTAAGATGGCTTAAAGCCCAGAGAAATGTAAACTGTCCAGAACTAGGGCAGAGTAAAACATCCTCTGAACTGATCTGTTTTTCAAATATAACTCCCAGTAGAAAAATCTAAAATTGTCATATAATACATCCTTAGGAAGAGTAGAAGATGTGTGACATCTTTGCAATTCAAAGTTTCTGAAGTTTCAGCACAGAATTTAGTGGAAATCAGGGTTGAAAACAGCCACTTCCAAGGGAGGTGCTGTTAAAATTCTTCCAGAAATTCTGCTAACTTTGAATTAGCATAACTTTTTAATCAAAGCTGATCTGGGGGCAAATGAGTACTCGTTGGAAAGATACTGAAGTTAACTTGAACTTTGGTATTCAACTTGAGTCATGAAAATGCCCAGAACCAGATCAAAACTTGGAATAGGTAGAAACTGGTCATTCTGACAGAAGAATGACAGTTGAGCTCATTGGAGAGGGTGTTGTACCCTAAGGGTGGTATGCGTGACGACAACGCGATAGTAATGTCTCGTAGTGACCAAACCTAGTTATGTTGAGCTTCCAAAGTGGAGGTTCATCAAGTTGGATTAAACTAGCTTGTGTTTGGTCTGGTAATGGTGTAGCTTGTGCAAAGTTATTACACTATCTACTTACGAGATGTATCGCATGTTTTCATTGTCATTATGTTTTACACCTATTTCATTTAGACTGCATGCAAAATGTTGCGGGACTGATGTTTAATGTCATGTGGTTGCAGATGGTTCGTACTAGGACCACACACGAGGTTGGTGGCTCTAGCCAACAGGGAGGTGATGACTCCCAGCCACCGGCCTACGACAGCACCCCGCAGCAGCAGCCACCACCGCCGCCTCCGCTTACTCTAGCGGATGTGATAGCGGCCTTGGTGGGGGGTCGTGAGGAGCAGACCGACCTGCTCCGCACGATCGTGCAGAATACGTCCCAGGCGGGAGGACGTCAAGAGCGAGGGCCTCGTGAGCCCCGCAAAGTGTCGTACTCGGATTTCATGAGTACGCACCCTCCAGTGTTCACCGAAGCTGAAGAACCACTGGAGGCGGACAACTGGCTGCGGACTATCGAGTCCAAGTTCGGGCTGCTCCAGTGTACGGAGCGGCAGAAGACACTGTTCGCAGCACAGCAGCTCCACGGTGCCGCTGGTGCGTGGTGGGTGAATTATGTCGCCTCACGTCCGGCTGGCCATGCCGTGGAATGGCAAGAGTTCCGGGAGGCGTTCCGCGCCTATCACCTCCCTCCCGGAATAATGAAGAGGAAGTTCCAAGAATTTTTGGAACTGAAGCAGGGCGGGAGGAGTGCCCATGACTACTCCCGTGCCTTCAACCATCTGGCGCAGTATGCGTCAGACTATATCTCCACGGAGGAGAAGAAGAGGGAGCACTTCTATCGGGGGTTACACCCCGAAATGAAGACCCACCTCGTACAGTGGAACCGCGGCACATTTAACGACTTAGTCAATGCCGCGATCATGCAAGAGGATGCTCAGTGGGAGTTGGCAGCTGAGCAGCGGAAGCGCAGCGCTCCACCCAGCGGTGGGAGTGGCGCTCCCCAGAAGTACCGTATGGTGTATCGGACACCATCCGGGCAGCAGTGGCGTCCACCGGCGCGACCTCAACAGTTCGGGGGACGTTCGTTCCAAGCACCCCCGTTCCGTCCGCCGATGCCACCACCGAGACAGCAACAGCAGCAGACGGTACCCCGGGCGTTTCCACCACCACAACGCGCCCCGGGATTCCGTCCACCGATCAGCGGGGGACCGCCCCGTTTCACCTGCTTCACGTGTGGCCAGGCGGGCCACTTTGCGAAGGACTGTCCCCAGGGGCAGCAGAGCAGTGGGCAAGCCCAGCTCCAGGGCGGTGCTCGAGGCCGACCCCGGTGAAGAAGGTTGGTCAGCGGACTGGAGGCGTCCGCAACCTCGACAATGAGGATGCCCCAGAGGGAGACAACGTGCTGGCGGGTACGTTTACTCTCAACAATCAAGCCATCATCATATTATTTGATTCTGGTGCAACCCACAGCTTTATAAGTGCATCCTATGTGGCTAAACATCAATTGCAAGTCTTCCCAGCCGACTGCACTTATATGATCTTGTTGGACTGTGTAAGATTGTGTGTTGGGCTTGGCCCATGTACCAGCCCACCTATGTAATTATATATATGTACCCTACCCCCCTAAGATTAATTAAGCATTCATTTATCCTCTAATATGGTATCAGCCTTGATCCTAACCCTAATCCCACCACCCTAGCCGCCGCCACCCAACCCTATGGCGTGGCCTCATCTGCCGCCGGCCGCCGCCGGCGCGGCCACCCCTCCCCAGCCGCCACCGGCCACCGGACCCCTGGCCGACGCTTCTCTCCCGCAGCAGCTGCCCCCTTCCCTTCCTATGGCGCGGCCTCCTCAGCCGCCGCCGGCCGCCGGCCCCCTGGTCGGTGGGCCACTGGCCGGCACGGCTGCACCGCCCTGGCCCGGCGCCGCTGCGCCGCTGCAGCAGCCGGCCGGCGCTGCTGCGCCGCTGCAGCAGCGGGCTGGCGCGTCCCTTCTTTCCGGTGCGCCTGCGCTGCCTGCGCAGGTGCAGCTGACCGGTGCGCCCCTTCTGTCCGGCGCGCCTGCGCCACCTGCACCGCCGGCTGCTGGCTCCTTCCTGGCCAGCGTACCACTGCCCGGCGCACAGCCTGCCACCGGTACGATGGCAGGCGGTCCACTCGCTGCTCTACCTCGACGCACATACGACTCAGCGCCTGGTCCGGCAGCCGGTTCCTCTCTTGCCGGCCCTACTGCCGTTGCCTTCATGACGGGCTCCAGACTAGATGGCCCCGCTGTTCCTGCCGTCGCTGCTCACAGTGCGGCCACTGCTCCACCCTACGGCGTTGACAGTACCTCCTCGACGGCTGCGGACACCTCCGGCATCTTCGCAGCCCTCGCTGCCTCTCGCAAACGCGAGCGGGCACTTGCTCTTGCCCTGGAGCAAGAGCGCGCTTCGGCAGCTGCTCTCTCTCACCAGATCCAGGAGAGCGTTCACCGACCGCCGAGCGCTACACACGAGCCTACCTCGGACACTAGTGCGCACTCCGCATACTCGGCGTCTCTCGTCGCCGCTCTACACGCCCAGGCGGCTGGAGTTCAGAACATTCGGACACTGGTGCCGATCGTCCTGAGTTCTAACTCCACCACCTACGCCCGCTGGCGTAACGTGTTCCTTCTCACGTTGAGGCGGTACCAGCTTGAGGACCACGTCCAGGGGGATGTCACCCCGTGGGACGACTCTTGGATCAGCATGGACAGCTTGGTCCTATCCTGGATCCTTGGGTCTCTCTCCGACGAGCTACACGACCTGGTCGGACAGCGCGGCGGTGGCACCGCGCGCCGGGCCTGGCAGATACTGGAGCACCACTTTTTGGGGAACCGTGCGACTTGGGCTCTTCACATCAACGCACGGTTCCAGACTACAGTCCAGGGTGACCGCTCCATCTCTGCCTACTGTGGGGAGATGAAGAGCATGGCTGACTCCTTGCGCGACCTTGGCGAGCCAGTCGCCGACAGCACACTTGTACTTCGGGTCCTTCAGGGCCTGAATGAGCGCTACAGCCACCTCCGCTCCTGGCTTCTACGTGTGGAGCCGCCACCGACCTTTGAGAAGGTCTGGTCCGATCTCGAGCTCGAGGAGATCACGACTGGTGGACCTGCTACCTCTGGGCCTGCCACAGCCTTCTATGGCTCTGGGCAGCCCTCACGACCACTGACTTCTGGAGGACCACCACCGCGACCACCTACTTCGTCTACCGCCCCGAGTACCTCTGCTGGCTCTGGGAGTGGTAATCGTCGACGTCGCAGCGGGAGGCGCACAGGACGAGGTGATGGCGGCACCTCTGTGTCCACTACTCCTACTGGTGGTGGTCCTGGTGGTACCGGCCGGGGAGATGCACCCTGGCCCACACCTTACAACCCGTGGACTGGCCAGATCACTATGTGGCCTGGACCGTCTCCGGGTATTCTTGGGGCGCCCCCGACTTCTTCTGCTCGCCAGCCACGTCCTCAGCCGGCGTACGTAGCCCACCCGGGTTATGGCGGACTCGGTCGCCCAGCGGCTGGATCGCCGACTTCGCTCTACGGCGGTACTGATGACCCTGCTGGGTACTCGGAGCCACCAGCACCTTACCAGGAGCCACCCCTGGGATGGGACCGCCAGTCACTGGCATCGTCGTTCAGCACCATGCACCTTACACCGCCGGCTACTGATTGGGTGGCTGATTCTGGCGCCTCCTACCACACCACTCCAGACGCTGGTATTCTCTCTTCTACCCACCCACCTCATCCCTCGTTTCCTTCATCGATCGTTGTTGGAAATGGATCTGTTCTTCCAGTCACCTCAGTAGGTGACTCGGGTTCCCCGGGTTCATTCCATCTTAACAATGTTCTTGTCGCTCCAGACATTATTCAGAATTTGCTTTCCATTTGTCGATTTACCACTGATAACAATGCTTCTGTTGAGTTTGATCCTTTTGGTTTGTCTGTGAAGGATCTTTCCACCCGGCGCCTTCTTCTTAGATGTGACAGTCCGGGGCCCCTGTACACTCTTCGACTTCCTACTTCCGCTGCATCTCCGTCCTTTGCCCTGGCTACGACAGCTTCGTCTACTACTTGGGACCGCCGGCTTGGTCACCCTGGCGCTGATGCTATGTCCAAGCTGTCTAGTAGTTCAGTTATCTCGTGTACTAGGGGCACACATGAGTCGTTATGTCACGCTTGTCAGCTTGGTCGTCATGTTCGGCTTCCATTTCCTACTTCTGTGACTCATGTGGAACACATTTTTGATCTTATTCACTGCGACTTGTGGACATCTCCCGTTATCAGTGTCTCTGGTTTTAAATATTATTTGGTGGTGCTCGATGATTTCTCACATTTCTCTTGGACTTTTCCCTTACGTTTAAAATCTGAGACATTTGGCATTCTCTCTCACTTCTTTGCTTGGGTTTCCACCCAGTTTGGACGCACTGTCCGTGCTCTCCAGTGTGACAACGGACGCGAGTTTGACAACTCGAGGCTCCGTGACTTCCTCCTTACAGGTGGCATCCAGTTGCGCATGTCTTGTCCATACACATCTCCCCAGAATGGCAAGGCTGAGCGCATGCTTCGCACCACTAATGATGTCATGCGCTCCTTGATGTTTCAGGCCTCTATCCCTGCTCATTACTGGGTAGAGGCACTCCACACTTCCACCTTTCTCCTTAATCGTCTTCCCACCAAGGCGATTCAGGCACCTACCCCATTTTTTGCCCTGTATGGCACTACCCCTCTCTACGACCACCTTCGTGTCTTCGGGTGCGCCTGCTACCCTAATCTTTCCGCCACAGCTCCACATAAGCTTGCGCCCCGCTCTACTAGGTGTGTCTTTCTTGGATACTCCCTTGATCATAAGGGGTATCGGTGCCTTGATCTCTCGACCCACCGTATTCTGATCTCTCGGCACGTCGTCTTCGACGAGTCCTCTTTTCCCTTTTCTTCCTCCACCTCTGCTTCAGCTGCAGAGCTGGACTCTCTTTTTACTACTGACACCGAGGCTGCTCCACCACAGCTGCCTTGGCCTTTTTCTGCAGGTACGTTACCCACCGGGTCACGGGTGGTCCCGGTTCCCACGGCGTCGACTGCTGCACCTTACGCAGCGCCGACACCTGTGGCGACTCCGGCTGTGCCTACTACAGCCACGACACGGCGGTCCACTGACCCTGCTCTCGTCTACCAGCGACGAGTGCAGGTTGGTGCCCAGGTTCCGTCGACCCTGGGGACGACTGCCGCGCCACGCGCGGCACCGGCGTCTCCTCCTGCTGCGCCACACGCGGCCCCGGCGTCTCCTCCTGCCGCGCCACGTGCAGCCCCAGCGTCTCCGGCCTCGACTCCCGCACCACGCGCGGCCCCGTCGTCTCCTCCTACTACTGCCCCACGCGTGGCCTCGTCGTCTCCGGCCTCGACTACTGCACCTCACGCAGCCCCGGCGTCTCCGACCTCGACTCCCGCGCCACGCGCGGCCCCGGCGCCTCCGACTCCTCCCGCGCCATGCGCGACCCCGGCTTCCCCGACGTCACGCGCTGCGCCACGCGCGGCCCCGGTTCCGCGGTTTGCCGATCCTGCTCTTGTCTACCAGCGACGAGAGCGGGTTGGTGACTCTACGCCTGCTCGTCCCGAGCCCTCGGTGTACCACCCACCGCTGCTCCACCGGGACCCCGGACATGTTCACCCGATGGTGACTAGACGTGTCGCTGGGGTTCTCCGGCCTACTGAGCGTTTTTCCGGAGTGGTCCTCTCTTCGACGACGCCGACACCGTCCACTTCCTCTTCGGTATCACCTATACCGACTTCCGTCCGTAGCGCCCTCGCCGACCCTCACTGGCGCCGCGCTATGGAGGAAGAGTATGTGGCCCTACTTGCCAACCGGACTTGGGACCTTGTTCCTCGTCCTCCTCGTGGCAATGCTGTCACAGGCAAGTGGGTCTTCACGCATAAGAGGAAGGCGGATGGCTCACTGGAGAGATATAAGGCCCGTTGGGTACTTCGGGGCTTCACTCAGCGCCCTGGAGTGGACTACGACGAGACATTCAGTCCGGTGGTTAAGCCAGCGACAGTGCGGACTGTTCTGTCGTTGGCTCTCTCGCGTTCTTGGCCAGTCCACCAGCTGGACGTCAAGAATGCCTTTCTTCACGGTACTCTGACGGAGACGGTGTATTGCTCTCAGCCGACAGGGTTCGTTGATTCAGCTCATCCAGCCATGGTCTGCAAGCTGAACAAGTCCTTGTACGGTCTGAAGCAGGCACCTCGAGCCTGGTATAGCAGGTTCGCCTCCTTCCTGGTCTCCTTGGGCTTCGTTGAAGCCAAGTCGGACACGTCACTCTTTGTTTATCGACGGGAGGATGACACTGCCTACCTCCTTCTCTACGTCGACGACATTGTGCTGACGGCGTCCAGCCCTACACTCCTTCAGCGGATTATCTCTGCTCTCCAGCAGGAGTTCGCTATGAAGGACTTGGGCTTGCTTCACCACTTCCTGGGGATTGCAGTCGAGGACAGACCAGGCGGCCTATTTCTTCACCAGCGGCAGTATTGTCTGGACATCCTCGAGCGTGCGGGTATGGCTGAGTGTAAGCCATGCTCCACACCGGTGGATACCCAGGCAAAGATCTCTTCTGCTGATGGGACCCCTGTCAGCGACCCGACTGCCTACAGGAGTCTTGCAGGTGCACTACAGTATCTCACCTTCACCAGGCCAGACATCTCCTACGCGGTTCAGCAGGTGTGCTTGCACATGCACGACCCGCGGGAGCCGCATCTCACCACTGTGAAGCGGATTCTTCGGTACCTGCGCGGCTCCATCGACTACGGCCTTCTACTTCGACGTGACTCTCCCTCTGAGTTGGTGGTCTACACCGACGCTGACTGGGCGGGATGCCCAGATACCCGCCGCTCCACCTCTGGCTACGCCGTCTTCTTGGGGGGGAATCTTGTCTCCTGGTCCTCGAAGCGGCAGCCCGTGGTTTCTCGCTCCAGTGCTGAGGCGGAGTACCGCGCTGTGTCTAACGGCGTGGCAGAGGCGTCTTGGCTCCAGCAGCTACTTCAGGAGCTCCACTCCCCCGTCGCCCGGAGCACGTTGGTCTACTGTGACAATGTCAGCGCCGTCTACCTCTCCACCAACCCCGTCCAGCACCAGCGCACGAAACATGTGGAGATTGATCTCCATTTTGTTCGTGAGCGGGTTGCACGCGGCGAGGTTCGAGTTCTCCACGTGCCGACGACGTCACAGTTCGCCGACATCTTCACGAAGGGACTCCCGTCGTCGCTGTTTTCTGAGTTTCGGTCCAGTCTCAACATCTGTTGTGGCTAGATGTTGGGACTGCGGGGGGGTGTTGGACTGTGTAAGATTGTGTGTTGGGCTTGGCCCATGTACCAGCCCACCTATGTAATTATATATATGTACCCTACCCCAGGGAAGATTTCAGCTAATATGATGATTCCAAAGGCACCTCTGTGCTTAGGTGGGAAACTATATCCCACCACCTTGATAATCCTTATGGGACAAAAGATTGATGCAATCTTAGGGATGTCATGGCTGCAATACCATGGCGCTGTCCTAGAGACTCGGACACGGACGGTTCACTTAAATTCTCCATTCCACCGTCCGCATTCCATGGTGTTAGACATGCCAGTCCGGGAAGTTTTAGCAATTAATAATGCTGAAGTTCTCAAGTTAGAAGACATCCCCGTAGTCCGGGAGTATCCCGACGTGTTCCCGGACGATCTTCCGGGCATGCCACCTGAGCGGGATGTCGAGTTCAAGATCGAGCTCGCACCCGTGACTACGCCCATATCACGGAGACCATACAAGATGGCTCCAAATGAGCTGGCGGAACTGAAAGAACAGCTCAATGATCTGTTGAGCAAGGGTTTCATTAGGCCGAGTTCCTCGCCTTGGGGATGCTCGGCGCTATTTGTAAAGAAGAAGGATGAAACCCTGAGACTGTGTGTGGATTACCGGCCGCTCAACGCCGTCACCATCAAGAATAAGTACCCACTGCCCCGTATTGACATCTTGTTTGACTAACTTGTGGGGGCAAGTGTATTCTCAAAGATGGACCTTCGCTCTGGATATCACCAGATCAAGATCCGGGCGGAGGATATCCCGAAGACGGCGTTCTCGACGAGATACGGCTTATACGAATATCTCGTCATATCCTTTGGTCTCACAAATGCTCCAGCCCATTTCATGTATCTCATGAACTCGGTGTTCATGCCGGAGCTGGACAAGTTCGTGGTAGTGTTCATCGACGATATCTTGGTTTACTCCAAGACAGAAGCCGAGCATGCCGAACACTTACGGATCGTTCTTCAATGATTGCGAGACCACAAGCTCTACGCCAAGTTCAGCATATGCGAATTTTGGATCAGCCAAGTGCCATTCTTGGGACATATCATCTCAGCTGAAGGCATTGCGGTTGACCCAAGTAAAATAGAGCAAGTGTTGAAATGGAAAGCTCCCACTTCAGTTCATGAAGTCAGAAGCTTCCTCGGGTTAGCGGGATACTATCGGAGATTCGTTCCAAGTTTCTCCAAGCTCGCTAAGCCGATGACAGAGTTGCTGAAAAAAGGGAAGAAATATGTTTGGAACACGGCGTGTGAAGGAGCGTTCCGAACATTGGTGAAGCATCTCACAACAGCCCCGGTCTTAGCTCAACCGGATACAACAAAGCCCTTCGACGTGTATTGTGACGCGTCCGGTATTGGGCTTGGCTGCGTGTTGATGCAGGAAGGACGTGTGGTCGCTTATGGCTCACGCCAACTTCGGAACCATGAGAAGCACTACCCGACTCACGATCTTGAACTTGCTGCCGTGGTGTTGGCGCTAAAAATGTGGAGGCACTATCTCCTGGGGAACTTGGTGCATCTCTACACCGACCACAAGAGCTTGAAATACATTTTCACCCAGAAGGAGCTGAACATGAGGCAGAGGAGGTGGTTAGAACTGATCAAAGATTATGAGGTTGAGATCCATTACCACCCCGGCAAGGCGAATGTGGTTGCCGACGCGCTGAGTCGGAAATCACATGTCCATCACCTCACCATTACATTGGTGGAGGAGGAAGAGCCAAGTTTATACTTGGTTCCTTATGGATCGCTGTACAACCTTGCCCTCATCCCTACTATTAGGGAGGACATCATTGCAGCTCAGAAAACGAATAAAGGAATGGAACATCTCCGGAGACGGATAGACAATGGAGAAATTAAATGTTTCCGGAAAGATGATGAGGGGACGCTGTGGTTCAATGACCGCATAGTCGTACCCCGAGATATGGAGTTGAGGAAAAAGATCCTCGATGAAGCTCACTTGTCTAAATACTCCATTCATCCGGGCAGCAACAAAGTGTACCAAGATTTGAAAAAAGAAATTTTGGTGGACACGGATGAAGCGGGAGGTAGCTAAGTACGTATCCGAGTGCGATACGTGTAGACGAGTGAAAGCTGATCACATGAAGAAGTCAGGGCTGTTGCAACCCCTGAAGATTCCGGCATGGAAATGGGAAGATGTGAGCATGGATTTCATTGTGGGATTACCCCTAACAGCCAACAAGCATGATTCCATATGGGTAATCGTTGATCGGTTAACCAAGACGGCTCACTTCATTTCGGTGAATACACGTTACAATGCCGGCAAATATGCGGAGCTATACATAGCGAAGATTCTATGCCTATACGGGGTACCCAAGACCATTGTCTCAGATCGAGGTGCATTATTTGTATCTCGCTTTTGGGAGCAGCTACACGCTGCATTGGGTACTAAGTTGATCAGGAGCTCCGCTTATCACCCTCAAACAGATGGCCAGACAGAGAGGGTGAATCAAGTTCTGGAAGACATGTTGAGAGCATGTGCCATCCACCATGGTAGGAACTGGGATGATCACCTACCATTGGCGGAATTCTCGTACAACAACGGTTATCAGGCGAGTATCCAGATGGCACCCTACGAAGCTCTCTACGGTCGTAAATGCCGCACCCCATTAAATTGGTGCGAGTCCGGTGAAAGGGTCACATTCGGGGTTGATGTGGTGAACGATGCCGAAGAGCGCGTTCGGACAATTCAAGCCAATTTGAAGGCCGCTCAATCCCGACAAAAGAACTACGCTGATAAGAGGCGTAGACCGTTGCACTTTGACGTTGGGGAACACGTGTACCTCCGCGTGTCTCCAATGAAGGGTGTGCACCGGTTCGGTGTGAAGGGGAAGCTCGCTCCCCGTTTTATTGGACCCTACGCTATCACCGAGAAGTGTGGACCAGTGGCGTATCAATTGGAACTACCGGCATCTCTGGCTGGTGTCCACGATGTTTTCCATGTTTCGCAACTGCGAAAATGCTTGAAGCATACAGCTGCTGTTCCTATCGAAGACATTGGCGAGTTGAAACCGGATTTAACATATGATGAGTATCCGGTGGCCATTCTTGAGGAGAAAGCCCGAACCACGCGTAGCAGAACGTTGTGGTTCTACAAAATACTCTGGAGTAACCACACCGCCGAAGAAGCGACGTGGGAGAGTGAGGAGTTCCTTCGCTCAAATTACCCGGAGTTCATGGCTTCTCAACACGGATAAGTCCCTATTACATCGCTATCTCTTCTTTTATAATCTCGGGACGAGATTCTTTTAAGGGGGGAGGGATATAAAAGCCCAAGAAAAGGGACTTGCAAAAACTCTTCTTCACCTCACAACACCACAGTTTTTATTGTGGAAATCTTAGGAAATATTGTGAAGAGCATGTAACCTCCATCAAAAGAATGATTAGAGGGGAAAGCCTTCACTTTCACAAAGTAGGGTTTCTACACATGAACATGAGAGGTTGAGCTCACCCATAGAATTTAAAAAGTCTTGGGAAGGTTCAGTCCAAAGCTCATGCAAATTCAACACTTTTTGAGGCACTTTTGGGTTATTTCAAAAAGAGGCCAATTTGAATGTAAATTCAAATTGCAGCAACTTTCATCACCCAAATTCAAAAGTTAGCTCCATATCTATACTCAGCACATTTTTCTGAGTAAACCCACCAATTTTCATCTCCATTGGAGCTCATCTTGTCAAGAGCTAAATTTGCAAGAATTCAAAACTGAATTTGAATTTCAGTTTAAATATGAAGCAAATTTAACCAAACAAAGTTTGAATTTGAGAATTCAAATTAAAACAAAGACTTGGTGACTAAGTCTCACATTAAATTGTGAGTAGCTGAGGATATTTTGGCACAACAGAATTCAGAAAATTGGAAAAACAAAAGAGTTAGAGGGGAGGCCCACTGGTCAGTAGACTTAGCACAGAAGTCTCCTCAGCCGACTTCCTCGACCGAGCGTGCTCGCCAGCTGCAGCCAGCGTCGGCGCCCGACCACCTCGGCCGGCCAGCTCCTGCTTTGGCAGAGGAGGTGGCACAGCAGGTGTCGCGCTCTCCACTGGCCTCAGGGGCCTATAAAAGGCCCGAGACCGCCGGCGAGTTACTGATTTTCGCGAGGTCCGTAACCAACAGCCTAGTCGCCCGAGCTCCGATCGTATGCCACCCCAGCTGTGATCATCTTCCGGCTTTGACCTCCATAGGAAAGTGAAGCGCTAGCTCGTCCTCAAGACCACCGCGCAAACCGTTCCAAGGTTCGACCTTTGTGCGCGGAGAATTTTCCAGTTTAGGACGAGTAGCTCCTTTCAGGACCCGATTAGGTTTAGCAGAAATTCGGGAAGCTTAGTGGGTGGGAGGTCGAACGGAGCTGTGAGAGAGCATCTAGAGGTTCTGGCGACCCTTCTCGATCGAAAACCGGGAGGAAATCACCGCCGGAACCCTAAGTTCACCCTAGGACAGTATGGCGGAGGAGGGGGTCGCCGGTGATGTCTGGGTTGCCGGCCGTTTTGGGCCCAACAGAGCTCATGCCGAGTTTCCCGAGGTTTCCCTGAGTGTGGCGACGCGATTAGCGCACGAAGAAGCTGGTCAGAAGGGCGGGAACACGTTGCCGAGGTAGCACAGAGGCATAGGGCTCGTCGCCGGCGAGCTATGACGGTTAGCCGGCGGCAACATGGTGTCCAGCGGGTTCAGCACCCGAGATTACGTGGGGGCGGCGAGTCTCGTCGGCTCCGGTGAGCTAGATCGCCGGGAACACTGACCTCGCCGGAGCTCCGGCGGCTCGGGGCGGCGACGTCGGGAGGTAGATGAAGGGCGCGGTCCCACCTGTCAGCCCCTGTGTTAATCGCGCGCGAGAGCGCGGTTAGTTCAATTTAAACGGGCGGGCCCCGCTGTTTTCAGCCTCTGGTTTAGCGCGGGAGGGGATTTTCTGTAGGAAAATAATTCAGGGATTAGCTCAAACTTTAGAAATCCATAACCTTGGGTAGGAAGCTCCAAATTTAGTGATTCAAATTGGGTTGGATTCATCTTGCCTAGCTCTGTCCAGATATACAACCCAATTTGTATAGAACCCATTAATTAATTCTGGAAAATTCTTTAAAGCTTTTTAGCAAAAGAATTTTAGAGGGAGTTTGGTTCATCCAAAGATCCCCAAATTTTGCCAGAATGTTCTTTAGGACATTAGTAAACCCCTGTAAAAGTTTCATACCATTTGGAGTTGATTTGGTCAGAGGAATTCAAATTGGAAAGTGCTGTGTTCATTTGAATGCAGAAACAGTTTCAGAGAATTTCCAAAACTTGGAAATTCAATTCTGGGCAAACCTTAACTCCAAAAATGCTAGGAAAATTCATGCAAACTCTAGGAGCTATAATTGAAATTGTACTTCACTAAGTTGGGTATGAACAGGGGTCTGACCTCAGAATTAAGTCCTACTTGCTTATTTGCTAAGAAAATTATTCTGAGCAAACCACTCCATGAAAAGTGCTAAGGTTTGGTCCAGAGGGTTTTCTTGTGACAAGGAACTCACACGAAAATTCTCAGCTCCATTGGAGCTCTAGATCACCCCTGTCCTGTTTAACCACTTAAGGGATTAAGATGGAAAAGGGGGAAAACCACTTAGCATTTAACCATGTGACTAAGTCCAAGCCAAACCACCAACACCAGTTCATCTTTAAATTCTTAAACAAAGTTCCAGGTGTTAGAGACTGGTTATAAGAACTAATAGTAGAAGTCTTACTCTAAAACTCACATTTGCATCTAAATTAACATGTAGTATTTCATTAACGTGTAGCCGTTGAAGAAGAGACTCCGGAAGTGCTGGACTTCCTTCTTCCGGACGAGGAACTAACTACTGACCAGCAGCAACAAGGCAAGCCCCGGTTTGCATTAACCCTTTTATAAGTTTTCTTTTGTTTACATGTGTCATATGAAGTATGATTGTGCATTAGGTGTAGGATGAATGGAACCCCACTTGCATAACCAAAGGTTCCTAAAGGAGTGAGGGTAGTGTCAAAGACCTCGAGTAGACAGGCTATGCTTAATGAGTCATAGGACTTCGGTACAAGTCGAGTAGTTGGAATCTACTCGCGAGATAGGCATGGGGACACACGGGTTCGGTTGAGTGACGTGAGATCACCTTAGTAATGAAAATGAGACTAGGCAGGGGCTAGGGCGCAGCAAGGGAGAGTCTTGTGTGCGCAGCCCTGTCCGTGTCGATTGAGGACCGATCCGTGTGTGGCCCTGCTGAACAAGTATTGAACGTACCGAAGGCATATCGGATATATGGGCCCCGATAAACCGATGTAGCCTAAACCTCCGGGCGTCGAGGCATAGCACACCGATTTATAGGTGTAGGTTGAGGGCAGCAAGGTGGAAATCTGCCAACGGGCATAGAGAGATGCTCCGTGTGGGGAACCTCCTGCTCGTTTCGGTGCGACCGGTTCGACGTTTGGGCTGTTGGGTGAAAGGTTGTCCCGTACGACATCGAGTGAGCGTGCTGTGCAGCTCCACGGGTGGGCGTACGTGATGTGCTCTTTGGGTTTTCCCTGCAGGTGTATATCGAGTCGATTCGCCGTCCCTCGCGGTGACGAGTACCGCTTGTTCACTGTGTCGTAACGTAGACTAATGGATGAAATATGTTGATTCAATGATGCTGATTGATATAATTGTATTGCTACATGTGTGCCACCAAATACTGCTTACTAAATTTCAGATTTCATGAACTGTTAACTTGTTGCTAAAAGATGAACTAAGGAGGAACTTGTAGGCGTGTCGTTTTGGCTGAAATGTTACTAACCCATGTCTTGGTATACCTCATGTAGAGTTTCATGCTTAGGTGAGTCGGTTAAGCCTTGCTGAGCCTTCGTGCTCATGGTTGCTGCTTAAGTGGTTTTCAGGTGAGGAGCCACCCACGGACTCGGAGTACGAGTCCACCGGCGAAGGTTACCCTCCTTCGGGGACCACGGCTGAGTGGGAGCCGTACACGCCGCGCTGAGCTGAGGAGTGCAGCTAGTGTGGGTTGCCCTAGGGCTGGGCAACCAACTTTTGCTAAATAAGCGGGCATGAGTTGTATAGTGTAGACTTCCGCTGTGTAATATAAACAATAGTTGTACTGAAGTTTGTACCTGTTTGTACAGTTTCAGTTGTTTTTCCCATGTAATATATTATGTTCTTATGACGTGTGCTGTCGGGTGTCGCATCGCGTGGCACCACCCTCTGCGATCCTGGATGAGTGGATTCCGGTCCACCACAGGAACGCTCCCGTTCCTCAACGGCGAGTTCACGGCGCTCCCACCGCTGCCGTATCTCCACAGCAGCAGATAGGCTCTCTTCGGCCCGGGCGTGTGCCTCCAGAGCCTCCCTGTTGATACGCCGCGATTGGGTGTCCATGCGGTCGACAGCCCGCTTCATCCGGTCGAGGAGCACTTCCCTGAAGTCGAGCAGGTCCCACCTGGAGTCAAGCTCGCTCTTAACCTTCGCGGTCCTCTCCCGCAAAAGGTTCCCCCAGGTGAGGAGGCGATCTCGTTCAGCCGTATACTCCTCCCGCTCGCGACCTAGTGCAGCCAAGACCTGCCGAATGCTCGTCTCGGCAAGCGTGAAGGCATCCGCTAGGGGCAATGGAGCGACAGAGGCCGGGGCAGTCCCCCCGACCTCGTCCATTACCTCATCCTCAAGAGGAGTCGAAGCACCAGCAACCGAGACGAGACGCCGATCAGGAGAAATTGGCTTCGAGGCCCCGGCAGCCGGGCCAGCCGGGCTCTCTTCAGCTTCTGGCTCCTTGATCTGAGGAGAAGGGCGAGCCGGGGAAGGCGGTGCTGGAGAAAAGGATGGGCCGCCTAGTGCAGGGTCGATCTGCGCTGGCTTGGGGGCCGCGGTGGCAGTCTCGACAGGAAGAGACGACGCAGCCGCGGAGTCCGGGCACACCGGAACAGGAGAAGTTCGCGCTGGCCTAGGGGCCGCGGCAGTTGACCCTGGCTCCGAGCGCAGCGGCACAGATTCCCCGCAAGTCGGGGATGGCCGGGAAGCGCGGACACTCCAGCGGGCTCTGAACCATGACTTCCGAGCCGTGGTAGGACTCCCAGAGCCCGCTACCGTCACTGACGGCCGCTCCGCGGTCGCTTGAACTGGCGGAACAGGGGACGCCCCAGAAGCTCCCCCCAGCGCATCAGCCCGGGGCCTCTTCAAATCTCCACCGGAGGGAGTGTCAGGCACCCCAGAATCCCGACTTGGCATAGACGCCGCTTCTGGAGGAGATCGAGCGCGCTTCTTCTCGGGTGGCGGGTTGGAAGCCATGGCGATGGAGAACTCAAGGGCAAGAGAACAAAAGCAGAAGAGTCCGAGAAGAAACGCAGAGAAGTGCGAAGGGAAGCTGCAATGTGGGTAAGACACCCTCTAAAAACATCCCGGGTGCAATTCCAAGCGATTCGGAACTCTTCGAATACCCCGCGTCGGCAACCGCTTCGGTTCCTAGGCCGAGTGCCGATGACGGGTGGACCCAAGCCGCCTAACTGAAGCGGTGGGGTCAAGGAGTCAGTCTCCTGAGAAGGTGAGCCGGCAAGGCACTTCGGCGGTTCCCGAAGAAAGTACCGCAACGTGCAGAAGTAGCAGTCTTGGGAACCGCCACAGTAAAAGCAACCATCAAGTGAGCGCACGCTCCCACGACCCCACGGCCGTTCGTGCTCCGGCAGCGGTCAATTCGGGACATAGAGAAAGTGCGCCGATCGAAAGAGACAGAGGTCCCACCTTGGGCTCGCTGCCTCCCCGAGATGGGCCCGGGGGCCACTGTCGGTACCTGAGA
This sequence comes from Neostapfia colusana, assembly GCA_030760725.1. Taxonomy (NCBI): domain Eukaryota; kingdom Viridiplantae; phylum Streptophyta; class Magnoliopsida; order Poales; family Poaceae; genus Neostapfia; species Neostapfia colusana. The sequence goes on from JASWHV010000016.1 coordinate 65,666,740, forward strand.
TATGGGGTACCCCCGCGCACAGGGTAAAACGCCTAAGGAACTCGCCCTTCTCCGCAGGGAGAGCTCCGAAGGCGCCCGGCGGGGTCGGACCTCCCTCTCCTCAGAGGAGAGCTCCGAGCCCGCCTTGTGGCATACAGAAGCCGGACCTCCCCCTCCATGGGAGAGAGGTCCGAAGGCGCCGCGTGTCCAGCGGGGCCGGACCTCCCTCTCCTCAGAGGAGAGCTCCGGGCCTGCCACGTGGCCAACAGAAGCCGAGCCTCTCCCTCCGCGGGGAGAGGTCCGGAGGCTCCACGTGCCCCGCGGGACTGACCCTTCTCTCCTCTGAGAAGGGCTCCGGGCCCGCCATGTAGCAGCAGAACGACGCTGCCTGCCCCGAGCGATAGGCATCGGGCGTAAAGATGCCCCATACCTTGCCCGTACAAGGTATTCAAGGCCCACGTCTTCCCAAGACGCGGAGACGCGGAGCACGCTTCTGTCAGGTGCCGTTGCGCCCAGTCGCATCACAGACTGGCGCGCGGTGTCAGAACCTGCCAGCCAATAAACACCACGACAAGACATCCCATGCCGCCTGCGCCGTCATCAACAACTACGACTAGCATGCGGCATGGGCAGGGCGGCAAGATGAAGACTCAGAAGCCTTCGACCAGAGGCAACTACCGGCATAACTGCAGATACGGTAGATGATAGACAACCTTCCCTGGACCACCTGTCGGGTCTCGGCCCCCCTTGTAAGCTGCCCGAGCCTTGGACTATAAAAGGCTCGGGTAGGCGTCGATAGCAAGGGTTCGCACTTTGCAACTCATACGCTAGCCATACACTCTCAAGCTGTAACTCACCCCCGAGCTCAGGCCTCCGGTCCTGAGCAGCAAGCAATACAGCGAGCTCCATAGCTCGCCGTGGACGTAGGGTTTTACGCTCCGGCGGCCTGAACCACGTAAATCTTGCCGTGTCAAGCTCTTACTAACTCGTCCATCTGCGCAAGCTATCCGCTAGAGACTAGCCCCACCGAAAAAAGAACCTCCGCGGGCTGCCCAGTGCAGGCCCGGGGGAAGTGTCGACTGAACACTTCGACAGTCGGTGTGCGCGCCAGCGACACACCTGGCTGACTGGAATGTCGTCCCCGCCGAAGTTGGGGGTTGGCGGCAGCGACGACGAGACGGTCGACGTTGTGAATCCACTGCTGGGTCGCTGACTGAGGCGCGTCCCCAGCGGGTGGATTGCGCAGAAGCGCTCGTGCTGCAGCTAGTGCGCTCCCATGGGAGACACTTGCTGCTGCAGCAGATATTGGGCTTGCTGGAGTCTGCGCTGCCGGAGTCGGCTGCTGGCTTCCAGCTTGCACCGACACACTCCGTCCTGAGTGTGTCGAGACGTAGTCCCCGCTGGTCACTGTTCGTCGTGAACGCGGGCGAGGAGAGCTTGCCGCTGAAGGAAGCTTCGTCATCTTCGTCGGCGAAAGCTCGTCGCGCAAGGGAAAAGTCCCCTACCTGGCGCGCCAAATGTCGAAGTGTGCCGTTGACACTTCCCCCGGGCCTGCACTGTGCATGCCGCGGAGGTTCTTTTTCGGAGGGGCTAGTCACTCACGGAGAGCTTATGCGTTAGGGACGAAGGAAGGAGAAAGGTTGACACAGAGATTTTTACGTGGTTCAGGACGCCAGAGCGTAAAACCCTACGTCCACGGTGAGCAGAGATGCTCGTTGTATTGCTCGGTGCTCAGAACCGAGGTTCTGAGCTTGAGGATGAGTTGAGTGCTAGAATGCTCGAGAGTAAGTGTGCAAGGAGCCGAACCCCTTGCAACGTTGCCAACCCGAGCCTTTTATAGTCCAAGGCTCGGGCAGCTTACAAGGTGGGCCCGGGACCCGACAGGTGGTCCCAGGAGAATTTCCTGCCATCTATTGTATCCTACAGTTACGCCAGTAGTTGTCTCTGGCGAGGGCTTCTGGGTTTTCGTCTTGCCGCCCTGCCCACGCCCCAAGCCTAAACTCGTGAGTAGATTCCAACTACTCGACTTGTACCGAAGTTCTATGAATCATTAAGAATAGCCTGTCTACTCGAGGACTTAGACACTACCCTCACTCTTGTAGGAAAAATCTGGTTATGCACTTGGGTTTCATCCACCCTATACCTAATGCACATCTATATCAAATACTAAGTATACATAAAGCAAAACTTTGTAAAATTGGTTAATGTAAACTGGGGCTTGCCTTGTTGCAGCTGGTCAGTGGTTAGGGCTTCGTCCAGAAGGAGAAAATCAATCACCTCCGGGGTTTCTTTGCCTTCAGCGACTACACGTAAACGATATACTATATTTCAAATGCAATGTTTGAAATTGAATATGTAAAGACCATAACTCTAGCTAGCCCGCCCCTTTGGTAGGGTCCTAACCAGAGTCTTGACCAAGTTTCATTTGAAACAAAGTTCATTTGAGCTTTGTACCTATTAAAGCCTATTTGGTCATTAGTAGAGCCTCTAAGGAATTCCATGGATTTTCATGGCTCGAACCATTACTTTCTGGAAACTAGAATTTGAGATGGTTCTAATAGAATTGGTTTCATGTCATTTGAAGAATTCTAGATGATGTTATGCCCTAAACAAGATTTGAGGAAATCTGAAAAATGTTTCTGTACATTTTTCTATTTTCTCAGGGCAGTTCACTTAATCACACCATTAGGGGGACTAAGTTAATTGGATGGGTCTTAAATTTTACTGTGACTCAAAGATTTTCCAATGAACCTCCCAGCCAAATTTCAGAATGTTTCATAAAGTAATTCTCCAGATAAAATTCCCAACACTTTAAAATTTAGGGATTTAATTCTGGAAAACATTAGGTTTCATGAGCTGAAATTTGTGTTTCTGGAAAGTACTCAACTAGCTGAATTCAGCAAAATTTAGTTCACTAAATTTGGAGCTTCCTAGCAAAAGTTATATGCATTTGAAGTTTGAACTAAACTGGAAAATCCCAAAAATGTTTAAACTCTGCAGGCGGGCCCCACTCTTTAAACCGGCCCACTGAGATCGCGGCCACACCGCAGCCCACGGGGTTTTACCCACGCTGCTGCACCAGATCCTGACCGCAAAATGGATCCCCGTTGGAAACAGGGACTGACAGGTGGACCCGGCCCCCCCTTCGTCTACCTCGCGACATCCCGTGACTCCCGCGGCGGCGCTTCACCGGAGAACACGCCGCCGGCCATTTCACTGCACGACCTTCGATGGATTTCGCCGCCTGTGCCCAACTTTGCTCGGGGAACACGTTGGTGCACTCACCGAAGCTCGGCGATGGCCGGAACCACGCTCTCGACGATGACAGCGGCGATTCCTACTCCAGCGATGTCGCCCGAGCTACTCAGGGCCTTATTTTTGGAACGGTTTGCTCCTACAGCTCCGCTGTGGCATGCTGAGCACGAAAATGAACTCGGTTTTCCATGGAAACGACCGGAGCTAGGATTTCACCGTCGACCTAGGGCTAAAACGGCGGATGCTCGAAAAACTCGAATAGCAGCGCCAAAACTCGATGGTTTTTTCTGATGGTCTTTGATCCTAGGTGGCCGTGGGGACGTGTAGAACATGTGCTTAGCTTGGTTTACACGGTGGTGGACCGATCACCACGAATTTTGGATTCTTGGATAGCTCGGTTCTTTGAACACCGAGGACTAAACGTGGAAATTCACTCCCGACAGGGCACGAAAAGAGGTAAGGTTTTCACCGTGAGTTCGAGCAGCCTCCGGCGCGTCTATTTGCTGTTGATCGTTGGTCACGAAAGCGCCTGGATCAGTGGCGCACCGAGGACCCGAGAGAGCGGCCGAAGAGTTGATGTTTTTGGTCGAGAGACGAAACAGCGTACGGGGTTCGGGGCTGCAGCGCTGGGTTTGCCTTCGTGAGCATGATGCGGCTGCGCAGCGCTCCAGCCTGTCGCATGCTGAAGCGGTGGCAGCCGAGCAGCTCGGTGGTGTCGTCCGGTGAGGAGACTCGGGAGAAACAACACCGAGAGCTGGGTATATGGCGGTTCCCTCTGTTGCTCAGGCTGACTGGTGGGCCCCTTCTCTCCCTTTCGCTCAATTTCATTTGTTGCTGAAAATATCCCATCTACTCTCTCTTAAATGGTAAGCTTAGCCACCAAGTCAGAGAGTAAATTTGAATTCACCAAAATGAAATTGGTTTGTCTGAATTTGCTTCATATTTGAATTTGAAATTCAATTCAGTTTTGAATTGATGCAAATTTAGCTCCCGACAAGATGAAGTCCAATGAGGATGAAAATTGGTGGACTGACTCCAAAAAAATGTGCTGAGTTTGAATATGAAGCCAACTTTTGAATTCAAGTGATGAAAGTGGCTAAAATTTGAATTTGCATTCAAATTGGTCCCTTTTTGAAATGTCTCCAAAAGTGCCTAAAAAGTATTGGATTTGCATGAAATTTGGCCTGAGCCTTCCCAAGACTATTTAAGGTCTAGGGGTGAGCTCAACCTTTCATGTTTATGTGTAGAAATCCTACTTTTTGAAGTTAGGGATTTCCCCTCTAATCACCCTTTTGATGGTATTTACTTGCTCTTCACAAGTGTTCATGAGATATCCACCACATGAGCTGTGGTGTTGTGAGGTGATGAACATTTCTTTGCAAGTCACTTTCTTGGGCTTTATAGGAGCCATCATACGGAAGCCGAAATTACATGGGAACGTGAGGAAGATCTCAAGGCGGAATTCCCTCATCTTTTATCCACTCTATCGAATCTCGAGGGCGAGATTCATTTTAAGGGGGGTAGGTTTGTAACCCTCAATTTCACTACCATGCATTGCATACATTTTTCATATGGAGAAGCATTTAAAAAGAAGAAATAAAGATAGGAATATAGAAGCAAAGAAAATAATAAAAGGAAATAGAAATGAAAAAAATAAAAATAAATAGAAAAGGAAAAGGAAAAGAAATAAAATAAAAAGGAAAACAAATGGGTCGGACCCTTCCCCGGACCCTGCGCAAGCGGGAGCTACATGCACCGGGCTGCCCTTTTTTTTTAAATAAATAGCCAAATTGGGCCATTTTCCCCAAATTCCCCTCTCCCCTAATTTTCCAAAAAAAAATTCCAAATTTTTCCCAATTTTCTGATTTTCCTCAAATTCCCCTAGGGGGAATTTTCCCCACATCTGGGAGGAATTTCCCACCAATTTTGGCCAGACCAAATTATGGGGAGGACCCTAATTGGGCCCCACCCTCCTTGGCCGCAGCCGATTAGGGGGGGGGAACCCTAGCCACCCCCTTTGAACTCTTGTGGACTTTTATTTTCTAGTTAAATCCTAGCCATTGGATGAAAATAAATAATAAAATCCCAGCCCCTAGCTCCCACGTCTTTTAAAATTAAATCTCAGCAAGTGAATATTTGATTTGCTAAATCCTAGCCACCCAAGCTCTTTTCCCCTTTATAAATATAACTCTGTCCCCCCACTAGCCGCCCACCCCTTCTTCTTTTTTTGCCGCCGCCCCTCCTGCTGCCAAGTCGCGCCCCCTTGCTGCCAAGTCGCCGACCCCCCCGCCCTGCCGGAATTCGGCCAACGTCGAGCTCCGTCACGCCTTGCCGTTGCCGGAGAAGAAGCCCTGACGTTCTGCCCTACCCGCAGCCTTATAATTGTCAACGGAATATCCTTCGCTGCTGCCCTTGCAAGGAGGGAGACCCTGCCGCAAGGAAGAAGTGAGGTAGGTCTTCGTTACCCCTCTTACAACGTCGCCGCTGTTTCTACGCACCCGTTTTCTTCACCCCTTGCGAGCAGAAAACGCAGAGTGTGGACAGACCATGTTTTGGTCTATTTTTGACGGTGGAATTGATCTACACATTGTGTTAAGATCATAACCCCGACCACACTTGACCCCAGCAACCTTGATCATCATAAAACCCCATGGAAGCCTACTAAAGAATACAAGAACACGTGCAAACTAATTTTATAAAACTGCACCATAGGAATTGCATTCATCCACCTCATTGCATCTTGAGTAAAGTTTGTGCATAATTGATTGTTGTAAATTTTGTATGTGTGTGATCGTGAGTAGAAGGACACGCTCAAGAGGCCATCTACGAGGAGCTACAGCACCAAGACTTTGAGACGCTTGAGCAACACGAACCACGGGAGCAAGACAAGTGCCCCTTGACCATATTGATCCTATGTTTTTGAAACTGTTTTGCTTGCGAAAACTTGTATGCTTGTGTCAACTTGATGGGACCCCTTTTATAGGAGTTTACTAGTTTTGTTAACCATGCTTGTCACCGGGAAATTTGAAGAGTCGGGTATGGTCATTTTTATTTTTTGCTTCGCTTAATTTATGGGATACGGGAAGCTGAAATAAATCATGGTTAGCTACTGCACTCATAAGATTTAACATGATGAGAACTTGATAATGTTAATGAGCATGGAATCGGGGAGATCTAGGTGAGCTTGGTTCGTGGATGTTGCTGAATGAGATGGTGGTTTGCTTGCCGTAGATCTAAGCACCGATTCATGCGAGCACATGCCGGGAAAACAGTGACACCACAAGGCCAAATATGGGTGTGTCTTAGCTGACTAATTAGGTGTGTTGCTAGCTTGTTATGGACCGTTTGATGGTGCCGGAAATGGGAGTCGAGGACTGCCGTGAGAACTGCATGGCACAAGAGAGGGCCCGTGGGTGGGAGAATGGAGATTCGAGCCTGCCGGTGAAACCTTAGTGGGTCCATACATCCTAGTAGCCCCTTTGTAAAGGCTATTTTGTGATCTCTTGGCCATACGCTGATGGTTGTGTACTGGTATAGTGGAGGTTCTTTCTAGTCGCCGATGGGTGACGAAATCACAAACTTGTGGGTGAAGTGGTGCCACCTCTGAAGAGTGTAAAACTATCATGATAGCCTTGCTTCCGGTCACAAGCACCTGGCCAACTTCCATGATCAGAGGCAAAACTTGGGGTGTTTATTCGGGAATGGTCATTGGGATTGGTTTTGGGACTGTTTTGGGTCATGACAATGAGCTTGGTTTCAGTTATATGAAAATGAGATGGATATGAATATTTATGAGTATGAGATGAACTTGAGAAAGATTATTGGCTGGTTGATGCATGATAAATGGTGAATTATGATGAAAGAATGTTGCTGAATTACTTGGTTATGTTGGGATTAAACTCACCTAGAAATAGTTGCTGTTTTTATCATGTTTTGTGAAATAAAATTTGCTTGCTGCAATGAACCTTTTTATTCCCTACCTTGTTGTAAGCTACATGTCATACTTTTCCCGCACTTGCTGAGTATGACATGTACTCACCCTTGCATTCCCACATATACATAAGCTACAGGAGAATAGTACTTCAAGGAACATGTGGAGTACTAGGCGTGCGCACTACCGTCAACATGTCTGTGGAGTTGAAGATTGGAGCCTGTTGTCTTAGTCATTTTTCGCTGTCGTTTAGAGTCTTCCGCTGCAAGAATAAGTTATATATTCATGAGTGAGACATTGAGTCAATGTAATAAAGTACTTAAACATTATTTGTATGTGGTTATATTCTGAATTTTAGTTTGTGGAATACATGTGTATGTGTGATGAACACCCTGGGCACACATATGCATTCACTTGGTTCATTTTCAAAACCGGGTGTCACAGCAACCTATATGGCCTCTTCGCTATAGGAGCAGTTCCGGGTACTAAACCAATGGCAAATTCAATGTCCCAGTCAGGTGGCAGACCTGGAAGTTTTTCCGGAAACACATCTGAATATTCTCGAACCACCGGAATGCTTTCCAATGTCGCTTCTTTGATGTGGTTCAGCATTGCCTTCTTGGTTGCAGGTTGGGCTGCCTCAAACTCAATACGAGCACCGTGCTCACTCGTCAACTGCATGATCCTCTGAGCACATTGAATCACTCCGTTGTGCTTGCTTAACCAGTCCATTCCAAGTATTATGTCAATCCCTTGGGAATCCAAGACAATAAGGTTGGCGAGAAAGTCTACCCCCTTATTTTAAGGCTTACTTTTGGACATACTATATTAGTCCTCATCTGTCCACCGGGAGAATTAACCAACATAGTTTGTTTCATGTGCGATATGGGAAGGTTATACTTGGCAACATACTTGGGTAAGATGAATGAATGCAATGGTCCAGAATAAAATAAAATAGTTGCTGGGTTGGAGTTGGCGAGAAACATACCAATCACGACATCCTCAGCTTGTTGTGCTTCCTCAGCGGAGACGTGATTCACATTGCCATGAGCATAGTTCTTCTGTCCACGGTTACCTTGCATAGCTCCTCCATTCGGCCGTGGGTTATGCTTCGGTGCATTGCTCAGCTGTCCAAAGCCTTTCTTGGGGCACTGATTTGCAAAGTGTCCCGCCTCTCCGGATGAAAAACATGCCTTGTTTCCCATAACAGCAGTAATGTTGGGGCGAGGCTGGTTTTGAGCAGGCACCCATGTTGGGACGGGGCGCAGGAGGCATAGGCAAAGAAGGTGATTGCATAACAGGGCGTTGCTGCGGTGGCTGATTAAAGCGAGGTGGATTTGCCGGGCGGAAAGTAGAAGCGGACGAGACATAGTGTGGTGCAGCTGGTGGCATGAAGCGAGGACATACGTAACTTTCTTGTGGCTGTCCTTGATATGGCATCTTCCTCTTGCCCACTTGTTCAATCTCGCGGATCTTGCTCTCCACCACTATAGCTTTGTCAACGAGCTTTTGGAAGTTTGCATAATTATTGTTGCGCAGCTGAACTTGAATTTCATTGTTCAATCCCCTCATGAACAAGTACTACTTTCTATGATCTGAGTTGACATCTTCTAGAGCATACCTTGACAGCTGCCTGAACTTGTTTAGGTACTCATTCACGCTCTTCCTTCCTTGACGGAGACCTTCAAACTCTTGCCTTTTAAGCATCATGACTCCTTCAGAGACATAGTGAGAGCGGAAACTCTCCTTGAATTCAGCCCAAGTGATTGTCTCACGATTGATATGAGCGTTGCAATGAGCATCCCACCAATCAGCGGCTGCTCCCATAAGCTGCTGTGATGCGAAAAGAACTTTCTCCCGATCATTGCACTGAACAAAAGCAAGCTTCTTTTCCATAGACTTCAGCCAATCATCAGCCTCCTTAGGATCATTGGCTTGTGCAAAAGTAGGTGGCCTAGTCCTCATGAACTTCCCCAATCTGTTGTGAACCGGCGGCGGTGGCGGTGGGGGTGCAGGAACGGGGTTAGGGTTTTTGTTGTTGTTGGCCAGCATCTGACCCAAAGTTTGTATTATAGTTTGCATGAGCTGGTTCTGCATAGCCATCAACCATTCAAGGTTGCTTGCATCAGCCCTGGGGTTGGCATTTTCAGGAACTTCCACATTGCCATCCTCATGTGGTTCGTTGGCGGTTGGAATTTTCCCTCGCCATCTGTGAGAGAGTAGATTAGGAAATAGAAATTTAGATTTACCCCCAACTATATGAATCAAGGTGTATGAACTAAGTATCTTCTTTTATTAATTTCAGCCTATATGAGGATGTGAACACGTGCCGAAGCATCTCACATCTCTCCACTATGTGTGGATGTGGACATTCACCGAAGCGTCCCACAACTCACACCAGCACACAAACACAAGAAATCATCATAAAATTCTGCACACCACTCTCATTTCAGCCAACTTCGTCTAAGCGTTCCTATTACAACTTTATCTAATTTAAACCTAAACTTAATCGTGAGAACTGGTGCTGTTCCCGCCGTGTTATGGGGGTGGTCCATACATGGGCGCACGCCATGGTGAGTTGGCAGAACATGTAGGGATATATGATGCTGGTACTCCATTTGTTCCCGCGTTGGCATGAGTCTCCTCCTATTTTTCCAGCAAGTACAGCTTCTTGCAGAGGTAACGAATCTCTTCCTGTGCGCTTGCATAGCGGTTTCCTAACTCCAAGAGCAACCTCTGGGACTTGTCAGCAGCTTGTGGGTTGGAAAGAGCTCCTCCATGGGGTCCAATGATCTCCCTTGTACCACTCTTCCGATATGGGTGCATCTCAAAGGTAGTGTTCTCAAACCGCTCACGGAAGGCGTAGCACAGTCCCGTGAGTGCATCCCATGCAGCATCGTCAATATCTTCTGCCCTTGTAGCTCTCCATGTGGGTGTGAAGTGCTGAGTGACAAACCTACCGTTACATAGGATGGTTACCTCAGCCTTACACTCTTCATTTCCGAGACGAGGGACTTTCTTGAGAAGATATTCCGGGTATAGGCTGCAGCAATCCATGAACTCTTTAAGCCCCTTGGATATGTGTCCTTCTTCCATCCCGTCGGACTAGAATTCTTGAACTGAACGGTTGTCCCATTCATCCCCTTCATTCTCGTCCTCACCAAGGGGTGGCTCCTCTTTGGATTCATCTCCTCCCGACATAGCTTCATGAGGCTCTGCTGGGTCTAAGCCCGCGTGAAACTCCTCCTGAGGTGCGTACCAATGCTGTTCTTGTAGATCATATTCCATGGCGTCTTTGATTGGTTCCAGCTCTTTCAGATCCTCTTCCTCATGCATAGAGCTACTGACTTCATCTCCATCATGAGGTTCCATCTTCACCTCCTCCCAATATGTTCCATCAGACACCTCAATGGGGTTAAGTGCACTCCCATGTGGTGGTGGACGGGTCCTTTGCGTGTTGTGCGCCTAGTCACCGGCATCTATAAATAAGACATCAGAAACTTTAGAGAATAAGCAAATAACTCAAAACTTCAGAAGGCATGAAGCATGAAAACAAAAGTGTTGCTGTCCAAATGTGACGACCCTGTTCTGAGAGAGAACCTCTCGGAACTGAGACTGATGCGTATGTGTGCCCAGGATGTTCATCACACATACACATATAATGCACAAACTGAATTCAGAATATATATAACCACGAATGAATAGATTCAAGCACTTTATTACATCAATCTCTATTGTGGCAGAAGTCTATCTTAGCAGCAGAAGTCTTATTATAGCAGCGGAAGTCTTCTTAATTATTGCGGAAGCAACTAAGCAGCAGCAGCGGGTCCATCTCTACTCCATAGGCAAGGTTGAGGATAGATTACACGCCTAATACTCCATATGGTCTTCATAGTACTCCTCTCCCGTTGCTGATGATGAAGTAATAATGCAAGTTTGAGTACATGATGTACTAAGCAAGTGCGGGAAAATATGATATGTAGCTCACAGCAAGGTAGTTATAAAAGGCTTATTGCAGAAAGCAAAGTTTATTTCTCGAAACACGATGAAAACAACAACTTAGCTTTAAGTGAATGTAATCCCAACATGTATTTAAACATCAACATACCTCCATCATGTTCCATCACTTTCCATGTCTCAACAGACATTAGTCTTTCTCAACTTTGCTCATGCTCGTGAATACCATCTCGTATTCACTACCATCTCATGAATACCATCTCGTATTCACTACTATTTCATCTCATATTCAATTCCTTCTCATACCGAGACCCAATCTCATTGCCATGACTCAACAGTCATGCAACCAATCTCATTACCCGGACTCAACAGTCCCGAAACCAAATCCAAAGACCAAACCATATCCAAACCAATACCATCCCAATAACCATCCCATCTAATCATGGAAGTTGTCCAGGCGCTTGTGACCGTAAGCACGGCTATCATGATAGTTTTATACCCTGCATAGTTTGCACCACTTTACCCACAAGTTTGTGATTTCGTCACCTGTCGGCGACTGCATAACCTCCATTATACCAGTACACAATCGTCGGTGTATGGCCAAGAGATCACAAAATAGCCTTTACAAAGGGGCTACTAGATGTATGGACTCACTAAGGTTTCACCAGCAGGCTAGAATCTACAGTTCTCCCACCCACGAGCCCCCTCTTGTGCCATGCAGTTCCCAGGGCAGTCCTCACTCGACTCCCATCCCCGCGCCTTCCACGGTCCATAACAATCTAGTAACTTACCTAATTACTCAGCTAAGCCGCACCCACACTTGGCCTTGTGGTGGCACTATTATCCTGACATGTTCTCACATGAACCGGTCCTTAGATCTACGACAAGTAACCACCATTTCATTCTACCTCATTCACAAACCAAGCTTTCCTAGATCTCCCTCCGATTCATGTTCATTAAAAATATCCATTTCTCATTATTCATACGAGTGCAGTTAGCTAGACACATCTATCTCGCTTCCCGTATCCCATGGACTCAGCGAAGCATAAAAGCAAAAACCATACCTGACTCATTAACTTTCCCGGTGACAAGGGTGGTTAACAAAATTAGTAAACTCCTATGAAAGGGTTTCCCATCATGTTGACTCAGCACACACACCTTTTCGCAAACAAAACAGTTTCCAAAAACATGAGATCAATATGGTCAAGGGGCACTTGCCTTGTTCTTGTGGCTCTTGTTGCTCTTGTGTCTCGATGTTCTGGTGTTGTAGTCCTTCGTAGGTAGCTCCCTGAGCTTGTCCTTCTATTTATCATCACGCATATACAAGATTTATAGCAATCAATCATCATGCACAAACTTTACTCAAGATGCAATGGTGCATATGCATGCTAATCCTATGATGCTGTTTTTATTATATTGGTTTGTACGTGTTCTTGCATGGCTTTCATGGGTTTTATGATGAACAAAGGTGTACGGATCAAATGTGGACGTGGCGATGATATTGACTCCAGATCAAACCGATCAACACGTGATCTGTCCACGAAAAAGCTTCTGTTCGAAGGGATCAAAGAACAGGTGCAAAGAAAACCACGATGATGTCGTAAGGTGGTATTGGAAACCTACCTTGATTCCTTCGGGTCCTCCCTCCTAGCAAAAACAGATCGTTGGAGCTTTCTTCCGGCAGCGGCGATCGTGTCTGGGCTTGTCGGCGTCTCTCTGGTGGTTAAAATCCGGCGAAGGGGTTTAGCTCGACGAGTTTGGGGGCTAGGGCTTCTAAGTTGTCGGCTTAGAAATGATGTTACGACCAAGGGGTTGTTTCAGGTTCTATTTATAATCGGGAAACGAAGAGTCCTAATCTGATCGGAATTCGAATAAGAGTTCTATTCAAATTGTTTTTGAATCTTAACAACTTATCTTCAATTGATTTGGTGCGGTAGCAACGTGGAATTCGTGTCAGTTTTCTTCCGTGTCGGTATTTCCGTGCGTACAGAAGCAAAAACCGCTTCAGATCTCATAACCTCCGCGCTGATGAGCTCCGGAGGCTCCACGTGTCCTGCGGGAACCTGGGCTCCCTTTTCCGCAGAGACAAGCTCCGGTTGTGCTGCGTGTCAGGTGGGCGAGACCTCCCTCATACTCAGAGGCGAGCTCCGCATGTGCCACGCGTCCTGGCGGGCGGGACCTCCCTCTCTCCAGAGGCGAGCTCCGTGTGCACCACGTGTCTGGTGGATCGGGACCTCCCCTCTCATCCGAGGCGAGCTCCGAATGTGCCACATGTCAGTGCCGGACCTCCCCTCTCTTCGGAGGTGGCTCCGAGATTGGCACGTGTCCAGTAGCGCAAGACTTCCTTTCTTCTCAGAGGTGAGCTCCGAGGTCGACACGTGTCCATCAGTGACGGACCTCTCGAGGGAGAGCTCCGAGGTCAACACGTGTCCATCAGCGTCGGACCTCCCGGAGATGAGCTCCGGAGGTGACACGTGTCCAACAGTGTCGGACCTCCTGGAAGTGAGTTCCGAGAGCGACACGTGTCTAGCGGGGCTGGACCTCTCGGAGGTGAGCTCCAAGAGCGGCACGTGTCCCACGCGGCTGGTTCTCTCTTTCTGCAGTGACTAGCTCTGAAGGCAACACGTGTCCCGCGGGGCTGACTTCGCTCCTCCGCAGAGGCTAGCTCCGGGGGCAACACGTGTCCCATGGGGCTGGACCTCGCCCATTCCGCAGAGACGCACCCCGAGCCTGCCACGTAGCCAGTTAGCGGCGGACCTCTCCCCCTTTTGCGCGGATGAGCTCCGAAGGCGCCACGTGGCCTGCGGACCGCGGAAGTTGTCTTCGGCGCTCTTTGTGGATTGGATTTGGCTCTTTTTGGCTATCTTTTTGATTCTTTCTCTGTTTCCACTTCTTTTAAAATGTTTTCTCTATATAAAATATGAATGCATGCAGAAATTGAAATTGAGGATGTCACACCAAAAGAAGAGAAAAAGAGGGGCTGAAAATAGCACTTTACGTTGGCTGAATTGACAAATATAGTGCAGCAGCAAGCAATTTTCGAAAATAGCAGCTTAGAGGGGCGCTCCTATGTGTTTTTGTCCATTCTACCTAGGCTTGCATCCTACCGTCAACGTGGCCCTGATACCAATTTGTGACACTCGGTTCTGAAAATGCACCAAGTGAATGCATATGTGTGCCAAGGATGTTCATCACACATACACAGCTTTATCACAAACTGAAATTCAGAATATAACCATGTACAAATAATGTTTAAGTGCTTTATTACATTGACTCAATGTCTCACTCATGAATATATAACTTATGTTTGCAGCGGAAGACTCTAAACGACAGCGAAAAATGACTAAGACGATGGGGCTCCACTCCGACTCCATAGGCATGTTGACGGTAGTGTGCACCCTAGTACTCCACATGTTCCTCAAAGTATTCTTCTCCTGTAGCTGATGTATATGTGGGAATGCAAGTGTGAGTACATGTCGTACTCATCAAGTGCGGGAAAAGTATGACATGTAGCTTACAACAATGTAGGGAATAAAGAGGTTCATTGCAGCAAGCAAATTTTATTTCACAAACATGGTAAAAACAGCAACTATTTCTAGGTGAGTTAAATCCCATCATAACCAAGTTAATCATCAATATTCCTTCATTATAATTTACCATTTATCAAGCCTCAACCAGTAATACTCTTTCTCAAGTTCATCTCATATTCACAAATATTCATAACCATCTCATTTTCATAGAACCAAAAAACAAATTCATTGTCATGACCCAAAACAGTTCCAAAACCAATCGCAATGACCATAGCCGAATAAATATCCCAAGTTTTGCCTCTAATCATGGAAGTTGGCCAGGTGCTTATAACCGGAAGCACGGCTATCATGATAGTTTTATACTCTGCAGAGGTGGCACCACTTTACCCACAAGTTTGTGATTTCGTCACCCGTCGGTGACTAAAAAGAACCTCCATTATACCAGTACACAACCGTCGGTGTATGGCCAAGATATCACAAAATAGCCTTTACAAAGGGACTACTAGGATGTACGGACCCACTGAGGTTTCACCGGCAGGCTCGAATTTCCATTCTTTCACCCACGGGCTCCCTCTTGTGCCATGCAGTTAATAAAGAAGTCCTCCTCGGCTCCCATTCACCGCGCCATCCAACAGTCCATAACAAGCTAGCAAATTAGTCAGCTAAGCCACACCCATATTTGGCCTTGTGGTGGCACTGTTTTCCTGGCATGTGCTCGCATGAACCGGTCCTTAGATCTATGGCAAGCAAACCACCATCTCATTCAGCAACATCCACGAACCAAGCTCGCCTAGATCTCCCCGATTCCATGCTCATTGACATCATCAAGTTCTCATCATCTTTATTCATCTGAGTGCAGTAGCTTGACATGTTTTATTTCAGCTTCCCGTATCCCGTAAATTAAGCGAAGCAAAAAGGAAAAACGACCATACCCGACTCATCAACTTTCCCGGCGACAAGGATGGTTAACAAAACTAGTAAACTTCTATAAAAGGTTGTCACATCAAGTTGACACAAGCATACAAGTTTTCGCAAACAAGACAGTTTCAAAAACATGGGATCAATATGGTCAAGGGGCACTTGCCTTGCTCCCATGGCTCGTGTTGCTCAAGCATCTCGAAGTCTTGGTGCTGTAGCTCCTCGTAGACATCCTATTGAGCTTGTCCTTCTACTCATGACCACGCACATACAAAATTTACAGCAATCAATTATCATGCACAAACTTTACTCAAGATGCAATGAAGTGAATGAGTGCAATTCCTATGGTGCAGTTTTATAAAATCAGTTTTGCACGTGTTCTTGCATGTTTTAATAGGATTCCATGGGGTTTTCTGATGATCAAGGTTGCTGGGATCAAGTGTGGACGTGGTTATGATCTTGACACAATGTGTGGATCAATTCCACCGTCTAAAGTTGACCAAAACATGGTCTGTCCACATGCAGAATTTTCTGCTCGCAGGGGGTGAAGAAAACGGGTGCGTAGAACAGCAGCAACATTGTAAGATGGGTAACGGAAACCTACCTCACTTTTTCCTCCTCTCTTCCTGGCGGCAGGACCTCCTCCCTTGCAATGGCAGCAGTGGAGGATTTTCCGTGGAGAATTATGAGGCTGCGTTTAGGGCAGGACGTCGGGGGCTTCTTCTCCGGCTATGGCGAGGCGTGACGGAGCTCGACTGCGGCCAAATTCCGGCAGGGGGGCGGCGACTTGGCAGCAGGGGCGAGAGGGCAGCTGCCAAAAATAAGAGAGGGGTGGTGGTGGCTAAGGGGGGAGTTATATTTATAAGGGGGGAAAGGGCTAGGGTGGCTAGGATTTTAGCAACCCAAATATCCAATGGCTGAGATTTAATTTTAAAACAGGTGGGAGCTAGGGGCTGGGATTTTATTATTTATTTTTATCCAATGGTTAGGATCTAATAAGAAAATAAAAGCCCGCAAAAGTCCAAAAGGGGGGGCGCCTAGGGTTTCCCCCCCTAATGGGCTGCGGCCAAAGGGGTGGGGCCCATTATGGTTCCCCCCTAATTTGGTGTGGCCAAATTGGGGGAAAAATCCCCCTAAATGTGGGGGAAAATCCCCCTAGGAGAATTTTGGGGAATTTGGGGAAAATCAGGAAAAATTGTAAAAAATTGAGAAATTAGGGGAGAGGGGAATTTGGGGGAAAATTGGGGAATCTTGGGGAAAAATTGGGGTGGCCCAATTTGGATATTTTATTTATTTATTTTTATTTTTCTTTTTATTTCTTTTCCTTTCTATTTATTTTCATTATTTTCCATTTCTATTTCCTTTTATTATTTTATTTTCTTCTATATTCCTCTCCTTAATTCTTCTTCTTTTTTAAATGCTTCTCTACATGAAAAATGTATGCAATGCATGATAGTAAAATTGAGGGTGTTACATCCTGGACGCCATGTTGGGGAAGCTGTGCATCGATGTTGGAACCAGAGGCGTCTCCGACGATCTCGTCAACCCACCTGGGAGCGCTCCGGTGCCTGTAGTGTTTAGCGATCCGCCGGTGGCTTCTGGGACTGTTCCAGTCCAGGGTGTGGACCCTCCAACACCGGCGACGTCCACGCCGTCTGCCTCTTCTGCAGATGTCTCTGTGGCGGCCCCTGGTGCGGTGGACCCCAGCCAGGATCCTCGTCAGTCCAGGCCCCGGGGCCTGGTTCCGGGCCAGCCGTGGCTGATGAGGCACCGCCGGATCATGGAAACGAGCCTGCTCTTGCCGCCGACGAGGGCGCATTGGATGCCGTGGCCCCTACCCCGAAGGATAGCACTCCCCAGCCAGAAGCTCACCCGCCTCTTTCTGAGGACCAAGCCAAAACTTCCCTGGGTCCCTGTGTCTTGGTGCCTACTCCGGCGGCCATCGACATCCCGGATGACGATGCCCAGGAGACTCTGGCACGCGTCGAGCGGGTCCCCTTGTCTGAGGTCATGGCCTCGGCTCAAGCAAGCCTCCGTCGAGTTCAGCTGGTGCTGGACCAGGAGCGGGAAACCATCCAGCAGGAGGATGAGCACCTCATTGGTTGGGAAAGGTTGCTCAAGCTCCAGACCCGGGAGACACAGAGGAGGTTGGAGACGAAGGTGGCTCGCCTGTGGGAGGAGCAGAAACTGACCAACCGACAGCGGGACCTGGTTGATCAGCTGGACGAGCAGTCCAAGAAGCTCTGGGCAGAAGCCAAGGAGGCCCACCAGGCGGCCAGCGATCGCCTCGCAACCCTAGAGGAGCTACGGCTAGCGCTGGCTCGTCGTGGGATTGCCGTAGGCGAGCGCAAGCACGATCTAGCAGAGAAGGAGGAGGTTTCGTCGCGCTTTCAGCAGTAGCAGGCCAAGCTGAAGTCTCGGGCCAACGACTTGGATCACCAGCAGGTCTCTCTGAATAAGGAGTGGGAGAGGCAGATGAAGGAGCGCCAGGATCTCCTGGCTGCAGAATTCGATGCCTCGTTCCATGAGGAGGGACTGCATCACCTTGCCCATGAGCTTGATGCCCAGGCGGCGACGTTGGCTGCAAGGAGAGAAGACTCTCTGAGAGCGATGTAGCAGCCCTGGCAGCGGCATGGCGCGAGCTTCAGGAGCTCCAGGCCTCGCGCAAGGCGGAGGTTTAGCATGCATGGGACTTCCTGGGCCGTGCCGAGTCAGCACTGGTGCCCTTCGGCTTCAGCCGGGTCTGCGTCGGTGAGGCTTCGCAGAAGATGAGACAAGTGCTCTCTTTACTTGACTCTGCAGGTTGAAGATGGCAGCATTGGAAGACGTTGTCGTCGACCAGCTGGAGGCGGAGGGAAAGGCCCTGGCTAAGGAGGTGGCAACACATGTGTTGACCTGCTTCTGAAGCTGGGACCCTAGTGTTTCCCTGGAGCCGGTCGTCCCAGGCCCCGTCGCTGCGAGGGAGGCAGCAGCCCAGTCTGCGGTCGAAGACTTAGGAGCCCTCATCACTGAGCGGTTTAGCCGTAGTGCGGGTGAGCCCTAGGCAGGCCCCGGCCTTTGTATCTTTCTTTTATCTTTTGTGTCTTGTCTTGTATTCCTGTGCTGATGAATGAAAGACTTTTTGTTGGCCTCTCATCCTTCAGCCACTCAGCACAGGATCCGATAGGCAGAACCACTTTTAGCTTCCGCGAGGCCCCCTGGTCCTTGATGCCACAAGGATCGGAGGCTCTCTGATTTGCCAAAGTGGTTGATGCTTCCTTGTTGCTTGCTGTATATGTGTACCATCTTCCTTCTTGCGCGTTGCAGAGGTCCGGCCGTCTTGCTTGGCTTGACCAGTCGTGATGGCCCCCTGGCAGGTGTGCCCAAGTGATTGGGGACACCTGCCAAACGGCGCAAGATGCCAGCTCTGGACCCTTCGGGAGACGCCAGCCTTGGGGGTCCTAGAGTGTCCCCCTGGGAAAGTTGGTGTCCCAGAACTAAC
The DNA here is from genome assembly GCA_030760725.1 of Neostapfia colusana. NCBI lineage: Eukaryota > Viridiplantae > Streptophyta > Magnoliopsida > Poales > Poaceae > Neostapfia > Neostapfia colusana. The sequence continues at coordinate 65,685,791 of JASWHV010000016.1, forward strand.
CCCATGGACCAGGGCCCTGTGGCCTGCACAACACTAGAAGAAGAGGGGTAACTGTGCTGTGTAGTTGTATTTTCCCTGCTCGCTGGTCCCATTATGGCTTATGGTCCTCTGCTAAGCTACGGAGCCTGGGCAACTCGGCGTAGCAGTATCCGGACCATGGTTACCAGCCTGCCCAGGGTAGTGTGCCGTACGGGCCCCCCAGCACTTGGTTGTTGCGCTGAGGAGGTAGAGTGTGCACGCTTAGGGTACAGGACCAGGCTAAGCGGGCTACACACCCTAGACCTCCCGCTGGCATGGCATACCGAAGGGAGGGGCATCCTTCTGGTGCCACTATACCCGAGCAGGAAGGTAACCCACGGGATCCGGAGACAACACAGGTGCCTTAGGGGTTTCCGCCTTGTAGCAGGACGACATAATTTTGGCCAAGAGTGAGACAAATAGACACAACTATGTACACGTCGAATGGTATGCAAAAATGTACGCAAGCTTGAAAGAGAAGCTGCAAAATTGTAGTCGTGCATGAGGCAGGGCAACAATCTTCTTTATCATGGTGTTGCATAGGAGGAGTCAGGCTGTGCAGGAATTCAACGACTTACTCCGGGATGACAAGGGTAGCCGGACCCCCTTGGAGTTTGGTTGATCCGAGCACTGGTCCTAGGCACTATGGCCCTTTTACAGGAAAAGACTGCCCTACCCTAAGCTACGGGTAAAACTTACGGAGGTGCTAGATGTTCCAAGGATTTGAAATTGGGTCGCCATCCTCCGTCACCAGGCGGACGGATCCTGTTTGGCATACTTGTGTCACCCGGAAGGGACCTTCCCAGTGGGGGGAAAGCTTGCTGGAACCCTCCCGGGAAAGTATTCGCCAGAGCACTAGGTCGCCCACCTGTAGCTCTCTGCTCCGCACGGACCACTGGTGGTAGCACCGGAGGGCCTGGAGGTATCGCGCGTTCCAGATTGCATCCTGCCATCTGTACTTGTCGACAAGCTCGAGATGTTCACACCGGATCTGGTCCTGCGTGGCTTCGTCGTATGCCTTGACACGTGGGGAGCCCAAGGTGATCTCTGGAGGGAGGACGGCCTCAGCTCCGCAGACCAGGAAGAAGGGAGTCTCCCCGTGGCTCGGCTGGGTGATGTCTGGCTAGCTTATAGTGCGCACGGAAGCTCATCAATCCAGTTGGCACCATGTTTTTCTAGGCCAGCGTAAGTACGTGTCTTGAGGCCCCTGAGTATCTCAGCATTGGCTCTCTCGACCTGGCCATTTCTCTCTGGGTGAGCAACGGAAGCATAGCAGACTTGGATACCAAGGTCCTCACAGTATTCTTGGAATGCTGCACTGGTGAACTGGGCCCCGTTGTCGGTGATGATCCTATTCGGAACCCTGAACCTGCAGATGATTGACTTGATGAATTTTACTGCGGACTGCTTGTTGATGGTGACTACAGGGGTTGCTTCTGGCCACTTGGTGAACTTGTCTACGGTGACGTAGAGGTACCCGTACTCTCCGACGGCTCTGGGGAATGGCCCAAGGATGTCCAGCCGCCATACTGCAAATGGCCATCAGGGCGGGACCATCTGCAGCGTCTGTGCCGGTGTGTGGATCTGCTTGGCGTGGAACTGGCACACCTTGCATCTCTTGACCAGCTCGACGATATCCAGGAGAGCTGTCAGCCAATAGAAGCCATGCCGGAAGGCTTTACCGACCAGTGTGCGGGACAAAGTGTGGTTGCACGCACTCGCCTCCATGGATCTCTGCGAGCAGCTCGCAGCCCTCCTCCCGGGTTATGCACCACAATAGAATGCTGTTGGTGCCACACCGGTAGAGATCCCCATCTACTAGTGTGTATCTCTTAGCCATACAAATGACCCATTCAGCGGATACATGTTCATCGGGAAGGATATTGTCTTTCAAGTAGACCCAGACCTCCGTGATTCATGCATCGGGTCCTACTTGAGCTTCTGAATCTTGGGCTCCGGGTTGCACGGAGTCCCTGGTGACGCATACGATCCTTGGCGGGCGTCATGGTTGCAGGGCCACCGGGACTGCCAGCTTCGAGGTGTTGGACTCGCCCCCTTTTCCTAGTTCGGCAGGCCAGGCTGTTGGACGCAGCAGCTTCCTTTCAAACACGCCTTCGGGGACCGGAGCCCATGTAGAGGCTTTCATTGAAAGGTCATCTGCCACCTCGTTGTTGGCGCGGGGGATATGGCACAACTCCAAGGCATGAAACTCCTTCTCCATCTTCTACACATGGATAAGATTGGCAGCTAGCTAAGGATCATTACAGGAGCACTCACACTTGACTTGCTTGATGACGAGTAGGGAGTCTCCTTTGACTAGCATCTGCCACACGCCGAAAGACAGGGCAGTACTCATCCAAAATACAAGGGCTTCGTACTCCGCCATATTGTTTTGTAGCCTTGAAGTCGAGGTGCACCATGTACTTGAACTGCTCTCCCGCTAGCAAGATGGGCAGGACCCCCGCTCCGACACCTTGCTTGCGCGAGGAGCCGTCAAAGTAGAGTGTCCAGTGGGGTCTGGTGAGCACCGGAGGTCTAGGCTCCAGGTCGCCGTCGTCTTGACCACCTGGGTGGCATGGAGACGGGGTCGGTTCTGCCATGAAGTCCGCCAGCGCCTGGCTCTTAACGGCGTGGTGTGGTAAGAAGTCGAGATCGAACTCCACCAGCTCAGCTGCCCACTTTGCTATGTTCCCCATTGCGTTGGGGCTGTGGAGCACCGTCTTCAGTGGGTAGGTCGTTACCACCGAGACCTTGTGAGCTTGGTAGTGGCGGAGCTTCCTTGACGCGATCAGAACTGCATAGAGTAGCTTGTGGACCTCCGAATACTGTGTCTTGGCATCATGGAGGACCTCGCTAATGTAGTAGACCGGTCGCTGAGTGGTCTGGACTCTCCTGGAGGGGTCCAGAACATCTTCCTCTATGGGCAGGAGGTCTGCAGATTATTGGTCTTGGGGTCCGGCCTCCGGAAGCTAGGACCCGGGAGCATCCTGGACCGGAGTTACGCCAAGCTCTCCTGCGTGTACGGGCCCGGAGACTCGTGACCAGTAGTAGGCTCTTTGCTTGGTGTTTAGATTCGCTCAGGTTCTGGCCGCTCAGCGACCACGACCATGCTGACAACTTCTTCCTTTGCGGAAGTGTAGAGCAGCAGGTGCTCACCCCGCTCCGGAGTGACCATGATCGGTAGCGACGTGAGGTACTTCTTCAACTCTTGGAACGCCTTGTTGGCTTCTTCAGTCTAGACAAAGGGTCCAGACTTCTGCAGAAGCTTAAAGAATGGGAGAGCATGCTCTGCCAGTCAAGAGATGAACCTACTGAGAGCGGCTAGGCATCCCGTAAGCTTCTGGACATCCTTGACTCGGGCAAGATGGCACATCATCTTTATAGCCTTGATCTTGTCGGGGTTAGCCTCAATTCCCCGGTGTGGGACCAAGAAATCGAGGAGCTTCTCGGCAGAGACCCCGAATACACACTTTTTTGGGTTTAACTTGGTCTGAGTTGTGCGTAGCTTGTCGAAGACTAAGGCTAAGTTGTCTAACAGTGATGTATGCGACTTGACTTTCACTACGATGTCATCGACGTACACCTCCACTAAGTCCCTTATTAGGTCCCCGAATTTCTTATGCATGGCACACACAAAGGTAGGCAAGGCATTTTTAAGGCCATAAGGCATAGAGACATAACAATAAAGGACGTCTACTGTTATAAAAGCAGTGTGCTCTTCATCTTCTCTAGACATGGGTATTTGGTGAAAACCGGAATAAGCATCTAGGAAGCACAGTAGATCACAGCCAGAAGTCGAATCTACAATTTGATCTATTCGTGGGAGGGGAAAAGGGTCTTTAGGGCATGCCTTATTTAGGCTGGTGTAGTCGATGTACATCCGAAGCTTCCCGCCAGCCTTGGGTACCATGACGGGGTTGGACAGCCATCTTGGGTGGTGGACTTCTCAGATGAAGCCGGCGTCGAGCAGCTTCTTGATTTCTTCACGAATGATGTTCTGCCGCTCGACGGACCGCTTCCGAGGCTTCTGCATCACCGGCTTGACGTCGGGGTGGATCTTCACATGGTGCTCGATCACCTCCCTGGGGATCCCGGGCATTTGTGATGGTTGCCAAGCAAACACATCGACGCTAGCCTGGAGGAAGGTGATGAGCGCGAGTTCCTATTTGCTGCCCAATTTTCCCGCAATGCGGGTGGTCTGGGCAGCATCCTCGCCGATCTGGACGACCCTGACCGAGACCTCCTCCGCACCCGAAGGCTGAATGTGGGGTGCAGAGGACGAGCCACGTTGTTATGTCTTGGTGGCTCCTTGCTTGTCCCAGCACTCCCGGAGGCCTCCACTTTTGAAGCTGCCAGAGCCTGGAGCTTCTCCAGCGCTGTGACTCCGGCAGTCCGGTCTGCTCGGACCCTGAGGACGCCACTCGGGGTCGGAATATTCAGCACCAGGTAGCCGTAATGAGGTACGACAATGAACTGGTACAACGCCAGCCTGCCAAGGATGGTATTGAATGGGAGGTTGACCTCCGCCACGTCGAAGACGATGCTCTCGGTGCGGTAGTTCTCAGGCACCCCGAATGTCATCGGGAGGGAAATGCTACTGCATGGAAGAATGGACCCGGCCCCACTCTCGAGAATGGGCGCGACGGGGCAGGCTTTCCCATAGGGATCTGCAGCTTCTGGAAGGCTGCAAGACTAATGAGGTTGAGGCCCGCTCCTCCATCGACCAGCACGTGGTTGAGCTTCTCGTTAGCTATGGTCGGGGAGACGAGGAGCGGCAGCTGCCCAGCTCCCGCCATGTTCTTCGGGCAGTCGGAGGCGGTGAAGCTGATCTCCATCTCCATCCACTTGTGGTAGGGAGCCGACTTAGGAGAGGGCGCTACTGCCATGATGTCCCGCCAGAGGGTCTTGACGTCTCGTCGGGACGTGATGTCCCATGACCCCCCATATATCACATGGAGCATCTTTCGACGCTCATCCAGGATGTGGCCGGAGTCGGAGCCCCATCCTTCATCATAGATGACCTTCAACGCCCGCTTGGCGTCTTGGTATTCCATCTCCTGACCATTACTGACCTCCGGGTCAGCCTTTTGCTTGCCCTCCCGCTGGTGGAAGGGTGCGCCATCCTGGCGCTGCTATCATAGCTCTCGGAAGCGCTCCGCTAGTTTTTGAATCTCCCGGCACTCACTGGCGCTGTGCCGTTTGGAGTTGTGGACCTGGCACCACTGGTTGCCGCCGTCGCGGTCAGACGGCTGTCGCGGGCGCTTGTCGGTGCGCGGCCCCTGGCCCCCCGCAGCTGCTAGCGAGTTGAGCGCAGCGACGACCAGGTGGTTGACGTCGTTGCACCACTGCTCAGAAGCAGGCGGGGAAGCTCCCGTGCTCGGGGGGTTGTGAAGGAGCACGCGAGCTGCTAGCAGCGCGCTCTCCGGGCTGGCTTCGATCGGTGCTTGCGACGTCGTCGCAACCGAAGGCTGCCAGGAGGCAATGGGCACCGTCGCCGTAGGGACTGGCGCTGGCGCAAACGATCCCGCTTTGGGACCAGAGGACCCTTCCTGGTCCCTCTGCCGCTGGCGGCGCGAGGGACAGGAAGAACCTTCGACAGATTGGATGTTCACCATTGTGGGCTTCACGAATAGCTTCAAGAACCAAAAGCCCCCTTCCTGGCACACCAAATGTTGAAGTGTTTGCTACGACACTTCCCCGTTCCTTTTTCGGAGGGGCTAGTGGTTTTGAAGGTCGGAGCACGATGGTGATGATGACACGAGGATTTACGTGGTTCGGGCCGACGGACCGTGATAACCTACGTCCACGGGAGTGCTTGTTGTATTGCTCACACGTGTGCGGGAGAGTCTAAAATGGTTGTCAGAGTTGCAAACTTGCAAACCATTTGCCCGGAGGCAGCCCCGATCCTTTTATAGCCCAAGGTCGGGACAATTACAATGTGTCCCGGGGCCTGACAGGTGGCCCCGCGGCTATCTGTACCCTATACATGACCTAGGCATTTACAGCTATATGCATTGTCGCTGTCGGAGGAGTTAAGGCGCTTAGCCTGTCCCCCTGGCGCCTCTGACCGGGTAGCAGGTGATGATGAAGTACCCGTCTTGTTGCCTCGTCTCCTCGCTCTACTAGGCGGCTCTGTGCCTCTGGGTGGTACTGTTCCGCCATCACGCCTCGCCGCCCTGTCTTTCACCGTAATGGTGAATAGACGAAGGACGGAGGCATGTGTTGTGTGCCATGCTTCTGGGGAAGGCGTGAACCTTTAATGTTAGGCCTGACAGCGCACCTTCCTCCTTACCCCTTGGCTATCTGCCCGTTGCTTGTCGACGCGGCGTCCGGGTGGCTGGCCCCTGGAACACGCGTCTCTACCGGAGCAGTCTTGCGGAATAGCGAGGGGCCCGGAGTCGTTGCACACGTGGCAGCACTGGAGTCCTCACATGCTGGAGGTCGCGCCCGGAGCTGTAGGACATGTGGCACCTCCAAATCTCTCCTTGGCGAGATGGTATGCCTGGATTAGTTGCCCACTTGGCAGCACCGGAGCCCTTCCATGCTGGAGGTCGGGCCCGGAGCCGTAGGACACGTGGCATCTCCGGAGCTCTCTGTGGCGGGGGGTGTGGCTTAGAGGCTCCGGACACATGGCAGCACCAGAGCCCTCCCTGGCGGGAGGTCGGGTCCGGCACCATTGGACACGTGGCGGCTCCGGAGCTATCCTCGACCGGCAGTGAGGCTCAGAGCCCGAAGACACATGGCAGCCTCGGAGCCCTCCTTAGTAGGTCATTAGACCCGAGGCCTAGGGCACGCGCCTTCTCATGAATGCTCCCTAGCTGGCGGTTGGGCCCAGCCTGCAGGCTGGGTCCCTGTCTTCTGCATACGTACTGGTGTATGTCTTCTTTTGCTCATACACGCGGGGGTACCCGGTCTTGAGGGTACCGACAGTCACTATAAGATATGTGAATTATAATTAACTATCTTAAAACTAATGGCCGAAATGAATTGTGCAATCAGATTATTAGACAACACAATGAACCCAAACATTCATGCAAAGACTATGGTAATTTGTGGCACCCACAAGAAAACTAACTCCATTTCTCTTCTCTCTTGAATGAGCATGAAGTCTTTGCACGAAAGGTTAAACCGACCCTTTTCACTGCTGCTCGTCAGCTTTTCACCTTGCACTCTTTGTTTTTAAATCATAGGAAAGAAAAAAGTGTCAAAAGGTCGGTAAAAAAAAAAGAAAAGAGAAACGCCCAAGAGATAACGAAAGCAGTATGTTATCATGTCATTTGTCATTCCCATAATTTCATACTATAGAGAATGACTCGTCGTTTTATTCATTGATCAGTCGATCATTCTTAGTCGACCATTCTTATATACGTAGAGGGAGGTAACTAACCGGCGAGGCGTGTGCATGGATAGATGATGCGCTCGTGATCCGACGCTTCTGTTATTCCATGCATGAAGACTCGGCACGTTGGTGTAGCCTCATGCAGATGCATGCACACATGCCTAACTACCAGCGCCTAAAGTGATGGATCCACAGGATCATTTCTACAACCCCCCCTCAGTTTGTGGGTATCTACTTGTGATACACAAACTGTTTCTAAATTCTTCAAATAATTGCGTTGGTAGTCCTTTTGTGAGGATGTCTGCAAACTGATGATGAGTGGGAATGTGAAGCACCTGTAGCTCGCCGATTTGCACCTTGTCCCTGAAGAAATGAATGTCAAGGTCCACGTGTTTTGTACACTGATGATGGACCGGATTCTGTATCAAATACACAGCAGATACATTATCGCAATACATGATTGTGGCTGACTGGATTGGTACATGTAGCTCATGTAGTAGTTGTTGTAACCAGCTGCATCAGCAGTAGCATTTGCAACCGCCCGATATTCTGCCTCCGCGCTGGATCGAGAGACCGTTGTCTGTCTCTTAGAGGACCACGAGATGAGACTGTTTCCTAAGAACACGCATTACCCGGATGTTGATCTGCAGGTGTCGGGGCATCCCGCCCAGTCGGCATCCGAATATGCTGTTAATTTGTGATCTTGAGAAGCATGAAGATGTAGACCGTAGTGCATTGTATCTTTGATATATCGGAGAATGCGCTTGACCAAGGCCCAATGTGAGTCTCGTGGTGCATGCATAGGAAGGCAGACTTGATGAACTGCATAAGCGATATCTGGCCTTGTTAGTGTGAGATACTGGAGAGCCCCCACAATGCTTCAGTAGTGTGATGGATCGTCTGCAAGAGTGCCTTCAGATGCAGATGTCTTTGGTTTAGTATCGGCTGGGGTTGTTGCTGCTTTACAATTGAGCATTCCCGCACGATCAAGAATATCCTCTGCATACTTTGCTTGGTGGAGAAAGAAGCCACTGTTTGAGCGGTGAACATGAATACCCAGGAAGTATTGAAGTGCACCAAGGTCTTTCATAGCAAACTTGCTACTGAGGTGACGGATAATGTGTCGGAGCAGAAATTGAGATGATGCAGTGAGCACAATTTCATCAACGTATAAAAGCAAATATGCAATATTGTGACCTTGGATATATATGAAGAGTGAAGGATCAGAACATGCACACTTGAAACCAATCACCTGAAGCTCTGCGGCAAATGTCTGAAACCAGGCACGAGAGGCCTGTTTAAGACCATATAATGATTTTGAGAGAAGACAGACATGATTGGGGAACTCCTTGTCAATGAAGCCTGCTGGTTGGAAGTAATACACACGTTCAGATAATGATCCGTGTAGGAATGCATTTTTCACATCAAGTTGGTTAACTGGCCAGTTCTGTGATGCTGCTAGGTGTAAGACAGTACGGATAGTTGCCGGTTTCACCACTGGATAGAATGTTTGATCAAAATCAATGCCGCGTTGTTGGTGAAATCAACGAACAACCCACCTGGCCTTCCTGCGTTCCGAAGTACCATCAGCATGTAATTTATTTTTAAATAACCACTTGTCTGTGATAATATTGGCCCCGACCGGCTTCGGCACAAGTGTCCATGTATTGTTTGCCTTCAGTGCATTGAACTCTTCTTCCATCGCTGTGCACCATGCCTTGTCAAGTAAGGCCATGCGCACTGAAGTGGGTGGAGGATCTGGCGTCGTCTTGGCAACAGCTGCGTATTTTGGATTGGGACGCTGAATACCATCCCCGGCCCTGGTAATCATTGGATGTTGATTCTTCTGTGCTTGTGTAGGTGCAGCACCTACATTCTCAGAACAAGGTCCAGCGGCATCAGAAGATGTCGGTGCAGCAGGTGACACTTGATTGGATGGTGGAGACGCTGGTGCATTGATTGTGTTGGCCATCACCCGATCAGATGTACGAGCTGCATGTCTTGCATGTACTTGTCTCATCTGTGATTGTTCTGCATGGCTTGCATGCCTGTGAGCAGGAGATGGATTTGCATGACTTGCATGCACTTGACGTGTTCCAGTAATGACCGGAACAAAAACCGGATCTGAGTATGTTACTGCAGTATCAGCCCCAGATGGCATCTGTGTAACTTTCTCCTGCATGTCCCTGAAAGGAAAAACAGCTTCGTCGAAAGTTACGTGACGGGAAGTGATCACCCGCCTGTTTCCAGATTATAACATCTGTACCCCTTTGTTCCAGTTGGGTAGCCGAGGAAGACACACCTTGAGGAGCGAGGGGCCAACTTGTGTGGGTTAGTGGCTACGAGATTTGGGAAACAGAGGCATCCAAATGTTTGAAGGTGAACGTAGGTTGGCTCGTATCCAAGAAGGAGTTCATGTCGGGTGATGTTGTTTCTGACACGTGATGGCCGTCGATTTATAAGGTAGGTGGAAGTAGATAAGGCGTCTGGCCAGAACGAGGATTGTACAGCGCATGTATGAGCATAGTTCGCATACTATCGTTTAGGGTGCGAAGTACACATTCGGCGCGGCCATTTTGTTGGGAGCTGTAGGGACAGGTTAGACTAAGAACGATGCGTTGGTGTGTGAAGAAGGATCGCATGGCATGATTATCGAATTCTCTTCCATTGTCGGTTTGTATGCATGCTATATGCCGCTGAAATTGGGTAAGGATGAATGCATGAAATGATATGATGGTGGCAAGGACGGACTTTTGCCTCAATGGAAAAGTACACGTATAGTGGGAGAAATCATCGAGAACAACCAAGTAGCACTTAAATCCAAAATTACTAGAAATTGGGGAAGTCCATAAATCATAATGGAGTAGTTGAAATGGAAATGTAGCAATGTGTGACGATGTGGAGAATGGCAACCGTACATGTTTGCCATACTGACATGAGGCACACAAGTGATTATTTTCCTTGAAACAACTAAAAGTAAATTTAGAGAGAACATGGCGTAGCTGTCCATGTCCCAGGTGACCCAATCTGGCATGCCATAATGTGGAGCTGAGCTTGGCAAGCATGGTGTGGTGTCGCGGCACTTTATTCTGTGGTTGGCGAAGTGCGTAGAGATCGTCGGAGGAGTCACATCGGAGAAGTATCGTCCCCATACAGAAATCCTTAATAGAGAAACCAAATGGGTCAAAGGTGACAGCAACAGAATTGTCTCGAGTAAGTGCGCGAACAGAAATCAGTTTTTTGATAAGATCAGGAGACACAAGAATATTCTTAAGATGTAGTGGGGATGCATTTGTGGGTATAGAGGATGAGCCTACATTGTGAATGGGGAGATGTGCACCATTACCAACAACAATGTTAGAAGAAGGAATATGAGCGGAAATGTGTTGAAGGATACCCGAGTTGTTGGCCATGTGTGTGCTTGCTCCGGTGTCGAGGACCCAATCACCGCCGCCGGTGTACTGTGTTGGTGCAGGGATGTCGTGTAGAGCAGCTGCAATACCTTGTGGAACCTGCGCCTGTTGCACGCCTTGGTACGTGCCATCGGTGAGGGCTGGATTGATGCATGGAGAGCCCGCTGCTGAATATTTCCAGGGTGAGGCCCTAGAAGGCCTGGGTTGGCAGGACGCCAAATGGGCATCTGCCACGCTTGGACCACCCCTGTCCATGGATTATATGGTGTACCCCATGGAGAAGGTGGTCTGGCAGCAGATGAATCCGGAGTGCCCGGTGTACCAGCACCTTGAGGATTGTTGTTGTTCTTTCCATCATTTTGTCAACGTCTCTTGCGTCGATCACCTCCATTCTTGTTTTGATTTTGGTTTTGGGAGTTCTAGTGCGGGATGGGACTGATTGGGTTTGTTGGATTGTGATGATGCGGCGGCCAGAAGAGCGGTGTTGGCTTCCATTTTGGCAGTGTGTAGCTGACGTTTTTCATCTTGTAAAAGATAGTCTTGGACATGCAGAAACGTGGGAAGGGGCTTTTGAGCAGTGAGAACTGAAATAGCGTGACTGAATTTTGCACTCAGTCCTCGCAAGACATTGACTACCAAGGATGGTTCAGGGACAGGATGTCCAACATCCTGGAGTAGATCAGCTAGTTGCTTGAGCCGGCTGAAGTAATCCGAGATGGATAGGTCGCCTTGGAAGAGATTATGAAATTCTTGAAGCGCATAAACAGCGCGCTGATCCGCATTATCAAGGAATAGCCCGTGGATGGCAGACCAGAGAACAAGAGCCGATGGATTTGGAACCCGGATCATTTGCATGAGATTTGTGGAAATGGAGTTATAGATCCAAGACATAATACATTGATCGACTTGGAGCCAATCCGGATTATGCCACATGCTTTGGGCATCAATGGAACCATCAACGTGATCAATAATGTTCAATTTTCGGAAAGTAGCATCAAAGAAAGAGCACCAGAGAGAGAAATTGTTCTCACCATTATCCAGCACAAGAGGAACGTGGCTCCTGTTGTTTACGTGGAGAATAGTGGCAGCCGTGGGGGATTTGGAATGTGTTCAGCAAATGGATTGGAATTGGGAGAGGCTGAGGAGCCAGTGATGGATGATGTCGGGCTCGTCGCCATTGTAGATACTAGAGAGGATCAAAGTATGCTGATACCATATAGAGAATGACTCGTCGGTTTATTCATTGATCAGTTGATCATTCCTATACACGTAGACGGAGCTAACCAACCGGCGAGGCATGTGCATGGATAGATGATGCACTCGTGATCCAGTGCTTCTGTTATTTCATGCACGAAGACTCGGCACGTTGGTGTAGCCTCATGCAGATGCATCCACACATGCCTAACTACCAGCGCCTAAAGTGATGGATCCACAGGATCATTTCTACACATACATCAGGGCAAAAAATAAGGGTCGGAAGACGACTTGTCTTTATGTTTTGCTACCCCCATGCTATCCTGATTTTATACCATTAAAAATGGTTGTAGTATAAATTTCTTTATTAAGAAAAATAATAGTTAAGTTAAAGGCCCCATTTGGCAAGTTGAAACCATTCATTTCCTAAAGTAGATACCTGAACCCCTATGAAACACCTATTTCCTTGATGGTTTCACTTCAATTTTTTAGGCAATGAAAATGTCAGAGGCCAGTTTCACAGTTGAAACCATTCGCTCCATGCCCATCTCCTGTAAACTTCCTATCCATTTACTCGAATCTGCCATGGCATTGCCCAGAAAAACTCTAAATGTCGAGATCAAAGTACCACTTGGCGTTCCCTCCCACGGGATTGACGATCAAGGCTTGGGGCAATCTTCTACAAAGTATCATCTGCTTCAATAATTGGAGCATTCAAGTTCATTCTTTGAAGAGGATGATGATGTATTGTTTTTTCTTTTTCATGCCAAGAGCTAAGTGATTAACATCGATCTCCTCCTCACTTGACTTAACCACCATCTTCTTTTTCTTCTTGGCATCTTCTCAACTTGAAGTGCCAAGTTCTTAGAGCTTGTTTATTCTTTGGCGGCGAGGTTGGAGTGGTAGGTCTCTATGCAGTGATCTTGCATAGGACCTTGTCGACAGAGGTTTAGAAAAAGTCCATTTGAAAAGAGTAAGTGACAACTGACCCATAGTCCTTTAGAAGTAACCTCGAGCGCATCCGAATCATGTCAACATCGTCGAGCTTGAGCCCAAGGGACTTGTCATTCCCTATAATTGCATGAAGATAAGAGTAAACATCATTTATCTTTTTATGAGGAAGCATAGAGAAATTATAATATTTGTCCTTAAGCACATAGTATCTCTCTTCCTTCACCTCTAAGGACCTCTCATGAGTGTTTAGGATTTGCGCCCAAATCTTGTGAGCAGTTCGAGCTATTTCACTATACAATAACATTTTAGTTTTGCTTTCAAATAAAACATTCTTGGCGCTTGCTTTAAACTTGATAAATTGAGAATCAAGTTGATTGATATCTGTTGAAGTGTGAGCTGTTACACTTCTCCCGGTACCGCTACTGGAACGGTCCGTGGAGGTTCGTTGTTTGGAGGGGCTAATGTCGCTAGATCGATCAAGGCTGATGAACATGAGGTGAACACAAAGATTTACATGGTTCGGGCTGCCGGAGCGTAAAACCCTACGTCCACAGGAGTGAGTGTATTGTATTGCTTTGCGCGTGTGTATCGGGGGATCGGAGATTGAACCGAACCCTTTGCCCGGAGGCTGCCCTGATCCTTTGATAGCTCAAGGCCTGGGCAGTTACATTGTGGCCTGACATTACAGGAATCCAGTAAATTTACGATGGCCAGAAACCGTCATAAATTAGAGAAAACCATCATTAATAAGTTATTTGCGATGGTTTTTGGTTATTTACGACGGTTTCTGGCTGTTTCCAGTAATTCATTGTAAATAATTTTATTTACGATGGTAACTGCCATAATGACTAACTTACGATGGTCGTTACTAGCCGTCGTAAACAATGGGCCATCACCCATGGCTGTGCCACGTGGTGGGCTGGACACCTTACTTATGACGGCCTAGACCCTGGCCGCCGTAAGTTAAGTGGGTTAACTTACGAATGCCTGGATCCTGACCGTCGTAAGATAATTTGGTTAACTTACGATGGCCCTGTATAGCTGGCCGGCATAAATAAGGTTTTTATTTTTTTTAAACAGAATATAGATACCTGACACGATGGCCAGCTCATAGAACAGTTTATATACACATACAAAATATCAAACAACAAGGAGATACACAAGCTAAACACTACCCTTCCACTCGCTCCGGAGCCGAAGAATCCGTCTCCCCAACCTCCTCCCGGTGCCGGTAGCTGTTGCAGTGGAGTTTGAGCCTCCGTTGTCGTTCTCTGCAATGCAAATAAACAGACAAAGTGAGTTTGAGCTTCTACGACTCTCCCCCCTTACTCTCACTCTCCCTCGCTCTCCCCCTTACTCACACTCTCTCTCCCTCTCCCCCCCCTCACTCTCACTTTCTCCCTCGCCCTCTCCCTCACCCTCTCTCTATGACTCCCTCTCTCTCTCTCTCACCCCCTCTCTCTATTCCCCTCTTTCCCTTTTCACTCTCACTCTCTCTCTCCCTCCCCTTCTCTACCACTACCTCTTACTCTCACTCTTTCCCTCCCTCCTCACTCTCACTCTCTCCCCTCAACTACACTAAGTTTTTCTTAGATTAGAAAATAGCAAATAAAAAACACATTACCTAGATATCTGAATGTCCATTTGGTGGGGGCACTTGTGGCGGGGCCAACTCTGACGGCTGCCATGTAGTGATCAGGATATGCTACCCACTGTGTTGAACTAAGGTCTGTAATTGCAAAATATTAAAACAAATATAGCCGTCTGCATCTGAGCCATGTAGTTTCCCATGTAGCGGTCTGCTGCTCCTGTGCGGCCCGGGCTAGAACCCTCTCCCTCTGGAGCTCCTCTCTCTCTCTCTGGATCTCGTCTCTCTCCCTATGGAACTCCTCTATCTCGCTCTGGGAGAGATGATGACTTGTATACCCAAAGGAGGAACCCTCAGTTGATGGAGTGACGATCGAATGCCGCGCTACCCTTGAGTCGACAACTCCATCGAAAATGGAAAACCTACAAAAAAATAAAAAGGATAATAATTAGAAGAAGCAAGATTTTAAAGAAATAAAGAAAATGACCAACTAACCATCCATGTACCTTCCCGCCTCTGCTAGCGTAAATGGCTTGAGGGTCGATTGGCGCATTTTCCCAATCATACCCTTCCCCGTGTATCCTCATGACCTCTTGCCCATACTTTTCCTAAAAGAAGTAAAATTACGTATTAGTAACAATTGAATTGATAAGTTTTGATAACTTACTAGTCGATCGGCCACGACCTAACTGCAATCCCCAGGCTGGGATGGGTCCTTGTGACCCGGCTTCCAGACTTGAGTGGCGACCTGTACATGACCTATCTCGTGCTCCTGTAGATATGTGTTAGTATGCTAATTATATTATGAAGACATACAAAGAAGGGTTATTATTCTTACCATGTGTTTAGCCAAATGCACATGGCCATCGGGGCCATAGGAGTGCTTTGAGTCGGAACCTCTGCATCCACGAGCCTCCTGGACTTAGTGATGAAAGAATCGCTAGCCCACATCTGGCAGAGAGCTCGGTCTGCTTTGGGCCGACCCTACTGACCTGCACATATTTATTATGTAATTGATATACCATTTACATAACCAAGTATTGAAATAATTGAAAACAAACAACATACCTCCACGTATTGCTCCTCTGTCAAGTACGTGTCTGAGGCCCTCCTAAACGGGCCCGTTTGGTACTTCTGGTGCCCCTTGAGGTTCTCGTTGATGGCTTGAATACGAGCGTAATAACGCTTGCGTTACAAGCTTCCTTGCGTTCCTGTTGAACACGGCTCTAGCATGGTCCAACATGCTCTGGCTCGTGTCCTCTAAACGGTACCGCAGCTATAAGAAAACCAATATTCAAGAGATTTGTATTAACAGTTTAATCAAGTTAAAGAATACAAATTTACAAAAAAAATAAGAAGACTTACCGTAAAATCCGCCCACTTAGCCCCCTGAAGGTTGCTGTGCACCTCGTGAGAGACACGAGCGTAGTCATCCCAAGAAGTTGAAGGAACCCCGTCGATCCCACCGGGGACAGTGCAGATGCACTAAAGACCTGATGCAACCGGACACCTGTCTGTGGTGCCCCTAACCCGTGAACGAGTAGTCGTACCAGGAGTTGCAAGGATTTAGTAAAGTTATTAATGTACCTGTAGGTATTCTGCAGACCGGGTACCCCCACGTAGTGGGTAAAAGACAGCCTGGGCCCGCCTTCCCTCCAAGGCGGGCCCTAGTGTATGCCACGTGCCCTTGGCCCCATTGTCAGTCCTGGGGCCGCCATGTGTGCATGAGCTCTGGAGCTGCCACGTGTCCTGGGCTCTGGCCCGAGCCTCCCTGCTGAGGTGAGGTCCGGGGCTGCCACGTGTCCCCTTGCTCCGAGCCGCCTCCCCGCTGAGGACAGCTCCGGTGCAGACACGTGCCCTGGGCTCCGCCCCCCCCCCCCCCCCCCCCCCCCCGCTAAGGTGAGGTCCGGAGCTGCCACATGAATCCTTGCACCAAGCCCGTTGAAAAGAGCTCCAGAGCCGCCACATGCCCCATCATCCATCGTGGCCCGTGGGTCAATGAAGTCAAGAAGGAAGTGCGCTGTCAGGCTTCGCATTCAAGACTCGCGCCTTCCACAGAAGCATGGCGCATAATACATGCCTCCGTCCGTTTCCCATTTGCCATTACGGTGACAAGGCAGGACAGCATGGCGTGACAGCAGTACAGTGCCGCCCAACGGCACGCAGCCACCCAAGCCGGGTGAAGAGACGCGACGACAAGATGACAACTTCATCACCACCTGTCACGCAGTCAGGGGCGCTCAGCGCGCCAGACGGTGGGACTTAACTCTCGTGCTAGCCATTCTACTTAGAGGATGAAGCCCTAGATCGTGTATAGGGTTCACTTAGCTCTGGGGCCACCTGTCGGGCCCCAGGCCTCATTGTAACCACCCCGGCCTTGAGCTATAAAAGGACCGGGGTGACCACCCTACAGAGGGTACCCGATTTCGCATCCCAGATCCCACAATGCACAAGCACTCACGCTCAAGCAATAGAACAAGCTCTCTCGTGGACGTAGGGTATTACGCTCCGTCGGTCCGAACCACATAAATCTCAGTGTTCATCCGCTCTCTCGAGCCCAGGTTGCGTAGGGCGCCAAGCCCCCTCAGAAAAAACCTCGGGGGCTGCTTCAGAGCAGGCCGAGAGGAGTGTCGCAGCTCACACTCCGACAGTACCCACAAACAAAAGAACCTAAAATTTGAATATTATGTGATAGTTCGCTTATGTGTCTCCGACCGGGCGAATAGTGACCCGCTCAGTAGGATCTGGAGAAGGAGACACAAAGTGTGTCCTCCTTGTCTGCCGCCTCTGCTCTGGGACCACACCTGGTGACCCGGAAGGCTGCTCACCACTGGTGCCCGAAGGCTCGAAGCTAGGCACCTCCGCGGCAGCCATAGGTGACCCCAAAGGCTGTGGAGGCGCCCTAGCCTCTGACTCTGACTCAGATGACTTTGATTCACACTGCAAAATTGAAGGATTAATAAGAATAGTTAATTGCTAAGTGATATATAAGATAACGTAATTCCCAATGGAAATGTACCTCCGTGCGCTGTAAGGCCACAAGTCTGCTCGCTAGGTCTGGAATGTGTCTTAGCTGAGAGCGTCTGCTCTCACCTGATGATCTGCCCCTAATAAGGGTGTCCCGTGCCTCCCTGAGGAAGCCCCTAGCCCCCTTCCCTCTTCCCTTCTCTGATGACATCATATTGTAAGGAGTAATTGATAAATATGCAAAGAAAATATACAAAGTTATGATAATTTAGTGAAAAAAGTTACTCGGAGTCAGTTTTATAATTCATCGACATCACGAACCCTACTCCTTAAACCAGACCATCGATCTTATTTTGTAATTTGTTTTCATTTTTGTTTGCGCATATCAGAAGTCTCTACATCGTCAGCGCCTCCAACCAAGTAATCAAGTTGAACACCAGGCTCGACGGAAAATGTAACACCCTCAATTTCATATTAATTCATTGCATATAGAAAAACATTATAAAAGAAATAGAAATGGGAATGAATCACAAAAATGAGAGAAAGATAGCTGAAAAGAGCCAATCCCAATTCGCCGAGGAGCGCTGTCGACACTTCCCGCGGCCCGCTGGCCACGTGGCACCTTCGGAGCTCATCCCTGCAAAGGGGGTGAGGTCCGGCACTGCTGGCCATGTGGCAGGCTCGGAGCTCGCCTCTGATGAAGGGGTGAGGTCCGGCCCCGCTGGACACGTGTCGCCTTCGGAGCTAGTCTCTGCGGAGAAGCGAGGCTCAGCCCAGTGGGACACGTGTTGACTTCGGAGCTAGTCTCTGCAGAGAAGTGAGGCCCAGCCCGCGGGACACGTGGCGCTTCTGGAGCTCACCCCTGCGGAAGGGATGAGGTCCGGCCCCGCCAGACACGTGTCGACTTTGGAACTCACCCCTGCGGAAGGGATGAGTCCCGACCCCGCTGGACACGTGTCACCCTCGGAGCTCGCCTCCGAGAGGTCTGGCCCCGCTGGACACGTGTTGTCCTCGGAGCCCACCTCCGAGGAGAAGGGAGGTCCGACACTGCTGGATACGTGTCATCCTCGGAGCTCACCTCTGAGGAGAAGGGAGGTCCGACACTGCTGGACACATGTCGTCCTCAGAGCTCACCTCCGAGGAGAAGGGTGGTCCGACACTGCTGGACACGTGTCACTCTCGGAGCTCGTCTCTGAGGAGAAAGGAGGTCCTGCGCTGCTGGACACGTGGCACTCTCGGAGCCCACCTCCGAGGAGAGGGGAGGTCCGGCACTGACACATGGCGCCCCTAGAGCTTGCCTCTGAGGGAGAGGGAGGTCCGACCCCGCCAGACACGTGGCGCACGTGGAGCTCGCCTCTGAATAGAGGGGAGGTCCCACCCGCTAGACACGTGGCGCACGCGGATCTCTCCTCTGAGGAGAAGGGAGGTCCCGCCCGCCAGACACGTGGCGCACCCGGAGCTTGCCTCTGAGGAAAAAGGGAGGCCCGGCCCCCGCTGGACACGTGGCGCCTCCGGAGCTCACCCTGCGGAGGTGATGAGATCCTTAAGCGGTTTTTCTCCTGTGCACGCGAGAATACCCGGTACTGAGGAAACCGACACGATTTCCACGTTGATACCGTACCAAATCAATTGGAGATAAGTTGTTAAGATCCAAAACAAATTGAATAGGACTCTTATTTGAAATCCAATCAGAGTAGGACTCTTCTTTTCCTTTTATAAATAGAACCCGAAAACCACCTTGTCCGAAACACCTTTCCCAAGTCGACAACTTAGAGGCCCTGGCCCCCAACTCGCCGAGTTGAACTCCTGCCGGAGTTCAGTCGCCGGTGAGTTCCACCGGTGAGCCCGCCGACGAGCGCCGTCGCGCCTCGCCGTCGCTGCTGCCATTACTAGGAGGAAGGCCCCACCACCAAAGAGAAGTGAGGTAGGTCTTCATACCCATCTTATGACCTCGTCGCGGTTTCTTTGCATCTGTTTTCTTCGTTCCCTTCGAACAGAAGCTGTTTCATGTGGACAGATCACGTGTTGATTAGTTTTTGACGGTGGAATTGATCTAGATCTTGAGTCAAGATCATCACCACGTCCACACTTGATCCTTACACCCCTGTTGACCATAAAACCCCATGCAAGCCCAGTAAAACATGCAAGAACACGTACAAACTGGTCTAATAAAACAGCATCATAGGATTTGCACCATTGCATCTTGAGTAAAGTATGTGCATGATGTTTGATTGCTATAATTTTGTATGTGTGTGGTCGTAAGTAGAAGGACAAGCTCAGGAAGCCATCTACGAAGAACTACAGCACCGAGACTTCGAGACATGTGAACAACAAGAGCCACAGGAGCAAGGCAAGTGCCCCTTGACCATATTGATCCCATGTTTTGAAAACTGTTTTGTTTACAAAAATGTGTATGCTTAAGTCAACTTGATGGGAAACCCTTCTATAGGAGTATACTAGTTTTGCTAACCATCCTTGCCACCGGGAAAGTTGATGAGTTGGGTATGGTCGTTTTTCCTTTTTGCTTCGCTTAAGCTACTGGATACGGGATGGCGTAGTAGAACATGTCTAAGTACTGCACTCATATGAATAATGATGATGAGAAATTGATGATAACAATGAGCATAGAATCGGGGGAGATCTTGGCAAGCTTAGTTCGTGGATGTGGTAGAATGAGATGATGGTTTACTTGCCATAGATCTAAGGACCGGTTCATGCCAGCACATGCCAGGAAAATAGTGCCACCATAAGGCCAAATATGGATGTGGCTTAGCTGACTAATTAGGTAAGTTGCTAGATTGTTATGGACCGTGGAAGGCGCGGGGAATGGGAGTCGAGAGAGGACTGCCCTGGGAACTGCATGGCACAAGAGGGGGCCCGTAGGTGGGAGAATGGTGATTCGAGCTTGCTGGTGAAACCTTAGTGAGTCCATACATCTAGTAGCCCCTTTGTAAAGGTGATTTTGTGATCTCTTGGTAATACACCGATAGTTGTGTACTGGTATAATGGAGGTTCTTCAGTCGCCGACAGGTGACGAAATCACAAACTTGTGGGTAAAGTGGTGCCACCTCTTAAGAGTGTAAAACTATCATGATAGCCGTGCTTACGGTCACAAGCGCCTGGCCAACTCACATGATTAGAGGGAAATTTGGGATGGAAACTTGGGATGGTTATTTGGTTATGGTTATGGTATGATCATTGGGATTGGTTTCAGGACTGTTGAGTCATGACAATGAGTTTAGTTTTCGGTTATATGATTATGAGATGGATATGAACATGAGATGGTTATTATGAGAATGAGATAAAGTTGAGAAAGATTAATGGTTGGTTGAAACATGAAAAGTGGTGAATCATGAACGAGGTATGTTGCTTTTTTATTTAAATATATGTTGGGATTAAATTCACTTAAATATGCTTGCTGTTTTTATCATGTTTGTGAAATAAACTTTGCTTTCTGCAATGAGCCTTTTTATTCCCTACCTTGCTGTAAGCTACATGTCATACTTTTTTCACACTTGCTGAGTACGACATGTACTCACCCTTGCATTATCATACAAACATCAGCAACAGGAGAAGAGTACTTGGAGGATCATGTGGAGTACTAGGCGTGCGAACTACCGTCAACTTGCCTGTGGAGTTGAAGATGGAGCCGCTGCTGTTTAGTTTTGCTTCTGCTATCGTTTTAGAGACTTCCGCTGCTAGAATAAGTTAGAGATTCATGAGTCATTGTAATAAAATACTTAAACCCTATTTATTCGTGGTTATATTCTGAATTCAGTTTGTGGATTACATGTATATGTGTGATGAACATCCTGGGAACACATATGCATTAGCTGGGTTCCGTTTTCACGGGACCAGGCGTCACAGAAAACGAGTCTGGCAGCTCCTGTTCTTGATAAACCTCTTTAACATCATTGATATCATGGAAGTCATCATCTCTTAGAGTATATAACCGCTCACAAGGATTCACCCACCAAGCATTAAGCTTTTAACACGGATAAGGTAAATAATACACTTGCTTCACTTGGTGTGCAAGAACTGTAGGATCGAAGAGCACGTGAAAAGCTACCAGAGGGAGGGTGAATGGTAGATTTAAACTTTTTAGCGGAAGCAACAAAAACCCCCTCGGCAGAAAATCGATCTGTTAAAGAAACCCTTTATGCGACTGATCTAAATGTGTTCAACCGTGAAAAAAGTGGTATATATTATAGAGAATCAAGTAATAAAGACACTACAACAAGAATCACGGAAATCCATCAAGAAAAACTCAAGTTATGATCAAAAGATCAAACAAGGGTCAATCTGTTCTAATCGAGTAAAAACCAGATCTGCAACACTGCAAAGAAACTCATGTAGATCAGAAACTACAAGTCCAATGACCGTGAAATTTTCATAGATGATAGATAATCAAGTTGTGAAGACAACCCAAAAATAATCACGTCAATTGTATCTGTAAAACTCGAGTTATGATCAAAACACCGAAGCACTGTCGTGCTGTCCAGAAACTCGACGAGAAAGACTTGACAAAAACAAGTCAGACGAACAAGGCACAAAAGCTCCTCAAAATTACGAATTTTATTGATAAAAACATAAGAGAAATGGCCAAATGTCTTCTTCCCACGAGCTCTGGCCTCACTTGCTTATATAACCAGCCTGGAAGCCAACCTAATTCAAACTAGGACTCTAATCCTACTCAGTTTCTGAATCAAAACTTTCCATAACTGCTCAAGACTCTTCTATACGCAGATAGAAGCAATCTTAAGACTTTCAAACACCTTAGGAACGTATACCACATTCCTAAAAAAACTCAACTTCGTGTCCCACACGAAATCCTATCATAACTAACTCAAATTTTTCCATATTCGAGCCATAACCGACTCAGCCGCAGCCTGAGTCCATAATCCAGCCGGTTGGACCTTTCCTACCAATTCTTTACGTCCACATCTCTTCATCACGCCTTGAGACCATGTTGCCATGTCCATGCACTCCTTGCACACGTGCAAACACCTTCCAACGACGTCCATGATACCTTCATATGCATTGTTCTTGATCTAAACATGCTGCACAACCTCCCGATCAACTCAACCATAATTCCTCCTGAACATGGTTGTCGAACCTCATCTTCTCCCTAAGACTAGTTCAATGGATCCCGTCACCAGACATATCTTGAACTCAAGCAACACCTGCACATGAGTAAACAACCAATACTTTCGATCACAAGTCCGTGACTTGACTCACGTTAGTTCCGAAAACCACAACACCTTACGTGAACACCTCACATAAGCATGTCGCAAACCATAGCAAAATGTTAACCACCATAAACAGCCATAACACTTCAAAAACTTAGTAAAAGAATACTAAGCAAACTTTCCATAGATGTAAAGCAAGTTCGAAATATTTGCATGGTAAAAACAGAACCATTGTGATTTAGCTCCGGACCTTGCCAAAGCTAACCGGACCTACCGCCGGAGCTAACCAAACACATGTCGGACCTAGCCATAGAAAGTCGGACCTTACGTCGGATCTTGTCGGGGCTTGGACCTAGAGTCGGACCTTACGTCGGATCTTGTCGGGGCTTGGACCTAGAGTTGGACCTTGACAAAAAGAGTGTTTTGGCAGAATTCAAAACTTTTATCGTCATAGCCAATGGATTCAGCACACATAGATCTCACAAGAACAAATGCATCGTAGCCTCGTAGTCATTCATTGTGTTTGACTTCCACCATGCCAAATTCATTTTGTCGTGTTCCATGATTGTTGTCAAACCAATCAAAATCAAAGAAGACGACTTGAAGTTCCTTATTTCTGGCAAAAGTAAATTAAAGGATTTTGTTAATGATCCCATAGTTATTAGTCTCGTGGCCTTGAGGGTCAATTGCCCTCGTCACAACTCCAATATTACATGTTGCCTCGAGAGGAGAGCTTCAAATTGAGTTATACGAAATTGAAACCGATTGATGTCATGCCAAGGTTTTTAAGTCGCCTAATCGACTCTAGTCGCCTTAGGGGCGACTAGGTCGACTAGTCGTGGACAAGGGCGACTAGTTGACCCTAGTCGACTACTAATCGAGCCCCTAATCGCCCAAGGTCTTTTAGCCCTGATCGGCCGACTAGTCGGACGACTATTGTCCCAGATCGACCGTCAGCGATCAATATGGACGACTAACCGCGACTTAGCCTCCCAGCATAGGGTGAGAGGAGCGCGGGTTAGCATCCGAATGGGGGGGGGGGGGGTAGCGACGGCGCCAACGAGAGCTTTGGCCTCCTCATCGGTCTTGTTCGCCTCCGTGCCCGTCTCGACGGTTGTTATACTAATTATTGTCCTACTACCGTTCTAAATAACAAATTATTCATACTCTCATAACGGTGTATATAACTAATTAACCATTATGAAGCAAATAATTACACTCAATTTTATAACAATCATCAACTAAATAATAAAATTAAACAAATAACTAACAAATGAACACACTAAATAATAAACAAAGACAAATTACAAATAAATAATTAAATAACTAAACTGATTAATAAACTTAGAAACTTAATAAACAAATTAATTATACAACTAACTAATTGAACAAATATATAATCAATAAGATTATTCAACTAAACTAAATAATAAACTAACTTAATAATAAAATAAATAAATACTAAACTAACTTTATTGTAACCTAAACTAAAAATTAAGTAACTAAATTAAGTAAAAATGAATTAAAAATTATATTATATGTACTTACCTTGAAGTAGCGCAAATCGCGGGGCCGAGCGGTGGTGGTGGCGTGGGGGGCCGGAGGCGCACCGGGGTGGCTCGGCGTGGGTCGGGGGAGGCCGGTCGGCACCGGTGCGGGGGAGGCCGAGAGCGGCGCCTGCGGTGACACGCACACGGCAGCAGCGGGGGAGCTCGAGAGGCGGCTCCCTAGAGGCTGCAGCGGCGGGGAAGTCGGGCCGGGGCGCGGGCAGCTGCAGCGGCGCTCGGTGCGGGCGATGGCAGCGGGGGGGGGGGGGGGCACGGGCGGCGGCGGCGGCGGGGGAGCAGTGGCGGCGCGGGCAGTGGCTGTGACACCCGGTTCCGAAAATAGAACCAAGTGAATGCATATGTGTGCCCAGAATGTTCATCACACATACACATGTAATTCACAAACTGAATTCAGAATATAACAACGAATAAATAGTGTTTAGGTACTTTATTACAATGACTCAATGTCTAACTCATGAATATCTGACATATTCTTGAAGCGGAAGACTCTAAACGACAGTGGAAAATAACTAAACAGTAGGCTCCAACTTCAACTCCACAGGCATGTTGACGGTAGTGCGCACGCCTAGTACTCCACATGTTCCTCGAAGTACTCTTCTCCTGTAGCTGATGTATATTTGGAAATGCAAGGGTGAGTACATGTCATACTCAGCAAGTGCGGCGAAAAAAAAGTATGACATGTAGCTTACAACAAGGTAGAGAATAAAAAGGCTCATTGCAGCAAGAAAATTTTATTTCATAAACATGGTAAAACCAGCAACTAAGTCTAGATGAGTTTAAGCCCAATATAACCAAGTAGAACATTAACATTCTTTCATAATAATTCACCATTTATCAAGTCTCAACCAGCCACTAATCTTTCTCAAGTTCATCTCATACTCATGAATATTCATAACAATCTCATTTTCATATATCCGAAACCAAATTCATTGTTATGACACAAAACAGTCCCAAAACTAATCCCAATGACCATACCGTAACCATATCCAAGTTTTTGCCTCTAATCATGGAAGTTGGCCAGGTGCTTGTGACCGTAAGCACGGCTATCATGATAGTTTTATACTCTGTAGAGGTGGCACCACTTTACCCACAAGTTCGTGATTTTGTCACCCGTCAGCGACTAGAGAAATTCCATTATACCAGTACACAACCGTCGGTGTATGGACAAGAGATCACAAAATAGCCTTTACAAAGGGGCTACTAGGATGTACGGACCCACTGAGGTTTCACTGACAGGCTCGAATCTTCATTCTCCCACCCACGGGCCCCCTCTTGTGCCATGCAGTTCCCAGGGAAGTCCCTCTCGACTCCCTTTCCCCCACGCCATCCAACGGTCCGTAACAAGTTAGCAACATACCTAATTAGTTAGCTAAGCCGCACCCATATTTGGCCTTGTGGTGGCACTGTTTTCCTGGCATGTGCTTGCATGTACCGGTCCTTTGATCTACGGCAAGTAAACCACCATCTCATTCAGCAACATCCATGAACCAAGCTTGCCTAGATCTCCCCGATTCCATGCTCATTAACAGCATCAAGTTCTCATCATCGTTATTCATATGAGTGCAGTAGCTAGACATGTTTTATTTCAGCTTCCTGTATCACGTAAATTAAGCGAAGCAAAAAGGAAAAACGACCATACCCGACTCATCAACTTTCTTGGCGACAAGGATGGTTAACAAAACTACTAAACTCCTATAAAAGGGTGTCCCATCAAGTTGACTCAAGCATATGAGTTTTCGAAAACAAAACAGTTTCAAAACATAGGATCAATATGGTCAAGGGGCACTTGCCTTGCTCCCGTGGCTCGTGTTGCTCAAGCGTATCAAAGTCTTGGTGCTGTAGTTCCTCGTAGATGGCCTCTTGAGCTTGTCCTTCTACTCATGACCATGCACATATAAAATTCACAGCAATAAATCATCATGCACAAACTTTACTCAAGATACAATGGGGTAGATGAATGCAAATCCTATAGTGCAGTTTTATAAAACCAGTTTGTACGTGTTCTTGCATGTTTTAATGGGCTTTCATGGGATTTTATGAGGAACAAGAGTGTATGGACTAACTTTGTACGTGGTGATGATCTTGACACAAGATCTAGATCAATTCCACCGTCAAAAATTGATCAAAACACAATCTGTCCACACGCAAAAGTTTCTGCTCGAAGGGGGCAAAGAAAACGGATGCGTAGAAACAGTGGCGCCGTCGTAAGATGGGTAATGAAGACCTACCTCACTTCCTCCTGGTGGAAGGGCCTTTCTCCTGGCAATGGCAGCAGCGGGGGATTTTTCTATGGAAATTATGGTAGGGCAGATCGTCGGGCTTCTTCTCCGGCGACGGCGGGGTGTGACAGGGCTCGACGGCGGGTCTCGATGACGGGCATCGACGATGGGGCTCGACTGTGGGGCTTGACGGAGGGGCTCACCGGCGACCAAACTCCGGCAGAGGGGTGGCCAACTCGGCGAGTTGGGAGGGCAGGGCAACTAGGCGAGAGAGGGGGGGGGGGGCTGCGGCCAAGGTGTAGAGGGGGGGGGCTGGGGGTTGTATTTATAAGGGAGAAAAAAGAAGAGTCCTAGTCCAATTGATACTCAACCAAAGAGTCTTAGGGGTTTTTACCCCTCTAGGGCTGCGGCCAAATTGGGGAAAAAATCCCCCCAAATGTGGGGGAAATTCCCCTTTGGAGAATTTGGGGAATTTGGGGGAAATTTGGGGAATTTTGGGGATGGCTCAATTCAGCTATCTTATTTCCATTTCTCTCCATTTCTATGTCCCTTTCTCCATTTCTATACTCCCTTCTCCATTTTTATGGTTCTTTCTCCATTTCTATGGTTCTTTCTCCATTTCTATGGTTCTTTCTCCATTTCTAGGGTTCTTTCTCCATTTCTAGAGTTCTTTCTCCATTTCTACTTATTTTCAAATGCTTCTCTACATGAAAAATGTATGCAATGCATGGTAATGAATTTTGAGGGTGTTACAAAACTACCCCCCTTAAAATGAATCTCACCCTCGAGATTCGATAGAGTTGAGAAAAGATGGGGGAATTCTGCCTTGAGATCTTCCTCACGCTCCCATGTAGTTTCGCTTCAGTGTGATGGCTCCATTGTACCTTGCACCAACGGATCACTTTATTTCTTGTGACCCTTTCCTTCATGTCCAAGATTTTGACGGGGTGTTCCACGTAGGTCAGGTCCTCTTGAAGCTCTAGCTCATCCATTGATACTTGATCTTCCGGTACTCTTAAGCACTTCTTGAGTTGGGATATGTGAAACACGTCGTGCACGTCGGAGAGGTGCATTGGCAGCTCCAGTTGATAGGCTACTTCTCCTAGCTCGCCCAAAATCTTGAGTGGCCCGATGTAGCGAGGTGCTAACTTGCCTTTGACGTTGAAACGTTGTTGGCCTCGGATAGGCAAAACTTTAAGATACATGAAGTCTCCCACTTTGAAGGTCAATCTTCTTCACCTATTATCCGCATAACCCTTTTGTCGTGACTGAGCGGCCTTCAAGTTTTCACGTATGGTTTGGACTTGCTTTTCAGCGTCTTGCAGCACTTAGGGTCCAACTACTTGGCATTCTCCGGTCTCATTCCAGAACAGCGGTGTTCTACACCATCTACCATACAATGCTTCGAAAGGTAACATCTTCAAGCTGGCTTGGTAACTGTTGTTGTATGAGAATTCGGCATATGGAAAGCTCCTATCCCAACTACGCCCATGTTTCAAGGCGCAAGCTCTCAACATGTCTTCCAAAATCTGATTTGTCCTCTCGGTTTGTCCGTCGTTTTGCGGGTGATATGCGGAGCTGAAATTCAATCGCATACCCGTAGCTTCATGCAGCTTCTTCCAGAACCTAGATGTAAATTGAGAACCTCGATCTGAAACTATCCTCTTCGAAACTCCATGGCGACACACGATTTGCTCCATATACAGCTCGGCTAGTTGTGCAACACTGTACTTGGTTTTAACAGGAAGGAAGTGGGCTGTTTTCGTCAACCGGTCCACGATAACCCAAATGGAGTCGTAGCCGGACTGAGTATGCGGCAATCCGACTATGAAATCCATGCTGATGTCTTTCGCTCTTCCACTCGGGTACTTTTAATGGCTGCAACAATCCAGCGGGTCTTTGATATTCGGCCTTCACCCGTTGGCACGTATCACATAAGGCAACATATTCAGCAATATCCCTTTTCATACCATCCCACCAATAGCATGTTTTCAGGTCCTTGTACATCTTTGTGCAGCTGGGGTGTATGGAATAAGGTGAGTCATGTGCCTCCTTTAGTACCGTGTCGTGGATGTGCTTCACGTTAGGTAGACAAATCCTTTTCCCTAACTAAAGCGTGCCTTTCTCATCTTCCTTGAAATCCTTTTCTATGCCTTGTCGGATTCTTTCCTTTATTTCCTCATCCATTGCTTGGCCATCTCGTATCTCTTGTTCCAGCGTTGAGTTCAGTTCTATCACCTCTATCTCGTTCAAGAATCCGAGATGCAACCGTTCAAATTCTTTACGCAGCTCGGGTGGCAGCTCCCGAACCGTGAGTTGGTGACATGCTCCCTTTTGGCTCAACGCATCAGCTACTACATTGGCCTTTCCGGGGTGATAGTTGATTCAAACATCATAATCCTTTATGAGTTCCAACCATCGACGTTGCCTCAAATTCAGATCCGTTTGCGTGAATATATACTTGAGGCTTCTATGATCCGTGTAGATCTCATATCGGTGACCAAGGATGTAATGCCTCCAAATCTTCAAGGCATGTACCACGGCTGCAAGTTCCAAGTCATGTGTGGTGTAGTTCAGCTCATGTTTCTTTAATTGCCTCGATGCATGGGCTACCACTTGGCCTCCTTACATGAGCACCCATCCAAGCCCTTGTCTTGATGCGTCACAATATATATCGAAACTCTTGCTCACGTCCGGCAATACCAAAACCGGCGCTGTTATTAATCTCTTTTTTAGCTCCTCAAATCTTTCTTGACATGCTGGTGTCCACTGAAATGCTTTCCCTTTCATCAACAATTCCGTCATAGGCTTCGCTATCTCGGAGAAATCCTTGATGAACCGGCGGTAGTATCCAGCCATCCTGAGGAAACTCCGAATACTCCTCACATTATGCGGTTGGTTCAACTTCAAAACATCTCCCACTTCTCCGGGATCAACCGATACTCCTCCCTCGGAGATGATATGGCCTAGGAACAATATCTCCTTTAGCCAAAACTGACACTTGCTGAACTTGGCATACAATTGATGCTCTCGCAGTTTCAGCAATGTTAACCTCAAGTGTTCTTCCAAGCTCTTTGAATACACCATGATATAGTCGATTAAAACCACAACGAACTTGTCCAAGTACTCCATGAAGACCTTATTCATGAGGTTCATAAAGTATGCGGGTGCATTCGTTAATCCAAAAGACATAACGGGATACTCATACGGACGATACCATGTTCAAAATGCAGTTTTGGGTATGTCAGAGGGCTTAATCTTCAGCTGGACGTATCCTGACCGAAGATCAATCTTAGAGAAAATTCGGACACCTTTCATTTGATCGAACAGGTCCTCAATGCGGGCCAGTGGGTATTTATTCTTGATCGTCACCTCATTGAGAGACCTATAATCCAGACACGTCCTTTGGGTCCCATCCTTCTCGTCTACGAAGAGCACAGTGGCTCCCCACGGTGACGAGCTTGGGCGTATAGAACCCTTTTCTAGCTGCTCCTGAATTTGCTTCTTGAGCTACAC
Organism: Neostapfia colusana; assembly: GCA_030760725.1. NCBI lineage: Eukaryota > Viridiplantae > Streptophyta > Magnoliopsida > Poales > Poaceae > Neostapfia > Neostapfia colusana. The sequence goes on from JASWHV010000016.1 coordinate 65,715,756, forward strand.
TAGTTCATTAGCGGGCATCCTATAAGGCCTCTTCGCTATAGGTGCAGTTCCGGGTACTAAATCAATGGCAAATTCAATGTCCCGGTCAGGTGGCATACCTGGAAGTTCTTCCGGGAACACATCTGAATATTCTTGAACCACCGGATTACTTTCCAATGTTTCTTCTTCGACGTGGTTCAGCACTGCCTTCTCGGTTGCTGGTCTGGCTGCCTTGAACTCAATAGAGTACCATGCTCACTTGTCAACTGCACGATCCTCTCAGCACATTGAATCACTCCGTTGTGCTTGCTTAACCAATCCATTCCAAGTATTATATCAATATCTTGGGAATCCAAGACAATAAGGTTGGCGAGAAAGTCTACCACCCTTCTTTTAAGGCTTACTTTCGGAATAGAATGCAGAATTGAAAGAAGTGATTTCCCAACTATCTACATCAAGGTGTATGCACTAAGCAACTTCTTTTATTAATTTCAGCCTATATGAGGATGTGAACACGTGCCGAAGCATCTCACATCTCTCCACTATGTGTGGATGTGGACATTCGCCGAAGCGTCCCACAAATCACACCAAGCACACAACCCAAGCAATCATCATAAAGTTCAGCACACCACTCTTATTTCAGCCTACTATCCTATTACAACTTTATTCAATGGGAAAGCTAAAATTAATCGTGAGAACCGGTGTTGTTCTCGCCGTGTGACGGGGGTGGTCCATACATGGGCGCATGCAACGGTGAGTTGGCAGTCCATGTAGGGATAGATGACGCTGGTGCTCCATTTGTTCCCGTGTTGGCACGAGTCTCCTCCTGTTTTTCCAATAAGTACAACTTCTTGCGGAGGTAACGGATCTCTTCTTGTGTGCTTGCATAGCGGTTTCCTAACTTCACGAGCAACCTCTGAGACATGTCAGCAGCTTGTGGGATGGAAAGAGCTCCTACATGGGGTCCAATGATCTCCCTGTACCACTCTTCCGATAGGTTGCAGCTCAAAAGTAGTGTTCTCAAGCTGCTCACGGAAGGCGTAGCATAGTCCGGTGAGTGCATCCCATGCAGAATCATCGATAGCTTCTGCCCTTGTAGCTCTCCATGTGGGTGCGAAGTGCCGAGTGACAACCCTACCGTTAGATAGGATGGTTACTTCAGCTTTCCACTCTTCATGTCCGAGACGAGGGACTTTCTTGAGAAGATATTCCAGATATAAGCTGCAGCAATCCAGAAATTATTTGAGCTCCTTGGATATGTGTCCTCCTTCCATTCTGTTGGATCGGAATTCTAGAACTGAACGGTTGGCCCGTTCATCACCTTCATTCTCAGCCTCAGCAGGGGGTGGCTCCTCTTCGGATTCATCTCCTTTTGACATAGCTTCATGAGGCTCTACGGGGTGTAAGCCTGCATGAAACTCCTTCTGAGGTGCATACCAATGCCGTTCTTGCGGATCATCCTCCATGTCGTCTTTGAATGGTTCCACCTCTTTCGGATCCTCTTCCTCATGCATATAGCTATTGACTTCATCTTCATCATGAGGTTCCATCTTCACCTCCTCCCAATATGGTCCATCGGACACCTCAATGGGGTTTAGTGCACTCCCACGTGGTGGTGGACGAGTCCTTATGCGTGCTGTGCTCCTAATCACCGGCATCTATAAGACATGAGAAACTTTAGAGAAGGAAGAAAATAGCTCCAAAACTTCAGAAGCTATGAAGCAAGAAAGCAAAAGTGTTCCTTTGCAATAGAAGAGAAAAAGAGGGGCTGAAAATAGCACTTTGCGGTGGCTGAATTGACAAGTAAAAGTGCAGCAGCAAGAAATTTTCAAAAATAGCAGTTTAGAGGGGTGTCCCTATATGTTTTAGAGTGTCCATTCTACCTAGGCTTGCGTCCTATGGTCAACGTGGCTCTGATATCAATTTGTGACACCTGGTTCCGAAAATAGAACCAAGTGAATGCATATGTGTGCCCAGGATGTTCATCACACATACACATGTAATCCACAAACTGAATTCATAATATAACCACGGATAAATATTGTTTAGGTAATTTATTACAATGACTCAATGTCTCACTCAAGAATATATAACTTATTTATGCAGCGGAAGACTCTAAACGACATCAGAAAATAACTAAACAGCAGGCTCCAACTTCAACTCCACAGGTATGTTGACGGTAGTGCGCATGCCTAGTACTCAACATGTTCCTCGAAGTACTCTTCCCCTATAGCTGATGTATATTTGGGAATGCAAGGGTGAGTACATGTCGTACTCAGCAAGTGCAGGAAAAAGTATGACATGTAGCATACAACAACGTAGAGAATAGAAAAGCTCATTGCAGCAAGCAAATTTTATTTCATAAACATGGTAAAAACAGCAACTAAGTCTAGATGAGTTTAATCCCAATATAACCAAGTAGAACATCAACATTTTTTCATCATAATTCACCATTTATCAAGTCTGAACCAGCCTTTAATCTTTCTCAAGTTCATCTCATACTCATGAATATTCATAACCATCTCATTTTCATATATCCGAAACCAAATTCATTGTTATGACACAAAACAGTCCCAAAACCAATCCCAATGACCATACCATAACCATACCCAAGTTTTTGTCTCTAATCATGGAAGTTGGCCAAGTGCTTGTGACCGGAAGCACGGCTATCATGATAGTTTTACACTCTGCAGAGGTGGAACCACTTTACCCACAAGTTTGTGATTTCGTCACCCGTGTCACACCCGGTTATTCCGCGGAACACCGGAGTGACTCCCATATGTATGCCAGTATCATTTTCTCATACATGTGATGACAAATAGTGAAACATCATTATATAACAAGCCAAGTGTACGAATATAAATAAGTCTTACATAACGTCTCGATGGACGATTATATGTTCATAACATATAAATAAACCAACAGCGGAACTTAAGTCTTGTGGACTCCATCACAGGCGTTGCCCGGGGGACTCCGTGAATCTAGAATCCTTCTTAGGGTTCAAAGTCTTGATTGTTGTACACCACATCATTGACTTGGCCTGAGCAGCAATTTAAAAACCAACGAAAAGCAAGCTTGAGTACCATAGGTACTCAGCAAGTGTGCGAAATAAATGTCATGCAGGCTAGAACAAGGAAAGGTTGAACTCATGGTTAAAGCACTACGCAATTAATACCTATCACCTTAGCTTATTAAGCACCTACATTACTACATAAGTGAAATGGTCCCAATCCCCCAACCCATCATCAATATCAAATAACCATAACATCATTTCCATTGTTAAGCTTCCCACTTAACATCCTCCACTTCCCAATTCATTGTAAGGGCCTCAGTTTTTGACACTCATTTGCAGTGTTCATCACCACACCACACACCTCATTTGAGGAAGAATGATGAACACAAATAAAGAGCAAGTAACAATTATCAACATGCTCATTAGGGAACAAACTCACACATTGCAAAAGTGGTACTTCCCACATGTGATATAGATGGGCTGGACATATGAAAACTCCTACACTTTGCTAAGGATGTCCATGCCAAGTTCCACCCAAATTCAAAACCTTTTTGAGGTCATTTTGGGTATAGTTAGGAAGAGGGCAGTTTGAAACCATATTCAAATTCAAACTGTTTTCACCCACTGAATTTAAAAGTGGAAGGCATATTCTTGCTCAGCACATTTTTGTGAGCTCACACACCAATTTTCACTCCATTTGGAGTTGATCTTGACATGAGCTAAGGGGGAGAAATTCAAACTTTATTTGAATTTCAAACTGCACTTGTGCTGAAATTCATTCAAACCAAACCTCATTTGAACTTTGATCAATTCAAATGGCTCTTGGGTGAATAATTTGAATTGCCAAGGGTAGAATAGGGTTCACTGTTTACCACAGCTGTTAGGAATAAATTTCAGAGGTTAAAAGAGAAGTGGGACCCACATGTCAGCCTCAGCCTCAAAGCAAACCGACTGAACCACAGTTCAGTCGGTTCCCGGCAGCTGTGCGCGCGCGCCACCGAAGGGGGCAGCCGGCGCCAGCTCCTGCTGCGTGCCCCAAGCCGGAGACCAGCCGGCCGGGCTATTTATTCCCTCCCCGGCGTGCTTCAGTCACCATTTCCCCGAGCTACCGACGTGCGCGACTGCTTTTCCCACTGCCATCGCCGCCGCTCGAGTTCCTGCTTGATCAAGCCGATCGCAGCTCCTTCTTTCCGTTCCAAGGTCCCAGCAAGGTACTAGCAACCATCCTCCATCCTTCCCATTGATAGAAATCGATTGAAACCGAGTGATATCGGCTGTGCCGAAAGATCAAACTCGGAACTGGAAACCGCCGCACCTCGGGCTCTCGTGGACAGCCCAACCTGGGCGTTGTCACGCCCGAGCCAAGGCATCCTTGGACGCGCAGGTGACCGGTGCTGCTCATCCCCGAGCCACAGCTCGAGTGGTTGCTCACCGGCGGCGAATTTCCACTTTTCCCCTTTCTGTGTACAGAACGACCCTCGGGTACGATTCTGTTTAATTCGTGCTCTAGAAAGGATTAGAGGGCCTCAGGCCACTCCCACACGAACTAGACACGGTGACGCACAAGTTGCCTTCACAACTCTGGGCCGGAGAACCTCTGTGCCCGGCGTAATTCAAGGTCTACTAATGGCGGAACGAACGGGGGGTATCGGGCGCACGGTGAGGACCTATTTCGGGCCTTCCCCGAGCTGCCCCGAGTTCATGTCGACCTTCTCTGAGGTCCACTGATGCTCCCCGACCGATTTCCCAAGTAGCTGAGGTACTAGGAGAGTCAGCCGACATGGCCGAAGTCGTTCCGATATGGCGGCTCGTCGCCGACCATGCTCCGGCCGTTGTCATGAGCAGCTGACCCTCGGATCATGTTCCCCAAGTAAAAGTAGGCAGGGGCGGCCAGAATCAAGAAGTTTGGAGCGGTACAGCAGCCAGCGGCGAGCTCTCCGGCGAGGTCCCTCGGCGGCGGAGCGCGGGTGTCGCGAGGTTGAAGAAGGGGGTGGACCCCAGCTGTCAGCGGCCGATATTTTGAATCGGGATCCGGCTGCGGCCGGGATCGGGTGTGCTGGCGCGCAAAAGCCTTGTGGGCCGCGGTGTGCTGTCGCTTCGGCGTGCGACGCGTGTCCCCTGGGCCCACGCGCGAGTTTAAACTTTTCCCCGATTTTCAGATTTCCTTCAAACTTCAAATCCTTATAACTTTGGCTAGAAAGCTCCAAATTGAGTGAACCAAATTTTGCTGGATTCAGCTCTCTGAGTACTTTCCAGAAAATCAAGTTTCACTTCGTGAAATTCCCTAATTCTCCAGAATTAATTCCTTAATGTTTAAACTGTTAGGAATTTTAACTGGAGAATCCTTTGGCGGAAAATCCTGAAATTTTGCTGAGATGTTCACCAAAATATCCTTGAACTACCATAAACATTTCAGATCCATTTGAGCTCATTTAGTCCACCTAATGGTGTGATTAGTAAAACTGTTCCAGAGAAAATAGAAAATGTTCAGAAACATTTTCAGGATTTTCTCTGAAATTGTTTAGCTCATATCTTTAGTTAGAGACTTCCAGATTAAGTGAGACCAACTCCATTAGAACCCTCTGAAAATCTAGTTTTCAGAAAGTCATAGTTTGTCTCATGAAAATCCCTAGAACACCCTAAGGGTTCCAATTAAGGTCAAGGACATAATTATTGTGGAGGGCTCAAATGAGCTTTGCTGCAACTAAAACTTGACCAAGTCTTTGTTTAGGTTGTAACCAAGCCACAGTAAAAGTTTCACAGTCATTAGGTCTGTCTAGTAAGGGTTATAGGCTTCACAACTTCAAAGTTAATACAAAGGCCTCTAAATTAATACATACATTATTCTTATCATGTAGTCGCTAAGATCGAGGAGGAACCCGAAGTCCTAGACTTCGTTACTCCGGAGGAACAGCTAGCCTACGACCAAGAGCAGCAAGGCAAGCCCCGGTTTGCATTAACCTTTTTACAAATTTTTATTGTTTTGAGCACATACTTGTTTCCTTTGTTCTGTGCATTAGAGTCTTGTTTGGAAATCCAACTGCATGGCCAAGAAAACCACGGGTTGGGTTTAGGATTGAAAACCCCGTTAGCCACTGCATTGCTAGGATAGAGTAGGATTCGGTACAAGTCGAGTAGTTGGAACTACTCGCGAGAATAGGCTAGAGGCACATTGCTCGGGTAGAGATAGCACATGAAACACATGGCAAGAAAATGAGACCGAGCGGAGAGTAAGGGCAGCAGGACTTTGGGGCCTGTGTGCTGTAGCTCCGCTTGTGTCGATTGAGGACCGAGCCGTGTGCGGGCCTGTTGAACAAGCTAGAACAGTACCGAAGACCTACCGGCTATATGGGAACCGGGAAACTGATGTAACTCGGGTAGCTGGGTGTTGAGGCATTGCCCGTCGTTCAGAGGGTAGGTTGAGAGCTCGAGGTGTAAATCAGCTGGCGGCACAGAGATGCGCGTGCAGGGACCTCTTGCTCGGGACGATGGGACCGGTTCAATATTTGGCTAACGGGTGAAAGGTAGTCGCGTACGGCGTCCGTGATGGTTGTTGTAGGCAACATCGAGTACGGGCGTACGTGACGGGTTATTCGGGTAACCCTGCAGGTGTAAATCGATTATAATCGCCGTCCCTCGCGGTCAGTGAGTACCACTTGTTCACTGTACCGTGACGTAGAAAGAACAGGCTAGTTACATGTTAAAATGTTGCTGATTGAAAGTTGGATATTGATTGTTAATGATATGTTGTAGCTTAGTGCTAACTAAAGTTCTTTTCAACTTTGGGCAAAGTACATGAGAGAAATGCGTTTCTTGTTTGATTGCGGCTCTCTCATGTGCCTTAGCATAAAGTTCTCCACAACCTGCTGCTAAAACTTGAAAGTAAGGTTCTACTAATTAGGCGAGTCCTTGCAAATGATTTTTTTTACCTCATGCAACCCATCACCCTCATGTAGAAGTTCCATGTTTAGGTGAGACGGGTCAGACTTGCTGAGCCTTCGTGCTCACTGCTTGTGTTTGAAGCTTTTGCAGGGTTCTATGAGGAAGGGACTCCCGAAGAGGAGACGGAACCCCAGGAGGGGAACCCCGTCGAGTGGGAGTCGTGCACGCCGCAGAGTTAGTGTGCGTGTGTGCTAGCAAGGACACGTTCGAGGGCTGAACGTGCACTTGATGCTTAGTCTACGCCCGCGAGTGTGGACTAAACTTATTTTGATGTAAACATGTTAATAAACTTGTTTATGTATTAAAGCTTCCGCTTCCGCTTTGTACCTTTGACGTGTGTTATACGGTGTTGTGCAACGCAGCACCCCTCAGCGTGATCCTGGCTCGACAGGACCAGTGGGGTCGTGTCAGCGTGGTATCAGAGCTCGCTTGAGGTTTAACACAGTACAAAGGTCTTCTTTTTCAAAAATCCAGTGAGGAACGAGTTAGTAGCCCGTATAAGGATGTTATTAGCATATAGAAAGTGGCATATTAACCTATTTGTTATGTCGGAAAATCGTGCATCTCGGGACGTTCATGTCTTGGGGGGTGCACGTAAGCGCTGTCCACCAGTGCGCACAAGCTGAAGGGTGGAGCCCCACGGGTGGCAGGTAACCCGACCCGCTTTGATATCCTCTACGACTCTTCATGTCGTTTGGGGTATTCGAGCAACGTCTGTCCCTGGCGTGCGTGGTGCAATATGGGAGACCCCGTCACGTGGTCTGAAACGTGAACACGTAACTCAAGGCGTGTTTGGCTTGAGAACATCCGGGCGAGTGATGACGGCCGGGTGTACCAACTGTATGGATTCCGGGCTCGGTGTGCAGCCGAGTCTGATGATTGTTTGAGTTTCTGCAGGTAGCCTGACCACGAAACGGTAGACGTGTAGCATCCGTGTGCGAGTGACGAGTAGTGCCACTGAACTAACGAAGCCGGCTAAGTCCGGTATAGGTTTTTCTTTGTGAGGACGTAGTACCGACATGATCTGGTGACGCATCGACGTCACACCCAACTAAATGAACAACTTCATTTAAAAATTTGAAGGTTTTGATCCAAAGTAGTAAAACTTGATGTAACTCCTTCCCTTGAACAGGATATTCAAAGCTAATAAGTTTTCAACTTATAGGATGTTAAGGACAGAGCACTCTGTTTTCAGCTAAATCAAGGCTGAAGTAATCGGAGGTTAGAGGTTGAGTTCTTTCGAGGTTGGGGTCGTATGATACATTTCTGGAAAGCTTTGGAGGAGCTTTACAACTTTTCTGTTGAGTTCCAGAGGTGTTTCGTCCCTTAACCACTCGAAAAATGCAGTAGAGTTGAAACTGTCCAGAAAACAGGACAGAGCAAAGACTCTCTGTAAACTCTCTGTAAATTAAGCATAACTTCCTGCTTAAAAATCCAAAAATAGGAAATGAGGTAGTTCTGGAAAGATTATGAGATGGGTTACAACTTTGTAACAGAAAGTTTTGTCAGATTAGGAACAGAATTAACTGGAATTCTTGGATCAAATCAGTACCTAAGGCAGGGAGGTGCTGTCCAATTGTTTCCAGAAATTCTGTTAACTTTGACATCTCATAACTTTTGAACCAGAGCAGATCTTAGGCCAACCAAATACTTTCTGGAAAGCTATTGAAGTTAACTTTAACTTTGATGTTGAGCTCCAGGACTGGTTTCGCTTTTAACCTGGCCTAAATCAGATTGATATGGAAACTGGTCAGGGCTGTCATGGTAACAGCAGATCAGCAGTCAAATTTGTTTAAAAATTTGAACTATGTTTCCAAGTGTTATGGGTTCAATGACATATCTTATGTTATAACTCAATGGTTTACTGTTTAAATAAATATTTTACATTTCTCAAATATATTTTTACAGATGGCAGCAGATAAACGGTGGGAGAACGGGTGGGTAGTTTCCCACTGCTCTGACCGTAGCGGCTACCCGGAAGCATTGTGGCAAATGCTCCAATATTTCGGGTACAACCAAAGGCCGCAATACTTCGCCAAGGAAGAAGGCGAAGAGGGGAACAAGACGTGGACGATCCATGTCGAGGTTTCCGCAGGGCCTACGCCACCCGGTTGGGTGCCATTCACCGTCACGGTGAGAGGAAGACAACCGGAAGGGATGTGGCAAGTGGCAGCCCGTGACACTATGTCACGTTTCTGCCAACTACACGTGCAGGCTATGGAGGGAACTCCATACGCACTCGTTCCGGTGGAGGGACGAGCTCAGCATGTGTGGGAAGAGAGGTACCTAGAGGCAACAAACCCGAGTTGCCCAAGGTACAACCCCGCGGAGGCAAATCTCAGCCTCCAAATGAGGGCGGGAAACGCTGTGATGGACAGCCAAGCTGTTCATACGGAGCATCTCGCCACCAAGCTCAAGGAGAGCACAAGCCGTGGAGATCATTTTGAGAGTGCTCACAGTGCACTCCGCAATGTGCTCCTTCCGACGATCAAGCGACTGAATGAACAACACAATCAGTTGCGTCGTCTGAAGAAAGTAAAGAAGAAGGGCCGTGTTGACATCGCGGCGTTGCAAGAGCTGGTGCAGACCCTAACCCAGCAGAATGAGGACCTTGCTCAAGAGCGGGACGACGCTATTGAGGAAGGACAAGGCTGGGAAGAGGACTACAACCAGGCTATGGACGAGGTGCATGCATTGCAGGACCTCGTGCCCCCGGTGTTAGGCATACCGGTGGTCTTGGGTCTTCCAGCAATGGGAGAACCCGGAATGGGAGAAGAGGTGGTAGATCCAGAGCCACCAGCCGAGGTACCGGAGGAGGACGACCCACAGGAGGTCGAGTTCTACTCCGAGTAGGGGGTTACGGTTGCCAAGTAGGGCAGCTAGGGTAGCGTAACCCAACTTTTGTAATCGGTGACATGTCGGGTAGACAGTAGCGTATGTATAGGTAGTGACGACATGAGCACGACTTCTCGGGGATCCGAGAATAATGTATCTTGTATAAAGTTTATGCTTTATCAATATATGTGAATGTTGTGCAAGCTGATCATGCGTCGCTTCAATACTTACTGCTGTTTATGGAATTTTGAGAAAGACATGTGCTAATTGCTGCTGTGTTGAATTTCAGAATGACGCGTACTCGTGCCAACCCTGATGTTGGAGGTACTAGCCAAGGGGGAGAGACCTCCCAACCGCCTCCCGAGGACTCCTCGGGACAGCAGCAACAGCAACAGCAAACACCGCCACCGCCACTGCCAACGGTTACATTGGCCGACATTGTCGCGGCAATGGCGGGTTCACACCAGCAGCACACAGAGCTGCTGCAAACGTTAATTGCGAATACGTCTCGCCCGGAGAGACGTCAAGATCGTGAGGAGCGCCAACAGAGCTCCTACTCCGAATTCCTGGCGACTCATCCCCCTGTATTCTCAAGGGCGGATGAACCACTTGACGCGGACAACTGGCTCCGCGCCATAGAGATGAAGTTCGGGCTGCTCCAAATCAGCGAGCAGCGCAAGACTCAGTTCGCGGTCCAGCAGCTCCAAGGATCCGCGAGCGCGTGGTGGGCCAACTTCTGTGCTTCACAGCCCACCGACCGAGTGATGACCTGGGCGGAGTTCCGGACGGCCTTCAGGGCCTATCATATACCGCCAGGTCTGATGAAGAGGAAGACGCAGGAATTCCTACACCTGCAACAAGGGAGCCGGAACGCGCTGGAGTACTCCAGAGCGTTCAACGATCTCGCACTCTACGCGTCGTATCACGCAGATACGGACGAGAAGCGGCGGGACCACTTTTACCAGGGGCTTAACCCGCTCCTGAAGGACAAGCTGGCGATGTTCAATCGCGGCAGCCTCAACGACATAATTGATGCTGCGATTGTTCAGGAGGACTCCGGCAAGGAGTTGGCGGCGGCAGAGCGAAAGCGAAGCGCGCCGCAGAGCAGCGGAGAAGGAGGCGGTCCTTCTCAGAAGTTTCGGATGGTGAATCGCCCACCATCAGGTCCACGCTGGCAACCACCACAGCGGTCGATGCCGTTCCGCGGTCGGCCGTATTCTTCACCGGCATTCCGGCCGGCACTGCCAGCACCACCGCAACAACAACAGCAGCAGCGGGCGATGCCGCGTGCGTTTGCACCTCCGCAACGCATGCCGGGCTTTCGTCCCCCGAGTACTCCACCAGCAGCGGCCACATGTTACAAGTGTGGTCGTCCAGGACACTTCGCGAGCAGTTGCCCGGAGAGGCAAGGCGGCGGAGTGGCACCACAGTTTCCGGGGAGGAATCAACCCCGGAACCCTACTAATGCGCGGCGGGCAAACCCTAGGCCCGGCACTGTCCACCAGCTTGCCATTGAGGACGTGCCGGAGGGCGAGCCAATCCTTGCGGGTATGTTCCAACTCCACCAGCATCCCGCTATAGTACTATTTGATTCAGGCGCCACGCATAATTTTATTAGCCAAGCTTTCATTGCTAAACACAGCTTGCCAATACTACCCACCGATAGTCCATATTTAATTTGTTCACCGGGTGGGAAGATTTCAGCAAGCGTAATGGTCTCCAAAGCACCATTATGCTTAGCGGGTAGAGTGTACCCCACGTCTCTCATTATCTTAGAGGGACAGAAGGTCGATGTCATCCTAGGGATGTCGTGGTTAACCCGCCACGGCGCTGTTTTAGACACCGTCCTCCGAGTCGTGCACTTAAACTCAGAAGTGCACGGTTCTCACTCATTATTTCTGGACAGTCCAGAAATAAAACTTCCAAGTGTCTATAAAGCCACAACCATCAGATTGGAAGACATTCCAGTGGTCCGAGAGTTCCCTGATGTATTCCCGGATGATTTGCCGGGGATGCCACCCGATAGAGAGGTGGAGTTCAAGATTGAACTTGCACCGGGAACCATGCCAATATCCCGGAGGCCGTACAAGATGGCGCCCAAGGAGTTGGCGGAACTGAAGATTCAGCTCACGGACCTTCTGGAGAAGGGTTTTATTAGGCCGAGCTCCTCGCCATGGGGTTGTTCGGCATTATTTGTCAAAAAGAAGGATGAAACGTTGCGGCTTTGCGTGGACTACCGTCCATTAAATGCCGTAACCATCAAGAACAAGTACCCGTTACCACGGATCGACATGTTGTTTGATCAGTTGGTCGAAGCAAAGGTCTTTTCCAAGATGGATTTAAGATCCGGGTACCATCAGATTAAGATCAGGGCTGAGGACATTCCCAAGACAGCTTTCTCGACAAGGTACGGACTTTATGAGTACCTGGTCATGTCCTTTGGCCTCACCAAAGCTCCAGCTCACTTCATGTATTTAATGAACTCGGTGTTCATGCCGGAGCTGGACAAGTTTGTCGTGGTCTTCATCGACGACATCCTGGTATACTCCAAGTCGGAGGAAGATCACAAGAAACATCTGCGTATAGTCTTGCAACGGCTGCGGGATCACAAGTTATACGCAAAGTTCAGCAAATGCGAGTTTTGGATATCGCAAGTGCCTTTCCTCGGGCATATCATCTCAGCGGAGGGTATCGCTGTGGACCCGAGCAAAATCACGCAAGTGCTGAATTGGAAATCCCCGAGAACTGTTCATGAGGTACGGAGTTTCCTCGGACTCGCGGGATATTATCGGAGGTTCATTCCGAACTTCTCGAAGATTGCCAGGCCAATGACAGAGCTGCTGAAGAAGGCTACCAAATATGTCTGGAGTCCAGCATGTGAAGCAGCATTCAAGGCTTTAGTCAAGCACCTAACATCAGCACCGGTTTTGGCGCAGCCAGACACAACAAAACCGTTCGATGTGTACTGCGATGCATCCGGCATTGGGCTCGGATGTGTGCTGATGCAAGACCGAAGAGTGGTTGCGTATGGATCACGACAGCTTAGGAACCATGAGCAAAATTATCCAACTCACGATTTGGAGCTCGCTGCCGTGGTACTTGCACTGAAAATGTGGAGGCACTACCTACTCGGTAACCTCGTACATTTATATACCGACCACAAAAGCCTCAAGTACATCTTCACTCAGAAGGAGCTGAACATGAGGCAACGAAGATGGTTGGAACTGATAAAGGATTACGAGATAGAGATCCATTATCATCCGGGCAAGGCAAACGTTGTGGCAGACGCGCTAAGCCGCAAGTCACACGTCAATAATCTGACCATCACACCGTTGGAAGAGAGCGAACCACCACTACATGTGATTCCACATGGAGCTCTCTACAACCTGGCTTTGATCCCCACCATCCGTGAAGAGATAGCGGCAGCCCAGAAGAATGACAAGGGCATGTCACATTTGCGGAGACGTGTAGACAGTGGGGAGTTGAAATGTTTCCGGAAGAACGGAGACGGCGTCCTATGGTTCAAGGACCGGATCGTCGTACCCCGAAACCCAGGGTTACGGAAGAAAATCTTTGATGAGGCTCACTTATCAAAGTTTTCTATTCACCCCGGCAGCAACAAAATGTATCAAGAACTCAGGAGAAAGTTTTGGTGGACACGGATGAAGCGAGAGACTGCGAAATACGTGTCCGAGTGTGATACATGTCGAAGGGTGAAGGCAGACCACATGCGGAAACCGGGACTGCTGCAACCACTGGGCATTCCTGCCTGGAAGTGGGAGGACGTGAGCATGGATTTCATCGTCGGTTTACCCACCACCTTACAGAAACATGATTCTGTGTGGGTGATCGTCGATCGGCTCACCAAAGTTGCCCATTTCATCCCGGTCAACACCAACTATAACGCCAAGAAGTACGCTGAACTGTACATCTCACGGATCCTATGCTTATACGGCGTACCCCGTACCATCGTGTCGGACCGGGGCACTTTATTTGTGTCCCGTTTTTGGGAGCAGCTACACGCTGCCCTGGGGACGAAGCTGATCCGTAGTTCAGCCTACCACCCGCAGACGGATGGGCAAACGGAGCGGGTAAATCAAATCCTAGAAGACATGCTACGAGCTTGCGCTATCGACCACGGCAAGAATTGGGATGATCACTTGCCATTAGCCGAGTTCTCGTACAACAATGGGTACCAAGCCAGCATCAAGATGGCGCCCTACGAGGCGCTATACGGCAGGAGATGCCGCACACCACTGAACTGGTGTGAATCTGGCGAGAGGGTTACCTTCGGGATTGATCTTGTCAACAACGCGGAAGAAAAGGTTCGATTAATTCAAGCGAACCTAAAAGCCGCTCAATCCCGACAGAAACAGTATGCGGACCGGAGGAGGCGCCCATTACAATTCGAAGTTGGAGATCACGTATACCTACGAGTGTCTCCAATGAAGGGCGTAAACAGATTTGGGGTGAGAGGTAAGTTAGCACCCCGATTCATCGGTCCATTCCAGATTACCGAAAGATGTGGATCGGTGGCATACCGGCTAAGATTACCAGAAGCACTTTCCGGTGTGCACGACGTCTTTCACATTTCCCAGCTGAGGAAGTGTCTCAAGCTATCAACTACCGTTCAGCTGGAAGACATTGAAGAACTGCAACCGGATCTCACCTATCGGGAGGAACCGGTGCAGATTATTGATGAAAAGGCCCGAACCACACGCAACCGTACGTTGTGGTTCTACAAGGTTCTATGGAGTAATCACTCCATGAACGAAGCGACATGGGAGAGCGAAGAATTCCTTCGCACTAACTACCCCGACTTTTTCACGTCGCATATTCGGTAATTTTCCACCGTCCTCTCTCTCATTTCACCTTATAATCTCGGGACGAGATTCTTTTAAGGGGGGAGGAATGTAAGGGCCTCAGTTTTTGACACTCATTTGCAGTGTTCATCACCACACCACACACCTCATTTGAGGAAGAATGATGAACACAAATAAAGAGCAAGTAACAATTATCAACATGCTCATTAGGGAACAAACTCACACATTGCAAAAGTGGTACTTCCCACATGTGATATAGATGGGCTGGACATATGAAAACTCCTACACTTTGCTAAGGATGTCCATGCCAAGTTCCACCCAAATTCAAAACCTTTTTGAGGTCATTTTGGGTATAGTTAGGAAGAGGGCAGTTTGAAACCATATTCAAATTCAAACTGTTTTCACCCACTGAATTTAAAAGTGGAAGGCATATTCTTGCTCAGCACATTTTTGTGAGCTCACACACCAATTTTCACTCCATTTGGAGTTGATCTTGACATGAGCTAAGGGGGAGAAATTCAAACTTTATTTGAATTTCAAACTGCACTTGTGCTGAAATTCATTCAAACCAAACCTCATTTGAACTTTGATCAATTCAAATGGCTCTTGGGTGAATAATTTGAATTGCCAAGGGTAGAATAGGGTTCACTGTTTACCACAGCTGTTAGGAATAAATTTCAGAGGTTAAAAGAGAAGTGGGACCCACATGTCAGCCTCAGCCTCAAAGCAAACCGACTGAACCACAGTTCAGTCGGTTCCCGGCAGCTGTGCGCGCGCGCCACCGAAGGGGGCAGCCGGCGCCAGCTCCTGCTGCGTGCCCCAAGCCGGAGACCAGCCGGCCGGGCTATTTATTCCCTCCCCGGCGTGCTTCAGTCACCATTTCCCCGAGCTACCGACGTGCGCGACTGCTTTTCCCACTGCCATCGCCGCCGCTCGAGTTCCTGCTTGATCAAGCCGATCGCAGCTCCTTCTTTCCGTTCCAAGGTCCCAGCAAGGTACTAGCAACCATCCTCCATCCTTCCCATTGATAGAAATCGATTGAAACCGAGTGATATCGGCTGTGCCGAAAGATCAAACTCGGAACTGGAAACCGCCGCACCTCGGGCTCTCGTGGACAGCCCAACCTGGGCGTTGTCACGCCCGAGCCAAGGCATCCTTGGACGCGCAGGTGACCGGTGCTGCTCATCCCCGAGCCACAGCTCGAGTGGTTGCTCACCGGCGGCGAATTTCCACTTTTCCCCTTTCTGTGTACAGAACGACCCTCGGGTACGATTCTGTTTAATTCGTGCTCTAGAAAGGATTAGAGGGCCTCAGGCCACTCCCACACGAACTAGACACGGTGACGCACAAGTTGCCTTCACAACTCTGGGCCGGAGAACCTCTGTGCCCGGCGTAATTCAAGGTCTACTAATGGCGGAACGAACGGGGGGTATCGGGCGCACGGTGAGGACCTATTTCGGGCCTTCCCCGAGCTGCCCCGAGTTCATGTCGACCTTCTCTGAGGTCCACTGATGCTCCCCGACCGATTTCCCAAGTAGCTGAGGTACTAGGAGAGTCAGCCGACATGGCCGAAGTCGTTCCGATATGGCGGCTCGTCGCCGACCATGCTCCGGCCGTTGTCATGAGCAGCTGACCCTCGGATCATGTTCCCCAAGTAAAAGTAGGCAGGGGCGGCCAGAATCAAGAAGTTTGGAGCGGTACAGCAGCCAGCGGCGAGCTCTCCGGCGAGGTCCCTCGGCGGCGGAGCGCGGGTGTCGCGAGGTTGAAGAAGGGGGTGGACCCCAGCTGTCAGCGGCCGATATTTTGAATCGGGATCCGGCTGCGGCCGGGATCGGGTGTGCTGGCGCGCAAAAGCCTTGTGGGCCGCGGTGTGCTGTCGCTTCGGCGTGCGACGCGTGTCCCCTGGGCCCACGCGCGAGTTTAAACTTTTCCCCGATTTTCAGATTTCCTTCAAACTTCAAATCCTTATAACTTTGGCTAGAAAGCTCCAAATTGAGTGAACCAAATTTTGCTGGATTCAGCTCTCTGAGTACTTTCCAGAAAATCAAGTTTCACTTCGTGAAATTCCCTAATTCTCCAGAATTAATTCCTTAATGTTTAAACTGTTAGGAATTTTAACTGGAGAATCCTTTGGCGGAAAATCCTGAAATTTTGCTGAGATGTTCACCAAAATATCCTTGAACTACCATAAAAATTTCAGATCCATTTGAGCTCATTTAGTCCACCTAATGGTGTGATTAGTAAAACTGTTCCAGAGAAAATAGAAAATGTTCAGAAACATTTTCAGGATTTTCTCTGAAATTGTTTAGCTCATATCTTTAGTTAGAGACTTCCAGATTAAGTGAGACCAACTCCATTAGAACCCTCTGAAAATCTAGTTTTCAGAAAGTCATAGTTTGTCTCATGAAAATCCCTAGAACACCCTAAGGGTTCCAATTAAGGTCAAGGACATAATTATTGTGGAGGGCTCAAATGAGCTTTGCTGCAACTAAAACTTGACCAAGTCTTTGTTTAGGTTGTAACCAAGCCACAGTAAAAGTTTCACAGTCATTAGGTCTGTCTAGTAAGGGTTATAGGCTTCACAACTTCAAAGTTAATACAAAGGCCTCTAAATTAATACATACATTATTCTTATCATGTAGTCGCTAAGATCGAGGAGGAACCCGAAGTCCTAGACTTCGTTACTCCGGAGGAACAGCTAGCCTACGACCAAGAGCAGCAAGGCAAGCCCCGGTTTGCATTAACCTTTTTACAAATTTTTATTGTTTTGAGCACATACTTGTTTCCTTTGTTCTGTGCATTAGAGTCTTGTTTGGAAATCCAACTGCATGGCCAAGAAAACCACGGGTTGGGTTTAGGATTGAAAACCCCGTTAGCCACTGCATTGCTAGGATAGAGTAGGATTCGGTACAAGTCGAGTAGTTGGAACTACTCGCGAGAATAGGCTAGAGGCACATTGCTCGGGTAGAGATAGCACATGAAACACATGGCAAGAAAATGAGACCGAGCGGAGAGTAAGGGCAGCAGGACTTTGGGGCCTGTGTGCTGTAGCTCCGCTTGTGTCGATTGAGGACCGAGCCGTGTGCGGGCCTGTTGAACAAGCTAGAACAGTACCGAAGACCTACCGGCTATATGGGAACCGGGAAACTGATGTAACTCGGGTAGCTGGGTGTTGAGGCATTGCCCGTCGTTCAGAGGGTAGGTTGAGAGCTCGAGGTGTAAATCAGCTGGCGGCACAGAGATGCGCGTGCAGGGACCTCTTGCTCGGGACGATGGGACCGGTTCAATATTTGGCTAACGGGTGAAAGGTAGTCGCGTACGGCGTCCGTGATGGTTGTTGTAGGCAACATCGAGTACGGGCGTACGTGACGGGTTATTCGGGTAACCCTGCAGGTGTAAATCGATTATAATCGCCGTCCCTCGCGGTCAGTGAGTACCACTTGTTCACTGTACCGTGACGTAGAAAGAACAGGCTAGTTACATGTTAAAATGTTGCTGATTGAAAGTTGGATATTGATTGTTAATGATATGTTGTAGCTTAGTGCTAACTAAAGTTCTTTTCAACTTTGGGCAAAGTACATGAGAGAAATGCGTTTCTTGTTTGATTGCGGCTCTCTCATGTGCCTTAGCATAAAGTTCTCCACAACCTGCTGCTAAAACTTGAAAGTAAGGTTCTACTAATTAGGCGAGTCCTTGCAAATGATTTTTTTTACCTCATGCAACCCATCACCCTCATGTAGAAGTTCCATGTTTAGGTGAGACGGGTCAGACTTGCTGAGCCTTCGTGCTCACTGCTTGTGTTTGAAGCTTTTGCAGGGTTCTATGAGGAAGGGACTCCCGAAGAGGAGACGGAACCCCAGGAGGGGAACCCCGTCGAGTGGGAGTCGTGCACGCCGCAGAGTTAGTGTGCGTGTGTGCTAGCAAGGACACGTTCGAGGGCTGAACGTGCACTTGATGCTTAGTCTACGCCCGCGAGTGTGGACTAAACTTATTTTGATGTAAACATGTTAATAAACTTGTTTATGTATTAAAGCTTCCGCTTCCGCTTTGTACCTTTGACGTGTGTTATACGGTGTTGTGCAACGCAGCACCCCTCAGCGTGATCCTGGCTCGACAGGACCAGTGGGGTCGTGTCATTCATCATCCTCTAATCATGAATAAGTTCAAGCCGCTCTTGACCGTGAGCACGACTGTCATGATATTTTTGACTCTGCAGAGTTTGCACCACCGTACCCACATGTAGTGATTTCATCCCCCGTTGCCGGGTGGACTAGAAAAACCTCCGTTATGCCAGTGGCCGCGAACCATGTTCACACTTCCGAGGTGTGTAGCCAGGAGATCACTACGAGGCCTTTACAAAGGGATTCTCGACGAGTGTGGGCCCGCTGAGGTTTCAACCCTAACAGCATCCAGGAGGCTCCAACCCCCGCTGAAGTGGCCCCCTCTTGAGCCTTGCGGTTCATATGGTAGTCCAGCTGACACCTATTCCCCGCACCATCCAAACACCCATACTATGCCGGAGATACACCTAATTAATTGGCCAAGCTGCCCCATCTCAGCATGTGGTTGGCACGGTAAAGCTTGGTTACATGATCCATGAACCGGTCCTTAGGATCCAGGCAAGCACTAAACACAAACCCGTGTCTCGTGCACACAGCACCAACCAAAGCATCCAACTTGCCTAGATCCCTATCTCTACATAATTCATAATAATCCATTCAAAGGTAAAGTAATCAAGGTGATGATCTCATATCCCATTTATCCCATTCTAAGCATGGCTAAGCATGAGTAGTATAAATGAATGACATAATAAAATAACTCCCAACCCAGGCTACAAGGAAGCAAGATAATGAAAATCTAGGGAAACTTCCTAGCATGGATGTCATATTCCAAATTGACAATGCAATTAAATTCTAACTATACATGCTAGTATAGGATCAAAGTGGTCAAGGACACTTGCCTTCTTCCTGCTGCTCTGGGAATTGAAAGTCTTGGTCTTGGAAGGTGAGAACCGGCTCTGGAGCTGGTTCTACTCATACCAATACACATAGCAAAAGAAAACAACATTCCATGAGAAATCATCCACACATACACTCATGCAAGTCATACATACATACACATTTAAAGTCATACACATAATTAAATTTTGTGTTTACCCTAGATAGGTTGCTCCTAAGCATGCATGCACTTTTAAATATGTAGGTTATTTCTAACTTTAATATTCAGATTTCCATATGTACACTAAGTCTAGATTTTCAATTTGCACTATTTCCTACATTGAATATCAACCTTCTTACTTTCCAACTTGCATAAAATATATATTCCAACTCAAAAATGGTTTTCAAGTCTTCTACATTATCTTAAACCTGAAGTTTTGATTTTAGGGGCCTCATATGCCATTTACTAATTATGTATAACTATTTTCCTATATTTTCAGATTTATTTTCCTATGCATAAAATTCAATTTCAGCATTAAAGCAGCAAAATACATCACCTACACAGAATATATTTTGCTTAAAATGTCAAACATAATATCTATTGGCTTCCTATTTGTTGGGATTAATTTAGATATATCTTTACCTATATTTCAGAATTATTTCTATTCCCAAAAATGAATTTCAGAATTTAAAACAGCAAAATAAACCCCTCTACCTATTATCTATTGCTCAACCACCAAAACAGAGTGTTCAGAAATTTTCCTATGGTTAGCAAATATTTTGTGATTCATTTTTGTGCAAATTTGGCTGTTGTAACTAATTTAATATAAATTTCTAAGTCTAGATTCCATTCCTTTTATTTTGTTTCAGGTCTACAATTCCTTTTCTTATTAAACAGGGCCCTAAACTATTTTCCTAATCCCTATTATGAGTGGCTAACCCTTAATCACAGAGCTAATCCCCCTCTAAAATGAATACAGGGTTAATTTCAATTTTATATACTCAAAATTCCTAAATACATAAAGTTCTAGGGCCTAAAACAGAAGTTTACATGCCTATGCACAATTTCTAGGAAGCCTAGGGGGTAGAACCAAAGAATCCAGGGGCTAGACTCAATTTTCCCGCAACTCCAAGGGGTAGCGCGTAAGAGTGCCGGCGTTTATAACGTGGGGCTGATGTGGGTCGTCCGATTCTAAATGAAGGGTTGAGATTATATCGCGAAGGGGTACGCAGGGTTTCTGTCATGCGCCACACGATTTAAAATAGACAGCCCACAAGGGGCCACATCGCTCCTGGCCGGAGCCCGCTCATGCGGGCGGCGGCGCATGGCGGCAGAGGCGCGATCTCGCTGGCGTGGTCGCCAATCTTCGCCGACACACATTAACACTCAGATGTTTTGGTAGAATTCGACAGAGGGGGAATGGGGGAGCTCACCAGTGAGGTTTTCTTGACCCCGAAGTGGCCGGAATCTGCTCGGCGACGATGTCCGAGGGTGGAGCTCGGCGGTGCTCTTCGAAGCGGCGGTCAGAGCGCGACACACGGTGTTTCTTTCACCTGCAAGATCCCCCGACGGCGGCGGAGCACGCTACACCCGTTAGATCCATGAAATGGAGAAAGATCCGCAAAGAATCGGCGGTGGGGAGCTCGGTTCTCACTGGGAATGGAACTGGAGCAGCGTGGGAAAACCGATGGTATTTTTCCGCGTTTAAATGGATGAGGGAGGGCGGCGGGGTCGGTTGAGGCCGTGTGGAACCGAGTGGGCTGGAGATCATGGCTTGAGTGTGCGGAATTCGGAGAGGAGGCACGATCGGTTGCTCGGCGGGAAAAATGTAGGCGGTTGGGGGAGTGCGGCGGAAGGAGATGATAGGCGGGGCCCGCACGGCAGTGAGAGGGGGAGGGGGAAAAGGGCTGCGGGCTGCTGGGCCGGTTTGGTGGGTTTCAACCCAGTGGCCGTTTTCCTTTTTCTATTCCTTTTTCTTTTCTGTTTTTGCTTCGAATTTGAATTCCGATTTGAATTTGAATTCTTCTCCAACATGCATCACATCCACTTTATTTGAATTTGCCTTTGCCACATTTTAGGGGTGTTACAACTCTACCCCCTTAAAAGAAATCTTGTCCTCGAGATTGGTGACCCTAGGGAAATAGATCCGGAAACTGTGCCTTGATTTCGTCTTCTCGCTCCCATGTGGCTTGTTCTTCCGGGTGATGTTTCCATTGTACTTTGCACATTCGGATTCTTTTTTCCTTGTGATGCGTTCCATCGTCTCCAGAATCTTGAGTGGCTGTTCGGCATACGAAAGGTCTTCTCGGACGTCTACCTCATTCATGGGTAGCCTCTCCTCGGGTGTCCTTTAGCACTTCTTGAGTTGTGACACATGGAACACATCGTGCACATCTAATAGGTGAGCCGGTAGTTCCAACTGATATGCCACTTCGCCCTTCCACTCAAGGATCTGGAAAGGTCCAATGTACCGAGGTGATAACTTCCCTTTCACTTTGAACCGACGAAGCCCTCTGATAGGAGACACCTTGAGATAGACGTAGTCCCCTACGTTGAAAGTGAGTTCTCTTCTTTGTATATCAGCATAGCTCTTTTGTCTGGTCTGGGCTATTCTCAAGTTGTTGCGGATTTCCCTCACTTTCGCCTCGGCTTCTTGTAGTACCTCGGGCCCAAATATCTTGCTTTCCCTAGTTTGATTCCAAAACAATGGAGTTCTGCACTTCCTCCTATATAGTGCCTCAAAGGGTGACATCTTCATACTAACCTGGTAGCTGTTGTTATAGGAAAATTCAGCATAGGGTAGGTTCTTGTCCCAACTCCTATTGTTTTTGATGCACAAGCCCTCAGCATGTCCTCGAGGATCTGATTGGTTCTTTCGGTTTGCCCGTCAGTCTGTGGATGGTACGCAGAACTGAAATTCAAATGAGTCCCCATGGTTTCATGTAATTTCTACCGGAACCTTGAGGTGAACTGTGTCCCTCGATCTGACACTATCTTCTTTGGCACCCCATGAAAACACACAATCCTTGACATGTACAATTCTGCCAACTTGGATCCGCTGTAGCTTTCTTTCACAGGGATGAAATGAGCTACCTTGGTCAGCCTATCTATTATAACCCATATCGAATCATATCCTGATTGGGTCCTAGGTAGTCCCACTATGAAGTCCATGCCTATTTCTTCCCATTTCCATTCGGGTACTTTGAG
Source organism: Neostapfia colusana (assembly GCA_030760725.1). Lineage (NCBI taxonomy): Eukaryota > Viridiplantae > Streptophyta > Magnoliopsida > Poales > Poaceae > Neostapfia > Neostapfia colusana. The sequence goes on from JASWHV010000016.1 coordinate 65,738,493, forward strand.
TGGTTGCAATAGTCCGGCGGGTTGTTGATGTTCTGCTTTTACTAGCTGACATGTGTCACATAGGGCGACATGTTCCGCGACATCTCGCTTCATGCCATACCACCAATATCTGCTTTTGAGGTCATGATACATCTTCGTACTCCCAGGATGAATGGAATAGTCAGAATCATGAGCCTCTCTCAGAATTAGCTCACGGATCTCCTTTACCTCTGGTACACATATTCTTTTCCCATGCCACACCGTACCTTGTTCATCCTCTCTAAACCCAGGAGCTTTATTCTCCTTGATGAGTCTTCTGATTTCTTGTATTTTCTCGTCATCCTTCTAACCATTGCGTATGTCTTACTCCAATGTGGAGTCCACTTCCATGGCGATGGCCTCACCATTATTCACCAGGCATAGATTGAGTTTTGCAAATTCCTCAATTCCGTAGGCGTGTTGCTTAAGCTCATCATGTTGACATGCACCTTCCGGCTTAAAGCATCTACCACGACGTTCGCTTTCCTGGGATGATAGTTGATACCCACATCAAAGTCATTGATTAGCTCTAACCATCTCCTTTGTCTGAGGTTGAGATCTGGCTGTATGAAAATGTACTATAGACTTTTATGATATGTATATATCTCCGTCCTTTTTCCCATCTAGTAATGCCTCTAAAGCTTCAATGCGTGGACCACTGCGGCTAGCTCTAGGTCATTTGTAGGATATTTCTTCTCGTGTTTTTGAAGCTGCCTGGAGGCATATGCAACAACATGTCCCTCTTGCATGAGAACACATCGCAATCCGTGTCCAGAAGCATCACAATATACCGAAAAATTTCTCTGCATGTCTGGCATAACTAGCACTGGGGCCGTTGTTAATCTTTTCTTCAGCTCTTGGAAGCTTGCCTCACACTCCGGGGTCCACGTGAATGTGATTCCCTTATCTAGCAATTTGGCGAGGGGTCTTGAGATCTTGGAGAAGCCCTCAATGTACCGTTGATAGTATCAAGCCAAGCCTAAGAAGCTCCGGATCTCCCCGACATTTTCAGGGGTCTTCCACTTCTGCACATCTGCGATCTTAGTGGGGTCCACGGAAATTCCTCCTTCAGAGATTATATGTCCCAAAAAGGGGACTCTCTTCAGCCAGAACTCACATTTGCTTAGCTTGGCATATAGTTGGTGCTCTCTCAATTTTTGCAACACCAGCCTTAGATGCTTCTCATGTTCTTCTTCATCTTTGGAGAAGACAAGAATGTCATCAATGAAAACCACCACAAACTTGTCCAAATATTCCATAAATACCTTGTTCATGAGGTACATGAAGTACGCCGGGGCATTAGTTAGCCCGAACGGCATGACGGTGTATTCATACAGTCCATACCTAGATACGAAAGCTGTCTTGGGAATGTCGGTTGGCATTATCTTCAATTGGTGATATCCCGATCTGAGATCAATTTTCGAGAACACACAAGCTCCTCTCAACTGATCAAATAAGTCTTCAATGCGAGGTAACAGATACTTGTTCTTGATGGTTACCTCATTCAATGCACGATAATCTACGCATAGCCTTTTGAGTTCCATCCTTCTTGGGCACAAATATCACCGGAGCTCCCCTAGCAAGGAACTAGGACGAATATACCCTTTCTCCGTCAATTCCCGTATATGTTCTTTGAGCTCTTCTAGTTGTTTGGAATCCATCCGGTAAGGCCTCTTGCATATTGGGACGGTTCCAGGCATTAGTTCAATCGTGAACTCCACTTCACGATCTGGGGGCATACTTGGCAACTCTTCAGGAAAAACATCGGGATATTCCTTGATGACCCTTATTTCTTCCAATTCCACTTCCACTTGATTGAGTTTAATGTCCCTCCTAGGTTCTTGGATAGCTATGAATTTCACTTTGGTGCCGCTAGTGCGAGTTAGTTCCACCATTCTAGTAGAACAATGGATAATGCCTTTATGCTTGGTTAACCAATCCATACCCAAAATAATAGCTATCCCTTGCGAGTTAATCACTATGAGGTTTGCAGTAAGTACTACCCCATTAATGTCTAGATTCACTTTGGGGCACACTTGTCTTGTTCTTATTTCTCCCCCTGGAGAGTTCACTGCTAATATATGATTCATTTGTGTTGTTGCTAGATCATGCTTCTTAACAAATCCTTGAGCAATGAACGAGTGGGTAGCACCAGAATCGAACAAAATGGTTGCAATGTGTAAACTTGTAGGGAACTTACCAATCACCACATCAGGTGCCTCTTGCGCTTCTTCCATGGTCATGTGGTTCACCCGTCCCCGCATCATGTTCTGCTGTTGTGGCTGCATTGGCTTCTTCTTTGGGCACTTGTGAGCGTAGTGCCCCACTTCACCGCAGTTAAAGCATTTCACCTCATCCTTACATGCCTGACCTTTGTTGTCCTTGGGTGGGTTCTGTGACCCTTGTCCTGCTGGTCGAGGTGGATAAGCGGGACGTGGCTGCTGCTGAAACTGACGCTGTGGCTGTACTTGTGCTGATGGAGGCCTGAAGTTTGGGTTGTAACCTCTCGGTGTTGAGTATGGTACCACAGCACGGCTCACCTGCCCTGCGGGCTGCTGCATAAGACGGGGGTGTGTATTGCTGCTTGACGCTTGGTGCGACCATCCCATCTTCCTCTTGTGTTCATTCTCTGAGGCCTTCATCTTCCTGTCCACTATAAATGCCCTGTCCACCATCTTTTGGAAGCTTTCATATTCGTTGGATGACATTGCACATTGCATTTCCATGGTGAGCCCTTCCATAAAGCAGTCTTGTTTCTGCTCATCAGTTTCAATGTCCCGTGGTGCGTAACGGGACAGTTGGGTGAACTTGGTGAGGTACTCCCTCACCGTCATGTTGCCTTGTTGCAGCCCAAGGAACTCTTTCCTCTTGTTCTTGAGTTCTCCCCTTGGTATGTAGTGGTTGCGGAAGCTGCACTTGAACTCCTCCCACGTTATGTTCTCGGAGTCGTGGTGGGCTGCCACATAAGCGGTCCACCAATCAGCAGCGGGTCCATTCAATTGATGAGATGCAAACAGTACCCTCTCATATCCTTGGCATTGTATGATCCTCATCTTGTTCTCAATGGTCTTGAGCTAATCATCTGCCTCCAGGGGTTCAGCAGCACTTGCAAACTTCGGGGGTGAGTTAATAGAAACTCACTCAACCTTGGTTGACGTTGTGCAGCCTGTGGGGGTGGAGCTTGGTGTAAGTTAGCCACCACTTGAGTCAAATTATGGATGAGCTGATTTTGATTGTTGATCATTTGGTAGATAGGATCATGTAACACCCCAAATTTTGATTCAAAACTCTAAACCATGCTCAGGGGCGAATTTAAAAATTTTTGGACGTGTTGCATGTTTTGCAAAAATTCAAATTCAAACTGGAATTCAAATTAGACTCAAAACAGAAAAGAAATGGAAAAAGAAAAAGAAAAACGGGAAAAAAACCGGCCAGTGGGCCGAAACCCGCCAGCCGGCCCAGCTTCCCCGCGCCAGCCCGCCCCCGCGCGCGCCGCGCTCCCTCTCACAGACGGGTGGGACCCGCCTGTCATCCCTAACCCCGCGACCCCGGACTTTTCCCCGAGCGCGCGCGATCTTAACCGATCGGGAAACCCGTCCCGCAGCCCGAATTCCGGCCCCAGAGGACTCCAACTCGATCACAACAGACCCACCGCCCTCCCCCGGCTATAAAAACCCCAGCCCCGATCAGTTTTTCCCACGCGATCGCCGATTTTCACTCCGGTGAGCACCGAGACTTCGCCGGTGAATTCTGGCCGATCTAAGCTCGGAAACTCTGATCTAACTCGCTGGTCTTGATCCACCGCCTCCGGGGAACTTTGCAGGTGCAGAAAACCCGAAGACTTACGGTGTAAATCCAGCGCCGACGAGCTTCGCCGTGGTTTTGCCTCGGACCTCGCCGCCGATCACTTTCCAGGACCCCCGAGCTCGAGAAAACCCCCGAGGTGAGATCCCTGACCTCCCCTCTACCGATCTATGCCATAAGATCACAGTTCTAGGTAGAATTCTCGCGGATCCGAAACTTTCCGGCGAGATCGCCGCTTCCCGCCGCCGTGCGCCACCGGCAGCGCCGCCCGCGCTCGATCGAAGCGACGTGGCCGCTTGTGCGCCGTTTATATTAAATCGCACGGTAGACTTTAAAACCCCGCGTACCGGTTCGATCTTATAATCTCAGCCGTCGGTTTAAAATCGGACGGACCACGTCAACCCCGCATTATAAAGACTGGAATTCTTACGTGCTACCCCCTGGGGTTCTCTGGAATTGAGAGCTAGCCCCGGAAACTTCAGATCTAGCCCCTGGAACTCCAGAAAATCATGTAAATTCATTTAAAAATCAGTTTTAGCCCCTGGACTTAATAGAAATTAGGAAAAACACCTCTGATAAATGTAGCTAGACCCCTGGAAATTATAAAAATAATATTATAGACCCTGTAATGGGGTGAGTTCATTATTTTAACCCTGTTTAGTAATTAATTTAGAAAATTGAATATGTAACTAGTGTTTAAAAAATTAAAAAGTGGGACAAACATGTTGTCAAAATTAAGTTAAAGACTTTCTCAGTGTTTAGAAAACTTTGGAGTGAGATAAAAACATATTTTGACAGAATTGAATCTGTTTAATTTATTATTCACATTTAGGGACACATTTTTAAGTAAAGAATAGTTATAGAAAATAGGTAAAATAATTATAAAATAGTTTACATCAGAGGCAAAGGTCAAAATATGCTATTAAATTATTTAGGACCAGAACCTATTCTGTTTAGATGATGTGTATTACTAATTTCATAATAAAATACACATTTATGCATAGGAGAATAAATCTGAAAATATAGCAACTAGCAAATGATAAATGGAGTTTCTAAAATACAAAGAATTCAGTTTAGGGTTGGTAGAAATTCTGAAGGCACATATGGAGAAGAAAAATACTTTTCATACATACTTGGTAGTGAAAAGGTGTAGTAGCTTAATATAAGGAATTTATTTAAAACTGAAACACACACATATATATATATAGTATGTAAGTATAAATATGAACACCAAAGTAGGAATCATGTACATATAAATAAAAGTGTATGTAAGCCACAGATCAACACACACAGAGTAACCACAACACATATAATGGTGAATGAACTTCATAAATATGAATGTGTGGTTTGTATGAAGTGGAAGTGTGATCTATGTCTTATGGATTGTTGTTTTTCTTTTGCTATGTGTGATGGTATGAAGTAGAACCTGTTCAAGAGCAAGTTATTCCTTTCCAAGATCAGGACTACCAATTTCAAAAGCAGCAAGGAGGAGGCAAGTGTCCTTGACCACTTTGATCCTATGCTAGGATGTGTAGATAGAATTATTTGCATTGTCAAATGAAATATGAAACCCATGCTAGGAAAGTTTCCCTAGAATTGCATTACCTTGTTTTCTTGTAGCTTGGGTTGGGATTTGATTTACCATGTCATTTATTTCCATGCATATGCTTAGCCATGCTTAGAATGGGATATTTGGGACATGATATCATCAGTTTATATTACCATACTCTTGAATGAGACATTGTGAGTTATGTAGAGGTAGGGATCAAGGCAAGTTGGATGTTTTGGTTGTGTGCTGGGTGCACGAGACTTGGGTTTGTGTTTAGTACTTGCCTGGATCCTAAGGACCAGTTCATGGAGCATGTAACCCGGCTTTACAGTGCCAACCACATGCTGAGATGGGGCAGCTTGGCCAATTAATTAGGTGTATCCCCGGCGTAGTATGGGTGTGTTGGATGGTGCGGGGAGTAGGTGTCAGCTGGACTACCATATGAACCGCAAGGCTCAAGAGGGGGCCACTGCAGCGGGGTTGGAGCCTCTTGTATGATGTTAGGGGTGAAACCTCAGTGGGCCCACGCTCGTCGGGAATCCCTTTGTAAAGGCTTTGTAGTGATCTCCTGGCTGCACACTTGGGAAGTGTGAATGTGGAACGTAGCCACTGGCATAATGGAGGTTCTTTTAGTCCACCCGGCAACGGGGGATGAAATCACTACATGTGGGTACAGTGGTACAAACTCTGCAGAGTCAAAACTGTCTTGACAGCCGTGCTCACGGTTAAGAGCGGCCTGGACTTATTCATGATTAGAGGATTGATGGTTTTGGAAGTTAAGCGGGGAGGTTAACATTGGAAATGATGTTATGGTTATTGGATTATGATGATGGGATGGGAGATTGGGACCATTTCACCTGTGTAGTAATGTAAGTGCTTAATAAGCTAAGGTGATAGGTATTAATTGCGTAGTGCTTTAACCATGAGTTCAACATCTCCTTGTTCTAGCCATGCATGATATAATTTTCCCACACTTGCTGAGTACCATTGGTACTCAACCTTGCATATTTGTTGGTTTATATTGCTGCTCAGGTCAAGATAATGAGGTGGTGTATAATGACCAAGATTTTGGACCCGAGGAAGGTTTTTAGGTTCATGAAGACCCCCGGGCAATGCCTGTGATGGAGCCCTAAAAGAATAATATTCCGCTGCTAGTTTATTTACTTGTGATGAAGCATTAGTGTCCATTGAGACATTTGCGATGTAAGACTTATTTATATTCGACACCTGGCTTGTAATAAATGATGCTTCACTATTTGTCATCACATGTATGAGAAAATGATCTTGGCATACATGTGATATTCACTTGGTTGTTTCTTCGGAAAAACCGGGTGTGACAGAGGTGGTATCAGAGCCAAGGTTGCCCGTAGGAACGTGGACCTAGGTAGAAATGGACGTAGTTAAGGGCCCTATTTTCTTAAAAACTATTTTCCAAGGTGTGGGTGGAAAAGTGTTATTAAAGGAGTCATTTTCTTCATCTTACCCCAACTTTCATTCAAAATAGGATTTTTATTTGAGAATTTATCTAACCTAATTTTAAATTCTTTTGTTTTAGATGGTTCGCATGATTCGCACCGCTCGTAAGTCCAAAGGAGGGAGAGTTCCCGTAGTTGCCCTTGCCGGAAGAGAGGAGAGTCGTCCAGTGACGTACCTTTCCTACGGATTGGCAGTAGGAGATTTGTTGCGCCGTCTTCGACGTATGCTCGAAGCCGCCGGCAATACGGGCAAGCTGATCATCCACTATAACTCCACCAGGACCATCCGTGAGAAGAGGGAAGAATGGAGTTCGGAGATGAGGATTATACACGAGAATCAGCTACTTAAGATTCACCACTCTCCAGCTTGTCGAGCAACACAAGTTGACGCGGAGAAAGATGTCACCTGGGAGGCCATCACCTGCCAGAGTCACATCTATCGTCGCCACTTGGACAAAACTGAGTATATGTATGTCCTCCAATGTGAGAGTGGTACTACGGAGTACAAGTACCCACCGGTGCAGCAAGGGACTTCCCATGAGCACATGGACTTGTGCTTGGAGGATGCTGCTATGCTCAGCACTCGACTGCAGGAGTGTCAACAAGAGCTTCAGGATGTCCGAGACACCCTGAAGGAAACGGAGGCGTTGCTGCGAGCTTGCTTAAAGGCGAGAGAAAGAGGAGATGGGAATGAACTGTGTGTCACTGTGAGTGATCCATGGACTCCTGACTCCCCGGATCGCCGAGCGATCAGGCGTCGTCGCACTTCTCCACCAGCAGCCTCCCCACCCAAAGCAGAGTCACAAGGTAGCCGAAATGAGGAGGAAGATCCCGAGGAGCCAGCTCAAGAGGACGAGTAGTGTAGAGTCTTTCCCCTATCTAGCAAGAGGTCGAGTAGTCGAGTCGTTACGTAGTTAATGGTGTGATAATGCTTGGTGTGTGACGTGAGTTGTGGAAGCCATGAGTGATTGTCCACAGCCTCGTCTTCAGATTGTTTTGCTTTGGTGTGTGAACCCACAGGAAATAATAGTGCATTTATTTGATGTGAGATATGAACCCTCGTAAAAGCATAACAAAGCCTCAACACTTCAAAGTACAAACAAATGAAAGTAGTAAGATGAGGCTAAATGATTTCAAATTGACATTGGTTGATTCTGCCAGATGGCCGGAAGAGGAAAAGGACGTGCTGCCAACCCCGCCAACAACAACGATGAGGCATGCAACCCTCATCTTTCTGGAGGCCAGGACAGGGGTGGTCGCCGTGAAGAAGTTGACCCTCTCCACCAAATGCTGGAGAATCAAAATCAGCTTATCCAGAACTTGACTCAAGTGGTGGCCAACTTGCATCAAGTTCCACCTCCACAAGCTGCACCACGCCAACCAAGGTTGAGCGAGTTTCTAGGAACTCAACCTCCAAAGTTTGCAAGTGCTGCTGAACCTCTGGAGGCAGATGATTGGCTGAAGACCATTGAAAGTAAGATGAGGATAATACAATGCCAAGGGTATGAGAGGGTGCTGTTTGCCTCTCATCAATTGCAGGGGCCTGCTGCTGATTGGTGGACCGCCTACGTGGCCGCCCATCATGACCCTGAGAACATCACTTGGGAAGAGTTCAAGCGTAGCTTCCGCAACCATTACATCCCAAGAGGTGAACTCAAAAACAAGAGGAAGGAATTTTTGGGACTGCAGCAGGGAAACATGACTGTGAGGGAATACCTCACTAAATTTACTCAACTATCCCGTTATGCTCCACGAGACATAGAGACTGATGAGCAGAAACAAGATTGTTTCGTGGAAGGACTTACCGCAGAGATGCAGTGTGCAATGTCTTCCAATGAGTATGAAAGCTTTCAAAAGATGGTGGACAGAGCATTTGTGGTAGAAAGGAAGCTAAAGGCCCTGGAAAATGAGAATAAGAGGAAGGCTGGGTGGTCACATCAGGCCTCAGGGAGCAACACCCGCCCACGTATGATGCAGCAACCTACGGGGCAGACGAGCCGTGCTGCGGTACCCTATTCAGCACCAAGAGGGTACAACCCAAACTACAGGCCTCCTGCGGCACCAGCATAGCCGCCACGTCAGTTTGTGCAGCAGCCTCGCCCCGCATATCCACCTCGACCAGCAGTGCAAGGACCCCCAAACCAACCCCAAGACAACAAGGGCCAAGCATCTAAGATTGGGGTGCAATGTTTCAGCTGTGGTGAAGTGGGGCACTACGCCCATAAATGCCCAAAGAAGAAGCCTGCGCCGCCACAACAGCAGAATGTAGTGAGAGGACGGGTGAACCACGTCACTATGGAGGAAGCACAAGAGGCACCCGACGTGGTAGTTGGTAAGTTTCCTGCCAATTTACACCTTGCAACTCTGCTGTTTGATTCTGGTGCTACCCACTCGTTCATTGCTCAAGGGTTTGTTAAGAAGCATGACCTAGCAACCACACAAATGAACCATATGTTAGCCGTAAACTCTCCAGGTGGAGAAATAAGGACAAGACAAGTGTGTCCCAAAGTGAGCCTAGACATTAATGGGGTAGTATTTACTGCTAACCTCATAGTGATAGATTCACGAGGGATAGATATTATTTTGGGTATGGATTGGTTGACCAAACATAAAGGAATCATCCCTTGTTCGACCAGAACGGTGGAACTAACTCACCCCAGTGGTACCAGAGTGAAGTTCATAACAATACACGAGCCTAGGAGGGACATTAAATTAAATCAAGTGGAGGCGAAAGTTGAGGAAATCAGGACTATCAGGGAATATCCAGATGTTTTTCCGGAGGAATTGCCAGGAATGCCTCCCGACCGTGACGTAGAGTTCGCAATTGAGCTAGTACCGGGGACAGCCCCGATATACAAGAGACCTTATCGAATGGACTCCAAGCAGTTAGAAGAGCTCAAGGATCATTTGAGAGAATTGACGGAGAAGGGGTATATTCGCCCTAGTTCCTCACCATGGGGAGCTCCGGTGATATTTGTGCCTAAGAAAGACGGAACCCAAAGGTTATGCGTGGATTACCGTGCCTTGAATGAGGTAACCGTCAAGAACAAATACCCATTGCCCCGCATTGAAGACTTGTTCGATCAGTTGAGGGGAGCTTGTGTGTTCTCAAAAATTGATCTCAGGTCGGGGTACCACCAACTCAAGATAAGGCAATCAGATATTCCCAAGACAGCTTTCGTATCTCGGTACGGACTGTATGAATACACCGTCATGCCTTTTGGGTTAACCAATGCCCCGGCATATTTCATGTACCTCATGAACAAGGTATTCATGGAATATCTGGACAAATTTGTGGTGGTTTTCATAGATGATATTCTCGTCTTCTCCAAAGATGAAGAAGAACATGAGAAACATCTACGGTTGGTGTTACAGAGGCTGAGAGAACACCAACTATATGCCAAGTTGAGCAAGTGTGAGTTTTGGCTGAAGAGAGTTCCCTTTTTAGGACATATAATCTCGAAGGGAGGAATCTCCGTAGATCCCGCCAAAATCGAGGATATCCAGAAGTGGAAAACCCCTGAAAATGTCGGGGAAGTTCGAAGCTTTTTGGGATTGGCTGGATACTATCGACGGTTTATTGAGGGATTCTCCAAGATCTCGAGACCTCTCACCAAACTGTTGGAAAAGGGAATCACATTCACCTGGACACCACAGTGCGAGACGAGCTTTCAGGAGCTGAAGAAGAGATTGACAACAGCCCCAGTGTTGGTTATGCCAGATATGCAGAAGAATTTCACAGTGTACTGCGATGCCTCTAGAAATGGGTTGGGATGTGTTCTCATGCAAGAAGGACATGTCGTGGCATATGCATCCCGGCAGCTTCGGAAGCATGAGAAGAACTATCCTACACATGATCTAGAACTAGCTGCAGTGGTACACGCGTTGAAAATTTGGCGGCACTATTTGATGGGGAAGAGGACAGAGATATATACGGATCATAAGAGTTTGAAGTGCATATTCACACAGCCAGATCTCAATCTCCGACAAAGGAGATGGTTAGAGCTAATCAATGACTTTGATGTGGGCATCAACTATCATCCCGGAAAAGCAAACGTCGTGGCCGATGCTTTGAGTCGGAAAGTGCAGGTCAATAAGTTGAGCTTGAAGGACATGCCCGCAGAATTGAAGGACGAGGTTATAAGGCTCAATCTATGTCTAGTAAATAGTGGTGAAGCCATCGCCATGGAAGTGGACTCCACACTCGAGCAAGACATACGCGAGGGCCAAAAGAATGATGAGAAGATACAAGAGATCCGACAGCTCATCAAAGAAAATAAAGCTCCTGGTTTTAGAGAGGATGAACAATGAACGGTGTGGCACGGGAAAAGGATCTGTGTGCCAGAAGTAAAGGAGATCCGTGAATTGATTTTAAAGGAGGCTCATGATTCCGACTATTCCATTCATCCTGGGAGTACGAAGATGTACCAGGACCTCAAGAGCAGGTATTGGTGGTATGGCATGAAGCGAGATGTCGCGGAACATGTTGCCCTATGTGACACATGTCAGTTGGTGAAAGCCGAACATCAACGACCCGCGGGATTATTGCAACCACTCAAAGTACCTGAATGGAAGTGGGAAGAAATCAGCATGGATTTTGTAGTGGGATTGCCTAGGACCCAATCCGGGTATGATTCAATATGGGTCATTATTGATAGGCTAACCAAGGTAGCTCATTTCATTCCTGTGAAAGAAAGCTACAGCGGATCCAAATTGGCAGAATTGTACATGTCAAGGATTGTGTGTTACCATGGAGTGCCAAAGAAGATAGTGTCGGACCGAGGGACACAGTTCACCTCGAGGTTTTGGCAAAAGCTGCATGAAACCATGGGAACCCATCTGAACTTCAGCTCTGCCTATCATCCCCAAACTGACGGGCAGACGGAGAGAACCAATCAGATCCTTGAAGATATGTTAAGGGCATGTGCACTCAAAAACAATAGGAGTTGGGACAAGAACTTACCGTATGCGGAGTTTTCCTATAACAACAGCTATCAAGCTAGTATGAAGATGTCACCGTTTGAAGCTTTGTATGGAAGGAAGTGCAGAACTCCCCTATTTTGGAACCAAACAGGAGAAAGCAAAGTGTTTGGTCCAGAAGTGCTACAAGAAGCCGAAGCGAAGGTGAGGGAGATTCGCAACAACTTGAGGATAGCACAAACACGCCAGAAGAGTTATGCTGATGTACGAAGAAGAGAACTCGTTTTCAACGTGGGAGACTATGTTTATCTCAAGGTGTCCCCTATCAGAGGACTTCGTCGGTTCAAGGTGAAAGGGAAATTGTCACCGCGATACATCGGACCCTTTCAAGTTTTGGAAAGAAAAGGCGAAGTGGCGTACCAACTAGAGTTACCGGTTCATCTATCGGACGTGCACGATGTATTCCATGTGTCACAACTCAAGAAATGCCTGTGGACGACTGAGGAGGTGTTACCCATGAATGAAGTGGATGTAGCTGAAGATTTATCTTATGCCGAACAACCATACAAGATTTTAGATACAATGGAACGCCTCACCAGAAACAAGAGAATCCGGATGTGCAAGGTGCAGTGGAAGCATCACTCAGAAGAGGAAGCCACCTGGGAACGGGAAGATGAGCTCAAAGCACAATTTCCGGAATTGTTTTCTTAGAAACACCAATCTCGAGGACGAGATTTCTTTTAAGGGGGGTAGAGCTGTAACACCCCAAATTTTGATTCAAAACTCTAAACCATGCCCAGGGGGGAATTTAAAAATTTTTGGACGTGTTGCATGTTTTGCAAAAATTCAAATTCAAACTGGAATTCAAATTAGACTCAAAACAGAAAAGAAATGGAAAAAGAAAAAGAAAAACGGGAAAAAAACCGGCCAGTGGGCCGAAACCTGCCAGCCGGCCCAGCTTCCCCGCGCCAGCCCGCCCCCGCGCGCGCCGCGCTCCCTCTCACAGACGGGTGGGACCCGCCTGTCATCCCTAACCCCGCGACCCCGGACTTTTCCCCGAGCGCGCGCGATCTTAACCGATCGGGAAACCCGTCCCGCAGCCCGAATTCCGGCCCCAGAGGACTCCAACTCGATCACAACAGACCCACCGCCCTCCCCCGGCTATAAAAACCCCAGCCCCGATCAGTTTTTCCCACGCGATCGCCGATTTTCACTCCGGTGAGCACCGAGACTTCGCCGGTGAATTCTGGCCGATCTAAGCTCGGAAACTCTGATCTAACTCGCTGGTCTTGATCCACCGCCTCCGGGGAACTTTGCAGGTGCAGAAAACCCGAAGACTTACGGTGTAAATCCAGCGCCGACGAGCTTCGCCGTGGTTTTGCCTCGGACCTCGCCGCCGATCACTTTCCAGGACCCCCGAGCTCGAGAAAACCCCCGAGGTGAGATCCCTGACCTCCCCTCTACCGATCTATGCCATAAGATCACAGTTCTAGGTAGAATTCTCGTGGATCCGAAACTTTCCGGCGAGATCGCCGCTTCCCGCCACCGTGCGCCGCCGGCAGCGCCGCCCGCGCTCGATCGAAGCGACGTGGCCGCTTGTGCGCCGTTTATTTTAAATCGCACGGTAGACTTTAAAACCCCGCGTACCGGTTCGATCTTATAATCTCAGCCGTCGGTTTAAAATCGGACGGACCACGTCAACCCCGCATTATAAAGACTGGAATTCTTACGTGCTACCCCCTGGGGTTCTCTGGAATTGAGAGCTAGCCCCGGAAACTTCAGATCTAGCCCCTGGAACTCCAGAAAATCATGTAAATTCATTTAAAAATCAGTTTTAGCCCCTGGACTTAATAGAAATTAGGAAAAACACCTCTGATAAATGTAGCTAGACCCCTGGAAATTATAAAAATAATATTATAGACCCTGTAATGGGGTGAGTTCATTATTTTAACCCTGTTTAGTAATTAATTTAGAAAATTGAATATGTAACTAGTGTTTAAAAAATTAAAAAGTGGGACAAACATGTTGTCAAAATTAAGTTAAAGACTTTCTCAGTGTTTAGAAAACTTTGGAGTGAGATAAAAACATATTTTGACAGAATTAAATCTGTTTAATTTATTATTCACATTTAGGGACACATTTTTAAGTAAAGAATAGTTATAGAAAATAGGTAAAATAATTATAAAATAGTTTACATCAGAGGCAAAGGTCAAAATATGCTATTAAATTATTTAGGACCAGAACCTATTCTGTTTAGATGATGTGTATTACTAATTTCATAATAAAATACACATTTATGCATAGGAGAATAAATCTGAAAATATAGCAACTAGCAAATGATAAATGGAGTTTCTAAAATACAAAGAATTCAGTTTAGGGTTGGTAGAAATTCTGAAGGCACATATGGAGAAGAAAAATACTTTTCATACATACTTGGTAGTGAAAAGGTGTAGTAGCTTAATATAAGGAATTTATTTAAAACTGAAACACACACATATATATATATAGTATGTAAGTATAAATATGAACACCAAAGTAGGAATCATGTACATATAAATAAAAGTGTATGTAAGCCACAGATCAACACACACAGAGTAACCACAACACATATAATGGTGAATGAACTTCATAAATATGAATGTGTGGTTTGTATGAAGTGGAAGTGTGATCTATGTCTTATGGATTGTTGTTTTTCTTTTGCTATGTGTGATGGTATGAAGTAGAACCTGTTCAAGAGCAGGACTACCAATTTCAAAAGCAGCAAGGAGGAGGCAAGTGTCCTTGACCACTTTGATCCTATGCTAGGATGTGTAGATAGAATTATTTGCATTGTCAAATGAAATATGAAACCCATGCTAGGAAAGTTTCCCTAGAATTGCATTACCTTGTTTTCTTGTAGCTTGGGTTGGGATTTGATTTACCATGTCATTTATTTCCATGCATATGCTTAGCCATGCTTAGAATGGGATATTTGGGACATGAGATCATCAGTTTATATTACCATACTCTTGAATGAGACATTGTGAGTTATGTAGAGGTAGGGATCAAGGCAAGTTGGATGTTTTGGTTGTGTGCTGGGTGCACGAGACTTGGGTTTGTGTTTAGTACTTGCCTGGATCCTAAGGACCGGTTCATGGAGCATGTAACCCGGCTTTACAGTGCCAACCACATGCTGAGATGGGGCAGCTTGGCCAATTAATTAGGTGTATCCCCGGCGTAGTATGGGTGTGTTGGATGGTGCGGGGAGTAGGTGTCAGCTGGACTACCATATGAACCGCAAGGCTCAAGAGGGGGCCACTGCAGCGGGGTTGGAGCCTCTTGTATGCTGTTAGGGGTGAAACCTCAGTGGGCCCACGCTCGTCGGGAATCCGTTTGTAAAGGCTTTGTAGTGATCTCCTGGCTGCACACCTGGGAAGTGTGAATGTGGAACGTAGCCACTGGCATAATGGAGGTTCTTTTAGTCCACCCGGCAACGGGGGATGAAATCACTACATGTGGGTACAGTGGTACAAACTCTGCAGAGTCAAAACTGTCTTGACAGCCGTGCTCACGGTTAAGAGCGGCCTGGACTTATTTATGATTAGAGGATTGATGGTTTTGGAAGTTAAGCGGGGAGCTTAACATTGGAAATGATGTTATGGTTATTGGATTATGATGATGGGATGGGAGATTGGGACCATTTCACCTGTGTAGTAATGTAAGTGCTTAATAAGCTAAGGTGATAGGTATTAATTGTGTAGTGCTTTAACCATGAGTTCAACATCTCCTTGTTCTAGCCATGCATGATATAATTTTCCCACACTTGCTGAGTACCATTGGTACTCAACCTTGCATATTTGTTGGTTTATATTGCTGCTCAGGTCAAGATAATGAGGTGGTGTATAATGACCAAGATTTTGGACCCGAGGAAGGTTTTTAGGTTCATGAAGACCCCCGGGCAACGCCTGTGATGGAGCCCTAAAAGAATAATATTCCGCTGCTAGTTTATTTACTTGTGATGAAGCATTAGTGTCCATTGAGACATTTGCGATGTAAGACTTATTTATATTCGACACCTGGCTTGTAATAAATGATGCTTCACTATTTGTCATCACATGTATGAGAAAATGATCCTGGCATACATGTGATATTCACTTGGTTGTTTCTTCGGAAAAACCGGGTGTGACAGATCAGCTCCTTCTCGGTGACCACCCCTGCCTCCCATCTAGGAAGGTGAGGATTGGCAGCCTCATTGTTGTTGTTGTTGTTGGGGTTGGCACCACGACCTCTTCCTCTTCCGGCAATCTATTATGATTAACCAAATGTCAATTTAATCATTACGCATTAATTTCCCACCTTGCTTGTATGAACTTAAACTTTTGAGACATTAAAATTTAGACAATTTCAGAAAATCTCACATAAATTTTTAGGCACCATGTCTCATATGAAAACAAATGCAACTATTGATTCATAAGGTTTCACACACAAAAGAAAATGCAAACATAAAGACGAGGTTGTGGACAAGTGCCCATGGCTCCCACAACTCACGTCACACACCAAACATTAACAAGCAAGTAGATGGGTTCTTGACTCGACTACTCGATAACATGCTGAAATAAGGGAAATGCCTCTAAACGACTCGTCTCACTGTGCTGGCTCGTCGGGGTCTTCCTCATCATTGCGGCTGCCCTCTGACTCCGTGCTAGGTGGGGAAGCTGCTGGTGGAGAAGTGCGGCGACGCTTGTTCGCCCGGCGGTCTGGGGAATCAGGAGTCCACGTGTCATTCTCTGTGACACACAGTTCATTCCTATCTCCTCTCTCTCTCTCTCTCTCGCCCTCAAGCTGGCACGAAGCATCGCCTTAGTCTCCTTTAGGGTGTCACGGACATCCTGAAGCTCCTGCTGGCACTCCTGCAGTCTAGTGCTGAGTATAGCTGCATCCTCCAAGCACATGTCCATGTGATCATGAGAAGTCCCCTGTTGCACCGGCAGGTACTTGTACTCCACGGTGCCGCTCTCACGCTGGAGGACATACATGTACTCAATCCTGTCCAGATGGCCACGGTTGATGTAACTCTGGCAGGTGATGGCCTCCCAGGTGACATCCTACTCAGCATCGGCCTAAGTCACCCGACAAGCTGGAGAGCGGTGGATCTTGAGCAGCTTGTTGTCGTGGATGATCCTCATCTCTGAGCTCCATTCTTCACTCTTTTTACGAAATGGTCTTGGTGGAGCTGTAGTGTATGATCATCTTGCCGACGTTACCGGTGGTGTGAAGCATACGCCGAAGACGGTCACCGGGCGGTTTTCCTCCCTCAAGGCAAGTGCAGCTATAGGAACTCTCCCTCCGGTGGACTTGCAAGCGGTCTGGACCATGCGAACCATCTAAAATATAAAATATTTAAAATCAAGTTAGACAATAATCAAATAAATACTGTATTTTGAATAAAAGTTGTGGCAAGATGAACAAATAAAATAAAGGAAGAACATTAATTAAAACTTTTGCCCCACATCTTTTGTAAAATAGTTTTTAAGAACATAAGGTCCTTAAATACGTCCATTTCTACCTAAGTCCACGTTCCTACGGGCAACCTTGGCTCTAATACCACTTCTGTCACACCCGGTTATTCCGCGGAACACACGAGTGACTCCCACATGTATGCCAGGATCATTTTCTCATACATGTGATGACAAATAGTGAAGCATCATTATATTACAAGCCGAGTGTACGAATATAAATAAGTCTTACATAACGTCTCGACGGATGATAATATGTTCATAACATATAAATCAACCAACAGTGGAAGTTAAGTCTTGTGGGCTCCATCACAGGCGTTGCCCGGGGGACTCCGTGAAGCTAGAATCCTTCTTCGGGTCCAAATTCTTGATTGTTGTACACCACATCATTGTCTTGGCCTGGGCAGCAATTTAAAAACCAACAAAAAGCAAGCTTGAGTACCATAGGTACTCAGCAAGTGTGGAAAATAAATGTCATGCAGGCTAGAACAAGGAAAGGTTGAACTCAAGGTTAAAGCACTACGGAATTAATACCTATCACCTTAGCTTATTAAGCACCTACATTACTACATAAGTGAAATGGTCCCAATCCCCTAACCCATCATCAATATCAAATAACCATAACTTCATTTCCATTGTTAAGCTTCCCGCTTAACATCCTCCACTTCCCAATTCATCATCCTTTAATCATGAATAAGTCCAAGCCGCTCTTGACCGTGAGCACGGCTGTCATGATAGTTTTGACTCTGCAGAGTTTGCACCACTGTACCCACATGTAGTGATTTCATCCCCTGTTGCCGGGTGGACTAGAAAAACCTCTGTTATGCCAGTGGCCATGAACCACGTTCACACTTCCGAGGTGTGTAGCCAAGAGATCACTACGTGGCCTTTACAAAGGGATTCCCGCGTCTCGTGCACACAGCACCAACCAAAGCATCCAACTTGCCTAGATCCCTATCTCTACATAATTCATAATAATCCATTCAAAGGTAAAGTAATCAAGGTGATAATCTCATATCCTATTTATCCCATTCTAAGCATGGCTAAGCATGAGTAGTATAAATGAATGACATAATAAAATTACTCCCAACCCAGGCTACAAGGAAGCAAGATAATGAAAATCTAGGGAAACTTCCTAGCATGGGTGTCATATTCCAAATTGACAATGCAATTAAATTCTAACTATACATCCTAGTATAGGATCAAAGTGGTCAAGGACACTTGCCTTCTTCCTGTTGCTCCAGGAATTGAAAGTCTTGGTCTTGGAAGGTGAGAACCGACTCTGGGGTTGGTTCTACTCATACCAATACACATAGCAAAAGAAAACAACATTCCATGAGAAATCATCCACACATACACTCATGCAAGTCATACATACATACATACACATTTAAAGTCATACACATAATTAAATTTTGTGTTTACCCTAGATAGGTTGCTCCTATGCATGCATGAACTTTTAAATATGTAGGTTATTTCTAACTTTAATATTCAGATTTCCAAGTGTACACTAGGTCTAGATTTTCAATTTGCACTATTTCCTACATTGAATATCACCCTTCTTACTTTCCAACTTGCATAAAATGTATATTCCAACTCAAAAATGGTTTTCAAGTCTTCTACTTTATCTTAAACCTGAAGTTTTGATTTTAGGTGCCTCATATGCCATTTACTAATTATGTATAACTATTTTCCTATATTTTCAGATTTATGTTCCTATGCCTAAAAGTGAATTTCAGCATTAAAGCAGCAAAATACATCACCTACACAGAATATATTTTGCTTAAAATGTCCAACATAATATCTATTGGCTTCCTGTTTGTTGGGATTAATTTATATATATCTTTACCTATATTTCATAATTATTTCTATTCCCAAAAATAAATTTCAGAATTTAAAACAGCAAAATAAACCCCTCTACCTATTATATATTGCTCAACCACCAAAACAGAGTGTTCAGAATTTTTCTTAAGGTTAGCAAATATTTTGTAATTCATTTTTGTGCAAATTTGGCTGTTGTAACTAATTTAATATAAATTTCTAAGTCTAGATTCCATTCCTTTTATTTTGTTTCAGGTCTACAATTCCTTTTGTTATTAAACAGGGCGCTAAACTATTTTCTTAATCCCTATTATGAGTGGCTAACCCTTAATCACAGAGCTAATCCCCCTCTAAAATGAATACAGGGTTAATTTCAATTTTATATATTCACATTTCCTTAATACAGAAAGTTCTAGGGCCTAAAACAGAAGTTTACACGCCTCCGCACAATTTCTGGGAAGCCTAGGGGTAGAACCGAGGAATCCAGGGGCTAGACTCAATTTTCCCGCAACTCCAGGGGGTAGCGCGTAATAGTGCCGACGTTTATAACGCGGGGCTGATGTGGGCCGTCCGATTCTAAATGAAGGGTTGAGATTATATCGCGAAGGGGTATGTAGGGTTTCTGTCATGCGCCACACGATTTAAAATAGACGACCCACAAGGGGCCACGTCGCTCCTGGCCGGAGCCCGCTCATGCGCGCGGCGGCGCACGGCAGCAGAGGCGCGATCTCGCCGGCGTGGTCGCCGATCTTCGCCGACACACGTTAACACTCAACTTTTTCGGTAGAATTCAACATAGGAAGAATGGGGGAGCTCACCAATGAGGTTTTCTTGACCCCGAAGTGGCCGGCATCTGCTCGGCGACGATGTCCGAGGGTGGAGCTCGTCGGTGCTCGTCGGAGTGGCGGTTAGAGCACGACACACGGCGTTTCTTTCACCTGCAAGATCCCCCGACGGCGGCGGAGCACGCTACACCTGTTAGATCCATGAAATGGAGAAAGATCCGCAGAGAATCGGCGGTGGGGAGCTTGGTTCTCACCGTGAAAGGAACTGGAGTGGCGTGGGGAAACCGATGGGATTTTTCCGCGTTTAAATGGACGTGGGAGGGCGGCGGGGTCGGTTGAGGCCGTGTGGAACCGAGTGGGCCGGAATCGTGGCTTGAGTGCGCGGAATTCTGAGAGGAGGGGCGATCGGTTGCTCAGTGGGAAAAATGCAGGCGGTTGGGGGAGTGCGGAGGAAGGAGATGACAGGCAAGGCCCGTGCGACAGTGAGAGGGGGAGGGGGCGAAGGGCCACGGGCTGCTGGGCCGGTTTGGTGGGTTTCAGCCCAGTGGCCGTTTTCCTTTTTCTTTTCTTTTTTCTTTTCTGTTTTTGCTTCAAATTTGAATTCCGATTTGAATTTGAATTCTTCTCCAGCACGCATCACGTCCACTTTATTTCAATTTTCCTTTGCCATATTTTAGGGGTGTTACAACCCGTCGGCGACTAGATAAACCTCCATTATACCAGTACACAACCGTCGGTGTATGGCCAAGAGATCACAAAATAGCCTTTACAACTGGCTACTAGGATGTACGGACCCACTGAGGTTTCACCGGCAGGCTCGAATCTCCATTCTCCCACCCACGGGCCCCCTCTTGTGCCATGCAGTTCCCAGGGCAGTCCCTCTCGACTCCCATTCCTCGCGCCATCCAACTGTCCATAACAAGCTAGCAGCGCACCTAATTAGTCAGCTAAGCCGCACCCATATTTGGCCTTGTGGTGGCACTATTTTCCTGGCATGTGCTCGCATGAACTGGTCCTTAGATCTACGGCAAGTAAACTACCATCTCATTCAGCAACATCCACGAACCAAGCTTGCCTAGATCTCCTGGATTCCATGCTCATTAACATCATCAAGTTCTCATCATCATTATTCATATGAGTGCAGTAGCTAGACATATTTTATTTCAGCTTCCTGTATCCTGTAAATTAAGCGAAGCAAAAAGGAAAAACGACCATACCCAACTCATCAAATTTCCCGGCAACAAGGATGATTAACAAAACTAGTAAACTCCTATAAAAGGGTGTCCCATCAAGTTGACTCAAGCATACGAGTTTTGCAAACTAAACAGTTTCAAAACATAGGATCAATATGGTCAAGGGGAACTTGCCTTGCTCCCTTGGCTCGTGTTGCTCAAGCCTCTCAAAGTCTTAGTGCTGTAGTTCCTCATAAATGGCCTCTTGAGCATGTCCTTCTACTCATGACCACGCACATACAAAATTCACAGCAATCAAACATCATGCACAAACTTTACTAAAGATGCAATGGGGTAGATGAATGCAAATCCTATAGTGCAGTTTTATAAAACCAGTTTGTACGTTTTCTTGCATGTTTTAATGGGCTTTTATGGGATTTTATGAGGAACAAGAGTGTGGGGACCAAGTGTGGACGTGGTGATGATCTTGACACAAGATCTAGAGCAATTTCACCGTCAAAATTCGATCAAAACACGATCTGACCACACGCAAAAGGTTCTGCTCGAAGGGGGCGAAGAAGACGGATGCGTAGAAACAGCGTCGACGTCGTAAGATGGGTAATGAAGACCTACCTCACTTCCTACTGGTGGCAGGGCCTTTCTCCTAGCAACGGCAGCAGTGGGGGATTTTTCTATGGAAATTATGGTAGGGCAGATCGTCGGGCTTCTTCTCCGGCGACGGCGAGGCGTGACGGGGCTCGACGGTGGGGCTCGATGGCGGGGCTTACCGGTGACCAAACTCCGGCAGGGGGGTGGCCAACTCAGCGAGTTTGGAGGGCAGGGCAACTCGGCGAGAGAGAGGGGGGCTGCGGCCAAGGATTAGAGGAGGGCTGGGGGGTTGTATTTGTAAGAGGGGAAAAAGAAGAGTCCTAGTCCAATTGGGACTCAACCAAAGAGTCCTAGGGTTTTTTCCCCTCTAGGGCTGTGGCCAAATTGGGGAAAAGTTCTCCCCAATCTCGTACACACAAAAATCTGCAATTATTCATCTTGTGGGGGAAATTCCCCTTTGGAGAATTTGGGGAATTCGTGGGAAATTTGGGGATGGCTCAATTCAGCTATCTTATTTCCATTTCTCTCCATTTCTATGTCCCTTTCTCCATTTCTATATTCCCCTATCCATTTCTATGTACCTTTCTCCATTTCTATATTCCGTTCTCCATTTCTATGATTCTTTCTCCATTTCTATGGTTCTTTCTCCATTTCTAGGGTTCCTTCTCCATTTCTAGGGTTCTTTCTCTATTTCTACTTCTTTTCAAATGCTTCTCTACATGAAAAATGTATGCAAGGAGGCCTCCCTGGACTGCCGAGCCGCGGAGCTGGCTGCCAAGGAGGAAGAGCTGGCTGCCCGGGGGCAGGAGCTGGCGAGCAGGAGCCTGGCCGAGGAGCTGGCTTCCACCGCCAAGACAGTTTAGGAGCTCCGAGCTTCCCGTGCATTGAGGTCGAGAAAGTCTGGGACTTCCTCGGTCACGCGGAGACTGCGCTGGAGCCCTTCGGCTTCAGTCCTTTGCGCTCCGGGGGTCCGGTCAGGTGGTGAGCCAGGTGCTCCCTGCTCTAGGCTCTGCCAGAGCCGAGCTGCTGGTGCTGGAGGACGTGGTCGGGGGGCAGCTAGAAGTTGAAGGCAAAGCTCTGGCTCAGCAGGTGGCCGAGCATGTGCTCTCTTGCTTCCGGAGCTGTGACTCCAACATCTCCTTGGAACCGGTGGCGCAGGGCCTCAGTGCAGAGATGTCGTAGGCGACCAAGTCTGTTGTGGAGGAAGTCGCCCAGCTTGTAGGTGCTAGGTTCCAGCGCCAGTAGGATCTTAGGACTTCCGGCTCACCTTGCATCCTCCTCTGTATGCCTGGGCTTCCTCTTGAATAAAAAACTTGCTTGTTGAAGTCTTTTATGTCTTGAGTTGTTGATGTATGTCTTCAGGTCTTTGGCAGCGCAAGGGTCTGGAATGACTTAGCCTAGGTAGCTCTTTGTCGATGTCTTGAGCCTGTCTATCCGGGTCCTTAGCAGCGTAGGGACCCGACGGGGCTCCAGAAGTGTCGCTAGTTCATCTCCCCGGGTCCTTAGCAGCGCAAGGACCCGAGGAAGACCCGGCGGTGTCGATAGCTCATTGTAGTTGAAGCTCCGAGCTCTCTTCTTGTCGTCGTGGCGGTCCCGACGTCTTGCCTGCGTAGTTCAGCGTAATGGCCCCCTGGTAGGTGTGGCCCTTAGGTTGAGGCACACCTACCAAGCAGAAGGCGGAGGCAGGACGTCAGCAACGGACCCTCTGGGAGGTCCGGGATGCCAAGAACCTGTTCATACCAACAGACATGGCAGAGGAAAGGAGTAATTCATGCTCACATACCACAATTCCCTGCTCCTAGTCTCGCTGTGGCTTACGGTCCATAGTTGAGCTGCGGGGCTTGGTCAATTCGGTGTGAGAGCATCCTGGTTATAGTTACGACTTTGCTCGGAGGTATGAGTCATCCGTCTCTTTGGTACTTAGCTGCAGCGCTGGAGAGGCACAGTGTGCACGCTTAGGGTATGTGTAACACCCTCAATTTCACTACCATGCATTGCATACATTTTCATGTAGAGAAGCATTTGAAAGAAGTAGAAATGGAGAAAGAACCATAGAAATGGAGAAAGAACACTAGAAATGGAGAAAGAACCATAGAAATGGAGAAATAACCATAGAAATGGAGAAGGGAATATAGAAATGGAAAAAGGGACATAGAAATGGAGAGGGGAATATAGAAATGGAGAAAGGGAAATAGAAATGGAGAGAAATGGAAATAAGATAGCTGAATTGAGCCATCCCTAAATTTCCCGCAAATTCCCCAAATTCCCAAGGGGGAATTTCCCCCACATTTGGGGGGAATTTTTCCCCCACATTTCCGAGTTGCCCTGCCCTCCAAACTCGCCGAGTTGGCCACCCCACCTGCCGGAGTTTGGTCGCCGGTGAGCCCTGCCGACGAGCCCCACCGACGAGCCCTGCCGTCGAGCCCCGCCGTTGAGCCCCATCATCGAGCCCCGTCGTCAAGACCCACCGTCGAGCCCCGTCATTGTCACACCCGGTTTTTCCGAAGAACAACCAAGTGAATATCACATGTATGCCAGGATCATTTTCTCATACATGTGATGACAAATAGTGAAGCATCATTTATTACAAGCCAGGTGTCGAATATTACATAGTAAATGTCTCGATGGACAATAATAAGTTCATCACAAGTAAATAAACTAGCAGCGGAATATTATTCTTTAGGGCTCCATCACAGGCGTTGCCCGGGGCTTCCATGAACCTAGAAACCTTCTTCGGGTCCAAAGTCTTGGTCATTATACACCACCTCATTATCTTGACCTGAGCAGCAATATAAACCAACAAATATGCAAGGTTGAGTACCAATGGTACTCAGCAAGTGTGGGAAAATTATATCATGCATGGCTAGAACAAGGAGAGGTTGAACTCATGGTTAAAGCACTACGCAATTAATACCTATCACCTTAGCTTATTAAGCACCTACATTACTACACAAGTGAAATGGTCCAAATCCCCCATCCCATCATCATAATCCAATAACCATAACATCATTTCCAATGTTAAGCTCCCCGCTTAACTTCCAAAACCATCAATCCTCTAATCATGAATAAGTCCAGGCCGCTCTTAACCGTGAGCACGGCTGTCAAGACAGTTTTGACTCTGCAGAGTTTGTACCACTGTACCCACATGTAGTGATTTCATCCCCCGTTGCCGGGTGGACTAAAAGAACCTCCATTATGCCAGTGGCTACGAACCACATTCACACTTCCCAGGTGTGTAGCCAGGAGATCACTACGAAGCCTTTACAAAGGGATTCCCGACGAGCGTGGGCCCACTGAGGTTTCACCCCTAACAGCATACAAGAGGCTCCAACCCCGCTGCAGTGGCCCCCTCTTGAGCCTTGCGGTTCATATGGTAGTCCAGCTGACACCTATTCCCCGCACCATCCAACACACCCATACTACGCCGGGGATACACCTAATTAATTGGCCAAGCTGCCCCATCTCAGCATGTGGTTGGCACTGTAAAGCCGGGTTACATGCTCCATGAACCGGTCCTTAGGATCCAGGCAAGTACTAAACACAAACCCAAGTCTCGTGCACCCAGCACACAACCAAAACATCCAACTTGCCTTGATCCCTACCTCTACATAACTCACAATAGCTCATTCAAGAGTATGGTAAAATAAACTGATGATCTCATATCCCAAATATCCCATTCTAAGCATGGCTAAGCATATTCATGTAAATAAATGACATGACCAAAATAAATCCCAACCCAAGCTACAAGGAAACAAGGTAATGCAATTCTAGGGAAACTTCCTAGAATGGGTTTCATATTTCATTTGACAATGCAAATAATTCTATCTACACATCCTAGCATAGGATCAAAGTGGTCAAGGACACTTGCCTCCTTCTTGCTGCTCTTGAAATGGGTAGTCCTGATCTTGGAAAGGGATAACTTGTTCTTGAACAGGTTCTACTTCATACCATCACACATAGCAAAAGAAAAACAACAATCATAAGACATAGTTCACACTTCTTGCTTCATACAAACCACACATTCATATTTATAAAAGTTCTTTACCATTATATGTGTTGTGGTTACTTTATGTGTGTTGAGTTATGGCTTGCATGCACTTTTAACCATGTGTATATGATTCCTACTTTTGTGTCCACATTTATACTTACATACTATTTATATGGGTTTCCAATAAATTTCTTATATTCAACTACTACACCTTTTTACTACCAAGTGTGTATGAAAAGTATTTTTCTTCCCCATTTGTGCCTTCATAATTTCTACCAACCCTAAACTGAACTCTTTGGATTTTAAAAACTCCATTTATCATTTACTAGTTGCTATATTTTCAGATTTATATTCCTATGCATAATTGTGTATTTTATCATGAAATTAGTAATACACATCATCTAAACAGTTTAGGTTCTGGTCCTAAATAATTTAATAACATATTTTGACCTTGGCTTCTGATGTATACTATTTCATAATTATTTTCCCTATTTTTCTATAGCTATTCTTTACTTAAAAATGTGTCCCTATACTATTAAGTGTGAATAATAAATGAAACAGATTCATTTCAGCCCAAAATATAGTTTTATCTCACTCCAAAGTTTTCTAAGTACTGAGAAAGTTTTTAATTAATTTTGACAATTATGCTTGTCCCACTTTTTAATTTTTAAACACTAGTTACATATTCAATTTCCTAAATTAAATACTAACCAGGGCTAAAATAATGAACTCTCCCCATTACAGGGTCTATAATATTATTTTCATAATTTTCCAGGGGTCTAGCTACACTTATCAGAGGTGTTTTACCTAATTTTTATTGAGTCCAGGGGCTAAAACTGATTTTTAAATGAATTTACATGATTTTCTGGAGTTCCAGGGGCTAGATCAGAAGTTTCCGGGGCTAGCTCTTATTTCCAGAGAACCCCAGGGGGTAGCACGTAAGAATTCCAGTCTTTATAATGCGGGGCTGACGTGGACCGTCCGATTTTAAACCGACGGCTGAGATTATAACATCGAACCGGTACGCGGGGTTTTAAAGTCTACCGTGCGATTTAAAATAAACGGCGCACAAGCGGCCACGTCGCTCTGATCGAGCGCGGGCGGCGCTGCCGGCGGCGCACGGCGGCGGGAAGCGGCGATCTCGCCGGAAAGTTTCGGATCCTCGAGAATTCTGCCCAGAACTGTGATCTTATGGCCTAGATCGGTAGAGGGGAGGTCGGGGATCTCACCTTGGGGGTTTTCTCGAGCTCGGGGGTCCTGGAAAGTGATCGGCGGCGAGGTCCGAGGCAAAACCACGGCGAAGCTCGTCGGCGCTGTGTTTACACCGTAAGTCTCCGAATTTTCTGCACCTGCAAAGCTCCCCGGAGGCGGTGGATCAAGACCAGCGAGTTAGATCAGAGTTTCCGAGCTTAGATCGGCCAGAATTCACCGGCGAAGTCTCGGTGCTCACCGGAGTAAAAATCGGCGATCGCGTGGGAAAAACCGATCGGGGCTGGGGTTTTTATAGCCGAGGGAGGGCGGTGGGTCAGTTGTGATCGAGTTTGATTCTTCTGGGACCCGAATTCGGGCTGAGGGACGCGGTATTCCGATCGGTTAAGATCGCGCGCGCAGGAGAGTCCGGGGTCGCGGGGTTAGGGATGACAGGTGGGTCCCACCTGTCTGTGTGAGAGAGCGCGGGCGCGCGCGGCTGCGGGCTGGCGCGGGAAAACTGGGCCGGCTGGCGGGTTTCGGCCCACTGGCCGGTTTTTTCCCGTTTTCTCTTTTTCTTTTTCCATTTCTTTTCTGATTTAGTTTAATTTGAATTCCAGTTTGAATTTGAATTTTTGCAAAACATGCAACACGTCCAAAAATTTTTAAATTCTCCTCTGAACATGGTTTAGTGTTTTGAATCAAAATTTTGGGGTGTTACAGCTCTACCCCCCTTAAAAGAAATCTCGTCCTCGAGATTGGTGTTTCTAAGAAAACAATTCCGGAAATTGTGCCTTGAGCTCATCTTCCCGTTCCCAGGTGGCTTCCTCTTCTGAGTGATGCTTCCACTGCACCTTGCACATCCGGATTCTTTTATTTCTGGTGAGGCGTTCCATTGTCTCCAAAATCTTGTATGGTTGCTCGGCATAAGACAAATCTTCAGCTACATCCACTTCATTTATGGGTAACACCTCCTCAGGCGTCCTCAGGCATTTCTTGAGTTGTGACACATGGAATACATCGTGCACGTCCGATAGATGAACCGGTAACTCTAGTTGGTACGCCACTTCGCCTTTTCTTTCCAAAACTTGAAAGGGTCTGATGTATCGAGGTGACAACTTCCCCTTCACCTTGAACCGACGAAGTCCTCTGATAGGGGACACCTTGAGATAAACATAGTCTCCCACGTTGAAAACGAACTCTCTTCTTCGTACATCAGCATAACTCTTCTGGCGGGTTTGTGCTATCCTCAAGTTGTTGCGAATCTCCCTCACCTTCGCCTCGGCTTCTTGTAGCACTTCTGGACCAAACACTTTACTTTCTCCTGTTTGGTTCCAAAATAGGGGAGTTCTGCACTTCCTTCCATACAAAGCTTCAAACGGTGACATCTTCATACTAGCTTGATAGCTGTTGTTATAGGAAAACTCAGCATACGGTAAGTTCTTGTCCCAACTCCTATTGTTTTTGAGTGCACATGCCCTTAACATATCTTCAAGGATCTGATTGGTTCTCTCCGTCTGCCCGTCAGTTTGGGGATGATAGGCAGAGCTGAAGTTCAGATGGGTTCCCATGGTTTCATGCAACTTCTGCCAAAACCTCGAGGTGAACTGTGTCCCTCGGTCCGACACTATCTTCTTTGGCACTCCATGGTAACACACAATCCTTGACATGTACAATTCTGCCAATTTGGATCCGCTGTAGCTTTCTTTCACAGGGATGAAATGAGCTACCTTGGTTAGCCTATCAATAATGACCCATATTGAATCATACCCGGATTGGGTCCTAGGCAATCCCACGACAAAATCCATGCTGATTTCTTCCCACTTCCATTCAGGCACTTTGAGTGGTTGCAATAATCCCACGGGTCGTTGATGTTCTGCTTTCACCAACTGACATGTGTCACATAGGGCAACATGTTCCGCGACATCTCGCTTAATGCCATACCACCAATACCTGCTCTTGAGGTCCTGGTACATCTTCGTACTCCCAGGATGAATGGAATAGTCAGAATCGTGAGCCTCCTTCAAAATTAATTCACGGATCTCCTTTACTTCTGGCACACAGATTCTTTTCCCGTGGCACACCGTTCCTTGTTCATCCTCTCTAAAACCAGGAGCTTTATTTTCCTTGATGAGCTGTCTGATCTCTTGTATCTTCTCATCATTCTTTTGGCCCTCGCGTATGTCTTGCTCGAGTGTGGAGTCCACTTCCATGGCGATGGCTTCACCACTATTTACTAGACATAGATTGAGCCTTATAACCTCGTCCTTCAATTCTGCGGGCATGTCCTTTAAGCTCGACTTATTGACCTGCACTTTCCGACTCAAAGCATCGGCCACGACGTTTGCTTTCCCGGGATGATAGTTGATGCCCACATCATAGTCATTGATTAGCTCTAACCATCTCCTTTGTCTGAGGTTGAGATCTGGCTGTGTGAATATGTACTTCAAACTCTTATGATCCGTATATATCTCTGTCCTCTTCCCCATCAAATAGTGCCGCCAAATTTTCAACGCGTGTACCACTGCAGCTAGTTCTAGGTCATGTGTAGGATAGTTCTTCTCGTGCTTCCGAAGCTGCCGGGATGCATATGCCACGACATGTCCTTCTTGCATGAGAACACATCCCAACCCATTTCCAGAGGCATCGCAGTACACTGTGAAATTCTTCTACATATCTGGCATAACCAGCACTGGGGCTGTTGTCAACCTCTTCTTTAGCTCCTGAAAGCTTGTATCACACTGTGGCGTCCAGGTGAATGTGATTCCCTTTTCCAACAATTTGATGAGAGGCCTCGAGATCTTGGAGAATCCCTCAATAAACCGTCGATAGTATCCAGCCAATCCCAAAAAGCTTCGAACTTCCCCGACATTTTCAGGGGTCTTCCACTTCTGGATATCCTCGATTTTGGCGGGATCTACGGAGATTCCTCCCTCCGAGATTATATGTCCTAAAAAGGGAACTCTCTTAAGCCAAAACTCACACTTGCTCAACTTGGCATATAGTTGGTGTTCTCTCAGCCTCTGTAACACCAACCTTAGATGTTTCTCATGTTCTTCTTCATCTTTGGAGAAGACGAGAATATCATCTATGAAAACCACCACAAATTTGTCCAGATATTCCATGAATACCTTGTTCATGAGGTACATGAAATATGCCGGGGCATTGGTTAGCCCGAAAGGCATGACAGTGTATTCATACAGTCCGTACCGAGATACGAAAGCTGTCTTGGGAATATCAGATTGCCTTATCTTGAGTTGGTGGTATCCCGACCTGAGATCAATTTTCGAGAACACACAAGCTCCCCTCAACTGATCAAACAAGTCTTCAATGCGAGGCAATGGGTACTTGTTCTTGATGGTTACCTCATTCAAAGCACGGTAATCCACGTATAACCTTTGGGTTCCGTCTTTCTTAGGCACAAATATCACCGGAGCTCCCCATGGTGAGGAACTAGGGCGAATATACCCCTTCTCCGTCAATTCTCTCAAATGATCCTTGAGCTCTTCTAGCTGCTTGGAGTCCATTCGATAAGGTCTCTTGTATATCGGGGCTGTTCCCGGTACTAGCTCAATTGCGAATTCCACGTCACGGTCGGGAGGCATACCTGGCAACTCCTCCGGAAAAACACCTGGATATTCCCTGATGGTCCTGATTTCCTCAACTTTCACCTCCACTTGATTTAATTTAATGTTCCTCCTAGGCTCGTGTATTGTTATGAACTGTACTCGTGTACCACTGGGGTGAGTTAGTTCCACCGTTCTGGTCGAACAATGGATGATTCCTTTATGTTTGGTCAACCAATCCATACCCAAAATAATATCTATCCCTTGTGAATCTATCACTATGAGGTTAGCAGTAAATACTACCCCATTAATGTCTAGGCTCACTTTGGGACACACTTGTCTTGTCCTTATTTCTCCACCTGGAGAGTTTACGGCTAGCATATGGTTCATTTGTGTGGTTGCTAGGTCATGCTTCTTAACAAACCCTTGAGCAATGAACGAGTGGGTAGCACCAGAATCAAACAGCAGAGTTGCAAGGTGTAAATTGGCAGGAAACTTACCAACTACCACGTCGGGTGCCTCTTGTGCTTCCTCCATAGTGACATGGTTCACCCGTCCTCTCAATACATTCTGCTGTTGTGGCGGCGCAGGCTTCTTCTTTGGGCATTTATGGGCGTAGTGCCCCACTTCACCACAGCTGAAACATTGCACCCCAATCTTAGATGCTTGGCCCGTGTTGTCTTGGGGTTGGTTTGGGGGTCCTTGCACTGCTGGTCGAGGTGGATATGCGGGGCGAGGCTGCTGCACAAATTGACGTGGCGGCTGTGCTGGTGCTGCGGGAAACCTGTAGTTTGGGTTGTACCCTCTTGGTGCTGAATAGGGTACCGCAGCACGGCTCGTCTGCCCCGTAGGTTGCTGCGTCATACGTGGGCGGGTGTTGCTCACTGAGGCCTGATGTGACCACCCCGCCTTCCTCTTATTCTCATTTTCCAGGGCCTTTAGCTTCCTTTCCACCACAAATGCTCTGTCCACCATCTTTTGAAAGCTCTCATACTCATTTGAGGACATTGCACACTGCATTTCTGCGGTAAGCCCTTCCACGAAACAATCTTGTTTCTGCTCATCAGTCTCTATGTCCCGTGGGGCATAACGGGATAGTTGAGTGAATTTAGTGAGGTATTCCCTCACCGTCATGTTTCCCTGCTGCAGTCCCAGAAATTCCTTCCTCTTGTTTTTGAGTTCACCTCTTGGGATGTAATGGTTGCGGAAGCTACGCTTGAACTCTTCCCAAGTGATGTTCTCAGGGTCATGATGGGCGGCCACGTAGGCGGTCCACCAATCAGCAGCAGGTCCATGCAATTGATGAGAGGCAAACAGCACCCTCTCATATCCTTGGCATTGTATTATCCTCATCTTACTTTCAATGGTCTTCAGCCAATCATCTGCCTCCAGAGGTTCAGCAGCACTTGCAAACTTTGGAGGTTGAGTTCCTAGAAACTCACTCAACCTTGGTTGGCGTGGTGCAGCTTGTGTAGGTGGAACTTGATGCAAGCTAGCCACCACTTGAGTCAAGTTCTGGATGAGCTGATTTTGATTCTCCAACATTTGGTGGAGAGGATCAACTTCTTCACGGCGACCACCCCGGTCCTGGCCTCCAGAAAGATGAGGGTTGCATGCCTCATCATTGTTGTTGGCGGGGTTGGCAGCACATCCTTTTCCTCTTCCGGCCATCTGGCAGAATCAACAAATGTTAATTTGATACCATTTAGTATCATCTCACTACTTTCATTGGTTGGTACTTTGAGGTGTTAAGGCTTTGTTAAAATTTTACGAGGGTTTATATCTCACACCAAATAAATGCACTATTATTTCCTGTGGGTTCACACACCAAAGTAAAACAATCTGAAGACGAGGCTGTGGACAATTGCTCATGGCTTCCACAACTCACGTCACACACCAAGCATTATCACACCATTAACTACGTCACGACTCGACTACTCGACCTCCTGCTAGCTAGGGGAAAGACTCTACACTACTCGTCCCTCTTGAGCTGGCTCCTCAGGATCTTCCTCCTCATTTCGGCTACCTTCTGACTCTGCTTTGGGTGGGGAGGCTGCTGGTGGAGAAGTGCGACGACGCCTGATCGCTCGGCGATCCGGGGAGTCAGGAGTCCATGTATCATTCACGGTGACACACAGTTCATTCCCATCTCCTCTTTCTCTCGCCTTTAAGCAAGCTCGAAGCAACGCCTCCGTTTCCTTCAGGGTGTCTCGGACATCCTGAAGCTCTTGTTGACACTCCTGCAGTCGAGTGCTGAGCATAGCAGCATCCTCCAAGCACAAGTCCATGTGCTCATGGGAAGTCCCTTGCTGCACCGGTGGGTACTTGTACTCCGTGGTACCACTCTCACGTTGGAGGACATACATGTACTCAGTTTTGTCCAAGTGGCGACGATAGATGTGACTCTGGCAGGTGATGGCCTCCCAGGTGACATCTTTCTCCGCATCGACCTGTGTTGCTCTACTAGCTGGAGAGTGGTGGATCTTAAGCAGCTGATTTTCGTGTATTATCCTCATTTCTGAACTCCATTCTTCCCTCTTCTCACGGATGGTCCTGGTGGAGTTATAGTGGATGATTAGCTTGCCCATATTGCCTGGGGCTTCGAGCATACGTCGAAGACGGCGCAACAAGTCTCCTACTGCCAATCCGTAGGAAAGGTACGTCACTGGACGACTCTCCTCTCTTTCGGCAAGGGCAACTACGGGAACTCTCCCTCCCGTGGACTTGCGAGCAGTGCGAATCATGCGAACCATCTAAAACAAAAAGAATTTAAAAATTAGGTTAGATAAACTTTTTAAACAAAAATCCCATTTTGAATGAAAATTTGGGGTAAGATGAAGAAAATGACTCCTTAAATAACACTCTTCAACCCGCACCTTGGAAAATAGTTTTTAAGAAAATAGGGCCCTTAAATACGTCCATTTCTACCTAGGTCCACGTTCCTACGGGCAACCTTGGCTCTGATACCACCTCTGTCACACCCGGTTTTTCCGAAGAATAACCAAGTGAATATCACATGTATGCCAGGATCATTTTCTCATACATGTGATGACAAATAGTGAAGCATCATTTATTACAAGCCAGGTGTCGAATATTACATAGTAAATGTCTCGATGGACAATAATAAGTTCATCACAAGTAAATAAACTAGCAGCGGAATATTATTCTTTAGGGCTCCATCACAGGCGTTGCCCGGGGCTTCCATGAACCTAGAAACCTTCTTCGGGTCCAAAGTCTTGGTCATTATACACCACCTCATTATCTTGACCTGAGCAGCAATATAAAGCAACAAATATGCAAGGTTGAGTACCAATGGTACTCAGCAAGTGTGGGAAAATTATATCATGCATGGCTAGAACAAGGAGAGGTTGAACTCATGGTTAAAGCACTACGCAATTAATACCTATCACCTTAGCTTATTAAGCACCTAAATTACTACACAAGTGAAATGGTCCAAATCCCCCATCCCATCATCATAATCCAATAACCATGACATCATTTCCAATGTTAAGCTCCCCGCTTAACTTCCAAAACCATCAATCCTCTAATCATGAATAAGTCCAGGCCGCTCTTAACCGTGAGCACGGCTGTCAAGACAGTTTTGACTCTGCAGAGTTTGTACCACTGTACCCACATGTAGTGATTTCATCCCCCGTTGCCGGGTGGACTAAAAGAACCTCCATTATGCCAGTGGCTACGAACCACATTCACACTTCCCAGGTGTGTAGCCAGGAGATCACTACGAAGCCTTTACAAAGGGATTCCCGACGAGCGTGGGCCCACTGAGGTTTCACCCCTAACAGCATACAAGAGGATCCAACCCCGCTGCAGTGGCCCCCTCTTGAGCCTTGCGGTTCATATGGTAGTCCAGCTGACATCTATTCCCCGCACCATCCAACACACCCATACTACGCCGGGGATACACCTAATTAATTGGCCAAGCTGCCCCATCTCAGCATGTGGTTGGCACTGTAAAGCCAGGTTACATGCTCCATGAACCGGTCCTTAGGATCCAGGCAAGTACTAAACACAAACCCAAGTCTCGTGCACCCAGCACACAACCAAAACATCCAACTTGCCTTGATCCCTACCACTACATAACTCACAATAGCTCATTCAAGAGTATGGTAAAATAAACTGATGATCTCATATCCCAAATATCCCATTCTAAGCATGGCTAAGCATATTGATGTAAATAAATGACATGACCAAAATAAATCCCAACCCAAGCTACAAGGAAACAAGGTAATGCAATTCTAGGGAAACTTCCTAGCATGGGTTTCATATTTCATTTGACAATGCAAATAATTCTATCTACACATCCTAGCATAGGATCAAAGTGGTCAAGGACACTTGCCTCCTTCTTGCTGCTCTTGAAATGGGTAGTCCTGATCTTGGAAAGGGATAACTTGTTCTTGAACAGGTTCTACTTCATACCATCACATATAGCAAAAGAAAAATAACAATCATAAGACATAGTTCACACCTCTTGCTTCATACAAACCACACATTCATATTTATAAAAGTTCTTTACCATTATATGTGTTGTGGTTACTTTATGTGTGTTGAGTTGTGGCTTGCATGCACTTTTAACCATGTGTATATGATTCCTACTTTTGTGTCCACATTTATACTTACATACTATTTATATGGGTTTCCAATAAATTTCTTATATTCAACTACTACACCTTTTTACTACCAAGTGTGTATGAAAAGTATTTTTCTTCCCCATTTGTGCCTTCATAATTTCTACCAACCCTAAACTGAACTCTTTGGATTTTAAAAACTCCATTTATCATTTACTAGTTGCTATATTTTCAGATTTATATTCCTATGCATAATTGTGTATTTTATCATGAAATTAGTAATACACATCATCTAAACAGTTTAGGTTCTGGTCCTAAATAATTTAATAACATATTTTGACCTTGGCTTCTGATGTATACTATTTCATAATTATTTTCCCTATTTTTCTATAGCTATTCTTTACTTAAAAATGTGTCCCTATACTATTAAATGTGAATAATAAATGAAACAGATTCATTTCAGCCCAAAATATAGTTTTATCTCACTCCAAAGTTTTCTAAGTACTGAGAAAGTTTTTAATTAATTTTGACAATTATGTTTGTCCCACTTTTTAATTTTTAAACACTAGTTACATATTCAATTTCCTAAATTAAATACTAAACAGGGCTAAAATAATGAACTCTCCCCATTACAGGGTCTATAATATTATTTTCATAATTTCCAGGGGTCTAGCTACACTTATCAGTGGTGTTTTACCTAATTTTTATTGAGTCCAGGGGCTAAAACTGATTTTTAAATGAATTTACATGATTTTCTGGAGTTCCAGGGGCTAGATCAGAAGTTTCCGGGGCTAGCTCTTATTTCCAGAGAACCCCAGGGGGTAGCACGTAAGAATTCCAGTCTTTATAATGCGGGGCTGACGTGGACCGTCCGATTTTAAACCGACGGCTGAGATTATAACATCGAACCGATACGCGGGGTTTTAAAGTCTACCGTGCGATTTAAAATAAACGGCGCACAAGCGGCCACGTCGCTCTGATCGAGCGCGGGCGGCGCACGGCGGCGGGAAGCGGCGATCTCGCCGGAAAGTTTCGGATCCTCGAGAATTCTGCCTAGAACTGTGATCTTATGGCCTAGATCGGTAGAGGGGAGGTCGGGGATCTCACCTCGGGGGTTTTCTCGAGCTCGGGGTCCTGGAAAGTGATCGGCGGCGAGGTCCGAGGCAAAACCACGGCGAAGCTCGTCGGCGCTGTGTTTACACCGTAAGTCTCCGAATTTTCTGCACCTGCAAAGCTCCCCGGAGGCGGTGGATCAAGACCAGCGAGTTAGATCAGAGTTTCCGAGCTTAGATCGGCCAGAATTCACCGGCGAAGTCTCGGTGCTCACCGGAGTAAAAATCGGCGATCGCGTGGGAAAAACCGATATGGGCTGGGGTTTTTATAGCCGGGGGAGGGCGGTGGGTCAGTTGTAATCGAGTTTGATTCTTCTGGGACCCGAATTCGGGCTGAGGGACGCGGTATTCCGATCGGTTAAGATCGCGCGCGCGCGGGAGAGTCCAGGGTCGCGGGGTTAGGGATGACAGGTGGGTCCCACCTGTCTGTGTGA
This sequence comes from Neostapfia colusana, assembly GCA_030760725.1. Taxonomy (NCBI): domain Eukaryota; kingdom Viridiplantae; phylum Streptophyta; class Magnoliopsida; order Poales; family Poaceae; genus Neostapfia; species Neostapfia colusana. The sequence continues at coordinate 65,775,015 of JASWHV010000016.1, forward strand.
GAGAGCGCGGGCGCGCGCGGCTGCGGGCTGGCGCGGGAAAACTGGGCCGGCTGGCGGGTTTCGGCCCACTGGCCAGTTTTTTCCCGTTTTCTCTTTTTCTTTTTCCATTTCTTTTCTGATTTGAGTTTAATTTGAATTCCAGTTTGAATTTGAATTTTTGCAAAACATGCAACACGTCCAAAAATTTTTAAATTCCCCTCTGAACATGGTTTAGTGTTTTGAATCAAAATTTTGGGGTGTTACAGTCATGCCTCACCGTCGCCAGAAAAGAAGCCCGACGATCTGCTCTACCATAATTCCCCACAGAAAAATCCCCCGTTGCTGCCGTTGTTAGGAGGAAGCGAGGTAGGTCTTCATTACCCATCTTACGACGTCGCCGCTGTTTCTACACATCCGTTTTCTTTGCCCCCTTCGAGCAGAAACTTTTGCGTGTGGCCAGATGGTGTTTTGATCGATTTTTGATGGTGGAATTGATCTATATCTTATGTCAAGATCATCACCACGTCCACACTTGATCCCAACACCCTTGTTCCTCATAAAATCCCTTGAAAACCCATTAAAACATGCAAGAACACGTACAAACTGGTTTAAGAAAACTGCACTATAGGATTTGCATTCATCTACCGTATTGCGTCTTGAGTAAAGTTTGTGCTTGATGATTGATTGCTGTAAATTTTGTATGTGTGTGGTCATGAGTAGAAGGACAAGCTCAAGAGGCCGTCTACGAGGAACTACAGCACCAAGACTTCGAGACGCTTGAGCAACACGAACCACAGGAGCAAGGCAAGTGGCCCTTGACCATATTGATCCCATGTTTTGAAACTGTTTTGTTTGCGAAAACTCGTGTGCTTGAGTCAACTTGATGGGACACCTTTTTATAGGAGTTTACTAGTTTTGTTAACCATCCTTGTCGCCAGGAAAGTTGATGAGTCGGGTATGGTCGTTTTTCCTTTTTGCTTCGCTTAACTTACGGGATACGGGAAGCTGAAATAAAACATGGTTAGCTACTGTACTCATGAGAATAATGATGATGATAACGTGATGATGTTGATGAGCATGGAATCGGGGAGATCTAGGCAAGATTGGTTCATGGATGTTGCTGAATGAGATGGTGGTTTACTTGCCGTAGATCTAAGGACCGGTTCATGCGAGCACATGCCAAGAAAACAGTGCCACCACAAGGCCAAATACGGGTGCGGCTTAGCTGACTGATTTGGTGTGTTGCTAGCTTGTTATGGACCGTTGGATGGCGCGGGGCATGGGATTCAAGAGGGACTTCCCTGGGAACTGCATGGCAGAACAGGGGGCCCGTGGGTGGGAGAATGGAGATTCGAGTCTGCCGGTGAAACCTCAGTAGGTCCGTACATCCTAGTAGCCCCTTTGTAAAGCCTATTTTGTGATCTCTTGGCCATACACCGACGGTTGTGTACTGGTATAATGGAGGTTCTCTCTAGTCACCGACGGGTGACGAAATCAGAAACTTGTGGGTAAAGTGATGCCACCTCTGCAGAGTGTAAAACTATCATGATAGTCCTGCTTACGGTTACAAGCGCCTGGCCGCTTTCATGATTAGAGGCAAAACTTGGGATATTTATTTGGTTATGGTTGTGGTATGGTCATTGGGATGGTTTTTGGGACTGTTTTGAGTCATGACAATAAATTTGGTTTCGGTTATATGAATGAGATGGTTATGAATATTTATGAGTATGAGATGAACTTGAGAAAGATTAATGGCTGGATGATACTTGATAGATAGTGAATTTTGATGAGAGAATGTTGCTGAATTACTTGATTATGATGGGATAAATTTCACCTAGAGATAGTTGCTGTTTTTACCATGTCTATGAAATAAAATTCGCTTGCTGCAATGGGCCTTTTTATTGCCTACCTTGTTGTAAGCTACATGTCATATTTTTCCCGCACTTGCTGAGTACGACATGTACTCACCCTTGAATTCCCACATATATATCAGCTACAGGTGAAGAGTACTTCGAGGAACATGTGGAGTACTAGGCGTGCGAACTACCATGAACATGCCTGTGGAGTTGAAGTTGGAGTATGCTGTCTTATCCATTTTCCGCTGTCGTTTAGAGACTTCTGCTGCAAGGACAAGTTAGATATTCATGAGTGAGACATTGCGTCATTGTAATAAAGTACTTAAACACTATTTATTCGTGGTTATATTCTGAATTCAGTTTGTGGAATACATGTGTATGTGTGATGAACATCTTGGGCACACATATGCATTCACTTGGTTCTATTTCGGAACCGGGTGCCACAGTATGAAACTAGGCTAAGCAGGCTACACACCCTAGACCTCCCACTGGCATTAGCCTTTCAGGAGAGGGACCTTTCAGCGCCATAGGGCCCCCGAGCAAGGAAATAATCTGTCGGTACCTGCATGCTGGGTACCCCCGCGTAGTGGGTAAAAAACAGCCTGGGCACCGCCTCATTGTTGAGGCGGGCCCCAGCATAGCCACGTGTCCTTGGCCCTAAGGTTAGCCCTGGGGCTGCCACGTGCACTTAAGTTCCAAAGACGATGCGTGCCTTGGGCTCCGGCCCGAGCCTCCCCGCTGAGGTAAGGTCCGGAGCTGCCACGTGTCTTCGGCTCAGAGCCACCTCCCTGATGAGGACAGCTCTGGTGCTTACACGTGCCCTAGGCTCCGGTCCAAGCCTCCCCGCCGAGGTCCGGAGCTGCCACGTGTCCCCTGGCTCAGAGCCATTTCCCTACTGAGGACAGCACCGGTGCTGACACGTGCCCTGGGGTCCGGTCCGAGTCTCCTCGCTGAGGTGAGGTCCGGGGCTGCCACGTGTCCCCTGGCTCAGAGCCACCTCCCCGCTGAGGATAGCTCCGGTGCTGACATGTGCCCTGGGCCCCGGTCCGAGCCTCCCCGCTGAGGTGAGGTCCAGGGCTGCCACGTGTCCCTTGGCTCAGAGTGTAACACCCTCAAATTCATTTCCATGCATTGCATACATTTTTCATGTAGAGAAACATTATAAAAGAAGTAGAAATGGAGAAAGAACCATAGAAATGGAGGAAGGAACCACAGAAATGGACAAGGGAATATGGAAATGGAGAATGGGGCATTGAAATGGGGAAGGGCAATGTAGAAATGGAGAATGGGACATAGAAATGGAGAGGGGAATGTACAAATAGAGAATGGGACATAGAAATGGAGAGGGGAATGTAGAAATGGAGACTAGAACATAGAAATGGAAAGGGGAATGTAGAAATGGAGCAAGTGACATAGAAATGGTGAGGAATGGGAAAAAGATAGCTGAAATAAGCCATTCCCAATTTCCCCAAAATCTCCAAATTCCCCAATCCCCCCCAAAAGGGGAATTTTCCCCACATTTGGAGAATTCAATCCCCATTGCTGCCGCACCAAATAAAAAGGGGATAAGTTTGTTAAGATTGAGATCCAATTGAAGTAGGACTCCTCCCTTCCCCCCCCCTATAAATAGAACCCAAACCCCCCCCTTTTGGCCGCAGCCTCCCCCTCCTCTTCCCCCTACCAAAGTCGGCGACTTGCCCCCCCCCCCCCCCAACTCGCTGAGTTGGAACCCCCCCTCACCGGAGTTCGGTCGCCGGTGAGCCCCGCCGATGAGCCCCGCCGTCGAGCCCCACCATCGAGCCCCGCCATTGAGCCCCCCCGTCGAGCCGCATCGTCGAGACCCACCGACAAGCCCCGTCACGCCTCGCCATCGCCGGAAAAGAACCGACGATCTGTCCTGCCCTAATCTTCCATAGAAAAAATTCCCCGCTGCTGCCATTGCTAGAAGGAAGGCCCTGCCACCAAAAGGAAGTGAGTTAGGTCTCCATTACCCATATTACAACATCGCCGCTGTTTATACGCATCCGTTTTCTTCGTCCACTTCGAGCAGAAACTTTTACGTGTGGACAGATCGTGTTTTGATTGATTTTTGACGGTGGAATTGATCTAGATCTTGTGTCAAGATCATCATCACGTCCACACTTGATCCCAGAACCGTTGTTCATCATAAAACCCCATGAAAGCCCATTAAAACATGCAAGAACACGTACAAACTGGTTTAATAAAACAGCACCATAGGATTTGCATTCATCTACCCCTTTGCATCTTGAGTAAAGTTTGTGCATGATGTTTGTATTCTGTAAATTTTGTATGTGTGTGGTCGTGAGTAGAAGGACAAGATTAAGAAGCCATCTATGAAGAACTACAGCACCAAGACTTCAAGACGCTCGAACAACAAGAACCACGGGAGCAAGGCAAGTGCCCCTTGACCATATTGATCCCATATTTCCAAACTGTTTTGTTTGCGAAAACGTGTACACTTGAGTCAACTTGATGGGACACACTTTTACAGGATTTTACTAGTTTTGTTAACCATCCTTGTTGCCGGGAAATTTGATGAGTCGGGTATGGTCGTTTTTCCTTTTTGCTTCGCTTAATTTATGGGATACGGGAAGCTGAATTAAAACGTGGTTAGCTACTGCACTCATATGAATAATGATTATGAGAACTTGATGATGTTAATGAGCATGGAATCGGGGAGATCTAGGCAAGATTGGTTCGAGGATGTTGCTGAATGAGATGGTGGTTTACTTGCTGTAGAACTAAGGACCGGTTCATGCCAGCACATGCCAGGAAAACAGTGCCACCACAAGGCCAAATATGGGTGCGACTTAGCTGACTAATTAGGTGTGTTGCTAGATTGTTATGGACCGTGGATGGCGCGGAGAATGGGAGTTGAGAGGGACTGCCATGGGAACTGCATGGCACAAGAGGGGCTCGTGGGTGGGAGAATGGTGATTCGAGCCTGCCGGTGAAACCTTAGTGAGTCCATACATCTAGTAGCCCCTTTGTAAAGGCTATTTTATGATCTCTTGGCCATACACCGATGGTTGTATACTAGTGTAATGGTTGTTCTCAGTCGCAGACGGGTGACGAAATCACGAAATCATGATAGCCGTGCTTCCGGTCACAAGCACCTGGCCAACTCACATGATTAGGGGGAAAACTTGGGATGGATATTTGGTATGGTTGTGGTATGGTCATTGGGATTGGTTTTGGGACTGTTTTGAGTTATGATTTTAAGTTTGGTTTCGGTTATATGAAAACGAGATGGCTATGAATATTTATGAGTATGAGATGAACTTGAGAAAGATTAATGGCTGGTTGATACTTGATAAATGGTGAATATTGATGAAAGAATGTTGCTGTTTTACTTGGTTATATTGGGATTTAACTCACTTAGAAGTAGTTACTGTTTTTACCCTGGTTGTGAAATAAAATTTGCTTGCTGCAATGAGCCTTTTTATTCCATAACTTGTTGTAAGCTACATGTCATACTTTTTCCGCACTTGCTGAGTATGACATGTACTAACCCTTGCATTACCACATAAACGTCAGCTACAGGAGAAGAGTACTTCGAGGACCATGTGGAGTACTTGGCGTGCGAACTACCGTCAACATGCCTGTGGAGTCGAAGATGGAGGCTGCTGTCTTTAGTCATTTTTCGCTGTCGTTTAGAGTCTTCCGCTGCAAGAATAAGATAGATATTCATTAGTGAGACAATGAGTCGATGTAATAAAGTACTTAAACATTATTCAGGCATGGTTATATTCTGAATTCAGTTTGTGGAATACATGTGTATGTGTGATGAACATCCTGGGCACACATATGCATTCACTTGGTTCATTTTCGGGACCGGGTGTCACAGATTGGTATCAGAGCCACGTCGACCATAGGATGCAAGCCTAGGTAGAATGGACACTCTAAAACACATAGGAACACCCCTCTAAACTGCTATTCTCAAAAATTGCTTGCTGCTGCACTTTACTTGTCAATTCAGCCACCGCAAAGTGCTATTTTCAGCCCCTCTTTTCCCTTCTTTTGGACAGCAACGCCTTTGCTTTCTTGCTCCATAGTTTCTGAAGTTTTGGGAGTTATTTATTCCTTCTCTAAAGTTTCTCATGTCTTATTTATAGATGCCAGTGACCAGGAGCACAGCACGCATAAGAGCTCGCCCACCACCACGTCGGAGTGCTCTTAACCCCATTGAGGTGTCCGACGGACCATATTGGGAGGAAGTGAAGACGGAACCTCATGATGAAGATGAAGTCAATAGCTATATGCATGAGGAAGAGGATCCAGAAGAGGTGGAACCATTCGAAGAAGATATGGAGGACGATCGACAAGAACGGCATTGGTACGCACCTCAGGAGGAGTTTCACGCGGGCTTACACCTCGTGGAGCCTCATGAAGCTATGTCGGGAGGAGATGAACCCGAGGAGGAGCCACCCCTTGCTGAGACCAATAATTAAGGTGATGAATGGGCCAACCATTCAGTTCAAGAATTTCGGTCCGACGGAACGGATGGACACATATCCAGGGAGCTCAAAGAATTTCTGGATTGCTGCAGCTTATACCCAGAGTATCTCCTCAAGAAAGTCCCTTGTCTCGGATATGAAGAGTTGAAGGCTGACGTAACCATCCTATCTAATGGTAGGGTTGTCACTCGGCACTTCACACCCACATGGAGAGCTACAAGGGCAGAAGCTATCGATGATGCTGCATGGGAAGCACTCACAGGACTGTGCTACACCTTCCATGAGCAGCTTGAGGGCACCACTTTTGAGCTGCACCCGTGTCAGAAGAGTGGCACAAGGGAGATCATTGGACCCCATGTAACAGCCCTTTCCAACCCACAGGCTGCTGACAAGTCTCAGAGGTTGCTCGTGGAGTTAGGAAACCGCTACGCAAGCGCACAAGAAGAGATCCGTTACCTCCGCAAGAAGCTGTATTTGCTGGAGACACAAGAGGAGACTCGTGCCAACGCGGGAGCGAATGGAGCACCAGCGCCATCTAACCCTACATGGACAGCTGACTCACCATGGCGTGCACCCATGTATGGACCACCTCCGTCACACGGCGAGAACAACACCGGTTTACATGATTAAGTAGAGGATTCTCATTGAATAAGCTGTAATAGGAACGTTTCAATCGGAGTAGCTTGAATAAGAGTGGTGTGTTGAACTTTTGTGATGATTGCTTGGTTTTTGTGCTGATGTGAGTTGTGGGACGCTTCGGCGAATGTCCACATCCACACATAGTGGAGAGATGTGAGATGCTTCGGCACGTGTTCACATCCTCATATAGGCTGAAATTAATAAAAGAAGATATTTAGTTCATACACCTTGATGCATATAGTTGGGGGATCAATCTAAACTTCTATTTTCTATTCTACTCTACTCTCTCTCACATATGGTGAGGCAAAATGCCAGCCATCAAAGGAGGAACGCTCGTGGCAACAATGAACCACAAGAGGATGGCAACGTTGAAGTTCCTGAAAATGCTAACCCCGGGGCTGATGCAAACAACCTTGAACGGTTGATGGCTATGAAGAACCAGCTCATGCAAACTATGATACAAACGTTGGGAAAGCTGCAAGCCAACAACAACAACAATCCTAACCCCGTTCCTTCACCCCCACCGCCACCACCGCCGGCTCACAACAGATTGGGAGAGTTCATGAGGACTCGACCGCCTACTTTTGCACAAGCTAATGATCCAATGGAGGCTGATGATTGGTTGAAGTCCATGGAAAAGAAGCTTGCCATTGTTCAGTGCAATGATCGGGAGAAAGTCTTCTTCGCATCGCATCAACTTATGGGAGCAGCCGCTAACTGGTGGAACGCTCTTTGCAATGCTCATGTCAACCAGGAGACTATCACTTGGGATGAATTCAAGGAGAGTTTCCGCTCTCATTACGTCCCTGCTGGAGTCATGATGCTTAAAAGGCAAGAGTTTGAAGGTCTCCGCCAAGGAAGGAAGAGCGTGAATGAGTACCTCAACAAGTTCACACAGCTATCAACATATGCTCCACAAGACGTCAACTCGGATCAAAGGAAGCAATACTTGTTCATGAGAGGATTGAACAATGAGATCCAAGTTTAGCTGCTCAACAACGATTATGCAAACTTCCAGAAGCTCGTTGACAAAGCTATAGTGGTTGAGAGCAAGATCCGTGAGATCAAGCAAGAGGGCAAGAGGAAGATGCCATACCAAGGACAGCCACAAGTGAGCAATGTACGTCCCCGTTTCATGCCACCAGCTGCACCACAGTATGTCTCGTCAGTTTCTACTTTCCACCCTGCAAATCCACCTCGCCCTAAACAGCCACCGCAGCAACGTCCTGTTATGCAAGCACCTCGTATGCCTTTGACTCCTGCGCCCCGTCCCAACATGGGCACCTATGCTCAAAACCAGCCTCGCCCCAACATTCCTGTTGTTATGGGCAGCAAAGCATGTCTTTCATGTGGAGAGGCGATACACTTTACAAGTCAGTGCCCGAAGAAAGGCCTTGGACAGCCGAGCAACGCACCAAAATAGAACCCACGGCCGAAAGGAGGAGCTACGAAAGGTAACCGTGGGCAGCAGAACTACGCTCATGGCAATGTGAATCATGTCTCCGCTAAGGAAGCACTACAAGCTGAGTACGTCGTGCTTGGTATGTTTCTTGACAACTCCAAACCAGCCACTGTTTTATTTTATTCCAGAGCATCACATTCATATCATTCAAGTATGTTACCAAGTATAATCTGCCCATATCACACATGAAACAAACTATGTTGATTAATTCTCCCGGTGGAGAGATGAGGACTAGTATAGTATGTCCAAAAGTAAACCTTAAAATAAGGGGGGTAGACTTTCTTGCCAAACTTATTGTCTTGGATTCCCAAGGGATTGATATAATAGATGGAATGAATTGGTTAAGCAAGCACAACGGAGTGATTCAATGTGCTGAGAGGAGCGTACAGTTGACAAATGAGCACGGTACTCATATTGAGTTCGAGTCAACCCAACCGGCAACCGAGAAGGCAGCGTTGAATCACGTCGAAGAAGCAACATTGGAAAGCATTCCTGTGGTTCAAGCATTTGCATATGTGTTCCCGGAAGAACTTCCAGGTATGCTGTAACACCCACAAATTCATTTCCATGCATTGCATACATTTTTCATATAGAGAAACATTATAAAAGAAGTAGAAACGGAGAAAGAATCATAAAAATGGTGGGGGATGGGAAAAAGATAGCTGAAATGAGCCAATTCCAATTCGTCGAAGTGCACTGTCGACACTTGCCCCGGCCCTGCTGGACACGTGGCGCCTTCGGAGCTCACCTCCGTGGAGGAGGGGAGATCCGTCACCGCTGGACACGTGGCGCCTTTGGAGCTCACCTCCACGAAGTAGGGGAGGTTTGGCACCGCTGCACACATGGTGCCTTCGGAGCTCACCTCCGCGGAGGAGGTGAGGTCCGGCACTGCTGGACACGTGGCGCCCTTGGAGCTCGCCTCTGAGGAGAGGGGAGGTACGGAACCGCTGGATGTGGCACCCTCGGAGCTCATCCCTGCGGAGGGGGTGAGGTCCGGCACTGCTGGCCATGTGGCGCCCTCGGAGCTCGCCTCTGAGGAGAGGGGAGGTCCGGCATCGCTGGACACGTGGCACCCTCAGAGCTCATCCCTGCGAAGGGGGTGAGGACAGGCACTCCTGGCCACGTGACGCCCTCGGAGCTCGCCTCTGAAGAGAGGGGAGGTCCGGCACCGCTGGACACATGGCGCCCTAGGAGCTCATCCCTGCGCAGGGGGTGAGATCCGACACTGCTGGCCACATGGCGCCCTCGGAGCTCACCTCTGAGGAAAAGGGTGGCCCGGCCCTGCTGGACACGTGGCGCTCTCGGAGCTCGCTCCTGCGGAGGGGGCGAGGCCCGGCTCCGCTGGCCGCGTGTCAGGCCCGGAGCTCGCCTCTGAGGAGGAGGGTGGCCCGGCCCCACTGGGCACATGGCGCTTTTGGAGCTCACCCCTGCGGAGGGGGCGAGATCCCTAGGCGGTTTTTCTACTGTGCGTGAGGGTACCTGGTACTGAGGGTACCAACACAATTTCCCCAAATTTTTCTCAAATCGCGGCCACACATAATGTAAGGGCCTCTGTTTTTGACACATATTTGAAGTGTTCATCACCACACCACACACCTCATTTGAGTAAAGTTGATGAACACAAATGAAGAGCAAGTAACCACCATCAACATGCTCATTAGAAAAACAAACTCACATATTGCAAAAGTGGTATTTCCCACATGTGATATAGAAGGGCTGGACATATGAAAACTCCTACACATTGCTAAGAATGTCCATGCCAAGTTTCACCCAAATTCAAAATCTTTTTGAGGTCATTTTGGGTATAGCTAGAAAGAGGGCAGTTTGAAACCATATTCAAATTGAAACTGTTTTTATCCCATGAATTTAAAAGTGGGAGGCATATTCTTACTCAGCACATTTTTGTGAGCTCACACACCAATTTTCACTCCATTTGGAGTTCATCTTGACATGAGCTAAGTGGGACAAATTCAAACTTTATTTGAATTCAAAACTGAACTTGTGCTGAAATTCATTCAAACCAAACCAATTTGAATTCTACTCAATTCAAATGGCTCATGGGTGAATAATTTGAATCACCATGGGTATTTTGGGCCTCACTGTTTACAACAGTGATTAGGAGTGAATTTCAGAGGTTAAAACCCCGGGTGGGACCCACATGTCAGCCACTGAAGCAAAAGAAACCGACTGAGAGCTCAGCTCAGGTAACCGCGCGCGCTGCAGCTGCCGCCACGGCGAAGAAACGGCGAAGCCACCAGCTGCTTGCCGATCTCAGCCGCGGAACCGACTCCCAGGGTCTTTATCTACCCGCCCGAGCGGTCACCGGCGCCTTCCATCACTGCCTCGTCGCACTTCCACCCAAAACGCCGAAACACCTCGCCGCCCGAGTGAACCTTCGGTTCCTCATCGCCCGGCCAATCCAGTGACCCTCCCAGCAATCTGAGACCAGCACCGGGTGCGCCAAGCCATCTCCAACGTCCTCGCATCGGTTCCAGACCCTGCGCGGTCTTCCCCGAGCTCCACCGCGACGATCTTGTCTCTGCCGGTTCAGCTCAAGCCGCCGCTGCGGGAACCGTCCTTCCGGCTACCACAGCCCACCGTTCACAGAGCTGTGAACAGCAAAGAGGTTCGCCTCCAACCCCTCTTTCATTTCCGCAAGCTCCGGCGGCGTGACAAGCACTGCTCCGGCTGGAATTTCATATTTTCGCGACGGTGTGCAAAAGTGAGGTCGGTACTGATCCGAGAAATTCGTAAACCACACTGCATCACTCATCCTCTTGTGGAGAGGATCACTTCTAGTAGCCCGTGCGGATCCATAGGAGCAAGAACCACGAAGAACCGTGGAGGGAAACCGCTGTTCTTCGAGTTTTAGTAGAAATCCCGATTTCCGGCCTAGGTCGCACGGTGACAGCCCACCACAGCCCTTTCCGAGCTCCGTAGAGCTCATGTCGAACTTTACTATGGTCCACTGATGCTCGACGACCCTTAGCTTGATCGGGGGAGGTGCTAGGGAGGGTGGACAACGCAACCGAAGTTCTTCCGAGGTTGCGGCTCGTCGCCGACCAGGTGGCGGCCGTTATCATGACGAGCTGACCCCAGAATCCTGTTCCCCGAGTGAAAGTAGGCAGGGGCGGCCAAAATTGTGAAGTTTGGAGCTTTACAGAAGCCGCCGGCGAGCTCTCCGGCGAGGTTCCTCGGCGGCAGAACGCGGGCAGCAGGAGGTTGACGAAGGGGTGGACCCCAGCTGTCAGCGGGAGATATTTTAAATTGGGATCGGGCTGCGGCTGGGATCTGGTGTGCTGGCACGCAAATACTCTGTGGGCCTCAGTGTGCCGGACACCTCCGCGCTCAACACGTGACCCCGCGGGCCCCCGAGAGTTTGAACTTTTTCCCCGATTTTCAGAATTCTTCCAAACTTCAAATCCTCATAACTTTGGCTAGAAAGCTCCAAATCGAGTGAACCAAATTTTTTTGGATTCAGCTTCCCGATCACTTTCCAGCAAATCAAGTTTCACTTCATGAAAATCCTTATTCCTCCAGAATTAATTCCTCAAAGTTTAAACTGTTAGGAATTTTAACTGAAGAATCCCTTGGAGGAAAATCCTGAAATTTTGCTGGGATGTTCACAAAAATATCCTTGAACTACCATAAAAATTACAGACCCATTTGAGCTCATTTGATCCACCTAATGGTGTGATTAGTGAAACTGTTCCAGAGAAAATAGAAAATGTTCAGAAACATTTTCAGAATGTTCTCTGAAATTGTTTAGCTCATATCTTTAGCTAGGAACCTTCAAATTAAGTAAGACCAACTCCATTAGAATCCTCTGAAAATCTAGTTTTCAGAAAGTCATAGTTTGTTTCATGAAAATCATTAGAACACCCTAAGAGCCTTCAATTAAGGTCAAGTACATGGTTAATTATGGAGGGCTTAAATGAGCTTTGCTGCAACTAAAAGTTGGCCAAGTCTCTGTTTAGGTTGTAACCCAGCCACAGTAAAAGTTTCACAGTCATTGGGCTTGTCTAGTAAGAGTTATAGACTTCACAAGATTAAAAGTTAATACAACTGCATTTAAATTAATACATGTATTGATTCTATCATGTAGTCGCTAAGGTCGAGGAGGAACCCGAAGTCCTAGACTTCGTTACTCTGGAGGAACAGCTAGCCTACAACCAAGAGCAGCAAGGCAAGCTCCGGTTTGCATTAACCTTTTACAAGTTTTATTGTTTTGAGCACATACTTGATTACGTTATTCTTTGCATTAGAGTCTTGTTTGGAAACCCAAACTGCATAGCCAAGAAAACCATGGGTCGGGTTTAGGATGGCAAACCCCGTTAGCTACTGCAATGCTAAGATAGAGTAGGATTCGGTACAAGTTGAGTAGATGGAACTACTCACGAGCATAGGCTAGAGGCACTCGACTCGGGTAGAGATAGCACATGATACACATGGCAAGAAAGATGAGACCGAGCGGAGAGTAAGGGCAGCAGGACTTTGGGGCCTGTGTGCTGTAGCTCCGCTTGTGTCGATTGAGGACCGAGCCGTGTGCGGGCCTGTTGAACAAGCTAGAACAGTACCGAAGACCTACCGGCTATATGGGAACCGGGAAACTGATGTAACTCGGGTAGCTGGTTATTGAGGCATTGCCCGTCGTTCAGAGGGTAGGTTGAGAGCTTGAGGTGTAAATTGGCTAGCGGCACTGAGATGCGCGTGCAGAGACCTCTTGCTCGGGACGATGGGACCGGTTCAATATTTGGCTGACGGGCGAAAGGTGGTTGCGTACGGCGTCCGTGATGGTTGTTGTAGGCAACATTGAGTACGGGCGTACGTGACGGGTTGTTTGGGTAACCCTGCAGGTGTAAATCGATTATAATCGCAGTCCCTCGCGGTCAGTGAGTACCACATGTTCACTGTACCGTGACGTAGAAAGAACAGGCTAGTTACATGTTAAAATGCTGCTGATTGAAAGATGGACTTTGCTTGTTAATGGTTTGTTGTCGTTTAGAGCTAACTAAAGTTCTTTTCAACTTTGGGCAAAGTACATGAGAGAAATGCATTTCTTGTTTGATTGCGGCTCTCTCATGTGCCTTAGCGTAAGGTTCTCCACAACCTGCTGCTAAAACTTGAAAGTAAGGTTCTACTAATTAGGCGAGTCCCTTACAAATGATTTTTACCTCATGTAACCCATTACCCCTCATGTAGAAGTTCCATATTTAGGTGAGACGGGTCAGACTTGCTGAGCCTTCGTGCTCACTGCTTGTGTTTGAAGCTTTTACAGGGTTCTATGAGGAAGGGACTCCCAAAGAAGAGACGGAACCCCAGGAGGGGAACCCCGTCGAGTGGGAGTCGTGCACGCCGCAGAGTTAGTGTGCGTGTGTGCTAGCAAGGACACGTTCAAGGGCTGAACGTGGACATGATGCGTAGTCTACGCCCGTGAGTGTAGACTGGAACTATTTTGGTGTAAACATGTTCATAAACTTGTTTATGTAATAAAATTCCGCTTCCGCTTTGTACCTTTGACGTGTGTTATCCGGTGCTGTGCAACGCAGCACCCCTCAGCGTGATCTTGGCTCGACAAGACCGTTGGGGTCGTGTCAGTGCTGGTATCAGAGCTCGCTTGAGGTTTAACGCACTAAAAAGGTCTTCTTTTTCAAAAATCCAGTGAGGAACGAGTTAGTAGCCCGTATAAGGATGTTATTATATAGAAAGTGGCATACTAACCTATTTGTCTATGTCGGAAAATCGTGTATCTCGGGACGTTTATGTCTTGGGGGCTACACGTAAGCGCTGTCCACCAGTGCGCACAAGCTGAAGGGTGGAGCCCCACGGGTGGCAGATAACCCGACCCGATTTGATATCCTCAGCGACTCTTCATGTCGTTTGGGTATTCAAGCAACGTCTGTCCCTGGCGTGCGTGGTGCAATCTGGGAGACCCCGTCACGTGGTCTGTAACGTGAACACGTAACTCAAGGCGTGTTTGGCTTGAGAACATCCGGGCGAGTGATGACGGCCGGGTGTACGAACTGTATGGATTCCGGACGCGGTGTGCAGCCGAGTCTGATGATTGTTTGAGTTTCTGCAGGTAGTCTGACCACGAAATGGTAGACGTGTAGCATCCGTGTGCGAGTGATGTTTAGTGCCACTGAAATAACGAAGCCGGCTAAGTCCGGTATATGATTTTCTTTGTGAGGACGTAGTACCGACGTGATCTGGTGACGCATCGACGTCACACCCCACTAAATGAACAACTTCATTTAAAACTTGAAGGTTTTGATCTAAAGTAGTAAAACTTGATGTAACTCCTTCCCTTGAACAGGATATTCAAAGTTAACAAGTTTTCAACTTATAGGTTGTTAAGGACAGATCACTCTGTTGTCAGCTGAATCAAGGCTGAAGTTAATCAGAGGTTAGAAGTTGATTTCTTTCGAGGTTGGGGTCATATGATACATTTCTGGAAAGCTTTGCAAAAGCTTTACAACTTTTCTGTTAAGTTCCAGAGGTGTTTCATCCCTTAACCAATCAAAAAAAATGCAGTAGAGTTGAAACTGTCCAGAAAACAGGACAGAGTAAAGACTCTCTGTAAACTCTCTGTAAATTAAGCATAACTTCCTACTTAAAAATCCAAAAATAGAAAATGAGGTAGTTCTGGAAAGATTATGAGATAGGTTACAACTTTGTAACAGAAAGTTTTGTCAGATTAGGAACATAATTAACTGGGATTCTTGGATCGAATCAGTACCTAAAGCAGGGAGGTGCTGTCCAATTTTCTCCAGAAATTCTGTTAACTTTGACATCTCATAACTTTTGAACCAGGACAGATCTTAGGACAAGCAAATACTTTCTGGAAAGCTATTGAAGTTAGCTTTAACTTTGATGTTAAGCCCCAGAGCTGGTTTTGCTTTAGCATGGCCTAAACCAGGTTGATATGGAAACTGGTCAGGGCTGTCATGTTGAACAGCAGATCAGCTGTCAAATTTGCTTAAAAATTTTGAACTATGTTTCCAAGCTTTATGGGTTCAATGACATGTCTTATGTTATAACTCAGTGGTTTACTGTTTAAATAAATATTTGACATTTCTCAAATATATTTTTACAGATGACAGCAGATAAACAGTTGGAGAACGGGTGGGTGGTGTCCCACTGTTCTCATTGCAACGGCTATCCGGAAGCATTGAGGCATATGCTTCAATATTTCGGATACAACCAGATGCCGCAGTACTTCGCCAAGGAAAAAGGCGAAGAGGGGAACAAGACGTGGACGATCCATGTCGAAGTCCCTGCAGGACCTACGCCACCCGGTTGGGTGCCGTTCACCATCACGGTGAGAGGAAGACAACCGGAAGGGATGTAGCAAGTGGCAGCCCGTGACACCATGTCACGTTTCTGCCAACTACACGTGCAAGCTATGGAGGGCACTCCATACGCGCTCGTTCCGGTGGATGGACGGGCTCATCATGTGTGGGAAGAGAGGTACCTGGAGGCAACGGACCCGAGTTGCCAAAGGTACAACCCCGCGGAGGCAAATCTCAGTCTCCAGATGAGGGCGGGAAACGCCGTGATGGACAGCCAAGCTGTTCATACGGAGCATCCCGCCACGAAGCTCAAGGAGAGCACGAGCTGGGGAGACCATTTCGAGAGTGCTCACAGCGCACTCCGTAATGTGCTCCTTCCGACGATCAAGCGACTGAATAAACAACATAATCAGTTGCATCGTCTGAAGAAGGCGAAGAGAAAAAGCCGTGTCGACATCGCAGCGTTGCAAGAACTGGTACAGAATCTGACCCAGCAGAACGAGGAACTTACTCAAGAGCGGGACGACGCTATTGAGGAAGGGCAAGGCTGGGAAGAAGATTACAACCAGGCTATGGACGAGGTGCACGCCTTGCAGGACCTCGTACCTCCGGTGTTAGGCGTACCGGTGGTCTTGGGTCTTCCAGCAATGGGAGAACCCGGAATGGGAGAAGAGGTGGTCGATCCAGAGCCACCAGCAGAGGTACCGGAGGAGGACGACCCGCAGGAGGTCGAGTTCTACTCCAAGTAGGGGGTTACAGTTGCCATGTAGGGCAACCAGGGTAATGTAACCCAACTTTTGTAATCAGTGACTTGTCGTGTAGACAGTAGCGTATGTATAGGTAGTGACGACATGAGCACGACTTCTCGGAGACCCGAGAATAATGTATCTTGTATAAAGTTTATGCTTTATCAATGTATGTGAATGTTGTGCAAATTATTCATGTGTCACTTCAATACCTATTGTTGCATATGGAAATTTTTAAGTAAGACATGTGCTAATTGCTGCTGTTTTGAATTTCAGAATGACGCGTACTCGTGCCAACCCGGACGTTGGGGGTACTAGTCAAGGGGAGAGACCTCCCAACAGCCTCCCAAGGACTCCTCGGGGCAACAGCAGCAACAGCAACAGCAAACACCGCCACCGCCACTGCCAACGGTTACATTGGCCGACATCATCGCGGCAATGGCGGGTTCACATCAACAGCACACGGAGTTGCTGCAAACGCTTATCGCCAATACGTCTCGCCCAGAGAGACGTCAAGACCGTGAGGAGCGTCAACAGAGCTCCTACTCCGACTTCCTGGCGACTCATCCCCCTGTATTCTCCAGGGCGGATGAACCTCTTGACGCGGACAACTGGCTCCGCGCGATAGAGATGAAGTTCGGGCTGCTCCAGATAAGCGAGCAGCGCAAGACTCAGTTCGCGGTCCAGCAGCTCCAAGGATCCGCGAGGGCGTGGTGGGCCAACTTCTGTGCTTCACAGCCCACCAACCGAGTGATGACCTGGACGGAGTTTCAGATGGCCTTCAGGGCCTATCATATACCGCCAGGTTTGATGAAGAGGAAGACGCAGGAATTCCTACACCTGCAACAAGGGAGCAGGAACGCGCTGGAATACTCCAGGGCGTTCAATGATCTCGCGCTCTACGCGTCGTATCATGCAGATACTGACGAGAAGCGGCGGGACCACTTTTACCAGGGGCTTAATCCGCTCCTGAAGGACAAGTTGGCGATGTGCAATCGCGGCAGCCTCAACGACATCATTGATGCTGCGATTGTTCAGGAGGACTCCGGCAAGGAGTTAGCAGCGGCGGAGCGAAAGCGAAGCGTGCCGCAAAGCAGCGGAGAAGGAGGCGGTCCTTCTCAGAAGTTTCGGATGGTGAATCGCCCACCATCAGGTCCACGCTGGCAGCCACCACAGCGGTCGATGCCGTTCCGCAGTCGACCGTACTCTTCACCGGCATTCAGGCCGGCACTGCCAGTACAACCTCCACAACAACAACAGCAGCAGCGGACGATGCCGCGTGCATATGCACCTCAGCAGCGCATGCCGGGCTTTCGTCCCCCGAGCACTACATCAGCAGCGGCCACATGTTACAAGTGTGGTCGTCCAGGACACTTCGCGAGCAGTTGCCGGGAGAGGCAAGGCGGCGGAGTGGCACCACAGTTTCCGGGGCGGAATCAACCCCGGAACCCTACTAATGCGCGGCGAGCAAACCCTAGGCCCGGCACCGTCCACCAGCTTGCCATTGAGGACGTGCCGGAGGGCGAGCCAATCCTTGCGGGTATGTTCCAACTCCACCAGCATCCCGCTATAGTACTGTTTGATTCAGGCGCCACGCATAATTTTATTAGCCAAGCTTTCATTGCTAAACACAGCTTGCCAATACTACCCACCGATTGTCCATATTTAATTTGTTCACCGGGTGGGAAGATTTCAGCAAGCGTAATGGTTTCCAAAGCACCATTATGCTTAGCAGGTAGAGTGTACCCCACGTCTCTCATTCTCTTAGAGGGAAAGAAGGTCGATGTCATCCTTGGGATGTCGTGGTTAACCCGCCACGGCGCTGTTTTAGACACCGTCCTTCGAGTCGTGCACTTAAACTCAGAAGTGCACGGGTCTCACTCCTTATTTCTGGACAGTCCAGAAATAAAAATTCCAAGTGTCTATCAAGCCACAACCATCAGATTGGAAGATATCCCAGTGGTCCGAGAGTTCCCTGACGTATTCCTGGACGATTTGCCGGGGATGCCGCCCGATAGAGAGGTGGAGTTCAAGATTGAACTTGCACCGGGAACCATGCCAATATCCCAAAGGCCGTACAAGATGGCGCCCAAGGAGTTGGCTGAACTGAAGACTCAGCTCACGGACCTTCTGGAGAAGGGTTTTATTAGGCCGAGCTCCTCGCCATGGGGTTGTTCGGCATTATTTGTCAAGAAGAAGGATGAGACGTTGTGGCTTTGCGTGGACTATCGTCCATTAAATGCCGTAACAATCAAGAACAAGTACCCGTTGCCACGGATCGACATGTTGTTTGATCAGTTGGTCGAAGCAAAGATCTTTTCCAAAATGGACTTAAGACCCGGGTACCATCATATTAAGATAAGGGCTGAGGACATTCCGAAGATGGCTTTCTCGATGAGGTACGGACTCGATGAGTACCTGGTCATGTCCTTCGGCCTCACCAATGCTCCAGCTCACTTCATGTACTTGATGAACTCGGTATTCATGCCAGAGCTGGACAAGTTTGCCGTGGTCTTCATCGACGACATCCTGGTGTATTCCAAGTCGGAGGAAGATCACAAGAAACATCTGCGTATAGTCTTGCAACGGCTGCGGGACCACAAGTTATACGCGAAATTCAGCAAATGCGAGTTTTGGATATCGCAAGTTCCTTTTCTCGGGCATATCATCTCAGCGGAGGGTATCGCTGTGGACCCGAGCAAGATCACTCAAGTGCTGAATTGGAAATCCCCGAGAACTGTTCACGAGGTACGGAGTTTCCTCGGGCTCGCGGGATATTATCGGAGGTTCATTACGAACTTCTCGAAGATTGCCAAGCCAATGACAGAGCTGCTGAAGAAGGCTACCAAATATGTTTGGAGTCCAGCATGTGAAGCAACATTCAAGGTTTTAGTTGAGCACCTGACATCAGCACCAGTTTTGGCGCAGCCAGACACGACAAAACCGTTCGATGTGTACTGCGATGCATCCGGCATTGGGCTCGGATGTGTGCTGATGCAAGACCGAAGGGTGGTCGCGTATGGATCACGGCAGCTTAGAAACCATGAGCAGAATTATCCAACTCACGATTTGGAGCTCGCTGCCGTGGTACTTGCACTGAAGATGTGGAGGCACTACCTACTCGGTAACCTCGTACATCTATATACCGACCACAAAAGCCTCAAATACATATTCACTCAGAAGGAGCTGAACATGAGGCAGCGAAGATGGTTATAATTGATAAAGGATTACGAAATAGAGATCCATTATCATCCGGGCAATGCAAACATAGTGGCAGATGCGCTGAGCCGCAAGTCACACGTCAACAATCTGACCATCACACCGTTGGAAGAGAGCGAACCACCACTACATGTGATTCCACACGGAGCTCTCTACAACCTAGCTTTGATCCCCACCATCCGTGAGGAGATAGCGACAGCTCAGAAACATGACAAGGGCATGTCGCATTTGCGGAGACGTGTAGATAGTGGGGAGCTGAAATGTTTCCGGAAGGACGGAGACGGCGTCCTATGGTTCAAGGACCGGATCGTCGTACCCCGTAACCCGGAATCACGGAAGAAAATTTTTGATGAGGCTCACTTATCAAAATTTTCTATTCACCCCGGCAGCAACAAGATGTATCAAGAACTCAGAAGCAAGTTTTGGTGGACACGGATGAAGCGAGAGACTGCAAAATACGTGTCCGAGTGTGATACATGTCGAAGGGTGAAGGCAGACCACATGCGGAAACCGGGACTGCTGCAACCACTGGGCATTTCTGCATGGAAATGGGAGGATGTGAGCATGGACTTCATCGTCGGTTTACCCACCACCTTGCAAAAACATGATTCTGTGTGGGTGATCGTCGATCGGCTCACCAAAGTTGCCCATTTCATCCCGGTTAACACAAATTACAACACCAAGAAGTACGCTGAACTGTACATCTCACGGATCCTATGCTTGTACGGCGTACCCCGTACCATCATATCGGATCGGGGCACTTTATTTGTGTCCCGTTTTTTGGAGCAGCTGCGAGCTGCCTTGGGGACAAAACTGATCCATAGTTCAGCATACCACCCGCAGACAGATGGGCAGACGGAGCGGGTAAATCAGATTCTAGAAGACATGCTACGAGCTTGCGCTATCAACCACGGCAAGAATTGGGATGATCACTTGCCATTAGCCAAGTTCTCGTACAATAATGGGTACCAAGCCAGCATCAAGATGGCACCTTACGAGGCGCTATACGGGAGAAAATGCCGCACACCATTGAATTGGTGTGAGTCTGGTGAAAGGGTTACCTTCGGGATTGACCTTGTCAACAACGCGGAAGAAAAGGTTCGACTGATTCAGGCGAACCTAAAAGCCGCTCAATCCCGTCAGAAACAGTATGCGGACCGGAGAAGGCGCCCATTACAATTCGAAGTTGGAGATCACGTATATCTACGGATATCTCCAATGAAGGGCGTAAACAGATTTGGGGTGAGAGGAAAGTTGGCACCCCGATTCATCGGTCCATTCCAGATTACCGAAAGATGTGTATCAGTGGCATACCGGCTGAAATTACCAGAAGCACTTTCCGGTGTGCACGACGCCTTTCACATTTCCCAGCTGAGGAAGTGTCTCAAGCTATCAACTACCGTTCAGCTGGAAGACATTGAAGAACTGCAACCGGATCTCACCTATCGGGAGGAACCGGTGCAGATTATTGATGAAAAGGCCCGAACCACACACAACCGTACGTTGTGGTTCTACCAGATTCTATGGAGTAATCACTCCATGGACGAAGCGACATGGGAGAGCGAAGGATTCCTTCGCGCTAACTATCCCGACTTTTTCACGTCGCATATCCGGTAATTTTCCACTGTCCTCTCTCTCATTTTCACCTTATAATCTCGGGACGAGATTCTTTTAAGGGGGGGAGGAATGTAAGGGCCTCAGTTTTTGACACATATTTGAAGTGTTCATCACCACACGACACACCTCATTTGAGGAAAGTTGATGAACACAAATGAAGAGCAAGTAACCACCATCAACATGCTCATTAGAAAAACAAACTCACATATTGCAAAAGTGGTATTTCCCACATGTGATATAGAAGGGCTGGACATATGAAAACTCCTACACATTGCTAAGACTGTCCATGCCATGTTTGACCCAAATTCAAAACCTTTTTGAGGTCATTTTGGGTATAGCTAGAAAGAGGGCAGTTTGAAACCATATTCAAATTCAAACTGTTTTTATTCCATGAATTTAAAAGTGGGAGGCATATTCTTACTCAGCACATTTTTGTGAGCTCACACACCAATTTTCACTCCATTTGGAGTTCATCTTGACATGAGCTAAGTGGGAAAAATTCAAACTTTATTTGAATTCAAAACTGAACTTGTGCTGAAATTCATTCAAACCAAACCAATTTGAATTCTACTCAATTCAAATGGCTCATGGGTGAATAATTTGAATCACCATGGGTATTTTGGGGCTCACTGTTTACAACAGTGATTAGGAGTGAATTTCAGAGGTTAAACCCCCCGTGTGGGACCCACATGTCAGCCACTGAAGCAAAAGAAACCGACTGAGAGCTCAGCTCGGGTAACCGTGCGCGCTGCAGCTGCCGCCACGCGCGAAGAAATGGCGAAGCCACCAGCTGCTTGCCGATCTCAGCAGCGGAACCGACTCCCTGGGTTTTTATCTACCCGCCTGAGCGGTCACCGGCGCCTTCCATCACTGCCTCGTCGCACTTCCACCCAAAACGCCGAAACACCTCGCCGCCTGAGTGAACCTTCGGTTCCTCATCGCCTGGCCAATCCAGTGACCCTCCCAGCGATCTGAGACCAGCACCGGGTGCGCTAAGACATCTCCAACGTCCCCGCATCGGTTCCAGACCCTGCACGGTCTTCCCCGAGCTCCACCGCGACGATCTTGTCTCTGCCGGAATTTCATATTTTCGTGATGGTGTGCAAAAGTGAGGTCGGTACTGATCCGAGAAATTCGTAAACCACACTGCATCACTCATCCTCTTGTGGAGAGGATCACTTCTAGTAGCCCGTGCGGATCCATAGGAGCAAGAACCACGAAGAACAGTGGAGGGAAACCGCTGTTCTTCGAGTTTTAGTAGAAATCCCGATTTCCGGCCTAGGTCGCACGGTGACAGCCCACCACAGCCCTTCCCGAGCTCCGTAGAGCTCATGTCGACCTTTCCTATGGTCCACTGATGCTCGACGACCCTTAGCTTGATCGGGGGAGGTGTTAGGGAGGTTGGACAACGCGACCGAAGTTCTTCCGAGGTTGCGGCTCGTCGCCGACCAGGTGGCGGCCGTTGTCATGACGAGCTGACCCCAGAATCCTGTTCCCCGAGTGAAAGTAGGCAGGGGCGGCCAAAATCGGGAAGTTTGGAGCTTTACAGAAGCCAGCGGCAAGCTCTCCGGCGAGGTTCCTCGGCGGCAGAACGCGGGCAGCGGGAGGTTGACAAAGGGGTGGACCCCAGCTGTCAGCGGAAGATATTTTAAATCAGGATCGGGCTGCGGCCGGGATCTGGTGTGCTGGCGCGCAAATACTCTGTGGGCCTCAGTGTGCCGGACACCTCCGCGCTCAACACGTGTCCCCGTGGGCCCCCGAGAGTTTAAACTTTTTCCCCGATTTTCAGAATTCTTCCAAACTTCAAATCCTCATAACTTTGGCTAGAAAGCTCCAAATCGAGTGAACCAAATTTTGTTGGATTCAACTTCCCGAGCACTTTCCAGAAAATCAAGTTTCACTTCATTAAAATCCTTATTCCTCCAGAATTAATTCCTCAAAGTTTAAATTGTTAGGAATTGTAACTGGAGAATCCCTTGGAGGAAAATCCTGAAATTTTTCTGGGATGTTCACCAAAATATCCCTGAACTACCATAAAAATTTCAGACCCATTTGAGCTCATTTGATCCACCTAATGGTGTGATTAGTGAAACTGTTCCAGAGAAAATAGAAAATGTTCAGAAACATTTTCAGAATGTTCTCTGAAATTGTTTAGCTCATATCTTTAGCTAGGAACCTTCAAATTAAGTAAGACAAACTCCATTAGAACCCTCTGAAAATCTAGTTTTCAGAAAGTCATAGTTTGTTTCATGAAAATCATTAGAACACCCTAAGAGCCTTCAATTAAGGTCAAGTACACGGTTAATTGTGGAGGTCTTAAATGAGCTTTGCTGCAACTAAAACTTGACCAAGTCTCTGTTTAGGTTGTAACCCACCCACAGTAAAAGTTTCACAGTCATTGGGCTTGTCTATTAAGAGTTATAGACTTCACAAGATTAAAAGTTAATACAACTGCATTTAAATTAATACATGTATTGCTTCTATCATGTAGTCGCTAAGGTCGAGGAGGAACCCGAAGTCCTAGACTTCTTTACTCCGGAGGAACAGCTAGCTTACGACCAAGAGCAGCAAGGCAAGCTCCGGTTTGCATTAACCTTTTACAAGTTTTATTGTTTTGAGCACATACTTGATTACGTTATTCTTTGCATTAGAGTCTTGTTTGGAAACCCAAACTGCATAACCAAGAAAACCATGGGTTGGGTTTAGGATGGCAAACCCCGTTAGCTACTGCAATGCTAAGATAGAGTAGGATTCGGTACAAGTCGAGTAGATGGAACTACTCACGAGAATAGGCTAGAGGCACTCGACTCGGGTAGAGATAGCACATGATACACATGGCAAGAAAGATGAGACCGAGCGGAGAGTAAGGGCAGCAGGAATTTGGGGCCTGTGTGCTGTAGCTCCGCTTGTGTCGATTGAGGACCGAGCCGTGTGCGGGCCTGTTGAACAAGCTAGAATAGTACCGAAGACCTACCGGCTATATGGGAACCGGAAAACTGATGTAACTCGGGTAGCTGGTTATTGAGGCATTGCCCGTCGTTCAAAGGGTAGGTTAGAGCTTGAGGTGTAAATCGGCTGGCGGCACTAAGATGCACGTGCAGAGACCTCTTGCTCGGGACGATGGGACCGGTTCAATATTTGGCTGACGGGCGAAAGTTGGTTGCGTACGGCGTCCGTGATGGTTGTTGTAGGCAACATCGAGTACAGGCGTACATGACGGGTTGTTCGGGTAACCTGCAGGTGTAAATCGATTATAATCGCCGTCCCTCGCGGTCAGTGAGTACCACTTGTTCACTGTACCGTGACGTAGAAAGAACAGGCTAGTTACATGTTAAAACACTGCTGATTGAAAGATGGACTTTGCTTGTTAATGGTTTGTTGTAGTTTAGAGCTAACTAAAGTTCTTTTCAACTTTGGGCAAAGTACATGAGAGAAATGTGTTTCTTGTTTGATTGCGGCTCTCTCATGTGCCTTAGCGTAAGGTTCTCCACAACCTGCTGCTAAAACTTGAAAGTAAGGTTCTACTAATTAGGCGAGTCCCTTGCAAATGATTTTTACCTCATGTAACCCATTACCCCTCATGTAGAAGTTCCATGTTTAGGTGAGACGGGTCAGACTTGCTGAGCCTTCGTGCTCACTGCTTGTGTTTGAAGCTTTTGCAGGGTTCTATGAGGAAGGGACTCCCGAAGAAGAGACGGAACCCCAGGAGGGGAACCCCGTCGAGTGGGAGTCGTGCACGCCGCAGAGTTAGTGTGCGTGTGTGCTAGCAAGGACACGTTCAAGGGCTGAACGTGGACTTGATGCGTAGTCTACACCCGTGAGTGTAGACTGGAACTATTTTGGTGTAAACATGTTCATAAACTTGTTTATGTAATAAAATTCCGCTTCCGCTTTGTACCTTTGACATGTGTTATCCGGTGCTGTGCAACTCAGCACCCCTCAGCGTGATCCTGGCTCGACAAGACCGTTGGGGTCGTGTCACATAACTAAAAAGATAAGTTTGTTAAGATCCAAAACATATTGAATAGGACTCTTATTTGAGCTCTAATTGGAGTAGGACTCTATTTCCCCCTTATAAATAGAGCCCAAAACCCCCCTTGACCGTAACCCCTTTCCGTTTCCCCCTCCCAAGTCGACGACTTGGAGGCCCTAGCCCCCAACTCGCCGAGTTGGACACACACCCCCCCTCGCCGGAGTTCAGTCACCGGTGAGCCCGCCGACGAGCCCCGTCACGCCTCGCTGTCGCCGGAAAAGAGCCGATCATCAAAAGGGAAGTGAGGTAGGTCTTCGTTACCCATCTTACGACGTCGTCGCTGTTTCTACGCATCCGTTTCTTCGCTCCCTTCGAACAGAAACTTTTTCGTGTGGACAGATCATGTTTTGATCGGTTTTTGAGGGTGGAATTGGTCTAGATATTGAGTTGAGATCATCACCACGTCCACACTTGATCCCTACACCCTTGTTCATCATAAAACCCCATGAAAGCCCATTAAAACATGCAAGAACACGTACAAACTGTTTTAATAAAACAGCACCATAGGTTTTGCATTCATCTACACCATTGAATCTTGAGTAGAGTTGTGCATGATGTTTGATTGCTGTAAATTTTGTATGTGCGTGGTCGTGAGTAGAAGGACAAGATCAGGAAGCCATCTACAAAGAACTGCAGCGCCAAGACTTTGAGATGCTTGAGCAACAAGACCCACGGGAGCAAGGCAAGTGCCCCTTGACCATATTGATCCCATGTTTTGAAACTGTTTTGTTTGTGAAAACTTGTACGCTTGAGTCAACTTGATGGGACACCCTTTTATAGGAGTTTACTAGTTTTGTTAACCATCCTTGTCGCCAGGAAAGTTGATGAGTCGGGTATGGTCGTTTTTCCTTTTTGCTTCGCTTAATCCACGGGATGCGGGAAGCTGAATTAAAACATGGTTAGCTACTGCACTCATATGAATAATGATGATGAGAATTTGATGATGTTAATGAGCATGGAATTGGGGTGATCTAGGCAAGCTTGGTTCGTGGATGTTGCTGAATGAGACGGTGGTTTACTTGCCAAAGATCTAACGACCGGTTCATGCCAGCACATGGCAGGAAAACAGTGCCACCACAAGGCCAAATATAGGTGCGTCTTAGCTGACTAATTGGGTGTGTTGCTAGCTTGTTATAGACCATGGATGGCACGGGGAACGGGAGTCGAGAGAGGACTGCCCTGGGAACTGCATGGCACAAGAGGGGCCCCGTGGGTGGGAGAATGGTGTTTCGAGCCTGCCGGTGAAACCTCAGTGAGTCCATACATCTAGTAGCCCCTTTGTAAAGGCTATTTTGTAATCTCTTGGCCATACGCCGATGGTTGTGTACTGGTATAATGGAGGTTTTGCAGTCGCCGACGCGTGATGAAATCGCAAACTTGTGGGTACAGTGGTGCCACCTCTGCAGAGTGTAAAACTATCATGATAGCCGTGCTTCCGGTCACAAGCACCAGGCCAACTCACAAGATTAGAAGGGAAAACTTGGGATGGATGTTCGGTATGGTTATGTTATGGTCATTGGGATTGGTTTTGGGACTGTTTTGAGTCATGAAAATAAGTTTGGCTTCGGTTATATGAATATGAGATGGTTATGAATGTTCATGAGTATGAGATGAACTTGAGAAAGGTTAATGGCTGGTTGAGACTTGATAAATGGTGAATTATGATGGAGAAAATGATGCTGTTTTACTTGGTTATATTGGGATAAATATCACTTAGAAATAGTTGCTGTTTTTATCATGTTGTAAAATAAAATTTGCTTGCTGCAATGAGCCTTTTTATTCATACCTTGTTGTAAGCTACATGTCATACTTTTACCGCACTTGCTGAGTATGACATGTACTCACCCTTGCATTATCACATAAACATCAGCAACAGGAGAAGAGTACTTCGAGGACCATGTGGAGTACTAGGCGTGCGAACTACCGTAAACATGCCTGTAGAGTTGAAGATGGAGCCGCTGCTATTTAGTTATTTCCTCTGTCGTTTAGAGACTTCCGCTGCCCGGTCTCCATTCCCAACTATGAGGATCAATTCCCAACTCTTCCGATTGATCCCCCTTAATCCCGGTTCACGAGTAGGAAACTGCCTACTCGAGTTATGCCTCTTTTAATCCACTTTTGTTAACTTGAGATCAGCAGTTATAATCAATTGATAACATACTCTACATTAAACTCCATGGTTTTCTAGGTCATGCATTTGGAGTTTCATACCATCTAGACTTAATGCAATAAACAAAATGCTAGACCATATAAAGTGAATACAAATAAAAACTTGTAAGTTTTGATGCAAACCGGGGCTTGCCTTTGTTTTGCAGGGGACATATATATAAGGGTCAGTTAGTGAAGACCACTTGAGGCTTGATCACTCGCTTCCCTCCTTCTTTGATCTCTGTCACACCCGGATTCTCCGAAGAACAACCGAGTGAATATCACATGTATGCCAGGATCGTTTTCTCATACATGTGATGACAAATAGTGAAGCATCATTTATTACAAGCCAGGTGTCGAATATAAATAAGTCTTACAAAGCATATGTCTCGATGGACAATAATAAGTTCATCACAAATAAATAAACTAGCAGCGGAACATTATTCTTGTGGGCTCCGTTACATGCGTTGCCCGGGGGACTCCATGAACCTAGAAACCTTCTTCGGGTCCAAAGTCTTGATCATTATACACCACCTCATTATCTTGACCTGAGCAGCAATATAAACCAACAAATATGCAAGATTGAGTACCATTGGTACTCAGCAAGTGTGGGAAAGTTATGTCATGCATGGCTAGAACAAGGAGAGGTTGAACTCATGGTTAAAGCACTACGCAATTATGGCCTACCACCTTAGCTTATTAAGCACTTACATTACTACATAGGTGAAATGGTCCTAATCTCCCAACCCATCATCATAATCAAATAACCATAACATCATTTCCAATGTTAAGCTCCCCGCTTAACATTCACACCCTCCAAGGTCATCATACTCTAATCATGAATAAGTCCAAGCTGCTCTTGACCGTGAGCACGGCTGTCATGACAGTTTTGACTCTGCAGAGTTTGTACCACTGTACCCACATGTAGTGATTTCATCCCCCGTTGCCGGGTGGACTAAAAGAACCTCCATTATGCCAGTGGCCACGAACCACATACACACTTCCCAGGTGTGTAGCCAGGAGATCACTACGAAGCCTTTACAAAGGGATTCCCGACGAGCATGGGCCCACTGAGGTTTCACCTCTAACAGCATACAAGAGGCTCCAACCCCACTGCAGTGGCCCCCCTTGAGCCTTGCGGTTCATATAGTAGTCCAGTTGACACCTATTCCCCGCACCATCCAACACACCCATACTACGCCGGGGATACACCTAATTAATTGGCTAAGCTGCCCCATCTCAGCATGTGGTTGGCATGGTAAAGCCAGGTTACATGCTCCATGAACCGGTCCTTAGGATCCAGGCAAGTACTAAACACAAACCCGAGTCTCGTGCACCCAGCACCAACCAAAACATCCAACTTGCCTTGATCCCTACCTCTACATAACTCATAATATCTCATTCAAGAGTATGGAAAAATAAACTGATGATCTCGTATCCCAAGTATCCCATTCCAAGCATGGCTAAGCATAAGCATGTAAATAAATGACATGATAAAATAAATCCCAACCCAAGCTACAAGGAAACACGGTAATGCAAATCTAGGGAAACTTCCTAGCATGGGTTTCATATTTCAATTGACAATGCAAATAATTCTATCTACACATCCTGGCATAGGATCAAAGTGGTCAAGGACACTTGCCTCCTTCCTGCTGCTCTTGAAATGGGTAATCCTGATCTTGGAAAGGGAGAACTTGCTCTGGAGCAGGTTCTACTCATACCATCACACATGGCAAAAGAAAACAACAAGTCATAAGACATAGTTCACACTTCCATTTCATACAAACCACACATTCACATTTATAAAAGTCATTCACAATTATATGTGTTGTGGTTATTCTATGTGTGTTGATTTTTGGCTTACATGCACTTTTAATCATGTGTATATGATTTCTACTTTTGTATTCACATTTATGTTTGCATACTATATATATGAGTTTCTAATTTAAATAAATTCCTTATATTCAATTACTACACCTTTTAGCTACCAAGTATGCATGAAAGGTATTTTCCTACTCCATATGTGTCTTCAGTCCTTCTACCAACCCTAACCTAAATTCTTTGGATTTTGGAAACTTCATTTATCATTTTCTAGTTATTCATACCTAGTTTGCTATATTTTCAGATTTAGTTCCTATGCCTAAATGTGAACTTTATTATGAAAATATTAAGACACATCATCTAAACAGAATAGGTTCTGATCCAAAATATTTAATAATATATTTTTGATCTTTTCCTCTGATGTAAACTATTTTACATTTATTTTTTCTAATTTTCAGAATTATTCTCTACTTAAAAATGTGTCCCTATAACTAATAAATGTGATTAATCAATTAAACAGATTCATTTCAGCCAAAAATATATTTTTATCTCACTCCAAGGTTTTCTAAGTACTGGAAAAGTTTTTAATTTGAATTTGACAATATGTTTGTCCCACCTTTTAAATTTTAAATACTAGCCACATATTCAAATTCCTAACTTTAATATCAACTAGGGATAAAAAGGTAAACTCACCCCACTACAGGGTCTATAATATTGTTTTAAGAATTTTCAGGGGTCTAGCTACACTTAACAGAGGGGTTTTTCCTAATTTTTGTTAAGTCCAGGGGCTAAAACTGTTTTTTAAATGAATTTACATGATTTTCTGAAGTTCTAGGGGCTAGATCAGAAGTTTCCGGGGCTAGCTCTTATTTTCCGAGAACCCCAGGGGGTAGCACGTAAGAATTCTAGTCTTTATAACGCGGGGCTGACGTGGACCGTCCAATTTAAAACAGACGGCTGAGATTATAACATCGAACCGGTACGCGGGGATTTAAACTCTACCGTGCGATTTAAAATAAACGGCGCACTAGCGGCCACGTCGCTCTGATCGAGCGCGGGCGGCACTGCCCGGCGGCGCACGGCGGCGGGAGGCGGCGATCTCGCCGGAGAGTTTCGGATCTTCGTAAATTCTTCCTAAAACTGTGATTTTATGGCATAGATCGGTGGAGGGGAGGTCGGGGATCTCACCTCGGGGGTTTTCTTGAGCTCGGAGGTCCTGGAAGGCGATCGGCGACGAGGTCCGAGGTGAATTCACGGCGAGGCTCGTCGGCACTGTGTTTGAATCGCAAACCACCGCGTTTTCTGCACCAGAGAGAAAATCGGCAGATCGTGGGGAAAAACGGGACGATGCCGGGGTTTTTATAGATGGGGGAAGGGCGGCGTTCGGTTGTGATCAAGTTTGCGTCGCCCACGAACAAAATTCGGCTGGGATATGCAGGGATCCGGGTCGGTTTTGATTCGGGGTGAGAGAGTCCGGCCGAGCGCGGGCGCGAGCGCGAGGAGGAAGAAAGACTGGCGGGCCCCGCATGTCAGTGGGAAGAAGGGGGCGCGCGCGGCTGCGGGCTGGCGCGGGATCGGGTGGGCCGGCTGGTGGGTTTCTGCCCACTGGCCGGTTTTTTTCTGTTTTCCTTTTTCTTTTTTCTATTTCTTTTCTGTTTTGAGTTTCAATTGAATTCCAGTTTGAATTTAAATTTTTGCAATACATGCAACACGTCCAAAAAATTTTAAATTCCCCTCTTAACAGGATTTTGGGGTGTTACAGCTCTACCTCTTTTAAAAGAAATCTCGTCCTCGAGATTGGTGGTTCTAAGAAAACAATTCTGGAAATTGTGCCTTAAGCTCATCTTCTCGCTCCCAGGTGGCTTCCTCTTCTGAGTGACGCTTCCACTGCACCTTGCACATCCGGATTCTTTTATTTCTGGTGAGGCGTTCCATTGTCTCCAAATTCCTGAATGGTTGCTCGGCATAAGACAAATCCTCAGCTACGTCAACCTCATTCATGGGTAACACCTCTTCAGGCATTCTCAGACATTTCTTGAGCTGTGACACATGGAATACATCGTGCACATCCGATAGGTGAGCCGGTAATTCTAGTTGATACGCCACTTCGCCCTTCCTCTCTAGAACTTGAAAGGGTCCGATGTATCGAGGTGACAACTTCCCTTTCACCTTGAACCAATGAAGTGCTCGGATAGGGGACACCTTGAGATAGACATAGTCTCCCACGTTAAAAACGAGCTCTCTTCATCGTACATCGGCATAGCTCTTTTGGCGTGTCTGTGCTATCCTCAAGTTGTTGCGAATTTCCCTCACCTTCGCCTCAGCTTCTTGCAGTACTTCGGGACCAAACACTTTACTTTCCCCTGTTTGGTTCCAAAATAGGTGAGTTCTGCACTTCCTCCCGTACAAAGCTTCAAACGGTGACATCTTCATACTAACTTGATAGCTGTTGTTATAGGAGAATTCCGCATACGGTAAGTTCTTGTCCCAACTCCGATTGTTTTTGAGTGCACATGCCCTCAGCATATCCTCAAGAATCTGATTAGTTCTTTCCGTCTGCCCATCAGTTTGGGATGATAGGCAGAACTAAAGTTCAGATGGGTTCCCATGGTTTCGTGCAACTTCTGCCAGAACCTCGAGGTGAACTGTGTCCCTCGATCCGACGCTATCTTCTTCGGCACCCCATGGTAACACACGATCCTTGACATGTACAACTCCGCCAATTTGGATCCTCTGTAGCTTTCCTTCACGGGGATGAAGTGGGCTACCTTGGTTAGCCTGTCGATGATGACCCATATTGAATCATATCCTGATTGGGTCCTAGGCAATCCCACTATGAAATCCATACCGATTTCTTCCCATTTCCATTCAGGCACTTTGAGTGGTTGCAATAATCCCGCGGGTCGTTGATGTTCTGCTTTCACCAGCTGACATGTGTCACATAGGGCAACATGTTCCGCGATATCTCGCTTCATGCCATACCACCAATACCTGCTCTCGAGGTCCTGGTACATCTTCGTACTCCCAGGATGAATGGAATAGTCGGAATCGTGAGCCTCCTTCAAAATTAATTCACGGATCTCCTTTACTTCAGGCACACAGATTCTTTTCCCGTGCCACACCGTACCTTGTTCATCCTCTCTGAAACCAGGAGCTTTATTTTCCTTGATGAGTTGTCTGATCTCTTGTATCTTCTCGTCATTCTTTTGACCCTCGCGTATGTCTCGCTCTAGTGTGGAGTCCACTTCCATGGCGATGGCTTCACCACTATTCACAAGGCATAGATTGAGTCTTATAATCTCATCCTTCAACTCTGCAGGCATGTGCTTCAAGCTCAACTTATTGACCTGCACTTTTCAACTTAAAGCATCCGCCACGACGTTTGCTTTCCCAGGATGATAGTTGATGCCCACATCAAAGTCATTGATTAGCTCTAACCATCTCCTTTGCCTGAGGTTGAGCTCTGGCCGTGTGAAAATGTACTTTAAACTCTTATGATCCGTATATATTTCTGTCCTCTTCCCCATCAAGTAATGCCGCCAAATTTTCAATGCGTGTACCACTGCGGCTAGTTCAAGGTCATGAGTAGGATAGTTCTTCTCATGCTTCCGGAGCTGCCGGGATGCATAAGCCACGACGTGCCCTTCTTGCATGAGAACACATCCCAACCCGTTTCCAGAGGCATCACAGTACACCGTAAAGTTCTTCTGCATATCTGGCATAACTAGCACTGGGGCTGTTGTCAATCTCTCCTTTAACTCCTGAAAACTCGTCTCGCACTGCGGCGTCCATGTGAATGTGATTCCCTTCTCCAAAAGTTTGGTGAGAGGTCTCGAGATCTTAGAGAATCCCTCAATAAACCGTCGATAGTATCCAGCCAATCCCAAAAAGCTTCGAACTTCCCCGACATTTTCAGGGGTCTTCCACTTCTGTATATCCTCGATTTTGGCGGGATCTACAGAGATTCCTCCCTTCAAGATTATATGTCCTAAGAAGGGAACTCTCTTCAGCCAAAACTCACACTTGCTCAACTTGGCATATAGTTGGTGTTCTCTCAGCCTCTGCAACACCAACCTTAGATATTTCTCATGTTCTTCTTCATCTTTGGAGAAGACGAGAATGTCATCTATGAAAACCACCACAAATTTGTCCAGATATTTCATGAATACCTTGTTCATGAGATACATGAAGTACGCCGGGGCATTAGTTAGCCCGAAAGGCATGACAGTGTATTCATACAGTCCGTACCGAGATACGAAAGCTGTCTTGGGAATATCAGATTTCCTTATCTTAAGTTGGTGGTATCCCGACCTGAGATCAATTTTCGAGAACACACAAGCTCCCCTCAACTGATCAAACAAGTCTTCAATGCGGGGTAATGGGTACTTATTCTTGATGGTTACCTCATTCAAGGCACGGTAGTCCACGTATAATCTTTGGGTTCCGTCCTTCTTGTGCACAAATATGACCGGGGCTCCCCAAGGTGAGGAACTAGGACGAATATACCCCTTCTCCATCAATTCTCTCAAATGATCCTTGAGTTCTCCCAGCTGCTTGGAGTCCATCCGATAAGGTCTCTTGTATATCGGGGCTGTTCCCGGCACTAGGTCAATCGCGAATTCCACTTCACGATCTGGAGGCATACCTGGCAACTCCTCTAGAAAAACATCTGGATATTCTCTAAAAATCCTGATCTCCTCCACTTTCACCTCAATTTGATTTAATTTAACGTCCCTCCTAGGCTCTTGTATTGTTATAAACTTTACTTTTGTGCCACTAGGGTGCGTTAGTTCCACCATTCTGGTCGAACGATGGATGATTCCCTTATGTTTGGTCAACCAGTCCATGCCCAAAATAATACCGATCCTTTGGGAATCTATCAGTATGAGGTTGGCAGTAAATACTACCCCATTAATGTCTAGATTCACCTTGGGACACACTTGTCTTGTCCTTATTTCTCCACCTGGAGAGTTTACTGCTAGCATATGGTTCATTTATGTTGTTGCTAGATCATGCTTCTTAACAAACCCTTGAGCAATGAACGAGTGGGTAGCACCAGAATCAAACAGCAAGGTTGCAATGTGTAAATTGGCAGGAAACTTACCAACTACCACGTCAGGTGCCTCTTGCGCTTCCTCCATGGTGACGTGGTTCACCCGTCCTATCATTACATGCTGCTGTTGTGGCTGCGTGGGCTTCTTCTTTGGGCACTTATGGGCGTAGTGCCCCACTTCACCACAGTTGAAACATTGCACCCGAACCTTAGGTGCCTGGCCTTTGCTGTCTTGGGGTTGGTTTGGGGGTCCTTGCACTGCTGGTCGAGGTTGATATGTAGGGCGAGGCTGCTGTACGAACTGACGTTGTGGCTGTATTGGCGCTGCCGGAGGCCTGTAGTTCGGGTTGTACCCTCTTGGTGCTGAGTAGGGTACCGCAGCATGGTTCGTCTGCCCCGCGGGTTGCTGCATCAGACGTGGGCGGGTGTTGCTCCCTAAGGCCTGATGTGACCACCCGGCCTTCCTCTTGTTCTCATTTTCCAAGGCCTTCAGCTTCCGTTCTACCACAAACGCTCTGTCCACCATCTTTTGGAAGCTTTCATATTCGTTGGAGGACATTGCGCACTGCATTTCTGCGGTAAGCCCTTCCACGAAACAATCCTGTTTCTGCTCATCAGTCTCTATGTCCCATGGGGCATAACGGGATAGTTGGGTGAATTTAGTGAGGTATTCCCTCGCCGTCATGTTTCCTTGCTGCAGCCCCAAGAACTCCTTTCTCATGTTTTTAAGTTCACCCCTTGGTATGTAATGGTTGCGGAAGCTACACTTGAACTCTTCCCAAGTGATGTTCTCAGGGTCATGATGGCCGGCCACGTAAGCGGTCCACCAATCAGCAGCAGGTCCATGCAATTGATGAGAGGCAAACAGCACCCTCTCATACCCTTGGCACTGTATGATCCTCATCTTGCTTTCTATGGTCTTTAGCCAATCATCTGCCTCCAGAGGTTCAGCAGCACTTGCAAACTTCGGAGGTTGAGTTCCTAGAAACTCACTCAACCTTGGTTGGCGTGGTGCAGCTTGTGGGGGTGGAACTTGATGCAAGTTGGCCACCACTTGAGTCAAGTTCTGGATGAGCTGATTTTGATTATCAAGCATTTGGTGGAGGGGATCAACTCTTTCACGGCGACCACCCCTGTCTTGGCCTCCTGAAAGATGAGGGTTGCAGTCCTCATTGTTGTTGGTGGCGGGGTTGGCAGCGCGACCTTTTCCTCTTCCGGCCATCTAGCATGATCAACCAAATGTTAATTTAAAGTATTACGTATTATCTCGCTACTTTCACTTGTTTGTACTTTGAAGTGTTGAAGCTTTGTTATGATTTTCTGAGGGTTCATATCTCATAAAAAAATAAATGCACTATTATTTCATGTGGGTTCACACACCAAAGCAAAACAATCTGAAGACAAGGTTGTGGACAATTGCTCGTGGCTTCCACAACTCACGTCACACACCAAGCATTAACACCATTAACTAACGTAACGACTCGACAATTCGACATCTTGCTAACTAAGGGAAAAACTCTACACTACTCGTATCACTGAGCTGGCTCCTCGGGATCTTCCTCATTATTGCGGCTGCCTTCTGACTCCGCTTTGGGTGGGGAGGCTGCTGGTGGAGAAGTGCGACGACACCTGATCGCCCGGCGATCTTGGGAGTCAGGAGTCCATGCATCATTCACGGTGACACACAGTTCATTCCCATCTCCTCTTTCTCTCGCCCTCAAGCAGGCTCGCAGCAACGCCTCCGTTTCCTTCAGGGTGTCCCGAACATCCTGATGCTCTTGCTGACACTCCTGCAGTCGAGTGCTGAGCATAGCCGCATCCTCCAAGCACAAGTCCATGTGCTCATGGGAAGTCCCTTGCTGCACTGGTGGGTACTTGTACTCCGTGGCACCACTCTCATGCTGGAGGACATACATGTACTCAGTCCTGTCCAGGTGGCGACGATAGATGTGACTTTGGCAGGTGATGGCCTCCCAGGTGACATCCTTCTCCGCATCGACCTGTGTTGCTCGACAAGCTGGAGAGCGGTGGATCTTGAGCAGCTGATTTTCATGGATAATCCTCATCTCTGAACTCCATTCTTCCCTCTTCTCACGGATAGTCCTGGTGGAGCTATAGTGTATGATTAGCTTGCCCGTATTGCCGGCGGCTTGGAGCATACGTCGAAGACGGCGTAACAAGCCTCCTACTGCCAATCCGTAGGAAAGGTACGTCACCGGACGGCTCTCCTCTCTTTGGGCAAGGGCAAATACCGGAACTCTCCCTCCTGTGGACTTGCGAGCGGTGCGAATCATGCGAACCATCTAAAACAGGAAGCATTTAAACTTAGGTTAGATAAACTTTTAAACAAAAATCCTATTTTGAATAAAAGTTGGGGTAAGATGAAGAAAGTGACTCCGTTAAATGACACTTTTCAACACACACCTTGTAAAATAGTTTTTAAGAAAATAGGGCCCTTAAATACGTCCATTTCTACCTAGGTCCACGTTCCTACGGGCAACCTTTGCTCAGATACCACTTCTGTCGCACCCGGTTTCTCCGAAGAACAACCGAGTGAATATCACATGTATGCCAGGATCGTTTTTTCATACATGTGATGACAAATAGTGAAACATCATTTATTACAAGCCAGGTGTTGAATATAAATAAGTCTTACAAAGCATATGTCTCGATGGACAATAATAAGTTCATCACAAATAAATAAACTAGCAGCGGAACATTATTCCTGTGGGCTCCGTTACAGGCGTTGCCCGGGGGACTGCATGAACCTAGAAACCTTCTTCGGGTCCAAAGTCTTGATCATTATACACCACCTCATTATCTTGACCTGAGCAGCAATATAAACCAATAAATATGCAAGATTGAGTACCATTGGTACTCAGCAAGTGTGGGAAAGTTATGTCATGCATGGCTAGAACAAGGAGAGGTTGAACTCATGGTTAAAGCACTACGCAATTATGGCCTACCACCTTAGCTTATTAAGCACCTACATTACTACACAGGTGAATGGTCCCAATCTCCCAACCCATCATCATAATCAAATAACCATAACATCATTTCCAATGTTAAGCTCCCCGCTTAACATTCACACCCTCCAAGGTCATCATACTCTAATCATGAATAAGTCCAAGCCGCTCTTGACCGTGAGCACGGCTGTCATGACAGTTTTGACTCTGCAGAGTTTGTACCACTGTACCCACATGTAGTGATTTCATCCCCAGTTGCCGGGTGGACTAAAAGAACCTCCATTATGCCAGTGGCCACGAACCACATACACACTTCCCAGGTGTGTAGCCAGGAGATCACTACGAAGCCTTTACAAAGGGATTCTCGACGAGCGTGGGCCCACTGAGGTTTCACCCCTAACAGCATACAAGAGGCTCCAACCCCGCTGCAGTGGCCCCCTCTTGAGCCTTGCGGTTCATATGGTAGTCCAGCTGACACCTATTCCCCGCACCATCCAACACACCCATACTACGCCGGGGATACACCTAATTAATTGGCCAAGCTGCCCCATCTCAGCATGTGGTTGGCACAGTAAAGCCAGGTTACATGCTCCATGAACCGGTCCTTAGGATCCAGGCAAATACTAAACACAAACCCGAGTCTCGTGCACCCAGCACCAACCAAAACATCCAACTTGCCTTGATCCCTACCTCTACATAACTCATAATATCTCATTCAAGAGTATGGTAAAATAAACTGATGATCTCATATCCCAAATATCCCATTCTAAGTATGGCTAAGCATAAGCATGTAAATAAACGACATGATAAAATAAATCCCAACCCAAGCTACAAGGAAACAAGGTAATGCAATTCTAGGGAAACTTCCTAGCATGGGTTTCATATTTCAATTGACAATGCAAATAATTCTATCTACACATCCTAGCATAGGATCAAAGTGGTCAAGGACACTTGCCTCCTTCCTGCTGCTCTTGAAATGGGTAATCCTGATCTTGGAAAGGGAGAACTTGCTCTGGAGCAGGTTCTACTCATACCATCACACATGGCAAAAGAAAACAACAAGTCGTAAGACATAGTTCACACTTCCGCTTCATACAAACCACACATTCTCATTTATAAAAGTCATTTTACAATTATATGTGTTGTGGTTATTCTATGTGTGTTGATTTTTGGCTTAAATGCACTTTTAATCATGTGTATATGATTTCTACTTTTGTATTCACATTTATGTTTGCATACTATATATATGAGTTTCTAATTTAAATAAATTCCTTATATTCAATTACTACACCTTTTAGCTACCAAGTATGCATGAAAGGTATTTTCCTACTCCATATGTGTCTTCAGTCCTTCTACCAACCCTAACCTAAATTCTTTGGATTTTGGAAACTTCATTTATCATTTTCTAGTTATTCATACCTAGTTTGCTATATTTTCAGATTTAGTTCCTATGCCTAAATGTGAACTTTATTATGAAAATATTAAGACACATCATCTAAACAGAATAGGTTCTGATCCAAAATATTTAATAATATATTTTTGATCTTTTCCTCTGATGTAAACTATTTTACATTTATTTTTTCTAATTTTCAGAATTATTCTCTACTTAAAAATGTGTCCCTATAACTAATAAATGTGATTAATCAATTAAACAAATTCATTTCAGCCAAAAATCTATTTTTATCTCACTCCAAGGTTTTCTAAGTACTGGAAAAGTTTTTAATTTGAATTTGACAATATGTTTGTCCCACCTTTTAAATTTTAAATACTAGCCACATATTCAAATTCCTAACTTTAATATCAACTAGGGTTAAAAAGGTAAACTCACCCCACTACAGGGTCTATAATATTGTTTTCAGAATTTTCAGGGGTCTAGCTACACTTAACAGAGGGGTTTTTCCTAATTTTTGTTAAGTCCAGGGGTTAAAACTGATTTTTAAATGAATTTACATGATTTTCTGAAGTTCCAGGGGCTAGATCAGAAGTTTCCGGGGCTAGCTCTTATTTTCCGAGAACCCCAGGGGGTAGCACGTAAGAATTCCAGTCTTTATAACGCGGGGCTGACGTGGACCGTCCGATTTGAAACAGACGGCTGAGATTATAACATCGAACCGGTACGCGGGGATTTAAACTCTACCGTGCGATTTAAAATAAACGGCGCACTAGCGGCCACGTCGCTCTGATCGAGCGCGGGCGGCACTGCCCGGCGGCGCACGGCGGCGGGAGGCGGCGATCTCGCCGGAGAGTTTCGGATCTTCGTAAATTCTTCCTAAAACTGTGATTTTATGGCATAGATCGGTGGAGGGGAGGTCGGGGATCTCACCTCGGGGGTTTTCTTGAGCTCGGAGGTCCTGGAAGGCGATCGGCGACGAGGTCCGAGGTGAATTCACGGCGAGGCTCGTCGGCACTGTGTTTGAACCGCAAACCACCGCGTTTTCTGCACCGGAGAGAAAATCGGCAGATCGTGGGGAAAAACGGGACGATGCCGGGGTTTTTATAGATGGGGGAAGGGCGGCGTTCGGTTGTGATCGAGTTTGCGTCGCCCACGAACAAAATTCGGCTGGGATATGCAGGGATCCGGGTCGGTTTTGATTCGGGGTGAGAGAGTCCGGCCGAGCGCGGGCGCGAGCGCGAGGAGGAAGAAAGACTGGCGGGCCCCGCATGTCAGTGGGAAGAAGGGGGCGCGCGCGGCTGCGGGCTGGCACGGGATCGGGTGGGCCGGCTGGTGGGTTTCGGCCCACTTGCCGGTTTTTTCTGTTTTCCTTTTTCTTTTTTCTATTTCTTTTCTGTTTTGAGTTTCAATTGAATTCCAGTTTGAATTTAAATTTTTGCAATACATGCAACACGTCCAAAAATTTTTAAATTCCCCTCTTAACAGGATTTTGGGGTGTTACAATCTCCACTCTTGATTACTTCAAATTCTTCACCTAGATGCTACAGGTAATCAATATGCATATGGATTTAATTGTAAATATTTTGCTAACAAGTTCTAATGACAAGTTTAAAAACTGGAACTCTGTTTTAGAATTTAAAATGACACTGGTGCTATTGGTTTGGGTTTGGGTTTAAGCAACATGATTAAGTGCTAAGTGTTTTCCCCCTCTTCTATGTTAATCACCTTAAAAGGTTAAACAAAACAGGGGTGATCCATAGCTCTGATGGAGCTGAGAATTTTCCTGTATGTTCCTTGTCACAAGAAAGCCATATGGACCAAAAATTAGAACTTTTCATTCAGTGGTTTGTTCAGAACAATTCTCTAAGCAATTAAGCAAAAAGGAATAAATTCTGAAGTAACTCACATGTTCATGTCAAACTTAGTGAATTAAAATTTCAATTATAGTTCATAGGACTTGCATGAATTTTCCTAGGATTTTTGGAGCTAAGAATTTCCCAGAACTGAATTTCCAAGTTTTGGAAATTCTATGGAATTGTTTCTGTATTCATTTGAACCCAGAAATTTGAAATCAGAATTATACTAACTAAATCAAACCCAAATGAGCTTAAACTTTTGAAGGAGTTCACTAACATGCTAAAGAATATTCTGGCAAAATTTGAGGATTTTTGGATGAACCAAACTTACGGGATACGGGAAGCTGAAATAAAACATGGTTAGCTACTGTACTCATGAGAATAAAGATGATGATAACTTGATGATGTTGATGAGCATGGAATCGGGGAGATCTAGGCAAGATTGGTTCGTGGATGTTGCTGAATGAGATGGTGGTTTACTTGCCGTAGATCTAAGGACCGGTTCATGCGAGCACATGGCAAGAAAACAGTGCCACCACAAGGCCAAATATGGGTGCGGCTTAGCTGACTAATTTGGTGTGTTGCTAGCTTGTTATGGACTGTTGGATGGCGCGGGGAATGGGAGTCAAAAGAGGACTGCCCTGAGAACTGCATGGCATAAGAGGGGGCCCGTGGGTGGGAGAATGGTGATTCGAGCCTGCCGGTGAAACCTCAGTGAGTCCATACATCTAGTAGCCCCTTTGTAAAGGCTATTTTGTGATCTCTTGGCCATACACCGATGGTTGTGTACTGGTATAATGTAGGTTTTGCAGTCGCCAACGGGTGACGAAATCACAAACTTGTGAGTAAAGTGGTGCCACCTCTGCAGAGTGTAAAACTATCATAATAGCCGTGCTTCCGGTCACAAGCACCTGGCCAACTCACATGATTAGAAGGGAAAACTTGGAATGGATATTCGGTATGGTTATGGTATGGTCATTGGGATTGGTTTTGGGACTGTTTTGAGTCATGAAAATAAGTTTGGCTTCGGTTATATGAATATGGGATTGTTATGAATGTTCATGAGTATGAGATGAACTTGCGAAAGGTTAATGGCTGGTTGAGACTTGATAAATGGTGAATTATGATGGAGAAAATGATGCTGTTTTACTTGGTTATATTGGGATAAATATCACTTAGAAATAGTTGCTGTTTTTATCATGTTTGTGAAATAAAATTTGCTTGCTGAATGAGCCTTTTTATTCCTACCTTGTTGTAAGCTACATGTCATACTTTTCCCGCACTTGCTGAGTACGACATGTACTCACCGTTGCATTATCACATAAACATCAGCAACAGGAGAAGAGTACTTCGATGACCATGTGGAGTACCAGGCGTGCGAACTACCGTCAACATGTCTGTGGAGTTGAAGATGGAGCCGCTGCTATTTCGTTATTTCCGCTGTCGTTTAGAAACTTCCACTGCAAGAATAAGTTAGAAATTCATGAGTGAGACAATGAGTCGATGTAATAAAGTACTTAAACCCTATTTATTCGTGGTTATATTCTGAATTCAGTTTGTGGATTACATGTGTATGTGTGATGAATATCCTGGGCACACATATGCATTAACTTGGTTCTGTTTTTCGGAACCGGGTGTCACATATGCCACCTAACCGGGACATTGAATTTGTCATTGATTTAGTACCTGGAACTGCACCTATAGCGAAAAGGCCATATAGGATGCCCGCTAATGAACTAGTGGAACTTAAGAAGCAAATTCAGGAGCAGCTAGAAAAGAGTTTTGTACACCAAAGCTCATCACCATGGGGAGCCCCCGTGCTCTTCGTAGACAAGAAGGATGGGACCCAAAGGATGTGTGTGGATTATAGTTCTCTCAATGAGGTGATGATCAAGAATAAATACCCGCTGCCCCATATAGAGTACCTGTTCGACCAAATGAAAGGTGCTCAAATTTTCTCCAAGATTGATCTTCGGTCGGGATACATCCAGCTGAAGATTAAGCTCTCCAACATACCCAAGACTGCATTTCAAACACGGTATGGTTCGTATGAATATACCTTATGTCTTTTGGGTTAACGAATGCACCCACATACTTTTTGTACCTCATGAATATGGTCTTCATGGAGTACTTGGACAAGTTCGTCGTGGTTTTCATCGATGATATCATGGTGTATTCGAAAAGCGAGGAAGAACACGAAGAACACTTGAGGTTGACGTTGCAGAAACTGCGAGAGCATCAATTGTATGCCAAGTTCAGCAAGTGTCAATTTTGGCTAAAGAAGATATCATTCCTAGGCCACATCATCTCCGAGGGAGGAGTATCGTTGATCCCGGAAAAGTGGGAGACGTTTTAAAATGGAACCAACTGCAGAATGTGAGAGATATTCGGAGTTTCCTGGGGATGGCTGGATACTACCGCTGGATCATCAAGGACTTCTCCAAAATAGCGATGCCTATGACTGAATTGCTAATGAAGGGAAAAGCATTTCAGTGGACACCAGCGTGTCAAGAAAGCTTTGAGGAGCTCAGGAAGAGACTAACCACAGTGCCAGTTTTGGTATTGCCGGACGTGAGCAAGAGCTTCGACATATATTGTGACACATCAAGACAAGGGCTTGGATGTGTGCTCATGCCAGAAGGCAAAGTGGTAGCCTATACGTCGAGACAACTAAAGAAAAAATGAGCTAAATTACCCCCACACATGACTTGGAATTTGCCGCTGTAGTACATGCCTTGAAGATTTGGAGGCATTATATCCTTGGTCATCGATGTGAGATCTATACGGATCACAAAAGCCTCAAGTATATATTCAAACGGATCTGAATTTGAGACAACGTTGATGGTTGGAACTCATCAAGAATTATGATGTTGGAATCAACTATCACCCCAGAAAGGCCAATGTAGTAGCCGATGCGTTGAGCCGAAAGGGAGCATGTCACCAACTCACGGTTCGGGAGCTGCCGCCCGAGCTGCGCAAGGAGTTCGAACGGTTACATCTCGGGTTCTTGAACGAGATGGAAGTGATAGAATTGAACTCCTCTCTGGAACAAGAGATACGAGATGGCCAAGCAACGGATGAGGAAATCAAGGAAAGAATCTGACAAGGCATAGAAAAGGATTTGAAGGAAGACGAGAAAGGCACACTTTGGTTAGGAAAAAGGATTTGTGTGCCTAACTTGAAGCACATCCGCGACACAATATTAAAGGAGGCACATGACTCACCTTATTCCATACATCCCGGCTGTACAAAGATGTACAAGGACCTGAAAACTTGCTATTGGTGGGATGGTATGAAAATGGACATAGCTTTATATGTTGCCTTATGCGATACATGCCAATGGGTGAAGGCCAAACATCAAAAACCCACTGGACTGTTGCAGCCATTGATAGTACCCGAGTGGAAATGGGAAGACATCAGCATGGATTTCATTGTCGGATTGTCACGTAGTCGGTCTGGTTACAACTCCATTTGGGTTATTGTGGACCGATTGACGAAAAAAGCCCATTTCCTTCCTGTTAGAACCACGTACCTCGTCGCAGAACTAGCCGAGCTGTATATGGAGCAAATCGTGTGTCGCCATGGAGTTCCGAAGAGGATAGTGTCAGATCGGGGTACTCAATTTACCTCTAGGTTCTGGAAGAAGTTGCATGAAGCTATGGGTACACGACTGAATTTCAGCTCTGCTTATCACCCGCAAACCGACGGGCAAACTTAGAGGACAAATCAAATTTTGGAAGACATGTTGAGAGCTTGCGCCTTGAAACATGGGCGTAGTTGGGATAGGAGCTTGCCGTATGCTGAATTATCATACAACAACAGCTACCAAGCCAGCTTGAAGATGTCACCTTTCGAAGCATTGCATAGTAGAAGGTGTAGAACGCCACTGTTCTGGAATGAGACCGGAGAGAGCCAAGTGTTTGGACCCGAAGTGCTGCAAGACGACGAGAAGCAAGTTCAAACGATACGAGAAAATTTGAAGGCTGCTCAGTCACGACAAAAAGGTTATCCGTACAATAGGCGAAGAAGGTTGACCTTCGAAATGGGAGATTTTGTGTATCTTAAGGTATCGCCTATCCGAGGTCAACGACGGTTCAACGTCATGGGAAAGTTAGCACCTTGCTACATCGGGCCATTCAATATTTTGGACAAGCCAGGAGAAGTAGCCTATCAACTAGAGCTGCCAGCGCACCTCTCCGCGTGCACGACGTGTTTCATGTATCCCAACTCAAGAAGTGCTTAAGAGTACCGGAAAAACAAGTACCGATGGATGAG
This sequence comes from Neostapfia colusana, assembly GCA_030760725.1. NCBI lineage: Eukaryota > Viridiplantae > Streptophyta > Magnoliopsida > Poales > Poaceae > Neostapfia > Neostapfia colusana. The sequence goes on from JASWHV010000016.1 coordinate 65,819,848, forward strand.
CTTGAGCTTCAAGAGGATATGACCTAAGCGGAGCATCCCGTCAAAATTTTGGACGTGAAGGAGAGAGTCACGAGGAACAAAGTGATCCGTTGGTGCAAGGTACAATGGAGCCATCACATGGAAACTGAAACTACATGGGAGCGTGAGGAAGACCTCAAGGCAGAATTCCCTCATCTATTCTCTACTCTATAGAATCTCGAGGGTGAGATTCAGTTTAAGGGGGGTAGGTTTGTAACACCCTCAAATTCATTTCCATGCATTGCATACATTTTTCATGTAGAGAAACATTATAAAAGAAGTATAAATGGAGAAAAAACTATAGAAATGGAGAAAGAACTATAGAAATGGAGTAAGAACCATAGAAATGGAGGAAGGAACCACAGAAATGGAGAAGGGAATATGGAATGGAGAATGGGGCATAGAAATGGAGAAGGGCAATGTAGAAATGGAGAATGACACATAGAAATGGAGAGGAGAATGTAGAAATAGAGAATGGGACATAAAAATGGAGAGGGGAATGTAGAAATGGAGAATGGGACATAGAAATGGAGAGGAGAATGTAGAAATGGAGCAAGTGACATAGAAATGTTGAGGAATGGGAAAAAGATAGCTGAAATGAGCCATTCCCAATTTCCCCAAATTTTTCCCCAAAATCTCCGAATTCCCCAAAAAAGGGGAATTTTCCCCACATTTGGGGAATTCAATCTCCATTGCTGCTGCACCAAATAAAAAGGGGATAAGTTTGTTGAGATTGAGTTCCAATTGGAGTAGGACTCCTCCCTCTCCCCCTTATAAATAGAACCCAGAACCCCCCCCTTTTGGTTGCAGCCCCCCCTACTCTTCCCCCCAACCCCCAAGTCGGCGACTTGCCCCCCCCCCCAACTCGGCGAGTTGGCACCCTGTGACACCCTCATTTTTGGTTTCAGCATATATTCATGTTTTATGAAGAGAAAACATTTTAAGAGAAGTAGGAACACCATCAAAAGGATAGCCAATGAGAGCCCAATCCAGTTTCCAGAAAGCACCAAAGACAACTTCCGCGGCCCGCTGGCCACGTGGCGTATCCGGAGCTCATCCCTGCGAAGTGGGGAGAGGTCCGCCGCTAAACTGGCTACGTGGCAGGCTCGGGGCTCATCTCCGCAAAGGAGGAGAGATCCGACCTTGCAGGACACATGTTGCCCCCGGAGCTAGCCTCTGCGGAAGAAGCAAAGGCATTTTCACAGGACGCATGTCACCTTCGGAGCTAGTCACTGCGGAAATCAGTGGACCAGTCGCGCGGGATACGTGTCGATCTCGGAGATCACCTCCGAGAGGTCCGGTTCTATTGGACACGTGTCGCCACCGGAGCTTATCTCCGGGAGGTCCGTCACTATTGGACATGTGTTAACCTTGGAGCTCGTCTCTAAGAAGAGAGGAAGTCTGGCACTGTTAGGACATGTGGCACACCCGGAGCCACCTCCGAGAGAGGGAAGGTCTGGCACTGACACGTAGCATGCGCGGAGCCCATCTCCGAAGGAGAACGAGGTCTTGCTCGCTTGACACACGGCACAACTGGAGCTCGTCTCTGCAGAAAAAGGGGGGGACCAGGTCCCAATGGACATGTGGAGCTTCCGGAGCTCATCACCGAGGAGGTAACGAGTTCTGGAGCGGTTTTTGGATTCTGTACGCGTAGGAATACCGGAACAGAAACCGACCTGAATTCCACAATGATACCGCACCAAATCGACTAAAGATAAGATGGTCAGAATCAACGAAAATCTGAATAGAACTTTTATTCGAAGTCAAATCAGATTAGGACTCTTCTTTTCCCGATTATAAATAGAACCCAAAACCTCTGGCCGAAACCACAAACTTCTTTTCCAACTCCTGAGCTGACGACATAGAGCCCTAGCCCCAACTCGCCAAGTAAGCCATCACCGGAGTTCAGCGAAGAAGATCGCCGGAAGAGAGCCCAACGATCTGTCTGGTCAGAGGAGGACCTCGAGACCGAGAAGAACGTAAGATAGGTCTCGAATATCACCTTACAACATCGCCGTGTTCTCTTTGCATCTGTTCTTTGATTCCTTTCGAACAGAAGCTTTCTCATGGATAGATCGCTTGATGATCGGGTTGATCTAAAGACAAGATCATCGCCACGTCCACCTTTGATCCGAACACCTCTTTTCGTTATAAAATCCATGCAAGAACACGTACAAACCGATCTAATAAAACTAATCATAGGATAGCATGCATATGCATCATCACATCTAGTTAAAGGTTGTGCATGATATTGATTGCTGTGGATCTTGTATGTGCGTGATCCTATATAGCAGGACAAGCTCAGGGATCTGTCTACGATGATCTGCAACAACAAGGTTTCGAGATCCAAGAGCAACCGGAACCGCAAGAACAAGGCAAGTGCTCCTTGACCATATTGATCCTATGTTTTGGGAAAAACTGTTTTGTTTTGTGAAAAGGTGTGTGTGCTGAGTCAAACATGATGGGAAACCCTTTTATAGGAGTTTACTAGTTTTGGTTAAACCACCCTTGTCGCCAGGGAAGTTTATGAGTCGGGTATGGTTTTTGATTTATGCTTCGTTGAGTCCATGGGATTGGGAAGCGAGATAGATGTGTCTAGCTAACTGCACTCATAATGATAATGAGAAAACTGATGTTGTTAATGAACATGGATCGGAGGGAGATCTAGGCAAGATTGGGTTTGTGAATGAGGTAGCATGAGATGGTGGTTTACTTGTCATAGATCTAAGGACCGGTTCATGCATGCACATGCCAGGATAACCGTGCCACCACAAGGCCAAGTATGGGTGCGGCTTAGCTGATTAATTAGGTAAGTTGCTAGATTGTTATGGACTGTGGAAGGCGCGGGAATGGGAGTCGAGTGAGGACTGCCCTGGGAACTGCATGGCACAAGAGGGGGCCCGTGGGTGGGAGAATTGGAGATTCTAGCCTGCCGGTGAAACCTTAGTGAGTCCATACATCTAGTAGCCCCTTTGTAAAGGCTATTTTGTTATCTCTTGGCCATAAACCGATGATTGTGTACTGGTATAATGGAGGTTCTGCAGTCGTCAATTGGTGACGAAATCACAAACTTATTGGTAAAGAGGTACAATCTTTGCAGAGTTCTTAAAACTATCATGATAGCCGAGCTTACGGTCACGAGCGCCTGGCCAACTGCCATGATTAGTTGGTTATGGTTATTGGGATGGTTCTTGGTTATGGTTATTGGTTATGGTTTTGATTATGGTTTTGGTTTTCGGGACTGTTGAGTCTGGGTAATAAGATGGGTTGCATGACTGTTGAGTCATGGCAACGAGATTGGTCTCGGTGTGAGACGAAGTTGTTTATGAGATGAGATGGTAGCGAATACGAGATGGTATTCGTGAGATGGTAGCGAATACGAGGAGGTATTCATGAGCAAGAATGTGGTTGGTTAATGTTCGGGTGGAACATGGAAAGTGATTGAGGTATGTTGGTAATTTAATGCATGCTGGGATTACATTCACCTAAAGGTTTAGTTGCTGTTTTATTATGGTTTTGATAAATAGCTTTGCTTTCTGCAATGAGCCTTTTTATACCTACCTTGTCATGAGCTACATATCATATTTTCCCGCACTTGCTGAGTACATCATTGTACTCAAACTTGCATTATTATTTCATCATCAGCAACAGGAGAAGATTTCTATGAAGACCAAGTGGAGCATTAGGCGCATAATCTGTTCTCAACCTTGCCTGTGGAGGGAGTAGAGATGGAGCCACTTCTGCTTATATTTGCTTCCGCATTAGTTAGATTGCTTCCGCATTAGAATAAAGACTTCCGCTGCATAAAAATAAGACTTCCGCTGTGAGCATGAGTCCAAGACTCATGAGACATTGTAATAAACTCTGTTATTCATGGTGATATATATTCTAAATTCAGTTTGTGGATCATGTGTGTATATGTGATGAACACCCTGGGCACACATATGCATCAGTTCTCGGTTCCGTGTTTTTTCCTCAAAATTGAGGGCGTCACAGATTGGTATCAGAGCCACGGGTTGACAATAGGTTACACGCCTAGATAAAAATCACAGATTGATATTAGAGCCACGGCTGACAGTGAGTTACACGCCTAAAATAGGAAACACAGATTGGTATCAAAAGCCACGGATAGGGGTAGATTACACACCTAGATACAATCACAGATTGGTATCAGACACATATTGGTAGATAAGCCACGCTGACCATAGGGAGCACCCTAGGATGCATAGATTGGCCTTAAAACTACCTTGACATAGGAAACCAGCTTTGAATAGGAGTTGTATGAGCCCTTGTGATGATTGTTTGTGAATTGTGTGCTTAGTGTGAGTCGTGGGACATCTCAAAACGTTCTCCATGTCCACACATAAGTAGAAAGAGGTGTGAGATGCTTCGGCATTTGTTCACATCCTCATATGGGCTAATATATATAGTCCAACCCACCTTGATGCATATAGTTGAAGGGATTTACCTAACCTTCTATTCTACTTCGTGTTCTCTCACAGATGGTGAGGGGAAATGCCGGCCGAAGGAACGTCCGTGAGGATGACCACGATGAAGTTCCTGTTAACCCCGGAGCTGGTGAAAAAAACCCGGAACGGTTGATTGCCATGCAAAACCAACTTATGCAAACCATGATCCAAACTTTGGGTCAGTTGCAGGCCAACAACAACAACCCCATTCCGGCACCACCGCCACCCCCACCGCCGGCTCACAACAGACTGGGAGAGTTCATGAGGACTCGACCACCCACCTTTGCTCAAGCTAACGACCCCATGGATGCCGACGACTGGTTGAAATCCATGGAGAAGAAGCTTGCCATATTACAGTGAAATGACCGAGAGAAGGTTCTCTTTGCGTCGCATCAACTTATGGGAGCTGCCGCTGACTGGTGGGATGCCCTATGCAACGTCCATGTCGACCCGGAGACAATCACTTGGACTGAGTTCAAGGAGAGTTTCCGCTCTCATTACATCCCTGCTGGTGTAATGATGCTCAAGAAACAGGAGTTTGAAGGTCTCTGCCAAGGACAGAAAAGCGTGAATGAGTACCTCAACAAGTTCACGCAACTGTCCCGGTACGCCCTCGAAGATGTCAACTCGGACCAACGGAAGCAGTACCTGTTCATGAAAGGGTTGAACAATGAGATCCAGGTTCAGCTCCTCAACAATGACTACGTGAGCTTCCAGAAGCTGGTTGACAAGGCTACAGTGGTCGAAAGCAAGATCAGAGAGATCGAGGGAGAGGGCAAGAGGAAGATGCAATACCAGCCCGAAGGGAGCAACGTACGATTTCGGTACATGCCCCCAGCCACACCACAGTATAGATCGACCACTCCTGCATACCGCCCTGGTCAGCCGCCACAGCAACGACCCATTGCACCAGCACCTCGTGTGCCCGTGCCTCCTGCGCCCCGTCCCAACATGGGCGCCCCTGCTCAAAACTCCCATCGCAACGTACCTGCTGCCGTAGGCAACAGGGCATGCTTTGCCTGCGGAGAACTGGCACACTTTGCAAACCAGTGCCCAAGGAGAGGTCCTGGACAGCAAGGCAGTGTGCCCAAGCAGAACCCGAGACCGAACGGGGGAGACAATCAAGGTAACCGTGGACAGCAGAACTATGCTCGCGGCAACGTGAACCATGTCTCTGCTTAGGAAGCACAACAGGCTGAGGACGTCGTAATTGGTATGTTCCTTGCCAACTCCAACCCGGACACCATCTTATTTGATTCTGGAGCATCACATTCCTTCATATCATCCAAGTTTGTTGCCAAGCATAATCTACCCATATCACACTTAAAATGTGCTATGTTAGTTAATTCTCCCGGTGGAGAGATGAGGACTAATACAGTATGTCCGAAAGTAAGCCTTAAAATAAGGGGGGTAGACTTCCTTGCCAACCTCATTGTCTTGGATTCCCATGGGCTTGACATAATACTCGGGATGGATTGGTTAAGCAAGCACAACGGGGTAATCCAATGTGCTGAAAGAAGCGTGCAGTTGAAAAATGAGCACGGTATTCATATCGAGTTTGAGTCAGCCCAACAAACAACCAAAAAGGAAATCTTGAACCACGTCGAAGGAACAACATTGGACAGCATTCCAGTGGTTCAAGAATTCTCGGACGTGTTTCCAGAGGAGCTTCCAGGTATGCCCCCTGATCGGGACATTAAATTTGCCATTGATTTGGTACCCGGAACTGCACCCATAGCAAAGAGACCCTATAGGACGCCAGTCAATGAACTAGTAGAACTTAAGAAGCAAATCCAGGAGCAGCTGGATAAGGGTTTTATACGTCCAAGCTCGTCACCATGGGGAGCCCCCGTGCTCTTCGTAGACAAGAAGGATGGAACCCAAAGGATGTGCGTGGACTATAGGTCTCTCGACGAGGTAACAATCAAGAACAAATACCCTCTACCCCGTATAGAAGACCTATTCGACCAAATGAAAGGAGCCCAAGTGTTATCCAAGATTGATCTTCAGTCGGGATACTTCCAGCTGAAGATTAAGCCCTCCAATATACCCAATACAGCCTTTCGAACAAGGTATGGTTCGTATGAATATACCGTCATGTCTTTTGGGTTAACAAATGCACCTGCATACTTCATGTACCTTATGAACAAGGTTTTCATGGAATACTTGGATAAGTTCGTCGTGGTTTTCATCGACGACATTATGCTGTATTCAAAAAGCGAGGAGGAGCATGAAGAACATTTGAGATTGACCTTGCAGAAAATGCGCGAGCAACAATTGTATGCCAAGCTAAACAAGCGTCAATTTTGGCTAAAGGAAATATCGTTCCTAGGCCACATTATCTCCAAAGAAGGGGTATCGGTTGATCCCGGAAAAGTGAGAGATGTTCTGAAGTGGGACCAACCGCAAAGCGTGAGGGATATACGGAGTTTTCTTGGGATGGCTGGATACTATCGACGCTTCATTAAAGACTTATCTAAGATAGCAAAGCCTATGACGGAGTTGCTAACGAAGGGAAAAGTCTTCCAATGGACACCAGCATGCCAATGAAGTTTTGAGGAACTGAAGAAAAGGCTAACCACATCGCCGGTTTTGGTATTACCGGCCGTAAGCAAGAGCTTTGACATATATTGTGACGCATCCAGACAGGGGCTCGGATGTGTGCTCATACAAGAAGGACAAGTGGTAGCCTATGCCTCACGACAATTAAAGAAGCACGAGCTTAATTATCCCACACATGACTTGGAGCTAGCAGCAGTAGTGTATGCATTGAAGATTTGGAGACATTATATCCTTGGTCATTGATGTGAGATCTATACAGATCATAAAAGCCTCAAGTACATATTCACACAAACGGACTTGAATTTGAGGCAACGTCGATGGTTGGAACTCATCAAGGATTACGATGTTGGAATCAACTACCACCCTGGGAAGGCCAATGTAGTAGCTGATGCACTGAGCCGGAAGGGAGCATGTCATCAACTCACGATTCGGGAGCTACCACCCGAACTACGTAAGGAGTTTGAACGGTTACACCTCGGATTCTTGAACAACATATAAGTAATGGAGATCCACTCTTCATTAGAGCAAGAGATAAGGGATGGCCAAGAAACGGATGAGGAGATCAAGGAGAGGATCCGACAAGAAATAGATAAGGATTTCAAAGAAGATGAGAAGGGTACGCTTTGGCTAGGAAAAAGGATTTGCGTGCCTAACATAAAGCACATCGGCGACATGATATTGAAAGAGACACATGATTCACCCTATTCCATACATCCCGGAAGTACCAAAATGTACAAGGAATTGAAGACTTGTTATTGGTGGGATGGTATGAAAAGGGATATAGCCGAATACGTTGCCCTATGCGACACATGCCAACGGGTGAAGGCCGAACATCAAAGACCCGCTGGATTGTTGCAACCTTTGAAGGTACCCGAATGGAAGTGGGAGGACATCAGTATGGATTTCATCGTTGGATTGCCACGTACTCAGTCAGGTTATGACTCTATCTGGGTTATCATGGACCGATTGACGAAAACAGCCCATTTTATCCCTATAAGGGACAATTACAATGTTGCAGAATTAGCCAAGTTGTACATGGAGCAGATCGTGTGCCGTCATGGAGTCCCGAGAAGGATAGTCTCAGATCGAGGTTCTCAGTTTACCTCTAGATTTTGGAGGAAGCTGCTGAAAGCTATGGGTACACGACTGGATTTCAGCTCCACCTATCACCCACAAACCGATGGGCAAACCGAAAGGACAAATCAAATTCTGGAGGACATGTTGAGAGCTTGCGCCCTGAAACATGGGCGTAGTTGGGATAGGAGTTTACCGTACGCCGAATTCTCCTATAACAACGGGTATCAAGCCAGCTTGAAGATGTCGCCTGTCGAAGCATTATGGTAGACGGTGTAGAACGCCACTGTTCTGGAACGAAACCGGAGAGAACCAGGTGTTTGGACCCGAAGTGCTACAAGAAGCTGAAAAGCAAGTCCAAACGATACGGGAGAACTTAAAGGCTGCTCAGTCACGACAGAAAGGCTATGCGGACAATAGGCGAAGGAAGTCGACTTTCGGAATAGGAGACTTCATATACCTTAAGGTATCGCCTATCCGAGGCCAACGGCGTTTCAATGTCAAAGGCAAGCTAGCGCCTCGCTACATCGGACCATTTAAGATTTTGGACGAGCGAGGAGAAGTAGCCTATCAACTAGAGCTCCCAACGCACCTCTCTGACGTACATGACGTATTTCATGTATCCCAGCTCAAGAAGTGCTTGAGAAAACCAGAGGAGCAAATACCAATGGAAGAGCTTGAACTTCAAGAGGACCTGACTTATGCGGAACACCCTGTCTGGATTTTGGATGTAAAAGAAAGGGTCACCAGGAACAAAGTGATCCGATGGTGCAAGGTACAATGGAGCCATCACGCCGAGGCTGAAGCCACAGAGGAGCGTGAAGATGACATCAGGGCAGAATTTCCTCATCTATTCTCTACTAACGAGTCTCGAGGGCGAGAATCAATTTAAGGGGGGTAGATTTGTGACACCCTCATTTTTGGCTTCAGCATATATTCATGTTTTATGAAGAGAAAACATTTTAAGAGAAGTAGGAACACCATCAAAAGGATAGCCAATAAGAGCCGAATCCAGTTTCCAGAAAGCACCAAAGACAACTTCCGCGGCCCGCTGGCCACGTGGCGTATCCGGAGCTCATCCCTGCGAAGTGGGGAGAGGTCCGCCGCTAAACTGGCTACGTGGCAGGCTCGGGGCTCATCTCCGTAAAGGAGGAGAGGTCCGACCCTGCGGAACACATGTTGCCCCCGGAGCTAGCCTCTGCGGAAGAAGCAAAGGCATTTTCACAGGACGCATGTCACCTTCGGAGCTAGTCACTGCGGAAATCAGAGGACCAGTCGTGCGGGATACGTGTCGATCTCGGAGCTCACCTACGAGAGGTCCGGTTCTATTGGACACGTGTCTCCACCGGAGCTTATCTCCAGGAGGTCCGTCACTATTGGACACGTGTTAACCTCGGAGCTCGTCTCTAAGAAGAGAGGAAGTCTGGCGCTGTTAGTACACGTGGCACACCTGGAGCCACCTCCGAGAGAGGGAAGGTCCGGCACTGACACGTAGCATGCGCGGAGCCCATCTCCGAAGGAGAAGGAGGTCTTGCTCGCTTGACACGCCGCACAACCAGAGCTCGTCTCTGCGGAAAAAGGGGGGGACCAGGTCCCAATGGACACGTGGAGCTTCCGGAGCTCATCACCGAGGAGGTAACAAGTTCTGGAGCGGTTTTTGGATTCTGTATGCGTAGGAATACTGGAACAGAAACCGACCTGAATTCCACAATGATGCCGCACCAAATCGACTAAAGATAAGATGGTAAGAATCAACGAAAATCTAAATAGAACTTTTATTCGAAGTCCAATCAGATTAGGACTCTTCTTTTCCCGATTATAAATAGAACCCAAAACCTCTGGCCAAAACCACAAACTTCTTTTCCAACTCCTGAGCCGATGACTTAGAGCCCTAGCCCCAACTCACCGAGTAATCCATCGCTGGAGTTCAGCAAGGAAGATCGCCGGAAGAGAGCCCAACGATCTGTCTGGTCAGAGGAGGACCTCGAGACCGAGAAGAACGTAAGGTAGGTCTCCAATATCACCTTACGACATCACCATCTTCTCTTTGCATCTGTTCTTCGATTCCTTTCGAACAGAAGCTTTCTCGTGGATAGATCACTTGATGATCAGGTTGATCTAAAGAAAAGATCATCGCCACGTCCACCTTTGATCCGAACACCTCTGTTCGTTATAAAATCCATGCAAGCCATGCAAGAACACATACAAACCGATCTAATAAAACTAACCATAGGATAGCATGCATATGCATTATCGCATCTAGTTAAAGGTTGTGCATTATATTGATTGCTGTGGATCTTGTATGTGCGTGATCCTGTATAGCAGGACAAGCTCAGGGAGCTGTCTACGACGAACTGCAACAACAAGGTTTCGAGATCCAAGAGCAACCGGAACCGCAAGAACAAGGCAAGTGCTCCTTGACCATATTGATCCTATGTTTTGGGAAAAACTGTTTTGTTTTGCGAAAAGGTGTGTGTGCTGAGTCAAACATGATGACAAATCCTTTTATAGGAGTTTACTAGTTTTGGTTAAACCACCCTTGTCGCCAGGGAAGTTTATGAGTTGGGTATGGTTTTTGCTTTATGCTTCACTGAGTCCATGGTATTGGGAAGCGAGATAGATGTGTCTAGCTAACTGCACTCATAATGATAATGAGAAAACTGATGCTGTTAATGAACATGGATCGGAGGGAGATCTAGGCAAGATTGGGTTTGTGAATGAGGTAGCATGAGATGGCGGTTTACTTGCTGTAGATCTAAGGACCGGTTCATGCATGCACATGCCAGGATAACCGTGCCACCACAAGGCCAAGTATGGGTGCGGCTTAGCTTATTAATTAGGTAAGTTGCTAGATTGTTACGGACTGTGGAAGGCGCGGGGAATGGGAGTCGAGCGAGGACTGCCCTGGGAACCGCATGGCACAAGAGGGGGCCTGTGGGTGGGAGAATTGGAGATTCTAGCCTGCCGGTGAAACCTTAGTGAGTCCATACATCTAGTAGCCCCTTTGTAGAGGCTATTTTGTGATCTCTTGGCCATACACCGACGGTTGTGTACTGGTATAATGGAGGTTCTGCAGTTGCCGACGGGTGACGAAATCACAAACTTGTGGGTAAAGAGGTACAAACTCTGCAGAGTTCTTAAAACTATCATGATAGCCGAGCTTACGGTCACGAGCGCCTGGCCAACTGCCATGATTAGTTGGTTTCAGTTATTGGGATGGTTCTTGGTTATGGTTATTGGTTATGGTTTTGGTTTTCGGGACTGTTGAGTCTGGGTAATAAGATGGGTTGCATGACTGTTGAGTCATGGCAACGAGAATGGTCTCGGTGTGAGATGAAGTTGTTTATGAGATGAGATGGTAGTGAATACGAGATGGTATTCGTGAGATGGTAGCGAATACGAGGAGGTATTCGTGAGCAAGAATGTGGTTGGTTAATGTTCGGGTGGAACATGGAAAGTGATGGAGGTATGTTGGTAATTTAATGCATGCTGGGATTACATTCACCTAAATGTTTAGTTGCTGTTTTATTATGGTTTTGATAAATAACTTTGCTTTCTGCAATGACCCTTTTTATACCTACCTTGTCATGAGCTATATATCATATTTTCCCGCACTTGCTGAGTACATCATTGTACTCAAACTTGCATTATTATTTCATCATCAGCAACAGGAGAAGATTTCTGTGAGGACCAAGTGGAGCGTTAGGCGCGTAATCTGTTCTCAACCTTGCCTGTTGAGGGAGTAGAGATGGAGCCACTTCTGCTTAGATTTGCTTCCGCATTAGAATAAAGACTTCCGCTGCATAAAAATAAGACTTCCGCTGTGAACATGAGTCCAAGACTCATGAGACATTGTAATAAACTCTGTTATTCGTGGTGATATATATTCTGAATTCAGTTTGTGGATCATATGTATATGTGTGATGAACATCCTGGGCACACATATGCATCAATTCTCGGTTCCGTGGTTTTTCCACAGAATTGAGGGCGACACACCCCCCCCTAGCCGGAGTTCGGTCGCCGGTGAGCCCCGCCGATGAGCCGCACCGTCGAGCCCCGCCATCGAGTCCTGCCATCGAGCCCCGCCGTTGAGCCCCGCTGTCAATCCCCGTCGTCAAGCCCCATCGTCGAGACCCGCCGACGAGCCCCGTCACGCCTCGCCGTCGCCAGAAAAGAACCGACGATCTGTCCTGCCCTAATCTCCCATAGAAAAATTTCCCGCTGCTGCCATTGCTAAAAGGAAGGCCCTTCCACGAAAAGGAAGTGAGCTAGGTCCCCATTACCCATCTTACAACGTCGCTGCTGTTTCTACGCATCCGTTTTCTTCGCCCCCTTTGAGCAGAAACTTTTACGTGTGGACAGATCGTGTTTTGATCGGTTTTTGATGGTGGAATTGATCTAAATCTTGAGTCAAGATCATCACCACATCCAAACTTGATCCCAGCACCCTTGTTCAGCATAAAACCCCATGAAAGCCCATTAAAACATGCAAGAACACGTACAAACTGTTTAATAAAACAGCACCAGAGGATTTGCATTCATCTAACCCCTTTGCATCTTGAGTAAAGTTTGTGCATGATGTTTGATTGCTGTAAATTTTGTATGTGTGTGGTCGTGGGTAGAAGGACAAGCTCAAGAAGCCATCTACGTAGTACTACAGCACCAAGACTTCGAGACGCTCGAACAACAAGAACCACGAAGCAAGGCAAGTGCCCCTTGACCATATTGATCCCATGTTTTGAAACTGTTTTTTTTGCGAAAATGTGTACGCTTGAGTCAACTTGATGGGACACCCTTTTATAGGAGTTTACTAGTTTTTTTTAACCATCCTTGTCACCGGGAAAGTTGATGAGTCGGGTATGGTCATTTTTTCCTTTTTGCTTCACTTAATTTACGGGATACGGGAAGCTGAATTAAAACGTGGTTAGCTACTGCACTCATATGAATAATGATGATGAGAACTTGATGATGTTAATGAGCATGGAATCGGGGAGATCTAGGCAAGATTGGTTCGTGGATGTTGCTGAATGAGATGGTGGTTTACTTGCCATAGATCTAAGGACCGGTTCATGCCAGGACATGCCAGGGAAACAATGCCACCACAAGGCCAAATATGGGTGCGGCTTAGCTGACTAATTAGGTGTGTTGCTAGCTTGTTATGGACCGTGGATGGCGCGGGGAATGGGAGTCGAGAGGGACTGCCCTGGGAACTGCATGGCACAAGAGGGGGCCCGTGGGTTGGAGAATGGTGATCCGAGCCTGCCAGTGAAACCTCAGTGACTCCATATGAGAGGGCCCGCTGACAAGACCTCGCCCCGAACAGGACCTCGTCGGGTGGTGCCGTGGTATGCGGCACCCAACAGCACACGGGTCGATGTAACACATCACATTACATAAATCATTTGCAGAAGCGTACAAAAGTGTTTTACAAATACTTATTTCAAAATAAGCTACAGCGGAAGACTATAACTCTCATGACTCATTTCTAACTTAACAGCAAAGAAACAGTCCAGCCCGCGGACGTTTCTTACTAGCAACACGAAGAACAATCTGCAGCGGCGAGGATGCTCTTCAGTAACCACTCGGAGGTTCCCGAGCCTCATTTGCATCCCTTCATAAGCATGAAGTCAAACCTGCAAAACAACTCGGATAGCATCCGTGAGCATAACGCTCAGCAAGACTTAACCATCACCCTAACCATGAAACTCTATGTGAGGTTATGAACCTAAAGTAGGATAGCATAATGCATAACAAAACTCGCCTAAAAAGTGAATCCTTACTTTCAGGTATTATTTGAAGCAATTTTAAGTAACCTTGGGCATGCCACATCGGGAGTCCACAATCAAACAAGAAACGCTTCCCCCGATGTAATTTGCTTACGACATAAAAGAATCCAGTTTTGCACTAGCCTATTCATCAAGATCCAATACAAAGCTAGCATGAAACTTCAAACCAAGGTGATTAGTTCCTTTCTCATGCAAGTTCTTACTATGTCACGACTGTGAGAACAAGTATGCTCGGTCCATCCCACGAGCGACGGTGATTCGAATCAATAACACCCGGACTACACGACACGTACACCCGTACTCGACGTTGCCTACAGCAACCATAACTGATGTCGTACGTGGCAGCCTTTCCCCCGTTTCACCCCCATTGAATCGATCAAGTCGCCCCGTACAGTAGACACTCTCATGGTGCACCTGCCGACATGAGATGTCATGACAATGTTCCACACATACTGCACACCGGCCGTCTCGCCAGAGGCGACCCGAAAAGGCTAAACGACAGCTTCCCGAGGTACATCGGTTTACTGGGTCCCATAATACCAGCATGAGTCTGGTACACAACTCAAAAATGTTCAACAGGGCCGCATACGGATCAGTCCTTGAACGACACGGACAGGTCTATAGCACCCAGGCCCCTATGTCCTGCTGCCCCTACAACCTTCCGGTCTCAACTTTAACTTGCTAATTCATTTATGAACCAATCCCGTATGCCCCTGTTGTTCCTGAACGTGCGAGTAGCATCTCACCACTCGACTTCTACCGAACCTTACTTAAGCATGGCAGTTCTACACTATGAAAGACATGTACCCAATACTCCATGGGTTATTTGGTTGTGCAAGAGGAGTATCAAACACTAGACCTAATGCACAGTTCATATCTTAACCGAAAGTGAATACAAAGTAAAACTTATAAGCTGTTAAATGCAAACCGGAGCTTGCCGTTTTGCAGGTAGTCGTGTATAATCAGTTAGTGATCTTGATTGATCAACCCTTGACTCTCCGGAGTCTGATCCACTTCAATGAATCGCTCCTTCGAATCCCCTTCGTTGTGGTTCCTATTGCAATGCATATGCACAATTTTTATAGAATGAAATGGAAAGAATTATAGAATTGATTTCTTAGGGACAGAGGTGGTGTGGGAAAGCCAAGAATGGCTTGATTAGCCTCTGTTGTGCAAAGAAACAGAACTGAACTGAATTGATCCTAGTGTTGTAGCTACACACTAACTACTTTCCTTAATGAACATAATAGATGAGCTGAAAACAATTGGATGCAACCGAAGAACAAGAACTCCATTGGCCTCAAAACTTTTACAGCAGGTTCTATACTACCTAGGGATTTAGCTTGCCAAATTGAAGCTAATGTGGAGTCAAATTGTGTTCTCTATAATTCTCACAATGGCTCTCATGTATTTCCACCTATATATAAGTATGGAGAATAAGAACAGGGAGTTCAAGGGCTCAACTTGAGCTTATAATTTACATGTGAGGTCCTGGTCACATAAGAGTCAATTGGTCCAAAATGCATCCCTTTTACTTGAGTAGCTCCTCCAGAACAATTCCTTAAGAATTTCTACTCAAAAGAATAAATTCTGAAGTACTATGCATTTTAATGCCCAATTAAGTGAACTACAATTTCAATATGTCTCATAGAGCTTACCTAAATTTTCCTATAATTGCTGGAGCTATGGATTGCCCAGAATAGATTTTTCAAGTGGGAAACATTTTCTGACAATGTTTCTGGACTCTTATGAACACATCATGTTGTATTTAGCAAATTGCTACACAAATGAGCTTCAAATGAGCTGAAAATTTGCTAGAATGTCAACAATAAGCTAAAGAATATTCTGGCAAAATTTGAGGATTTATGGATAAACTAAAATCCCCCAATAATTCATTTTCAGAAAACCTTCAAAGAATTTTCCAGAATACAATATTGAATTTCATACAAATCTGAGTTCATATTTGGATAGACCACTGAAAAATGAATCCAACCCAAATGGAATCACTCAATTTGGAGGTTTCTATAGAGAGCTATAATTTTCCAAAGTTGGAGCCATCTATGGAAATTTCCTACAGAAAATCAACTGGGTCCACGTGTTTAAACCTCAGCCAGTAGAATTGAAGCCACACAGGGTTCACAGGGTTCAGCGCACCAGCACACCGGATCCGTCCACAAACCGGTCTGAGATTTAAACATTACAGTCGCTGACCGCCAGGACCCACACTTCGTCTTCCTCCTCCAGCTTCTTTCCCTCGCCCGCGCGTTCCTCCTCGCCGGAGCAAACAGGTGCTCACCGGGTTGCTGCTGCCGGCCACCGCTCGGGCTGAGACTCTCCGCCAGGGGGTTTGCAATGTCAAGGAACACGATGGTGAGGTGTTCTGGTGCTGCCGGTGACCGGAAGATGGCCGGCGATGTGTGGCGGCCTCGGTTGAACTTCGGCACCATCGGCCGGGGCTCCTAGCCCACAATAATGTCAGCCAACTAGCTCTACAGAATCAGTGGGTGATCGCAAGGCTCGGCAAGGCCATGACTTGGCTCGGAAATGGCGGCAAATAGGTTGGCACCGTGTGCCCGACCGGTCCCGCTGAAAACGTGGTCGGTAGACCTCGAAATACGTCGCTCCAAAGGGTTTTCATGCGACAGTTGCTAAAATAAAGATGATCGCCGGCTTGTCCAGCACCTAAGTGCAAGATTTGATGACATATAGAGGATCAGAGAGGGGGAATTTGAAGAAACCGTACCAGCCGATTGGTTTGCACACGCCGGAGCAAAATCTTGAAATTCACCACCAAGGCTTTACGGCATGGCTTGAGCTTTGGGTGAGAGCAGCACGGTGTCCATGCGCTCCCTTTGCCGCCCTTGCTTGGCCGTGAAAGCTCCTGTGGAGAGCTGTCCACGAGCGCCCGATCGTCGGTTGAAGCTAGGTCGCCGCGGAGGGAACTGTTGTATAGCAAGGGAGGCCGGAGCTCGCTCGTTTCCGGGTCGGGGAGGTGTGTACTGATCTCGGGGTGCTGTCTAGCAGCTTGGGAAGGAGAGGGCGCGAGTGTTCTGCCGATTTTCCCGATCACACCGAGGAGCGGAGGGAAGAACCGGTTCTGCTCATGCGCTCGCGAGCAGAGAAAGCCAGCGGGTCTTTGCTCGGACTGAGGGAAGTGGATCACGTTGAGAAGAGAGGTGAACCGCCCCTGGGCGCCAGCGCTTGGGAGAGGGCAGCAGGAGGTGGCGCGGCAAGCTTCTCGGTGGCTCATGGTGAAAACAGCTCGTGGGGGTTGAAAACAGAGACTTTGTTTCTTAGGGTGCAAGTTTAATTCCTTAGCTCAATAACATGTGGGTCCCCCACTTCTCTCCTCTCCAAAAGATCTCATGTTGATCTCTCCAAATTCCACAATCCTGAGTTTGAAAGGTGGGCTAGAATTTGAACTTGCCAAATTCAGTTTGAATTTGCATGAAAAATTTGGATTTGGTTGGAGTTTGGAAAATGCTTCCATAATTCCTCTTTGGAGCCCACCCTAAAAATGAAAAGTTTGTCATCCACTTTTTCCCAAATTTCCAACTCTAGGGCTGCATGGTTATTCAAAGTTTTGGTCACCATTTGTGTGATCTTTGAATATAAAATCTGATTTTCGAACTTACATGCAAGAGGTATTTAAATCCTTATTGGTTCAACACCTTCAATAAAGATGTGAGCCTCATTTTTGGATGATCATCCATGTATCACTTTGCATGAAGAAAAGTTTAAGAAAGTCCCATTTTTCATGCCTTTGCCACACATATGAATTCAAACCGAGGTTTTATTCATACACATTTTTGGGACTTTTACATTCCTCCCCCCTTAAAAGAATCTCGTCCTGAGATTACAAAAGAAGAACGAGACGGGAGAGGTAATTACAAACTGTACAAAGCTAAAAGTTCCGGATAGTTGGTGCGGAGGTAATCTTCACTTTCCCACGTCGCCTCTTCCGCGGTATGATTACTCCACAGCACCTTGAAAAATCTGATCGTCCGGTTCCGTGTTACCCGGGTCTTTTCATCCACAATCTGAACCGGTCGCTCAGTGTAGGTGAGGTCCGGTGTCAATTCGTTGATTTCCTCGGTGCGGATAGCAGCGATGAATTTGAGGCACTTCCGCAGCTGTGACACATGAAATACATCATGAACACCCGCAAGATTTGCCGGTAGTTCCAGCCGGTAGGCTACGGGTCCGCACTTCTCCGTAATAGCAAAAGGACCTATAAAGCGGGGAGCGAGTTTCCCCTTTACACCGAACCGGTGAATTCCCTTCACCGGAGACACACGAAGATAAACGTGCTCTCCAACGTCAAAGTGCAATGGCCTACGCCTTTGATAAGCGTAGCTTTTCTATCAGGATTGTGCAGCCTTCAAATTTTCTTGTATCAACCGAACTCGGTCTTCGGCTTCGTTCACAAGATCAACCCCAAACAGAACTCTTTCACCGGACTC
Source organism: Neostapfia colusana (assembly GCA_030760725.1). Taxonomy (NCBI): domain Eukaryota; kingdom Viridiplantae; phylum Streptophyta; class Magnoliopsida; order Poales; family Poaceae; genus Neostapfia; species Neostapfia colusana. Next base: position 65,838,220 of record JASWHV010000016.1, read on the forward strand.
ACACCAATTCAGCGGTGTGCGACACTTCCGGCCGTAGAGAGCTTCATACGGTGCCATTTTAATACTCGCTTGATGTAAGGGCCTCAGTTTTTGACACATGTTTAAAGTGTTCATCACAACACCACACACCTCATTTGCAGCAAGTTGATGAATACAAATGAAGAGCAAGTAACCACAATCAACATGCTCATTAGAGAACAAACTCACATATTGCAAAAATGGTATTTCCCACATGTGATATAGAGGGGCTGGGCATATAAAAACTCCTACGCATTGCTAGGGATGTCCATGCCAAGTTTCACCCAAATTCAAAACCTTTTTGAGGTCATTTTGGGTATAGCTAGAAAGAGGGCAGTTTGAAACCATATTCAAATTCAAACTGTTTTTATCCCATGAATTCAAAAGTGGGAGGCATATTCTCATTCAGCACATTTTTGTGAGCTCACACACCAATTTTCACTCCATTTGGAGTTGATCTTGACATGAGCTAAGTGGGGCAAATTCAAACTTTGTTTGAATTTCAAACTGAACTTGTGCTGAAATTCATTCAAACCAAAACCAATTTGAATCCCAACACATTCAAATGGCTCAAAGGTTGATGATTCAAATCACCAGGGGCTTTGTGGGGATTACTGTTTACAACAGTGAATTGGAGTTAATTTCAGAGGTTAAAAGTGGGACCCACATGTCAGCCACTAATCCAAATCAAACCGACTGAAAACCTAGCTCGGGTTCTTGCGCCGGACTGAGCAGCCGCCACGGCGAGGAATCGATCGGGACACCACCTGCTTGCCGCCCCGACTTGCTCCCCGACCTTTCCTGAGGTCCACTGATGCTCCCCGACTGGTTGCTCGAGTAGTTGAGGCACTAGGGAAATCGGCCGGCACGGCCGAAGTCTTTCCGAAGCCGCCGCTCGTCGCCGACCATGTGCCGGCCGTTTTCATGGCGAGCTGACCCAAGAATCCTGTTCCCCGAGTGAAAATAGGCAGAGGCGGCCAAAATCGTGAAGTTTGGAGCTTTACAGAAGCTGCCGGCGAGCTCTCCGGCGAGGTACCCTGGCGGCAGAGCGCGGGCGGCGAGAGGTAGACGAAGGGGGTGGACCCCAGCTGTCAGCGGCTGATATTTTAAATCGGGATCGGGCTGCGGCCGGGATCGGGTGTGCTGGCGTGCAAAAACCCTGTTGGCCTCAGTGTGCTGTCACCTCCACGTCCAACATGTGTCCCCGTGGGCCCCGGCAGATTTAAACTTTTCTCCGATTTTCAGATTTCATTCAAACATCAAATCCTCATAACTTTGGCTAGAACACTCCAAGTCGAGTGAACAAAATTTTGTTGGATTCAGCTCTCTGAGTACTTTCCAGCAAATCAAGTTTCACTTCATGAAAATCCTTATTTCTCCAGAATTAATTCCTCAAAATTTAAAATGTTTGGAATTTTAACTGGAGAATCCTTTGGAGGAAAATCCTGAAATTTTGCTGGAATGTTCAGCAAAATATCCTTGGACTACCATAAAAATTTCAGATCCGTTTGAGCTCATTTGATCCACCTAATGGTGTGATTAGTGAAACTGTTCCAGAGAAAATAGAAAATGTTCAGAAACATTTTCAGAATTTTCTCTGAAATTGTTTAGCTCATATCTTTATCTGGGAACCTTCAGATTAAGTGAGACCAACTCCATTAGAACCCTCTTAAAATCTAGTTTTCATAAAGTCATAGTTTGTTTCATGAAAATCCTTAGAACACCCTACAAGCCTTCAATTAAGGTCAAGTACATAATTAATTGTGGAGGGCTCAAATGAGCTTTGCTGCAACTAAAACATGACCAGGTCTCTGTTTAGGTTGTAACCAAGCCACAATAAAAGTTTCACAGTCATTGAGTCTGTCTAGTGGGACTTATAAGCTTCACAAGTTCAAACTTAATACAAATGCATTCAAATTAATACATGTACTTCTTATATCATGTAGTCGCTAAGGTTGAGGAGGAACCCGAAGTCCTAGACTTCGTTACTCCGGAGGAGCAGCTAGCCTATGACCAAGAGCAGCAAGGCAAGCTCCGGTTTGCATTAACCTTTTTACAAAGTTTTATTGTTTTGAGCACATACTTGAATACTATTATTCCTTGCATTAGAGTCTTGTTTGGAAACCCAACAGCATAGCCAAGAAAACCCTGGGTTGGGATTAAGATTGAAAACCACGTTAGCTACTGCAATGCTAAGATAGAGTAGGATTCGGTATAAGTCGAGTAGTTGGAACTACTCGCGAGCATAGGCTAGAGGCACTCGACTCGGGTAGAGATAGCACATGATACACATGGCAGAAAAGATGAGACCGAGCGGAGAGTAAGGGCAGCAGGACTTTGGGGCCTTTGTGCTGTAGCTCTGCTTGTGCCGATTGAGGACCGAGCCATGTGCGGACCTGTTGAACAAGCTAGAACAGTACCGAAGACCTACCGGCTATATGGGAACCGGAAAACTGATGTAACTCGGGTAGCTGGGTATTGAGGCATTGCCCGTCGTTCAGAGGGTAGGTTGAGAGCTCGAGGTGTAAATCAGCTGGCGGCACTGAGATGCATGTGCAGAGACCTCTTGATCGGGACGATGGGACCGGTTCAATATTTGGCTGACGGGCGAAAGGTGGTTGCGTACGGCGTCCGTGATGGTTGCTGTAGGCAACATCGAGTACGGGCGTACGTGACAGGTTATTCGGGTAACCCTACAGGTGTAAATCGATTATAATCGCCGTCCCTCGCGGTCAGTGAGTACCACTTGTTCACTGTACCGTGACGTAGAAAGAACAGGCTAGTTACATGTTAAAATGTTGCTGATTGAAAGATTGACCTGATTGCTAATGATTTGCTGTAGTTTAGAGCTAACTAAAGTTCTTTTAAACTTTGGGCAAAGTACATGAGAGAAATGCGTTTCTTGTTTGATTGCGGCCCTCTCATGTGCCTTAGCGTAAGGTTCACCACAACCTGCTGCTAAAACTTGAAAGTAAGGTTCTACTAATTAGGCGAGTCCATGCAAATGATTTTTACCTCATGTAACCCATCACCCCTCATGTAGAAGTTTCATGTTTAGGAGAGATGGGTCAGACATGCTGAGCCTTCGTGCTCACTGCTTATGTTTGAAGCTTTTGCAGGGTTCTATGAGGAAGGGACTCCCGAAGAGGAGACGGAACCCCAGGAGGGGAACCCCGTCGAGTGGGAGTCGTGCACGCCACAGAGTTAGTGTGCGTGTGTGCTAGCAAGGACACGTTCAAGGGCTGGATGTGGACTTGATGCATAGTCTACGCCCGTGAGTGTAGACTGGACTTATTTTGATGTACAAATGTTCATAAACCACTTTATGTAATACAAGTTTTGCTTTCGCTTTGTACCTTTGATGTGTGTTATCCGGTGCTGTGCAACGCAGCACCCCTCAGCGTGATCCTGGCTCGACAAGACCGTGGGGTCGTGTCAGCGTTGGTATCAGAGCTCGCTTGAGGTTTAACACACTAAAAAGGTCATCTGTTTCAAAAATCCAGTGAGGAACGAGTTAGTAGCCCGTATAAGGATGTTATTAGCATATAGAAAGTGGCATACTAACCTATTTGTCTATGTCGGAAAATCATGTATCTCGGGACGTTTATGTCTTGGGGGGTGCATGTAAGTGCTGTCCACCAGTGCGCACAAGCTGAAGGGTGGAGCCCCACGGGTGGCAGGTAACCCGATCCGCTTTGATATCCTCTACGACTCTTCATGTCGTTTGGGGTATTCGAGCAACGTCTGTCCCTGGCGTGCGTGGTGCAACTTGAGAGACCCCGTCACGTGGTCTGAAACGTGAACACGTAACTCAAGGCGTGTTTGGCTTGAGAACATCCGGGCGAGTGATGACGGCCGGGTGTACGAACTGTATGGATACCGGGCTCGGTGTGCAGCCGAGTCTGATGACTGTTTGAGCTTCTGCAGGTAGTCTAACCATGAAACGGTAGACGTGTAGCGCCCGTGTGCGAGTGACGTTTAGTGTCACTGAACTAACGAAGCCGGCTAAGTCCGGTATAGGTTTTTCTTTGTGAGGACGTAGTACCGACATAATCTGGTGACACATCGACGTCACACCCCATTAAATGAACAAATTCATTGTAAAACTTGAAGGTTTTGATACATAGCACTAAAACTTTGAAGTAACTCCTTCCCTTAGTCAGGATATTCAAAGTTAACAAGTTTTCAACTTATAGGTTGGTAAGGACCAAGCACTCTGTTTTCAGCTGAATCAAGGATGAAGTTAGTCAGAGGTTAGAGGTTGAGTTCTTTCGAGGTTGGGGTCATATGATACATTTCTGGAAATCTTTGGGAGAGCTTTACAACTTTTCTGTTGAGGTCCAGAGGTGTTTCATCCCTTATCCAATCGAAAAATGCAGTAGGGTTGAAACTGTCCAGAAAACAGGACAGAGTAAAGACTCTGTAAACTCTTGGTAAATTGAGTATAACTTCCTGCATAACATTCCAAAAATAGAAAATGAGGTAGTTCTGGAAAGCTTATGGGATGGGTTACAACTTTGTAACAGAAAGTTTTGTCATATCAGGAATAGAATTAACTGTAATTCTTGGATCAAATCAGTACCTAAAGTAGGGAGGTGCTGTCCAATTTTCTCCAGAAATTCTGGTAACTTTGACCTCTCATAACTTTTGAACCAGGACATATCTTAGGCCAAGCAAATACTTTCTGGAAAGCTATTGAAGTTAGCTTTAACTTTGATGTTGAGCTCCAGAACTAGTTTTGCCTTTAGTAAGGCCTAAATCAGGTTGAGATGGAAACTGATCAGGGCTGTCATGTTGAACAGCAGATCAGCAGTCAAATTTGCTTAAAATTTGAACTATGTTTCCAAGTTTCTGGGTTCAATAACATGTCTTATGTTATAACTCAATGGTTTACTGTTTAAATAAATATTTGACATTTCTCAAATATATTTTTACAAATGACAGCAGAGAAACAATTGGAGAACGGGTGGGTGGTGTCCCACTGTTCTCACCGAAGCGGCTATCCGGAAACGTTGAGGCAAATGCTTCAATATTTCGGGTACCACCAGATGCTGCAGTACTTCGCCAAAGAAGAAGGGGAAGAGGGGAACAAGGCATGGACAATCCATGTCGAAGTCCCTGCAGGACCTACGCCACCCAGTTGGGTGCCGTTCACCGTCACGGTGAGAGGTGGACAGCCGGAAGGGATGTGGCAAGTGGCAGCTCGTGACACCATGTCACGTTTCTGCCAGCTACACGTGAGAGCGATGGAGGGCACTCCATACGCGCTTGTTCCGGTGGAGGGACGGGCTCATCATGTGTGGGAAGAGAGGTACCTGGAGGCAACGGACCCGAGTTGCCCAAGGTACAGCCCCGCGGAGGCAAACCTTAGCCTCCAGATGAGGGCGGGAAATGCCGTGATGGACAGCCAAGCTGTTCATACGGAGCATCTCACCACAAAGCTCAAGGAGAGCACGAGCCGTGGAGCCATTTAGAGAGTGCTCACAGCGCACTCTGCAATGTGCTCCTTCCCACGATCAAGCGACTGAATGAACAACATAATCAGTTGCATCGTCTGAAGAAGGCGAAGAGGAAAAGCCGTGTCGACATCGTGGCATTGCAAGAGCTGGTACAGACTTTAATCCAGCAGAATGAGGACATTGCGCAAGAGCGGGACAACGCTATTGAGGAAGGGCAAGGCTGGGAAGAAGACTACAACTAGGCCATGGACGAGGTGCATGCTTTGCAGGACCTCGTACCTCCGGTATTGGGCATACCGGTAGTCTTGGGCCTTCCAGCAATGGGAGAACCCGAGATGGGAGAAGAGGTGGTAGATCCAGAGCCACCAGCAGAGGTACCGGAGGAGGACAACCCGCAGGAGGTCGAGTTCTACTCCGAGTAGGGGGTTACAGTTGCCAAGTAGGGCAGCTAGGGTGGGGTAACCCAACTTTTGTAATCGGTGACATGTCGTGTAGGCAGTAGCGTATGTATAGGTAGTGACGACATGAGCACGACTTCTCGGAGAACCGAGAACAATGTATCTTGTATAAAGTTTATGCTTTATCAATATATGTGAATGTTGTGCAAATTATTCATGTGTCACTTCAATACCTACTGTTGCATAGGGAATTTTAAGTATGACATGTGCTAATCGCTGCTGTTTTGAATTTCAGAATGACGCGTACTCGTGCCAACCCGGATGTTGGGGGTACTAGCCAAGGGGGAGAGACCTCCCAACAGCCTCCCGAGGACTCCTCGGGACAGCAGAAGCAACAGCAAACACCGCCACCGCCACTGCCAACGGTTACATTGGCCGACATCGTCGCGGCAATGGCGGGTTCACATCAGCAGCACACGGAGTTGCTGCAAACTCTTATCGGTAATACGTCTCGCCCAGAGAGACGTCAAGACCGTGAGGAGCGTCAACAGAGCTCCTACTCCGACTTCCTGGTGACTCATCCCCCAGTATTCTCAAGGCGGATGAACCTCTTGATGCGGATAATTGGCTCCCCGCAACAGAAATGAAGTTCGGGCTGCTCCAGATAAACGAGCAGCGCAAGACTCAGTTCGCGGTCCAGCAGCTCCAAGGATCCGCGAGCGCGTGGTGGGCAAACTTCTGTGCTTCACAGCCCACCGACCGAGTAATGACCTGGACGGAGTTCCGGACGGCCATCAGGGCCTATCACATACCGCCAGGTCTAATGAAGAGGAAGACGCAGGAATTCCTACACCTGCAGCAAGGGAGCCGGAACGCACTGGAATACTCCAGGGCGTTCAACGATCTAGCGCTCTACGCGTCGTATCACGCAGATACCGACGAGAAGCGGCGAGACCACTTTTACCAGGGGCTTAACCCGCTCCTGAAGGACAAGTTGGCGATGTTCAATCGCGGCAGCCTCAACGACATCATTGATGCTGCGATTGTTCAGGAGGACTCCGGCAAGGAGTTAGCGGCGGCGGAGAGAAAGCGAAGCGCGCCGCAAAGCAGCGGAGAAGGAGGCGGTCCTTCTCAGAAATTTCGGATGGTGAATCGCCCACCATCAGGTCCACGCTGGCAGCCACCACAGAGCCCAATGCCTTTCCGCGGTCGGCCGTATTCTTCGCCAGCGTTCAGGCCGGTACTGCCAGCACCACCTCCGCAACAACAACGGCAGCAGCGGGCGATGCCGCGTGCGTATGCACCTCAGCAACGCATGCCGGGCTTTCGTCCCCCGAGCACGACACCAGCAGCGGCCACATGTTAGAAGTGTGGTCGTCCAGGACACTTCGCCAGCAGTTGTCCAGAGAGGCAAGGCGGCGGAGTTGCACCACCGTTTCCGGGGAGGAATCAACCCCGGAACCCTACTAATGCGTGGCGGGCAAACTCTAGGCCAGGCACTGTCCATCAACTTGCCATAGAGGACGTGCCGGAGGGTGAGCCAATCCTTGGGGTATGTTCCAACTCCACCAGCATCCCGCCATAGTATTGTTTGATTCAGGCGCCACGCATAATTGTATTAGCCAAGCTTTCATTGCTAAACACAGATTGCAAATACTACCCACCGATAGTCCATATTTAATTTGTTCACCGGGTGGGAAGATTTCAGCAAGCGTAATGGTTTCCAAAACACCATTATGCTTAGCGGGTAGAGTGTACCTCACGTCTCTCATCATCTTAGAGGGACAAAATGTCGATGTCATCCTAGGGATGTCGTGGTTAACCCGCCATGGCGCTGTTTTAGACACCGTCCTTCGAGTCGTGCACTTAAACTCAGAAGTGCACGGATCTCACTCCTTATTTCTGGACAGTCCAGAAATAAAACTTCCAAGTGTCTATCAGTCCACAACCATCAGATTGGAAGATATTCCGGTGGTCCGGGAGTTCCCTGACGTGTTCCCGGATGATTTACCGGGGATGCCACCCGATAGAGAGGTGGAGTTCAAGATTGAACTTGCACCGGGAACCATGCCAATATCCTGAAAGCCGTACAAGATGGCGCCCAAGGAATTGGCTGAATTGAAGACCCAGCTAACGGGCCTGCTGGAAAAGGGTTTTATTAGGCCGAGTTCCTCGCCATGGGGCTGTTCGGCATTATTCGTGAAAAAGAAGGATGAGACGTTGCGGCTTTGCGTGGACTATCGTCCATTAAATGCCGTAACCATCAAGAACAAGTACCCGTTGCCATGGATCGACATGTTGTTTGATCAGTTGGTCGAAGCAAAGATCTTTTCCAAGATGGACTTAAGATCCGGGTACCATCAGATTAAGATAAGGGCTGAGGATATTCCGAAGACGGCTTTCTCAACGAGGTACGGACTTTATGAGTACCTGGCCATGTCCTTCGGCCTCATCAATGCTCCAGCTCACTTCATGTACTTGATGAACTCGGTATTCATGCTGGACCTGGATAAGTTTGTTGTGGTCTTCATCGACGACATCCTGGTATATTCCAAGTCGGAAGAAGATCACAAGAAGCATCTGCATATAGTCTTGCAACGGCTGCGGGATCACAAGCTATACGCGAAATTCAGCAAATGCGAATTTTGGATATCGCAAGTGCCTTTTCTCGGGCATATCATTTCAGCGAAGGGTATCGCTGTAGACCCGAGCAAGATCACTCAAGTGCTGAATTGGAAATCCCCGAGAACTGTTCACGAGGTACGGAGTTTCCTCAGACTCGCGGGATATTATCGGAGGATCATTCCGAACTTCTCGAAGATTGCCAAGCCTATGACGGAGCTGCTGAAGAAGGCTACCAAATATATTTGGAGTCCAGCATGTGAAGCAGCATTCAAGGCTTTAGTCAAGCACCTAACATCAGCCTGGTTTTGGCGCAGCCAGACACAACAAAACCGTTCGATGTGTACTGCGATGCATCCGGCATTGGGCTCGGATGTGTGCTGATGCAAGACCGAAGAGTGGTCGCGTATGGATCATGGCAGCTTAGGAACCATGAGCAGAATTATCCAACTCACGATTTGGAGCTCGCTGCCGTGGTACTTGCACTGAAAATGTGGAGGCACTACCTACTCGGTAACCTCGTACATTTATATACCGACCACAAGAGCCTCAAGTACATATTCACTCAGAAGGAGCTGAACATGAGGCAACGAAGATGGTTAGAATTGATAAAGGATTACGAAATAGAGATCCATTATCATCCGGGCAAGGCAAATGTAGTGGCAGATGTGCTGAGCCGCAAGTCACACGTCAACAATCTGACCATCACACCGTTGGAAGAGAGCGAACCACCACTGCATGTGATTCCACATGGGGCTCTCTACAACCTAGCTTTGATCCCCACCATCCGTGAAGAGATAGCGGCAGCCAAGAAGAATGACAAGGGCATGTCACATTTGCGGAGGCGTGTAGACAGTGGGGAGCTTAAATGTTTCCGGAAGGACGGAGACGGCGTCCTATGGTTCAAGGACCGGATCGTCGTACCCCGTAACCCGGAATTACGGAATAAAATCTTTGATGAGGCTCACTTGTCAAAGTTTTCTATTCAACCCGGCAGCAACAAAATGTATCAAAAACTCAGAAGCAAGTTTTGGTGGACACGGATGAAGCGGGAGACTGCAAAGTACGTGTCCGAGTGTGATACATGTCGAAGGGTGAAGGCAGACCATATGCGGAAACCGGGACTGCTGCAACCACTGGGCATCCCTGCCTGGAAGTGGGAGGACGTGAGCATGGAATTCATCGTCGGTTTACCCACCACCTTTCAAAAACATGATTCTGTGTGGGTGATCGTCGACCGGCTCACCAAAGTTGCCCATTTCATCCCGGTCAACACAAACTACAACGCCAAGAAGTACGCTGAACTGTACATCTCACGGATCCTGTGCTTGTACGGCGTACCCCGTACCATCATATCGGATCGGGGCACTTTATTTGTGTCCCGTTTTTGGGAGCAGCTACACGCTGCATTGGGGACGAAGCTGATCCGTAGTTCAGCATACCACCCGCAGTCGGATGGACAAACCGAGCGGGTAAATCAGATCTTAGAAGACATGCTACGAGCTTGCGCTATCAACCACGGCAAGAATTGGGATGATCACTTGCCGTTAGCCGAGTTCTCGTACAATAATGGGTACCAAGCCAGCATCAAAATGGCGCCTTATGAGGCGCTATATGGGAGGAAATGTCGCACACCACTGAATTGGTGTGAGTCTAGCGAAAGGGTAACCTTCGGGATTGACCTTGTCAACAACGCGGAAGAGAAGGTTCGACTGATTCAAGCGAACCTAAAAGCCACCCAATCCCGACAAAAACAATATGCGGACCGGAGAAGGCGCCCACTACAATTCAAAGTCGGGGATCACGTATACCTACGTGTGTCTCCAATGAAGGGCGTAAACAGATTCGGGGTGAAAGGAAAGTTGGCACCCCGATTCAGCGGTCCATTCCAGATTACTGAAAGATGTGGATCAGTAGCATATCGGCTGAAATTACCAGAAGCACTTTCCGGTGTGCACGACGTCTTTCACATTTCCCAGCTGAGGAAGTGTCTTAAGCTATCAACTACCGTTCAGCTGGAAGACATTGAAGAACTGCAACCGGATCTCACCTATCGGGAGGAACCGGTTTAGATTATTGACGAAAAGGCCCGGACCACACGCAACCGTACGTTGTGGTTCTACAAGGTTCTATGGAGTAATCACTCCGTGGACGAAGCGACATGGGACGAGATTCTTTTAAGGGGGGGGGTATGTAAGGGCCTCAGTTTTTGACACATGTTTAAAGTGTTCATCACCACACCACACACCTCATTTGCAGCAAGTTGATGAACACAAATGAAGAGCAAGTAACCATCATCAACATGCTCATTAGAGAACAAACTCACATATTGCAAAAGTGGTATTTCCCACATTTGATATAGAGGGGCTGGGCATATGAAAACTCCTACACATTGATAGGGATGTCCATGCCAAGTTTCACCCAAATTCAAAACATTTTTGAGGTCATTTTGGGTATATCTAGAAAGAGGGCAGTTTGAAACCATATTCAAATTCAAACTGTTTTATCCCATGAATTCAAAAGTGGGAGGCATATTCTCATTCAGCACATTTTTGTGAGCTCACACACCAATTTTCATTCCATTTGGAGTTGATCTTGACATGAGCTAAGTGGGGCAATTCAAACTTTGTTTGAATTTCAAATTGAACATGTGCTGAAATTCATTCAAACCAAATCCAATTTGAATCCCAACCCATTCAAATGGCTCAAAGGTTGATGATTCAAATCACCAGGGGCTTTGTGGGGATTACTGTTTACAACAGTGAATTGGAGTTAATTTCAGAGGTTAAAATTGGAAGTGGGACCCACATGTCAGCCACTAATTCAAATCAAGCCGACTGAAAACCCAGCTCGGGTTCTTGCGCCGGACTGAGCAGCTGCCATGTCGAGGAATCGATCGGGACACCACCTGCTTGCCGCCCCGACTTGCTGAACCGCCTCGCAGCCCCCTTATCTACGCAGTCGCCCTGATCAGAGAGAGCACCGCACACTCTGCTACTTCCTCGCATCAGAAACGCGCCATTGCTGCCGAACACTCGGAGCTGATCAAGGAAGCGTGATCACAGCCTCCCCGTCCCCGCCAGAGCTATGGCAAGGTACTAGGAACCTTCCTCCTTCTTCCCCATTGCTAGAATTCAGCTGAAACCGGTCGATCTCGGCTATACCGAGAGTTCAATTCGGTGACCTAACGCCGCCGCACTTCGGGCTCCCGTGGACAGCCAAACCGGGGAGTTGTCACGCCCGAGCCAAGGCACCCTTGGACGCGCTGGTGACCGGTGCTTCTTACCCCTGAGCCACAGCCCGAGTGCTTGCTCACCGGCGGCGAATTTCCAGTTTTCCCCTTTTTGGGTACAGACCGACCTTCGGGTGCGGTTCTGTCGAATTCTTACTCTAGAAAGGTTTAGAGGGCCTCAATCCGCTCTCACACAAACTAGACACGGTAGCACACAAGTTGCCTTCACAACTTTTGGTCTAAGAACCTCTGTAACCGGCGTATTCCGAACTTTACTGACGGCGGAGCATGCGGAAGGCATCGGGCGCACGGTGAGGACCTACTTCGGGCCTCCCCCGAGCTGTTTCAAGCTCAGGTCGACCTTTCCTGAGGTCCACTGATGCTCCCCGACCGGTTGCTCGAGTAGTTGAGGCGCTAGGGAAGTCGTCCGACACGGCCGAAGTCTTTCCGAAGCCGCCGCTCGTAGCCGACCATGTGCCGGCCATTTTCATGGCGAGCTGACCCAAGAATCCTGTTCCCCGAGTTAAAATAGGAAGAGACGGCCAAAATCGTGAAGTTTGGAGCTTTACAGAAGCTGCCGGCGAGCTCTCCGGCGAGGTACCCCGGCGGTAGAGCGCGGGTGGCGAGAGGTAGACGAAGGGGGTGGACCCCAGCTGTCAGCGGCTGATATTTTAAATCGGGATCGGGCTGAGGCCGGGATCGGGTGTGCTGGCGCGCAAAAACCCTGTGGGCCTCTGTGTGCTGTCGCCTCCGCGTCCAACACGTGTCCCCGTGGCCCCGGCAGATTTAAACATTTTCCCCAATTTTCAGATTTCATTCAAACTTCAAATCCTCATAACTTTGGCTAGAAAACTCCAAATCGAGTGAAACAGATTTTGTTGGATTCAGCTCTCTGAGTAATTTCCAGCAAATCAAGTTTCACTTCATGAAAATCCTTATTTCTCCAGAATTAATTCCTCAAATTTTAAACTGTTTAGAATTTTAACTGGAGAATCCTTTGGAGGAAAATCCTGAAATTTTGCTGGAATGTTCACCAAAATATCCTTGAACTACCATAAAAATTTCAGATCCGTTTGAGCTCATTTGATCCACCTAATGGTGTGATTAGTGAAACTGTTCCAGAGAAAATAGAAAATGTTCAGAAACATTTTCAGAATTTTCTCTGAAATTGTTTAGCTCATATCTTTAGCTAGGAACCTTCAGATTAAGTGAGACCAACTCCAATAGAACCCTATGAAAATCTAGTTTTCAGAAAGTCATAGTTTGTTTCATGAAAATCCTTAGAACACCCTACAAGCCTTCAATTAAGGTCAAGTACATAATAATTGTGGAGGGCTCAAATGAGCTTTGCTGCAACTAAAACTTGACCAAGTCTCTGTTTAGGTTGTAACCAAGCCACAATAAATGTTTCACAGTCATTGAGTCTGTCTAGTGGGACTTATAAGCTTCACAAGTTCAAACTTAATACAAATGCATTCAAATTAATACATGTACTTCTTATATCATGTAGTCGCTAAGGTCGAGGAGGAACCCGAAGTCCTAGACTTCGTTACTCCGGAGGAGCAGCTAGCCTACGACCAAGAGCAGCAAGGAAAGCTCCGGTTTGCATTAACCTTTTTACAAAGTTTTATTATTTTGAGCACATACTTGAATACTATTATTCCTTGCATTAGAGTCTTGTTTGGAAACCCAACTGCATAGCCAAGAAAACCCTGGGTTGGAATTAAGATTGAAAACCCCGTTAGCTACTGCAATGCTAAGATAGAGTAGGATTCGGTACAAGTCGAGTAGTTGGAACTACTCGCGAGCATAGGCTAGAGGCACTCGACTCGGGTAGAGATAGCACATGATACACATGGCAGAAAATATGAGACCGAGCGGAGAGTAAGGGCAGCAGGACTTTGGGGCCTGTGTGCTGTAGCCATTTATGGTCGGTGTAGAGGTGGACAAGATTACCAATCAGATAATGCCTCCACATCTTTAACGCCAACACCACAGAAGCAAGCCCGAGATCGAGAGTTGGATAATGCTGCTTGTGGTTTCACAGTTGACGAGACCCATAGGCGACTACAATCCTGTCTTGCATCAGAACACAGCTGAGACCGATGCCAGGTGCATCACATTATACATCAAATGGCTTCGTCGTGTCCGGCTGAGCAAGAACTGGAGCTGTTGTGAGATGTTTCACCAAAGTTTTGAATGTGGCTTCACATGCTGCATTCCACAAATATTTCATGCCCTTCTTCAGCAGCTCCTTCATTGGTTTAGCAATTTTTGAGAAGCTCGGAATGAACCTCCGATAATACTCCGCTAAACCTAGGAAACTTCGGACCTCGTTGACGGATTTGGGAGATTCCCACTTCAGCACTTGTTCCATTTTGCTGGGGTCCACGGCAATGCCCTCTCTGCTGAAATAATATGGCCTAGGAAAGGCACTCGATCAATCCAGAACTCGCACTTGCTGAACTTGACATATAATTTGTGCTCCCTCAGCCATTGTAGCACGATGCGCAAATGTTCAGCGTGCTCTTCTTCAGATTTGGAGTAAACCAGAATATCGTCGATGAATACCACGACGAACTTGTCTAACTCCGGCAGAACACAGTATTCATCAAGTACATGAAGTGTGCCGGAGCGTTGGTTAACCCAAATGACATGACAAGGTAATCATAGAGTCCGTATCTTGTCGAGAAAGCTGTCTTCGATATGTCCTCCAGTCGGATCTTAATTTGATGATATCCAGACCGAAGGTCCATCTTCAAAAATACCTTTGCACCCACAAGTTGATTCGAACAAGATGTCAATGCGGGGCAAAGGATACTTGTTCTTTATCGTGGCAGCATTTACAGGACGGTAATCAACACATAGCCGCAGCGTTTCGTCCTTCTTCTTAACGAACAGCACAGAGCAACCCCAAGGTGAAGAACTTGGTCGTATGAAACCCTTGCTCATGAGTTTATTTAGTTGCTCCTTCAACTCTGCTAGCTCGTTAGGTGCCATCTTGTAAGGCCTCCGTGAGATAGGTGTTGTTCCCGGCGCCAGTTCAATCTTGAACTCGACGTCCCGTTCGGGCGGCATGCCTGGTAAATCATCGGGAAATACGTCGGGATAATCACGTACCACTGGAATATCTTCAAGTTTAAGCGCTTCCGTGTGGTAGGCCTCTACCATATCGGGGTCTTCGCTGTCTAAAAACAGCGTGTGATGTCCGTGAATCGGCGAGTCAATCTGGACAGTCCGGTTACTGATATTGAGAACAGCACCGTGACGATTTAACCAAGACATCCCCAATATTATGTCTATCTTCTGCCTATCCAACATAATCAGCGATGTTGGGTATATTTTTCTGCCCAAACATAAAGCTGCTCGGGACACAATCTGATTAGAAGAGATATTTCCTCCTGGTGAACGGATAAGATAACTCGTTGTGGGAGTATTGGTGGAGAATTGGTGCTGATCCACGCATGATTTGCTGATAAAATTGTGGGTTGCACCGGAATCAAAAAGTACAAGCACATGCACGTCTTTGAGAGTGAACATGCCCGCTAACACCGGTGCTCCCTCTGGGACATCCTCAATAGCAAGATGTTGCACACTCCCAGATTGCAATGCTGTTATATTAACTTGAGCAGGTGGCGGCATACCACCTGATAATGATGGTTGTCTGGTGTTCAACAACTTCTCCCGGCATTCTTGCCTAAAATGCCCAGAACGGTGGCAATAAGGACATGGAGATTTCCCCGGTTCTTCGTTGATTTGTGTTTGAGAAGTTGATGTACTTGGCTGCAGCAATGATGCAACAGGTATTATTCGTTGCTGCGGCACGGGTGTTGCTTCAAGACATAATTCTTGAGCAGGTAATCTGTACTGAACAGACCTTTCTGTACTTAACCCAGATTTTGATCCGGTTAGAAGCATTTTCATAACTCAAGTTGAATAGAAAAGTTAATGTTAACTTAAGAATATTTCCAACGAGTACTCATATGCCCCCAGATCCTTTCTGGATCAAAAGTTATGATTGTTCAAATTTGACAGAAATTCTGGATAAATTTTGCCAGCATCTCCTTTGTATGAGGCTGTTTTCATCACAGTTGTACATAAAAATGAATTACAATTCTGAACAAACTATGAACCACAATCTTGTTGCAAATTTCATAACCTTTCCAACTGTGTATCATATGACCCTTAGAAAGTTTTCTACAGAAAGTTATGACTAATTTACAGAAACAACCAGAGAAAGTTGCAGCTGTTCTGTTTTCTGAACAGTTTGCATTCATCTGGACATTCAACCAGTTTGGCATCTGATTTTGCTCTGGAGGTCTACAGCAAAGTTGTGGAGCACTTAAAAACCTTTCCAGAAATGTATCATAAACATTCATTGCGTCAATCTACACAGAGTTATGCTCTGTCAAAGTCTAGCAAAAATTTCTGCCAGAACAGAGCACTCTGTTTTTTAGATCAAAAGAAACCTAGTAAGTCTCTTCTTTGAAACTTAGTCCAAACGAAGAGCTTAGTATCTGATATGTGCTTTCCAACATCCATTTTTAGTTTGAAAGTTAGTCATGAATGATTTCTTCATAGGAAAGAAGACTATCCAGTGTAGTACGGTGGCGATGCACCGTAAGACATATGACCTTACTACGTTGCCTCACCAAAGAAAAAACCTAACCGGATTACACCGGCATATACGTATCCTTAGGTGGCACTAAAATGGTCGCTCGCAAACGTGTTCTACACGTACTAAGGTTTTCATGGTTAGTACCTACATAAAACACACTCAATCATCAGGTTCGGCTGCACACCGAACCCGGTATCCATACAGTTCATACACCCGGCCGTCATCACTCGCCCGGATGTTCTCAAGCCAAACACGCCTTGAGCTATGTGTTCATGTTACTCACCATGTGACAGGGTCTCCCATACTTGCCTCTAGCATGCCAGAGAAGGGTGTTGCTTGAATACCCCAAACGACGTGAAGAGTCGTAGAGGATACTAAAGCGGTTCGGGTTACCTGCCACCCGTGGGGCTCCACCCTTCAGCTTGTGCGCACTGGTGGACAGCGCTTACGTGCACCTCCCAAGACATAGGACGTCATGAGATGCATGATTTTCTGACATAACAAATAAGTTAGATTGCCACCTTCATAATATGCTAATAGTAGTCCTTATGTGGGCCTAATACCGTTATCTCACCGTATCCTAAGTTTTTAACGTAATGCTCAATCCATGTGCTATTCCCAACGCAGCTCTGATACCATGCTGAGAGGGCCCGCCGACAAGACCTCGCCCCGAACAGGACCTCGTTGGGTGGTGCCGTGATATGCGGCACCCAAAAGCACATGGGTCGATGTAACACATCACATTACATAAATCATTTGCGGAAGCGTACAAAAGTGTTTTTCAAATACTTATTTCAAAATAAGCTACAGCGGAAGACTATAACTCTCACGACTCATTTCTAACTTAGCAGCAAAGAAACAGTCCAGCCCACGGACGTTTCTTACTAGCAACACGAAGAACAATCTGCAGCGGTGAGGATGCTCTTGAGTAACAACTCGGAGGTTCCCAAGTCTCATCGGCATCCCTTCATAAGCATGAAGTCAAACCTGCAAAACAACTCGGATAGCATCCGTGAGCATAAGCTCAGCAAGACTTAATCGTCACCCTAACCATGAAACTCTATGTGAGGTTGTGGACCTAAAGTAGCATAGTATAATGCATAACAAAACTCGCCTAAAAAGTGAATCCTTACTTTCAGGTATTATTTGCAGCAATTTTAAGTAACCTTGGGCACGCCACATCGGGAGTCCACAATCAAACAAAGAAAGGCTTTCCCCCGATGTAATTTGCTCACGGCATAAAAGAATCGAGTTTTGCACTAGCCTATTCATCAAGACCCAATACAAAGCTAGTATGAAACTTCAAACCAAGGTGATTAGTTCCTTTCTCATGCAAGTTCTTACTACGTCACGACTGTGAGAACAAGTATGCTCGGTCCATCCCGTGAGCGACGGTGATTCGAATCAATAACACCCGGACTACACAACACGTACGCCCGTACTCGACGTTGCCTACAGCAACCATCACTGACATCGTACGTGGCAGCCTTTCCCCCGTTTCACCCCCGTTGAATCGATCAAGTTGCCCCGTACAGTAGCCACTCTCACGGTGCACCTTCTGACATGAGATGTCATGAGAATGTTCCCCACTTACTGTACACCGGCCGTCTCGCCTGAGGCGACACGAAAAGGCTCAACGACAGCTTCCCGAGGTACATCGGTTTACTGGGTCCCATAATACCAGCATGAGTCCGGTACACAACTCAGAGGTGGACAAAATTACCAATTAGAGGTGGACAAGGTCCACCTCTACTCACATGTAAATGGATTTCTTAGGGACAGAGGTGGTGTGGAAAAGCCATGAATGGCTTGATTAGCCTCTGTTGTGCAAAGAAACAGAACTGAACTGAATTGATCCTAGTGTTGTAGCTATACACTAACTACTTTCCCTAATGAACATAATAGATGAGATGAAAAGAATTGGATGCAACTGAAGAACAAGAACTCCATTGGCCTAAAAACTTTTACAGCAGGTTCTATACTATCTAGGGATTTAGCTTGCCAAATTACAGCTAATGTGGAGTCAAATTGTGTTCTCTATAATTCTCACAATGTCTCTCATGTATTTCCACCTATACATAAGTATGGAGGATAAGAACAGGGAGTTCAAGGGCTCAACATGAGCTGATAATTTTCATGTGAGTTCCTGGTCACATGAGAGTCAATTGTTCCAAGATTCAGCCCTTTTACTTGAGTAGTTCCACCAGAACAATTCCTTAAGCATTTCTATTCAAAAGAATAAATTATGAAGTACAGTGCATTTTCATGCCCAATTAAGTGAACTACAATTTCAAGTATGTCTCAGAGAGCTTGCCTAAATTTTCCTATAATTTTTTGAGCTATGGATTTCCCAGAATAGATTTTTCAAGTGGCAAACATTTTCTGACAATGTTTCTGGACTCTTATGAACACAGCATGTTGTATTTAGCAAATTGCTACACAAATGATCTTCAAATTAGCTGAAAATTTTCTAGAAGGTCAACAATATGCTAAAGAATATTCTGGCAAAATTTGAGGATTTTTGGATAAACCAAACTCCCCCAATAATTCTTTTTTCAGAAACATTTCAAAGAATTTTTCAGAATACAATATTGACTTTCATACAAATCTGAGTTCATATTTGGATAGACCTATGAAAAATGAATCCAACCAATTAAAATCACTCAGTTTGGAGGTCTCTACAGAGAGCTATAATTTTACAAAGTTTGAGCCATCTCTGGAAATATTTTCTTACAGAAAATCAACTGGGTCCACGTGTTTAAACCTCAGCCAGTAGAATTGAAGCCACACGGGGTTCACAGGGTTCAGCGCGCCAGCACACCGGATCCAGTCACAAACCGATCCCAGATTTAAACGTTACAGTCGCTGACCGCTGGGACCCACACTTCGTCTTTCTCCTCCGGCTTATTTCCCACGCCCGCGCGTTCCTCCTCGCCGGAGTAAACCGGTGCTCGCCGGGTTGCTGCTGCTGGCCACCGCTCGGGCTGAGACTCGCTGCCAGGGGGTTTGCGATGTTGAGGAACACAATGGTGAGGTGTTCTGGTGCTGCCGCTGACCGGAAAATGGCCGGCGACGTGTGGCGGCCTCGTTTGAACTTCGGCACCGTCGGCTGGGGTTCCTAGCCTGCAAAAACGTCGGCCAACTAGCTCTATAGCATCAGTGGGTGATCACAAGGCTCGGCAAGGCCATGACTTTGCTCGGAAATGGCGGCAAAAAGGTTGGCACCGTGTGCACGACCGGTCCCGCCGAAAACGTGGTCGGTAGACCTCGAAATACATCGCTCCAAAGGGTTTTCATGCGACGGTTGCTAAAACAAAGATGATCGCCGGCTAGTCCAGCACCTATGTGCATGATTTGATGACCTATGGAGGATCAGAGAGGGGGAATTTGAAGAAGCCGTACCGGCCGATCGGTTTGCACTCCCCGGAGCAAAATCTCGAAATTCACCGCCAAGGCTTCACGGCGTGGCTTGAGCTTTGGGTGAGAGCAGCACAGTGGCCGTGCGCTCCCTTTGCCGCCCTTGATCGGCTGTGAAAGCTCCTGTGGAGAGCTTTCCATGAGCGCCCGATCGTCGGTTGAAGCTAGGTCACCGTGGAGGGAACTGTTGTAGGGCAAGGGAGGCCGGAGCTCGCTCGTTTCTGGGTCGGGGAGGTGTGTACTGAGCTCGGGGTGCTGTCTAGCAGCTCGGGAAGGAGAGGGCACGAGTGTTCTGCCGATTTTCCCGATCACGCCGAGGAGCGGAGGGAAGAACCGGTTCTGCTTGTGCGCTCGCGAGCAGAGAAAGCCAATGAGTCTTTGCTCGGACTGAGGGGAGCGGATCCCGTTGAGAAGAGAGGTGAACCACTCCTGGGCGCCAGCGCTTGGGAGAGGGCAGCAGGAGGTGGCGCGGCAAGCTTCTCGGTGGCTCACGGTGAAAACAGCTCATGGGGGTTGAAAACAGAGACTTTGTTGCTTAGGGTGCAAGTTTAATTCCTTAGCTCAATGACATGTGGGTCCCCCACTTCTCTCCTCTCCAAAAGATCTCCTCATGTTGATCTCTCCAAATTCCACAATTCTGAGTTTGAAAGGTGGGCTAGAATTTGAACTTGCCAAATTCAGTTTGAATTTGCATGACAAATTTGGATTTAGTTGGAGTTTGGAAAATGCTTCCATAATTCCTCTTTGGAGCCCACCCTAAAAATTAAAAGTTTGTCATCCACTTTTTCCCAAATTTTCAACTCTAGGGCTGCATGGTTATTCAAAGTTTTAGCCACTATTTGTCTGAACTTTGAATTTAAAATCTGATTTTCAAACTTACATGCAAGAGGTATTTAAATCCTTATTGGTTCAACACCTTCAATAAAGATGTGAGCCTCATTTTTGGATGATCATCCATGTATCACTTTGCCACACATATGAATTCAAACCTAGGTTTTATTCATACACATTTTTGGGACTTTTACACCATACATCTAGTAGCCCCTTTGTCAAGGCTACTTTGTGATCTCTTGGCCATACACTGATGGTTGTGTACTGGTATAATGGAGGTTCTACAGTGGCCGACGGATGAAGAAATCACGAACTTGTGGGTAAAGTGGTGCCACCTCTGCAGGATGTAAAACTATCATGATAGCCGTGCTTCCGGTCACAAGCACCTGGCCAACTCACATGATTAGAGGGAAAACTTGGGACGGATATTTGGTATGGTTGTGGTATGGTCATTGGGATTGGTTTCAGGACTGTTTTGAGTCATGATAATAAGTTTGGTTTCGGTTATATGAAAAGGAGATGGCTATGAATATTTATGAGTATGAGATGAACTTGAGAAAGATTAATTGGTGGTTGAGACTTGATAAATGGTGAATATTGATGAAAGAATGTTGCTGTCTTACTTGGTTATATTGGGATTTAACTCACTTAGAAGTATTTGCTGTTTTTACCCTGGTTGTGAAATAAAATTTGCTTTCTGCAATGAGCCTTTTTATTCCATACTTTGTTTTAAGCTACATGTCATACTTTTCCCGCACTTGCTGAGTGCGACGACGACAGAGGTATTGGAGATGTGGGGGATTGTGTTCCTGACCTGGGAGAACATCTGGATGATTGTGCAGCGATTCCCCCTTGTGCTGACGCATGGCGTGGAGGTCGAGCTCGCTGTCGGGGCGCCTGTAGGAACTACTGAAATTCGGTGTGAACCTCCAGCAAAACTCTTACCAGGAAGAGACGGAGCCCGAGGGAAGATTCATGAGCCATGACCGGGCCGTGCCGGTCAGGGTCACCGGGAAGTAGTTGGCCATGACGGCTTCATTCCCTCTTGAAGCTAGGATGGAGGTGGAGTAGATCTA
This sequence comes from Neostapfia colusana, assembly GCA_030760725.1. Classification (NCBI taxonomy): domain Eukaryota; kingdom Viridiplantae; phylum Streptophyta; class Magnoliopsida; order Poales; family Poaceae; genus Neostapfia; species Neostapfia colusana. The sequence continues at coordinate 65,859,891 of JASWHV010000016.1, forward strand.
CAGGAACTCGCACCGGGGTTGACAGTCCCATCGTACTTCTCCAGAAGGTGTGGCTGCAACTTGGGTAGCTAGACCACCATGCGAAGGTGCGGGGTGAGCGTCATGTAGCCCCCGCCTACTCCTGGAGAGGCAGGGGTCTCCGCAGGGCGCTACGCTGGTACAACACTCGGGGTGCCATACTCTCCCTTGAGCTTGCAGCACCTCTCGCGACGTCGCTCGATGGTGACGCGACCATCTTCTCTCACGTGGCGGCGGTCTAGCTCCACGCTGAGGTTGGTTGTGGCCTGCCTGGAGGTGGTCGCAGCACGTGTCTTCGCCTTCTCGTGGGCCACTGTCGGTGTATGCAACTGGGCCTGCTAGAGCTCGGCCCGCTGCCTTCTGTAGGCGGGCGTGTTCATGGCAGCAGCAATGAGGTGGTCGACGTCGTTGTGCCACTGCTCTGCCGCCCCTGGGGTAGCACCCTCGCCAGGAGGGTTGTGGAGAAGAGTGTGGGATGCGGCCAGCACGCTCTCCGAGCTTGCAACTGGCGGCGTGGTTGCCACCGTCGACGTACATGTCCGCCGTGTGGTAGCAGCCGTTGGCGCCGCAGGCATGGCGACCATCTGGTTGCCTGCCCAGCCAGATCTACCTGCCCTGGAGCAGGAAGTGGCCTCCTCGTCTCTCCCCTGAGTCGGCGTCGAGTGGGGCAAGACGAGGCGGTGATGGAGTGGATGTTCACCATGGTGATAATGCTCGATCGACTAGAGAGCGTGAAAGCCCCCTTCCTGGCGCGCCAAATGTCGAAGTGTGAGCTGAAACACTGTAGGATCAAAAAGCACGTGAAAAGCTACTAGAGGGGGTGAATGGTAGATTTAAACATTTTAGCGGAAGCAACAAAAGAAACCCTCGGCAGAAAATTGATCTGTTAAAGAAACCGTGTATGCGACTGATCAAATGTGTTCAACTGTGACAAAAGTGGTATATATTATAGAGAATCAAGTCACCAAGACACGACAACAAGAATCACAGAAATCCGTAAAAAAAACCAAGTTATGATTGAAAGATCAAACGAGGGTCAATCTGTTTGACTCGAGTAAAAACCAGATCTGCAACACTGCAAAGAAACTCGTGTAGATGAGAAACTACAAATCTAATGACCGTGAAATTTTTATATGATAGATAATCAAGTTGTGAAGACAATCCAAAAAGAATCACGTCAATTGGATCTGTAAGACTCGAGTTAAGATCAAAACACCGAAGCACTGTCGTGCTGTCCAGAAACTCGACGAGAAAGACTTGACAAAAAACAAGTCGGACGAACAAGGCACAAAAGCTCCTCTAAATTATGAATTTTATTGATCAAAACCTAAGAGGCAGAGCAAAAGTTCGTCTTACCATGAGCTCTGGCCTTCCTTACTTATATAACCAGCCCGGAGGCCAACCCAATTCAAACTAGGACTCTAATCCAACTCAATTTCTGAATTGAAACTTTCCATAACTGCTCAAGACTCTTCTATACGGAAATAGAAGCAATCTTAAGACTTCCAAACACCTTAGGAACATATCCCACATTCCTAAAACAACTCAATTTCGTGTCCCACATGAAATCCTATCATAACCAACTCAAATCTTTCCATATTTGAGCCATAACCGACTCGGCCGCAGCCTGAGTCCATAATCCGGCCGGTTGGACCTTTCCTACCAATTCTTTACGTCCACATCTCTTCATCACACCTTGGAACCATGTTGCCACATCCATGCACTCCTTTCACACGTGCAAACACCTTCCAAAGACGTCCACGATACCTTCATATGCATTGTTCTTGATCCAAACATGCTGCGCGACCTCCCGATCAACTCAACCATAATTCCTCCCGAACTTGGTTGCTGAACCTCATCTTCTCTCTAAGACTAGTTCAATGGATCCCGTCACCAGACATATCTTGAACTCAAGCAACACCTGCACAGGAATAAACAACCAATACTTTCGAGCACAAGTTCGCGACTTGACTCACGTTAGTTCCGAAAACCACAACACCTTACGTGAACATCTCACATAAGCATGTTGCAAACCATAGCAAGATGTTAACCACCATAAACAGCCATAACACTTCAAAAACTTAGTAAAAGAATACTAAGAAAACTTTCCATAGATTTAAAGCAAGTTCAAAACATTTGCATGGTTAAAACAGAACCATTGCGATTTAGCTCTGGACCTTGCCAAAGCTAACCGGACCTTGAGCCGGAGCTTACCAAAGCTAGCAGAACCTAGCACCGGAACTTACCAAAGCTAGTCAGACCTTACTTTGGATCTTGTCGGAGCTCGGACCTAGAGTCGTACCTTGATAAAAGGAGTGTTTTGGCAGAATTCAAAACTTTTACCATCATAGCCAATGTATTCAGCACACATAGGTCTCACAATCTCCCCCTTGATGAATGCATTGGCAACACCACTTAAAATCCGAACATTGGCTTATTCACATGTAGTGTTTTGAAAACAATCAAATGATAAAGAAATTTCGAAACAAAAATTTCTCCACCTATAAATATTTCTCCCCCTTTGTAAATCAGAAATAAAATGAGAAGAAAAACAAAAATTCCCCCTTGAGAAGAATCGTGCCAAAACACTTGTGAATCGTGCAATGTGTGATCAATTTCTCCCCCTTTGACAATTTATTCAGCAAGGTTCAAAAGAGAAATTTTAATTGTTATGAGCATATTTATAACATATACATATAAATCAAAGCTCATCCAAGCCATACTATCAAGTAAATTACACTATCACATCAATGAGATACATAAAGTAGTGTAAGCCATGCTAGACATCAAGTGTAATTTTCAATTTAAGAAAGTCATGATCTCACAAACTTAACTATGTCAAGACCTGAAAGCATGACACTTGTTGCTGCATTTTAGTTATTTTTCAAAGCACAAATTCAGATCATATGACATTTGCAAGAGATTATATGCCGCATCAGCCTTATTCTAACCAACCAAGCCAAGCCTATGTCGTTTGACAATCAGAAGCTTAAGGACATGGTTTTAGTCATACATAACTTCTTCCAAGTTCATATCTAAGTGCAATGATAAGACATCTCAAAAGAAGAAGTGTGATGCATGCATATTCTCTTGATTTTTTCTCAATGTTTTCATTTAAACATAAAAGATCAACATGTGAATAGTTGATCAATTATTTTTTCATTATTAAAAGCACTTGTGAACATGCAACAAGTTTAAAACAGCAAGAAAGTTTGATCATGACCACATTTAGTGTAAATAATTATTCCAATTACTAGTCATGGCAAAAACTACAAAATGTATAACATGAGTAATGTAGTAAGAACTCTCAGCATATAAAAGGAATCACAAAGTCATATATGTATGAAATACTATGCTCATATTATTTAAATTCAGATTCTTGACTTCCCACGTTTCAAAACTCCCCCTCAATTTAAGCCATGAGGATGCATAACCCCTATTTCACTACAAATGAAACAAAAACGAGTGAAATCCAACAGGTTTTGTAGAAATGTCAGCCAATTGTTGTTCGGTATGTACATGGTGAAGCACAATGTTTCCTTTTTTAACATTATCACGGAGAAAGTGATACCTAATGTCAATGTTCTTTGTTCTCGAATGTTGCACGGGGTTTTTAGCAATGCAAATGGCACTAGTGTTATCACAAAATAGTGGAACACTATCGAGATCAACCCCATAGTCCTTAAGTGTTTGAACAATCCGAAGAATTTGTGAGCAAGCGCTAGCAGCAGCTACATATTCAGATTCGGCTGTGGACTGTGCAACTGAATTTTGTTTTCTAGAGGACCAAGCGACAAATGAATTACCAAGAAATGATAAGCACCCGAAGTACTTTTTCTATCAATTCTACAACCCCCAAAATTAGCATCCGAAAAAGATTTCAAAGTAACGGTTGAGGAAGAAGGAAGAAAAATCCCAAATTCTTGAGTTCCATGTAAGTACCTGAGAATTCTTTTGATGGCTTGACGATGTGAAGCACGTGGGGAAGCTTGAAATCGTGCACAAAGACATACACTGAATTGTATGTCTGGTCTTGATGTCATGAGGTACAAAAGTTGTTGGATGTTTTCCTCACTGAACACTCGCTGATTTGTGATGCAAATCGTGTTGGAAGTCTAGAGGTGTGGTGTAGATCCAAAACTCAAGTGGAGAACCAAATGAAAAATGAGCCGGATGAGTTGTGGCGGCGCTCAACAAATACCAGTGCATTCCCCTCCTTTTATTAGCCGGAAGCCACACGTTTTCAACAACTTCAGCCCGGGTTTTGCACCATACAAATTTGAAAAGCATGAAGCACATGCATGTGCCATGCACGTATGGCCCAAACCCCCTGGGTTATGTTTGAAACAAAACAAAAACACCCTCACGCACACTAGGACTCGGTGCAACACATGTGACTCAGGACACACCCCTGGTTCTTGTCATGTGTGCTTTATTTCCTTGAAACATAAGGAAACTAAACTCTGATAAACCTCCAGAAGTACTCAACAATCTCCCCCTACTTCTGAGGTTTGATCTCCTGAACTCCAATCTTCTCACGGAGTACCTGAAAATGTGTACGTCCCAGTGGCTTTGTGAGGATATCAGCAAGTTCATCTTTTGTCCCAACATGCTCCAAGATGACTTCTCCTCTATCAACACATTCTCTGACAAAGTGAAACTTGATGTCAATGTGTTTACTTCTATCATGCAAGACTGGATTCTTTGCCAAAGCAATTGCTGCTGTGGTATCCATCCTAATCACCGGTGGAGGTAATTGAATTCTTGTTACTTCTTCTAGAACATGCCTGAGCCAAACAGCCAGACTTGCTGCAGCTGCTCCAGCCACATACTCAGCTTCACATGTGGACTTTGCCACAGCCTTTTGCTTATGGGATAACCAGCTGATAGGATTTTCACCCAGGAAGAATATGACTCCTGTTGTGCTTCTCCTGTCATCCACATCTCCCTCAAAATCACTATCACTATAGCCTCTTAACTCAAGACTTCCTTCACCTCCATTGTAAGACAAGCCATACCTCATTGTAGCTGCCACATACCGAAGTAAATGTTTTAAAGCCACCATGTGTTCCTCTTGAGGTTCTGACATGAACCTACTTAAGTACCCAACACCAAAACTGAGATCAGGCCAAGTATGTAAAAGATACCTGAGTCCACCAATTATGCTGCGATAAGTGGTTGGATCAGTGAGTGGAGCTGTACTTCTCTTGGTAAGCTTCAACCGGGATTCCATGGGAGTGGCACACCCATTGCAATTTATCATCCCACTTCTTTCCAGCAACTTTGCAGCATAGGCTCCTTGACACAAGTCAATACCATGTCTTCCTTGCTTTACTTCAATACCAAGATAGTAAGACAAGCTTCCTAAGTCACTCATGCAAAACTTCTCCTTCATTTTCTCCTTGAACCAACTGATTTCCTCCATGTTTTCTCCCACAATCAGTAAGTCATCAACATACACACCCACAATGAGCCTTGCCTCACCTCCAAACTTAGTGTACAAGCCATGTTCTGATTTGCACCGTGTGAAACCGAGTTGCTTGAGACTTTCATCAAGTTTACAGTTCGATGCTCGAGGAGCCTGTCTCAAGCCATACAATGCCTTGTGAAGTCTTAAAACCCACTTCTCCTTGCCTTCAGCTATGAAACCCGGAGGTTGAGTGACATAGATCTCCTCTTCTAGACTCCCATTCAAGGAGGCTGACTTCACATACATGTGATGAACATGCCACCCAAAATGAGCTGCAACAGCTAACACAATCCTCACATACTCCATCGTGGCAACTGGTGCAAAAACTTCTTCAAAATCAACTCCTTGCTTCTGCACATACCCCTTTGAAATCAGCCTTGCTTTGTGGCGTATGACATGCCCATGTTCATCTTTCTTCAACTTGAAAACCCATTTCAAGCCAATGGCATGATAACCTTCCGGAAGTTGTACCACAGACCATGTTTTGTTCTCTTCAATGGATGTGAGCTCCTCAATCATGGCAATGCGCCACTCCTTGGCCCTCAAGGCCTCTTCTTCTGTGCATGGCTCTTCACCTATGACAACAAGAAGTTTACCTACTTCTCCTTCTTCTGGATCACAATTTGGCACCTCCTCAAGAATATTTCTCATGGAATGATAACGAAGTGGTGCTTCTTTTAGCTCACTATCCATTTCTGGTGACATGGAAGGAGGTGACACAAACTCCACATCCTTGGATGCTTGTTGCTTTAGTTGTGTCATAGAAGACACTCCCTCAGCTGGGGTTTTGTCACCTTGACCTGTGTCACGAGACGAAAAGCTCACTCCACCAGGGTTCTCATCACGAAAGATGTATTCTACCCGAAAGATGTCTTCATCATTCACCATTTCACTTGACTCAGCTGCATCCCACTTTAGGTTTTCTTCAAACACAGCATCACGTGACACGTGAACACTCTCCGTGTTTGGATTGTAAAACCTCCATGCCTTGCTTCCTTGCTCATATCCAATGAAGACCATTGGTATACTTCGATCTTCAAGTTCGCTAAGGCGTTTGCTTCCCTGTTTCACGTGTGCCACACAACCGAAAGTGTGCAAATGATGTACACTAGGTTTCTTGTCATGCCATGCCTCATATGGAGTCTTTCTCTCAACACTCCGAGTAGGAGATCGGTTCAACACATACGCTGTTGTGGTCACTGCCTCCCCCCAGAACCAACCGGGCATATTCATTGCTTTCAACATGCTTCTTTCCATTCCCATAACAGTTTGGTTCCTTCTCTCAACCACACCATTCTGCTCAGGAGAATATGGAGCTGTCAAGTGATGTTGAACACCATCCTTGGTGCAATACTCAACAAAAGCCCGAGCTGTGAACTCTCCACCACGATCTGTGCAAAAAGTTCGAATCTTCCTCCCTGCCTCAGCTTCAACACTTGATTGAAATGCCATGAAAGTACTCATTGTTTGATCCTTTGTGCTGATCAAAAACACCCACATGTATCTACTGAGATCATCCACAAGAAGAAAGAAAAACCTGATGCCTCTTGGAGATGCCAGCTTCACTGGTCCACAGAGGTCTCCATGCACAAGTTCAAGTTTCTTCTCAGCTCGGTACTTTGCCATGCATGGGAACGGTTGACGTCTTTGTTTCCCAGCCAAACAGCTATCACACTTCTCCTCAGTTTGAGTGATGGTTGGCAATCCATACACAAGTTTCTCTTCGGCAAGTCTTCTGAGACTCCGAAAGTTTAGGTGCCCCATCCTTGCATGCCACATCCATGTTGCATTGCACCCTTGTGCCATGAGACACCTTGGTTGCACTACCTTAAGATCAATGGTGTACAACCGGTTCACTCCCCGTTTCACCATTGCCACAGGGGTTCCATCTTTATCCCAAATCTTGACATAACCATTCACCATCAAGATTCGGTGTCCCTCCTCCTCAAGCTGTCCAAGACTGATGATGTTTGCCTTGAGCTGAGGAATAAGATAGACCCCAGCCAACTCCTTTCGACCACCTCTCTTTCCTTGGAACACCACAGTTCATTGGCCATCAATCTATGTCACTGAGCCATCTCCCAAACGCAATGTACCATGCACCATGTTATCAAGTTTTGTGATCACATCCCGTTTCCCGATCATGTGATTTATTGCACCGGAGTCCAGGATCCACCGGGTACTGCCTCCTCCCTCCAAGTCTCCTACTTGAACGTGTAACATGTCCTTGTTGAGGCATACCTCCTCCAGGGACGTGTCTTGATCAGCCTTGGTGTTGGCACACGCCACCAAGAGGCTGGATTCAAACTCATGATCAACTTGAGCTGTGTTCACTTCTTCATCCTTCTTTTTCTTCCTGCATTCTCTAGCCCAATGACCTTTCTTACCACAGTAGCGGCACTAATCTTTGGCCACTCCACGGCCTGAGTTTCCACCACCACGGTTACCTCGACCACGGCCACGTCCTCAACCATGATCTTTCCGCGATGCAAATGAGTCTTTGTGCCGTTCCTGTCCAGTTCCCCCGGACATCTTGAGACGTGTCGACAACCTTGCAAGCAACTCTTCTTCACTCAGATGCAACTTCTCATGTGTGTTGCCCTCCCAAGTGCTTGCACCAAGCCTTTCTTCTGCAGCCTTGAGTCTACCAATCAACTCATCAAAGGACATATCACTTAAGTCAAGCAATGTCTCGATGGAGGCCGCAATCTGCTCAAACTTTTGTGGTACCGCCTGAAGGAACTTCTGGACAATCTCCTCCTCCGAACGTTCACTCCCAAGTGCCGCAAGTTGAGATGTGATCCGGGTCATACACACACCAAACTCATCAACCGTTTCACCATCGTGGAATCTGAGTGCATCAAACTCCCGACCCAATGTGCTTGCCCTGACCTTGCGCACACGTTTGGCTCCCACATTGCGCACTTGATCACATCCCATGCAATCTTGGCCGACTCCTTCCCGGCAATGATCCCTATCATTTCTGGTGGCACAACCTTGGTGAGAGCCTCCAAAGCCATCCAATCTTCGCTGTAATCATCGGTGCCAAGGCTCACCGCAGTCCACAAGCCTCTCGCTTGCAACATCACCCGCATAAGTGCCGACCAATCATGATAGTTTGTCTTTGTGAGCATCGGATACGTACCACCACTGCTGACTTCCTTCGTGATGCGATGTATCACCAATGCCCCTGATCCTCCTCCTGCCCTTCTGGTGCCTCCCGGCGGTGTGATGTATATCCATGAACGTCGGGCTGGCGATGAAGATCTCCTCCACGACATCAGCGCCCACTCAATGGCCGCGTCACGGTTCCAAGCAACATAATCAGCTCTGATGCCAATTGTTGGATGGTTTCCTCACTGAACACTCGCTGACTTGTGATGCAAATTGTGTTGGAAGTCTAGAGGTGTGGTGTAGATCCACTCATGTGGAGAACCGAATGAAAAATGAGCCGGATGAGTTGTGGTGGCGCTCAACAAACACCAGCGCATTCCCCTCCTTTTATTAGCCAGAAGCCACACGCTTTCAACAACTTCAGCCCGGGTTTCGCACCATACAAATTTGAAAAGCATGCAGCACATGCATGTGCCATGCACGTATGGCCCAAACCCCCCGGGTTGTGTTTGAAACAAAACAAAAACACCCTCACACACACTAGGACTCGGTGCAACATATGTGACTCAGGACACACCCCTGGTTCTTGTCATGTGTGCTTTATTTCCTTGAAACATAAGGAAACTAAACTCTGATAAACCTCCAGAAGTACTCAACAAAAGTGACCCAATCATACTTCTATATTCTTTTTGATCCACGGGTTCACCATCTTCATCAAGTTCAAATGTCGTTGTTGTACCCTTTGGTGTCCGAAGAGACTTGCTTTTGTCCATGTTGAAGCACTTAAAAAGGTCTCTTGTATACTTTGTTTGATGCACAAAAGTACCCTCCTTGGTTTGCTTGATTTGCAGCCCCAAAAAGTATGTGAGTTCTCCCATCATACTCATCTCAAATTCTGAACTCATCATAGCTGAAAACTTTGACACAAGATCATGAGAAGCACAACCAAAGATAATATCATCCACATACACTTGAACGAATAATGAGTCATTGCCATGCTTAAGCACAAAAAGAGTATTATCAACCTTGCCCATGGTAAACCCCTTTTCAAGTAAGAATGTTTTTAACCTATCATACCATGCTCTAGGGGCTTGTTTAAGACCATACAAGGCTTTGGACAGTTTGTAAACAAGATTAAGAAAATTTGGATTTTCAAAATCAGGTGGTTGCTTGACATAAACCTCCTCATCTATGTAGCCATTAAGAAAAGCACTTTTAACATCCATTTGATATAACTTGAAACCTTTAGATGCAGCAAATGCCAACAAAATTCTTATGGCTTCTAATCTAGCAACAAGAGCAAAAGTTTCATCAAAATCTAGTCCTTCAACTTGTGTGAAACCTTGAGTAACCAACCTAGCCTTATTCGTAACCACAACCCCATCCTCACTTTGTTTATTTTTAAACACCCATTTAGTTCTGATTAGAGAGTGACCTTGAGGTGGAGGCACAAGTTTCCAAACGTTATTTCTTTCAAAAATTTCTAACTCTTCTTGCATGACAATAATCTAAAATTCATTAGTGAGTGCGTGTGATATATCTTTGGGTTCAAAAGAAGCAACAAATGCAGAATGATCGTAAGAGTTTGGATCACAAAACATGGACCGTGTGACTCGTTCGTGCAAGCTTCTAATCATTTGTTGTGGAGGATGACTTTTGAGGACCCGAAGGGGAGTAGACAATTGAAAAGCTCCTTCTTCATGTTCATCACAAATTGAAGAACTTGTGACTTGAGGACGATCTGGACCAGCAATGGTGGTCGTCTGTGCTGATTGTGAATCAAAATCAGGAGCTGGAACAATATTAGCTCCTGAATTTTCGGGCAGCAGCATCACTTCTTCATCTTCTTCGATGAAAATACTCTCCCCCTGCAGATATGGGTCTGGTCCTGCAATATTAGAGCTAGTACCTGGGCTAGCTTCATCAAAAGAAACCTCACAAGTGTCCACAATTTTGTTAGTGTCATGTAAAAGCACACGGTAGCCTCTAGTATGAGATGGGTAACCAAGAAACATGCCATCAACGGTTCTAGGTTCAAATTTATCAAGATTACCAAGTTTCTTAACAAAGCATTTGCAACCAAAGACCCGAAAGTGTGTGACACTAGGCCTATGTCCAAACCAAATTTCATATGGTGTTTGACGCAAGAAAACACGATTTGAGACATAACAAACAGTTGCATCAGCCCAAAATTTTCTAGGAGTTTGATATTCATCAAGCATAGTCCTAGCCATGTCAACTAAGGTTCTGTTCTTTCTCTCTACAACACCGTTTTGTTGAGGTACATATGGTGAAGAAAATTGATGATCTATTGCATTTTCGGCACAAAAGTGACCAAACGATTGATTTTTAAATTCGGTTCTGTTATCACTTCTAATTGCTTTTAAAGATCCTGGGTGATCAATTGATAATATAAGAAATAAGGTTATAAAGTGAATAAAAGTTTCATTCTTATATGCCATAAAATAAACCCAAGAGTATCTAGAATAGTCATCAACAATCACAAGAACATACCATTTAGCTCCGAAGGATTGAACACGTGAAGGTCCTACGGTGTCAAGGTGCAAAAGGTGACCCGGTTCAGTTGTCATGGTCATTGTGAGAGGAGAATGTGAACCTGTAACCATCTTAGCATGTCTACAAGAATAGCACACATTTTATTTGTCCCCTTTAAGCTTAGGCAGCCCACGTATGCGATCAAGAGCACTAACACGTGTGAGATGATCAAAGCCTACGTGACCAAGTCTACGATGCCAAAAATATAAGTCTTTCGAATCATTAGCAACTATACATCTTTGCTTAGAGGATGACATATCAAAATCAGCTTTAAAAACTCTTCCAAACCGAGACATATTAAAAATGAGTTCACTATTTGAATCTACAACCTTGCAACAATTTTTAGTGAAAATAATTTCTTGATTTTCATCTAGCAATTGTGAAACAGAAAGCAAGTTGTATTTCAAATTTTTAACAAGTGTCACATCTTTTAAAGTGTAGTGATTATTTACTCTAACCCAACCCTTAGCAATTATAGGAGTTGATGAATTATCGGCAAAAGTAACATTTTCTACATGTGACACAAAAGAGAGGGAGGAGAACCATTCTTTGTTACGGGTCATGTGGCGTGAGCATCCTGAATCCACAATCCAAATGTTCTCCTTACTCAAGCGTGTAACCTACATAGAAGTACAATACGTCGATGACTCAATACTAGGGTTAGTCAAAAGGCATTTAGGAATCCAGTACTGAGTCACACGACGTCCAGCAGAAGTAATACGCAAAGGCTGAGATAAAACAGCAGGTTTATGAGCCAAAGTTTGAGGATTTTTGTACCCAACTACTGACCTACGAAGTGTTACATGAGTAGCACTAAAAACAGTAGGTCAGGAAGCAAACTTTGCACGTTTTTGACTCATTACAGCAGGTTGCATATTCCTAACATTCGATTCAGCACATGCAACAGGTTTTGTACAGTTGTTATGTGATCTAGCAATCATTCTTTCCTTTTTCTGTTACTTAGCTAGTCTATAACAAAAATCTATGACATGACCATCTCTACCACAGTAGGTACAATGAAATTTAACTTTATGTTCATGTCTAGATGAGCAGACAACATATTTATTTGAAACCGAATGAGACAACACTCCTGCAGATTTAAAAACCACTTCTTTTTGTTTAGGAACTGTTTTAATCAAACCACTTCCTAATGACTTTATAATTTTAGGTGGATGTGATTTAGCATGAGCATGGGAATTAAAACCTAAACCAGTTTTATCATTGCAATATTTAGAAGAATTCAACAGCAAGTTCAGATTCTTATTCCCATTATAAAACCGCTTTAGTGTCCTATTCATGTCATCAAGTTTTTTAGACAAGTCTAGGCAGTTTTGACACGAAGTTTTCCTTTTAGTTTGCAATTGGAACAATACTTAACTTCATGAGAACGTAAAGCATTATTCAATATAGAAATTTCATTCATAGCATCTTGTAGTTTCTTATTAAGATAATCACAAGTAGAACAATGCAAATCAATTGTAGAACAACAAGCATATTTCAAGTTTTTATCATTAAGTGCAGCAAGCTCTTTGTTCTTTTCAATCTCTAACTCAAGTTTATCAAGTGTGGAGGTATGTGCACTTCTTAGAGAGGACATTTATTCATATATTAAATAACATGAGGAACAAGAATCATCACTAGGAATAAAAGATTTCAAACGATTAATTTCAGATTCTAGTGACTCAATTTTAACAGCATTGTCCCTAAGCTTTTTTTCCTTTTTCTTAACTATAACAGTGGCACGAGAAATAGCATCACACATTTCTTCGCAAGTAGGACATACCTCTTCATTGTCGCTGTTGTGTTATGCCTCCTCCATACTTGAACTTGACTTGCCGGCCATGAAGCATAAGTTTGCCAAATCATCTTCATCTTCGTCACTTCCGATGTCCATATCGCTCGAGCCAAGTTCTTGAAGTGCGGAGATAAAACTATTTATCAATTGGCGTCCTATAAAACCCTTCTTCTTTTTCTTATCATTTGCAGAGGATTGTTTCATCCTAGTTTTCTTTTCATCATGGGAACTAGGACCTGAAAGGTTAGGGCAATCCGTACGAAAATGTCCTGTCTTACCACATTCAAATCATCGTTGAGGTCCGGCACTTCCTCTCCTTCTAGTTCTCACATTTTGTAATGCTTTTGAGAACCGAGTAGAGATGAGTGCAAGTTCTTCCTCTGGAAACTCTTCAATCTGTTCAAGGGTTAGAGAGGAAAAAAATGAATGTGTACCACAAGATGAAGATTGACTAGAGCTAGGCATGTCACGTTGTGAAATAAATGCAAGAGACTTGTTGGGATTCTTACGTGATATTATGTCAATTTCATGAGTTTTTAACTTAGAATATAGCACATCTAATGTAAGTGTACTCATGACAGTAGATTCATGAATAGATGTAACTTTCATCTCCCAAATTGACATGTCTAATGCACTTAGTAATTGCCTAGCATTTTCAGCATCTGAAAAATTAACGTTGACACTACACAAGTTGTTGAGAATTTTATTGAAGCGAGCAAAGAGGTCATCGATTGACTCACCGGGTTGCATCTCGAAGCGCATGTATTCTTTCTTAAACATATCTTGTCTTACCTCCTTGATTGTGTTGGATCCTTCGTGGTAGTCACAAAGTGCTTTCCACACATCGTATGCAGATCGGAGGTGTGCAACATGGTCGAAGTCACTTTGAGTTAATCCTTGTATGATCAAGTTCCGTGCTTTGTTGTTGTTGTCGACATATCTCATGTTCATAGCCGTGACTTGGTTGTTTGGTGGCATGTCATAAGGCTTGTACACCTTTTCCCATATTGTGAAGCCTTGCGCCTGGATGAAAACCTCTATTCGTGCCTTCCAAACCTGAAAATCAATGCCACTGAACACACAAGGTTTTGTGGAGTATTTCTCCATGATGATTAGTCAAAACATGTGGAAACCACAAATATTAGAGCACTGTGGATCTGATACCAATTGTAGGATCAAAGAGCACGTGAAAAGCTACCAGAGGGGGGTGAATGGTAGATTTAAACTTTTTAGCGGAAGTAACAAAAACCCCCCTCGGCAGAAAATCGATCTGTTAAAAAAACCGTGTATGCGACTGATATAAATGTGTTCAACCATGACAAAAGTGGTATATATTATAGAGAATCAAATCACGAAGACACGACAACAAGAATCACAGAAATCCGTCAAGAAAAACTCAAGTTATGGTCGAAAGATCAAATGAGGGTCAATCTGTTCTACTCTAGTAAAAACCAGATCTGCAACACTGCAAAGAAACTCATGTAGATCCGAAACTGAAAATCCAATGACCGTGAAATTTTTGCAGATGATAGATAACCATGTTTTAAAGACAACCCAAAAATAATCACATCAATTTGATCTGTAAAACTCGAGTTATGATCAAAACACCAAAGCACTGTCGTGCTGTCTAGAAACTCAACGAGAAATACTTGACAAAAACAAGTCAGACGAACAAGGCACAAAAGCTCCTCTAAATTACGAATTTTATTGATCAAAACATAAGAGGAACAGCCCAAGGTCATCTTCCCATGAGCTCTGGCCTCCCTTGCTTATATAACCAGCCCGGAGGCCAACCCAATTCAAACTAGGACTCTAATCCTACTCAGTTTCTGAATCGAAACTTTCCATAACTGCTCAAGACTGTTCTGTACGCAGATAGAAGCAATCCTAAGACTTCCAAACACCTTATGAATGTATCCCACATTCCTAAAACAACTCAATTTCGTGTCCCGCATGAAATCCTATCATAACCAACTCAAATCTTTCCATATTTGAGCCATAACCGACTCAGCCGCAGCCTGAGTCCATAATCCAGCCGATTGGACCTTTCCTACCAATTCTTTACGTACACATCTCTTCATCACGCCTTGGAACCATGTTGACACGTCCATGCACTCCTTGCACACGTGCAAACACCTTCCAACGACGTCCACACTACCTTCATATGCATTGTTCTTGATCCAAACATGCTGCGCGACCTCCCGATCAACTCAACCACAATTCCTCCTGAACTTGGTTGTTGAACCTCATCTTCTCCCTAAGACTAGTTCAATGGATCCCGTCACCAGCCATATCTTGAACTCAAGCAACACCTGCACATGAATAAACAACCAATAATTTCGAGCACAAGTCTGCGACTTGACTCACGTTAGTTCCGAAAACCACAACACCTTACGTGAACACCTCACATAAGCATGTTGCAAACCATATCAATATGTTAAGCACCGTAAACAGCCATAACACTTCAAAAACTTAGTAAAAGAATACTAAGCAAACTTTCCATAGATGTAAAGCAAGTTCGAAACATTTGCATGGTAAAAACAGAATCATTGCGATTTAGCTCCGGACCTTGCCAAAGCTAACCGGACCTTGAGCCGGAGCTTACCAAAGCTAGCAGAATCTAGCACCAGAAATTCCCAAAGCTAGTCGGATCTACCGCTGGAGCTAACCAAACACATGTCAGACCTAGCCATAGTAAGTCGGACCATACGTCGGATCTTGCCGGAGCTCGGACCTAGAGTCGGACCTTGAGAAAAAGAGTGTTTTGGCTGAATTCAGAACTTTTATCGTCATAGCCAATGTATTCAGCACACATAGTTCTCACAGACACTTCCCCTGGTACCGCTACTGGAGAAGTCCATGGATGTTCTTGTTTGGAGGGGCTAACATCGCTAGATCGATCGAGGCTGATGAACACGAGGTGAACACAAAGATTTACGTGGTTCGAGCCGCCAGAGCATAAAGCCCTACATCCAAGGGAGTGAGTGTGTTGTATTGCTTTGCGATGTGTATCGGAGGATCGGAGATCAAACTGAACCCTTTGCCCAGAGGCTGCCCCGATCCTTTTATAGCTCAAGGCCGGGGCAGCTACATTGTGGTCTGGGGCCCGATAGGTGGCCCCGTGGCTGTCCGTACCCTATACACGATTTAGGGTATTTATATCTACATGTATTGTCGCTGTCGGTGGAGTTAAGGCCGCCACCTAACGCGCCGGGTGCCTCTGACTGGGTAGCAGGTGATGATGAAGACGCCGTCTTGTCGCCGCGTCCTCTCGGTCTGCTGGGCAGCACTGTGTTGTTAGGCGGCACTGTGTTGCTGTCATGCCTTACCGCCTACTCTTGTCACCGTAATGATGAACAGGAGTGGGCGGAGGCGTGCACCTTGCGTCATACTTCTGGGGAAGGCACGAGTCTTGAATGTGTGGCCTGACAACGCACATCTTCCTTGACCTCCAAGGCCCACGGCTCACGACGAATCATGGGACACGTGGCAGCTCCAGAGCCCTTGTCAGCGGGGAGGTTGGGCCCGGAGCCTGAGGACACGTGGTGTAACACCCTCAATTTTACTACCATGCATTGCATACATTTTTCATGTAGAGAAGCATTTAAAAGGAGGAAGAATAAGGAGAGGAATATAGAGGCAAATAAAATAATAAAAGGGAATAGAAATGGAAAATAATGAAAATAAATAGAAAAGGAAAAGAAATAAAAATAAAAAATAAAAATAAAAATAAATATAATAGCCAAATTGGGCCACCCCAATTTTCCCCCCAAATTCCCCCAAAACTCCCTTAGGGGGATTTCCCCCCACATTTGGGGGGATTTTCCCCCAATTTTGCCGCACCAAATTAGGGGGAGGAACCCTATTGGGCCCCACCCCCATGGCCACAGCCCATTAGGGGGGAACCCTAGCCACCCCCCTTTTTGGACTCTTGTGGGCTATTATTTTCTTATTAAATCCTAGCCATTGAATGAAACTAAATAATAAAATCCCAGCCCCTAGCTCCCACCTCTTTTAAAATTAAATCTCAGCCATTGGATATTTGATTTGCTAAAATCCTGGCCACCCTAGCCCTTTTTCGCCTTACAAATATAACTCTCTCCCCGTAGCCGCCCCACCCCCCCTTTTTTTTGGCCGCCGCCCTCTCCCCCCTCTTGCTGCCAAGTCGCCGCCTCCTATCCCTGCTGCCAGGTCGCCGCCCCCACGCCAGAATTTGGCAGCCGTTGAGTTCCATCACGCCTCGCCGCCACAGTAGAAGAAGCTCCCGACGTTCTGCCCTACCTGCAGCCTTATAATTCTCCCTAGGAAATCTCCCGCTGCTGCCATTGAAAGGACGGAGGCCCTGCCGCCAGGAAGAAGTGAGGTAGGTTTCCGTTACCCCTCTTACAACATCGCCGCTGTTTCTATGCACCCGTTTTCTCCACCCCCTGCGAGCAGAAACTTCTGCGTGTGGATAGACCATGTTTTGGTCAATTTTTGACGGTGGAATTGATCTACACATTGTGTCAAGATCATCACCAAGTTCAAACTTGATCCCAGCAACCTTAATCATCATAAAACCCGATGGAAGCTTATTAAAACATGCAAGAACACGTGCAAACTGGTTTTATAAAACTGCACCATCGGAATTGCATTCATTTACCTCATTGAATCTTGAGTAAAGTTTGTGCATGATAATTGATTGCTGTAAATTTTGTATGTGCTTGGTCGTGAGTAGAAGTACAAGATCAAGAGGCCGTCTACGAGGAGCTACAGCACCAAGACTTTGAGACGCTTGAGCAACACGAACCACGGTAGCAAGGCAAGTGCCCCTTGACCATATTTGATTCTATGTTTTTGAAACTGTTTTGCTTGCGAAAACTCGTATGCTTGTGTCAACTTGATGGGACACCCTTTTAAGAGTTTACTAGATTTGTTAACCATCCTTGTCACCGGGAAAGTTGATGAGTCGGGTATGGTCGTTTTTCCTTTTTGCTTCGCTTAATTTACAGGATACGGGAAGCTGAATTAAAACATGGTTAGCTACTGCACTCATATGAATAATGATGATGAGAACTTGATGATGTTAATGAGCATGGAATCAGGGAGATCTAGGCGAGCTTGGTTCGTGGATGTTGAATATGATATGGTGGCTTGCTTGCCGTAGATCTAAGGAGCGGTTCATGCAAGCACATGCCAGGAAAACAATGCCACCACAAGGCCAAATGTGGGTGCGGCTTAGCTGACTAATTAGGTGTGTTGCTAGCTTGTTATGGATCGTTGGATGGCATGGGGAATGGGAGTCAAGAAGGACTGCCCTGGGAACTGCATGGCACAAGAGGGGGCCCGTGGGTGGGAGAATGGAGATTCGAGCCTGCTGGTGAAACCTCAGTGGGTCCGTACATCCTAGTAACCCCTTTGTAAAGGCTATTTTGTGATATCTTTACCATACACCGACAGTTGTGTACTGGTATAATGAAGATTTTCTCTAGTCGCCGATGGGTGACGAAATCACAAACTTGTGGGTAAAGTGGTGTCACCTTTGCAGAGTGTAAAACTATCATGATAGTTGTGCTTCCGGTCACAAGCACCTGGCCAGCTTCCATGATTAGAGGCAAAACTTGGGATGGATATTTGACTATGGTTTTTGGGACTGGTTTTGGGACTGTTTTAGGTCATGACAATGAGTTTGGTTTCGGTTATATGCAAAAGAGATGGCTATGAATATTTATGAGTATGAGATAAACTTGAGAAAGATTATTGGCTGGTTGAAGCATGATAAATGGTGAATTATGATGAAAGAATGTTCTTGAGTTACTTGGTTATGTTTAGATTAAACTCACCTATAAATAGTTGCTGTTTTTACCATGTTTGTGAAATAAAATTTGCTTGCTGCAATGAGCCTTTTTATTTCCCTACCTTGTTATTAGCTACATGTCATACTTTTCCCGCACTTGCTGAGTATGACATGTATTTACCCTTGCATTCCCACATATACATCAGCTACAGGAGAAGAATATTTTGAGGAACATGTGGAGTACTAGGCGTGCGCACTACCGTCAACATGTCTGTGGAGTTGAAGTTGGAGTCCATCGTCTTTAGTGATTTTCCGCTGTCATTTAGAGTCTTCCGCTGTTAAATAAGTTGGATATTCATGAGTGAGACATTGAGTCATTGTAATAAAGTACTTAAACACTATTTGTATGTGGTTATATTCTGAGTTTCAGTTTGTGGAATACATGTGTATGTGTGATGAACATCCAGGGCACACATATGCATTCACGTGGTTCATTTTTAGAACCGGGTGTCACAAATTGGTATCAGAGCCACGTTGACCGTAGGACACAAGCTTAGATAGAATGGACACCCTAAAAACACATAGGAACACCCCTCTAAACTACTATTTTAAAAAATTGCTTGCTTCTGCACTTTATTTGTCAACTCAGCCACCGCAAAGTGCTATTTTCAGCCCCTCTTTCTTCTTTTCTTGTGGGCAGCAACACTTTTGTTTTCTTGCTTCATAGCTCTGAAGTTTTGGAGTTATTTCCTTCGTCTCCAAAGTTTCTCATGTCTTATTTATAGATGTCGGTCACTAGGAGCACAGCACGCATGAGGACTTGTCCACCACCACTTGGGAGTGCACTTAACCCCATTGAGGTGTCCGATGGACCATATTGGGAGGAGGTGAAGATGGAACCCCATGAGGAAGATGAAGTCAGTAGCTCCATGCATGAGGAAGAGGATCCGGAAGAGGTGGAACCAATCAAAGAGGACATGGAAGATGATCCACAAGAATAGCATTGGTACGCACCTCAGGAGGAGTTTCACGCGTGCTTACACCCAGCGGAGCCTCATGAAGCTATGTCAGAAGGAGATGAATCAGAAGAGGAGCCACCCCCTGCTGAGGCTGAGAATGAAGGTGATGAACGGGCCAACCATTCAGTTCAAGAATTCCGGTCTGACGGGATGGAAGGAGGACACATATCCAAGGAGCTTATAGAGTTCCAGGATTGCTGCAGCCTATATCCCGAATATCTTCTCACGAAAGTCCCTCGCCTCGGACATGAAGAGTGGAAGGCTGAGGTAACCATCGGTAGGGTTGTCACTCAGCACTTCACATCCACATGGAGAGCTACAAGGGCAGAAGCTATTGATGATGCTGCATGGGATGCACTCACGGGATTGTGCTACGCCTTCCGTGAGCAGCTTGAGAACACTACCTTTGAGCTGCACCCGTATCGGAAGAGTGGTACAAGGGAGATCATTCGACCCCATGAAGGAGCTCTTTACAACCCACAAGCTGCTGACAAGTCTCAGAAGTTGCTCGTGGAGTTAAGAAACCGTTATGCAAGCATACAAGAAGAGATCAGTTACCTCCGCAATAAGCTGTACATGCTGGAAAAACAAGAGGAGAGTCATGCCAACGCCGGAGCAAATGGAGCACCAGCGTCATCTATCCCTACATGGACTGCCGACTCACCATGGCATGCGCCCATGTATGGACCACCCCCGTCACACGGCGAGAACAGCACCGGTTCTCACGATTAAGTTTAGGTTTCCATTGAATAAAGCTGTAATAGGAATGTTTAGGCCGCAGTAGATCAAATAAGAGTGGTGTGCAGAAATTTTTATGATTATTCCTTGAGTTGTGTGCTTGTTGTGAGTTGTGGGATGCTTCGGCGAATGTCCACATCCATACATAGTGGAGAGATGTGAGAAGCTTCAGCACGTGTTCACATCCTCATATAGGCTGAAATTAATAAAAGAAGTTACTTAGTAAATACACCTTGATGCATATAGTTGAGTGATCAATCTAAATTTCTACCCTACCCTCTCTCACACAGATGGTGAGGGAAAACTCCAACGGCCAACGAAGGAAGGTTCGTGGTAACAACAAACCCAGAAGGATGGCAATGTTGAAGTTCCTGAAAATGCCAACCCCGAGGCTGATGCAAGCATCCTTGAACGGTTGATGGCTATGCAGAACCAGCTCATGCAAACTATGATACAAACGTTGGGACAGCTGCAGGCCAACAACAACAACAATCCTAACCCCGTTCCTGCATCCCCACCGCCGCCACCGCCGGCTCACAACATATTGAGAGACTTCATGAGGACTAGGCCGCTTACTTTTTCACAAGCCAATGACCCTATGGAGGATGATGATTGGCTGAAGTCCATGGAAAAGAAGCTTGCTATTGTTCAGTGTAATGATCGGGAGAAAGTCTCTTCGCATCACACCAGCTTATGGGAGCAGCCGCTGATTGGTGGGACGCTCTTTGCAATGCTCATGTAAATTAGGATACTATCACTTGGGCTGAATTTAAGGAGAGTTTCCGCTCTCACTATGTCCCTGAAAGAGTCATGATGCTTAAAAGGCAAGAGTTTGAAGGTCTCCGTCAAGGTAGAAAGAGCGTGAATGAGTACCTCAACAAGTTCACGCAACTGTCAAGGTATGCTCCAGAAGATGCCAACTCGGATCACAGAAAGAAGTACTTGTTCATGAGAGGATTGAACAATGAGATTCAAGTTCAGCTGCTTAACAATGATTATGCAAACTTTCAAAAGCTCATTGACAAAGCTATAGTGGTGAAGAGCAAGATCCGTGAGATTGAACAAGAGGGAAAGAGAAAGGTGTCATATCAAGGACAGCCACAAGGGAGCAATGTACGTCCCCGCTTCATGCCACCAGCTGCACCACACTATGGCTCGTCCGCTTCTACTTTCCGCCCTGCAAATCCACCTCGCTCTAATCAGCCACCTCAGCAATGTCCTGTCATGCAAGCACCTCGTATGCCTATGCCTCCTGCGCCCTGTCCCAACATGGGCGCCTATGCTCAAAACCAGCCTTGCCCCAACATTCCTGCTGTTATGGGAAATAAGGGATGTTTTTTCATGCGGAGAGGCGGGACACTTTGCAAGTCAGTACCCATGAAAGGCCTTGGACAGCCGAGCAACACACCGAAGCAGAACCCACGGCCGAATGGAGGAGCTATGCAAGGTAACTGTGGACAACAGAACTATACTCGTGGTAATGTGAATCACGTCTCCGTTGAGGAAGCACAACAAGCTGAGGACGTTGTTATTGGTATGTTTCTCGCCAACTCCAACCCAGCCACTGTTTTATTTGATTCTGGAGAATCGCATTCATTCATCTCATCCAAGTATGTTGCCAAGTATAACCTGCCCATATCCCACATGAAACAAACTATGTTGGTTAATTCTCCCGGTGGAGAGATAAAGACTAATATAGTATGTCCCAAAGTAAGCCTTAAAATAAGGGGGGTAGACTTTCTTGCCAACCTTATCGTCTTGGATTCCCAAGGGATTGACAAAATACTTGGAATGGACTTGTTAAGCAAGTACAATGGAGTAATACAGCGCTCAAAGGATCGTGCAGTTGACGAGTGAACACGGTACTCGTATTGAGTTTGAGGCAGCCCAACCGGCAACCGAGAAGGCAGTGCTGAATCACGCCAAAGAAGCGACATTGGAAAGCATTCCGGTGGTTCGAGAATATTAAGATGTGTTCCCGGAGGAACTTCTAAGTATGCCACCTGACCGGGATATTGAATTTGCCATTCATTTAGTACCCGGAACTGCACCTATGTAACAACCTCAAATTAAATTCCGTGCATTGCATATGTTTTTCATATAGAGAAACATTAAAAAAGAAGTAGAAATGGAGAAAGAATCATAAAAATGATGGGGAACGGGAAAAAGCTAGCTGAAATGAGCCAATTCCAATTTGTCTAAGTGCGCTGTCGACACATCCCCGGGCCGCGGGACACGTGGCGCCCGCGGAGCTCACCACTGCGGGGGGGGGGGGGGGGGGGGGGGGGGGGTGAGCTCCAGCACCGCGGGACACGTGGCGCCTCAAGAGCTCACCTCCGCGAAGGAGGGGAGGTCCGGCACCGCTGGACACGTGGTGCCTTCGGAGCTCACCTCCGCGGAGGAGGTGAGGTCCGGCACTGCTGGACACGTGGTGCCTTCGGAGCTCGCCTATGAGGACAAGGGAGGTCCGGCCTCGCTGAACACGTGGCACCCTCGGAGCTCGCCTCTGAGGAGGACGTGAGGTCCGGCACTGCTGGACACGTGGCGCCCTCGGAGCTCGCCTCTGAGGAGAAGGGAGGTCCGGTCACGCTGGACATGTGGCGCCCTCGGAGCTCGCCTCTGAGGAGAAGGGAGGTCCGGCCTTGCTGGACACGTGGCGCCCTCGGAGCTCGTCTCTGAGAAGGGAGGTCCGGCCTCGATGGACACGTGGAACCCTCGGAGCTCGCCTCTGAGGAGAGGGGAGGTCCGGCCCCGCTGGACACGTGGTGCTCTCGGAGGTAGCCCCTGCGGAGGGGGCAAGGCCCGGCTCCACTGGCCGCGTGGCAGGCCTGGAGCTCGCCTCTGAGGAGGAGGGTGGCCCGGCCCCGCTGAGCACGTGGCGCTTTCGGAGCTCACCCCTGCGGAGGGGGCGAGGTCCTTAGGCGGGCTTTTCTACCTGTGTGCAAGGGTACCCGGTACTGAGGGTACCGACACAATTTCCCCAAATTTTCCCCACATTGCTGCCGCACATAACTGAAAAGATAAGTTTGTTAAGACCCAAAATTGAGTAGGACTCTTATTTGAGCTCCAATTGGAGTAGGACTCTTTTTTACCCTTATACACAGAACCTAACCCCCCCCCCCCTTCACCGTAATCCCATTCTTTTTTCCCCCCTCCCAAGTCGATGATTTGGAGGCCCTAGCCCCCAACTCGCCGAGTTGGACACACACCCCCCTCGCCGGAGTTCAGTCGCCGGTAAGCCCGCCGACGAGCCTCGTCACGCCACGCCGTCGCTGGAAAAGAGCCGACGATCATAAAGGAAGTGAGGTAGGTCTTCTTTACCCATCTTACGATGTCGTTGCTGTTTCTACGCATCCGTTTTGTTCACCCCTTCGAGCAGAAACTTTTTCGTGTGGACAAATCACGTTTTGATCAGTTTTTGATGGTGGAATTGATCTAGATCTTGAGTAAAGATCATCACCACATCCACACTTGATCCTTACACCCTTGTTCATCATAAAACTCCATGAAAACCCATTAAAACACGCAAGAACATGTACAAACTGGTTTAATAAAATAGCACCATAGGATTTGCATTCATCTATACCATTGCATCTTGAGTAGAGTTGTGCATGATGTTTGATTGCTGTAAATTTTGTATGTGCCTGGTCGTGAGTAGAAGGACAAGCTCAGGAAGCCATCTACGAAGAACTACAGCACCAAGACTTCGAGACGCTTGAGCAACAAGAGCCACGGGAGCAAGGCAAGTGCCCCTTGACCATATTGATCCCATGTTTTGAAACTGTTTTGTTTGCGAAAACTCGTATGTCTGAGTGAACTTGATGGGAGACCCCTTTTATAGGACTTACTAGTTCTGTTAACCATCATTGTCGTCGGGAAAGTTGATGAGTCGGGTATGGTCGTTTTTCCTTTTTGCTTCGCTTAATCCACGGGATAATGGAAGCTGAATTAAAACATGGTTAGCTACTGCATTCATATGAATAATGATGATGAGAACTTGATGATGTTAATGAGCATGGAATCGGGGGAGGATGTTGCTGAATGAGATGGTGGTTTACTTGCCGTAGATCTAAGGACCGGTTCATGCCAGCACATGCCAGGAAAATAGTGCCACCACTAGGCCAAATATGGGTGCGGCTTAGCTGACTAATTAGGTGTGTTGCTAGCTTGTTATGGACCATGGATGGCATGGGGAATTGGAGTCGAGAGGGACTGCCCTGGGAACTGCATGGCACAAGAGGGGGCCCGTGGGTGGGACAATGGTGATTCGAGCCTACCGGTGAAACCTCAGTGAGTCCATACATCTAGTAGCCCCTTTGTAAAGGCTATTTTGTGATCTCTTGGCCATACACCGACGGTTGTGTGCTGGTATAATGGAGGTTTTGCAGTCGCCGACGGGTGACGAAATCACAAACTTGTGGGTAAAGTGGTGCCACCTCTGCAGAGTGTAAAACAATCATGATAGCCGTGCTTCCGGTCACAAGCACCTGGCCAACTCACAAGATTAGAAGGGAAAACTTGGGATGGATGTTCGGTATGGTTATGGTATGGTCATTGGGATTGGTTTTGGGACTGTTTTAAGTCATCAAAATAAGTTTGGCTTCGGTTATATGAATATGAGATGGTTATGAATGTTCATGAGTATGAGATGAACATGAGATAGGTTAATGGCTGGTTGAGACTTGAGAAATGGTGAATTATGATGGAGAAAATTATGCTGTTTTACTTGGTTATATTCGGATAAATATCACTTAGAAATAGTTTATGTTTTTACCATGTTGTAAAATAAAATTTGCTTGCTTCAATGAGCCTTTTTATTCATACCTTGTTATAAGCTACATGTCATACTTTTCCCGCACTTGCTGAGTACGACATGTACTCACCCTTGCATTATCACATAAACATCAGCAACAGGAGAAGTGTACTTCGAGGACCTTGTGAAGTACTAGGCGTGCGAACTACCGTCAACATGCCTGTAGAGTTGAAGATGGAGCCGCTGCTATTTAGTTATTTCCTCTATCGTTTAGAGACTTCCGCTGCAAGAATAAGATAGGCAATCATGAGTGAGACAATTAGTGGATGTAATAAAGTACTTAAACACTATTTATTTGTGGTTATATTCTGAACTCAGTTTGTGGATTACAAGTGTATGTGTGATGAACATCCTGGGCACACATATGCATTAACTTGGTTCTGGTTTCCGGAACCGGGTGTCACAACCTATAACAAAGAGGCCATATAGGATGCCTGCTAATGAATTAGTGGAGCTCAAGAAGAAAATTCAGGAGCAGCTAAGTAAGGGTTTTATACGCCCAAGCTCGTCACCGGAGGGAGCTCCCATGCTCTTCATGGATAAGAAGGATGAAACCCAAAGGATGTGTGTGGGTTATAGATGTGACGGCCCGGACCTGATCACGGGGCCGTGCCACTCGCCCGGGAGTCGCATTGGGTGGTGTCGTGTGATGCAGCACCCAACAGCACACATAATAAAGTATCATATTACATAAATCAAGCGGAAGCTTACAAAGTGTGAATTTTACAGATACTTCTCAAAATAATCTACAGCGGAAGACTCATACATCTCACGTCTCATATCTATGCTAAGCAACAGAGAAGATTTCCAGCCCGCGGACCCTTCTCACTAGCAACACGATCACAATAGCAGTGGTAGGGGTTGCCATGAGTTCACCACTCGGAGAGTTCCGAGTCTCATCGGACATCCGTATATATCAGCGTAGTGTTATTACCTGCAAAACAACTCATGCAGTATCTGTGAGCATGTGTGACACCCTCATTTCTGGTTTCTGCATGTATTCATGTTCCATGTAGAGAAAACATTTTAAAGGAAGTAGGAACAGAGAGAGAAATTAAAAGGATAGCCAAAAAGAATAAAAACCCAGTTCACAGAGAGCGCCGAAGATAACTCCCACGGCCGCTGGCCACGTGGCGTGTTCGGGGCTCATCCCTGCGAAGTGGGGAAAGGTCCGCCGCTAAACTGGCTACGTGGCAGGCTTGGGGCTTATCTCCGCAAAGGGGGAGAGGTCTGACCCTGTGGGACACGTGTTGCCCCGGAGCTAGCCTCTGCGGAAGAAGCAAAGGCAGTTCCACAGGACACGTGTCACCACCGGAGCTTATCTCCGGGAAGTCTGTCACTGTTGGACACGTGTCAAACTCGGAGCTCATCTCTGAGAAGAAAGGAAGTCTGGCGCTATTAGGATACGTGGCACACCCGGAGCCATCTCCGTAGAAAGGGAAGGTCCTGCACTAACGCGTGGCGTGCGCGGAGCCACCTCTGAATAGAGAGGAGGTCCCGACCGCCAGGATACGTGGCGCACGCGGAGCTCACCTCCGAAGGAGAGGGAGGTATCGCTCGCTTGACACGCGGCACAACCGGAGCACGTCTCTGCGGAAAGGGGGGAGACCTGGCCTCAGTGGACACGTGGAGCTTCCGGAACTCATCACCACAGAGGTAACGAGTTCTGGAGCGGTTTTTGGATTCTGTACGCGTAGAAATATCGGTACGGAGAAGAAACCGACCTGAATTCCACAATGTTACCGCACTAAATCAACTAAAGATAAGGTGTTAAGATTCAACAACAATCTGAATAGGACTCTTATTTGAAATACAATCAGATTAGGACTCTTCTTCTCCCGATTATAAATAGAACCCAGAACCTTTGGCCGAAACCACGAACTTCTTTTCCACCTCCTGAGCCGACGACTTAGAGCCCTAGCATCAACTCGCCAAGTAAACCCATCGTCGGAGTTTGGTCAAGAGAGATCGCCGGAAGAGAGCCCCAACAATCTGTCTGATACGAGAAGGACCCCGAGACCAAGAAGGACATAAGGTAGGTCTGCAATACCACATTATGACATCATCGCGTTTTCTTTGCATCTGTTCTTCGATTACTTTCAAACAGAAGCTTTTTCGTGAACAGATCACGTGTTGATCGGTCTGATCTAGAGTCAAGATCATCGCCACATCCACATTTGATCCGAACACCCCTGTTCATCATAAAATCCATGCAAGAACACGTACAAACTAAACTGCATCATAGGATTAACATGCATAAGCATCATCACACCTAGTTAAAGTTTGTGCATGATATTGATTGCTGTGAATCTTGTATGTGTGTGATCGTGTATAGAAGGACAAGCTCAGGGAGCTACCTACGACGGACTACAACAACAAGAGTTTGAGCAACAGAAACCGCAAGAACAAGGCAAGTTCCCCTTGACCATATTGATCCTATGTTTTGGGAAACTATTTTGTTTTACGAAAAGGTGTGTGTGCTGAGTCAAACATGATGGGAAACACTTTCATAGGAAGTTTACTAGTTTTGGTTAAACCACCCTTGTCGCCAGGGAAGCATATGAGTCGGGTATGGTTTTACTTTTAAGCTTCGTTGAGTCCATGGGATTGGGAAGCGAGATAGATGTGTCTAGCTAACTGCACTCATAATGATATTGAGAAAAGCTGATGTTGTTAATAAACATGGATCGGAGGGAGATCTAGGCAAGTCTGGGTTTATGAATGAGGTAGCATGAGATGGTGGTTACTTGCCATAGATCTAAGGACCGGTTCATGCGAGCACATGCCAGGATAACAGTGCCACCACAAGGCCAAGTATGGGTGTGGCTTAGCTGACTAATTAGGTAAGTTGCTAGATTGCTATGGACTGTGGAAAGCGCGGGGAATGGGAGTCGAGTGAGGACTGCCCTGGGAACTGCATGGCACAAGAGGGGGCCCGTGGGTGGGAGAATTGGAGATTCTAGCCTGCCGGTGAAACCTTAGTGAGTCTATACATCTAGTAGCCCCTTTGTAAAGGCTATTTTGTGATCTCTTGGCCATACACCGACGGATGTGTACTGGTATAATGGAGGTTCTGCGGTCGCCTGTCACACCCGGTTTCTCTGAAGAACAACCGAGTGAATATCACATGTATGCCAGGATCATTTTCTCATACATGTGATGACAAATAGTGAAGCATCATTTATTACAAGCCAAATGTTTGAATATAAAATAAGTCTTACATAGCATAATGTCTCGATGGACGGTAATATGTTCATAACATGTAAATAAAACAGCAGCGGAATATAAATCTTGTGGGCTCCGTCACAGGCGTTGCCCGGGGGACTCCGTGAACCTAGAATCCTTCCTCGGGTCCGAAGTCTTGGTCATTGAACACCACTTCATCCCCTTGACCTGAGCAGCAATTTAAACCAATAGAAAAGCAAGATTGAGTACCATTGGTACTCAGCAAGTGTGGGAAAGTTATGTCATGCATGGCTAGAGCAAGGAGAGGTTGAACTCATGGTTAAAGCACTACGCAATTAATACCTATCACCTTAGCTTATTAAGCACCTCCATAACTACACAGGTGAATTGGTCCCAATCCCCTAACCCATCATCCATATCAAGTAACCATAATCTCATCTCCAATGTTAAGCTTCCCGCTTAACATCCTCAACTTCCCAATTCATCGGCCTCTAATCATGAATAAGTCCAAGCCGCTCTTGACCGTGAGCACGGCTGTCATGACAGTTTTGACTCTTCAGAGTTTGCACCACTGTACCCACATGTAGTGATTTCATCCCCCGTTGCCGGGTGGACTAAAAGAACCTCCATTATGCCAGTGGCCGTGAACCACGTTCACACTTCCCAGGTGTGTAGCCAGGAGATCACTACGAGGCCTTTACAAAGGGATTTCCGACGAGCGTCGGCCCACTGAGGTTTCACCCCTAACAGCATACAAGAGGCTCCAACCCCGCTACAGTGGCCCCCTCTTGAGCCTTGCGGTTCATATGGTATTCCAGCTGACACCTATTCCACGCACCATCCAAACACCCATACTACGCCGGAGATACACCTAATTAATTGGCCAAGCTGCCCCATCTCAGCATGTGGTTGGCACGGTAAAGCCAGGTTACATGCTCCATGAACCGGTCCTTAGGATCCAGGCAAGCATTAAACACAAACCCAAGTCTCGTGCACACAACACCAACCAAATCATCCAACTTGCCTCGATCCCTACCTCTACATAACTCATAATATCTCATTCAAGAGTAAGGTAAACAAGTTGATGATCTCTTATCCCACTTATCCCATTCTAAGCATGGCTAAACATAAGTAATGTAAATGAATGACATAATAAAATAAATCCCAACCCAGGCTACAAGGAAGTAAGATAATGAAAATCTAGGGAAACTTCCTAGCTTGGGTATCATATTCCAAATTGACAGTGCAATTAAATTCTAACTACACGTCCTAGTATAGGATCAAAGTGGTCAAGGACACTTGCCTTCTTCCTGCTGCTCTGGGAATGGAAATTCTTGATCTTGAAAGGTGAGAACCTGCTCTGGGGCTGGTTCTACTCATGCCAATACACACATAGAAAAAAGAAAACAACATTCCATAAGCCATAGTCCACACTTCCACTCATACAAATCACACATGCATACATATGAAAGTCATACACATATTTAAGTGTTGTGTTTACCCTAAATATGTTGATCCTAAGCATTCATGCACTTTTAAACATATATATTATTTCTAGCTTTAATATTCAGATTCCTAATTGTACACTATATATGAATTTCCAATTTGAACAACTTTTCTACATTGGCTAATACATTTCTTATCCATAAACTTTGCATAAAAGATAACTTCCTACTCCAAATAGGTTTTCAGATTTCCTACAAAATCTAAATTTGAAGTTTTGGAGTTTAGGGACCTTATTTAGCATTTTCTAATTATGCCTGCCTATTCTCCTATATTTTCAGATTTATTTTCTATGCCTAAAAGTGAACCTTAATATTAAAGTAGCAAAGTATATCACCTAAACAGAATATGTTCTGATCTAAAATGTTCAAAAAAATATCCTTGGACTTCCTATCTGATGAGAATCAATTTAAATTCATTTTTACCCATTTTCAGAATTATTTTCTAGCCTAAAAATGAATTTTTACCAATAATAAAAGTAGACAGCACCTAGTCAGATTTCATTTCAGCCTAAAATCAGTTCTCAACTCATTCTAAATGTTTTCCAAGTGCTAGGAAAATTTACATTTGTATTTGCACATGTGTTTATATTACCTTTTGAATTTAAATTCTACTCATATGTTCAAATTTCTGAATTTAATATCTTATAGGGTCTAAAAGGCAAATCCACCCTACTGCAGGGTTTAATTTACTATTTCCTAAATTTTCAGGGGCCTAATTACACATAACAGAGAGGTTTCCTAATTTTTATTAAGTCCAGGGGCTAAAACTGATTTTTAAATTAATTTACATGAATTTCTGAAGGTCCAGGGGCTAGATCAGAAGTTTCTGGGGCTAGCTCTTGTTTTCCGAGATCCCCACGGGTAGCGCGTAAGATTCCCGGCCTTTATAATGCGGGGCCGACGTGGGCCGTTGGATTTAAAACAGACGGCTGAGATTATAACGTGAAGCGGTACGGGTTAGATCTATTAGGGACCACACGATTTAAAATGGACGGGCCCCAGGGGGCAACGTCGCCCTGGCCGTGCGCGGGCGGGAGGTGGCGATCTCACCGGAGAACTTCGGGTTTTTCTATACTTCCTAAAACTTGGATTTCTTGGCATAGAACGGAAGAGGGGAGGTAGGGGATCTCACCTCGGGGTTTTTCTTAAGCTCGGAGGCCCTAGAAGGCGGTCGGCGACGAGGTCCGAGGGGAAAACGCGGCGGTGCTCACCGGAGCTGTGTCTAGAGCGCAAAACATCGGGTTTCCTTCACCTGCAAGACTCCCCGGCGACGGTGGAACATGACAAGCCCGTTAGATCAGGAAATCCGAACGAGGATCGAAGCAAAACGGCGGTGGAAGCTTCGGTTCTCACCGGGAAGTAAAATGGCCGATCGGGGAGGAAAAAGGGGCGGATTTCGGCGTTTAAATGGGCGAGGGAGGGCGGCGGGGTCGGTTGAGATAGTGCCGCATGCATGGGCTGGAGATCACGGCTCTAGGTTCGCCGAATCCGGAGAGGGCGGGTGCGATCGGGCGCGGGAGCTCGGAAGAAAACCGGGTGGCGGTTGGAGACGAAGGTGCCGGCAGGTGGGTCCCGCGCGGTAGAGAGAGGGGGAGGGGGGAAGCGGGCGCGAGTTTTGGGCCGGCTGAGTTGGGTTTCGGCCCACTGGCCATTTTTCTTTTTCTTTTTCCTTTTCCTTTTCTGTTTTTATTTAAATTTGGATTCCAGTTTGAATTTGAATTGCTTCACCACATGCATTACGTCCAAAAATTTTAAATTCCCCTCTTTAGCAGGTTTTGGGGTGTTACAACTCTACCCCCCTTAAAAGAAATCTCGTCCTCGAGATTGGTGACTCTAGGAAAACAAATCCGGAAACTGTGCCTTAAGCTCGTCTTCTTGCTCCCATGTGGCTTTTGCTTCCGAGTGATGCTTCCACTGCACCTTGCACATTTGGATTCTTTTATTTCTTGTGAGGCGTCCCATTGTCTCCAAAATCTTGACCGGTTGCTCGGCATAAGAAAGATCCTCTCGTACGTCCACCTCATTCATGGGTAACATCTCTTCGGGTGTTCTTAAACATTTCTTGAGTTGTGACACATGGAATACATCGTGCACATCTGATAGGCGAGCCGGTAGTTCTAGTTGATATGCCACTTCGCCTTTCCTCTCCAGAATCTGGAACGGTCCGATGTATCGCGGTGATAATTTCCCTTTCATCTTGAACCGACAAAGTCCTCGGATAGGGGACACCTTGAGATAAACATAGTCCCCCACGTTGAAAATAAGCTCTCTTCTCCGTACATCGGCATAACTCTTTTGTCGGGTCTGGGCTATCCTCAAGTTGTTGCGAATTTCCCTCCCTTTCGCCTCGGCTTCTTGTAGTACCTCGGGCCCAAACACTTTACTTTCCCCCGTTTGGTTCCAAAATAGTGGAGTCCTGCACTTCCTCCCATACAACGCCTCAAATGGTGACATCTTCATACTAGCCTGATAACTGTTGTTGTAGGAGAACTCCGCATACGGTAAGGTCTTATCCCAACTCCTATTGTTCTTGAGTGCAGACGCTCTCAGCATATCCTCAAGGATTTGATTGGTTCTTTCCGTCTGCCCATCAGTCTGGGGGTGATAGGCAGAACTAAAGTTCAGATGAGTTCCCATGGTTTCATTTAACTTCTGCCAGAACCTTGAGGTGAACTGTGTCCCTCGATCTGACACTATCTTCTTTGGCACTCCATGAAAACATATGATTCTTGACATGTACAATTCTGCCAATTTGGGTCCACTGTAGCTTTCTTTCACGGGGATGAAATGAGCTACCTTAGTTAGCCTGTCGATGATGACCCATATCGAATCATATCCCGATTGGGTCCTGGGTAGTCCCACTATGAAATCCATACTGATTTCTTCCCATTTCCATTCAGACACTTTGATTGGTTGCAATAGTCCCGCGGGTCATTGATGTTCTGCTTTCACCAACTAACATGTGTCACATAGGGCAACATGTTCCGCTTCATCCCGCTTCATGCCATACCACCAATATCTGCCCTTGAGGTCATGATACATCTTCGTACTCCCAGGATAAATGGAATCATCGGAATCATGAGCCTCCTTCAAAATCAATTCACGGATCTCCTTCACCTCAAGCACACAGATTCTTTTCCCATGCCACACCGTACCTGGTTCATCCTCTCTGAACCCAGTGGCTTTATTTTCTTTGATGAGTTCTCTAATTTCTTGTATCTTCTCGTCATTTTTTCTGACCATTGCGTATGTCTTGTTCTAATGTGGAGTCCACTTCCATGGCGATGGCATCACCACTATTCACCAGACATAGATTGAGTTTTGCAATCTCTTCCTTCAATTCTGTAGGCATGTCCTTTAAGCTCAACATATTGACCTGCACCTTCCGGCTTAAAGCATCAGCCACGACGTTCGCTTTCCCAGGATGATAGTTGATGCCCACATCAAAGTCGTTGATTAGCTCTAACCATCTCCTTTGTCTGAGGTTGAGATCTGGCTGTGTGAAAATGTACTTTAAGCTCTTATGATCCGTATATATCTCTGTCCTCTTTCCCATCAAGTAATGCCGCAAAATCTTCAATGCGTGTACCACTGCGGCTAGCTCTAGGTCATGCGTAGGATAGTTCTTCTCGTGTTTTCGGAGCTGCCGGGATGCATAAGCAACGACATGCCCCTCTTGCATGAGAACACATCCCAACCCATGTCCAGATGCATCGGAGTACACCGAAAAATTCTCCTGCATATCTGGCATAACTAGCACTGGGGCTGTTGTCAATCTTTTCTTCAGTTCTTGAAAACTCGTCTCACACTCCGGTGTCCATGTGAACGTGATTCCCTTCTCTAAAAATTTGGTGAGGGGTCTCGAGATCTTGGAGAAACCCTCAATGAACCGTCGATAATACTCAGCCAATCCTAAGAAGCTTCGAATTTCCCTAACATTTTCAGGGGTCTTCCACTTCTGCACATCCTCGATCTTGGCGGGATCTACGGAGATTCCTCCCTCCGAGATTATATGTCCTAAGAAGGGAACTCTCTTTAGCCAAAACTCACACTTGCTCAACTTGGCATATAGTTGGTGTTCTCTCAGCTTTTGCAACACCAATCTTAAATGTCCCTCATGTTCTTCTTCATCTTTGGAGAAGACGAGAATGTCATCAATGAAAACCACCACAAATTTGTCCAGATATTCCATGAATACCTTGTTCATGAGATACATGAAATATGCCGGGGCATTATTTAGCCCGAACGGCATGACGGTGTATTCATACAGCCCGTACCGAGATACGAAAGCTGTCTTCGGAATGTCGGTTTGCCTTATCTTCAGTTGGTGGTATCCCAACCTGAGATCAATTTTTGAGAACACACAAGCTCCCCTCAAATGATCAAATAAGTCTTCGATGCGGGGTAATGGGTACTTGTTCTTGATGGTTACTTCGTTCAACGCACGGTAGTCTACGCATAACCTTTGGGTTCTGTCCTTCCTGGGCACAAATATCAATGGAGCTCCCCATGGTGAGGAACTTGGATGAATATACCCCTTCTCTGTCAATTCTCTTATATGTTCCTTGAGCTCTTCCAGCTGTTTGGAGTCCATCCGATAAGGCCTCTTGTATATTGGGGCTGTTCTAGGTACTAGTTCAATCGTGAATTCTACTTCACGATCGGGAGGCATACCTGGCAACTCCTCCGGAAAAACGTTTGGATATTCCCTGATAATCCTTATCTCTTCCACTTCCACCTCAACTTGATTGAGTTTAATGTCCCTCTTAGGCTATTGCACGGCTATGAACTTCACTTTTGTGCCACTAGTATGAGTTAGTTCCACCGTTCTTGTCGAACAATGGATGATGCCTTTATGTTTGGTCAACCAATCCATACCCAAAATAATATCTATCCCTTGTGAGTCTATCACTATGAGGTTTGCAGTAAATACTATCCCATTAATGTCTAGATTCACCTTGGGACACACTTGTCTTGTCCTTATTTCTCCCCCTGGAGAGTTCACTGCTAACATATGGTTCATTTGTGTTGTTGCTAGATCATGCTTCTTAACAAACCCTTGAGTAATGAACGAGTGGGTAGCACCAGAATCGAACAATAGGGTTGCAATGTGTAAATTTGCAGGAAACTTACCAATTACCATGTCAGGTGCCTCTTGCGCTTCCTCCATGGTCACGTGGTTCACCCGTCCTCGCATCACATTCTGCTGCTGTGGCTGCATGCGCTTCTTCTTTGGGCACTTATGAGCGTAGTTCCCCACTTCACCACAGTTGAAGCATTGTACCCAAACTTTAGGTGTCTGGCCTTTATTATCTTGGGATTGGTTCTGTGGCCCTTGTCCCGCTGGTCAAGGTTGATAAGTGGGGCGTGGCTGCTCCACAAACTGACGCTGCGGCTGTACTGGTGTTGATGGAGGCCTGAAGTTCGGGTTGTACCCTCTCGGTGTCGGGTAGGGTACCACAGCATGGCTCGTCTGCCCTGCAGGTTGCTGCATCAGACGTGGACGTGTGTTGCTGCTTGATGCTTGGTGTGACCATCCTATCTTCCTCTTGTTTTCATTCTCCAAGGCCTTCAGCTTCCTCTCCACGACAAACGCTCTGTCTACCATCTTTTGGAAACTTTCATATTCGTTAGAGAACATTGCACATTGCATTTCCATGGTAAGTCCTTCCACAAAACAGTCCTGTTTTTGCTCATCAGTTTCGATGTCCCGTGGTGCATAACGGGATAGTTGGGTGAACTTAGTGAGGTATTCCCTCACAGTCATGTTGCCTTGCTGCAGTCCCAAGAACTCCTTTCTCTTGTTTTTGAGTTCACCCCTTGGTATGTAGTGGTTGCGGAAACTGCGCTTGAACTCTTCCCAAGTGATGTTCTCGGGGTCATGATGGCTGCCACGTAAGCGGTCCACCAATCAGCAGCAGGTCCATGCAATTGGTGAGAGGCAAACAGCACCGTCTCATACCCTTGGCATTGTATGATCCTCATCTTGCTCTCAATGGCCTTTAGCCAATCATCTGCCTCCAGGGGTTCAACAGCACTTGCAAACTTCGGGGGTTGAGTTCCCAGGAACTCACTCAACCTTGGTTGACGTGGTGCAGCTTGTGGGGGTGGAGCTTGGTGCAAGTTGGCCACCACTTGAGTTAGACTCTAGATGAGCTGATTCTGATTTTCGATCATCTGGTAGATAGGATCAGCTCCTTCACGGCGACCACCCCTGTCTTGTCCTCCAGAAAGGTGAGGATTGCCGGCCTTATCGTTGTTGTTGTTGGGGTTGGCACCATGACCTTTTCCTCTTCCAGACATCTATCATGATCAACCAAATGTTAACTTAAAGCATTACATATTAACTTCCCTAATTGTTTGTTTAAACTTAAACTTTTGAGGCCTTAATATTTAGACAATTTCTGAAGATTTCACATAGATCTTTAGGGCGTCACGTCTCACGCGAAAATAAATGCACTATTGATTCATAGGGGTTCACACACCAAAGCAAAGCAACCTAAAGATGAGGTTGTGGACAAATGCCCATGGCTTCCACAACTCACGTCACAGACCAAACATTAACACACAAATAAATAGGGTACTGACTCGACTACTCGATAACCTACTGAAATAAGGGAAATGACTCTAAACAACTCGTATCACTGAGCTGGATCGTCGGGGTCTTCCTCATTATGGTGGCTACCCTCTGATTCCGCTTTAGGTGGGGAAGCTGCTGGTGGAGAAGTGCGGCGACGCTTGCTCGCCCGGCGGTCTGGGGAGTCAGGAGTCCACGTGTCATTCACGGTGACACACAGTTCATTCCCATCTCCTCTTTCTCTCGCCCTCAAGCTGGCGCGAAGCAATGCCTCAGTCTCCTTCAGGGTGTCACGAACATCCTGAAGGTCCTGCTGGCACTCTTGCAGTCGAGTGCTGAGCATAGCTGCATCCTCCAGGCACAGGTCCATGTGCTCGTGGGAAGTCCCCTGCTGCACTGGTGGGTACTTGTACTCCTCGGTGCCACTCTCACGCTGAAGGACATACATGTACTCAGTCCGGTCCAGGTGGCGACGGTTGATGTAACTCTGGCAGCTGATGGCCTCCCAGGTGACATCCTTCTCGGCATCGGCCTGAGTCGCCCGACAAGCTGGAGAGCGGTGGATCTTGAGCAGCTGATTTTCATGGATAATCCTCATCTCTGAGCTCCATTCTTCCCGCTTCTCACGGATGGTCCTGGTGGAGCTGTAGTGTATGATCAGCTTGCCAACATTGCCGGTGGCGTGGAGAATACGCCGAAGACGGTGCAACAAGCCTCCTACTGCCAACCCGTAGGAGTGGTACGTCACCGGACGGTTCTCCTCTCTCAAGGCAAGGGCAGCTACAGGAACTCTCCCTCCGGTGGACTTGCGGGCGGTGCGGATCATACGAACCATCTAAAACATAAAGCATTTAAAATTAAGTTAGATAAGAATTAAATAAAGATTGTATTTTGAATAAAAGTTGGGACAAGGTGAATAAAGTGACCCCATTAAATAACACTTTCAACCCACATCTTTGTAAATAGTTTTTAAGAAAATAGGGTCCTTAAATACGTCCATTTCTACCTAGGTCCACGTTCCTACGGGCAACCTTGGCTTAGATACCACTTCTGTCACACCCGGTTTCTCTGAAGAACAACCGAGTGAATATCACATGTATGCCAGGATCATTTTCTCATACATGTGATGACAAATAGTGAAGCATCGTTTATTACAAGCCAAATGTTCGAATATAAAATAAGTCTTCCATAGCATAATGTCTCGATGGATGTAATATGTTCATAACATGTAAATAAAACAGTAGCGGAATATAAATCTAGTGGGCTCCGTCACAGGCGTTGCCCGGGGGACTCCGTGAACCTAGAATCCTTCCTCGGATCCGAAGTCTTGGTCATTGAACACCACTTCATCCCCTTGACCTGAGAAGCAATTTAAACCAACAGAAAAGCAATCTTGAGTACCATTGGTACTCAGCAAGTGTGGGAAAGTTATGTCATGCATGGCTAGAGCAAGGAGAGGTTGAACTCATGGTTAAAGCACTACGCAATTAATACCTATCACCTTAGCTTATTAAGCACCTACATAACTACACAGGTGAAATGGTCCCAATCCCCTAACCCATCATCCATATCAAGTAACCATAATCTCATCTCCAATGTTAAGCTTCCTGCTTAACATCCTCAACTTCCCAATTCGTCATCCTCTAATCATGAATAAGTCCAAGCCGCTCTTGACTATGAGCACGGCTGTCATGACAGTTTTGACTCTGCAGAGTTTGCACCACTGTACCCACATGTAGTGATTTCATCCCTCGTTGCCGTGTGGACTAAAAGAACCTCCATTATGCCAGTGGCCGCGAACCACGTTCACACTTCCCAGGTGTGTAGCCAGGAGATCACTACGAGGCCTTTACAAAGGGATTTCCGACGAGCGTGGGCCCACTAAGGTTTCACCCCTATCAGCATACAAGAGGCTCCAACCCCGCTACAGTGGCCCCCTCTTGAGCCTTGCGGTTCATATGGTAGTCCAGCTGACACCTATTCCCCGCACCATCCAAACACCCATACTACGCCGGAGATACACCTAATTAATTGGCCAAGCTGCCCCATCTCAGCATGTGGTTGGCACGGTAAAGCCAGGTTACATGCTCCATGAACCGGTCCTTAGGATCCAGGCAAGCACTAAACACAAACTCGAGTCTCGTGCACACAGCACCAACCAAATCATCCAACTTGCCTCGATCCCTACTTCTACATAACTCATATTATCTCATTCAAGAGTAAGGTAAACAAGTTGATGATCTCTTATCCCACTTATCCCATTCTAAGCATGGCTAAGCATAAGTAATGTGAATGAATGACATAATAAAATAAATCCCAACCCAGGCTACAAGGAAGTAAGATAATGAAAATCTAGGGAAACTTCCTAGCTTGGGTATCATATTCCAAATTGACAATGCAATTAAATTCTAACTACACATCCTAGTACAGGATCAAAGTGGTCAGGGACACTTGCCTTCTTCCTGCTGCTCTCGGAATGGAAAGTCTTGATCTTGAAAGATGAGAACCTGCTCTGGGGCTGGTTCTACTCATGCCAATACACACATAGCAAAAGAAAACAACATTCCATAAGCCATAGTCCACACTTCCACTCATACAAATCACACATGCATACATATGAAAGTCATACACATATTTAAGTGTTGTGTTTACCCTAAATATGTTGATCCTAAGCATTCATGCACTTTTAAACATACATATTATTTCTAGCTTTAATATTCAGATTCCTAATTGTACACTATATATGAATTTCCAATTTGAACAACTTTTCTACATTGGGTAATACATTTCTTATCCACAAACTTTGCATAAAAGATAACTTCCTACTCCAAATAGGTTTTCAGATTTCCTACAAATCTAAATTTGAAGTTTTGGAGTTTAGGGACCTTATTTAGCATTTTCTAATTATGCATGCCTATTCTCCTATATTTTCAGATTTATTTTCTATGCCTAAAAGTGAACCTTAATATTAAAGTAGCAAGGTATATCACCTAAACAGAATATGTTCTGATCTAAAATGTTCAAAAAAATATCCTTGGACTTCCTCTCTGATGAGAATCAATTTAAATTCATTTTTACCCATTTTCAGAATTATTTTCTAGCCTAAAAATGAATTTTTACCAATAATAAAAGTAGACAGCACCTAGTCAGATTTCATTTCAGCCTAAAATCAGTTCTCAACTCATTCTAAATGTTTTCCAAGTGCTAGGAAAATTTACATTTGTATTTGCACATGTGTTTATATTACCTTTTGAATTTAAATTCTACTCATATGTTCAAATTTCTGAATTTAATACTTATAGGGTCCAAAAGGCAAATCCACCCTACTGCAGGGTTAGTTTACTATTTCCTAAATTTTCAGGGGCCTAATTACACATAACAGAGAGGTTTTCCTAATTTTTATTAAGTCCAGGGGCTAAAACTAATTTTTAAATTAATTTACATGAATTTCTGAAGGTCAAGGGGCTAGATCAGAAGTTTCCGGGGCTAGCTCGTGTTTTCCGAGATCCCCAGGGGGTAGCGCGTAAGATTCCCGGCCTTTATAATGTGGGGCCGATGTGGGCCGTTGGATTTAAAACAGACGGCTGAGATTATATCGCGAAGCGGTACATGTTAGATCTATTAGGGACTGCACGATTTAAAATGGACGGGCCCCAGGGTGCCACGTCGCCCTGGCCGTGTGCGGGCGGCGCTGCCCGGCGCCGCGTGGCGGCGGCGGTGATCTCGCCAGAGAACTTCGGGTTTTCGTCTATACTTCCTAAAACTTGGATTTCTTGGCATAGAACGGAAGAGGGGAGGTAGGGGATCTCACCTCGGTGTTTTTCTTGAGCTTGGAGGCCCTGGAAGGCGGTCGGCGACGAGGTCCGAGGGGAAAACGCGGCGGTGCTCACCGGAGCTGTGTCTAGAGCGCAAAACACTGGGTTTCCTTCACCTGCAAGACTCCCCGGCGGCGGTGGAACATGACAAGCCCGTTAGATCAGGAAATCCGAACGAGGATCGAAGGAAAACAGCGGTGGAAGCTTCGGTTCTCGCCGGGAAGAAAAATGGCCGACCGGGGAGGAAAAAGGGGCAGATTTCGGCATTTAAATGGGCGAGGGAGGGCAGCAGGGCCGGTTGAGATAGTGCCGCACGCATGGGCTGGAGATCGCGGCTCTGGGTGCGCCGAATCCGGAGAGGGCGGGTGCGATCGGGCGCGGGAGCTCGGAAGAAAACCGTGTGGCGGTTGGAGACGAAGGTGCTGACAGGTGGGTCCCGCACGGCAGAGAGAGGGGAGGGGGGAAGCGGGCGTGGGTTTTGGGCCGGCTGAGGTGGGTTTCTGCCTACTGGTCGTTTTTCTTTTTCTTTTTCTTTTTCCTTTTCTATTTTGATTTAAATTTGAATTCCTGTTTGAATTTGAATTGCTTCACCACATGCATTACGTCCAAAAATTTTAAATTCCCCTCTTTAGGAGGTTTTGGGGTGTTGCATCGCCGATGGGTGACGAAATCACAAACTTGTGGGTAAAGAGGTGCAAACTCTGCAGAGTCTAAAACTGTCATGATAGCCGAGCTTACGGTCACGAGTGCTTGGCCAACTTCCATGATTAGTTGGGATGGTTATTGGTTATGGTCATTGGTTATGGTCATTGGTTATGGTTTTGATTATGGTTTTTGGTTCGGTTTTCGGGACTGTTGAGTCCGGGTGATAAGATGGGTTGCATGACTGTTGAGTCATGGCAACGAAATTGGTCTCGGTGTGAGACAAAATTGTTTATGAGATGAAATGGTAGCGAATATGAGATGGTATTCGTGAGATGGTAGCGAATACGAGAGGGTATTCATGAGCAAGAATGAAGTTGATTAATGTTCGGATGGAACATGGAAAGTGATGCAGGTATGTTGGTAATTTAATGTATGTTGGGATTACATTCACCTAAAGTTAAGTTGCTGTTTTATCGTGGTTTTATAAACTTTGCTTTCTGCAATGAGCTTTTTATACCCACCTTGTTGTGAGCTACATATCATATTTTTCCGCACTTGCTGAGTACATCATTGTACTCTCTTGCATTATTATTTCATCATCAGCAACAGGAGAAGATTACTATGAAGATCAAGTGGAGCATTAGGCATGTAATCTGTCCTCAACCTTGCCTGTGGGGATGGAGTAGAGATGGAGGCATTGCTGCCGTACTAGTTAGAAGACTTCCGCTGCATAGAAATAAGACTTCCGCTGTGAGCATGAGTCCTTGACTCATGAGACATTGTAATAAACTTTGTTATTCGTGGATATATATATATATATTTTGAATTCAGTTTGTGGAACATATGTGTATGTGTGATAAACATCCTGGGCACACATATGCATCAGTTCTCGGTTCCGTGGTTTTCCACAGAATTGAGAGCATCACAGATTGGTATCAGAGCCACGGGTTGACAGTAGGTTACACGCCTAGATAGAAATCACATAATGGTAATAGGAGCCACGGTTGACTGCAGGTTGCACGATAGGTCACAGATGCATAGATTGGCCTTGAAACTACCTTGACATAGGATGCCAGCCTAGGAAGACCCTAGTTGGATCACAGATGGGCAACACCCTAAGCCATATAGGACCCCCATTGAGCAAACCTTGAATAGGAGTTGTGTGAGCCTTGTGATGATTGTTGTGATTACGTGCTTAGTGTGAGTTGTGGGACGTCTCAAAGCGTTATCCATATCCACACATAGTTGGGAGGTGTGAGATGCTTCAGCACTTATTCACATCCTCATATGGGCTAATATATATAGTCTATACACCTTGATGCATATAGTTAGGGGGATCTATCTAACCTTCTAACCTTCGTTCTATCTAACTCACTCTCACAGATGGTGAGGGGAAACGCCAGCCGCCAAGGAAAGGACGCCCGTGGTAACCAGGAGGATGACCACGATGAAGTTCCCGTTGACCCCGGAGCTGGTGGAAACAACCTGGAACGGTTGATGGCCATGCAAAACCAGCTCATGCAAACCATGATCCAGACCTTGGGTCAGCTGCAGGCCAACAACAATAACCCCGTTCCGGCACCGCCGCCAACACCGCCGGCTCACAACAGACTGGGAGAGCTCATGAGGACTCGACCACCCACCTTTGCTCAAGCTAGTGATCCCATGGAGACCGATGATTGGTTGAAATCCATCGAGAAGAAGCATGCCATTGTCCTGTGCAATGATCGAGAGAAGGTTCTCTTTGCGTCGCACCAACTCATGGGAGCTGCCGCTGACTGGTGGGATGCCCTATGCAATGCTCATGTCGACTAGGAGATGATCACTTGGACCGAGTTCAAGGAAAGTTTCCACTCTCATTACATCCCTGCTGGTGTAATGATGCTCAAGAGATAGGAGTTGGAAGGTCTCCGCCAAGGACAGAAAAGTGTGAATGAGTATCTCAACAAGTTCACGCAACTGTCCCAGTACGCCCCTGAAGATGTCAACTCGGACCAACAGAAGCAGTACCTGTTCATGAGAGGGTTGAACAATGAGATCCAGGTTCAGCTCCTCAACAATGACTACGTGAGCTTCCAGAAGCTGGTTGACAAGGCTATAGTGGTCGAAAGCAAGATCCGAGAGATCGAGCGAGAGAGCAAGAGGAA
Source organism: Neostapfia colusana (assembly GCA_030760725.1). Taxonomy (NCBI): domain Eukaryota; kingdom Viridiplantae; phylum Streptophyta; class Magnoliopsida; order Poales; family Poaceae; genus Neostapfia; species Neostapfia colusana. Next base: position 65,903,065 of record JASWHV010000016.1, read on the forward strand.
GATGCAATACCAGCCCGAAGGGAGCAACGTATGACCTTGGTACATGCCCCCAGCCGCACCACAGTATGGATCGACCACTCCTGCATACCGCCCTAATACGCCACCACAGCAACGACCCGTTGCACAAGCACCTCGGGTGCCCTTGCCTCCTGCGCCCCGTCCCAACATGGGCGCCCCTGCTCAAAACCCCCGTCCCAATGTACCTGCTGCCGTGGGCAATAGGGCATGCTTTGCATGCGGGGAACCAGGACACTTTGCAAACCAGTGCCCGAGGAGAGGTCCTGGACAGCAAGGCAGTGTGCCCAAGCAGAACCCACGACCAAACGGAGGGGACAATCAAGGAAACCATGGACAACAGTACTATGCTCGCGGCAACGTGAACCATGTCTCTGCTGAGGAAGCACAACAGGCTGAGGACGTCGTAATTGGTATGTTCCTTGCCAATTCCAACCCAGCCACCATTTTATTTGATTCTGGAGCATCACATCCCTTCATATCATCCAAGTATGTTGCCAAGCACAATCTACCTATATCACACTTAAAATGTGCTATGTTAGTTAATTCTCCCGGTGGAGAAATGAGGACTAATATAGTATGTCCGAAAGTAAGCCTTAAAATAAGGGGGGTAGACTTCCTTGCCAACCTCATTGTCTTGGATTCCCAAGGGCTTGACATAATACTCAGGATGGATTGGTTAAGCAAGCATAACGGAGTAATCCAATGTGTTGAAAAGAGCGTGCAGTTGACAAACGAGCACGGTATTCGTGTCGAGTTTGAGTCAGCCCAACAAATGACCAAGAAGGCGATTCTGAACCACGTCGAAGGAACAACGTTGGACAGCGTTCCAGTGGTCTGAGAATTTTCGGACTTGTTTCCGGAAGAGCTTCCAGGTATGCCACCTGATCGGGACATTGAGTTTGCCATTGATTTGGTACCTGGAACTGCACCCATAGCAAAGAGGCCCTATAGGATGTCCGTCAATGAACTGGTAGAACTCAAGAAGCAAATTCAGGAGCAGTTCGAGAAGGGTTTTATACATCCAAGCTCGTCACCATGGGGAGCTCCCGTGCTCTTCGTAGACAAGAAGGATGGAACCCAAAGGATGTGCGTGGACTATAGGTCTCTCAACGAGGTAACAATCAAGAATAAATACCCTCTGCCCCGTATAGAAGACCTATTCGACCAAATGAAAGGAGCCCGAGTGTTCTCCAAGATTGATCTTCGGTCGAGATACTTCCAGCTGAAGATTAAGCCCTCCGATATACCCAAGACTGCCTTTCGAACACGGTATGGTTCGTATGAGTATACCGTCATGTCTTTTGGGTTAACAAATGCACCCGCATACTTCATGTACCTTATGAACAAGGTTTTTATGGAGTACTTGGATAAGTTTGTCGTGGTCTTCATCGATGACATTATGGTGTATTCAAAAAGTGAGGAGGAGCATGAAGAACATTTGAAATTGACCTTGCAGAAAATGCACGAGCATCAATTGTATGCCAAGCTTAACAAGTGTCAATTTTGGCTAAAGGAGATATCGTTCCTTGGCCACATTATCTCCAAGGAAGGAATATCGGTTGATCCCAGAAAAGTGGGAGATGTTCTGAAGTGGGACCAACCGCAAAACGTGAGGGATATTCAGAGTTTTCTTGGGATGGCTGGATACTACCGACGCTTCTTTAAGGACTTCTCTAAGATAGCAAAACCTATGACGGAGTTGCTAACGAAGGGAAAAGCCTTCCAATGGACACCAGCATGCCAAGGAAGTTTTGAGGAACTCAAGAAAAGGCTAACCACAGCACCGGTTTTGGTATTGCTGGACGTGAGCAAGAGCTTCGACATATATTGTGACGCATCCATACAAGGGCTCGGATGTGTGCTCATGCAAGAAGGACAAGTGGTAGCCTATGCCTCACGACAATTAAAGAAGCACAAACTTAATTATCCTACACACGACTTGGAGTTAGCAGCAGTAGTGCATACATTGAAGATTTGGAGACATTATATCCTTGGTCATCGATGTGAGATCTATACAGATCATAAAAGCCTCAAGTACATATTCACACAAACGGACTTAAATTTGAGGCAACTTCGATGGTTGGAGCTCATCAAGGATTATGATGTTGGAATCAACTATCACCCCGGAAAGGCCAATGTAGTAGCTGATGCATTGAGCCGGAAAGGAGCATGTCACCAACTCACGGTTCGGGAGCTACCACCCGAACTACGCAAAGAGTTCAAGCGATTACACCTCGGATTCTTGAACAACATGGAGGTGATGGAACTCCACTCTTCATTAGAGCAAGAGATAAGAGATGGCCAAGCAATGGATGAGGAGATCAAGGAGATCAAGGAAAGGATCCGACAAGGAATAGAGAAAGACTTAAAGGAAGATGAGAAGGGTACGCTTTGGCTAGGAAAAAGGATTTGTGTGCCTAACATGAAGCACATCCGCGACATGATATTAAAAGAGGCACATGATTCACCCTATTCCATACATCCCAGAAGCACCAAGATGTACAAGGACTTGAAGACTTGTTATTGGTGGGGTGGTATGAAAAGGGACATAGCCGAATACGTTGCCCTATGCGACACATGCCAACGGGTGAAGGCCAAACATCAAAAACCCGCTGGATTGTTGCAACCCTTGAAGGTACCCGAGTGGAAGTGGGAGGACATCAGTATGGATTTCATCGTCGGATTGCCACGTACTCAATCGGGTTATGACTCCATCCGGGTTATTGTGGACCGATTGACGAAAACAGCCCATTTTCTCCCTGTAAGGGCCAAGTACAACGTTGCCCAATTAGCTGAGTTGTAAATGGAGCAGATTGTGTGCCGTCATGGAGTCTCGAGGAGGATAGTCTCAGATCGAGGTTCTCAGTTTACCCCTAGATTCTGGAGGAAGCTGCAGAAAGCTATGGGTACTCGACTGGATTTTAGCTCTGCCTATCACCCCCAAACGGATGGACAAACCAAATTTTATAGGACATGTTGAGAGCTTGCGCCTTGAAACGTGGGCGTAGTTGGGATAGGAGTTTACCGTACGCCAAATTCTCCTATAACAACAGCTATCAAGCTAGCTTGAAGATGTCGCCTTTGGAAGCATTGTATGGTAGACAGTGTAGAACACCGCTGTTTTGGAACGAAACCGGAGAGAACCAAGTGTTTGGACCAGAAGTGCTACAAGAAGCTGAAAAGCACGTTCAAATGATACGGGAGAACTTAAAGGCTGCTCAGTCACGACAGAAAGTCTATGCGGACAATAGGCGAAGGAAGTGGACTTTCGAAGTAGGAGACTTCGTATACCTTAAGGTATCGCCTATCCGTGGCCAACAATGTTTCAACTTCAAAGGCAAGCTAGCACCTCGCTACATCGGACCGTTTAAGATTTTGGACAAGCGGGGAGAAGTAGCCTATCAACTAGAGCTCCCAACATATCTCTCCGACATACATGACGTGTTTCATGTATCCCAGCTCAAGAAATGCTTGAGAGTACCGGAGGAGCAAGTACCAATGGGAGAACTTGAACTTCAAGAGGACTTGACTTATGCGGAGCACCCCGTCCGGATTTTGGACGTAAAGGAAAGGGTCACGAGGAACAAAGTGATCCGATGGTGCAAGGTACAATGGAGCCATCACACGGAAGCTGAAGCCACATGGGAGCGTGAAGAAGGTATCAAGGCAGAATTCCCTCATCTATTCTCTACCAACGAATCTCGAGGGCGAGATTCAATTTAAGGTGGGTAGATTTGTGACACCCTCATTTCTGGTTTCTGCATGTATTCATGTTTCATGTAGAGAAAACATTTTAAAGGAAGTAGGAACAGAGAGAAATTAAAAGAATAGCCACAAAGAATAAGAACCCAGTTCACAGAGAGCGCCGAAGATAACTCCCACGGCCGCGGGCCACATGGCGTGTTCGGGGCTCATCCCTGCGAAGTGGGGAAAGGTACGCCGCTAAACTGGCTACGTGGCAGGCTCGGGGCTTATCTCCGCAAAGGGGGAGAGGTCCGACCCTATGGGACACGTGTTGCCCCGGAGCTAGCCTCTGCGGAAGAAGCAATGGCAGTTCCGCAGGACATGTGTCACCACCGGAGCTTATCTCCGGGAAGTCTGTCACTGTTGGACATGTGTCAACCTCGGAGCTCGTCTCTGAGAAGAAAGGAAGTCTAGCGTTTTTAGGATACGTGGCACACTCGGAGCCATCTCCGGAGAAAGGGAAGGTCCGGCACTAACGCGTGGCGTGCGCGGAGCCACCTCTGAATAGAGAGGAGGTCCCGACCGCCAGGATATGTGGCGCACGCGGAGCTCACCTCCGAAGGAGAGGGAGGTCTCGCTCGCTTGACACGCGGCACAACCGGAGCACGTCTCAGCGGAAAGGGGGAGACCAGGTCCCAATGGACACGTGGAGCTTCCGGAGCTCATCACCGCGGAGGTAACAAGTTCTAGAGCGGTTTTTGGATTCTGTACGCATAGAAATATTGGTACGGAGAAGAAACCGACCTGAATTCCACAATGTTACCGCACCAAATCAACTAAAGATAAGTTGTTAAGATTCAACTACAATCTGAATAGGACTCTTATTTAAAATACAATCAGATTAGTACTCTTCTTCTCCCGATTATAAATAGAACCTAGAACCTTTGGCCGAAACCACAAACTTCTTTTCCACCTCCTGATCCGACGACTTAGAGCCCTAGCCTCAACTCGCCGAGTAAACCCATGGCCGGAGTTTGGTCAAGAGAGATCGCCGAAAGAGAGCCCCAACAATCTGTCTGATAGGAGAAGGACCCCGAGACCAAGAAGAACATAAGGTAGGTCTCCAATACCACCTTACGACATCATCGCGTTTTCATTGCATCTGTTCTTCAATTCCTTTCGAACAGAAGCTTTTTCGTGAACAGATCACGTGTTGATCGGTCTGATCTAGAGTCAAGATCATCGCCACGTCCACATTTGATCCGAACACCCCTGTTTATCATAAAATCCATGCAAACCATGCAAGAACATGTACAAACTAAACTGCATCATAAGATTAACATGCATAAGCATCATCACATCTAGTTAAAGTTTGTGCATGATATTGATTGCTGTGAATCTTGTATGTGCGTGATCGTGTATAGAAGGACAAGCTCAGGGAGCTACCTACGACGGACTACAACAACAAGAGTTTGAGCAACAGAAACTGCTAGAACAAGGCAAGTGCCCCTTGACCATATTGATCCTATGTTTTGGGAAACTATTTTGTTTTACGAAAAGGTGTGTGTGCTGAGTCAAACATGATGGGAAACCCTTTCATAGGAAGTTTACTAGTTTTGGTTAAACCACCCTTGTCGCCAGGGAAGCATATGAGTCGGGTATGGTTTTACTTTTAAGCTTCGCTAAGTCCATGGGATTGGGAAGCGAGATAGATGTGTCTAGCTAACTGCACTCGTAATGATATTGAGAAAAGCTGATGTTGTTAATAAACATGGATCGGAGGGAGATCTAGGCAAGTCTGGGTTTGTGAATGAGGTAGCATGAGATGGTGGTTACTTGTCGTAGATATAAGGACCGGTTCATGCGAGCACATGCCAGGATAACAGTGCCACCACAAGGCCAAATATGGGTGCGGCTTAGCTGACTAATTAGGTAAGTTGCTATATTGCTATGGACCGTGGAAGGCGCTGGGAATGGGAGTCGAGTGAGGACTACCCTGGAAACTGCATGGCACAAGAGGGGACCCGTGGGTGCGAGAATTGGAGATTCTAGCCTGCCGGTGAAACCTTAGTGAGTCCATACATCTAGTAGCCCCTTTGTAAAGACTATTTTGTGATCCCTTGGCCATACACCAACGGTTGTGTACTGGTATAATGGAGGTTCTGCAGTCGCCGACGGATGACAAAATCAGAAACTTGTGGGTAATGAGGTGCAAACTCTGCAGAGTCTAAAACTATCATGATAGCCGAGCTTATGGTCACGAGCGCCTGGCCAACTTCCATGATTAGTTGGGATGGTTATTTATTATGGTTTTGATTATAGTTTTTGGTTTGTTTTTCGGGACTGTTGAGTCCGGGTGATAAGATGGGTTGCATGACTGTTGAGTCATGGCAACGAAATTGGTCTCGGTGTGAGACGGAATTGTTTATGAGATGAAATGGTAGCGAATACGAGATGGTATTCGTGAGATGGTATCGAATATGAGAGGGTATTCATGAGCAAGAATGAAGTTGATTAATGTTCGGATAGAACATGGAAAGTGATGGAGGTATGTTGGTAATTTAATGCATGTTGGGATTACATTCACCTAAAGTTAAGTTGTTGTTTTATCGTGGTTTTATAAACTTTGCTTTTTGCAATGTGCCTTTTATACCCACCTTGTTGTGAGCTACATATCATATTTTTCCGCACTTGCTGAGTACATCATTGTACTAAAACTTGCATTATTATTTCATCATCAGCAACAGGAGAAGATTACTATGAAGATAAAGTGGAGCATTAGGCGTGTAATCTGTCCTCAACCTTGCCTGTGGGGATGGAGTAGAGATGGATTCACTGCTGCCGTACTAGTTAGAAGACTTCCGCTGCATAGAAATAAGACTTCCGCTGTTAGATTTAGACTTCCGCTGTGAGCATGAGTCCAAGACTCATGAGACATTGTAATAAACTCTGTTATTCGTGGATATATATATATTCTGAATTCAGTTTGTGGAACATATGTGTATGTGTGATGAACATCCTAGGCACACATATGCATCAGTTCTCGGTTCCGTGGTTTTCCACAGAATTGAGGGCGTCACAGCATGAAGCTCAGCAAGACTTAACCGTCACCCTAGTCATGAAACTCTACATGCTGAAAATATAGGGCTGGATATAGAAGTTTACAAAAGATGAACTTGAGCTAAAGGACAGTCCTTACTTCAAGTTTTAAGCAACTTTTATAGCCCTCGCGCAATTTACATCGAGACTCCACAATCAAACAAGAAACGCTTCCTCTCGATGTCACTTGCCGGAGGTTAAAGTAACTTTAGTGAGCTACCCTAGACCCATACAGACCTTGCGCCATCAATGTCAAGACTCCACAATCAAACAAGAAACGCTTTGCCTCGACGCTACTAGCCCAAGATGGAAATTAAATTTAGTGAAGGTGGTGATCATTTCCTCATCTCCAATATGAGGATTACTCACGACGCATCTTAACTTTTTCCCAGTTTATTACTACGTCACGACTCAGTGTACAAGTATGCTCACTACTGCGAGCGACGGTGATTGCAATCAAAAACACTCGGCTGACACGACACATACGCCCGTCTGAGACCGGTGATCAACCAATCCCATCAACGTCGTATGTGGCAATCTTTCACACGACACCCAAATGTCAAAACAGTCCCACCGACTTGGATTAAGTGTCACTATGGCAAAACCTCGTTTTGCTGACTTCTCTATCCTTTCAGCATCTGCATAAGATGGTGGGGTTTGCCTCGACACCCAGGTTAACATGTTACATCGGTTTCCTGGGTCCCATATAGCCAGTATGCATCCGGTACACATCTCAAACTTGTCCAGCAGGGCCGCACACGAGAACGGGCCTTAATCGACTCAGACATAGACTAGGTTCACAGGACCACGTCCTTGAGCCTTCCATCCACTGCCCGGTCTCCATTCCCAACTATGAGGATCAATTCCCAACTCTTCCGATTGACCCCCCTTAATCCCGGTTCACGAGTAGGAAACTGCCTACTCGAGTTATGCCTCTTTTAATCCACTTCTGTTAACTTGAGATCAGCAGTTATAATCAATTGATAACCTACACTACATTAAACTCTATGGTTTTCTGGGTCATGCATTTGGATCAGTGAGTGGAGCTGTACTTCTCTTGGTAAGCTTCAACCGGGATTCCATGGGAGTGGCACACCCATTGCAATTTATCATCCCACTTCTTTCCAGCAACTTTGCAGCATAGGCTCCTTGACACAAGTCAATACCATGTCTTCCTTGCTTTACTTCAATACCAAGATAGTAAGACAAGCTTCCTAAGTCACTCATGCAAAACTTCTCCTTCATTTTCTCCTTGAACCAACTGATTTCCTCCATGTTTTCTCCCACAATCAGTAAGTCATCAACATACACACCCACAATGAGCCTTGCCTCACCTCCAAACTTAGTGTACAAGCCATGTTCTGATTTGCACCGTGTGAAACCGAGTTGCTTGAGACTTTCATCAAGTTTACAGTTCGATGCTCGAGGAGCCTGTCTCAAGCCATACAATGCCTTGTGAAGTCTTAAAACCCACTTCTCCTTGCCTTCAGCTATGAAACCCGGAGGTTGAGTGACATAGATCTCCTCTTCTAGACTCCCATTCAAGGAGGCTGACTTCACATACATGTGATGAACATGCCACCCAAAATGAGCTGCAACAGCTAACACAATCCTCACATACTCCATCGTGGCAACTGGTGCAAAAACTTCTTCAAAATCAACTCCTTGCTTCTGCACATACCCCTTTGAAATCAGCCTTGCTTTGTGGCGTATGACATGCCCATGTTCATCTTTCTTCAACTTGAAAACCCATTTCAAGCCAATGGCATGATAACCTTCCGGAAGTTGTACCACAGACCATGTTTTGTTCTCTTCAATGGATGTGAGCTCCTCAATCATGGCAATGCGCCACTCCTTGGCCCTCAAGGCCTCTTCTTCTGTGCATGGCTCTTCACCTATGACAACAAGAAGTTTACCTACTTCTCCTTCTTCTGGATCACAATTTGGCACCTCCTCAAGAATATTTCTCATGGAATGATAACGAAGTGGTGCTTCTTTTAGCTCACTATCCATTTCTGGTGACATGGAAGGAGGTGACACAAACTCCACATCCTTGGATGCTTGTTGCTTTAGTTGTGTCATAGAAGACACTCCCTCAGCTGGGGTTTTGTCACCTTGACCTGTGTCACGAGACGAAAAGCTCACTCCACCAGGGTTCTCATCACGAAAGATGTATTCTACCCGAAAGATGTCTTCATCATTCACCATTTCACTTGACTCAGCTGCATCCCACTTTAGGTTTTCTTCAAACACAGCATCACGTGACACGTGAACACTCTCCGTGTTTGGATTGTAAAACCTCCATGCCTTGCTTCCTTGCTCATATCCAATGAAGACCATTGGTATACTTCGATCTTCAAGTTCGCTAAGGCGTTTGCTTCCCTGTTTCACGTGTGCCACACAACCGAAAGTGTGCAAATGATGTACACTAGGTTTCTTGTCATGCCATGCCTCATATGGAGTCTTTCTCTCAACACTCCGAGTAGGAGATCGGTTCAACACATACGCTGTTGTGGTCACTGCCTCCCCCCAGAACCAACCGGGCATATTCATTGCTTTCAACATGCTTCTTTCCATTCCCATAACAGTTTGGTTCCTTCTCTCAACCACACCATTCTGCTCAGGAGAATATGGAGCTGTCAAGTGATGTTGAACACCATCCTTGGTGCAATACTCAACAAAAGCCCGAGCTGTGAACTCTCCACCACGATCTGTGCAAAAAGTTCGAATCTTCCTCCCTGCCTCAGCTTCAACACTTGATTGAAATGCCATGAAAGTACTCATTGTTTGATCCTTTGTGCTGATCAAAAACACCCACATGTATCTACTGAGATCATCCACAAGAAGAAAGAAAAACCTGATGCCTCTTGGAGTTGCCAGCTTCACTGGTCCACAGAGGTCTCCATGCACAAGTTCAAGTTTCTTCTCAGCTCGGTACTTTGCCATGCATGGGAACGGTTGACGTCTTTGTTTCCCAGCCAAACAGCTATCACACTTCTCCTCAGTTTGAGTGATGGTTGGCAATCCATACACAAGTTTCTCTTCGGCAAGTCTTCTGAGACTCCGAAAGTTTAGGTGCCCCATCCTTGCATGCCACATCCATGTTGCATTGCACCCTTGTGCCATGAGACACCTTGGTTGCACTACCTTAAGATCAATGGTGTACAACCGGTTCACTCCCCGTTTCACCATTGCCACAGGGGTTCCATCTTTATCCCAAATCTTGACATAACCATTCACCATCAAGATTCGGTGTCCCTCCTCCTCAAGCTGTCCAAGACTGATGATGTTTGCCTTGAGCTGAGGAATAAGATAGACCCCAGCCAACTCCTTTCGACCACCTCTCTTTCCTTGGAACACCACAGTTCATTGGCCATCAATCTATGTCACTGAGCCATCTCCCAAACGCAATGTACCATGCACCATGTTATCAAGTTTTGTGATCACATCCCGTTTCCCGATCATGTGATTTATTGCACCGGAGTCCAGGATCCACCGGGTACTGCCTCCTCCCTCCAAGTCTCCTACTTGAACGTGTAACATGTCCTTGTTGAGGCATACCTCCTCCAGGGACGTGTCTTGATCAGCCTTGGTGTTGGCACACGCCACCAAGAGGCTGGATTCAAACTCATGATCAACTTGAGCTGTGTTCACTTCTTCATCCTTCTTTTTCTTCCTGCATTCTCTAGCCCAATGACCTTTCTTACCACAGTAGCGGCACTAATCTTTGGCCACTCCACGGCCTGAGTTTCCACCACCACGGTTACCTCGACCACGGCCACGTCCTCAACCATGATCTTTCCGCGATGCAAATGAGTCTTTGTGCCGTTCCTGTCCAGTTCCCCCGGACATCTTGAGACGTGTCGACAACCTTGCAAGCAACTCTTCTTCACTCAGATGCAACTTCTCATGTGTGTTGCCCTCCCAAGTGCTTGCACCAAGCCTTTCTTCTGCAGCCTTGAGCCTACCAATCAACTCATCAAAGGACATATCACTTAAGTCAAGCAATGTCTCGATGGAGGCCGCAATCTGCTCAAACTTTTGTGGTACCGCCTGAAGGAACTTCTGGACAATCTCCTCCTCCGAACGTTCACTCCCAAGTGCCGCAAGTTGAGATGTGATCCGGGTCATACACACACCAAACTCATCAACCGTTTCACCATCGTGGAATCTGAGTGCATCAAACTCCCGACCCAATGTGCTTGCCCTGACCTTGCGCACACGTTTGGCTCCCACATTGCGCACTTGATCGCATCCCATGCAATCTTGGCCGACTCCTTCCCGGCAATGATCCCTATCATTTCTGGTGGCACAACCTTGGTGAGAGCCTCCAAAGCCATCCAATCTTCGCTGTAATCATCGGTGCCAAGGCTCACCGCAGTCCACAAGCCTCTCGCTTGCAACATCACCCGCATAAGTGCCGACCAATCATGATAGTTTGTCTTTGTGAGCATCGGATACGTACCACCACTGCTGACTTCCTTCGTGATGCGATGTATCACCAATGCCCCTGATCCTCCTCCTGCCCTTCTGGTGCCTCCCGGCGGTGTGATGTATATGCATGAACGTCAGGCTGGCGATGAAGATCTCCTCCACGACATCAGCGCCCACTCAATGGCCGCGTCACGGTTCCAAGCAACATAATCAGCTCTGATGCCAATTGTTGGATGGTTTCCTCACTGAACACTCGCTGACTTGTGATGCAAATTGTGTTGGAAGTCTAGAGGTGTGGTGTAGATCCACTCATGTGGAGAACCGAATGAAAAATGAGCCGGATGAGTTGTGGTGGCGCTCAACAAACACCAGCGCATTCCCCTCCTTTTATTAGCCAGAAGCCACACGTTTTCAACAACTTCAGCCCGGGTTTCGCACCATACAAATTTGAAAAGCATGCAGCACATGCATGTGCCATGCACGTATGGCCCAAACCCCCCGGGTTGTGTTTGAAACAAAACAAAAACACCCTCACACACACTAGGACTCGGTGCAACACATGTGACTCAGGACACACCCCTGGTTCTTGTCATGTGTGCTTTATTTCCTTGAAACATAAGGAAACTAAACTCTGATAAACCTCCAGAAGTACTCAACAAAAGTGACCCAATCATACTTCTATCTTCTTTTTGATCCACGGGTTCACCATCTTCATCAAGTTCAAATGTCGTTGTTGTACCCTTTGGTGTCCGAAGAGACTTGCTTCTGTCCATGTTGAAGCACTTAAAAAGGTCTCTTGTATACTTTGTTTGATGCACAAAAGTACCCTCCTTGGTTTGCTTGATTTGCAGCCCCAAAAAGTATGTGAGTTCTCCCATCATACTCATCTCAAATTCTGAACTCATCATAGCTGAAAACTTTGACACAAGATCATGAGAAGCACAACCAAAGATAATATCATCCACATACACTTGAACGAATAATGAGTCATTGCCATGCTTAAGCACAAAAAGAGTATTATCAACCTTGCCCATGGTAAACCCCTTTTCAAGTAAGAATGTTTTTAACCTATCATACCATGCTCTAGGGGCTTGTTTAAGACCATACAAGGCTTTGGACAGTTTGTAAACAAGATTAAGAAAATTTGGATTTTCAAAATCAGGTGGTTGCTTGACATAAACCTCCTCATCTATGTAGCCATTAAGAAAAGCACTTTTAACATCCATTTGATATAACTTGAAACCTTTAGATGCAGCAAATGCCAACAAAATTCTTTTGGCTTCTAATCTAGCAACAAGAGCAAAAGTTTCATCAAAATCTAGTCCTTCAACTTGTGTGAAACCTTGAGTAACCAACCTAGCCTTATTCGTAACCACAACCCCATCCTCACTTTGTTTATTTTTAAACACCCATTTAATTCTGATTAGAGAGTGACCTTGAGGTGGAGGCACAAGTTTCCAAACGTTATTTCTTTCAAAAATTTCTAACTCTTCTTGCATGACAATAATCTAAAATTCATTAGTGAGTGCGTGTGATATATCTTTGGGTTCAAAAGAAGCAACAAATGCAGAATGATCATAAGAGTTTGGAGCACAAAACATGGACCGTGTGACTCGTTCGTGCAAGCTTCTAATCATTTGTTGTGGAGGATGACTTTTGAGGACCCGAAGGGGAGTAGACAATTGAAAAGCTCCTTCTTCATGTTCATCACAAATTGAAGAACTTGTGACTTGAGGACGATCTGGACCAGCAATGGTGGTCGTCTGTGCTGATTGTGAATCAAAATCAGGAGCTGGAACAATATTAGCTCCTGAATTTTCGGGCAGCAGCATCACTTCTTCATCTTCTTCGATGAAAATACTCTCCCCCTGCAGATATGGGTCTGGTCCTGCAATATTAGAGCTAGTACCTGGGCTAGCTTCATCAAAAGAAACCTCACAAGTGTCCACAATTTTGTTAGTGTCATGTAAAAGCACACGGTAGCCTCTAGTATGAGATGGGTAACCAAGAAACATGCCATCAACGGTTCTAGGTTCAAATTTATCAAGATTACCAAGTTTCTTAACAAAGCATTTGCAACCAAAGACCCGAAAGTGTGTGACACTAGGCCTATGTCCAAACCAAATTTCATATGGTGTTTGACGCAAGAAAACACGATTTGAGACATAACAAGCAGTTGCGTCAGCCCAAAATTTTCTAGGAGTTTGATATTCATCAAGCATAGTCCTAGCCATGTCAACTAAGGTTCTGTTCTTTCTCTCTACAACACCGTTTTGTTGAGGTACATATGGTGAAGAAAATTGATGATCTATTGCATTTTCGGCACAAAAGTGACCAAACGATTGATTTTTAAATTCGGTTCTGTTATCACTTCTAATTGCTTTTAAAGATCCTGGGTGATCAATTGATAATATAAGAAATAAGGTTCTAAAGTGAATAAAAGTTTCATTCTTATATGCCATAAAATAAACCCAAGAGTATCTAGAATAGTCATCAACAATCACAAGAACATACCATTTAGCTCCGAAGGATTGAACACGTGAAGGTCCTACGGTGTCAAGGTGCAAAAGGTGACCCGGTTCAGTTGTCATGGTCATTGTGAGAGGAGCATGTGAACCTGTAACCATCTTAGCATGTCTACAAGAATAGCACACATTTTATTTGTCCCCTTTAAGCTTAGGCAGCCCACGTATGCGATCAAGAGCACTAACACGTGTGAGATGATCAAAGCCTACGTGACCAAGTCTACGATGCCAAAAATATAAGTCTTTCGAATCATTAGCAACTATACATCTTTGCTTAGAGGATGACATATCAAAATCAGCTTTAAAAACTCTTCCAAACCGAGACATATTAAAAATGAGTTCACTATTTGAATCTACAACCTTGCAACAATTTTTAGTGAAAATAATTTCTTGATTTTCATCTAGCAATTGTGAAACAGAAAGCAAGTTGTATTTCAAATTTTTAACAAGTGTCACATCTTTTAAAGTGTAGTGATTATTTACTCTAACCCAACCCTTAGCAATTATAGGAGTTGATGAATTATCGGCAAAAGTAACATTTTCTACATGTGACACAAAAGAGAGGGAGGAGAACCATTCTTTGTTACGGGTCATGTGGCGTGAGCATCCTGAATCCACAATCCAAATGTTCTCCTTACTCAAGCGTGTAACCTACATAGAAGTACAATACGTCGATGACTCAATACTAGGGTTAGTCAAAAGGCATTTAGGAATCCAGTACTGAGTCACACGACGTCCAGCAGAAGTAATACGCAAAGGCTGAGATAAAACAGCAGGTTTATGAGCCAAAGTTTGAGGATTTTTGTACCCAACTACTGACCTACGAAGTGTTACATGAGTAGCACTAAAAACAGTAGGTCAGGAAGCAAACTTTGCACGTTTTTGACTCATTACAGCAGGTTGCATATTCCTAACATTCGATTCAGCACATGCAACAGGTTTTGTACAGTTGTTATGTGATCTAGCAATCATTCTTTCCTTTTTCTGTTACTTAGCTAGTCTATAACAAAAATCTATGACATGACCATCTCTACCACAGTAGGTACAATGAAATTTAACTTTATGTTCATGTCTAGATGAGCAGACAACATATTTATTTGAAACCGAATGAGACAACACTCCTGCAGATTTAAAAACCACTTCTTTTTGTTTAGGAACTGTTTTAATCAAACCACTTCCTAATGACTTTATAATTTTAGGTGGATGTGATTTAGCATGAGCATGGGAATTAAAACCTAAACCAGTTTTATCATTGCAATATTTAGAAGAATTCAACAGCAAGTTCAGATTCTTATTCCCATTATAAAACCGCTTTAGTGTCCTATTCATGTCATCAAGTTTTTTAGACAAGTCTAGGCAGTTTTGACACGAAGTTTTCCTTTTAGTTTGCATTTGGAACAATACTTAACTTCATGAGAACGTAAAGCATTATTCAATATAGAAATTTCATTCATAGCATCTTGTAGTTTCTTATTAAGATAATCACAAGTAGAACAATGCAAATCAATTGTAGAACAACAAGCATATTTCAAGTTTTTATCATTAAGTGCAGCAAGCTCTTTGTTCTTTTCAATCTCTAACTCAAGTTTATCAAGTGTGGAGGTATGTGCACTTCTTAGAGAGGACATTTATTCATATATTAAATAACATGAGGAACAAGAATCATCACTAGGAATAAAAGATTTCAAACGATTAATTTCAGATTCTAGTGACTCAATTTTAACAGCATTGTCCCTAAGCTTTTTTTTCCTTTTTCTTAACTATAACAGTGGCACGAGAAATAGCATCACACATTTCTTCGCAAGTAGGACATACCTCTTCATTGTCGCTGTTGTGTTATGCCTCCTCCATACTTGAACTTGACTTGCCGGCCATGAAGCATAAGTTTGCCAAATCATCTTCATCTTCGTCACTTCCGATGTCCATATCGCTCGAGCCAAGTTCTTGAAGTGCGGAGATAAAACTATTTATCAATTGGCGTCCTATAAAACCCTTCTTCTTTTTCTTATCATTTGCAGAGGATTGTTTCATCCTAGTTTTCTTTTCATCATGGGAACTAGGACCTGAAAGGTTAGGGCAATCCGTACGAAAATGTCCTGTCTTACCACATTCAAATCATCGTTGAGGTCCGGCACTTCCTCTCCTTCTAGTTCTCACATTTTGTAATGCTTTTGAGAACCGAGTAGAGATGAGTGCAAGTTCTTCCTCTGGAAACTCTTCAATCTGTTCAAGGGTTAGAGAGGAAAAAAATGAATGTGTACCACAAGATGAAGATTGACTAGAGCTAGGCATGTCACGTTGTGAAATAAATGCAAGAGACTTGTTGGGATTCTTACGTGATATTATGTCAATTTCATGAGTTTTTAACTTAGAATATAGCACATCTAATGTAAGTGTACTCATGACAGTAGATTCATGAATAGATGTAACTTTCATCTCCCAAATTGACATGTCTAATGCACTTAGTAATTGCCTAGCATTTTCAGCATCTGAAAAATTAACGTTGACACTACACAAGTTGTTGAGAATTTTATTGAAGCGAGCAAAGAGGTCATGGATTGACTCACCGGGTTGCATCTCGAAGCGCATGTATTCTTTCTTAAACATATCTTGTCTTACCTCCTTGATTGTGTTGGATCCTTCGTGGTAGTCACAAAGTGCTTTCCACACATCGTATGCAGATCGGAGGTGTGCAACATGGTCGAAGTCACTTTGAGTTAATCCTTGTATGATCAAGTTCCGTGCTTTGTTGTTGTTGTCGACATATCTCATGTTCATAGCCGTGACTTGGTTGTTTGGTGGCATGTCATAAGGCTTGTACACCTTTTCCCTTATTGTGAAGCCTTGCGCCTGGATGAAAACCTCTATTCGTGCCTTCCAAACCTGAAAATCAATGCCACTGAACACACAAGGTTTTGTGGAGTATTTCTCCATGATGATTAGTCAAAACATGTGGAAACCACAAAGATTAGAGCACTGTGGATCTGATACCAATTGTAGGATCAAAGAGCACGTGAAAAGCTACCAGAGGGGGGTGAATGGTAGATTTAAACTTTTTAGCGGAAGTAACAAAAAACCCCCTCGGCAGAAAATCGATCTGTTAAAAAAACCGTGTATGCGACTGATATAAATGTGTTCAACCATGACAAAAGTGGTATATATTATAGAGAATCAAATCACGAAGACACGACAACAAGAATCACAGAAATCCGTCAAGAAAAACTCAAGTTATGGTCGAAAGATCAAATGAGGGTCAATCTGTTCTACTCTAGTAAAAACCAGATCTGCAACACTGCAAAGAAACTCATGTAGATCCGAAACTGAAAAATCCAATGACCGTGAAATTTTTGCAGATGATAGATAACCATGTTTTGAAGACAACCCAAAAATAATCACATCAATTTGATCTGTAAAACTCGAGTTATGATCAAAACACCAAAGCACTGTCGTGCTGTCTAGAAACTCAACGAGAAATACTTGACAAAAACAAGTCAGACGAACAAGGCACAAAAGCTCCTCTAAATTAAGAATTTTATTGATCAAAACATAAGAGGAACAGCCCAAGGTCATCTTCCCATGAGCTCTGGCCTCCCTTGCTTATATAACCAGCCCGGAGGCCAACCCAATTCAAACTAGGACTCTAATCCTACTCAGTTTCTGAATCGAAACTTTCCATAACTGCTCAAGACTGTTCTGTACGCAGATAGAAGCAATCCTAAGACTTCCAAACACCTTATGAATGTATCCCACATTCCTAAAACAACTCAACTTCGTGTCCCGCATGAAATCCTATCATAACCAACTCAAATCTTTCCATATTTGAGCCATAACCGACTCAGCCGCAGCCTGAGTCCATAATCCAGCCGATTGGACCTTTCCTACCAATTCTTTACGTACACATCTCTTCATCACGCCTTGGAACCATGTTGACACGTCCATGCACTCCTTGCACACGTGCAAACACCTTCCAACGACGTCCACACTACCTTCATATGCATTGTTCTTGATCCAAACATGCTGCGCGACCTCCCGATCAACTCAACCACAATTCCTCCTGAACTTGGTTGTTGAACCTCATCTTCTCCGTAAGACTAGTTCAATGGATCCCGTCACCAGCCATATCTTGAACTCAAGCAACACCTGCACATGAATAAACAACCAATAATTTCGAGCACAAGTCTGCGACTTGACTCACGTTAGTTCCGAAAACCACAACACCTTACGTGAACACCTCACATAAGCATGTTGCAAACCATATCAATATGTTAAGCACCGTAAACAGCCATAACACTTCAAAAACTTAGTAAAAGAATACTAAGCAAACTTTCCATAGATGTAAAGCAAGTTCGAAACATTTGCATGGTAAAAACAGAATCATTGCGATTTAGCTCCGGACCTTGCCAAAGCTAACCGGACCTTGAGCCGGAGCTTACCAAAGCTAGCAGAACCTAGAACCAGAAATTCCCAAAGCTAGTCGGATCTACCGCTGGAGCTAACCAAACACATGTCGGACCTAGCCATAGTAAGTCGGACCATACGTCGGATCTTGCCGGAGCTCGGACCTAGAGTCGGACCTTGAGAAAAAGAGTGTTTTGGCTGAATTCAGAACTTTTATCGTCATAGCCAATGTATTCAGCACACATAGGTCTCACAGACACTTCCCCTGGTACCGCTACTGGAGAAGTCCATGGATGTTCTTGTTTGGAGGGGCTAACATCGCTAGATCGATCGAGGCTGATGAACACGAGGTGAACACAAAGATTTACGTGGTTCGAGCCGCCAGAGCATAAAGCCCTACATCCAAGGGAGTGAGTGTGTTGTATTGCTTTGCGATGTGTATCGGAGGATCGGAGATCAAACTGAACCCTTTGCCCGGAGGCTGCCCCGATCCTTTTATAGCTCAAGGCCGGGGCAGCTACATTGTGGTCTGGGGCCCGATAGGTGGCCCCGTGGCTGTCCGTACCCTATACACGATTTAGGGTATTTATATCTACATGTATTGTCGCTGTCGGTGGAGTTAAGGCCGCCACCTAACGCGCCGGGTGCCTCTGACTGGGTAGCAGGTGATGATGAAGACGCCGTCTTGTCGCCGCGTCCTCTCGGTCTGCTGGGCAGCACTGTGTTGTTAGGCGGCACTGTGTTGCTGTCACGCCTTACCGCCTACTCTTGTCACCGTAATGATGAACAGGAGTGGGCGGAGGCGTGCACCTTGCGTCATACTTCTGGGGAAGGCACGAGTCTTGAATGTGTGGCCTGACAACGTACATCTTCCTTGACCTCCAAGGCCCACGGCTCACGACGAATCATGGGACACGTGGCAGCTCCAGAGCCCTTGTCAGCGGGGAGGTTGGGCCCGGAGCCTGAGGACACGTGGTGTAACACCCTCAATTTTACTACCATGCATTGCATACATTTTTCATGTAGAGAAGCATTTAAAAGGAGGAAGAATAAGGAGAGGAATATAGAGGCAAATAAAATAATAAAAGGGAATAGAAATGGAAAATAATGAAAATAAATAGAAAAGGAAAAGAAATAAAAATAAAAAATAAAAATAAAAATAAATATAATAGCCAAATTGGGCCACCCCAATTTTCCCCCCAAATTCCCCCAAAACTCCCTTAGGGGGATTTCCCCCCACATTTGGGGGGATTTTCCCCCAATTTTGCCGCACCAAATTAGGGGGAGGAACCCTATTGGGCCCCACCCCCATGGCCACAGCCCATTAGGGGGGGAACCCTAGCCACCCCCCTTTTTGGACTCTTGTGGGCTATTATTTTCTTATTAAATCCTAGCCATTGAATGAAACTAAATAATAAAATCCCAGCCCCTAGCTCCCACCTCTTTTAAAATTAAATCTCAGCCATTGGATATTTGATTTGCTAAAATCCTGGCCACCCTAGCCCTTTTTCGCCTTACAAATATAACTCTCTCCCCGTAGCCGCCCCACCCCCCTTTTTTTTTGGCCGCCGCCCTCTCCCCCCTCTTGCTGCCAAGTCGCCGCCTCCTATCCCTGCTGCCAGGTCGCCGCCCCCACGCCAGAATTTGGCAGCCGTTGAGTTCCATCACGCCTCGCCGCCACAGTAGAAGAAGCTCCCGACGTTCTGCCCTACCTGCAGCCTTATAATTCTCCCTAGGAAATCTCCCGCTGCTGCCATTGAAAGGAGGGAGGCCCTGCCGCCAGGAAGAAGTGAGGTAGGTTTCCGTTACCCCTCTTACAACATCGCCGCTGTTTCTATGCACCCGTTTTCTCCACCCCCTGCGAGCAGAAACTTCTGTGTGTGGATAGACCATGTTTTGGTCAATTTTTGACGGTGGAATTGATCTACACATTGTGTCAAGATCATCACCAAGTTCAAACTTGATCCCAGCAACCTTAATCATCATAAAACCCGATGGAAGCTTATTAAAACATGCAAGAACACGTGCAAACTGGTTTTATAAAACTGCACCATCAGAATTGCATTCATTTACCTCATTGAATCTTGAGTAAAGTTTGTGCATGATAATTGATTGCTGTAAATTTTGTATGTGCTTGGTCGTGAGTAGAAGGACAAGATCAAGAGGCCGTCTACGAGGAGCTACAGCACCAAGACTTTGAGACGCTTGAGCAACACGAACCACGGTAGCAAGGCAAGTGCCCCTTGACCATATTTGATTCTATGTTTTTGAAACTGTTTTGCTTGCGAAAACTCGTATGCTTGTGTCAACTTGATGGGACACCCTTTTAAGAGTTTACTAGATTTGTTAACCATCCTTGTCACCGGGAAAGTTGATGAGTCGGGTATGGTCGTTTTTCCTTTTTGCTTCGCTTAATTTACAGGATACGGGAAGCTGAATTAAAACATGGTTAGCTACTGCACTCATATGAATAATGATGATGAGAACTTGATGATGTTAATGAGCATGGAATCAGGGAGATCTAGGCGAGCTTGGTTCGTGGATGTTGAATATGATATGGTGGCTTGCTTGCCGTAGATCTAAGGAGCGGTTCATGCGAGCACATGCCAGGAAAACAATGCCACCACAAGGCCAAATGTGGGTGCGGCTTAGCTGACTAATTAGGTGTGTTGCTAGCTTGTTATGGATCGTTGGATGGCATGGGGAATGGGAGTCAAGAAGGACTGCCCTGGGAACTGCATGGCACAAGAGGGGGCCCGTGGGTGGGAGAATGGAGATTCGAGCCTGCTGGTGAAACCTCAGTGGGTCCGTACATCCTAGTAACCCCTTTGTAAAGGCTATTTTGGGATATCTTTACCATACACCAACAGTTGTGTACTGGTATAATGAAGATTTTCTCTAGTCGCCGATGGGTGACGAAATCACAAACTTGTGGGTAAAGTGGTGTCACCTTTGCAGAGTGTAAAACTATCATGATAGTTGTGCTTCCGGTCACAAGCACCTGGCCAGCTTCCATGATTAGAGGCAAAACTTGGGATGGATATTTGACTATGGTTTTTGGGACTGGTTTTGGGACTGTTTTAGGTCATGACAATGAGTTTGGTTTCGGTTATATGCAAAAGAGATGGCTATGAATATTTATGAGTATGAGATAAACTTGAGAAAGATTATTGGCTGGTTGAAGCATGATAAATGGTGAATTATGATGAAAGAATGTTCTTGAGTTACTTGGTTATGTTTAGATTAAACTCACCTATAAATAGTTGCTGTTTTTACCATGTTTGTGAAATAAAATTTGCTTGCTGCAATGAGCCTTTTTATTTCCCTACCTTGTTATTAGCTACATGTCATACTTTTCCCGCACTTGCTGAGTATGACATGTATTTACCCTTGCATTCCCACATATACATCAGCTACAGGAGAAGAATATTTTGAGGAACATGTGGAGTACTAGGCGTGCGCACTACCGTCAACATGTCTGTGGAGTTGAAGTTGGAGTCCATCGTCTTTAGTGATTTTCCGCTGTCATTTAGAGTCTTCCGCTGTTAAATAAGTTGGATATTCATGAGTGAGACATTGAGTCATTGTAATAAAGTACTTAAACACTATTTGTATGTGGTTATATTCTGAGTTTCAGTTTGTGGAATACATGTGTATGTGTGATGAACATCCAGGGCACACATATGCATTCACGTGGTTCATTTTTAGAACCGGGTGTCACAAATTGGTATCAGAGCCACGTTGACCGTAGGACACAAGCTTAGATAGAATGGACACCCTAAAAACACATAGGAACACCCCTCTAAACTACTATTTTAAAAAATTGCTTGCTTCTGCACTTTATTTGTCAACTCAGCCACCGCAAAGTGCTATTTTCAGCCCCTCTTTCTTCTTTTCTTGTGGGCAGCAACACTTTTGTTTTCTTGCTTCATAGCTCTGAAGTTTTGGAGTTATTTCCTTCGTCTCTAAAGTTTCTCATGTCTTATTTATAGATGTCGGTCACTAGGAGCACAGCACGCATGAGGACTTGTCCACCACCACTTGGGAGTGCACTTAACCCCATTGAGGTGTCCGATGGACCATATTGGGAGGAGGTGAAGATGGAACCCCATGAGGAAGATGAAGTCAGTAGCTCCATGCATGAGGAAGAGGATCCGGAAGAGGTGGAACCAATCAAAGAGGACATGGAAGATGATCCACAAGAATAGCATTGGTACGCACCTCAGGAGGAGTTTCACGCGTGCTTACACCCAGCGGAGCCTCATGAAGCTATGTCAGAAGGAGATGAATCAGAAGAGGAGCCACCCCCTGCTGAGGCTGAGAATGAAGGTGATGAACGGGCCAACCATTCAGTTCAAGAATTCCGGTCTGACGGGATGGAAGGAGGACACATATCCAAGGAGCTTATAGAGTTCCAGGATTGCTGCAGCCTATATCCCGAATATCTTCTCACGAAAGTCCCTTGCCTCGGACATGAAGAGTGGAAGGCTGAGGTAACCATCGGTAGGGTTGTCACTCAGCACTTCACATCCACATGGAGAGCTACAAGGGCAGAAGCTATTGATGATGCTGCATGGGATGCACTCACGGGATTGTGCTACGCCTTCCGTGAGCAGCTTGAGAACACTACCTTTGAGCTGCACCCGTATCGGAAGAGTGGTACAAGGGAGATCATTCGACCCCATGAAGGAGCTCTTTACAACCCACAAGCTGCTGACAAGTCTCAGAAGTTGCTCGTGGAGTTAAGAAACCGTTATGCAAGCATACAAGAAGAGATCAGTTACCTCCGCAATAAGCTGTACATGCTGGAAAAACAAGAGGAGAGTCATGCCAACGCCGGAGCAAATGGAGCACCAGCGTCATCTATCCCTACATGGACTGCCGACTCACCATGGCATGCGCCCATGTATGGACCACCCCCATCACACGGCGAGAACAGCACCGGTTCTCACGATTAAGTTTAGGTTTCCATTGAATAAAGCTGTAATAGGAATGTTTAGGCCGCAGTAGATCAAATAAGAGTGGTGTGCAGAAATTTTTATGATTATTCCTTGAGTTGTGTGCTTGTTGTGAGTTGTGGGATGCTTCGGCGAATGTCCACATCCATACATAGTGGAGAGATGTGAGAAGCTTCAGCACGTGTTCACATCCTCATATAGGCTGAAATTAATAAAAGAAGTTACTTAGTAAATACACCTTGATGCATATAGTTGAGTGATCAATCTAAATTTCTACCCTACCCTCTCTCACACAGATGGTGAGGGAAAACTCCAACGGCCAACGAAGGAAGGTTCGTGGTAACAACAAACCCAGAAGGATGGCAATGTTGAAGTTCCTGAAAATGCCAACCCCGAGGCTGATGCAAGCATCCTTGAACGGTTGATGGCTATGCAGAACCAGCTCATGCAAACTATGATACAAACGTTGGGACAGCTGCAGGCCAACAACAACAACAATCCTAACCCCGTTCCTGCATCCCCACCGCCGCCACCGCCGGCTCACAACATATTGAGAGACTTCATGAGGACTAGGCCGCTTACTTTTTCACAAGCCAATGACCCTATGGAGGATGATGATTGGCTGAAGTCCATGGAAAAGAAGCTTGCTATTGTTCAGTGTAATGATCGGGAGCGCATCACACCAGCTTATGGGAGCAGCCGCTGATTGGTGGGACGCTCTTTGCAATGCTCATGTAAATTAGGATACTATCACTTGGGCTGAATTTAAGGAGAGTTTCCGCTCTCACTATGTCCCTGAAAGAGTCATGATGCTTAAAAGGCAAGAGTTTGAAGGTCTCCGTCAAGGTAGAAAGAGCGTGAATGAGTACCTCAACAAGTTCACGCAACTGTCAAGGTATGCTCCAGAAGATGCCAACTCGGATCACAGAAAGAAGTACTTGTTCATGAGAGGATTGAACAATGAGATTCAAGTTCAGCTGCTTAACAATGATTATGCAAACTTTCAAAAGCTCATTGACAAAGCTATAGTGGTGAAGAGCAAGATCCGTGAGATTGAACAAGAGGGAAAGAGAAAGGTGTCATATCAAGGACAGCCACAAGGGAGCAATGTACGTCCCCGCTTCATGCCACCAGCTGCACCACACTATGGCTCGTCCGCTTCTACTTTCCGCCCTGCAAATCCACCTCGCTCTAATCAGCCACCTCAGCAATGTCCTGTCATGCAAGCACCTCGTATGCCTATGCCTCCTGCGCCCTGTCCCAACATGGGCGCCTATGCTCAAAACCAGCCTTGCCCCAACATTCCTGCTGTTATGGGAAATAAGGGATGTTTTTTCATGCGGAGAGGCGGGACACTTTGCAAGTCAGTACCCATGAAAGGCCTTGGACAGCCGAGCAACACACCGAAGCAGAACCCACGGCCGAATGGAGGAGCTATGCAAGGTAACTGTGGACAACAGAACTATACTCGTGGCAATGTGAATCACGTCTCCGTTGAGGAAGCACAACAAGCTGAGGACGTTGTTATTGGTATGTTTCTCGCCAACTCCAACCCAGCCACTGTTTTATTTGATTCTGGAGAATCGCATTCATTCATCTCATCCAAGTATGTTGCCAAGTATAACCTGCCCATATCCCACATGAAACAAAATATGTTGGTTAATTCTCCCGGTGGAGAGATAAAGACTAATATAGTATGTCCCAAAGTAAGCCTTAAAATAAGGGGGGTAGACTTTCTTGCCAACCTTATCGTCTTGGATTCCCAAGGGATTGACAAAATACTTGGAATGGACTTGTTAAGCAAGTACAATGGAGTAATACAGCGCTCAAAGGATCGTGCAGTTGACGAGTGAACACGGTACTCGTATTGAGTTTGAGGCAGCCCAACCGGCAACCGAGAAGGCAGTGCTGAATCACGCCAAAGAAGCGACATTGGAAAGCATTCCGGTGGTTCGAGAATATTAAGATGTGTTCCCGGAGGAACTTCTAAGTATGCCACCTGACCGGGATATTGAATTTGCCATTCATTTAGTACCCGGAACTGCACCTATGTAACAACCTCAAATTAAATTCCGTGCATTGCATATGTTTTTCATATAGAGAAACATTAAAAAAGAAGTAGAAATGGAGAAAGAATCATAAAAATGATGGGGAACGGGAAAAAGCTAGCTGAAATGAGCCAATTCCAATTTGTCTAAGTGCGCTGTCGACACATCCCCGGGCCGCGGGACACGTGGCGCCCGCGGAGCTCACCACTGCGGGGGGGGGGGGGGGGGGGGGGGGGTGAGCTCCAGCACCGCGGGACACGTGGCGCCTCAAGAGCTCACCTCCGCGAAGGAGGGGAGGTCCGGCACCGCTGGACACGTGGTGCCTTCAGAGCTCACCTCCGCGGAGGAGGTGAGGTCCGGCACTGCTGGACACGTGGTGCCTTCGGAGCTCGCCTATGAGGACAAGGGAGGTCCGGCCTCGCTGGACACGTGGCACCCTCGGAGCTCGCCTCTGAGGAGGACGTGAGGTCCGGCACTGCTGGACACGTGGCGCCCTCGGAGCTCGCCTCTGAGGAGAAGGGAGGTCCGGTCACGCTGGACATGTGGCGCCCTCGGAGCTCGCCTCTGAGGAGAAGGGAGGTCCGGCCTTGCTGGACACGTGGCGCCCTCGGAGCTCGTCTCTGAGAAGGGAGGTCCGGCCTCGATGGACACGTGGAACCCTCGGAGCTCACCTCTGAGGAGAGGGGAGGTCCGGCCCCGCTGGACACGTGGTGCTCTCGGAGGTAGCCCCTGCGGAGGGGGCAAGGCCCGGCTCCACTGGCCGCGTGGCAGGCCTGGAGCTCGCCTCTGAGGAGGAGGGTGGCCCGGCCCCGCTGAGCACGTGGCGCTTTCGGAGCTCACCCCTGCGGATGGGGCGAGGTCCTTAGGCGGGCTTTTCTACCTGTGTGCAAGGGTACCCGGTACGTAGGGTACCGACACAATTTCCCCAAATTTTCCCCACATTGCTGCCGCACATAACTGAAAAGATAAGTTTGTTAAGATCCAAAATTGAGTAGGACTCTTATTTGAGCTCCAATTGGAGTAGGACTCTTTTTTACCCTTATACACAGAACCTAACCCCCCCCCCCTTCACCGTAATCCCATTCTTTTTCCCCCTCCCAAGTCGACGATTTGGAGGCCCTAGCCCCCAACTCGCCGAGTTGGACACACACCCCCCTCGCCGGAGTTCAGTCGCCGGTAAGCCCGCCGACGAGCCTCGTCACGCCACGCCGTCGCTGGAAAAGAGCCGACGATCATAAAGGAAGTGAGGTAGATCTTCTTTACCCATCTTACGATGTCGTTGCTGTTTCTACGCATCCGTTTTGTTCACCCCTTCGAGCAGAAACTTTTTCGTGTGGACAAATCACGTTTTGATCAGTTTTTGATGGTGGAATTGATCTAGATCTTGAGTAAAGATCATCACCACGTCCACACTTGATCCTTACACCCTTGTTCATCATAAAACTCCATGAAAACCCATTAAAACACGCAAGAACACGTACAAACTGGTTTAATAAAATAGCACCATAGGATTTGCATTCATCTACACCATTGCATCTTGAGTAGAGTTGTGCATGATGTTTGATTGCTGTAAATTTTGTATGTGCCTGGTCGTGAGTAGAAGGACAAGCTCAGGAAGCCATCTACGAAGAACTACAGCACCAAGACTTCGAGACGCTTGAGCAACAAGAGCCACGGGAGCAAGGCAAGTGCCCCTTGACCATATTGATCCCATGTTTTGAAACTGTTTTGTTTGCGAAAACTCGTATGTCTGAGTGAACTTGATGGGAGACCCCTTTTATAGGACTTACTAGTTCTGTTAACCATCATTGTCGTCGGGAAAGTTGATGAGTCGGGTATGGTAGTTTTTCCTTTTTGCTTCGCTTAATCCACGGGATAATGGAAGCTGAATTAAAACATGGTTAGCTACTGCATTCATATGAATAATGATGATGAGAACTTGATGATGTTAATGAGCATGGAATCGGGGGAGGATGTTGCTGAATGAGATGGTGGTTTACTTGCCGTAGATCTAAGGACCGGTTCATGCCAGCACATGCCAGGAAAATAGTGCCACCACAAGGCCAAATATGGGTGCGGCTTAGCTGACTAATTAGGTGTGTTGCTAGCTTGTTATGGACCATGGATGGCATGGGGAATTGGAGTCGAGAGGGACTGCCCTGGGAACTGCATGGCACAAGAGGGGGCCCGTGGGTGGGACAATGGTGATTCGAGCCTACCGGTGAAACCTCAGTGAGTCCATACATCTAGTAGCCCCTTTGTAAAGGCTATTTTGTGATCTCTTGGCCATACACCGACGGTTGTGTGCTGGTATAATGGAGGTTTTGCAGTCGCCGACGGGTGACGAAATCACAAACTTGTGGGTAAAGTGGTGCCACCTCTGCAGAGTGTAAAACAATCATGATAGCCGTGCTTCCGGTCACAAGCACCTGGCCAACTCACAAGATTAGAAGGGAAAACTTGGGATGGATGTTCGGTATGGTTATGGTATGGTCATTGGGATTGGTTTTGGGACTGTTTTAAGTCATCAAAATAAGTTTGGCTTCGGTTATATGAATATGAGATGGTTATGAATGTTCATGAGTATGAGATGAACATGAGATAGGTTAATGGCTGGTTGAGACTTGAGAAATGGTGAATTATGATGGAGAAAATTATGCTGTTTTACTTGGTTATATTCGGATAAATATCACTTAGAAATAGTTTATGTTTTTACCATGTTGTAAAATAAAATTTGCTTGCTTCAATGAGCCTTTTTATTCATACCTTGTTATAAGCTACATGTCATACTTTTCCAGCACTTGCTGAGTACGACATGTACTCACCCTTGCATTATCACATAAACATCAGCAACAGGAGAAGAGTACTTCGAGGACCTTGTGAAGTACTAGGCGTGCGAACTACCGTCAACATGCCTGTAGAGTTGAAGATGGAGCCGCTGCTATTTAGTTATTTCATCTATCGTTTAGAGACTTCCGCTGCAAGAATAAGATAGGCAATCATGAGTGAGACAATTAGTGGATGTAATAAAGTACTTAAACACTATTTATTTGTGGTTATATTCTGAACTCAGTTTGTGGATTACAAGTGTATGTGTGATGAACATCCTGGGCACACATATGCATTAACTTGGTTCTGGTTTCCGGAACCGGGTGTCACAACCTATAACAAAGAGGCCATATAGGATGCCTGCTAATGAATTAGTGGAGCTCAAGAAGAAAATTCAGGAGCAGCTAAGTAAGGGTTTTATACGCCCAAGCTCGTCACCGGAGGGAGCTCCCGTGCTCTTCATGGATAAGAAGGATGAAACCCAAAGGATGTGTGTGGGTTATAGATGTGACGGCCCGGACCTGATCACGGGGCCGTGCCACTCGCCCGGGAGTCGCATTGGGTGGTGTCGTGTGATGCAGCACCCAACAGCACACATAATAAAGTATCATATTACATAAATCAAGCGGAAGCTTACAAAGTGTGAATTTTACAGATACTTCTCAAAATAATCTACAGCGGAAGACTCATACATCTCACGTCTCATATCTATGCTAAGCAACAGAGAAGATGTCCAGCCCGCGGACCCTTCTCACTAGCAACACGATCACAATAGCAGTGGTAGGGGTTGCCATGAGTTCACCACTCGGAGAGTTCCGAGTCTCATCGGACATCCGTATATATCAGCGTAGTGTTATTACCTGCAAAACAACTCATGCAGTATCTGTGAGCATGTGTGACACCCTCATTTCTGGTTTCTGCATGTATTCATGTTTCATGTAGAGAAAACATTTTAAAGGAAGTAGGAACAGAGAGAGAAATTAAAAGGATAGCCAAAAAGAATAAAAACCCAGTTCACAGAGAGCGCCGAAGATAACACCCACGGCCGCTGGCCACGTGGCGTGTTCGGGGCTCATCCCTGCGAAGTGGGGAAAGGTCCGCCGCTAAACTGGCTACGTGGCAGGCTTGGGGCTTATCTCCGCAAAGGGGGAGAGGTCTGACCCTGTGGGACACGTGTTGCCCCGGAGCTAGCCTCTGCGGAAGAAGCAAAGGCAGTTCCACAGGACACATGTCACCACCGGAGCTTATCTCCGGGAAGTCTGTCACTGTTGGACACGTGTCAAACTCGGAGCTCATCTCTGAGAAGAAAGGAAGTCTGGCGCTATTAGGATACGTGGCACACCCGGAGCCATCTCCGTAGAAAGGGAAGGTCCTGCACTAACGCGTGGCGTGCGCGGAGCCACCTCTGAATAGAGAGGAGGTCCCGACCGCCAGGATACGTGGCGCACGCGGAGCTCACCTCCGAAGGAGAGGGAGGTATCGCTCGCTTGACACGCGGCACAACCGGAGCACGTCTCTGCGGAAAGGGGGGAGACCTGGCCTCAGTGGACACGTGGAGCTTCCGGAACTCATCACCACAGAGGTAACGAGTTCTGGAGCGGTTTTTGGATTCTGTACGCGTAGAAATATCGGTACGGAGAAGAAACCGACCTGAATTCCACAATGTTACCGCACTAAATCAACTAAAGATAAGGTGTTAAGATTCAACGACAATCTGAATAGGACTCTTATTTGAAATACAATCAGATTAGGACTCTTCTTCTCCCGATTATAAATAGAACCCAGAACCTTTGGCCGAAACCACGAACTTCTTTTCCACCTCCTGAGTCGACGACTTAGAGCCCTAGCATCAACTCGCCAAGTAAACCCATCGTCGGAGTTTGGTCAAGAGAGATCGCCGGAAGAGAGCCCCAACAATCTGTCTGATACGAGAAGGACCCCGAGACCAAGAAGGACATAAGGTAGGTCTGCAATACCACATTATGACATCATCGCGTTTTCTTTGCATCTGTTCTTCGATTACTTTCAAACAGAAGCTTTTTCGTGAACAGATCACGTGTTGATCGGTCTGATCTAGAGTCAAGATCATCGCCACATCCACATTTGATCCGAACACCCCTGTTCATCATAAAATCCATGCAAGAACACGTACAAACTAAACTGCATCATAGGATTAACATGCATAAGCATCATCACACCTAGTTAAAGTTTGTGCATGATATTGATTGCTGTGAATCTTGTATGTGTGTGATCGTGTATAGAAGGACAAGCTCAGGGAGCTACCTACGACGGACTACAACAACAAGAGTTTGAGCAACAGAAACCGCAAGAACAAGGCAAGTTCCCCTTGACCATATTGATCCTATGTTTTGGGAAACTATTTTGTTTTACGAAAAGGTGTGTGTGCTGAGTCAAACATGATGGGAAACACTTTCATAGGAAGTTTACTAGTTTTGGTTAAACCACCCTTGTCACCAGGGAAGCATATGAGTCGGGTATGGTTTTACTTTTAAGCTTCGTTGAGTCCATGGGATTGGGAAGCGAGATAGATGTGTCTAGCTAACTGCACTCATAATGATATTGAGAAAAGCTGATGTTGTTAATAAACATGGATCGGAGGGAGATCTAGGCAAGTCTGGGTTTATGAATGAGGTAGCATGAGATGGTGGTTACTTGCCATAGATCTAAGGACCGGTTCATGCGAGCACATGCCAGGATAACAGTGCCACCACAAGGCCAAGTATGGGTGTGGCTTAGCTGACTAATTAGGTAAGTTGCTAGATTGCTATGGACTGTGGAAAGCGCGGGGAATGGGAGTCGAGTGAGGACTGCCCTGGGAACTGCATGGCACAAGAGGGGGCCCGTGGGTGGGAGAATTGGAGATTCTAGCCTGCCGGTGAAACCTTAGTGAGTCTATACATCTAGTAGCCCCTTTGTAAAGGCTATTTTGTGATCTCTTGGCCATACACCGACGGTTGTGTACTGGTATAATGGAGGTTCTGCGGTCGCCTGTCACACCCGGTTTCTCTGAAGAACAACCGAGTGAATATCACATGTATGCCAGGATCATTTTCTCATACATGTGATGTCAAATAGTGAAGCATCATTTATTACAAGCCAAATGTTTGAATATAAAATAAGTCTTACATAGCATAATGTCTCGATGGACGGTAATATGTTCATAACATGTAAATAAAACAGCAGCGGAATATAAATCTTGTGGGCTCCGTCACAGGCGTTGCCCGGGGGACTCCGTGAACCTAGAATCCTTCCTCGGGTCCGAAGTCTTGGTCATTGAACACCACTTCATCCCCTTGACCTGAGCAGCAATTTAAACCAATACAAAAGCAAGATTGAGTACCGTTGGTACTCAGCAAGTGTGGGAAAGTTATGTCATGCATGGCTAGAGCAATGAGAGGTTGAACTCATGGTTAAAGCACTACGCAATTAATACCTATCACCTTAGCTTATTAAGCACCTCCATAACTACACAGGTGAATTGGTCCCAATCCCCTAACCCATCATCCATATCAAGTAACCATAATCTCATCTCCAATGTTAAGCTTCCCGCTTAACATCCTCAACTTCCCAATTCATCGGCCTCTAATCATGAATAAGTCCAAGCCGCTCTTGACCGTGAGCACGGCTGTCATGACAGTTTTGACTCTTCAGAGTTTGCACCACTGTACCCACATGTAGTGATTTCATCCCCCGTTGCCGGGTGGACTAAAAGAACCTCCATTATGCCAGTGGCCGTGAACCACGTTCACACTTCCCAGGTGTGTAGCCAGGAGATCACTACGAGGCCTTTACAAAGGGATTTCCGACGAGCGTCGGCCCACTGAGGTTTCACCCCTAACAGCATACAAGAGGCTCCAACCCCGCTACAGTGGCCCCCTCTTGAGCCTTGCGGTTCATATGGTAGTCCAGCTGACACCTATTCCACGCACCATCCAAACACCCATACTACGCCGGAGATACACCTAATTAATTGGCCAAGCTGCCCCATCTCAGCATGTGGTTGGCACGGTAAAGCCAGGTTACATGCTCCATGAACCGGTCCTTAGGATCCAGGCAAGCATTAAACACAAACCCAAGTCTCGTGCACACAACACCAACCAAATCATCCAACTTGCCTCGATCCCTACCTCTACATAACTCATAATATCTCATTCAAGAGTAAGGTAAACAAGTTGATGATCTCTTATCCCACTTATCCCATTCTAAGCATGGCTAAACATAAGTAATGTAAATGAATGACATAATAAAATAAATCCCAACCCAGGCTACAAGGAAGTAAGATAATGAAAATCTAGGGAAACTTCCTAGCTTGGGTATCATATTCCAAATTGACAGTGCAATTAAATTCTAACTACACATCCTAGTATAGGATCAAAGTGGTCAAGGACACTTGCCTTCTTCCTGCTGCTCTGGGAATGGAAATTCTTGATCTTGAAAGGTGAGAACCTGCTCTGGGGCTGGTTCTACTCATGCCAATACACACATAGAAAAAAGAAAACAACATTCCATAAGCCATAGTCCACACTTCCACTCATACAAATCACACATGCATACATATGAAAGTCATACACATATTTAAGTGTTGTGTTTACCCTAAATATGTTGATCCTAAGCATTCATGCACTTTTAAACATATATATTATTTCTAGCTTTAATATTCAGATTCCTAATTGTACACTATATATGAATTTCCAATTTGAACAACTTTTCTACATTGGCTAATACATTTCTTATCCACAAACTTTGCATAAAAGATAACTTCCTACTCCAAATAGGTTTTCAGATTTCCTACAAAATCTAAATTTGAAGTTTTGGAGTTTAGGGACCTTATTTAGCATTTTCTAATTATGCCTGCCTATTCTCCTATATTTTCAGATTTATTTTCTATGCCTAAAAGTGAACCTTAATATTAAAGTAGCAAGGTATATCACCTAAACAGAATATGTTCTGATCTAAAATGTTCAAAAAAATATCCTTGGACTTCCTCTCTGATGAGAATCAATTTAAATTCATTTTTACCCATTTTCAGAATTATTTTCTAGCCTAAAAATGAATTTTTACCAATAATAAAAGTAGACAGCACCTAGTCAGATTTCATTTCAGCCTAAAATCAGTTCTCAACTCATTCTAAATGTTTTCCAAGTGCTAGGAAAATTTACATTTGTATTTGCACATGTGTTTATATTACCTTTTGAATTTAAATTCTACTCATATGTTCAAATTTCTGAATTTAATATCTTATAGGGTCTAAAAGGCAAATCCACCCTACTGCAGGGTTTAATTTACTATTTCCTAAATTTTCAGGGGCCTAATTACACATAACAGAGAGGTTTCCTAATTTTTATTAAGTCCAGGGGCTAAAACTGATTTTTAAATTAATTTACATGAATTTCTGAAGGTCCAGGGGCTAGATCAGAAGTTTCCGGGGCTAGCTCTTGTTTTCCGAGATCCCCACGGGTAGCGCGTAAGATTCCCGGCCTTTATAATGCGGGGCCGACGTGGGCCGTTGGATTTAAAACAGACGGCTGAGATTATAACGTGAAGCGGTACGGGTTAGATCTATTAGGGACCACATGATTTAAAATGGACGGGCCCCAGGGGGCCACGTCGCCCTGGCCGTGCGCGGGCGGGAGGTGGCGATCTCACCGGAGAACTTCGGGTTTTTCTATACTTCCTAAAACTTGGATTTCTTGGCATAGAACGGAAGAGGGGAGGTAGGGGATCTCACCTCGGGGTTTTTCTTAAGCTCGGAGGCCCTAGAAGGCGGTCGGCGACGAGGTCCGAGGGGAAAACGCGGCGGTGCTCACCGGAGCTGTGTCTAGAGCGCAAAACATCGGGTTTCCTTCACCTGCAAGACTCCCCGGCGACGGTGGAACATGACAAGCCCGTTAGAACAGGAAATCCGAACGAGGATCGAAGCAAAACGGCGGTGGAAGCTTCGGTTCTCACCGGGAAGTAAAATGGCCGATCGGGGAGGAAAAAGGGGCGGATTTCGGCGTTTAAATGGGCGAGGGAGGGCGGCGGGGTCGGTTGAGATAGTGCCGCATGCATGGGCTGGAGATCACGGCTCTAGGTGCGCCGAATCCGGAGAGGGCGGGTGCGATCGGGCGCGGGAGCTCGGAAGAAAACCGGGTGGCGGTTGGAGACGAAGGTGCTGGCAGGTGGGTCCCGCGCGGTAGAGAGAGGGGGAGGGGGGAAGCGGGCGCGAGTTTTGGGCCGGCTGAGGTGGGTTTCGGCCCACTGGCCATTTTTCTTTTTCTTTTTCCTTTTCCTTTTCTGTTTTTATTTAAATTTGGATTCCAGTTTGAATTTGAATTGCTTCACCACATGCATTACGTCCAAAAATTTTAAATTCCCCTCTTTAGCAGGTTTTGGGGTGTTACAACTCTACCCCCCTTAAAAGAAATCTCGTCCTCGAGATTGGTGACTCTAGGAAAACAAATCTGGAAACTGTGCCTTAAGCTCGTCTTCTTGCTCCCATGTGGCTTTTGCTTCCGAGTGATGCTTCCACTGCACCTTGCACATTTGGATTCTTTTATTTCTTGTGAGGCGTCCCATTGTCTCCAAAATCTTGACCGGTTGCTCGGCATAAGAAAGATCCTCTCGTACGTCCACCTCATTCATGGGTAACATCTCTTCGGGTGTTCTTAAACATTTCTTGAGTTGTGACACATGGAATACATCGTGCACATCTGATAGGCGAGCCGGTAGTTCTAGTTGATATGCCACTTCGCCTTTCCTCTCCAGAATCTGGAACGGTCCGATGTATCGCGGTGATAATTTCCCTTTCATCTTGAACCGACAAAGTCCTCGGATAGGGGACACCTTGAGATAAACATAGTCCCCCACGTTGAAAATAAGCTCTCTTCTCCGTACATCGGCATAACTCTTTTGTCGGGTCTGGGCTATCCTCAAGTTGTTGCGAATTTCCCTCCCTTTCGCCTCGGCTTCTTGTAGTACCTCGGGCCCAAACACTTTACATTCCCCCGTTTGGTTCCAAAATAGTGGAGTCCTGCACTTCCTCCCATACAACGCCTCAAATGGTGACATCTTCATACTAGCCTGATAACTGTTGTTGTAGGAGAACTCCGCATACGGTAAGGTCTTATCCCAACTCCTATTGTTCTTGAGTGCAGACGCTCTCAGCATATCCTCAAGGATTTGATTGGTTCTTTCCGTCTGCCCATCAGTCTGGGGTGATAGGCAGAACTAAAGTTCAGATGAGTTCCCATGGTTTCATTTAACTTCTGCCAGAACCTTGAGGTGAACTGTGTCCCTCGATCTGACACTATCTTCTTTGGCACTCCATGAAAACATATGATTCTTGACATGTACAATTCTGCCAATTTGGGTCCACTGTAGCTTTCTTTCACGGGGATGAAATGAGCTACCTTAGTTAGCCTGTCGATGATGACCCATATCGAATCATATCCCGATTGGGTCCTGGGTAGTCCCACTATGAAATCCATACTGATTTCTTCCCATTTCCATTCAGACACTTTGATTGGTTGCAATAGTCCCGCGGGTCATTGATGTTCTGCTTTCACCAACTGACATGTGTCACATAGGGCAACATGTTCCGCTTCATCCCGCTTCATGCCATACCACCAATATCTGCCCTTGAGGTCATGATACATCTTCGTACTCCCAGGATAAATGGAATCATCGGAATCATGAGCCTCCTTCAAAATCAATTCACGGATCTCCTTCACCTCAAGCACACAGATTCTTTTCCCATGCCACACCGTACCTGGTTCATCCTCTCTGAACCCAGTGGCTTTATTTTCTTTGATGAGTTCTCTAATTTCTTGTATCTTCTCGTCATTTTTCTGACCATTGCGTATGTCTTGTTCTAATGTGGAGTCCACTTCCATGGCGATGGCATCACCACTATTCACCAGACATAGATTGAGTTTTGCAATCTCTTCCTTCAATTCTGTAGGCATGTCCTTTAAGCTCAACATATTGACCTGCACCTTCCGGCTTAAAGCATCAGCCACGACGTTCGCTTTCCCAGGATGATAGTTGATGCCCACATCAAAGTCGTTGATTAGCTCTAACCATCTCCTTTGTCTGAGGTTGAGATCTGGCTGTGTGAAAATGTACTTTAAGCTCTTATGATCCGTATATATCTCTGTCCTCTTTCCCATCAAGTAATGCCGCAAAATCTTCAATGAGTGTACCACTGCGGCTAGCTCTAGGTCATGCGTAGGATAGTTCTTCTCGTGTTTTCGGAGCTGCCGGGATGCATAAGCAACGACATGCCCCTCTTGCATGAGAACACATCCCAACCCGTGTCCAGATGCATCGGAGTACACCGAAAAATTCTCCTGCATATCTGGCATAACTAGCACTGGGGCTGTTGTCAATCTTTTCTTCAGTTCTTGAAAACTCGTCTCACACTCCGGTGTCCATGTGAACGTGATTCCCTTCTCTAAAAATTTGGTGAGGGGTCTCGAGATCTTGGAGAAATTCTCAATGAACCGTCGATAATACTCAGCCAATCCTAAGAAGCTTCGAATTTCCCTAACATTTTCAGGGGTCTTCCACTTCTGCACATCCTCGATCTTGGCGGGATCTACGGAGATTCCTCCCTCCGAGATTATATGTCCTAAGAAGGGAACTCTCTTTAGCCAAAACTCACACTTGCTCAACTTGGCATATAGTTGGTGTTCTCTCAGCTTTTGCAACACCAATCTTAAATGTCCCTCATGTTCTTCTTCATCTTTGGAGAAGACGAGAATGTCATCAATGAAAACCACCACAAATTTGTCCAGATATTCCATGAATACCTTGTTCATGAGATACATGAAATATGCCGGGGCATTATTTAGCCCGAACGGCATGACGGTGTATTCATACAGCCCGTACCGAGATACGAAAGCTGTCTTCGGAATGTCGGTTTGCCTTATCTTCAGTTGGTGGTATCCCAACCTGAGATCAATTTTTGAGAACACACAAGCTCCCCTCAACTGATCAAATAAGTCTTCGATGCGGGGTAATGGGTACTTGTTCTTGATGGTTACTTCGTTCAACGCATGGTAGTCTATGCATAACCTTTGGTATCTGTCCTTCCTGGGCACAAATATCAATGGAGCTCCCCATGGTGAGGAACTTGGACGAATATACCCCTTCTCTGTCAATTCTCTTATATGTTCCTTGAGCTCTTCCAGCTGTTTGGAGTCCATCCGATAAGGCCTCTTGTATATTGGGGCTGTTCTAGGTACTAGTTCAATCGTGAATTCTACTTCACGATCGGGAGGCATACCTGGCAACTCCTCCGGAAAAACGTTTGGATATTCCCTGATAATCCTTATCTCTTCCACTTCCACCTCAACTTGAATGAGTTTAATGTCCCTCTTAGGCTATTGCACGGCTATGAACTTCACTTTTGTGCCACTAGTATGAGTTAGTTCCACCGTTCTTGTCGAACAATGGATGATGCCTTTATGTTTGGTCAACCAATCCATACCCAAAATAATATCTATCCCTTGTGAGTCTATCACTATGAGGTTTGCAGTAAATACTATCCCATTAATGTCTAGATTCACCTTGGGACACACTTGTCTTGTCCTTATTTCTCCCCCTGGAGAGTTCACTGCTAACATATGGTTCATTTGTGTTGTTGCTAGATCATGCTTCTTAACAAACCCTTGAGTAATGAACGAGTGGGTAGCACCAGAATCGAACAATAGGGTTGCAATGTGTAAATTTGCAGGAAACTTACCAATTACCATGTCAGGTGCCTCTTGCGCTTCCTCCATGGTCACGTGGTTCACCCGTCCTCGCATCACATTCTGCTGCTGTGGCTGCATGCGCTTCTTCTTTGGGCACTTATGAGCGTAGTTCCCCACTTCACCACAGTTGAAGCATTGTACCCAAACTTTAGGTGCCTGGCCTTTATTATCTTGGGATTGGTTCTGTGGCCCTTGTCCCGCTGGTCAAGGTTGATAAGTGGGGCGTGGCTGCTCCACAAACTGACGCTGCGGCTGTACTGGTGTTGATGGAGGCCTGAAGTTCGGGTTGTACCCTCTCGGTGTCGGGTAGGGTACCACAGCATGGCTCGTCTGCCCTGCAGGTTACTGCATCAGACGTGGACGTGTGTTGCTGCCTGATGCTTGGTGTGACCATCCTATCTTCCTCTTGTTTTCATTCTCCAAGGCCTTCAGCTTCCTCTCCACGACAAACGCTCTGTCTACCATCTTTTGGAAACTTTCATATTCGTTAGAGAACATTGCACATTGCATTTCCATGGTAAGTCCTTCCACAAAACAGTCCTGTTTTTGCTCATCAGTTTCGATGTCCCGTGGTGCATAACGGGATAGTTGGGTGAACTTAGTGAGGTATTCCCTCACAGTCATGTTGCCTTGCTGCAGTCCCAAGAACTCCTTTCTCTTGTTTTTGAGTTCACCCCTTGGTATGTAGTGGTTGCGGAAACTGCGCTTGAACTCTTCCCAAGTGATGTTCTCGGGGTCATGATGGCTGCCACGTAAGCGGTCCACCAATCAGCAGCAGGTCCATGCAATTGGTGATAGGCAAACAGCACCGTCTCATACCCTTGGCATTGTATGATCCTCATCTTGCTCTCAATGGCCTTTAGCCAATCATCTGCCTCCAGGGGTTCAACAGCACTTGCAAACTTCGGGGGTTGAGTTCCCAGGAACTCACTCAACCTTGGTTGACGTGGTGCAGCTTGTGGGGGTGGAGCTTGGTGCAAGTTGGCCACCACTTGAGTTAGACTCTAGATGAGCTGATTCTGATTTTCGATCATCTGGTAGATAGGATCAGCTCCTTCACGGCGACCACCCCTGTCTTGTCCTCCAGAAAGGTGAGGATTGCCGGCCTCATCGTTGTTGTTGTTGGGGTTGGCACCATGACCTTTTCCTCTTCCAGACATCTATCATGATCAACCAAATGTTAACTTAAAGCATTACATATTAACTTCCCTAATTGTTTGTTTAAACTTAAACTTTTGAGGCCTTAATATTTAGACAATTTCTGAAGATTTCACATAGATCTTTAGGGCGTCACGTCTCACGCGAAAATAAATGCACTATTGATTCATAGGGGTTCACACACCAAAGCAAAGCAACCTAAAGATGAGGTTGTGGACAAATGCCCATGGCTTCCACAACTCACGTCACAGACCAAACATTAACACACAAATAAATAGGGTACTGACTCGACTACTCGATAACCTACTGAAATAAGGGAAATGACTCTAAACAACTCGTATCACTGAGCTGGATCGTCGGGGTCTTCCTCATTATGGTGGCTACCCTCTGATTCCGCTTTAGGTGGGGAAGCTGCTGGTGGAGAAGTGCGGCGACGCTTGCTCGCCCGGTGGTCTGGGGAGTCAGGAGTCCACGTGTCATTCACGGTGACACACTGTTCATTCCCATCTCCTCTTTCTCTCGCCCTCAAGCTGGCGCGAAGCAATGCCTCAGTCTTCTTCAGGGTGTCACGAACATCTTGAAGGTCCTGCTGGCACTCTTGCAGTCGAGTGCTGAGCATAGCTGCATCCTCCAGGCACAGGTCCATGTGCTTGTGGGAAGTCCCCTGCTGCACTGGTGGGTACTTGTACTCCTCGGTGCCACTCTCACGCTGAAGGACATACATGTACTCAGTCCGGTCCAGGTGGCGACGGTTGATGTAACTCTGGCAGCTGATGGCCTCCCAGGTGACATCCTTCTCGGCATCGGCCTGAGTCGCCCGACAAGCTGGAGAGCGGTGGATCTTGAGCAGCTGATTTTCATGGATAATCCTCATCTCTGAGCTCCATTCTTCCCGCTTCTCACGGATGGTCCTGGTGGAGCTGTAGTGTATGATCAGCTTGCCAACATTGCCGGTGGCGTGGAGAATACGCCGAAGACGGTGCAACAAGCCTCCTACTGCCAACCCGTAGGAGTGGTACGTCACCGGACGGTTCTCCTCTCTCAAGGCAAGGGCAGCTACAGGAACTCTCCCTCCGGTGGACTTGCGGGCGGTGCGGATCATACGAACCATCTAAAACATAAAGCATTTAAAATTAAGTTAGATAAGAATTAAATAAAGATTGTATTTTCAATAAAAGTTGGGACAAGGTGAATAAAGTGACCCCATTAAATAACACTTTCAACCCACATCTTTGTAAATAGTTTTTAAGAAAATAGGGTCCTTAAATACGTCCATTTCTACCTAGGTCCACGTTCCTACGGGCAACCTTGGCTTAGATACCACTTCTGTCACACCCGGTTTCTCTGAAGAACAACCGAGTGAATATCACATGTATGCCAGGATCATTTTCTCATACATGTGATGACAAATAGTGAAGCATCGTTTATTACAAGCCAAATGTTCGAATATAAAATAAGTCTTCCATAGCATAATGTCTCGATGGATGTAATATGTTCATAACATGTAAATAAAACAGCAGCGGAATATAAATCTTGTGGGCTCCGTCACAGGCGTTGCCCGGGGGACTCCGTGAACCTAGAATCCTTTCTCGGATCCGAAGTCTTGGTCATTGAACACCACTTCATCCCCTTGACCTGAGAAGCAATTTAAACCAACAGAAAAGCAATCTTGAGTACCATTGGTACTCAGCAAGTGTGGGAAAGTTATGTCATGCATGGCTAGAGCAAGGAGAGGTTGAACTCATGGTTAAAGCACTACGCAATTAATACCTATCACCTTAGCTTATTAAGCACCTACATAACTACACAGGTGAAATGGTCCCAATCCCCTAACCCATCATCCATATCAAGTAACCATAATCTCATCTCCAATGTTAAGCTTCCCGCTTAACATCCTCAACTTCCCAATTCGTCATCCTCTAATCATGAATAAGTCCAAGCCGCTCTTGACTATGAGCACGGCTGTCATGACAGTTTTGACTCTGCAGAGTTTGCACCACTGTACCCACATGTAGTGATTTCATCCCTCGTTGCCGTGTGGACTAAAAGAACCTCCATTATGCCAGTGGCCGCGAACCACGTTCACACTTCCCAGGTGTGTAGCCAGGAGATCACTACGAGGCCTTTACAAAGGGATTTCCGACGAGCGTGGGCCCACTGAGGTTTCACCCCTATCAGCATACAAGAGGCTCCAACCCCGCTACAGTGGCCCCCTCTTGAGCCTTGCGGTTCATATGGTAGTCCAGCTGACACCTATTCCCCGCACCATCCAAACACCCATACTACGCCGGAGATACACCTAATTAATTGGCCAAGCTGCCCCATCTCAGCATGTGGTTGGCACGGTAAAGCCAGGTTACATGCTCCATGAACCGGTCCTTAGGATCCAGGCAAGCACTAAACACAAACTCGAGTCTCGTGCACACAGCACCAACCAAATCATCCAACTTGCCTTGATCCCTACTTCTACATAACTCATATTATCTCATTCAAGAGTAAGGTAAACAAGTTGATGATCTCTTATCCCACTTATCCCATTCTAAGCATGGCTAAGCATAAGTAATGTGAATGAATGACATAATAAAATAAATCCCAACCCAGGCTACAAGGAAGTAAGATAATGAAAATCTAGGGAAACTTCCTAGCTTGGGTATCATATTCCAAATTGACAGTGCAATTAAATTCTAACTACACATCCTAGTACAGGATCAAAGTGGTCAGGGACACTTGCCTTCTTCCTGCTGCTCTCGGAATAGAAAGTCTTGATCTTGAAAGATGAGAACCTGCTCTGGGGCTGGTTCTACTCATGCCAATACACACATAGCAAAAGAAAACAACATTCCATAAGCCATAGTCCACACTTCCACTCATACAAATCACACATGCATACATATGAAAGTCATACACATATTTAAGTGTTGTGTTTACCCTAAATATGTTGATCCTAAGCATTCATGCACTTTTAAACATACATATTATTTCTAGCTTTAATATTCAGATTCCTAATTGTACACTAATATGAATTTCCAATTTGAACAACTTTTCTACATTGGGTAATACATTTCTTATCCACAAACTTTGCATAAAAGATAACTTCCTACTCCAAATAGGTTTTCAGATTTCCTACAAATCTAAATTTGAAGTTTTGGAGTTTAGGGACCTTATTTAGCATTTTCTAATTATGCATGCCTATTCTCCTATATTTTCAGATTTATTTTCTATGCCTAAAAGTGAACCTTAATATTAAAGTAGCAAGGTATATCACCTAAACAGAATATGTTCTGATCTAAAATGTTCAAAAAAATATCCTTGGACTTCCTCTCTGATGAGAATCAATTTAAATTCATTTTTACCCATTTTCAGAATTATTTTCTAGCCTAAAAATGAATTTTTACCAATAATAAAAGTAGACAGCACCTAGTCAGATTTCATTTCAGCCTAAAATCAGTTCTCAACTCATTCTAAATGTTTTCCAAGTGCTAGGAAAATTTACATTTGTATTTGCACATGTGTTTATATTACCTTTTGAATTTAAATTCTACTCATATGTTCAAATTTCTGAATTTAATACTTATAGGGTCCAAAAGGCAAATCCACCCTACTGCAGGGTTAGTTTACTATTTCCTAAATTTTCAGGGGCCTAATTACACATAACAGAGAGGTTTTCCTAATTTTTATTAAGTCCAGGGGCTAAAACTAATTTTTAAATTAATTTACATGAATTTCTGAAGGTCAAGGGGCTAGATCAGAAGTTTCCGGGGCTATCTCGTGTTTTCCGAGATCCCCAGGGGGTAGCACGTAAGATTCCCGGCCTTTATAATGTGGGGCCGATGTGGGCCGTTGGATTTAAAACAGACGGCTGAGATTATATCGCGAAGCGGTACATGTTAGATCTATTAGGGACTGCACGATTTAAAATGGACGGGCCCCAGGGTGCCACGTCGCCCTGGCCGTGTGCGGGCGGCGCTGCCCGGCGCCGCGTGGCGGCGGCGGTGATCTCGCCAGAGAACTTCGGGTTTTCGTCTATACTTCCTAAAACATGGAT
The DNA here is from genome assembly GCA_030760725.1 of Neostapfia colusana. Lineage (NCBI taxonomy): Eukaryota > Viridiplantae > Streptophyta > Magnoliopsida > Poales > Poaceae > Neostapfia > Neostapfia colusana. The sequence goes on from JASWHV010000016.1 coordinate 65,946,019, forward strand.
TTCTTGGCATAGAACGGAAGAGGGGAGGTAGGGGATCTCACCTCGGTGTTTTTCTTGAGCTTGGAGGCCCTGGAAGGCGGTCGGCGACGAGGTCCGAGGGGAAAACGCGGCGGTGCTCACCGGAGCTGTGTCTAGAGCGCAAAACACTGGGTTTCCTTCACCTGCAAGACTCCCCGGCGGCGGTGGAACATGACAAGCCCGTTAGATCAGGAAATCCAAACGAGGATCGAAGGAAAACAGAGGTGGAAGCTTCGGTTCTCGCCGGGAAGAAAAATGGCCGACCGGGGAGGAAAAAGGGGCAGATTTCGGCATTTAAATGGGCGAGGGAGGGCAGCAGGGCCGGTTGAGATAGTGCCGCACGCATGGGCTGGAGATCGCGGCTCTGGGTGCGCCGAATCCGGAGAGGGCGGGTGCGATCGGGCGCGGGAGCTCGGAAGAAAACCGGGTGGCGGTTGGAGACGAAGGTGCTGACAGGTGGGTCCCGCACGGCAGAGAGAGGGGAGGGGGGAAGCGGGCGTGCGTTTTGGGCCGGCTGAGGTGGGTTTCTTCCTACTGGTCGTTTTTCTTTTTCTTTTTCCTTTTCCTTTTCTATTTTGATTTAAATTTGAATTCCTGTTTGAATTTGAATTGCTTCACCACATGCATTACGTCCAAAAATTTTAAATTCCCCTCTTTAGGAGGTTTTGGGGTGTTGCATCGCCGATGGGTGACGAAATCACAAACTTGTGGGTAAAGAGGTGCAAACTCTGCAGAGTCTAAAACTGTCATGATAGCCGAGCTTACGGTCACGAGTGCTTGGCCAACTTCCATGATTAGTTGGGATGGTTATTGGTTATGGTCATTGGTTATGGTTTTGATTATGGTTTTTGGTTCGGTTTTCGGGACTGTTGAGTCCGGGTGATAAGATGGGTTGCATGACTGTTGAGTCATGGCAACGAAATTGGTCTCGGTGTGAGACAAAATTGTTTATGAGATGAAATGGTAGCGAATATGAGATGGTATTCGTGAGATGGTAGCGAATACGAGAGGGTATTCATGAGCAAGAATGAAGTTGATTAATGTTCGGATGGAACATGGAAAGTGATGCAGGTATGTTGGTAATTTAATGTATGTTGGGATTACATTCACCTAAAGTTAAGTTGCTATTTTATCGTGGTTTTATAAACTTTGCTTTCTGCAATGAGCTTTTTATACCCACCTTGTTGTGAGCTACATATCATATTTTTCCGCACTTGCTGAGTACATCATTGTACTCAAACTTGCATTATTATTTCATCATCAGCAACAGGAGAAGATTACTATGAAGATCAAGTGGAGCATTAGGCATGTAATCTGTCCTCAACCTTGCCTGTGGGGATGGAGTAGAGATGGAGGCATTGCTGCCGTACTAGTTAGAAGACTTCCGCTGCATAGAAATAAGACTTCCTCTGTGAGCATGAGTCCTTGACTCATGAGACATTGTAATAAACTTTGTTATTCGTGGATATATATATATATATATTTTGAATTCAGTTTGTGGAACATATGTGTATGTGTGATAAACATCCTGGGCACACATATGCATCAGTTCTCGGTTCCGTGGTTTTCCACAGAATTGAGAGCATCACAGATTGGTATCAGAGCCACGGGTTGACAGTAGGTTACACGCCTAGATAGAAATCACAGAATGGTAATAGGAGCCACGGTTGACTGCAGGTTGCACGATAGGTCACAGATGCATAGATTGGCCTTGAAACTACCTTGACATAGGATGCCAGCCTAGGAAGACCCTAGTTGGATCACAGATGGGCAACACCCTAAGCTATATAGGACCCCCATTGAGCAAACCTTGAATAGGAGTTGTGTGAGCCTTGTGATGATTGTTGTGATTACGTGCTTAGTGTGAGTTGTGGGACGTCTCAAAGCGTTATCCATATCCACACATAGTTGGGAGGTGTGAGATGCTTCAGCACTTATTCACATCCTCATATGGGCTAATATATATAGTCTATACACCTTGATGCATATAGTTAGGGGGATCTATCTAACCTTCTAACCTTCGTTCTATCTAACTCACTCTCACAGATGGTGAGGGGAAACGCCAGCCGCCAAGGAAGGGACGCCCGTGGTAACCAGGAGGATGACCACGATGAAGTTCCCGTTGACCCCGGAGCTGGTGGAAACAACCTGGAACGGTTGATGGCCATGCAAAACCAGCTCATGCAAACCATGATCCAGACCTTGGGTCAGCTGCAGGCCAACAACAATAACCCCGTTCCGGCACCGCCGCCAACACCGCCGGCTCACAACAGACTGGGAGAGCTCATGAGGACTCGACCACCCACCTTTGCTCAAGCTAGTGATCCCATGGAGACCGATGATTGGTTGAAATCCATCGAGAAGAAGCATGCCATTGTCCTGTGCAATGATCGAGAGAAGGTTCTCTTTGCGTCGCACCAACTCATGGGAGCTGCCGCTGACTGGTGGGATGCCCTATGCAATGCTCATGTCGACTAGGAGATGATCACTTGGACCGAGTTCAAGGAAAGTTTCCACTCTCATTACATCCCTGCTGGTGTAATGATGCTCAAGAGATAGGAGTTGGAAGGTCTCCGCCAAGGACAGAAAAGTGTGAATGAGTATCTCAACAAGTTCACGCAACTGTCCCAGTACGCCCCCGAAGATGTCAACTCGGACCAACAGAAGCAGTACCTGTTCATGAGAGGGTTGAACAATGAGATCCAGGTTCAGCTCCTCAACAATGACTACGTGAGCTTCCAGAAGCTGGTTGACAAGGCTATAGTGGTCGAAAGCAAGATCCGAGAGATCGAGCGAGAGAGCAAGAGGAAGATGCAATACCAGCCCGAAGGGAGCAACGTATGACCTTGGTACATGCCCCCAGCCGCACCACAGTATGGATCGACCACTCTTGCATACCGCCCTAATCAGCCACCACAGCAACGACCCGTTGCACAAGCACCTCGGGTGCCCTTGCCTCCTGCGCCCCGTCCCAACATGGGCGCCCCTGCTCAAAACCCCCGTCCCAATGTACCTGCTGCCGTGGGCAATAGGGCATGCTTTGCATGCGGGGAACCAGGACACTTTGCGAACCAGTGCCCGAGGAGAGGTCCTGGACAGCAAGGCAGTGTGCCCAAGCAGAACCCACGACCAAACGGAGGGGACAATCAAGGAAACCATGGACAACAGTACTATGCTCGCGGCAACGTGAACCATGTCTCTGCTGAGGAAGCACAACAGGCTGAGGACGTCGTAATTGGTATGTTCCTTGCCAATTCCAACCCAGCCACCATTTTATTTGATTCTGGAGCATCACATCCCTTCATATCATCCAAGTATGTTGCCAAGCACAATCTACCTATATCACACTTAAAATGTGCTATGTTAGTTAATTCTCCCGGTGGAGAAATGAGGACTAATATAGTATGTCCGAAAGTAAGCCTTAAAATAAGGGGGGTAGACTTCCTTGCCAACCTCATTGTCTTGGATTCCCAAGGGCTTGACATAATACTCAGGATGGATTGGTTAAGCAAGCATAACGGAGTAATCCAATGTGTTGAAAAGAGCGTGCAGTTGACAAACGAGCACGGTATTCGTGTCGAGTTTGAGTCAGCCCAACAAATGACCAAGAAGGCGATTCTGAACCACGTCGAAGGAACAACGTTGGACAGCGTTCCAGTGGTCTGAGAATTTTCGGACTTGTTTCCGGAAGAGCTTCCAGGTATGCCACCTGATCGGGACATTGAGTTTGCCATTGATTTGGTACCTGGAACTGCACCCATAGCAAAGAGGCCCTATAGGATGTCCGTCAATGAACTGGTAGAACTCAAGAAGCAAATTCAGGAGCAGTTCGAGAAGGGTTTTATACATCCAAGCTCGTCACCATGGGGAGCTCCCGTGCTCTTCGTAGACAAGAAGGATGGAACCCAAAGGATGTGCGTGGACTATAGGTCTCTCAACGAGGTAACAATCAAGAATAAATACCCTCTGCCCCGTATAGAAGACCTATTCGACCAAATGAAAGGAGCCCGAGTGTTCTCCAAGATTGATCTTCGGTCGAGATACTTCCAGCTGAAGATTAAGCCCTCCGATATACCCAAGACTGCCTTTCGAACACGGTATGGTTCGTATGAGTATACCGTCATGTCTTTTGGGTTAACAAATGCACCCGCATACTTCATGTACCTTATGAACAAGGTTTTTATGGAGTACTTGGATAAGTTTGTCGTGGTCTTCATCGATGACATTATGGTGTATTCAAAAAGTGAGGAGGAGCATGAAGAACATTTGAAATTGACCTTGCAGAAAATGCACGAGCATCAATTGTATGCCAAGCTTAACAAGTGTCAATTTTGGCTAAAGGAGATATCGTTCCTTGGCCACATTATCTCCAAGGAAGGAATATCGGTTGATCCCAGAAAAGTGGGAGATGTTCTGAAGTGGGACCAACCGCAAAACGTGAGGGATATTCAGAGTTTTCTTGGGATGGCTGGATACTACCGACGCTTCTTTAAGGACTTCTCTAAGATAGCAAAACCTATGACGGAGTTGCTAACGAAGGGAAAAGCCTTCCAATGGACACCAGCATGCCAAGGAAGTTTTGAGGAACTCAAGAAAAGGCTAACCACAGCACCGGTTTTGGTATTGCTGGACGTGAGCAAGAGCTTCGACATATATTGTGACGCATCCATACAAGGGCTCGGATGTGTGCTCATGCAAGAAGGACAAGTGGTAGCCTATGCCTCACGACAATTAAAGAAGCACAAACTTAATTATCCTACACACGACTTGGAGTTAGCAGCAGTAGTGCATACATTGAAGATTTGGAGACATTATATCCTTGGTCATCGATGTGAGATCTATACAGATCATAAAAGCCTCAAGTACATATTCACACAAACGGACTTAAATTTGAGGCAACTTCGATGGTTGGAGCTCATCAAGGATTATGATGTTGGAATCAACTATCACCCCGGAAAGGCCAATGTAGTAGCTGATGCATTGAGCCGGAAAGGAGCATGTCACCAACTCACGGTTCGGGAGCTACCACTCGAACTACGCAAAGAGTTCAAGCGATTACACCTCGGATTCTTGAACAACATGGAGGTGATGGAACTCCACTCTTCATTAGAGCAAGAGATAAGAGATGGCCAAGCAATGGATGAGGAGATCAAGGAGATCAAGGAAAGGATCCGACAAGGAATAGAGAAAGACTTAAAGGAAGATGAGAAGGGTACGCTTTGGTTAGGAAAAAGGATTTGTGTGCCTAACATGAAGCACATCCGCGACATGATATTAAAAGAGGCACATGATTCACCCTATTCCATACATCCCAGAAGCACCAAGATGTACAAGGACTTGAAGACTTGTTATTGGTGGGGTGGTATGAAAAGGGACATAGCCGAATACGTTGCCATATGCGACACATGCCAACGGGTGAAGGCCAAACATCAAAAACCCGCTGGATTGTTGCAACCCTTGAAGGTACCCGAGTGGAAGTGGGAGGACATCAGTATGGATTTCATCGTCGGATTGCCACGTACTCAATCGGGTTATGACTCCATCCGGGTTATTGTGGACCGATTGACGAAAACAGCCCATTTTCTCCCTGTAAGGGCCAAGTACAACGTTGCCCAATTAGCTGAGTTGTAAATGGAGCAGATTGTGTGCCGTCATGGAGTCTCGAGGAGGATAGTCTCAGATCGAGGTTCTCAGTTTACCCCTAGATTCTGGAGGAAGCTGCAGAAAGCTATGGGTACTCGACTGGATTTTAGCTCTGCCTATCACCCCCAAACGGATGGACAAACCGAAAGGACAAACCAAATTTTAGAGGACATGTTGAGAGCTTGCGCCTTGAAACGTGGGCGTAGTTGGGATAGGAGTTTACCGTACGCCAAATTCTCCTATAACAACAGCTATCAAGCTAGCTTGAAGATGTCGCCTTTGGAAGCATTGTATGGTAGACAGTGTAGAACACCGCTATTTTGGAACGAAACCGGAGAGAACCAAGTGTTTGGACCAGAAGTGCTACAAGAAGCTGAAAAGCACGTTCAAATGATACGGGAGAACTTAAAGGCTGCTCAGTCACGACAGAAAGTCTATGCGGACAATAGGCGAAGGAAGTGGACTTTCGAAGTAGGAGACTTCGTATACCTTAAGGTATCGCCTATCCGTGGCCAACAATGTTTCAACTTCAAAGGCAAGCTAGCACCTCGCTACATCGGACCGTTTAAGATTTTGGACAAGCGGGGAGAAGTAGCCTATCAACTAGAGCTCCCAACATATCTCTCCGACATACATGACGTGTTTCATGTATCCCAGCTCAAGAAATGCTTGAGAGTACCGGAGGAGCAAGTACCAATGGGAGAACTTGAACTTCAAGAGGACTTGACTTATGCGGAGCACCCCGTCCGGATTTTGGACGTAAAGGAAAGGGTCACGAGGAACAAAGTGATCCGATGGTGCAAGGTACAATGGAGCCATCACACGGAAGCTGAAGCCACATGGGAGCGTGAAGAAGGTATCAAGGCAGAATTCCCTCATCTATTCTCTACCAACGAATCTCGAGGGCGAGATTCAATTTAAGGTGGGTAGATTTGTGACACCCTCATTTCTGGTTTCTGCATGTATTCATGTTTCATGTAGAGAAAACATTTTAAAGGAAGTAGGAACAGAGAGAAATTAAAAGAATAGCCACAAAGAATAAGAACCCAGTTCACAGAGAGCGCCGAAGATAACTCCCACGGCCGCTGGCCACGTGGCGTGTTCGGGGCTCATCCCTGCGAAGTGGGGAAAGGTACGCCGCTAAACTGGCTACGTGGCAGGCTCGGGGCTTATCTCCGCAAAGGGGGAGAGGTCCGACCCTATGGGACACGTGTTGCCCCGGAGCTAGCCTCTGCGGAAGAAGCAATGGCAGTTCCGCAGGACATGTGTCACCACCGGAGCTTATCTCCGGGAAGTCTGTCACTGTTGGACATGTGTCAACCTCGGAGCTCGTCTCTGAGAAGAAAGGAAGTCTAGCGTTTTTTGGATACGTGGCACACTCGGAGCCATCTTCGGAGAAAGGGAAGGTCCGGCACTAACGCGTGGCGTGCGCGGAGCCACCTCCGAATAGAGAGGAGGTCCCGACCGCCAGGATATGTGGCGCACGCGGAGCTCACCTCCGAAGGAGAGGGAGGTCTCGCTCGCTTGACACGCGGCACAACCGGAGCACGTCTCAGCGGAAAGGGGGAGACCAGGTCCCAATGGACACGTGGAGCTTCCGGAGCTCATCACCGCGGAGGTAACAAGTTCTAGAGCGGTTTTTGGATTCTGTACGCATAGAAATATTGGTACGGAGAAGAAACCGACCTGAATTCCACAATGTTACCGCACCAAATCAACTAAAGATAAGTTGTTAAGATTCAACTACAATCTGAATAGGACTCTTATTTAAAATACAATCAGATTAGTACTCTTCTTCTCCCGATTATAAATAGAACCTAGAACCTTTGGCCGAAACCACAAACTTCTTTTCCACCTCCTGATCCGACGACTTAGAGCCCTAGCCTCAACTCACCGAGTAAACCCATGGCCGGAGTTTGGTCAAGAGAGATCGCCGAAAGAGAACCCCAACAATCTGTCTGATAGGAGAAGGACCCCGAGACCAAGAAGAACATAAGGTAGGTCTCCAATACCACCTTACGACATCATCGCGTTTTCATTGCATCTGTTCTTCAATTCCTTTCGAACAGAAGCTTTTTCGTGAACAGATCACGTGTTGATCGGTCTGATCTAGAGTCAAGATCATCGCCACGTCCACATTTGATCCGAACACCCCTGTTTATCATAAAATCCATGCAAACCATGCAAGAACATGTACAAACTAAACTGCATCATAAGATTAACATGCATAAGCATCATCACATCTAGTTAAAGTTTGTGCATGATATTCATTGCTGTGAATCTTGTATGTGCGTGATCGTGTATAGAAGGACAAGCTCAGGGAGCTACCTACGACGGACTACAACAACAAGAGTTTGAGCAACAGAAACTGCTAGAACAAGGCAAGTGCCCCTTGACCATATTGATCCTATGTTTTGGGAAACTATTTTGTTTTACGAAAAGGTGTGTGTGCTGAGTCAAACATGATGGGAAACCCTTTCATAGGAAGTTTACTAGTTTTGGTTAAACCACCCTTGTCGCCAGGGAAGCATATGAGTCGGGTATGGTTTTACTTTTAAGCTTCGCTAAGTCCATGGGATTGGGAAGCGAGATAGATGTGTCTAGCTAACTGCACTCGTAATGATATTGAGAAAAGCTGATGTTGTTAATAAACATGGATCGGAGGGAGATCTAGGCAAGTCTGGGTTTGTGAATGAGGTAGCATGAGATGGTGGTTACTTGTCATAGATATAAGGACCGGTTCATGCGAGCACATGCCAGGATAACAGTGCCACCACAAGGCCAAATATGGGTGCGGCTTAGCTGACTAATTAGGTAAGTTGCTATATTGCTATGGACCGTGGAAGGCGCTGGGAATGGGAGTCGAGTGAGGACTGCCCTGGAAACTGCATGGCACAAGAGGGGACCCGTGGGTGCGAGAATTGGAGATTCTAGCCTGCCGGTGAAACCTTAGTGAGTCCATACATCTAGTAGCCCCTTTGTAAAGACTATTTTGTGATCCCTTGGCCACACACCAACGGTTGTGTACTGGTATAATGGAGGTTCTGCAGTCGCCGACGGATGACAAAATCAGAAACTTGTGGGTAATGAGGTGCAAACTCTGCAGAGTCTAAAACTATCATGATAGCCGAGCTTACGGTCACGAGCGCCTGGCCAACTTCCATGATTAGTTGGGATGGTTATTTATTATGGTTTTGATTATAGTTTTTGGTTTGTTTTTCGGGACTGTTGAGTCCGGGTGATAAGATGTGTTGCATGACTGTTGAGTCATGGCAACGAAATTGGTCTCGGTGTGAGACGGAATTGTTTATGAGATGAAATGGTAGCGAATACGAGATGGTATTCGTGAGATGGTATCGAATATGAGAGGGTATTCATGAGCAAGAATGAAGTTGATTAATGTTCGGATAGAACATGGAAAGTGATGGAGGTATGTTGGTAATTTAATGCATGTTGGGATTACATTCACCTAAAGTTAAGTTGTTGTTTTATCGTGGTTTTATAAACTTTGCTTTTTGCAATGTGCCTTTTATACCCACCTTGTTGTGAGCTACATATCATATTTTTCCGCACTTGCTGAGTACATCATTGTACTAAAACTTGCATTATTATTTCATCATCAGCAACAGGAGAAGATTACTATGAAGATAAAGTGGAGCATTAGGCGTGTAATCTGTCCTCAACCTTGCCTGTGGGGATGGAGTAGAGATGGATTCACTGCTGCCGTACTAGTTAGAAGACTTCCGCTGCATAGAAATAAGACTTCCGCTGTTAGATTTAGACTTCCGCTGTGAGCATGAGTCCAAGACTCATGAGACGTTGTAATAAACTCTGTTATTCGTGGATATATATATATTCTGAATTCAGTTTGTGGAACATATGTGTATGTGTGATGAACATCCTAGGCACACATATGCATCAGTTCTCGGTTCCGTGGTTTTCCACAGAATTGAGGGCGTCACAGCATGAAGCTCAGCAAGACTTAACCGTCACCCTAGTCATGAAACTCTACATGCTGAAAATATAGGGCTGGATATAGAAGTTTACAAAAGATGAACTTGAGCTAAAGGACAGTCCTTACTTCAAGTTTTAAGCAACTTTTATAGCCCTCGCGCAATTTACATCGAGACTCCACAATCAAACAAGAAACACTTCCTCTCGATGTCACTTGCCGGAGGTGAAAGTAACTTTAGTGAGCTACCCTAGACCCATACAGACCTTGCGCCATCAATGTCAAGACTCCACAATCAAACAAGAAACGCTTTGCCTCGACGCTACTAGCCCAAGGTGGAAATTAAATTTAGTGAAGGTGGTGATCATTTCCTCATCTCCAATATGAGGATTACTCACGACGCATCTTAACTTTTTCCCAGTTTATTACTACGTCACGACTCAGTGTACAAGTATGCTCACTACTGCGAGCGACGGTGATTGCAATCAAAAACACTCGGCTGACACGACACATACGCCCGTCTGAGACCGGTGATCAACCAATCCCATCAACGTCGTATGTGGCAATCTTTCACACGACACCCAAATGTCAAAACAGTCCCACCGACTTGGATTAAGTGTCACTATGGCAAACCCTCGTTTTGCCGACTTCTCTATCCTTTCAGCATCTGCATAAGATGGTGGGGTTTGCCTCGACACCCAGGTTAACATGTTACATCGGTTTCCTGGGTCCCATATAGCCAGTATGCATCCGGTACACATCTCAAACTTGTCCAGCAGGGCCGCACACGAGAACGGGCCTTAATCGACTCAGACATAGACTAGGTTCACAGGACCACGTCCTTGAGCCTTCCATCCACTGCCAGGTCTCCATTCCCAACTATGAGGATCAATTCCCAACTCTTCCGATTGACCCCCCTTAATCCCGGTTCACGAGTAGGAAACTGCCTACTCGAGTTATGCCTCTTTTAATCCACTTCTGTTAACTTGAGATCAGCAGTTATAATCAATTGATAACCTACTCTACATTAAACTCCATGGTTTTCTGGGTCATGCATTTGGAGTTTCATACCATCTAGACTTAATGCAATAAACAAAATGCTAGACCATATAAAGTGAATACAAATAAAAACTTGTAAGTTTTGATGCAAACCGGGTCTTGCCTTTGTTTTGCAGGGGACTTATATATAAGGGTAAGTTAGTGAAGACCACTTGAGGCTTGATCACTCGCTTCCCTTCTTCTTTGATCTCCACTCTGATTACTTCAAATTCTTCACGTAGATGCTACACGTAATGAATATGCATATGGATTTAATTGTAAATATTTTGCTAACAAGTTCTAATGACAAGTTTAAAAACTGGAACTCTGTTTAAGAATTTAAAATGACACTGGTGCTAGTGGTTTGGGTTTGGGTTTAAGCAACATGATTAAGTGCTAAGTGTTTTCCCCCTCTTCTATGTTAATCACCTTAAAAGGTTAAACAGAACAGGGTGATCCATAGCTCTAATGGAGCTGAAAATTTTCCTGTGAGTTCCTTGTCACAAGAAAGTCGTCTGGACCAAAAATTAGAACTTTTACTTGAGTGGTTTGTTCAGAACAATTCTCTAAGCAATTAAGCAAAAAGGAATAGATTCTGAAGTAACTCACATGTTCATGTCAAACTTAGTGAACTAAAATTTCAATTATAGTTCATAGTACTTTCATGAATTGTCCCAGGATTTTTGGAGCTAAGAATTTCCCAGAACTGAATTTCAAAGTTTTGGAAATTCTCTGGAATTGTTTCTGTATTCATTTGAACCTAGAAATTTGAAATCAGAATTATCCTAAATAATTCAACTCCAAATGAGCTTAAACTTTTACAGGACTTCAATAACATGCTAAAGAATATTCTGGCAAAATTTTAGGATTTTTGGATGAACCAAAATCCCTCTAAAATTCTTTTTCTGAAAAGATTTAAAGAATTTTCCAGAAATAAATAATGAGTTTCATACAAATTGGGTTGCATATTTGGATAGAGTTTTTCAACCTAATTCCAGCCCAATTTGAATCATTAAATTTGGAGCTTCCTAGCAAAAGTTATGAGGTTCTAAAGTTTGGGGAAATTCTGGAATTCAATTTAACCGGGAAAAGTTCAAATCTCTGACGGCGGGTCCGGTTACCATGTGTCATCTCCTCGGTTAAACCACAAGGGGCCACAGGGTCTCTCCCGCACGCTGTCACAAACCGATCCCGCGCAACAGAAAATCCCACACCCTATTCACCGAGCGGCTGATGTGCGGGCCTGACCACATCGTCGTCTACCACCGGACTCCCGCGCCCACGCGCCGCCGGGCTCGCCGGAGAGGCACTGAACTCCGACGTCCGGCCATCTCCCGAGCTCTCCCTCTCCGCTAGGGCCTAAAACCACACGCTGAACATGATGGAGGCAATTCCCCCGACTGGCGGTGGCTCCAACCCAGCCGGCGACGGTGCGGCTGCTCGGCACAATTTCGGCGACGTCGCTCGGCCCTTCTAGCCCGCCAAAGCTTCGGTGGAAAGGCTCTATAGCACCGATGGATGCTAGGGGAGGTCAACATGTCCATACAAAATCTCGGGGAAGACTCTAACCATGGTTGCACCGTGCACCCGACGGCTTCCTCTACGGTCGCCGTTGGAAAACTATCAAATACTCCGGCTACAACCGTTATCAAGCTAGGGTTGCGAAGTAAACTTGTGCGCCGTCGAGTCTAGCTCCTGTGAGTGCAATTTGGTGGGCTCTAAGCAAATAGAAATCTAGAATTTGAAGATCTCGTATCCGAGGGTGGTTTTGCACCGGCCGGGAGAAAACTGTGAAATACTCCGGCGATGATCAATCCCTTGGCTCAAGCTTTGGAGGTGAGCAGTGTGGAGTCTTGGCGTGTCCAAAACCACTCTTGCTCAGCTGTGAAAGGATCTCTGCAGAGCTGTCCACGTGCGACCTCCGTTCGGTTGGGGTTCGGCCTCCGTGCAAACTCGGTGAGCGCGGGGTTGTGAAGGCCGAGCTCTCTCGGTTAAGGTTTGAGGAAGTTGTGGAGGTTGCTAAAGTGCAGTTTTGCTTCTCAGGCGAAGCTTGCATGCAAACTTGGCGGTGGCCGAGCGATCGACGGGGTGGTGGCAGCCTCGGTCAAGTTCTTGCACGAGGGGGAAGAAAGTAGAGTCGGCTCTCGGTTCCGTGGGTGAAAAGGAGCACGGAAAGAGGTGAAAAGATCATGAGGAGGGTGCCAGCGTGAGGGAAAATGAGCAGGAGGTGGCTCCCGGTGCCCCTCGGTGTCACACTGCAGCAGCTCTGCTCGGGTGAGAAGAAACAAAACAGAGACTTTGCTCTGAATTCCAGCAGCAAGTTTTGCTGCCTCTATGACATTGGGGTCCCACCAGTCAGTCCCTACTTATCCCTCAAAAGATCTCCAATATTTGGCAACTGACCAATTCAAATGTTTGGAGTTGAAATTTGAGCTGCGTTTAGAGAGTTGGGCAAATTTCATCCAAATTCAAATGTGTATTTGAATTCTTTGCACATTTAATTCCTTTTGGGAAAATGAATAGCAAATCCTTTCAAAAATTGATGAAACTTTGCCTACCCACTAATTTGGTCCTAAGGAATCCAAATATGCAATCTGATTCTTGTGTTAGCTGCTGCAAACAAGAGTTTGAACACAATAGTTTGAATTTCCATTGTATTCTCCCTCATTTGAAATTTGAGTTGAACAATTAGTTCAAAATCTGATTTTTAAGCCCTTCTAATGCACCTGAGACATCAAATCCGTGGGTTTAATTGTAACGCCCGGTCCCATGAAAATGGATCCGAACTAATGCATATGTGTGCCCAGGATGTTTACCACACATACACATGTAATCCACAAACTGAATACAGAATATAACCACAAATAATAGGGTTTAAGTGCTTTATTACATCAATCTCTAACTTATTCTTGCAGCGGAAGTCTCTGACTTATTCTAGTAGCAGAAGTCTTCTACACGATAGCGGAAGCAAACTAAGCACGGCAGCGGCTCCATCTTCAACTCCATCCCCACAGGCAAGTTGACGGTAGATAACACGCCTAGTACTCCACATGGTCTTCAAAATACTCCTCTCCTGTTGCTGATGTTTGTATGATAATGCAAGGGTGAGTACATGTCGTACTCAACAAGTGCGGGAAAAGTATGACATGTAGCTTACATCAAGGTAGGAACAAATTGCAGAAAGCAAAGTTTATTTCTGAAAACATGATAAAAACAGAAATTACCTTTAAGTGAATTTAATCACAACATGTATCCAATTAAAACATCAACATACCTCCATCATGATCCTCCTCTTTTCATGTCTCATCCAGAAATTTATCTTTCTCAACTCTTTCTTATGCTCATAATGACCATCTCACGATCATATCCATTTCATATCCGAAACCAAAGCTCATTGTTTCGACTCAACGGTCCGAAACCATTCTCATTACCAGGACTCAACAGTCCCGAAACCAGATTCCAAAGATCAAACCATACCAATAACCAAACCGATGACTATACCAATGACCATCCCAAACCATACCATGACCAGACCAAACATCCATCCCAAAAACCATCCCATCTAATCATGTGAGATGGCCAGGCGCTTGTGACCGGAAGCACGGCTATCATGATAGTTTTACACTCTACAGAGGTTGCACCACTTTACCCACAAGTTTGTGATTTCGTCACCTGTCGGCGACTGCAGAACCTCCATTATACCAGTTCACAACCGTCGGTGTATGGCCAAGAGATCACAAAATAGCCTTTACAAAGGGGCTACTAGATGTATGGACTCACTAAGGTTTCACCAGCAGGCTCGAATCACCATTCTCCCACCTATGGGCCCCCTCTTGTGCCATGCATTTCCAAGGGCAGTCCTCTCTCGACTCCCATTCCCCCGCCTTCCACGGTTTATAACAATCTAGCAACTTACCTAATTAGTTAGCTAAGCCGCACCCATATTTGGCCTCGTGGTGGCACTGTTTTTCCTGGCATGGCTGGCATGAACCGGTCCTTAGATCTACAGAAAGTAAACCACCATCTCATTCTACCACATCTTCAAACCAAGCTTGCCTAGATCTCCCCCAATTCATGTTCATTATCAACATCAAGTTCTTATTATCATTGTTCATATGAGTGCAGTAGCTAGACATGTTCTATCTCGCTTCCCATATCCCGTAGATTAGGGAAGCAAAAAGCAAAATGACCATACCTGGCTCATCAACTTTCCCGGCGACAGTGGTGGTTAACAAAACTAGTAAACTCCTATGAAAGGGTTTCCCATCAAGTTGACTCAAGCATATACCTTTTTACAAACAAAACAGTTTCCAAAACATGGGATCAATATGGTCAAGGGGCACTTGCCTTGTTCCTGTGGCTTTTGTTGCTCTAGTGTCTCGAAGTCATGGTGTTGTAATCCTTCGTAGATAGCTTCCTGAGCTTGTCCTTCTACTTACGATCTCGCACATACAAAATTTATAGCAATCAAACATCATGCACAAACTTTACTTGAGATGCAATGGTGCATATGCATGCTAACCTATGGTGCTGTTTCATTAGATCAGTTTGTACGTGTTATTGCATGTTTTAATGGCTTGCATGGGGGTTTACGATGAACAAAGGTGTAAAGATCAAGTGTGGACGTGGTGATGATCTTGTATCAAGATCTAGATCAAACCGATCAACACGTGATCGGTCCACACGAAAAAGATTCTGTTTGAAGGGATCAAAGAAACAGATGCGAAGAAAAACCGCGATAATGTTGTAAGGTGGTAACGAAGACCTACCTCACCTCTCCTGGGTGTCGGGGCCTTCCTCCTAACGATGGCAGCAGCGGGGAGCCCGTCGGCGGCGCTCACTGGCGACTGAACTCCGGCAAGGGGTGGAACTCGGCGAGTTGGAAGGTAGGGTCTCCAAGTCGTCGACTCGGGAGGTGGAAAATAGGTACGTGGTTGCGGCCAGGGGTTTTGGGTTATATTTATAACGGGAAAAGAAGAGTCCTACTTCGATCGGATTTCAAATAAGATTCATATTCAAATAGTTTTGGATCTTAACAACTTATCTCCAATCGATTTGGTTGCAGTTTTCAACGTGGAAGAAATCGTGTCGGTTTCCTCAGTACCGAGTACTCACGTACAGGGGAAAACCGCTTAAGGACCTCGTCCTTCCACAGGGATAAGCTCCGGTGACGCCACGTGTCCAGCGGGGGCCTGGCTTCCCTTCTCCGCAGAGGCGGGCTCCGGTTGTGCCGCGTGTCAGGCCGACGGAACCTCCTTCTCCCTCAAGGTGAGCTCCGCGCGCGCCACGTGTCTGGTGGACGGGACCACTCTCTCCCTCAGAGGCGAACTCCGCATGCGCCACGTGTCTGGCGGGTCGGTCCTCCCCTCTCTACAGAGGCGAGCTCCGAGAGTGCCATGTGTCAGTGCTGGACTTCCCCTCTCCTCAGAGGTGGGCTCTGAGAATGCCACGTGTCCAATAGCGCCGGACTTCCTTTTTCCTCAGAGACGAGCTCTGAGGTCGACACGTGTCCAGCAGGGCGGACCTCTCGGAGGCGAGCTCCGAGAGCGACACGCGTCCAACAGCGTCGGACCTCCCTTCTCCTTGGAGGTGAGCTCCGAGGACAACACATGTCCTGCAGTGTCGGACCTCCCGGAGACGAGCTCCGAGGGTGACACGTGTCCTGCGGGATCGGACCTCTCGGAGGCGATCTCCGAGCCTGCCATGTGTCCTGTGGGGCGGACCTCATCCCTTCCGCAGGGGTGAGTTCCGAAGTCGACATGTGCCCCGCGGGGCTGAGCCTCTCTTCTCCGCAGAGACTAGTTCCGAAGGCAACACGTGTCCAGTGGGCCGGACCTCGCCCCTTCCACAGAGGCTAGCTCCGAGCCTGCCACGTGTATGGCGGTGCCGGACCTCACCCCCAACGCAGGGATGAGCTCCGAAGGCGCCATGTGGCCAGCAGGCCGCGGGAAGTGTCGACAGTGCTCCTCGGCGAACTGGAATTGGCTCTTTTCAGCTATATTTCTGATTCTTTCTCCGTTTCTAATTCTTTTAAAATGTTTCTCTATATGAATTATGAATGCATGCATGAATATGAAATTGAGGATGTTACAAACCTACCCCCTTAAACTGAATCTCACCCTCGAGATTCGATAGAGTATAGAATAGATGAGGGAATTCTGCCTTGAGGTCTTCCTCACGTTCCCATGTAGCTTCGGCTTCCGTGTGATGGCTCCATTCTTGCACCAACGGATCACTTTATTCCTCGTGACCCTTTCCTTTACGTCCAAAATTCAGATAGGGTGCTCCACATAGGTCAGATCCTCTTGAAGCTCGAGCTCATCCATAGGTACTTGTTCTCCTGGTACTCTCAAGCACTTCTTGAGTTGGGATACGTGAAACACGTCATGCACGTCAGAGAGGTGCATTGGGAGCTCTAGTTGATAAGCTACCTCTCCTCGCTTGCCCAAAATCTTAAATGGCCCGATGTAGTGAGGTGCTAACTTGCCCTTGACATTGAAACATCGTTGGCCTCGGATAGGTGATACCTTAAGGTACACGAAGTCTCCTACTTCGAAGGACTACTTTCTTCGCCTATTGTCCGCATAACCTTTTTGTCGTGACTGAGCGACCTTCAAGTTCTCCCGTATTGTTTGGACTTGCTTCTCAGCTTCTTGCAGCACTTCGGGTCCAAACACTTGGTTCTCTCCGGTCTCATTCCAAAACAGCGGCGTCCTACATTGTCTACCATACAATGCTTCGAAAGGTGACATCTTCAAGCTGGCTTGATAGCTGTTTTGGAACTCGGCATACGGCAAGCTCCTATCCCAACTACGCCCATGTTTCAAGGCGCAGGTTCTCAACATGTCCTCCAAAATTTGGTTTGTCCTCTCCGTTTGCCTGTCGGTTTGCGGGTGATAAGCGGAGCTGAAATTTAGCCGTGTACCCATGGCTTCATGCAGCTTCCTCCAGAACCTAGAGGTGAACTGAGAACGCCGATCTGAAACTATCCTCTTCGGGACTCCATGGCGACACACGATTTCCTCCATATACAGCTTGGCTAGATCTGCCACGCGGTACGTGGTTTTAATAGGAAGAAAATGCGCGGTTTTCATCAATCGGTCCACGATAACCCAGATGGAGTCGTAACCCAACCGAGTACGTGTTAATCCGACAATGAAATCCATACTGATGTCTTCCCACTTCCACTCGGGTACTTTCAATGGTTGCAACAGTCCAGCAGGTCTTTGATGTTCAACCTTAACCTGTTGGCACATGTCGCATAGGGCAACATACTCATCTATGTCCCTTTTCATACCATCCCACCAATAGCAAGTTTTCAGGTCCTTGCACATCTTTGTACTGCCGGGATGTATGGAATAAGGTGAGTCATGCGCCTCTTTTAATATCTTGTCGCGGATGTGCTTCACGTTAGCCACACAAATCCTTTTTCCTAACCAAAGCATACCCTTCTCGTCTTCCTTGAAGTCCTTTTCGATGCCTTGTCGAATTCTTTCCTTGATCTCCTTGATTTCCTCATCCGTTGCATGGCCATCTCTTATCTCTTGTTCCAACGAAGAGTGGAGTTCCATCACTTCCATCTCGTTCAAGAACCCGAGATGTAACTGTTCGAACTCCTTGCGCAGCTCGGGCGGTAGCTCCCGAACCGTGAGTTGGTGACATGCTCCCTTTCGGCTCAATGCATCAGCTACTACATTGGCCTTTCTGGGGTGATAGTTAATTCCAACATCATAATCCTTGACGAGTTCCAATCATTGACGTTGCATCAAATTCAAATCCGTTTGGGTGAATATGTACTTGAGGCTTTTATGATCCGTATAGATCTCACATCGGTGGCCAAGGATATAATGTCTCCAAATCTTCAAGGCATGTACCACGGCTGCTAGCTCCAAGTCATGTGTGGGGTAATTCAGCTCGTGTTTCTTTAGTTTTCTCGATGCATAGGCTACCACTTGTCCTTCTTGCATGAGCACACATCCAATCCCTTGTCTTGATGCGTCACAATATATGTCGAAACTCTTGCTCACGTCCGGCAATACTAAAACTGGCGCTGTGGTTAGCCTTTTCTTGAGCTCCTCGAAGCTTTCTTGACACGTTGGTGTCCACTGAAATGCTTTTCCTTTGATTAGCAATTCTGTCATAGGCTTTGCTATTTTGGAGAAATCCTTTATGAACCGGCGGTAGTATCCAGCCATCCCAAGGAAACTCTGAATAACCCTCACGTTCCGCGGTTGATTCCACTTCAGAACATCTCCTACTTTTTCGGGATCAACCGATACTCCTTCCTCGGAGATGATGTGGCCTAGGAACGATATCTCCTTTAGCCAAAATTGACATTTGCTGAGCTTGGCATATAATTGATGCTCTCGCAGCTTCTGCAATGTCAATTTCAAATTTTCTTCATGTTCTTCCTCACTTTTTGAATACACCATGATATCGTCGATGAAAACCACGACGAACTTGTCCAAGTACTCCATGAAGACCTAATTCATGAGGTACATGAAATATGCAGGTGCATTCGTTAACCCAAAAGACATCACGGTATATTCATACGAACCATACCGTGTTCGATAGGCAGTCTTGGGTATATCGGAGGGCTTAATCTTCAGCTGGAAGTATCCCGACCGAAGATCAATCTTAGAGAAAACTCGGGCACCTTTCATCTGGTCGAACAGGTCTTCTATACAGGGCAGAGGGTACTTGTTCTTGATCGTCACCTCATTGAGAGACCTATAGTCCACGCACATCCTTTGGGTCCCATCCTCCATGTCTACGAAGAGCACGGGGGCTCCCCATGGTGACGAGCTTGGGCGTATAAAACCCTTCTCTAGCTGCTCCTGAATTTGCTTCTTAAGTTCCACTAGCTCGTTAACGGGCATCCCATATGGTCTCTTTGCTATAGGTGCAGTTCCGGGTACCAAGTCAATGGAAAACTTAATGTCCCGGTCAGGTGGCATACCTAGAAGTTCTTCCGGGAACACATCCAAAAATTCTTGAACCACCGGAATGCTTTCCAATGTTGCTCCTTCGACGTGGTTCAACGTTGCATTCTCGGTTGTCGGTTGGACTGACTCGAACTCAATACGAGTACCGGGCTTGTTTGTCAACTGCACGCTCCTCTTAGCACATTGGATCACTCCGTTGTGCTTGCTTAACCAATCCATTCCGAGTATTATATCAAGCCCTTGGGAATCCAAGACAATGAGGTTGGCAAGGAAGTCTACCCCCTTATTTTAAGGTTTACTTTTGGACATACTATATTAGTCCTCATCTCTCCACCAGGAGAATTAACCAACATAGTATATTTCAAGTGTGATATGGGTAGATTATACTTGGCAACATACTTGGATGATATGAATGAATGCGATGCTCCGGAATCAAATAAAATGGTGACTGCGTTGGAGTTGGCAAGGAACATACCAGTTACGACGTCCTCAGCTTGTTGCGCTTCCTCAGCAGAGACATGATTCACGTTGCCACGAGCGTAATTCTGCTGTCCACGGTTGCCTTGCGTAGCTCCTCTGTTCGGTTATGGGTTCTGCTTGGGTGCGCTGCTTGGCTGACCATGGCCCTTCCTTGGGCACTGACTTGCAAAGTGTCATGTTTCTCCGCATGCAAAGCATGCCTTGTTGCCCAAGGCAGCAGGGATGTTCGGATGGGGGTTTTGAACAGGGGTGCCCATGTTGGGACGAGGCGCAGGAGGCATAGGCATACGGGGTGCTTGCACAACGGGTCGTTGCTGCGGTGGTTGATTAGGATTAAAAGTAGAAGCGGACAAGCCATACTGTGGTCCAGCTGGGGGCATGAAACGGGGATATACATTGCTCCCTTGTGGCTGGTATGGCATCTTCCTCTTGCCCTCTTGCTCAATCTAATGGATCTTGCTTTCAACTACTATAGCTTTGTCAACAAGCTTCTGGAAGTTTGCATAGTCATTGTTGAGCAGCTGAACTTGGATCTCATTGTTCAACCCTCTCATGAACAAGTACTACTTCCTTTGATCCGAGTTGACATCCTCGGGGGCATACATTGACAGCAGCGTGAACTTGTTGAGGTACTCATTCACGCTCTTCCTGCCTTGGCGGAGACCTTCGAACTCTTTCCTTTTTAGCATCATGACTCCAATAGGGACGTAATGAGAGCGGAAACTCTCCTTGAACTCAGTCCAAGTAATAGTCTCCTGGTTAACATGAGCGTTGCAAAAAGCGTCCCACCAGTCAGCGGATGCTCCCATAAGTTGGTGCGATGCGAAGAGAACTTTCTCCCGATCATTGCACTGAACTATCGCAAGCTTCTTCTCCATGGACTTCAACCAATCGTCGGCCTCCATGGGATCATTAGCTTGTGCAAAAGTAGGCGGTTGAGTCCTCATGAACTCTCCCAGTCGGTTGTGAGCAGGAGGTGGTGGTGGTGGTGGTGGTGCAGGAATGGGGTTAGGGTTGTTGTTGTTGGCTTGCAGCTAACTCAATGTTTGGATCATAGTTTGCATAAGCTGGTTCTGCATAGCCATCAACCGTTCAAGGTTGTTTTCACCAGCCCCGGGGTTAGTATTTTCAGGAATTTCAACGTGGTCATCCTCTTGTGGTTCCTGGTTGCCACGGACGTTCCTCCTTTGACGGCCGGCGTTTTCCCTCACCATCTGTGAGAGAGAGTTGGGTGGATTAGAAGTTAGAAGTTTAGATGGATCCCCCAACTATATGCATCAAGGTGGATGGACTACATATCAACCTATATGAGGATGTGAATTCATGCCGAAGCATCCCACATCTCTCTACTATGCGTGGATATGGACAACACTGAAGCGTCCCATAACTCACACTAAGCACTCAAACACAAGTAATCATCACAAAAGTTCACACCACTCCTACTCAAGCTTCTATGGTTAAAACATTCCTATGTGTTTTAGGGTGTCCATTCTACCTAGGCTTGCATCCTACGGTCAAGGTGGTTCTGATGCCAATCTATGCATTCTACCTACGCTTGCGTCCTACGGTCAATGTGGCTCTAATGCAAATCTGTGACTAGGTTTGCGTCCTACAGTCAACGTGGCTCCTAATGCCAATCCGTGACTAGGCTTGCATCCTACAGTCAATGTGGCTCTAATATCAATCTGTGACGCCCGATCCCGTGAAAACGGATCCGAACTAATGCATATGTGTACCCAGGATGTTCATCACACATACACATGTAATCCACAAACTGAATACTGAATATAACCATGAATAATAGGGTTTAAGTGCTTTATTACATCAATCTCTAACTTATTCTTGCAGCGGAAGTCTCTAACTTATTCTAGCAGCGGAAGTCTTCTACACGATAGCGGAAGCAAACTAAGCACCGCAACCATCCCCACAGGCAAGTTGACGGTAGATCACACGCCTAGTACTCCACATGGTCTTCGAAATACTCCTCTCCTGTTGCTGATGTTTGTATGATAATGCAAGGGTGAGTACATGTCATACTCAGCAAGTGCGGGAAAAGTATGACATGTAGCTTACAACAAGGTAGGAACAAATTGCAGAAAGCAAAGTTTATTTCACAAAACATGATAAAAACAGCAATTACCTTTAAGTGAATTTAATCACAACATGTATCCAATTAAAACATCAACATACCTCCATCATGATCCTCCTCTTTTCATGTCTCATCCAGACATTTATCTTTCTCAACTCTTTCTTATGCTCATAATGACCATCTCATGATCATATCCATTTCATATCCAAAACCAAAGCTCATTGTTTCGACTCAACAGTCCAAAACCATTCTCATTACCAGGACTCAACAGTCCCGAAACCAGATTCCAAAGACCAAACCATACCAATAACCAAACCGATGACCATACCAATGACCATCCAAAACCATACCACGACCAGACCAAACATCCATCCCAAAAACCATCCCATCTAATCATGTGAGTTGGCCAGGCGCTTGTGACCGGAAGCACGGCTATCATGATAGTTTTACACTCTGCAGAGGTTGCACCACTTTACCCACAAGTTAGTGATTTCGTCACCCGTCGGCGACTGCATAACCTCCATTATACTAGTACACAACCGTCGGTGTATGGCCAAGAGATCATAAAATAGCCTTTACAAAGGGGCTACTAGATGTATGGACTCACTAAGGTTTCACCAGCAGGCTCGAATCACCATTCTCCCACCTACGGGCTTCCTCTTGTGCCATGCAGTTCCCAGGGCAGTCCTCTCTCGACTCCCATTCCCCGTGCCTTCCACTGTCCATAACAATCTAGCAAATTACCTAATTAGTCAGCTAAGCCACAACCATATTTGGCCTTGTGGTGGCACTGTTTTTTCCTGGCATGGTTGGCATGAACCGGTCCTTAGATCTACGACAAGTAAACCACCATCTCATTCTACCACATCCTCAAACCAAGCTTGCCTAGATCTTCCCCGATTCATGTTCATTATCAACATCAAGTTCTTATTATCATTGTTCATATGAGTGCAGTAGCTAGACATGTTCTATCTCGCTTCCCATATCCCGTAGATTAGCAAAGCAAAAAGCAAAATGACCATACCCGACTCATCAACTTGCCTAGCGACAAGGGTGGTTAACAAAACTAGTAAACTCCTATGAAAGGGTTTCCCATCAAGTTGACTCAAGCATACACATTTTTGCAAACAAAACAGTTTCCAAAACATGGGATCAATATGGTCAAGGGACACTTGCCTTGTTCCTGTGGCTTTTGTTGCTCTTGTGTCTCGATGTCCTGGTGTTATAATCCTTCGTAGATAGCCCCCTAAGCTTGTCCTTCTACTTACGATCACACACATACAAAATTTATAGCAATCAAACATCATGCACAAACTTTACTTAAGATGCAATGGTGCATATGCATGCTAACCTATGGTGCTGTTTCATTAGATCAGTTTGTACGTGTTCTTGCATGTTTTAATGGCTTGCATGGGGTTTTACAATGAACAAAGGTGTCAATATCAAGTGTGGACGTGGTGATGATCTTGTATCAAGATCTAGATCAAACCGATCAACACGTGATCTGTCCACATGAAAAAGCTTCTGTTTAAAGGGATCGAAGAAACATATGCGAAGAAAAACCGCAATAATGTCGTAAGGTGGTAACGAAGACCTACCTCACCTCTCCTTGGTGTCGGGGCCTTCCTCCTAGCGATGGCAGCAGCGGGGAGCCCGTCGGCGACGCTCTCCGGTGACTGAACTCCGGCAAGGGGTGGAACTCGGCGAGTTGGAAGCTAGGGTCTCCAAGTCGTCGACTCGGGAGGTGGAAAATAGGTACGTGGTTGCGGTCAGGGGTTTTGGGTTCTATTTATAACAGGAAAAGAAGAGTCCTACTTCGATCGTATTTCAAATAAGAGTCCTATTCAAATTGTTTTGGATCTTAATAACTTATCTCCAATCGATTTGGTTGCAGTATTCAACATGGAAGAAATCGTGTCAGTTTCCTCAGTACCGAGTACTCACGTATAGGGGATAACCGCTTAAGGACCTCGTTCTTCCGTAGGGATAAGCTCCGATGACGCCACGTGTCCAGCAGGGGCCTGGCTTCCCTTCTCCACAGAGGCGGGCTCCGGTTGTGCCGCGTGTCAGACGGACAGGACCTCCTTCTCCCTCACAGGCGAGCTCCGTGTGCGCCACGTGTCTGGTGGGTGGGACCTCCCTCTCCCTCAGAGGCAAACTACGTGTGCGCCACGTGTCTGGCGGGTTGGGCCTCCCCTCTCTACAGAGGCAAGCTCCGAGAGTGCCACGTGTCAGTGCCGGACTTCCCCTCTCCTTGGAGGTGGGCTCCGAGAATGCCACGTGTCCAATAGCGCCGGACTTCCTTTTTCCTCAGAGACAAGCTCCAAGGTCGACACGTGTCCAGCAGGGCGGACCTCTCGGAGGCAAGCTCTGAGAGCGACACGTGTCCAACAGCGTCAAACCTCCCTTCTCCTCGGAGGTGAGCTCCGAGGACGACATGTGTCCTGCAGTGTCGGACCTCTCGGAGACGAGCTCCGAGGGTGACACGTGTCCCGCGGGATCGGACCTCTCAGAGACGATCTCCGAGCCTGCCATGTGTCCCGTGGGGCGGACCTCATCCCTGCTGCGGCTGTGAGTTCCAAAGTCGACACGTGTCCCACGGGGCTGAGCCTCTCTTCTCCGCAGAGACTAGTTCCGAAGGCAACACGTGTCCAGCGGGCCGGACCTCGCCCCTTCCACAGAGGCTAGCTCCGAGCCTGCCACGTGTATGGCAGTGCCGGACCTCACCCCCTCCGCAGGGATGAGCTCCGAAGGCGCCACGTGTCCAGCAGGCCGTTGGAAGTGTCGACAGTGCTCCTCGGCGAACTGGAATTGGCTCTTTTCGGCTATATTTCTGATTCTTTCTCCGTTTCTAATTCTTTTAAAATATTTCTCTATATGAATTATGTATGCATGCATGAATATGAAATTGAGGGTGTTACATTAATCCACCTAGGGTCCAAGCATGTGAGTACCCTAAGTTTGTTTAGAAAGAACTCTCATGTGTTATCACATGTGTGAAAAAGTTTAAACCAGTCCCATTTTTCATACACATGCCACCAATGTTTGTGCAAACTCAAGTTTCTTTGTATTCATATTTTTGGGACCTTTACATTCCTCCCTCCTTAAAAGAGAATATCGTCCCGAGATTACAAAAGAAAGGTGAGGCGGACGGTAATTACAAAGTCTATGACAAAAGTCCCGGATAGTTCTTGTGGATGTAATCTTCACTCTCCCAGGTCGCCTCTTCTGGGGTATGATTACTCCACAGGCCTTTGTAAAATTTCAATGTCCGATTTTGAGTGATTCGGGTATTTTCATCGATAATCTGGATTGGCTGCTCGGCGTAGGTGAGATCTGGTTCTAATATCTCCTTGTTTCCCGAAAGAACATCTGTCGGCTTCTTCAAACACTTTCTCAAGTGTGAGACATGGAAGATGTCATGAATTCCCGATAAAGATGGTGGCAGCCTCAGATGGTTGGCTACCGGTCAACACCGTTTTGTAATAATGAACAGACCTACAAAGCGAGGAGCTAGCTTTCCCTTGACCCCGAATCGATGAATTCCCTTCATCAGGGATTCTCGGAGATAGACGTGATCTTCGACTTCAAAATACAAGGGTCGGCGTCGCTTGTTCGCATAACTCTTCTGGCGAGATTGAGCGGCTTTGACGTTTACTTGAATAAGCTGGACCTGCTCTTCGGCATCTTTCACAAGATCAATGCCGAAAATCACCCTCTCGCCGGATTCACACCAATCGAGTGGTGTGTGGCACTTTCTCCAATATAGTGCTTCGTATGGTGCCATTTTAATGCTAGATTGATAATCATTGTTATAGGAGAACGCCGCTAATGGAAAATGTGTAGGATCGAAGAGCAGGTGAAAAGCTACCAGAGGGGGGTGAATGGTAGATTAAAACTTTTCGCAGCGGAAACAACAAAAACACCTCAGCAAAAATCAATCGGTTAAAGAAACCGTGTGTGCAAGTGTTTTCAAACGTGTTCAACCGTGACAAATCAAGTAGAGAGGTAGAGAATCAAGTCACGGATCTAATTCAACAAGAATCACTTGAAAACACGAAGTAAAACTTGAGATACGATCAAAACATTAAACGAAGATCAATCTGTTCTACCCGATATAAAACAGATCTGCAATGCTGCAAATAAACTCGTGTATCTCAAAAAATACAGATCCGAAGCTCGTGAAAATTTCACAGATGATAGATAATTGAGTTGTGAAGACAACCCAAAAAGAATCACGTCAATCGGATCTGTAAAACTCGAGTTATGAACGAAACACCGAAGCAACGTCGGTCTGTCCAGAAACTCGGCGAGAAAGACTTGACAAAAAACATGTCGGACGAACAAGGCACAAAAGCTCCGCGAAACTATGAACTTTATTCAATAGAAACACAAGAGGAACAGCCCAAAGTTCTCTACCCACAAGAGCTCTGGCCTCCCTTGCTTTTATAGCCAGCCCTCAGGCTAAACAATCCAATCTAGGACTCCTACTCCTAATTGGACTCGTATCCTAACTTACCATAACTGCTCAGGACTCTCCTATTCGCAGATAGAAGCAATCGTGAGACTTCCAAACACCTTAGGAACGTTCTAAACATTCCTAAAACAACTTAACTTCGTGCCTAGCACGAAATCCTATCATAACCAACTCAAATCTTCCATATTTGAGCCATATCCGACTCAGCCTCAGCCTGAGTACGCAATCCAGCCAGTTGGACCTTTCCGAACAATTCTTTATGTCCACTTCTCTTCATCACGCCTTGGAACAATATTGCCACGTCCATGCACTCCTTGCATACGTGCAAACGCCTTCCAACTACGTACACACAACCTTCATATGCACTGCCCTTGATCCAAACATGCTGCGCGGCCTCCCGATCAACTCAACCACAGCTCCTCCCGAACTTGGTTGTTGGAACCTCATCTCCTCCCTGAGACTAGTCCAAGGATCCCGTCACCAGCCATGTCTTGAACTCAAGCAACACCTGCACATGAATAAACAACCAATTCTTCCGAGCACAAGTCCTCGACTTGACTCACGTTAGTTCAAAAACCACAACACCTTACATGAGCACGTCACATAAGCATGTTGCAAACCATATCAAATGATAACAGCCATAACCACCAAAACACACCAAAAACTTAGCAAATTAATACTAAGCAAACCTTCCCATAAAGCAAGTTTGAAACATTGCGAGTTAAAAGCAAAAACAAGACGCTGCAGTTCTACGAGTTGAACTTCACAGGATCCCTAAAAACAAGCTCCGGACCTCACAGAAGCTCTCCGGACCTTGCAGGAGCTCTTCGGACCTTGCGTCGGACCTTGCCAACACTTGGCGGACCTAACAAAAAACTTGTCGGACCTTGCCACAGAAGAATGTTTTGGCAATATTCAAAACTTCGAATGTTAATGCTAACTTTTATCCTAATTGCTAATGTATTCAGCACACATAGGTCTCACAAAATGCTCATCCCAATTCTTTCCATGATCTATGGCACATGCTCTCAGCATATCTTCGAAAATCTGATTCACCCTCTCCGTTTGACCGTCGGTCTGAGGATAGTATGTTGAGCTTCTAATTAACTTTGTTCCAAGAGATTCATGTAGTTGCTCCCTGAAATGAGCAACGAATATAGAGCCTCGATCGGATGTGATGGTTTTGGGAACTCCATGTAAGCACACAATTCTGGAGAGATACAACTCTGCATATTGCTTAGTATGGAATCCCGTATTCACTGGGATGAAGTGGGCTGATTTTGTTAAGCGATCAACAATCACCCAAATGGAGTCATGCTTTCTGAATGTGAGAGGCAGTCCGACAATAAAGTCCATACTGATGTCCTCCCACTTCCATGCCGGAATGCTTAATGGTTGCAGCATTCCCACTTTCTTTGTATGGTCATCTTTGACTCGCCAACATGTATCACACTCGGACACATATTTGGCAATTTCTCGCTTCATCCGAGTCCACCAAAATTTTGTTTTAAGGTCTTGATACATCTTATTGCTTCCTGGATGTATTGAGTACTTGGGCATATGGGCTTCATCCAGTATTTTCTTCCTTAGCTTCATGTTCCGGGCTACCACAATACGGTTGTTAAACCATAACACATCTTTATCATCTTCCCGGAAACATTTCATTTTATCCTCATTGATTCTTGCTCGGATTTTACGCATTCCTTTATATGTATTTTGGGCTTGTACAATATCTTCTCTGATGGTAGGCATGAGAGCAAGATTATACAATGCCCCATATGGAATCACCCTCAAGCTCGATTCTTCATCCTCATCCGGAACAACTGATAAGTTATTCACGTGGGACTTACAGCTGAGTGCATCAGCCACCACGTTAGCTTTGCCCGGATGGTAATGGATCTCGAGCTCATAATATTTGATTAATTCCAACAATCTCCGCTGCCTCATATTAATATCCTTCTGAGTGAATATATATTTGAGGCTCTTATGGTCGGTGTAGAGGTGCACTAAATTCCCAAGTAAGTAGTGCCTCCACATTTTCAACGCAAGCACCACTGCAGCGAGTTCTAGGTCATGAGTGGGGTAGTGCTGCTCTTGGTTGCGGAGTTGACGAGATATATACGCGATCACGCATCTATCTTGCATTAAGACGCAGCCAAGTCCAATGCCTGAGGCATCACAATAAACATCGAATGGCTTTGTTGTATCCGGTTGGGCTAACACCGGTGTCGTTGTTAGATGTTTCTTCAAAGTTTGAAATGCCTCTTCACAGGCCTATGTCCTACATACTTGCTGCTCTTCTTCAATAATTCTGTCATTGGTTTAGCCACCTTTGAGAAGCTGGGAATAAATCTCCGATAGTAGCCCGCTAGTCCTAGAAAACTACGGATTTGATGAATGGATGTCGGAGGCTCGCACTTCAAGACTTGCTCAATTTTGGTTGGATCTATGGCCACACCCTCCGCTGAAATAATGTGGCCTAAGAATGGTACCTTGCTGATCTAAAATTCACACTTGCTGAATTTGGCATACAGCTTATGTTCTCGCAATCGTTGGAGCACAATATGGAGATGTTTGGTGTGCTCTTCCTCCGATTTGGAGTATACGAGAATGTCGTCGATGAAAACCACGACGAACTGATCCAACTCTGGCATGAATACAGAATTCATGAGGTAAATGAAATGTGCGGGTGCATTCGTTAACCCGAAAGACATGACTAGGTACTCATAGAGCCCGTATCTAGTCGAGAAGGCCGTCTTCGGTATATCCTCCGCTCTGATTTTTATCTGATGATAACCGGACCTCAAGTCCATCTTGGAGAATACTTTGGCACCCACTAACTGATCAGATAATATATCGATCCGCGGCAGTGGATATTTATTTTTGATCATCACTGCATTCAGCGGCCGATAATCCACACATAACCGAAGTAATTCATCCTTTTTCTTCACAAAGAGAGCTGAACAGCCCCATGGTGATGAGCTTGGCCGGATGAACCATTGTCCATTAAGTCCTTTAGCTGCTCTTTTAGTTCAGCTAATTCCTTCGGAGACATTTTGTATGGCCTCCGAGATATCGGTGTGGTTCCCGGTGCTAACTCGATCTTGAATACCACGTCTCTTTCAGGTGGCATCCCTGGAAGGTCGTCGGGAAACACATCTGGGTACTCACGGACCACTGGAATACCCTCCAGTTTCAGGGTCATACTGTGGTACACAACTGGATTTTTAGAATCCACGGCTTCAAGTATGAGTGTTTGAAGACCGTAGTACGGGGAGTCCAAGCTATCAATCCATGGACCGATGTCAAGAACAGCACCGTGGTAGTTCATCCACGCCATTCCTAAGATCACATCGATCTTCTGCCCCTCTAACACCAATGAGGGTTGTGGGGTATAATTTTCCACCTAAGCACAAAGGTGCTTTGATCACCACTTCATTAGCAGCTATATTTCCACCGGGTGAGCGGATAAGGTAGTGATCTTTCGGTGTAGTGGTGGAGAGATCAGCTTTGCACACAAATAACCTGCTGGTGAAATTGTGTGTGGCTCCAGAGTCAAATAAAATCAATACGGGTAGTTCATTGAGGGTGAACATTCCCGCTAGCACAGGTGCCCCTTCCGGCACATCCTCTAGAGCGGTATGATGAATGCACCCGGATTTTGGTGCTGTTCCTTGGAGCTGAGCACGGGTTTGATTTATACCCTGCTCCAGTGTATTTCCTCTGTGGCGTATCCTTTCTGGACACTTCCTGCTGATGTGACCCAAATAACCGCACGTGAAGCACGGTTTCTCAGCCGGTTCCATATTACTCTGGGTACGGACACTGGGTGTATTCTGCTGCGGCAAGAACGCTTGAGGAACAGAATAATGTGGCTGCATATACTTTTGTTGCAGCTGTCCGAATTCAGAATATTGAGATGAGCGACCTGAATATTATTGGGGTCGTCGAGCCGTCTGCATCAACTGACAGTTCAAGGTACTGTCTAACACCCGGTATTTATGAGGAGCAATACTGCTACTCTCCGGTGGTATACGGTTCTTTCTTTTCTCAGGCTGAACTTCTCGCTGAGCATCTTCAACCATGATGGCAGCACTCATCAATTCGTTGAAGTTCTTTCGATCTGCTAAGACGAGTCTTTCCTTTAACTTGCGGTTGAGGCTGTGAAAGAACCATTCGCACTTTTGTGCCTCAGTGTTCACATGTTCAGGCGCATACTGTGCCAGTTTGTTAAACACTCGCGCATGCTCGTATGCATCCCTCCCTCCTTATTTTAAGACTAGAAACTCCTCGAGTTTCCGCTGAGTTATTCCGGAAGGGACATGATAAGCAGGAAATGCCTTCCGGAATTTCATCCATGTGAAATGATGTCCAGCTGATAAGGAGGCGAGTTGATTTGCCCACCATGCACTGGCGGACCCGTGAAGTTGTTGCGCCGCGTATAAAACCTTCTGATGTACAGTGCATTGGAGCAACCCGAACATAGACTCAATGGTACGGATCCAACTATCCGCCACCAGAGGATCCTCAGCTTCAATGAAAACCGGTGATTGAGTCACCAAGAACTCAACATAGGATTTCATTTGAGGTTGGCACAAGTCTTCATCTTCACATACCCCTTGACAGGATGTATTCATCAGCAGGGTGCGGAGCAAGTCGGTCCGCTCATCGCTTGTGCCCGTCATGGCGGCCAGAATGTCCGCCATTGTGACCGTAGGTGAAGGTCCTGGTGGCGGCTGCGGTTGCGGAGCTCGCTGCTCCCGCTGTGGAGAGTTATCGCCACGACCACCACTGGAACCACCCACTCCACCCATGGAACGAGTTCGCACCATTCTGCAATTGCAAGAGTTCATTATCAGGTCAACACTATCACTTGATTTATTCTATGAACAAAGTAGTGAAACGCTGATAATGAAATCTTAACAGGTAAGCAAAAATGATTTATGCGCAAACTGATGCAACTAACAGCATGGATTTAAAAACAGATTGACCGGTCCTCAAACAAACCAGATTTCGATCCAGTTAAAAGCACTTTCATAACTCAAGTTGAATACCAAAGTTAAAGTTAACTTTAATATTTTTCCAACGAGTATTCAAATGCCTCCATATCACTTCTGGATCAAAAGTTATGATTGCTCAAAGTTGACAGAATTTCTGGATAAAATTTGCCAGCATCTCCTTTGTATGTGGCAGACTTTATCACAGTTGTATACACAGATACAATATGAATCTGAACCAACTTTGAACTACAACAATGTTGCATATCTCATAACCTTTCCAAATGTGTATCACAGGATCCTTAGGGATTTTCTACAGCAAGTAATGGCTTAAAAACAGAAAGATCCAAAGAGGTTTTTCTGCTGTCCTGGTTTTGAACAGTTTGCCTTGAATTGGACTTTTCACCCACTTAACGTGTGATTTTGCTATGGAGGTCTACAAAGAAGTTGTAGAGTACTTGAAAATCTTTCCAGAACTGTATCACACATCTTAATTAGTTAAACCTACCCAGAGTTATGCTCTGTTAAAGTCCAGCAGGAATTCCTGCCAGAAACAGAGCACTCTGTTTTTGAAACCTTTGAAGCCTAGTCACTCTCATTTGAATCTTAGCTCAAAATAAGAGTTCAGTAACTAATATTTGTTTCAAACTTTCATTTTTAGTTGAAAGTTAGCTCATGAATTGTTTCTTCATAGGGAAGGGGATTATTAAGTGTAGTACGGTGTCGATGCACTGTAAGAACAATGTCGGTGAGAGGACCCCACGCCACCCGTTCAGTCACGGGGACGGGGCACCTCACCCGGGAATCGCATTGGGTGGTGCCGTGTTATGCGGCACCCAACAGCACACATATAAGGAAAACTGTATTACATAAATCAAAAGCGGAAGCTTACAATATCCTTTGCAAATAATTTACATAAAATAGCTACAGCGGAAGTCTATAAACAGCTCACGTCAAATAACTACGAAGCACTCGAGAAGAGGTCCAGCCCACGGACTCCTCTCACTAGCAACACGAATATATGGAAACGGCTAGGTTCTCCATGTGTAACATTACTCGGAAGTCTCCGAGTCTCACCGGACAACCTTCTTTATAGCATCGGGTTAACCTGCAAAACCACTCATATAACAATAATGAGCACAAAGGCTCAGCAAGACTTAACCGTCTCTCCTAAACATGCAACTCTACATGAAAGAAACATAAGACTTAACATGTAATTTGCAAAAGGACTCGCCTATGAGTTCATCTTTAACTTTTAGATTTTAGCCATCATAGTAGTGACCTTGCGCCCAGCAACATTGGAACTCCACAATCAAACAAGAAATGCTTCATTCCAATGTTACTAGTCCCAAGGTGGAAAAATAACCTTAGTTTGCTCTATCACTACATCAAACAAGGTTCTCATGCAATTTATGATAAACATAGCAGCAATTAAAACTTTGCAAACTGTTCCCACACAACTTTCTTACTACGTCACAACACAGTGAGCAAGCGGTACTCTTAACTGTGAGGGACGGTGATTCGAATCAAACACTATCCGTATAACTCGACACATACGCCTGCCTCTGAAGACCCAAATCTGCGCCCTTCATTATGTCGTATGTGGCAACCTTTCGCAGGACACTCGACTGTAGAACCAGTCGCGCCGTCTCGGGCTCATAGGTCTAACGAGACGATGTGGTATGCCTCTACAATCCTGTGAACCTGGTACATCGGTTTCCTGGTTCCCATATAGCAGTAAGCATCCGGTACACAACTCAATACTTGCTCAGCGGGGCTGCACACGCTTCGGTCCTTAACCGAGACAGGCAGAGCTACTCGACCAAGACCTCGTCTTGTCGCTGCCTACCCTCCTGCCCGGTCTCATCTTTAGAAATATAAACTTTAGTTTGCCTCTTTTCCATTACACTTATGTAATCCTGAACTAAAACTCGCGAGTAGATTCCAACTACTCGTCTTCTACCGGATGTCCTAGCCTATTTAGCGCGGCCTTATTCTACAGCGATGACACCTTTCTACCCTTGACCCCAGGGTTCATTTTGGTTATGCAGGTGGAGTATAAAGCATCCTTGACCTAATGCACATACAAACTCGAACCATAGTAGTGAACAAAGTAAAAACATTATAAATTAGCTTAAATACAAACCGGAGTTTGCCTCGGTTTTGCAGGTGACTAAATTCAGATAATTATGAAGTTAGTTGCTGATGACTTGAAGCTTAATCACTGCCTTCTTGCTCCTTGATCCAAACTTCACTTCTCCACTCTTCCACGTTTAATCAGTACACGTTATGAATATGCATATAGGTTTAATTGTAAAATTTTTGCTAACAAGTTCTAAATACAAGTTTAAAACTGGAACTCTGTTTAAGAATTTAAAATGACACTGGTGCTAGTGGTTTGGGTTTGGGTTTAAGCACTATGATCAAGTGATAAGTGTGTTTCATCACTCGTGTGTTGATCACTTAATGAAGTTGAACAGGACAGTGATGATACAAAGCTCCAATGGAGCTGAAAATTTTCTTGTGAGTTCCTTGTCACAAGAAAGTCAACTGGACTAAAATTTGGAATTTTTCAATGAGTAGATCACTCAGAACAATTCCCTAAGCATTTACGCAAAAAGGAATTAATTCTGAATA
Organism: Neostapfia colusana; assembly: GCA_030760725.1. Classification (NCBI taxonomy): domain Eukaryota; kingdom Viridiplantae; phylum Streptophyta; class Magnoliopsida; order Poales; family Poaceae; genus Neostapfia; species Neostapfia colusana. The sequence goes on from JASWHV010000016.1 coordinate 65,980,295, forward strand.
AACTTGCACTTTCATACAATTTCAAGTGAACTACAATTTCAAACATAGCTCAGGGAGCATGCATGAAGTTTCCTAGGAATTTTGGAGCTAAGAACTGCCCAGAACTGAATTTCCAAGTTTTGGGAATTCTCTGAAATTGTTTTCTGTATTCATTTGAACCCAGAAACTTGCAATCAGAATTCTCCTAATTAATCAACTCCAAATGATCTGAAACTTTTACAGGAGTTACCTAACATCCTAAAGAATATTCCGGCAAAATTTGAGGAGTTTTGGATGAACCAAACTCCCTCTAAAATTCTTTTGCCTAAAAGCTTTAAAGAATTTTCCAGAATTTAATAGTGATTTTCATACAAATTGGGTTGCACATTTGGATAGATCTTGCCAAGATGAATCTAACCAAATTTGAGTCACCCAATTTGGGGTTTCCTAGCATAAGTTATGAATTTTCTAAACTTTGCTTAAAATCTGGAATTAATTTTCTACAGAAAACCTACCTGGACCCACTGTTTAAATGGCAGCCAATAGAACACGAGGACACACGGTCTACAGGGTCACCCCGCGTGCAGCCACATGTGATCCCGAGCCACATCCGATCCGTGTTTAAAATTCACTCACTGACCGGTGGGCCAGCCCCACCCTTCTTCTTTCTCCGACCACTTCTTCCCGCGCGCGCTCACCTCGCCGGACCGAGGCGGCGCCTCGCCGTAGGGGTGTTCCCGGCCGTCTTCCGGCCGGAGACTCGCCGCCCAGGAGTTTTTGAGGTTGGGGAACTTGGTTGTGGGCTCGGTATGGGTGCTAGATGATCGGAAACGTGCCGGCGACATGCGGCGGCCACTGGAGAGGTTCGGCATCATCGGCCGGTGGTCCTCGCCTACCAAACTCTCGGTTGATTGGCTCTAGAGCATCCTTAGACGCTAGGGAAGCTCGGCAAGCAGTAACCGGCGCATGAAAACACCTCCAAATGGGTTCTCACCGTGCGCCTGACTGGTAATGCCGGTTTTGCGCTCGGAAAACATCAAAATACGTCGCCTCTCGTCGGCTTCAAGCTAGGTTTGAAAAGAAGAGATCACCGCCATCTAGCCTAGCTCCTTTGTGCCTAATTTCGTGACCAAAGATTGAAGAAAGAGGGAGAATTTCTTGATTTCATGCCGGGAGATCGGGTTGCGCCCTCCGAAGGAAAAACTTCAAATTGGCGCTCGGTGGTCCATGGCTCGACATGAGGGTTGAGGAGGAGCAGCACGGATCCCTGGGGCATCCTTGGGTGCCCTTGCTCGGGTGTGAAAGCCGCGGTAGCGAGCTGCCCACGTACGCCCGATCACCGGTGATCTTAGGTCGTCGCGAAGAACAGTGCGCCCGAGGAAAGGGAACCGATCTGTGCTCTGTTTCGGCACTGAGGAGGTAGGTGAGGGTTCTACCACGCCGTTTTTCAGATATGTGGGGATCTGTGGCACAAGTTCGTTGGCTCCCCGATTGTTTTCTCGCGGCAGCAGCGAGCTCGGCGGTGAGCGAGTGGGTTGTGGCCGAGGAGAACAGAACACGTTTGGTTCGGGTGGTAGAGAGTGGATCACACTGAGCGTGAAGGACACGGCGAAGCTGGTTGCCACGAGGAGAAACGAGGCAGTGGCTTCGGCGATCGCTTCGGTGGCGCCCTGTGAGTAAGTTGTCCGAGCTCGTGTCTGAATAGAGAGCAAAGACTTAGGTAGTAAGTCTCCCCCTCATAATGACAATGGGGCCCCGCTCACTTCCTCTCTCAAATATCTCCAATTTTTGGCACATTGCAACTTCAGCTATGAGGAACTCAAATTCAAAAGCCATTTGGCAATTTGACAAGTTTTGCCTCAGTTTCAAATTTGAATTCAAATTTCAATGAAATTCACAAGTCTCTTGGATATACCTATCAAAGCACCTCCAAATTTGCTCAAAATTTGCATTCCTCATAATTTGGACCTGGAGAATTCAAATATGGATTCAAACTTTTAATTTGGTGGCTGCAAAAGGGGAGGTTTACAACCACAGTTTGCATCCTTCATTTAAAAATGACCACCTTTGCATTTAAATGATCATTTGAATTCAAAGGGGACTTGAATGCATGTGCCTGCTCATGACCATCTTCACATGTTTAGAAAAGTTTTTGCAAGTCCCATTTCTTGGATTTATAATCAACTTTATTCATCACTAAAGTTTTCCATTTACAAGTTTTGGGATTTTTACAGTCGGTACTACGTTGCTCACAAAAAGGAAAATTCTAACCAGATTATACCGGTACATACGTCTCAATTGTGGCACTAAACGGTCTCTCGTACACGTGTACTACACGGAATACGTACATGGTTAGTACCTGCAAGAGAACACTCAATAATGATGCACACATAGGTTTTCTCATTTCAGGCAGTTCCATATCAAAAACATACGCCCCGTATCATTTCCATACGGGCTGTCCTTGAGTCAAGTCACGTCTCAAGGTACATGGTCGCGTTTTTACACCACACGACGGGGAACCTGAGTAGAGCACGAACGGGTCGTCACGGTTGGGAATTTTATCAACCCAACGGATACCACCTACTGCCCTGCAGGGCATGCCGAAGGCAAGCGCTGCGTATGTCCTCCTAGGCTATTTCCAGAAGAACACACTATCGTGTTACTGCACGCTAGGGATCAGCGTTTCATATGAACTCAGGAACATGAAGAGTCCAAAAGTTTTATATTAACGTCTCACACCAAGCTGTGAGACCTATCCCTGAACCACATTCCTCGTTAGGGGAGCTAACCGAAATTGAACCGCTTTCGGTGGCGTTCCTTACCATGCTTACCTGAGCGTAGATGCATCGTTACATAATCAAAATTCAGAATTATAACAAGTATGCTAGTCATGCCACTTTTAAGTAACTATACTACTATAGTCCTTATGTGTGCATACTAGCGAATCCTCACCGTATCCTAAGTTTTTGTCGTAATACGATCCTTATTCCGTGTGCTATTACCAATGCGGCTAAGATACCACGCTGTGAGGGCCCAGACCCGATCATGGGGCCGTGCCACTCGCCCAGGAATCGCATTGGGTGGTGTCGTGCAATGCGGCACCCAACATCACACGTAATAAAGTATCATATTACATAAATCAAACAGAAGCTTACAAAGCGTGAATTTTACAAATACTTCTCAAAATAATCTACAGTGGAAGACTCATACATCTCACGTCTCATATCTATGCTAAGCAACAGAGAAGATGTCCAGCCTGCGGACCCCTCTCACTAGCAACACGATCACAATAGCAGTGGCAGGGGTTGCCATGAGTTCACCACTCGGAGAGTTCCGAGTCTCATCGGACACCCGTACATATCAGCGTAGTGTTATTAGCTGCAAAACAACTCATGCAGTATCTGTGAGCATGAAGCTCAGCAAGACTTAACCATCACCCTAGTCATGAAACTCTACATGCTGAAAATAGAGGGCAGAATATAGAAGTTTACACAAAAGATGAACTTGAGCTAAAGGAGAGTACTTACTTCAAGTTTTAAGCAACTTTTATAGCCCTCGCACAATTTACATTGAGACTCCACAATCAAACAAGAAACGCTTCCTCTCGATGTCACTTGCCCGAGGTGAAAGTAACTTTATTGAGCTACCCTATACCCATACAGACCTTGCGCCATCAACGTCGAGACTCCACAATCAAACAAGAAACGCTTTGCCTCGATGCTACTAGCCCAAGGTAGAAATTAAATTTAGTGAAAGTGTTGATCATTTCCTCATCTCTAATATGAGGATTACTCACGAAGCATCTTGACTTTTTCCCAGTTTATTACTACGTCACGACTTAGTGTACAAGTATGCTCATTAGCGCGAGCGACGGTGAATGCAATCAAAAGCACCTGGCTGACACGACACATACGCCCGTCCGAGACCAGTGATCAACTAATCCCATCAACGTCGTATGTGGCAACCTTCCACACGACACCCAAATGTCGAACCGGTCTCACGGACTTAGATTAAGTCTCACTACGGCGAACCCTCATAGAGCCGACTTCTCTATCCTTTCAGCATCTGCATAAGACGGTGGGGTTTACCTCGACACCCAGGTTAACATGTTACATCGGTTTCCTGGGTCCCATATAGCCAGTATGCATCCGGTACACATCTCAAACTTGTCCAGCGGGGTCGCACACGAGAACGGGCCTTAATCGACTCAGACATAGACTAGGTTCACAGGACCACGTCCCTGAGCCTTCCATCCACTGCCCGGTCTCCATTCCCAACTATGAGGATCAATTCCCAACTCTTCCGATTGATCCCCCTTAATCCCGGTTCACGAGTAGGAAACTGCCTACTCGAGTTATGCCTCTTTTAATCCACTTTTGTTAACTTGAGATCAACAGTTATAATCAATTGATAACCTACTCTACATTAAACTCCACGGTTTTCTGGGTCATGCATTTGGAGTTTCATACCATCTAGATGTAAAAGTCCTAAAACTTGTAAATAGAAAACTTGAGCTATGAATAAAGTTGATTTTATATACAAGAAATGGGACTTACAAAAACTTTTGTTTACTCATGAAAGTGTTTGCATGTGCAATAAAACTTTGAATTCAGTTTGAATTAAGAGGGTCACTTCAAAAAGAAGAAGGGCATTTTCAAAAGAGGAAATTCAAACTGTTGTTTAAGAAGTTGTATTTGCAATGGCCAACTGAAGCATCAGAGGGCATAATTGAATTCTTCAGGTTCAAATTATGGGGAAGGCAAACTTTGGGCAAATTTGGAAGTGCTTTGATAGGTATATCAAAGGGGCTTGTAAATTTATTCCAAATTTGAATTTAAATTTGAAACTGAGGCACAACTTGTCAAACTGCCAAATGGTTTTTGAATTGGGATTCCTCATAGCTGAAGTTGCATGTGCAAAAATTTGGAGATCTTTTGGGGGCAGAGAGGAGCAGTGGGCCCCACTTGTCATTGAGAAGGGGGTGTAAAACTTACTGCCTAATTCAGTCTGTTCCTCGGTTCACACCCGAGCTCGAACCAGGTCACCGCGAGCTGCCACCACGCTGCCGACTGAAAACCGCGGAAGCCACCTCCTCGTGGGAATTTCTTGCGCTGGCGACCTGCTCGACGTCCACTCGCGCCCCCATCCGTTCCCACAACCGCCACCCCGAGGCCCTGTGACCCTCACGCCAGAACCGAGCAGGAAAGCCGGCGCTCTCCGGTGCTCCATCAGAACCCAGTAAAAACCGGTGCACAGCCTCCCTCCGAGCTGCTGAACAGCACCGCATGCCCACTCTTCAGCTCCCCGACACAAAAAACGACCGAGGTTTGGCCCCTCTGCCGCAAGGGCGCCGTGTCCGCGCGGCGGCCGAAAGAGAACCGAGGAGAGAGCTCCCGTGGACAGCTGAGTCTAGCGCCTTTCACGCCCAAGCAAGGACACCCCCGAACGCGCTGGTGCACCCTTCTGCTCACCCCCAAGCCTCCAGTCAAGCTGCGAATCACCGAGAACCAATTTGGGAATTTTCTTTAGGAGGCCGCAATTCGACCTTCCGGTACGAGGTGATTAAATTCAGTTGCAATTCGTGTTTGTAGTTCACCAAATGCACATGGGAGCTAGACTGGCTAGCGACTCCATTTGCTTCGCAAACCTAGCCTAGAACCGAATGGTTACAGCTAATTTCGAGTTTTCTGAGCGGCGATCATGGCGGGAACCACCGGGCACACGGTGAGACCCTATCTCGAGCCGTTATCGATCCAGTTTGAGCCAAACCGAGCACCCCCATGACTCACTGATGCTTTAGAGCAAATTCTCCGAACCTTTGGTGGGCTAGGATGCTCGGACCACGGCGCCGAAGCTCCACCGAGGTCTGTGCACGTCGCCGACCTAGTTCCGAGCGTCGTTAGCTTGTGCGGACCCCCTAGATGAGTTTCTCATCCTTGAAAACCCCCGGGCGGCGAATAGCAGGCCGTGAGATGGCCGGGAAGTCAAGTCCGGCGAGGTCAGTGCCGCACCGCGAGGGGGTGGAGCGCACGGGAAAAAGGGGGGCGGGAGGAAGAAGAAGCCGCTGGCCCCACCGGTCAGTGGCTGTGGCGGTCGAATGAGATTTGCTGTGACCACCTGATCTGCTGCGGCTACAGCCTAGGCAGCTGTGGACCGGGGTGTATCTGCAGCAAGGGATTGACACGTGTGCCGGTCAGAATTTAAACTTTTCCCGATTTATTTGGATTCCAAATTTAGTTCAAACTTTAAAACCTCATAACTTTTGCTAGGAAGCTCCAAATTTAGTGATTCAAATTGGTTTGGATTCAGGATGAAGAACTCTATCCAAATATGCAAACCAATTTGTACGAAAATCAATAGAAAATTCTGGAAAATTCTTTAAAGATTTTCAGAAAAATAATTTTTGAGGGAGTTTGGTTCATCCAAAAATTTCTGAATGTTGCCAGAATATTCTTTAGGATGTTAGGAAACCCCTGTAAAAGTTTCAGCTCATTTGGAGTTGATTTAGTTAGGGTAATTCTGATTTCAAGGTTCTGTATTTAAATGAATACAGAAACATTTTTAGAGAATTTCCAAAACTTGGAAATTCAGTTCTGGGCATTCCTTAGCTCCAAAAAAAATTCATGCATGCTCCCTGAGTCATGTGTGAAATTATGGTTCACTTGGATTTGCATGAAAGTGCAAGTTTCATCAGAATTAATTCCTTTATGCCTAAAGGCTTAGGGAATTGTTCTGGGTGATCTACTTAGTGAAACATTCTGAATTTTGGTCCAGAGGACTTTCTTGTGACAAGGAACTCACAAGAAAATTTCCAGCTCCATTGGAGCCCTGGATCAGTAGTGTTCTGTTCAACCAATTAGGTGATTACCACCCAAGTGATGAACCCCACTTCTCACTTGATGATAGTACTTAAACACACACCCAAACCACTAGCACCAGTGTCATTTTAAATTCTTAAACAGAGTTCCAGTTTTAAACTTGTCTTTAGCACTTGTTAGCAAAAGTTTTACCATTAAACATGTATGCATATTCATAACGTGTAGTGATTAAACGTGGAGAAGTGAAGGAGGAGTTAAGCTTAGAGCAAGGAGCAAGAAGAGAAGGGATTGAGGTTCAAGTCATCATCAGCTAACTTCATAAATTTCTGACTTTAGTCACCTGCAAAACCAAGGCAAGCCCCGGTTTGCACTTAAGTTATTTTTAAAGCTTTTCATCTGTTCACTACTATGGGTCAAACTTTGTATGTGCATTAGGTCAAGGTTGTTTTATACTCCGCTTGCATAAACAAAAATGAACCCTGAGGTCAAGGGTAGAAAGGTGTTATCGCTGTAGAATAAGGCCATGCTAAATAGGCTAGGACATCCGGTACAAGACGAGTAGTTGGAATCTACTCGCGAGCTTTGTTTCAGGATCACATAAGTGTGGTTGGAAAGAGAGGCAAACTAAAGTTTACATTTCTAAAGATGAGACCGGGCAGGAGGGTTAAGTAGCGACAAGACGAGGTCTTGTTCGAGTAGCTCTGCCTGTGTCGGTTAAGGACCGAAGCGTGTGCGGCCCTGGGAGCAAGTATTGAGTTGTGTACCGGATGCTTACTGATATATGGGAACCAGGAAACCGATGTACCAGGTTCATTGGATTGTAGAGGCATACCACATCGTCTCGTTAGACCTATGAGCCCGAGACGGCGCGACCGGTTCTACAGTCTAGTGTCCTGCGAAAGGTTGCCACCTACGACGTAATGAAGGACACCAGATTTGGGTCTTCATAGGCTGGCATATGTGTCGAGTTATCCGGGTAGTGTTTGATTCGAATCACCGTCCCTCGCAGTGATGAGTACCGCTTGCTCACTGCGCTGTGACATAGTAATCAAGTTGTGTGGGAATAGTTTGCAAAGTTTAAATGCTGTTATGATAATGGAAATTGCATAAAAACCCTGTTTGAGGTAGAGATAGAGCAAACTAAAGTTATTTTCCACCTTGGGACAAGTAACATTGGAATGAAGTGTTTCTTGTTTAATTGTGGAGTTACAATGTTGCTAGGTGCAAGGTCACTACTATTATGGCTAAAATATGAAAGTTAAGGATGAACTCGTAGGCGAGTCTTTTCGCAAATGACAGGCTTAAGTCTTAGGTTACTTTCATGTAGAGTTTCATGTCTTAGGAGAGACGGTTAAGTCTTGCTGAGCCTTTGTGCTCACTCTTGCTATATAAGTGGTTTTGCAGGTAAACATCGACGCTATAAAGAAGGTTGTCCGGTGAAACTCGGGAACTTCTGAACCATGTCACACTTGGAGGACCTAGCCGCTGCCATGTCTTCGTGTTGCTAGCGAGAGGAGTCTACAGGCTGGACCTCTTCTCGAGTGCTTCTTAGATATTCGACATGAGCTGTGGTAGACTTCCACTGTAGCTATTTTATGTAAATTATTTACAAAGAACATTTGTCAACTTCTGCTTTTGATTTATGTAAAACATTGTTCCTTATATGTGTGATGTTGGGTGCCGCATAACACGGCACCACCCAATGCGATTCCCGGGCAAGGTACCCCTTCCCCGTAAGTGATCGGGGCGGCGGGGTCCTCTCAGCGTGGTATCAGAGCCGCATTGGTAATAGCGCACTGAATAAGGATCGTATTACGACAAAAACATAGGATACAGTGAGGAAACGGTATTAGGCCCACATAGGGACTGTAGTAGTGTAGTTACTTAAAGTGGTAGAACTAACTTACGTGTTATAATTCTGAATTTTTGATTATGTAACGACGCACCTACGTTCTGGTAAGCATGGTAAGGAACGCCACCGAAAGCGGTTCAATTTCGGTTAGCTCCCCTGACGAGGAACGTGGTTCAGGGAAAGGTCTCACAGCTTGGTGTGAGACGTTAATATGAAACTCTTGGACTCTTCATGTTCCTGAGTTCATATGGAATGCTGATCCCTAGCGTGCATTAGGCAAGTAAGTGGAGACCCCATCGTGTGGTCAGTAACGAGATAGTATGTTCTTCTGGAAATAGCCTAGGAGGACATACGCAGCGCTTGCCATCGGCGTGTCCTGCACGGCAGTAGGTGGTATCCGTTGGGTTGATAACATTCCCAACCGTGACGACCCGTTCATGATATACTCAGGTTCCCCATAGTGTGGTGTAAAAACACGATCACGTACCTTGAGACGTGGCTTAACTCAAGGACGGCCGTATGGCAATGATATGGGCGTTTGTATTTACTTTCGAATATGGAACTGCCTGAAATGAAACAACCTTTGAGTGCACCACTATTGCGTGTTCTTCTGCAGGTACTAACCACGTACGTATCCCGTGTAGTAAACGTGTGCGAGAGACCGTCTTAGTGCCATGGATAATACGTATATGCCGGTATAATCCGGTTAGGATTTTTCTTTTGATGAGGCTACGTAGTACCGACATGTTTCTTACGGTGCATCGACACCGTACTACACTTAATAACCTCTTCCCTATGAAGAAATGATTCATGAACTAGCTTTCAACAAAAAATGGAAGTTTGAAACAAGTATTAGTTACTGAACTCTTATTTTGAGCTAAGATTCAACTGAGAGTATAACTAGGTGTCAAGGTTTTCAAAAACAGAGTGCTCTGTTTCTGGCTGGAATTCTTGCTGGATTTGACAGAGCTAGATTTAACCAATCAAGGTGTATGATACAGTTCTGAAAATATTTTCAAGTGCTCTACAATTTCTTTGAAGACCTCCAGAGCAAAATCACACTTTAAGTTGGTGAAAAGTCCAGTTGAAGGCAAACTGTTCAGAATCTGGACAGTAGCAAAAACCCTCTCTGGACCTTTCTGTTTTTAAGCCATAACTTCCTATAGAAAAATCCTTAAGGAGCATATAAGTGCTCGTTGGAAAGATACTGAAGTTTACTAAAACTTTGGTATTTAACTCAAGTCAAGAGTCTGTAGATAACTTGAGTAAAATTTGGAGTTTGTGTGAACTGGTCAGGGTAGTCCCGCTGATTAGTTTAGCGTACTTAAGATTTATTTAAACATGAATGTGGTTATGCTTTCATAAAGTTCATGGCATGTTCATGTTTTACTTATCTTTACTGACTACTGAAATAGGATTTTGATTGACTCAAAATTTTGTTTCATGCAGTATGGTACGCACACACTCTCAAATGGAGATTGGAGGTTCAAGTCGAGGTGGGAATGACTCGACTTCATCACAGGAGCCATCGCCAACCGGATTGGCGGAAATTATGGCAAAGATGAATGAAACTCTCCAAACTCTTGTTCAGCAAGGCATAAATCGAGAAGCTCAACGTCACATGCCAACCCAGAGCACGTATCTGAATTTCTTGGCGACACAATCGCTGGTATTCTCTGAGGCGGCTGACCATTGTGAAGCCAATCACTGGTTACGTGTCATTGAGTCCAACTTCGGGTTGACCCAATGTGATGAATTCTCGAAGACTCTATATGCCGCTCAGCAGCTTCACGGCTTTGCTGGAGCATGGTGGGCAGACTACCTTGCTGTCCAACCAGCAGGGCATCGTGTCACATGGGCGGAGTTCCAGGCTGCATTTCGTGCTCGTTTCATTCCTGCGGGCATAATGCAAACCAGCCTGGATGAATTCTGAAGTCTGAAGCAAGGGGACATGGGTGTTATTGAGTATGCGAAGGAATTCAATCGCTTAGCTCCATATGTCCCTGACTATGTGAAATCACCAACCTTGAAGGGTTATCATTTCTACCGAGGGCTGACCGCTAGGCTGCGATGTGAATTGGCTCAAGTTAGCCAAGAGAATTTTGATGAGTTTGTGAGCTATGCTATCACTCAGGAATATTATTCCAATCTCTACCTCAAAGAAAAGAGGGAGAGGGACTCATCACAGGATGAAGACAATCATCTGCCTCAGAAGTATCGGTTGGTAATCCGTTCACCTTCCGGTCGAGAGATTCCACAAGAGGTGCAATCATTCTGGGAGTGTGATGACTCTTCTACTCCACAGAGGTCTTATTCACCTCCACCGCAGCAGCAACTTATTTCTTATGCGCCTCAGTATCAACAAGGTGCACCAGAATACTTTTTCCCTCAAGAGGTTGAAGATGAACAAGGTGATTTCTCAGCTGAACCAAGTGCTGTCCCACTTCATATTGACAATGATCTCAACGTCAATGAAGCAACTGAACCGAGCAGCAACGTTGTGTCTGCGGGTCCAGTTCCACAGTGTGATCTTGGGCAGCAAAGAAAAGCTATGTCCAAGGTGGGGACAGTGAATTATGTGTCAGTCGATGATCTGCCAAAGGGAGGACCTGTTCTTGCTGGCAGGTTCACCTTAAATGACAAGCCGCTTGTCATTTTATTCGACTCTGGTGCAACACATAACTTCATTAGCAGGGTGACGGTGATCCGGGACCAGATATCCACCACTATCACCAAAGGTTCATACCTTATTCATTCGCCAGGTGGAGACATATCCACTAATGAAGTCGTCTCTCGAGCACCACTTTGGGTGAAAAAATTTATCCTACCACCCTCATTATTCTCGAAGACCAATGAATCAATGCCATATTGGGAATATCATGGTTGACCTTCCATAAGGCTATTCTGGACATCAAGAACAGGAGTGTTCACTTGGACTCTCCACTTCACGGACGTCAAACATTGTATCTCGACAAAGCGATTTCCAAAGACCCGGAAGTATGTAATGCCAAGGCTTGCAAGTTAGAAGACATTCTGGTAGTCCGTGAATATCCGGACGTGTTTCCCGAAGATCTTCTAGGATTACCACCTGAGCGTGAGGTGGAATCCAAAATAGAGTTGATACCGGGAACCACGCCGATCTCTCGGAGACCATACAAAATGGCTCCGAATGAATTAGCCGAGCTAAAGGAGCAACTCAAAGATCTGATGGACAAGGGGTTCATTCGTCCAAATTCATCACCATGGGGTTGCTCGGCTTTATTTATGAAGAAGAAGGATGAGACGCTGAGGCTATGCGTCGATTATCGTCCTTTAAATATTGTGACAGTAAAGAACAAGTATCCACTACCAAGAATTGATATGCTCTTCGATCAGCTAGTGGGTGCTAAAGTCTTCTCAAAGATGGACTTAAGGTCAGGATATCATCAAATCAAGATCCGAGCGGAAGATATCCCGAAGACAGCATTCTCGACAAGATACGGACTCTATGAGTATCTTGTCATGTCATTTGGGTTGACAAATGCTCCGGCTCACTTTATGTATCTTATGAACTCGGTGTTCATGCCGGAGTTGGATCAGTTCGTCGTGGTATCCATCGACGACATCTTGGTCTATTCCAAATCTGAAGAGGAACACGCTAAAATTTGCATATTGTGCTCCAACGACTGAGAGATAACAAGCTCTATGCAAAGTTTAGTAAATGTGAATTCTGGATCAACCAAGTGCCATTTCTTTGACATATTATTTCAGCAGAAGGCATTGCTGTTGATCCAAGCAAGATTGAACAAGTGCTGAAGTGGAAGTCTCCAACATCAGTCCATGAAGTTTGTAGCTTCCTAGGTTTGACGGGATATTATCGGAGGTTCATCCCGGGCTTCTCAAAAATCTCAAACCTATGACTGAGCTACTGAAAAAGGGAATCAAATACGATTGGAGTGAGCCATGTGAGGAAGCTTTTCAAGCGTTGGTGGAACACCTCACAACAGCCCCGGTTCTAGCTCAGCCGGATACAACCAAGCCCTTTGATGTCTATTGTGATGCGTCCGGCATCGGACTTGGTTGTGTACTCATGCAAGGAAGACGCGTGGTCGCATATGGATCACGGCAATTACGGGATCATGAGCAACATTATCCAACTCATGATCTCGAGCTTGCTGCCGTGGTATTAGCTTTGAAGATGTGGAGACATTACTTATTGGGAAACCTGGTTCATCTCTACACCGACCACAAAAGCTTGAAGTACATATTCACTCAAAAAGAGTTGAATATGCGACAACGGCAATGGTTGGAGCTGATCAAGGACTATGAGATTGAAATTCATAATCATCCGGGCAAGGCAAATGTAGTTGCCGATGCACTCAGCCGGAAGTCTCATATTCATATCCCGACCATTACGCCAATAGAGAAGGAAGAACCCCAAGTCTCTACTTGGTTCCATATGGAGCTTTACATAACCTGGCTCTCATACCTACAATAAGAGAGGAGGTCATGGAAGCTCAAAAGAAAGACAAGGGCATGGCTCATATCAGAAGGAGATTGAAGAACGGGGAGATATGAGTCTGCGGAAGAAAATTTTGGATGAGTCTCACTTATCCAAATTTTCTATTCATCCGGGCAGCAACAAGATGTACCAAGAATTGAGGACTAAATTTTGGTGGACCCGGATGAAGAGAGAGGTGGCTAAATACGTATCAGAATGTGATACGTGTCGGCGAGTTAAAGCCGACGACATGAAAAGAGCGGGAACCTTACAACCGCTAAGCGTTCCGGCATGGAAGTGGGAGGATATTAGTATGGACTTCATTGTTGGACTACCTATCACGGCTAATAAGCATGATTCGATTTGGGTAATCGTGGATCGGTTAACCAAATCAGCACGCTTCATTCCGGTGCGTACCAAATATAACGCCAAAAAGTATGCGGAGTTGTACATAGCGCAAATCTTTTGCTTGTATGGAGTTCCCCGTACCATTGTCTCCGACAGAGGATCGCTGTTCGTGTCCCGCTTCTGGGAACAGCTACACACATCCTTGGGAACTAAACTGATTCAAAGCTCCGCGTATCACCCTCGAACCGATGGGCAAACTGAGAGGGTGAATCAAATCCTTGAGGATATGCTAAGGGCGTGTGCCATCCACCACGGTAAGAGCTGGGATGATCACTTACCGTTGGCGGAGTTCTCGTATAACAATGGTTATCAAACGAGCAAAAAAATGGCACCTTATGAAGCTCTCTACGGCCGGAAGTGCCGCACACCCTTGAACTGGTGTGAATCTGGCGAGAGGGTTATTTACGGGATTGATCTCGTAAATGAAGTAGAAGAGCGGGTGAGGCTTATTCAGGAAAATCTTAAAGCCGCTCAGTCCAGACAAAAGAGCGATGCGGATAGGAGACGTCGTCCTCTGGACTTCCATGTTGGGGACCACATATACCTCCGCGTATCTCCTATGAAGGGCATTCACCAATTCGGAGTAAAAGGAAAGGTACCTCCATGTTTTATCGGTCCCTTCACCATCATTAAAAGATGTGGACCCGTGGCATACTGTTTGGAGCTACCGGCAGTCTTAGCCGGAGTTCATAACATCTTCCACATATCTCAGTTGCGGAAGTGTTTGAAAGTTCCAACGGAGATTCTCACGGAGGGCATAGCAGATTTGAAGTCGGACCTTACGTATGTTGGGCGACCAACCCGAATAATTGATGAGAAGACTCGTGAGACAAAAAGTCGGACGTTGCGATTTTTCAAAGTGCTATGGGAAGATCACACGTCGGAGGAAGCTACATGGGAAAGCTAGGAGTATTTGCAACGCAATCATCCGGAGTTATTAGAGGCTTATGTTCGGTAATCATCCTCCCCGCATTGTCCTTAATCATGAATCTCGGGACGAGATTCTTTTTAAGGGGGGAGGAATGTAAAAGTCCCAAAACTTGTAAATAGAAAACTTGAGCTATGAATAAAGTTGAGTTTATATACAAGAAATGGGACTCACAAAACTTTTGTTTACTCATGAAAGTGTTGGCATGTGCAATAAAACTTTGAATTCAGTTTGAATTAAGAGGGTCACTTCAAAAAGAAGAAGGGCATTGTAAGGGCCTCGGTTTTTGACACATATTTGAAGTGTTCATCACCATACACACACACCTCATTTGAGGAAAGTTGATGAACACAAATGAAGAGCAAGTAACCACCATCAACATGCAAATTAGAGAACAAACTCACATATTGCAAAAGTGGTATTTCCCACATGTGATATAGGTGGGCTGGACATATGAAAACTCCTACACATTGCTAAGGATGTCCATGCCAAGTTTCACCCAAATTCAAAACCTTTTTGAGGTCATTTTGGGTATAGTTAGAAAGAGGGCAGTTTGAAACCATATTCAAATTCAAACTGTTTTTATCCCATGAATTCAAAAGTGGGAAGCATATTCTTATTCAGCACATTTTTGTGAGCTCCCACACCAATTTTCACTCCATTTGGAGTTGATCTTTACATGAGCTAAGTGGGACAAATTCAAACTTTATTTGAATTCAAAACTGAACTTGTGCTGAAATTCATTCAAACCAAACACAATTTGAATTCTAATCAATTCAAATGCCTCGTGGGTGAATAATTTGAATCACCAAGGGTATTTTGGGGCTCACTGTTTACAACAGTGATTAGGAGTAAATTTCAGAGGTTAAAACCCCGGGTGGGACACACATGTCATAGAGAGAAGAGGGGAGACTTGCACCCAAAGTCAGAGTCTCGGTGGGAACTTCCACCGAGCAGCTGCCGACTCCACGCTCGGGAGCAGCTGCGCTCGCCACCGAGGAGGAGCAGCGCCACCAGCTGCTTCCCGCGCCCACACACGAGCCCAAGGGCAGTTCCAGGGCCCTCTTAAGGCGCTCCACGGAGGCAGGCACCGATCATTTCCCCTCTCCCGTGATCACCGAGCCCCCGACCTGCCGTCTCTCTGCTCGACCGGAGAATCATGAAACCAGCTCGCCTTCTCCTTCCCCGAGCTGCTAGACGGTCACCTGAGATCGCACTCCACCTCCCCAACGCCAGAAACCCCGAGCCCCGACCTCCCTTGCCCAAAAACGATCGCCACCGCGGCGACCTAGCCTCAGCTGAAAGCCAGGCGCCCGTGGACAGCGCTCCACAGGCGTTTTCACGGTCCAGGAAGAGTAGCCACAGGAGCGAGCGACCACCGTGCTGCTGTCCTCCAAGTTTGGAAGCAAACTGTGAAGGATCCACGGAGAATTTCCAGTTTTTGCTCCGGCGACCGTAAACCGAGCTTCCGGTACGGATTCTTCAAATTCTCGCTCTATGATCCTTCTCTAGCTATCAAATCTTGCACATAGACGCTGGACTAGCCGGCGATCAAGTTCCTTTCTGCATCCGTGGTGTGAAACTGGCTAGGAGCTACGAATTCTGAGCTCGATCAAGAGCGGTCATGGCGGGCACGCTCGGTCACACGGTGCCGACCGGATTGCCGCCATCTCTGAACCCTTTTGACACCTTGTCGAGCCTCCTAGAGGTACATTGATGCTGTAGAACCGATTGTTCGAGGTGTTGGCGGGTTAGAACTCACGGCCGACAGCGCCGAACCTCAACCGAGGCCGCGGCACGTCGCCGGGCTATTTCCGGTCACTGCCAGCCCGAACTAACACCACCGACATGTTCCTCGACGTCGACAACCCCTGGCGGTGAGTTTCAGGCCATGGGAGGGCCAGCAGCAGCGAACCGGCGAGCTCCGGGTCTGCTCCGGCGAGGGGCGGCGGCGCGAGCGCGCGGGCGCGTCAGGAGGAAGACGGAGCCGGCTGGCCCACGCGTCAGCGGCTGAAAAAATTAAATCGGGATCGGGTGTGGCCGGGATCGGCTGTGCTGGCACGCAGGAACCCCGCAGAACACGGTGTGCCGTCGCCTCGGCGTGCGACGCGTATCCCCGGGGCCCACCCGCAAGTTTAAACTTTTCCCCCGATTTTCAGATTCCATTCAAACTTCAAATCCTTATAGCTTTGGCTAGAAAACTCCAAATCGAGTGAACCAAATTTTGTTGGATTCAGCTCTCTGAGAACTTTCCAGCAAATCAAGTTTCACTTCATGAAAATCCTTATTTCTCCAGAATTAATTCCTCAAATTTTAAACTGTTTGGAATTTTAACTGGAGAATCCTTTGGAGGAAAATTCTGAAATTTTTCTAGGATGTTCACCAAAATATCCTTGAACTACCATAAAAAATTTCAGATCCATTTGAGCTCATTTGATCCACCTAATGGTGTGATTAGTGAAACTGTTCCAGAGAAAATAGAAAATGTTCAGAAACATTTTCAGAATTTCCTCTGAAATGGTTTAGCTCATATCTTTAGTTAGGAACCTTCAAATTAAGTGAGACCAACTCCATTAGAACCCTCTGAAAATCTAGTTTTCAGAAAGTCATAGTTTGTTCCATGAAAATCCCTAGAACACCCTAAGAGTGCCAATTAAGGTCAAGTACATCATTAATTGTGGAGGGCTCAAATGAGCTTTGCTGCAACTAAAACTTGACCAAGTCTGTATTTAGGTTGTGACCAAGCCACAGTAAAAGTTTCATAGTTAGTAAGTCTGTCTAGTGGGACTTATAAGCTTCACAAGTTCAAACTTAATACAAATGCATTTAAATTGATACATGTATCTCTTCTATCATGTAGTCGCTAAGGTCGAGGAGGAACCCGAAGTCCTAGACTTCATTACTCCGGAGGAACAGCTAGCCTACGACCAAGAGCAGCAAGGCAAGCTCCGGTTTACATTAACCTTTTTATAAATTTTTATTATTTTGAGCACATACTTGAATACTATTATTCCTTGCATTAGAGTCTTATTTGGAAACCCAACTGCATAGCCAAGAAAACCATGGGTTGGGTTTAGGATTGCAAACCCTGTTAGCTACTGCAATGCTAAGATAGAGTAGGATTCGGTACAAGGCGAGTAGTTGGAACTACTCGCGAGCATAGACTAGAGGCACTCGACTCGGGTAGAGATAGCACATGACATACATGGTAAGAAAAATGAGACCGAGCGGAGAGTAAGGGCAACAGGACTTTGGGGCCTGTGTGCTATAGCTCCGCTTGTGTCGATTGAGGACCGAGCCGTGTGCGGGCCTGTTGAATAAGCTAGAACAGTACCGAAGACCTACCGGCTATATGGGAACCGGGAAACTGATGTAACTCGGGTAGCTGGGTGTTGAGGCATAGCTGGTCGTTCAGAGGGTAGGTTGAGAGCTCGAGGTGTAAATCGGCTAGCAGCACTGAGATGCGCGTGCAGAGACCTCTTGCTCGGGACGATTGGACCGGTTCAACATTTGGCTAACGGGTGAAAGGTAGTTGCGTACGGCGTCCGTGATGGTTGTTGTAGGCAACATCGAGTACGGGCGTACGTGACGGGTTGTTCGGGTAACCCTGCAGGTGTAAATCAATTATAATCGCCGTCCCTCACGGTCAGTGAGTACCACTTGTTCACTGTACCGTGACGTAGAAAGAACAGGCTAGTTACATGTTAAAATAGTGCTGATTGAAAGATGGACTTGATTGCTAATGATTTGCTGTAGTCTAGAGATAACTAAAGTTCTTTTCAACTTTGGGCAAAGTACATGAGAGAAATGCGTTTCTTGTTTGATTGCGGCTCTCTCATGTGCCTTAGCGTAAGGTTCTCCACAACCTGTTGTTAAAACTTGAAAGTAAGGTTCCACTAATTAGGCGAGTCCTTTGCAAATGATTTTACCTCATGTACCCATCATCCCTCATGTAGAAGTTCCATGTTTAGGTGAGACGGGTCAGACTTGCTGAGCCTTCGTGCTCACTGCTTGTGTTTGAAGCTTTTGCAGGGTTCTATGAGGAAGGGACTCCCGAAGAGGAGACGGAACCCCAGGAGGGGAACCCCGTCGAGTGGGAGTCGTGCACGCCGCAGAGTTACTGTGTGTGTGTGCTAGCAAGGACACGTTCAAGGGCTGAACGTGCACTTGATGCGTAGTCTACGCCCGTGAGTGTAGACTGAACTTATTTTGATGTAAACATGTTCATAAACCCAGTTTATGTAATATAAACTTCGCTTCCGCTTTGTGCCTTTGACATGTGTTATCCGGTGTTGTGCAACGCAGCACCCCTCAGCGTGATCCTGGCTCGACATGACCGCGGGGTCGTGCCAGCACTGGTATCGGAGCTTGCTTGAGGTTTAACGCACTACAAAGGTCATCTTTTTCAAAAATCCAGTGAGGAACGAGTTAGTAGCCCGTATAAGGATGTTATTAGCATATAGAAAGTGGCATACTAACCTATTTGTTTATGTTGGAAAATCGTGTATCTCAGGACGTTTATGTCTTGGGGGGTACACGTAAGCGCTGTCCACCAGCGCGCACAAGCTGAAGGGTGGAGCCCCACAGGTGGCAGGTAATCCGACTCGCTTTAATATCCTCTACGACTATTCATGTCGTTTGGGGTATTCGAGCGACGTCTGTCCCTGGCGTGCGTGGTGCAATTTGGGAGACCCCGTCACGTGGTCTGAAACGTGAACACGTAACTCAAGGCGTGTTTGGCTTGAGAACATCCAGGCGAGTGATGACGGCCGGGTGTACGAACTGTATGGATTCCGGGCTCTGTGTGCAGCCGAGTCTGACGATTGCTTGAGTTTCTGCAGGTAGTCTGACCACGAAACGGTAGACGTGTAGCATCCGTGTGCGAGTGACGTTTAGTACCACTGAAATAACGAAGCCGGCTAAGTCCGGTATAGGTTTTTCTTTGTGAGGATGTAGTACCGACATAATCTGGTGACGCATCGACGTCACACCCCATTAAATGAACAACTTCATTTAAAACTTGAAGGTTTTGATCCAAAGTAGTAAGACTTGATGTAACTCCTTCCCCTGAACAGGACATTCAAAGTTAACAAGTTTTCAACTTATAGGTTGCTAAGGACAGAGCACTCTGTTTTCAGCTGAATTAGGGCTGAAGTTGATCAGAGGTTAGAGGTTGAGTTCTTTCGAGGTTGGGGTCATATGATACATTTCTGGAAATCTTTGGAAGAGATTTACAACTCTTCTGTTGAGGTCCAGAGGTGTTTCATCCCTTAACCACTCAAAAAATGCAGTAGAGTTGAAACTGTCCAGAAAACAGGACAGAGTAAAGACTCTCTGTAAACTCTCTGTAAATTAAGTATAACTTCCTGCATAAAATTCTAAAAATAGAAAATGAGGTAGTTCTGGAAATCTTATGAGATGGGTTACAACTTAGTAACAGAAAGTTTTGTCGTATTGAGAGCAGAATTAACTGGAATTCTTGGATCAAATCAGTACCTAAAGCAGGGAGGTGCTGTCCAAATTTCTCCAGAAATTCTGTTAACTTTGACATCTCATAACTTTTGAACCAAGACAGATCTTAGGCCAAGCAAATACTTTCTGGAAAGCTATTGAAGTTAGCTTTAACTTTGATGTTGAGCTCCAGAATTGGTTTTACTTTTGACAGGGCCTAAATCAGATTGAAATGGAAACTGATCAGGGCTGTCATGTTGAACAGCAGATCAGCAGTCAAATTTGCTTAAAATTTGAACTATGTTTCCAAGTTTTATGGGTTCCATGACATGTCTTATGTTATAACTCAGTGGTTTACTGTTTAAATAAATATTTGACATTTCTCAAATATATTTTTTATAGATGACAGCAGAAAAGCAGTTGGAGAACGGGTGGGTGGTGTCCCACTGTTCTCACCGCAGCGGCTATCCGGAGGCATTGAGGCAGATGCTTCAATATTTCGGATATAACCATATGCCGCAATACTTCGCCAAGGAAGAAGTGAAGAGGGGAACAAGACATGGACAATCCATGTCGAGGTCCCTGCAGGATCTACGCCAACCGGTTGGGTGCCGTTCACCATCACGGTGAGAGGAAGACAACCGGAAGGGATGTGGCAAGTGGCAGCCCGTGACACCATGTCACGTTTCTGCCAACTACACGTGCAGGCTATGGAGGGCACTCCATACGCGCTCGTTCCGGTGGAGGGACGGGCTCACCATGTGTGGGAAGAGAGGTACCTGGAGGCAACGGACCCGAGTTTCCCAAAGTACAACCCCGCGGAGGCAAATCTCAGCCTCCAGATGAGGGCGGGAAACGCCGTGATGGACAGCCAAGCTGTTCGTACGGAGCATCTCGCCACAAATCTCAAGGGGAGCACGAGCCGTGGAGACCATTTCGAGAGTGCTCACAGCGCACTCCGCAATGTGCTCCTTCCGACGATCAAGCGACCGAATGAACAACATAATCAGTTGCATCGTCTGAAGAAGGCGAAGAGGAAAAGCCGTGTCGACATCGCGGCGTTGCAAGAACTGGTACAGAATCTGACCCAGCAGAACGAGGAACTTACTCAAGTGCGAGATGACGCTATTGAGGAAGGGCAAGGCTGGGAAGAGGACTACAACCAGGCTATGGACGAGGTGCATGCATTGCAGGACCTCGTACCTCCGGTATTGGGCATACCGGTAGTTTTGGGCCTTCCAGCAATGGGAGAACCTGAGATGGGAGAAGAGGTGGTAGATCCAGAGCCACCAGCAGAGGTACCGGAGGAAGACGACCCGCAGGAGGTCGAGTTCTACTCCGAGTAGGGGGTTACAGTTGCCAAGTAGGGCAGCTAGGGTAGTGTAACCCAACTTTTATAATCGGTGACATGTCGTGTAGGCAGTAGCGTATGTATAGGTAGTGACGACATGAGCACGACTTCTCGGAGAACCGAGAATAATGTATTTTCTATAAAGTTTATGCTTTATCAATATATGTGAATGTTGTGCAAAATAATCATGTGTCACTTCAATACCTACTGTTGCATATGGAATTCTAAGTATGACATGTGCTAATTGCTGCTGTTTTGAATTTCAGAATGACGCGTACTCGTGCCAACCCGGACGTTGGGGGTACCAGTCAAGGGGGAGAGACCAACCAACAGCCTCCCGAGGACTCCTCGGGACAGCAGCAGCAACAGCAACAGCAAACACCGCCACTGCCAACGGTTACATTGGCCAACATCGTTGCGGCAATGGCGGGTTCACATCAGCAGCACACGGAGTTGCTGCAGACTCTAATCGCAAATACGTCTCGCCCAGAGAGACTTCAAGATCGTGAGGAGCGTCAACAGAGCTCCTACTCCGGCTTCCTAGTGACTCATCCCCCGGTATTTTCAAGGGCGGATGAACCTCTTGACGCGGACAACTGGCTCCGCGCAATAGAGATGAAGTTCGGGCTGCTCCAGATAAGTGAGCAGGGCAAGACTCAGTTCGCGGTCCAGCAGCTCCAAGGATCCGCGAGCGCATGGTGTGCCAACTTCTGTGCTTCACAGCCCACCGACCGAGTAATGACCTGGACGGAGTTTCGGACGGCCTTCAGGGCCTATCACATACCGCCAGGTCTAATGAAGAGGAAGACGCAGGAGTTCTTACACCTGCAACAAGGGAGCTGGAATGCGCTGGAATACTCCAGGGCGTTCAATGATCTCGCGCTCTATGCGTCATATCACGCAGATACGGACGAGAAGCGGCGGGACCATTTTTACCAGGGGCTTAACCCGCTCCTGAAGGACAAGTTGGCGATGTTCAATCACGGCAGCCTCAACGACATCATTGACGCTGCGATTGTTCAAGAGGACTCCGGCAAGGAGTTGGCAGCGGCGGAGCGAAAGCGAAGCGCGCCGCAGAGGAGCGGAGAAGGAGGCGGTCCTTCTCAGAAGTTTCGGATGGTGAATCGCCCACCATCAGGTTCACGCTGGCAGCCACCCCAGAGGTCGATGCCTTTCCGCAATCGGCCTTACTCTTCACCGGTATTCAGGCCGGCACTGCCAGTACCACCTCCGCAACAACAGCAGCAGCGGGCGATGCCGCGTGCGTATGCACCTCAGCAACGCATGCCGGGCTTTCGTCCCCCGAGCACCACACCAGCAGCGGCCACATGTTACAAGTGTGGTATCCAGGGCACTTCGCGAGCAGTTGCCCAGAGAGGCAAGGCGGCGGAGTGGCACCGCAGTTTCCGGGGAGGAATCAACCCCGGAACCCTACTAATGCACGGCGGGCAAACCCTAGGCCCGGCACCGTCCACCAGCTTGCCATAGAGGACGTGCCGGAGGGCGAGCCAATCCTTGTGGGTATGTTCTAACTCCACCAGCATCCCGCTATAATATTATTTGATTCAGGCGCCACGCATAGCTTCATTATCCAAGCTTTCATTGATAAATATAGCTTGCAAATACTACCCACCGATAGTCCTTATGTGATCTGTTCACCGGGTGGAAAAATTTCAGCAAGCATGATGGTCCCAAAAGCGCCATTGTGCTTAGAGGGTAGAGTCTACCCTACATCTCTCATAATCTTAGAGGGAAAAAGGTCGATGTCATCTTAGGGATGTCGTGGTTAACCCGCCACGGCGTTGTTTTAGACACCATCCTCCGAGTTGTGCACTTGAACTCAGAAGTGCACGAGTCTCACTCCTTATTTCTGGACAGTCCAGAAATAAAACTTCCAAGTGTCTATCAGGCCACCACCATCAGATTGGAAGATATTCCCGTGGTCCGAGAGTTCCCTGACGTATTCCCGGACGATTTTCTGGGGATGCCGCCCGATAGAGAGGTGGAGGTCAAGATTGAACTTGCACCGGGAACCATGCCAATATCCCGAAGGCCGTACAAGATGGCGCCCAAGGAGTTGGCTGAACTGAAGACTCAGCTCACGGACCTTCTAGAGAAGGGTTTTATTAGGCCGAGCTCCTCGCCATGGGGCTGTTCGGCACTATTTGTAAAGAAGAAGGATGAGACGTTACGGCTTTGCGTGGACTATCATCCATTAAATGCCGTAACCATCAAGAACAAGTACCCGTTGCCACGGATCGACATGTTGTTTGATCAGTTGGTCGAAGCAAAGATCTTTTCCAAGATGGACTTAAGATCCGGGTACCATCAGATTTAGATAAGGGAGGAGGACATTCCAAAGACAGCTTTCTCAACGAGGTACG
Organism: Neostapfia colusana; assembly: GCA_030760725.1. NCBI lineage: Eukaryota > Viridiplantae > Streptophyta > Magnoliopsida > Poales > Poaceae > Neostapfia > Neostapfia colusana. The sequence goes on from JASWHV010000016.1 coordinate 66,003,946, forward strand.
GAGTTTATGAGTACCTAGTCATGTCCTTCGGCCTCACCAATGCTCCAGCTCACTTCATGTACTTGATGAACTCGGTATTCATGCCAGAGCTGGACAAGTTTGTCGTGGTCTTCATCGATGACATTCTGGTATATTCCAAGTCGGAGGAAGATCACAAGAAGCATCTGCGTATAGTCTTGCAATGGCTGCGGGATCACATGTTATACGCGAAATTCAGCAAATGCGAGTTTTGGATATCGCAAGTGCCTTTTCTCGGGCATATCATCTCAGCGGAGGGTATCGCTGTAGACCCGAGCAAGATCACTCAAGTGCTGAATTGGAAATCCCCGAGAACTGCTCACGAGGTACGGAGTTTCCTCGGACTCGCGGGATATTATCAGAGGTTCATTCTGAACTTCTCAAAAATTGCCAAGCCTATGACAGAGCTGCTGAAGAAGGCTACCAAATATGTTTGGAGTCCAGCATGTGAAGCAGCATTCAAGGCTTTAGTCAAGCACCTAACATCAGCACCGGTTTTGGCGCAGCCAGACACAACAAAGCCGTTCGATGTGTACTGCGATGGATCCGGCATTGGGCTCGGATGTGTGCTGATGCATGACCGAAGAGTGGTCGCGTATGGATCACGGCAGCTTAGAAACCATGAGCAAAATTATCCAACTCACGATTTGGAGCTCGCTGCCGTGGTACTTGCACTGAAAATGTGGAGGCACTACCTACTCGGTAACCTCGTACATTTATATACCGACCACAAAAGCCTCAAGTACATATTCACTCAGAAGGAGTTGAACATAAGGCAGCGAAGATGGTTAGAATTGATAAAGTATTACGAAATAGAGATCCATTATCATCCGGGCAAGGCAAACGTAGTGGCAGATGCGCTGAGCCGCAAGTCACACGTCAACAATCTGACCATCACACGGTTGGAAGAGAGCGAACCACCGCTACATGTGATTCCACACGGAGCTCTCTACAACCTAGCTTTGATCCCCACCATCCGTGAAGAAATAGCGGCAGCTCAGAAACATGACAAGGGCATGTCACATTTGCGGAGACGTGTAGACAGTGGGGAGATGAAATGTTTCCGGAAGGACGGAGACGGCGTCCTATGGTTCAAGGACCGGATCGTCATACCCTGTAACCCGGGATTACGGAAGAAGATCTTTGATGAGGCTCACTTGTCAAAGTTTTCTATTCACCCCGGCAGCAACAAAATGTATCAAGAACTCAGAAGCAAGTTTTGGTGGACACGGATGAAGCGTGAGACTGCAAAATACGTGTCCGAGTGTGATACATGTCGAAGGGTGAAGGCAGACCATATGCGGAAACCGGGAGTGCTGCAACCACTGGGCATTCCTGCCTGGAAGTGGGAGGATGTGAGCATGGACTTCATCGTCGGCTTACCCACCACTCTTCAAAAGCATGATTCTGTGTGGGTAATCGTCGATCGGCTCACCAAAGTTGCCCATTTTATCCCGGTCAACACCAACTACAACACCAAGAAGTACGCTGAACTGTACATCTCACGGATCCTATGCTTGTACGGCGTTACCCCGTACCATCATATCGGACCGGGATACTTTATTTGTGTCCCGTTTTTGGGAGCAGCTGCACGCTGCCTTGGGGACGAAGCTGATCCGTAGTTCAGCCTACCACCCGCAGACGGACGGACAAACCGAGCGGGTAAATCAAATCTTAGAAGACATGCTACGAGCTTGCGCTATCAACCACGGCAAGAATTGGGATGATCACTTGCCGTTAGCCGAGTTCTCGTACAACAATGGATACCAAGCCAGCATTAAGATGGCACCCTACGAGGCTCTATACGGAAGAAAATGCCGCACACCACTGAATTGGTGTGAGTCTGGCGAAAGGGTTACCTTTGGGATTGACCTTGTCAACAACCCGGAAGAAAAGGTTCGACTGATTCAAGTGAACCTAAAAGCCGCCCAATCCCGTCAGAAACAGTATGCGGACCGGAGAAGGCGCCCATTACAATTCGAATTGGAGATCACGTATATCTACGGGTGTCTCCAATGAAGGGCATAAACAGATTTGGGGTGAGGGGAAAGTTGGCACCCCGATTCATCGTTCCATTCCAGATTACCGAAAGATGTATTTCCCAACACAAATGAAGAGCAAGTAACCACCATCAACATGCTCCTTAGAGAACAAACTCACATATTGCAAAAGTGGTATTTCCCACATGTGATATAGGTGGGCTGGACATATGAAAACTCCTACACATTGCTAAGGATGTCCATGCCAAGTTTCACCCAAATTCAAAACCTTTTTGAGGTCATTTTGGGTATAGTTAGAAAGAGGGCAGTTTGAAACCATATTCAAATTCAAACTGTTTTTATCCCATGAATTCAAAAGTGGGAAGCATATTCTTATTCAGCACATTTTTGTGAGCTCCCACACCAATTTTCACTCCATTTGGAGTTGATCTTGACATGAGCTAAGTGGGACAAATTCAAACTTTATTTGAATTCAAAACTGAACTTGTGCTGAAATTCATTCAAACCAAACCCAATTTGAATTCTAATCAATTCAAATGCCTCATGGGTGAATAATTTGAATCACCAAGGGGATTTTGGGGCTCACTGTTTACAACAGTGATTAGGAGTAAATTTCAGAGGTTAAAACCCCGGGTGGGACCCACATGTCATAGAGAGAAGAGGGGAGACTTGCACCCAAAGTCAGAGTCTCGGTGGGAACTTCCACCGAGCAGCTGCCGACTCCACGCTCGGGAGCAGCTCCGCTCGCCACCGAGGAGGAGCAGCGCCACCAGCTGCTTCCCGCGCCCACACACGAGCCCAAGGGCGGTTCCAGGGCCCTCTTAAGGCCCTCCACGGAGGCAGGCACCGATCATTTCCCCTCTCCCGTGATCACCGAGCCCCCGACCTGCCGCCTCTCTGCTCGACCGGAGAACCATGAAACCAGCTCGCCTTCTCCTTCCCCGAGCTGCTAGACGGCCACCTGAGATCGCACTCCACCTCCCCAACGCCAGAAACCCAGAGCCCCGACCTCCCTTGCCCAAAAACTATCGCCACCGCGGCGACCTAGCCTCAGTCGAAAGCCAGGCGCCCGTGGACAGCGCTCCACAGGCGTTTTCATGGTCCAGCAAGGGTAGCCACAGGAGCGTGCGACCACCGTGCTGCTCTCCTCCATGTTTGGAAGCAAACCGTGAAGGATCCACGGAGAATTTCCAGTTTTTGCTCCGGCGACCGTAAACCGAGCTTCCGGTACGGATTCTTCAAATTATCACTCTATGATCCTTCTCTAGCTATCAAATCGTGCACATAGACGCTGGACTAGCCAGCAATCAAGTTCTTTTCTGCATCCGTGGTGTGAAACTGGCTAGGAGCGACGAATTATGAGCTCGATCAAGAGCGGTCATGGCGGGCACGCTCGGTCACATGGTGCCAACCGGCTTGCCGCCATCTTTGAACCCTTTTGACACCTTGTCGAGCCTCCTAGAGGTACACTGATTCTGTAGAACCGATTGTTCGAGATGTTGGCGGGTTAGAACTCACGGCCGACGGCGCCGAACCTCAACCGAGGCCGCGGCACGTCGCCGGGCTATTTCCGGTCACCGCCAGCCCGAACTAACACCACCGACATATTCCTCGATGTCGACAACCCCTGGCGGCGAGTTTCAGGCCATGGGAGGGCCGGCAGCGGCGAACCGGCGAGCTCCGGGTCTGCTCCGGCGAGGGGCGGCGGCGCGAGCGCGCGGGCGCGTCGGGAGGAAGACGAAGCCGGCTGGCCCACGCGTCAGCGGCTGAAAAATTTAAATCGGGATCGGGTGTGGCCGGGATCGGCTGTGCTGGCGTGCAGGAACCCCGCAGACCACGGTGTGCCGTCGCCTCGGCGTGCGGCGCGTGTCCCCGGGGCCCACCCGCAAGTTTAAACCTTTCTCCCGATTTTCAGATTCCATTCAAACTTCAAATCCTTATAACTTTGGCTAGAAAACTCCAAATCGAGTGAACCAAATTTTGTTGGGTTCAGCTCTATGAGCACTTTCCAGCAAATCAAGTTTCACTTCATGAAAATCCTTATTTCTCCAGAATTAATTCCTTAAAGTTTAAACTGTTTGGAATTTTAACTGGAGAATCCTTTGGAGGAAAATTCTGAAATTTTGCTAGGATGTTCACCAAAATATCCTTGAACTACCATAAAAAATTTCAGATCCATTTGAGCTCATTTGATCCACCTAATGGTGTGATTAGTGAAACTGTTCCAGAGAAAATAGAAAATGTTCAGAAACATTTTCAGAATTTCCTCTGAAATGGTTTAGCTCATATCTTTAGTTAGGAACATTCAAATTAAGTGAGACCAACTCCATTAGAACCCTCTGAAAATCTAGTTTTCAGAAAATCATAGTTTGTTCCATGAAAATCCCTAGAACACCCTAAGAGTGCCAATTAAGGTCAAGTACATAATTGATTGTGGAGGGCTCAAATGAGCTTTGCTACAACTAAAACTTGACCAAGTCTGTATTTAGGTTGTGACCAAGCCACAGTAAAAGTTTCATAGTCGGTAAGTCTGTCTAGTGGGACTTATAAGCTTCACAAGTTCAAACTTAATACAAATACATTTAAATTGATACATGTATCTCTTCTATCATGTAGTCGCTAAGGTCGAGGAGGAACCCGAAGTCCTAGAATTCGTTACTCCGGAGGAACAGCTAGCCTACGACCAAGAGCAGCAAGGCAAGCTCCGGTTTGCATTAACCTTTTTATAAATTTTTATTGTTTTGAGCACATACTTGAATACTATTATTCCTTGCATTAGAGTCTTGTTTGGAAACCCAACTGCATAGCCAAGAAAACCATGGGTTGGGTTTAGGATTGCAAACCCCGTTAGCTACTGCAATGCTAAGATAGAGTAGGATTCGGTACAAGTCGAGTAGTTGGAACTACTCGCGAGCATAGGCTAGAGGCACTCGACTCGGGTAGAGATTGCACATGACATACATGGTAAGAAAAATGAGATCGAGCGGAGTGTAAGGGCAACAGAACTTTGGGGCCTGTGTGCTATAGCTCCGCTTGTGTCGATTGAGGACCGAGCCATGTGCGGGCCTGTTGAACAAGCTAGAACAGTACCGAAGACCTACCGGTTATATGGGAACCGGGAAACTGATGTAACTCGGGTAGCTGGGTGTTGAGGCATAGCTGGTCGTTCAGAGGGTAGGTTCAGAGCTCGAGGTGTAAATCGGCTGGCAGCACTGAGATGCGCGTGCAGAGACCTCTTGCTCGGGACGATTGGACCGGTTCAACATTTGGCTAACGGGTGAAAGGTAGTTGTGTACGGCATCCGTGATGGGTATTGTAGGCAACATCGAGTACGGGCGTACGTGACGGGTTGTTCGGGTAACCCTGCAGGTGTAAATCGATTATAATCGCCGTCCCTCGCGGTCAGTGAGTACCACTTGTTCACTGTACCGTGACGTAGAAAAAACAGGCTAGTTACATGTTAAAATGATGCTGATTGAAAGATGGACTTGATTTCTAATGATTTGCTGTAGTCTAGAGATAACTAAAGTTCTTTTCAACTTTGGGCAAAGTACATGAGAGAAATGCGTTTCTTTTTTGATTGCGGCTCTCTCATGTGCCTTAGCGTAAGGTTCTCCACAACCTGCTGCTAAAACTTGAAAGTAAGGTTCCACTAATTAGGCGAGTCCTTTGCAAATGATTTTACCTCATGTACCCATCACCCCTCATGTAGAAGTTCCATGTTTAGGTGAAACGGGTCAGACTTGTTGAGCCTTCGTGCTCACTGCTTGTGTTTGAAGCTTTTGCAGGGTTCTATGAGGAAGGGACTCCCGAAGAGGAGACAGAACCCCAGGAGGGGAACCCCGTCGAGTGGGAGTCGTGCACGCCGCAGAGTTAGTGTGCGTGTGTGCTAGCAAGGACACGTTCAAGGGCTGAACGTGCACCTGATGCGTAGTCTACGCCCGTGAGTGTAGACTGAACTTATTTTGATGTAAACATGTTCATAAACTCAGTTTATGTAATATAAACTTCACTTCCGCTTTGTGCCTTTGACGTGTGTTATCCGGTGATGTGCAACGCAGCAACCCTCAGCGTGATCCTGGCTCGACAAGACCGCGGGGTCGTGTCAGGCATTTTCAAAAGAGGAAATTCAAACTGTTGTTTAAGAAGTTGTATTTGCAATTGCCAACTGAAGCATCAGAGGGCATAATTGAATTCTTCAGGTTCAAATTATGGGGAAGGCAAACTTTGGGCAAATTTGGAAGTGCTTTGATAGGTATATCAAAGGGGCTTGTAAATTTATTCGAAATTTGAATTTAAATTTGAAACTGAGGCACAACTTGTCAACCTGCCAAATGGTTTTTCAATTGGGATTCCTCATAGCTGAAGTTGCTTGTGCCAAAATTTGGAGATCTTTTGGGGGCAGAGAGGAGCGGTGGGCCCCACTTGTCATTGAGAAAGGGGTGTAAAACTTACTGCCTAAGTCAGCCTGTTCCTCGGTTCACACCCGAGCTCGAACCGGGTCACCGCGAGCTGTCGACTGAAAACCGCGAAAGCCACCTCCTCGTGGGAATTTCTTGCGCTGGCGACCTGCTCGGCGTCCACTCGCGCCCCCATCCGTTCTCACAACCGCCACCTTGAGGCCCTGTGACCCTCATGCCAGAACCGAGCAGGAAAGCCGCCGCTCTCCGGTGCTCCATCAGAACCCAGTAAAAACCGGTGCACAGCCTCCCTCCGAGCTGCTGAACAGCACCGCATGCCCACTCTTCACCTCCCCAACACAAAAACGACCGAGGTTTGGCTCCTCTGCCGCAAGGGCGCCGTGTCCGTGCGGCGGCCGAAAGAGAACTGAGGAGAGAGCTCCCGTGGACAGCTGAGTCTAGCGCCTTTCACGCCCAAGCAAGGACACCCCCAGACGCGCTGGTGCACCCTTCTGCTCACCCCCAAGCCTCCAGTCGAGCTGTGAATCACCGAGAACCAATTTGGGAATTTTCTTTCGGAGGCCGCAATTCGACCTTCCGGTACGAGGTGATTAAATTCAGTTGCAATTTGTATTTGTAGTTCACCGAATCTTGCACACGGGAGCTAGACTGGCTAGCGACTCCATTTCCTTCGCAAACCTAGCCTAGAACCGAATGGTTACAGCTAATTTCGAGTTTTCCGAGCGGCAATCATGACGGGAACTGCCGGGCACACGGTGAGACCCCATCTCGAGCCGTTACCGATCCAGTTTGAGCTAAATCCGAGCACCCCCATGACTTACTGATGCTTTAGAGCAAATTCTCCGAACCTTTGGCGGGTTAGGATGCTCGGACCACGGCGCCGAAGTTCCACCGAGGTCTGCGCACGTCGCCGACCTAGTTCCGAGCGTCGTTAGCTTGTGCGGACCCCCTAGATGAGTTGCTCGTCCCTGGAAACCCCCAGGCGTCGAGTAGAAGGCCGTGAGATGGCCGGGAAGTCAAGTCCGGCGAGGTCAGCGCCGCGCCGGCGAGGGGGTTGGAGCGCGCGGGAAAAAGGGGGGCGGGAGGAAGAAGAAGCCGCTGGCCCCACCGGTCAGTGGTTGTGGCGGTCGAATGAGATTTGCTGTGGCCACCTGATCTGCTGCGGCTACAGCCTGGGCAGCTGTGGACCGGGGTGTGGCTGCAGCAAGGGATTGACACGTGTGCCGGTCAGAATTCAAACTTTTTCCCGATTTATTTGGATTCCAAATTTAGTTCAAACTTTAGAACCTCATAACTTTTGCTAGGAAGCTCCAAATTTAGTTATTCAAATTGGATTGGATTCAGGATGAAAAACAATATCCAAATATGCCAACCAATTTGTAATAAAATCAATAGAAAATTCTGGAAAATTCTTTAAAACGTTTCAGCAAAAGAATTTTTGAGGGAGTTTGGTTCATCCAAAAATTTCCAAATTTTGCCAGAATATTCTTTAGGACGTTAGGAAACCCCAGTAAAAGTTTCAGCTCATTTGGAGTTGATTTTGTTAGGGTAATTCTGATTTCAATGTTCTGTATTCAAATGAATACAGAAACATTTTCAGTAAATTTCCAAAACTTGGAAATTCAGTTCTGGGCATTCCTTATCTCCAAAAATCTTAAAACAATTCATGCATTCTCCCTGAGCCATTTGTGAAATTATGGTTCACTTGGATTTGCATGAAAGTGCAAGTTTAATAAGAATTAATTCCTTTATGCCTAAAGGCTTAGGGAATTGTTCTGGGTGATCTACTTCGTGAAACATTCTGAATTTTGGTCGAGAGGACCTTCTTCTGACAAGGAACTCACAAGAAAATTTCCAGCTCCATTGGAGCCCTGGATCAGTAGTGCTCTGTTCAACCAATTAGGTGATCACCACCCAAGTGATGAACCCCACTTCTCACTTGATGATAGTACTTAAACACACACCCAAACCACTAGCACCAGTGTCATTTTAAATTCTTAAACATAGTTCCAGTTTTAAACTTGTCTTTAGCACTTGTTAGCAAAAGTTTTACCATTAAACATGTATGCATATTCATAACGTGTAGTGATTAAACGTGGAGAAGTGAAGAAGGAGTTAAGCTTAGAGCAAGGAGCAAGAAGGGCAGGGATTGAGGTTCAAGTCATCATCAGCTAACTTCATAAATTTTTGACTTTAGTCACCTGCAAAACCAAGGCAAGCCCCAGTTTGCACTTAAGTTATTTTTAAAGCTTTTCATTTGTTCACTACTATGGGTCAAAGTTTGTATGTGCATTAGGTCAAGTATGTTTTATACTCCACTTGCATAACCAAAAATGAACCCTGAGGTCAAGGGTAGAAAGGTGTTATCGCTGTAGAATAAGGCCATGCTAAATAGGCTAGGACATCCGGTAGAAGACGAGTAGTTGGAATCTACTCGTGAGCTTTGTTTCAGGATCACATAAGTGTGGTTGGAAAGAGAGGCAAACCAAAGTTTACATTTCTAAAGATGAGACTGGGCAGGAGGGTTAAGTAGCTACAAGACGAGGTCTTGGTCGAGTAGCTCTGCCTGTGTCGGTTAAGGACCGAAGCGTGTGCGGCCCTCGGAGCAAGTATTGAGTTGTATACCGGATGCTTACTGATATATGGGAACCAGGAAACCGATGTACCAGGTTCACTGGATTGTAGAGGCATACCACATCGTCTCGTTTGACCTATGAGCCCGAGACGGCGCGACCGGTTCTACAGTCTAGTGTCCTGCGAAAGGTTGCCACATACGACGTAATGAAGGACGCCAGATTTGGGTCTTCAGAGGCGGGCGTGTGTGTCGAGTTATCTGGGTAGTGTTTGATTCGAATCACCGTACCTCGCGGTTATGAGTACCGCTTGCTCACTGCGCTGTGACGTAGTAATCAAGTTGTGTGGGAATAGTTTGCAAAGTTTAAATGCTGTTATGATAATTGGAAATTCTGGAATTTAATTTAACCGGTAAAAGTTCAAATCTTTGACAGCGGGTCCGGTTACCACGTGTCATCTCCTCAGTTAAACCACACGGGGCCACAGGGTCTCTCCCGCGCTGTCATAAACCGATCCCGTGCAACAGAAAATCCCACACCCTATTCACTGAGCGGCTGACGTGCGGGCCCGACCACTTCAACGTCTACCTCCGGACTCCCACGCCCGCGCGCCGCCGGGCTCGCCGGAGAGGCACTGAACTCCGATGTCCGGCCATCTCCCGAGCTCTCCCTCGCCGCTAGGGCCTAAAACCACACGCTGAACACGATGGAGGCAATTCCCCCGACCGGCGGTGGCTCCAAACCAGCCGGTGACGGTGCAGCTGCTCGGCACAATTTTTGCGACGTCGCCCGGCTGTCACACCCGGTTTTTCCGAAGAAACAACCAAGTGAATATCACATGTATGCCAGGATCATTTTCTCATACATGTGATGACAAATAGTGAAGCATCATTTATTACAAGCCAGGTGTCGAATATAAGTAAGTCTTACATAGTAAATGTCTCGATGGACAATAATAAGTTCATCACAAGTAAATAAACTAGCAGCGGAATATTATTCTTTTAGGGCTCCATCACAGGCGTTGCCCGGGGGTCTTCATGAACCTAAAAACCTTCCTCGGGTCCAAAATCTTGGTCATTATACACCACCTCATTATCTTGACCTGAGCAGCAATATAAACCAACAAATATGCAAGGTTGAGTACCAATGGTACTCAGCAAGTGTGGGAAAATTATATCATGCATGGCTAGAACAAGGAGAGGTTGAACTCATGGTTAAAGCACTACGCAATTAATACCTATCACCTTAGCTTATTAAGCACCTACATTACTACACAGGTGAAATGGTCCCAATCTCCCATCCCATCATCATAATCCAATAACCATAACCATCATTTCCAATGTTAAGCTCCCCGCTTAACTTCCAAAACCATCAATCCTCTAATCATGAATAAGTCCAGGCCGCTCTTAACCGTGAGCACGGCTGTCAAGACAGTTTTGACTCTGCAGAGTTTGTACCACTGTACCCACAAGTAGTGATTTCATCCCCCGTTACCGGGTGGACTAAAAGAACCTCCATTATGCCAGTGGCTACGATCCACATTCACACTTCCCAGGTGTGCGGCCAGGAGATCACTACGAAGCCTTTACAAAGGGATTCCCGACGAGCGTGGGCCCACTGAGGTTTCACCCCTAACAGCATACAAGAGGCTCCAACCCCGCTGCAGTGGCCCCCTCTTGAGCCTTGCGGTTCATATGGTAGTCCAGCTGACACCTACTCCCCGCACCATCCAACACACCCATACTACGCCGGGGATACACCTAATTAATTGGCCAAGCTGCCCCATCTCAGCATGTGGTTGGCACTGTAAAGCCGGGTTACATGCTCCATGAACCGGTCCTTAGGATCCAGGCAAGTACAATACACAAACCCAAGTCTCGTGCATCCAGCACACAACCAAAACATCCAACTTGCCTTGATCCCTACCTCTACATAACTCACAATGTCTCATTCAAGAGTATGGTAATATAAACTGATGATCTCATGTCCCAAATATCCCATTCTAAGCATGGCTAAGCATATGCATGAAAATAAATGACATGGTAAATCAAATCCCAACCCAAGCTACAAGGAAACAAGGTAATGCAATTCTAGGGAAACTTTCCTAGCATGGGTTTCATATTTCATTTGACAATGCAAATAATTCTATCTACACATCCTAGCCAGGATCAAAGTGGTCAAGGACACTTGCCTCCTTCTTGCTGCTCTTGAAATGGGTATTCCTAGTCTTGGAAATGAATAACTTGTTCTTGAACAGGTTCTACTTCATACCATCACAAATAGCAAAAGAAAAACAACAATCCATAAGACATAGTTCACACTTACACTTCATACAAACCACATATTCATATTCATGAAAGTTCTTTACCATTATATGTGTTGTGGTTACTTTATGTGTGTTGAGTTGTGGCTTGCATGCACTTTTAACCATGTGTATATGATTCCTACTTTTGTGTCCACCTTCATACTTACACACTATTTATATGGGTTTACAATAAATTTCTTATATTCAACTACTTCACCTTTTTACTACCAAGTGTGTATGAAAAGTATTATTTTTCCCCATATGTGCCTTCATAATTTCTACCAACCCTAAACTAAACTCTTTGGATTTTAAAAACTCCATTGATCATTTACTAGTTGCTATATTTTTCAGATTTATATTCTTATGCATAATTGTGTATTTTATTATGAAATTAGTAATACATATCATCTAAACAGTATAGGTTCTGGTCCTAAATAATTTAATATCATAATTTGACCTTGGCTTCTGATGTATACTATTTCATAATTATTTTCCCTATTTTTCTATAGCTATTCTTTACTTAAAAATGTGTCCCTATACTAATAAATGTGAATAATAAATGAAACAGATTCATTTCAGCCCAAAAATATACTTTTATCTCACTCCAAAGTTTTCTAAGTACTGAGAAAGTTTTTAATTAATTTTGACAATTATGTTTATCCCCCTTTTTTAATTTTTAAACACTAGTTACATATTCAATGTTTTAGATTAAATACTAAACAGGGCTAAAATAATGAACTCACCCCATTACAGGGTCTATAATATTATTTTCATAATTTCCAGGGGTCTAGCTACACTTATCAGAGGTGTTTTTCCTAATTTTTATTAAGTCCAGGGGCTAAAACTGATTTTTAAATGAATTTACATGAATTTCTGAAGTTCCAGGGGCTAGATCTGAAGTTTCCGGGGCTAGCTCTCAATTCCAGAGAACCCCAGGGGGTAGCACGTAAGAATTCCAGTCTTTATAACGCGGGGTTGACGTGGACCGTCCGATTTTAAACCGACGGCTGAGATTATAACATCGAACCGGTACGCGGGGATCTAAAGTCTACCGTGCGATTTAAAATAAACGGCGCACAAGCGGCCACGTCGCTCTGACCGAGCGCGGGCGGCGCTGCCGGCGGCGCACGGCGGTGGGAAGCGGCGATCTCGCCGGAAAGTTTCGGATCCTCGAGAATTCTGCCTAAAACTGTGATCTTATGGCATAGATCGGTAGAGGGGAGGTCAGGGATCTCACCTCGGGGGTTTTCTCGAGCTCGGGGGTCCTGGAAAGTGATCGGCGGCGAGGTCCGAGGCAAAACCACGGCGAAGCTCGTCGGCGCTGCGTTTACACCGTAACTCTCCGAGTTTTCTGCACCTGCAAAGTTCCCCGGAGGCGGTGGATCAAGACCAGCGAGTTAGATCAGAGTTTCCGAGCTTAGATCGGCCAGAATTCACCGGCGAAGTCTCGGTGCTCACCGGAGTGAAAATCGGCGATCGCGTGAGAAAAACTGATCGGAGCTGGGGTTTTTATAGCCGGGGGAGGGCGGTGGGTCAGTTGTGATCGAGTTGGATTCTTCTGGGACCGGAATTCGGGCTGCGGGACGGGTTTTCCGATCGGTTAAGATCGCGCGCGCGCGGGAGAGTCCGGGGTCGCGGGGTTAGGGATGACAGGCGGGTCCCACCCGTCTGTGAGAGACGGCGCGGCGCGCGCGGGGGTGGGCTGGCGCGGGGAAGATTGGGCCGGCTGGCGGTTTCGGCCCACGTGCGGTTTTTTTCCCCGTTTTCTCTTTTTCTTTTTCCATTTCTTTTCTGTTTTGAGTTTAATTTGAATTCCAGTTTGAATTTGAATTTTTGCAAAACATGCAACTCGTCCAAAAAATTTTAAATTCCCCTCTGAACATGGTTTAGGGTTTTGAATAAAAATTTGGGGTGTTACAGCTCTACCCCCCTTAAAAGAAATCTCGTCCTCGAGATTGGTGTTTCTAAGAAAACAATTCCGGAAATTGTGCTTTAAGCTCATCTTCCCGTTCCCAGGTGGCTTCCTCTTCTGAGTGATGCTTCCACTGCACCTTGCACATCCGGATTCTTTTATTTCTGGTGAGGCGTTCCATTGTCTCCAAAATCTTGTATGGTTGCTCGGCATAAGACAAATCTTCAGCTACATCCACTTCATTCATGGGTAACACCTCTTCAGGCGTCCTCAGGCATTTCTTGAGTTGTGACACATGGAATACATCGTGCACGTCCGACAGATGAACCGGTAACTCTAGTTGGTACGCCACTTCGCCTTTCCTTTCCAAAACCTAGAAGGGTCCGATGTATCGAGGTGACAACTTCCCTTTCACCTTGAATCGACGAAGTCCTCTGATAGGGGACACCTTGAGATAAACATAGTCTCCCACGTTGAAAACGAGCTCTCTTCTTCGTACATCAGCATAACTCTTCTGGCGGGTTTGTGCTATCATCAAGTTGTTGCGAATCTCCCTCACCTTCGCCTCGGCTTCTTGTAGCACTTCTGGACCAAACACTTTACTTTCTCCTGTTTGGTTCCAAAATAGGGGAGTTCTGCACTTCCTTCCATACAAAGCTTCAAACGGTGACATTTTCATACTAGCTTGATAGCTGTTGTTATAGGAAAACTCCGCATACGGTAAGTTCTTGTCCCAACTCCTATTGTTTTTGAGTGCACATGCCCTTAACATGTCTTCAAGGATCTGATTGGTTCTCTCCGTCTGCCCGTCAGTTTGGGGATGATAGGCAGAGCTGAAGTTCAGATGGGTTCCCATGGTTTCATGCAACTTCTGCCAAAACCTCGAGGTGAACTGTGTCCCTCGGTCCGACACTATCTTCTTTGGCACTCCATGGTAACACACAATCCTTGACATGTACAATTCTGCCAATTTGGATCCGCTGTAGCTTTCTTTCACAGGGATGAAATGAGCTACCTTGGTTAGCCTATCAATAATGACCCACATTGAATCATACCCGGATTGGGTCCTAGGCAATCCCACGACAAAATCCATGCTGATTTCTTCCCACTTCCATTCAGGCACTTTGAGTGGTTGCAATAATCCCGCGGGTCGTTGATGTTCAGCTTTCACCAACTGACATGTGTCACATAGGGCAACATGTTCTGCGACATCTCGCTTCATGCCATACCACCAATACCTGCCTTTGAGGTCCTGGTACATCTTTGTACTCCCAGGATGAATGGAATAGTCAGAATCATGAGCCTCCTTTAAAATTAATTCAAGGATCTCCTTTACTTCTGGCACACAGATCCTTTTCCCGTGCCACACCGTTCCTTGTTCATCCTCTCTAAAACCAGGAGCTTTATTTTCCTTGATGAGCTGTCGGATCTCTTGTATCTTTTCATCATTCTTTTGGCCCTCGCGTATGTCTCGCTCAAGTGTGGAGTCCACTTCCATGGCGATGGCTTCACCACTATTTACTAGACATAGATTGAGTCTTATAACCTCGTCCTTCAATTCTGCAGGCATGTCCTTCAAACTCAACTTATTGACCTGCACTTTCCGACTCAAAGCATCGGCCACGACGTTTGCTTTCCTAGGATGATAGTTGATGCCCACATCAAAGTCATTGATTAGCTCTAACCATCTCCTTTGTCGGAGATTGAGATCTGGCTGTGTGAATATGTACTTCAAACTCTTATGATCCGTATATATCTCTGTCCTCTTCCCCATGAAATAGTGCCGCCAAATTTTCAACGCGTGTACCACTGCGGCTAGTTCTAGGTCATGTGTAGGATAGTTCTTCTCATGCTTCCGAAGCTGCCGGGATGCATATGCCACGACATGTCCTTCTTGCATGAGAACACATCCCAACCCATTTCCAGAGGCATCGCAGTACACTGTGAAATTCTTCTGCATATCTGGCATAACCAGCACTGGGGCTGTTGTCAATCTCTTCTTTAGCTCCTGAAAGCTCGTCTCGCACTGTGGCGTCCAGGTGAATGCGATTCCCTTTTCCAACAGTTTGGTGAGAGGTCTCGAGATCTTGGAGAATCCCTCAATAAACCGTCGATAGTATCCAGCCAATCCCAAAAAGCTTCGAACTTCCCCGACATCTTCAGGGGTCTTCCACTTCTGGATATCCTCGATTTTGGCGGGATCTACGGAGATTCCTCCCTCCGAGATTATATGTCCTAAAAAGGGAACTCTCTTCAGCCAAAACTCACACTTGCTCAACTTGGCATATAGTTGGTGTTCTCTCAGCCTCTGCAACACCAACCTTAGAAGTTTCTCATGTTCTTCTTCATCTTTGGAGAAGACGAGAATATCATCTATGAAAACCACCACAAATTTGTCCAGATATTCCATGAATACCTTGTTCATGAGGTACATGAAATATGCCGGGGCATTGGTTAGCCCGAAAGGCATGACAGTGTATTCATACAGTCCGTACCGAGATACGAAAGCTATCTTCGGAATATCAGATTGCCTTATCTTGAGTTGGTGGTATCCCGACCTGAGATCAATTTTCGAGAACACACAAGCTCCCCTCAACTGATCAAACAAGTCTTCAATGCGGGGTAATGGGTACTTGTTCTTGATGGTTACCTCATTCAAGGCACGGTAATCCACGCATAACCTTTGGGTTCCGTCTTTCTTGGGCACAAATATCACCGGAGCTCCCCATGGTGAGGAACTAGGGCGAATATACCCCTTCTCCGTCAGTTCTCTCAAATGATCCTTGAGCTCTTCTAGCTGCTTGGAGTCCATTCGATAAGGTCTCTTGTATATCGGGGCTGTTCCCGGTACTAGCTCAATTGCAAATTCCACGTCACGGTCGGGAGGCATACCTGGCAACTCCTCCGGAAAAACATCTGGATATTCCCTGATAGTCCTGATTTCCTCAACTTTCACCTCCACTTGATTTAATTTAATGTCCCTCCTAGGCTCGTGTATCGTTATGAACTTTACTCTTGTGCCACTAGGGTGAGTTAGTTCCACCGTTCTGGTCGAACAATGGATGATTCCTTTATGTTTGGTCAACCAATCCATACCCAAAATAATATCTATCCCTTGTGAATCTATCACTATGAGGTTAGCAGTAAATACTACCCCATTAATGTCTAGGCTCACTTTGGGACACACTTGTCTTGTCCTTATTTCTCCACCTGGAGAGTTTATGGCTAGTATATGGTTCATTTGTGTGGTTCCTAGGTCATACTTCTTAACAAACCCTTGAGCAATGAACGAGTGGGTAGCACCCGAATCAAACAGCAGAGTTGCAAGGTGTAAATTGGCAGGAAACTTACCAACTACCACGTCGGGTGCCTCTTGTGCTTCCTCCATAGTGACGTGGTTCACCCGTCCTCTCATTACATTCTGCTGTTGTGGCTGCGCGGGCTTCTTCTTTGGGCACTTATGGGCGTAGTGCCCCACTTCACCACAGCTGAAACATTGCACCCCAATCTTAGTTGCTTGGCCCTTGTTGTCTTGGGGTTGGTTTGGGGGTCCTTGTACTGCTGGTCGAGGTGGATATGCGGGGCGAGGCTGCTGCACAAACTGACGTGGCGGCTGTGCTGGTGCTGCGGGTGGCCTGTAGTTTGGGTTGTACCCTCTTGGTGCTGAATAGGATACCGCAGCTCGGCTCGTCTGCCCCGTAGGTTGCTGCATCATACGTGGGCGGGTGTTGCTCCCTAAGGCCTGATGTGACCATCCCGCCTTCCTCTTATTCTCATTTTCCAGGGCCTTTAGCTTCCTTTCCACCACAAATGCTCTGTCCACCATCTTTTGAAAACTTTCATACTCATTGGAGGACATGGCACACTGCATCTCTGCGGTAAGTCCTTCCACGAAACAATCTTGTTTCTGCTCATCAGTCTCTATGTCTCGTGGAACATAACGGGATAGTTGAGTAAATTTAGTGAGGTATTCCCTCACCGTCATGTTTCCCTGCTGCAGTCCCAGAAACTCTTTCCTCTTGTTTTTGAGTTCACCTCTTGGGATGTAATGGTTGTGGAAGCTACGCTTGAACTCTTCCCAAGTGATGTTCTCGGGTCATGATGGGCGGCCACGTAGGCGGTCCACCAATCAGCAGCAGGTCCCTGCAATTGATGAGAGGCAAACAGCACCCTCTCATACCCTTGGTATTGTATTATCCTCATCTTACTTTCAATAGTCTTCAGCCAATCATCTGCCTCCAGAGGTTCAGCAGCACTTGCAAACTTTGGAGGTTGAGTTCCTAGAAACTCACTCAACCTTGGTTGGCGGGGTGCAGCTTGTGGAGGTGGAACTTGATGCAAGTTGGCCACCACTTGAGTCAAGCTCTGGATGAGCTGATTTTGATTCTCCAGCATTTGGTGGAGAGGATCAATTTCTTCACGGCGACCACCCCGGTCCTGGCCTCCAGAAAGATGAGGGTTGCATGCCTCATCATTGTTGTTGGCGGGGTTGGCAGCACGTCCTTTTCCTCTTCCGGCCATCTGGCAGAATCAACAAATGTTAATTTGATACCATTTAGTATCATCTTACTACTTTCATTTGTTGGTACTTTAAGGTGTTGAGGCTTTGTTAAAATTTTACGAGGGTTTATATCTCACACCAAATAAATGCACTATTATTTCCTGTGGGTTCACACACCAAAGCAAAACAATCTGAAGACGAGGCTGTGGACAATTGCTCATAGCTTCCACAACTCACGTCACACACCAAGCATTATCACACCATTAACTATGTCACGACTCGACTACTCGACCTCTTGCTAGCTAGGGGAAAGACTCTACACTACTCGTCCTCTTGAGCTGGCTCCTCGGGATCTTCCTCCTCATTTCGGCTACCTTCTGACTCTTCTTTGGGTGGGGAGGCTGCTGGTGGAGAAGTGCGATGACGCCTGATCGCTCGGCGATCCGGGGAGTCAGGAGTCCATGGATCACTCACAGTGACACACAGTCCATTCCCATCTCCTCTTTCTCTCGCCTTTAAGCAAGCTCGCAGCAACGCCTCCGTTTCCTTCAGAGTGTCTCGGACATCCTGAAGCTCTTGTTGACACTCCTGCAGTCGAGTGCTGAGCATAGCAGCATCCTCCAAGCACAAGTCCATGTGCTCATGGGAAGTCCCTTGCTGCACCGGTGGGTACTTGTACTCCGTGGTACCACTCTCACGTTGGAGGACATACATGTACTCAGTTTTGTCCAAGTGGCGACGATAGATGTGACTCTGGCAGGTGATGGCCTCCCAGGTGACATCTTTCTCCGCGTCAACTTGTGTTGCTCGACAAGCTGGAGAGTGGTGAATCTTAAGCAGCTGATTCTCGTGTATAATCCTCATCTCCGAACTCCATTCTTCCCTCTTCTCACGGATGGTCCTGGTGGAGTTATAGTGGATGATCAGCTTGCCCGTATTGCCGGCGGCTTCGAGCATACGTCGAAGACGGCGCAACAAATCTCCTACTGCCAATTCGTAGGAAAGGTACGTCACTGGACGACTCTCCTCTCTTTCGGCAAGGGCAACTACGGGAACTCTCCCTCCTGTGGACTTACGAGCGGTGCGAATCATGCGAACCATCTAAAACAAAAAGAATTTAAATTTAGGTTAGATAAACTTTTTAAACAAAAATCCCATTTTGAATGAAAATTTGGGGTAAGATGAAGAAAATGACTCCTTAAATAACACTCTTCAACCCACACCTTGGAAAATAGTTTTTAAGAAAATAGGGCCCTTAAATACGTCCATTTCTACCTAGGTCCACGTTCCTACGGGCAACCTTGGCTCTGATACCACCTCTTGTCACACCCGGTTTTTCCGAAGAAACAACCAAGTGAATATCACATGTATGCCAGGATCATTTTCTCATACATGTGATGACAAATAGTGAAGCATCATTTATTACAAGCCAGGTGTCGAATATAAGTAAGTCTTACATAGTAAATGTCTCGATGGACAATAATAAGTTCATCACAAGTAAATAAACTAGCAGCGGAATATTATTCTTTTAGGGCTCCATCACAGGCGTTGCCCGGGGGTCTTCATGAACCTAAAAACCTTCCTCGGGTCCAAAATCTTGGTCATTATACACCACCTCATTATCTTGACCTGAGCAGCAATATAAACCAACAAATATGCAAGGTTGAGTACCAATGGTACTCAGCAAGTGTGGGAAAATTATATCATGCATGGCTAGAACAAGGAGAGGTTGAACTCATGGTTAAAGCACTACGCAATTAATACCTATCACCTTAGCTTATTAAGCACCTACATTACTACACAGGTGAAATGGTCCCAATCTCCCATCCCATCATCATAATCCAATAACCATAACCATCATTTCCAATGTTAAGCTCCCCGCTTAACTTCCAAAACCATCAATCCTCTAATCATGAATAAGTCCAGGCCGCTCTTAACCGTGAGCACGGCTGTCAAGACAGTTTTGACTCTGCAGAGTTTGTACCACTGTACCCACAAGTAGTGATTTCATCCCCCGTTACCGGGTGGACTAAAAGAACCTCCATGCCAGTGGCTACGATCCACATTCACACTTCCCAGGTGTGCGGCCAGGAGATCACTACGAAGCCTTTACAAAGGGATTCCCGACGAGCGTGGGCCCACTGAGGTTTCACCCCTAACAGCATACAAGAGGCTCCAACCCCGCTGCAGTGGCCCCCTCTTGAGCCTTGCGGTTCATATGGTAGTCCAGCTGACACCTACTCCCCGCACCATCCAACACACCCATACTATGCCGGGGATACACCTAATTAATTGGCCAAGCTGCCCCATCTCAGCATGTGGTTGGCACTGTAAAGCCGGGTTACATGCTCCATGAACCGGTCCTTAGGATCCAGGCAAGTACAATACACAAACCCAAGTCTCGTGCACCCAGCACACAACCAAAACATCCAACTTGCCTTGATCCCTACCTCTACATAACTCACAATGTCTCATTCAAGAGTATGGTAATATAAACTGATGATCTCATGTCCCAAATATCCCATTCTAAGCATGGCTAAGCATATGCATGGAAATAAATGACATGGTAAATCAAATCCCAACCCAAGCTACAAGGAAACAAGGTAATGCAATTCTAGGGAAACTTTCCTAGCATGGGTTTCATATTTCATTTGACAATGCAAATAATTCTATCTACACATCCTAGCCAGGATCAAAGTGGTCAAGGACACTTGCCTCCTTCTTGCTGCTCTTGAAATGGGTATTCCTGGTCTTGGAAATGAATAACTTGTTCTTGAACAGGTTCTACTTCATACCATCACACATAGCAAAAGAAAAACAACAATCCATAAGACATAGTTCACACTTACACTTCATACAAACCACATATTCATATTCATGAAAGTTCTTTACCATTATATGTGTTGTGGTTACTTTATGTGTGTTGAGTTGTGGCTTGCGTGCACTTTTAACCATGTGTATATGATTCCTACTTTTGTGTCCACCTTCATACTTACACACTATTTATATGGGTTTACAATAAATTTCTTATATTCAACTACTTCACCTTTTTACTACCAAGTGTGTATGAAAAGTATTATTTTTCCCCATATGTGCCTTCATAATTTCTACCAACCCTAAACTAAACTCTTTGGATTTTAAAAACTCCATTGATCATTTACTAGTTGCTATATTTTTCAGATTTATATTCTTATGCATAATTGTGTATTTTATTATGAAATTAGTAATACATATCATCTAAACAGTATAGGTTCTGGTCCTAAATAATTTAATATCATAATTTGACCTTGGCTTCTGATGTATACTATTTCATAATTATTTTCCCTATTTTTCTATAGCTATTCTTTACTTAAAAATGTGTCCCTATACTAATAAATGTGAATAATAAATGAAACAGATTCATTTCAGCCCAAAAATATACTTTTATCTCACTCCAAAGTTTTCTAAGTACTGAGAATGTTTTTAATTAATTTTGACAATTATGTTTATCCCCCTTTTTTAATTTTTAAACACTAGTTACATATTCAATGTTTTAGATTAAATACTAAACAGGGCTAAAATAATGAACTCACCCCATTACAGGGTCTATAATATTATTTTCATAATTTCCAGGGGTCTAGCTACACTTATCAGAGGTGTTTTTCCTAATTTTTATTAAGTCCAGGGGCTAAAACTGATTTTTAAATGAATTTACATGAATTTCTGAAGTTCCAGGGGCTAGATCTGAAGTTTCCGGGGCTAGCTCTCAATTCCAGAGAACCCCAGGGGGTAGCACGTAAGAATTCCAGTCTTTATAACGCGGGGTTGACGTGGACCGTCCGATTTTAAACCGACGGCTGAGATTATAACATCGAACCGGTACGCGGGGATCTAAAGTCTACCGTGCGATTTAAAATAAACGGCGCACAAGCGGCCACGTCGCTCTGACCGAGCGCGGGCGGCGCTGCCGGCGGCGCACGGCGGCGGGAAGCGGCGATCTCGCCGGAAAGTTTCGGATCCTCGAGAATTCTGCCTAAAACTGTGATCTTATGGCATAGATCGGTAGAGGGGAGGTCAGGGATCTCACCTCGGGGGTTTTCTCGAGCTCGGGGGTCCTGGAAAGTGATCGGCGGCGAGGTCCGAGGCAAAACCACGGCGAAGCTCATCGGCGCTGCGTTTACACCGTAACTCTCCGAGTTTTCTGCACCTGCAAAGTTCCCCGGGGGAGGTGGATCAAGACCAGCGAGTTAGATCAGAGTTTCCGAGCTTAGATCGGCCAGAATTCACCGGCGAAGTCTCGGTGCTCACCGGAGTGAAAATCGGCGATCGCGTGAGAAAAACTGATCGGAGCTGGGGTTTTTATAGCCGGGGGAGGGCGGTGGGTCAGTTGTGATCGAGTTGGATTCTTCTGGGACCGGAATTCGGGCTGCG
This sequence comes from Neostapfia colusana, assembly GCA_030760725.1. Lineage (NCBI taxonomy): Eukaryota > Viridiplantae > Streptophyta > Magnoliopsida > Poales > Poaceae > Neostapfia > Neostapfia colusana. The sequence continues at coordinate 66,026,086 of JASWHV010000016.1, forward strand.
GGACGGGTTTTCCGATCGGTTAAGATCGCGCGCGCGCGGGAGAGTCCGGGGTCGCGGGGTTAGGGATGACAGGCGGGTCCCACCCGTCTGTGAGAGACGGCGCGGCGAGCGCGGGGGCGGGCTGGCGCGGGGAAGATTGGGCCGGCTGGCGGTTTCGGCCCACGTGCGGTTTTTTTCCCCGTTTTCTCTTTTTCTTTTTCCATTTCTTTTCTGTTTTGAGTTTAATTTGAATTCCAGTTTGAATTTGAATTTTTGCAAAACATGCAACTCGTCCAAAAATTTTTAAATTCCCCTCTGAACATGGTTTAGGGTTTTGAATAAAAATTTGGGGTGTTACACCGGCCCTTCTAGCCCGCCAAAGCTTCGGTGGAAACGCTCTATAGCACCGGTGGATGCTAGGGGAGGTCGACATGGCCATACAAAAGCTCGGGGAAAACTCTAACCACGGTTGCACCGTGCACCCGACGGCTTCCTCTACGGTCGCCGTTGGAAAACTATCAAATACTCCGGCTACAACCGTTATCAAGCTAGGGTTGCGAAGCAAACTTGTGCGCCATAGAGTCTAGCTCCTGCGAGTGCAATTTGGTGGTATCTAAGCAAATAGAAATCTAGAATTTGAAGATCTCATACCCGAGGGTGGTTTTGCACCGGCCGGGAGATTACCGTGAAATACTCTGGCGACGATCAATCCCTTGGCTCAAGCTTCGGAGGTGAGCAGTGTGGAGTCTTGGCGCTTCCAAAACCACTCTTGCTCAGCCGTGAAAGGCTCTCTGCAGAGCTGTCCACATGCGACCTCCGTTCGGTTGTGGTTCGGCCTCCATGGAAACTCGGTGAGCGCGGGGTTGTGAAGGCCGAGCTCTCTCGGTTAAGGTTTGAGGAAGTTGTGGAGGTTGCTAAAGTGCAGTTTTGCTGCTCAGGCGAAGCTTGCACGCAAACTTGGCGGTGGCCGAGCGATCGACGGGGTGGCGGCAGCCTCGGTCAAGTTCTTGCGCAAGGGGGAAGAAAGTAGAGCTGGCTCTCGGTTCCGTGGGTGAAAAGGAGCATGGCAAGAGGTGAAAAGATCGTGAGGAGGGTGCTAGCGTGAGGGAAAACGAGCAGTAGGTGGCTCCCGGTGCCCCTCGGTGTCACACTGCAGCAGCTCTGCTCGGGTGAGAAGAAACAAAACAGAGACTTTGCTCTGAATTCCAGCTGCAAGTTTTGCTGCCTCTATGACATGTGGGTCCCACCAGTCAGTCCCCCCTTATCCCTCAAAAGATCTCCAATATTTGGCAACTGACCAATTCAAATGTTTGGAGTTGAAATTTGAGCTGCATTTGGAGAGTTGGGCAAATTTCACCCAAATTCAAATGTGTATTTGAATTCTTTGCTAATTTAATTCCTTTTGGGAAATATGGATAGCAAATCCTTTCAAAAATTGATGAAACTTTGCCTACCCTCTAATTTGGTCCTAAGGAATCCAAATATGCAATCTGATTCTTGTGTTAGCTGCTGCAAACAAGAGTTTGAACACAACAGTTTGAATTTCCATTGTGTTCTCCCTCATTTGAAATTTGAGTTGAACATTTAGTTCAAAATCTGATTTTTAAGACCTTCTAATGCACCTGAGACTTCAAATCTGTGGGTTTAATCCACCTAGGGTCCAAGCATGTGAGTACCCTAAGTTTGTTTAGAAAGAACTCTCATGTGTTATCACATGTGTAAAAAGTTTAAACCAGTCCCATTTTCCATACACATGCCACCAATGTTTGTGCAAACTCAAGTTTCTTTGTATTCATACTTTTGGAACCTTTACAATAGGTCTCTCAATGAGGTGACGATCAAAAATAAATACCCACTGCCTCGCAAGAGGACTTATTTGATCAAATGAAAGGTGCCTGAATTTTTTCCAAGATTGATCTTCGGTCGGGATACTTCCAGCTGAAGATTAAGCCCTCCGACATACCCAAGACTGCATTTCGAACACGGTATGGTTCGTATGAATATACCTTTATGTCTTTTGGGTTAACAAATGCACCCACATAATTTATTTACCTCATGAATAAGGTCTTCATCGAGTACTTGGACAAGTTTGTCGTGGTTTTCATCGACAATATCATGGTGTATTCAAAAAGCGAGGAAGAACATGAAGAACATTTGAGATTGACATTGCAGAAACTGCGAGAGCATCAATTGTATGCTAAGTTCAGCAAGTGTCAATTTTGGCTAAAGGAGATATCGTTCCTAGGCCACATCATCTCCGAAGGAGTATCGGTTGATCTCGGGAAAGTTAAAGATGTTTTGAAGTGGAACCAACCGCAGAATGTGAGGGATATTCGGAGTTTCCTTGGGATTTCTCCAAAATAGCGAAGCCTATGATGGAATTGCTGTTGAAGGGGAAAGCATTTCAATGGACACAAGCGTGTCAAGACAGCTTTGAGGAGCTAAAGAAGAGATTAACAACAGTGCCGGTTTTGATATTGTCAGACGTGAGCAAGAGTTTCGATATATATTTTGACGCATCAAGACAAGGGCTTGGATATGTGATTATGCAAGGAGGACAAGTGGTAGCCTAGCATCGAGGCAATTAAAGAAACATGAGCTGAATTACCCCATACATGACTTGGAACTTGCAGCCGCGGTACATGCCTTGAAGATTTGGAGGCATTACATCCTTGGTCACCGATGTGAGATCTATACGGATCACAAAAGCCTCAAGTATATATTCACGCAAACGGATCTGAATTTAAGGCAGCGTCGTTGGTTAGAACTCATCAAGGATTATGATGTTGGAATCAACTATCACCCCGGAAAGGCCAACGTAGTAGCTGATGCATTAGCATGTCACCAACTCACAGTTCGGGAACTGCCACCCGAGCTGCGTAAAGAGTTTGAACGGTTACATCTCGGGTTCTTGAATGAGATGGAGGTGATAGAACTGAACTCAACACTGGAACAAGAGATGCGAGATGGTCATGCAACGGATGAGGAAATCAAGAAAATCAAGGCAAGAATCCGACAAGGCATAGAGAAGAATTTCAAGGAAGACGAGAATGGCACACTTTGGTTAGGGAAAAGGACTTCGTGCCTAACATGAAGCACATCCGCGACACGATACTAAAGGAGGCACATGACTCGCCTTATTCCATACACCCCGGCTGTACGAAGATGTACAAGGACCTGAAAACATGCTATTGGTGGGATGGTATGAAGGGTATCGCTGAATATGTTGCCTTATGCGACACGTGCCAACGTGTGAAGGCCGAATACCAAAGACCCGCTGGATTATTGCAGCCATTCAAAGTGCCCGAGTGGAAGGGGGAAGACATCAGCATGGATTTCATAGTCAGATTGCCACGTACTCAGTCTGGCTACGACTCTATTTTGGTTATCATGGACCGATTGACGAAATGAGCCCACTTTATTCCTGTTAGGACCAAGTACACCGTTGCACAACTAGCCGAGCTGTAGATGGAGCAAATTGTGTGCCATGGAGTTCTGAAGAGGATAGTTTCAGATGGAGGTTCTCAATTTACCTCTAGGTTCTGGAAGAAGCTGCATTAAGCCATGGGTACACGGTTAAATTTCAGCTCCGCATATCACCCGCAAACCGGCGGGCAAACTGAGAGGACAAAACAGATTTTGGAAGACATATTGAGAGCTTGCGCCTTGAAACATGGGCTTAGTTGGGATACGAGCTTGCCGTACGCTGAATTCTCATACAACAACAGTTACCAAGCCAGTTTGAAGATGTCACCTTTCGACGCATTGTATGGTAGACGGTGTAGAACACCGCTATTCTGGAATGAGACCGGAGAAAGCCAAGTATTTGGACCCGAAGTGCTGCAAGACGACGAAAAGCAAGTCCAAACGATACGTGAAAACCTGAAGGCCTCTCAGTCACGATAAAAGGTCTATGTGTACAATAGGCGGAGGAGTTTAACATTCGAAGTTGGAGACTTTGTGTATCATATGGTGCCGCCTATCCGAGGCCAACAACGGTTCAACATCAAAGGCAAGTTAGCACCTCGCTACATCGGGCCATTCAAGATTCTAAGCAAGCGAGGAGAGGTAGCCTATCAACTAGAGCTGCCAACACACCTCTCCAACGTGCATGACGTATTTCACGTATCACAGCTCAAAAAGTGTGACACCCGGTTCCGAAAATGAACCAAGTGAATGCATATGTGTGCCCAGGATGTTCATCACACATACACATGTATACCACAAACTGAATTCAGAATATAACCACGTACGAATAATTTTTAAGTACTTTATTACATCGACTCATTGTCTCACTCATGAATGTCTATCTTATTCTTGCAGCGGAAGACTCTAAACGACAGCAGAAATAACTAAATACAGAAGGCTCCAACTTCAACTCCACAGGCATGTTGACGGTAGTGCGCACGCCTAGTACTCCATATGTTCCTCGAAGTACTCTTCTCCTGTAGCTGATGTATATGTGGGAATGCAAGGGTGAGTACATGTCATACTCAGCCAGTGAGGGGAAAGTATGACATGTAGCTTACAACAAGGTAGGGAATAAAAAGGCTCATTGCAACAAGCAAATTTTATTTCACAAACATGGTAAAAACAGCAACTAAGTCTAGAAAGGTTAAATCCTGATATAACCAAGTAAATCAGCAACATTCTTTCATCATAACTCACCATTTATCAAGTCTCAACCTGCCAATGATCTTTCTCAAGTTAATCTCATACTCATAAAGATTCATAGCCATCTCATTTTCATAGAACCGAAACAAAACTCATTGTCATGACCCAATACAGTCCCAAAACCAATCCCAATGACCATACCCAAATATCCATCCGAAGTTTTGCCTCTAATCATGGAAGTTAGCCAGGTGCTTGTGACCGGAAGCACGGCTATCATGATAGTTTTACACTCTACAGAGGTGGCACCACTTTACCCACAAGTTTGTGATTTCATCACCCGTCGGCGACTAGAAAGAACCTCCATTATACCAGTATGCAATCGTCGCTGTATGGCCAAGATATCACAAAATAGCCTTTACAAAGGGGCTACTAGGATGTATGGACCCACTGAGGTTTCAACGGCAGGCTTGAATCTCCATTCTCCCATCCACGGGCCCCTTCTTGTGCCATGCAGTTCACAGGGCAGTTCCTCTCAACTCCCATTTCCCGCGCCATCCAACGGGGCCATAACAAGCTAGCAACACACCTAATTAGTCAGCTAAGTCGCACCCATATTTGGCCTTGTGGTGGCACTGTTTTACTGGCATGTGCTCGCATGAACCGGTCCTTAGATCTATGGCAAGTAAACCACCATCTCATTCAGCAACATCCACGAACCAAGCATGCCTAGATCTCCCCGATTCCATTCTTATGAACATCATCAAGTTTTCATCATCATTATTCATATGAGTGCAGTAGCTAACCATGTTTTATTTCAGCTTCCCGTATCCCGTAAGTTAAGCGAAGCAAAAAAGAAAAACGACCATACTCGACTCTTCAAATTTCCCGGCGACAAGGATGGTTAACAAAACTAGTAACTCCTATAAAATGGTGTCCCATCAAGTTGACTCAAGCATACGAGTTTTTTGCAAACAAAACAGTTTCGAAAACATAGGATCAATATGGTCAAGGGGCACTTGACTTTCTCCTGTAGTTCGTGTTGTTCAAGCGTCTTGAAGTCATGGTGCTGTAGTTCCTCGTAGAAGGCCTCTTGAGCTTGTCCTTCTACTCATGATCACGCACAAAAAAAATTTACAACAATCAATCATCATACACAAACTTTACTCAAGATGCAATGGGATAGATGAATGCAAATCCTACAGTGCAGTTTTATAAAACCAGTTTGTACGTGTTCTTGCATGTTTTAATGGGCTTTCTTGGGGTTTTATGGTGAACAAGGGTGCTAGGATGAAGTGTGAATGTGGTTATGATATTGACACAAGATCTAGATCAAATCCACCGTCAAAAATCGATCAAATCATGATCTATCCACACGCAAAAGTTTCTATTCAGAAGGGGCGAAGAAAACGAATGCGTAGAAAAAGTGGTGATGTCGTAAGATGGGTAATGAAGACCTACCTCACTTCCTTATTACGACAGAGCCTTCCTCCTAGCAACGGTAGCAGCGGGGGATTTTTCTGCGGGGAATTATGGTAGGGCAGATCGTCGGGCTTCTTCTCCGGTGACGGCGAGGCGTGACGGGGCTCGACGACAGGTCTCGATGGCGGGGCTCGACGGCAAGGCTTGACGATGGGGCTCGACGGTGGGGCTCAACGGTGGGGCTCGACAGCGGGGCTCGACGGAGACCGAACTCCGGCAAGGGGCGGTGGGCAACTCGGCGAGTTGGGGGGGCAGGGGGGGCGGCCAAAGGTGTAGGGGGGCTGGGGTTGTATTTATAAGGGGGGAAAAGGAGAGTCCTAGTCAAGTTGGTACTCAACCAAAGAGCCCTAGTCAAGTTGCGACTCAACCAAAGAGTCCAAGCGGTTCCCCCCCCCCTCTAGGGCTGCGACCAAATTGGCCAATTTGGGGGAAAATTCACCCCCTCAAGGCTGCGGCCAATTTGGGGGCAAATCCACCCAAATGTGGGGGAAATTCCCCTTTGGGGAATTTGGGGAAGATTTGGAATTTTGGGAAAATTTTAAATGGCTCAATTCAGCTATCTTATTTCCATTTCTCCCCATTTCTATGTTCCTTTCTCTATTTCTATATTCCCTTCTCCATTTCTATATTCCTTTCTCCATTTCTATGGTTATTTCTCCATTTCTATGGTTCCTTCTCCATTTCTACTTCTTTTTTAAATGCTTCTCTACATGAAAAATGTATGCAGTGCATGGTAGTGAATTTGAGGGTGTTACAAATCTAACCCCCCTTAAAATGAATCTTGCCCTCGAGATTCGATAGGGTGGAGAAAAGATGAGGGAATTCTACCTTGAGATCTTCCTCACGTTCCCATGTAGTTTCTGCTTCCATGTGATGCCTCCATTGTACCTTGCACCAACGGATCACTTTATTTCTCGTGACCCTTTCCTTCACATCCAAGATTTTGACGGGGTGTTCCGCATAGGTCAGATCCTCTTGAAGCTCTAGCTCATCCATCGGTACTTGTTCTTCTGGTACTGTTAAGCACTTCTTGAGTTGGGATACGTGAAACACGTTGTGCACGTCGGAGAGGTGCGTTGGCAGCTCCAGTTGATAGGCTACTTCTCCTCGCTTGCCCAAAATATTGAATGGCCTGATGTAGCGAGGTGCTAACTTGCCTTTGACGTTGAACCGTCGTTGGCCTCGAATGGGCAACACCTTAAGATACTGAAGTCTCCCACTTCGAAGGTCATTCTTTTCTGCATAACCCTTTTGTCGTGACTGAGCGGCCTTCAAGTTTTCACGTATCGTTTGGACTTGCTTTTCGGCGTCTTGCAGCACTTCGGGCCCGAATACTTGGCTTTCTCTGGTCTCATTCCTGAACAGCGGTGTTCTACACCGTCTACCATACAATGCTTCGAAGGGTGACATCTTCAAGCTGCCTTGGTAGCTGTTGTTGTATGAGAATTCAGCATATAGCAAGCTCTTATCCCAACTACGCCCATGTTTCAAGGCACAAGCTCTCAACATGTCTTCCAAAATCTGATTTGTCCTCTCGGTTTGCCCGTCGGTTTGCGGGTGATATGTGGAGCTGAAATTCAATCGCGTACCCATGGATTCATGCAGCTTCTTCCAGAACCTAGAGGTAAATTGAGAACCTCGATCTGAAGCTATCCTCTTCGGAACTCCATGGCGACACACGATTTGTTCCATATACTTCTTGGCTAGTTGCGCGACGGTGTACTTGGTTCTTACAGGAAGGAAATAGGCTGTTTTCGTCAATCGGTCCACGATAACCAAAATGGAGTCGTAGCCAGACTGAGTACGTGGCAATCCGACAATGAAATCCATACTGATGTCTTCCCACTTCCACTCGGGTACTTTTAATGGCTACAACAATCCAGCGGGTCTTTGATGTTCGGCCTTCACTCGTTGGCACGTGTCGCATAGGGCGACATATTCAGCAATATCCCTGTTCATACCATCCCACCAATAGCATGTTTTCAGGTCCTTGTACATCCTTGTACAGCTGGGGTGTATGGAATAAGGTGAGTCATGTGCCTACTTTAGTATCGTGTCGCGGATGTGCTTCACGTTAGGCACACAAATCCTTTTCCCTAACCAAAGCGTGCCTTTCTCGTCTTTCTTGAAATCCTTTTCTATGCCTTGTCGGATTCTATCCTTGATTTCCTTGATTTCCTCATCCGTTGCTTGGCCATCTCGTATATCTTGTTCCAGCATTGAGTTCAGTTTGATCACCTCCATCTCGTTCAAGAACCCGAGACGTAACCGTTCGAACTTCTTATGCAGCTCAGGTGGCAGCTCCCGAACCGTGAGTTGGTAACGTGCTCCCTTTCTACTCAACACATCAGCTACTACATTGGCCTTTCCGGGGTGATAGTTGATTCCAACATCATAATCCTTGATGAGTTCCAACAATCGACGTTGCCTCAAATTCAGATCTGTTTGCGTGAATATATACTTGAGGCTTTTGTGATCCGTATAGATCTCACATCGGTGACCAATGATATAATGCCTCCAAATTTTCAAGGCATGTACCACGGCCGCAAGTTCCAGGTCATGTGTGGTGTAATTCAGCTCATGTTTCTTTAGTTCTCTCGATGCATAGGTTACCACTTGTCCTCCTTGCATGAGCACACATCCAAGCCCTTGTCTTGATGAGTCACAATATATATCGAAACTCTTGCTCACGTCCGGCAATACCAAAACCGGCGCTGTTGTTAATCTCTTCTTGAGCTCCTCAAAGCTTTCTTGACACGCTGGTGTCCACTGAAATGCTTTCCCCTTCATCAACAATTCCTTCATAGGCTTTGCTATTTTGGAGAAATCCTTGATGAACTGGCGGTAGTATCCAGCCATCCCAAGGAAACTCCGAATATCCCTCACATTCTGCGGTTGGTTCCCCTTCAAAATATCTCCCACTTTTCCGGGATCAACTGATACTCCTCCTTCGGATATGATGTGGCCTAGGAACGATATCTCCTTTAGACAAAATTGACACTTGCTGAACTTAGCATACAATTCATGCTCTCGAAGTTTCTGCAACGTCAACCTCAAGTGTTCCTTGCTTTTCGAATACACCATGATGTCATCGATGAAAACCACGATGAACTTGTCCAAGTACTCCATGAAGACCTTATTCATGAGGTACATAAAGTATGCAGGTGCATTTGTCAACCAAAAAGACATAACGGTATACTCATACGAACCATACCGTGTTTGAAATGCAGTCTTGGGTATGTCAGAGGGCTTAATCTTCAGCTGGAAGTATCCCGACCGAAGATCAATCTTGGAGAAAATTCGGGCACCTTTCATTTGATCGAATAAGTCCTCTATGCGGGGCAGTGGGTACTTATTCTTGATCGTGACCTCGTTGAGAGACCTATAGTCCACACACATCCTTTGGGTCCCATCTTTCTTATCTACGAAGACCACGGGGGCTCCCCACGGTGACGAGCTTGGGCGTATGAAACCCTTTTCTAGCTGCTCCTGAATTTTCTTCTTGAGCTCCGCTAATTCATTAGCAGGAATCCTAGATGGCCTCTTTGCTATAGGTGCAGTTCCGGGTACTAAATCAATGGCAATTTCATTGTCCCGGTCAGGTGACATACATGGGAGTCCTTCCGGGAACACATCTGAATATTCTTGAACCACCGGAATGCTTTCCAATGTCGCTTCTTCGATGTGGTTCAGCACTGCCTTCTCGGTTGTCCGTTGAGCTGCCTCGAACTCAATATGAGTACCGTGCTCACTCGTCAACTGCATGATCCTCTAAGCACATTGAAGCACTCCGTTGTGCTAGCTTAACCAATCCATTCCAAGTATTATGTCAATCCCTTGGGAATCCAAGATAATAAGGTTGGCAAGAAAGTCTACCCCCTTATTTTAAGGCTTACTTTCGGACATACTATATTGGTCCTCATCTCTCCACCGGGGGAATTAACCAACATAGTTTGTTTCATGTGGGATATGGGCAGGTTATACTTGGCAACATACTTGGATGATATGAATGAATGTGATGCTCCGGAATCAAATAAAACAGTGGCTGGGTTGGAGTTGGTGAGGAACATACCAATCATGACGTCCTCAGCTTGTTGTACTTCCTCAGCGGAGACGTGATTCACATTGCCAAGAGCATAATTCTGCTGTCCACGGTTACCTTGATTAGCTCCTCCATTCGGCAGTGAGTTCTGCTTCAGTGCGTTGGCTGTCCAAGGCCTTTCATTGGGCACTGACTTGCAAAGTATCCCGCCTCTTCGCATGAAAAACATGCCTTGCTGCCCATAACAGAAGGAATGTTGGGGCGAGGCTGGTTTCGAGCATAGGCGCCCATGTTGGGACGGGGCGCAGGAGGCATAGGCACATGAGGTGCTTGCATAACAGGACGTTGCTGCGGTGGCTGATTAAAGCGAGGTGGATTTGCAGGGCAGAAAGTAATAGCGGACGCGCCATAATGTGGTGCAGCTGATGGCATGAAACGGGGACGTACATTGCTCCCTTGTGGTTGTCCTTGATATGGCATCTTCCTCTTGCCCTCTTGATCAATCTCGCGAATCTTGCTCTCAACCACTATAGCTTTGTCAATGAGCTTTCGGAAGTTTGCATAGTCATTGTTGAGCAGCTGAACTTGAATTTCATTGTTCAATCCTCTCATGAATAAGTATTGCTTCCTTTGATCCGAGTTGACATCTTCTGGAGCATACCTTGACTGCTGCGTGAACTTGTTGAGGTGCTCATTCACGCTCTTCCTGCCTTGGCAGAGACCTTCAAACTCTTACCTTTTAAGCATCATGACTCTTGCAGGGACATAGTGAGAGCAGAAACTCTCCTTGAATTCAGCCCAAGTGATAGTCTCTTGGTTGACATGACCATTGTAAAGAGTGTCCCACCAATCAGCGGTTGCTCCCATGAGTTAGTGCCATGCGAAGAGAACTGTTTCCCGATCATTGCATTGAACAATAGCAAGCTTATTTTCCATAGACTTCAGCCAATCATCAGCCTCCATAGGGTCATTGGCTTGTGCAAAAGTAGGCGGCCTAGTCCTCATGAACTATCCCAATCTGTTGTGAGCCAGCGGCGGTGGCGGTGGCGGTGGTGGAGGTGCAGGAACGGGGTTAGGATTGTTGTTGTTGTTGGCCTGCAGCTGACCCAACGTTTGTATCATAGTTTACATGAGCTGGTTCTGTATAGCCATCAACCGTTCAAGGTTGCTTGCATCATCCCCGGGGTTGGCATTTTCAGGAACTTCAACATTGCCATCCTCTTGTGGTTTGTTGTTACCACGAGCATTCCTCCTTTGGCGGTTGGAGTTTTTCCTCACCATCTATGGGAGATAGTAGAGTAGGAAATAGAAATTTAGATTGATCCCCCCAACTATATGCATCAAGGTGTATGAACTAAGTATCTTATTTTATTAATTTCAGCCTATATGAGGATGTGAAGAAGTGCCGAAGCATCTCACATCTCTCCACTATGTGTTGATGTGGACATTAGCCGAAGCGTCCCACAACTCACATCAGCACACAAACCAAGCAATCATCACAAAAATTTCAGCACACCACTCTTATTCAAGCTACTACGATCTAAACGTTCCTATTACATCTTTATTCAATGGAAACCTAAACTTAATCGTGAGAATCGGTGTTGTTCTCGCCGTGTGACGGAGATGGTCCATATATGGGCGCACGCCATGGTGAGCCGGCAGTCCATGTAGGGATAGATGATGCTGGTGCTCCATTTGTTCCCGCGTTGGCACGAGTCTCCTCTTGTTTCTCAAGCATGTACAACTTCTTGCGAAGGTAATGGATCTCTTCTTGTGCGCTTGCATAGCGGTTTCCTAACTCCACGAGCAACTTCTGAGACTTGTCAGCAGCTTGTGGGTTGGATAGAGCTCCTCTATGGGGTCCAATGATCTCCCTTGTACCACTCTTCCGATACGGGTGCAGCTCAAAAGTAGTGTTCTCAAGCTGCTCACGGAAGGCGTAGCACAGTCTGGTGAGTGCATCCCATGCGGCATCATCAATAGCTTCTGCCCTTGTAGCTCTCCATGTGGGTGCGAAGTGCTGAGTGACAACCCTACCGTTAGCTAGAATGATTACTTCAGCCTTCCACTCTTCATGTCCGAGACAAGGGACTTTCTTGAGGAGATACTCCGGGTATAAGCTGCAGCAATCCAGAAATTCTTTCAGCTCCTTGGATATGTGTCCTCCTTCCATTCCGTCGGACCGGAATTCTTGAACTGAACGGTTGGCCCGCTCATCACCTTCATTCTCGGCCTCAGCATGGGGTGGCTCCTCTTCAGATTCATCTCCTCCTGACATAGCTTCATGATGTTCTACGGGGTGTAAGCCCGCGTGAAAGTCCTCCTGAGGTGCGTACCGATGCCGTTCTTATGGATCATCTTCCATGTCATCTTTGAATGGTTCCACCTCTTCCGAATCCTCTTCCTCATGCATAGATCTATTGACTTCATCTTCGTCATGAGGTTCCATCTTCACCTCCTCCCAATATGGTCCATCGGACACCTCAATGGGGTTAAGTGAACTCCCAAGTGGTGGTGGACGAGTCCTTATGCGTGCTGTGCTCCTAGTCACCGGCATCTATAAATAATACATGAGAGACTTTAGAGAAGAAGAAAAGACGTGGTGATGATCTTGACTCAAGATCTAGATCAATTCCACCGTCAAAAACCGATCAAAACGTGATCTGTCCACACGAAAAAGTTTATGTTCGAAGGGAGCGAAGAAACTGATGCCTAGAAGCAGCGACGACGTCGTAAGATGGGTAATGAAGACCTACCTCACTTCCCTTACGATCGTCGGCTCTTTTCCGGCAGCGGTGAGGCGTGACGGGGCTCGTCGGCGGGCTCACCGGCGACTGAACTCCGGTGAGGGGGGTGCATGTCCAATTCGGCGAGTTGGGGGCTAGGGCCTCCAACTCATCAACTTGGGAGGGGGGGAAAAGAAAGGGGTTACGGTCAAGGGGGGTTTTGGATTCTATTTATAAGGGGGAAAAAGAGTCCTACTCCAATTGGAGCTCAAATAAGAGTTCTATTCAATATGTTTTGGATCTTAACAAACTTATCTTTTCAGTTATGTGCGGCAGCAATGTGGGGAAAATCTGGGGAAATTGTGTCGGTACCCTCAGTACCGGGTACCCCCGCGCACAATAGAAAAACCGCCTAGGGACCTCGCCCCCTCCACAGGGGTGAGCTCCAAAAGCGCCACGTGCCCAGTGGGGCCGGGCCACTCTTCTCCTCAGAGGCGAGCTCCGGGCCTGCCACGCGTCCAGCGGAACCGGGCCCCGCCCCCTCCTTAGAGGCGATCTCCGAGGGCACCATGTATCCAGCGGGGCTGGGCCTTCCCTCTCCTCAGAGGCGAGCTCCGAGGGTGCCATGTGTCCAGCGGGGCCGGACCTCCCCTCTCCTCAGAGGCGAGCTCCGAGGGTGCCATGTGTCCAGCGGGACCTCCCTTCTCCCCAGAGGTGAGCTCCGAGGGCACCACGTGTCCAGCGGTGCCGGACCTCCCTTCTCCTCAGAGGCGAGCTCCGAGGGTGCCCCGTGTCCAGCGGTGCCAGACCTCACCTCCTCCGCGGAGGTGAGCTCCGAGGGCGCCACGTGTCTAGTGGTGTCGGACCTCACCTCCTCCGTGGAGGTGAGCTCCGAGGGCGCCACGTGTCCAGCGGTGCCGGACCTCCCTTCTCCTCAGAGGCGAGCTCCGAGGGCGCCACGTGTCCAGCGGTGCCGGACCTCCCCTCCTCCGCGGAGGTGAGCTCCGAAGGCGCCACGTGTCCAGCGGTGCCGGACCTCCCCTCCTCTGCGGAAGTGAGCTCCGAAGGCGCCACGTGTCCAGCGGCGCCGGACCTCCCCTCCTCCGTGGAGGTGAGCTCCGAAGGCGCCAGCCAGGGGACGTGTCGACAGCGCACTTTAACAAATCAGAATCGGCTTATTTCAGCTATCTTTTTCCCATTCCCCACCATTTTTATGATTCTTTCTCCATTTCTACTTCCTTTATAATGTTTCTCTATATGAAAAATGTATGCAATGCACGGAAATGAATTTGAGGGTGTTACAAACCTACCCCCCTTAAACTGAATCTCGCCCTCGAGATTCGATAGTGGAGAATAGATGAGGGAATTCTGCCTTGAGGTCTTCCTCACGCTCCCATGTACGGTTTCCGTGTGATGGCTCCACTGTACCTTGCACCAACAGATCACTTTGTTCCTCGTGACCCTTTCCTTCACGTCCAAAATTTGGACGGGATGCTCCACATAGGTCAGATCCTCTTGAAGCTCGAGCTCATCCATCGGTACTTGTTCTTCTGGTACTCTTAAGCACTTCGTGAGTTGGGATGCGTGAAACACGTCGTGTACGTCGGAGAGGTGCGTTGGCAGCTCTAGTTGATAGGCTACTTCTCCTCTCTTGCCCAAAATCTTAAATGCCCCGATGTAGCAAGGTGCTAATTTGCCCTTGACGTTGAACCGGCATTGGCCTCGGATAGGCGATACCTTAAGGTACACGAAGTCTCCTACTTTGAAGGTCAATCTTCTTCGCCTATTGTCCGCATAACCTTTTTGTCGTGACTGAGCAGCCTTCAAATTTTCTCATATCGTTTGGACTTGCTTTTCGGCGTCTTGCAGCACTTCGGGTCCAAACACTTGGCTCTCTCCGGTCTCATTCCAGAACAGCGGCGTTCTACACCGTCTACCATACAATGCTTCGAAAGGTGACATCTTCAAGCTGGCTTGATAGCTGTTGTTGTATGAGAATCAGCATACGGCAGGATCCTCTCCCAACTGCGCCCATGTTTCAAGGCGCAAGCTCTCAACATGTCTTCCAAAATTTGATTTGTCCTCTTAGTTTGCCCGTCAGTTTGCGGGTGATAAGCGGAGCTGAAATTCATCCGTGTACCCATGGCTTCATGCAGCTTCTTCCAGAACCTAGAGGTAAATTGAGAACCCCAATCTTAAACTATCCTCTTCGGAACTCCATCGCGACACACGATTTGCTCCATATATAGCTCGGCTAGTTCTGCGGTGCGGTACGTGGTTCTAACAGGAAGGAAATGGGCTGTTTTCGTCAATCGGTCCACAATAACCGAAATGGAGTCGTAACCCGACCGAGTACATGGCAATCCAACAATGAAATCCATGCTGATGTCTTCCCACTTCCACTCGGGTACATTCAATGGCTGCAACAGTCCAGCGGGTCTTTGATGTTCAGCCTTCACCCGTTGTCACGTGTCGCATAAGGCAACATATTCAGCTATGTCCCTTTTCATACCATCCCACCAATAGCAAGTTTTCAGGTCCTTGTACATCTTTGTACAGCCAGGATGTATGGAATAACGTGAGTCATGTGCCTCCTTTAATATCGTGTCGCGGATGTACTTCACGTTAGGCACACAAATCCTTTTCTCTAACCAATGTGTGCCCTTCTCGTCTTCTTTGATATCCTTTTCTATGCCTTGTTTGATTCTTTCCTTGATTTCCTTGATTTCCTCATCCGTTGCTTGGCCATCTCGTATCTCTTGTTCCAGCGAAGAGTTGAGTTCTATCACTTCCATCTCGTTGAAGAACCCGAGATGTAACCGTTCGAACTCCTTGCGCAGCTCGGGCGGTAGCTCTCGAACCGTGAGTTGGTGACATGCTCCCTTTCGGCTCAACGCATCAGCTACTACATTGGCCTTTCTGGAGTGATAATTGATTCCAACATCATAATCCTTGATGAGTTCCAACCATCGACGTTGCCTCAAATTCAGATCCGTTTGCGTGAATATATACTTGAGGCTTTTGTGATCCGTATAGATCTCACGTCGGTGGCCAAGGATATAATGCCTCCAAATCTTCAAGGCATGTACCACGGCTGCAAGTTCCAAGTAATGTGTGGGGTAATTCAGCTCGTGTTTCTTTAGTTGTCTCGACACATAGGCTACCACTTGTCCTTCTTGCATGAGCACACATCCGAGCCCTTGTCTTGATGCGTCACAATATATATCGAAACTCTTGCTTACGCCCGGCAATACCAAAACCGGCGCTGTGGTTAGTCTTTTCTTGAGCTCCTCAAAGCTTTCTTGGCACACTAGTGTCCACTGAAATGCTTTTCCCTTCATTAGCAATTCAGTCATAGGCTTTGCTATTTTGGAGAAATCCTTGATGAACCGTCGGTAGTATCCAGCCATCCCAAGGAAACTTCGAATATCTCTCACATTCTACGGTTGGTTCCACTTCAGAACATCTCCCACTTTTACGGGATCAACCGATACTCCTCTCTCGGAGATGATGTGGCCTAGGAACGATATCTCCTTTAGCCAAAATTGACACTTGCTGAACTTGGCATACAATTGATGCTCTCACAGTTTCTGCAATGTCAATCTCAAATGTTCTTCATGTTCTTCCTCGTTTTTTGAATACACCATGATATCATCGATGAAAACCACGACGAACTTGTCCATGTACTCCATGAAGTCCTTATTCATGAGGTACATAAAGTATGCGGGTGCATTCGTTAACCCAAAAGACATAACGGTATATTCATACGAACCATACCGTGTTCAAAATGCAGTCTTGGGTTTGTCGGAGGGCTTAATCTTCAGCTGGAAGTATCCCGACCAAAGATCAATCTTGGAGAAAATTCGGGCACCTTTCATTTGGTCGAATAGGTCCTCTATACGGGGAAGCGGGTATTTATTCTTGATTGTCACCTCATTGAGAGACCTATAATCCACACACATCCTTTGGGTCCCATCCTTCTTGTGTACGAAGAGCACGGGGGCTCCCCACGGTGACGAGCTTGGGCGTATAAAACCCTTTTCTAGCTGCTCCTGAATTTGCTTCTTAAGTTCCACTAGTTCATTAACGGGCATCCTATATGGTCTCTTCGCTTTAGGTGCAGTTCCAGGTACTAAATCAATGGCAAATTCAATGTCCCGGTCAGGTGGCATACCAGGATATTCTTCCGGTAACACATATGAAAATTCTTGAACCACCGGAATGCTTTCCAATGTTGCTTCTTCGACGTGGTTCAACACTGCCTTCTCGGTTGCCGGTTGGGCTGACTCAAACTCAATACGAGTACCGTGCTCATTTGTCAACTGCATGCTCCTCTCAGCACATTGAATTACTCCGTTGTGCTTGATTAACCAATCCATTCCAAGTATTATATCAATCCCTTGGGAATCTAAGACAATAAGATTGGAAAAAAGTCTACCCCCCTTATTTTAAGGTTTACTTTCGGACATACTATATTAGTCCACATCCCTCCACCGGGAAAATTAACCAACATAGTGTGTTTCATATGTGATATGGGCAGATTATACTTGGCAACATACTTGGATGGTATGAATGAATACGATGCTCCGGAATCAAATAAAACAGTGGCTAGGTTGGAGTTGGCAAGGAACATACCAATCACGACGTCCTCAGCTTGTTGTGCTTCCTCAGCAGAGACATGATTCACGTTGCCACGAGCGTAGTTCTGCTGCCCACGGTTACTTTGTGTAGCTCCTCCGTTCGGCCGTGGGTTCTGCTTGGGCACGTTGCTTGGCTGTCCAAGGCCTTTATTTGGGCATTGACTTGCAAAGTATCCTGCCTCTCTGCATGAAAAGCATGCTTTGCTGCCCAAAACAGCAGGAATGTTGGGGCGAGGCTGGTTTTGAGCATAGGCGCCTATGTTGGGACGGGGTGCAATAGGAAAAGGCATACGAGGTGCTTGCATAACAGGGCGTTGCTGCGGTGGCTGATTAGGGCGAGGTGGGTTTGCAGGGCAGAAAGTAGAAGCGGACGAGCCATACTGCGGTGCAGCTGGTGGCATGAAACGGGGACGTATATTGCTCCCTTGTGGCTGGTATGGCATCTTTCTCTTGCCCTCTTGCTCGATCTCACGGATTTTTCTCTCAACCACTATAGCTTTGTCAACGAGCTTCTGGAAGTTTGCATAATTGTTGTTGAGCAGCTGAACTTGGATCTCATTGTTCAATCCTCTCATGAACAAGTATTGCTTCCTTTTATCTGAGCTGAAGTCTTCGGGAGCATACCTTGACAGCTGCATGAATTTGTTGAGGTACTCATTCACACTCTTCTTCCCATGGCAGAGACCTTTGAACTCTTGCCTTTTAAGCATCATGACTCCAGCAGGGACGTAATGACAGCGGAAACTCTCCTTGAACTAAGCCCAAGTTATAGTCTCCTGGTTGACATGAGCATTGCAAAGAGCATCCCACCAGTCAGCGGCTGCTCCCATAAGTTGGTGCGATGCGAAGAGAACTTTCTCCCGATCATTGCACTGAACAATAGCAAGCTTCTTCTCCATGGATTTCAACCAATCATCAGCCTCCATGGGATCGTTAGCTTGTGCAAAAGCAGGCGGTCGAGTCCTCATGAACTCTCCAAATCTGTTGTAAGCCGGCGGTGGTGGCGGTGGTGGTGGGGGGGTGCAGGAACGGGGTTAGGATTATAGTTGTTGTTGGCTTGCAGCTGTCTCAAAGTTTGTATCAACCATTCAAGGTTGTTTGCATCAGCCCCGGGGTTAGCATTTTCAGAAACTTCAATGTTGCCATCCTCTTGTGGTTCATGGTTGCCACGAACGTTCCTCCTTTGATGGCTGGCGTTTTCCCTCACCATCTGAGAGGGAGAGTTGAGTAGAATAGAGAATAGAAGTTTGGATTGATCCCCCCAACTATATGCATCAAGGGTGTATGAACTAAGTAACTTATTTTATTAATTTCAGCCTATATAATGATGTGAACACGTGCCGAAGCATCTCACATCTCTCTACTATGTGTGGATGTGGACTTTCGCAGAAGCGTCCCACAACTCACACTAGCACACAAACACAAACAATCATCACAAAAGTTCAACACACCACTCCTATTCACGCTATTACGATTTAAACGTTCCTATTACAGCTTATTCAATGGAAATCCTAAACTTAATCATGTGAACTGGTGCTGTTCCCCCCGTGTGACGGGGGTGGTCCATACATGGGCGCATGCCATGGTGAGTCGGCAGTCCATGTAGGGTTAGATGGCACTGGTGCTCCTAATCACCGGCATCTTTAAATAAGACATGAGAAACTTTAGAGAAGGAGGAAAATAGCTCCAAAACTTCATAAGCTATGAAGCAAGAAAGCAAAAGTGTTGCTGTCCAAAAGAAGAGAGAAGGAGGGGCTAAAAATAGCACTTTACAGTGGCTGACTTGACAAGTAAAGTGCAGCAGCAAGCAATTTTTTTTGAAATAGCAGTTTAGAGGGGTGTTCTTATGTGTTTTAGATTGTCCAATCTATCTAGGCTTGCGTCCTACGGTCAACGTGGCTCTGATACCAATCTGTGACACCCGGTTCCGGAAACCAGAACCAAGTTAATGCATATGTGTGCCCAGGACGTTCATCAGCCATACACATGTAATCCACAAACTGAATTCAGAATATAACCACGAATAAATAGTGTTTAAGTACTTTATTACATCGACTAATTGTCTCACTCATGATTGTCTATCTTATTCTTGCAGCGGAAGTCTCTAAACGACAGCGGAAATAACTAAATAGCAGCGGCTCCATCTTCAACTCCACAGGCATGTTGACGGTAGTTCGCACGCCTAGTACTCCACATGGTCCTCGAAGTTCTCTTCTCCTGTTGCTGATGTTTATGTGATAATGCAAGGGTGAGTACATGTCATACTCAGCAAGTGCGGGAAAAGTATGACATGTAGCTTACAACAAGGTAGGAATAAAGAGGCTCATTGCTGCAAGCAAATTTTATTTCACAATCATAATAAAAACAGCAACTATTTCTAAGTTATATTTATCCCAATATAACCAAGTAAAACAACATCATTTTCTTCATCATAGTTCACCATTTATCAATTCTCAACCAGCCATTAACCTTTCTCAAGTTCATCTCATACTCATGAACATTCATAACCATCTCATATTCATATAACTGAAGCCAAAGTTATTTTCATGACTCAAAACAGTCCCAAAACTAATCCCAATGACCATACCATACCCATACTGAACATCCATCCCATGTTTTCCCTTCTAATCATGTGAGTTAGCCAGGTGCTTGTGACCGGAAGCACGGCTATCATGATAGTTTTACACTCTGCAGAGGTGGCACCACTTTACCCACAAGTTTGTGATTTCTTCACCCGTCGACGACTGCAAAACTTCCATTATACCAGTACACAACCGTTGGTGTATGGCCTAGAGATCACAAAATAGCCTTTACAAAGGGGCTACTAGATGTATGGACTCACTGAGGTTTCATCGGCAGGCTCGAATCACCATTCTCCCACCCACAGGCCCCCTCTTGTGCCATGCAGTTCCCAGGGCAGTCCTCTCTCGACTCCCATTCCCCGCGCCATCCACGGTCCATAACAAGCTAGCAAAACACCTAATTAGTCAGCTAAGCCGCACCCATATTTGGCCTTGTGGTGGCACTGTTTCCTGGCATGTGCTGGCATGAACCGGTCCTTAGATCTACGGCAAGTAAACCACCATCTCATTCTACCTCATTCACAAACCTAGGCTTTCCTAGATCTCCCTCCGATCCATGTTCATTAACAACATCAGTTTCTTATTATTCTTACGAGTGCAGTTAGCTAGACATATCTATCTCGCTTCCCGTATCCCATAGACTCAGCGAAGCATAAAAGTAAAAACCATACCCAACTCATAAACTTCCCTGGCGACAAGGGTGGTTTGACAAAACTAGTAAACTCCTATCAAGGGTTTCCCATCAAGTTTGACTCAAGCACACACACCTTTTCACAAACAAAACAGTTTTCCAAAATACGGGATAAATATGGTCAAGGGGCACTTGCCTTGTTCTTGCGGTTCCTGTTGCTCTTGGATCTCAAAACCTTGTTGTTGCAGCTCGTCGTAGACAGCTCCCTGAGCTTGTCCTTCTATATGTGATCACACACATACAAGATTCATAGCAATCAATACCATGCACAAACTTTAACCAGATGCGATGATGCATATGCATGCAAATCCTATGATGTAGTTTTGTATTAGATCGGTTTGTACGTGTTCTTGCATGTTTGCATGGCTTTTACGATGAAAAGAGGTGTAAATATCTTGTGGACGTGGCGATGATCTCGTTATAAGATCTAGATCAAACCGATCAACACGTGATATGTCCACGAAAAAGCTTCTGTTCGAAAGGAATCGAAGAGAACAGATGCAAAGAAAAGCGATGATGTCGTAAGGTGGTATTGGAGACCTACCTTACTATCTTCGGTCCTTCCTCAGGTCGTCGGCTCTCCTCCGGCGATGGCAATCGTCTCTAGGCTCATCGGCGATCTCTCTGGTGGTCAAACTCCGGCGAAGGGTTTACTCGGCGAGCTGGAGGCTAGGGCTCTAAGTTGTCGGCTTAGAAAGATGTTACGACCAAGGGGTTGTTTTGGGTTCTACTTATAATCGGGAAGAGAAGAGTCCTAATCTGATCGGAATCTGAATAAGAGTTCTATTCAAATTGTTTTTGGATCTTAACAACTTATCTTTAGTTGATTTGGTTGCAGTATTCAGCGTAGAAGAGTTCGTGTCGGTTTCCTCAGTAACGGATACTCACGTACAGAGGAAAACCGCTTCAGAATCGCGTCCCTCTGCAGTGATGAGCTCCGGGGGCTTCACGTATCCTGCGGAGGCCTGGGCTCCCTTTTCCGTAGAGACGAGCTCCGGTTGTGCCGCGTGCCAGGCGGGTGATACCTCCCTCTTACTCAGAGGTGAGCTCCGCGTGCGCCATGCGTCCTGGCGGGCGGGACCTTCCTCTTTCTCCAGAGGTGAGCTCCACGTGCGCCACGTGTCTGGTGGGTCGGGACCTCCCCTCTCAACAGAGGCGAGCTCCACGAACGCGACGTGTCAGTTCCGGACCTCCCCCTCTCTGGAGGTAGTTCCGAATGTGCCACGTGTCAGAGTCGGACCTCCCCTCTCTTTGAATGTGGCTCCGGATGTGCCACGTGTCCTAACAGCACCAGACTTCCTTTCTCCTTAGAGACGAGCTCCGAGGTCGACACGTGTCCATCAACGTCGGACCTCCTGGAGGCGAGCTCTGGAGGTGACACGTGTCCGGCGGGTCAGACCTCTCGGAAGTGAGCTCCGAGAGCGACACGTGTCTCGCGGGGCCGGACCTCTTAGAGATGAGCTCCGAGAGCGACACGTGTCCCGCGCGACTGGACCTTTTCTTTTCCGCAGGGACTAGCTCTGCAGCCGACACGTGTCCTGCATGACTGGCCTCGCTCCTCCATAGAGGCAAACTCCAGGGGCAACACGTGTCCCACGGGGTCGGACCTCTCTCCCTTTGCGGGGATGAGCCCCGAGCCTGCCACGTAACCAGTTTTGCGGCGGACCTCTCCCCTTTGCGGAGATGAGCTCCGAACACGCCACGTGGCCAGCGGGCCGCGGAAATTGTCTTCGGCGCTCTCTGTAAACTGGAATTTGCTCCTTTTGGCTATCTTTTTTATTCTTTTCTCGGTTTCAACTTATTTTAAAAATGTTTTTCTACATGAAACATGAATACATGCAGAAATCGAAAATGAGGGTGTCACAGGGGAGACCAGGTCCGGGGCCACGGACACTTGGTGGCTCCGGAGCCCTTCTCAACCGGGAGGTCAGGCCCGGAGCCTGGTGACACGTGGTAGCTTCGGACCTTGCATCAGCAGGGAGGCCAGGTCCGGGGCCAAGGGCATGTGGCGGCTCTGGAGCCCTCCTCAGCGGGGAGGTCCGGCCCGTAGCCTGGGCACACCTGGCAGCGCCAGACCTTGCCTCAGCGGGGAGGCCAGGTCTAGGGCCAAGGGAACGTGGCAATTCCGGAGCCCTCCTCAACGGGGAGGTCCAGCCCGGAACCTGGGCACACGTGGCAGCGCCAGACCTTGCCTCAGAGGGGAGGCATGGTCCAGGGCCAAGGGCACGTGGCCGTGCCAGGGCCCGCCTCGTCAGGGGGGCGAGGCCGTGACCGTCTTCAACCCTCCACGTGATGGTACCCGGTCTGCAGGGTACCGACAACATCAATACTAGGGTGTCTACTCTAATTAGTTACCCTCCATACATCTAGGTCTATCGCCTCAATGTAAACTTACATGTGAGTCTACCAATACGGAAAATTTGACTAACTCGGAATCAACTGTTTTCTTGCTAAAACAGGCTGATTTCCTATCAAAACGCACGTTCGTAACCACCTGATTCAGACTCCAACTCGAATTCACGTCCGAACCTAACTTAAACCAACTTTTTCACGTATGAACATGCTGGAATCACGCCAAAAACTTGTGCCAACCTCCACATACGTTCAAACACATTCACCACGTCTTGAAATCATGTTGCCACATCAATGCACTTCTTGCACACGTGCACACACTTTCCAAACACATTCAAACTTTGATTTTCATCGTCCAAACATGTTGTAATCACGTCACATCCTTATGCAATTTCTGCACTTGTGCCCATGATTTACACACACATTTACAACACCACTTGACATATCTCAAGCACCTCCATATGCAGCGTTCGTGATCCAAATGTTCCGCAGGACACCTTTAACCGTCTCAACCAAAATTAATCATAAATTTTGTTGTTAAACCTTAACCTTTCTCTAAGTTTAGTTAAGTATCACCATCACTAGTCATGTCTTGACCTTAAGCAACACCTACACATGAGCAAACAACCATTCTTTGCGAGCACAAGTCCGAGACTTGACTCTCGTTAGTTCAAACCACAACACTTTGTATGACAACCTGACACAAACGTGTTGATCACATTCAAACTACTATAATCACACCAAAACTCAGTAAATTAGCAGCAAATATACTCTCCTACATGTCAAAAACAAGTTTAACACTTCCCATGTCAAACCATACGTAAAGCACCACATGAATGATCAGAACTTTATATGAGACTTTCACTTAAAACACTTATTGTCAATGTATTCAACACACCTAGCTGTCACATGATAACCACGTTACCATCAAGTACGCCAACTTAAAGTTTCAAATTTCCCAACTATCTATTGATTGGTTAGGTCACCATTCGATTTACAGTAGATCGTGATTATAAGTATTAAATCGTCTAGATCCAAATCCTCTATATATAAAATTGTGATCCATTCATCATGCAGTAGTAACTCCATCTCGTCAGCACAAAGCTAAAATCCCCTTTGTATCAAATCTGCTTGATTCACTAAACTGTAGGGTGATCATCACCATATTGTGCAGTGACTCTTTTGAAGCTGGTTTTTGAGATTTCCTTGAATGTTCTTCTAAACTTCTCGACTTAGCACTTCATCATGTCATTCTTGCCCTCTAGAGACTCACGGAGTATACAAACTCTTCTACAACTAGTGTGACCTAAGATAAACAACTCAACCCCTCTTGATGGTTTAGTTTTTCTATGGGCTCAAATCCTAATGACCACCGATCACAAACATTTGGTACTAGCTCATCCTTAGCCTTGATCTATTGCTTTACCTAGATAGCGAATCATAAAGATCTTCTCATAAAAGGTGTGAGAAATAGGTGTTCTAAAAATCTTATTACTCACACACATGATTCTCATTCAATCAATAGAATATTCATAACTTTAGCGTTTCCAACTCAAATGGTCATGAAGTAATAATAGCCTTAAAATTGCATATAATCCCTGCCGCTATAAAAAGGATATCTTTCCTTTTTTTCAACACATGTGAGTGGATCTATTGTTTCTTGGTTTATGTGAATATAGATTATTTCTTTTCTCTATTTTCCCATTTTTATAATATGTTTAGAATAATTTCTATTATTATAATTTGTAAAAGTTAATGTCCTTCCTTCAGAATCTACGCAAGTACATTGTAAGTTAAGTTTAACATCCATCTTTACATTCTATTTACATGTCACCGCCAAATGTTACCCCCAAATGTTACTATACTATATTGCGGTCTTTGGTGAATCCACATCCACATAGCTCATCAAACATTTTTAGAATGATACAATTTTCTATTGAGAAATGGTTTTGCAGAAATCTAAACCGAATCAAACTAGCCTTACCACGATTGTGAAGAGGCCCATGAAAATCTTATACTTCGGAGTATTATGCAGAAGCAAGTAATACATTTGTCGCGAGTTGATTCTCTAATCTTGAATTGTTTTTATTTTTGGCACTGTTGTTAAAGAATTTAATATTAATAACATCCAAAAAAGTTTTTGCAAAACTAGCCACCCAATCGTCCACGGCGTGGACGATTTGTCCACGTATGCAGCCCTGTCGTCCACAGCGTGGACAACTAGGCCACGTGGACCATCCTGTCGTCCACGCCGTGGACGACAGGACAGGGAGGCCTGATTGCTCTCTGTAGCAAATATTATAAGATTAGGTTTTTAGCATCCATTTAAAAATGCTTAGAGACATTTTTACAAAATGTTTTTACAGAATTTAATATAGTATATTGTGTTATGTTTTTATGTAAGTTGTTAAATTTGATTTTTGTTTAATAGATTCTATGTTACGGAATTTTGAATTATGTAACACGATCACAAATTTTATTATTTCTTGTTCTGGATGTAAATGTAACTAAATTTAGCAAAATAACAGCAACACTTCATTTAAAATATTTGGATATATTACGAAGTTTATTAAATTGCAAATATAGATTCTACTGAGTGCTATGGGAATATTTTCCCTTGCGCAATGCATCCGGCCCGGCATCCCTTGCACGACATGCTCTGTCGCGTAAGCGCTCGCGTTCATCCTCTCTCGCCTGGCAAGCAATGCGTTCTTCCTCCTGAGCCTCGCGACGATACTTTTCATCGATTCTTTGAAGTTCTTCCTGACGTTTGTGCGGACGCTCCGCCTGTTTAGCCGCATCCTTCCTCTCCTGCTCAACCCGCTTTTCGAACTCCATCTCATAGTGGAACTTGTCCCAAGCAGCTTTGTGCATCGCGTGTACGTACTCGACGTCTTCCGGTGTTTGTTCGTTGTCGATGTACCGGGTGAACTCACAAAGGGGCGGTGGAGACTGCATGATTAGTTATGTGTTGTTATCAATATTGGAGCTAAAATATGAATACGTGAAGTAAACATGTTACCTGACGTCTACCATTCGGGAAAAATGGCGTGGTCCTATGCGCGGGGGGGGGGGGGGGGGGGTCATATTCATAGTTGTTGCACATCCATAGTCTCAAACCGTAAGTGACTCCCAGCCTTAAATCTTTCACGAACCGACAATCAGTGGCACATAGAAACATTGGCGGTTGTAATCCCTCTGGAACGCGAACTCTCTCTTTTTGATTTGGTGGTGAGTATGGTGAGTCCATGTCCGCGAGAGTTGGGTCTGTGAAGTGTGGTTGTAGCGAATGTCCGGAGTGCTCTTAAATAGACAATCGAAGATAGACGATTCGTCCACGAGGTGGATGATTCGTCCAGTATGTGGATGACTAGTACATCAGTTGTATGACTCATCGAACAGGTGGACTAGTCGTCTACTATGTGGATGACAAGTCCATCAGCGGTATGTCTAGTCCATTATTTGTATGACTCGTCCATCAGGTGCACGAGTCGTCCACCATGCGGACGAGTTGTCCAGTAGGTGGACGTCTAGTCCATCACTTGTACTACTCATCCATCAATTGTTTGACTCGTCTATTAGTTGTACGACTCGTCTATTAGGTGGAAAATAATAGTTACTCTCGTCCATCAACGGTTCATTTCACTAAAGTGCGAAAATTATAGAAAAATAATAGTTACTCTGGTCCATATTTATTAAAATTCTTAGTACAAGATCATACATTACAAGGATACATTGTGAGCATACATGTTGCTCTACATTAGTGAAATCTAGTTCTAACAGTTATGGTTTGGCTTGTGCTGAGGACATTCGCAATCCTTGTTGTCGCAGACGGGCGTAACACCTATGTACACGAATAGCTGTGACTCTATTTCCGCTAGTTCACCAACCATCTTTCGGTTTCGATCTTGTAAATATTTAATGTAATCTTTAGTTGGCTTGATTGGCGGTGGGTCTGTGGCGGACTGGAATCCGCCCATCCAGGATCGCAGAGGGTGGTGCCGCACGATGCGACACCCGATAGCACACATCATAAGGATACATTGTATTACATTGAAAACAAACTGAAACTGTACAAAATAGTACACTGTTCAGTTACAAACTAAGGTATACATTGCACAGCGGAAGTTTTAATTTGTACAACTCACGCCCGCCTATCTAGCAAAAGTCGGTTGTCCAGCCCTAGGGCAACCCACACTAGCTGCACTCCTCATCTCAGCACGGCGTGTACGGCTCCCACTCAGTCGTGGTCCCCGACGGAGGGTAACCCTCGCCAGTGGACTCGTAACCCGAGTCCGTGGGTGGCTCCTCACCTGAAAAACACTTAAGCAGCAACCATGAGCACGATGCCTCAACAAGACTTAACCGACTCGCCTAGGCATGAAACTCTATATGTAGTGTACAACAACCATGGGATGGTACATTTTCAGCAAAGGGGCACGCCTACAAGTTCATCCTAAGTTCATCTTTTAGCCATAAATTAACAGTTCATAAATAAGAAATTTAGTAAGCCATATTTGGTGGCACACATGTATCAATACAATTATATATATCAGCAGAATTTAATCATAACATTCCATGATTTATCTACGTTATGACGCAGTGAACAAGCGGTACTCGTCACCGCGAGGGATGGCGAATCGGCTCGATATACACCTGCAGGGATACCCAAAGAGCAAGTCACGTACGCCCACCCGTGGAGCTGCACAGCACGCTCACTCGATGTCGTACGGGACAACCTTTCACCCAACAGCCCAAACATCAAACCGGTCGCACCAAAACGGACAGGAGGTTCCCTACACGGAGCATCTCTCTATGCCCGTTAGCAGATTTCCACCTTGCTGCCCTCAACCTACACCTATAAATCGGTGTGCTATGCCTCGACGCCCGGAGGTTTAGGTTACATTGGTTTACCGGGGGCCATATATCTGATATGCCTTCGGTACGTTCAATACTTGTTCAGCAGGGCCGCACACGGATCGATCCTCAATCGACACGGACAGGGCTGCGCACACAAGACTTCCTCTTGCTGCGCCCTAGCCCCTGCCTAGTCTCATTTTCATTACTAAAGTGATCTCACATCACTCGAACCAAACCCGTGTGTCCCAAGCCTAACTCGCGAGTAGATTCCAACTACTCGACTTGTACCGAAGTCCTATGAATCATTAAGCATAGCCTGTCTACTCGAGGTCTTAGACACTACCCCCACTCTTATAGGAAAATCTTGGTTATGCAAGTGGGGTTCCATCCATCCTACACCTAATGCACATTCATACTTCACACTAGACATGTAAACAAAGCAAAACTTTATAAGGTTAATGCAAACTGGGGCTTGCCTTGTTGCTGCTGGTTAGGGGTTAGGTCTTCGTCCGGAAGAAGGAAGTCGAGCACTTCCGGAGTCTCCTCGCCTTCAGCGACTACACGTTTAACGAGGTACTACATGTTAATTCAAATGTAATGTGTAAACTTCAATAATTAATTAATATAACTCTAGCTAACCCTCCTCTTTGATTCTAAAATTTTTATGGTGGCTTGGTAGGGTCCTAACCAGAGTCTTGACCAAGTTTCATTTGAAACAAAGTTCATTTGTGCTTTGTTCAAATAAAAGCCTATTTCGTCAATATTTGAGCCTCTAAGGAATTCCAGGGGTTTTCATGGCTCCAACCATTACTTTCTGGAAACTAGAATTTGAGATGGTTCAAATGCAATTAGTTTCATGTCATTTAAAGAATCCTAGAGGAAGTTATGCCCTAAACAAGGTTTGAGAAATCTGAAAAATGTCTCTGCACATTTTTTCTATTTTCTCAGGACAGTTTATTTAATCACACCTTTAGGGGGCCTAATGAACTTGGATGAGTCTGAAAATTTTACTGTGACTCAGAGATTTTCCAATGAACCTCTCAGCCAAATTTCAGAATTTTTCATAAAGTAATTCTCCAGATAAAATTCCTAACAGTTTAAATTTAGGGATTTAATTCTGGAAAACTATTAAGTTTCGTGAGCTGAAATTGATATTGCTGGAAAGTACTCACAATTCTGAGTTCAGAAAAATTTGTTTCACTGAATTTGGAGCTTCCTAGCAAAAGTTCTATGCATTTGAAGTTTACACTAAAAATGGAAATTCCCAAAATGTTTAAACTCTGCAGGTGGGGCCCACTCCTTAAACCGGCCCACTGAGAATGCGGCCACACCTCGGCCCACGGGGTTTTAACCGCGCTGCCGCACCGAATCCCAGCCGCAAATGGATCCCCGCCCGCGAATAGAGGCTGACCGGTGGACCCGGCCCCCCTTCGTCTACCTCGCGCCATCCCGCAACTCCCGCGGTGGTGCCTCACCGGAGTTCTCGCCGCCGGCCGTTTCACTACACGACCTTCGATGGTTCTCGCCGCATGGGCCCAACTTGACTCGAGGAACACGCTGGTGCCCTCACCGAAGCTCGGCGATGGCCGGAACCATGCCCGTGACGGTGACAGTGGCTCTCTCTACTCCGGCGATGTCGCCCGGGCTACTCAGGGCCTTATTCTTCAAACAGTTTGCTCCTACACCTCCACTGTGGCATGCTGAGCACGAATATGAGCTCGGTTGGCCATGGAAATGGCCGGAGCTACGTGCTCACCGTCGACCTAGGCCCGATATCGGCTGTGACCGGAAAATTTCGAAGAACTGTAACCTTAGCCCATGGTTTTCGCTGGTTTTTGATCCTAGGTGGTCGTGGACAAGTGCAGGACGTGTGTGTAGCTCGGAATCCCCTGTGGTGAACTACCGATTCTGAATTTCCGTGTTTTGAACCATTCAGTACTTTGAACACCGAATGACAAAACGGCCAAATACTCTCCCTACAGAGCATGAGAGGGGGTAAGATCTTCACCGTGAGTTCGAGCGGCCTCCGGCGCGTCTCTTTGCTGTTGAGCTCCGGTCGCGAGAACGCCTGGATCAGCGGCGCGACGAGGAGCCAAGGGGAGCGGCCGGCGAAGTGTTTTGCCTCGGCTGTGTGCAGGCAACGTGAAGAGAATGAGGCCGGCTTTACTAGGGCAGGCGGTTTAACCGGTGTTGCACCCGGAACCTTCGGTCACCGAGCAGGAGGTGGCAGGGGTGAGGCGGTCGGGCACCAACGCTGCCGTGCGCTGGCGCGCGTTCTCGGCCGAGGGAGGAAAAAATCACTGAGTATACTTCTCTGTTAAGGCTGCTGACAGGTGGGACCTCCCCTCTAATTCCTTTTTGAATTTTTCCTCTCTGTTTGTACTAACATATCCCCAGCTACTCACAATTGAATGTGAGGCTTAATCACCAAGTCATGGTTTGAATTTGGTTTCCCAAATTTGAAATTTATTTGGCTAAACTTGCTTCACATTTGAACTGAAATTCAAATTCAGTTTTGAATTCTTGCAAATTTAGCTCCTGACAAGATGAATTCCAATGGGGATGAAAATTTGTGGACTAACTCATAAAAATGTGCTGAGTTTGAATATGGAGCCAACTTTTGAATTTAAGTGATGCAAGTTGCTGCAATTTTAATTTACATTCAAATTGGCCTCTTTTTCAAATGCCTCCAAAAGTGCCTCAAAAAGTGTTGGATTTGCATGAGATTTGGCCTGAGCCTTCCCAAGACTTTTCAAGTTCTAGGGGTGAGCTTAACCTTCCATGTTCATGTGTAGAAATCCTACTTTGTGAAAGTTATGGCTTTCCCCTCTAATCACCCTTTTGATGGAGGTTACTTGCTCTTCACAAGTCTTCACAAATTATCCATAACAAAAGCTGTGGTGTTGTGAGGTGATGAAAAAATTTTGCAAGTCCCTTTTCTTTGGCTTTTACATCCCTCCCCCCTTAAAAGAATCTCGTCCCGAGATTACAAAATAAGAGACAGCGATGTAATAGGAACTCACCCGTGCTGAGACGCCATGAACTCCGGGTAATTTGAGCGAAGGAATTTCTCGCTCTCCCACGTCGCCTCTTCGGCGGTGTGGTTACTCCAGAGTATCTTATAGAACCACAACGTTCGGCTACATGTGGTCCGGGCTTTCTCATCAATAATTGCCACCGGATATTCATCATATGTCAGATCCGGTTGCAGCTCGCCGATGTCTTCAGTGGGAACAGCAACCGTATTCTTCAGACATTTTCGCAGTTTTGACACATGGAAAACGTTGTGAACACCAGCAAGAGATGCCGGTAGCTTCAGTCTATACGCCGCCGGTCCACATTTTTCGGTGATAGCATAGGGTCCAATGAAACGGGGAGCGAGTTTCCCCTTCACACCGAACCGGTGCACGCCTTTCATTGGAGACAACAGGAGGTACACGTGTTCCCCGACGTCAAAGTGCAGCGGTCTACGCCTCTTATCAACGTAACTTTTCTGCCGGGATTGAGCGGCCTTCAAGTTGGCTTGAATCATCCGAATGCGCTCTTCAGCGTCGTTCACCACATTAACCCCGAATGTGACCCTTTCACCGGACTCGCACCAGTTTAATGGGGTGCGGCATTTGCGCCCGTAGAGAGCTTCGTAGAGTGCCATAGTGATACTTGCCTGATAGCCGTTGTTGTACGAGAATTCCGCCAACGGTTGGTGATCATTCCAGTTCCTACCGTGGTGGATGGCACATTCTCTCAACATGTCTCCTAGTACTTGGTTCACCCTCTCTGTTTGCCCATCTGTCTGAGGGAGATAGGCAGAGCTTCTAATCAGCTTAGTACCCAGAGCAGCGTGCAAATGCTCCCAAAAGCGACATACAAATAATGCACCTCGGTCTGAGACTATGGTCTTGGGTACTCCATATAAACATAGAATCTTCGCTATGTACAACTCTGCATATTTGCTGGCATTATAACGTGTATGCACTGGGATGAAGTGAGCCGTCTTGGTTAACCGGTCAACGATTACCCAAATGGAATCATGTTTGTTGGACGTCAGGGGTATGACCTCAATGAAATCCATGCTCACATCTTCCCATTTCCATGCCAGAATTTTCAGGGGTTGCAGCATCCCTGATTTTCTCATATGATCAGCTTTCACTCGTCTACACGTATCACACTCGGATACGTACTTAGCTACTTCCCGCTTCATCCGTGTCCACCAAAATTTCTTTTTCAAATCCTGGTACATCTTGTTGCTGCCCGGATGAATGGAGTATTTAGACAAGTGAGCTTCATCAAGGATCTTTTTCCTCAGCTCCATATCCCGGGGTACGACTATGCGGTCATTGAACCACAGCGTCCCCTCATCATCCTTCCAGAAACATTTGATCTCCCCATTGTCTATCCGTCTCCGGAGATGTGCCATGCCCTTATCAATCTTCTGAGCTGCAATGATGTCCTCCCTAATAGTAGGGATGAGGGCAAGGTTGTAAAGCGATCCATAAGAAACCAAGTATAAACTTGGCTCTTCCTCCTCCACCGGGGTAATGGTGAGGTTATGGACATGTGACTTCCGACTCAGCGCATCGGCGACCACATTCGCCTTGCCGGGGTGGTAATGAATCTCAATCTCATAATCTTTGATTAGTTCTAACCACTTCCTTTGCCTCATATTCAGCTCCTTCTGTGTGAAAATGTACTTCAAGCTCTTGTGGTCGGTGTAGAGATGCACCAAATTCCCCAGGAGATAGTGCCTCCAAATCTTCAACGCCAAAACCACAGCAGCGAGCTCAAGATCATGAGTCGGATAATGCTGCTCATGGTTTCGAAGTTGGCGTGAGCCATATGCGACTACACGTCCTTCCTGCATCAGCACGCACCCGAGCCCAATACCGGACGCGTCACAATACACGTCGAAGGGCTTGGTTGTATCCGGTTGAGCTAAGACCAGGGCTGTTGTGAGATGCTTCACTAATGCTTGGATCGCTCCTTCACACGCCGTGTTCCAAACATATTTTGTTCCCTTCTTTAGCAATTCTGTCATCGGCTTAGCAAGCTTGGAGAAGCTTGGAATAAATCTCCCACCGCTAAGCCGAGGAAGCTTCTGACTTCATGGACTGAAGTGGGAGCTTTCCATTTCAGCACTTGTTCGATTTTGCTTGGGTCAACCGCAATGCCTTCCGCTGAGATAATATGTCCCAGAAATGGCACTTGGCTGATCCAAAACTCACATTTGCTGAACTTGGCGTAGAGTTTGTGGTCTCGCAATCGTTGAAGAACGATTCTTAAGTGTTCGGCGTGTTCTGCTTCTGTCTTGGAGTAAACCAAGATATCATCAATGAACACCACCACGAACTTGTCCAGCTCCGGCATGAACACTGAGTTCATGAGATACATGAAATAGGCTGGAGCATTAGTGAGACCAAAAGACATGACGAGATATTCATATAAGCCGTATCTCGTCGAGAAGGCCGTCTTCGGGATATCCTCCGCCCGGATCATTATCTGATGATACCCAGAGCGAAGGTTCATCTTGGAGAACACACTTGCACCCACAAGTTGATCAAACAAAATGTCAATGCGGGGCAGTGGGTATTTGTTCTTGATGGTGACGGCGTTGAGCGGCCGGTAGTCCACACACAGCCCCAAGGTTTCATCCTTCTTCTTCACGAACAGCGTCGAGCATCCCCAAGGCGAGGAACTCGGCCTAATGAAACCTCTGCTCAACAGATCATTGAGCTGTTCTTTTAATTAAGCCAGCTCGTTCGGAGCCATCTTGTATGGTCTCCGTGATATGGGCGTAGTCCCGGGTGCAAGTTCAATCATGAACTCGACATCCCGCTCAGGTGGTATGCCCGGAAGATCATCCGAAAACACGTCGGGGTACTCCAGGACTACGGGGATGTCCTCTAACTTGAGAGCTTCAGCATTATTAATTTCTGAAACTTCCCGGACTGGAGTGTCTAACACCATGGAATGCGGACGGTGGAATGGAGAATTTAAATGAACCGTCCGTGTCCGAGTGTCCAGGACGGCGCCATGGTAGTGTAACCATGACATCCCTAAGATTACATCAATCTTTTGCCCCGTAAGGATTATCAAGGTGGTGGGATATAGCTTCCCACCTAAGCACAGAGGTGCTTTTGGAATCATCATATTTTCTGAAATCTTCCCTCCCGGTGAGCAGATCATATATGTGCAATCGGTTGGGAAGACTTGCATTTGATGCTTAGCCACATAGGATGCACTTAAAAAACTGTGGGTTGCACAAGAATCAAATAAAATGATGATTGCTTGGTCGTTGAGAGTGAATGTACCCGCCAGCACGTTGTCTCCCTCTAGGGCGTCCTCATTGTCGAGGTTGCGAACGGCCCCAGTCCGCTGACCAACCTTCTTGACCGGAGGTCGGCCTCGAGCACCGCTCTGGAACTGGGCTTGCCCGCTGCTCTGCCCCTGGGGACAGTCCTTCGCGAAATGGCCCGCCTGGCCACACGTGAAACAAGTGTAGCAGGGCGGTCCTACGCTGATCGGCGGACGGAAACCCGGGGCGCGTTGTGGCGGTGGGAACGCCCGGGGTGTCGTCTGCTTCTGCTGCTGCGGTCGCGGTGGTGGCATCGGCGGTCGGAACGGGGGTGCCTGGAAAGAACGCCCCCCGAACTGCTGAGGTCGCGCCGGTGGATGCCACTGCTGTCCGGATGGTATCCGATATACCATGCGGTACTTCTGGGGAGCGCCACCCCCACTGCTGGATGGAGTGCTGCGCTTCCACTGCTCAGCTGCCAACTCCCGCTGAGCGTCCTCTTGCATAATCGCGGCATTGACGAGGTCGTTGAAGGTTTCGCGATTCCATTGGACGAGATGCGTCTTCATCTCGGGGTGTAACCCCCGATAGAAGTGCTCCCGTTTCTTCTCCTCGGTGGAGACGTAGTCTG
This sequence comes from Neostapfia colusana, assembly GCA_030760725.1. Classification (NCBI taxonomy): domain Eukaryota; kingdom Viridiplantae; phylum Streptophyta; class Magnoliopsida; order Poales; family Poaceae; genus Neostapfia; species Neostapfia colusana. Next base: position 66,060,974 of record JASWHV010000016.1, read on the forward strand.
ACGCATATTGCGCCAGATAGTTGAAGGCACGGGAGTAGTCATGGGCACTCCTCCCGCCCTGCTTCAGCTCCAAGAATTCTTGGAACTTCCTCTTCATTATCCCGGGAGGGATATGGTAGGCGCGGAATGCCTCCCGGAATTCTTCCCACTCCACGGCATGGCCAGCCGGACGTGAGGCGACATAGTTCGCCCACCACGCACCAGCGGCACCGTGAAGCTTCTGCGCCACGAACAGAGTCTTTTGCCGCTCCGTACATTGGAGCAGCCCGAATTTGGACTCGATTGTCCGCAGCCAGTTGTCAGCCTCCAGTGGTTTGCGGCTTCTGTGAACACCGGAGGGTGCGTACTCATGAAGTCCGAGTACGTCACCTCACGGGGCTCACGAGGCCCCCTCTCTTGACGCCCCCCCTGCCGGGGACGTATTCTGCAGGATCGTGCGGAGCAGGTCGGTCTGTTCCTCACGACCACCCACCAGTGCCGCTATCACATCCGCTAGGGTAAGCGGAGGCGGCGGTGGTGGTTGCTGCTGCGGGGTGCTGTCGAAGGCAGGCGGCTGGGAGTCATTGCCTCCCTGCTGGCTAGAGCCACCAATCTCGTGCGTGGTCTGAGTGCGAACCATCTGCAACCATACGACAATACACATCAGTCCTGCAACATATTGCATGCAGTCCAATAAAATAGGCGGAAAACATAATGGCACTAAAACATGCGACACATCTCGTATACGGATAATGTAATAACTTTGCACAGGCTACATCATTACCAGACCAAATACAAGCTAGTTAAATCCAACTTGATGAACATCATCTTTGGAAGCTCACCACAACTAGGTTTGGTCACTACGAGACGTTACTATCGCTTTGTCATCACGTATACCACCCTTTTATCTTCAATACGACACAAACATGGCCTCTAGCAAAAGAACTTGAGTAAGGCATATACTCACTCTTTTACTAGTTGAAGATAACCACTCATGAGTATGTTCTACCCCTTTGGAAGTACTTAAACCCCCTAGGGTACAACAATCTCCCAAATGAGTTCAACTGTCATTCCTCTGTCAGAATGACCAGTTTCTACATATCCAAGATTTTGATCTGGTTCTGGGCATTGTCATGACTCAAGTTGAATACCAAAGTTAAAGTTAACGTCAGTATATTTCCAACGAGTATTTATTTGCCCTCAGATAAGCTCTGGTTAAAAAGTTATGGTAACTCAAAGTTAACAGAAGTTCTGGAAGAATTTCAACAGCACCTCCTTTGGGAAGTTGCTGTTTTCAACTCATATTTCCACTGAATTCCGTGCTGTAAATATAGACACATTGAATTACAAAGATGTAACACATCTCCTACCCTTTCTAAATATGTATGATATGACAATTTTAAATTTTTCTATAGTAAGTTATGCTTGAAAAACAGACCAGTCCAGAGAGTGTTTTGAATCTGTCCTGGTCCTGGACAGTTTACATCCCTCAGGAATTTAAGCCCTCTTAAGTTGTAATTCACCTCTGGAAGTCTATAACAAAGTTGTGGAGTACTTAAACACCTTTCCAGAACTATATCCCACACCTCCATTGGCTAAATGATCTGTGAGTTATGCTCTGTTAAAGTTCAGCAACTTGCTGCCCAAAACAGAGCACTCTGTTTTTCAATACCTTTGAACTACACTGATCAACTGTTGAATTTTTCTACCCAACCAGGGTCCTAAATGTTAAAACATAGTGATTTTAATTCCTTGTTATCATTATCTTTCATTCACATGCCTATAGTATGCCGGTGCTACGTTCCTCACAAAAGAAAAAAATCCTAACCGGATTATACCGGCATATACGTCTCAAGTGTGGCACTAAACGGGCTCTCGCACACGTATACTACACGAGATACATACGTGGTTAGTACCTGCAGAAGACCACACAATAATAGTGCACACAATGGTTATTTCCATTTTAGGCAGATCCATATTTGAAAGTAAATACAAACGCCCGTATCATTGTCATACGGTCGTCCTTGAGTTAAGTCACGTCTCAAGGTACGTGATCGTGTTTCAACACCACACGATGGGGAACCCGAGTAAATCATGAATGGGTCATCACGGTTGGGAATGTTATCAACCCAACGGATACCACCTACTGCCCTGCAGGGCACGCCGATGGCAAGCGCTGCGTATGTCCTCCTGGGCTATTTCCAGACGAACACACTCTCGCGTTACTGACCACGCGATGGGTTCTCTACTTACTTGCCTAATGCATGCTAGGGATCAGCGTTTCATATGAACTCAGGAACATGAAGAGTCCAAGAGTTTCATATTAACGTCTCACACCAAGCTGTGAGACCTATCCCTGAACCACATTCCTCGTCAGGGGAGCTAACCGAAATTGAACCGCTTTCGGTGACGTTCCTTACCATTCTTACCAGAGCGTAGGTGCGTCGTTACATAATTAAAATTCAGAATTATAAAACATATGTTAGTCTTGCCACTTTAAGTACTATGCTAATATAGTCCTTACTTGTGCAACTACCGAATCCTCACCGTAAACCTAAGTCTTCCTGTAATACAGTCCTTAAGTATTGTGCAATCCCCAGTGCAGCTCTGATACCAGCCTATGGCGGACCAGAATCCGCCCATCCAGGATCGCAGAGGGTGGTGCCGCACGATGCGACACCCGACAGCACACATCATAAGGATACATTGTATTACATTGAAAACAAACTGAAACTGTACAAAATAGTACACTGTTCAGTTACAAACTAAGGTATACATTACACAGCGGAAGTTTTAATTTGTACAACTCACGCCCGCCTATCTAGAAAAAGTCGGTTGCCCAGCCCTAGGGCAACCCACACTAGCTACACTCCTCAGCTCAGCACGGCGTGTACGGCTCCCACTCAGCCGTGGACCCTGATGGAGGGTAACCCTCGCCGGTGGACTCGTAACCCGAGTCCGTGGGTGGCTCCTCACCTGAAAAACACTTAAGCAGCAACCATGAGCACGATGGCTCAACAAGACTTAACCGACTCGCCTAGGCATGAAACTCTATATGTAGTGTACAACAACCATGGGATGGTACATTTTCAGCAAAGGGACACGCCTACAAGTTCATCCTTAGTTCATCTTTTAGCCATAAATTAACAGTTCATGAATAAGAAATTTAGTAAGCCATATTTGGTGGCACACATGTAGCAATACAATTATTCATATCAGCAGAATTTAATCATAACATTCTATGATTTACCTACGTTACGACGCAGTGAACAAGCAGTACTCGTCACCATGAGGGACGGCGAATCGATTCGATATACACCTGCAGGGATACCCAAAGAGAACGTTGCGTACGCCCACCCGTGGAGCTGCACGGCATGCTCACTCGATGTCGTACGGGACAACCTTTCACCCAACAGCCTAAACGTCAAACCGGTCGCACCGAAACGGACAGAAGGTTCCCTACACGGAGCATCTCTCTATGCCCGTTAGCAGATTTCCACCTTGCTGCCCTCAACCTACACCTATAAATCGGTGTGCTATGCCTCGACACCCGGAGGTTTAGGTTACATCGGTTTACCGGGGCCCATATATCCGATATGCCTTTGGTACGTTCAATACTTGTTCAGCAGGGCCGCGCACGGATCGGTCCTCAATTGACACGGACAGGGCTGCGCACACAAGACTTCCTCTTGCTGCGCCCTAGCCCCTGCCTAGTCTCATTTTCATTACTAAAGTGATCTCACATCACTCGAACCAAACCCGTGTGTCCCAAGCCTAACTCGCGAGTAGATTCCAACTACTCCACTTGTACTGAAGTCCTATGAATCATTAAGCATAGCCTGTCTACTCGAGGTCTTAGACACTACCCTCACTCTTATAGGAGAATTTTGCTTATGCAAGTGGGGTTCCATCCATCCTACACCTAATGCACATTCATACTTCACACTAGACATGTAAACAAAGCAAAACTTTATAAAAGGATTAATGCAAACCGGGGCTTGCCTTGTTGCTGCTGGTCAGGGGTTAGGTCTTAGTCCGGAAGAAGGAAGTCGAGCACTTCCGGAGTCTCCTCGCCTTCAGAGACTACACGTTTAACGAGGTACTACATGCTAATTCAAATGCAATGTGTAAACTTGAATAATTAATTACTATAACTCTAGCTAACCCTCCCCTTTGGTTCTGAAATTTTTATAGTGGCTTGGTAGGGTCCTAACCAGAGTCTTGACCAAGTTTCATTTGAAACGATGTTCATTTGAGCTTTGTACAAATAAAAGCCTATTTGGTCAATATTTGAGCCTCTAAGGAATTCCAGGGGTTTTCATGGCTCCAACCATTACTTTCTGGAAACTAGAATTCGAGATGGTTCTAATGAAATTAGTTTCATGTCATTTGAAGAATCCTAGAGGAAGTTATGCCCTAAACAAAGTTTGAGAAAATCTGAAAAATGTTTCTGTACATTTTTCTATTTTCTCAGGGTAGTTCATTTAATCACACCATTAGGGGGACTAAATAAACTCGGATGAGTCTGAAAATTTTACTGCGACTCCGGGATTTTCCCTTGAACCTCTCAGCTAAATTTCAGAATTTTTCATAAAGTAATTCTCCAGATAAAATTCCTAACAGTTTAAATTTTAGGGATTTAATTCTTGAAAACTATTAAGTTTCATGAGCTGAAATTGGTATTGCTGGAAATTACTCACAATTCGGAGTTAAAAAAAATTGGTTCACTAAATTTGGAGCTTCCTAGCAAAAGTTCTATGCATTTGAAGTTTGCACTAAAACTAGGAATTCCCAAAATGTTTAACTCTGCGGGTGGGGCCCACTCCTTAAACTGGCCCACTGAGAATGCGGCCACACCGCGGCCCACAGGGTTTTACCCGTGCTGCCGCAACGAATCCCGGCAGCAAATGGATCCCCGCGCGCGAACAGAGGCTGACCGGTGGACCCGGCCCCCCTTCGTCTACCTCGCGCCATCCCGTGACTCCCGCGGCGGTGCCTCACCGGAGTTCTCGCCGCCGGCCATTTCACTGCACGACCTTCAATGGTTCTCACCGCCTGGGCCCATCTTGGCATGAGGAACACGCTGGTGCCCTCACCGAAGCTCGGCGATGGCCGGAACCATGCCCACGACGGTGACAGTGGCTCTCTCTACTCCGGCGATGTCGCTCGGGCTACTCAGGGCCTTATTCTTGAAACGGTTTGCTCCTACAGCTCCGCTGTGGCATGCTTAGCATGAATATGAGCTCGGTTGGCCATGGAAATGGCCGGAGCTACGTGCTCACCGTCGACCTAGGCCAGATATCGGCTGTGACCGGAAAATTTTGAAGAACCGTAACCCTAGCCCATGGTTTTCACTGGTTTTTTATCCTAGGTGGTCGTAGACAAGTGCAGGACATGTATGTAGCTCGGAATCCCCTGTGGTGAACTACCCATTCCGAATTTCTGCGTTTTGAACCATTCGGTACTTTGAACACCGAATGACCAAACGACCAAATACTCTTCCTACACAGCATGAGAGGGGGTAAGATCTTCACCGTGAGTTCGAGCGGCCTCCGGTGCGTCTCTTTGCTGTTGAGCTCCGGTCGCGAGAACGCCTGGATCAGCGGCGCGACGAGGAGCCAAGGGGAGCGGCCGGCGAAGTGTTTTGCCTCGGCTGTGTGCGGGCAACGTGAAGAGAATGAGGCCGGCTTTACTAGGGCAGGCGGTTTAACCGGTGTTGCACCCGGCACCTTCGGTCACCGAGCAGGAGGTGGCAGGGGTGAGGCGGTCAGGCGCCGACGCTGCCGTGTGCTGGCGCGCGTTCTCGGCCGAGGGAGGAAAAATCACTGAGTATACTTCTCTGTTAAGGCTGCTGACAGGTAGGGCCTCCCCTCTAATTCCTTTTTGAATTTTTCCTCTCTGTTTGTACTAAAATATCCCCAGCTACTCACAATTGAATGTGAGTCTTAATCACCAAGTCATGGTTTGAATTTGGTTTCCCAAATTTGAAATTTATTTGTCTAAATTTTCTTCACATTTGAACTGAAATTCAAATTCAGTTTTGAATTCTTGCAAATTTAGCTCCCGACAAGATGAACTCCAATGGGGATGAAAATTGGTGGACTAACTCAGAAAAATGTGCTGAGTTTGAATATGAAGCCAACTTTTGAATTTAAGTGATGCAAGTTGCTGCAATTTGAATTTACATTCAAATCGGCCTCTTTTTCAAATGCCTCCAAAAGTGCCTCAAAAAGTGTTGAATTTGCATGAGATTTGGCCTGAAACTTCCCAAGACTTTTCAAGTTCTAGGGGTGAGCTCAACCTCCCATGTTCATGTGTAGAAATCATACTTTGTGAAATTTATGGCTTTCCCCTCTAATCACCATTTGATGGAGGTTACTTGCTCTTCACAAGTCTTCACAAATTATCCATAACAAAAGCTGTGGTGTTGTGAGGTGATGAAAAATTTTACAAGTCCCTTTTCTTGGGCTTTTACAGGGTCAACCCAGAGTGTGTATCCGCAATTATCATCACCGAAGTAACACTAGTTAAAAAGCAAAATATGGTAAAAAATGACAAGAATTTACCGAAAAATTAATATGTATTTGAACTTACTCCACCGTTAGGGCAACGAAAGAATCGACGACCGCTGCCCTCCCTTCCATTCTTCATTTGCACAACACAATCAATGCCACAGTGGCATTTTTGGGCCACTCTTCTTTCATGCTATCATATGGACGAAGAGGATTGAACATACCAAAAATACTCTTGCTTAGAACTGGGAATCTGTCTACCGGTGGTTCATACCAATCAGGACCACCCACCAAGTAGTCGGGACGCACCGATCTAATGTTTTCCACCTCTGTCCTACCGCAACCTCTGCTCGCCATTGTTTTAGTACTCTCTTTGCTCACTCTGAGTTTGTAATGGTGACTCTTGAAGGAGCTACTACTTTTATAGGGCTAATGTCGTCCACCCCGTGGACGACTCGTTTATTATATGGAAGAGTCGTCCACGTCCTTTATTATATGGATGAGTCGTACACGTCGTGTGCTACTCGTCCAACTCGTGGACGATTTTGAATCGGTTATCAGGAACACTTTTTCATTTGTAGTTGGGTGTTTTGATATTAAAAGATTTATTATTTGTGACATAAAGTAACGTGCAAAAGTAGAGATATAAATTCATTATCATAAAAGATATGATACATAGAATGAAACAAAAACAAAAAATAAATTACATAATAAATCAATGCCCAGCACGCTTTCCACGTGCTCCCCTAGCAGCCCTACGCGCCGCTCGTACGTGGTCCACATCGTAAGTCAGCAGATCAGGAGGGTTCCTGGGCCTAGCAGGTGCTGGCGGGGTCGCATCGTCCATCGGCTGCGTCAGCTCCGGAGCTCCTTGCGTCTGAGGAAGCGTGTCCGCCATAGCATCGGCGACATACGCTTCCCAGTCAAAGGAGACTCCTAAATCCTGCTGCACAGCATCGGACCCGTAAGACGGGTCCTCAAAACCTACGAAACATGTTATTTGTCAAATTATTGAATATCTATAAAGATTAATAATATAAATTAAAGTGACACGTACCACTGCACCAGTTGGATGTCCCAACAATCTCACCGGGACACGTCGAAGGCACTGCACATAAAACAATATTAATGAATATGTTGAACCTATTTGTATAAATCAGTAATATATCAACGTCGTACGTGGTGGTGGAACAGTCGTCGCCGGTGCCTAGAACGGCTGCTGTCCTGAGGAGTCTTGACGACAAGACTCCGTGCACGACAGGGACATATGTTTGATGGCGTCGGCTATGCACTTATGCATTTTTTCCACGACGTTGCCGGGATGTGCAAGCCCTGATCCGCCCTTTGTATCATAGCCCTCGCATCGATCTCGGCACTCCTAAGCATCTAAAACTGTGAACGAAAACATGTAAGTAAAGCAAATTATAATAAAACTTACGCAACTAAGAAAATAGTAATTGGAAACTTACTGCTAGTAAAGTGTTACGATCTCTGTGTCGAGGGTACGTGTCTGTCATCAACGCGGCGTGTGCCTCCGGCTCTACTGGGACGTACGAAACTCATGTACGTGTACGAGAGACGTACCAACGTAGGTACTCATCATACGATTCCACGCTGAACGGGTAGGCATCCGCGATTACGTCATGAGGTGCCTCTGCCCACTGCTGTACCCAAGCCTCCATGCGATGCTAGAAAATGGGCGTAGAGAAACCCTTCCGTGTGTGCCTGCGAATAAAAAATAACATTTCTCAGCGATTAAAACTTATGTAAGTTAAATATAAATAAAGCAAAGTACTTACGTGTGTGTAGTAGGCGGAACTGCAAGACCCCTAGGAACTGGGAAGACCTGCTGCCGTCCAAATTGTTGCATAACTCTGTGAGGAGAGTACTCCTCCATGCAGATGTCGTACACGAGAGCCTTCCGTGTCCACCACACGTGCGCATCTCTCATGCACAACGACGACAACCCAGCGGGTGTGCGACGCTCCACGGCCTCGTACGAGAACGGAGGCCATACGACGTCGTTGTCCGCCTGTAGGCAGTCAAACGACATCATATACTCCGGGTAACCTCTGTGCACGGTGTCGTCACCCCAAGTACGCTGAAAAAATATTATAACGAAATATATAGTTATGTTAATAATGAACATACAGGTTTTACAAGTTTACGTACCCTGCGTCGAGTCCACAATGTACCCATCGTTGGCCTATCCTCCTGAAAGTTCCCGTACAAGGCATCACCGTATGGGGTGACGTCCACCCTAGCCCGACCTATCGAGAAACGCTCGTACGCCTAGAGGATCAGCAACAATGGACAAGCAGACAGTATGCCATCCGTCGCCACCTATGAACAATAGAAATATTAAATGTTATTTGGTTAAGAAATGACAAGTTTTGAACAATGTGTTTATAATAAATTACCTTTGTACATGTCATACAAAGACCTCGATACATGGCCGCTAGCATAGCTGAACCCCAACTGTACTGCGGAACAGCGTGAGGGGGACTGTCCGCTATCTCTCTGGCGAAGTAGATCAGACGCTTGTCGATCGTGTCGCCGTGTGAGTCTGTGAACAGGATCCACCCAAAAAGCCACAGAAGGTACGCCTCCAAGTATCTGGAGGTCGTGTACTCATCTGCGTCCGGTAGATATTATCGGGCTAAAAGGAACAAATAATTACGTATTGTTACATTAATTAGTAATAACGATATATTATATAAAAAATCCAAATAAACTTACCTCAAACTGCTGCAACCAAGTCTTCGGCGGACCTTGGTCTTGTCTATCTGTGATCGGTCTCACCGGTCCGTGCCTCTGAATGTACCTCGGGTGTAGCACGATGCCAGAGAAACGGGCCTGTAGGTCCTCGCGCCATCCGTCCGACAAGTCAGGCTTACAAAAGGCCTGCCCGGCGAGATGAAGCCCTAGCAGGTAGGACACGTCCTCTAGCGTGACTGTCATCTCTCCACAAGGCATGTGGAAAGTGTGTGTCTCTGGTCTCTAACGGTCGACCAACCGAGGAAGTAGGGAAGTAGATTAGTCGCATGGACTTTTCTTTAGACCGTTCCATTACCTGGTGCTCCAACATCCTACACAGTGGTAAGAGCCCCGCTTGTGACACCCTAATCTCGGGTGTCAGCATATGTTCATGTTTTATGAAGAAGAAAACATTTTAAGAAAAGAAGAAACAGAGACAAGTATCAAAAAAGGATAGCCAATAATGCTCTCCGAGAACACCGAAGGCAATTGCCACGACCAGCAGACCACGTGGTCTGTTCGGAACTCATTCCCGAGAGATAGGGAGAGGTCCGACGCTAAACTGGATACGTGGCAGGCTCAGGGGTCACCTCCGCAATTGGAAAGAGGTCCGACCCTGTGGGACACTTGCTGCCGCGGAGATAGCCTCTGCGGAAGAAGCAAAGGCATTTTTCATAGGACACGTGTCATCCACGGAGCTAGTCCTCGCGGAAATAAGAGGACCAGTTGCGGGGGATACGCGTCAATCTTGGAGCTCATCTCAGAGAAGTCTGGATCTATTGAACACGTGTCGCCACCGGAGCTTATCTCCGGAGGTCCGTCGCTGCTGGACACGTATCGACCTCGGGGCATGTCCCTGAGGGAAGGAAAAGGCGGAAAGACCGGCACCCACACGTGGCGTGCGCGGAGCTCGTCTCCGAAGAAGAGGAAGGTCTCGCTCGTGACACGCGGCACAACCGGAGCTCGTCTCTGTGGGAGAAGAGATACCAGGCTCGGAAGGACACGTGGAGCTTCCGGAGCTCATCGTCACGGAGGTAACGAGTTTTGGAGCGGCTGTTACTCGTAAGGACACCGGTACGCAACGGGAACCGATCTAAAATCCACGATCCTTACCGAAGATAAGACGTCAGGATCTAACAAAGATCTGAATAAGACTCTTATTCGGGATCCAATCAGATTAGGACTCTTCTCTTCCCGATTATAAATAGAACCCAAAACCTCTGGCCGAAACCACAAACTTCTCTTTCAACTCCTGAGCCGACGACTTAGAGCTCTAGCCCTAACTCGCCGAGCAAGACATCGTCGAAGCGCAACAAGGGAGATCATCGGAGAAGAACCGAGTGGTCTGAGGAGGACCGAAGTCAAGAAGAGCGTGAGGTAGGATTTCAATACCACCTTACGACATCATGGTGTTCATCTCTTGCATCTGTTCTTCGATTCCTTTCGAACAGAAGCCTTTTCGTGAAAAGATCACTTGATGATCAGTTTGATCTAAAAACAAGATCATCGCCACGACCACCTTTGAACCGAACACCTCTGTCAGTGCAAGCCATGCAAGAGCACACCAATCTAATAAAAATCATAGGATAGCATGCATGAGCATCATCGCATCTAGTTTAGGGTTTGTGCATGATATTGATTGCTGTGAATTTTGTATGCACGTGAATCCTACATAGCAGAACAAGCTCAGGAAGCTGTGTACGACGAGCTGCAGCAACAAGGTTTTGAGAATCAAGAACAACCGGAACCGCAAGAACAAGGCAAGTGCTCCTTGACCATGTTGATCCTATGTTTTGGGTAAAACGATTTTGTTTTGCGAAAAGGTGTGTGTGCTGAGTCAAACATGATGGGAAAACCTTTTTGTAGGAGTTTACTAGTTTTGATTAAACCATCCTTGTCGCCGGGAAAGTTATTGAGTCGGGTATGGTTTTTGCTACGCTTCGCTGAGTCCATGGGATTGGGAAGCGAGATAGATGTGTCTAGCTAACTGCACTCATACTGATAATAAGTAATTGATGAGGTTAATGAACATGGATCGGTGGGAGATCTAGGCAAGCCTGGGTTTGTGAATGAGGTAGCATGAGATGGTGGTTTTGCTTGCCGTAGATCTAAGGACCGGTTCATGCATGCACATGCCAGGATAACAGTGCCACCACAAGGCCAAGTATGGGTGCGGCTTAGCTGAGTAATTAGGTAAGTTGCTAGAGTGTTATGGACTGTGGAAGGCGCGGGGAATGGGAGTCGAGTGAGGACTGCCCTGGGAACTGCATGGCACAAGAGGGGGCCCGTGGGTGGGAGCATTGGAGATTCTAGCCTGCCGGTGAAACCTTAGTGAGTCCATACATCTAGTAACCCCTTTGTAAAGGCTATTTTGTGATCTCTTGACCATACACCGACGGTTGTGTACTGGTATAATGGAGGTTCTGCAGTCGCCGATGGGTGACAAAATCACAAACTTGTGGGTAAAGAGGTGCAAACTCTGTAGAGTCTAAAACTATCATGATAGCCGAGCTTACGGTTATGAGCACCTGGCTAAACTGCCATGATTAGATGGGATGTTTACTGGGATGGTTACGGGAATGGTTATTGGGAAGGTTATTGGTTATGGTTATTGGTTATGGTTTGGTTTGGAATTGTTAAGTCTGGATGATGAAAGGGTTGCATGACTGGTGGGTCATGACATGAGATTGGTCTCGGTGCGAGACGAGGTTGTTTATGGGGTGAAATGGTAGCGAATACGAGGAGGTATTCGTGAGTATGAATAAAAGATTGGTTAATGTTCGGATGGAACACGGGAAGTGATGAAGGTATGTTGGTAATTTAATACATGCTGGGATTACATTCATCTAAAGTTAAGTTGCTATTTTGTCATGGTTTTATAAATCTGCTTTTCTGCAAATAAACCTTTTGTACCTACCTTGTTTTATGAGCTGCATATCATGTGTTATTCCCGCACTTGCTGAGTACATCATTGTGCTCAAACTTGCATTATTATTTCTTCATCAACAGCAAGAGAAGACTACTATGAAGACCGAGTAAAGCATTATGGCGTGTGATCTGTTCTCAACCTTGCCTGTGGAGGAAGTAGAGATGGAGCCACTTCTGCTTAGTTTTGCTTCCGCATTTAAATAAGGATTTCCGCTGCATAGAATTAAGATTTCTGCTGTGAGCATGAGTCCAAGACTCATGAGGTGTTGTAATAAACTCTGTTATTCGTGGTAATATATAATCTGAATTCAGTTTGTGGAAAGTATGTGTATGTGTGATGAACATCCTGGGCACACATATGCATTAGTTCTCAGTTCCGTGGTTTTCCACAGAATTGAGGGCGTCACAGATTGGTATCAGAGCCACGGGTTGACAGTAGGTTACACGCCTAGATAGAAACCTTAGATTGATATTAGAATCACGGGTTAACAGCAAGTTATACCCCTAAATAGAAGCTACGCGGACCAAAGGAAGCATCCTAGGGTGAATAGCCTAGATTGGCCTTGAAACCACCTTGCCATAGGAAAACATCCTTGAATAGGAGTTGAGTGGGCCCTTGTGATGATTATTTGTGAATATGTGCTTAGTGTGAGTTGTGGGACGTCTTAAAAACGTTGTCCATATCCACACATAAGAAGAAAGAGAAGTGAAATGCTTCGGCACTTGATCACATCCTCATAGGGACTAATATATATAGTCCAACTCCCCTTGATGCATATAGTTGAAAGGACCTATCTAACCTTCTAACCTTCTATTCTATTTCGTTCCCCCTCACAGATGGTGAGAGGAAACGCCAGCCGAAGAAACGTCCAGGAAGATGACCACGAGGAAGTTCCTGCTAACCCCGGAGCTAGCGAAAACAACCTAGAAAGGTTGATGGCCATGCAAAACCAGCTTATGCAAACCATGATCCAAACTTTGGGTCAGTTGCAGGCCAACCAACACCCCGTTCCGGCACCACCACCACCACCACCGCCGGCTCACAACAGGCTGGGAGAGTTCATGAGGACTCGACCACCCACCTTTGCTCAAGCAAGCGATCCAATGGAGGCCGATGACTGGTTGAAATCCATGGAGAAGAAGCTCGCCATTGTACAGTGCAACGACCGAGAGAAGGTTCTCTTTGCGTCGCACCAACTGATGGGAGCAGCTGCTGACTGGTGGGATGCCTTGAGCAACGCCCATGCCAACCCGGAGACAATCACTTGGACTGAGTTCAAGGAAAGTTTCCGCTCCCACTACATCCCTGTTGGCGTAATGATGCTCAAGAGGCAGGAGTTTGAAGGTCTCCGCCAAGGGCAGAAAAGTGTGAACGAATATCTCAACAAGTTCATACAACTGTCCCGGTATGCCCCCGAAGATGTCAACTCAGATCAGAGGAAGCAGTACCTGTTCATGAGAGGGTTGAACAATGAGATCCAAGTTCAGCTCCTCAACAATGACTACGTAAGCTTCCAGAAGCTGATTGATAAGGCTATTGTGGTGGAAAACAAGATCCGAGAGATCGAGCGCGAGTGCAAAAGGAAGATCCCATACCAGCCCCAAGGGAGCAACGTACGACCTAGATACATGTCCCCTGCACCACAGTATGGACCAACCACTCCTACGTACCGCCCTGGTCAGTCACCACAGCAACGGCTCGTTGCACCGGCACCTCGTGTTCCCATGCCTCCTGCGCCCCGGCCTAACAATGGCTCTCCTGTTCAAAACCCCCGTCCCAACGTACCTGCTGCCATAGGCAACAGGGCATGCTTTGCATGCGGGGAAGTAGGCCACTTCGCCAACCAGTGCCCGAAGAGAGGCCCTGGACAGCAAGGTAACGTGCCCAAGCAAAACCAACGACCGAACGGAGGGGACAACCAAGGGAACCGTGGACCGCAGAACTATGCTCGTGGCCACGTTAACCATGTCACTGCTGAGGAAACTCAACAAGCTGAGGACGTCGCAATTGGTATGTTCCTTGCCAACTCCAACCCAGCCACCATTTTATTTGATTCCGGAGCATCACATTCCTTCATATCATCCAAATATGTTGCCAAACATCATCTACCCGTATCCCACCTAGAATGTGCTATGTTAGTTAATTCTCCCGGAGGAGAAATGAGGACTAGTATAGTATGTCCTAAGGTAAGCCTTAAAATAAGGGGGGTAGACTTCCTTGCCAACCTTATTGTCTTGGACTCCCATGGAATTGACATCATACTCGGAATGAGCTGGTTAAGCAAGCACAATGGAGTAATCCAATGCGCTGAGAGAAGCGTGCAATTGACAAACGAACACGGTATCCGTGTCGAGTTTGAGTCAGCCCCGCAAGCGACCGAACGGGCGGATCTGAACCATGTTGAAGGAGTAGCATTGGACAACATTCCAGTGGTTCAGGAATTTTTGGATGTGTTCCCGGAAGAACTTCCAGGTATGCCACCTGACCGGGACATTGAGTTTGCCATAGATTTGGTACCTGGAACTGCACCCATAGCTAAGAGACCATATAGGATGCCCGTCAACGAGTTAGTAGAACTTAAGAAGCAAATTCAAGAACAGTTGGAGAAGGGTTTTATCCGTCCAAGCTCGTCACCCTGGGGAGCTCCGGTACTCTTCGTGGACAAGAAGGACGGAACCCAAAGAATGTGCGTGGACTACAGGTCTCTCAACGAGGTAACAATCAAGAATAAATACCCTCTGCCCCGTATAGAGGACCTGTTCGATCAAATGAAAGGAGCCCAAGTGTTCTCCAAGATTGATCTTCGGTCGTGATATTTCCAGCTGAAGATTAAGCCCTCCGATATACCTAAGACAGCCTTTCGGACGCGGTATGGTAGATATGAATATACCGTTATGTCTTTTGGATTGACGAATGCACCCGCATACTTCATGTACCTTATGAATAAGGTTTTCATGGAGTACTTGGACAAGTTCGTCGTGGTTTTCATCGACGACATTATGGTGTATTCAAAAAGTGAGGAGGAGCATGAAGAACATCTGAAATTGACCTTGCAGAAGTTGCGTGAGCATCAATTGTATGCCAAGCTCAACAAGTGTCAATTTTGGCTAAAGGAAATATCTTTCCTAGGCCACATCATCTCCAAGGAAGGGGTATCGGTTGATCCTGGAAAGGTGAGAGATGTCCTAAAGTGGGACCAACCGAGGAGCGTGAGGGATATTTGGAGTTTCCTTCGGATGGCAGGATACTATCATCGCTTCATTAAAGACTTCTCTAAAATAGCAAAACCTATGACGGAGTTGCTAATGAAGGGAAAAGTCTTTCAATGGACACAAGCTTGCCAAGAAAGTTTTGAGGAACTCAAGAAAAGGCTAACCACAGCACCAGTTCTGGTATTGCCAGACGTAAGCAAGAGCTTTGACATATATTGTGACGCATCTAGACAAGGGCTCGGATGTGTGCTCATGCAGGAAGGACAAGTGGTAGACTATGCCTCACGACAATTAAAGAAGCACGAGCTTAACTATCCTACACATGATTTGGAGTTAGCAGCAGTGGTGCATGCATTGAAGATTTGGAGACATTATATCTTGGTCATCGATGTGAGATCTATACAGATCATAAAAGCCTCAAGTACATATTTACACAAACGGACTTGAATTTGAGGCAACGTCGATGGTTAGAACTCATCAAGGATTATGATGTGGGAATCAACTACCACCCCGGGAAGGCCAATGTGGTCGCTGACGCACTGAGCAGAAAGAGAGTATGCCACCAACTCACGGTTTGGGAGCTACCACCCGAACTTCGAAAGGAGTTCGAACGGTTACACCTCGGATTCCTGAATAACATGGAAATAATGAAGATCCACTCCTCATTGGAGCAAGAAATAAGAGAGGGCCAAGCAACGGATGAGGGGATCAAGGAAATCAAGGAAAGAATCCGACAAGGGATGGAAAAGGATTTCAAGGAGGATGAAAAGGGTACGCTTTGGCTAGGAAAAAGGATTTGTGTGCCAAACATAAGACACCTTCGCGACATGATATTGAAGGAGGCACATGATTCACCCTATTCCATACATCCAGGGAGCACCAAAATGTACAAGGACTTGAAAACTTGCTATTGGTGGGATGGTATGAAAAGGGATATAGCCGAATACGTTGCCCTATGCGACACATGCCAACGGGTAAAAGCCGAACATCAAAAACCCGCTGGGTTGTTGCAACCTTTGAAAATACCTGAATGGAAATGGGAAGACATCAGTATGGACTTCATCGTCGGACTGCCAAGGACTCAGTCAGGATACGATTCCATCTGGGTCATTGTGGACCGGTTGACGAAAACCGCCCATTTTCTTCCTGTAAAGACTCGTTACAACGTTGCACAATTGGAAGAATTGTACATGGATCAGATCGTGTGCCGTCACGGAGTTCCGAAGAGGATAGTCTCAGATCGAGGTTCTCAGTTTACCTCTAGATTCTGGAAGAAGCTACAGAAAGCCATGGGTACACGACTGGATTTTAGCTCCGCCTATCACCCACAAACAGATGGGCAAACCGAGAGGACGAATCAAATTTTGGAGGACATGCTGAGAGCTTGCGCCTTGAAACGTGGGCGTAGTTGGGATAGGAGTTTACCGTATGTCGAGTTTTCCTATAACAACAGCTATCAAGCTAGCTTGAAGATGTCGCCTTTCGAAGCCTTATATGGTAGACGGTGTAGAACGCCACTGTTCTGGAACGAGACTGGAGAGAACCAGGTGTTTGGACCCGAAGTACTACAAGAGGCTGAAAAGCAAGTCCAAACGATACGGGAGAACTTAAAGGCTGCTCAGTCACGACAGAAAGGCTATGCGGACAATAGGCGTAGAAAGTTGACCTTTGAAGTTGGAGACTTCGTATACCTTAAGGTATCGCCTATCCGAGGCCAACGACGTTTTAACGTCAAAGGCAAACTAGCGCCTCGCTACATCGGACCATTTAAGATTTTGGGTAAGCGAGGAGAAGTAGCCTATCAACTAGAGCTCCCAAACCACCTCTCCGACGTACATGACGTGTTTCATGTATCTCAGCTCAAGAAGTGCTTGAGAATACCAGAGGAACAAGTGTCAATGGGAGAACTTAAACTTCAAGAGGATCTGACTTACGCAGAACACCCTGTCCGAATCTTGGACGTAAAGGAAAGGGTCACCCGAAACAAAGTGATTCGATGGTACAAGGTACAATGGAGTCATCATACTGAAGTTGAAGCCACATGGGAGCGTGAAGAGGATATTAAGGCTGAATTCCCCTATCTATTTTCCACTAATGAATCTCGAGGGCGAGATTCAATTTAAGGGGGGTAGATTTGTGACACCCTCATCTCGGGTGTCAGCATATGTTCATGTTTTATGAAGAAGAAAAACATTTTAAGAAAAGAAGAAACAGAGACAAGTATCAAAAAAGGATAGCCAATAATGCTCTCCGAGAACACCGAAGGCAATTTCCACGACCAGCAGACCACGTGGTGTGTTCGGAACTCATTCCTGAGAGATAGGGAGAGGTCCGACGCTAAACTGGATACGTGGCAGGCTCAGGGGTCACCTCCGCAATTGGAAAGAGGTTCGACCCTGTGGGACACGTGCTGCCGCGGAGATAGCCTCTGCGGAAGAAGCAAAGGTATTTTTCATAGGACACGTGTCATCCACGGAGCTAGTCCTTGCGGAAATAAGAGGACCAGTTGCGGGGATACGCGTCAATCTCGGAGCTCATCTCAGAGAAGTCCGGATCTATTGAACACGTGTCGCCACCGGAGCTTATCTCCGGAGGTCCGTCGCTGCTGGACACGTATCGACCTCGGGGCATGTCCCTGAGGGAAGGAAAAGGCGAAAAGACCGGCACCCACACGTGGCGTGCGCGGAGCTCGTCTCCGAAGAAGAGGGAGGTCTCGCTCGTGACACGCGGCACAACCGGAGCTCGTCTCTGTGGGAGAAGAGATACCAGGCTCGGAAGGACACGTGGAGCTTCCGGAGCTCATCGTCACGGAGGTAACAAGTTTTGGAGCGGCTGTTACGCGTAAGGACACCGGTACGCGACGGGAACCGATCTAAAATCCACGATCCTTACCGAAGATAAGACGTCAGGATCTAACAAAGATCTGAATAAGACTCTTATTCGGGATCCAATCAGACTAGGACTCTTCTCTTCCCGATTATAAATAGAACCCAAAACCTCTGGCCGAAACCACAAACTTCTCTTTCAACTCCTGAGCCGACGACTTAGAGCTCTAGCCCTAACTCGCCGAGCAAGACATCGTCGAAGCGCAACAAGGGAGATCATCGGAGAAGAACCGAGTGGTCTGAGGAGGACCGAAGTCAAGAAGAGCGTGAGGTAGGATTTCAATACCACCTTACGACATCATGGTGTTCATCTCTTGCATCTGTTCTTCGATTCCTTTCGAACAGAAGCCTTTTCGTGAAAAGATCACTTGATGATCAGTTTGATCTAAAAGCAAGATCATCGCCACGACCACCTTTGAACCGAACACCTCTGTCCATGCAAGCCATGCAAGGGCACACCAATCTAATAAAAATCATAGGATAGCATGCATGAGCATCATCGCATCTAGTTTAGGGTTTGTGCATGATATTGATTGCTGTGAATTTTGTATGCACGTGAATCCTACATAGCAGAACAAGCTCAGGAAGCTGTGTACGACGAGCTGCAGCAACAAGGTTTTGAGAATCAAGAACAACCGGAACCGCAAGAACAAGGCAAGTGCTCCTTGACCATGTTGATCCTATGTTTTGGGTAAAACGATTTTGTTTTGCGAAAAGGTGTGTGTGCTGAGTCAAACATGATGGGAAAACCTTTTTGTAGGAGTTTACTAGTTTTGATTAAACCATCCTTGTCGCCGGGAAAGTTATTGAGTCGGGTATGGTTTTTGCTTTACGCTTCGTTGAGTCCATGGGATTGGGAAGCGAGATAGATGTGTCTAGCTAACTGCACTCGTACTGATAATAAGTAATTGATGAGGTTAATGAACATGGATCGGAGGGAGATCTAGGCAAGCCTGGGTTTGTGAATGAGGTAGCATGAGATGGTGGTTTTGCTTGCCGTAGATCTAAGGACCGGTTCATGCATGCACATGCCAGGATAACAGTGCCACAACAAGGCCAAGTATGGGTGCGGCTTAGCTGAGTAATTAGGTAAGTTGCTAGAGTGTTATGGACTGTGGAAGGCGCGGGGAATGGGAGTCGAGTGAGGACTGCCCTGGGAACTGCATGGCACAAGAGGGGGCCCGTGGGTGGGAGAATTGGAGATTCTAGCCTGCCGGTGAAACCTTAGTGAGTCCATAAATCTAGTAACCCCTTTGTAAAGGCTATTTTGTGATCTCTTGACCATACACCGATGGTTGTGTACTGGTATAATGGAGGTTCTGCAGTCGCCGATGGGTGACAAAATCACAAACTTGTGGGTAAAGAGGTGCAAACTCTGCAGAGTCTAAAACTATCATGATAGCCGAGCTTACGGTTATGAGCACCTGGCTAAACTGCCATGATTAGATGGGATGTTTACTGGGATGGTTACGGGAATGGTTATTGGGAAGGTTATTGGTTATGGTTATTGGTTATGGTTTGGTTTGGAATTGTTAAGTCTGGATGATGAAAGGGTTGCATGACTGGTGGGTCATGACATGAGATTGGTCTCGGTGCGAGACGAGGTTGTTTATGGGGTGAAATGGTAGCGATTACGAGGAGGTATTCGTGAGTATGAATAAAAGATTGGTTAATATTCGGATGGAACACGGGAAGTGATGAAGGTATGTTGGTAATTTAATACATGCTGGGATTACATTCATCTAAAGTTAAGTTGCTGTTTTGTCATGGTTTTATAAATCTGCTTTTCTGCAAATAAACCTTTTGTACCTACCTTGTTTTATGAGCTGCATATCATGTGTTATTCCCGCACTTGCTGAGTACATCATTGTGCTCAAACTTGCATTATTATTTCTTCATCAACAGCAAGAGAAGACTACTATGAAGACCGAGTAAAGCATTATGGCGTGTGATCTGTTCTCAACCTTGCCTGTGGAGGAAGTAGAGATGGAGCCACTTCTGCTTGGTTTTGCTTCCGCATTAGTTTTTGCTTCCGCGTTTAAATGAGGATTTCCACTGCATAGAATTAAGATTTCCGCTGTGAGCATGAGTCCAAGACTCATGAGGTGTTGTAATAAACTCTGTTATTCGTGGTAATATATAACCTGAATTCAGTTTGTGGAAAGTATGTGTATGTGTGATGAACATCCTGGGCACACATATGCATTAGTAATCGGTTCCGTGGTTTTCCACAGAATTGAGGGCGTCACACCGCTGCACTCAACCTGCAATACACGATATTAAATTACTACGAAATAATCTAACATTTATTAATTAGTTAATTATACAATTTCGTATCTGTCGATCCACCTATCGTCCAGGTGTAACAGCATCTTCGGCACCCTAGGCCGCAACGTGGTGAGTTCGACTCCTCGAACACTGCTCAAGTACGAGCAGTGTCGAAAGTCGAATTGAGCGTCTAGGAGCTCGTAAGTGCCACTGTCACTCGCAGCCATGGATGCAGGGTTGAAATACATGAAATTGTTATTCATTATTAACTTATGTAAAGTCTTAACGAACAATATTGTTCTTAAACAACAAAATATGTAATACATGGTGACGTTAAAACGAAAATATTACAATTCCAATTATTGATCATCCCGCCGTGAGCGACGAGCACGAGGACGCCGCCCGTCATATGGATTTCCTGAAGGTCCCAGTTCTGCTGCTCTAGGAACATTACGTCGAACGCAATTCATATAACTATGGCCAACTTCGTTACAGTTGCTACATCTCACTTGTTGCGATGATGAGCACTCATCCATATCATTTCTTATACGTCGAGTCTTACGACGGCCACAAGTCTGCTTCAACCTCAGATAATCAGGGCCTCTTTCGAATTGTGGTATAGGATCGTTGGTGAATGCACCAAAAAAATCTGGTAACCAACTATCTCTGCGTGTCAGGTTATATGCAAAATCTCTTTCAAAAATACTGTGACACATATATAGTTGGAGATAATTGACTCTGACTGCAGGCAGCAATGACATGAGAACAATGTCTATGCAGTAGCTTTGGCTTCATACATGTACATATGGCAGAGTTCTCACGAAGAACGCACTCATGCACAGTCCGTTCACTCGTGGCACAACGGCTCCCTCTGTCTCTACATGTGATCTCAAATCTGTTCTGCACAGTTCCAGTTTGTTTAACACTGTGCAAATGAACCTTTTTAATCTTCTCATCCATGTAGTCACAAACAAATCTTGAGAAAACTAAATTAGGATCAGCCACCAATAGAGAAGCTTTTGCAAAACGCTCACGGAAGTATTTCATCGTTCCATTCAATATTCCTTCAACGATATCAACTAGTGGTAAAACTCTTGACCCACGTAGTACAAAGTTGTATACCTATATGAAAGTTGCATTAGTTTCTAGTCTTACCATTGCTAAGATATATTTAAAGTATAACAAATAATTACATACCTCTGCTAAATTAGTTTTCATAATCCCTATACTCAACAACCATCTAATGAACTATATGTTCTATATGCTCTCCTTCATCTGCTTGACCAGTTGCCTCAGTAACAACCGTATGTGACAATTCATTATAGTCATCCTCTTCAGCTTCACCACCATTATTATCTTCCCCATCATCACTTTGATCATGCGTCTCATCGACTACTTACTTGGCTTCAACCCGAATAAGAAGTATGAGAGGCCAGCCATATTGCATAGCTCTTGAAACATAAGCACGCCACACGGGTGTTCTGTTTAGCGGCAGTAGTTCCTAAAAATGAACGTCACTTGAACGGTTGATAACTCCGTTTATTTCAACTCATATTCATCCTCGCTCAGTTTAAAAACTTTCAACGACCATCTGTATATATCCATAAATGTCCGTTCTGTTGGACTAGGTATTCTGCGATTTATAAAAGGGAGTCTTGATAGATCTACTCCAATCGAATTGTAGCTAATCTCGTCATCTCCATAAAAGATTTGAAATTCTACTTTATTTAACATACCTAGTATACGTATATACGCAATTTAATAATTGCCACAACAAGAGTAACCATAATTGAATTAAAATAAATTGTATTAAAATAATAATATATACTGAATTATAAATTAATTTAACCTAATCAACAGGATAACTTAACTAAACTACAAAACTGAATTAAAAAATTGTTTAAATCTAATAGTAATGCTAAAATTAAAATTTAAAGTTTCAACTAAATTAACATAAATTAATTTTACCTAGTGAACAGTATAACTTAACTAAACGTAATAAATAAAATAAACTAAGCTAGAAAGTAGAAACCTATAAAAGATAACATAAACTAAAATTGACGACTAATATAAAATTTAGATTGCAAACTAACTAATAAATTATATTACAATCTAACTTAATTTTAAAAACAATCTAACTAAGTCCTAATATGAAACTAACTAAGAATAAACTAGTATTTAAGTGTAAACTATCTAAAATGCATAACTAAAATAAGTAATTTCATTTTTTTATTTATTTCTACAATTTTTTACCGTTTTTTTTCCTTTTCTTCTTCCTCTTCTCTTTCTCTTTCTTCTCTTCCTCTTCCTCCTTCCCCCTCTTTGTGGTGTTTTTGTGTGGAGATGGTCCCCCCAGAGGGGCTTTTTATATAGAAGATCCTGTCGTCCACGCCGTGGACGACGGGACACGTCGTTTCAACGGACCCGTGACCGTTGGGCCGACGTGGAGTCCACGTGGGCTCCTGTCGTCCATGCTGTGGACGACACCGTCCTGTCGTATGTGGACGACACCGTCCTGTCGTACATGGCGTAGACGACAGGACGTCCACGTGGACAAATCATCCACGCCGTGGACGATAGGTGGCTAGTTTTGCAAAAAAAAATATTTGGATGTTATTAATATTAATTTCGTTAACAACAGTGTCAAAAATAAAAAATTTCCTCTAATCTCTATATCGTGGCGTGGAACATTTCTTGTCCGCAAAAGGAATGCCCCCTTTCCCTGTGGTCAGTTTTGGTAAACAGTTACGCCAAAATCACTTTACAACTGAAGACTATTTACTGGGAAAGCTCATATTTTTCCCAGACACATGAGCAACGAGTGTCGCTGAAAAGAGAGGAGCGGGGCCATCATCCATGTTATGCTGACGTGCGCGCTACTCGTGCCAAGGTCATTGATACAAGGACACAGGATGGAAACCTTTTCAGTGTCTGTCACCACAAATCGTGTCTGACGTGCGACTGATTAACTGCAAGTAAATGCAGTTGCAGAAAAGAGAGCAAAGACGGTTCACCGGTGTTACAGGCGCCACAAAACAACGACATCAACAAAACGCTGAGTATTAGGAACCTGCACGCACGTTCGCGAAACATAAAGCCGCTGCTCACGGAGAGCAACATCGATTCACCATCCAAATCATCATCTGTTCCACGATCGAGAGACCCAATGTGATTTGATCCATAAGGGGAGGGTGTCCAAATCCCCAGAGAAATCGATCATCAGGCAATAAGCAAACCGAGAATCCTAAGAAAGACACAAAGGACAAAGCAATGCAGCTCGTGGGACAAGGCTTGTTCTCGTTTCCTTTTGATAAAACTACTGCCTATAGGGTTACATCCACATTTTCTCGCTCGCTGCTTTTTCCGGCTGGCCGTGGAAAAGCGGCACTCGAGTGGCCTTGGGCACGGGGAAATGACGCTGCCGCACACCACGTCCCGTTGTCGCCCGGCCAGCTGAACACGTACGTACGTTTACCGACGACTGGACAGAGACAGTGGTGAGAGAAGCGGAAGGCTTTGGACCGTGTGTGTCTGATAACATGATGGCCATGGTTTTCTGCAACTGTTTAACTAACACACCAAACAAGGCCACTTATGATGAGCGGTCATCCAAAATCAGGAAACGGTGGATCCCTAGGCGACGCAGCTGAGGCCCAGGCAACGCAGCCACACGCTCCTCGGCGTCAGCCTCTTCTGCAGCAGGGTAAAAACAATAGTAGATAAGAACTCTGATTAAACAAAGCCGCAGCGACTTCTACTGCATTTTCTCATTTGATTAGAGATTTTCACTAAGTTTATAGTAAGATCTACTACATATAAATCAGGATATAATTCCGACATGATAACATGTTTTGAATACTAATACTCCTGTCTAAATACCATGTTTATCTACCCCCAGAGAAGAGAAAACAAGAGAAGGCAGGCTTACCCTCGACCTGTGGCAGAGCATGTCAGGAGGGATCTCATAGAGGTCCTGGTCCACAGCTTTGACCACCCGGCATCCCTTGTAGCTGTAGTCCGCGGCATGGGGCCCGGCGTCAGCCACCCTGCTCTGCTTCCCCTGCTTCTTCGCCGCCCCGTGGTCGCCCAGCCCCACCACCAGCTTGTGCTGCTTCGGATCCTCCAGTGTGGCGCTGTCGCTCCACTTCACAACCTAACACACGCAGGAAACACGGCACGATGATTACTGAATGCCCGCCCAAATATTCACTACAACGACAAGTATCTAACCGTTTTGTCGTGCAAGGTGTACTAGAACTTCTGCACTGCCAACTCATCGTGCTAGTTCGTACTATAGTAGCTCGAGCGACCGAGCCAGTCGTCACTAATTGTACACGTAGTCATATTGAAAGTCATCATCCGTACATTAGTTAATTCACCAGTTATTTTTAAATCCTAAAGAAAAAAAGAGTTCTTGCGATGGTAATTAGCCAATGATACTTTTTAGTCAGTGATTAACCTATGATTACTGAGCAAACGAAACCCCCATCCTTCTGAGGCAACCTCGTCACAGCATGTTTCAATACTACTTACAATTAAGAGAGAGAGAGAGAGAGAGAGAGAGAGAGAGAGAGAGAGAGATGGACTAGCTACTACACAGGAAGAGTAGGTAGCAATGCAAGTAATACCGTCAGAGACTCATTAGTCACATTCTTGACGGGCTTGGGTGAAGGTGGCACAGCCATGACCAGCGCGGCCTGCATAGCGGAGTCGAAGTACTGCGTGACCGGCCAGTCGCCGCCGTAGCTGTAGTTCCACTCCCCGAACGCCGGGATGCGCTGCCGTCTCGCCCTCTCCTGCTTCTGCGCGCATAAACAGAGATCGATAAAACACATAAGAGGTCGTAGGTAGACGACAAGGAAGAGACGAGACGCCTGCATTTGCGGCCACAGAGCGTGGTGGCTCCCAAAGGTTACAACCAGAACCAACCTTCATGTCCGCCGAGTGCTCAGGTCGCGGAAGGTCGCCGTTGTGGATTAGAACACGGCTGGAGGGCCGTATTTATAGGGCGAGGGTACGATGGCTGGGAGCGCTAGTGGAGTGGGAATGTCTGTGTTTCTCCGTGCGGGAACGAATGGGGTTAGGTGGTCTCACAAAATGGCTGGCAGCCGTGTCGCGCGGGTGCCATGCCAAGGCAGCGACGGTGCGTGGGTGGGGACCCATCGCCCTTAGGGTAGGGTTGGGGGAGTAGGAGTAGAGGAAGGGAAAAGTGGGAGTCAACAACAGGCGCAGCCGTGCGCCCTTCGGTGCTGACGAGGTGCGGGGTGGGGGCAGCTGGCAACTGTGGCTCATGTCGTGCTGACCGCAGCAGCTCTGGCGTCGCGTCGCGCGGGGCGGGCGGGAAGGGTGTAGGACGACGTGAGACCGCCGCGCGCAGCGTCGGGTCACTCCACTCGCGGGTTCTGTTGAAGGTCCTCGCGTATGTTCCGGGTCGACGCAAACTCGCAAGGCGAAGCGAGATCGATGTGAAAAAATAAAGAACCGCAAGAGGAAAATAGGCAATACAGACTTGATGAACTGTGTGACGGTGACATCCACTCATCGAACGACGCTTCGCCTCATCGCTTTCCCGGCGCAAAGCGTCAAAGAGCGAGGAGAGGTTCGATCGCCGTCCTTTGTACCATGCCTGCAGGCTGCAGTTACATGAAAAAGACGGGGGCTGCTGGCTTGAGTGGTGCCGTCCATCCATCAGTCAGTTCCGTCTTCGGAACATACGTAGATGTGGCATATACACGCGCAACACAAACCAACAAATATGGCGCGTCCCCTCCCGCCCCTGCTTTAGCAATGCAGCTGAGAAGCTCGCCGCTGTGCAGCTAATACTCGTCGGGAATGAGCATTTTGGGCCTGTCATCCATCAAAACGCGGAACGACCCGGATTTAAAGGTACGCGCAGCAGGCCAAGTGCGGGCCATGCCCTTGATTTGAATAATCTCAAAGCAGGGTATAGATGTCCAACTCGCCCGGCTCAAGCACAAGTGCGGTCAGGCCGAACTTTTTGCTCAGCATGGCCCAATTAACACACAACTCTGCGGTGCTGGCCCATTTACTCCTGGCCAGACCATTAATTTATTTTTTTCAAATAGATTATTTTAAAAACTATTTTACAAAAATGAGGTACTGAATAAAAAATAGGCCTCACCGTCCTCTGTGGGCTGTTTATATACAAAAAACGCCTCCTAACGAGAGCAGTTTCATTATGTATAATACTCAGTTTCATCCTTAAACTTTCACTCAAAACTCAATTTAGTCTTTAAACTTTTAAAGGGATCAATTTAGTCCTTAAAACAACCAGTTCATTTTCATCCCTAATCTGAGCAGTCCATCCACATTGCCATGTCACACTAGCTTCTATGCCACATCATTTACCTTACCATCTTATGTGGAAAACCTTGTAAAAATGTAAAGCTTTTAAGCCGGGGAGCAAAATAGAGGAATAATTAGTGTCTAATTTTTGTTCCTACACCCACTTGAGCATCTATAACCGTGTGTTTAAATTTGTACCCCATGATTAAAATCCTAGATCTGCCACTGTGATTTACTATACAATATACTTATACATCAGTAAGTTACAAGAATCTATCATTGAGGATCATTATTATCAAAGAATAATATAATACTTAGTTTGTAACCCACAAACTAATAATTTAAGGACTCCACAATCACACAATAAGCTACGCAAACTAAAAATGATGTGGCAAAACAATGTTGATGGCCAACTAGCCTAGGGGTGGAAATGAATAGGCATCTAAATTCAGGGATTAAATCGACCATTTTGAAAGTTTAAGGATAAAATTGAGCTTCCGATCATAGTTTGAGGATGAATTTGACTATTCCACCATTTTATTGTTTCACAATTTTTACTTCTCGCAATGTTTGTAACGAACTCCTAGGGAAAACTACCCTCTCACTTTGAGGATTTTGAGCTACAGTTGATAAGTCGACCACCCACAAAGTGGTAAATCATTACAGTTACCTCACATCTACTACATAAGGCTCCTGTCGGTACCCTCAAGACTGGGTACCCCGCATGGAAGGTTGAAGACATTCCAGACCTCGTCTCCTTATCGAGGCGGGCCCTAGCACGGGCACGTGTCCTTGGCCCCGGACCTAGCCTCCCCGCTGAGGCAAGGTCTGGCGCTGCCACGTATCCCCGGGCTTCGGGCCGGACCTCCCCGCTAAGGAGGGTTCCGGAGCCACCACGTGTCCTTGGCCCCGGACCTGGCCTCCCCACTAAGGCAAGGTCCAGCGCTGCCACATGTCCCCGGGGTCCGGGCCGGACCTCCCCGCTAAGGTGGGTTCCGGAGCCGCCACGTGTCCTTGGCCCCGGACCTGGCCTCCCCGCTGATGCAAGGTCCGGTGCTGCCACGTGTCCCTGGGCTCCGGGCCAGACCTCCCCGCTAAGGAGGGCTCCGGAGCCGCCATGTGTCCTTGGCTCCGGACCTGGCCTCCCCGTTGAGGCAAGGTTCAGCGTTGCCACGTGTCCCTGTGCCCCGGTCCAGACCTCCCCGCTAAGGAGGGCTCTGGAGCCGCCACGTGCCCCATGACCAGTCGTGGGCCGTAAAGACTCTAAAGTAAAGGAAGACGTGCGTCGTCGAGTCGCTCATTCAAGACTCGCGTCTTCCCCAGAAGCATGGTGCAAGGCGCACGCCTCCGTCCTCCGCCTGTTCACCATTACGGTGAAGAGATAGGGCGGCGAGGCGCGACAGCGGAACGGTGCCGCCAACAGCACAGAGCCGCTCAGCAGAGCGAGAATATGCGGCGACAAGACATGGTCTTCATCATCATTGCTACCAAGTCAGAGGAGCCCGACGTGTCAGGCGGCGCGCCTTAACTCCTCCGACAGCGACATTACATATAGCTGTAAACGCCCTATCTCATGTATAGGATACGAACAACCGTGGGGGATATGAACAGCCGTGAGGCCACCTATCGGGCTCTGGGCCATATTGTAACTGCCACGACCTTGGGCTATGAAAGGATCGAGGCAGCCTCCGGGCAAGGGGTTCGCATTCGCAACCCTGCAACCTCGCACACTCTTACGCGCAAGCAATACAACAATCACACCGTTGACGTAGGGTATTACACTCCTGCGGCCCGAACCACGTAAATCCTCGTGTTCATCCCCGCCATCGTGCTACGACGCTCAAAGCCACTAAGACTCTCCTAAAAAAGAACCTCCGCGGGTCACTCCAGAGCAGACCGGGGTAAGTGTTGCAGAGAAACACTTCGACAGCTCCCCTCTCTCAAACTTACACAATAACACTTGAGATTCAGAAAAAGAAGGGAGAAGGTTAGGAGGTGGGACTTTCAGGTACTAGTTTGTCGATCTGTAGTTCATGTACATTGTGCAGTTACTTAGTTTTGTGTTCAGGTTTGAAAGTTACCTAGAGGGGAGGGGGTGAATAGGCAAACTAAACCCGAAAACTCACTTAGGGCACCTTTAGCAGCGCTCCCAGCTCCTGATTCTAGGCGAGAATCAAGGAGCTCTGCCAAACGGGTGATTTGCAGACCTGATTCATGGTGAAATCAGGTGAATTGATTCTTTGTTTTTCTGGAGGAACCGTGAATCCGAAAAACCCGCTTCTCCAATCTCAAAACAACTTCTCAACCAAATAAATACAGACCTCCCCTTATACTTGGTATCTATTTACCAACAAATGCCATCAAACACCACCACAAACAGATTCTAATTCACCAGGAGAATTACTCCACCATGGAGTTAGAATCAGGTTGTGAAGTTGTACCAAAGGGGGCCTTAATTCAAACTGTCAGTACCAATTTAGTCTTGTCCGTCCCAAGCCAGGCTAGTCTGCATGTGTTCGGACTTGTATGATGTGGTCCTAAAAAGTCTGGTGTGTGCACAGTTGAAAATTAAAACGCAAGTTAAATGAGTTCTAGAGTAGTCCAATTCAAGTATGAGCACTCTGTAATGAAGACAACGTATAAAGATGATAGTACGCTATAGAGAATGAAAATTAAGATGATACCAATGATCTAAATATCAAACCCAGGCAGTATCAATTAAATATGAGAGTAATGGGCAAGGGGAAAATACAATGATTTATTTTACCGAAGTTCACTTCCACAAAGGAACCTATGTATCCTGAAGAGGCATCCACACAGGATCAAGTTCCTCTCAACCGTGCCCCCCCGAGCAATCACTAAAATTGAGCTTGGTACTTCACTATCAACACTTGGGTAATACAAACTTCCCGATCTCCAACATAAAGTTTTGAGATCAACTAGGCGACACCTAGCCATCTAAACGAATCCCAAGAGTAATTGTGACACCCGGTTCCAAAACTGAACTAAGAGAATGCATATGTCTGTGCTCAGAATGTTCATCACACATACACATGTATTCCACAAACTGAAATTCAGAATATAACCACGTATTAATAGTGTTTAAGTACTTTATTACAATAACCCAATGTCTCACTCTTGAATATCTAACTTATTCTTGCAGCGGAAGACTCTAAACAACAGCGGAAATAACTAAATACAGCAGACTCCAACTTCAACTCACATGCATGTTTACGGTAGTGCGCACGCCTAGTACTCCACATGGTCCTCAAAGTACTCATCTCCTGTAGCTGATGTATATGTGGCAATGCAAGGGTGAGTACATGTCGTACTAAGCAAGTGTGGGAAAAGTATGACATGTAGCTTACAACAAGGTAGGAAATAAAAAGGCTCATTGCAGCAAGCAAAGTATATTTTATAAACATGGTAAAAACAACATCTGTTTCTAGGTGAGTTAAATCCCAATATAACCAAGTAAAACAGCAATATTCCTTCACCATAATTCACCATTTATCAATTCTCAACCAGCCATTAATCCTTCTCAAGTTCATCTCATACTCATAAATTTTCATAACCATCACCTATTCATATAACCAAAACCGAAATCATTTTCACAACTCAAAACAATCTCAAAACCAATCCCAATGACCATACCATAACCATAACCGAATAAACATACCAAGTTTTGCCTCTAATCATGGAAGTTGGCTAGGTGCTTGTGACCGGAAGCACGACTATCATGATAGTTTTACACTCTGCAGAGGTGGCACCACTTTACCCACAAGTTTGTGATTTCGTCACCCGTCGGCGACTAAAAAGAATCTCCATTATACCAGTACACAACCGTCGGTGTATGGCCAAGAGATCACAAAATAGCCTTTACAAAGGGGCTACTAGGATGTCCGGACCCACTGAGATTTCACCGGCAGGCTCGAATCTCCATTCTCCCACCCACGGGCCCTCTCTTGTGCCATGCAGTTCCCAGGGCATTCCCTCTCGTCTCCCATTCCCCGCACCATCCAACGGTCCATAACAAGCTAGCAACACACCTAATTAGTCAGCTAAGCCGCACCCATATTTGGCCTTGTGGGGGCACAGTTTTCATGGCATGTGCTCGCATGAACCGGTCCTTAGATCTACGGCAAGTAAACCACAATCTCATTCAGCAACATCCACGAACCAAGCTTGCCTAGATCTCCCCGATTCCATGCTCATTAACATCATCAAGTTCTCATCATCATTATTCATATGAGTGCAGTAGCTAACCATGTTTTAATTCAGCTTCCCGTATCCCGTAAATTAAGCGAGCAAAAAGGAAAAAATAACCATACCCGACTCATCAACTTTCCCGGCGACAAGGATGGTTAACAAAACTAGTAAACTCCTATAAAAGGGTGTCCCATCAAGTTGACTCAAGCATACGAGTTTTCGCAAACAAAACAGTTTCAAAACATGGGATCATGCATTATGGTCAAGGGGCACTTGCCTTGCTCCTGTGGTTCATGTTGCTCAGGCGTCTCGAAGTCTTGGTGCTGTAGTTCCTCGTAGACGGCCTCTTGAGCTTGTCCTTCTACTCATGACCACACACATACAAAATTTACAGAATCAAATTGTCATGCACAAACTTTACTCAAGATGCAATGGGGTAGACGAATACAAATCCTATAGTGCAGTTTTATAAAATTAGTCTGTACGTGTTCTTGCATGTTTTAATGGGCTTTCATGGGGTTTTATGATAAACAAGGGTGTAGGGATCAAGTCTGGAGTGGTGATGATCTTGACACAAGATCTAGATCAGTTCCACCATCAAAAATTGATCAAAACATGATCTGTCCACATGCAAAAGTTTCTGCTCGAAGGGGCGAAGAAAACAGATGCGTAGAAACAGCAGCGACGTAGGGCAGATCGTCGGGTTTCTTCTCCGGCTACGGCGAGGTGTGACGGGGCTCGTCGGTGGGGCTCGACGGCGGGGCTCGACTGCAAGGCTCGACGACGGGGCTCGATGGCGGGGCTCGTCGGCGGGGCTCACCGGCGACCAAACTCTGGCAGGAGGGGTAGCCAACTCGGCGAGTTGGGGGGCAGGGCCAACTCGGCGACTTTGGGGGGGGGGGGGGTGGGGGCTGCGGCCAAGGGGGGGCTGGGGGTTGTATTTATAAGGGGGAGAAAACAAGAGTCCTAGTCGAATTGGGACTCAACCAAAGAGTCCTAGTCCAATTGGGACTCAACCATAGAGTCCTAGGGGTCCCCCCCTCTTGGCTGTGGCTACATTGGAGAAAATTCCCCCCCAAATGTGGGGGAAATTCCCCCTTGGGGAATTGGGGAATTTGTGAAATTTGGGGGAAATTTGGGAATGGCTCATTTCAGCTATCTTATTTCCATTTCTCTCCATTTCTATGTTCCTTTTCCATTTCTATATTCCCCTCTCCATTTCTATGTCCCTTTCTCCATTTCTATATTCCCTTCTCCATTTCTATGGTTCTTTCTCCATTTCTATGGTTCTTTATCCATTTCTATGGTTCTTTCTCCATTTCTACTGTTCTTTCTCCATTTCTACTTCTTTTCAAATGCTTCTCTACATGAAAAATGTATGCAATGCATGGTAATGAATTTGAGGGTGTTACAAACCTACCCCCCTTAAAATGAATATCGCCCTCGAGATTCGATAGAGTGGATAAAAGATGGGGGAATTCCGCCTTGAGATCTTCCTCACGTTGCCATGTAGTTTCGGCTTCCGTATGATGGCTCCATTGTACCTTGCACAAACGGATCACTTTGTTTCTCGCGACCCTTTCCTTCATGTCCAAGATTTTGATGGCGTGTTCCGCGTAGGTCAGATCCTCTTGAAGCTCTAGGTCATCCATCGGTACTTGTTCCTCCAGTACTCTTAGGCATTTCTTGAGCTGAGATACGTGAAACACGTCGTGCACGTCGGAGAGGTGCGTTGGCAGCTCTAGTTGATAGGCTACCTCTCCTAGCTTGCCAAAAATCTTGAATGGCCCGATGTAGCGAGGTGCTAACCTTCCCTTGACGTTGAACCGTCGTTGTCCTCGGATAGGCGATACCTTAAGATACAGGAAGTCTCCTACTTCGAAGGTCAACCTTCTTCGCCTATTATCCGCATAACCCTTTTGTCGTGACTGAGCGGCCTTCAAGTTTTCACGTATCGTTTGGACTTGCTTTTCAGCGTCTTGCAGCACTTCGGGTCCAAATACTTGGCTTTCTTCGGTCTCATTCCAGAAAAACGATGTTCTACACCATCTACCATACAATGCTTCGAAAGGTGACATCTTCAAGCTGGCTTGGTAGCTGTTGTTGTACGAGAATTCAGCATATGACAAGCTCTTATCCCAACTACGCCCATGTTTCAAGGCGCAAGCTCTCAAGATGTCTTCCAAAATCTGATTGTTCTCTCAGTTTGCCCGTCGGTTTGCGGGTGATATGCAGAGCTGAAATTCAGCCGTGTACCCGTGGCTTCATGCAGCTTCTTCCAGAACCTAGAGGTAAATTGAGAACCTCGATCTGAAACTATCCTCTTCGGGACTCCATGACGACACACAATTTGCTCCATATAAAGCTCGACTAGTTGGGCGATGGTGTACATGGTTTTAACAGGAAGGAAGTGGGCTGTTTTTGTCAATCGGTCGATGATAACCCAAATGGAGTCATAGCCGGACTGAGTACGAGGCAATCTGACTATGAAATCCGTGCTGATGTCTTCCCAGTTCCACTCGGGTACTTTTAATGGCTGCAACAATCCAGCGGGTCTTTGATGTTTGACCTTCACTCGTTAGCATGTGTCGCATAAGACGACATATTCAACAATATCCCTTTTCATACCATCCCACCAATAGCATGTTTTCAGGTCCTTGTACATCTTTGTACAGCCGGGATGTATGAAATAAGGTGAGTCATGTGCCTCCTTTAGTATCGTGTCGCGGATGTGCTTCACGTTAGGAACACAAATCCTTTTCCCTAACCAATACGTGCCTTTCTTATCGTCCTTGAAATCCTTTTCTATGCCTTGTCGGATTCTTTCCTTGATTTCCTCATCCGTTGCTTGGCCATCTCGTATCTCTTGTTCCAGCGTTGAGTTCAGTTCGATCACCTCCATCTCGTTCAAGAATCCGAGATGCAACCGTTCAAACTCCTTACGTGGCTTGGGTGGCAGCTCCCGAAACGTGAGTTGATGACATGCTCCTTTTCGGCTCAACACATCAGCTACTACATTGGCCTTTCCGGAGTGATAGTTGATTCCAACATTATAATCCTTGATGAGTTCCAACCATCGACGTTGCCTCAAATTCAGATCCGTTTGTGTGAATATATACTTTAGGCTTTTGTGATCTGTATAGATCTCACATTGGTGGCCAAGGATATAATGCCTCCAAATCTTCAAGGCATGTACCACGGCTGCAAGTTCCAAGTCATGTGTGGGGTAATTCAGCTCATGTTTCTTTAGTCACCTCGATGCATAGGCTACCACGTGTCCTCCTTGCATGAGCACACATCCAAGCCCTTGTCTTGATGCGTCACAATATATTATCGAAGTTCTTGCTCACATACGGCAATACCAAAACCGGCACTGTGGTTAATCTCTTCTTTAGCTCCTCAAAGCTTTCTTGACACGCTGGTGTCCACTGAAAGGCTTTCCCCTTCATTAGAAATTCAGTCATAGACTTCGCTATTTTGGAGAAATCCTTGATGAACCGGCGGTAGTATCCAGCCATCCCGAGGAAACTCCGAATATCTCTCACATTCTGCGGTTGGTTCAACTTAAGAACATCTCACACTTTTCCGGATCAACCGATACTCCTCCCTCGGAGATGATGTGGCCTAGGAACGATATCTCCTTTAGCCAAAATTGACACTTGCTGAACTTAGCATACAATTGATGCTCTCGCAGTTTCTGCAATGTTAACCTCAAGTGTTCTTCGTGTTCTTCCTCGCACTTTGAATACACCATGATATCGTCGTTGAAAACCACGACGAACTTGTCCAAGTACTCCATGAAGACCTTATTCATGATGTACATAAAGTATGCGGGTGCATTCGTTAACCCAAATGACATAATTGTATATTCATACGAACCATACCGTGTTCGAACTGCAGTCTTGGGTATGTCGGAGGGCTTAATCTTCAGCTGGAAGTATCGCGACCGAAGATCAATCTTGGGGAAAATTGGCGCACCTTTCATTTGGTCGAATAGGTCCTCTATATGGGGCAGCGGGTATTTATTCTTGATCGTCACCTCATTGAGAGACCTATAATCCACACACATCCTTTGGGTCCCATCCTTCTTGTCTACGAAGAGCACGGGAGCTCCCCATGGTGACGAGCTTGGGAGTATAAAACCCTTTTCTAGCTGCTCCTGAATTTGCTTCTTGAGCTCCACTAGTTCATTGGTGGGCATCCTATACGGCCTCTTCACTATAGGTGCAGTTCCGGGTACTAAATCAATAGCAAATTCAACGTCCCGGTCAGGTAGCATACCTCAAAGTTCTTCCGGGAACACATCTGAATATTCTTGAACCACCGGAATGCTTTTCAATGTCACTTCTTCGATGTGGTTCAGCACTGCCTTCTTGGTTGCCGGTTGGGCTGCCTAGAACTCAATACGAGTACCGTGCTCACTTGTCAACTGCACGATCCTCTCAGCACATTGAATTACTCCGTTGTGCTTGCTTAATCAATCCATTCCATGTATTATTTCAATCGCTTGGGAATCCAAGACAATAAGTTTGGCGAGAAAGTCTACCCCCTTATTTTAAGGCTTACTTTCGGGCATACTATATTAGTACTCATCTCTCCACTGGGAGAATTAACCAACATAGTTTGTTTCATGTGTGATATGGGAAGGTTATACTTGGCAACATACTTGGATGATATGAATGAATGCGATGCTCTGGAATCAAATAAAACAGTGGCTGGGTTGGAGTTGGCGAGAAACATACCAATCACGACGTCCTCAGCTTGTCGTGCTTCCTCAGCGGAGACATGATTCACATTGCCACGAGCATAGTTCTGCTGTCCATGGTTACCTTGTGTAGCTCCTCCATTCGGTCATGGGTTCTGTTTTGGTGTGTTGCTCAGCTGTCTAAGACCTTTCTTGGGGCACTGGTTTGCAAAGTGTCCCGCCTCTCCGCATGAAAAACATGCTTTGTTGCCCATAACAGCAGGAATGTTGGGGCGAGGCTGGTTTTGAGCATAGGCGCCCATGTTGGGACGGGGCGCAGGAGGCAAAGGCATACGAGTTGCTTGCATAACAGGACGTTGCTGCTGTGGCTGATTAGGGCGAGGTGGATTTGCAGGGCGAAAAGTAGAAGCGGACGAGCCATAATGTGGTGCAGCTGGTGGCATGATACGGGGACGTACATTGCTCCCTTGTGGCTGTCCTTGATATAGCATCTTCCTCTTGTCCTCTTGCTCAATCTCACGGATCTTGCTCTCAATCACTATAGCTTTGTCAACGAGCTTCTAGAAGTTTGCATACTCATTGTTGTGCAGCTGAACTTCGATCTTGTAGGATCGAAGAGCACGTGAAAAGCTACCAGAGGGGGGGGTGAATGGTAGATTAAAACTTTTCGCTGCGGAAACAACAAAAACCCTCAGCAAAAAATCAATCGGTTAAAGAAACCGTATGTGCAAATGTTTTCAAACGTGTTCAACTGTGACAAATCAAGTAGAGAGGTAGAGAATCAAGTCACGGATCTAATGCAACAAGAATCACTTGAAAACACGAAGTAAAACTTGAGATACAATAAAAACATTAAACGGAGATCAATCTGTTCTACCCGATATAAAACAGATCTGCAACGCTGCAAAGAAACTCGTGTATATCAAAAACTACAGATCCGAAGCTCGTGAAAATTTCACAGATGATAGATAATTGAGTTGTGAAGACAACCCGAAAAGAATCACGTCAATCGGATCTGTAAAACTCGAGTTATGAACGAAACACCGAAGCAACGTCGTTCTGTCCAGAAACTCGGCGAGAAAGACTTGACGAAAAACAAGTCGGACGAACAAGGCACAAAAGCTCCTCGAAACTATGAACTTTATTTAATATAAACACAAGAGGAACAGCCCAAAGTTCTCTCCCCACGAGAGCTCTGGCCTCCCTTGCTTTTATAGCCAGCCCTCAGGCTAATCAATCCAATCTAGGACTCCTACTCCTAATTGGACTCGTATCCTAACTTACCGTAACTGCTCAGGACTCTCCTATTCGCAGATAGAAGTAATCGTGAGACTTCCAAACACCTTAGGAACGTCCTAAACATTCCTAAAACAACTCAACTTCGTGCCTAGCATGAAATCCTATCATAACCAACCCAAATCTTCCATATTTGAGCCATATCCGACTCAGCCTCATCCTGAGTACGCAATCCAGCCGGTTGGACCTTTCCGACCAATTCTTTACGTCCACTTATCTTCATCACGCCTTGGAACAATGTTGCCACGTCCATGCACTCCTTGCACACGTGCAAACACCTTCCAACAACGTACACGCAACCTTCATATGCACTGCCCTTGATCCAAACATGCTGCGCGACCTCTCGATCAACTCAACCACAACTCCTCCTGAACTTGGTTGTTGGAACCTCATCTCCTCCCTGAGACTAGTCCAAGGATCCCGTCACCAGCCATGTCTTGAACTCAAGCAACACCTGTACATGAATAAACAACCAATTCTTCCGAGCACAAGTCCTTGACTTGACTCACGTTAGTTCGAAAACCACAACACCTTACATGAGCACGTCACATAAGCATGTTGCAAACCATATCAAATGATAACAGCCATAACCACCAAAATACACCAAAAACTTAGCAAATTAATACTAAGCAAACCTTCCCATAAAGCATGTTTGAAACATTGCGAATTAAAAGCAAAAACAAGACGCTGCAGTTCTACGAGTTGAATTTCACGGGAGCTCCCTAAAAACAAGCTCCGGACCTCACAGAAGCTCTTCGGACCTTGCAGGAGCTCTCCGGACCTTGCGTCGGACCTTGCCAACACTTGGCGGACCTAACAAAGAACTTGTCGGACCTTGCCACAGAAGAATGTTTTGGCAATATTCAAAACTTTGAATGTTAATGCTAACTTTTATCCTAATTGCCAATGTATTCAGCACACATAGGTCTCACAATCTCCCCCTTGATGAATGCATTGGCAACACCAATTAAAATCCGAACATTGGCTTATGAAAAGTTTTGAAAAGCTTTGAAAACTCATTTCTCCCCCTTTATTAATTTCTCCCCATTTTTTAAAATCAGAGAAGGAAGAAAGTGTATAACATATGCAAAGTGTAAAAAAATCTCTCCTTATACATATTTCTCCCCCTTCGACAATGTATTCAGCAAGGTTCAAAAGAGAAATTTTTAAATGTTATGAGCATATTATAACATATACATACAAAACAAATCTCATCCAAGTCATACTATCAGGTTACTTACACTATCACATAAATGAGATACATAAAGTAGTGTAAGCCATGCTAGAGATCAAATGTATTTTTCAGTTTAAGCAAGTCATGATCTCCCTTACTCAACTATTTCAAAACCTGAAAACATGACACTTGTTGCTGCATTTTTATTATTCATAATCATTTAAGGCACAAAGTTGATCATATGATATTTGCAAGAGATTATATGCCGCATCATCCTTATTCTAACCAACCAAGCCAAGCCTATGTCATTTGACAATCAGAAGCTTAAGGACATGGTTTTAGTCATACACAATTCCTTCCAAGTTCATATCTTAGTACAATGATAAGCAATCTCAAAAGAAGAAGTGCGATGCATGCATATTCTCTTGATCTTTTCTCAATTTTTTATTTGAAAACTCAACATGTGAGCTGATCACTTGATTAATTTTTTATGATTAAAAGCACTTGTGAGCACGCAACAAGTTCAAAACAGCAAGAAAGTTTGATCATGACCAGATTTAGTGTAAGTAATTATTCCAATTACTAGTCATGGCAAAAACTACAAAATGTATAACATGAGTAATGTAGTAAGAACTTTCAGCCTGTAAAAGGAATCACAAAGTCATATATGTACGAAATACTATGCTCATATTATTTTAGTTTCAGATTCACACATAGACTTTCAAAGTTTCAAAAACTCCCCCTCAATTTAAGCCATGAGGATGCATAACCCCTATTTCACTACGAATGAAACAAAAACGAGTGAAATCCAAAGGTTTTGTAAAAATATCAGCCAATTGTTGTTCGGTATCGACATGGTGAAGCACAATGTTTCCTTTTTCAACATTATCACGAAGAAAGTGATATCTAATGCCAATGTGCTTAGTTCTAGAGTGTTTCACGGGGTTTTTAGCAATACAAATTGCACTAGTGTTATCACAAAACAGTGGAACACTATCTAAATCAAACCCATAGTCCTTAAGTGTTTGAACAATCCAAAGAATTTGTGAGCAAGCGCTAGCCGCAGCTACATA
Source organism: Neostapfia colusana (assembly GCA_030760725.1). NCBI lineage: Eukaryota > Viridiplantae > Streptophyta > Magnoliopsida > Poales > Poaceae > Neostapfia > Neostapfia colusana. The sequence continues at coordinate 66,100,279 of JASWHV010000016.1, forward strand.
TTCAGATTCGGCCGTGGATTGTGCAACTGAACTTTATTTTCTAGAGGACCAAGCAACAAGTGAATTACCAAGAAAATGACAAGCACCCGAAGTACTTTTCCTATCAATCCTACAACCCTAAAATCAGCATCCGAAAAAGCTTTCAAAGAAACGGTTGAGGAAGAAGGAAGAAAAATGCCAAATTCTTGAGTTCCATGTAGGTACCTGAGAATCCTTTTGATGGCTTGGCGATGTGAAGCACGTGGAGAAACTTGAAAACATGCACAAAGACATACGCTGAATTGTATGTCCGGTGTTGACGCCGTGAGATACAAAAGTGATCCAATCATACTTCTGTATTATTTTTTATCGACCGGGTCACCATCTTCGTCAAGTTCAAGTGTTGTTGCTGTTCCCATTGGTGTCCGAAGAGGCTTGCATTTGTCCATGTTGAAGCGCTTAAGAAGGTCCTTTGTATACTTAGTTTGATGCACAAAAGTTCCTTCTTTTGTTGCTTGATTTGCAGCCCCAAAAAGTATGTGAGTTCTCCCATCATACTCATCTCAAATTCTGAACTCATCATAGCTGAAAACTTGGACACGAGATCATGAGAAGCACAACCAAAGATAATATCATCCACATACACTTGAACGAATAATGAGTCATTGCCATGCTTAAGTACAAAAAGAGTTTTATCAACCTTGCCCATGGTAAACCCCTTTTCAAGTAAGAATGTTTTTAACCTATCATACCATGCTCTAGGGGCTTGTTTTAGACCGTACAAGACTTTGGACAGTTTGTAAACATGATTTGGAAAATTTGGATTTTCAAAACCTGGTGGCTGCTTAACATAAACCTCCTCCTCTATGTAGCCATTAAGAAAAGCACTTTTAACATCCATTTGATATAACTTGAAACCTTTAGATGCAGCAAATGCTAATAAAATTCTTATAGCTTCTAATCTAGCAACAGGAGCAAATGTTTCATCAAAATCTAGACCTTCAATTTGAGTGAAACCTTGAGCAACCAACCTAGCTTTATTCCTAACCACAACCCCATCCTCACTTTACTTATTTTTAAATACCCATTTAGTTCCAATTAATGTGTGACCTTGAGGTGGAGGTACAAGTTTCCAAACATTATTTCTTTCAAAATTTTCTAACTCTTCTTGCATGGCATTAATTCAAGATTCATTAGTGAGTGCGTGTGATATATCCTTGGGTTCAAAAGAAGCAACAAAAGCAGAAATTTGCATGAGAGTTTGGATCGCAAAACCTGGACCGAGTGACTCGTTCATGCAAGCTTCCAATGATTTGTTGTGGAGGATGACTTTTGAGTACTCGGAGGGGTGTAGACACTTCACAAGCACCTTCTTCTTCATGTTCGGACCTTTGATTAGGAGAGCTTGTTGATTGAGGAAGGTCCGAACCAGCAGTAGTGACTGTTGGTGCTGGTTGTGGTGCAAAATCAGCAGCTTGATCGTTATTTACTTCCGAGTTTTCGGGCAGCAGCACCACTTCTTCATCTTCTTCAATAAAAATACTCTCCCCCTGCGGATATGGATCCGGACCTGCAATATCGGAGCTAGTACTTGGGCTAGCTTCATCAAAAGAAACCTCGCAAGTCTCCACAATTTTGTTAGTGTCAAGTAAAAGCACACGGTAGCCTCTAGTATGAGATGGATAACCAAGAAACATGCCATCAACAGATCTAGCTTCAAATTTATCAAGATTACCATGTTTCTTAACAGAGCATTTGCAACCAAAAACCCTAAAGTGTGTAACACTAGGCCTATGTCCAAACTGGAGCTCATATGGGGTTTTTCCAAGCTTAGCACGCAAGAAAACACGATTTGAGACGTAACAAGCGGTTGCAATTGCATCAGCCCAAAATTTCCCAGGAGTTTGATATTCATCAAGCATAGTCCTAGCCATCTCAACTAAGGTCCTGTTCTTTCTTTCTACGACAGTATTTTGTTGTGGTACATAGGGTGAAGAGTATTGATGATCTATTCCATTTTCAGCACAAAAGTGATCAAAGGATTGGTTTTTAAATTCAGTTCCATTATCACTTCTAATTGCTTTTAATGATCCTGGATGATCAATAGATAATCTAAGAAATAAAGTTCTAAAATGACTAAAAGCTTCATTCTTAGATGCCATAAAATAAACCCAAGAATATCTAGAATAATCATCAACAATCACAAGCACATACCATTTACTTCCGAAGGATTGAACACGTGCCGGACCTAATGTGTCAAGATGTAAAAGTTGTTCCGGTTCAGCTGTCATGGTCATTGTGAGAGGAGCATGTGAACCTGCAACAAACTTAGCATGTCTACAAGAAGAGCCACAATATCATTGTCCTTTTTAAGCTTCGGCAGCCCACGTATGCGATCGAGAGCACTAACACGAGTGAGATGATCAGAGCCTATGTGACCAAGTCTACGATGCCAAAAATATAGATCCTTTGTATCGTTAGCAACTAGACACCGATGCTTAGAAGTTGACAAATCAAAATCAGATTTAAAAACTCTTCCAAACCTAGACATGTTAAACAAAAGCTCACCTTTTGAATCTACAACCTTGCAGCAATTTTTAGCAAAGCTAACCTCTAGATTTTCATCTAGCAATTGTGAAACCGAAAGCAAGTTGTATTTCAAATTTTTAACAAGTGCCACATCTTTCAAAGTGTAGAGATTGTTTACTCTAACCGAACCTTTAGCAATTATGGGAGTAGAAGAGTTATCGGCGAAAGTAACATTTTCTACATGTGACACAAAAGAGAGAGAGGAGAACCATTATTTGTTACCGGTCATGTGGCGTGAGCAATCTGAATCCACAATCCAAATGTTCGAGTAGAAGAGTTATCGGCGAAAGTAACATTTTCTACACGTGACACAAAAGAGAGAGAGGAGAACCATTCTTTGTTACCGATCATGTGGCGTGAGCAATCTGAATCCACAATCCAAATGTTCTCCTTCCTCAAACGTGAGACCTACACAGCAGCACAATACGTCGATGACTCAATACTGGGGTTAGTTAAAAGACTTTTAGGAATCCAGTACTGAGTCACACGACGTCCAGCAGGAATAACACACGAAAGCTGAGAAGGTACAGCAGGTTTATGAGCCAAATATCGAAAATTTTTGTTCCCAACTACTGACTTAGAAGATGTGTTATATGTAGCACAAAAAACAGTAGGTCCGGGAGCAAGTTTTCAACTCATTACAGCAGGTTGCAAGCTCCGAACATTCGGTCTAGCAGATTTTGCTTGGTTGTTATGTGATCTAGCAAGTATTCTTTGTTTCTTATCGTGTTTAGCTAGTCTATAACAAAAATCTATGACATGACCATCTCTACCACAGTAGGTACAATGAAAAATAACCTTATTATCATGTCTAGATGAGCAAGCAACACGTTTATTAGAACCCGAATGGGACAGTACTCCTGCAGATTTGAAAATCACCTCTTTTTGTCTAGGAGCTGTTTGAATCAAACCGCTTCCTAATGACTTTACAAATTTAGGTGGGTGTGCCTTAGCATGAGCATGAGAATTAAAACCTAAACCAGTTTTATCATTACAAGACTTGGAAGAATTCAGCAGCAAGTTTAGGTTCTTATTTGCATTAGAAAACCGATCTAGTGTCCTATGCATGTCATCAAGTTTATTAGACAGATCAAAACAGTTTTCACATGAAGTTTTTCCTTTTAGTTTGCAATTTAAACAATATTTAACTTCATGCACACGTAAAGCATTGTTCAAAATAGAAATCTCATTCATAGCATCATTTAGTTTCTTATTCAGATCATCACATGAAGAACAATGCAAATCAATTGTAGAACAACAAGCATCTTTCTAATTTTTATCATTAAGTGCAGCAAGCTCTTTGTTCTTTTCAATTTTAAGTTCAAGTTTATCAAGTGTAGATGCGTGTGAACTTCTTAAAGAGGATAATTGTTCATAAATCAAATCACATGAGGAACAAGAATCATCACTAGGAATCAAAGTTTTCAAACGATTAATTTCAGATTCTAGTGATTCAATTTTAACAGCATTGTTCCTAAGTTTTTATCCTTTTTCTTTAATATAACAGTGGCACGAGAAATAGCATCACACATTTCTTCGCAAGTGGTACATACCTCTTCATCGTCGTTGTTGTGTTCTGCCTCCTCGGAGCTTGAACTTGACTTGCTCGCCATGCAGCACATATTTGCCATAGCTTCTTCATCTTCATCACTACCGGTGTCCACATCACTTGAGCCGAAATCTTGAAGTGCAGAGATCATACTATTCACTATGTTGCGCATTGATAAATCTTTCTTCTTCTTATTCTTTGCAAACGATTTCTTCGGCCTTGTTTGCTTTTCTTCGCGTGAACTTGGACCTGAAAGGTTAGGGCACTCCGTACGAAAATGTCCTGTCTTACCACATTCAAAACATCGTTGAGGTCCGGAGCTTCCTCTCCTTTCAGTTCTCACATTTTGCAATGCTTTTGAGAACCGAGTAGAGATGAGTGCAAGCTCCTCCTCTGGAAACTCTTCAATCTGTTCAAGGGTTAGAGAGGACAGCAAAGAGAGTGCACCACTAGATGATGATTGACTAGAACTAGACATGTCACGTTGCAAAACAAATGCAATAGACTTGTTGGGGTTTTTACGTGAGATGATGTCAATTTCATGAGTTTTCAATTTAGAATAAAGCACGTCTAAAGTAAGAGAACTCATGACAGTAGATTCACGAATAGATGTAACTTTCATCTCCCAAATTGACATATCTAATGCTCCTAACAATTGTCTAGCATTTTCAGCATCTGAAAAGTTAACATTGACACTACGCAAGTTGCTGAGAATTTTATTAAAGCAAGCAAAAAGGTCGTCAATTGACTCACTGGGTTGCATCTCAAAACGCATGTATTCTTTATTGAACATATCTTGCCTTACCTCCTTGATCGTATTGGATCCTTCATGGTAGTCACAAAGAGCTTTCCAAACATCATATGCAGATCGGAGGTGTGCAACACGGTCGAAGTCGCTTTGAATCAATCCTTGGATGATCAAGTTGCGAGCCTTGTTGTTGTTGTCAACATCTCTCATGTTCGCAGCCGTAACTTGATCGTTGGGTGGTACATCGAAGTTCCGGAAGACCTTTTCCCATATGGTGAAGCCTTGCGCCTGTATGTAGGCCTCCATCCGTGCCTTCCAAACCTGAAAATCGATGCCATTGAACACACAAGGTTGTGCGGGGTACTTCTCCATGATGGTTAGTCAAAACACGTGCAAATCACAAAGATTAGAGCACCTTGGCTCTGATACCAATTGTAGGATCGAAGAGCACGTGAAAAGCTACCATAGGGGGGTGAATGGTAGATTAAAACTTTTCGCAGCGGAAACAACAAAAACCCCTCAGCAAAAAATCAATCGGTTAAAGAAACCGTGTGTGCAAATGTTTTCAAACGTGTTCAACCGTGACAAATCAAGTAGAGAGGTATATAATCAAGTCACGGATCTAATGCAACAAGAATCACTTGAAAACACGAAGTAAAACTTGATATACGATCAAAACATTAAACGAAGATCAATCTGTTCTACCCGATATAAAATAGATCTGCAATGCTGCAAAGAAACTCGTGTATATCAAAAACTACAGATCCGAAGCTCGTGAAAATTTCTAAGATGATAGATAATTGAGTTGTGAAGACAACCCAAAAAGAATCACGTCAATCGGATCTGTAAAACTCGAGTTATGAACGAAACACTGAAGCAACGTCGGTCTGTCCAGAAACTCGGCGAGAAAGACTTGATAAAAACAAGTCGGACGAACAAGGCACAAAAGCTCCTCGAAACTATGAACTTTATTCAATAGAAACACAAGAGGAACAGCCCAAAGTTCTCTCCCCACGAGAGCTCTGGCCTCCCTTGCTTTTATAGCCAGCCCTCAGGATAATCAATCCAATCTAGGACTCCTACTCCTAATTGGACTCGTATCCTAACTTACCGTAACTGCTCAGGACTCTCCTATTCGCAGATAGAAGCAATCGTGAGACTTCCAAATAACTTAGGAACGTCCTAAACATTCCTAAAACAACTCAACTTCGTGCCTAGCACGAAATCCTATCATAACCAACTCAAATCTTCCATATTTGAGCCATATCCGACTCAGCCTCAGCCTGAGTACGCAATCCAGCCGGTTGGACCTTTCCGACCAATTCTTTATGTCCACTTCTCTTCATCACGCCTTGGAACAATCTCGCCACGTCCATGCACTCCTTGCACACGTGCAAACACCTTCCAACGACGTACACACAACCTTCATATGCACTGCCCTTGATCCAAACATGCTGCGCGACCTCCCGATCAACTCAACCACAGCTCCTCCCGAACTTGGTTGTTGGAACCTCATCTCCTCCCTGAGACTAGTCCAAGGATCCCGTCACCAGCCATGTATTGAACTCAAGCAACACCTGCACATGAATAAACAACCAATTCTTCCGAGCACAAGTCCTCGACTTGACTCACGTTAGTTCAAAAACCACAACACCTTACATGAGCACGTCACATAAGCATGTTGCAAACCATATCAAATGATAACAGCCATAACTACCAAAACACACCAAAACTTAGCAAATTAATACTAAGAAAACCTTCCCATAAAGCAAGTTTGAAACATTGTGAGTTAAAAGTAAAAACAAGACGCTGTAGTTCTACGAGTTGAACTTCACGGGAGCTCCCTAAAAACAAGCTCCGGACCTCACAGAAGCTCTTCGGACCTTGCAGGAGCTCTCCGGACCTTGCGTCGGACCTTGCCAACACTTGGCGGACCTAACAAAGAACTTGTCGGACCTTGCCACAGAAGAATGTTTTGGCAATATTCAAAACTTTGAATGTTAATGCTAACTTTTATCCTATTTGCCAATGTATTCAGCACACATAGGTCTCACAGATCTCATTGTTCAATCCTATCATGGACAAGTATTGCTTTCTTTGATCTGAGTTGACATCTTTTAGAGCATACCTTGACAGCTGCGTGAACTTGTTGAGGTACTCATTCACGCTCTTCCTTCCTTGGCGGAGACCTTCAAACTCTTTCCTTTTAAGCATCATGACTCCTGTAGGGATGTAATGAGAGCGGAAACTCTCCTTGAATTCTGTCCAAGTGATAGCCATCAACTGCTCAAGGTTGTTTGCATCAGCCCCGGGGTTGGCATTTTCAGGAACTTCAACATTGCCATCCTCCTGTGGTTCATTGTTGCCACGAGTGTTCCTCCTTTGACGGTTGGAGTTTTCCCTCACCATCTGTTAGAGAGAGTAGAGTAGAATAGAAAATAGAAGTTTAGATTGATCCTCCCAACTATATGCATCAAGGTGTATGAACTAAGTATCTTCTTTTATTAATTTCAGCCTATATGAGGATGTGAACACGTGCCGAAGCATCTCATATCTCTCCACTATATGTGGATGTGGACATTCGCCGAAGCGCCCCACAACTCACATCAGCACTCAAACCAAGCAATCATCACAAAAATTTCAGCACACTACTCTTATTTGACTCACGACGATCTAAACGTTCCTATTACAGCTTTATTCAATGGAAACCTAAACTTAATCGTGAGAACCGGTGCTGTTCTCGCCGTGTGATGGGGGTGGTCCATACATGGGCGCATGCCATGGTGAGTCGGCTGTCCGTGTAGGGATAGATGACGCTGGTGCTCTGTTTGTTCCCGCGTTGGCACGAGTCTCCTCTTGTTTCTCCAGCAAATACAGCTTCTTGCGGAGGTAACATATCTCTTCTTGTGCGCTTGCATAGCGGTTTCCTAACTCCACGAGCAACCTCTGAGATTTGTCAGCAGCTTGTGGGTTGGAAAGAGCTCCTACATGGGGTCCAATGATCTCCATTGTACCCCTCTTCCGATATAGGTGCAGCTCAAAAGTGGTGTCCGCAAGCTGCTCACGGAAGGCGTAGCACAGTTCGGTGAGTGCATCCCATGCAGCATCATCGATAGCTTCTGCCCTTGTAGCTCTCAACGTGGGTGCGAAGTGCCGAGTGACAACCCTACCGTTAGATAGGATGGTTACTTCAGCCTTCCACTCTTCATGTCCGAGACGAGTGACTTTCTTGAGAAGATACTCCAGGTATAAGTTGCAGCAATCCAGAAACTCTTTAAGCTTCTTGGATATGTGTACTCCTTCCATTCCGTCAGACCGAAACTCTTGAACTGAATGGTTGGCCCGTTCATCACCTTCATTATTGGTCTCAGCAAGGGGTGGCTCCTCTTTGGATTCATCTCCTCCCTACATAGCTTCATGAGGCTCCACGGGGTGTAAGCCCGCGTGAAATTCCTCCTAAGGTGCATACCAATGCCGTTCTTGTGGATCATCCTCCATATCGTCTTCTAATGGTTCCACCTCTTTCGGATCTTCTTCCTCATGCATAGAGATATTTACTTCCTCTTCATCATGAGGTTTCATCTTCACCTCCTCCCAATATGGTCCATCGGACAACTCAATGGGGTTAAGTGCACTCCCACGTGGTGGTGGACGAGTCCTTATGCGTGCTGTGGTCCTGATCACCGGTATCTATAAATAGGAAATGAGAATCTTTAGAGAAGAAGAAAATACTCCAAAACTTCAGAAGCTATGAAGCAAGAAAGCAAAAGTGTTGCTGTCCGAAAGAAGAGAAAAAGAGGGGCTGAAAATAGCACTTTGTGGTGGCTGAATTGACAAGTAAAGTGCAGCAGCAAGCAATTTTCGAAAATAGCAGTTTAGAGGGGTGTTCCTATGTGTTTTAGAGTGTCCATTCTACCTAGGTTTGCCTCCTACGGTCAACGTGGTTCTGATGCCAATTTGTGACACCGGTTCTAAAACTGAACCAAGTTAATGCATTTGTGTGCCCAGGATGTTCATCACACATACACATGTATTTCACAAACTTAAATTCAGAATATAACCACATACAAATAGTGTTTAAGTACTTTATTACAATGACTCAATGTCTCACTCTTGAATATCTAACTTATTCTAGCAGCGGAGGACTCTAAACGACAGCGGAAATAACTAAAGACAACAGGCTCCAACTTCAACTCCACAGGCATGTTGACAGTAGTGCGCATGCCTAGTACTGCACATGGTCCTCAAAGTAATCATCTTCTGTATCTGATGTATATGTGGTAATGCAAGGGTGAGTACATGTGATGCCCTTGATTCTGTAGAACACAGAACCGAGAACTGATGCATATGTGTGTCCAGGATGTTCATCACACAGACACATTTCATCCACAAACTGAATTTAAAATATATATAACCATGAATAATAGGGTTTATTACAATGTCTCATGAGTCTTGGACTCATGCTAGCAGCGGAAGTCTAAATCTAGCAGCGGAAGTCTTTATACTAGCAGGGGAAGTCTTCTAAACTATTGCGGAAGCAATCTAAGCAGCAGCAGCGGCTCCATCTCTACTCCATCCCCACAGGCAAGGTTGAGGACAGATTACACGCCTAATGCTCCACTTGATCTTCATAATACTCCTCTCCTGTTGCTGATGATGAAGTAATAATGCAAGTTTGAGTACATGATATACTCAGCAAGTGCGGAAAAATATGATATGTAGCTCACAACAAGGAAGGTATAAAAATGCTCTTTGCATAAAAGCAAAATTTATTCCTCAAAACACGAATAAAACAATAACTTAGCTTTAAGTGAATGTAATTCCAACATGTATTTAAACATTAACATACCTCCATTATGATTCATCCCTTTCCATGTCTCAACAGACATTACTCTTTCTCAACTTTTCTCATGAATACCTTCTCGTATTCACTACCATCTCATGAATACCATCTCGTATTCACTACCTTTCCATCTCATAAACAATTCCGTCTCATACCAAGACCAATCTTGTTGTCATGACTCAACAGTCATGCAATCAATCTTATCACCTGGACTCAACAGTCCCAAAAACCAAACCAATAACCATCCCAAAAATCATCCCATTTAATCATGTGAGTTGTCCAGGCGCTCATGACCGTAATCTTGGCTATCATGATAGTTTTGGACTCTGCAGAGTTTGTACCACTTTACCCATAAGTTTCTGATTCCGTCACCCGTCGGCGACTGCAGAACCTCCATTATACCAGTACACAACCGTCGGTGTATGGCCAAGAGATCACAAAATAGCCTTTACAAAGGGGCTACTAGATGTATGGACTCACTAAGGTTTCACCGGCAGGGTAGAATCTCCAATTCTCCCACCCACGGGCCCCCTCTTGTGCCATGCAGTTCCCAGGGCAGTCCTCACTCGACTCCTATTTCCCGTTCCTTCCACGGTCCATAACAATCTAGTAACTTACCTAATTACTCAGCTAAGCCGCAACCATACTTGGCCTTGTGGTGGCACTGTTATCCTGGCATGGCTCGCATGAACCGGTCCTTAGATCTATGGAAAGTAAACCACCATCTCATTCTACCTCATTCACAAACCCAGGCTTGCCAAGATCTCCCTCCGATTCATGTGCATTAACAATATCCGTTTTCTTATTATTCATGCGAGTGCAGTTAGCTAGACACATCTATCTCGCTTCCCGTATCCCATGGACTCAGCGAAGCATAAAAGCAAAAACCATACCCGACTCATAAACTTTCCCGGCGACAAGGGTGGTTAACAAAACTAGTAAACTCGTACGAAAGGGTTTCCCATCATGTTGACTCAAGCACACACACCTTTTTGCAGACAAAACAGTTTTCCAAAAATATGGGATCAATATGGTCAAGGGGCACTTGCCTTGTTCTTGCGGCTTCTGTTGCTCTTGAATCTCAAAGTCTTGAGGTTGTAGTTCGTCGTATATAGCTCCCTGAGCTTGTCCTTTGTAACACCCCAAAACCTGCTAAAGAGGGGAATTTAATATTTTTTGGACGTATTGCATGTGCTGAAGCAATTTAAATTCAAACTGGAATTCAAATTTAAATCAAAACAGAAAAGGAAAAGGAAAAAGAAAAAGAGAAACGGCCAGTGGGCTGAAACCCACCTCAGCCGGCCCAAAACCCGCGGCTGCCTCCCCCCTACCCCTCTCTCCCTGACACGCGGGGCCCGCATGTCATCTCCCTCCCCGCGCGCGCGCCCAACCGCCACGCGACTTCCGCGCCGATCGCCGCTGCCATGCCGATTTTCTTGCTCCGGAGCCGCGATCTCCAGCCCACGCCTGCGGCACATCTAAACCAACCCCCGCCGCCCTCCCTCGCCCATTTAAACGCCGAAATCCACCCCCTTTTCCTCCCCAATCGGCCATTTTTCTTCCCGGTGAGAACCAAAGCTTCCACCGCCGTTTTCCTTCGATCCTCGTTCGGATTTCCTGATCTAACGGGCTTGTCATGTTCCATCGCCGCCGGGGAGTCTTGCAGGTGAAGGAAACCCGGTGTTTTGCGCTCTAGATACAGCTCCGGTGAGCACCACCGCGTTTTCCCCTCGGACCTTGTCGCCGACCGCCTTCCAGGGCCTTCGAGCTCAAGAAAAACCCCGAGGTGAGATCCCCCACCTCCCCTCTTCCGTTCTATGCCAGGAAATCCAAGTTTTAGGGAGTATAGACGAAAATCCGAAGTTCTCCGGTGAGATCGCCGCCTCCCACCTCCGCGCGCCGCCGGGCAGCGCCGCCCGCACACGGCCAGGGCGACGTGGCCCCCTGAGGGCCGTCCATTTTAAATCGTGCGGTCCCGAATAGATCTAACCCGTACCGCTTCACGTTATAATCTCAGCCGTCTATTTTAAATACGACGGCCCACGTCAACCCCACATTATAAAGGCCGGGAATCTTACGCGCTACCCCCTGGGGATCTCGGAAAACACGAGCTAGCCCCGGAAACTTCTGATCTAGCCCCTGGACCTTCAGAAATTCATGTAAATTTATTTAAAAATCAGTTTTAGCCCCTGGACTTAATAAAAATTAGGAAACCCTCTCTGTTTTGTGTAAGTAGGCCCCTGAAAATTTAGAAAATAGTAAATTAGACCCTGCAGTAGGGTGGGTTTGCACTTCAGACCCTATAGGATATTAAATTCAGAAATTTTGAACATGTGATTAGGATTGAAATCAAATGGTGATGCAAACACATGTGCAAATACAAATTTAAATTTTCCTAGCACTTGGAAAACCTTTAGAATGAGTTAAAAACTGATTTTAGACTGAAATGAGATCTGACTAAGTGCTGCCTACTTTTATTATTTCTGGAAATACATTTTTATGCTAGGAAATAATTCTGAAAATGGGTAAAACAAATTTAATTTGATTCCCACCAGAGGGGAAGTTCAAAAATATTTTATTGAACATTTTAGATCAGAACCTATTCTGTTTAGGTGATATGTCTTACTATTTTAATATTAAAGTTCACTTTTAGGCATAGAAAATAAATCTGAAAATATAGGAAAATAGGTATGCATAATTAGAAAATGTTAAATTAGGTCTCCAAATCCAAAAACTTCAATTTAGGATTTTGTAGAAGATCTGAAAACCTATTTGGAGTAGGAAATTATCTTTCATGCAAACTTTGTGGCTAAGAGTTGTGTATTAATTAAATATAGAGAATTTGTTCAAATTGGAAATTCATATATAGTGTGCAATTAGAAATCTGAATACAAAAGTTAGAAATAATATATATGTTTAAAAGTGCATGTAGGCCTAAAATCAACACATCTAGGGTAACCACAACACTTAAAAATGTGAATGACTTTCATATGTATGTATGTGTGGTTTGCATGAGTGGAAGTGTGGACTATGGCTTATGGAATGTTGTTTTCTTTTGCTATGTGTGTATTGGCATGAGTAGAACCAGCCCCAGAGCAAGTTCTCACCTTTCAAGATCATGACTTTCCATTCCCAGAGCAGCAGGAAGAAGGCAAGTATCCTTGACCACTTTGATCCTATACTAGGATGTGTAGTTAGAATTTAATTGCATTGTCAATTTGAAATATGATACCCAAGCTAGGAAGTTTCCCTAGATTTTCATTATCTTATTTCCTTGTAGCCTGGGTTGGGATTTATTTTATTATGTCATTTATTTATATACTTATGCTTAGCCATGCTTAGAATGGGATAAGTGGGATAAGAGATCATCAACTTGTTTACCTTACTCTTGAATGAGATATTATGAGTTATGTAGAGGTAGGGATCGAGGCAAGTTGGATGATTTGGTTGGTGTTGTGTGCACGAGACTCGGGTTTGTGTTTAGTGCTTGCCTTGATCCTAAGGACCGGTTCATGGAGCATGTAACCTGGCTTTACAGTGCCAACCATATGCTGAGATGGGGCAGCTTGGCCAATTAATTAGGTGTATCTCCGACGTAGTATGGGTGTTTGGATGGTGCGGGGAATAGGTGTCAGCTGGACTACCATATGAACCGCAAGGCTCAAGAGGGGGCCACTGCAGCGGGGTTGGAGCCTCTTGTATGCTGTTAGGGGTGAAACCTCAGTGGGCCCACGCTCGTTGGGAATCCCTTTGTAAAGGCCTCGTAGTGATCTCCTGGCTACACACCTCGGAAGTGTGAACGTGGTTCGCGGCCACTGGCATAATGGAGGTTCTTTTAGTCGACCCGGCAACGGGGGATGAAATCACTACATGTGGGTACAGTGGTGCAAACTCTGCAGAGTCAAAACTGTCATGACAGCCGTGCTCACGGTCAAGAGCGGCTTGGACTTATTCATGATTAGAGGATGATGAATTGGAAAGTTGATGATGTTAAGCGGGAAGCTTAACATTGGAGATGAGACTATGTTTACTTGATATTGATGATGGGTTGAGGGATTGGGACTATTTTACCTATGTAGTAATGTAGGTGCTTAATAAGCTAAGGTGATAGGTATTAATTGCGTAGTGCTGTAACCATGAGTTCAACCTCTCCTTGCTCTAGCCATGCATGACATAACTTTTCCACACTTGCTGAGTACCAACGGTACTCAAACTTGCTTTTTCTGTTGGTTTAAATTACTGCTCAGGTTAAGGGGATGATGTGGTGTTCAATGACCAAAACTTTGGACCCGAAGAAGGATTTAGGTTCACGGAGTCCCCCGGGCAACACCTGTGACAGAGCCCACAAGATTTAGTACTATCAAGGGGTGCAGCCCAATGGTTATGAAAATCCCTGGATTTGTCTCATTAATTAATTAAGAACATTTTGTAGGAATTACCACAGGAGTTCTGTTTATTGGAGAATTTCCAAATTTATGAAGGACCTTATTTCAAAAATATTTGAACTCCAGTAAAAATTTCAGAGGCATTGGACGTCATTTGCTTGGCCAAATGAAGTGTCAATTCTTTATGTCTCTGAAAAATAGGAAAAATGAATAGAGCCATTTTAAGACTTTTACCCAAACTTGTAAAATCCATATCTCCATGTAGGAAACTCCAATAATGGTAAAACCAATTACTATGGACTCAGGACATTTTGTACTTCACAAAAAATCTACTTTGCAGCATAAGAAACCTTAATATCTAGGGGGTGAAGGCAGATTAGTGAAAATCACATAAGGAATTATTGTGATCACCTTGAGTCATTTCATGAGCTCAATTTTTGCACACTGCCCAAATAACTTCAATAGAAGCTGTGGTTAAATTTTCAGCGTCACTGGACCTTTGTAACTTGAGGTACCATCCTTTAGGTTTAAGTGTTCATATAATGGACTTAATCACATGGTGATTACTAGTACCCCTTTTCACCTAGATTTCATCATCTCTAAGATTATAGATCCAACAACAGAAAGCTTGCTGTTATTTATCCCTCTTATGTGTGATTTAACTTGTACAACAGCTTTAAATCATTTTCTAAATTGCTTTTGAAATATATGTGCATTGCAATATAATAGCTCACGTGACGTCGACGTTCGACAAGGACTCAACTCCGCAGCGAGGATCTCCATCTCATGACAAGTTTGGTGGATTCTTTAAAGCAAGACTAATTCCTAGCTTCTAAAAAAACCGTTGAGCAAGGCAAGCCCCGGTTTGCATATAAGTACCGTATTTAAATTTTGCTTTACCTTCACCTCATGTTTTTTAGACTTGATATTGTGCATTATGTCTAGTATGCTTGAAACCCACTTGCATGGCCATTATATCCCTGAGTAGAAGGTTTAGTGTAGGCTTTGCCTCGTCGTAGATGCTAGGCTATTGTTGTAGCTAGCTCGGTAGAAGTCGAGTAGTAAAAAGCTACTCGCGAGAAAGGTCGAATAATAGAGTTACTCATGAGAGGTTGATGATAAGAGAACCCTCATGAAAATGAGATGGGGACGGGGAAGTTCCTGTAGGATGGAGCGCTCAAAGTTGGTCTCGACCTGTGATGGGTGTGACAATGCTTGAGACCACATTGGCCTGGGCTGGGATGGTAAGGCAAATGTGGAGGTTGGGTTTAGCCCCGTCCGTATCGATTAAGGACCGCGCGTATGCGGCCCTGCTAGATAAGATTGAGTTGTACCGGATATATAGTAGGGTATGGGACCAATGAAACTGATGTAACTCACTACAGTAGACATAGCAATTAACGAGTGTGAAAAACCGTCGTAAATAAGCACATTACCCTCGTAAATAAGCTATTTACGATGGTATTTACTTATTTACGAGGGTTTTTAGCCGTAAAAAATAAGTCGACGTAAATACAACGGTTACCGAAGTAAATAAATTTATTTATGACGGCTAATTTTAGCCGTCATTAATAAGTCCACGCGCCACGTGGAACGGCGGGAAACTTATTTACGACAGGGTGGCTGTACCGTCGTAAATAACAGAGGCATTATTTACGATGGTACAACCACCCCGTCGTAAATAACAGGGGCATTATTTATGACGGTACAGCCACCCCGTCGTAAATAACAGAAACATTATTTACGATGGTACTGTATATAAAACCGTCGTAAATAAGTTTTTTTTGTTTTTTTTTTAAAACAGAAAATGCTGACCGCTGGTGAGGGGGCCCGACCTCCATCACGGGGTCGTGCCGCCTTGCCCGGGGATCGCATTGGGTGGTGCCGTGTTATGCGGCACTGGACATCACACATATAAGGAACAATGTATTACATAAATCAAAAGCGGAAGCTTACAAATTGTCCTTTGTAAATAATTTACATAAAATAGCTACAGCGGAAGTCAATAACAGCTCACGTCGAGTATCTACGAAGCACTCGAGAAGGGGTCCAGCCCGCGGACTCCTCTCGCTAGCAACACGAAGACACGTCAGAGGCTAGGTTCTCCAAGTGTGACATGACTCGGAAGTTTCCGAGTCTCACCGGACAACCTTCTTTATAGCGTCGAGGTTTACCTGCAAAACCACTTATATAGCAAGAGTGAGCACAAAGGCTCAGCAAGAC
The DNA here is from genome assembly GCA_030760725.1 of Neostapfia colusana. Lineage (NCBI taxonomy): Eukaryota > Viridiplantae > Streptophyta > Magnoliopsida > Poales > Poaceae > Neostapfia > Neostapfia colusana. The sequence continues at coordinate 66,116,595 of JASWHV010000016.1, forward strand.
TTAACCGTCTCTCCTACAGCATGCAACTCTACATGAGGGTAACTTAAGACCTAATCCTATAATTTGCGAAAAGACTCGCCTACGAGTTCATCCTTAACTTTCAGGTTTTAGCCATATTAGTAGTGACCTTGCGATCAGCAACATTGGAACTCCACAATCAAACAAGAAACGCTTCATTCCAGTGTTACTTGCCCCAAGGTAGAAAATAACTTTAGTTCGCTCTATCTCTACTTCAAACATGGTTTTCATGCAACTTAACATAATCATAGCAGCAATTATACTTTTGCAAACTGTTTCCACACAAGTTGATTACTACGTCACAACATGGGAGCAAGCGGTACTCAATAACCGCGAGGGACGGTGATTCGAATCAAACACTACCCGGATAACTCGACACATACGGCCGCCTCTGAAGACCCAACTCTGGCGTCCTTCATTACGTCGTATGTGGCAACCTTTCTTAGGACACTAAACTGTAGAACTGGTCGCGCCGTCTCGGGCTCATAGGTCTAACGAGACGATGTGGTATGCCTCTACAATCCAGTGAACCTGGTACATCGGTTTCCTGGTTCCCATATATCAGTAAGCATCCGGTACACAACTCAATACTTGCTCCTGGACGCGGCATACGCATTGGTCCTTAACCGACACAGGCAGAGCTACTCGACCAAGACCGCGTCTTGTCGCTGCCTAACCCCTCTGCCCGGTCTCATCTTTAGAAATGTAAACTTTAGTTTGCTTCCTTTCCCAACCACACTTATGATCTTCTGAACTATAGCTCGCGAGTAGATTCCAACTACTCGTCTTCTACCGGATGCCCTAGCCTATTTAGCACGGCCTTATTCTACAGCGATGGAACCATTCTACCCTTGATCCCAGGGTTCTTTTTGGTCATGCAAGTGGAGTATAAAACATCCTTGACCTAATGCACATACATACTTTGACTCATAGTAGTGAACAAAGTAAAAACTTTAGAAAACAACTTAAATGCAAACCGGGGCTTGCCTTGGTTTTGCAGGTGACAAGAGTCAGATAGTATGGGGTTAGCTGCTGATGTCTTGAAGTTCAACTCCTGCCCTTCTTGCTCCTTGATCCAAGCTCAACTTCTCCTTCTTCACTTTCTACGTTTTATCACTGAATATTTCACCAAGAAAGTCCTCTGGACCAAAATTCAGAATATTTCACCAAGTGGATCACCCAGAACAATTCCCTAAGCATTTAGGCAAAGAGGAATTAATTCTGAATAAATTTGTACTTTCATGCAAATTCAAGTGAACTAAAATTTCATACATATCTCAGAGAGTATGCCTGAATTTTCCTAGGGTTTTTGGAGCTAAGGAATGGCTAGAACTGAATTTCCAAGTTTTGGAAATTCTCTGAAAATGTTTCTGTATTCATTTGAATACAGAAACTTGAAATCCGAATTACCCTAACTAAATCAACTCCAAATGAGCTGAAACTTTTACAGGAGTTTCCTAATATCCTAAATAATATTCTGGCAAAATTTGGGGATTTTTGGATGAACCAAACTCCCCCTAAAATTCTTTTGCTGAAAAGTTTAAAGAATTTTCCAGAATTTTCTATTGATTTTCATACAAATTGGGTTGCATATTTGGATAGTGTTTTTCATCCTGAATCCAACTCAATTTGAATCACTAAATTGGGAGCTTCCTAGCAAAAGTTATGAGGTTCTAAAGTTTAAACTAAATCTGAGATTTGAATTAATTCGGGAAATGTTGAAATTCTGATGGTGGGTCCCTTCTACACGTGTCGGTTGCCGGAGCTAAGCCACACGGGGCCACAGACCCGTCCCCGCGTTGTCAAAGACCGATCCGAGGCCACAGAAAATCCCACCCCCTCGCAACAGAGACTGACGCGTGGGCCAGCCCCCGTCTTCGTCTTCCTCCGGCTCCCGCGCGACCCCGCCGCCGGGCTCACCGGAGACCTCGCCGGGAAGGGGTTCCGGTCCTCGGAACTTGTTGATTTTCGCTACCACTGCATGTTTTTGCACGAAGAACACGTTGTCGGCCTTACCTCCGATCAAAGGTGGCCGGAAACCTAAGTGCAACGGTGACAGCGGCGGTGGCCACTCCGGCGATGTCGCTAGGGCGTTATACTACACCAAACACGTAGACATTTGCGCGTACAGCACCACCACACCCAGGAGATCACGGACCCAACCGCCGATCTCGCTGGAACTCGCCGGAAATATGACCTTACCGTCGGGCTAGGTCAAAATCCGGCGAAAATCGAAAAACTCGATGAACAGCGGCTCTGCTCGATGGTTCTCGGTGGTTCTTGATCCTATGAACACACGCGGAGGTCTGGAAGATGTATGCTACGTTGTGTGATGAGTAGTTCGACGTGTGCGACGAATTTGCCAAGTTTCTACCCTCGGTTATTATCGTATGTCGTCGGAAGAATTGAAATTCTGGCGAGCACCGTCCAAGACAGGCCGCCGGAGTTGCGGTGAAGTGAGCAGAGGCATAGGCGAACCTTTTTGCTTTTGCAACTGGAGCGGAGATGCCCTGTGGTGTCCGGGCGATGTGATCTTGTCGCGGCGGCTCTCTTCGGCGCTGTGGAGGAGAAATGAGCTCGCTGTCGGGGTTTCCGTGGGGTTTGCTCCGGTTTCTTTCGTCGGCCACACTCAGTGAGCTCTGGCGACACTGCGGAGAGGCCCAGCACGGAGGGTGCCTCGTCGGGGTGGCCGGGCGTCGATGAGCTGCGCAACTTCTTCCGCGCGGGAGCCACTCGGCGAGGAAAAACCCGTGATGGCGTCGGTGGGGGTGGGGGTGGCTGTGTGGGGCGACACTCACTCGGTGGGATCGATAAGGGCGAGGAAAAACCGTCTCTGGAGCTGTTCGGGAGCTGGCGGCAGCGCTGCCCCGGTGGCGCGCGCGTGCTGCGCTCGGTGATTCAGCGCCTTCGAGCGAAAAACAGAGAACCGGTTGAGTGAGTCTGAACAGGGAAAGTGTTGCTTATGTGCTAAGTCTTCCCCCTCTCCTCAATGACAATTGGGTCCCACTCACCCCCTCTCCTAAATATCCCAATTTTTGGCACATTGTAAACTTCAGCTCTGAGGAACTCAAATCCAAAAGTCATTTGGCAATTTGACAAGTTGTTCCTCAGTTTTGAGTTTAAATTTAAATTTGGATAAAATTTACAAGTTCCTTTGATAATCATATCAAGGCACCTCCAAATTTGCTCAAAATTTGCCTCCTTCATAATTTAGACCTGAGGAATTCAAATATGTCCTCTGATCTTTGAGTTGGCCATTGCAAATCCACTTTTTCAAACAACAGTTTGAATTTTCTCTTTTGAAAATGCCCTTCTTCTTTTTGAAGTGCACCTCTTAATTCGAACTGAATTCTAGGTTTTATTGCACATGCCAACACTTTCCTGAGTAACACAAAAGTTTTTGTAAGTCCCATTTCTTGTATATAAACTCAACTTTATTCATAGCTCAAGTTCTCTATTTACAAGTTCTGGGACTTTTACATTCCTCCCCCCTTAAAAAGAATCTCGTCCCGAGATTCATGATTAAGGACAACGTGGAGAGGACAACTACTACATATAAGCCTCTAACAACTCCGGATGATTGCGCTGTAAATATCCCTCGCTTTCCCATGTAGCTTCGTCGGACGTGTGATTTTCCCATAGCACCATGAAAAATCGCAGTGTCTGGTTTTTGGTTTCGCGAGTCTTTTCATCAATAATCCGGGTTGGTCGCTCAACATAAGTGAGGTCCGGCTTCAAATCTGCTATGTCTCCCGTGAGAACCTCCATTGGAACTTTTAAAAACTTCCGCAACTGAGATATGTGGAAGACGTTATGAACTCCGGCTAAGGCTGCCGGTAGCTCCAAACGGTATGCCACGGGTACACACCTTTCAATGATGACGAAGGGACCGATGAAACGCGGAGCTAATTTCCCTTTCACCCCGAATCGGTGAATGCCCTTCATAGGAGATACGTGGAGGTATACGTGGTTCCCAACATGGAAGTCTAGAGGGCGACGCCTCCTATCCGCATAGATCTTTTGTCTGGACTGAGCGGCTTTCAGATTTGCTTGAATAAGCTTTACCCGCTCTTCAGCTTCATTTACGAGATCAACCCCGTAAATCACTCTCTCGCCAGATTCACACCAGTTCAAGGGTGTGCGGCACTTCCGGCCGTAGAGAGCTTCATAAGGCGCCATTTTGATACTTTATTGATACCCGCTGATATATGAGAACTCCGCCAACGGTAAGTGATCATCCCGGCTCGTACCATGGTGGATGGCACACGCCCTTAGCATATCTTCAAGGATTTGATTCACCCTCTCTGTTTGCCCATCGGTTTGAGGGTGATACGAGGAGCTTCGAATCAATTTGGTTCCCAAGGATGCGTGTAGCTGTTCCCAGAAACGGGACACGAACAGCGATCCTCTGTCGGAGACAATGGTACGGGGAACTCCATGCAAGCATAAGATCCGTGCTATGTATAACTCCGCATACTGCTTGGCGCTGTAGTTGGTATGCACTGGAATGAAACGTGCTGATTTGGTTAACCAGTCCACGATTACCCAAATTGAATCATGGTGGTGGGAGGTCATCGGCAACCCAACGATGAAATCCATACTCAAGTCTTCCCACTTCAATGCCGGTATTTGGAGCGGTTGCAACAGGCCCGACTTCTTCACGTGGTCGGCCTTAATTCTTCAACACGTATCACATTCTAAAACGTATTTTGCAACTTCACGTTTCATACGTGTCCACCAAAACTTCTTCCGGAGGTCTTGGTACATTTTATTGCTGCCAGGATGAATAGAAAATTTGGATAAGTGAGACTCATCCAAAATCTTCTTCCGCAGCCTCATATCACGGGGTACGACTATCCGGTCCTTGAACCACAAGGTATCTTCATCATCTAACCGGAAACATTTCATCTCCCCGTTCTTCAACCTCCTTTTGATATGAGCCATGCCCTTGTCTCTCCTTTGAGCTTCCATGACCTCCTCTTTTATTGTGGGTATGGGAGCTAGGTTATGTAGGGCCCCATATGGAACCAAGTAGAGACTTGGTTCTTCCTCTTCTAGCGGCGTAATGGTCAGGTTATGAATATGAGACTTCCGGCTGAGTGCATCGGCAACCACATTTTCCTTGCCCGGATGATAATGAATTTCAATCTCATAGTCCTTGATCAGCTCCAACCATCGCCGTTGCCGCATATAACTCTTTTTGAGTGAATATGTACTTCAAACTTTTGTGGTCGGTGTAGAGATGAACCAGATTTCCCAATAGGTAATGTCTCCACATCTTCAAAGCTAATACCACGGCAGCAAGCTCGAGATCATGAGTTGGATAATGTTGCTCATGATTCCGTAATTGCCGTGATCCATATGCGACCACGCATCCTCCTTGCATGAGTACACAACCAAGTCCGATGCCGGACGCATCACAATAAACATCAAATGGCTTGGTTGTATCCGGTTGAGCTAGAACCGGGGCTGTTGTGAGGTGTTTCACCAATGCTTGAAAAGCTTCTTCACATGGCTTGCTCCAATCATATTTGACGCCCTTCTTCAGTAGCTCCGTCATAGGTTTGGAGATTTTTGAGAAGCTCGGGATGAACCTCCGGTAATATCCCGCCAAATCCAAGAAGCTACGAACTTCATGGACTGACGTTGGAGACTTGCATTTTAGCACTTGATCAATCTTGCATGGTTCAACAGCAATGCCTTCCACTGAAATAATATGTCCAAGAAACGGCACTTGGTTGATCCAGAATTCACATTTACTAAACTTTGCATAGAGCTTGTGATCTCTCAAGCGTTGAAGCACGATATGCAAATGTTTAGCGTGTTCCTCTTCAGATTTGGAATAGACCAAGATGTCGTCGATGAATACCACGACGAACTGATCCAGCTCCGGCATGAACACCGAATTCATAAGATACATAAAGTGAGCCGGAGCATTGGTCAACCCAAATGACATGACAAGATACTCATAGAGTCCATATCTTGTCGAGAATGCTGTTTTCGGGACATCTTCCGCGCGGATCTTGATTTGATGATATCCCGATCTTAAGTCCATCTTAGAGAAGACTTTAGCACCCACTAGCTGATCGAAGAGGATATCAATTCTTGGTAGTGGATACTTGCTCTTTATGGTCACAACATTTAAAGGACGATAATCGACGCATAGCCTCAGTGTCTCATCCTTCTTTTTCACAAACAAATCTCGAGATCATGAGTTGGATAATGTTGCTCATGATTCCGTAATTGTCGTGATCCATATGTGTAACGCCCCATTTTTCGTAAAGCTAATAAATCAGGGGTATATAATTAACCACCAAACAAATTACACACACTACTGGCCGATTTCAGATATGCCTTTCATCGAAACTGGTGCAGCCACCCCTACTTTTGCCTAAAGGCAAACCTTTTTTTTACCTCTTCCTCCCCTATCCTTATCCACTGCACGAGAAGCTTCCGGAACCACCCCTCACATATATCTCCCCCGATCCTTATCCACTCCACGAGAAGCTTCCGGAACCACCCCTCACATATATCCCCCCCATCCTTATCCACTCCACGAGAAGCTTCCGGAACCACCCCTCATATACATATCTCCCCCCCCATCCTTATCTGCTCCACGAGAAGCTTCTAGAACCACCCCTCATATATATCTCCCCCCCATCCTTATCCACTCCACGAGAAGCTCCCGGAACCACCCCTCATATACATATCTCCCCCCATCCTTATCTACTCCACGAGAAGCTTCCAAAACCACCCCTCACATATATCTCCCCCCATCCTTATCCACTCCACGAGAAGCTCCCGGAACATGCATTAATTACACCTCACCTACCTCTCCTCCCTCCATCCCTATCCCTTCCCCCCTTCATCTATAAAAGGGGCTCAGGGGCTCACTTTCTCCCCCGCCCCATTGAGCACCGGCGCTCGCGTCTCCTCCCCCCTCTCCAACATCGATCTCCGACGAGGAACCCTCCCCGCCGAGCCCCGCCAAGCCACGGCCAAGGTGAGCATCCCAACCTCCACTCTCTTCCCCGAGTCATCCCCCTTCCCCCTCTCCTCGGGTTTGGCCGCGACCACCCCGTGGCATGGCCGCCCTTCCATGAAGTTGCTCTACTTCCTACCCAAAATCGGCAGCTTAATCGAGTGATTCATAGCCTCGGCGTTTGATTTCTTACTCTCTAGCCATCCTCCCCTGTTTACTCTTGCTGATTTGAGCCCAACCCTAAGCAACCCCTTGATTGGCCTTAGAGCAGATCTCACCCACACACAAAAGGATCACTTAATCCGATTCTTCTTATAAAAATCATCTAATATCATAATATAGTTAGTGTAAGCAAGTCTGAATGATGTATATTTGCTTTATTTGTATGTTTGCTTGTGCGAGGTGTAGAACCAGGTCCGGAAGAGAACCCAGGGGAGCCAAGTGACCAAGAGCACGACACTGCAGACGGTAGCGAAGGCAAGTTCCATCACCCCCTTTTTGATCATATTGATCCTATGTGAGGTTTATACATTGTGTCCAGTAGATTAGGCATTTGCATTGTTGAGCATGAGTTATTCGAGTGATAGAGGGTAAACATACTAGTTTCTCTTTTTGCAGCATATTGATATGATGAGATTATGCATGATGATGTTGCCCTATTTTTGCTGCACGGTTGGGGAGAGCATGAGTTGAGAGCGGGGCAGAAGGGTTAGTGTTGGTGTAAGCGCTACCGTGGTGGTAGACTTACAATGAGTACTATCAAGATGATAGACTCGTGGTTTGAGTATGGAGGATGCCCTGGTGAGCCTTAAGGACCGAGTTGTTTGACATCTCACCTAACTTTCTTCAGTACGACCACATGACCCTGTATGGGCGGGGCTTAGCCTAACCCCGGTGGCTAGCCCGACAGTCGTCCAAGGTGGAGAGAGAGAGATGCATTTATGAAAATTGAGATGATATCGAGATAAGTCATGACACTGGGTTGGGGACGACTGGTTTGGGTGATGTTTCGACTGGGTGTCGGTTATGACGGGCTGTCGTGTGGGTAAAGCGTACAACCTCTGCAGAGTGTAGAACTCGTTCGGACGGCCGTGTCCTCGGTATAGGACAGGTTATGGTGTGGTCCTAACAACTAGGAAGCCACCTGTTGTGAGAATGAGGTGAGGAATGTCTCTGGATGGGTTATTTGGTTGCATTTAGTTGCATTAGGTTGCATCACTCTTATTGTTGTGCATTGCATCTATGTTGTTTCATGCCCCTCCCGAAGGGCGAGGTAGAGCTTGCTGAGTACTTTTGTACTCAACCGTTGTTGATATCTTCAGAGGATCCTGACTTCAACCCGGAGGACTTCGAGTAGGGTCGCATCCACACCCAAGGTGTTACCGTGGAACCATGTACGAGGAGGAGCTAGTTGTCCATGTTTTTATGTCATTAATCATCCTTATGTTAGTCCTTATTATTGTTGTACTAAAGTGTATGCCGTTGTAATAAAGCTCTGTATGGTTGTGGTTCCACTTGTGTTGTAATATTATGTACCAAACTCTGCTTCTGGCATAATATTACATGTTTAGTTCCGATCTTATGGGTCGGGACGCTTCAAGTGGTATCAGAGCCAGGTTGGCTTTAGGATGCGTACCCTAGTACTTAGGTGACCATAGGAGACGTAGAATAGTTGGCCTGTAGGAAACCTGGACCGTAGAGCCTTGGTGATTGGTTTTGCTCTCATCTAATCCTTGTGCCCTGTTCTAAGACATATGGCGGACGACCGTATCACCACCTTCTGCATCAATGAAGATGGCTTCCCCAAGGTGCTCTATACCGCCACGACACGACTCGGTATTCCAGACCGTCCGGAGTACGTGGGTCATGAGTTCGTGGAGCATGGCACCGAAAGCTGTGAGGTCACTATGCACATCGGCGCCAGTGAGAAGTTCCTGGACATGAAGCCATGGAATGTCTCCGCCACTGGATGCCGCATGAAAGATACGTGCCAATTGGTGGCCCGCAAAGCTGTGAAGTACCTCTGCCACATGTTTGACTGGCATTTGGGTTCCACACCCATGAAGTACTTCCCACCACTGGACCGTAGTCATCCCGCATGGGTGGCAAGGACTCGCAACTTGGAAGGCCTCGGGTCGACCGAAGACGACCCCACCATTGTCGCCATGTCCGGTTATTTATTGCGCCTGGACGACTTGTGCGACCAGTTGAACCAGCGCGTGACCCTTGTCCAGCGTGCTGAGACATTGGAGACCCGCCGGTGAAAGGCTAAGCTAGCACTAGCGCAGGCTGAAGCCCGGGTTGCCAGCGCCGAAAGTCGAGTCGCCTTGGCCGAGGAGAACCTTAGGGAGCAGGCCGACCGTCACAGCCAGCTGCTTAGGGGTGTCTACCTTGTAGACCAGGCCAAGCGGAAGGACCGTCAAGCTGGTGCAACGACGGAGCCACTTATCCTAGAAGGAACCCCAATGTATCACCTATACAACCCCCGAAGGAGGATTTGTGAGCATGTGCCACCTACTCCTCCGACCTCACCTCGCGGGACCAACGAAGACCCTGAAGATCAGGATGTAGGACCCAGTAGCCAGGCAGAGGTCCCGGCTGACCCTTAAGGGAATAGACCCAGCGACGACATGCGCTATGTATCTTGTACCCGCTTGCCTGAATGAATGAACGAATGAATGCTTGGTGTGTTGCTTGCAATGTTTCATGTTTGTGTGAATTGTGTGGTATAAAACTATATATATGTGTTTAGATACACATAGTAAAATAGAAAAAAATATAGAAAAAAAATAATAATAACAATAATAAAAGACGGTAAGCATAACTAATTATGATGCACCATAGTAATAATAATAGGAAGAAAATCTAAACCCATCGATTGCCTTGTCACAAATGCCTCGCCGCTCGAGCCGAGTCACTAATGGACACGAGGCGGACCAAGGACTACGAGAGATTCCGCCTGCACCTCACGAGCATGAGACAACGGAGAGTGCACCTGTCCAGCCACATCCCCGAGCACCTAACTATGACCTGACCGCCAGACTCGACTCCTCGAGCTAATGACGAACACCCTGGCTGCCCGGAACAATGATGGTCTCAACAACCATCAGCCCGCGCCGCAAAACAATCACCATATCGCAGACTTCAACAGGATGAACCCGCCCAAGTTTTCTGGATCTGAGGACCCTATTGAGGCAGATGACTGGCTAAGAGAGATTGAGATGAAACTCGAGGTTGTGCATGCAAACGAGCAGGATAAGGTTCTGCTTGCAGTCCAACATCTAAGGGGATCTGCCTTAGCCTGGTGGCACAACTACAGAGAGATGCATCCACATGCTAGGACCATGATATGGGACGAGTTTGTGAAGTTGTTTAGAGAGCAACACATCCCAAGTAGCATTATGAAGCTAAAGAGGGAAGAGTTTATGAGCCTTAAACAGAAGGGTCTAACTGTGACGGAGTATCTACACAAGTTTACCGGGTTATCCCGCTATGACCCCCACGCTGTGGATACAGAAGAGAAGAAGCAAGAAGCCTTTTTGCGTGGGTTAAACACTGAAATCAGGAAATTTCTTGAAGCATCTGTTTATCCAGATTTTAGTACCCTGGTTAACAAGGCCATCACTACAGAAAAGAACATAGAGGATGAGCTACGGGAGAAGAAAAGAAAATTCGAGGACAAGAAGGGGTTCCAGCAGGTGAAACTTCAGAGGACTAATCAACCTGTCTATTCATTACAAAGGACCCAACAACCAACCTACTTTGTGCAGAAGACCCAACAACCTATTTACTCTGGGCAGATGGCTCATAGTGGTGTATCCTATAAAGCACCAACCACCACTTTCAAGCAACCGGTACAGCCTGCTAAATCACATGGCTCATTCCATTCTCAGCAGTCTGGGGTCAATCAAACTGTTGGCCAGAGGATCTGTTTCAGCTGCCGTGAGCCCGGGCATATCGCCGTTAACTGCCCTTACAAGGTTAAGCCAGCACCATCAGTCGTCTCCAACTCAGTTAAAGGACCAAGGCAACCAGCTGGAGGCAGCCGCGGAGCACCGTCAAGGACTCAACACTCCTTTGGAAAGGCCACAGTAAACCACATCTACGCCGAAGAGGCAGATGCAACACCAGGAGTTCTACTTGGTGAGTTCTTGGTTCAGTCAGTTTTGGCTTCAGTACTATTTGATTCTGGTGCATCGCATTTTTTTATATCATCACACTTCGTAGAGACACATGATATATCTACGGTAGCCCTTAAGAGGCCCTTAATGACTCGATCACCGGGAGGTTATATACCTTGCCACCTAGGAGTTAACAACATCCCTTTAAACCTAAGTGGGGTAGAGTTCTTGGTTAACTTAGTAGTGCTTGACTCCCATGGGATAGCTGTGATCCTCGGTATGGATTGGTTAGCCAAGTGCAATGGGAGTGTAGCTTGTGCACAGAGGACTGTGACAGTGACAAACCATGAAGGAAGACTGTCACATGTCATGTCAACTCCAGCTTGTCTAAGCCAGTAGTAAATCACTTGAAGGCGGAAACACCTCAGGAAGTGCCAGTGATTAAAGAGTATGTTGATGTGTTCCCTGAGGAGTTGCCAGGCATGCCGCCAAAAAGAGAAGTGGAGTTCTCCATTGATCTAGTTCCTGGAACTGCCCCAATAGCCAAGAGGCCTTATAGAATGGCAGCACCAGAACTAGCTGAGTTAAAGAAACAGTTAGATGAGTTGCAAGAGAAAGGGTACATAAGGCCTAGTGCATCACCATGGGGCCCACCAGTCCTCTTCGTAGAGAAAAAGGATGGAAGTAAGAGACTTTTTGTAGATTACCGAGCTCTTAATGCGGTGACCATCAAGAATAAATACCCTCTACCCCGGATAGATGATCTATTTGACCAGCTAAAGGGGGCCAAGTTTTTCTCAAAGATTGACTTGAGGTCTGGGTATCATCAAGTGAGGATTAAGCCCGAAGATATACCTAAGACGGCATTTGTGACTCGCTACGGTTAGTTCGAGTTCACAGTGATGTCTTTTGGATTAACCAATGCCCCTGCCTACTTCATGAACCTAATGAACTGGGTGTTCATGCAAGAGTTGGACAAGTTTGTCGTTGTCTTTATCGACGACATTCTAGTCTATTCACGAAATGAAGCAGAGCATGCACAACATCTGCGTGTTGTTTTGGACCGGCTCAGGAGCCATCAACTTTATGCCAAGTTCAGCAAATGTGAGTTTTGGTTACAGAAAGTTAGCTTCCTTGGGCATGTGCTGACAGACGAGGGAGTTGCAATTGATCCAGAGAAGGTCAAGGCTGTATCATCTTTGAAGCAACCAACTTCGGTCTCGGAGATTCGTAGTTTTCTGGGTATGGCTGGTAATTATCGGAGGTTCATCGAAGGATTTTCCAAGCTAGCCCGACCAATGACGGAACTACTAAAGAAGGATAAGAAGTTTGTGTGGACTGAAGCATGTGAGCGGAGTTTTCGTGAGTTGAAGGGAAGACTAACCACGGCCCCAGTCTTAGTCTTACCGGATATTCACAAGAACTTTGTTATTTATTTTGATGCTTCTAGACACGGCCTAGGATGTGTGCTAATGCAAGAAGGACGAGTGGTGTCCTATGCCTCTCGTCAGTTAAGGCCGCACGAGCAGAACTACCCAACCCATGACCTGGAATTGGCTGCGATAATGCATGCTCTTAAGATTTGGAGACACTATCTGATCGGTAAAAAGTGTGAAATCTACACAGATCACAAGAGTCTCAAGTATATCTTTACCCAGCCTGATCTGAACCTAAGAAACGAAGATGGTTGGAACTAATTAAGGATTATGATGTGGAGATCCACTACCACCCGGGTAAAGCAAATGTTGTGGCAGACGCTCTTAGCAGGAAAGCATACTGTCATCACTTGGTGACTCAAGTACCACAACTGTGCGAGGAGATGATGAAGTTGAACCTAAGTATTGTACCTCACTCCTACAACTACAACCCTAGTGTTCACCCTGTGCTGGATGACCAGATTAAGAAGGCTCAGCAGGAGGATGAAAAGTTAATGAAGATCAAGGAACAAACCGGTGAAGGCAAGGCACCAGACTTTAGAGTTGATAGAGATGGAATATTGTGGTTCAAGAAACGGTTGTGTGTGCCTTCACAAGGTCACTATCGGAATACGATCATGGATGAAGCTCATAACTCTGCCTACTCCATCCACCCTGGAGCCACAAAGATGTACGTGGATATTAAGCAAAAATATTGGTGGGTTGGCATGAAGGGTGACATAGCCAAATTCGTGGCTTATTGTGATGTGTGTAGAAGAGTCAAAGCTGAGCATCAAAAGCCGAGTGGCCTATTACAGCCCTTACCGATTCCCGTTTGGAAATGGGATGAGGTAGGTATGGATTTCATCACTGGCCTACCAAGGACCAAGAATGGTAATGACTCCGTATGGGTAGTGGTTGACCGTCTGACTAAAGTTGCACACTTTATTCCTGTGCGCACTACCTACAATGGGAGTAAGCTGGCCATGTTGTACATAGACCGTATTGTGAAACTACATGGAGTACCCTCGAGGATAGTCTCAGATCGAGGTACTCAATTTACGTCAAGGTTTTGGAGGAGTCTTCAAAAGGCACTTGGTACCAAGTTGGACTTTAGTTCAGCATATCACCCTCAGACAGATGGTCAGACAGAGAGGATCAACCAAATCTTGGAAGACATGTTGAGGGCCGCTGTTCTAACCTACGGCAAGGATTGGGAAGACAGTTTACCGTATGCCGCGAGTTCTCATACAATAACAGTTATCAGGCCAGCATCAAGATGTCACCTTATGAAGCCCTCTATGGAAGGAAGTGTCGAACCCCGCTCATGTGGTCAGAAGTTGGGGACCGTATTGTGGAGCAACCAGACTTCATCTTGGCAGCAGAGGACAAGGTAGCGGAGATTCGAGCGAATCTCAGGGCCGCCCAATCACGCCAGAAAAGCTACGCAGACAAGAGGAGGCGTGAACTCAGTTTCCAAGCTGGAGATCATGTGTACCTTAAAGTATCTCCTATCCGTGGCACGCGCAGATTCCATGTACGTGGAAAGTTGGCACCACGGTACATTGGCCCTTTCTCAGTCCTAAAAAGGGTAGGATCAGTAGCGTATGAGATTCAGCTACCCGAAGAAATGTCAAGCGTGCACAACGTCTTCCACGTGTCACAGCTAAGAAAATGCCTACGGGTTCCCGAGGAACAGGTGGCACAAGAAACCCTAGACCTGCAAGATGATCTGCGCTACCAGGAGGTGCCAGTAAAGATCCTGGAAACAGTCACCCGAAGGACACGGAGAAACACCGTCACACTTTGTCGGGTCTAGTGGAGCAGACACTCGGAGGCCGAAGCTACTTGGGAAAGAGAAGATGCATTGCAGACAGAGTCCCCCCATCTCTTTGCAGACCACTCGAATCTCGAGGACGAGATTCATCCTAAGTGGGGTAGGTCTGTAACGCCCCATTTTTCATAAAGCTAATAAATCAGGGGTATAGAATTAACCACCAGACAAATTACACACACTACTGGCCGATTTCAGATATGCCTTTCATCGAAACTGGTGCAGCCACCCCTACTTTTGCCTAAAGGCAAACCCTTTTTTTTACCTCTTCCTCCCCTATCCTTATCCACTGCACGAGAAGCTTCCGGAACCACCACTCACATATATCTCCCCCGATCCTTATCCACTCCACGAGAAGCTTCCGGAACCACCCCTCATATACATATCTCCCCCCATCCTTATCCACTCCACGAGAAGCTTCCGAAACCACCCCTCATATATATCTCCCCCCATCCTTATCCACTCCACGAGAAGCTCCTGGAACCACCCCTCATATACATATCTCCCCCCATCCTTATCCACTCCACGAGAAGCTTCCGGAACCACCCCTCACATATATCTCCCCATCCTTATCCACTCCACGAGAAGCTCCCGGAACATGCATTATTTACACCTCACCTACCTCTCCTCCCTCCATCCCTATCCCTTCCCCCCTTCATCTATAAAAGGGGCTCAGGGGCTCACTTTCTCCCCCGCCCCATTGAGCACCGGCGCTCGCGTCTCCTCCCCCCCTCCAACATCGATCTCCGATGAGGAACCCTCCCCGCCGAGCTCCGCCAAGCCACGGCCAAGGTGAGCACCCCAACCTCCACTCTCTTCCCCGAGTCATCCCCCCTTCCCCCTCTCCTCGGGTTTGGCCGCGACAACCCCGTGGCATGGCCGCCCTTCCATGAAGTTGCTCTACTTCCTACCCAAAATTGACAGCTTAATCGAGTGATTCATAGCCTCGGCGTTCGACTTCTTACTCTCTGGCCATCCTCCCCCGTTTACTCTTGCTGATTTGAGCCCAATCCTAAGCAACCCCTTGATTGGCCTTAGAGCAGATCTCACCCACACACAAAAGGATCACTTAATCCGATTCTTCTTATAAAAATCATCTAATATCATAATATAGTTAGTGTAAGCAAGTCTGAATGATGTATATTTGCTTTGTTTGTATGTTTGCTTGTGCGCGGTGTAGAACCAGTGCCGGAAGAGAACCCAGGGGAGCCAAGTGACCAAGAGCACGACGCTGCAGACGGTAGCGAAGGCAAGTTCCATCACCCCCTTTTTTATCATATTGCTCCTATGTGAGGTTTATACATTGTGGCCAGTAGATTAGGCATTTGCATTGTTGAGCATGAGTTATTCGAGTGATAGAGGGTAAACATACTAGTTTCTATTTTTGCAGCATATTGATATGATGAGATTATGCATGATGATGTTGCCCTGTTTTTGCTGCACGGTTGGGGAGAGCATGAGTTGAGAGCGGGGAAGAAGGGTTAGTGTTGGTGTAAGCGCTACCGTGGTGGTAGACTTACAGTGAGTACTATCAAGATGATAGACTCGTGGTTTGAGTATGGAGGCTGCCCTGGTGAGCCTTAAGGACCGAGTTGTTTTGACATCTCACCTAACTTTCTTCAGTACGACCACATGAACCTGTATGGGCGGGGCTTAGCCTAACCCCGGTGGCTAGCCCGACAGTCGTCCACGGTGGAGAGAGAGAGAGATGCATTTATGAAAATTGAGATGATATTGAGATAAGTCATCACACTGGGTTGGGGACGACTGGTTTGGGTGATGTTTCGACTGGGTGTCGGTTATGACGGGCTGTCATTGATGGTCCGTGCGTGTGGGTAAAGCGTACAACCTCTGCAGAGTGTAGAACCCGTTCGTATGGCCATGTCCTCGGTATAGGACAGGTTATGGTGTGGTCCTAACAACTAGGAAGCCACCTGTTGTGAGAATGAGGTGAGGAATGTCTCTGGATGGGTTATTTGGTTGCATTTAGTTGCATTAGGTTGCATCACTCTTATTGTTGTGCATTGCATCTATGTTGTTTCATGTCCCTCCCAAAGGGCGAGGTGGAGCTTGCTGAGTACTTTTGTACTCAACCGTTGTTGATATCTTCAGAGGATCCTGACTTCAACCCAGAGGACTTCGAGTAGGGTCGCATCCACACCCAAGGTGTTACCGTGGAACCATGTACGAGGAGGAGCTAGTTGTCCATGTTTTTGTGTCATTAATCATCCTTATGTTAGTTCTTATTATTGTTGTACTAAAGTGTATGCCGTTGTAATAAAGCTCTGTATGGTTGTGGTTCCACTTGTGTTGTAATATTATGTACCGAACTCTGTTTCTGGCATAATATTACATGTTTAGTTCCGATCTTATGGGTCGGGACACTTCAATATGCGACCACGCATCCTCCTTGCATGAGTACACAACCAAGTCCGATGCCGGACGCATCACAATAAACATCAAATGGCTTGGTTGTATCCGGTTGAGCTAGAACCGGGGCTGTTGTGAGGTGTTTCACCAACGCTTGAAAAGCTTCTTCACATGGCTTGCTCCAATCATATTTGACGCCCTTCTTCAGTAGCTCCGTCATAGGTTTGGAGATTTTTGAGAAGCTCGGGATGAACCTCCGGTAATATCCCGCCAAACCCAAGAAGCTACGAACTTCATGGACTGACGTTGGAGACTTCCATTTCAGCACTTGATCAATCTTGCTTGGATCAACAGCAATGCCTTCCACTGAAATAATATGTCCAAGAAACGGCACTTGGTTGATCCAGAATTCACATTTACTAAACTTTGCATAGAGCTTGTGATCTCTCAAGCGTTGAAGCATGATATGCAAATGTTTAGCGTGTTCCTCTTCAGATTTGGAATAGACCAAGATGTCGTCGATGAATACCACGATGAACTGATCCAGCTCCGGCATGAACACCGAGTTCATAAGATACATAAAGTGAGCCGGAGCATTGGTCAACCCAAATGACATGACAAGATACTCATAGAGTCCATATCTTGTCGAGAATGCTGTTTTCGGGACATCTTCCGCGCGGATCTTGATTTGACGATATCCCGACCTTAAGTCCATCTTAGAGAAGACTTTAGCACCCACTAGCTGATCGAAGAGGATATCAATTCTTGGTAGTGGATACTTGTTCTTTATGGTCACAGCATTTAAAGGACGATAATCGACGCATAGCCTCAGCGTCTCATCCTTCTTTTTCACAAACAAAGCTGAGCAACCCCACGGTGATGAACTAGGATGAATAAACCCCTTGTCCATCAGATCCTTGAGTTGCTCCTTCAGTTCTGCTAATTCATTCGGAGCCATTTTGTAGGGTCTCCGAGAGATCGGCGTGGTTCCCGGTATCAACTCTATTTTGAATTCCACCTCGCGCTCAGGTGGTAAGCCTGGATGATCTTCGGGAAACATGTCCGGATATTCACGGACTACCGGAATGTCTTCTAGCTTGCAAGCCTCGGCATTGCATACTTCCGGGTCTTTGGAACCAGCTTCGCCGAGATACAATGTTTGACGTCCGTGAAGTGGAGAGTCCAAGCGAACGCTCCTATTCTCGATGTCCAGAACAGCCTTATGGAAGGTCAACCATGATATTCCCAATATGGCATTGATTCCTTGGTCTTCAAGAATGATGAGGGTGGTAGGATAAATATTTCCACCCAAACAAAGTGGTGCTCGTGAAACGACTTCATTAGTTGATATGTCTCCACCTGGCGAATGAATAAGGTAAGAACCTTTTGTGATAGTGGTGGACATCTGATCCCGGATCACCGTAGCCCTGCTAATGAAGTTATGTGTTGCACCAGAGTCGAATAAAATGACAACCGGCTTGTCATTTAAGGTGAACCTGCTGGCAAGAACAGGTCCTCCCTTTGGCAGATCATCGACTGACACATAATTAACTGTCCCAACCTTGGACATAGATTTTCTTTGCTGCCCAAGATCAAACTGTGGAACTGGACCCGCAGACACGTTGTTGCTGTCCGGTTCAGTTGCTTCATTGACATTGAGCTCATTGTCAATATGAAGTGGGACAGCACTCGGTTCAGCTGAGAAATCACCTTGCTCATCTTCAACCTCTTGAGGGAAATAGTATTCTGGTACACCTTGTTGATACTGAGGTGCATAAGAAATAATTTGCTGCTGCGGTGGAGGTGAATAAGACCTCTGTGGAGTAGAAGAGTCGTCACACTCCCAGAATGATTGCACTTCTTGTGGAATCTCTCGACCGGAAGGTGAACGGATCACCCACCGATATTTCTGAGGTGAATGATTGCATTCCTCCTGTGATGAGTCCCTCTCCCTCTTTTCTTTGAGGTAGAGATTGGAATAATATTCTTGAGCGATAGCACAGCTCACAAACTCATCAAAATTCTCTTGGCTAACTTGAGCCAATTCACATCGCAGCCTAGCAGTCAGCCCTCGGTAAAAGTGATAACCCTTCATGGCTGGTGACTTCACATAGTCAGGGACATATTGAGCTAAGCGATTAAATTCCTTCGCATACTCAATAACACTCATGTCCCCTTGCTTTAGGTTCCAGAACTCATCATGACTTGTCTGCATTATGCCGGCAGGGATGAAACGAGCACGGAATGCAGCTTGGAATTCCGTCCATGTGACATGATGCCCTGCTGGTGGGACAGCAAGGTACTCTGCCCACCATGCTCCAGAAAAGCCGTGAAGCTGCTGAGAGGCATATAGAGTCTTCGAGAATTCATCACATTGGATCAACCCAAACTTGGACCCAAGGACACGTAACCAGTGATTTGCTTCACAATGGTCAGCCGCCTCAGAGAATACCGGCGGTTGTGTCGCCAAGAAATCCAGGTACGTGCTCTGGGTTGGCATGTGATGTTGAGCTTCTCGATTTATGCCTTGCTGAACTAGAGTTTGGAGAGTTTCATTCATCTTCACCATAATTTCAGCCAATCCGGTTGGCGATGGCTCTTGTGATGAAGTCGAGTCATTCCCACCTCGACTTGAATCTCCAAGCTTCATTTGAGAACGTGTGCGTACCATACTGCACGAAACAAAATTTTGAGTCAATCAAAATTCTATCTCAGTAGTAAGTAAAGATAAGTAAAACATGAACATGTCATGAACTTTATGAAAGCATAACCACATTCATGTTTAAACAAATATTAAGTACGCCAAACTACTCAGCATGACTACCCTGACCAGTTCACATAAACTCCAAATTTTTCTCAAGTTATCAACAGATTCTTGACTTGAGTTCAATACCAAAGTTTTAGTAAACTTCGGTAGCTTTCCAACAAGTACCTATAGGCTTCTTAAGGATTTTTTACAAGAAGTTATGGCTTAAAAACAGAAAGGTCCAGAGAGGTTTTTGCTACTGTCCTTGGTTTGAGCAGTTTGCCTTCAACTGGACTTTTCACCAACTTAAAGTGTGATTTTGCTCTGGAGGTCTACAAAGAAATTGTAGAGCACTTGAAAATATTTCCAGAACTGTATCATACACCTTAAATTGTTAAATCTACTCAGAGTCATGCTCTGTTAAAGCCCAGCAAGAATTCCTGCCAGAAACAGAGCACTCTGTTTTTGAAATCTTTGAAACCTAGTTATACTCTCATTTGAATCTTAGCTAAAAACAAGAGTTCAGTAACTAATATTTGTTTCAAACTTCCATTTTTAGTTGAAAGTTAGTTCATGAATTATTTCTTCATAGGGAAGAGGTTATTAAGTTTAGTACGGTGTCGATGCACCATAAGAAACACGTCGGTACTACGTAGCCTCTCCAAAAGAAAAATCCTAACCGGATTACACCGGCATATACATATTATCAGTGGCACTAAGACGGTCTCTCACACACGTATACTATACGGGATACATACGTGGTTCGTACTTGCAGAAGAACACGCAATAGTGGTGCACTCAAAGGTTGTTTCATTTCAGGCAGTTCCATAATTGAAAGTAAATACAAACGCCCGTATCATTGCCATATGGCCGTCCTTGAGTTAAGTCACGTCTCAAGGTACGTGATCGTGTTTCAACACCACACGACGGGGAACCCGAGTATATCATGAACGGGTCGTCACGGTTGGGAATGTTATCAACCCAACGGATACCACCTACTGCCCGGCAGGGCACGCCGATGGCAAGCGCTGCGTATGTCCTCCTGGGCTATTTCCAGGCGAACACACTCTCGCGTTACTGACCACGCGATGGGGTCTCTACTTACTTGCCTAATGCACGCTAGGGATCAGCGTTTCATATGAACTCAGGAACATGAAGAGTCCAAGAGTTCATATTGACGTCTCACACCAAGCTGTGAGACCTAGCCCTGAACCACTTTCATCGTCAGGGGAGCTAACCGAAATTGAACCGCTTTCGGTAGCGTTCCTTACCATGCTTACCTGAACGTAGGTGCGTCATTACATAATCAAACTTCAGAATTATAACAAGTAGGTTAGTCATGCCACTTAAGTAACTATACTACTATAGTCCTTATGTGGGCCTAATACTGTTTCCTCACCGTATCCTAAGTTTTTGGTCGTAATACGATCCTTATTCCGTGCGCTATTACCAATGCAGCTCTGATACCACGCTGAGGGGGCCTGACCTCCATCACGGGGTCGTGCCGCCTTGCCCGGGGATCGCATTGGGTGGTGCCGTGTTATGCGGCACCGAACAGCACACATATAAGGAACAATGTATTACATAAATCAAAAGCGGAAGCTTACAAATTGTCCTTTGTAAATAATTTACATAAAATAGCTACAGCGGAAGTCTATAACAGCTCACGTCGAGTATCTACGAAGCACTCGAGAAGGGGTCCAGCCCGCGGACTCCTCTCGCTAGCAACACGAAGACACGGCAGCGGCTAGGTTCTCCAAGTGTGACATGACTCGGAAGTTTCCGAGTCTCACCGGACAACCTTCTTTATAGCGTCGAGGTTTACCTGCAAAACCACTTATATAGCAAGAGCGAGCACAAAGGCTCAGCAAGACTTAACCGTCTCTCCTACAGCATGCAACTCTACATGAGGGTAACTTAAGACCTAATCCTATAATTTGCGAAAAGACTCGCCTACGAGTTCATCCTTAACTTTCAGGTTTTAGCCATATTAGTAGTGACCTTGCGATCAGCAACATTGGAACTCCACAATCAAACAAGAAACGCTTCATTCCAATGTTACTTGCCCCAAGGTAGAAAATAACTTTAGTTCGCTCTATCTCTACTTCAAACATGGTTTTCATGCAACTTAACATAATCATAGCAGCAATTATACTTTTGCAAACTGTTTCCACACAAGTTGATTACTACGTCACAACATGGGAGCAAGCGGTACTCAATAACCGCGAGGGATGGTGATTCGAATCAAACACCACCCGTATAACTCGACACATACGCCCGCCTCTGAAGATCCAACTCTGGCGTCCTTCATTACGTCGTATGTGGCAACCTTTCTCAGGACACTAAACTGTAGAACCGGTCGCGCCGTCTCGGGATCATAGGTCTAACGAGACGATGTGGTATGCCTCTACAATCCAGTGAACCTGGTACATCGGTTTCCTGGTTCCCATATATCAGTAAGCATCCGGTACACAACCCAATACTTGCTCCTGGACGCGGCATACGCATCGGTCCTTAACCGACACAGGCAGAGCTACTCGACCAAGACCGCGTCTTGTCGCTGCCTAACCCCTCTGCCCGGTCTCATCTTTAGAAATGTAAACTTTAGTTTGCTTCCTTTCCCAACCACACTTATGATCTTCTGAACTATAGCTCGCGAGTAGATTCCAACTACTCGTCTTCTACCGGATGCCCTAGCCTATTTAGCACGGCCTTATTCTACAGCGATGGAACCATTCTACCCTTGATCCTAGAGTTCTTTTTGGTCATGCAAGTAGAGTATAAAACATCCTTGACCTAATGCACATACAAACTTCGACTCATAGTAGTGAACAAAGTAAAAACTTTAGAAAACAACTTAAATGCAAACCGGGGCTTGCCTTGGTTTTGCAGTTGACAAGAGTAAGATAATATGGGGTTAGTTGCTGATGTCTTGAAGTTCAACTCCTGCCCTTCTTGCTCCTTGATCCAAGCTCAACTTCTCCTTCTTCACTTTCCACGTTTTATCACTACACGTTATGAACATGCATATATCTTTAATTGTAAAACTTTTGCTAACAAGTTCTAAAGACAAGTTTAAAACTGGAACTCTGTTCAAGAATTTAAAATGAAACTGGTGCTAGTGGTTTGAGTTTGTGTTTAAGTACTAAGATCAAGTGATGAGTGGGGTTTCATCACTTGGGTGGGGATCAACTAATGGTTGAGCAGAACACTAATGATCCAGGGCTCCAGTGGAGCTGGAAATTTTCTTGTGAGTTCCTTGTCACAAGAAAGTCCTCTGGACCAAAATTCAGAATATTTCACCAAGTGGATCACCCAGAACAATTCCCTAAGCATTTAGACAAAGAGGAATTAATTCTGAATAAATTTGCCCTTTCATGCAAATTCAAGTGAACTACAATTTCATACATAGCTCAGAGATTATGCCTGAATTTTTCTAGAGTTTTTGGAGCTAAGCAATGGCTAGAACTGAATTTCCAAGTTTTGGAAATTCTCTGAAAATGTTTCAGTATTCATTTGAACACAGAAACTTGAAATCCGAATTACCCTAACTAAATCAACTCCAAATGAGCTGAAAATTTTACAGGAGTTTCCTAATATCCTAAATAATATTCTGGAAAAAGTTGGGGATTTTTGGATGAACCAAACTCCCCTTAAAATTCTTTTGCTGAAAAGTTTTAAAGAATTTTCCAGAATTTTCTATTGATTTTCATACAAATTGGGTTGCATATTTGGATAGAGTTTTTCATCCTGAATCCAACCCAATTTGAATCACTAAGTTTGGAACTTCCTAGCAAAATTTATGAGGTTCTAAAGTTTGAACTAAATCTGAGATTTGAATTAATTCGGGAAATGTTCAAATTCTGACGGTGGGTCCCTTCTACACGTGTCGGTTGCCGGAGATAAGCCACACGGGGCCACAGACCCGTCCCCGCGTTGTCACAGACCGATCCGAGGCCACAGAAAATCCCCACCCCCTCGCAACAGAGACTGACGCATGGGCCAGCCCCCGTCTTTGTCTTCCTCCGGCTCCCGCGCGACCCCGCCGCCGGGCTCGACGGAGACCTCGCCGGGAAGGGGTTCCGGTCCTCGGAACTTGTTGATTTTCACCGCCACTGCATGTTTTTGCGTGAGGAACACGTTGCCGGCCTTACCTCCGATCGAAGGTGGCCGGAAACCTAAGTGCAACGGTGACAGCGGCGGTGGCCACTGCGGCGATGTCGCTAGGGCGTTATACTACACCAAACACGTAGCCATTTGCGCGTACAGCACCACCGCACCCAGGAGATCACGGACCCAACCGCCGATCTCGCTGGAACTCGCCGGAAATATGACCTCACTGTCGGGCTAGGTCAAAATCCGGCGAAAATCGAAAAACTCGATGAACAGCGGCTCTGCTCGATGGTTCTCGGTGGTTCTTGATCCTATGAACGCGTGCGGAGGTATGGAAGATGTATGCTATGTTGTGTGATGAGTAGTTCGACGTGTGCGACGAATTCGCCAAGTTTGTACCCTCGGTTATTATCGTATGTCGTCGGAAGAATTGAAATTCCGGCGAGCACCGTCCAAGACAGGCCGCCGGAGTTGCGGTGAAGTGAGCAGAGGCATAGGCGAACCTTTTTGCTTTTGCAACTGGAACGGAGATGCTCTGTGGTGGCCAGGCGACGTGATCTTGTCGCGGCGGCTCTCTTCGGCGCTGTGGAGGAGAAATGAGCTCGCTGTCGGGGTTTCCATGGGGTTTGCTCCGGTTTCTTTCATCGGCCACGCTCAGTGAGGTCTGGCGACGCTGCGGAGAGGCTCAGCACGGCGGGTGCCTCGTCGGGGTGGCCGGGCATCGATGAGCTGCGCGACTTCTTCCGCGCGGGAGCCACTCGGCGAGGAAAAACCCGTGATGGGTCGGTGGGGGTGGGGGTGGCTGTGTGGGGCGACACTCACTCGGTGGGATCGATAAGGGCGAGGGAAAACCGCCTCTGGAGCTGCTCGGGAGCTGGCGGCAGCGCTTTCCCGGTGGCGCGCGCGTGCTGCGCTCAGTGCTTCAGTGCCTTCGAGCAAAAAACAGAGAACCGGTTGAGTGAGTCTGAACAGGGAAAGTGTTGCTTATGTGCTAAGTCTTCCCCCTCTCCTCAATGACAATTGGGTCCCACTCACCCCCTCTCCTAAATATCCCAATTTTTGGCACATTGTAAACTTCAGCTCTGAGGAACTCAAATCCAAAAGTCATTTGGCAATTTGACAAGTTGTTCCTCAGTTTTGAGTTTAAATTCAAATTTGGATGAAATTTACAAGTTCCTTTGATAATCATATCAAGGCACCTCCAAATTTGCTCAAAATTTGCCTCCTTCATAATTTAGACCTGAGGAATTCAAATATGTCCTCTGATCTTTGAGTTGGACATTGCAAATCCACTTTTTTAAACAACAGTTTGAATTTTCTCTTTTGAAAATGCCCTTCTTCTTTTTGAAGTGCACCTCTTAATTCAAACTGAATTCTAGGTTTTATTGCACATGCCAACACTTTCCTGAGTAACACAAAAGTTTTTGTAAGTCCCATTTCTTGTATATAAACTCAACTTTATTCATAGCTCAAGTTCTCTATTTACAAGTTCTGGGACTTTTACAGCTGGCTCTATGGCCAGTTTACTGGCTCGACGGTCAGCAACACAGACAGTCACAAGTCCATATAGAAAGTATATCACACGATCACAATCATAGAAAGTGTATCACAAGTCCATCAAAAGCAATCACATGACACGATATAAACGAAGCTACACATTACTACCACGGCCGCTACCTCCGGAGCCCGCAAAATCATCCTCGAGCCGTCTACTCACTCCTGGCACGTCTGGCGATGGAGTGCGAGCTTCCGTCCCTGATGCCTGTCATGTTTTAGTACATATTATTAGAATTTAGCAAGTTGAACTAGTTTTGACTTCATTTTAGCAAGTTTAACTATATAAGACTATACTTGAACAAGTTCAAAGTGTTTTGGTTATATTTGATAAAGTTCAACTATGTTTGTCTATAATAGAGCAATGTTAACTAAGTTTAGTTATATTTGAGTAAGTTTAGTTATAATTGACCAAGTATGTCTAAATAAACTCAAGAGAGGTTCGGTTTTACCTGAGCTCCTGTAGTTGGCACCTATGGCTGCTCTGGCTCGATCACCAGTGGTGGCTCCCACCATGGAAGCTCAACCTGTTGTCCAACCATCATAGCCTGCGAATACAAACTATTAGCACATTTTTGAATTCATAATTTTGAAACATATACATATTTGAACGACAAATACTTATCGCCATTGCCGCCTGAAACTGTAGCATATACGAGTTGAGATACTCGTCTCTGGCCCTAGTTGCTGCGGCCTGCCGCTCTCGCTCTAGTTGGAGCTCCTCCTGAGTCCCCTCTCTCTCTCTCTCTCTCTCTCTCTCTCCGGAGCTCTTCCTGTGTCTGACGGAGCTCATCCTGGACACTCTGGAGCTCCAGCAAGCTAGACCGGCTGGAAGAGCCAGCCTGCTGAGAGGAAGAGGACCTGGAGGGTCGTGCCTGTCTGTCATCGACCACTCCTTGGAAGATGCCGAACCTACATAAAGATGAAAGTTTATTAGATGAAAACTCACCTACCGTGAGGTTTTCCGCGTCCACTTGCGTAAGCGGCTTCTAGGATGATTGTTGGTGCATTCTGCCAATCATACTCCTCGTGCAGATTCGAAACGGGTAATCAATTACTATAAGTAACGTTAAACATTTCCATCTTACAATCATTTAAGATAGAGGGAAGAACGAGAAAGAGGAGGAAAGTTGGTCAGAGTTTGAAGTGCAGGTCAATCGTCCACATGCGGGTCATCTGACTACTAAAGAGGCGGGCAGGCCGGGCCTAAAATGGGTATTCGGGAGATGATGGAGTCGGGCCGAGCCAAGCCGAGCAACAATGGGTTGTCTGATGTGCGCGACTAACATCAATCCATCCCAATATGTTTGGCCCTATCTAAGCCCAGCCCAGTCGGTGACGAGACGAGACGAGCTCAGTCGACCCATCACGTGTCGCCTTGCATCTCGCCGGCCGCCGCGCCGCCCAACGTCTCGCCGTTGGAAAAGCATCATCGACCCTCGCTGGATAGCGCACGCGCCGGTCGATATGTTCTTCGACCCGTCATCCGCTGCCTCGCGCAAGCACCGCCGACCCTTGGCACCGTCGGCGAACAACTACTAGTGTAGCTATAACACATATTAGCTAAATCACATATGAACCTAACATTTACACACGAAAAAATTAACTAATTAACAACAAATTTAAACAAGAATCTAAATAACCTAATTAATCTAAACATCCTAAACAAATAATTAACAACAAGAATTAACCTAATTAATAACAACTTCAACAAATAATTAACAACAAGAATTAACTAATTAACAACAACCAATTAACTAAACAACAAGAATTAACAACTAAATAACAACAAGAATTAAATAAATAAATAATTAAAAAATGAATTAATAACAACCTAAACAAATTATTAACTAATTAACAAGAATTAACCTAAATAATAACAACTTACACAAATAATTAACAAAAAAGAATTAACTAATTAACAACAACTAATTAACTAAACAACAAGAATTAACAACAATAATTAACAACTAAATAACAACAAGGATTAACTAAACAAATAATTAACAACATGAATTAATTAGAACCTAAACAAATAATTAACAATTAAAAAATAATTAACTAGTTAACAACATGAATTAATAACAATCTAAAAAATAACTAACTACTAAACAACAATGAATTAACTAATAAACAACAACTAATTACCTACTTAACTATTAATTAACCTCGGGGCGGCGGCGGGGCGGCCGGCGGCGGGGGGGGGGGGGGGGGCGACGTGGGGCGGCCGGCTGCGGGGCACCCGGGGACGGCGGGGCGGCCAGCGGCAGGGTGGGGGGGGGGCGGTGGCGTGGGGCGGCGCAGGGGGCGACGGCGGTGCCGGAGAAGGGGGCGGCCGGCGGAAGTCGCGGCAGGCGGGGGCGGCGTGGGGGCGGCGTGCGGCAGCGGCGGCGGCGGACGGCGTAGGCGGCGGCAGAAGCGGGAGGGGAGCGAAACTGCTCCCCCCCCACCGCGTGCGGCGTGTATATTTATACACTTATTGACGAGGGTTTCTTGTACCGTCGTTAATAAGGACTTTATTAACAACGGTTAGGTTAACCGACGTTAATAAGTGCTTTATTAACGACGGTGCCGGTGTACCGACGTAAATAAGTAACTTATTAATGACGGTTAGGTCAACCGACATTAATAAGTTTTTTATTAACGACGGTGTTTTTTCACCGTCATTAATATATTTATTAACGACGGTACCCTCGTAAATAATTTCCCCCCTCGTTAATTTACTAGTTTCCTGTAGTGACTCGATGGACCCTGATATAGAAACTCATCCTTCGCGTGGGAATGGCGTTGAGAAGGCGGGAGGTGTAAATCCTTTAGCGGGCAATTTCGACGTGTCCGCGTACGGGACCATCCTACTCGGTGTGAAAGGTTGCTGCATACAACGTAAGAAAGAGCTCTTGAGAGATTCTTTCGAGGCGTGTGTATGTGTCGTGTATTCCGGGTTGTTATTGATTCGAAACACTGTCGCTCGCGAAAGAGGATTGAGCATACTTGCCCACTGCGCTGTGACGTAGAAAGAAGAGGAACTAAGTCTCTTAACATGTTGTTCATGGATTAATCAGTGTATTAGAACTTTGACTGAATTTGATATAGTGCCAACTAAAGTTCATTTCCACCTTAACCTAGCAACATCGGAATAAGCGTTTGTTGTTTGATTGTGGACTTCCAGTGTTGTGAGGCGTGAGGACCACTAAAATGAAGGCTATAACAATCTAAATATAAGGATCAAGTTTAGTCAAGCTTCCTTTTGCAAATTTATGTTCCTACTGTCTTACTACACCTGCATGTAGAGTTACCTGTTTAGGATTGACGGTTAAGACTTACTGAGCCTTAGTGTTCACGGTTGCTTCTGAGTTGTTTCTGCAGGTAGCAGGATGCCTGCTATGAAGAGGGTTGTTCGGTAAGACGACGAACCTCACGGGTCGTTTAACTCAGCGGAAACCTAGCCGCTGCCTTTCTTTTGTGAAGCTAGTAGGAAGCATTCACGCGCTGAACGACTTCTCTTCGGTGTAGTTAGCTAGGGTCGAAAGTGAGTAGATTGTCCAGTTTGTAAATTCCGCTGCGTGTGTACAATATGTTGTAAAAGATCTTATCTTGAGTAATAAAATGGTGTCATATGTTCTACCATCTTTTCGTGCATGCTATTGGGTGCTGCATCGCACAGCACCGATTCCCGGGCGAGCGGTGCCTACCCCGTGGTTGGTGGGGCGGCCGTCCCCTCACACTTTTTTCATAGGGGGTCGGTATATTGAACCGCATATAATAACTACAATATTGCAGGCGGTTCCAAACACTGAATGCTTGTGAAAACAAGTGTATTTTCGCATATTGTCCTGAAGTAAAACCATATTAGATATTGTCCATTATCACAGTCGGTTTTCTATAACAACCGCCTGTTAACAAGTCTATTTTCACAGACGGTTTTTTATTTAAAACCGCCTGAGATATTGTCCATTTTTACATGCGGTGTGTTATTAAGTCCGCCTGTGAAAATATAGATGTTTTCACATTCGGTTCTCCTTTAAAGACCGCATGTGATACTAAATTATCACAAACATTTTTATTCATTGGACATCACAGACTTTTTTTAAACGGACCTCCTGTACAAGAAATGGAAGACGCCTGTGAAAATGCTTTTTGTAGCAGTGATGGCCAAACCCAGCTGAACTAAGCTCATTTTTTCATGGCATGCACTGATATAGATGTCAAGATACTTATGCAGCCCTAAAAAGTTCAGCTCAAAATGTGCCAAACTGTATTGTTTTGGATCCTGCGAAGAAGAGGCAGGAATAGCTTGAAGTGTCAGCTAACGTGACGCAAATCAGAAATAGAGCATTAGGTGAGATCTCTCCCCCTATTGGACGTCTACTCATAATCGCTGTTGCACCCTTACAATTAACCCTGGAATGCAAATAAACCACTGCAGGTGTTTGATTTGATTTCGTAAATACTCTCAAGGTTTCTTTTTATTTGACATTTGTTAGTTTATTTTTAAACCAAACAACGTCAAGGAAGTACCCAATAGAAGCTAAAGGAGTTGCAAGCGCTACTATGGCAGCAAAAAGGATAGGTAAACCATGCCGTTAACCCATTTTCTTGATTCGCAATAATTTCTTTGGATATAAAAAACAATCTGAGTGTATACGTAGCTGGAATTACACAGGAGGGACACAATGCTGTATCAATCCCTAAGACCTCATCCAGTTTCAGAAAACTGCGAGTCATTTTGGAAACAAAATCTAAATTGCTGCACAACTCTGAGGAAGTATGAGCGCTCAGAGGTATAGAGGGCGCAGAATCCTATAATTATCACATGTGCATCGAAAACAGGTGTCATCAGTTGATCATCAAAACCGAGCGTACAAAACTTTCAAATCATTTACGTATACCAATCCACATGAGCAAAATAAGAGCTTATCAAAATTGCCAACTAAAGTTGGTTCTCTATCATGCAAACCCTAACATAAAAACTAAGAAACAAACGTTAATCTAGAAAAAAACCAGCACAAAATAGTAAGCAGGATGGAATGATGCGTAATAGGAACCACGTGTGAACCAAAAATCCATAGACAATTGATGAGAAGCATGACCACAATTATCGAACTCACATTCATCTGTTTAATATGCCTCTGGAACTCATCCTCTCCAGGTCAAAGCTTCACAAGCAACTAAATAGTAAGCATAAAATGTCCATTAGATATTCCTTTTGTATTTTGCAGTGGACCAAATAGTAATACAATTGGTGAGGCAGTTAAATTGGATGACATGGATGCCACCGACAACCCAACTAGACGAAATAGCATTAGTTAGAAGGATTTTGACCATGAGCAAACTGCATAGCAAGCTCAGGACCTGACTGTGTGTAAATAATAGTTTGGGGTCCTAGTTGATACCTACCTTTCAAATAAGTTTGACCGGACATGCACTTCATTCTGTACTCATAAGCATTTGGTAACAATGAACAATATTGCAATGCATGGTCATACGGCTCTTAGTTTCTGCCAGAAAACAAATACGGGAACATATTGGAATGATGACACAATTTTTTATGCATGAGTAGAAACTACAGAGATATGCACTGGAGCTTTTACATCCATCTAAATCAGCGTGGAAAGAAAGACATGAGTAAGCTACTCACAGAGTCGACTGTCGTGACTGTGTTCAGATAACGGCTAACCCTTTCATGTGAGTCCTTCTAGGAGCCTGCATGTCGATCAAGGCCTGAACTTGTCATGCTACCAGCTAACATAGATGTCAGAGTTACCCATCTTTGCAGCATAGGACGCGGCTTCGCTTCTCCTGGTTCTCTCTGTTGCATCTAACCTCGTTGATTGCCCTATCGTCGTTGATTGCGAGAGACCATATGGTGCTTCATACAACCCAGCTCGAGCTTCCTGCCACCGGAGCAAGCTCCTTAGTCCCTATGTCATATGCGGCCGTACGTGTAACAGACAAAAGTTTCAAAAATTCAAAACCAGCAGTTTGGACGTGGTGCACGTGCAAAAATTTGAAACTTCAAATCTGAATTCGATTTGGAAATGGAAAACAGAAAAGAAAAAGGAAAAAAAGAAAAGAGACACCGCACCTGGGCCAAATCTCCCGCGCACAGCCTAGCCGACCCACGTCCCACTCCCCTCTCTCCACTCACTGCCGCCTGGACCCCACATGTCAGCCGTTCTTCTTCCTCCAACCGCCGGCCGCTCTTTTCCCGTGCCCTAATACCACGCGCCCGTCCCCTCCGAATCCCACGCACGCACCCACGATCTCCGGCCCCGCGCAGTCCAGCATGATCTCAACCTACCGCCGCCACCCCTCTTCTATTTAAACGCTGAAGTCCGCCGGTTTTCCTCCTTGCTCGACCCATCTGCGTCCACGGTGAGAACCGACGCTCCCGCCGCCATTTTCCTTCGGATTCCTTTCGGTTTCGTTGATCTAACATGCTTGCTGCGTTCCACCGCCGTCGGGGAAGCTCGCAGGTGAAAGATACTCCAAGAATTCGTGCCCTAACCACCGCTCCGACGAACACCTGCGACACCCGGCTCCGGAAACCAGAACCAAGTTAATGCATATGTGTGCCCAGGATGTTCATCACACATACACATATAATCCACAAACTGAATTCAGAATATAACCATGAATAAATAGTGTTTGAGTATTTCATTACATCGACTAATTGTCTCACTCATGATTGTCTATTTTATTCTTGCAGCGGAAGTCTCTAAACGACAGCGGGAATAACTAAATGGCAGCGGCTCCATCTTCAACTCCACAGGCATGTTGACAGTAGTTCGCATGCCTAGTACTCCACATGGTCCTCGAAGTACTCTTCTCCTGTTGCTGATGTTTATGTGATAATGCAAGGGTGAGTACATGGTGTACTCAGCAAATGCGGGAAAAGTATGACATGTAGCTTACAACAAGGTAGGAATATAA
Organism: Neostapfia colusana; assembly: GCA_030760725.1. Lineage (NCBI taxonomy): Eukaryota > Viridiplantae > Streptophyta > Magnoliopsida > Poales > Poaceae > Neostapfia > Neostapfia colusana. The sequence continues at coordinate 66,148,681 of JASWHV010000016.1, forward strand.
AAAGGCTTATTGCAGCTAGCAAATCTTATTTCACAACATGATAAAAACAGCAACTATTTCTAAGTGATATTTATCCCAACATGACCAAGTAATTCAGCATCATTTTCTCCATCATAATTCACCATTTATCAAGTCTCAACCAGCCATTAATCTTTCTCAAGTTCATCTCATAAACATTCATAACCATCTCATATACGTATAACCAAAACCAAACTCAATGTCATGACTCCAAACAGTCCCAAAATCCAATCCCAATGACCATACCATAACCATACCGAACATCCATCCCAAGTTCCCTTCTAATCATGTGAGTCGGCCAGATGCTTGTGACCGGAAGAACGGGTATCCTGATAGTTTTACACTCTACAGAGGTGGCACCACTTTACCCACAAGTTTGTGATTTCGTCACCAGTCGGCGACTGCAAAACTCCATTATACCAGTACACAACCGTCGGTGTATGGCCAAGAGATCACAAATAGCATTTACAAAGGGGCTACTAGAGTATAGACTCACTGAGGTTTCACCGGCAGGCCCGAATAACCATTCTCCCACCCACGGGCCCCCTCCTGTGCCATGCAGTTCCCAGGGCAGTCCTCTCTCGACTCCCATTCCCCGCTCCATCCACGGTCCATAACAAGCTAGCAACACACCTAATTAGTCAGCTAAGCCACACCTATATTTGGCCTTGTGGTGGCACTGTTTTCCTGACATGTGCTGGCATGAACCGGTCCTTAGATCTATGACAAGTAAACCACCATCTCATTCAGCAACATCCACGAACCAAGCTTGCCTAGATCTCCCTCGATTCCATGCTCATTAACATCATCAAGTTCTCATCATCATTATTCATATGAGTGCAGTAGCTAACCATGTTTTAATTCAGCTTCCCGTATCCCGTGGATTAAGCGAAGCAAAAAGGAAAAACGACCATACCCGACTCATCAACTTTCCCAGCGACAAGGATGGTGAACAAAACTAGTAAACTCATATAAAAGGGTGTCCCATCAAGTTGACTCAAGCATACGAGTTTTCGTAAACAAAACAGTTTCAAAATATGGGATCAATATGGTCAAGGGGCACTTGCCTTGCTCCCGTGGCTCTTGTTGCTCAAGCGTCTCGAAGTCTTGGTGTTGCAGTTCTTCGTAGATGGCTTCCTGAGCTTGTCCTTCTACTCACGACCACGCACATATAAAATTTACAGCAATCAAACATCATACACAAACTTTACTCAAGATGCAATGGTGTAGATGAATGCAAATCCTATGGTGCTGTTTTATTAAACCAGTTTGTACGTGTTCTTGCATGTTCTAATTGCTTTCATAGGGTTTTATGATGAACAAGGGTATAGGGATCAAGTGTGGACGTGGTGATGATCTTGACTCAAGATCTAGATCAATTCCACCGTCAAAAACCGATCAAAACATTATCTGTCCACACGAAAAAGTTTCTGTTCAAAGGGACCAAAGAAACGGATGCGTAGAAACAGCGACGATGTCGTAAGATGAGTAACGAAGACCTACCTCACTTCCCTTATGATCGTCGGCTCTTTTCCGGCGAAGGCGAGGCATGACGGGACTCGTTGGCGGGCTCACCGGCGACTGAACTCTGGCGAGGGGGTGTGTGTCCAACTCGGCGAGTTGGGGGCTAGGGCCTCCAAGTCGTCGACTTGGGAGGGGGAAAAAGGAAAGGGGTTACGGCCAAGGGGTCCCGAAGCAAGGGATGTGGTTTATGCCTATTCCCCCCCATTATTGGAGAAGGCCGAGGATGCCACGTGTCCAGCAGTGCCGGACCTCACCCCCTCCGCAAGGGTGCGCTCCGAAGGCGCCACATGTCCCGCAGTGCCGGACCTCCCCTCCTCCGCGAAGGTGAGCTCCGAAGGCTCCACCTGTCGAGCAGTGCCGTACATCACCCCCTCCGCAAGGGTGAGCTCCGAGAGCGCCACGTGTCTCGCGGGGCTGGGGGAAGTGTCGACAACGCACTTCGACAGATTGGAATTAGCTCTTTTCAGCTATCTTTTTCCCATTCCCCATCATTTTTATGATTCTTTCTCCATTTCTACTTATTTTTTGATGTTTCTCTATATGAAAAATGTATGCAATGCATGGAAATGAATTTGAGGGTGTTACAACACCGAAGGTCGCCGTCGTTGGAGCTCGTCGCTGACCACCTTCCGGCCACTTAGGCATCAAGAAAACCGTCGAGGTGAGATTCCCAACTCCCCCTCTATCGGTCTGTGAAGAGAATTCGGAAAATTAGCGTGAATTAGCGCGGGAACGCTTTCTCTGGCGAGCTCGCTGGCGCGGAGCGCCGGGCGCCGCCGCGCGCAGCCGACCATGCCGGCTAGGGCGACGTGGCTCGCTTTGAGCGCCGGAGCTCAGGCAACGGCTGAGATTAGAACTGCGTACCGTTTCAATTATTTAAAATCAGGAGTGTCCATCCGAGATCCGACGGTGTGACGCCCTCGTTTTTGTGGAAAACCATGGAACCGAGAACTGATGCATATGTGTGCCCAGGATGTTCATCACACATATACATATGTTCCACAAACTGAATTCAGAATATATATTACCATGAATAACAGGGTATATTACAAATTCTCATGAGTCTTGGACTCATGCTAGCAGCAGAAGTCTATCTTAGCAGCGGAAGTCTTCTAACTAGTGCGGAAGCAATCTAAGCAGCAGAAGCAGCTCCATCTCTACTCCATCCCCACAGGCAAGTTGAGGACAGATTACATGCCTAATTGTCCGTGGGGTCTTCATAGTATTCTTCTCTTGTTGCTGATGATGAAGTAATAATGCAAGTTTGAGTACAATGATGTACTCAGCAAGTGCGGGAAAATATGATATGTAGCTTACAACAAGGAAGGTATAAAAAGGCTTATTGCAGAAAGCAAAGTTTGTTTCTCAAAACACGATAAAAATAATAACTCAGCTTTAAGTGAATGTAATCCCAACATGTATTAAAATACCAACATACCTCCATTATGATTCATCCTTTTCCATGTCTTAACCAGACATTAATCAACTTTGCTCATGAATACCATCTCGTATTCACTACCATCTCACGAATACCATCTTGTATTCGCTACCATCTCACGAATACCATCTCGTATTCCCTACCATTCAATTCTGTCTCATTCCGAGACCAATCTCATTGCCATGACTCAACAATCATGCAACCAAATCTTATCACCCGGACTCAATAGTCCCGAAAACCAAACCACAACCAAAACCATAACCAAAACCATAATAATCCCAACTAATCATGGAAGTTGGTCAGGTGCTCGTGACCGTAAGCTCGGCTATCATGATAGTTTTAAGAGTCTGCAGAGTTTGCACCTCTTTACCCACAAGTTTGTGTTCGTCACCCGTCGGCGACTGCAGAACCTCCATTATACCAGTACACAGCCGTCAGTCTATGGTCAAGAGATCACAAAATAACCTTTACAAAAGGGCTACTAGATGTATGGACTCACTAAGGTTTCACCGGCAGGCTAGAATCTCCAATTCTCCCACCCACGGACCCCCTCTTGTGCCATGCAGTTCCCAGGGCAGTCCTCACTCGACTCCCATTCCCCGCGCCTTCCACGATCCATAACAACCTAGCAACTTACCTAATTACTCGGCTAAGCCGCGCCCATACTTGGCCTTATGGTGGCACTGTTATCCTGGCATGTGCTCGCATGAACCGGTCCTTAGATCTATGGCAAGTAAAATCGTCATGTCATCCTACCTCATTAACAAACCCGGCTTGCCTAGATCTCCCTCCGATCTGACACGACACCACGGTCTTGTTGAGCCAGGATCACGCTGAGGGGTACTGCGTTGCACAACACCGGACAACACACATCAAAGGTACAAAGCGGAAGCAAAGTTTATATTACATAAAGTAGTTTATGAACATGTTTACAGCAAAATATGTCCAGTCTACACTCACGGGCATAGACTACGCATCAAGTTCACGTTCAGCCCTTGAACGTGTCCTTGCTAGCACACACGCACACTAACTTTGCGGCGTGCACGACTCCCACTTGACGGGGTTCCCCTCTTGGGGTTCCGTCTCCTCTTCGGGAGTCCCTTCCTCATAGAACCCTGCAAAAGCTTCAAACACAAGCAGTGAGCACGAAGGCTCAGCAAGTCTGACCCGTCTCACCTAAACATGGAACTTCTACATGAGGGGTGATGGGTTACATGAGGTAAAAATCATTTGCAAGGACTCGCCTAATTAGTAGAACCTTACTTTCAAGTTTAGCAGCAGGTTGTGGAGAACCTTACGCTAAGGCACATGAGAGAGCCACAATCAAACAAGAAACACATTTCTATCATGTACTTGCAAGAGGTCTCTGCACGCGCATCTCAGTGCCGCCAGCCGATTTACACCTCGAGCTCTCAACCTACCTTCTGAATTACGGGCAATGCCTCAATACCCAGCTACTCGAGTTACATCGGTTTCCCGGTTCCCATATAGCCGGTAGGTCTTCGGTACTGTTCTAGCTTGTTCAACAGGTCCGCACACGGCTCGGTCCTCAATCGACACAAGCGGAGCTATAGCACACAGGCCCCAAAGTCCTGCTGCCCTTACTCTCCAATCAGTCTCATTTTTCTTGCCATGTGTATCATGTGCTATCTCTACCCGAGTTGAGTGCCTCTAGCCTATGCTCGCGAGTAGTTCCAACTACTCGACTAGTACCGAATCCTACACTATCTTAGCATTGCAGTAGGTAACGGGGTTTGGAATCCTAAACCCAACCCATGTTTTACTTGGCTATGCAGTTGGGTTTCCAAACAAGACTCTAATGCAAAGGATAAAGTAATCAAGTATGTGCTCAAAACAATAAAAACTTGTAAAAAGATTAATGCAAACCGGAGCTTGCCTTGCTGCTCTTGGTCGTAGGCTAGCTGCTCCTCCGGAGTAACGAAGTCTAGGACTTCGGGTTCCTCCTCGACCTTAGCGACTACAGGATATAAGACATACATGTATTAATTTAAATGCATTTGTATTAAGTTTGAACTTGTGAAGCTTATAAGTCCCACTAGACAGACTTAATGACTGTGAAACTTTTACGGGGGCTTGGTTACAACCTAAACAGAGATTTGGTCAAGTTTTAGTTGCAGCAAAGCTCATTTGAGCCCTCCACAATTAATTATGTACTTGACCTTAATTGAAGGCTTTTAGGGTGTTCTAAGAATTTTCATGAAACAAACTATGACTTTATGAAAACTAGATTTTCAGAGGGTTCTAATGGAGTTGGTCTCACTTAATTTGAAGGTTCCTAGCTAAAGATATGAGCTAAACAATTTCAGAGAAAATTCTGAAAATGTTTCTGAACATTTTCTATTTTCTCTGGAACAGTTTCACTAATCACACCATTAGGTGGACCAAACGAGCTCAAATGGATCTTACATTTTTTGGTAGTTCAGGGATATTTTGGTGAACATCCCAGCAAAATTTCAGGATTTTCCTCCAAAGGATTCTCCAGTTAAAATTCCAAACATTTTAAATTGTAAGAAATTAATTATGGAGAATTAAGGATTTTCATGAAGTGAAACTTGATTTTCTGGAAAGTGCTCAGAGACATGAATCCAAGAAAATTTGGTTCACTCGATTTGGAGCTTTCTAGCCAAAGTTATGAGGATTTGAAGTTTGAAGGAAATCTGAAAATCGGGAGAAAAGTTTAAACTTGCCGGGGCCTGCGGGGACACGTGTTAGACGCGGAGCCGACAGCACACTGAGGCCCACAGGGTTTTTGCGTGCCAGCACACCAGATTCCGGCCGCAGCCCGATCCCGATTTAAAATATCTGCCGCTGACAGCTGGGGCCCACCCCCTTCGTCTACCTCTCGCCGCCCGCGCTCTGCCGCCGGGGTACCTCGCCGGAAAGCTCGCCGGTAGCTTCTGTAAAGCTCCAAACTTCACGATTTTGGCCGCCTCTCCCTATTTTCACTCGGGGAACACGATTCCGGCCTCAGCTCATCATGAAAATGGCTGGCACATGGTCGGCGACGAGCAGCAGCCTCGGGAGAACTTCGGCCGTGTTAGCCGTCCTCCCTAGCACCTAACCCGATCGAGATAAGGGTCGTCGAGCATCAGTGGACCATAGTAAAGGTCGACATGAGCTCCACGGAGCTCAGGAAGGGCTGTGTTGGGCTGTCACCGTGCGACCTAGGCCGGAAATCGGGATTTCTACTAAAACTCGAAGAACAGCGGTTTCCCTCCACGGTTCTTCGTGGTTCCTGCTCCTATGGACTCATACGGGCTACTAGATGTAATCCTCTCCATGAGAGGATGAGTGATGCAGTGTGGCTTACGAATTTCTCTGATCGGTACAGACCTCACTTTTGCACACCGTCGCGAAAACATGAAATTCCGGCTTAAGCAGTGTTTGTCACGCCGCCGGAGCTCGCGGGAATGAAAGAGGGACTGAAGGCGAACCTCTTTGCTGTTCACAGCTCGGTGAGCGGTGGGCTGTGGTGGCCGGAAGAATGGTTCCCGCAGCGGCGGCTCTAGCTGAACCGGCAGAGAAAGGATCGCTGCGGTGGAGCTCGGGGAAGACCGCGCAGGGTCTGGAACCGATGCGAGGGCGTTGAAGATGGCTTGGCGCACCCGGTGCTCGTCTCAGATCGCCGGGAGGGTCACTGGATCGGCCGGGCGACGAGGAACCGAAAGTTCACTCGGGCGGCGAGGTGCTTCGGCTTTTGGGGTGGAAGTGCGACGAGGCAGCAGTGAAGACCCCCTGCGACTGCTCGGGCGCGCAGATAAGGGCCCTGCGAGGCGGTTCACCGGCCGAGGGCGGCAAGCAGCTGCTGTCGTCGCCGTTTCTTCGCCGTGGCAGTCGCTGCAGCGCGCGCGAGTACCCGAGCTGAGCTCTTAGTCGGTTTCTTTTGCCTCAGTGGCTGACATGTGGGTTCCACTTCCAATTTTAACCTCTGAAATTTACTCCGAATCACTGTTGTAAACAGTGAGCCCCAAAATACCCATGGTGATTCAAATTATTCACCCATGAGCCATTTGAATTGGTTAGAATTCAAATTGGGTTTGGTTTGAATGAATTTCAGCACATGTTCAGTTTGAAATTCAAATAAAGTTTGAATTTGCCCCACTTAGCTCATGTCAAGATCAACTCCAAATGGAGTGAAAATTGTTGTGTGAGCTCACAAAAATGTGCTGAATAAGAATATGCCTCCCACTTTTAAATTCATGGGATAAAACAGTTTGAATTTGAATATGGTTTCAAACTGCCCTCTCTAACTATACCCAAAATAACCTCAAAAGGTTTTGAATTTGGGTGAAACTTGGCATGGAAATCCTTAGCAATGTGTAGGAGTTTTCATATGTCCAGCCCCTCTATATCACATGTGGGAAATACCACTTTTGCAATATGTGAGTTTGTTTTCTAATGAGCATGTTGATGGTGGTTAGATGCTCTTCATTTGTGTTCATCAACTTTCCTCAAATGAGGTGTGTGGTGTGGTGATGAACACTTCAAATATGTTTCAAAAACTGAGGCCCTTACATTCCTCCCCCCTTAAAGGAATCTCGTCCCGAGATTATATGGGTAAAATGAGAGAGAGGACGGTGGAAAATTACCGGATATGCGACGTGAAAAAGTCGGGGTAGTTGGCGCGAAGAAATCCTTCACTCTCCCATGTCGCTTCGTCCACGGAGTGATTACTCCATAGAACCTTGTAGAACCACAACGTACGGTTGCGTGTGGTTCGGGCCTTTTCATCGATAATCTGCACCGGTTCCTCTCGATAGGTGAGATCCGGTTGCAGTTCTTCAATGTCTTCCATCTGAATGGTAGTTGATAGCTTGAGACACTTCCTCAGCTGGGAAATGTGAAAGACGTCGTGCACACCGGAAAGTGCTTCTGGTAATTTCAGCTGGTATGCCACTGATCCACATCTTTCGGTAATCTGGAATGGACCGATGAATCGGGGTGCCAACTTTCCTCTCACCCCAAATCTGTTTACGCCCCTCATTGGAGACACACGCAGATATACGTGATCCCCGACTTCAAATTGTAGTGGGCGTCTTCTCCGGTCCGCATACTGTTTCTGACGGGATTGGGCGGCTTTTAGGTTTGCTTGAATCAGTCGAACCATCTCTTCCGCGTTGTTGACAAGGTCAATCCCGAAGGTAACCCTTTCGCCAGACTCACACCAATTCAGTGGTGTGCGGCATTTTCTTCCGTATAGCGCCTCGTATGGCGCCATCTTTATGCTGGCTTGGTACCCATTGTTGTACGAGAACTCGGCTAACGGCAAGTAATCATCCCAATTCTTGCCGTGGTTGATAGCGCAAACTCGTAGCATGTCTTCTAGGATCTGATTTACCCGCTCGGTTTGCCCATCCGTCTGCGGGTGGTACGCTGAACTACGGATCAGCTTCGTCCCCAAGGCAGCGTGTAGCTGCTCCCAAAAACGGGACACAAATAAAGTGCCCCGATCCGATATGATGGTACGGGGTACGCCGTACAAGCATAGGATCCGTGAGATGTATAGTTCAGCGTACTTCTTAGCGTTGTAGTTTGTGTTGACCGGGATGAAATGGGCAACTTTGGTGAGCCGATCGACGATCACCCACACAGAATCATGCTTTTGAAGAGTGGTGGGTAAACAGACGATGAAGTCCATGCTCACATCCTCCCACTTCCAGGCAGGAATGCCTAGTGGTTGCAGCAGTCCCAGTTTCCGCATATGGTCTGCCTTCACCCTTCAACATGTATCACACTCGGACACGTATTTTGCAGTCTCACGCTTCATCCGTGTCCACCAAAACTTGCTTCTGAGTTCTTGATACATTTTTTTGCTGCCGGGGTGAATAGAAAACTTTGACAAGTGAGCCTCATCAAAGATTTTCTTCCGTAACTCCGGGTTACGGGGTACGACGATCCGGTCCTTGAACCATAGGACGCCGTCTCCGTCCTTCCGGAAACATTTCAGATCCCCACTGTCTACACGTCTCCGCAAATGTGACATGCCCTTGTCATTCTTCTGGGCTGCCGCTATCTCTTCACGGATGGTGGGGATCAAAGCTAAGTTGTAGAGAGCTCCGTGTGGAATCACATGTAGCGGTGGTCCGCTCTCTTCCAACGGTGTGATGGTCAGATTGTTGACGTGTGACTTGCGGCTCAGTGCATCTGCCACTACGTTTGCCTTGCCCGGATGATTAATGGATCTCTATTTAGTAATCCTTTATTATTCTAACCATCTTCGCTGCCTCATGTTCAGCTCCTTCTGAGTGAATATGTACTTGAGGCTTTTGTGGTCGGTATATAAATGTACGAGGTTACCGAGTAAGTAGTGCCTCCACATTTTCAGTGCAAGTACCACGGCAGCGAGCTCCAAATCGTGGGTTGAATAATTCTGCTCATGGTTTCTAAGCTGCCGTGATCCATACGCGACCACTCTTCGGTCTTGCATCAGCACACATCCGAGCCCAATGCCGGATGCATCGCAGTACACATCGAACGGTTTTGTTGTGTCTGGCTGCACCAAAACCGGTGCTGATGTCAGGTGCTTGACTAAAGCCTTGAATGCTGCTTCACACGCTGGACTCCAAACATATTTGGTAGCCTTCTTCAGCAGCTCTGTCATAGGCTTAGCAATCTTCGAGAAGTTCGGAATGAACCTCTAATAATATCCCGCGAGTCCGAGGAAACTCCGTACCTCGTGAACAGTCCTCGTGGATTTCCAATTCAGCACTTGAGTGATCTTGCTCGGGTCTACAGCGATACCCTCCGCTGAGATGATATGCCCGAGAAAAGGCACTTGCGATATCCAGAACTCGCACTTGCTGAATTTCGTGTATAACTTGTGATCCCGCAGCCGTTGCAAGACTATGCGCAGATGTTTCTTGTGATCTTCCTCCAACTTGGAATATACCAGGATGTCGTCGATGAAGACCACGACAAACTTGTCCAGCTCCGGCATGAATACTAAGTTCATCAAGTACATGAAGTGAGCTGGAGCATTGGTGAGGCCCAAGGACATGACCAGGTACTCATAAAGTCCGTACCTTGTCGAGGAAGCTGTCTTTGGAATGTCCTCTGCCCTTATCTTAATCTGATGGTACCCGGATCTTAAGTCCATCTTGGAAAAGATCTTTGCTTCGACCAACTGATCAAACAACATGTCGATCCGTGGCAACGGGTACTTGTTCTTGATGGTTACGGCATTTAATGGACGATAGTCCACGCAAAGCCGCAACGTCTCATCCTTCTTCTTCAAAAATAATGCCGAACAGCCCCATGGCGAGGAGCTCGGCCTAATAAAACCCTTCTCCAGAAGGTCCGTGAGCTGAGTCTTCAGTTCAGCCAACTCCTTGGGCGCCATCTTGTACGGCCTTCGGGATATTGGCATGGTTCCCGGTGCAAGTTCAATCTTGAACTCCACCTCTCTATTGGGTGGCATTCCCGGTAAATCATCTGGGAACACATCAGGGAACTCCCGGACCACTGGAATATCTTCCAATCTGATGGTTGTGGCTTGATAGACACTTGGAAGTTTTATTTCTGGACTGTCCAGAAATAACGAGTGAGACCCGTGCACTTCTGAGTTTAAGTGCACGACTCGAAGGATGGTGTCTAAAACAGCGCCGTGGCGGTTTAACCACGACATCCCTAGGATGACATCGACCTTCTGTCCCTCTAAGATAATGAGAGACGTGGGGTACACTCTACCCGCTAAGCATAATGGTGCTTTGGAAACCATTAACTTGCTGAAATCTTCCCACCCGGTGAAAAATTATATATGGACTATCGGTGGGTACTATTGGCAAGCTGTGTTTAGCAATGAAAGCTTGGCTAATAAAATTATGCGTGGCGCCTGAATCAAACAGTACTATAGCGGGATGCTGGTGGAGTTGGAACATACCCGCAAGGATTGGCTCGCACTCCGGCACATCCTCTATGGCAAGCTGGTGGACGGTGCCGGGCCTAGGGTTTGCCCGCCGCGCATTAGTAGGGTTCCGGGGTTGATTCCTCCCCGGAAACTGTGGTGCCACTCTGCCGCCTTGCCTCTTCGGGCAACTGCTCGCGAAGTGTCCTGGACGACCACACTTGTAACATGTGGCGCTGCTGGTGTAGTGCTCGGGGCACGAAAGCCCGGCATGTGCTGCTGAGGTGCATACGCACGCGGCATCGCCCGCTGCTGCTGTTGTTGCGGAGGTGGTACTGGCAGTGCCGTCCTGAATGCCGGTGAAGAGTACGGCCGACTGCGGAACGGAATCGACCGCTGTGGTGGCTGCCAGCGTGGACCTGATGGTGGGCGATTCACCATCCGAAACTTCTGAGAAGGACCGCCTCCCTCTCCGCTGCTCTGCGGCGTGCTTCGCTTTCTCTCCGCCGCCGCTAACTCCATGCCGGAGTCCTCCTGAACAATCGCAGCATCAATGATGTTGTTGAGGCTGCCGCGATTGAACATCGCCAACTTGTCCTTCAGGAGCGGGTTAAGCCCCTGGTAAAAGTGGTCCCGCCGCTTCTCATCAGTATCTGCGTGATACGACGCGTAGAGCGCGAGATCGTTGAACGCCCTGGAGTATTCCAGCGCGTTCCGGCTCCCTTGCTGCAGGTGCAGGAACTCCTGCGTCTTCCTCTTCATCAAGCCTGGCGGCATGTGATAGGCCCTGAAGGCCGTCTGGAACTCCGTCCAGGTCATCACTGGTCGGTGGGCTGTGAAGCACAGAAGTTTGCCCACCACGCCCTCGCGGATCCTTGGAGCTGCTGGACCGCGAACTGAGTCTTGCGCTGCTCACTTATATGGAGCAGCCCGAACTTCATCTCTATTGCGCGGAGCCAGTTGTCTGCGTCAAGAGGTTCATCCGCCCTTGAGAATACTGGGGGATGAGTAGCCAGGAAGTCGGAGTAGGAGCTCTATTGACGCTCCTCACGATCTTGACGTCTCTCCGGGCGAGACGTATTAGCGATGAGAGTCTGCAGCAACTCCGTGTGCTGCTGATGTGAACCCGCCATTGCCGCGACGATGTCGGCAATGTAACCGTTGGCAGTGGCGGTGGCGGTGTTTGCTGTTGCTGCTGTTGTCCCGAGGAGTCCTCGGGAGGCTGTTGGGAGGTCTCTCCCCCTTGGCTAGTACCCCCAACATCAGGGTTGGCACGAGTATGCGTCATTCTGAAATTCAAAACAGCAGCGATTAGCACATGTCATACTTAATATTCCATATGCAACAGTAGGTATTCAAGTGACACATGAATAACTTGCACAACATTCACATATATTGATAAAGCATGAACTTTATACAATATACATTATTCTCGGGTCTCCGAGAAGTCGTGCTCATGTCATCACTACCTATACATACGCTACTGCCTACACGACATGTCACCGATTACAAAAGTTGGGTTACATTACTCTAGCTGCCCTACTTAGCAACTGTAACCCCCTACTCGGAGTAGAACTCGACCTCCTACGGGTCGTCCTCCTCCGGTACCTCTGCTGGTGGCTCTGGATCTACCACCTCTTCTCCCATCTCGGGTTCCCCCATTGCTGGAAGGCCCAAGACCACCGGTATACCCAATACCGGAGGTACGAGGTCCTGCAAAGCATGCACCTCGTCCATGGCCTGGTTGTAATCTTCCTCCCAGCCTTGCTTTTCCTCAATAGCATCATTCCGCTCTTGAGTAAGTTCCTCGTTCTGCTGGGTCAGATTCTGTACCAGTTCTTGCAACGCCGCGATGTTGACACGGCTCTTCTTCTTTGCCTTCTTCAGACGATGCAACTGATTGTGTTGTTCATTCAGTCGCTTGATCGTCGGAAGGAGCACATTGTGGAGTGTGCCGTGAACACTCTCAAAATGATCTCCATGGCTTGTGCTCTCCTTGAGCTTTGCGGCGAGATGCTCTGTATGAACAGCTTGGCTGTCCATCACGGCGTTTTCCGCCCTCATCTGGAGGCTAAGGTTTGCCTCCGCGGGGCTGTACCTTGGGCAACCCGGATCCGTTGCCTCCAGGTACCTCTCTTCCCACACATGCTGAGCCCGTCCCTCCACCGGAACGAGCGCATATGGAGTGCCCTCCATAGCCTGCACGTGTAGTTGACAGAAACGTGACATGGTGTCACGGGCTGCCACTTGCCACATCCCTTCCGGTTGTCTTCCTCTCATCGTGATGGTGAACGGCACCCACCTGGGTGGCGTAGGTCCTGCAGGGACTTCACATGGATTGTCCACGTCTTGTTCCCCTCTTCACCTTCTTCCTTGGCGAAGTACTGTGGCATCTGGTTATATCCGAAATATTGAAGCATCTGCCTCAATGTTTCTGGATAGCCGTTGCGGTGAGAACAGTGGGACACCACCCACCTGTTCTCCAACTGCTTATCTGCGGTCATCTGTAAAAATATATTTGAGAAATGTCAAATATTTATTTAAACAGTAAACCATTGAGTTATAACATAATACATGTCATTGAACTCATAAACATGGAAATATAGTTCAAATTTTAAAAAATTTGACTACTGATCTGCTGTCCAACATGACAGCCGTGACCAGTTTCCATTTCAACCTGATTTAGGCCATGTCAAAGTAAAACCAATTCTGGAGCTCAACATCAAAGTTAAAGCTAACTTCAATAGCTTTCCAGAAAGTACTTGCTTGGCCTAAGATCTGTCCTGGTTCAAAGGTTATGAGAGGTTAAAGTTAACAGAATTTCTGGAGAAAATTGGACAGCACCTCCCTGCTTTAGGTACTGATTTGATCCAAGAATTCCAGTTAATTCTGCTCCCAATCTGACAAAACTTTCTGTTAAAACGTTGTAACCCATCTCATAAGCTTTCCAGAACTACCTCATTTTCTATTTTTGGATTTTAAGCAGGAAGTTACGCTTAATTTACAGAGAGTCTACAGAGAGTCTTTGCTCTGTCCTGTTTTCTGGACAGTTTCAACTCTACTGCATTTTTCGATTGGTTAAGGGATGAAACACCTCTGGACCTCAACAGAAATGTTGTAAAGCTCTTCCAAATCTTTCAAGAAATGTATCATATGACCCCAACCTAGAAAGAACTCAACCTCTAACCTCTGATTAACTTCAGCCTTGATTCAGCTGAAACAGAGTGCTCTGTCCTTAACAACCTATAAGTTGAAAACTTGTTAACTTTGAATATCCTGTTCAAGGGAAGGAGTTACATCAATTTTTACTACTTTGGATCCAAACCTTCAAGTTTTAAATGAAGTTGTTCATTTAATGGGGTGTGACGTCGATGTGTCACCAGATTATGTCTGTACTACGTCCTCACAAAGAAAAACCTATACCGGACTTAGCCGGCTTCGTTAATTCAGTGGCACTAAATGTCACTCGCACACGGATGCTACACGTATACCGTTTCGTGGTTAGACTACCTGCAGAAACTCAAACAATCGTCATACTCGGCTGCACACCGAGCCCGGAATCCATACAGTTCGTACACCCGGCCGTCATCACTCGCCCGGATGTTCTCAAGCCAAACACGCCTTGAGTTACGTGTTCACGTTTCAGACCACGTGACGGGGTCTCCCAAGTTACACCACGCATGCCAGGGATAGACGTTGCTCGAATACCCCAAACGACATGAGGAGTCGTAGAGAATATTAAAGCGAGTCGGGTTACCTGCCACCCGTGGGGCTCCACCCTTCAGCTTGTGCGTACTGGTGGACAGCGCTTACGTGTACCCCCCAAGACATAAACGTCCCGAGATACACGATATTCCGACATAGACAGATAGGTTAGTATGCCACTTTCTATATGGTAATAACATCCTTATACGGGCTACTAACTCGTTCCTCACTGGCTTTTTGAAAAAGATGACCTTTGTAGTGCGTTAAACCTCAAGCGAGCTCTGATACCAGCGCTGACACGACCCCACGGTCTTGTCGAGCCCGGATCACGCTGAGGGGTACTGCGTTGCACAGCACCGGATAACACACATCAGAGGTACAAAGCGGAAGCAAAGTTTATATTACATAAAGTAGTTTTTGAACATGTTTACAGCAAAATATGTCCAGTCTACACTCACGGGCGTAGACTACGCATCAAGTTCACGTTCGGCCCTTGAACGTGTCCTTGCTAGCACACACGCACACTAACTTTGCGGCGTGCACGACTCCCACTAGACGGGGTTCCCCTCCTGGGGTTCCGTCTCCTCTTCGGGAGTCCCTTCCTCATAGAACCCTGCAAAAGCTTCAAACACAAGCAGTAAGCACGAAGGCTCAGCAAGTCTGACACGTCTCACCTAAACATGGAACTTCTACATGAGGGGTGATGGGTTACATGAGGTAAAAATCATTTGCAAGGACTCGCCTAATTAGTAGAACCTTACTTTCAAGTTTTAGCAGCAGGTTGTGGAGAACCTTACGCTAAGGCACATGAGAGAGCCGCAATCAAACAAGAAACGCATTTCTCTCATGTACTTTGCCCAAAGTTAAAAGGAACTTTAGTTAGCTCTAAACTACAACAAACCATTAACAAGCAAAGTCCATCATTCAATCAGCAACATTTTAACATGTAACTAGCCTGTTCTTTCTACGTCACGGTACAGTGAACAAGTGGTACTCACTGACCGCGAGGGACGGCGATTATAATTGATTTACACCTGCAGGGTTACCTGAATAACCCGTCACGTATGCCCGTACTCGATGTTGCCTACAACAACCATCACAGACGCCGTACGCAACCACCTTTCGCCCGTCAGCCAAATATTGAACCGGTCCCATCGTCCCGAGCAAAATGTCTCTGCACGCACATCTCAGTGCCGCCAGCCGATTTACACCTCGAGCTCTCAACCTACCCTCTGAACGACGGGCAATGCCTCAATACCCAGCTACCCGAGTTACATCGGTTTCCCGGTTCCCATATAGCCGGTAGGTCTTCGGTACTGTTCTAGATTGTTCAACAGGACCGCACACGGCTCGGTCCTCAATCAACACAAGCGGAGCTATAGCACACAGGCCCCAAAGTCCTGCTGCCCTTACTCTCCACTCGGTCTCATTTTTCATGCCATGTGTATCATGTGCTATCTCTACCCGAGTCGAGTGCCTCTAGCCTATGCTCGCGAGTAGTTCCAACTACTCGACTTGTACCGAATCCTACACTATCTTAGCATTGCAGTAGCTAACGGGGTTTGCAATCCTAAACCCAACCCATGGTTTTCTTGGCTATGCAGTTGGGTTTCCAAACAAGACTCTAATGCAAAGAATAAAGTAATCAAGTTTGTGCTCAAAACAATAAAAACTTGTAAAAAGGTTAATGAAAACCGGAGCTTGCCTTGCTGCTCTCGGTCGTAGGCTAGCTGCTCCTCCGGGGTAACAAAGTCTAGAACTTCAGGTTCCTCCTCGACCTTAGCGACTACAGGATATAAGACATACATGTATTAATTTAAACACATTTGTATTAAGTTTGAACTTGTGAAGCTTATAAGTCCCACTAGACAGACTTAATGACTGTGAAACTTTTATGGGGGCTTGGTTACAACCTAAACAGAGATTTGGTCAAGTTTTAGTTGCAGCAAAGCTCATTTGAGCCCTCCACAATTAATTATGTACTTGACATTAATTGAAGGCTTTTAGGGTGTTCTATGGATTTTCATAAAACAAACTATGACTTTCTAAAAACTAGATTTTCATAGGGTTCTAATGGAGTTGGTCTCACTTAATTTGAAGGTTCCTAGCTAAAGATATGAGCTAAACAATTTCAGAGAAAATTCTGAAAATGTTTCTGAACATTTTCTATTTTCTCTGGAACAGTTTCACTAATCACACCATTAGGTGGACCAAAAGAGCTCAAACGGATCTGAAATTTTTAAGGTTGTTCTGGGATATTTTGGTTAACATCCCAGCAAAATTTCAGGATTTTCCTCCAAAGGATTCTCCAGTTAAAATTCCAAACAGTTTAAATTTTAAGGAATTAATTATGGAGAATTAAGGATTTTCATGAAGTGAAACTTGATTTGCTGGAAAGTGCTCATAGAGCTGAATCCATCAAAATTTGGTTCACTCGATTTGGAGCTTTCTAGCCAAAGTTATGAGGATTTGAAGTTTGAAGGAAATCTGAAAATCGGGGGAAAAGTTTAAACTTGCCGGGGCCCGCGGGGACACGTGTTAGGCGCGGAGCCGACAGCACACTGGGGCCCACAGGGTTTTTGCGCGCCAGCACACCAGATCCCGGCCGCAGCCCGATCCCGATTTAAAATATCTGCCACTGACAGCTGGGGCCCACCCCCTTCGTCTACCTCTCGCCGCCCGCGCTCTGCCGCCGGGGTACCTCACCGGAGAGCTCGCCGGCAGCTTCTGTAAAGCTCCAAACTTCACAATTTTGGCCGCCTCTGCCTATTTTCACTCGGGGAACACGATTCCGGCCTCAGCTCGTCATGAAAATGGCCGGCACATGGTCGGCGACGAGCAGCAGCCTCGGGAGAACTTCGGCCGTGTTGGCCGTCCTCCCTAGCACCTAACCCGATCGAGCTAAGGGTCGTTGAGCATCAGTGGACCATAGGAAAGGTCGACATGAGCTCCACGGAGCTCGGGAAGGGCTGTGTTGGGCTGTCACCGTGCGACCTAGGCCGGAAATCGGGATTTCTACTAAAACTCGAAGAACAGTGGTTTCCCTCCACGGTTCTTCGTGGTTCTTGCTCCTATGGACTCGTACGGGCTACTAGAAGTAATCCTCTCCATGAGAGGATGAGTGATGCAGTGTGGCTTACGAATTTCTCTGATCGGTACATACCTCACTTTTGCACACCGTCGCGAAAATATGAAATTCCGGCTTAAGCAGCGTTTGCCATGCCGCCGGAGCTCGCGGGAATGAAAGAGGGACTGAAGGCGAACCTCTTTGCTGTTCACAGCTCGGTGAGCGGTGGGCTGTGGTGGCCGGAAGAATGGTTCCCGCAGCGGCGGCTCGAGCTGAACCGGCAGAGAAAGGATCACCGCGGTGGAGCTCGGAAAAGACCGCGCAGGGTCTGGAACCGATGCGAGGGCGTTGAAGATGGCTTGGCGCACCCGGTGCTGGTCTCAGATTGCCGGGAGGGTCACTGGATCGGCCGGGCGACGAGGAACCGAAAGTTCACTCGGGCGGCGAGGTGCTTCGGCTTTTTGGGTGGAAGTGCGACGAGGCAGCGGTGAAGACCCCCTGCGACTGCTCGGGCGCGCAGATAAGGGCCCTGCGAGGCGGTTCACCGGCCGAGGGCGGCAAGCAGCTGCTGTCGTCGCCGTTTCTTCGCCGTGGCAGTCGCTGCAGCGTGCGCGAGTACCCGAGCTGAGCTCTCAGTCGGTTTCTTTTGCCTCAGTGGCTGACATGTGGGTTCCACTTCCAATTTTAACCTCTGAAATTTACTCCGAATCACTGTTGTAAACAGTGAGCCCCAAAATACCCATGGTGATTCAAATTATTCACCCATGAGCCATTTGAATTGGTTAGAATTCAAATTGGGTTTGGTTTGAATGAATTTCAGCACATGTTCAGTTTGAAATTCAAATAAAGTTTGAATTTGCCCCACTTAGCTCATGTCAAGATCAACTCCATATGGAGTGAAAATTGGTGTGTGAGCTCACAAAAATGTGCTGAATAAGAATATGCCTCCCACTTTTAAATTCATGGGATAAAAACAGTTTGAATTTGAATATAGTTTCAAACTGCCCTCTTTCTAACTATACCCAAAATGACCTCAAAAGGTTTTGAATTTGGGTGAAACTTGGCATGGACATCCTTAGCAATGTGTAGGAGTTTTCATATGTCCAGCCCCTCTATATCACATGTGGGAAATACCACTTTTGCAATATATGAGTTTGTTTTCTAATGAGCATGTTGATGGTGGTTACTTGCTCTTCATTTGTGTTCATCAACTTTCCTCAAATGAGGTGTGTGGTGTGGTGATGAACACTTCAAATATGTGTCAAAAACTGAGGCCCTTACACGATCCATGTTCATTAACAACATCAGTTTCTCATTATTCTTAAGAGTGCAGTTAGCTAGACACATCTATCTCGCTTCCCATAATCCCATGGACTCAGCAAAGCATAAAAGTAAAACCATACCCGACTCATTTACTTCCCTGGCGACAAGGGTGGTTTAACCAAAACTAGTAAACTCCTATGAAAGGGTTTCCATCATGTTTGACTCAGCACACACACCTTTTCGCACACAAAACAGTTTTCCAAAATATGGAATCAATATGGTCAAGGGGAACTTGCCTTCTTCTTGCAGTTTCGGTTGCTCTTGGATCTTAAAACCTTGTTGTTGCAGCTCGTCGTAGACAGCTCCCTGAGCTTGTCCTTCTATACACGATCACGCACATACAAGATTCACAGCAATCAATACTATGCACAAACTTTAACAAGATGCGATGATGCATATGCATGCAAATCCTATGATGCACTTTAGTTTATACGTGTTCTTGCATGGATTGCATGGGTTTTTCGATGAACAGAGGTGTTCGGATCGAATGTAGACGTGGCGATGATCTTGACTTTAGATCAAACCGATCAACACGTGATCTGTCCACGACAAAGATTCTGTTTGAAAGGATTTGAAGAACAGATGCAAAGAAATCGCAATGACGTCGCAAGGTGGTATTGGAGACCTACCTTACTTTCTTCGGGTCCTTCCTCTAGCAGATTGTCGGCTCTCCTCCGGCGATGGCAATCATCTCTGGGCTCGTCGGCGATCTCTCTGGTGGTCAAACTCCGGTGAAGGGTTTAGTTCAGCGAGTTTGGGGCTAGAGCTCTAAGTTGTCGGCTCAGGAGGTGGAAAAGAAGTTCGTGGTTGCGGCCAAAGGTTTTTGGTTCTATTTATAATCGGGAAGAGAAGAGTTCTAATCTGATTGGAATTCGAATAAGAGTCCCATTCAAACTGTTTTTGAATCTTAACAACTTATCTTAGATTGATTCAGTGCGGTAACATTGTGGAAGTCGTGTCAGTTTCCTCAGTACCGGGGATTCCCACGCGTACAGAAGAAAAACTGCTTCAAATCTCGTTACCCTCGCGGCGGTGAGCTCCGGAAGCTCCATGTATCCTGCAGAAACCTGGGCTCCCTTTTCCGCAGAGACAAGATCCGGTTGTGCCGCGTGTCAGGCGGGCGAGACCTCCCTCTTACTCAGAGGTGAGCTCCACGTGCGCCACGCGTCCTGGCGGGCGGGATCTCCCCTCTCTCCAGAGATGAGCTCCGCGTGCGCCACGTGTCTGGTGGGTCAGGACCTCCCCTCTCAATAGAGGCGAGCTCCGCGAACACCACGTGTCAGTTCCAGACCTCCCCCTCTCTTCTGAGGTAGCTCCGAATGTGCCACGTGTCAGAGCCGGACCTCCCCTCTCTTCGGAGGAGGGCTTCGAGAATGCCACGTGTCCAGTAGCGCCGGACTTCCTTTCTCCTCAGAGACGAGCTCCGGGGTTGACACGTGTCTGAAAGTATCAGACCTCCCAGAGGAGAGCTCCGGAGGTGACATGTGTCCAGTAGGACCGGACCTCTCGAAGGATAGCTCCGAGAGCAACACGTGTCTAGCGGGGCCGGACCTCTCGGAGGTGGGCTCAGAGAGCGACACGCGCCCCACGCGGCTGGTCCTCTCTTTTCCATGGTGACTAGCTCCGCAGCCGATACGTGTCCTTTGGGACTGGCCTCGCACCTCTGCAAAGGCTAGCTCCGGGGGCAACACGTGTCCCACAGGGTCAGACCCATCCCCTTTGCGAGAATGAGCCCCGAGCCTGCCACGTAGCCAGTTTAGCGACGGACTTCTTCCCCTGTGCAGACATGAGCTCCGAACACGCCACATGGCCAGCGGCCGCGGGAATTGTCTTCGGCGCTCTCTGTGAACTGGTTTCGGCTCTTTTTGTCTATCTTTTTGATTATTTCTCTGTTTCAACTTATTTTAAAAATGTTTTTCTACATGAAACATGAATACATGCAGAAATAAAAAATGAGGGTGTCACAAATCTACCCCCCTTAAATTGAATCTCATGCTCGAGATTCGCTAGTAGAGAATAGATGAGGAAACTCTGTCTTGATGTCTTCTTCACGCTCCCATGTAGCTTCTGCTTCGGTGTGATGGCTCCATTTTACTTTGCACCAACGGATCACTTTGTTCCTCGTGACCCTTTCCTTTACGTCCAAAATTCGGACAGGGTGCTCTGCATAGGTCAGATCTTCTTGAAGTTCTAGCTCTTCCATTGGTACTTGCTCTTCCGGCACTCTCAAGCACTTCTTGAGCTGGGATACATGAAACACGTCATATACGTCGGAGAGGTGCGTTGGGAGCTCTATTTGATAGGCTACTTCTCCTCGCTTGTCCAAAATCTTAAATGGCCCAATGTAGCGAGGTGCTAGCTTGCCTTTGACGTTGAAACGTCGTTGGCCACGGATAGGCGATACCTTAAGGTATATGAAGTCTCCTACTTCGAAAGTCAATTTCCTTCGCCTATTGTCCGCATAGCCTTTCTGGCATGACTGTGCAGCCTTCAAGTTCTCCCGTATTGTTTGGACTTGCTTTCCGGCCTCTTGTAGCACTTCGGGTCCAAACACTTGGTTCTCTCCGGTCTCTTTCCAAAACAACGACGTTCTACACCGTCTACCGTACAATGCTTCGAAAGGCGACATCTTCAAGCTAGCTTGATAGCTGTTGTTATAGGAGAATTCAGCGTACATTAAACTCCTATCCTAACTACGCCCATGTTTCAAGGTGCAAGCTCTCAACATGTCCTCCAAAATTTGGTTTGTCCTTTCGGTTTGCCCATCGGTTTGTGGGTGGTAGGCGGAGCTAAAATCCAGTCGTGTACCCATAGCTTTCTGCAGCTTCCTCCAAAATCTAGAGGTAAACTGAGAACCCTGATCTGAGACTATCCTCTTCAGGACTCCATGGCGACACACGATTTGCTCCATGTACAGCTCGGCTAGTTGTGCAACGTTGTACTTGATCTCTACAGGAAGAAAATGGGTGGTTTTCATCAATCGGTCCATGATAACCCAGATTGAGTCGTAACCCAACTGAGTACGTGGCAATCCGATGATGAAATCCATACTGATGTCTTCCCATTTCCATTCGGGTACCTTTAAGGGTTGCAACAGTCCAGCTGGTCTTTGATGTTCGGCCTTCACCCGTTGGCATGTGTCACATAGGGAAACATACTCGGCTATGTCTCTCTTCATACCATCCCACCAATAACAAGTCTTTAGGTCCTTGTACATCTTGGTACTTCCGGGATGTATGGAATAAAGTGAGTCGTGTGCCTCCTTAATATCGTGTCGCGGATGTGCTTCACGTTAGGCACACAAATCCTGTTTCCTAGCCAAAGTGTACCCTTCTCATCTTCCTTGAAGTCCTTCTCTATTCCTTGTTGGATCCTTTCCTTGATCTCCTTGATCTCCTCATCCGTAGCTTGTCCATCCTTTATCTCTTGTTCTAATGATGAGTGGAGTTCCATCACTTCCATCTCGTTCAAGAAACCGAGATGTAACCGTTCGAACTCCTTGAGTAGCTCAGGCGGTAGCTCCTGAGCCGTAAGTTGGTGACATGCTCTCTTCCGGCTCAATGCATCGTCTACTACATTGGCCTTTCCGGGGTCATAGTTGATTCCAACATCATAATCCTTGATAAGTTCCAAACATCTACGTTGCCTCAAATTCAAATCCATTTGAGTGAATATGTATTTGAGGCTTTTATGATCCGTATAGATCTCACATCGGTGGCCAAGGATATAATGTCTCCAAATCTTCAATGCATGCACCACGACTGCTAGCTCCAAGTCATGTGTGGGGTAATTGAGCTCGTGTTTCTTGAGTTGTCTCGACGCATAGACTACCACTTGTCCTTCTTGCATGAGCACACATCCAAGCCCTTGTCTGGATGCGTCACAATATATGTCAAAGCTCTTGCTTACATCTGGCAATATCAGAACCGACGCTGTGGTTAGCCTTTTCTTGAGCTCCTCAAAGCTTTCTTGGCACACCGGTGTCCATTGGAAGGCTTTTCCCTTAGTTAGCAACTTCGTCATAGGTTTTGCTATCTTAGAGAAGTCCATGATGAACCGTCTGTAGTATCAAACCATCCCAAGAAAACTACGAATATCCCTCATGTTTTGCGGTTGGTTCCACTTCAGAACATCTCCCACTTTTTCGGGATCAACCGATACTCCTTCCTCGGAGATAATGTGGCCTAGGAACGATATCTCGTTTAGCCAAAATTGACATTTGCTGAACTTGGCATACAACTGATGCTCTCGCAGCTTCTGCAATGTCAATGTCAAGTGTTCTTCATGTTCCTCCTCACTTTTTGAGTACACCATGATATCGTCAATGAAAACCACGATGAACTTATCCAAGTACTCTGTGAAGACCTTGTTCATAAGGTACATGAAGTATGCGGGTGCATTTGTTAACCCAAAAGACATCACGGTATATTCATACGAACCATACCGTGTCCGAAAGGCAGTCTTGGGCATATCGGAGGGCTTAATCTTCAGTTGGAAGTATCCCGACCGAAGATCAATCTTGGAGAACACTCGGGCTCCCTTCATCTGGTCGAACAGGTCCTCTATACGGGGCATAGGGTACTTGTTCTTGATCTTCACCTCATTGAGAGACCTATAGTCCATGCACATCCTTTGGGTTCCATCCTTCTTGTCTACGAAGAGCATGGGGGCTCCCCATGGTGACAAGCTTGGACGTATAAAACCCTTCTCTTGCTGCTCCTAGATTTTCTTCTTGAGCTCCACTAGTTCATTGACGGGCATCCTATATGGTCTCTTTGCTATAGGTGCGGTTCCGGGTACTAGGTCAATGGAAAACTCGATGTCCCGGTCAGGTGGCATACCTGGAAGTTCTTCTTGGAACACGTCTGAAAACTCTTGAACCACAGGAATGCTGTCCAGGGTTGCTTCTTCAACGTGGTTCAATGTTGCCTTCTCGTTTGCTGGTTGGGCTGACTCAAACTCGACACGGATACCGTGCTCGTTGGTCAACTACACGCTCTTCTCAGCACATTGGATTACTCCGTTGTGCTTACTTAGCCAATCCATTCTGAGTATTATGTCAAGCTCTTGGGAATCCAAGACAATGAGGTTGGCAAGGAAGTCTACCCCCATTATTTTAAGGTTTACTTTCGGACATACTATATTAGTCCTCATCTCTCCACCGGGAGAATTAACCAACATAGTATATTTCAAGTGTGATATGGGTAGATTATACTTGGCAACATACTTGGATGATATGAAGGAATGCGATGCTCCGGAATCAAATAAGATGGTGGCTGGGTTGGAGTTGGCAAGGAACATACCAATCATGACGTCTTCAACCTGTTGCGCTTCCTCAGCAGAGACATGGTTCATGTTGCCGCGAGCGTAGTTCTGCTGTCCACGGTCTCCTTGGTTGGCTCCTCCGTTCGGCCGTGGGTTCTTCTTGGGGACGTTGCCTTGCTGTCCAGGACCTCTCCTCGGGCACTGGCTCACAAAGCGTCCCGTTTCTCCACATGCAAAGCATGCCCTGTTGCCCACGGCAGTAGGTACGTTGGGGCGGGGGTTTTGAACAGGAGCGCCATGTTGGGACGGGGCGCTGGAGGC
Organism: Neostapfia colusana; assembly: GCA_030760725.1. Lineage (NCBI taxonomy): Eukaryota > Viridiplantae > Streptophyta > Magnoliopsida > Poales > Poaceae > Neostapfia > Neostapfia colusana. The sequence goes on from JASWHV010000016.1 coordinate 66,173,206, forward strand.
AAAGGCACACGAGGTGCTTGTGCAACGGGTCGTTGCTATGGTGGCTGATTAGAGCGGTATGCAGGAGCGGTCGATCCATACTGCGGTGCAGCTGGGGGCGTGTACCGAGGTCGTACGTTGCTCCCTTGTGGCTGGTATGGCATCTTCCTCTTCCTCTCTCGCTCGATCTCTCGGATCTTGCTTTCAACCACGATAGCCTTGTCAACCAACTTTTGGAAGCTCGCGTAGTCATTGTTGAGGAGCTGAACCTGGATCTCATTGTTCAACCCTCTCATGAACAGGTACTGCTTCCGTTGGTCCGAGTTGACATCTTCCGGGGCATACCGGGACAGTTGTGTGAACTTGTTGAGGTACTCATTCACACTTTTCTGTCCTTGGCGGAGACCTTCGAACTCCTGTCTCTTGAGCATCATTACACCAGCGGGGATGTAATGAGAGCGGAAACTCTCCTTGAACTCAGTCCAAGTGATTGTCTCCGGGTCGACATGAGCGTTGCATAGGGCATCCCACCAGTCAGCGGCAGCTCCCATGAGTTGGTGCGACGTGAAGAGAACTTTCTCTCGGTCGTTGCATTGGACGATGGCAAGCTTCTTCTCCATGGACTTCAACCAATCGTCGGCCTCCATGGGATCATTAGCTTGAGAGAATGTAGGTGGTCGAGTCCTCATGAACTCTCCCAGCCTGTTGTGAGCCGGTGGTGGTGGCGGTGGTGGCGGTGGTGCCGGAATGGGGTTGTTGTTGTTGGCCTGCAGCTGACCCAAAGTTTGGATCATGGTTTGCATAAGCTGATTCTGCATGGCCATCAACCGTTCCAGGTTGTTTTCACCAGCTCCGGGGTTAACAGGAACTTCATCGTGGCCATCCTCTTGGTTGCCACGGACGTTCCTTCCTTGGTGACCGGCGTTTTCTCTCACCATCTGTGCGAGAGAATGGAATAGAATAGAGGTTAGAAGGTTAGATAGATCCCCCTAACTATATGCATCAAGGTGGATGGACTATATATATTAGCCCATATGAGGATGTGAACAAGTGCCGAAGCATCTCACACCTCTCTACTATGTGTGGATATGGACAACGCTGAAATGTCCCACAACTCACACTAAGCACACAATCACAAACAATCATCACAAAGGCTCACACAACTCCTATTCAAGGCTTATTCAATGGGAGTCCCATGTGGTTTAGGGTGAATACCAATCTGTGATTTCACCCTATGTCAAGGTGGTTTGGGGTGATACCAATCTGTGATCCAACTATGGCTTCTCCTAAGCTTGCATCCTATGTCAAGGTGGTTTCAATGCCAATCTATGCATCCTAGACTTGCATCCTATGGTCAGTGTGGCTTCTAATACCAGTCCTTTACTAGGGTGCGTCCTACAGTCAACGTGGTTCAGCTACCAATCTGTGATCATCTAGGCTTGTGACCTATAGTCAATCATGGTAGCTTGGTACCAATCTATGGATTGTACCAATATGTGACTAGGCATGGCGGCCCTAATATCAATTTGTGACCTATCTAGGTGTGTGATCTACGATCAACCCGTGGTAAGTTGATACCAATCTGTGACTTATCTACCTAGGCGTATAACCTACCGTCAACCTGTGGCTCTGATACCAATCTGTGATGCCCTCGTTTCTGTGGAAAACCACGGAACCGAGAACTGATGCATATGTGTGTCCAGGATGTTCATCACACATATACATATGTTCCACAAACTGAATTCAGAATATATATTACCACGAATAATAGGATTTATTACAAAGTCTCATGAGTCTTGGACTCATGCTAGCAGTGGAAGTCTATCTTAGCAGCGGAAGTCTTCTAACTAGTGTGGAAGCAATCTGAGCAGCAGCAGCTGCTCCATCTCTACTCCATCCCCACAGGCAAGGTTGAGGACATATTACATGCCTAATGCTCCACGGGGTCTTCATAGTATTTTTCTCCTGTTGCTGATGATGAAGTAATAATGCAAGTTTGAGTACAATGATGTACTCAGCAAGTGCGGGAAAATATGATATGTAGCTTACAACAAGTAAGGTATAAAAAGGCTTATTGCAGAAAGCAAAGTTTATTTCTCAAAACACGCTAAAAACAACAACTCAGCATTAAGTGAATGTAATCCCAACATGTATTAAAATACCAACATACCTCCATTATGATTCATCCTTTTCCATGTCTTAACCAGACATTAATCAACTTTACTCATGAATACCATCTCGTATTCACTACCATCTCACGAATACCATCTTGAATTTGCTACCATCTCATGAATACCATCTCGTATTCGCTACCATTCAATTCCGTCTCATTCCGAGACCAATCTCGTTGCCATGACTCAACAGTCATGCAACCAAATCTTATCACCCGGACTCAACAGTCCCGAAAACCAAACCATAACCAAAACCATAACCATCCCAACTAATCATGGAAGTTGGCCAGGCGCTCGTGACCGTAAGCTCGGCTATTATGACAGTTTTAAGACTCTGTAGAGTTTGCACCTCTTTACCCACAAGTTTGTGATTTTGTCACCCGTCGGCGACTGCAGAACCTTCATTATACCAGTACACAGCCGTCGGTGTATGGTCATGAGATCACAAAATAGCCTTTAGAAAGGGGCTACTAGATGTATGGACTCACTAAGGTTTCACCGGCAGGCTAGAATCTCCAATTCTCCCACCCACGGGCCCCCTCTTGTGCCATGCAGTTCCCAGGGCAGTCCTCACTCGACTCCCATTCCCCGCGCCTTCCACGATCCATAACAATCTAGCAACTTACCTAATTACTCGGCTAAGCCGCGCCCATACTTGGCCTTGTGGTGGCACTGTTATCCTGGCATGTGCTCGCATGAACCGGTCCTTAGATCTACGGCAAGTAAAACCACCATCTCATCCTACCTCATTCACAAACCCGCCTTGCCTAGATCTCCCTCCGATCCATGTTCATTAACAACATCAGTTTCTCATTATTCTTAAGAGTGCAGTTAGCTAGAAACATCTATCTCGCTTCCCATAATCCCATGGACTCAGCAAAGCATAAAAGTAAAACCATACCCGACACATTTACTTCCCTGGCGACAAGGGTGGTTTAACAAAATCTAGTAAACTCCTATGAAAGGGTTTCCCATCATGTTTGACTCAGCACACACACCTTTTTGCAAACAAAACAGTTTTCGAAAATATGGGATCAATATGGTCAAGGGGCACTTGCCTTGTTCTTGCGGTTCTGGTTGCTCTTGGATCTCGAAACCTTGTTGTTACAGCTCGTCGTAGACAGCTTCCTGAGATTGTCCTTCTATACACGATCACGCACATACAAGATTCACAGCAATCAATACTATGCACAAACTTTAACCAGATGCGATGATGCATATGCATGCAAATCCTATGATGCACTTTAGTTTATACGTGTTCTTGCATGGATTGCATGGGTCGATGAATAGATGTGTTTGGATCAAATGTGGACGTGGCGATGATCTTGACTTTAGATCATACCGATCAACACGTGATCTGTCCATGAAAAAGCTTCTGTTCGAAAGGAATTGAAGAACAGATTCAAAGAAATCGCAATGACGTCGCAAGGTGGTATTGGAGATCTACCTTACTTTCTTCGGGTCCTTCCTCTAGCAGATTGTCGGCTCTCCTCCGGCAATGGCAATTGTCTCTGGGCTCGTCGGCGATCTCTCTGGTGGTCAAACTCCGGCGAAGGGTTTAGCTCGGCGAGTTTGGGGCTAGAGCTCTAAGTTGTCGGCTTAGGAGGTGGAAAAGAAGTTTGTGGTGGCGGCCAAAGGTTTTTGGTTCTATTTATAATCAGGAAGAGAAGAGTTCTAATCTGATTGGACTTCGAATAAGAGTCCCATTCAAACTGTTTTTGAATCTTAACAACTTATCTTAGATTGATTTGGTGCGGTAACATTGTGGAAGTCGTGTAGGTTTCCTCAGTACCGGGGATTCCCACGCGTACAGAAGAAAAACTGCTTCAAATCTCGTTACCCTCGTGGCGGTGAGCTCCGGAAACTCCACGTGTCCTGCGGAAACCCGGGCTCCCTTTTCTGCAGAGACAAGCTCCGGTTGTGCCGCGTGTCAGGCGGGCGAGACCTCCCTCTTACTCAGAGGTGAGCTCCGCGTGCGCCACGCGTCCTGGTGGGCGGGACCTCCCCTCTCTCCAGAGACGAGCTCCGCGTGCGCCACGTATCTGGTGGGTCGGGACCTCCCCTCTCAATAGAGGCGAGCTCCGCGAACACCACGTGTCAGTTTCGGACCTCCCCCTCTCTTCGTAGGTAGCTCTGAATGTGCCACGTGTCAGAGCCGGACCTCCCCTCTCTTCGGAGGTGGGTTCCGAGAATGTCACGTGTTCAGTAGCGCCAGACTTCCTTTCTCCTCAGAGACGAGCTCCGAAGTTGACACGTGTCCGAAAGTATCGGACCTCCCGGAGGTGAGCTCCGGAGGTGACACGTGTCCAGTAGGACCGGACCTCTCGGAGGATAGCTCCGAGAGCAACAAGTGTCTAGCGGGGCCGGACCTCTCGGAGGTGAGCTCCGAGAGCGACACGCGTCCCGCGCGGCTGGTCCTCTCTTTTCCGCGGTGACTAGCTCCGTAGCCGACACGTGTCCTTCGAAACTTGCCTCGCTCCTCTGCAGAGGCTAGCTCCGGGGGCAACACGTGTCCCACGGGATCGGACCTCTCCCCTTTGCGGGGATGAGCCCCGAGCCTGCCACGTAGCCAGTTTAGCGGCAGACCTCTTCCCCTGTGCGGAGATGAGCTCCGAACGCGCCACGTAGCCAGCGGCCGCGGGAATTGTCTTCGGCGCTCTCTGTGAACTGGTTTTGGCTCTTTTTGGCTATCTTTTTTATTCTGTCTCTGTTTCAACTTATGTTAAAAATGTTTTTCTACATGAAACATGAATATATGCAAAAATAAAAAATGAGGGTGTCACAGATGGCCCACATTCAAAGCACCGATTCCCACCGGAATAGTTGCGCGCTACCCCCTAAGGCTTTCGGAAAACACGAGCTAGCCTCTGAAATTTTGATTCTACCCCCTAGGTTTTCCAGGAATCGTGCACAAGCGTGTAGATTTCTGTTTGAGGCCCTAAAACCTTCTGTATTTACGAAACTTAACCGGGAAAGTTTGAAATCAACCCCTGTATTCATATTTAAGTGAGGATTAGCTCTGAATTTGAGAATTAGGCTCTCATATTAGGATTAGGAAAACTTAGTTAATCACAAATGAACTGTAGGCCTCAAACATAAATAAAAAGAGTGGAATTTAAATTCAGAATTTCATATGAATTTAATTACAGCAGCAAATTATACACAAAAATGGACCCCAAAATGATTTCTATCTTTTAGGAAATTTCTGAATACTCTGTTTTGCTATTTTGAGCAATAGATATTCCATAAATGTGTTTATTTTGCTGTTTTAATGCTGAAATTCACTTTTAGGCACAGAAATAAATCTGAATATATATATATATATATAAATATATACCCTTAGGAAATGTTCATATAAGGTTCTGAACATAAAGTTTCAGTTTAAAAGATGATGAGAAGTCTGAAATTCTGTTTAGGGTTGGAATATACAATTTTATGCAAGTTTTGTAGCTAAAAAGTGTGGTATTTAATATAGAAATTAGTTTAGATTGACAATTCATTTTAGGTATGCATTTATAATCTGAATAACAATTTAGCAACAATATATAGTTTAAAAAATGTAGGTATGCGTAGAAACAACCCATCTAGTGTGAAATTTGGCTAAAAGCAAAGTATAGATACAATATATATGCACACATACACACCAAATTTTGTTTAGGATGTTATAGAAAACTAAAAAGAAAAATTCCACCATCAGACACCCAATAGGACCATATATATGTGGACCTTGATAATTTTAAGCTAAATTAATAAAGTGAAGCAAGGTGTATGTATATATGGCTTGTGTGAGTGTATATGTGAATGAATGCTTATGGAGTGTTGTTCTCTGACACAGATGAACAAAAAATCTTGCGACATGATCGTTTGGCTTCACAGAAACCTAAGAAACGCTAAACTAGTTGGCTACGGCGGCGGCCATAGCCACGGCACCAATGGCGCTTCTTGATCGAAACACATGGTTCTCGACGGTTGTCTCGACAACCATGGCCATGACCATTGACCTTTAAATGGTCCGTGTCGGGCTATATATGGGCTGTGCCGGGCTGAGCCGGCCGGAAGCCCGTTTATTATTTATATATCGATATTATACACTCAAGCAATCAAATTAAACTAAAATTTCTAACTTAATAATTACCTAACTCAAAATTTTAAAAGAAAATTAAACTAACTTAATAGTTAACTAAACCAAAATTAAGTGGTCTAATTAAGTAATGAATTAAATCATTAACTAAATTAATTAATAAAAAAACTAAATTAAGAACTAAATGAACTTAATGAATTAAATTAATTACTAAATGAAATAAATAAACTAAATTACTTACTAAATGAACTAAATTATTTATTAAATGAACTAAATATACTAAATTAATTACTAAACAAACTAAATTAATTACTAAATGAACTAAATAAACTAAATTAATTCCTAAACAAACTAAATGAACTAAATTAATTACTAAATAAAACGTACCTCAAAAAGGCGACGAAGCGGGGCGGGCTTGGGGCCGAGCGGCAGTGGCGGGGCCGGCGCGGCGCAGGCGGCGGGGCTGCGTGGGGAGGCGCGCAGGGGCGGCTGGGCGGCGCTGGGAGGCGCGCAGGGGCGGATCTCGGTGGCAGAGGTGCGGGCTCGGGCTAAATGAGCCTGAGCCCGGGCCGGAGCGGCGGTTAAAGCCTTCAACTTACGACGGCCGTGTAACTTACGACGGCTCAGGTTATGGCCGTCATAAGTTACACTTAGTTTACGACGGCTTTGTAAGTTACGACGGCTTAGTGTTACAGCCGTCGTAAGTTACGTGTAACTTACGACAGGCCTGTAACTTACGACAGCCAAGAGCCCATGGACGTCATAAGTTAGTTTACTTACGACGGCCCACAGCAACCGTTGTAAGTTAGGTTACTTACGACGGGTAGCTGTCGTAAATAACATGGCCATCGTAATGTGTTAGGTTTCCTGTAGTGCAGATAAAATACTCAAATGTTTTTATTGAATTTACTACCACAAACTTGTTGGGATGTTTTCCTCACAAACACACTCGTATTTGTGTCACAAGTGGAGAAGAAACCAGGAAGGAGATTCTACGCTCACAAAACTCAGAGTTTTGGAGGAGTACCAAAAGAAGATGAACACAGAAAGTTGTGGCGGCGCTCAACAAACTCCAGCGCCCATTCTGCTCCTTTTATCAATCGAAAACAAACCCTGGTGTAACAACTTCGCTCGAGCTTTGCACCATGCAGACTTGATCTCATGCAGTGCATGCATGCACCATGCACGTATGACCCAAAACCCCGAGCGTTTAAAAAACAAACACTGAACTCGCTCACACGCTACGACTCGGTGCAACACATGAGACACAGGACACCCCCCTGGTTCTTGTCACATGTGCATTATTTGCTTGAAAGCATAAAAAAAACTAAAACTTGATCGATCTTCAGAAGTACTCAACAATCTCCCCCTACTTCTGAGGTTTGATCTCCAGAACTCCAATCCTCTCACGAAGCTCTTGAAAAAGAGTACGTCCCAGTGGCTTTGTGAGAATGTCAGCGAGTTCGTCCTTCGTCCCAACGTGCTGTAAGATGACTTCTCCACGGTCGACACATTCCCTGACAAAATGAAACTTGATGTCAATGTGTTTACTTCTATCATGCAGAACCGGATTCTTTGCTAATGAAATTCCTGCAGTTTTATCCATCTTGATCACTGGTGGAGGTACTTGTATTGTTGTCACCTCTTCAAGCGCATGCCTGAGTTAAACAGCCTGACTAGCTGCTGCTGCTCCTGCCACATACTCAGCTTCACATGTGGACTTTGCCACAGCCTTTTGCTTGTGAGACATCCAGCTGATAGGATTCTCACTCAGGAAGAAAATGACTCCTGTTGTGCTTCTCCGATCATCCACATCTGCCCCAAAGTCACTATCGCTATAGCCTTTTAACACAAGAATTCCTTCACCTCGGTTGTAAGATAAACCATATTTCATTGTAGCTGCCACATACCGAAGCAAATGCTTCAAAGCCACCATGTGTTCCTCTTGTGGTTCTGCCATGAACCTACTCAAGTACCCAACACCAAAGCTAAGATCAGGCCGAGTATGTAAGAGATAACTGAGTCCACCGATTATGCTGCGGTAGACAGTTGGATCAGTCAGTGGTTCTGTACTTCTCTTGGTGAGCTTCAAGCGAGGTTCCATGGGAGTGGCACACCCATTGCAAGTTATCATGCCACTCCGTTCCAGCAAATTTGCAGCATATGCTCCTTGACACAGTTCAATACTATGTCTCCCTTGTTTTATTTCAATACCGAGGTAGTATGACAAGCTTCCCAGATCACTCATGCAAACTTCTCCTTCATTTTCTCTTTGAGCCGACTGATCTCCTCCATGTTCTCCCCCACAATCAACAAGTCATCAACATACACTCCCACAATGAGTCTTGCCTCACCTCCAAGCTTAGTGTACAAACCATGTTTTGATTTGCACCGTGTAAAACCAAGCTGATTGAGACTTTCATCAAGTTTGCAGTTCCATGCTCGAGGAGCTTCCCTTAAGCCATACAACACCTTGTGGAGTCTTAAAACCCACTTCTCCTTGCCTTCAGCTATGAAACCCGGTGGTTGAGTGACATAGATCTCTTCTTCAAGGTTCCCATTCAAGAAAGCGGAACCTAACGTCCATGTGATTAACATACCACCCAAAATGTGCCTCAACAGCTAGCACTATTCTCAAAGACTCAATCCTTGCAACCGGTGCAAACAGCTCTTCAATATCAACTCCTTGCTTCTGCACATACCTCTTGGCAACAAGTCTTGCTTTATGATGTGCAACATTCCCATAATCATCTTTCTTCAATTTGAAAACCATTTCAAGCCAATGGCATGGTATCCCTCCGGAAGATGTACCAATGACCATGTTTTATTCTCCTCAATGGATGTGAGCTCCCCAATCATGGCAATACGCCACTCCTTAGTCCTCAAGGCCTCTTCTACTGTGCATGGCTCTTCACCTATGATAACCAGAAGCTCATCCAAGCCTCCTTCTTCCGGTTCACAATTAGGCACCATCTCGAGAATATTTCTCATGGAACGATAGCGAAGTGGCGCTTCTTTCAGATCACTATCCAACTCTGGTGACAAGGTAGGAGGTGACACAAACTCCACATCCTTGGGTGCATGCTGCCTCAGTTGTGTCCCTGAAGACACTCCCTCGGCTGGGATTTTCTCACCCTGACCTGTGTCACAAGAAGAAGAACTCACTCCACCAGGGTTCTCACTACGAAAGATGTACTCTACCTAGAAAATGTCTTCATCATTCACCACTTCACTTGAGTCGGCTGCATCCCACTTCCACGGATGATTTTTTTCAAACACAACATCATGTAATACGTGAACGCTCTCCGTCACTACAGGAATCGCGATAATACACATCGGCTGACTTGACTAAGAGACGCTACCCCGTCCGCTGCCACCGGAGTTCGGAAAGTCATCCTCCTGCAGTCGTCCAAGCATCTGAGGCGACAGAGTTTGAGCCTCTGTTCCCGATGCCTGTGAAGTGCAAGTGTGGTTAGACATGTTACAAGAAAATGCATATTTTACTAAATTTGAACAAGTTTAACTAATGCAAGTGTGATTTACTAAGTTTGTACCTGGGCTACCGGCGGCACCGGCGGCAGCTGTATCACTGGTGGCGCCCATTGCGGAAAGACAACCGCCTGTCCTGCACTCATAGCCTGCAAACACAAAGCAAATCATTATACATGTCATTTATATGTAAAAAATGTTAAATACAACATCTAGAATGGATTACCTGCATGGCAGCTTGCATCTGTAACATGAACAAGTTTTGATACTCGTCCCTAGCCCTTTGCGCCTCGTCCCTAGCCCTGATCTCAGCTGCCCGCGCCTTGTCCCTAGCCCTGAGCGCTTCTTGCGTCCTCTGGAGCTCCTCCCGCAGACTCTGGAGCTCCAGATCTTTACTAGCGCGGCTGCTGCTAGACCCGCCCTGAAGCAATGAAGAGGCTCTCGAGGAAGCTCGCGCCTGTCTTGAGTCGACCACTCCATCGAAGATGGCTAACCTGCACAAATGAAGTAAGATTATTAAATTTTGTATCTCGAAGTTTGTAACAGTAAATTAAAAATTACAAAGCTCACCATCCGTGAGGTCTACCACCACCGCTTGCATACACGGCTTCGGGGACGATTGGCGCGCTCTGCCAATAGAACTCTTCGCCTCGAAGCCTCCGCGCCTCCTCCCCGTACTTTGCCTGCAAAAACCAGAAAAATAACGTCATTAGTACTATTAAAGAGAATTCAACTAAGTTGAAAAATTAACTCACCAAAGTCTATGTCGCCGTCTGAGAAGACAGCTGGTCAGGCTGCGACGGGTCACTTCCCAAGTGACCCCTCTTCCACACCTCGATAGGTACCGGCTGCTGACCGCTCTCGTGCTCCTATCGATACATGTTAGCACAATGAAGATTATAAAATTACTTAATAGAATGCTCATAGCACTTACCATCCGTTTAGCGAGGCGTATTTAGCCGTCCCCACCCAAACGATGTTTACCGCCTGTCCCTCTACTCTCTTGACGGGTTTTAGAAACTGTCTTCAAGCCCTTGCTCGCCCAAAGAGCACAAAGGGCACGGTATGCGTCCGGACGGCTGTCAAGCCACGCTACGCCGACCTGCACACATTTATTATTGAATGAAAACATTGATCACGATCAGATAATAAAGCAAAGTAAACTAAAAACTTTACCTCTGCGTACCGCACCTCCGTCAAGTACGTGTCACCCGATTCCTTCCCCGGCTCACCCTCGTCTAGATGTAACTTGAAGTATGCGTTTGTAGCTTCAATGCGAGCCGTAAATAGCGACTGTGTCACGACCTTCCTAGCACAGTTATGGAAGACAAGACGAGTGTGATCTGTCTGCTCGGACTCGTCCTCCAAACGATACCGTGCCTGAAAAAAAGAAATATATAACTAAATGTATGTAACTTATAATAAATTCGTATTACAAAAATATTGTTCATACTTACCATGAAGTTGTGCCAAACAGCCTCCTGGTGGTTGCCGTGAAGAACGTCCTGGGCCCTATAGTAGTCGTCCCAAGACGTGGCAGCATGTCCGTTCACTACACCAGAGTAGTGCAAATGGACAAGACGGCCCAAGACACCGTTCACCAGCGTGTGGCGTCCCTGGCCCGTGAATGAAGAATCCTCCCAAGTCCTGATACATGATTCTCAATTAGTAAAAATATAAGGCTAAAAGTATCTAAATTGAATTGTTAGAGATTTACTTACCTATCACAAACCGGACGAATAATGATCCGATTGTTTGGGTCTGCAAGAGCCGGAGGAGGAGCCACGCCTCCTAGTCCGCCGCTGTGGAACCGGCTCCGAAGAAGAAGACTCCGAAGATGGGTGCTCCAAAGGAGGCTCTAAAGAAAGAGACTCCAAAGAAGGAGGCTCTGAAGAAGAAGGAGGCACCCTAGCCTCTGTGTCCTCGGACAGAGAGTCGTCCTGACAATTTTAAAGATTCATATTATAGAATAAAGAATTACTTATATCATTTATTTAAGTAAATGTTTTTTTACCTGTCGTGACCGCTGTACAGAACCAGGTGACAACTCCGTTAGATGGCTCAACAACTGAGCCCGTATACCTCCGCTAAGCTGAGTCCCGTGGAAGACCTCGTCTGCTCTCGTGGGTGTCGGTGACAGAAAGCTCCGCGCCCCTGTACGTCGTCGTCTGCTGCTGCTCGACAACATCCTGTTTAAAGGAAAATTTGCTAATGAATGAAATAGAAAGTATAGAAAAGAAAAGAAGAGATGAAAGAAATGTTACTTGTACTCAGTTTTAAAATCCATCAGCATCACGATATAGTCTACTACGTAAACCGGACCATCGGTCTTCTATCGTAATAGTTAGCCGTTTTCGTTTTTGTTTTCGCATCTCACTAGTCTCTATATCTTCTGCATCTCCAACTAAGTCATCAAGTCCTAAATCAGGCTCAACGGCGAAAGAGTCCGATAACTCTTGTTCTTGGTAAATAACATCAACCTCATCATCAAGGTATCTAGCATTGTCTGGTATATATAACCGCTCATGAGGATTCACCTTGTGTACAACACACCAAGCTTTAAGCTTTTCGCATGGATAATGTAGATAATAAATTTGCTCGACTTGGTGTGCAAGGACGAAGGTGTCGCAGCCTCATAGACGGTCCTTATGTTTCACTTCTACCATGCCAAATTGGTTTTCTCGAGTTCCATTGTTAGGATCAAACCAATCACAGTCAAAGAAGACTACATTAAGGACCTTATTCACCACAAAACTGAATTCAAGGATATTTTTAATGATCCCATAATAATTACTTTCACGTCCTTGTGCGTCAACTTCCCTATTCACAACTCTGGTGTTACATGTTGCTCTGAAAGGACGTTGAGATTCAAATTCAGTTGAAAAAAATCAAAACCCATTGACATCACATCGACCATAGCTTTTAATTTTAATGGAGCCGTAGGACAGTTGTCGCAATCCTTCATGGACGCCAGCTTGATTTTTGCACTGTTCAAAATATGAATTTAGTAGACTATTTTATGCTATACACATAATTACTAAGAGAAACAAGACATGAACATGTTACATGTGCATGAAACCAGGATAGGAAGTTAGGCCCTCTATTTACTCCATAATATCGCGTCGATTGTATTTGTCTGCTTGTAAGTTGCTGCATAGATTTCCAATTTTGTTGATCGAACTCACTAAATAAGATAAAACAGAATGATTAGCATAGATGTATAACACAACATGCTAATTATAACACAAACATTTACTGAAAATGTTCATGCATCCCCTCTATATTAGCGTACATGTACATCAAAGTAGCTGTCTTTTTATCTATTTCAAGATCGTAGCTCGTGCCACTACCAACAGTGGTGCCTCTCGTTTGAAAAATGGAGAGGCTGCTACAAGGGGGTGCTTCATCCATATTTTACCGTAATATGGAAACATTAACATTATGTTCTTCTGCAAAATAGACGCTTGAAAAGTATCCAATCTCCTAAATGGCGTATGCTTCGGCGATGCATCCTTCAACCCTTACCCGATTGCAAACCATTGGTTTAAGACTCCTTAGTGCTCTTTCGACGTGATAAATCCACCTATATTGCACAGGGCCGCCCACTTTGGCTTCATATGGAAGATTGATTAGGAGATGTTGCATTGGATTGAAGAACCCTGGAGGGAAAACTTTTTCCATCTTACATAAAAGCACTGATATATCCCTTTCCAACTTCTGCATCATCTCGGTTGTGATTTCTTTAGCACAAAGCTGTCTATAAAAGTAGCTAAGTTTGGCTAACACCTTCCACACTGCATCGTCAAGGTAGCCCCGAAACATAACCGGTAGAAGTCTTTCCATGATTATGTGATAATCATGACTTTTCAACCCTGTGAGATTTCTAGTCTTAGGCTAGCAGCATAACCGTCTGGGAATTTCAACGTTTTCAACCATTCGAAGACTCCTTTCCTTTCTTTTGGGCGAAGACAGAAAGAAACACGCGGTTTGCCACTAGCTTCAGTTAGCTCAAGAGTTGGACATTTACAAACCTCTACCAAATCCTTACGAGCTTTTATATTATCTTTGTTCTGTCCGTCAGATCGAAGCATGTGCTTATGATGCATTCGCCCATGTTACGTTCCTGGTGCATGGCATCAATATTATGCATTAGGATTAAGGACTTCACATACGGTAGCTCCCATAGTGCACATATATGAGTCCAATTGTGGTCTTCTCTGTAACCAACAAAATATCCAGGATGACCTTCATCTGCCACTAAGTTGTTCAACTGTTCAGCAATCTGCGACCCGTTGAGACGTTGCGGTGGTCCTTTTTTGACAACGGTGTCCTTCCTGAAGGCATTCTTCTATTGCCTAAATACGTGATTAGGCAGTAACCAACGTCTGTGGCAATCAAAGTAGCAAATCTTGCCACCATGATTTAAACGAAAACATTCTGGATCCGAAGCACATACCGGACATGTCAAACGACCATGAGTGCTCCAGCCAGAAACCATGCCGTAAGCTGGAAAATCATGGACATACCACAAGTATGCATCTCGAAGGTTGAATTTCTGTTTTTTTGTAACAGTCGTATGCTTTGATTCCTGTCCATAACATTTTCAACTCTTCAATCAACGGCTTCAACATCACGTTCAAACATGAACCGGGATGATCCGGTCAGGGTACAATAAGGCAAAGGAACATGAACTCGTACTTCATACAAAGAGATGGTGGTAAGTTGTACGGAATAGCGAACACGGGCCAGCAAGAGTACGGTGTTGCATTTGTACTGAACGGTGAGAAGCCATCTGTCGCAAACTCGATGTGAATATTTCTGGCGTCATTGGCAAAATCTGGATCGAAGCGGTCAAGCGCTTTCCATGCCTCACCATCAGACGGGTGCACCATCATTCCGTCATTCTCACATAGACTTCTTTGTGTCACCTCATGTGTCTGGCAGTTTTTTTCGAGAGAAACAAGCGCTTCAACCTAGGTGTCACAAGCAAGTAGCGAAGCTGTTTCTGTGCGACTTCAGTCATTACTTTTGTACCACCATCATTAACAATTTCGACAAATCTTGCTTTATCACATTTTAAACACTTGTTCTCGTTGGCATGCTCTTTCCAGAAAAGCATGCAGTTGTCTGGGCACATATTAATCTTCTCATAGTCCGTACCAAACCCGGAAATCATTTTCTTAGACTGATACATATCTTTAGGCAATTTATAAGGCTGTGGAAGGACATCACTTATCAATTTGACGAGTTCATTGTAGCAGTTATTGGAGAAGGAAAACTTAAACTTAATTGCCATAAATCTAGTCATGAAACTGAGGATCGAGACTTTGGTGTGTTCATGCACCGGTTGTTCAGAAGCTTCGACAAGCTTGAAAAACGTTTTAACCTCCGTTGTAGGAGGATCCTCCGACAATTCAGGATTTATGGCTTCAAGCATCTCGTCCATCCTATCAACCCCAGTGTTGTCATCCTCATCTCGATCTTCTATAATTGAGAAGGTGTCTCGCCGTGAAATGTCCACAACTCATAACGTTGCATGAAACCATTTCCACACAAGTGATACGTCAACGTCACTTTGTCGAAACACTTCACATTCTGAAATTTCATACATGGGCACCGCACCTTCCTGTTGTTTGACAACGAGAAAGCTTGTTCTATGAAACCATTCGCATTGGTGAACCACTCCTCTGAGTGTCTCCCATCCTTTTTCCAACCAGTATACATCCAAGTGCGGTCTTCAGCTTTGAGAGTATACCTTCAAAGCAGACAAATCATTTACGAGAGAGGAAATAACGAGAGAAAGAGAAGAAGGAAAGTTGGTCCTAGATGATAATTCCACACCCGAATGCATATATTGCGTGTCGTGTCAGGTCGGGCCGTGCCGGACCGGGTCGGCCTGAAACCCCTTTATGTCCATATATTAAATAATAACAACGAATAAACTACTATTTCGAAAGCATAACGCCGTCTATTTAACACTACACCCCCTATCCGGTGCAATTCTTCAAGTAAAAAGGGGAAAACTATACAGTTATAGCCGTCATACGTATGTTGCGAGTCAAAGAAGAAGTGAGAGTTAGTTCTCGCTTTGAGGAAGGACAGGTCAAAGAAAAAGATTCGAAACAGTGTGCGTGCTACTATGCACAGGCATCAAAGTCAAAGCATCTCTGCTCTGCTCCTTCTCAGACTTCTGTCCGGACTTCTCATTTTGGTTTGGAGATCTCTGGACTGGAGGGAGCGGGGTTCGGAACCAGTCGAGTCACTGGTATCTGAGAGTTTGAAGTAGTAATCAGGAGAGGCGTACGTTGCGGGGTGTGTTCTGTGCTGCGCTGATTGCTGAGGGTGGGAGGTGAGGACTGCGTGAGCCTCCTGCTGCTCCTGATGGAGCAGATAGCTCAGGAGGGGAGAGGCTGTGTTTTCCACTGCCTGTGCTCGCGTGTCCTCCACCCAGCTGCCTCCCCACTCGGAGCCCATGGCCACGCAGTCCCCACCCCCCGTCGCCCTCACCTTCCTCTATGCAATCAGCTTGATTCATCATCCTTCACTCCAAGAACGCGCCCACGGTCGTCAAGGGGCCCGTCTCCAGGAAATATGCAGTGTGGTGGGCTGTCTGCTTCTGCTCGCTGTCCTCCGGTCGAGTCGAGGGTACCTGGTGGTGGGCCGGCTGTCTCACCCGTATCAGATCAGAGATCGCCGTGTACGCGTCCGGTGGTGTACCCTCGGACTCGGAGCTTCGCGTTGCCGTTGCGCGACGAGGAGGACGCGGTTGCTCGCGGCACACGTCTCCGTCCACACACCCGCCCGTGACTTTCCCTGCAGCACAGCCCGGCAGGCGCGCACCAATGACCTGTCGCCGTCTGTCTGTGTGTCTCTCCCCTTCCACTGTCCACAGGCACACACATGCACGCCGTCGTCGTCGTCGTTGCCTGCTCCGCTCCCCGTGCCTAGGAAGGATGTGCCTAGCAAGTGTACGTCAGTGCAGATGGGATCAAAACAAATGCGTGTCTTGTGAGAATGTGACCACCATCTTTCTTTTGTTCTGTCGGCCGAGCTGGAACTGGAAAGCCACCACCAGCTCAGGCGGATGGCTCTCCGGTAACCTCATCGTACACCAGGAACGCTAATCTAATGCATTGACGACTTAATTAATTAATTAATCAGTAAGCTGGATTCCTCGGATGCAGCAGCGCTGGATCAGTACGGTTAGGCAGGTTAAGCGTTCTCGTCGGGAGACGACAGACTAAACAAACACTGCTGTTAGTACTAGTGGGGCGGCCCCGGGCGGCGCTGCGCACGCAGGGGCAGATGGGGGAAGGGGGCGCGGCCGGTGAGGGTTCAGGGCGGCGGGGCGGCCTACGGCCGGCGGGGCGGCGGCTGCCGGCGTGGCAGCCCCGGGCGGCACTGCGTTCAGGGGCATCCGGGGGGGGGGCGCAGCCGGCGAGAGCTCATGGCGGCGAGGCGGCTTACGGCCGGCGGGGGCCAGCGAGGCGGAGGCTGCCACTGATATCAATCACCTTTGAACCAGATGCTGCATGCTCATCCAGGCTAGTAACTTCAGTTCCTCCCTTTGGTTTTTTGGACCCATAACTGCAACTTATAAGTGCAACCTTTAGTGTATCAGTACCATTAAAATCATTTTTATAATCTCCAACTGCATGTCCTGATCGGCTAGCATGCTTTTGTTTTTCCATTGCTTTGAATAACTCATCATTTTCTTTGATTTCATGCAATCCAGAGGTATCATAACCATGCCTATCCAAATTTGGCACCCCTCTCCTCTTTCTTTCACCACTTGCTGATGGAGGCTTCATGATTTCACTAATAGTCGCATGCAGGTCATGTGAATAACTGATCTCTAAATCTTTTTCTTTAATTCCTTTGCTATGAGAGGGATCGAAATCTGCAGTAGCACCAGGATAATTCATTTTGACTGTTTTGGCAAGCTTGTTTGACTTCTTGGCACCATATGCTAGTCTATGAGACCAGAATAGTGATGCTCTGACTTTTGCCCAAAAAATTTCACATCTGCGCCATCTTCAAAACGCTCTGATGAATCAGATTCTGTCTCCTCAATTTGAGCATGAGCAGCAACACTCATGTAGTGCTTCTGGCCGATTTCATCAAATCGACTACTGGACTTACCTTTCATCTTATTCTGTGACAGCTTGCCTCTAGGGTCATCCCTAAGGTGAGCATCATTGACCTGTTGCTCAATATTTTTATAGGACTTAACCTGTTGACTGTAACCAGCTTGAGCCTTCCTGCTTCTGTAATGTCCTGCAGCCTGCCCTTCATGCCACTCATCTAAGCTACCAATGTTGGTACCAGCCGGCCATTGCATCTCATCACCTCTTAGAGCTTTACCCTGCACACCTTTTCCACCTTGTACCCTATCTCTCTCAGAGTACCTTGCATTCCTTCCAATGTCAAAATACGGAGGATCAGATGCTGCTTCCAAGGTAACTTCCTGATTACCCATGGGTCTGCCATAGTAGTAAGGGAGCCCCAATATGGTTATCACGGTGGTTGTTTCCATACAGATTGCCATCATAGCTCATAACAGATCCCTCTTTCCTGGCTTCGGCAGCGGCCTAGAAGGTCGAGATCTTGGCAAATCCCTGTCATATCCAGGATCCTCCGTGTAAAGGCCATCTGTGCTCCTGCAAAACTCCCCTCTATGTATGAGAGATGGATCATGGCCATAAGGGTCATATTGATGCGAAATCTCAGAGGGTGCCGCTGCAGCATCGCGGCCAGCCCCTCCAATGTATTCATCGTCCATTCCTTTTGACATACCCAACAGTGGCGGCCCCTGAGACCTCTCCTTCCCAAACTTCCCAGCTTTTAATTTCATTTTATCTGGCTTCCGTGTCAAAAACTTCTCTCCAGGCTCCCTGCCCTCTGAATCAATCTCCGACAGCGGGGGCGCAGGGGCGGGGGCTTGCCGGCGGGGCGCGCAACGGTGGCGGGGGCGCAGGGGCGGCGGCGGCCGCCGGGGGCGCAAGGGCCAGCGGCGTCCGGCGAGGGTGCAGGGGCGGCGGCGGGGGCACAGGGGCTGGCGGTGGGGGCGCAGGGACGGTGGCGACTGGCGGAACCACAAGGGCCGTCGGCATCCGGCGAGGGCGCAGGGGCGGCAGCGGCCGGCCGTGGCGCAGGGGCCGGCAGTGGCCGATGGGGGCGCAGGGGCGAAGGGCCAGCAGTGGGTCGGCCATGGCGCAGGGGCCGCGGGTCCGGCGAGGGCGCAGGGGCGGCGGGGCCGGTGGGGCAGCGGCGACCGGCAGGGGTGCAGGGGCTGTCAGTGGCCGGATGGGACGTAGGGACGAAGGGCCGGCAGCGGGTTGGCCATGGCGCAGGGCGGCGGGGCCGGTGGGGCGGCAGCGGCCGGCGGGGGCGTAGGGGCGGCGACGGCCGGCGGGGCATCGGTGGCCGACGCTGCGCATGCATGGGTGGAGGAGGGGAGGAGGGAGGTGGCGTACCTGACGTCGTTGGTCGGCGGCGACGACGGTCGGCGATCGGCTCTGGCGGCGGTGATGGAGTGATACAGAGCGGCGGTGCGAGTGGGAGAGAGAGCCGCGGCGCTGAGTATATCGGGCCTTAAAGATGACGGTGCACTTACACCGTCGTCTATAAAACCCGGGCCTTAATTGTCGACGGTGTACCATCGTCTATAAGTCCCGAGAATTTATAAACGACGGCACTAGGTTAACCGTCGTCAATAAATGATTAATTGATGACAGTGTTTTCTGGCCGTCATGAATAAGTTTATTGACGACGGCCCCGTCGTCAATAAATCTGGCCGTCGTCTATTGTTGTGATTCCTGTAGTGCGTGTCGGGATTGTAAAACCTCCAAGCCTTACTTACTTGGTCATACCCAATGAAAACCATTGCGATACTCCGATCTTCAAGTTTGCTGAGACGCTTGCTTCCCTATTTCATATGTGCCACACAACCAAACATGCGCAAATGATGTATACTAGATTTCTTGTCATGCCATACCTCATATGGAGTCTTTTTCTCGACACTCCGAGTGGGAGATCGGTTCAACACGTAGACAGCAGTGGTCACCGCCTCCCCCCCAGAACCAACTGGGCATATTCATAGCCTTCAACATACTTCTTGCCATTCCCATGACAGTTTGGTTCCTTCGCTCGACTACCCCGTTCTGCTCAGAGGAATATGGGGCTGTCAAGTGACGTTGAACACCCTCCTTGATGCAATACTTAACAAATGCCCGAGCTGTGAACTCTCCACCACAATCCGTGCGAAAAGTTCCAATCTTCCTTCCAGCCTCAGCTTCAACACTTGCTTGGAATGACATGAAAGTACTCATTGCTTGGTCCTTTGTGCTAATCAAAAACACCCACATGTATCTGCTAAGATCATCCACAAGAAGAAAGAAGAACCTGCTGCCTCTTGGCATTGCCGACGTCACTGGTCCACAAAGATCTCCATGCATAAGCTCAGGTTTCTTCTCAGCCCGGTACTTTGCCATGCACGGGAACGGTTGACGTCGTTGTTTCCCAGCCAGTCAGCTATCACACTTCTCCTCTGTTTGAGTGATAGTTGGCAACCCATACACGATCTGTTCTTCGGCAAGTTTCCTGAGACTTCGAAAATCAAATGCCCCATTCTTGCATGCCACATCCACGTTGCATTGCTCCCTTGTGCCATGAAACATGTTGGTTGTACCACCTTGAGATCAATGGTGTACAACTGATTCACACCATATTTTACCATTGCCACAGGGGTTCCATCTCTATCCCAAATCTTGACATAACCATCGACCATCAAGACTCAGTGTCCTTCCTCCTCAAGCTGTCCAAGACTTATGATATTTGCCTTGAGCTGAGGAATGAGATAGACTCCGGCCAGCTCCTTTCGACCGCCCCTTTTTCATTGGAACACCACAGATCCTTGACCATCAATCTCTGTCACCGAGCCATCTCCCAAATGAACAGTACCATGCACCGTGTTGTCAAGATTTGTGATCACATCCCGTTTCCCGGTCATGTGATTTGTTGCACCGGAATCCAGGATCCACCGAGTACTGCCTCCACCCTCCAAGTCTCCTACTTGAACATGTAACATGTCATTGTTGAGACATACCTCCTCCGGGGACGTGAATGGCTCGACCTTAGTGTTGGCACATGCCACCAAAAGACTGGATTCGAACTCAAGATCAACTTGACGTGTTCCCTTCTTCATCCTTCTTCTTCTTCCTGCACTCTCTAGCCCAATGACCTTTCTTACCACAGTAGCAGCACTCATCTTTGGCCACACCACGGCCTTAGTTTCCACTGCCACGATTTCCTCGACCACAGCCCTGTCCTCGGACATGATCTCTCCTGGGTGCATATGAGTCGTTGTGACGTTCCTGTCCATTTCCCCCGGACATCTTGAGATGTGTTGACAGCCGTGCAAGTAATTCTTCTTCACTCAGATGCAACTTCTCTTGTGTGTTGCCTTCCAAAGTGCTTGCACCAAGTCTTTCTTCTGGTGCCTTGAGTCGACCGATCAACTCATCAACAGACATATCACTCAATTCGAGCAAGGTCTCGATGGAGGCTGCAACCTGCTCAAACTTTTGTGGCACCGCCTGCAAGAACTTCCGGACAATCTTCTCCTCCAAACACTCACTCCCAAGTGCCACGAGTTGAGACGTGATCCGGCTCATACGTACACCGAACCCATCCACCGTTTCACCGTCGTGGAATTTTAGTGCATAAAACTCCCGATGCAATGTACATGCCCTGGCCTTGCGCACACGTTCAACTCCCACGTTGCGCAACTTGATTGCATCCCATGCAACCTTGGCCGACTCCTTCCCAGCAATGATCCCTACCAATTCTGGTGGCACAGCCCTGGTGAGAGCCTCCAACACCATCCGATCTTCTATGTAATCATCTGTGCCAAGACTCACCGCAGTCCACAAGTCTCTCGCTTGCAACTCACCCGCATGAGTGCCACCCAATCATGATAGTTTGTCTTCGTGAGCATTGGATACGTACAAACTGCTGACTTCCTTCGTGATGGGATGAATCACCAACGCCCCAGATCCTCCTGCCCTGCTGGTGCCTGCCGCCGGCGTGACGTCCCTCCATGAACGTCAGGCAGGCGAGGATGACCGTCGTCACGACATCAGTGCCCACTCAATGGCCGCGTCACGGTTCCAGGCAGCGTAACCGGCTCTGATGCCAATTGTTGGGATTTTTTCTTCACAAACACACTCGGATTTGTGTCACAAGTGGAGAAGAAACCAGGAAGGAGATTCGACGCTCACAAAACTCAGAGTTTTGGAGGAGTACCGAAAGAAGATGAACACAGAAAGTTGTGGCGGCGCTCAACAAACTCCAGCACCCATTCTGCTCAATTTATTAACCGAAAACAAACCCTGGTGTAACAACTTCGCTCCGGCTTTGCACCATGCAGACTTGATCTCATGAAGTGCATGCATGCATCATGCACGTATGACCTAAAACCCCGTGCGTTTAAAAAACAAAAACTGAACTCACTCACACGCTAGGACTCGGTGCAACACATGAGACACAGGACATCCCCCTAATTCTTGTCATGTGTGGATTATTTGCTTGAAAGCATAAAGCAAACTAAAACTTGATCAATCTTCAAAAGTACTCAACAAAACTTATCTCTTTTGTAACTGTAAAAAATGATTTTAAGCAGCCACAGCAGTGGTTATATTATAATTAATTGCTTCTCCTTCTTTCAAATTGATAATTGAAACTACTACCAAATGCAGATGATGCACTACTACAGAAAAAATTTTCACAGACGGTTATAAACATATTATCGCAGTCGGTTTTGAAAACAGCCTGTGACAAAGCGCTTGTGAAAATGACCCATTTTCACAGGCGGCATCAAGAATAGCCTGTGAAAATATAGTATCACAGGTGGTTCATCAAAGCAGACTGCCTGCGACAAAGAATTATCACATACGGCTCTTTAGAAAGAATCGCTTGGGAAAATGGACTACCACAGACGGCTCTTTATGAAAGACTGCCTGTGAAAATGGACTACCACAAACGGCTATAAATAAAGCACCGCTTGTGAAACTGGATATCGCAGACGCTACTTTGTTACAGACCGCTTGTAGAATTGAATATCATATGCGCCTTTTTATATAGGACTGCTTGTAGAAAAGGATATCGCAGGCAGTTATTCGTGGCAGACCGCTTGTGAAAATATTTTATCACATGCGGCTCGGTATATGTTTCCGCCTGTGAAAATCTATTATCACCAACGGTTCAACTTTAGCAACCGTCTGCGAAAACCTACTACCGCATGCGCTTCCTGGCCAACCACTCTGTGATAATCTGTTATCACAGGTCGTTTTTAACCCCTGACTGCCCGTGATAATTTCTTAGCACAAGCGGTTCATATTTTATAACGGCATGTGAAGATATATACCCTATACAGAACTACATGTTGTTATTTCTAATTTCCAGCTCAAATTCAAATACAAACAACACAAACACAATTTGCACCCGCTCAGATTCAAATAAACATTCACACAACAATCGTAAAATATAAGTATCATATACATACAATGCAAGTTTACATGTATATCTCAATCGTAGTTCACATGTACACAAATTTTACAAGTTTCTCTAGAAACTAGTTGAGTCATATTGCGGAGTTCTGGCACATCGGCATGTGGGTCTGTGTCGGTGATGAACACCCCTCTTTGGTGAATAATTTTGCGACGCATGAACAAACACAGTTCACCCACAATCCTATCAACTCCTTTGACTATATCACTAGCAATCGGTCAATCTCTGTTCACATCCGCGTACTGCAATGAAAACATAATAAAAATATTAGAATACAATAGTCACCATGAAAATGTAACTCAAAAGTAAGAAAATACAAGGATAACTTACATTCTCATGATTCACTATATATTCACCGGTGACATGAAGATTCTCGCAGACATAATATCCGCAAAGGACACTACCAGGAGGCTGCACGGCGAAAGGAAAATATATGGTCCTATCCGCAGGTCGCTAACCGCCAAGATTTTTCTAGTAGAACTCCCAAGCGCTATCATATAAGAATTGCCAACCCATATACGTGTTATATAACAGTATAGAATAGCAGTACCTTTTTAAAATTGTAATGAAATCTTTGTATCTGCTTGGGTCAAAATCGGCTAAGTCCATGACCGATGTTGAACCATGCTTTGGGTTGATGAAGATACAAATTTAGTGATTACCACACACGTACGAACACACGTGTTAAGTTAACGATTAACAATAATTATTATTTCAGCGTCATGTATCAAACTTAGTCGAAGTGGTATGGCGCCTTTATGAGGTCCTTGCCATCTTTGACAATGTTATACATGGATCGTGCTATGTAGGTTGCCACTTCCATGTTTCTCTTCTTTATCGTATCATCGGTTGTCTTTGTAAATTCTTTTTGTGTCATGTGTCGGTATTGGGCTGAATATCGCTTCACCGTTATTTTGAATATTGACTTGGCAATCCTTATAAGGTCAAGGATACCCATCTTGCCCTTTACTTCTTCATTATCCATGTATGCCTGTAGTAAGAAAAGCAAGTATGAAAGATTAGAGACACTTACAAGCACCAGACTAGTAAAAAGTTAATTTTGAGCATTTTTGGATAGAACAAACCCCTCGGGTCTTCAAAGGAAATTGGTCGTGTATTGTTTTCTTTTCCACCCCAAAATATTTCTTCCAACACACGAAATGTGATATTAGAAATATCATATTTTTTTGCTGCACATCATGTACCACTCATGCATTCTCCTGACCGAGAAAGGTTATTTGCTAAGTTGTACCATTGTCGTGATTGGCTTCCTATTCTCAGATTTAGGAGTGACGTCGTCCTTCTGGTATATCGGGATCCCATTTTTAACACAACAAGAGTCCTGACTATGAACTTCTCCGTCTTCTTCCCACGTCTCATTATTTTGTATTGTTGGCACGTATGAAGCATGAGATGTTGTTGAATTTATTTTCTTCATTTTTTCCAGATATTTTAACGCTGACCCTGAAGGTTTCTTATTTTGGTATGAGCAAATTTGCATATGAGCAGTTGTCAGAAGTTGGTTCGGACAAGCGTGTATTTTTGTCACACCTAGCAACATCATACATAGAAGCTTCTTCGCTGCTTGTGGGCAGTTTACTGGGATTTGGAAGAATTTCCGCCAGAAGATTTAAAAGATCTGTGAAACTACAATCGGTTCTAGGACCGTGCGCAACGTAGTAAATCTTTATCACAACCCTTTCATTAATTATATAAGACCTCCTTTGACGCACTTTTTAGTATCTCTATTTTACTTTAACCTTTACTTTTTCCCTTACAAATCAACACATGTGGTTCCATGTGAAGCAACATCTCATCACAATCAAACTCGTCATCGTCGTCATCATCATAATTGTCACGATCATAATCGATATGAGCATTATCCCCATCCGAATATCTGACACCTTTCTTGTCATCATTCTCCATTTCACGTGTATCTAACTCACCATGCTATGTCCATATTGTGTATTTTTTCTTAAAACCTCTTTTCACCAAGTGTGATTGGATTACTATAGTATTTGTCCAAGCAATCTTGTTTTTGCAGCAAGGAAATAATATATCATCTATATTTTGCATCTACGCATGTCTCTTGAACGCTTCAATAAAGCTTGCAACATTTTAAATGTACGTAGGATCAAGTCTTGGCATATTGTGCATCCACGCTCAGTCCATCTTCTACGTCAGACTGTACAATGTAGGATATATACAATGTAGCATAAATCAAAATTTAAAAATGTAGAATATAAATATTATAGCAAGACATACCTTTTGGAGACAGAAATCATTGAAAAGATTCTAAATTCAGCTTAATTCTATTTCCAAATCTTCTAAATCCTTAAAAATTCATGCAAAACCTAAATTCAAAAATTAAGACATCAAATTGCACCCAAATGAGAAAAACGAAGCAAGATCATAGGCTTATCTTATGGAGAGACAAATCTTTGATATAACCTATAATTCAACTCATATCCTTGTCCAAATCTACAAAATATAGAAAATTTGGTGTAGAATGTAAATTACAAATTTGAGGCCCTAAATCGCATCAAAATGAAGGGGAAAACGAAGCAAAAGTATAGAATAACAATAAGGAGCATACCTCTAAAAAGATTCGGAAACAAAACCGTCCCCCTGAAATTTGAAAAAATATCATCCGCCGCGGCTGTAGCTAGCTCAGCCGCGCTCGGACAGAACCCGTGAAGGCTATATATACACTTTTTGTAACAGCCCTAACTTTTGTAAAGTTTGATTTCAACTTATGAAATAAAGTTAAGGCGAAGACAGACTATATTTATGTCACAGAAAATGATAAACACAACAATGGACATGTGAGGGAGTCAAAAAATTTTCTTCACCTCTTGATTAGCATATGCTAACATGAGGAGTGAACTTTACTCCCTAAATTGCACTCATGTGCACCTTATGTAGAGGATGGAGGAAGATTTAAGCACCATTTGAAATCTTTTAAAAGAATTCATGTTCAGCTTGTCCAAAGGCACACGAGTGAATTCACAATGCATTTCCCCTGTAGCCATGAGCTCATAATTCAAATTTTGATATTTTTGGAGCTCGTCTACTATTTATTCAAAGGAATATTTGAGGGCACCTTCAAATTCAAATTTGAATTTGAATTCTGAACCAAATGTGCTCAATTTTGAAATCTGATTTCAGATTCAAATTCCTGAAATTTTGTTTGGTCTACTATCCAATTTTGGTGGAATTTGGACAAAGGCGGTGCAGGAATATTAAAGCACAGGGGGGAGATATTTGAAGTGTGAGGGCCCACATGTCATACACACACAACACAAACCGACTTGCTCGGTTGCTTAGCGTGCGCCACCGAGCAGAGCGTGGCCGGCGAGCTGCTTGCCTGGGAGGTCTGCCTTCGGTGCTCGCTCTTATCCCTCCCACGTACGCGGCACAAACAAATTTGCTCTCTCGCTCGTTCACGCTCTTTGTTTCCCTCCCGAGAGGAACACACCTGCCACTCTCTGTTTTGCCACTTACACACCGCACCCGATCACCATATGATCGAGCTCCCCACAGCAAAGAGCAGCGCCAACGTGTGCTCTAGCAAGCTAGCACCTTTCCTCCACTGTCCCGTTCTCGTGTGTACGTGGAAATTCAGAGCTACGATCGTACGCCCGAGTTAAACCGAGGAAGACCGAGCTCGGTCACCGTGGACAGTCCACACCGAAGGAGGTCACACCCATGCAAGCCACCCCATCGGTGCACCGGTGACCCTAGTTGCTCACGCCCAAAGATCAGCCCAAGCAGTGACTCCTCGGAGGAGAATTTCGAGATTTTCTCCCAGGTGGCACAACTCGACCCCGAGGTAGGAAGTTGTGAAATTCGTCTTCAATTCGTGTTGGTTGTGTTTCAAACTCCACACACGGGATCTTAACTAGCTAGCGCACCTCCTACATTGATTCTAGACGGAGATATGGGGTGTAGAGGGAGAAATTCCACGTTTTGTCGAGGGAGCACCTTCGGACGCCGTCGGCTGCACGGTGCCGACGTGGTTGGAGCGCTCTACGGTCCGTTTAACCATTATGTCTACCTTCTACACGTTCCCCTGGTGCTCTAGAGCCAAAAATCCGAATGTTTAGTGTAGAATTCACCTTGCACGGGATCGCCAGAACCCTAATCCTTGCTGTGACCGGTGCGCATGGTTTTTTAGCGATTTCCGGCGGCCGGCGACCTTGCCAACGAGTTCAGCGGGCCAAATAATGGGGAGGTGGCGCGAATTGGCCTGGGAGGTGGGCGGAAAGTGTATTCCGGCGACCCTCGCTGGAGGGCGCCGCTGGGTGCTCTATTGGCGTGAGGTTGAAGGTGGGAGCTGCGTGTGGGGCCCGCGGCAGCATTTAAA
This sequence comes from Neostapfia colusana, assembly GCA_030760725.1. Lineage (NCBI taxonomy): Eukaryota > Viridiplantae > Streptophyta > Magnoliopsida > Poales > Poaceae > Neostapfia > Neostapfia colusana. The sequence goes on from JASWHV010000016.1 coordinate 66,200,861, forward strand.
CTTTTTCCAGGAATTTCCTAATTCGGTATAAACTTTGGAGAGCCATAACTTTGTGTAGGAGTCTCCAACATTTTCCAAATAAATTTTGTTGGATTCCTATCAGAGGGTACTATCAACGGGTGCAGCCCAATGGTTATGAAAATCCTTGGATTTGTCTCATTAATTCATTAAAATAAAATCTTGTAGGAATTACTACAGGAGTTCTGTTTATTGGAAAATTTCCAAATTTATGCAGGACATTATTCCAAAAATACTTGAACTCCAGTAAAAATTTCAGAGGCATTGGACCTCATTTGCTTAGCCAAATGAAGTGTCAATCCTTTATGTCTCCAAAAAATAGGAAAAATGAACAGAGCCATTTTCAGACTTTTACCCAAACTTGTAAAATCCATATCTCCATGTAGGAAACTCCAATAATGGTAAAACCAATTCCTTTGGACTCAGGACATTCTGTACTTCACAAAAAGTCTACTTTGCAGCATAGGAAAGCTTAATATCTAGGGGGTGAAGGCAGATTAGTGAAAATCGCATAAGGAATTATTGTGATCACCTTGAGCCATTTCATGAGCTCAATTTTTGCACACTGACTAAATACCTTCCATAGAAGCTTTGGTTAAATTTTCAGCTTCACTGGATCTCTGGAACTTGAGCTACCATCCTTTAGGTTTAAGTGTTCATATAATGGACTTAATCACATGGTGATTACTAGTACCTCCTTTTTACCTAGCTTTCATCATCTCTAAGATTATAGATCCAACAACAGAAACCTTGCTGTTGTTTATCCCTCTTATTTGTGAGTTAACTTATACAACAGCTTTGAATCATTTTCTAAATTGCTTTTGAAATATATGTGCATTGCAATATAATTCTCACGTTGCGTCGACGTTCGACGAGGACTCAACTCCGCAGCGAGGATCTCCATCTCGTGACGAGTTTGGCGGATTCTCCAGAGGAAGACTAACTCCTAGCTTCTAACAAAACCGTTGAGCAAGGCAAGCCCCGATTTGCATATAAGTACTGTATTTAAATTTTGCTTTACCTTCACCTCATGTTTATTAGACTTGATAATGTGCGTTATGTCTAGGATGCTTGAAACCCACTTGCATGGTCATTATATCCCTGAGTAGAAGGTTTAGTATAGGCTTTGCCTCGTCGTAGATGCTAGACTAATGTTGTAGCTAGCTCGGTAGAAGTCGAGTAGTAAAAAGCTACTCGCGAGAAAGGTCGAGTAATGGAGTTACTCAGGAGAGGTTGATGATAAGAGTACCCTCATGAAAATGACATGGGGACAGGGAAGTTCCTGTAGGATGGAGCGCTCAAAGTTGGTCTCGACCTGCGATGGGTGTGACAATGCTTGAGACCACATTGGGCCTATGCCCGGATGGTAAGGCAAATGTGGAGGTTGGATTTATCCCCGTCCGTATCGGTTAAGGACCGCGTGTATGTGGCCCTGCTAGACAAGATTGAGTTGTACTGGATATATAGTGGGTTATGGGACCCATGAATATGATGTAACTCGATGGACCGTGATATAGAAACTCATCCTTCGCGTGGGAATGGCGTTGAGAAGGCGGGAGGTGTAAATCCTTTAGCGGGCAATTTCGACGTGTCCGCGCACAGGACCATCCTGCTCAGCGTGAAAGGTTGCTGCATACAACGTAAGAAAGAGCTCTTGAGAGAGTCTCTCGAGGCGGCTGTATGTGTCGTGTATTCCGGGTTGTTATTGATTCGAATCACCATCGCTCGCAGAAGAGGATTGAGCATACTTGCCCACTGCGCCGTGACATAGTAAGAAGAGGAACTAAGTCTCTTAACTTGTTGTTCATGGATTAATCATTGTATTAGAACCTTGACTGAATTAGATATAGTGCCAACTAAAGTACATTTCCACCTTAGGCTAGCAACATCGGAATAAGCGTTTCTTGTTTGATTGTGGACTTCCGGTGCTGTGAGGCATGAGGACCACTAAAATGAAGGCTATAAGAATCTAAATATAAGGATCAAGTTTAGTCAAGCTTCCTTTTGCAAATTCATGTTCCTACTGTCTTACTACCCCTGCATGTACAGTTACCTGTTTAGGATTGACGGTTAAAACTTGCTGAGCCTTAGTGCTCACGGTTGCTTCTGAGTCTTTTTTGCAGGTAGCAGGATGCCTGCTATGAAGAGGGTTGTTCGGTGAGACGACGAACCTCACGGGTTGTTTAACTCAACGGAAACCTAGCCACTGCCTTTCTTTTGTGAAGCTAGTAGGAAGCGTTCACGGGCTGAACGACATCTCTTCGGCGTAGTTAGCTAGGGTCAAGAGTGAGTAGATTGCCCAGTTTGTAATTCTGCTGCGTGTGTATGTGACGCCCGGTCCGTCGAACATGGAACCCAACTAATGCATATGTGTGCCCAGGATGTTCATCACACATACACATGTAATCCACAAACTGAATTCAAAATATAACCACAAATAATAGGGTTTAAGTACTTTATTACATCAATCTCTAACTTATTCTTGCAGCGGAAGTCTCTAACTTATTCTAGCAGCAGAAGTCTCTAACTTATTCTAGCAGCGGAAGTCTCTAAACGATAGCGGAAGCAACTAAACAGCAGCGGCTCCATCTCCAACTCCAAAGGCAAGTTGACGGTAGTTCGCACGCCTAATACTCCACATGATCTTCGAAGTACCCTTCTCCTGTTGCTGATGTTTGTATGATAATGCAAGGGTGAGTACATGTCGTACTCAGCAAGTGCGGAAAAGTATGACATGTAGCTTACAGCAAGGTAGGGAATAAAAAGGCTCATTGCATAAAGCAAAGTTTATTTCACAAACATGATAAAAACAGCAACTATCTTTAAGTGAATTTAATCCCAACATATATTTAAGTAAAACAGCAACATACCTCCTTCATGATTCACCACTTTTCATGTCTCAACCAACCATTAATCTTTCTAAACTTTATCTCATGCTCATAATAACCATCTCATGTTCATATCCATCTCATAACCATATAACCGAACCAAAACTCATTGTCATGTCTTAACAGTCCCAAAACCACTCATTACCAAGACTCAACAGTCCCGAAACCAATCCCAAGACCACACCATAACCATACCAATAATCATTCCGATAACCATCCCATTTAATTATGTGAGTTGGCCAGGCGCTTGTGACCGTAAGCACGGCTATCATGATAGTTTTACACTCTTAAGAGGTGGCACCACTTTACCCACAAGTTTGTGATTTCGTCACCCGTCGGCGACTGCAGAACCTCCATTATACCAGTACACAACCGTCGGTGTATGGCCAACAGATCACAAAATAGCCTTTACAAAGGGGCTACTAGATGTATGGACTCACAAAGGTTTCACCAGCAGGCTCGAATCACCATTCTACCACCTACGGGCCCCCTCTTGTGCCTAATTAGTCAGCTAAGCCGCACCCATATTTGGCCTTGTGGTGGCACTGTTTTCCTGGCATGTGCTGGCATGAACCGGTCCTTAGATCTATGGCAAGTAAACCATCATCTCATTCTACCACATTCACGAACCAAGCTTGCCTAGATCTCCCCCGATTCTATGCTCATTATTATCATCAAGTTCTCATTAACATTATTCATATGAGTGCAGTAGCTAGACATGTTCTATCTCAGCTTCCCGTAACCCGTAAGCTAAGCGAAGCGAAAAGAAAAAAGACCATAGCCGACTCATCAACTTTCCCGCGCGACAAGGATGGTTAACAAAACTAATAAACTCCTATAAAAGATTTTCCCATCAAGTTGACTCAAGCAGACATGTTTTCGCAAACAAAAACTGTTTCAAAACATGGGATCAATATGGTCAAGGGGCACTTGCCTTGTTCCTGTGGCTTTTGTTGCTCACGTGTCTCGATGTCTTGGTGCTCTAGTCCTTCGTAGATAGCTTCCTGAGCTTGTCCTTCTACTCACGACCACGCACATACAAAATTATAGCAATCAAACATCATGCACAAACTCTACTCAAGATGCAATGGTGCAAATCATATGATGCTGTCTTATTTAGATCAGTTTGTACGTGTTCTTGCATGTTTTACTGGGCTTGCATGGGGTTTTATGGTAAACAAGGGTGTAAGGATCAAGTGTGGACGTGGTGATAATCTTGACTCAAGATCTAGATCAATACCACCGTCAAAAACCGATCAAGACGTGATCTGTCCACACGAAAAGGTTCTGTCCGAAGGAAATGAGAAAAACGGATGCGACGATGTCGTAAGATGGGTAACGAAGACCTACCTCACTTCTATTATGATCGTCGGCACATTTCCGGCGACGGCGAGGTGTGACAGCTCGTCGGCGGTGCTCACCGACAACTGAACTCCGGCAAGCAGTGGAACTCGGCGAGTTGGAAGCTAGGGCCTCCAAGTCGTTGACTCGGGAGGTGGAAAATAGGTACGTGGTTGCGGCCAGGGGGTTTTGGGTTCTATTTCTAAGGGGTGAAAGAAGAGTCCTACTCCAATTGGATTTCGAATAAGAGTCCTATCCTATTTGTTTTGTATCCTAACAACTTATCTCCAATTGATTTGTTTCGGTAGCAACGTGGAAATCGTGTCAAAACCGCTTAAGGATCTCGTCCCTCAACAGGGTGAGCTCCGAAGGCTCCACGAGTCCAGCGGGGGCCGGGCCTCCCTTTTCCTTAGGGGCGGGCTCTGGTTGCACCATGTGTCTGTTGGGCGGGACCTCCCTCTCTTCAGAGGCGAGCTCCACGTGCGCCACGTGTCTGGTGGGACGGGGCCTCCCCTCTCTACAGAGGCGAGCTCCGCGTACTCCACGTGTCAGTGCCGGATCTCCCCCTCCTCAGAGGTGGGCTTCGAGAGTTCCACGTGTCCAGCAGCACGAGACCTCCTTTTTCCTCAGAGACGAGCTCCGAGAACGACACGTGTCCAACAGCGTCGGACCTCCCTTCTCCTCAGAGGTGCCACGTGTCCAATAGTGTTGGACCTCACTTCTCGGAGGTGAGCTCTGAAGTTGACACGTGTCCCACGGTGCCGGACCTTGCTCCCTCCGCATGGGCGAGCTCTGAAAGCGACACGTGTCCCGTGGGCTGGGCCTCGCTTCTCTGCAGAGACTAGCTCCGTAGTCAACATGTGTCCCGTGGGGCTGAGCCTCGCTTCTCCACAGAGACTAGCTCCGAAGGCAACACGTGTCCAGCGGGGTCGGACCTCGCCCCTTCCTCAGAGGCAAGCTCCGAGCCTGCCACGTGGCCAGCAGTGCCGGACCTCACCCCCCTCCGCAGGGATGAGCTCCGAAGGCGCCACGTGGCCAGCAAGCCGCGGGAAGTGTCGACAGCACTCCTCGGCAAATTGGAATGGGCTCTTTTCAGCTATCTTCCTCCCATTTTTTATGATTCTTTCTCCCGTTCTACTTCTATAATGTTTCTCTATATGCAATGCATGAATATAAAATTGAGGGTGTTACAAACCTACCCCCCTTAAACTGAATCTCTCCCTCGAGATTCATTAGAGTAGAGAATAGATGAGGGAATTCTGTCCTGAGGTGTTCCTCACGCTCCCATGTAGCCTCGGCTTCCGTGTGATGGCTCCACTGTACCTTGCACCATCGGATCACTTTGTTCCTCGTGACCCTTTCCTTCACGTCCAAAATTTAGACAGGGTGCTCTACGTAGGTCAGATCCTCTTGAAGCTCGAGCTCATCCATCGGTACATGTTCTTCTGGTACTCTCAAGCACTTCTTGAGCTGGGATACGTGAAACACGTCATGCACTTCAGAGAGGTGGGTTGGGAGCTCTAGTTGATAAGCTACCTCTCAGCACATTGGATCACTCTGTTGTGCTTGCTTAACCAATCCATTCCAAGTATTATATCAAGCCCTTGAGAATCCAAGACAATAAGGTTGGCAAGTAAGTCTACCCCCCCTTATATTAAGGTTTACTTTTGGACATACTATAGTAGTCCTCATCTCTCCACCGGGAGACTTAACTAACATAGTATATTTCATGTGTGATATGGGCAGATTATACTTGGCAACATACTTGGATGATATGAATGAATGCGAAGCTCCGGAATCAAATAAAACAGTGGCTAGATTGGAGTTGGCAAGGAACATACCAATCACGGCGTCCTCAGCCTGTTGCGCCTCCTCAGCGGAGACATGATTCACATTACCACGAGCGTAGTTCTGCTGTCCACGGTTACCTTGATTAGCTCCTCCGTTCGGCCGTGGGTTCTGCTTGGGCGCGTTGGTCGGCTGTCCAAGTCCTTTCCTCGGGCACTGACTTGCAAAGTGTCCCATCTCTCCGCGTGAAAAACATGCCTTGTTGCCCATAACAGCAGGAACGATAGGACGGGGGGTGGTTTTGAGCATAAGCACCCATGTTGGGACGGGGCGCAGGAGACAAAGGCATACGGAGTGTTTGCATAACAAGACGTTGCTGTGGTGGTTAATTAGGGCGAAAAGTAGAAGTGGACAAGCCATACTGCAGTGCAGCTGGGGGCATGAAACAGGGACATACATTGCTCTCTTGTGGCTGGTACGGCATATTTCTCTTGCCCTCTTGCTCGATCTCACGGATCTTGCTCTCAACCACTGTAGCTTTGTCAACTAGCTTCTGGAAGTTTGCATAGTCGTTGTTGAGCAGCTGAACTTGGATCTCATTGTTCAACCCTCTCATGAACAAGTATTGCTTCCTTTGATCCGAGTTGACATCCTCGGGGGCATACCATGAAAGCTGCGCGAACTTGTTGAGGTACTCATTCACGCTCTTCTTGCCTTGGTGGAGACCTTCAAACTCTTGCCTTTTTAGCATCATGACTCCAACAGGGACGTAATGAGAGCGGAAACTCTCCTTGAACTCAGCCCAAGTGATAGTCTCCTGGTCGACATGAGCATTGCAAAGAGCGTCCCACCAGTCAGCGGCTGCAATCATAAGTTGGTGCGATGCGAAGAGAACTTTCTCCCGATCATTGCACTGAACAATAGCAAACTTCTTCTCCATGGACTTCAACCAATCGTTGGCCTCCATGAGATTATTAGATTGTGCAAAAGTAGGCGGTCGAGTCCTCATGAACTCTCCCAATTTGTTGTGAGCCTGCGGTGGTGGCGGTGGTGGTGGTGGTGGTGCAGGAATGGGGTTAGGATGGTTGTTGTTGTTGTTGGCTTGCAGCTGGCCCAAAGTTTGGATCATAGTTTGCATGAGTTGGTTCTGCATAGCCATCAACCGTTCAAGGTTGTTTGCACTAGCCCTGGGGTTAACATTCTCAGGAACTTCAACGTGGCCATCCTCTTGTGGTTCCTGGTTGCCACGAACGTTCCTCCTTTGTCGGCTGGTGTTTTCCCTCACCATCTTTGAGAGAGAGTTGAGTAGAATAGAAAAGAGAAGTTTAGGTTGATACCCCAGCTATATGCATCAAGGTGTATTTACTAAATATCTTCTTCTATTAATATCAGCCTACACAAGGTTGTGAACACATGCCGAAACATCTCACATCTCTCTACTATATGTGGATGTGGATATTCGTAGAAGTGTTCCACAACTCACACTCAGCACACAAACACAAACAATCATCACAAAAGTTCAACACACCACTCCTATTCAATGTGAGTCCTAAACTTAATCATGTGAACTGGTGTTGTTCCCGCCGTGTGACGGGGGTGGTCCATCGGACACCTCAATGGGGTTAAGTGCGCCCCCACGTGGTGGTCAACGAGTGCTTATGTGTGTCGTGCTCCGGATCACCGGCATCTTTAAATAGGACATGAGTCACTTTAGAGAAGGAAGAAATAACTCCAAAACTTCAGAAGCTATGGAGTAAGAAGCAAAGGTGTTGCTGTCCAAAGAAGAGAAAAAGAGGGGCTCAAAATAGCATTTTGCGGTAGCTGTCTTGACAAGGGAATGCAGCAGCAAGCAATTTTCAAAAATAGAAGTTTAGAGGGGTGTGCCTATGTGTTCTAGAGTGTCCATTCTACCTAGGCTTGCATCCTACAACCAATGTGATTCTGATGCCAATATGTGCATTCTACCTAGGCTTGCGTACTACGGTCAACGTGACTCTGATACCAATCTGTGCATTCTACCTAGGCTTGCGTCCTACGGTCAACGTGGCTGTGATAGCAATCTATGATGCCCGGTCCCGTAGAACACGGAACCCAGCTAATGCATATGTGTGCCCAGGATGTTCATCACACATACACATGTAATCCACAAACTGAATTCAGAATATAACCACGAATAATAGGGTTTAAATACTTTATTACATCAATCTCTAACTTATTCTTGCAGCGGAAGTCTCTAACTTATTCTAGCAGCGGAAGTATCTAACTTATTCTAGCAGCAGAAGTCTCTAAACGATAGCGGAAGCAACTAAACAGCAGCGGCTTCATCTCCAACTCCACAGGCAAGTTGACGGTAGTTCGCACGCTTAGTACTCCACATGATCTTTGAAGTACTCTTCTCCTGTTGCTGATGTTTGTATGATAATGCAAGGGTGAGTACATGTCGTACTCAGCAAGTGCGGGAAAAGTATGACATGTAGCTTACAGCAAGGTAGGGAATAAAAAGGCTCATTGCAGAAAGCAAAGTTTATTTCACAAACATGATAAAAACAGCAACTATCTTTAAGTGAATTTAATCCCAACATATATTTAAGTAAAACAGCAACATACCTCCTTCATGATTCACCACTTTTCATGTCTCAACCAACCATTAATCTTTCTCAACTTTATCTCATGCTCATAATAACCATCTCATGTTCATATCCATCTCATAACCATATAACCAAACCAAAACTCATTGTCATGTCTTAACAGTCCCAAAACCAATCTCATTACCAAAACTCAACAGTCCCGAAACCAATCCCAAGACCATACCATAACCATACCAATAACCATTCCGATAACCATCCCATCTAATCATGTGAGTTGGCCAGGCGCTTGTGACCGTAAGCACGACTATCATGATAGTTTTACACTCTTAAGAGGTGGCACCACTTTACCCACAAGTTTGTGATTTCGTCACCCGTCGGCGACTGCAGAACCTCCATTATACCAGTATACAACCGTCGGTGTATGGCCAAGAGATCACAAAATAGCCTTTGCAAAGGGGCTACTAGATGTATGGACTCACTAAGGTTTCACCAGCAGGCTTTAATCACCATTCTCCCACCTACGGGCCCCCTCTTGTGCCATGCGGTTCCCAGGGCAGTCCTCTCTCGTCTCCCATTCCCTGCGCCTTCCACGGTCTATAACAATCTAGCAACTTACATAATTAGTCATCTAAGCCACACCCATATTTGGCCTTGTGGTGGCACTGTTTTCCTGGCATGTGCTGGTATGAACCGGTCCTTAGATCTATGGCAAGTAAACCACCATCTCATTCTACCACATCCACGAACCAAGCTTGCCTAGATCTCCCCCGATTCTATGCTCATTATTATCATCAAGTTCTCATTAACATTATTCATGTGAGTGCAGTTACTAGACATGTTCTATCTCGGCTTCCCGTAACCCGTAAGCTAAGTGAAGCGAAAAGCAAAAACGACCATACCCGACTCATCAACTTTCCCTCACGACAAATATGGTTAACAAAACTAGTAAACTCCTATAAAAGGGTTTCCCATCAAGTTGACTCAAGCATACATGTTTTCGCAAACAAAACAGTTTCAAAACATGGGTCAATATGGTCAAGGGGCACTTGCCTTGTTCCTGTGGCATTAGTTGCTCACGTGTCTCGAAGTCTTGGTGCTCTAGTCCTTCGTAGATAGCTTCCTGAGCTTGTCCTTCTACTCATGACCACGCACATACAAAATTATAGCAATCAGACATCATGCACAAACTCTACTCAAGATGCAATGGTGCAAATCCTATGATGTTGTGTTATTTAGATCAGTTTGTACGTGTTCATGCATGTTTTACTGAGCTTGCATGGGGTTTTATAGTGAACAAGGGTATAAGGATCAAGTGTGGACGTGGTGATGATCTTTACTCAAGATCTAGATCAATACCACCGTCAAAAACCGATCAAGACGTGATCTGTCCACACGAAAAGGTTATGTCCAAAGGAAACGAGGAAAATGGATGTGACGATGTTGTAAGATGGGTAACGAAGACCTACCTCACTTCTATTATGATCGTCGACTCGTTTCCAGCGACGGCGAGGTATGACGGCTCGTCGGCGGTGCTCACCGGCAAATAAACTCCGGCAAGGGGTGGAACTTGGTGAGTTGGAAGCTAGGGCCTCCAAGTCATCGACTCGGGAGGTGGATAAAAGGTACGTGGTTGCGGCCAGGGGATTTTGGGTTCTATTTATAAGGGGTGAAAGAAGAGTCCCACTCCAATTGGGTTTCGAATAAGAGTCCTATTCAATTTGTTTTGGATCCTAACAACTTATCTCCAATTGATTTGGTGCGGTAGCAACGTAGAAATAATGTCGGTTTCCTCAGTACCGAGTACTCGCGCACAGGAGAAAAACCGCTGAAGGATCTCGTCCATCCGCAGGGTGAGCTCCAGAGGCTCCATGCATCCAGTGGGGGCCGGGCCTCCCTTTTCCTCAGGGGCGGGCTCTGGTTGCGCCACGTGTCTGGTGGGCGGGACCTCCCTCTCTTCAGAGGCGAGCTCCACGTGCGCTACGTGTTTGGCGAAGCGGGGCCTCCCCTCTCTACAGAGGCGAGCTCCGCGTACGCCACGTGTCAGTTTCGGACCTCCCCTCTCCTCAGAGGTGGGCTCCGAGAGTGCCACGTGTCCAGCAGCACGGGACCTCCTTTTTCCTCAGAGACGAGCTCCGAGAACGACAATGTCCAACAGCGTCGGACCTCCCTTCTCCTCAGAGGTGACACGTGTCCAATAGTGTTGGACCTCTCTTCTCAGAGGTGAGCTCCGAAGTCGACACGTGTTTCGCGGTGCCGGACCTTGCTTCCTCCGCATGGGCGAGCTCCGAAAGTGACACGTGTCCCGTGGGCTAGGCCTCGCTTCTCTGCAGAGACTAGCTCCGTAGTCAACACATGTCTCTCGGGGCTGAGCCTCGCTTCTCTGCAGTGAAAGTGCATCTAGGGTATCCCTTGTGGGTTTTGGAGAATTGATGACAAGCATACGAGATCCTAATGAAATGATTGCAGGACAAACAAAGTGAACTAGCTCGGTGCACACAAAAAGGTGAAAAATAAAGTGCTGCCCGAAAAGGAAGACTTTAGTGGAATTTAGAAGAGCAAATTAGATGTAAATGTATATGGTGTGTGTGAGAGACACATCCCAAGAGCTCATGACTTTTCGTAAGGGCAAGGGTTTAAAAATCAACTAAAATCCACTGGACACCGGACTAGTCCGTTCATGGACCGGACTAGTCCGTTTAACTTTCTGGAAGTCGCAGACATAGTGCACCGGACTAGTCCGCCTTGTGAACCGGACTAGTCCGGTCAACTTACTGGAATGCAACCGGACAAGTCCGGTCCGGGTTTTTAGACCGGACTAGTCCGCTCATGTCTCTGTTGTCCTCTTTAGAAGACTGCAGACTAGTCCGTCCATGGGACAGGACTAGTCCGCTGAACTTTCTGGAATCCCACTTACATAGCACCGGACAAGTCCGATCTTACACCAGACTAGTCCGGTATTAGGTTTTGCAACGATAACATTTTTGGAAACCATATAAATGGGTGATCCACGGCCTTCCAACCTAGAGACACGACTCATACTGCTAAAAACTCAAACCCTAGTGCCGCCACCTGTCCCAAGAGCCCAAAAACACATCTCCCCACACATAAAGGTGCAAAAAAGGTGAAGATCAATCAAACACTTGGATTTGGGATTGGGAGATCGTCGTTCCTTCGTTGTGAGCTCTTGGGGTTTGATCTCTCTACACTCATATTCTGCATTGTAATCTTTTTGAGTGTATTTGATCGCTATCTCATTGTAAATCTTGTGGGAGCCCTCAACGTGTGAGGTTGCCCCACAAACTCGGTGATTACCCGTGCTAGTGGAGTCAAGTCGGCCTTGTGTGGTGACTTGAAGAGGGAAAGGGTTAGAGACCCGGCTCTGTGTGAGCCTCCTCAACGAGGACGTAGATCTCTTGGTGAGATCGAACCTCGGTAAAATTTGTGTCTCGCATGCCTCCTTGTTTTTTGTTGATTATAACATCTAGTTGCTAAACTTCATAATTTGAGTTGCTAAGTCTCATTCACGGGCATAATCACACCTCACATTGTAAAATCAAAATAGAATAATTGTTGTTCTTATTTCCGCTGTTAAACAAGTTAATTCTTCTGCACAACACTTATACAATCTACACACTTTAGGCACACCGGACTAGTCCGCTCACACAACCGGACTAGTCCGGTCAATCAAGTTTTTGACAACTACTTTAAGTGTGTAGAAAACTCTATAAGGCCTATTCACCCCCCTCTAGGCCACATTCAATTGGTATCAGAGCCAGGTTCTCCATCAACGAGACTCACATCTCGGAGAGATCAATGGCCTCTGAGAAGAACAACGATATCCCAAAGACGAACAACAACGATGAGGAGCAAGAAGCCAAAGCCTTCGATGTGCTGAAAGAAAGTCCACATGACGATGAAGAAGTGAGACAACTAAAGGCATTACTGAGAAAGAAATTAATGGCACAAAAGGGAAAAGAGGAAGAAAAGACGATGGGGAGTGGTCATCACGACTACTCCCAATATCCTTACAACTACAACCGTCTCAATTCAAATAATCATTATCTCTCCATTCCTATGGGAAGGCCCCCACAGTTTGACGGAAGTGACTATACCATGTGGAAGTACAACATGAAAATGCATCTAATATCCTTGAATCCTAGCCTTTGGCATATTGTCTGCACAGGAATAGATATCCCAGACACGGATGAAGAACTCACTCCGGAACAAGAACAAGAGATTCACAGAAATGCACAAGCCATTGAAGTAATCACATCGTCACTGAGCAGAGAGGAATTTACCAAGATCGATGGACTAGAGAGTGCAAAAGAATTCTGGGATACACTCAAAACAGCTCATGAAGGAAATAGGTCTGTACGTGAAGCCAAAATTGAGATGCTTGAAGGAGAGTTTGGGAGATTTGCTATTGAAGAAGGCGAATCACCTCAAGACATGTACAACCGGATGAAGGCACTCATTAACAAAATCTGTGCCTATGGAATGATCACGAGGTGGTCAAAAGGATGATAAGAGCCTTCATGCCAAGAAACGTCACACTTTGCTCAATGATTAGAGAAAGCACCAGGTTTCACAAAATGACTCCCGATGAGTTATTGGGGAAGATCATAAATCATGAAATGATGGAGGAGGCTCAATACGTCAAAGACTTAGCCGAGCTCACCTCTTCTAAAAAGAAAGAAGTTGCTCTCAAAGCAACGTGCAGACCCAAACTCAAAGAAACCCGTGAAGACCAATATGACGGAGATACAAGCGACGTGAGTACCAACCTAGATGATGAGGAAATGGTACTCTTTATCAAAAAGTTCAAGCGCATGATGAGGAGAAGACATGGCAACAACTCAAATGAAGGGAAAAGCAAGGATAAAGGAAAATCCAAGGCTCGACGTACTTGCTATAATTGTGGAGAGTACGGTCACTTCATGATGGACTGTACTTATGAAGAAAACAAGAAGAAGAAGGAAACAAAAGCACATGAGAAGAAAAATTTTAGAAAAAAGGAGACAAGCTCATCAGGCTCACATTGGCAAGGAGTGGGACTCAAACGATGAGTCCTCCTCCGATGAAGAAGAGGAGATGGCCACCATTGCCGTTAAGAAACCCACCATGAGAGCTACACTCTTCCCAAACATGGGAGGACGGGATATGAACAACCATACTTACCTTATGGCTAAAGAAGGCAAGAAAAAGGTTCGACTTACTTCTCCTGCGTTAAATACCTCTATTGATGACTTTGATAGCTCTAGTGATAACGAAGAAATGTTTAGAGGATTAAGTAAAACTGCTTTAAAAAATGGAAATGTTGTCGAACGAAATCTTTGAAAAGGAGGAACTTGTCAACCGACAAGAAGATATGCTCATCCATGAAAGGAAGAGATATCAAGAGGTTGAAAAACTTCTTGAGCTTGAAAGAGAGAAGAACAAGTCACTTGAGGTTGAGCTAGCCTTGAGTAAGGAGACTTACTCAAAGCTAGAGTTCTTACATGTTGCAATCAAGGATGAGCTTGCTAACTTGTCAAGAGTTAACAAGATCCTAGAAGTGCAAGTTGAGTTGCTAAAGCAAAGTGACTCATCTTCCTCCAAGAGCTCTTCCTCCAAAGATATGAGTTCGACAACAATTGGAACCTGCACATGTTCTAGTAAGAAAATATCATTTCTAATACTTCAACTTCTCATGATGTGCATCCTTCCCAAATCGGCATCTTTGATAAGGAGAAGATCAAATATGCACGTAGCGCATATATGGTCACTAGACCTCCCAACGTCAAAAATGGTCTTGGGTTTGACAGGAACAAACACATATCTACTCTTAATCATGCAAAGAAAAGAATCACCTTTGTTAAGGAAAAATCACATGATGTAATTTACAAATATTGTTTCATACATTTGATGCTTCCTATGTTCTTATGAAAAACAAATATGGAAAAGTTATTGCTAAATACACAGGGCCACGCCACAGGAACTCAAAAACTTGTGTGTGGGTGCCCAAGACTCTTGTGACTAACCTGAGAGGACCCAAGCAAGCTTGGGTACCTAAAACCAAGGAATAATTCTGTTTTGCAGGCTTACTCCTCCGGTGGATCTAAGTGGGTGCTAGATAGCGGATGCACAAATCACATGACCGGAGAGAGAGATATGTTTGTGGATTACGAGTACAACGAGGATCCAAGTGAAGGCATATACTTTGGAGACAACAGCCAAGGAAAGGTCCTTGGTAGCGGTAACATTGAAATATCTCCTCAACACACTTTATCTAATATTTTACATGTAGACTCCCTAGATTATAACCTTTTTGTCAATATCTCAACTATGCGACAAAGGTTATAACTGTTTATTCACTAATGAGGGTGTGACAGTTTTTAGAAGAAGCGATGGCTCGATTGCATTCAAGGGAATGTTGAAGGGAAAGCTTTATCTTGTTGATTTCAACAAAGATAAAGCCGAACTCAACACTTGCTTGGTTGCTAAAACCAACATGGGATGGATGTGGCATAGACGGCTAGCCCATGTTGGGATGAGAAATCTGCAGAAACTTCTAAAAGGTGGTCACATCCGAGGTCTAAAGGATGTGGTTTTTGAGAAAGACAGGCCGTGCAGCGCTTGCCAGGCGGGAAAACAAGTCGGAGCACCACACCCCGCCAAGAACATAATGACCACTACAAGACCACTAGAACTTCTTCATATGGATCTATTTGGTCCAATTGCTTACATAAGTATCGGCGGTAATAAATACGGTTTAGTAATTGTTGATGATTTTTCAAGATTTACCTGGGTATTTTTCTTGTATGATAGATTAGAAACTCAGGGAATCCTCAAGAAGTTTCTGAAAAGAGCTCAGAACGAATTCTCATTAACCGTGAAGAACATCAGAAGTGACAACGGGACAGAATTCAAGAACACACAAGTTGAAGAGTATCTCGATGAAGAAGGGATAAAGCATGAGTTCTCGGCACCCTACTCTCCTCAACAAAACGGGGTGGCCGAAAGGAAGAAAAGAACATTGATTGAAATGGCGAGAACAATGTTGGATGAATACAAGACATCAGATCGATTTTGGGCTGAAGCGGTGAACACTGCTTGTCATGCCACAAATCGGCTGTACCTTCACCGATTACTGAAGAAAACTCCATATGAGCTCCTTACCGGTAAAAAGCCTAATGTTTCTTATTTCAAAGTTTTTGGTTGTAAATGTTTTATTCTGAACAAGAAACCGAGGGCTTCGAAGTTTGCTTCGAAGTCCGATGAAGGGTTCTTGCTCGGCTATGAATCGAATGCCTACGCCGATCGTGTCTTTAACAAGGTGTCTGACCTTGTTAAAATAGCACGTGACGTAGTGTTCGATGAAACTAACGGCTCACAAGTGGAGCAAGTTGATAAGTGTATGCTAGATAAAGATGAACCTCCATGTGAAGCGCTGAAGAAAATGGCACTTGGTGATATTCTACCACAAGAGCAAACGCAAGACTCAAATGCACAAGGTGAACCTCAACGAGGAAGCAATGATCAAGGGGGAGCTTTCACACAAGATCAAGTGGAGGAAGATCAAGAAGATCAAGATAATCATGGAAGCAATGATCTAGGGGGAGACAATGAACATGAAGATGATGAAGAACAAGCAGCTACACAAGTTCCTCACCCAAGACTACATCAGAGTGTACAAAGAGACCATCCTGTCAACAATATCATTGGTGATATTGCTAAGGGAGTAACTACTAGATCTCGCGTTGCAAATTTTTGTGAATACTATTCTTTTGTCTCTTTTCTGGAACCATACAGGGTAGACGAAGCCTTAAGGGATCCAGACTGGGTGATGGCAATGCAAGAAGAATTGAACAACTTCAAAAGAAATGAAGTGTGGGAGCTGGTGGAAAGACCAAGGGCGAACATCGTTGGAACTAAATGGGTCTTTCAGAACAAGCAAGATGAACATGGAATAGTAACAAGAAATAAAGCGAGATTGGTGGCCAAAGGTTATTCTCAGTTCGAAGGTTTGGACTTCGACGAAACTTTCGCTCCCGTAGCTAGACTTGAGTCCATTCGTATTTTATTGTCATATGCTACTCACCATAATTTCAAG
This sequence comes from Neostapfia colusana, assembly GCA_030760725.1. Classification (NCBI taxonomy): domain Eukaryota; kingdom Viridiplantae; phylum Streptophyta; class Magnoliopsida; order Poales; family Poaceae; genus Neostapfia; species Neostapfia colusana. The sequence continues at coordinate 66,217,576 of JASWHV010000016.1, forward strand.
TTGTATCAAATGGACGTCAAAAGTGCCTTCCTCAATGGTCCGATAAAGGAGGAAGTTTATGTGGAGCAGCCACCAGGATTCGAAGACCAAGAGTATCCTAACCACGTCTATAAACTGCGTAAGGCTCTCTATGGCCACAAACAAACTCCTCGAGCTTGGTACGAGTGCCTTAGAGATTTTCTAACTCAAAATGGATTCAAAATTGGTAAAGCCGACTATACACTCTTCACTAAACATTTTGATGATCATCTATTTGTATGTCAAATTTACGTTGATGATATTATCTTTGGATCCACTAACAAGTCTTTCTGTGAGGAATTTAGCAAAATTATGACAGATAGGTTCGAGATGTCGATGATGGGCGAATTGAAGTTCTTCTTGGGATTCCAAGTGAAGCAACTGAGAGAAGGCACATTTATAAGCCAAACCAAATACACACAGGACATCCTCAAGAAAATCAATATGGACAAAGCCAAGCCCATCAAGACACCCATGGGAATCAAAGGACATCTCGATCTCAATGAAGAAGGTCCAAATGTGGACCAAAAGGTATATAGGTCAATGATCGGCTCCTTACTTTACTTATGTGCATCTAGGCCAGATATTATGCTTAGCGTATGCATATGTGCAAGGTTTCAAGCCGCACCTAAAGAGTGTCACTTAATTGCTGTAAAAAGAATCCTAAGGTATCTTGTGCACACACCAAACTTGGGCCTTTGGTATCCCAAAGGATCCAAGTTTAACTTATTAGGTTATTCCGATGCCGACTATGCAGGATGCAAAGTCGATGGAAAGAGCACTTCAGGGACCTATCAATTTCTTGGCAGATCCCTAGTTTTTTGGTCATCTAAAAAGCAAAACTCTATTGCTCTTTCAACAGCAGAAGCATAGTATGTTGCAGCAGGAAGTTGTTGTACACAACTACTTTGGATGCGATAGACTCTAGAGACTACGGCTACAATCTAAATCATATCCCGCTTCTATGTGATAATGAAAGCGCGATAAAAATTGCACACAACCCAGTAGAGCACTCAAGAACTAAGCACATAGATATTCGTCATCACTTTCTTAGAGATCACTCATTAAAAGGTGACATTGAAATTTCACATGTTAGAACTAAAAAACAACTAGTAGATATTTTTACCAAACCATTAGATGAGAAAAGGTTTTGTGAGCTAAGAAATGAACTTAATATTCTTGACCCTCGAAATGTGGCTTGAAACGTTGCATACCTGATTGCAACCTCAAATGTTACATTTTATTGTAAAAACCGCTCCTCATCTCTTTTTCTTCAAAGAAAACTATTTTAATGAAGAAATCTTGCGAAATATGACCAATTTTTTATTGTTGCTTGCCTACTGGTCCTAATTACCAAGATTATTTGCAAAAATTAGTGTCCTTGGATCACCTCTAAACTCTACTATTTGCATCAAGTCTGCTGGAACCGGACTTGTCCGATTGTCGACCGGACTAGTCCGGACAGATGACAATTAGGTTAATTCAGGGGCACCGGACTAGTCCGCTACCATGACCGGACTAGTCCGGTCAGTCGCATATAGAAGCAGTTGGCCGGACCAAACCCCTCCCTCTCCACTCATAAGCACTTTGTCTCACCCCCTCTCCTAAACCCTAGCTCCCAAAGTGATTTTCGAGTTGAGCCCTCAAACTCGGAGTTTTCTCCGTGAAAAAGCGTCTTCTCGACGAGGGGATTCTACTCTCCGGGCTCATCCGGATAGACTCTTGCTCCTTCAATGCGAATCTTCAAATCTTGGTAAATTCACCCCCTAAAACCAAAATCTCAACTTTTCTAGTTCTAGCTAGTTTCCTTTGATTTCAAAAGGATGTACATTGCCTCAATAGATGTATTCCTACCACTTTCCTGCCCTTGTGTCCTTAGATAGGAGATTTGATTCAAATGAAACATTAGGGTTCTTATGCCAGGCCGGACTAGTCCGGCGCACAGATGCGGACAAGTCCGGTCCACCGGACAAGTCCGAACTCTGAAACCGGACAAGTCCGGTCTCTGACAGTTGAACCCCTACATTCCCATTTGAAGTCGATAATGAGTCCATTTGCATCTAATCCTTGAACTCCTTATCAGGCATCATGTCTTCAAGCTCAGATGACGGCTCTTTTCACCTTGACGAAGAAGTTCAACGTGAAAGAGTGAGGAGAGCTAAGGAGGGAGTGATGAAGAAAAGACATGATGTCAATGTCCGCTCTTCACCTTCCAACAAAAATTTGCCTAAGAAGAGAAAAGTAATTGTGAAGAAGCCTCGAGGGAAGGCTATGGCCGAGAGCTCCTCAGGACCTAAGAGGACTCTCAATAAAGGAAAAGGGCTTGCTAGTGGCCCCATTGGGCCTATGAAAATGAAAAATCCCGTTCATCGCAACAGGCAACCTTTAGATAATGATTACACTGGAAAAGGGGGTGAACTAGCTGACAAGTTCAGAAAAACAGAAGTGTATAATCAGCCCAGAGAGTCAGCTGACCCCAGATTTTGGAGTAATTTTCATGTTGATTACTATGAACATGTGTATCGGAAGATGAAGCATCCCGTTGTCGAAAGTCAGTGGGTTGATATTGATTATCTTCAGTCCAAGAGATGTCAAGCTTATCAGGAGGTTGTGGCAGCCCTCGAGCTTCATGGGCTAAAAGAACTATTCTCTTTCCAGTGTGACTGAAATGATGAAGTCATCACGCAATTCTACTCCACTCTCTACTGTGCTCATGATGACAACGACAGGATGATCTGGATGACACATGGGTCTCAGTACAGTGTCACATATGAAGAATTTGCAAGGATCCTTCATCTTGAGCATACTTTGGACAATGAACTTGTGATTCACAACCTGAAACCACTGGAGAAGGATCAGCTGGACTTTCTCTATGATACAAGAATGCCATTCAGGCCTCCAACAACAAAATACATGAAGCCCTTCTTTGTAGTCCTCAATCAGATATTGAGGAAGACTATAGCTCCCAAATAGGGAGATGCAGGGACTGTTCAGGGCACCCTCAGAACATTAATGAAAGTCATAAGCAAGAAGAGGAAATTCAATGTGTTTGAGTACATCTACAGTGACATTGTCAATATCTCTATCAATCCCATCTGGTCTTGCGGCTATGCACCCTACATAATGTTCATGATTGAGAAAGTCACAGGATTGGAGTTCGTAAAGGATGTGGCTCACACTAGACTTAGGCCCTAAAAGCCTACTATATATTCTGCCCCTTCTGCTCCTGCCTCACCCGGAGAAGAAAGAAGATCCAAAAGAGCTCAAGAGGAGCCAAGATCTGAGGCTGCAGCAACCACTCATGCAACCTCCTCTACTCGGGAATCCTCAAGTGACATCTTCAAAATGCTATCTTCTATCTTTGCCTCTTGCCGCAAAATTGAAGTTAAGCAACATGAAGACAGATTGGCCAGGAAGAAGCATCAAAGATATGTAAAAGCCAACATCCAAGCCATCTGTGCCAAACTGGAAATTGAGCCACAAGGGTCACTCGAGGTTTCTGAGGACTCAGCTGAAGACTTCACTGAAATGCCAACTTTCACTGACCAAGAGTTGAGCTCCCTTGGGTTTGATAGTGGTTCAGCTGCTAACCCTCTACATGGTCAAGATGATGAAGATCAAGGTGGAGAGGAAGATGAAGATAGGACTGAGAGTGAAAGTGGCAACGACGATGAGTGACTCCAATCAATTTTTCCCTTTTTGGTGCCTTGATGCCAAAGGGGGAGAGATTATCTAGAATAAGCTATTAAGGACTTGTGATCGAGGACTTATACTTATTTTTTAAAAAAAACTATTATAATTTGACTATTTACCTTATGTGTGATGCTTTTATCTATGTTGTTATCTTTTATCCTCGTTCATCACATTTTTGTTGATGACACATTTGTTAGGCACCCCACCATAAGGTGTGTGTATATGAGAGAAGTTTTTCTCGTAAGTTACTCATTATTCTCATATATGCACACGTTATGAAAAATCAATTTTTTTCTCTTAATTGTGATATCTCAAATGGTTGTCATCAATCACCAAAAAGGGGAAGATTGAAAGTGCATCTAGGGTATCCCTTGTGGGTTTTGGAGAATTGATGACAAGCATATGAGATCCTAATGAAATGATTGCAGGACAAACAAAGTGAACTAGCTCGGTGCACACAAAAAGGTGAAAAATAAAGTGCTGCCCGAAAAGGAAGACTTTAGTGGAATTTAGAAGAGCAAATTAGATGTAAATATATAGGGTGTGTGTGAGAGACACATCCCAAGAGCTCATGACTTTTCGTAAGGGTAAGGGTTTAAAAATCAACTAAAATCCACTGGATACCGGACTAGTCCGTTCATGGACAGGACTAGTCCGTTTAACTTTCTGGAAGTCGCAGCATAGTGCCCCGGACTAGTCCGCCTTGTGAACCGGACTAGTCCGGTCAACTTACTGGAATGCAACCGGACAAGTCCGGGTTTTTAGACCGGACTAGTCCGCTCATGTCTCTGTTGTCCTCTTTAGAAGACTGCGGACTAGTCCGTCCATGGGACAGGACTAGTTCGCTGAACTTTCTGGAATCCCACTTCACATAGCACCGGACAAGTCCGATCTTACACCGGACTAGTCCGGTATTTGGTTTTACAACGATAACCTTTTTGGAAACCATATAAATGGGTGATCCAAGGCCTTCCAACCTAGAGACACGACTCATACTGCTAAAAACTCAAACCCTAGCGCCGCCAACTGTCCCAAGAGTCCAAAAACACATCTCCCCACACATCTAAGGTGCAAAAAAGGTGAAGATCAATCAAACACTTGGATTTGGGATTGGGAGATCGTTGTTCCTTTGTTATGAGATCTTGGGGTTTGATCTCTCGACACTCATATTCTGTATTGTAATCTTTTTGAGTGTATTTGATCGCTTTCTAATTGTAATTCTTGTGGGAGCCCTCAACGTGTGAGGTTGCCCCACAAACTCGATGATTACCCGTGCTAGTGGAGTCAAGTCGGCCTTGTGTGGTGACTTGAAGAGGGAAAGGGTTAGAGACCCGGCTCTGTGTGAGCCTCCTCAACGAGGACGTAGATCTCTTGGTGAGATTGAAACTCGGTAAAATTTGTGTCTCGCATGCCTCCTTGTTTTTTGTTGATTATAACATCTAGTTGCTAAACTTCATAATTTGAGTTGCTAAGTCTCATTCACGGGCATAATCACACCTCACATTGTAAAATCAAAATAGAATAATTGTTGTTCTTATTTCCGCTGCTAAACAAGTTAATTCTTCTGCATAACACTTATACAATCTACACACTTCAGGCACACCGGACTAGTCCGCTCACACAACCGGACTAGTCCGGTCAATCAAGTTTTTGACGACTACTTCAAGTGTGCAGGAAACTCTATAAGGCCTATTCACCCCCCCTCTAGGCCACATTCACGCAGAGACTAGCTCCGAAGGCAACACGTGTCCAACGGGGTCGGACCTCGCCCCTTCCTCAGAGGCGAGCTCCGAGACTGCCACATGGCCAGCAGTGCCGGACCTCACCCCGTCCACAGGGATGAGCTCCGAAGGTGCCACGTGGCCAGCAGGCCACGGGAAGTGTCGACAGCGCTCCTCGGCGAATTAGAATTGGCTCTTTTCAGCTATCTTTCTCCTATTTTTTATGATTCTTTCTCTTGTTCTACTTATTTTATAATGTTTCTCTATATGCAATGCATGAATATAAAATTGAGGGTGTTACAGTGTACAATTTGCTGTAAAAGATCTTATCTTGAATAATAAATGGTGTCATATGTTCTACCATCTTTTCGTGCATGCTGTTGGGTGCCGCATCGCACGGCACCCCCCAGTGCGATTCCCGGGCTAGCAGTGCCTACCCCGTTGTTGGCGGGGCGGCCGGCCCCTCACACTTTTTTCCTAGGCGGTCGGTATATGGAACCGCATATAATAACTACAATATTGCAGGCGGTTCCAAACACTGAATGCTTGTGAAAACAAGTGTATTTTCACATGCTGTCCTGAAGTAAAACCACATTAGATATTGTCCATTATCACAGTAGGTTTTCTATAACGACCGTCTGTTAACAAGTATATTTTCACAGACGGTTTTTTATTTAAAACCGCCTGAGATATTGTCCATTTTTACAGGCAGTATGTTATTAAGTCCGCCTATAAAATATAGATGTTTTCACATTCGGTTCTTCTTTAAAGACCGCATGTGATACTAAATTATCACAAACATTCTTTATTTATTGGACATCATAGACTTTTTTTAAACGGACCTCCTGTATAAGAAATGGAAGGCGCCTGTGAAAATGCTTTTTGTAGCAGTGATGGCCAAACCCAGCTGAGCTAATCTCATTTATTCATGGCATGCACTGATATAGATGTCAAGATACTTATGCAGCCCTAAAAAGTTCAGCTCAAAATGTGCCAAACTGTATTGTATTGGATCCTGCGAAGAAGAGGCAGGAATAGCTTGAAGTGTCAGCTAACATGACGCAAATCAGAAATAGCATTAGGTGAGATCTCTCCCCCTATTGGACTTCTACTCACAATCGCGGTTGCACCCTTACAATTAACACTGGAATGCAAATAAACCACTGCAGGTGTTTGATTTGATTTCGTAAATACTCTCAAGGTTTCTTTTTATTTGACGTTGGTTAGTTTATTTTAACGTCAAGGAAGTACCCAATAGGAGCTAAAGGAGTTGCAAGCGCTACTATGGCAGCAAAAAGGATAGGTAAACCATGCCGTTAACCCATTTTCATAATTCGCAATAATTTCTTTGGATATAAAAAACGATCTGAGTGTATACGTAGCTGGATTACACAGGAGGGACACAATGCTGTATCAATCCCTAAGACCTCATCTGGTTTCAGAAAACTGCGAGTCATTTCGTAAACAAAATCTAAATTGCTGCACAACTCTGAGGAAGTATCAGCGCTCAGGGGTGTAGAGGACGCAGAATGCTATCATTATCAGATGTGCATCGAAAACAGGTGTGTCATTATCAGTTGATCATCAAAAAACCGAGCGTACAAAACTTTCAAATCATCTACGTATACCAATCCACATGAGCAAAATAAGAGCTTCTCGAAATTGCCAACTAAAGTTGGTTCTCTATCATGCAAACCCTAACATAAAAACTAAGAAACAAACATTAATCTAGAAAAAAAACCAGCACAAAATAGTAAGCAGGTTGGAATGATGCGTAATAGGAACCACATGCTGTGAACCAAAAATCCATAGACAATTGATGAGAAGCATGACCATAATTATCGAACTCACATTCATCTGTGTAATATGCCTCTGGAACTCATCCTCTCCAGGTTAAAGCTTCACACGCAACTAAATAGTAAGCATAAAATGTCCATTAGATATTCCTTTTGTATTTTGTAGTGGACCAAATAGTAATACAATTGGTGAGGCGGTTAAATTGGATGACATGGATGCCACCGACAACCCAACTAGACGAAATAGCATTAGTTAGAAGGATTTTGACCATGAGCAAACTGCATAGCAAGCTCAGGACCTGACTGTGTGTAAATAAGAGTTTGGGGTCCTAGTTGATACCTACCTTTCAAATAAGTTTGACCGGACATGCACTTCATTCTGTACTCATAAGCATTTGGTAACAATGAACAATATTGCAATGGTCATACGGCTCTTGGTTTCTGCCAGAAAACAAATACGGGAACATATTGAAATGATGGCACAATTTTTTATGCATGAGTAGAAACTACAGAGATATGCACTGGAGATTTTACATCCATCTAAATCAGCGTGGAAAGAAAGACATGAGTAAGCTACTCACAGAGTCGACTGTCGTGACTGTGTTCAGATAACGGCTAACCCTTTCATGTGGGTCCTTCTAGGAGCCTGCATGTCGATCAAGGCCTGAACTTGTCATGCTACCAGCTAACATAGGTGTCAGAGTTACCCATCTTTGCAGCATAGGACGCGGCTTCGCTGCTCCTGGTTCTCTCCGTTGCATCTAACGTCGTTGATTGCCCTATCGTCGTTGATTGCCAGAGACCATATGGTGCTTCATACAACCCAGCTCGAGCTTCCTGCCACCGGAGCAAGCTCCTTAGTCCCTATGTCATACGCGGCCGTACGTGTAACACCCAAAAGTTTCAAATATTCAAAACCAGCAGTTTGGACGTGATGCATGTGCAAAAATTTGAAACTTCAAATCTGAATTCAAATTGGAAGTGGAAAACAGAAAAGAAAAAGGAAAAAAAAAAGAAAAGAGAAACCGCACCTGAGCCGAATCTCCCGCGCGCAGCCTAGCCGGCCCGTGTCCCACTCCCCTCTCTCCACTCACTGCCACCTAGACCCCACATGTCAGCCGTTCTTCTTCCTCCAACCGCCGACCGCTCTGTTCCGGCGCCCGTCGCCTCCGAATCCAACGCACGCACCCACGATCTCCGGCCCCGCGCAGTCAAGAACGATCTCAACCGACCACGCCGCCTATTTAAACGCTGAAGTCCGCCAGTTTTCCTCCTTGTCCGACCCATCTGCATCCACGGTGAGAACCGACACTCCCGCCGCCATTTTCCTTTGGATTCCTTTTGATTTCGTTGATCTAACATGCTTGCTGCGTTCCACCGCCGTCGGGGAAGCTCGCAGGTGAAGGATACTCCAAGAATTCACGCCCTAACCACCGCTCCGATGAACACCGAAGGTTGCCGCCGTTGGAGCTCGTCGCCGACCACCTTCCAGCCACTTAGGCATCAAGAAAACCGTCGAGGTGAGATTCCCTACTCCCCCTCTATTGGTCTGTGAAGAGAATTCGGAAAATTAGCGTGAATTAGCGAGGGAATGCTTTCTCTGGTGAGCTCGCTGGCGCGGAGCGCCGGGCGCCGCCGCGCGCAGCCGACCATGCTGGCTAGGGCGACGTGGCTCGCTCTGAGCGTCGGAGCTCAGGCAACGGCTGAGATTAGAACTACGTGCCGTTTCAATTATTTAAAATCAGGAGCATCCATTCGAGATCCGACGGCCCACATTCAAAGCGCTGATTCCCACTGGAATAATTACGTGCTACCCCCTGAGAATTTCGGAAATCACGAGCTAGCCTCTGAAATTTTGATTCTGCCCCCTAGGTTTTCCAGGAATCGTGCAGAAGCGTGTAGATTTCTGTTTGAGGCCCTAAAACCTTCTGTATTTAGGAAACTTAACCGGGAAAGTTTGAAATCAGCCCCTGTATTCATATTTAAGTGAGGATTAGCTCTGAATTTTGGAATTAGGCTCTCATATTAGAATTAGGAAAACATTTTAGTGCTTTAGTTAATCACAAATGAACTTTAGGCCTCAAACAAAAAAAAGAGTGAGATTTAAATTCAGAATTTCATATGAATCTAATTACAGCAGCAAATTATACACAGAAATGGACCCCAAAAATATTTCTATCTTTTAGGAAATTTCTGAATACTCTGTTTTGGTATTTTGAGCAATATATATTCTGTGAATGTGTTTATTTTGCTGTTTTAATGCTGAAATTCACTTTTAGGCATAGAAATAAATCTGAATATATATATATATATATATATATATATATCCTTAGGAAATGTTCATATAAGGTTCTGAACATAAAGTTTCAGTTTAAAAGATGATGAGAAGTCTGAAATTCTGTTTAGGGTTGGAATATACAATTTTATGCAAGTTTTGTAGCTAAAAAGTGTGGTATTTAATATAGAAATCAGTTTAAATTGACAATTCATTTTAGGTGTGCATAAAAATCTGAATAACAATTTAGCAACAATATATAGGTTAAAAAATGTAGGTATGCATAGAAGCAATCCATCTAGTGTGAAATTTGGCTAAAAGCAAAGTTTAAATATAATATATATGCACACATACACACCAAATTTTGTTTAGGATGTTATAGGAAGCTAAAAAGAAAAATTACACTATGAGACACCCAATAGGACCATATATATGTAGACCTTGATAATTTTAAGCTAAATTAATAAAGTGAAGCAAGGTGTATGTATGTATGGCTTGTGTGAGTGTATATGTGAAGAATGCTTATGTTGTGTTGTTCGTTTTTGCTATGTATGTGCTTGCCCGAGTAGAACCAGCCCCAGAGCCGGTTCTCAATTTCCAAGATCAAGACATTCCATTCCCGGGGCAGCAGGAAGAAGGCAAGTGTCCTTGACCACTTTGCACCCAAGCTAGGATGTGAAGTTAGAATTATTTGCATTTTCATATGAATTATGAAACCCATGTTAGGAAGTTTCCCTAGATTTTCATTATCATATTTCCTTGTAGCCTGGGTTGGGGGTTATTTAGTATGTTATTATTGATATTCATTTATGCTTAGCTATGTTTAGAACTGGGATGGGATATGAATTGGAAACCCTGATTATTTACTATTGATGATATATAATGAATCATGGTAGAGATAGAAATCTAGGCAAGCTGGATGCTTTGGTTGGTGCTGCGTGCACAAGACTCGGGTTCGTGTTTAATGCTTGCCTGGATTCTAAGGACCGGTTCATGGAGCATTCAACCTAGCTTTACCGTGCCACCAAATGCTGAGATGGGGCAGCTTGGCCAATTAATTAGGTACATTTCCGATGTAGTGTGGGTTTTTGGATGGTGCAGGGAATAGGTGTCAGCTGGACTACCATAGGAACCGTAAGGCTTAAGAGGAGGCCACTGCAGCGGATGTTGGAGCCTCTTGGATGCTGTTAGGGGTGAAACCTCAGTGGGCTCATACTCGTCAGGAATCCCTTTGTAAAGGCCTCGTAGTGATCTCCTGGCTACACACCTTGGAAGTGTGTACATGGTTCGCGGCCACAGGCAAAATGGAGGTTTCTTAGTCCACCCGACAATCGGGGATGAAATCACTACTTGTGGGTAAATGGTGCAAACTCTGCAGAGTCAGAACTTTCATGACAGCCATGCTCACGGTCAAGAGCGGCTTGGACTTCTTCATGATTAAAGGATGGTGAAGTGAGAGGTTAAGGATGTTAAGCGGGGAGTTTAACAATGGAAATGATGTTATGGTATTGGGACTACTTTACTCATGTAGTAAAATAGGTGCTTAATAAGCTAAGGTGATAGGATTTAATTGCGTAGTGCATTAACCAAGGTTTCGGCCTTTCCATGTTCTAGCCTGCATAACATTACTTTCCCGCACTTGTTGAGTACCAATGGTACTCAAGCTTGCTTTTCGTTGGTTTTACTTGCTGCTCAGGCCAAGGAAATGAAGTGGAGTACAACAACAAAGACTTTGGTCCTGAAGATGGGTTCTAGGTTCATGAAATCCCATGTGCAACACCTATGATGGAGCCCACAAGACAAGTTTTCCGCTGCTTTGTTAGTTGTTGTGTTATGAACATTTTATAGTACTTTGAGACTCTATGTAAGATTTTTATGTATTCAAACACCAGGCTTGTAATTTAATGATGTTTCACTATTTGTCGCCACATGTATGAGAAAATGATCCTGGCATACATGTGAGAATCACTTGGTTGATCTTCGGAAAAATCGGCTGTGATAGTACGCAGGTACAGAGCAAAGAACCAAATGGTGAGCCTATTTCTTGTGTTTAGATGGAGTAGAACTAGATCTGCATGTGGTGGAGTTGGGTCTCCGTGCGTGAAACAGTCTACACTAGGCCCAATCTAGAAGAAGCAAGATGTATAGGCTAACCACGTTAGGTGCAGAGGAAAGTGCGCTCCACGGTGCTTGAAAACACTTCTTTGCATCCGGTAATGTATCCTTGCAACCCTGGTCTGATGTTCTCCGACTGGCCATATCATCGATCTCAAAGCATCAGTGCCCGATTGTTTCCGCTCCACCTCTGCTGATCTCGTGAGCATGGCTTCGCCTCGAACATCCGCTCGTGTGCGTAGCTTGATCTCTCCGCAATCAACTCGATGTCATGCTCGTTCCACAGATAAATCGATTAGTTCATTCAATTTAGTTTGGAAGCGCTGCCCATGATCGATATTAGTGATCGCTCTTCCGCCTCTTCATCCGTGGCAATCGAGAGCCGATCTTATTCTGCCTCTTCAATCTCACTCCTCCACCTTTGCAATCTCGATATTAGGATCACTCCTCTGCCTCTGCAACCGAGGCGCTACCGCGATGGAAGGTCGTGAAACCAAGGAAATAGGTGTGTGGCAATGATGGTGCCGGTGGCACTTCAAGCACCGCCTCTTGTGCTGATGTCATCGATGGTAGGACGTGACCCAGCAACATACAATGCGCTGACCGCGTTGTCAATACTGCTCATGGACGCCGATGATAAACGGCAGAACCCTCTGATTGATGTGAACGTACCTGTTGGTACCCTGCATATCGGGTACTCCGCGTGGAGGGATGAAGACAGCACAGGCCCCGCCTCTCTCTCTCTCTATCTATCTATCTCTATCTCTCTCGAGGCGGGCCCTGACACGGCCATGTTCCATTGGCCCCAGATTTGGCCTCCCCACTGATGCAAGGTCCAGTGCTGATACGTGTGCCAGGCTCCAGAGCCGCCATGTGCCCTTGGCCCCGAAGCTGACCACCCCGCTGAGGTGAGGTCCGGAGCTGCCATGTGTATCCGGGCTTTGAGCCCGTCCTCCCCACTGAGGATGGCTCCGGAGTCGCCACGTGCCCTTGGCTCTGGACCAAGCCTCCCCGCTGAGGTGAGGTCCGGAGCTGCCACGTGTGTCCGGGCTCTGAACCCGTCCTCCCCGCTGAGGAGGGCTCCAGAGCTGCCACGTGCCCTTGGCCCTGGACCTGGCCTCCCTGCTGAGACAAGGTCCAGAGCTGCCACATGTATCCGGGCTCTGAACCCATCCTCCCGCTGAGGAGGGCTCCGGAGCCACCACGTATCCCACAATCCGTTGTGGGCCGTGGGTCTCAGAAGTCAAGGAGGAAGTGGGCTGTCAGGCCGCGCATTCAAGACTCGCACCTTCACCAGAAGAATGGCGCACGACGCACGCCTCCGCCCTCCACCCGTTCGTCATTACGGTGACAAGACAGGGCGGCGAGGCGTGACAGTGACACAGTGCTGCCCAACGGCACAGTGCCGCCCAGCAGAGTAAGAGGACGTGGCGACAAGACAACGCCTTCATCATCACCTGCAGCCTGGTCAGAGGCGCTCAGCGCGTCAGGCGGCGCACTTTAACTCTTCCGACAGCGACTTCACATGTAGCTGTAATTACCCTAGAGCATGTATAGGGTACAGATAGCAACGGGGCCACTTTGTAACTGCCCCGACATTAGACTATAAAAGGACCAGGGCGACCACCTGACAAAGGATTCACAACCCAGCTAACTCTCACACACATACAAACAATACAACACTCACTCCCGTGGACGTAGGATTTTACGCTCCGGTGGCCTAAACCACGTAAATTCTCGTGTTCACCTTGTCCATCAGCCTCGATCGTCTTAGCGGCGTTAGCCCCTCCAAACAACGAACCTCCACAGATCACTCTAGTAGCGATACCGAGGGAAGTGACGCAAGAAACACTTCGGCAGTGCCACACAACGTCATGGACACCACGGTCTACCCATGCTCGTGCCCGACGAAAAGCGACAGGTAATTCGCCACATCACAGTGGACGTAACTGGTAGTTATATATGAAAATTGTTAATCATTCTTGTTCATGATCAACCTATCTAATAGGATGATTTCAGTACAAATGCGGCCACACTGCATCGTCCCGCCCTGATTGCGTTAGCATGGCAACCCCTCCCATCACCATCATCTCCAAGGTCATTGCAAAATAAAGTAAATAACATGTACACATTTGCGGTTATTTCCCCTCAAATTTTGCAGTACCATTTAAATTGTACATATTACACTGTAGGAGGATGATGAACATTGTCAAACTATCATTGTTCCTAAAGTAGGCATGAACTTTGTGTCCGAGAATGATGCATATGATATACAATCTCCTATGCTAGATAGATCAGTTTTAGTATCAGAAAAAGCATCACAAAACGAAGAGCAGATAAAACAATATATATGATGTGTCTAGTTTGCAGTAATGAAGGAACACGAGGCTCATACTAAGTGCATGAGACTGTAAAAGAAAATTTTATTACCAGGACAGATTGCAAAGCTCGTGTTTGGTTTAGTGTTTGCTGAAAGGGAATGTGGACAGTTGAAATGGTCATACTTAATAATAATCATTATCTTACTAGCCCGAATAAGGTGCACAAGTTACGGTCACAATGATGTGTTATTGAATTAGATAAAGTACTAATCAATCAAATATGAGAAATAGGAATGAGGCGAGCCAAAGTATATGATTTTTTTTAAAAAGTGGAATGATGAAACCGAGGATGTACCCCTTCTCACAAGTGGATTGTAATAATCATATTGACTGTCAGCACAGGAAGTATTTGTTGTCTAATGACGTAAAAACTCTTTTAGAGTGCTTGAACAATAAGTAATTGGACAATGATCCTTTTTTTTGGGACATAGAACTAGATAGAGATGATGGTCAAATAGCTAATTTTACGGACAGATGGTCAATTATCATAGATTATGCATGCTTTGGTGATGCTAGGTGTTTTGGCATGACATTTAAAACTAATAAGTTCGAGATGCCTTTCGCCCCAATTCTTGGAGCAAACTACCACAAACGAACTATTATTTCTGGGGCTGTTGTCGAAGTGTTTCTTGCGACACTTCCCCCGGTACCGCTACTGGAACGATACACGAAGGTTCGTTGTTTGGAGGGGCTAACGCCGCTAGAACGATCGAGGATGATGTAGAAGGTGAACACGAGGATTTACGTGGTTCGGGTCGCCGGGGCATAAAACCCTACGTTCACGAGAGTGAGTGTTGTATTGACTGTATGTGTGTGAGAGTTAGCTGGGTTGCGAAACCTTGTCGGGTGGCCGCCTCGGTCCTTTTATAGTCCAAGGCCGGGGCAGTTACAAAAAGTGGCCCGGGCCAGACAGGTGGCCCTGTGGCTATCTGTACCCTATACATGCTCTAGGGTTATTACAGCTACATGGGAAGTCGCTTTCGGAGGAGTTAAGGCGCGCCACCTGACACGCTGTGCACCTCTGACCGGGCTGCAGGTGACGATGAAGGTGCTGTCTTGTTTCCGTATCCTCTCGCTTTGCTGGGCGGCACTATGCCACTGTCATGCCTCGCCGCCTTGTCTTGTCACCGTAATGACGAACGTATGGTGGGTGGAGGCGTGTGCCGTGCGCCATGCTTCTGGGGAAGGCGCGAGTCTTGAATGTGCAATCTGACAGTGCACTTCCTCCTTGACTTCTAAGATCCACGGCCCACGATGGATCGTGGGACACGTGGTGGCTCCGGAGCTCACCTCAGCATTGAGGACGGGCTCAGAGCCCGAAGACACGTGGCAGCTCTGGACCTTGCCTCAGCGGGGCGGCCAGGTCCGGGCCAAGGGCACGTGGTGGCTCCGGAGCCCTCCTCAGCAGGGACGACGGGTTTAGAGCCCGGACACACGTGGCAGCTCCGGAGCTCACCTCAGCGGGGAGGCTTGGTCCGGGGCCAAGGGTACATGGCGGCTCAGGAGCCCTCCTCAGCGGGGAGGACGGGCTCAGAGCCCGTATACACATGGCAGCTCCGGACCTCACCTCAGCGGCAAGGTCAGGTCCGGGGCCAAGGGCACGTGGCGGCTCTGGAGCCTGAGCACACATGGCAGCACCGGACCCTGCCTAAGTGGGGAGGCCATGTCCGGGGCAAAGGGCACGTGGCTGTGTCAGGGACCGTCTCGAGAAAGAGAGAGAGAGAGAGAGAGAGAGAGAGAGAGAGAGAGAGAGAGAGAGAGGCGGGGCCTGTGCTGTCTTCATCCCTCCACGTGAGGATACCCGGTCTGCAGGGTACCGACAGTGGCCCCGTGGCCCATCTTTGGGGATGCGACGATCCCGCAGGTGGGGCCTCCATCTCCCCCTCCCACGTGGTTACATGGAATCTGCACTTCGGAAGTCAAAGTGATGGCTGGCATAGTGGGTGAGTAGCTGTACCTGGCTGTCGAAAAGGCTGCACGTCCTTGGCGTAATAGGCGTACTCGACAGTCAAAACGGCAGCACATCATCGGCACAGTGGATGCATGTCCGCTCTTGACTGGAGGGTCGTGGTGACGTGCTCGAGGGGCTGCTCCTGGGTATTGACTGCAGCAGTTCTCGGGTTTACCGCTGCAGTTCCACCACACCGCTTTTCTAGGGAACCGCCGGAGCCTTGTTCCCCAGACGCGGCCCGCCTGGCCCCCTGCGTCTAACAACTGGACCTGGGTCCCACCCATCATTGGGAGCGTGCGACAGTTGTGGCCCAAGCATCGCGCATGATGCCCTGCCAAAGGTTGCAGACGTAGAAAAGGAAGCCTTTCGGTGAAGGGTAATTCCTTCCTTTCTCGCCTCCTTGTGCCTTGTGATCTTCGCCTTCCACCTTTGTGCTCGAAGCCTCCGCTCCCAAGCACTCACAGCCACCGCTTGCTGCCATGGCTTCCGGCCTTCGCTCCTCCCGGCTCTGCACTGATGAAGAGCTCGTGCGCATAAGGTGCCTGCTCTTGAATAAGACTTGTTGCTGAAGGCTTGTCTTGTGTTGTTGATGTAGACTTCGAGCCCTTGGCAGCGCAAGGGTCCGGAATGACTTAGCCGAGGTAGGTAGCTCTTTGTTGATGTTGTGAGCCTATCCCTCTGGGTCCTTAGCAGCGAAGGGACCCAGGGGCTTCGGTAGTGTGGCTAACCCGTTCTCCGAAGTCCTTGGCAGCGCAAGGACCCGAAGGACCCTCGGCTGTGTCATTGGGTTGTTGTAGTTGAAGCTCCGAGCTCTCTGCTTGTTGCCGTGGTGGTCCCGATGTCTTGCCTGCATAGCTTACCATGATGGAACCCTGGTAGGTGTGTCCCTTAGGTCGGGCAGAACGTCGACGGCGGACCCACTGAGAGGTCCGGTACGCTAGGACTTGCTCGGACCTGCAGACATGGCAGAGAAAAAGAGTAGTTGTGCTGTCTAGTGACTCTTTCCTTCTTCTAGTTTTGCTGTCAGTTACAGTCCTTAGATGAGATACAAGGCTTGGGTAATTCGGTGCGAGAGCATCCGGATTATTGTTATAACCTTGCTCAAGGGTATGAGCCGTCCGGCTCCCCGGTACTTAGCTCTAGCGCTGGAGAGGCAGAGTGTGCACGCTTAGGGTACGGATCCGGACTATGTAGGCTACACTCTCTGGACCTCCCGAGAAATGAGACAACCGAAGAACCTCGGGTACAATACAGGTACCTCAAGCGGTCCCGCTTGCAAAAGGATAGCACAGCTTCTACTATGGGTAAGCACAGGAGAAAGTGAGTGGCCACACAACCGGAGCGGTATGGAAAAAAAGCACGAAAAAGAGGGGCAATTTCCGGGGTCCGGTTACTCTCTTGTCCATTGGTGTGTGCCCTACGGCCCCCAAGTACTCAGGTGTAGCACAGGAGAAGCAGTGCAGCAGGCTTAGGGTACGGAACCAGGCTAAGCTGGCTGCGCGCCCTAGAGCTCCCACGGGCGTTAACCTTTCAGCAAGGGGACCTTCCGGCGCCACGGGACCTAGAACAAGTATGTAGGAAGGGCTCCGTACATGCCATTTACAGTTGATATGCATGAGCGAGCACAAACTGTAAAGAGAGGGAGGGAAGGGAGAAGTGGGGTAAGATAGATTTTTCTCATATCAGATTTATTCATAGGAGGAGACATGCCATACAAGAAGACATCGACCCGCTCGGGATGACAAGAGTAGCGGATTCCTCCGGAGTTTAGCTGTTCTATGCGCTGCTCCTAGACTCTATGACACCCTTACAGAGAAAAAAGAGTCCTACCACCGTGCTAAGGATAGAACTTACGGAGGTGCTCTATGTTCCATGGATTAGGTAGAGGTACCCCATCCTCCGTGGCCAGGCAGACGCACTCGGGACGGCATACTTGTGTCACTCGAAAGGGGTCCTCCCAGCTGGGGGAGAGTTTATTCGCCCCTTCATGAGAAAGTATTCGCTGAATCCCTAGGTCTCCCACCTCGAGCTGTCTACTCCGCACGAACCGCTGATGATAACGCCAGAGCGCCTGGTAGTACCGTGCATTTCGAGCAGCTGCTTGCCACCTTCGCTCATCAATAAGGTCGATATCTTCACGCCGGAGCTCATCCTGTGTGGATTCGTCGTATGCTTGGACACCAGAAGAGCCCATGGTGATCTCCGGGGGGAGGACGATTTCAGCCCCATACACCAGAAAGAAGGGTGTTTCCCCTGTCATGTGCTTGAGATGTCTGGCTAGCCCAAGGTGCACACGGAAGATAATCTACCCAATTGGCGCCATGCTTCTTCAAGCAGTCGTAGGTGTGCGTCTTGAGTCTCCTGAGTATCTCAGAGTTTTCTCTATCGACTTGACCGTTGCTCTCTGGGTGAGCAACAGAAGCATAGAAAACTTGGATGCTGAGGTTTTCGCAGTAGTCTTTAAACACTGCACTGGTGAACTGGGTCCCGTTGTCGGTGATGATTCTGTTCAGGACCCCGAACCGGCAGATGATTGACTTGATGAACCAGACTGCTGACTGCTTGTTGAATGTTACTACAGGGATAGCTTTCGGCCACTTGATAAACTTGTCTACAGCAACGTAGAGGTACCGATACCCTTCGACATATTTGGGGAATGTCCCCAGGATGTCCAGCCCCACACAACGAAGGGCCATGAGGGCGGGATCATCTACAGTGTCTGCGCCGATGTGTGGATCTGCTTGACGTGGAATTGGCACACCTTGCATCTCTTGACCACCTCGACGGCATCCTGGAGAGCAGTCGGCAAGTAAAAGCCATGCCGGAAGGCTTTACCCACCAGTGTGCAGGAAGATGCATGGTTCACACTCTCCCCCATGGATCTTTGCGAGCAAGTCACAGCCCTCCTCCCGGGTTATGCACTGCAATAGTTCGCCATTGACACTACACCGGTAGAGATCCCCTTCTACCAGCGCCTATCTCTTAGCCAACCGAGTAATCCGTTCAGCGGATACATGTTCATCGGGAAGGATATTGTCTTTCAAGTAGTCCCGGATCTTCTTGATCCATGCATCGGGACCTATTTGAGAATTTGGATCTTGAGTGTCAGGTTGCATGGAGTCCTCGGTGATGCTTACGATTCTTGGTGGGCTCCACGGTAGCAGAGCCGCCGGGACCGCCAGCCTCATGGTGTTGATCTCGCCCCCTTTGCCTGGTTTGTCCGGCCAGGCAGTAGGTCGCAACAACTTCCTTTCGAAGACCCCCTAAGGCACCAGTGCCCAAGTGGAAGCCTTCGTTACTAGCCTACTAGGTCGTTGACTATTGTGTTGTTGGCGCGGAGAACATGGCACAAGTTAAAGGCTAGGAAGTCCTCCAACTTCTACACTTGGAGGAGATAGGATGCAAGCTGAGGGTTGTTGCAGCAACATTCTCCCTTGACTTGCTTGATGATCAACTGAGAATCACCCTTGACCAAAAACTACTGGACACCGAGGCACAGCGCGTTCTTTAACCCAAATATGAGTGCCTCATACTCCGCCATGTTGTTGGTTGTCTTGAAGTCAAGTCGCACCATGTACTTGAACTGCTCCCTATTCGGTGTGAGGAGCAGTACTCCCGCTCCGGCACCTTGCTTGCACGAGGAGCCATCGAATAAGAGAGTCCAGTGAGGCCCGATGAATACCGGAGCTGTGGGCTCTGGTTCACCAATGTCTTGGCCCCTAAGTGGCACGGTGCTGGTGTCCACTCTGCCACGAAGTTAGCTAGCACCTGACTCTTCACTGCATGGTGCGGCAAGAAGTCCAACTCGAACTCCGCCAGCAACGCAGCCCACTTGGCCACGTTCCCAGTTGCGTTGTGGCTCTGGAGGACAATTCTCAACGGATATAAGGTGACCACTGAGATCTTGTGAGCCTAGAAGTAGTGGCGCAACTTCCTTGATGCAATGAGGACTGCATAGAGCAGCTTGTGCACCTCCAGATATCTTGTATTGGCACCGTGGAGGACCTCGCTGATGAAGTAGACTAGATGCTGGATGGTCCGGACCCTCCCGGAGGGGTCCGGTGTGTCCTCTTGGAGAGGTCCGTGACTGCACTGTGGGAGCTGGGAACCAGATGTGCGGTGGTCGTCAGGTCAAGCTGGCTGGGACCTGATTAGCTCTTCTTGGCGAGGTTCGGGACTCGAGGACTCCTGGCCCCCGGGTCCGGGACTGCACTCCGGGAGCCCGGACAAGGATGTGCATTGATCGTCAGGTCCGGCTGGCCGGGACCTGACTAACTCCCTGTCCCTTGGGTCTCCTGCGGAGTTCGAGTCCTGGGACTGTGGACCAACGGCAGCAGGAGCCTCGTCTAGGACTTGAGATCGATGGAGTTCCGGTCACTCCGCGACCAAGACCATGCTCATGACCTCCGTTGTTGCAGCATCGTGGGGAACTTCTTCAGCTCCTGGAATGCCTCATTTGCCTCCTCGGTCCAGATGAATGGACCAGACTTGCGTATAAGCTTGAAGAACGGAAGAGCCCGCTCAACAAGTCTAGAGATAAACCGGCTGAGCGCAGCCAAGTATCCGGTAAGCTTCTGCATGTCCTTGATGCGGGCAGGTGGCCGCATCAATTCTATTGCCTTAATCTTCTCTGGGTTAGCCTCGATCCCTTGGTGCGAGACCAAGAAACCGAGTAGCTTCCCGACAGAGAACCCAGAGACACATTTGTCCTTGTTCAACTTCGTGCGTGTCGAACGCAGCCTGTTGAAGACTAGGGCTTGGTTGTCGAGCAAAGGTGCTTGCGACTTAACCTTTACTACGAGGTCATCGACATACACCTCTACTAGGTCACAAATGAGATTCCCAAATGTTTTATGCATAGCACGTACAAAGGTGGGAAGAGCATTCTTAAGACCATAAGGCATGGATACATAACAATATAGACCATCTACTGTTATGAAGGCAGTATGCTCTTCATCTTCCCGAGACATAGGTATTTGGTGAAAACCTGAGTAAGCATCTAGGAAACATAGTAGATCACAACCAGATGTAGAACCCACTATTTGGTCTATCCGGGGGAGAGGAAATGGATCCTTTGGGCATGCCTTATTGAGGGTTGTGTAGTTGATGCACTCCCGAAGCTTCCCGCTAGCCTTGGGGAAGACAACAGGGTTGACCACCCATCAGGGATGGTGGACCTCTCGGATGAAGGCAACAACGAGCATCTTCTTGATTTCTTCATGGATGAAGTCTTGCCGCTCGATGGACTGCTTCCAAGGCTTCTGTTGGATCGGCTGTGACGGACCGAAATCCATACCATCTAAAATCACAGAGGGTGGTGCCGTACGATGCGACACCCGACAGCACACACGATAAGGAAAACATAGTATTACATTCAAACTTACAGAATTTTTACTAAAGTAGTACAAACATTCAGTTTACATCTATTTACAGAGCTTTACTGCAGCGGAATTTATTTATACAACTCACGCCTACTCCTAACTAGCAAAAGTTGGCTGTCCCGCCCTACGGACAACCCACACTAGCTACACCCAGCTTCACTGCGGCATATACGACTCCCACACAGCCGTAGCCCCTGACGGAGGATAGCCCTAGCCGGTGAACCCGTACTCCGAGTCCGTGGGATACTTCTCACCTGTAAACACTCATCGCAGCAACCGTGAGCATGATGGCTCAGCAAGTCTTAACTGACTCTCCTACATATGAAACTCTACATGCAGGTCATAACAAAAGTAGGATGGCAGTTTGCGGCAAAGTACACACCAACAAGTTCATCCTTAATTCATCTTTTAGCCACAAGTTAATGGTTCACAAATCAGAATTTAGTGAGCAATATTTGGTGGCACACATGTAGCAATGCAAGTTTATTCATAACAACAGTAATGTATCAAAAATTCCATAGATTTACTATGTCACGCCACAGTGAACAAGCAGTACTCATAACCACGAGAGATGGCGAATCGGCTCGATATACACCTGCAGGGAACCCGAATAGCACGTCACGTACGCCCATACTCGGAGCTGCGCACAGCACGCTCACCCGACGTCGTACGGAACAACCTTTCACCAAACAGCCCAAACATCGAAGCGGTCGCACCCAAACGGACAGGAGGTTCCCTACACGGAGCATCTATCTATGCCCGTTAGCGGATTTCCACCTTGCTGCCCTCAACCTACACGTAGAAATTGGTGTGTTATGCCTCGACGCCTGGAGGTATAGGTTACATCAGTTTATCGGACCCCATATATCCAATATGCCTTCGGTACATTCAAAATTGTTCAGGTGTGACGGCCCGACCCGCCACGGGGCCGTGCCGCTCGCCCGAGAATCACATTGGGTGGTGTCGTGCGATGCGGCACTCAACAGCACACATAATAAAGCATCATATTACATAACTCAAGCGGAAGCTTACAAAGTGTTAATTTTACAAATACTTCTAAAAATAAATTACAGCAGAAGACTAATACAACTCACGTCTCATACCTAAGCTAAGCAACAGAGAAGACGTCCAGCCCGTGGACTCTTCTCACTAGCAACACAATGACAATAGCAGCGACAGGGGTTTCCATGAGTTTACCACTCGGAAAGTTCCGAGTCTCATCGGACAAACATACTTAGAAGCATAGAGTTATTACCTGCAAAATAACTAGTATAGTATCCATGAGCATAAAGCTCAGCAAGACTGAACCGTCGAAACTAATCATGAAACTCTACATGATGGTAAAGACATAACATAGGATAGTAAATTCATATGAACTCTACTAAATATGGATCCTTACTTTCAGGTATTATTAGCATCAAATTAAGCATAACCTTGGGCACCTCACATAGGAAGTCCACAATCAAACAAGAAACGCTTTCTCCCGATGTAACTTGCGCATGGTGGGAATGAATCGAATTTGCACTAACCTATTCATAAAAGATAACATTCCATTACTAGTATCAACTTCAAACCAATGGTGATTAATTCTTATCTCAGTGCATGTTACCTCTATGTTACAACACAGTGAACAAGCGGTACTCATTACCACGAGGGACGGTGAATCAACTCGATATACACTTGCAGGGATACCCAAATAGCAGGTCACATATGCCGGAAACATGCCGGTAACATGCGGCGGCTTCGGGACACCTTCGGCTACGTCGAACAGCCGTGCTAGCCCGCCAAAAGATCGAGTGATCGGCTCTAGAGCATCCTTGGATGGTAAAGAAGCTCGGCGAATACACAAACCAGCACGGGAACGGCGGCTACCATGCTTTCACCGTGCGTCCAAGAGGTGCTGCGGCCTTCGAGCTCGGGAAAAGTTGAAATAGCTCACGCACAGTCGGTTTCTAGCTAGGGTTGTGAAGGAGATTGGATCACTAGCTAGTCCAGCTCTCGTGTGCAAGATTTGGTGGCCTAAACACAAGAAATATGATTGAATTTGATAGATTCTCTCGGGGGTCACTTTGCATGCGCCGATAGCAAATCGCCAAATTCTCACTCAGGGGTTCAAGGCTTGAGCTGGGGTTTGGCGAGGAGCAGCGGGGAGCTCCGACACTCCTCTGGGCGTCCTTGCTCTAGCGTGAAAGTCCCTCAGTAGGGCTTCCCACGTTAGCCCCATGCGGCGGTCTCGGTTGGTCACCGTGAGCAAACGCCAATTCTCGGGTCATGGCAGCCGGAAATCATTCGGTTTGGCGCCGAGGAGGTAGAGGAAGATCATTTAGTGCAGTTTTGCAGTTTGGAGGGGTGCTGTGCGAGGTGGCTTTGCCGATTCCTGATTGAAGCACAGAGGCGGCGGTGAGTTTCTGTTCTTTTGCGCGAGGGAGAAGTGAAGCCATGTGTTGCGTCTTGTGATCCAAAGGATCATGCTGAACGCTAAGCACACGAACAAGCTGGTCACCAACATGACATAAACAGCGAGAAGGTGGCTCGGTGCCCAGCTCGCGGTGGCGCTCGGTGAGCCTTCGGCGCTAGAGTGGAAAACAGAGAAGCAGAGGCTCGATGACTTCGGTTGCAAGTCTAAGTGGATCACTTCTCTTATCCTCCCAAAAGATCTAAATTTTTGGCAGGTGATCCAAATTCCATTTGGAGAGTTCAAATTCAGATGTCACTTCAACATCTGACAAAACTTCAACCAGCTGCAAATTTGAATTTGAATTCAAATGTCATTCGATGGTCTCTTCAAACTACTTAGTCATGCACCTCCGAATTTTGTCAAAATTTTTATTCCCACAAATTTGGAGCTGAGGATTTCAAATATATAATCAGCTTTTAAATTTGGTTGCTGCAAATATAAAATTTGAACCAACAGTTTGAAAACCTATTTTGTGATGACCCATTTGAATTTGAGTGAAAGATTTGGTTTGCTTATAGCAGCAGCTTGATCCCTCTTGGTCCTAATCTGAACTTCACAAGTTCAGTTTGAACTTTCCCTTTCAAATATAAATTCAGCACGGATTCGCAATTCATCATAATTAACTCCTTTTTATCCCACCCAAAAATCAGAAGGTTGCCACCATGAATTTCCTCAAATTCAACTGTATGAGGTTTCATGTGTCTTTAAAAGTTTGGCAACAATTTGAGGTGAACTTTGAGTTTGAAAATCTGATTTGTAATCTTTCTCATACACGTCTATGATTTACACGTGAGTTTAACTAAGCATTGGTTCAACACATTCAAATGAATCTTTGAGCCCATGTTGTTGAACCCCATGTACACCATCCCGTGTAAGAAAGTTTTTGTAAGTCCCATTTTTCATGAACTTGAAACACATTGGTGTTCAAACATCAGTTTACTTGCATTCACGATTTTGGGACTTTTACATTAATCCCCCTTTAAAAGAATCTCGTCCTGAGATTACAAAAGAAGAACGAGACGGGAGAGGTGATTCCACTCTGTATTATGATAAAATTCCGGATAATTTGTGTGGAGGTAATCTTCGCTTTCGCGCTTTTGTACATTGCTTCTTCTGAGGTATGATTACTCCACAGGACTTTGTAAAATTTCGATGTCCAGTTCCGGTTGATCCGGGTCTTCTCATCGATAATCTGGACCGATCACTCGGTGTAGGTGAGATCCGGTCTCAACTCGTCGATTTCTTCGGTACCGACAGCAGCGGTAAATTTGAGGCACTTCCGCAGCTGCGACACATGAAATATGTCGTGAACACCAGCAAGGCTTGCCGGTAGCTCCAGCCGGTAGGCTACGTGTCCGCACTTCTCTGTGATAGCAAATGGATCTAAAAACCGGGGAGTAAATTTCCTCTTTTCATCGAACCGGTGAATTCCTTCCATCGGAGACACATGAAGATAAACGTGCTCTCCAACGTCGAAATGCAATGGTCTGTGCCTTTTATCAGCGTAGCTTTTCTGTCGGGATTGTGCAGCCTTCAAGTTCGCTTGTATTAACCGAACTCGGTTGTCGGCTTTGTTGACTAAATCAACCCAAAACAGTACTTTTTCGCCGTGCTCACACCAATTCAGCGGTATGCGACATTTCCAGCCGTTGAGAGCCTTGTATGGTGCCATTTTGTACTCGCTTGATGGCCATTATTGTACGAGAATTCCGCCAACGGTAGGCGATCATATCAATTCTTACCGTGGGGATGACACACGCTCTCAACTAGCACTTGTTTCACCCTCTCAGTTTGTCCGTCGGTTTGAGGGTGATATGCGGAGCTTCTAATCAGCTTAGTGCCCAACGAGGCATGCAGCTGCTCCCAAAAACGAGCAACGAACAACGCACCTCGATCTAGGATGATGGTCTTCGGGACACCATGTAAGCATACAATTCTTGACATGTATAACTCCGCATACTGTTTGGCTCCATAATGAGTGTTCACCGAAATGAAATGAGATGATTTCGTTAACCGGTCGACGATCACTCAAATTGAGTCATGCTTCTGGAATGTGAGCGGTAATCCGATGATCAAATCCCTACTCACATCCTCCCATTCTCATGCCGGTATCTTCAGTGGTCGTAGCGGACCGGCTTTCCGCATATCAGCCTTGACCCGTTGATACGTATCATACTCGGATACGTACTTGGCATTTTCCCACTTCATCCGCGTCCACCAAAATTTCTGTTTCAAATCTTGGTACCTTTTGTTGCTGCCGGGATGGATGGCAAACTTTGACGGTGTGCTTTATCCAAAAAATTTCTTCCGGAGCTTCATATTACGCGGTACAACTATAAGGTCTTTAGACAATAGCGTACCGTCATGATCCTTCCGGAAACACTTCATTTCTCTGTTGTCTAATCTTCTCCGTATGTGAGACATACCTTTGTCTCTCCTTTGAGCCTCAACAATCTGCTCTCGGATTGTTGGAATGAGGGCAATAGTATAAAGTGCTCCATACGGAACGACACGGAGACGCAATTCTCCTTTTTCAAACTCTGCAATCACCTAGTTGTGAACATGGGATTTCCAACTAACACGTCGGCAACCACTTTCACTTTTACCGGATGGTAGTGGATCTCGATTTCATAAGCTTCTATGAGCTCCAACCATCTTCGAGAATACCCTAGCACCAACTAGTTGATCGAATAAACTATCAATGCGGGGCAGGGGTACTTGTTCTTTATAGTGACAGCATTGAGCGAACGATAATCACCACCTAATATCAGTGTCCCATCATTCTTCTTAATGAACAGTGCAGAGCAGCCCCAAGGTGATGAGCTTGGTCGTATAAAACCTTTGATCATGAGTTCACTTAGTTGCTCCTTCAACTCCGCTAGTTCATTGGTTGCCATCTTGTATGGCCTCCGTGAAATCGGTGTTGTTCCCGGCACCAGTCCAATCTTGAACTCGACTTCCTGTTCGGGCGGCATGCCCGGTAACTCATCTGGAAACACATCGGTATTCACGTCCCACCGGAATATCCTCGAGTTTAATGACTTCCGTGTGGTAGGCCTAACTAGCCCTCTTTCCTGAACAGAACAGACCCTTCTGAACTTAACCCAGATTTTGATCCATTTAAAAGCATTTTCATAACTCAAGTTAAATACCAAAGTTAAAGTTAACTTCAATATATTTCCAACGAGTATTCATATGCTTCGAGATCGTTTGTGGATCAAAAGTTATGATTTGCCAAAGTTGACAGAATTCCTGGATAAAATTTGCCAGCATTTCCTTTGTATGTGGTTGTTTTTATCACAGTTGTATCTGAATATACAATACGAATCTGAACAAATGCCGATTCTCGGGTTGTGGAAGCCCGAAATCATTCGGTTTGGTGCTGAGGAGGTAGAGGACGATCACTTAGTGCTGTTTTGTGGTTTGGAGGGGTGCTGTGCGAGGTGGCTTTGCCGATTCCCGATCGAAGCACAGAGGCGGCGGTGAGTTTCTGTTCTTTTGAGAGAGGGAGAAGTGGAGTATAAGGGCCCAAGTTTTTCATTAGCTAAAAGTGTTCATCACACCACACCTCACCTCATTTGTGGAAATCATATGAACACATTTGAAGAGCAAGTAACCACCATCAGTAGATTCATTAGGAGATAAACTCACAAAATGCAAAAGTGGTATTTCCCACATGCATCACATAGGGGCTGAGCATATGGTTAACTACTAAACTTTGTTAGGAATGCTCATGCCAAATTTCAACCAAATCCAAAACTTTTGAGGTGTTTTTTGGTACACTTAGTAAAAGGGCTAGTTTGATCTTAAATTCAGATTCCTTTTATTGCATGAATTCAAATATGGGATTCATATTCACACTCAGTACATTTTTATGAGCTCACACACCAATTTTCACTCCATTTGGAATTGATCTTGACATGAGCTAATTTCAGCAAATTCAAACCAAATTTGAATTTCAACTTCATATGTGCTGTAAATTCATTCCAAACAATTCACACTTTGATTCATTCAAATCCAAATGGACATTTGGTGAATTGTTCAAATGTACAAGGGTATTAGTGTCCCCAAGAATTAAGAGCAGTAGGAGTTTAATTTGTGAGGTTAAAATTCGGGAGTGGGACCCTCCTGTCAGCCACTCACTTGATCAAACCGACTGAACACGCCGAGCTCGGTTTCTTGCACACGGACGCCACAGCGAGGCCGGCCTGCCAGCAGCTGCTTGCTGTGTAACACCCTCAATTTCATATTCAAGCATTGCATATAGAAAAACATTATAAAAGAAATAGAAATGAGAAAGAATCATAAAAATGGGAGAAAGATAGCTGAAAAGAGCCAACTCCAATTCGCCGAGGAGCGCTGTCGACACTTCCCGCGGCCTGCTGGCCACGTGGCGCCTTCGGAGCTCATCCCTGCGGAGGGGGTGAGGTCCGGCACTGCTTGCCACGTGGCAGGCTCAGAGCTCGCCTCAGGAGAAGGGGCGAGGTCCGACCCCGCTGGACACGTGTTGCCTTCGGAGCTAGTCTCTGCGGAGAAGCAAGGGTCAGCCCCGCGGGACACGTGTTGACTATGGAGCTAGCCCCTGCGGAGGGAGCGAGGTCCGGCACCACTGGACACGTGTCGACTTCGGAACTCACCCCTGCGGAAGGGATGAGGTCCGCCCCACGGGACACGTGGCAGGCTCGGAGCTCGCCTCCGAGAGGTCTCCCGCGGGACACGTGTCACCCGAGGAGCTCGCCTCCGGGAGGTCCGACACTGCGGGACACGTGTCACCCTCAGAGCTCACCTCTAGGAGATCCAACACTGCTAGACACGTGTCGTCCTCGGAGCTCACCTCCGAGGAGAAGGTAGGTCCAACGCTGTTGGACACGTGTCGCTCTCGGAGCTCGCCTCCGAGAGGTCTGTCCTGCTGGAAATGTGTCGACATCGGAGCTCGTCTATGAGGAGAAAGGAAGTTCGGCGCTACTGGACACGTGGCATTCTCGGAGCCCACCTCCGAGGAGAGGGGAGGTCCGGCACTGACACGTGGCGCCCCTAGAGCTCGCCTCTGTAGAAAGGGGAGGTCCGACCCCCCAGACACGGGGCGCACATGGAGCTCGCCTCTCAGGAGAGGGGAGGTCCCGCCAGCCAGACACGTGGCACACGCGAAGCTTGCCTCTGAGGGAGAGTGAGGTCCCATCCGCTAGACAAGCGGCGCAACCAGAGCTCGCCCCTGAGGAAAAGGGAGGCCCATCCCCCGCTGACACGTGGCGCCTCGGGAGCTCACCCTGCGGAGGTGACGAGATCCTTAAGCGGTTTTTCTCCTGTGCGCTCGGGAATACCTGGTATGGAGGAAACTGACACGATTTCCACGATTGCTACCACACCAAATTAATTGCAGATAAGTCGTTAAGATCTAAAAGAAATTGAATAGGACTCTTATTTGAAATCCAATTGGAGTAGGACTCTTCTTTCACCCCTTATAAATAGAACCCAAAACCCCCTGGCCGCAACCACGTACCTATTTTCCACCTCCAGAGTCGACGACTTGGAGGCCCTAGCTTCCAACTCGCCGAGTTCCACTCCTTTGTCGGAGTTCAGTCGCCGGTGAGCACCGCCGACGAGCCCCTTCACGCTCGCCATCACCGGAAGAGAGCCGATGATCTGTCCTGCTGCCATTGCTAGGAGAAAGGCCGAGGTAGGTCTTTGTTACCACCTTACGACATCATCGCGGTTTTCTTCACATCTGTGTTTCTTCGAACAGAAGCTTTTTTATGTGGACAGATCACGTGTTGATCGGTTTTTGACGGTGGTATTGATCTAGATCTTGAGTCAAGATCATCACCACGTCCACACTTGATCCCTACACCCTTGTTCATCGTAAAACCCCATGCAAAGCCATTAAAACATGCAAGAACACGTACAAACTGAATTAATGAAACTGCGCCATAGGATAAGCATGCACCTATACAATTGCATCTTAAGTAGAGTTTGTGCATGATGTTTGATTGCTATAATTTTGTATGTGCGTGGTCGTGAGTAGAAGGACAAGCTCAGCGAGCTACCTACGAAGGACTACAACAACAAGACATCAAGACACGTGAGCAACAAAAGCCACAGGAACAAGGCAAGTGCCCCTTGACCATATTGATCCCATGTTTTAAAACTGTTTTGTTTGAGAAAACGTGTTTGCTTGAGTCAACTTGATGGGAAACCCTTTTATAGGAGTTTACTAGTTTTGTTAACCATCCTTGTCACCGCGAAAGTTTGAGTCGGGTATGGTCGTTTTGGTTTTTGCTTCGCTTAGCTTACGGGTTATGGGAAGCCGAGATAGAACATGTCTAGCTACTGCACTCATATAAATAATGTTAATAAGAACTTGATCATGATAATGAACATGAATTGGGGGAGATCTAGGCAAGCTTGGTTCGTGGATGTGGTAGAATGAGATGGTAGCTTACTTGTCGTAGATCTAAGGACCGGTTCATGCCTGCACATGCCAGGAAAACAGTGCCACCACAAGGCCAAATATGGGTGCGGCTTAGCTGACTAATTAGGTAAGTTACTAGATTGTTATGGACTGTGGAAGGCGCGGGGAATGGGAGTCGAGAGAGGACTGCCCTGGGAACTGCATGCCACAAGAGGGGGCCCGTAGGTGGGAGAATGGTGATTCAAGCCTGCCGGTGAAACCTTAGTGAGTCCATACATCTAGTAGCCTCTTTGTAAAGGCTATTTTGTGATCTCTTGGCCATACACCAACGGTTGTGTACTGGTATAATGGAGGTTCTGCAGTCGCCGACGGGTGACAAAATCACAAACTTGTGGGTATAGTGGTGCCACCTCTTAAGAGTGTAAAACTATCATGATAGCCATGCTTACGGTCACAAACGCCTTGCCAACTCACATGATTAGATGGGAGAATTTGGGATGGTTATTTTTGATGGTCATTGGTTTGGTTATGGTATGGTCATTGGAAATTGGTTTCGGGACTGTTGAGTCATGAAAATGAGCTTGGTTTTCGGATATATGATTATGAGATGGACATGAATATGAGATGGTTATTAAGAGCATGAGATAATGTTGAGAAAGATTAATGGCGGGATGAGACGTGATAAGTGATAAATCATGATGGAGGTATGTTACTATCTTAATTAGATATATGTTGGGATCGAATTCACTGAAAAATAGTTGCTTTTTATCGTGTTTGTGAAATAAATTTTGCTTTCTGCAATAAGCCTTTTTATTCCTACCTTGCTGTAAGCTACATGTCATACTTTTCCCGCACTTGCTGAGTACGACATGTACTCACCCTTGCATTATCATACACACATCAGCAACATGAGAGGAGTACTTTGAAGATCATGTGGAGTACTAGGCGTGCGAACTACCGTCAACTTGCCTGTGGAGTTGGAGATGGAGCCGCTGCTGTTTAGTTGCTTCCACTATCGTTTAGAGACTTCCGCTGTTAGAATAAGTTAGAGATTTCCGCTGCAAGAATAAGATAGAGATTGATGTAATAAAGTACTTAAACCCTATTATTCGTGGTTATATTCTGAATTCAGTTTGTGGATTACATGTGTATGTGTGATGAACATCCTGGGCACACATATGCATTAGCTGGGTTCCGTGTTCTACGGTACCGGGCGTCACAGATTGGTATCAGAGCCACGTTGACTGTAGGACGCAAGCCTAGGTAGAAGTTACAGATTTGCATCAGAACCACGTTGACTGTAGGACGCAAGCCTAGGTAGAGTGCACAGATTGGTATCTGAACCACGTTGACCGTAGGATGCAAGCCTAGATAGAATGCACAGATTGGTATCAGAACCACATTGACCTTAGGATGCAAGCTTAGGTAGAATGGACACCCTAAAACACATGGGAACACCCCTCAAAACTGCTATTTTTGAAAATTTCTTGCTTCACTTTCCTTGTCAATACAGCCACCGCAAGGTGCTATTTCCAAACCCCTCCTTGACTCTCCTTTTGGACAGCAACACCTTTGCTTCTTGCTCCATAACTTCTGAAGTTTTGGAGTTATTTCTTCCTTCTCAAAGTTTTCTCATGTCCCATTTATAAATGGCGTTGGTGTTCCCGATCAACGCCATCTAACCATACATGGACTGCCAACTCACCGTGGCGTGCGCCCATGCATGGACCACCCCCCGTCACATGGTGGGAATAGCACCAATTCACATGATTAAGTTTAGGACTCCCATTGAATAAGCATGACTAGGAGTGGTGTGTTGAATTTTTGTGATGATTGCTTGTGTTTGTGTGCTTAGTGTGAGTTATGGGACGCTTCAGCGTTGTCCATATCCACACATAGTAGAGAGATGTGAGGTGTTTCGGCACTTGTTCACACCCTCGTTAATAAAGGAAGTTATTTAGTTCATACGCCTTGATGCATATAGTTAGGGGATCAACCAAAACTTCTATTGTACTCAACTCTCTCTCACAGATGGTGAGGCAAAACGCCAGCCGACAAAGGAGGAACGTTCGTGGCAACCAGGAACCACAAGAGGATGGCCATGTTGAAGTTCCTGAGAATGTTAACCCCGGGGCTGGTGAAAACAACCTTGAATGGTTGATGGATATGCAGAACCAGCTTATGCAAACTATGATCCAAACTTTGGGTCAGCTGGAAGCCAACAACAACAATCCTAACCCCGTTCCTGCACCACCACCACCACCACCACCACCACCACCGCCACCGCCGGCTCACAACCGATTGGGAGAGTTCATGAGGACTCGACTGCCTACTTTTGCACAAGCTAATGATCCCATGGAGGCCGACGCTTGGTTTAAATCCATGGAGAAGAAGCTTGCTATTGTTCAGTGCAATGATCGGGAGAAAGTTCTCTTCGCATCGCACCAACTTATGGGAGCAGCCTCTGACTGGTGGGACGCTCTTTGCAATGCTCATGTCGACCAGGAGACTATCACTTGGGCTGAGTTCAAGGAGAGTTTCCGCTCTCATTACATCCCTGTTGGAGTCATGATGCTAAAAAGGCAAGAGTTCGAAGGACTCCGCCAAGGCAGGAAGAGCGTGAATGAGTAACTCAACAAGTTCACGCAACTGTCAAGGTATGCCCCCGACGATGTCAACTCGGATCAAAGGAAGCAATACTTGTTCATGAGAGGGTTGAACAATGAGATCCAAGTTCAACTGCTCAACAATGACTATGCAAACTTCCAGAAGCTAGTTGACAAAGCTATAGTGGTTGAGAGCAAGATCCATGAGATCGAGCAAGAGGACAAGAGAAAGATGTCATACCAGCCACAAGGGAGCAATGTACATCCTCGTTTCATGCCCCCAGCTGCACCACAGTATGGCTCGTCCGCTTCTACTTTTCGCCCAAATCAACCACCACAGCAACGTTCTGTTATGCAAACACCTCGTGTGCCTTTGCCTTCTGCGCCCCGTCCCAACGTGGGTGCTTATCCTAAAAACCACCCCCGCCCTAACATTCCTGCTGTCTTGGGCAACAAGGCATGCTTTGCATGCGGAGAGACGGGACACTTTGCAAGTCAATGCCCGAGGAAAGGCCTTGGACAGCTGACCAACGCGCCCAAGCAGAACCCACGGCCGAACGGAGGAGCTAATCAAGGTAACCGTGGACAGCAGAACTTCGCTCGTGGCAACGTGAATCATGTCTCCGCTGAGGAAGCGCAACAGGCTGAGGACGTCGTGATTGGTATGTTCCTTTCCAACTCCAACCCAGCTACTGTTTTATTTGATTCTGGAGCATCACATTCATTCATATCATCCAAGTATGTTGCCAAGTATAATCAGCCAATATCACACATAGAAATATACTATGTTGGTTAATTCTTCCAGTGGAGAGATGAGGACTAATATAGTATGCCCAAAAGTAAACCTTAAAATAAGGGGGGTAGACTTCCTTGCCAACCTTATTGTCTTGGATTCTCAAGGGCTTGATATAATACTTGAAATGGATCGGTTAAGCAAGCACAATGGAGTCATCCAATGTGCTGAGAGGTAGCCTATCAACTAGAGCTCCCAACACACCTCTCTGACGTACATGACGTTTTTCACGTATCCCAGCTCAAGAAGTGCTTGAGAATACCAGAAGAACAAGTACCAATGGATGAGCTTGAGCTTCAAGAGGATCTTACCTACGTAGAGCACCCTGTCCGAATTTTGGACATGAAGGAAAGGCTCACGAGAAACAAAGTGATCCGTTGGTGCAAGGTACAACGGAGCCATCACACGGAAGCCGAAGCTACATGGGAGCGTGAGGAAGACCTCAAGGCAGAATTCCCTCACCAATTCTCTACTCTATCGAATCTCGAGGGCGAGATTCAGTTTAAGGGGGTAGGTTTGTAACACCATCAATTTCATATTCTTGCATTGCATATAGAAAAATATTATAAAAGAAATAGAAATGGGAAAGAATCATAAAAATGGGAGAAAGATAGCTGAAAAGAGCCAACTCCAATTCGCCGAGGAGCGCCGTCGACACTTCCCGCGGCCTGCTGGCCATGTGGTGCCTTCGGAGCTCATCCCTGCGGAGGGGGTGAGGTCCGACACTGCTGGCCATGCGGCAGGCTCGGAGCTCGCCTCAGGAGAAGGGGTGAGGTCCGACCCCGCTGGACACGTGTTGCCTTCGGAGCTAGTCTCTGTGGAGAAGCAAGGCTCAGCCCCGCGGGACACGTGTCGACTACGGAGCTAGCCCCTGCAGAGGGAGCGAGGTCCGGCACCGTTGAACACGTGTCGACTTCGGAACTCACCCCTTCGGAAGGGATGAGGTCCACCCCACGGGACACGTGGCAGGCTCGGAGCTCGCCTCCGAGAGGTCCGATCCCGCGGAACACGTGTCACCCTCGGAGCTTGCCTCCGAGAGGTCCGACACTGCGGGACACGTGTCACCCTCGGAGCTCACCTCTGGGTGGTCCGACACTGCTGGAAACATGTCGTCCTCGGAGCTCACCACCGAGGAAAAGGGAGGTCTGACGCTGTTGGACACATGTCGCTCTCGGAGCTCGCTTCCGAGAGGTCCCCCCCCACTGGCACGTGTCGACCTCTCTGAGGAGAAAGGAAGTCCGGCACTACTGGACACGTGGCATTCCCGGAGCCCACTTCCGAGGAGAGGGGAGGTCCGGCACTGACACGTGGCGCCCCTAGAGCTCGCCTCTGTAGAAAGGGGAGGTCCGACCCGCCAGACACGTGGCGCATGCAGAGCTCGCCTTTGAGAAGAGGGGAGGTCCCACCCGATAGACACGTGGCACACGCGGAGCTTGCCTCTGAGGGAGAGGGAGGTCCCGTCCGCCAGACACGCGGCGCAACTGGAGCTCGCCCCTGAGGAAAAGGGAGGCCTGGCCCTCGCTGACACGTGGCACCTCCGGAGCTCACCCTGCGGAGGTGACGAGATTCTTAAGCGCTTTTTCTCCTGTGCGCGCGGGAATACCCGGTACGGAGGAAACTGACACGATTTCCACAATTGCTACCGCACCAAATCAATTGCAGATAAATTGTTAAGATCCAAAACAAATTGAATAGGACTCTTATTCGAAATCCAATCGGTATAGGACTCTTCTTTCACCCCTTATAAATAGAACCCAAAACCCCCTGGTCGCAACCACGTACCTATTTCCCACCTCCCGAGTCGATGACTTGGAGGCCCTAGCTTCCAACTCGCCGAGTTCCACCCCTTCGACGGAGTTCAGTCACCGGTGAGCACCGCAGACGAGCCCCGTCACGCTCGCCATCGCTGGAAGAGAGCCGACGAACTGTCCTGCTGCCATTGCTAGGAGAAAGGCCGAGGTAGGCCTTCCTTACCACCTTACCTCATCGCGGTTTTCTTCGCATCTGTTTTTCTTCGAACAAAAGCTTTTTCATGTGGACAGATCACGTGTTGATCGGTTTTTGATGGTGGTATTGATCTAGATTGTAAGTCAAGATCATCACCACATCCACACTTGATCCCTACACCCTTGTTCATCGTAAAACCCCATGCAAAGCCATTTAAACATGCAATAACACGTACAAACTGAATAAATGAAACTGCACCATAGGATTAGCATGCACCTACACCATTGCATCTTAAGTAGAGGTTGTGCATGATGTTTGATTGCTATAATTTTGTATGTGCATGGTCGTGAGTAGAAGGACAAGCTCAGGGAGCTACCTACAAAGGACTACAGCACCAAGACATCGAGACATGTGAGCAACAAAAGCCACAGGAACAAGGCAAGTGCCCCTTGACCATATTGATCCCATGTTTTAAAACTGTTTTGTTTGCGAAAACGTGTTTGCTTGAGTCAACTTGATGGGAAACCCTTTTATAGGAGTTTACTAGTTTTGTTAACCACCCTTGTCGCCGGGAAAGTTTATGAGTCGGGTATGGTCGTTTTGCTTTTTGCTTCGCTTAGCTTACGGGTTATGGGAAGCCGAGATAGAACATGTATAGCTACTGCACTCATATAAATAATGTTAATAAGAACTTGATGATGATAATGAACATGAATCGGGGGAGATCTAGGCAAGCTTGGTTCGTGGATGTGGTAGAATGAGATGGTGGTTTACTTGCCATAGATCTAAGGACTGGTTCATGCCAGCACATGCCAGGAAAACAGTGCCACCACAAGGCCAAATATGGGTGCGGCTTAGATGACTAATTAGGTAAGTTGCTAGATTGTTATGGACAGTGGAAGGCGCGGGGAATGGGAGTCGAGAGAGGACTGCCCTGGGAACTGCATGGCACAAGAGGGGGCCCGTAGGTGGGAGAATGGTGATTTGAGCCTGCCGGTGAAACCTTAGTGAGTCCATACATCTAGTAGCCCCTTTGTAAAGGCTATTTTGTGATCTCTTGGCCATACACCGACGGTTGTGTACTGGTATAATGGAGGTTCTGCAGTCACCTACGGGTGAAGAAATCACAAACCTTTGGGTAAAGTGGCGCCACCTCTTAAGAGTGTAAAACTATCATGATAGCTGTGCTTACTGTCAGAAGCGCCTGGCCAACTCACATGATTAGATGGGCGAATTTGGGATGGTCGTTGGTTTGGTTATGGTATGGTCACTGGAAATTTGTTTCGGGACTGTTGAGTCATGAAAATGAGCTTGATTTTCGGATATATGATTACGAGATGGATATGAATATGAGATGGTTATTAAGAGCATGAGATGATCTTAAGAAAGATTAATGGCTTGATGAGACGTGATATGTGATAAATCATGATGGAGGTATGTTACTGTCTTAATTGGATATATGTTGGGATCGAATTCACTGAAAAATAGTTGCTGTTTTTATCGTATTTGTGAAATAAATTTTGCTTTCTGCAATGAGCCTTTTTATTCCTACCTTGCTGTAAGCTACATGTCATACTTTTCCCGCACTTGCTTAGTACGACATGTGCTCACCCTTGCATTATAATACACACATCAGCAACAGGAGAGAGTACTTTGAAGATCATGTGGAGTACTAGGCGTGCGAACTACCGTCAACTTGCCTGTGGAGTTGGAGATGGAGCCGCTGCCGTTTAGTTGCTTCCGCTATGGTTTAGAGACTTCTGCTGTTAGAATAAGTTAGAGACTTCCGCCACAAGAATAAGCTAGGGATTGATGTAATAAAGTACTTAAACCCTATTATTTGTGGTTATATTCTGAATTCAGTTTGTGGATTACATGTGTATGTGTGATGAACATCCTGGGCACACATATGCATTAGCTGGGTTCCGTGTTCTACGGGACCGGGCGTCACATGCTGCCTCCGGCCAACGAGCAGTCCCTCTGCTCTCTTATCCTCGTGCCCAAGCCTCCACAGGCCTGTTTCACCGGTGCCCCGACACTCTCTCAAACAGCAACCCCGCTACATATCGCCGCTCACGCGAACTCTCTGTGCCACCGTCGACCGGCCAAAGCAACAGCTTACACACTGAACTGAGGTTGCAAACGAGGTCCCCGACCTTCACTCGACGTGCTCCATCCCTCGGCATCGTGTGATCAGCTTCCTTCGAGCTTCACCGCACCATTTCTTCTTCCTCGATTAAACCCGAGCCGCCGCCACGAGAACACCTCGTCCAGCCACCACAGCCCGTCTTTCCCCAAGCTGTGAACAGCAAAGAGGTTCGTCAAGGTCTTCTCTTCCCTCACTTCAAGCTCCGGATGCATGCCATGGGCTGCCTTGATCGGAATTTCATGTTTTTGCGCTGGTGTACAAAAGAGACCCCCGGCCAACTTTGTAAAATTCGTGCTACACACCGCACCACTCATCACCAAACTTATTAAACTACTTTTAGATGCCTGTGCGAGTCCATAGGATCAGAAACCTCGGAGAACCATCAGGTATAGCTGCTGTTCTCTGAGTTTTGCTAGTTTTCCCGATTTTTGACCAAGGTCGCACGGTGACATGCTAGTTGGAGCCGTTCCCGAGCTCATTTGAGTTCATGACGACCTTCCCTAGGGTGCACTGATTCTGTACGAACCTTTGCTCGAGCATTTGGGGTGCTATGGAGTCCGGCCAATGCGGACGAAGTTTTTCTGAAGCCACCGCACGTTGCCGGCCATATTCCGGTCACCGTCGACCACCGCCGACCCCACCAGCGTGTTCCTCGCGTCGGACTAGGCCCTATCGGCAGGTTTCGTGAAGCTTGGCGCAGGGGATCGGCCGGCGGCGAGCTTCGCCGGAGTGTGCCGCCGCGGGGCTGTCGGGTGTCGAGAGGAAGACGAAGCCAGCGGGTCCCAGCGGTTAGCCGCTGTCTGAAGCGCGCACGTGCCGCGTTTAAATTAAACAAAGCGGCGGGTCCCGCTGTCAGCGGCTGAATCAGCGCTGGAAGCGATTTCCTGTTGGAAAATAAATATTAATTCAGCTTCCACTTTAGAAATTCATAACTTTGGCTAGAAAGGTCCAAATTGGGTGAACAAAATTTTGTTGGATTCAGCTCTCTGGGTACTTTCCAGCAAAACAAATTTAATTCTTCAAAGTTTAAACTGTTTAGAATTTTAACTGGAGAACTCTTTAGTGGAAAATTCTGAAATTTGGCCAGGATGTTCCTTATAATATCCCTGAGCTACCATAAAAATTTCAGATCCACCCGAGCTCATTTGATCCACCTAATGGTGTGATTAAGGAAACTGGTCAAGAGAAAAAGAAAAATGTCCAAAAACATTTTTCAGATTTTCTCTGAATTTGTTTAGCTCATATCTTTTGCTAGGAATCTTCAAATTAGATGAAACCAACTCCATTAGAACCCAAGGAAATCTAGTTTCCAGAAAGTCATGGCTTGCACCATGAAAATCCCTAGAACACCCTAAGAGCTCTAATTAGGGCCAAACACACAATTATTTTAGAAGGGCTCCAATGAGCTTTGCTTCAAATGAAATTTGGCCAAGTCTCTGTTTAGGTTGTATCAAACCACAGTAAAAATTTCAGAGTCATTAGCACTGTCTAGCTATACTTATAACCTTCACAATATATCAAGTTCAATCAAATGCATTTAAATTGACACGCATTATATGTTATCTCGTGTAGTCACTAAGATCGAAGAGGAGCAGGAGGTATTAGACTTCATAACTCCATAAGAACAACTAGCATACAACCAGCAGCAAGGCAAGCTCCGGTTTGCGTTAGCTGTTTCATAAAGTCTCTTGTTTTGAGAACTTACTTTATGTATTTCATACAACTGTGCATTAGAGTCTTGTTTGAAAACCCAAATGCATAGCCAAAAGGATCAGGGTTTTGGGCTTAGGTTTTTAAACCTCAAGTAGCCACTGCAATGCAAAATTAGTGTAGGATTCGGTACAAGTCGAGAAGTTGGAACTACTCGCAAGAATAGACTAGAGGCACACAACTTGGTTAGAGATAGCAAATGAATCACCTGGCATGAAAAATGAGACCGAGGGAAGAGTAAGGGCAGCAGGACTTTGGGGCCTGCGTTCCATGGCTCCGCTTATGTCGATTGAGGACCGAGCCGTGTGCGGGCTGTTGAACAAGCTAGAACAGTACCGAAGACCTACCGGATATATGGGAACCGGGAAACCGATGTAATCCGGATAGCGATCTGTTGAGGCATTGCTTGTCGTCCAGATGGTAGGTTGAGAGCAGCGAGGTGTAAATCGGCTGGCGGGCACTGCGGATGCTCCGCACAGAGACCTCCTGCTCGGGACGATAGGTCCGGTTCAACACTTGGCTGACGGATGAAAGATGGTTGCGTACGATGTCCGTGGTGGTTGCTGTAGGCAACATCGAGTACGGGCATACGTGACGGGTTATTTGGGTAACCCTGCAGGTGTAAAATGATTATAATTGCCATACCTCACGGTCAGTGAGTACCACTTGTTCACTGTACCGTGACATAGAAAGAACAGGCTAGTGTCATGTTAAAAGGTTGCTGGTTGAAAGCTGTACTTTGCTTGTTAATGAATTGCTGTAGTTTAGAGCTAATTAAAGTTCTTTTCAACCTTAGGCAAAGCACATGAGAGAAATGTGTTTCTTGTTTGATTGCGGCTATCTTATGTGTCTTAGCACGAGGTTCTCCAACAACTTGTTACTAAAACTTGAAAGTAAGATTCGACTAATTAAGCATGTCTTTTGCAATATACATTCCCACTATACACTGCAAACCCAACATGTAGAGTTTCATGTGTAGGTAAGGCGGGTTAGTCTTGCTGATCCATCGTGCTCACTGCATGTGTTTGAAGCGTTTGCAGGGTGCTATGAAGAGGAGGCTCCCGAGGAGGAGACGGACCCCCAAGAGGAAAACACCGTCGAGTGGGAGCCGTGCACGCCGCCGTGTTAGTGTGCATGTGTGCTAGTGGGAACATGTTCACGGGCTGAACATGAACTCTTTTGCTTAGTCTACACCCGTGATTGTAGACTTGACGTTATCTTGATGTAAACATGTTCATAAACTCCTTTATGTAATAATTTTTTTGCTTCCGCTTTGTACCTTTTATGAGTGTTATCCGGTGATGTGCAACGCAACACCCCTCAGTGTGATCCTGGCTAGTCGAGACCAACGGGTCCTTGCAGTGTAGTATCAGAGCTCCCTTGAGGTTTAACGCACTTGAAAAGGTTAAATTTTCAAAAACTCGGTGAGGAACGAGTTATTAGCCCATATAAGGATGTTATTAGTGTATAGCAAGTGGTAATAGTAACCTATATGCTTATGTCGGAAAATCATGCATCTCAGGACTTCATATGTCTTGGGCGGTGCATGTAAGCGCTGTCCACCAGTGCGCACAAGCTTAAGGGTGGAGCCTCATGGGTAGCAGGTAACCCGGCCAGCTTTACTATCCTCTACGACTCTTCATGTCGTTTGGGGTATTCGAGCAACGCCCTTCCCTGGCGTGCTACGGTCAAGTATGGGAGACCCCATCACGTGGTTAGTAACGTGAACACGTAGCTCAAGGCATGATTGGATTGAGAACAACCGTGCGAATGATGACGGACGGTTGTATGGACTGTATTGGGACCTGGTTCGTTGTGCAGCCAAACCTGATGATTGTGTGGTTTAATTGCAGTTAGTCTAACCACGCATCGGTAGACGAGTAGCACAAGTGTGTGAGAGACGTTTAGTGCCACTGAATTAACGAAGCCAGCTAAGTTCGTATAGGTTTTCTTTGTGAGGAACGTAGTACTGACATGTATTGGGTGACGCTTCGACGTCACACTCCACTAAATGATCACCTTCATTGTAAAACTTGATATTTTGATCCAGAGCACTAAAAGTTTTATTTAACTCCTTCCCTTATTCAGGATGTTCAAAGTAAGCAAGTTTTCAACTTATAGGACATTAGGAACAGAGTCCTCTGTTTTCGGCTGGACTAATACTGAAGTTATACAGAGACTAGGGATCGAGTTCTTTCGATGTTATGGTTGTATGATACATTTCTGGAAATCTTTGGAAGAGCTTTACACTTTTCGATTGAGGTCCATAGGTGTTTAATCCCTTAACTAGTTGAAAAATGCAGTAGAGTTGAAACTATCCAGAAAACAGGGCAGAGCAAATACTCTCTGTAACTCTGTGTAAAATGAGCATAACTTCTTGCATAAAATCCAAAAATAGAAAATGAGGTAGTTCTGAAAATTTCATGAGATAAGTTACAACTTTGTAACATAAAGTTTTGTCAAATTCTAGGTAGAATTAACTGGAATGCTTGGATCAAATCAGTACCTCAAGCAGGGAGGTGCTGTCTAATTTTCTCCATAAATTCTGTCGACTTTGACATCTCATAACTTTTGAACCAGGATAGATCTGAAGTCAAACAGATACATTATCGAAGATATTGAAGTTAACTTTAACTTTGATGTTGAGCTCCAGAAATGGTTTTGCCTTTAGCATGGTCTAAATCAGATTAAAAGGAAAACTGGTCAGGGCTGTCAGTTTGGGCAGCAGACCAGCAATCAAATTTGTTCTAAGTTTGATTTGTATTTCCAAGGTTTATGAGTTCAATGACATGTGTTATGGTATAACTCAATAATTTACTGTTGAAATGAATATTTGACACTTTTCAAATATGTTTCTACAGATGGCAGAGGATAAACAACTGGAGAACGGGTGGGTGATATCCCACTGTTCTCAACTCCACAGGCATGTCGACGGTAGTGCACATGCCTAGTACTCCACATGTTCTCGAAGTACTCTTCTCCTGTAGCTGATGTATATGTGGGAATGCAAGGGTGAGTACATGTCGTACTCAGCAAGTACTGGAAAAGTATGACATGTAGCTTACAACAAGGTACGCGATAAAAAGGCTCATTGCAGCAAGGAAATTTTATTTCACAAACATGGTAAAAACAGCAACTATTTCTAGGTGAGTTAAATCCCAACATATACAAGTAAATCATCAACATTCCTTCATCATAATTCACCATAAATCAAGGCTCAACCAACCATTAATCTTTCTCAATTTCATATCATACTCATAATTGTTCATAACCATCTCATTTTCATATAAAAAACCAAATTCATTGTCATGACCCAAAACAGTGCCAAAACCAATCCCAATGATCATACAAGAATAAACATCCCAAGTTTTACCTCTAATCATGGATGTTGGCCAGGTGCTTGTAACCGGAAGCACGGCTATCATGATAGTTTTACACTCTGCAGAGGTGGCACCACTTTACCCACAAGTTTGTGATTTTGTCACCCGTCGGCGACTAGAAAGAATCTCCATTATACCAGTATACAACCGTCTGTGTATGGCCAAGAGATCACAAAATAGCCTTTACAAAGGGGCTACTAGCATGTACAGACCCACTGAGGTTTCACCGGCGGGCTCGAATATTCATTCTCCCACCCATGGGCCCCTTCTTGTGCCATGCAGTTCCCAGGGCAGTCCTCATCGACTCCCATTCCCTGCACCATCCAACGGTCCATCACAAGCTAGCAACACACCTAATTAGTCAGCTAAGCCGCACCCATATTTGGCCTTGTGGTGGCACTATTTTACTGGTATGTGCTCGCATGAACCGGTCCTTAGATCTACGGCAAGCAAACCACCATCTCATTTAGCAACATCCACGAACCAAGCTTGCCTATATCTCCCCGATTCCATGCTCAACAACTTCATCAAGTTCTCATCATCTTTAATATCATGAGTGCAGTAGGTAACATGTTTTATTTCTGCTTCCCGTACCCCGTAAGTTGAGCGAAGCAAAAAGGAAAAACGACCATACCCGACTTATCAACTTTCCCAGTGACAAGTATGGTTAACAAAACTAGTAAACTCCTATAAAAATGGTGTCCCATCAAGTTGACACAAGCATACACGTTTTTGAAAGCAAAACAGTTTCAAAAACATAGGATCAATATGGTCAAGGGGCACTTTCGTTGCTCCCGTGGTTCGTGTTGCTCAAGCGTCTCAAAGTCTTGGTGTTGTAGCCCCTCGTAGATGGACTCTTGAGTGTGTCCTTCTACTCACGACCACGCACATACAAAATTTACAGCAATCAATTATCATGCACAAACTTTACTCAAGATGCAATGAGGTGAATGAATGCAATTCCTATGTTGCAGTTTTATAAAACCAGTTTGCACGTGTTCTTGCATGTTTTAGTAGCCTTTCATGGGTTTTATGTTGAACAAGGTTGCTGGGATCAAGTGTGGACGTGGTGATGATCTTGACATAGGGTCTAGATCAATTCCACCGTCAAAAATTGACCAAAACATGGTCTATCCACACGCAGAAGTTTCTGCTCGAAGGGGTGAAGAAAACGGGTGCGTAGAAACAGCGGCGACGTCGTAAGAGGTGTAACGAAGACCTACCTTATTTCTTCCTTGCGGCAGGACCTCCCTCCTAGCAATGGCAGCAGCGGAGGATTTTCTGTGAAGAATTATGGGGCTGTGGGTACGGCAGAACGTCGGGGTTTCTTCTCCGGCGATGGCGAGGCGTGACGGGGCTCGACGGCGGCCAAATTCTGGCAAGGGGGGAGTTATACTTATAAGGGGGGAAGAGCTAGGGTGGCTAGGATTTTATTATTTATTTTCATCTAATGACTAGGATTTAATTAGAAATTCCCTTCCCAGACCCCACAACGTGTGGGAGCTTTCAGCACTGGGTATGCCCTTTTTTTACTAGGATTTAATTAGAAAATAAAAGTCCAAAAGAGTCCTATAGGTGGGGGAACTAAAGAGTCCTGGAGGTGGGGGAACAAAAGAGTCCTAGAGGTGGGGGACTAGGTCCCCCCCTATTGGGCTGCGGCCAAGGGAGTGGGGCCCAATTAGGGTTCCCCATAATTTGGTGCGGCCAATTTGGGGGGAAAATCCCCCCAAATGTGGGGAAAATTCCTCCTAGGGGAAATTTGGGGAATTTGAGGAAAATTGGGAAAAATTTGGAAAAATTGGGGAAGGGGAAATTTGGGGGAAAATTGGGGTGGCCCAATTTTTGTTATTTTCCATTTATATTTCCTTTTATTATTTTATTAGCTTCTATATTCCTCTCTTCATTTCTTCTTCTTTTTAAATGCTTC
The DNA here is from genome assembly GCA_030760725.1 of Neostapfia colusana. Taxonomy (NCBI): domain Eukaryota; kingdom Viridiplantae; phylum Streptophyta; class Magnoliopsida; order Poales; family Poaceae; genus Neostapfia; species Neostapfia colusana. The sequence continues at coordinate 66,262,286 of JASWHV010000016.1, forward strand.
TCTACATGAAAAATGTATGCAATGCATGGTAGTGAAATTGAGGGTGTTACAAACCTACCCCCCTTAAAATGAATCTCGCCCTCGAGATTCAATAGAGTGGAGAAAAGATGAGTGAATTCCACCTTGAGATCTTCCTCACGTTCCCATGTCGTTTTGGCTTCCGTGTGATGGCTCCATTGTACCTTGCACCAACGGATTACTTTGTTCCTCGTGACCCTTTCCTTCACATCTAAGATTTGGACGGGGTGTTCGGCGTAGGTCAGATCCTCTTGAAGCTCTAGCTCATCTATGGGTACTTGTTCTTCCAGTACTCTTAGGCATTTCTTGAGCTGAGATACGTGAAACACGTTTTGCACGTCGGAGAGGTGCATTGGCAGCTCTAGTTGATAGGCTACCTCTCCTCGCTTTCTAAGAATCTTGAATGGGCCGATGTAGCGAGATGCTAACTTGCCTTTGACATTGAACCGCTGTTGGCCCCGGATAGGCGACACCTTGAGATACACAAAGTCTCCAACTTCGAAGGTCAATCTTCTTCACCTATTGTCCGCATAGCCTTTTTGTCGTGACTGAGCGGCCTTCAAGTTTTCACGTATTGTTTGGACTTGCTTTTCGGCGTCTTGCAGCACTTCGGGTCCAAATACATGGTTTTCTCTGGTCTCATTCCAGAACAGAGGTGTTCTACACCGTCTACCATACAATGATTTGAAGGGTAACATCTTCAAACTGGCTTGGTAACTGTTGTTGTATGAGAATTCAGCATACGGCAAGCTCCTATCCCAACGACGCCCATGTTTCAAGCGCAAGCTCTCAACATGTCTTCCAAAATTTGATTTGTCCTCTCAGTTTGCCCATCGGTTTGCGGGTGATATGCGGAGCTGAAATTCAATCGTGTACCCATGGCTTCATGCAGCTTCTTCCAGAACCTAGAGGTAAATTGAGAACCTCAATCTGAAACTATCCTCTTCGGAACTCCATGACGACACACGATTTGCTCCATATACAACTCGGCTAGTTGTGGCACGGTGTATTTGGTTCTAACAGGAAGTGGGCTGTTTTCGTCAATCGGTCCACGATAACACAAATGGAGTCCTAGCCAGACAGAGTACGCGACAATCCGACTATGAAATCCATGCTGATGTCTTCCCACTTTCACTCGGGTACTTTCAATGGCTGCAATAATCCAGCGGGTGTTTGATGTTCGGCCTTCACTCGTTGGCACGTGTCGCATAAGGCAACATATTCAGCGATATCCCTTTTCACACCATCCCACCAATAGCATGTTTTTCAGGTCCTTGTATACCTTTGTACAGCAGGGGTGTATGGAATAAGGTGAGTCATTTGCCTCCTTTAGTATCGTGTCGTGGATGTGCTTCACGTTAGGCACCCAAATCCTTTTCCCTAACCAAAGCGTGCCTTTCTCGTCTTCCTTGAAATCTTTTTCTTTGCCTTGTCGGATTCTTTCTTTGATTTCCTCATCCGTTGCTTGGCCATCTCGTATCTCTTGTTCCAGCATTGAGTTCTGTTTGACCACCTCCATATCGTTCAAGAACACGAGATGTAACCGTTCAAACTCCTTATGCAGCACGGGTGGCAGCTCCTGAACCCTGAGTTGGTGGCTCAACGCATCAGATACTACATTGGCCTTTCCGGGGTGATAGTTGATTCCAACATCATAATCCTTGATGAGTTCCAACCATCGACGTTGCCTCAAATTCAGATCCGTTTGCGTGAATATATACTTGAGGCTTTTGTGCTCACATCGGTGGCCAAGGATATAATGCCTCCAAATCTTTAGGGCATGTACCACGGCTGCAAGTTCCAGGTCGTGTGTGGGATAATTCAGCTCATGTTTCTTTAGTTATCTCGATGCATAGGCTACCACTTGGCCTCCTTGCATGAGCACACATCCGAGCCTTTGTCTTGATGCGTCACAATATATATCGAAACTCTTTCTCACATTCGGCAATATCAAAACCGGCGCTGTTGTTAATCTCCTATTTAGCTCTTCAAAGCTGTCTTGACACGCTTGTGTCCACTGAAATGCTTTCCCTTTCATCAGCAATTCAGTCATAGGCTTCGCTATTTTGGAGAAATCCTTGATGAACCAGCGGTAGTAACCAGCCATTCCAAGGAAACTCCGAATACCCCTCACATTCTGCGGTTGGTTCCACTTCAAAACATCCCTCACTTTTCCGGGATCAACCGATACTCCTCCCTCGGAGATGATGTGGCCTAAGAACGATATCTCCTTTAGCCAAAATTGACACTTGCTGAACATAGCATACACTTGATGCTCTCGCAGTTTCTGCAATGTCAATCTCAAGTGTTCTTCATGTTCCTCCTTGCTTTTTTGAATACACCATGATATCGTCGATGAAAAACACAACGAACTTGTCCGAGTACTCCATGAAGACCTTATTCATGAGGTAAATAAAGTATGCGAGTGCATTCGTCAACCCAAATGACATAACGGTATATTCATACGAACCATACCGTGTCTGAAATGCAGTTTTGGGTATGTCGGAGGGCTTAATCTTCAGTTGGAAGTATCCTGACCGAAGATCAATCTTGAAGAAAATTCGGGCACCTTTCATTTGATCGAACAAGTCTTCTATGAGGGGCAGCGGGTACTTATTCTTGATCATCACTTCGTTGAGAGACCTATAGTCCACACACATCCTTTGAGTTCCATCTTTCTTGTCTATGAAGAGCACGGGGGATCCCCACGGTGACGAGCTTGGGCGTATAAAACCCTTATCTAGCTGCTCCTGAATTCGTTTCTTGAGCTCCACTAATTCATTAGCAGGATCCTATATGGCCTCTTCGCTATAGGTGCAGTTTCAGGTACTAAATCAATGGCAAATTCAATATCCCGGTCAGGTGGCATACCTGGAAGTTCTTCCAGGAACACATCTGAATATTCTCGAACCACCGGAATGCTTTCCAATGTCGCTTCTTCGATGTGGTTCAGCATTGCCTTCTTGGTTGCAGGTTGGGCTGCCTCGAACTCAATACGTGTACCGTGCTCACTCATCAACTGCACGATCCTCTGAGCACATTGAATCACTCCGTTGTGCTTGCTTAACCAGTCCATTCCAAGTATTATGTCAATCCCATGAAAATCCAAGACGATAAGGTTGGCAAGAAAGTCCACCCCCCTTATTATAACGCTTACTCTCGGAATAGAATTCAGAATTGAAAGAAGCGATTTCCCAACTATATGCATCAAGGTGTATGAACTAAGCAACTTCTTTCATTAATATAAGCCTATATGAGGATGTGAACAAGTGCCAAATCATCTAACATCTCTCTACTATGTGTGGATCTGGATATTCGCCGAAGCGTCCCACAACTCACACCAAGCACCCAACACAAGCAATCATCATAAAAATTCAGCACATCACTCTTATTTCAGCCTACTACGATTTAAGCCTTCCTATTACAACTTTATTCAATGGGGAACCTAAACTTAATCATGAGAACTGGTGTTGTTTTCGCCGTGTGATGGGGGTGGTCCATACATGGGCGCACGCCATGGTGAGTCAGCAGTCCATGTAGGGGTAGATGACGCTGGTGCTCCATTTGTTCCCACGTTGGCACGAGTCTCCTCTTGTTTTTCCAGCATGTACAGCTTCTTGCGGAGGTAACGAATCTCTTCTTGTGCGCTTGCATAGCGGTTTCCTAACTCCACGAGCATTCTCTGAGACTTGTCAGCAGCTTGTGGGTTGGAAAGAGCTCCTCCATGGGGTCCAATGATCTCCCTTGTACCACTCTTCCGATATGGGTGCAGCTCAAAGTTAGTGTTCTCAAGCTGCCCACGGAAAGCGTAGCACAGTCCGGTAGTGCATCCCATGCAGCATCATCAACAACTTCTTCCCTTGTAGCTCTCCATGTGGTTGCGAAGTGCCGGGTGACAACCCTACTGTTAGATAGGATGGTTACTTCAGCCTTCCACTCTTCATGTCCGAGACGAGGAACTTTCTTGAGAAGATATTCCGGGTATAGGCTGCAGCAATCCAGGAACTCTTTAAGCCCCATGGATATGTGTCCTCCTTCCATCCCGTCAGACCGGAATTCTGGAACTGAACGGTTGGCCCGTTCATCACCTTCATTCTAGGCTTCAGCAGGGGGTGGCTCCTCTTCGGATTCATCTCCTGCCGACATAGCTTCATGAGGCTCCACGGGGTGCAAGCCCGCAAGAAACTCCCTCTGAGGTGCAAACCAATGTCGCGGTTCTTGTGGATCATCTTCCATGTCTTCTTCGATCTGTTCCATATCATCCGGATCCTCTTCCTCATGCATCGAGCTACTGATTTCATCCTCCTCATGAGGTTCCATCTTCACCTCCTCCCAATATGGTCCGTCGGACACCTCAATGGGGTTAAGTGCATTCCCATGTGGTGGTGGACGAGTCCTTATGAGTGTTGTGCTCCTAGTCACCGGCATCTTTAAATAATACATGAGAAACTTTCGAGAACAAGGAAATAACTCCAAAACTTCAGAAGCTATGAAGCAAGAAAACAAAAGTGTTGCTGTCCAAGAGAAGAGAAAAAGAGGGGCTGAAAATAGCACTTTGCAGTGGCTGAATTGACAAGTAAAATGCAGCAGCAAGCAATTTTTGAAAATAACAGTTTAGAGGGGTGTTCCTATGTGTTTTAGAGTGTCCATTCTACCTAGGCTTACGTCCTACAGTCAACGTGGCTCTGGTACCAATTTGTGACACCCGGTTCCAAAAATGAACCAAATGAATGCATATGTGTGCCCAGGATGTTCATCACACACACATGTATTCCACAAACTGAAATTCAAAATATAACCAACGTACAAATAGAGTTTAAGTACTTTATTACAATGACTCAATGTCTCACTCATGAACATCCAACTTATTTAGCAGCGGAAGACTCTAAACGACAGCGGAAAATGGCTAAGACAGCAGGCTCCAACTTCAACTCCACTGGCATGTTGACGGTACTGCGACACCTAGTACTCCACATGTTCCTTGAAGTACTCTTCTCCTGTAGCTGATGTATATGTGGGAATGCAAGGGTGGGTACATGTCGTACTCAGCAAGTGCGGGAAAAGTATGACATGTAGCTTACAAAAAGGTAGTCAATGAAAAGGCTCATTGCAGGAAGCAAATTTTATTTCACAAATATGGTAAAAACAGCAACTATTTCTAGGTGAGTTAAATCCCAACATATCCAAGTAAATCATCAACATTCCTTCATCATAATTCACCATAAATCAAGGCTCAACCAACCATTAATCTTTCTCAAGTTCATACCATACTCATAATTATCCATAACCATCTTATTTTCATATAACCAAACCAAATTCATTGTCATGACCCAAAACAGTGCCAAAACGATCCCAATTACCATACCCGGATAAACATCCCAAGTTTTGCCTCTAATCATGGAAGTTGGCCAGGTGCTTGTAACCGGAAGCATGGCTATCGTGATAGTTTTACACTCTGCAGAGGTGGCACCACTTTACCCACAAGTTTGTGATTTCGTCACCCGTCGGCGACTAGAAAGAACCTCCATTATACCAGTACACAACCGTTGGTGTATGGCAAAGAGATCACAAAATAGCCTTTACAAAGGGTCTACTAGTATGTACTGACCCACTGAGGTTTCATCGGCAGGCTCGAATCTCCATTCTCCCACCCACGGGCCCCCTCTTGTGCCATGCAGTTCCCAGAGAAGTCCTCATTGACTCCCATTCCTGGCGCCATCCAACGGTCCATCACAAGCTAGCAACACACCTAATTAGTCAGCTAAGCCGCCATATTTGGCCTTGTGGTGGCCCTGTTTTCCTGACATGTGCCCACATGAACCGGTCCTTAGATCTACGGCAAGCAAACCACCATCTCATTCAGCAACATGCACGAACCAAGCTTGCCTAGATCTCTCCTATTACATGCTCATCAACGTCATCAAGTTCTCATCATCTTTCATATCATGAGTGCAGTAGCTAACAAGTTTTATTTCATCTTCCCGTATCCCGTAAGTTGAGCGAAGCAAAAAGGAAAAACGACCATACCCGACTCATCAACTTTCCCGGCAACAAGGATGGTTAACAAAACTAGTAAACTCCTATAAAAGGGCGTCCCATCAAGTTGACACAAGCATACACGTTTTTGAAAGCAAAACAGTTCCAAAAACATAGGATCAATATGGTCAAGGGGCACTTGCCTTGCTCCCGTGGTTCATGTTGCTCAAGCGTCTCGAAGTCTTGGTGCTGTAGCTCCTCGTAGACGGCCTCTTGAGCGTGTCCTTCTACTCATCACCATGCACATACAAAATTTACAGCAATCAATTATCATGCACAAACTTTACTCAAGATGCAATGATGTGAATGAATGCAATTCCTATGGTACAGTTTTATAAAACCAGTTTGCACGTGTTCTTGCATGTTTTAGTAGGCTTTCATGGGTTTTATGATGAACAAGGTTGCTGGGATCAAGTGTGGACGTGGTGATGATCTTGACAGAAGGTGTAGATCAATTCCACCATCAAAATTGACCAAAACACGGTCTGGCCACACGCAGAAGTTTCTGCTCGAAGGGGGCAAAGAAAATGGGTGCGTAGAAACAGCGGCGACGTTGTAAGAGGGGTAACGAAGACCTACCTCACTTCTTACTTCTGGCAGGGCCTCCCTCCTAGCAATGGCAGCAGCGGAGGATTTTCCGTGGAGAATTATGGGGCTGCGGGTAGGGCAGAACGTCGGGGCTTCTTCTCCGGCGACGGCGAGGCGTGACAGGGATCAACGGCGGCCAAATTCTGGCAAGGGGGGACTTATATTTATAAGGGGGAAAAGAGTTACGGTGAATAGGATTTTATTATTTATTTTCATCCAATAGCTAGGATTTAATTACAAAATAAAAGCCCAAAAGAGTCCTAGAGGTGGGGGAACAAAAGAATCCTAGAGGTGGGGGACTAGGTCCCCCCCTAATGGGCTGCGGCCAAGGGGGTGGGGCCCAATTAGGCCCCCCCTAATTTGTTGCGGCCAATTTGGGGGGGGGGGAATCCCCCCAAATGTGGCGGAAATTCCCTCTAGGGGAATTTGGTGAAAATTAGAAAAATTGGGAAAATTTTGGAAAAATTGGGGAAGGGGGAATTTAGGGGAAAAATTGGGGTGGCCCAATTTGGCTATTTTATTTATTTTTATTTTTCTTTTTATTTATTTTCCTTTTTTGTTTATTTTCATTATTTTCCATTTCTATTTTGTTTTATTATTTTATTAGCTTCTATATTCCTCTCTTCATTTCTTTTTCTTTTTAAATGGTTCTCTATATGAAAAATGTATGCAATGCACGGTAGCGAAATTGAGGGTGTTACAGAGAGGTACTTTGCGGCGACTAATCCGAGTTGTCCAAGTTACAACCTAGTGGAGGCAAACCTCAGCCTCCATTTAGCGGCAGGAAAGAACGTGATGGATAGCCAAGCTGTCCATACAGCTCGACTTGCTGTGGAGCTCAAGGAGAGCACCAGCCGTCGAGACCACTTCGAGAGTGCTCACAGTGCACTCCGTAATGTGCTCCTTCCGACGATCAAGCGACTGAATGAACAGCACAATCAGTTGTGCCGTCTGAAGAAGGCGAAGAAGAAAAGCCGTGTTGATATCACGGCTTTGCAGCAGCAGATTCAGACCTTGACACAGCAGAGCGAGGTCCTTACGCAAGAGAGTGATGACGCTATTGAGGAGGGACTGAACTGGGAAGAAGACTACAACCAGGCCATGGGCGAGGTACATGCTTTGTAAGACCTCGTGTCTCCGGTAATGGGCCTACCGATGGTAGGTGAAGTAATAGTTGTTTTGGGTAACCCGGCGATGCTGGAACCTGAATCCGAAGAGGAGGTCATGGACCCTGAGCCACCAGCAGAGATAGCGGAGGAGGATGACCCGCAGGAGGTCGAGTTCTACTCCGAGTAGTGAGTTTACCGTTGCCAAGTCGGGCAGCGAGGGTGGTGTGTAACAACTTTTGTAACAGTGACATGTTGTGTAGACAGTAGTGTATGTATAGGTAGTGACGGCATGAGCACGACGTCTCAGGGATCCAAGAATAATGTATCTTATATAAAGTTTATACTTTATCAATATATGTGAATGTTGTGCAAATTTATTCATGTGTCACTGCAATACCTACTGTTTTCCATGGAATTTTAAGAAAGACATGTGCTGATCGTTGCTGTTTTGAATTTCAGAATGACTTGTACACGTGCTAATTTTTGTGCCTCGCAACCCACTGAGCGAATGTTGACCTGGGCGGTGTTCCGGACGGCCTTCAGGGCCTATTGTATACCGCCAGGTCTTATGAAGAGAATGACACAAGAATTCCTTCACCTGCAGCAAGGCAACCGGAACGCACTGGAGTACTCCAGGGCATTCAATGATCTCGCGCTCTATGCTTCCTATCATGCTGATACGGATGAGAAGCGGCGAGACCACTTCTACCAGGGGCTAAATCCACTCCTGAAAGATAAGCTTGCAATGTTCAATTGTGGCAGCCTCAATGGCATAATTGATGCTGCGATTGTACAAGAGGACTCCGGCAAGGAGTTAGTGGCGGCGGAAAAGAAGCGAAGCACGCGGCAAAGCAGCGGAGAGGGATGTGGTTCTCCCCAGAAATACCGGATGGTGTATCGCTCACCATCGGTCAATGCTGGCAGCCACTGCAGTGACCGATGCAATTTCGCAATCGGCCGTATTTACCACCGGCGTTCCGACCGGCCTTACCAGCACCACCTCCGCAGCAACAACAGCAGCAGCGGACGATGCCGCATGCGTTTGAACCTCAGCAGCGCATGCCGGGCTTTCGTCCTCCAAGTACGGGCCAGCCATCGACCGCATGCTTCAAATGTGGACGTCAAGGACATTTCACCAACAACTGCCCTGAAAGGCAAGGCGGCGGAGTGGCACCACAGTTTCTGGGGAGGAATCAGCCTCGGAACCCCATTAATGTGCGGTGGGCAAATCCTAAGCCCAGCACCGTCCACCAACTCGCCATAGAGGATGTGCCGGAGGGAGAACCCATCCTTGCGGGTAGGTTCCAACTATACCAATGTCCCGTCATAGTGTTATTTGATTCAGGCGCCACGCATAATTCCAATAGCCAAACTTTTATTGTTAAATACAGCTTGCAAATACTAACTACCAAAAGTCCTTACTTGATTTATTCACTGTGGTGGGAAAATTTCAGCAAGCATGATAGTTCCAAAAGCGCCATAATGCTTAGGGGATAGAATATACCCTACGTCTCTCATAGCTTTAGAGGGACAAAAGGTCAATGTCATTTTAGGGATATCTTGGTTAACCCACCACGGTGCTGTTTTAGACACCGTCCTACGAGTCGTGCATCTACACCCAGAAATGCACGAGTCTCATTCATTATTTCTGGAAAGTCCAGAAATAAAGCTTCCAAGTGTATACCAATCCACCACCATCAGATTGGAAGATATTCCAGTAGTCCGTGAGTTCCTAAATGTGTTCCCGGATGATTTACCGGGATGCCGCCCAACCGAGAGGTGGAGTTCAAGATTGAACTTGCGCCGGGAACTATGTCAATACCCCGAAGGCCGTACAAGATGACGCCAAAGGAGTTGGCGAAATTGAAAACGCAGTTGATGGACCAGCTGGAAAAGGGGTTTATTAGGCCGAGCTCCTCGCCATGGGGCTGTTCGGCATTATTTGTAAAAAAGAAACATGAAACATTGAGGCTTTGCGTGGACTATCGTCCACTAAACATACACACTATTAAGAACAAGTACCCGTTGCCACAGATCGACATGTTGTTTGATCAGTTGGTCGAAGCAAAGATCTTTTCCAAGATTGACTTAAGATCAGGGTACCACCAGATTAAAATACGGGCGGAGAACATTCCGAAGACGGCTTACTTGATGAGGTACGGGCTGTATAAGTACCTGGTCATGTCCTTCGGCCTCACCAACGCTCCAGCTCATTTCATGTACTTGATGAACTCGGTATTCATGCCGGAGCTGGATAAGTTTGTCGTGGTCTTCATCAATGACATATTGGTATACTCCAAGTCGGAGGAAGAACATGCGATGAAGCACCTGCGTATAGTCTTGCAACGGCTGCGGGATCACAAGCTATACGCGAAATTCAGCAAATGCGAATTCTGGATATCGCAAGTACCTTTCCTCGGGTATATTATATTGGCGGAGCGTATCGCTGTAGACACGAGCAAGATCACACAAGTGCTGAATTGGAAGCCCCCGAGGTCTGCCCACGAGGTACAGAGTTTCCTCGGACTCGCGGGATATTATTGGAGTTTCATTCCGAACTTCTCAAAGATTGCCAAGCCTATGACCGAGCTGCTGAAGAAGGCTACCAAATATGTTTGGAGTCCAGCATGTGAAGCAGCGTTCAAGGCATTAGTGAAGCACCTAACATCAGCACTGGTTTTGGCGCATCCAGACACAACAAAACCGTTCGATGTGTACTGTGATGCATCCAGCATTGGGCTCGGATGTGTGCTGATGCAAGACCGAAGGGTGGTTGTCACGCCCGGTTTTATATAAAGTAAAGCCCGTCAAAATCTACATGTATGCCAGGATCGGTTTAATCATACATGTAAAACAAATAGTGATAAACAGTTCTATATCGAATATAAACAGTATTTATACCTTAAATTAGTTTTAAATAGCAGCGGAAGAGGAAAATCTTGTAGGGCCGTCCACAGGACAAATCGACTGGCAGCAACATGACCTTCACACCATCTTAATCTGATCTTATTTTCACTGAGCAACATTTATGACAAGAGAAAAAGGAAAACGCATGAGTACATAAAGTACTCAGCAAGTGTGAGAAAGTAATGTTATGCAGGCTAGATCAAGGAAATGCTTAACTCATAGTTAATGCACTACGCAAATTAAAATCCTATCACCTTAGCTTATTGAGCACCTATTTTACTACAAATGTGAAGTAGTCCCAAACCCATAACCTCATTTCCATTGTTAAGCTCCATGCTTAACATTCTCCACTTCTCAATTCATCATCCTCTAATCATGAATGAGTCCAAGCCGCTCTTGACCGTGAGCACGGCTGTCATCACAGTTTTGACTCTGCAGAGTTTGCACCACTTTACCCACATGTAGTGATTTCATCCCCCGTTGTCGGGTGGACTAAAAACCTCCATTATGCCCGTGGCCGCGAACCACGTTCACACTTCCCAGGTGTGTAGCGAGGAGATCACTACGAGGCCTTTACAAAGGGATTCCCGACGAGTATGAGGCCACTGAGGTTTAACCCCTAACAGCATCCAGGAGACTCCAACCCCGCTGCAGTGGCCCCCTCTAGAGCGTTGCGGTTCCTATGGTAGTCCATCTGTGTAACACCCTCAAATTCATTTCCATGCATTGCATACATTTTTCATATAGAGAAACAGTATAAAAGAAGTAGAAATGGAGAAAAGAACCGTATAAATGGAGGAAGGAACAATAGAAATGGAGAAAGAATCATAAAAATGATGGGGAATGGGAAAAAGATTGCTGAAATGAGCCAATTCCAATATGTCGAAGTGCGCTGTCGACACTTCCCCCAGCCCCGCGGGACACGTGGCGCTCTCGGAGCTCACCCCTGCGGAGGGGGTGAGGTCCGACACTGCTGGCTACGTGGCAGGCCCGGGGCTCACCTCTGAGGAGAAGGGAGGCCCGACCCGCTGGACACGTGGCGCCCTCGGAGCTCACCCCTGCGAAGGGGGTGAGGCCCGACGCTGCTGTCCACGTGGCACCCTCGGAGCTCACCTCTGAGGAGAAGGGAGGTCCAGCCCCACTGGACACGCGGCACCCTCGGAGCTCGCCTCTGAGGAGAGGGAAGGTCCGGCCCCGCTGGACACGTGGCGCCCTCGGAGCTTTCCTCTGAGGAGAGGGGAGACCCGGCCCCGCTGGACACGTGGCGCCCTCGGAGCTCGCCTCTGAGGAGGAGGGTCCGGCCCCGTGGACACGTGGCACCCTCGGAGCTCGCCTCCGAGGAGAGGGGAGACCCGGCTCCGCTAGACACGTGGCACCCTCGGAGCTCGCCTCTGAGGAGAGGGGAGGTCCAGCCCCGCTAGACATGTGGCGCCCTCAGAGCTTTCCTCTGAGGAGAGGGGAGGCCTGGCCCCGCTGGACATGTGGCGCCCTAGGAGCTCGCCTCTGAGGAGAGGGGAGGTCCTGCCCCGCTGGACATGTGAGGAGAGGGGAGGCCCGGCCCTGCTGGACACGTGGCGCCCTCAGAGCTCGCCTCTGAGGAGAGGGGATGCCCGGCCCTGCTAGACACGTGGCGCCTTCGGAGCTCATCCCTGCGGAGGGGGCGAGGTCCTTAGGCGGGTTTTTCCTCCTGTGCACGGGGGTACCCGATACTGAGGGTACCGAAACAATTTCCCCAAACTTTTCCCCACATTTGGGGGGATAAAATCTCCAAAGCTGCCACACATAACTAAAAAGATAAGTTTGGTAAGATCCAAAACAAATTGAACAGGACTCTTATTTGAGCTCCAATTGGAGTTGGACCCCCCTTATAAATAGAAGCCAAAACCCACCTTGGCCGCAACCCTTTCCTTTTTCCCCCTCGCAAGTCGGGGACTTGGAGGCCCTAGCTCCCCAACTCGCCGAGTTGGACCCCCCCCTCGCCGGAGTTCAGTCGTCGGTGAGCCCGCCGATGAGCCCCGTCACGCCTCACCGTCGCCGGAAAAGAGCCGACGATCATAAGGGAAGTGAGGAAGGTCTTCGTTACCCATCTTACGACGTCTTCGCTGTTTCTACGCATCCGTTTTCTTTGCTCCCTTCGAACAGAAACTTTTTCGTGTGGACAGATCATGTTTTGATCGGTTTTTAACGGTGGAATTGATCTAGATCTTGAGTCAAGATCATCACCACGTCCACACTTGATCCCTACACCCTTGTTCATCATAAAACCCCATGAAAGCCCATTAAAACATGCAAGAACACGTACAAACTGGTTTAATAAAACATCACCATAGGATTTGCATTCATCTACACCATTGCATCTTGAGTAGAGTTGTGCATGATTTTGATTGCTGTAAATTTTGTATGTGCGTGGTCATGAGTAGAAGGACAAGCTCAGGAAGCCGTCTATGAAGAACTACAGCGCCAAGACTTTGAGACGCTTGAGCAACAAGAGCCACGAGAGCAAGGCAAGTGCCCCTTGACCATATTGATCCCATGTTTTGAAACTGTTTTGTTTGCGAAAACTCGTATGCTTGAGTCAAATTGATGGGACTCCCTTTTATAGGAGTTTACTAGTTTTGTTAACCATCCTTGTAGCCGGGAAAGTTGATGAGTCGGGTATGGTCGTTTTTCCTTTTTGCTTCACTTAGTCCACGGGATACGAGAAGCTGAATTAAAACATGGTTAGCTACTGTATTCATATGAATAATGATGATGAGAACTTGATAATGTTAATGAGAATGGAATCAGGGGAGATCTAGGAAAGCTTGGTTCGTGGATGTTGCGGAATGAGATGGTGGTTTACTTGACGTAGATCTAAGGACCGGTTCATGCCAGCACATGCCAGAAAAACAGTGCCAGCACAAGGCCAAATATGGGTGCGGCTTAGCTGACTAATTAGGTGTGTTGCTAGCTTGTTATGGACCATGGATGGCGCGGGGAATGGGAGTCGAGGAGGACTGCCCTGGGAACTGCATGGCACAAGAGGGGGCCCGTGGGTGGGAGAATGGTGATTCGAGCCTGCCGGTGAAACCTCAGTGAGTCCATACATATAGTAGCCCCTTTCTATAGGCTATTTTGTGATCTTTTGTCCATACACCGACGGTTGTGTAATGGTATAATGGAGGTTTTGCAGTCGCCGACGGGATGACAAAATCACAAACTTGTGTATAAAGTGGTAATACCTCTGCAGAGTGTAAAACTATCATGATAGCTGTGCTTCCGGTAACAAGCACCTGGTCAACTCACATGATTAGAGGGAAAACCTGGGATGGATGTTCGGTATGGTTATGGTATGGTCATTGGGATTGGTTTTGGGACTGTTTTGAGTCGTGACATTGAGTTTGGTTTCGGTTATACGAATATGAGATGGTTATGAATGTTTATGAGTATGAGATGAACTTGAGAAAGATTAATGGCTGGTTGAGACTTGATAAATGGTGAATTATGATGGAGAAAATGATGCTGAATTACTTGGTCATGTTGGGATAAATATCACTTAGAAATAGTTGCGGTTTTATCATGTTGTGAAATAAAATTTGCCTACTGCAATGAGCCTTTCTATTTCCTACCTTGTTGTAAGCTACATGTCATACTTTTCCCGCACTTACTGAGTACGACATGTACTCACCCTTGCATTATCACATAAACATCAGCAACAGAAGAAGAGTACTTCGAGGACCATGTGGAGTACTAGGCGTGCGAACTACCGTCAACATGCCTGTGGAGTTGAAGATGGAGCCGCTACTATTTCGTTATTTCAGCTGTTGTTTAGAGACTTCTGCTGCAAGAATAAGTTAGAGATTCATGAGTGAGAAATGAGTCGATGTAATAAAGTACTTAAACCCTATTTATTCATGGTTATATTCTGAATTCAGTTTGTTGATTACATGTGTATGTGTGATGAACATCCTGGGCACACATATGCATTAACTTGGTTCTGTTTGCGGAACCGGGTGTCACAGATTGGTATCAGAGCCATGTTGACCGTAGGACGCAAGTCTAGGTAGAATGGACACTTTAAAACACATAGGAACACCCCTCTAAACTGCTATTTTCCAAAAAAAATTGCTTGCTGCTGCACTTTACTTGTCAATTAAGCCACCGCAAAGTGCTATTTTCAACCCTCCTTCTCTCTTCTTTTGGACAGCAACACTTTTGCTTTCTTGCTTCATAGCTTCTGAAGTTTTGGAGCTATTTTCTTCCTTCTCTAAAGTTTCTCATGTCTTATTTAAAGATGCCGGTGATTAGGAGCACCAGCGCCATCTAACCCTACATGGACTGCTGACTCACCATGGCATGCGCCCATGTATGGACCACCCCTGTCATACGGCGGGAACAGCGCCAGTTCACATGATTAAGTTTAGGATTCTCATTGAATAAGCTGTAATAGGAACGTTTAAATTGTAGTAGCGTGAATAGGAGTGGTGTGTTGAACTTTTGTGATGATTGCTTGTGTTTGTGTGCTAGTGTGAGTTGTGGGACGCTTCTGCGAAAGTCAACATCCACACATAATAGAGAGATGTGACATGCTTCGACACGTGTTCACATCCTCAAATAGGTTGAAATTAATAAAATAAGTTACTTAGTTCATACACATTGATGCATATAGTTGGGGGGATCAATCTAAACTTCTATTCTCTATTCTACTCAACTCTCTCTCATAGATGGTGTGGGAAAATGCCAGCCGTCAAAGAAGGAACATTCGTGGCAACCATGAACCACAAGAGGATGGCAATGTTAAAGTACCTGAAAATGCTAACCCCAGGGCTGATGCAAACAACCTTTAACGGTTGATGGCTATGCAGAACCAGCTCATGCAAACTATGATACAAACTTTGGGATAGCTGCAAGCCAACAACAACAACAATCCTAACCCCGTTCCTGCACCCCCACCGCCACCACCGCCGGCTCACAACAGATTGGGAGAGTTCATGAGGACTCGACCGCCTACTTTTGCACAAGCTAGTGATCCCATGGAGGCTGATGATTGGTTGAAATCCATGGAAAAGAAGCTTGCTATTGTTCAGTGCAATGATCGGGAGACAGTTCTCTTCACATCACACCAACTTATGGGAGCAGCCGATTACTGGTGGGACGCTCTTTGCAATGCTCATGTCAACCAGGAGACTATCACTTGGGCTGAGTTCAAGTAGAGTTTCCGCTCTCATTACGTCCCTGCTGGAGTCATGATGCTTAAAAGGCAAGAGTTCGAAGGTCTCCGCCAAGAAAAGAAGAGCGTGAATGAGTACCTCAACAAGTTCACGCAGCTGTCAAGGTATGCTCCTGAAGATGTCAACTCGGATAAAAGGAAGCAATACTTGTTCATGAGAGGATTAAACAATGAGATCCAAGTTCAGCTGCTCAACAACGATTATGCAAACTTCCAGAAGCTCGTTGACAAAGCTATAGTGGTTGAGAGCAAGATCCGTGAGATCGAGGAAGAGGGCAAGAGAAAGATGCCATACAAGCCACAAGGGAGCAATGTACGTCCCCGTTTCATGCCACCAGCTGCACCGCAGTATGGCTCGTCCGCTTCCACTTTCCACCCTGCAAACCCACCTCGCCCTAATCAACCATCGCAGCAACGTCCTGTTATGCAAGCACCTCGTATGCCTTTGCCTCCTGCGCCCCGTCCCAACATGGGCACCTATGCTCAAAACCAGCCTCGCCCCAACGTTCCTGCTGTTTTGGGCAACAAAGCATGCTTTTCATGCGGAGAGGCGGGACACTTTGCAAGTCAATGCCCGAAGAAAGGCCTTGGACAGCCGACCAACACACCGAAACAGAACCCATGGCCGAATGGAGGAGCTACGCAAGGTAACCGTGGGAAGCAGAACTACGCTCGTGGCAACGTGAATCATGTCTCCGCTGAGGAAGCGCAACAAGCTGAGGACATCGTGATTGGTATGTTCCTTGCCAACTCCAACCCAGCCACTATTTTATTTGATTCCGGAGCATCGCATTCATTCATATCATTCAAGTATGTTGCCAAGTATAATCTGCCCATATCACACGTGAAACACACTATGTTGGTTAATTCCCCCGGTGGAGAGATGAGGACTAATATAGTATGTCCGAAAGTAAACCTTAAAATAAGGGGGGTAGACTTTCGTGCCAACCTTATTGTCTTGGATTCCCAAGGGATTGATATAATACTTGGAATGGATTGGTTAAGAAAGCACAACGGAGTAATTCAATGTGCTGAGAGGAGTGTGCAGTTGACAAATTAGCACGGTACTCGTATTGAGTTCGAGTCAGCCCATCCGGCAACCGAGAAGGCAGCGTTGAACCACGTCGAAGAAGCAACATTCCCGGTGGTTCAAGAATTTTCAGATGTGTTCCCGGAAGAACTTCCTGGTATGCCACCTGACCGGGACATTGAATTTGCCATTGATTTAGTACCTGGAACTGCACCTATAGCAAAAAGGCCTATAGGATGCCCGCTAATGAACTAGTGGAACTTAAGAAGCAAATTCAGGAGCAGCTAGAAAAGGGTTTTATATGCCCAAGCTCGTCACCGTGGGGATCCCCCGTGCTCTTCATAGACAAGAAGGATGGGACCCAAAGGATGTGTGTGGATTATAGGTCTCTCAATGAGGCGACGATCAAGAATAAATACCCGCTGCCCCGTATAGAGGACCTATTCGACCAAATGAAAGGTGCCCTAATTTTTTCCAAGATTGATCTTGGTCGGGATACTTCCAGCTGAAGATTAAGTCCTCCGACATACCCAAGACTGCATTTTGAACACGGTATGGTTCGTATGAATATACCGTTATGTCTTTTGGGTTAACGAATGCACCCGCATACTTTATGTACTTTATGAATAAGGTCTTCATGGAGTACTTGGACAAGTTCGTCGTGGTTTTCATCGACGATATCATGGTGTATTCAAAAAGCGAGGAAGAACATGAAGAACATTTGAGATTGACATTGCAGAAACTGCGAGAGCATCAATTATATGCCAAGTTCAGAAAGTGTCAATTTTGGCTAAAGGAGATATCGTTCCTAGGCCACATCATCTCCGATAGAGGAGTATCGGTTGATCCCGGAAAAGTGGGAGATGTTCTGAAGTGGAACCAACCGCATAATATGAGAGATATTCGTAGTTTCCTTGGGATGGCTGGATACTACCGACAGTTCATCAAGGATTTCACCAAAATAGCGAAGCCTATGACTGAATTTCTAATGAAGGGAAAAGCATTTCAGTGGACACCAGGTGCCAAGAAAGCTTTGAGGATCTAAAGAAAAAGACTAACCACAGCGCCGGTTTTGGTATTGCCGGACGTGAGCAAGAGTTTCGATATATATTGTGATGCATCAAGACAAGGGCTTGGATGTGTGCTCATGCAAGATGGACAAGTGGTAGCCTATGCGTCGAGACAACTAAAGAAACACGAGCTGAATTACCCCACACATGACTTGGAACTTGCAGTCGTGGTACATGCCTTGAAGATTTGGAGGCATTATATCCTTGACCACCGATGTGAGATCTATACGGATCACAAAAGCCTCAAGTATATATTCACGCAAACAGATCTGAATTTGAGGCAACGTCGATGGTTGGAACTCATCAAGTATTATGATGTTAGAATCAATTATCACCCCGGAAAGGCCAATGTAGTAGCTGATGCATTGAGCCGAAAGGGAGCATGTCACCAACTCACGGTTCGGGTGCTACTGCCCGAGCTGCGCAAGGAGTTCGAACGGTTACATCTCGGGCTCTTGAACGAGATGGAAGTGATAGAACTCAACTCTTCGCTGGAACAAGAGATACATGATGGCCAAGCAACGGATGAGGAAATCAAGGAAAGAATCCGACAAGGCATAGAAAAGGATTTCAAGGAAGACGAGAAGGGTACGCTTTGGTTAGGGAAAAGGATTTGTGTGCCTAACATAAAGCACATCCGCGGCACAATATTAAAGGAGGCACATGACTCACCTTATTCCATACATCTAGGCTGTACAAAGATGTACAAGGACCTGAAAACTTGCTATTGTTGGGATGGTATGGAAAGGGACATAGCTGAATATGTTGCCTTATGCGACACGTGCCAACGGGTGAAGGCTGTGAGGGCTTGCCTCATCGACAGGACCTCGTTGGGTGGAGCCGTGATATGTGGCACCCAACAGCACACGGTCGAAGAAACACATCACATTACATAAATCATTTGTGGAAGGGTACAAAAGTGTTTTACAAGTACTTATATCAAAATAAGCTACAGCGGAAGACTATAACTCTCACGACTCCTTTCTAAACTAGCAACAAAGAAACAGTCCAGCCCACGGATGTTTCTTACTAGCAACACGAAGAACAATCTGCAGCGACGAGGATGCTCTTTGAGTAAACACTCGGAGGTTCCCGAGTATCATCGGCATCCCTTCATAAGCATGAAGTCAATCACCTGCAAAACAAATCGGATAGCATCCGTGAGCAGAACGCTCAGAAAGACTTAACCGTCACACTAAACATGAAACTCTATGTGAGGTTATGAACCTAAAGTAGGATGGCATAAACATAATTAAACTCGCCTAAAAGAGAATGCTTACTTTCAGCTATTAATTGCAGAAATTTTATGTAACCTTGGGCATGCCACATCGGGAGTCCACAATCAAACAAGAAATGCTTTCCCCCGATGTAAATTGCTCACGGCATAAAAGAACCGAGTTTGCACTAGCTCTTCATCAACGATGCATAACAAAGATAGTATAAACTTCAAATCAATGTGATTAGTTCCTTTCTCATGCAAGTTCTTACTACGTCACGACTGTGAGAACAAGTATGCTCGGTCCATTCCGCGAGCGACGGTGATTCGAATCAATAACACCCGGACTACACGACACGTATGCTCGTACTCGACATTGCCTACAGCAACCATCACTGACGTCGTACGCGGCAGCCTTTCTCCCGTCTCACCCTCGTTGAATCGATCAAGTCACCCCGTACAGTAGCCACTCTCATGGTGCACCTACCGACATGAGATGTCATGAGAATGTTCCCCACATACTGCACAACGGCTGTCCGCCTGAGGCGACCCGAAAAGGCCCAATGACAGCTTCCTGAGGTACATTGGTTTACTGGGTCCCATAATACCAGCACGAGTCCGGTATACAACTCAAACTTATTCAACAGGGCCGCATATGGATCGGTCCTTGACCGACACGGACAGTCTATAGCACCCAGGCCCCTATGTCCTGCTGTCCCTACAACCGTCCGGTCTCAACTTTAACTTGCTAATTCATTTATGAACCAATCCCGTATGCCCCTGTTGTTCTTGAACGTGCGAGTAGCATCGCACCACTCGACTTCTACTGAACCTTACTTAAGAATGGTCGTTCTACATGGTGAAAGACACCTACCCAATACTCCATGGGTCATTTGGTTATGCAAGAGGAGTATCAAACACTAGACCTAATGCACAGTTCATATCTTAACCAAAAGTGAATACAAAGTAAAACTTAAAAGCTATTAAATGCAAACCAGAGCTTGCCTGATTTGTAGGGTAGTCGTATATAGTCAGTTAGTGCTCTTTCTGATCAACCCTTGATTCTCTGGAGCTTGATCCACTTCAATGAATCGGCCTTTGAATCCCCTTCGTTGTGGTTCCTATTAAAATGCATATGCACATGTTTTATAGAATGTAATGGAAAGAAGTTATAGAATGGAGTTCTTAGGAACAGAGGTTGTGTGGAAAAGCCAAGAATGGCTTGGTTTGCCTCTGTTGTGCAAAGAAACAGAAATGACTAAATTGATCTTAATGTTTTACACGTGAGTTCTTAGTCACATGAAAGTAATTTGGTCCAAAATTCAGCCCTTTTACTTGAGTAGTTCTCCTAGAACAATTCTTTAAGAATTTCTACTCCAAAGGATTAATTCTGGAGTACTGTGCATTTTCATGCCCAATTAAGTGAACTACAATTTCAAGTATGTCTCAGAGAGCTTGCCTAAAATTTTCTTATGATTTTTAGAGCTATGGATTGTCCAGAATAGATTTTACAAGTGGGAACATTTTATGAAAATGTTTCTGGATCCTTATGAACACAGTAGATTGTATTTAGCAAATTGCTACTCAAATGATCTTCAAATGAGCTGCAATTTTTCTAGAAGGTCGACAATATGCTAAAGAATATTCTGGCAAAATTTTAGGATTTTTGTATAACCAAAGTCCCTCAATAATTCTTTTTTAGAAAACCTTCAAAGAATTTTCTAGAATGCAATATTGACTTTCATACAAATTGGAGTTCATATTTGGATAGATCTCTGCAAAATGAATCCAAACCAATTGGAATCACTCACATTGGAGGTTTCTACACAGAGATATGAATTTCCAAAGTTGTAGCCATCTCTGGAATTATTTTCCCTACTGAAAAGTCGGCTGGACCCACTGTTTAAACCTCAGCCAGTAGAATTGCGGCCACACCGGGTGTAAAAGCCCAAGAAAAGGGACTTGCAAAAACTTTTCATCACATCACAACACCACAGTTTTTGTTGTGAATATATTGTGAAGAATTGTGAAGAGCAAGTAACCTCCATCAAAAGGATGATTAGAGGGGAAAGCCCTAACTTTCACAAGGTAGGATTCCTACACATGAACATGAGAGGTTGAGCTCACCCCTAGAACTTGAAAAGTCTTGGGAAAGTTCAGGCCAAACTTCATGCAAATCCAACACTTTTGAGGCACTTTTGGGGACATTTGAAAAAGAGGCCAATTTGAATGTAATTCAAATTGCAGCAACTTTCATCACTTAAATTCAAAAGTTAGCTTCATATTCAAACTCAGCATATTTTTCTGAGTTAGTCCACCAATTTTTACCCCTTGGACTTCATCTTATCGGGAGCTAAATTTGCAATAATTCAAAACTGAATTTGAATTTCAGTTTAAACATGAAGCAAATTTAGCCAAACAAAGTTCAAACTTGAGGACTCAAATTCAAACCAAGACTTGGTAATTAAGTCTCACATTCAATTGTGAGTAGCTGGGGATATTTTGGCACAAACAGAAATGAGAAAAATTAAAAAGGATTTAGAGGGGAGGCCCCACTTGTCAGCAGCCTTAAGACTGAAGTTTCCTCAGTGATCTTTCTTCCCTAGGCCGAGAACCCGCGCCAGCTGTGGCCAGCATCGGCACCCGACCCTCTCACCCTGCCACCTCCTGCTCGGCGACCGAACGGGTGAAAAACGCGATTAAAGCCCCAGCCCACGTGAGTCCGGCCTCATCCCCTCCGCTCTGCCCGCTCACACCCGAAATGAAAAACGTCGCCAGCCGCTCTCCTCGGCTCCTCGTCGTGCCGCTGATCCAGGCGTTCTCGCGACTGGACCTCAACAGCAAAGAGACGCGCCGGAGACTGCTCGAACTCACGGTGAAGATCTTACCCTCTCTCGTGCTCTGTAGGGAGAGTATTTCCCCGTCTAGTCTTCGGTGTTCAACAAAACGAGCGAGCAGAGAATCTGAAATTCATGGTGATCGGTCCGTCACTGTGTAAACCCAGCCAAGCAAATGTTCTACAAGTCCCCACGGCCACCTAGGATCAAAGACCATCGAAAACAGTCGGGTCTTGGCGCTGCTAGTCGAGTTTTTCGAGCAACTGCCGTTTTAGCCCTAGGTCGGCGGTGAGGTCCTAGCTCTGGCCGTTTCCATGGCCAACCGAGCTCATATTCATGCTCAGCATGCCACAGAGGAGCTGTAGGAGCAAACCGTTTGAAGAATAAGGCCCTGAGTAGCCCGGGTGACATCGCCGGAGTAGAGAGAACCACTGTCACCGTCGCGGGCATGGTTCCGGCCATCACCGAGCTTCGGTGAGGGCACCAGCATGTTCTCCGAGCCAAGTTAGGACCAGGCAGCGAGAACCGCCGAAGATCATGCAGATAAACGGCCGGCGGCGAGAACTCCGGTGAGGCACTGCCGCGGGAGCCGCGGGATGGGCGAGGTAGACGAAGGGGGGCCTGGTCCACCGGTCAGCCTTTGTTCTCGCGCGGGGATCCGTTTGCGGCCGGGATTCAGTGCGGCAGCGTGGGTAAAACCCCGTGGGCCACGGTGTGGCCGCATTCTCAGTGGGCAGGTTTAAGGAGTGGGCCCCACCCGCAGAGTTTAAACATTTTGGGAACTTCCAGTTTTAGTTCAAACTTCAAATGCATAGAACTTTTGCTAGGAAACTCCAAATTCAGTGAAACAAATTTTTCTGAACTCAGGATTCTGAGTACTTTACAGCAATACCAATTTCAGCTCATGAAACCTAATAATTTTCCAGAATTAATTCCCTAAAGTTTAAACTGTTGGGAATTTTATCTGGAGAATTACTTAAAGAAAAATTCTGAAATTTGGCTGAGAGTTTCATTGAAAAATCCTTGAGTCACAGTAAAAGTTTCAGACTCATCCAAGTTCATTTAGTCCCCCTAATGGGGTGATTAAGAGAACTGCCCTGAGAAAATAGAAAAATGAACAGAAACATTTTTCAGATTTTCTCAAAAACTTGTTTAGGGCATAACTTCCTCTAGAATTCCTCAAATGTCATGAAACCAATTCCATTAGAACCATATTAAATTATAGTTTCCAGAAAGTAATGGTTGGAGCCATGAAAACCTATGAAATTCCTTAGAGGCTCTAATATTGACCAAATAGGCTTTTATTTATACAAGGCTCAAATGGACCTTGTTTCAACTGAAACTTGGTCAAGACTCTGTTTAGGACCATACCAAGCCACCATAAAAAATTCAAATCTAAAGGGGAGGACTAGTTAGAGTTATAGAATTTACTCATTCAAATTTACACATTGCATTTGAATTAACATGTAGTATCTCATTAACGTGTAGTCGCTGAAGGCGAGGAGACTACGGAAGTACTTGACTTTCTTCTTTCGGATGAAGACCTAACCCCTGACCAGCAGCAACAAGGCAAGCCCCGGTCTGCACTAACCTTTTTTAATTAGTTTTGCTTTGTTTACATGTTTCGTATGAAGTATGAATGTGCATTAGGTATAGGATGGATGGAACCCCACTTGCATAACCAAAAGTTTCCTATAAGACTGAGGAGTGTCTAAGACCTCGACTAGACAGGCTATGCTTAATGATTCATAGGACTTCGGTACAAGTCGAGTAGTTGGAATCTACTCACGAGTTTAGGCTTGGGACACACGGGTTCGGCTGAGTGATGTGAGATCACTTTAGTAATGAAAATGAGACAAGGCAGGGGCTAGGGCGCAGCAAGAGGAAGTCTTGTGTGCGCAGCCCTGTCCGTGTCGATTGAGGACCGATCCGTGTGCAGCCCTGCTGAGCAAGTATTGAACGTACTGAAGGCATATCGGATATATGGGCCCCGATAAACTGATGTAACCTAAACCCCCGGACGTCGAGGCATAGCACACCGATTTATAGGTGTAGGTCGAGGAAAGCAAGGTGGAAATCCGCTAACGGGCATAGAGAGATGCTCCGTGTAGGGAACCTCCTGTCCGTTTTGGTGCGACCGGTTCGACGTTTGGGCTGTTGGGTGAAAGGTTGTCCCGTACGACATCGAGTGAGCGTGCTGTGCAGCTCCACGGGTGGGCGTATGTGACGTGCTCTTTGGGTTTCCCTGCAGGTGTATATCGAGTCGATTTGCTGTCCCTCACAGTGACGAGTACCGCTTGTTCACTGAGTCGTGACGTAGGCTAATATATGAATTGTGATGGTTAAATACTGCTGTTATGATATAAATGTACTGTTACATGTGTGCCACCAAATATTACTCACTAAATTTCATATTCATGAACTGTTAACTTGTGGCTAAAAGAGGAACTAAGGATAAACTATAGGCGTGTCCGTTTGCTGAAATTTTACCATCCCATGTTCCTTGTACCCTAGATGTAGAGTTTCATGCCTAGGTGAGTCGGTTAAGTCTTGTTGAGCCATCGTGCTCACTGTTGCTGCTTAAGTGTTTTTCAGGTGAGGAGCCACCCACGGACTCGGGTTACGAGTCCACCGGCGAGGGTTACCCTCCGTCAGGGACCACGGCTGAGTGGGAGCCGTACACGCCGCGCTGAGCTGAGGAGTGCAGCTAGTGTGGGTTGCCCTACGGATGGGCAGCCGACTTTTGCTAGATGGGCGGGCGTGAGTGTATAATTTAGACTTCCGCTGTGTAATATAAACAATAGTTTGTAACTGAAGATTGTACCTGTTTGTACAGTTCAGATGGTTTCCCATGTAATAAAAGGTGTCCTTATGATGTGTGCTGTCAGGTGTCGCATCGTGAGGCACCACCCTCTGCGATGCTGGATCAGCGGATCCCGGTCCGCCACAGCCTGGTACCAGAGCCGCATTGGGGATAGCACAGTACTTAAGGACTGTATTGCGGGAAGACTTAGGTTTACGGTGAGGATTCGGTAGTTGCCCAAGTAAGTACTATATTAGCATAGTTACTTAAAGTGGCAAAGACTAACCTATGTGTTATAATTCTGAATTTTAATTATGTAATGACGCACCTACGCTCTGGTAAGAATGGTAAGGAATGCCACCGAAAGCGGTTCAATTTCGGTTAGCTTCCCTGACGAGGAACGTGGTTCAGGGATAGGTCTCACAGCTTGGTGTGAGACGTCAATATGAAACTCTTGGACTTTTCATGTTCCTGAGTTCATATGAAATGCTGATCCCTAGCATGCATTAGGCAAGTAAGTGGAGACCCCATCGCGTGATCAGTAACGCGAGAGTGTGTTCGTCTGGAAATAGCCCAGGAGGACATACGCAGCGCTTGCCATCGGCGTGCCCGGTATGGCAGTAGGTGGTATCCGTTGAGTTGATAACATTCGCAACCGTGACGACCCGTTCATGACATACTCGGGTTCCCCGTCGTGTGGTGTTGAAACACGATCACGTACCTTGAGACGTGACTTAACTCAAGGACGGCCGTATGACAATGATACGGGCGTTTGTATTTAATTTCAAATATGGTCCTGCCTGAAATGGAAACACAACCTTTGAGTACATCTAATGAGGTCATGCCTAGCATTCACTCATCTTCAAATGAAAATCCACTTGATATAGCTTGTCCAATTACAAGGAGTAGAGCTAAACAATTGCAGAAGGAAATTCATTCTCAGGTGAACGCTAACCTTATGTTTAATAATCAGTCTATGTTGAATGAGCCTATGCTTTTGAGTTCTTGTTTCAATGTCCTTAGGAATGATGAAGTGTATGCACCAGCATGGGATCAAGATGGATCCAAACCTCTGGACATCTGAACCAAGAAGCCTATGGTGTGCATGAATAAAGTGGTTGTTCATCGACTTAGCATGGGAATGCAACCAGAAGCTAGATGACTGACACATGGTACAAATTCCAAGCATCACTGCGGACAGAATACAAGGAGTTATACGGTGTTCTATAAGTGGATGGAAGCGTCTTCAAGTCTACTTTACAGCCCATCAAACGGTTCATTATTTGGATGTCCTAATAAGGAGTTATGCTCATTTTAGTAACTGCTGCCAGAAGCTGAAAAGACGCGCGAACCAGCCATGAAATCCACTAGAGGATGCGCATGCAGCCATTTACTCAAAGCTGAACGCCCCTATCTCTATATATATCATGTACTAGACAATCAAAAGGGGGGACATCTTATTTTTATTGAATTCAGAATACACAAACTCGTGGAGTTTTGTTTATGCGTGAGTTTTGAGAGGCTTGCAATATTTGTTCTTTCGATTCCTGAGGGAGTTGTGGAACGCCGAACTGCGGTTCACCCAGTTCGTGCCTTTACCTCTATAGGGCGTAATTGCATGGGCTTTTTTGTCGATACGTGGAAGGGTGATTCTCTCGGTAGTTCATCGCGTGAACAGCCTCGCGGTGCGCTGCCTCTTCACCAGGTCACGCAGCGACAATTTATCAAGTTCGCAGATCCTACGAGAAGATCGGGCCACAACAACTTGTTACACGTGCTGCCTACGCACGTGCATATCATCTGGTATCACAGCCTCCGTTTCCTCAGTAGGATGATTCTTGCTTTTGGTAGGATAGATTTTTATATACCTACTGTCCACTAATAGCCAAAAAGAAAACCTACAGCCCAAATTCATACATGCTACTGATTTTGTAGTTTGCTTTATCGAGTTTTAATCCGTTAAGATTTGTCTAGTTGCTGATTTTTTTTCTTCTTTTCCACATCGCTCTAGTTGTTATCTTTGTTCTAATCATCAAATCACTTGCTGCATATACCAACCCATCCCACCCTTGTTTTCTACCCGCCACAAATTCCCCACCCGAGTGTAAGGGCCTCAGTTTTTGACACATGTTTGAAGTGTTCATCACAACACACACACCTCATTTGAAGAAAGTTGATGAACACATTTGAAGAGCAAGTAACCACCATCAACATGCTCATTAGAGAATAAACTCACATATTGCAAAAGTGGTATTTCCCACATGTAATATATAGGGGCTGGACATATGAAAAACTCCTACACATTGCTAGAAATGTCCATGCCAAGTTTCACCCAAAATTCAAAACCTTTTGAGGTCATTTTGGGCATAGCTAGAAAGAGGGCAGTTTGAAACTACATTCAAATTCAAACTGTTTTTATCCCATGAATTCAAAAGTGGGAGACATATTCTTACTCAGCACATTTTTGTGAGCTCACACACCAATTTTCACTCCATTTGGAGTTGATCTTGACATGAGCTAAGTGGGGCAAATTCAAACTTTATTTGAATTTCAAACTGAACATGTGCTGAAATTCATTCAAACCAAACCCAATTTGAATTCTAATCAATTCAAATGGCTCATGGGTGATTAATTTGAATCACCATGGGCATTTGGGGATTACTGTTTACAACATTGATGAGGAGTTAATTTCAGAGGTTAAACTTGAGTGTGGGACCCACATGTCATAGAGATAAGGGGGGGAAGACTTGCACACAAAGTCACAGCTCGGTGGGAAATTCCACCGAGCAGCTGCGGGCTGTACCACAGAGAAGCAACCGGCGCCACCAGCTGCTTCTCTCTTCGCGCGCTGGTGCCCAGGGCGGCCTGCTCGCGCCTCCACGTGACCGGCACCGTCTCAGCCCGAGCGAAGACCGGTTGGCTTTATCCCCTCGAGTGCAACCTCGAGCAGCGGCAGTCTTTTCTCTCCGAGCTCTCGGTCGATCGGGAAAACACAGCAAACATTCGCACCCTCGCCCCCCCCCCCGAGCTGATAGGCAGCATCCTGAGCTCGAGCACCAATCTCCCGACGCCTAAACCACCGGGTTTTGGCTTCTGTTCCCATGATCAACGACGACCGCCGTGACTGAGCTGAAGAACGGCGATCGGTCTCACATGGGCAGCACACTACAGCCACTTCCACGTCCGAGCAAGGGCGGCAAAAGGAGCGCACGGACTCCACGCTGCTTCCACCTGAAGCACCAGCCACGCCGTGAACTCTCGCTGGCGAATTCCGAGAATTTTCTCCGGCAACCTCAGCCCGAGCTTCCGGTACAGTTCTTTAAAATTCTCCTTCTCTATTCCTCCTTGAGTCATCAAATTTTGCACACATATGCTGGATTAGCCGGCGATCAAATCTCCTTGAGTCATCAAATTTTGCACACATATGCCTCGGAGCAGCGGAAATTAAGCTCTATTCGTAGTGTCCGCCGCGGAGCCATTCGGTCACACGGTGCAACCGTATTTACGGTGACTCCCGAGTTACTCTGAGGTCATGACGAGCTTCCTAGAGCTGCGCTGGTGATGTAGAGCCCATCGGCGCAAGCGATGGCGGGCTAGAGACCTCGGACAACGGTGCCGAACCACAGCAGTAGCCGCCGCACGTCGCGGAGCTGGTTCCGGCCACCGATACCCCAAACAGAGCCCACCAACGTGTTCCTCGATGCCCTAAACCCTCTGGCGGAAAGTCTCTGGCTAGGCGGCGGCCGGGAACGCCAGTCCGGCGAGCTCCGAGTCTGCTCCGGCGAAGGGAGGCGGCGCGGGCGCGAGGGCGCGTCGGGAGGAAGACGAAGCCGGCTGGCCCACGCGTCAGCGGCATAAAAATTTAAATCAGGATCGGGTGTGGCTGGGATCCGTTGTGCTGGCGCGCAGGAACCCCGCAGACCACGGTGTGCCGACGCCTCAGTGTGCGACGCGTGTCCCCGTGGCCCACCCGCAAGTTTAAACTTTTTCCCGATTTTCAGATTTCATTTAAACTTCAAATCCTCATAACTTTGGCTAGAAAGCTCCAAATCAAGTGAACCAAATTTTGTTGGATTCAGCTCCCTGAGCACTTTCCAGCAAATGAAGTTTCACTTCAATGAAAATCCTTATTTCTCCAGAATTAATTCCTCAAAGTTTAAACTGTTTGGAATTTTAACTGGAGAATCCTTTGGAGGAAAATTCTGAAATTTTGCTGGGATGTTCAACAAAATATCCCTAAACTACCATAAAGATTTCAGATCCAGTTGAGCTCATTTGATCCACCTAATGGTGTGATTAGTGAAACTGTTCCAGAGAAAATAGAAAATGTTCAGAAACATTTTCAGAATTTCCCCTGCAATTGTTTAGCTCATATCTTTAGTTAGAAACCTTCAAATTAAGTGAAACCAATTCCATTAGAACCCTCTGAAAATCTAGTTTTCAAAAAGTCATAGTTTGTGTCATGAAAATCCTTAGAACACCCTACAAGCCTTCAATTAAGGTCAAGTACATACTTAATTGTGGAGGGCTCAAATGAGCTTTGCTGCAACTAACACTTGACCAAGTCTGTGTTTAGGTTGTAACCAAGCCACAGTAAAAGTTTCACAGTCATTGGGTTTGTCTAGTAAGAGTTATAGACTTCACAAATTTAAATCCAATCAAATGCATTTAAATTAATACAAATGTACTTGTATATCATGTAGTCGCTAAGGTCGAGGAGGAACCCGAAGTCCTAGACTTTGTTACTCTGGAGGAGCAGCCAGCCTATGACCAAGAGCAGCAAGGCAAGCTCCGGTTTGCATTAACCGTTTAACAAATTTTATTGTTTTGAACACTTACTTGAGTATTATGATTCCTTGCACTAAAGTCTTGTTTGAAAACACAATTGCATAGCCAAGAAAAACCATAGGTTGGGATTAGGATTGAAAAACCCCGTTAGCTACTGCAATGCTAAGATAGTGTAGGATTCGGTACAAGTCGAGTAGTTGGAACTACTCGCGAGCATAGGCTAGAGGCACTCGACTCGGGTAGAAATAGCACATGATACACTTGGCAAGAAAAATGAGACCGAGTGGAGAGTAAGGGCAGCAGGACTTTGGGGCCTGCGAGCTGTAGCTCCGCTTGTGCCGATTGAGGACCGAGCCATGTGCGGGCCTGTTGAACAAGCTAGAACAGTACCGAAGACCTACCGGCTATATGGGAACCGGGAAACTGATGTAACTCGGGTAGCTGGGTATTGAGGCATTGCCCGTCGTTCAGAGGGTAGGTTGAGAGCTTGAGGTGTAAATCGGCTGGCGGCACTGAGATGCGCGTGCAGAGACCTCTTGCTCGGGACGATGGGACCGGTTCAATATTTGGCTGACGGGTGAAAGGTAGTTGCGTACGGCGTCCGTGATGGTTGTTGTAGGCAACATCGAGTATGGGCGTACGTGACGGGTTGTTCGGGTAACCCTGCAGGTGTAAATCGATTATAATCGCCATCCCTCGCGGTCAGCGAGTACCACTTGTTCACTGTACCATGACGTAGAAAGAACAGGCTAGTTACATGTTACAATGTTGCTGATTGAAAGATGGACTTTGCTTGTTAATGATTTGTTGTAGCTTAGAGCTAATTAAAGTTCCTTTCAACTTTGGGCAAAGTACATGAGAGAAATGCGTTTCTTTTTTTATTGCGGCTCTCTCATGTGCCTTAGCGTGAGGTTCTCCACAACCTGCTGCTAAAACTTGAAAGTAAGGTTCCACTAATTAGGTGAGTCCTGTGCAACTGGTTTTTATCTCATGTACCCATCACCCCTCATGTAGAAGTTCCATGTTTAGGAGAGACGGGTCAGACTTGCTGAGCCTTCGTGCTCACTGCTTGTGTTTGAAGCTTTTGCAGAGTTCTATGAGGAAGGGACTCCCGAGGAAGAGACGGAACCCCAGGAGGGGAACCCCGTCGAGTGGGAGTCGTGCACGCCGCCGTGTTAGTGTGCGTGTGTGCTAGCAAGGACACGTTCATGGGCTGAACGTGAACTTGATGCATAGTCTACGCCCGTGAGTGCAGACTGGACCTATTTTGATGTAAACATGTTTAGAAACCAGTTTATGTAATAAAATTTTGCTTCCGCTTTGTACCTTGTATGTGTGTTATGCGGTGTTGTGCAACACAGTACCCCTAAGCGTGATCCTGGCTCGACAAGACCGTGGGGTCGTGTCAGTGTTGGTATTAGAGCTCGCTTGAGGTTTAACGCACTACAAAGGTCATCTTTTTCAAAAATCCAGTGAACAACGAGTTAGTAGCCCTTATAAGGATGTTATTAGCGTGTAGAAAGTGGCATACTAACCTAGTTGTTTATGTCAGAAAATCGTGCATCTCGGGACGTTTATGTCTTGGGGGGTGCACGTAAGCGCTGTCCACCAGTGCGCACAAGCTGAAGGGTGGAGCCCCACGGGTGGCAGGTAACCCGACCCGCTTTGATATCCTCTACGACTCTTCATGTCGTTTGGGGTATTCGAGCAACTTCTATCCCTGGCGTGCATGGTGCAATTTGGGAGACCCCGTCACGTTGTCTGAAACATGAACACGTAACTCAAGGCGTGTTTGGCTTGAGAACATCCAGGCGAGTGATGACGGCCAGGTGTACGGACTGTATGGATACCGGGCTCGGTGTGCAGCCGAGTCTGACGATTGTTTGAGTTTCTGCAGGTAGTCTAACCACGAAACGGTATACGTGTAGTATCCGTGTGTGAGTGACGTTTAGTGCCACTGAATTAACGAAGCCGGCTAAGTCCAGAATAGATTTTTCTTTGTGAGGACGTAGTACCGACATGAGCTGGGGACGCATCGACGTCACACTCTACGAAATGAACAACTTTATTGTAAAAACTTGAAGGTTTTGATCCAAAGCACTAAAAATTGATGTAACTCTTTCCCTTAATCAGGATATTCAAAGTTAACAAGTTTTCAACTTATAGGTTGCTAAGGACAGAGCACTCTGTTTTCAGCTGAATCAAGGCTGCAGTTAATCAGAGGTTAGAGGTTGAGTTCATTCGAGGTTGGGGTCATATGATACATTTCTGGAAAGCATTGGCAGAGCTTTACAACTTTTTTGTTGAGGTCCAGAGGTGTTTCAACCCTTAACCAATCGAAAAAATGCAGTAGAGTTGAAACTGTCCAGAAAACAGGGCAGAGCAAACGCTCTCTGTAAACTCTCTGTAAATAGAGCATAACTTTGAAAAGATTGACCAAATGGAGGTGTATGATACAGTTCTGGAAAGGTTTTTAATTGCTCTACAACTTCTTTGTAGAACTCCAGAGCAACATCACAGGCCAAATTGGTTGAATGTCCAGTTGAATGCAAACTGTTCAGAAAACAGGACAGATGCAAATCTCCCTGGATGTTTCAGTAAAACACTTATAACATTCTGTAGAAAAATCCTTAAGGGTCATATGTCACACTGTTAGAAAGGTTATGAGATAAGAAACATTGTTGTAATTCAGAGTTTGTTCAGATTCCTATTGTATTTGCATATACAACTGTGATAAAACCAGCCACATACAAAGGAGATGCTGGCCACTTTTATCCAGGAATTCTGTCAACTTTGAAAATTCATAACTCTTAATCCAGAAGTGATATAGAAGCATGTGAATACTCGTTGGAAAGATATTGGAGTCAACTTTAACTTTGATATACAACTTGAGTGATGAGAATGCTTCTAACTGGATCAAAGTCTAGATTTAGTGCATCAAGGTCTGTTCTGTACAAAGGAGAAAAATGAGTGATATCGTGCAGGCTAGTACAAGTTATGTGCCCAAAAGCACCTGTTGGTGTCCCGAACACCATTCGGTGATATGTAGGCCCCTGTACGATTAACTCCTTAGAGATTGATTGCTGGTCAAGTACCACAACTTGCACCACCTCTAGAGCAGCAGCATCAGACGGTGGTTTGTACTCCATCGCTGCAGCTATATGTATCTAGCTCCAACCACAAGTTAGAGAAGAGCCAGAGAGACATCCGTGCTCTACTTGTGGTCGGATGGGCCATTATGCTAGGTATTGTATGGAGGAAATTCAAGGTTGTGGATCATCATACTTTCAATGATCAGATCCGTAACTATATCTGCAGAAAAGAGGGCAGACAAGGGGCAACATTCACTACACAGTGAGTGATGATGTTCCAGAAGGAGAAGCCGTGTTAGCAGAGATGTTTCTCTGAATCGGCTACCGGTATTAATTCTATTGGACTTAGGTGCCACACCTAGCTTTGTTAGTCCATCTTTTGTGGCTCAACATCAGCTCCAAACCACTTTTACAAAGAGGTAATACCTCATATCTTCGCCGGGGCAGCATTACAAGAAGTAATGTTGATTTCTGAGCACCTCTTTGTTTGCGGGTTAGACTATAACCCATGACCCTTCTTATTCTTCGGGTCCGAAGGTCGACATTATTTTGGGGATGTTGTGGTTAAATTACCACAGAGCGGTTCACAACATCAGTTTTTGAACCGTTAAGCTCAAACTCCCACGGCACGGTCTTCATATATTTGTTCTGGGCATCAGTCGGCAACAGATTGCAATATTGAACCACTTGGAAACTGTTTAGATAGAGGGCAGTCCGGTGGTATGTAGATTTCAGGGGTGTTTCCCAATTATTACCGGGCATACCGCCCGAACGGGACGTAGAGTTCAAGACGAAACTTGCGCCGGGAACACCACTGAGTTTGCGAAGGCCATACAAAATGGCACCCAATGGATGGGCAGAGTGGAATACACCGCTAAATAACCCTATGAGCAATAGTTTTATACGACTGAGTCGTTACCTTGGGGTATTCAGCATTGTTTGCAAAGGAGAAGCACGAAACACTACGACTTTGTGTAGTGCTCGTCTGCTTAACAATGTGGCAATCAAGAACCAGTACCCGTTACCACAGATCGACATATTGTTGAATCAGTTGGTCGAAGCAAAGATCTTTTCCACAAAGGATTTAAGATCAGGGTACCTTCAGATTAAGATGCGGGCTGAGGATATTCTAAAAGATGGCTTTCTTGACGAGGTACGGGCTTTATGAATACCTGGTCATGTCCTTCGGCGTCACCAATGCTCCAGCTCACTTCATGTATTTGATGAACTCGGTATTCATGCCGGAGATGGACAAGTTTGTCATGGTCTTCATCGATGACATCCTGGTATATTCCAAGTCGGAGGAAGATCACAAGAAGCATCTGTGTATAGTCTTGCAACGGCTGCGGGATCATAAGCTATACGCGAAATTCAGCAAATGCGAGTTCTAGATATCGCAAGTGACTTTTCTCGGGCATATCATCTCAGCGGAGGGTATCTCTGTAGACCCGAGCAAGATCACTCAAGTGCTGAATTGGAAATCCCCGATGACTGTTCATGAGGTACGGAGTTTCCTCGGACTCGCGGGATATTATCGAAGGTTCATTCCGAACTTCTCAAAGATTGCCAAGCCTATGACGGAGCTTCTGAAGAAGGCTACCAAATATGTTTGGAGTCCAGCATGTGAAGCAGCATTCAAGGCTTTAGTCAAGCACCTAACATCAGCACCAGTTTTGGCGCAGACAGACACAACAAAACCGTTCGATGTGTACTGCGATGCATCCGGCATTGGGCTAGGATGTGTGCTGATCCAGGACCAAAGGGTGGTCGCGTATGGATCACGGAAACTTAGAAACCATGAGCAAAATTATCCAACCCATGATTTGGAGCTCGCTGCCGTGGTACTTGCACTGAAAATGTGGAGGCACTACCTACTCGGTAACCTCGTACGTTTATATACCGACCACAAGAGCCTCAAGTACATATTCACTCAGAAGGAGCTGAACATGAGGCAGCGAAGATGGTTGGAACTGATAAAGGATTACGAAATAGAGATCCATTATCATCCGGGCAAGGCAAACGTAGTGGCAGATGCGCTGAGCCGCAAGTCACACGTCAACAATCTGACCATCACACCGTTGGAAGAGAGCGAACCACCACTGCATTTGATTCCACATGGAGCTCTCTACAACCTAGATTTGATCCCCACCATCCGTGAAGAGATAACGGCAGCCCAGAAGAATGACAAGGGCATGTCACATTTGCGGAGACGAGTAGACAGTGGGGAGCTTAAATGTTTCCATAAGGACGGAGACGGCGTCCTATGGTTCAAGGACCGGCTCGTCGTACCCCGTAACCCAGAATTACGGAAGAAAATCTTTGATGAGGCCCACTTTTCAAAATTTTCTATTCACCCCGGCAGCAACAAAATGTATCAAGAACTCAGAAGCAAGTTTTGGTGGACACGGATGAAGCGGGAGATCGCAAAGTATGTGTCCGAGTGCGATACATGTCGAAGGGTGAAGGCAGATCATATGCGGAAACCGGGACTGCTACAACTACTGGGCGTTCCTACCTGGAAGTGGGAGGACGTGAGCATGGACTTCATCGTCGGTTTACCCACCACTTTTCAGAAGCATGATTCCGTGTGGGTGATCGTCGATCGGCTCACCAAAGTTGCCCATTTCATCCTGGTCAACACCAACTACAACGCCAAGAAGTACGCTGAACTGCACATCTCATGGATCCTATGCTTGTACGGCGTACCCCGTGCCATCATATCGGATCGGGGCACTTTATTTGTGTCCCGTTTTTGGGAGCAGCTGCACGCTGCCTTGGGGACGAAGCTGATCCGTAGTTCAGCATACCACCCGCAGACGGATGGACAAACCGAGCGGGTAAATCAGATCTTAGAAGACATTCTACGAGCTTGCACCATCAACCACGGCAAGAATTGGGATGATCACTTGCCATTAGCCGAGTTCTCGTACAACAATGGGTACCAAGCCAGCATAAAGATGGCGTCTTACGAGGCGCTATACGGGAGAAAATGCCGGACACCATTGAACTGGTGTGAGTCTGGCGAAAGGGTTACCTTCGGGATTGACATGTCAACAATGAGGAAGAAAAGGTTCGACTGATTCAAGCGAACCTAAAAGCCGCCCAATCCAGTCAGAAACAGTATGCGGACCGGAGAAGACGCCCATTACAATTCGAAGTGGGGGATCACGTATATCTACGTGTGTCTCCAATGAAAGGAGTAAACAGATTCGGGGTGAGAGGAAAGTTGGCACGCCGATTCATCGGTCCATTTCAGATTACAGAAAGATGTGGATCGGTAGCATACCGGCTGAAATTACCAGAGCACTTTCCGGTGTGCACGACGTCTTCCACATTTCCCAGCTGAGGAAATGTCTTAAGCTATCTACTACCGTTCAGCTGGAGGACTTTGAAGAACTGCAACCGGATCACACCTATCGGGAGGAGCCGGTTCAGGTCATTGACGAAAAGGCCCGAACCACACGCAACCGCACGTTGTGGTTCTACAAGATTCTATGGAGTAATCACTCCGTGGATGAAGTGACATGGGAGAGCGAAGGATTTCTTCGCGCTAACTACCCCGACTTCCTCACATCGCACATCCGGTAAATTTCTACCGTCCTCTCTCTCATTTTCACCTTATAATCTCGGGACGAGATTCTTTTAAGGGGGGAGGAATGTAAGGGCCTCAGTTTTTGACACATGTTTGAAGTGTTCATCACAACACACACACCTCATTTGAAGAAAGTTGATGAACACATTTGAAGAGCAAGTAACCACCATCAACATGCTCATTAGAGAATAAACTCACATATTACAAAAGTGGTATTTCCCACATGTAATATATAGGGGCTGGGCATATGAAAAACTCCTACACATTGCTAGGAATGTCCATGCCAAGTTTCACCCAAAATTCAAAACCTTTTGAGGTCATTTTGGGCATAGCTAGAAAGGGGGCAGTTTGAAACTACATTCAAATTCAAACTGTTTTTATCCCATGAATTCAAAAGTGGGAGACATATTCTTACTCAGCACATTTTTTTGAGCTCACACACCAATTTTCACTCTATTTGTAGTTGATCTTGACATGAGCTAAGTGGGGCAAATTCAAACTTTATTTGAATTTCAAACTGAACATGTGCTGAAATTCATTCAAAACCAAACCCAATTTGAATTCTAATCAATTCAAATGGCTCATGGGTGAATAATTTGAATCACCATGGGCATTTTGGGGATTACTGTTTACAACAGTGATGAGGAGTTAATTTCAGAGGTTAAACTTGAGTGTGGGACCCACATGTCATAGAGATAGGGGGGAAGACTTGCTCACAAAGTCACAGCTCGGTGGGAAATTCCACCGAGCAGCTGCCGGCTGTACCACAGAGAAGCAACCGGCGCCACCAGCTGCTTCTCTCTTCGCGCGCTGACGCCCAGGGCGGCCTGCTCGCGCCTCCACGCGACCGGCACCGCCTCAGCCCGAGCGAAGACCGGTTGGCTTTATCCCCTCGCGTGCGACCTCGAGCAGCGGCAGTCTTTTCTCCCCGAGCTCTCGATCGATCGGGAAAACACAGCAAACATTCGCACCCTCACCCCCCCCCCCCCCCCCCCCGCCGAGCTGCTAGGCAGCATCCTGAGCTCGAGCACCACTCTCCCGACACCTAAACCACCGGGTTTTGGCTTCTGTTCCCGTGATCAACGACGACCGCCGTGACTGAGCTGAAGAACGGTGATCAGTCTCACATGGGCAGCACACTACAGCCACTTCCACGGCCGAGCAAGGGCGGCAAAAGGAGCGCATGGACTCCACGCTGCTTCCACCTGAAGCACCATCCACGCCGTGAACTCTCGCCGGCGAATTCCGAGAATTTTCTCCGGCAACCTCAGCCCGAGCTTCCGGTACAGTTCTTTAAAATTCTCCTTCTCTATTCCTCCTTGAGTCATCAAAGTTTGCAAACATATGCTGGATTAGCCGGCGATCAAATCTCCTTTAGCATCCATCGCATGAGAACGCCTCGGAGCGGCGGAAATTAAGCTCTATTCGGATTGTCCGCCGCGGAGCCATTCGGTCACACGGTGCAACCGTATTTATGGTGACTCCCGAGTTACTCTGAGGTCATGCCGAGCTTCCTAGAGCTGCGCTGGTGATGTAGAGCCCATCGGCAAGCGATGGCGGGCTAGAGACCTCGGACAACGATGCCGAACCACAGCAGTAACCGCCGCACGTCGCGGAGCTGGTTCCGGCCACTGATACCCCAAACAGAGCCCACCAACGTGTTCCTCGATGCCCTAAACCCTCTGGTGGCAAGTCTCTGGCTAGGCGGCGGCCGGGAATGCCGGTCCGGCGAGCTCCGGGTCTGCTCCGACGAAGGGAGGCGGCACGGGCGCGAGGGGGCGTCGGGAGGAAGACGAAGCCGGCTGGCCCACGCATCAGCGGCTTAAAAATTTAAATCGGGATTGGGTGTGGCTGGGGTCCGTTGTGCTGGCGCACAGGAACCCTGCAGACCACGGTGTGCCGACGCCTCAGTGTGCGACGCGTGTCTCTGTGGCCCACCCGCAAGTTTAAACTTTTTCCCGATTTTCAGATTTCATTCAAACTTCAAATCCTCATAACTTTGGCTAGAAAGCTCCAAATCGAGTGAACCAAATTTTTTTGGATTCAGCTCTCTGAGCACTTTCCAGCAAATCAAGTTTCACTTCATGAAAATCCTTATTTCTCCAGAATTAGTTCCTCAAAGTTTAAACTGTTTGGAATTTTAACTGGAGAATCCTTTGGAGGAAAATTCTGAAATTTTGCTGGGATGTTCACCAAAATATCCCTGAACTACCATAAAGATTTCAGATCCATTCGAGCTAATTGGATCCACCTAATGGTGTGATTAGTGCAACTGTTCCAGAGAAAATAGAAAATGTTCAGAAACATTTTCAGAATTTCCCCTTGAATTGTTTAGCTCATATCTTTAGTTAGAAACCTTTAAATTAAGTGAGACCAATTCCATTAGAACCCTCTGAAAATATAGTTTTCAGAAAGTCATAGTTTGTTTCATGAAAATCCTTAGAACACCCTACAAGCCTTCAATTAAGGTCAAGTACATAATTAATTATGGAGGGCTCAAATGAGCTTTGCTGCAACTAAAACTTGACCAAGTCTGTGTTTAGGTTGTAACCAAGCCACAGTAAAAGTTTCACAGTCATTAGGTTTGTCTAGTAAGAGTTATAGACTTCACAAGTTTAAATCCAATCAAATGCATTTAAATTAATACATATGTACTTGTATATCATGTAGTCGCTAAGGTCGAGGAGGAACCCGAAGTCCTAGACTTCGTTACTCCGGAGGAGCAGCTAGCCTACGACCAAGAGCAGCAAGGAAAGCTCCGGTTTGCATTAAACGTTTTACAAATTTTATTATTTTGAACACTTACTTGAGTATTATGATTCCTTGCACTAGAGTCTTGTTTGAAAACCCAATTGCATAGCCAAGAAAAACCATGGGTTGGGATTAGGATTGAAAAACCCCGTTAGCTACTGCAATGCTAAGATAGTGTAAGATTCGGTACAAGTCGAGTAGTTGGAACTACTCGCGAGCATAGGCTAGAGGCACTCGACTCGGGTAGAGATAGCACATGATACACATGGCAAGAAAAATGGGACCGAGCGGAGAGTAAGGGCAGCAGGACTTTGGGGCCTGCGGGCTGTAGCTCCGCTTGTGTCGATTGAGGACCGAGCCGTGTGCGGGCCTGTTGAACAAGCTAGAACAGTACCGAAGACCTACCGGCTATATGGGAACCGGGAAACTGATGTAACTCGGGTAGCTGGGTATTGAGGCATTGTCCGTCGTTCAGAGGGTAGGTTGAGAGCTTGAGGTGTAAATCGGCTGGCGGCACTGAGATGCGCGTGCAGAGACCTCTTGCTCGGGACGATGGGACCGGTTCAATATTTGGATGACGGGTGAAAGGTAGATGCGTACGGCGTCCGTGGTGGTTGTTGTAGGCAACATCGAGTACGGGCGTACGTGACGGGTTGTTCGGGTAACCCTGCAGGTGTAAATCGATTATAATCACCGTCCCTCGCGGTCAGTGAGTACCACTTGTTCACTGTACCGTGATGTAGAAAGAACAGGCTAGTTACATGTTACAATGTTGCTGATTGAAAGATGGACTTTGCTTGTTAATGATTTGTTGTAGCTTAGAGCTAATTAAAGTTCCTTTCAACTTTCGGCAAAGTACATGAGAGAAATGTGTTTCTTGTTTGATTGCGGCTCTCTCATGTGCCTTAGCGTGAGGTTCTCCACAACCTTCTGCTAAAACTTGAAAGTAAGGTTCCACTAATTAGGCGAGTCCTTTGCAACTGGTTTTTATCTCATGTACCCATCACCCCTCATGTAGAAGTTCCATGTTTAGGAGAGACGGGTCAGACTTGCTGAGCCTTCATGCTCACTGCTTTTGTTTGAAGCTTTTGCAGGGTTCTATGAGGATGGGACTCCTGATGAAGAGACGGAACCCCAGGAGGGGAACCCCGTCGAGTGGGAGTCGTGCACGCCGCCGTGTTAGTATGCGTGTGTGCTAGCAAGGACACGTTCATTGGCTGAACGTGAAATTGATGCGTAGTCTACGCCCGTGAGTGTAGACTGGACCTATTTTGATGTAAACATGTTCATAAACCAGTTTATGTAATAAAATTCTTCTTCAGCTTTGTACCTTGTATGTGTGTTATCCGGTGTTGTGCGACGCAGTACTCCTCAGCGTGATCCTGGCTCGACAAGACCGTGGGGTCGTGTCACCGAGTTTCTTGTTTTGTGCTGCACCATCCATCTTAGTTGATCCTTATGCGCCCCTTTAGTTGAAAGTTATGCTGCATTTATCACAAAGGTTAAAAAAAAGATGTATATGGGTCCAAAGAAAGACTGAAAACAACGAGTTCTTGCTAAAAAATAGGAAAGAAGAAATAAAAGAGAATTGTGTTCAGCACATCCAAAGGGGTTTGGGCAACAATAAGTTTCGGTTGATGCACTTGGTGTTCATCTATCCACTTCCTACATCTTGTTTCTACATCTTTGTGCATCTTTTCCTTTATATTCAGCAACTTAGACTTGTGTTTTTGGATTATTATTCGGTTTTGCATCACTACATTTTTCAGCGCATTCCACTTACATATTACCCCACCAAGCTCCACTTAAAACGCACCGTGAGTTGTTGTATCGTCGTCGCTGTTACAATCACTCTTCCACTACAAATTGCAGCCCGGTTCTTGCTCTTTTCAGGGAGAGAAAGAACTTGTTTTGTCAGTGTTGAGGGAGTGATTCCACATATATTTTGTCCTATTACTTTCTTCCTTTGTTACTAACATGGTAGGAAATGAAGATTCCCCTTCTCACACTGTTTCTGGTCAAGAAATTCAGGAAGTGTGTGCACAAATGCAACAATTGATGCAGGGGATGCAAGCGCTTCAACGATCACTACAGCAGCAACACGGGGAGCATCCACCTCATGATGATGAACACATTGATGATGATGATCAACATGCCGGTGGCGGTGGTGGTGGTCGTGGCCGAGGATTCGCTGCTGGTTTTGATAACTTTGCAGGTGGCCGTGGCCGAGGATTTGCTGCTGGTTTTGGTCGTGCACGACGTGTTCCTGTTGGGCATCCTCCTCATTTTGATGCTGAAACATTTTCAAATTATAGTGCTGAACATGGAGGTGATCCTTATGGTCGCCATGGTGCATATGATGATCATGGTGGTGACAACTTTGGCCGTTTTGGAGCCCGTGGTCGTTATGGTGATCACCGTCGACGTCATCATGAACGACGTCATAATGATGATGGTTTGGGCAAGGTTAAAGTGTCCATTCCTCCATTCAGCGGCAAGGAGAATGCTGATGATTACCTTGAATGGGAGACCAAAGTGGAGCAACTATTTGATTTGTATGAATACCCTTCTGAAAAGAAGGCAAAGCTTGTAGCCATTGAGTTTAAAGGCTATGCCATAACTTGGTGGAATCAGGTCCGTACTGAATATCAAAGAGTTGGGCATGTTCATATAACTTGGGAAGACACGAAGAGGGAAATGCGACGTCGTTTTGTTCCTGCATATTATTCTCGTGACCTACATTTGAAGCTGAAACTTCTTGTGCAAGGTACTCGTAGTGTTGATGAATATTTTCAAGAATTGGAAATGTGTTTGCTTCGTACAGGGATAACTGAAGATGAGGAATCCACAATGGCCTGGTTTATGGTTGGCCTCAATAAATCCATTGCTGATAAAGTGGATATGACAAATTACACTTGTCTCACTGAGTTGGTTCATTTTGTAAAGAGGGTTGAACGGCAAGTTGCTACATCTTACAAATACAATGCTTCATGGCGTCATTCCCAACAGCAAGGGGATGTCACTCCTCAATTCCAACAGCAAGGAGCAGCAACGCCCAAATCCTCATCGCGTGGAACAAATAGATCCATTCCACCTTCTTCCAAACAATTGGATGCGAAAGGTAAAGCTGTGAGTTCAAATCAGCCCACTTCTTCTACTCCAGCCACCCAACGCAAGACAATCAAGATTGAGTGTTTTAAGTGTGGTGGTCATGGGCATAAACAAGCTGAATGTCCCAATCGTCGTACTATTATTGACCTTGCTGATTGGTTCTTATGATTCACAAAGTGAGGAGGAGGACGAGTTTACCAATGTATTTGCAGATTTTAATCTTGACACTTGTGAGTATTCAGCAGAGGATGGTACATTTGAGCTAGGTCTGAATTGTTTAGCGATTCAACCTATTCCAACTTTTGTTCCTAATGACATGTTACAAGATGTTATTTCTCCATCTTCTGATGAGATTACTAGTGCTGATTTTGATGAGTTGCTTGCTGATTTTCTTGCTTTCGAGCCTTCTACAATAAATACACCATCTCCTTCTTTGGTGGTTAGGAGAGTTCTTTCCACTCAGTTTGTTGCAGCTGAACAAGGACAACGCCATAATTTATTTCAGTCCTGATGCAAAGTGCAAGGCCAAGTGTGCCGTTTCATCATAGATGGTGGGAGCTGCAATAATATTGTTAGTGCTTTGCTAGTTGAGAAGCTTGGTTTGCAGCCACGTCGCCATCCACATCCGTACCATATGCAATGGCTGAATAATTCCGGGACAGTTAGGTTTCAGCCATGATTCGTTTGTCATTTTCCATTGGTGGTTATCATGGAGAGGTGGATTGTGATATTGTCCCCATGCAAGCATGCCATTTGCTGCTTGGTCGGCC
Organism: Neostapfia colusana; assembly: GCA_030760725.1. Taxonomy (NCBI): domain Eukaryota; kingdom Viridiplantae; phylum Streptophyta; class Magnoliopsida; order Poales; family Poaceae; genus Neostapfia; species Neostapfia colusana. The sequence goes on from JASWHV010000016.1 coordinate 66,305,213, forward strand.
CTGGCAATTTGATGTGGACTCGGTGCATTTTGGACGGTCTAACAAATACACTTTCATTCACAATGACAAGAAGGTGGTTCTTGTTCCATTATCTCCAGAGGAGATACATACTTCAGATATGGCTCGCAAGAAAAGAGAGGAATCAGACAAAAGAAAATTGAGTGAGACCCTCAACCCAAGTAAGGGAGAGAGTTCTAACCCATCCAGCCACATAAAGCCTCATGCCAATCCTAAACAGCCACGCCACACTGAGTGTCTCTTTGTGAGCAAGATTGATTTGAGAGAAGTGAGAGACACCACAGCCCCATTCTTTGTGCTCTTGCACAAGGAGGTCCTACTTTCAACTCACGATTTACCTTCATCGCTGCCTAGTGTTGTTCTTGATCTCTTACAGGACTTCAAAGATGTTTTCCCGATGAGATACCAGCTGGACTTCCTCCACTCCGTGGAATTGAGCATCAAATTGATTTGGTACCAGGTGCTTCGCTTCCAAATCGTCCAACCTACCGCACCAATCCTGAAGAAACAAAGGAAAATCAGCGACAGGTAAAAGAGCTTTTGGACAAAGGGTATGTTCGTGAATCCTTATCACCATGTGCAGTTCCCGTTTTTTTAGTCCCAAAAAAAGATGGCTCTTGGCGCATGTGTGTTGATTGTCGTACTATCAATGCTATAACTGTTCGATATCGCCATCCCATTCCACGACTTGATGACATGTTAGATGAATTGAGTGGTTCTATCATTTTCACTAAGATAGATTTGCGTAGTGGTTATCATCAAATCCGCATGAAACTTGGTGATGAATGGAAAACAGCATTTAGAACTAAATTTGGTCTCTATGAATTGTTTGTGATGCCATTTGGCTTAACAAATGCTCCTTCAACTTTTATGCGCTTAACGAATCATGTTTTACGAGCTTTCATTGGCAAGTTTGTAGTTGTTTATTTTGATGATATTCTGATCTATAACAAATCATTTGATGAACATCTTGATCATATCCGTCAAGTACTTGCTGTTTTGAGGGGAGAGAAATTGTATGGCAATATTGCTAAGTGCACCTTTTGCACAGACCGTGTTGTTTTCCTTGGCTTTGTTGTTTCCGCAAATGGTATTCAGGTTGATGAAGAGAAGGTTAAAGCAATAAAGGATTGGCCTACACCGGTAAATGTGAGCCAAGTTCGAAGCTTTCATGGTCTTGCAAGTTTCTATAGGCGTTTTGTCAAAGATTTCAGCACTCTCGCTGCACTACTTAACAATCTCACAAAGAAGGATGTTCTATTCAAATGGGGACACGACGAAGACCAAACATTTCAAACGCTGAAAACAAAGCTTTGTGAAGCACCGGTGCTGCAACTTCCTGATTTTGGTAAGACATTTGAGATCAAATGTGATGCAAGTGGTATTGGCATAGGAGGTGTACTGCTGCAAGAAGGTAAACCTGTTACCTACTTTTCTGAAAAGCTAAATGGTCCACATCTGAATTACTCAGTTTATGGCAAGGAGCTTTATGCGTTAGTTCGTGTTTTGGAAGTTTGGCAACATTACTTGTTACCTAAAGAATTTGTAATTTATTCTGATCATGAAGCTTTGAAATATCTTAAAAGTCAAGGCAAGCTAAACCATCGACATGCTAAATGGATTGAGTTCATTGAAATGTTTCCCTATGTTGTCAAACATAAGCGTGGTAAAGATAACATTGTTGCCGATGTTGTCTAGAAATGTGCGTTGATTACACAACTATATACAAAAGTGCTTGGTTTGGAATCCATTAAAACACTTTATGCTGCTGATGCTGATTTTAAAGAACCTTTCTCTCATTGCATTGATGGAAAAGGTTGGGATAAATATTATACGCATGATGGCTTATTGTTTCGGACTAACAAAATATGCATTCCAGCTTGCTCGATTCATCAAGTTCTTTTGCAGGAAGCACATGCAGGTGGACTAGCTGGTCATTGTGGTGTCAAAAAGACATTGGACATGCTCTCTGATCATTTCTTTTGGCCACATATACGACGTGATGTCCAGAGGCACGTTGGGTGCTGCATCGTTTGCTTGAAAGCTAAGTCCCGCCTCAATCCCCATGGTTTATATACTCCATTACCTATTGCACATGTACCTTGGGAAGATATATCTATGGACTTTGTTCTGGGGTTACCTCGGTCTCAGAGGGGGAGGGATTCTATTTTTGTTGTTGTAGATCGCTTTTCTAAAATGGCACATTTTATTCCCTGTCATAAGAGCGATGATGCTTCACACGTTGCTGATTTGTTTTTCAGGGAGATTGTTCGTTTACATGGAGTTCCAAAGACTATTGTTTCAGACCGGGATACTAAATTTCTCAGCTACTTTTGGATGACATTGTGGGCTAAGCTTGGCACAAAGTTGTTATTTTCAACCACTTGTCATCCACAAACGGATGGCCAAACTGAAGTTGTCAACCGTACCTTGTCAACCATGTTGCGTGCTGTGTTGAAAAAGAATTTGAAGGTCTGGGAAGACTGCCTTCCACATGTTGAATTTGCTTATAACAGGGCAGTCCATTCCACAACAAACTCTTGTCCATTTGAAATAGTTTATGGGTTTAAACCGCATACTCCCATGGATCTTTTGCCTTTACCATTACAGGAATAAGTTAACTTGGATGCCACAAAAAGATCAGACTTTATCAAGCGGTTACATGTGGAGACAAGAAAGAATATTGAGAAGAAATCAGCACAATATGCAAAGCAAGCAAACAAAGGTAACAAGAAGGTTACATTTCAGCCAGGAGATCTTGTATGGTTGCATCTACGAAAGGATCGCTTTCCCCAACAGCGTAAGAGTAAGTTATCTCCTCGGGGTGATGGTCCATTCAAGGTTCTCCAAAAGATAAATGATAATGCTTACAAAATCGAGCTGCCACCTGAATATTCCAATGTGAGTACAACATTCAATGTCAAAGACCTGCTTCCATTTGTTGGAGAGCCTGAGTCGAGGATGACTCCTCAAGAGGGGGAGGCTAATGAGGTCATGCCTAGCATTCACTCATCTTCAAATGAAAATCCACTAGATATAGCTGGTCCAATTAGCATGAGTAGAGCTAAACAATTGCAGAAGGAAATTCATTCTCTGGTGAATGCTAACCTTATGTTTAATAATCAGTCTATGTTGAATGAGCCTATTCTTTTGAGTTCTTGTTTCAATGTCCTTAGGAATGATGAAGTGTATGAACCAGCATGAGATCAATATGGACCTCTGGACATCTGAACCAAGAAGCCTATGGTGTGCATGAATAAAATGGTGGTTCATCACCTTAGCATGGGAATGCAACCAGAAGCTAGATGACTGACACATGGTACGAATTCCAAGCATCACTGTGGACAGAATACCAGCAGTTATACGGTGTTCTATAAGTGGATGGAAGCGTCTTCAAGTCTACTTTACAGCCCATCAAATGGTTCATTATTTGGATGTCCTAATAAGGAGTTATGCTCATTTTAATAACTGCTGCCAGAAACTGAAAAGACGCGCGAACCAGCCACGAAATCCACTAGAGCATGCGCATGCAGCCATTTACTCAAAGCTGAACGCCCCTATCTCTATATATATCTTGTACTAGACAATGAAAAGGGGGACATCTTATTTTTATTGAATTCAGAATACACAAACTCGTGGAGTTTTGTTTATGCGTGAGTCTTGAGAGGCTTGCAATATTTGTTCTTTCGATTCCTGAGGGAGTTGTAGAACGTCGAACTGCGGTTCACCCAGTTCATGCCTTTACGTCGATAGGGCATGATTGCGTGGGCTGTTTCGTCGATACGTGGAAGGGTGATTGTCTTGGTAGTTCGTCGCGTGAACAGCCTCGCGGTGCGCTGCCTCTTCACCAGGTCACACAGCGACTATTTATCAAGTTCGCAGATCCTACGAGAAGATCGGGCCACAACAACTTGTTACACGTGCTGCCTAGGCTCGTGCATATCAGCATCACTATTGTGTGGTCTTCTGCAGGTACTAACCACGTATGTATCCGTGTAGTAAACGTGTGCGAGAGACCGTTTAGTGCCACACTTGAGACGTATATGCCGGTATAATCCGGTTAGGAGTTTCTTTTGTGAGGAACGTAGTACTGACATATCATAGGCATGTGCATGAAAGATAATGATAACAAGGAATTAAAATCACTAAGTTTCAACATCTAGGAACTGGTTGGGTAGAAAAATTTGATAGTTGATCAGTGTAGTTCTAAAGGATTGAAAAACAGAGTGCTCTGTTTTGGCAGCAAATTTGCTGAATTTTAACAGAGCATGCCTCACAGGTCTTTTAGCCCAGGGAGCTGTGGTATATAGTTATGGAAAGGTATTTAAGTACTCTACAACTTTGTGGTAGACTTCCAGAGCTGAAACACATCTTACGATGGCCTAAAGTCCAGAGGAATGCAAACTGTCCAGAACCAGGACAGAGTTAAACACTCTCTGGACTGTTCTGTTTTTCAAGCATAACTTCCTGTAGAAAAATCTAAAATTTTCATATGACACATCTTTGGAAAGGGTAGGAGATGTGTTACATCTTTGTAATTCAAAGTTTCTGTATTTGCAGCACGGAATGCAGTGGAAATATGAGTTGAAAATGGCAACTTCCCAAAGGAGGTGGTGTTGAAATTCTTCCAGAAATTCTGTTGACTTTGAATTACCACAACTTTTTAACCAGAGCTGATCTGAGGGCAAATAAGTACTAGTTGGAAATATGCTGAAGTTAAATTTAACTTTGGTATTCAACTTGAGTCATAAAAATGCCCAGAACCCGGTCAAAATCTGGAATGTGTAGAAACTGGTCATTCTGACAGAGGGATGACAGTTGAACTCATTAAAGATTTGTACCCTAAGGGGGTTTAAGTCCTTCCAATAGGGTAGAACATACTCATGAGAGGTTATCTTCAACTAGAGAAAGATTTGAGTATAGGTCTCACTCAAGTTTCTTTTACTAGAGACCATGTTTGTGTCGTATTGAAGATAAAAGGGTAGTATACGTGATGACAAGGCGATAGTAAAGTCTCGTAGTGACCAAACCTAGTTGTGATGAACTTCCAAAGAGGAAGTCCATCAATTTGGATTTAAACTATCTTGTATTTGGTCTGGTAATGGTGTAGCTTGTGCAAAGTTATTACATTATCTGTACACGAGATGTATCACATGTTTTAATGTCATTATGTTTTTACGCCTATTTTATTGGACTGCATGAAATATGTTGCGGGACTGATGTTTAATGTCGTATGGTTGCAGATGGTTCGCACTCGGACCACGCACGAGATTGGTGGTTCTAGCCAGAAGGGAGGTGATGACTCCCAGCCACCTGCCTACGACAGCACCCAGCAGCAGCAACCACCACCGCCGCCTCCGCTTACCCTGGCGGATGTGATAGCGGCACTGGTGGGGGATCATGAGGAGCAGACCAATCTGCTCCGCACGATTGTGCAGAATACGTCCCAGGCGTGGGGGTCAAGAGAGGGGGCCTCGTGAGCCCCGTGAGGTGACGTACTCGGACTTCATGAGTACGCACCCTTCAGTGTTCACTGAAGCAGAAGAACCACTGGAGGCCGACAACTGGCTGCGGACAATTGAGTCTAAGTTCGGGCTTCTCCAATGCACGGAGCGGCAAAAGACTCTGTTCACAGCGCAGAAGCTTCACGGTGCCGCTGGTGCGTGGTGGGCGAACTATGTCGCCTCACAGCCGGCTGGCCATGCGTGGAGTGGGAAGAGTTCCGGGAGGCGTTCTGCGCCTATCATATTCCCCCGGGATAATGAAGAGGAAGTTCCAAGAATTCTTGGAGCTGAAACAGGGTGGGAGGAGTGCTCACGACTACTCCCGTGCCTTCAACCATCTGGCGCAATATGCGTCGGATTACGTCTCCACCGAGGAGAAGAAGCGGGAGCATTTCTATCAGGGGTTACACCCCGAGATGAAGACACATCTCGCCCAAAGCAATCGCGGCACCTTCAACGACCTCGTCAATGCCGCAATAATGCAAGAAGATGCTCAGCGGGAGTTGGCGGCTGTGCAGCGGAAGCGCAGAACTCCACCCAGCAGTGGGGGTGCCGCTCCCCAGAAGTACCGCATGGTGTATCGGACACCATCCGGACAGCAGTGGCATCCACCGGCGCGACCTCAGCGGTTCGGGGGTCGTCCTTTTCAGTCACCTCCGTTCAGACCACCGATGCCACCACCGAGACAGCAGCAGCAGCAGACGACACCCCGGGCGTTCCCACTGCCACAACGCACCCCGGGTTTCCGTCTGCCGATCAGCGGAGGACCGTCCCACTTCACTTGCTTCACGTGTGGCCAGGCGGGCCATTTCGCGAAGGACTGTCCACAGGGGCAGCAAAAGCAGCAGACAAGCCCAGTTCCAGGGCGGTGCTCGAGGCCGACCTCCGGTCAAGAAGGTTGGTCAGCGGACTGGGGGCGTTTGCAACCTCGACAATGAGGATGCCCCAGAGGGAGACAACGTGCTGGCGGGTACGTTCACTCTCAACGATCAAGCCATCATCATATTGTTCGATTCTGGTGCAACCCACAGTTTTATAAGTGCATCCTATGTGGCTAATAATCAAATGCAAGTCTTCCCAACCGACTGCACATATATGATCTGCTCACTGGGAGGGAAGATTTCAGCAAATATGATGATTCCAAAAGCACCTCTGTGCTTAGGTGGGCAGCTATATCCCATCACCTTAATAATCCTTACGGGGCAAAAGATTGATGCAATCTTAGGGATGTCATGGCTAAACTACCATGGCGCTGTCCTGAACACTCGGACACGGACGGTTCATCTGAATTCTCCATTCCACCGTCCACATTCCATGGTGTTAGATAATCCAGTCCGGGAAGTTTCAGACATTAATAATGCTGAAGCTCTCAAGTTAGAGGACATCCCCATAGTCTGGGAGTACCCCGACGTGTTCCCGGATGATCTTCCGGGCATGCCACCTAAGCGAGATGTCGAGTTCAAGATTGAACCTGCACCCGGGACTATGCCCATATCACGGAGACCATACAAAATGGCTCTAAATGAGCTGGCTGAACTGAAAGAACAACTCAATGACCTGTTGATTAAAGGTTTCATTAGGCCGAGTTCCTCGCCTTGGGGATGCTCGGAGCTGTTCGTGAAGAAGAAGGATGAAACCTTGAGGCTGTGTGTGGACTACCGGCCGCTCAACGCAGTCACCATCAAGAATAAGTACCCACTTCCCCGCATTGACATTTTGTTTGATCAACTTGTGGGTGCAAGTGTGTTCTCCAAGATGGACCTTCGCTCTGGATATCATCAGATAAAGATCCGAGCGGAGGATATCCCGAAGACGGCTTTCTCGACGAGATATGGCTTATACGAATATCTCATCATGTCTTTTGGTCTCACAAATGCTCCAGCACATTTCATGTATTTCATGAACTCGGTGTTCATGCCGGAGCTGGATAAGTTCGTAGTGGTGTTCATTGATGATATCTTGGTTTACTCCAAGACAGAAGCAGAACACGCCGAACACTTGAGGATTGTTCTTCAACGCCTACGGGACCATAAGCTATACGCCAAGTTCAGCAAATGTGAGTTTTGGATCAGCCAAGTGCCATTTCTGGGACATATCATCTCAGTGGAAGGTATTGCCAAGCAAAATGGAGGAAGTGCTGAAATGAAAAGCTCCCACTTCAGTACATGAAGTCAGAAGCTTCCTCGGCTTAGCGGGATACTATCGGAGATTCATTCCAAGCTTCTCGAAGCTTGCTAAGCCGATGACAGAATTGCTGAAGAAGGGAACAAAATATGTTTGGAACACGGCGTGTGAAGGAGCGTTCCAAGCATTAGTGAAGCATCTCACCACAGCCCCGGTCTTAGCTCAACCGGATACAACCAAGCCCTTCGACGTGTATTGTGACGCGTCCGGGATTGGTCTCGGTTGCGTGTTGATGCAGGAAGGACGTGTGGTCGCATATGGCTCACGCCAACTTCGGAACCGTGAGCAGCACTATCCGACTCATGATCTTGAGCTTGCTGCAGTGGTTTTGGTGCTGAAAATGTGGAGGCACTATCTTCTGGGAATTTTGGTGCATCTCTACACCGACCACAAGAGTTTGAAGTATATTTTCACCCAGAAGGAGCTGAACATGAGGCAAAGGAGGTGGTTAGAACTAATCAAAGATTATGAAATTGAGATTCATTACCACCCCGGCAAGGCGAATGTGGTTGCCGACGAGCTGAGTCGGAAATCACATGTCCATAACCTCACCATTCCACCGGTGGAGGAGGAAGAGCCGAGTTTATACTTGGTTCCTTATGGATCGCTTTACAACCTTGCCCTCATTCCTACTATTAGGGAGGACATCATTGCAGCTCAGAAAGTTGATAAGGGCATGGAACATCTCCGGAGACAGATAGACACGGGGAGATCAAGTGTTTCTGGAAAGATGATGAGGGGATGCTATGGTTCAATGACCGCATAGTCGTACCCCGGAATACGGAGCTGAGGAGAAAGATCCTCGATGAAGCTCACTTGTCTAAATACTCCATTCATCCGGGCAGCAACAAAATGTACCAAGATTTGAAAAAGAAATTTTGGTGGACGCGGATGAAGCGGGAGGTAGCGCAGTACGTATCCGAGTGTGATACGTGTAGACGAGTGAAGGCTGATCATATGAGAAAATCAGGGCTGTTACAACCCCTGAAGATCCCGGCATGGAAATGGGAAGATGTGAGCATGGATTTCATTGTGGGATTACCCCTGACGTCCAACAAGCATGATTCCATTTGGGTAATCGTTGACTGGTTGACCAAGACGGCTCACTTCATCCCGGTGCATACACATTACAATGTCGGCAAATACGCGGAGCTGTATATAGCGAAGATTATATGCTTATATGGTGTACCGAAGACCATCGTCTCAGATCGAGGTGCATTATTTGTATCTCGCTTTTGGGAGCAGTTACACGCTGCATTGGGTACCAAGCTGATTAGGAGCTCTGCCTATCACCCTTAGACAGATGGGCAAACAGAGAGGGTGAATCAAGTACTAGAAGACATGTTGAGGGTGTGTGCCATCCACCACGGTAGGAACTGGGATACTCACCTACCGTTGGCGGAATTCTCGTACAACAACGGCTATCAGGCGAGTATCAAGATGGCACCCTATGATCTCTCTACGGTCGCAAATGCCGCACCCCATTAAACTGGTGCGTGTCCAGTGAAAGGGTCACATTCGGGGTTGATGTGGTGAACGACGCCGAAGAGCGCGTTCGGATGATTCAAGCCAACTTGAAGGCCGCTCAATCCTGGCAGAAAAGCTACGCTGATAAGAGGCATAGACCGCTGCACTTTGACGTCGGAGAGCACGTGTACCTCCGTGTATCTCCGATGAAGGGCGTGCACCGGTTCGGCATGAAGGGGAAACTCGCTCCCCGTTTCATTGGACCCTATGCTATCACCGAGAAGTGTGGACCAGCAGTGTATAGACTGGAGGTACCGGCATCTCTTGCTGGTGTCCATGACGTTTTCCATGTTTCACAACTGCGAAAATGTCTGAAGCATACAGATGCTATTCCTACGGAAGACATCGGCGAGTTGCAACCGGATTTGACATATGATGAATACCCGGTGGCAATTATTGATGAGAAAGCCCGGACCACGCGTAGCCGAACGTTGTGGTTCTACAAAATACTCTGGAGCAACCACACCGCCGAAGAAGCGACATGGGAGAGCGAGGAATTCCTTCGCTCAAAGTACCCGGAGTTCATGGCGTCTCAGCACGGGTAAGTCCCTATTACATCGTTGTCTCTTCTTTTGTAATCTCGGGACGAGATTCTTTTAAGGGGGGGGGTGTAAAAGCCCAAGAAAAGGGACTTGCAAAAACTTTTCATCACCTCACAACACCACAGTTTTTGTTGTGAATATCTTGTGAAGAATTGTGAAGAGAAAGTAACCTCCATCAAAAGGATGATTAGAGGGGAAATCCCTAACTTTCACAAAGTAGGATTCCTACACATGAACATGAGAGGTTGAGCTCACCCCTAGAACTTGAAAAGTATTGGGAAGGTTCAGGCCAAACTTCATGCAAATCCAACACTTTTGAGGCACTTTTGGGAACATTTGAAAAAGAGGCCAATTTGAATGTAAATTCAAATTGCAGCAACTTTCATCACTTAAATTCAAAAGTTAGTTTCATATTCAAACTCAGCATATTTTTCTGAGTTAGTCCACCAATTTTCACCCCCATTGGACTTCATCTTGTAGGGAGCTAAATTTGCAATAATTCAAAACTGAATTTGAATTTCAGTTTAAACATGAAGAAAATTTTATCCAAACAAAGTTCAAACTTGAGGACTCAAATTGAAACCAAGACTTGGTGATTAAGTCTCACATTCAATTGTGAGTAGCTGGGGATATTTGGCACAAACAGAAATGAGAAAAATTAAAAAGGATTTAGAGGGGAGGCCCCACTTGTCAGCAGCCTTAAGACTGAAGTTTCCTCAGTGATCTTTATCCCCTCGGCCGACAACCCGCGTCAGCTGCGGCCAGCGTCGGCGCCCGACCCTCTCACCCTGCCACCTCCTGCTCGGTGACCGGACGCACGGGTGAAAAACGCGGTTAAAGCCCCAGCCCACGTGAGTCCGGCCTCATCCCCTCCGCTCTGCCCGCTCACACTCGAAACGAAAAACGTCGCAAGCCGCTCTCCTCGGCTCCTCGTCGCACCGCTGATCCAGGCGTTCTCGCGACCGGAGCTCAACAGCAAAGAGACGCGCCGGAGACTGCTCGAACTCACGGTGAAGATTTTACCCCCTCTCGTGCTCTGTAGGGAGAGTATTTCCCCGTCTAGTTATCGGTGTTCAACAAAATGAGCGAGCAGAGAATCTGAAATTCATGGTGATCGGTCCTTCACTGCGTAAACCCAGCCAAGCACATGTTCTACAAGTCCCCACGGCCACCTAGGATCAAAGACCATCGAAAACCGTCGGGTCTTGGCGCTGCTGGTCGAGTTTTTCGAGCAACCGCCGTTTTAGTCCTAGGTCAACGGTGAGGTCCTAGCTCCGGACATTTCCATGGCCAACCGAGCTCATATTCATGCTCAGGATGCCACAGCGGAGCTGTAGGAGCAAACCGTTTGAAGAATAAGGCCCTGAGTAGCCCGGGCGACATCGCCGGAGTAGAGAGAACCACTGTCACCGTCACGGGCATGATTCCGGCCATCGCCGAGCTTCGGTGAGGGCACCAGCGTGTTCTCAAAGCCAAGTTAGGCCCAAGCGGAGAGAACCATCGAAGGTCATGCAGCGAAACGGCCGGCGGCGAGAACTCCGGCGAGGCACCGCCACGGGAGCTGCGGGATGGGCGAGGTAGACGAAGGGGGGCCAGGTCCACCGGTCAGCCTCTGTTCTCGCGCGGGGATCCGTTTGCGGCTGGGATTCAGTGCGGCAGCGCGGGTAAAACCCCGTGGGCCACGGTGTGGCCGCATTCTCAGCGGGCCGGTTTAAGGAGTGGACCCCACCCTGCAGAGTTTAAACATTTTTGGAATTTCCAGTTTTAGTTCAAACTTCAAATGCATAGAACTTTTGCTAGGAAACTCCAAATTCAGTGAACCAAATTTTTCTGAACTCATGATTCTGAGTACTTTCCAGCAATACCAATTTCAGCTCATGAAACCTAATAGTTTTCCAGAATTAATTCCCTAAATTTAAACCGTCGGGAATTTTATCTGGAGAATTACTTTATGAAAATTTCTGAAATTAGGCTGAGAGGTTCATTGTAAAATCCTTGAGTCACAGTAAAAGTTTCATACTCATCCAAGTTCATTTAGCCTATAATGGGGTGATTAAGAGAACTGCCCTGAGAAAATAGAAAAATGAACAGAAACATTTTTTCAGATTTTCTCAAAAACTTGTTTAGGGCATAACTTCCTCTAGAATTCCTCAAATGACATGAAACCAATTCCATTAGAACCATCTTAAATTCTAGTTTCCAGAAAGTAATGGTTGGAGCCATGAAAACCTATGGAATTCCCTAGAGGCTCTAATATTGACCAAATAGGATTTTATTTATACAAGGCTCAAATGGACCTTGTTTCAACTGAAACTTGGTCAAGACTCTGGTTAGGACCATACCAGGCCACCATAAAAATTTCAAAGCTAAAGGGGAGGACTAGCTAGAGTTATAGAATTTACTCATTCAATTTTACACATTGCATTTGAATTAACATGTAGTATCTCATTAACGTGTAGTCGCTGAAGGCGAGGAGACTCCAGAAGTACTTGACTTTCTTCTTCCGGACGAAGACCTAACCCCTGACCAGCAGCAACCTGGCAAGCCCCGGTTTGCACTAACCTTTTTTTATTAGTTTTGCTTTGTTTACATGTTTCGTATGAAGTATGAATGTGCATTAGGTATAGGATGGATGGAACCCCACTTGCATAACCAAAAGTTTCCTATAAGAGTGAGGGTAGTGTCTAAGACCTCGAGTAGACAGGCTATGCTTAATGATTCATAGGACTTCGGTACAAGTCAAGTAGTTGGAATCTACTCGCGAGTTTAGGCTTGGAACACACGGGTTCGGCTGAGTGATGTGAGATCACTTTAGTAATGAAAATGAGACTAGGCAGGGGCTAGGGCGCAGCAAGAGGAAGTCTTGTGTGTGCATCCCTGTCCGTGTCGATTGAGGACCGATCCGTGTGCGGCCCTGCTGAGCATGTATTGAACGTACCGAAGGCATATCGGATATATGGGCCCCGATAAACCGATGTAACCTAAACCTCCGGACGTCGAGGCATAGCACACCGATTTATAGGTGTAGGTTGAGGGCAGCAAGGTGGAAATCCGCTAACGGGCATATAGAAATGCTCCGTGTAGGGAACCTCCTGTCCGTTTCGGTGTGACCGGTTCGACGTTTGGGCTGTTGGGTGAAAGGTTGTCCCGTACGACATCGAGTGAGCGTGCTCTGCAGCTCCACGGGTGGGCATACGTGACGTGCTTTTTGGGTTTCCCTGCAGGTGTATATCGAGTCGTTTCGCCATCCCTCGCGGTGACGAGTACCGCTTGTTCACTGAGTCGTGACGTAGGCTAGTATATGAATTGTGATGGTTAAATACTGCTGTTATGATATAAATGTATTGTTACATGTGTGCCACCAAATATTGCTCACTAAATTTCAGATTCATGAACTGTTAACTTGTGGCTAAAATATGAACTAAGGATAAACTATAGGCGTGTCCGTTTGCTTAAATTTTACCATCCCATGTTCCTTGTACCCTACATGTAGAGTTTCATGCCTAGGTGAGTCGGTTAAGTCTTGTTGAGCCATCGTGCTCACGGTTGCTTCTTAAGTGTTTTTCAGGTGAGGAGCACCCACGGACTTGGGTTACGAGTCCACCGGCGAGGGTTACCCTCCGTCGGGGACCACGGCTGAGTGGGAGCCGTACACGCCATGCTGAGATAAGGAGTGCAGCTAGTGTGGGTTGCCCTAGGGCTGGGCAGCCGACTTTTGCTAGATGGGCGGGCGTGAGTGTATAATTTAGACTTCCGCTGTGTAATATAAACAATAGTTTGTAACTGAAGATTGTACCTGTTTGTACAGTTCAGTTGGTTTCCCATGTAATAAAAGGTGTCCTTATGATGTGTGCTGTCAGGTGTCGCATCGTGCGGCACCACCCTCTGCGATCCTGGATGAGCGGATCCCGGTCCGCCACACCGGGTTCACAGGATTTTTGCGCGCCAGCACACCGGATCCTAGCCACAGATGATCCCAGTTTAAATTTTCCACCACTGACAGCCGGGCCCGATCCCTTTCTTCTACCTCCTGCCGTCTCCTCGTGCGCGCGCCGCCTGCCCTCGCCGGAGTAAACCGGTGCTCGCCGGATTGCCGCTGCCGGCCACCGCACGAGCTAAAACTCGCCGCCAGAGTGTTTGCGACGTCGAGGAACACGATGGGAGTACCAGTTCGAGCTGTCAGTGACCGGAAATACCCTGGCGACGTGCGGCGGCCTTGGTTGCGGTTCGGCGCCGTCGGCCGTGGGTTCTAACCCGCCAAAACCTCAACCAAATAGCTCTATAGCACCAGTGCACATCTAGTAAGCTCGACAAGGCCTCAAAGGTGCTCAAAAACGGCTGCAACTGGGTCGGCATCGTGCGCCCGATTGGTTCCGCAAAGAACACGCTCGGGAGACTTCAAAATTCTCTGCTCCAAGGTGATTTCGTGCTAGGGATGCTGAAAGGAAAATGACCGCCGGCTAGTCCAGCTCATGTGTGCCAAGTTTGATGACCTAAGGAGGATCAGAGAGCGGGAATTTGAAGAAACCGTACCGGCTGCTCGGGTTGAACTCGCCGGAGCAAAATCTTCAAATTTGTCGTCGATGTTTTACGGTTTTGCTCGAGCTTCGGTTGAGAGCAGCACCACCACAGCGTGCTCCCGTGGCCGTGCTTGATCGAGCTTGAAAACCACCGTAGTGGTCTGTCCATGTGAAGCCACTCGTCGTCTTTGAGCTAGGTCGCGGCGGAGGGAACTGTTGTAGGGCAAAGGTGGCCGGAACTCGCTCGTTTCTGGGACGGGGAGGTGTGTGCTGAGCTCAGGGTATTGTTTAGCAGCTCGGGAAAGAGAGGGGCGCGAATGTCTGGCCGTTTTCCCGATCAGGCTGAGTAGCGGAGGTGAGGCAGCACCGCTCGGTGTTGCTCGCGAGGAGGAGAAGGCAAAGTGCTGTTGGCTCGGTCTAAGGAGAGGATTATGTCGAGTGCACGAGGGGGGGCACTCATTCGGTCTCCAGCGCGTTGGGGCAACGAGCAGGTGGCACGGCACGTTGACTTCCTCGGTGGCACCCGGGCAGCTCTCGGTCAGTTCGAGTAAAACAGAGACTTTTGCTTCCTTTGCAAGTCAAAAGTTGTTTACTGTCTTGTGGGTACCACCCCACATTTTCCTCCCAAATATATTCTCATGTTGATCTCCCCAAAACCAAAAGTTTGAAATTTAATTGTGGGCTAACAATTGAATTTCCCCAACTTCAGTTTAAACTTGCATAACAAATTTGCATTTGGATGGAATTTGAAAATGCTTCCATAATTCCTTTTTGGAGCCCACCCTAAAAATGAAAAGTTTGTCATCCACTCTTTCCCAAATTCCCAACTTAAAAGAATCTCGTCCCGAGATTACAAACGAAGAACGAGACGGGAGAGGTAATAACGAACTGTACAGAGCTAAAAGTTCCGGATAGTTGGTGCGGAGGTAATCTTCACTTTCCCACGCCGCCTCTTCCACGATATGATTACTCCATAGCACCTTGTAAAATTTGATCGTCCGGTTCTGGGTGACCCAGGTGTTTTCATCCAAACTCTGAACCGATCGCTCGGTATAGGTAAGGTCCGGTTTCAATTCGTCAATTTTCTCGGTTCGGACAGCAGCGGTGAATTTGAGGCACTTCCGCAACTGTGACACATGAAATACATCATGAACACCCGCAAGACTTTCCGGTAGTTCCAGCCGGTAGGCTACGGGTCCGCACTTCTCCATAATAGCAAAAGGACCTATAAAACAGGGAGCGAGTTTCCCCTTTACACCGAATCGGTGAATTCCCTTCATCGGAGATACACGACGATAAACGTGCTCTCCGACGTCAAAATGCAATGGCCTACACTTTTGATCAGCGTAGCTCTTCTGCCGGGATTGTGCAGCCTTCAAGTTCTCTTGTATCAACCGAACTCGGTCTTTGGCTTCGTTGACAAGATCAACCCCAAACATAACTCTTTCGCCAGACTTGCACCAATTCAGCAGTGTGCGACACTTCTGGCCATAGAGAGCTTTATACGGTGCCATTTTAATACTTGCTTGATACCCGTTGTTGTATGAAAACTCCGCCAACGGTAAGTGATCATCTCAATTCTTACCGTGGTGGATGGCACACACCCTCAACATATCTTCCAGCACCTGGTTCACCCTCTCGGTTTGTCCATCGGTTTGAGGGTGATATGCGGAGCTTCTAATTAGTTTGGTGCCCAATGAGGCGTGCAGCTGCTCCCAAAACCGGGCAACGAACAGCGCACCTCCATCTGAAAAGATGGTCTTCGGGACACCATGTGAGCATATAATCCTCGAGATATACAGCTCCGCATATTGCCTTGCTCGATAATAAGTGTTCACCGGTATGAAATGAGCTGATTTCGTCAACTGGTCGACGATCACCCATATCGAGTCATGCTTTCGGGATGTGAGCGGTAATCCGACGATGAAATCCATACTCACATCCTCCCATTTCCATGCCGGTATCTTCAGAGGTTGTAGCGGTCCGGCTTTCCGCATATGATCAGACTTGACCCGTCTACACGTATCACACTCGGATACGTATTTAGCGAATTCCCTCTTCATCCTCGTTCACCAAAATTTCTGTTTCAAATTTTGGTACATCTTGTTACTCCCAGGATGAATGGAAAACTTCGACAGGTGGGCTTCATCCAAGATCTTCTTCTGGAGTTTCATATTGCGCGGTACCACTATACGGTCATTAAACCATATTGTACCATTTTCATTCTTCCGGAAACATTTCACTTCCCCGTTGTCTATTCTTCTCCGTATGTGAGACATACCTCTGTCTCTTCTTTGAGCCTCAACAATCTCTTCACGGATCGTTGGAATGAGCGCAAGGTTATAAAGCGCGCCATACGGAATGACACGGAGATACGGTTCTTCATCTTCCAACTCAGCAGCCGCCAAGTTGTGAACGTGGGCTTTCCGACTAAGTGCGTCGGCAACCACGTTTGCTTTTCCCGGATGATAGTGGATCTCAATTTCATAATCTTTGATGAGCTCCAACCATCTCCATTGGCTCATATTCAGCTCCTTCTGCGTGAAGATATACTTCAAGCTTTTATGGTCGGTGTAGAGGTGAACAAGATTACCAAGCAGATAATGCCTCCACATCATTAACGCCAACACCACTGCAGCAAGCTCGAGATCGTGAGTTGGATAATGCTGCTCGTGGTTTCGCAGTTGACGAGACCCATAGGCGACTACACACCTGTCTTGTATCAGAACACAGCCGAGACCGATGCCGGATGCATCACAATATACATCGAATGGCTTCGTCGTGTCCGTCTGAGCAAGAACTGGAGCTGTGAGACGTTTCACAAAAGTTTTGAAAACGGGTTCACACGTTGCATTCCACATGTATTTAGTTCCCTTCAGCAGCTCCGTCATGGGTTTAGCAATTTTGATAAGCTCAGAATGAACCTCCGATAATACCCCGCTAAACCTAGGAAACTTCGGACCTCATGGACTGATTTGAGAGATTCCCACTTCAGCACTTGTTCAATTTTGCTGGGGTCCATGGCAACGCCCTCTGCTGAAATAATATGGCCTAGCACTTGATCAATCCAGAATTCACACTTGCTGAACTTGGCGTATAATTGGTGCTCCCTCAACCGTTGTAGCACGATACGCAAATGTGCAGCGTGCTCTTCTTCAGATTTGGAGTAAACCAATATGTCGTCGATGAATACCACGACGAACCTGTCTAACTCCGGCATGAACACAGAATTCATCAAGTACATGAAGTGTGCCGGAGCGTTGGTTAACCCAAATGACATGACGAGGTACTCATAGAGTCCGTATCTCGTCGTGAAAGCTGTCTTCGGTATGTCCTCCGGCCGGATCTTGATTTGATGATAGCTCGACCGAAGATCCATCTTCAAAAATACCTTTGCACCCACAAGTTGATCAAACAAGATGTCGATGCGGGGTAAAGGATACTTGTTCTTTATCGTGACAGCATTTTGAGGACGGTAATCAACACATAGCCACAGTGTTTCGTCCTTCTTAACGAACAGCGCAGAGCAACCCCAAGGTGAAGTATGAAGCCCTTGCTCATGACTTCATTCAGTTGCCCCTTCAACTCCGCTAGCTCGTTAGGTGCCATCTTGTAAGGCCTTCTTGAGATAGGTGTTGTTCCCGGCACCAGTTCAATCTTGAACTCGACGTCCAGTTCGGACGGCATGCCCGGTAAATCATCGGGAAACACGTCGGGATAATCACGTACCACCGGAATATCTTCAAGTTTAAGTGCTTCCGTGTGGTAGGCCTCTACCATATCTAGGTCTTCGCTGTCTAAAAACAGCGTGTGCTGTCCGTGAATCGGTGAGTCAATCTGGACAGTTCGGTTACCAATATTGGGAACGGCACCATGACGATTTAACCAAGACATCCCCAATATTATGTCTATCTTCTGCCTATCCAATATAATCAGAGATGTTGGGTATATTTTTCCTCCCAAACACAGAGCTGCTCAGGACACAATCTGATTAGCAGAGATATTTCCTCCCGGTGAACGTATAAGATAACTCGTTGTGGGAGTATTGGTGGATAATTGGTGCCGATCCATGCAGGTTTTGCTGATAAAATTGTGAGTTGCACCGGAATAAAAAAGTACAAGCACGGGCACGTCTTTGAGAGTAAACATGCCCACTAACACCGGTGCTCCCTCTGGGACATCTTCAATAGCAAGATGTTGCACACTCCTGGATTGCAATGCTGTTATATTCACTTGAGCAGGTGGCGGCATACCACCTGATAATGATGGTTGTCTGGTGTTCAACAACTTCTCCCGGCATTCTTGCCTAAAATGCCCTGAACGGTGGCAATAAGAATACAGAGATTTCCCCGGTTCTTCGTTGACTGGTGGTTGAGAAGTTGATGTACTTGGCTGCAGCAATGATGCAACAGGTATCATTCGTTGCTGCGGCACGGGTGTTGCTTCAGGAAATGATTCTTGAGCAGGTAATCTGTACTGAGTTGATCTTACTGGTGCCTGCCATAGTTCATCGGATGGTGTGTGATACACCACACGGTATTTACGAGGAACAACTGGTGTTCTTCTTGCACATATCCCGGTCCCTCTTCTCTGCTTGACACTCAAGTGTCGCTTGTTCTTGCAGCAGGGCAGCACTGATCAACTCGGTGTAACTGCCTTGATTGAACAAAGCCATCTTATCTTTTAATATGGCACTCAGGCCATAGAAGAAGTAGTCACACCTTGCAGCTTCACTCATCACATAAGCAGGAGCATATTGTGCCAAAAGCTTGAACCGTTTGACATAATCGAGAACACTCATGTCCCCCTGCTTGAAGTTCCTAAAATCTTGCTTCTGGGCTTTGATAAAACCCATAGGAATGTGACGAGCATGGAATGCTTCACGAAATTCCGTCCATTCCACTTGATGGCCTTCCGGAATGGTGGCGAGATAAGTGAACCACCAATTTCCGGCGGCTCCATGGAGCTGTTGAGCTGCAAATAAGGTCTTCTGATACTCATCGCACTCAAACACTCCAAACTTGGACTCCATAACCCGAAGCCACTGATCAGCTTCCACTGGTTCGTTGGCTTCCGTGAAAATTGGCAGTTGAGTCGCCAAGAAGTCCAAATAGGCGTTCTGAGGTGGAACGACCTGTTGTGTACATTGGAGTAAGCCCTGTTGTACCAAGGTTTGGAGTAGTCTTGTGTTCTCCTGACTTGACTCGACCATCTGAGCCATGACATCCGCCCATACCGTTGATGGCGGTGCCCGTGGTGGAGTCGAGTCATCACCGTCTCGGCGAGAACCTTCAGCCCTACTCGGAGAATTAGTACGCACCATACTGCAAAAGAATAATTTTGAGGGGAGTCAAAACTTGATCTCAGCAGTATGTGAAAGTATGTAAAACATGAACATGCTAAAACTTTATGAAAGCATAATAAAATTTCATGTTTACACATCTTCCTAAAGCCAACATATTCAGTCCTTCATTCTGTACTGAACATACCTTTCTGTACTTAACCCAGATTTTGGTCCAGTTATCAGCATTTTCATAACTCAAGTTGAATACCAAAGTTAAAGTTAACTTCAGCATATTTTCAAAGAGTACTCATATGCCCCTATATCATTTATGGATCAAAATTTATGATTGTTCAAAGTTGACAGAATGTCTGGATAAAATTTGCCAGCATCTCCTTTGTATGTGCCTGTTTTCATCACAGTTGTGCATACAAATGGATTACAATTCTGAACAAAATATGAACTACAAAATCGTTTCAAATTTCATAACCTTTCCAACGGTGTATCATATGATCCTTAGAAAAGTTTCTACAGAATGTTATGGCCATTTTACAGAAACATCCAGAGAAGTTGTAGCTGTCCTGTTTTCTGGACAGTTTGCATTCATCTGGATATTCAACCAAGTTGGGTTCTGATTTTGCTCTGGAAGTCTACAGAAAAGTTGTAGATAACTTAAAAACCTTTCCAGAACTGTATCATACACCTCCATTGGGTCAATCTACTAAGATTTATGCTCTGTCAAAGTCCAGCAAAAGTTTCTGCCAGAACAGAGCACTCTGTTTTTAAGATCAAAAGAAGCCTAGCAGTTCTCTTCTTTGAAACTTAGTTCAAATGAAGAGCTCAGTAACTAATATGTCCTTTCCAACATCCATTTTTAGTTTGAAAGTTATTCATGAATGATTTCTACATAGGAAAGAAGACTATCAAGTATAGTACGGTGGCAATGCACCGTAAGACATATGACGGTACTACGTTGCCTCACCAAAGAAAAACCTAACCAGATTACACCGGCATATACGTATCCTTAGGTGGCACTAAAACGGTCACGCGCAAACATTCTACACGTACTAGGGTTTTCGTGGTTAGCACCTACATAAAACACACTCAATCATCAGGTTCGGCTGCACGCCGAACCCGGTATCCATACAGTTCATATACCCGTCCGTTATCACTCGCCCAGGTGTTCTCAAGCCAAACATGCCTTGAGCTACGTGTTCACATTACTGACCATGTGACGGGGTCTCCCATACTTGCCCAAAGCACGCCAGGGAATGGCATTGCTCGAATACCCCAAATGACATGAAGAGTCGTAGAGGATACTAAAGCGGATCGGGTTACCTGCCACCCGTGGGGCTCCACCCTTCAGCTTGTGCGCACTGGTGGACAGAGCTTACGTGCACCCCCCAAGAAATAGACGCCCCGAGATGCATGATTTTCCGACATAACAAATAGGTTAGCTTGCCACCTTCATAATATGCTAATAGTAGTCCTTATGTGGGCCTAATACCATTACCTCACCGTATCCTAAATTTTTAACGTGATATGATGCTCAACCCGTGCACATACCCAACGCAGCGCTGATGCCACGCTGTGAGTGCTTGCCCCGTCGACAGGACCTTGTTGGGTGGAGCCATGATATGCGGCACCCAACAGCACACGGTCGAAGAAATACATCACATTACATAAATCATTTGCGGAAGCGTACAAAAGTGTTTTACAAGTACTTATATCAAAATAAGCTACAGCGGAAGACTATAACTCTCACGACTCCTTTCTAAACTAGCAACATAGAAACAGTCCAGCCCGCGGACGTTTCTTACTAGCAACACGAAGAACAATCTGCAGCAGCGAGGATGCTCTTTGAGTAAACACTCGGAGGTTCCCGAGTCTCATCGGCATCCCTTCATAAGCATGAAGTCAATTACCTGCAAAACAACTCAGATAGCATCCGTGAGCAGAACGCTCAGCAAGACTTAACCGTCACCCTAAACATGAAACTATATGTGAGGTTATGAACCTAAAGTAGGATGGCATAAGCATAATTAAACTCGCATAAAAGTGAATCCTTACTTTCAGGTATTAATTGCAGCAATTTTAAGTAACCTTGGGCACGCCACATCGGGAGTCCACAATCAAACAAGAAACGCTTTCCTCCGATGTAAATTGCTCACGGCATAAAAGAATCGAGTTTGCACTAGCTATTCATCAACGATGCATAACAAAGATAGTATAAACTTCAAATCAATGTGATTAGTCCCTTTCTCATGCAATTTCTTACTACGTCACGACTGTGAGAACAAGTATGCTCGGTCCATTCCACGAGCGACGGTGATTCGAATCAATAACACCCAGACTACACGACACGTACGCCTGTACTCGACGTTGCCTACAGCAACCATCACTGACGTCGTACGCGGCAGCCTTTCTCCCGTTGAATCGATCAAGTCGCCCTGTACAGTAGCCACTCTAATGGTGCACCTACCGACATGAGCTGTCATGAGAATGTTCCCACATACTGCACACCGGCCGTCCGCCTGAGGCGACCCGAAAAGGCCCAACGACAGCTTCCCGAGGTACATCGGTTTACTAGGTCCCATAATACTGGCATGAGTCCTGTACACAACTCAAACTTGCTCAACAGGGCCGCATACGGATCAGTCCTTGACCGACACGGACAGGTCTATAGCACCCAGGCCCCTATGTCCCGCTGCCCCTACAACCTTCCGGTCTATACTTTATCTTGCTAATTCATTTATGAACCAATCCCGTATGCCCCTGTTGTTCCTGAACGTGCGAGTAGCATCTCACCACTCGACTTCTATCGAACCTTACTTAAGCATGGCCGTTCTACACGGTGAAAGACACCTACCCAATACTCCATGGGTCATTTGGTTATGCAAGAGGAGTATCAAACACTAGACCTAATGCATAGTTCATATCTTTACCGAAAGTGAATACAAATAAAACTTAAAAGTTGTTAAATGCAAACCGGAGTTTGCCTGTTTTGCAGGGTAGTCGTATATAATCAGTTAGTGCTCTTGCTGATCAACCCTTGATTCTCCGGAGCTTGATTGTCACACCCGGTTTTCCATAAGGAACACCGAGCGTATTCTTACATGTATGCCAGGATCAGTTGATTCATACATGCGCCGACAAGAGTGAAATATCATTGTATTACAAGCCAAGTTTATCATACAATGTAATATTACATCATAAGACATAAAATATCAAATATGAATATAAGTACACTAATAACATGACAGTGGAAGACTCTAGCGTGGTGCTCCAGTTCCACAGGCGTTGCCCGGGGGTTTCACCAACCTAGAACAACTCTTCGGGATCGAAGTCCTCCTCATCGAAGTCTACATCTTCATTTGCACCTGAGCAGCATATGATATCCAACAAAAGCAAGTTTGAGTACCAAAGGTACTCAGCAAGTGTAGGAAAGAATGTTATGAAGGCTAATAGCAAGGAAAGGCTAACATGGTTAAGCACTATGCATTAATCCTAAGCCTTAGCTTTGATTAGCAACCTATTTTACTAAGTGATACTCCCACCAACTTCATAATTAAGCCATTAATGTTAGGTTACACCACCCAACAAACTCTTTCAACTCACATCCATGTTTCTCTAATCATGGACAAGTCCAAGCCGCTCTTGACCGTGAGCACGGCTGTCATGACAATTTGGTTCTCTGCAGAGATTGTCCCACTTTACCCACAAGTAGTGATTTCATCCCCTGTTGCCAGGTGGACTAAGAAACCTCCCTGATATCCGTGGTTGCAGGCCACATTACACACTTCCTTTGGTGTGCAATCAGGAGATCACTACATGGCCTTTACAAAGGATCTACCGGCAAGTACAAGCCCACTGAGGTTTCACCGCTGCAGTTACTGGGAGTAAACCCTCCCCTGCAGAAGCCCCCTCTTGAGCCTTGCAGTTCCCAAGACAGTCAAAAATGGACTCCCATTCCCCGCACCATCCAAACACTCATACTATACCGGCAAACTCCTAATTAATTGGCCAAGCTGCCCCATCTCAGTCTTGTGGTGGCACTATAAAGCCGGGTTAACTGTTCCATGAATCGGTCCTTAGAATCTAAGACATGCACTAACTCATTCCCGAGTCCCGTGCACGAAGCACCAACCAAAACAACCAGCATGTCTAGATTCATAACAACATGACACACACACTTGTGTCTTTCATATAATCCACAAGACTAGTATCAACTATGTTTTATTCATTTCTAAAGTTCTAAGCATGACCAAGCACATAAAATGATAACCATCAAATCCTATCTAATTCCCTCCATGGTTTTGCAAGGAATGATAAAAGGAATGAAACTAGGGAAACATCCTACATTGTGTTTCATATTGAAGACAACATGCAAATAATCTAACTGTTTATCCTAGAATAGGAACAAAGTGGTCAAGGAACACTTGCCTTTGAATGGATGTTGATTCACTTCAAAATCTTGCTCTTTAAGATTAGGAAGTAGTTCTTGGATTGGTTCTATCCATGTATATGCACACAAAACAGTGCCAAACATGGCATAAGAAACTTAACAATGCATTTCAATCATATAGATGTTTGATTACACACATATAATACTTATTTTCTCCATATACTATTGATTTCATGTGGTTTGAAATGAAAATAAGTTTCAAATGGACATCTATATCTTTTACTTTATCTCTGTTATAGCAAAATTCTCATTTTCAAATTTTGTGGTGATTTTGAATAATTTCTATAGTTTTTATATGTATATATGTTAATTTTATAATTAAATCAGTTCTAAAAATTATTTAAATTATTACTATAATCATTTTCAGAACCCATATTGATATTTTCTACACTTCAGAACCTATTTATGTATTTGGGACAGTTTCCATAATTTTTCTTTATTATATAATATTTTTATCTATATTTCAGCATTTATTTAATACATGAAAATGCATTTTCAGCCATTTATATAATTATTCTGGGCTACAGAAATTATACATGTATAAAGATATGGAAACAGAATAATCTTACAGCTTTTAATAAATTTCTACAATTTTTCTGGAATATATGTGGTTTTTATTTTGATTTTTAGAATTAATTTGTCACTATATAAATAATTTCAGCCTTTGAAAATCATTATTTTTTATTTCAGAATTTATATTCTGATCAGAATGTTGAAACAGAGTTTTTAATAATTTCCTAACATTTTTATAAAGTCATTTAGCCTATTTTGATTAATTACAGAGTTAAAATCAACTTTTTAAACTGTTTTGGGTCAAAATGTAATATCTAAAATTTTTCTAGGGTTCAAAATGCATTTACAGAACTGGTATATTAATTTTCATAGTGTCCAGGGGCTGTTTGGCTATTTTTCAATGATTTTCCTAATTTTTGTTAAGCCTAGGATTAATTCTGTAAAGAACAGGGGCTATTTCCAAGTTATTTGAATCTCCAGGGACCCTTCTGTGAAATTTTCAATGTTTATAACTACTTTGAATGTGGGCCATCGGATCTGAGATCAACGGCCCAGATTTAAAATAATCGAACCGGTACGTTTCTTTTAATCTTAATCGTTGACCCAAATCGGACGAACCAGAAGCGGCCACGTTGCCCTAACCCCGTCTCCCTCGCGTCCGGCGGCTGCGCGCGCCGGCGAGCGGCGGCGGCCTCGCCGGAAACTTTCGGTTTTTGTCGTTTCTTCACCATTTCTTGATCTCTTTGCATCAGAAGAAAGAGGAGAGGATGGAGAACTCACCTAGGGGGTTCTCGGGGATCAGATCTGGCCGGAGAGGGGCTGTCGACGGCGGCAGTGAAGAACTCCAGCGATCTTCGTCGGGAATGCTCTCTAGACGCTGAGCTTCGATGATTTTTGTCGGAAATTCGTCCTTGAGGCCGAGGGAGGGTGTAGGGGTTGCTAGAACCGAAGATCTACGTGTGTTTTTGAAGAATTGAGGTTGGGGGCGGTTTTTCCGATCGGGAGGAATGAGGTCGACTTCGGTGGGGCAAAATGGCCGGGGTTGGGTGGTATTTGTAGAGGGGAAGGAGGCAGTGGTTGTGGGAGCGACGGTTGCTGAAGAGGCGCGCAAATTCGGCCATGTGCCGATTGTTTTTCTCACATGTGATAATAACATGGAGAGAGGGGGAGGAGGAGGGCCACGACGGTTTTTGGGGAGGCAACAACTGCCGCTTGGGCTCCACTGAGCGGTGATATGATGAGTGTTACAATTCTACCCCCCTTAAGAAAAATCTCGTCCTTGAGATATGTAGTTACAAAGGAAACAGATTGGGAAATTGTGACTTGAGTTCGTCTTCTCTTTCCCATGTAGCTTCTGCTTCTGAATGAACTTTGCACATACGAATTCTTTTGTTTCTTGTAACCTTTTCCATTATGTCAAGAATTTTGACGAGGTACTCGGTATATGAAAGATCATCTTGTACATCCAATTCTTCCATCGGTAGTTGTTCCTCTGGTGTTCTTAAACACTTCTTGAGCTGTGACACATGGAACACGTCATGTATGTCTGATAATCGGGAGAGTAACTCCAACTGATATGCTACCACTCCTTTGCGTTCTAGTATTTTGAATGGTCCGATATACCGAGGTGCTAACTTTCCTCTTACTTTAAATCTTCGGTCCTCGCATGGGTGACACTTTGAGATACACAGTCTCCTACTTCGAAGACTAGTTCTCTTCGCCTTGTGTCCGCATAACTCTTTTGCCTTGTTTGAGCTATCTTTAGGTTATTACGAATTTCTCTCACTTTCTTTTCTGCATCTCTTAATAACTCTGGCCCAAACACTTTACTCTCACCTATTTGATCCCAGAACAAAGGAGTTCTGCATTTTCTTCCATATAACGCCTCAAATGGAGACATCTTCATACTTGTCTGGTAACTGTTATTGTAGGAGAATTCCCGGTACGGTAAATTCTTATCCCAACTCCTACTATTTTGGAGCGCACAAGCTCTAAGCATATCTTCAAGAATTTGATTAGTCGTTTCGGTCTGCCCATCAGTTTGTGGATGATATACAGAACTGAAATTTAATCGAGTTCCCATAAACTCATGTAATTTTTGCCAAAATCTTGAAGTGAACTGTGTACCTCTATCTGACACTCTCTTTTTGGGTACACCATGTAGGCAGACTATTCTCGACATATACAATTCTGCTAATTTGGAACCGTTATAATTTTCCTTTACTGGAATGAAATGAGCAACTTTGGTCAATCTATCCACTATCACCCATATTGAGTCATACCGTGTTTGTGTCCTGGGCAAACCCACTATAAAGTCCATTCCAATTTCTTCCCACTTCCATTCAGGTATCTTTAGTGGTTGTAATAATCCTGCAGGCCTTTGATGTTCTGCTTTGACTAATTGACATGTGTCACACAATGCCACATGCTTTGCAACATCTCTTTTCATCCCATACCACCAATACCTAGTCTTAAGATCATGATACATCTTTGTACTTCCAGGATAGATAGAGTAATCAGAATCATGAGCCTCTTTCAAAATTAACTTCTTTATTTCCTTTATATCTGGCAGACATATTCTTTTACCATGCCATACGATACCATGCTCATCTTCTCTAAACCCTGGGGCTTTGTTTTCTTTGATCAACTTCTTAATTTCTTTGGTCTTTTCATCATTCTTTTGACCATTTCGAATATCTTGTTCTAGAGTCGAGTTAACTTCCATTGCTATGGCTTCGGTGTGATTCACCAAGCATAAGTTTAGTTTTGCGAACTCTTCACAAAGTGGAGGTTGTAGGTCTCCCATCGTTAACATGTTAACATGTGTCTTTCTGCTCAAAGCATCTGCAACCACATTAGCTTTTCCAGTGTGGTAATTGATTCCCACGTCAAAATCGTTAATGAACTCCAACCATCTTCTTTGCCGAAGGTTGAGATCTGGTTGAGTGAAAATATATTTCAAACTCTTGTGATCTGTATAGATCTCAGTTCTCTTACCCATTAGGTAATGCCTCCATAACTTCAATGCATGTACAACTGCTGCCAACTCTAGATTATGGGCAGGATAGTTCTTCTCATGCTTCTGAAGTTGTCAAGAAGCATAGGCAATAACATGCCCTTCTTGCATAAGCACACATCCCAACCCTTGACCTGAAGCATCACAATAAACATAAAAGGCTTTCTCCATATCTGGCATAACTAAGACTGGGGCAGTTGTTAACTTCTTCTTTAACTCTTGAAAACTTGATTCACATTCTTGGGACCATACAAAAGCAGCTCCTTTTTCCAACATCTTTGTGAGTGGTTTGGCTATTTTTGAAAATCCTTCAATGAACCTTCAGTAATAACCAGCCAACCCTAAGAAACTTCGGATTTCTCCGACATTCTCTGGTGTTTTCCATTTTTGAACACCAGCTATCTTCTCTGGATCTACAGATATTCCTCCTTCAGAGATAATATGTCCCAAAAAAGCAACTTTCTTAAGCCAAAACTCACATTTACTGAATTTTGCATAAAGTTGATTTTCTCTTAGCTTTTGTAACACTATTCTCAAGTGCTCTTCATGTTCTTGCTCATTCTTTGAATATATGAGGATATCATCAATGGACACTACTACAAACTTGTCCAAATATTTCATGAATACTTTATTCATATGATACATGAAATATGCCGGAGCATTTGTTAATCCAAAAGGCATAACTGTATACTCATACAGTCCATATCTAGAAACAAATGTTGTCTCTGGAATATCCGATTCTCTTATCCTTAGTTGATGATATCCTGAACGGAGGTCAATCTTGGAGAATACACATGCGCCTCTTAATTGGTCAAACAAGTCCTCAATACGAGGTAAAGGGTACTTATTTTTTATTGTCACTTCATTGAGGGCACCGTAATCTACACACAACCTCTTAGTCCCATCCTTCTTTGGTACAAATATGACCGGAGCTCCCCATGGTGAGAAACTAGGACGGATATACCCTTTTTCCGATAATTCTCGGATATGATCCTTGAGTTCTGCTAGCTGTTGGGTATCCATCCTATAAGGTATTTTATATATGGGAGCAGTACCAGGTAATAATTCTATAATGAATTCTACTTCTCGATCCGGTGGCATACCTGGTAATTCTTCGGGAAACACATCTGGAAATTTATTGACAACCTTTATATCTTCAATAACTACTTCGATCTTGTTGAGTTGAACATTCCCAGACGGTACTTGAATGGATGTAAACTCGATCTTTGTTCCATCCGTATGTGTTAACTCCACATTCCTCGTTGAACAATGTATAACTCCTTTATACTTTGTCAACCAGTCCATTCCCAAGATGATATATATTCCTTGTGATTCTATCACAATGAGATTTGCAAGGAATTCTACCCCATTTACTCCTAGGTTCACCTTAGGGCATACTTTTTTTGTTTTTAATTCTCCTCCAAGAGAATTTACTACTAACACTCGATTCATAGATGTAGTTGGCAATTTGTGTCTTGTTATGAACTCCTTGACTATGAATGAGTGTGTTGCACCAGAGTCAAACAAAATTGTAGCAGGGTGAGTATTGGCAGAGAACATACCAATTACCACATCTGGTGCCTCTTGTGCTTTCTCCATGGTCACATGATTCACCTTGCCACGTACAAGATTCTGTGGTTGAGGTGGCTTCTTACTTGGGCACCGGTTGGCATATTGTCCCATTTCTCCACAATTGTAGCATTGTCCAGGGACCTTGTTTAGTGGTGCTTTATTTCCTTGTTGTGCATTTGGAGGATTTGTTCCTGCAGGACGAGGTTGAAAGGCAGGACGTTGTTGCTGCACTTGTTGTCGCTGTTGTTGTGGTTGAAAAGTTGGATTCCTAGCAGCAGGATTGTAGTTCCTCTGAAACTGATTAGGAGCTATAGGTCGGTTCATTGCTCCCGTCGGCGGTGATGAGAAACGAGGCCGACTGTTGCTGCTAGAAGACTGTCCTTGCCAATTCATTTTCCTCTTTCGATCTTCAACTAACTTCTGTCTCTTTCTTTCCACTATGAAAGCCTTGTTGATATGCTTCTGAAAATTTTCATAGTCACTAGAAGACATGGCATATTGTATTTCTGAGTTCAGACCTTCCATAAAGCAGTCCTGCTTCTTTTCATCAGTGTCAATATCTCCTGGAGCATAGCAAGATAACTGAGTGAACTTAGTAAGATATTCTCGCACGGACATGCTTCCTTGTTTCAGGTTGAGAAACTCCTTCTGCTTGTTCTTTATTTCTCCTGCTGGAACATAGTGGTTGTGGAAGGCGAGTTTGAACTCATTCCATGAAATACTTTCTGGGTCCTCATGAGCTTTCTTGTATGCCGTCCACCGATCTGCTGCAGATCCATATAATTGATGAGAGGCAAAGAGCACCCTCTCACGCCCTTGGCATTGTATGATCTGCAACTTATTCTCAATATTCTTGAGCCAATCATCAGCTTCTAATGGCTCTATAGCGTTGTCAAACCTTGGTGGTTGTGTGCTCAGGAACTCACTTAACCTTGGTTGACGTGGTGCATTTTGAATTTGTAGTTGGGGTTGTTGCAGATTGGTGTAACACCCCAAAACCTGCTAAATAGGGGAATTTAAAATTTTTTGGACGTATTGCATGTGGTGCAGAAATTCAAATTCAATTTGGAATTCAAATTCAAATCAAAACAGAAAAGAAAAGGAAAAAAAGAAAAAGAAAATGAAAAACCCCAACCGGCCAGTGGGCCGAAACCCGCCAGCCGGCCCAATTTCCCCGCGCCAGCCCAAGACCGCGCACCCCTCTCCCCCTCTCACCGACACGCGGGGCCCGCGTGTCATCCCTCACCTCCCGCGCGCCAATCGACCGGGACTCCCCCCCCCCCCGCCCCCCCTCGACCTGCGACCGATCGCAACCGAACTCCGGAAACCCGCGCCCCCAGCCGATTTCTGGTCCTGTACGCCTCCAACTCGATCTCAACAGACCGCCGCCCTCCCTCGCATATATAAACGCCGACAATCGCCCTGTCCCCCCCCCCCCCCCGATCGGCTGTTCTTCTCTCCGGTGAGAACCGAAGTTTCTACAGATGATATCTTTCGATCCTTGCTCAAATTCCCTGATCTAACGTGCTGATCACGTTCCACCGCCGCCGGGGAGCCCTGCAGGTGAAGGAAACGACGTGTCTTGCACCCCAACGGCCACCCGGATGTGCACCGAAGATCGTCGCTGTTGAAGCTCGCCGCCGACCGACTTCCAGGGCCTCCGAGTGCTGGAAAACCCCTCGGTGAGCATCCCCTACCCCTCCGCAGCCGATCCATGCAAAACGATGCGAGTTCTAACGTGTAGCGGCAAAAGCCAAGGCTGCGCCGGCGAGATCGCCACCCCCCGCCGCCACGCGCCGCCGCGCGCGCGGGCTGGCTCCGGCCAGGGCGACGTGGATCCTTGAGGGCCGTCTATTTTAAATCGCACGGTAGAATTAAAACCCGCGTGTACCGGTTCGACGATCTAATCTGAGCCGTCTGTTTTAAATCGGACGGTCCACATCAGCCCCGCATTATAAAGGCCGGGATTATTACGCGCTACCCCCTGGGTATCTCGGAAAACACGAGCTAGCCCCGGAAACTTCTGATCTAGCCCCTGGAACTTCAGAAATTCGTGTAAATTTATTTAAAATCAGTTTTAGCCTCTGGACATAATAAAAATTAGGAAAACCCCTCTGTTATGTGTAGTTAGACCCCTGGAAATTTATGAAATAGCAAATTAGACCCTACAGTAGGGTGGATTTACCTTTTTGACCTTATATGATATTAAATTCTGAAATTTGAATATGTGACTAGGATTTAAATTTAAAAGGTAAGGCAAACACATGTACAAATTCAAATTTAAACTCTCCTAGCACTTGGAAAACTTTAGAATGAGTTAAAAATAGATTTTAGGCTGAAATGAATCTGTCTAATTGTTGTTCATATTTACTAGTTATATAAACACATTTTTAGGATAGGAAATAATTCTGAAAACTGATAAAATAAATTTAAATTAGTTCACATCAGAGGAGAAGTTTAAAAATATATTATTTAATATTTTAGATCAGAACCTATTCTGTTTAGACGATATGTCCTACTATTTAATATTAAAACTCACTTTTAGGCATAGAAAATAAATCTAAAAATATAGGAAAATAGGTATGCATAATTAGAAAATGATAAATGAAGTCTCCAAATCCAAAAACTTCAGTTTAGGATTTGGTAGAAGATCTGAAAACCTATTTGGAGTAGGAAATTACCTTTCATGCAAACTTGGTAGCTAAGAAGTGTATTAATTAAATATAAAGAATTTGTTCAAATTGGAAATTCATATATAGTGTGCAAACAGAAATCTGAATAAAAAGTCAGAAGTCATATACATATGTTTAAAAGTGCATGTAGGCTAAAAATCAACACATGTAGAGTAACCACAACACTTAGAAATGTAAATGACTTTCATAGGTATGTATGTGTGGTGTGTATGAAGTGAAAGTGTGAACTATGTCTTATGGATTGTTGTTTTCTTTTGCTATGTGTATTGGCATGAGTAGAACCTGCCCCAGAGCAACTTCTCCCCTTCCAAGACCAAGACTTTCCATTCTCAGAGCAGCAGGAAGAAGGCAAGTGTCCTTGACCACTTTGATCCTATGCTAGGATGTGTAGATAGAATTATTTGCATTGTCAATTGAAATATGAAACCCATGATAGGAAGTTTCCCTAGAATTGCATTATCTTGTTCCTTGTAGCTTGGGTTGGGATTTGTTTTACTATGTTATTCATTCATATTACTTATGCTTAGCCATGCTTAGAATGGGATAAGTGGGATATGAGATCATCAACTTGTTTACTTTACTCTTGAATGAGACATTATGAGTTATGTAGAGGTAGGGATCGAGGCAAGTTGGATAATTTGGTTGGTGCTGGGTGCACGAGACTCGGGTTTGTGTTTAGTACTGGATCCTAAGGACCGGTTCATGGAGCATGTAACCTGGCTTTACCGTGCCAACCACATGCTAAGATGGGGCAGCTTGGCCAATTAATTAGGTGTATCCCCGGCGTATTATGGGTGTGTCGGATGGTGCGGGGAATAGGTGTCAGCTGGACTACCATATGAACCACAAGGCTCAAGAGGGGGCCACTGCAGCGGAGTTGGAGCCTCTTGTATGCTGTTAGGGGTGAAACCTCAGTGGGCCCACGCTCGTCAGGAATCCCTTTGTAAAGGCTTCGTAGTGATCTCCTGGCTACACACCTGGGAAGTGTGAACGTGGTTCGCGGCCACTGACATAATGGAGGTTCTTTTAGTCCACCCGGCAACGGGGCATGAAGTCACTACATGTGGGTACAATGGTGCAAACTCTGCAGAGTCAAAACTGTCATGACAGCCGTGCTCACGGTCAAGAGCGGCTTGGACTTATTCATGATTAGAGATTTATGAATTGGGAAGTTGTGGATGTTAAGCGGGAATCTTAACATTGGAGATGAGATTATGTTTACTTGATAATGATGATGGGTTGAGGGATTGGGATCCATTTCACTTGTGTAGTAATGTAGGTGCTTAATAAGCTAAGGTGATAAGTAATAATTGCGTAGTGCTTTAACCATGAGTTCAACCTCTCCTTGCTCTAGCCATGCATGCCATAACTTTCCCACACTTGTTGAGTACCTACGGTACTCAAACTTGCTTTTCCAGTTGGTTTATATTGCTGCTCAGTTCAAGAGAATGATGTGGTGTTTAATGACCAAGACTTTGGTCCCGAGGAAGGATTCTAGGTTCACGGAGTCCCCGGGCAACGCCTGTGACGGAGCCCACAAGATTTATATTCCGCTGCTGTTTTATTTACATGTTATGGACTTATTATCGTCCATCGAGACGTATGCTTTGTAAGACATATTTATATTCGACACCTGGCTTGTAATAAATGATGCTTCACTATTTGTCATCACATGTATGAGAAAATGATCCTGGCATACATGTGATATTCACTCGGTTGTTCTTCGGAGAAACCGGGTGTGACAGAAGTGGTATCAGAGCCAAGGTTACCCGTAGGAACGTGGACCTAGGTAGAAATGGACGTATTTAAGCACCCTATTTTCCTAAAAACTATTTTACAAAGGTGTGGGTTGAAGGTGTGATTTAATGGGGTCACCTTATTCATTTTACCCCAACTTTTATTCAAAATACAATTTTTGTTTAACTCTTATCTAACTTAATT
Source organism: Neostapfia colusana (assembly GCA_030760725.1). Lineage (NCBI taxonomy): Eukaryota > Viridiplantae > Streptophyta > Magnoliopsida > Poales > Poaceae > Neostapfia > Neostapfia colusana. The sequence continues at coordinate 66,338,989 of JASWHV010000016.1, forward strand.
TTAAATGCTTTATGTTTTAGATGGTTCGCATGATCCGCACCGCTCACAAGTCCACCGGAGGGAGAGTTCCTGTAGTTGCCCTTGCCCTGAGAGAGGAGAACCGTCCGGTGACGTACCACTCCTACGGGTTGGCAGTAGGAGGCTTGTCGCGCCGCCTACGGTGTATGCTCCACACTGCCGGCAATACGGGCAAGCTAATCATACACTACAGCTCCATCCGGACCATCCGTGAGAAGCGGGAAGAATGGAGTTCAGAAATGAGGATTATCCATGAAAATCAGCTGCTCAAGATCCACCGCTCTCCAGCTTGTAGGGCGACACAGGTCGATGCTGAGAAGGATGTCACCTGGGAGGCCATCACCTGCCAGAGTCACATCAACCGTCGTCACCTGGACAGGACTGAGTACATGTATGTCCTCCAACGTGAGAGTGGTACAGCGGAGTACAAGTACCCGCCAGTGCAGCAGGGGACTTCCCATGAGCACATGGACCTGTGCTTGGAGGATGCTGCTATGCTCAGCACTCGACTGCAGGAGTGTCAGCAAGAGCTTCAGGATGTTCATGACACCATGAAGGAGACTGAGGCATTGCTTCGCGCCAGCTTGAGGGCAAGAGAAAGGGGAGATGGGAATGAACTGTGTGTCACCGTGAATGACACATGGACTCCTGACTCCCCAGACCGCCGGGCGAGCAGGCGTCGCCGCACTTCTCCACCAGCAGCTTCCCCACCCAAAGCGGAGTTAGATGGCAGCCGCAATAATGAGGAAGATCCCGAGAAGCCAGCTCAGTGATACGAGTCGTGTAGAGTCCTTTCCCTTAGTTCAGCAGGTTAGCGAGTAGTCAAGTCAATACCTTAGTTAATTGTGTGTTAATGTTTGGTGTGTGACGTGAGTTGTGGAAGCCATGGGCATTTGTCCACAACCTCATCTTTAGGTTGCTTTGCTTTGATGTGTGAACCCCTATGAATTAAGAGTGCATTTATTTTCGCGTGAGACGTGAAACCCTCAGAAAATGTTAATATAATAAGGCCTCAAAAGTTTAAGTTTAAACAAGCAAATTGGGAAGTTAATACGTAATGCTTTAAATTTACATTTGGTTGATCATGATAGATGGCCGGAAGAGAAAAGGGTCGTGGTGCCAACCCCGCCAACGACAACGATGAGGCCGGCAACCCTCATCTTTCTGGAAGACAAGTCAGGGGTGGTCGCCGTGAAGGAGCTGATCCTATCCACCAGATGCTTGAAAATCAAAATCAGCTCATCCAGAGCCTAACTCAAGTGGTGGCAAACTTGCACCAAGCTCCACCGCCACAAGCTGCACCACGCCAACCAAGGTTGAGTGAGTTTCTAGGGACTCAACCTCCAAAGTTTGCAAGTGCTGCTGAACCTCTAGAGGCAGATGACTGGCTAAAGACCATTGAGAGCAAGATGAGGATCATACAATGCCAAGGGTATGAGAGGGTGTTGTTTGCCTCTCACCAATTGCATGGACCCGCTGCTGATTGGTGGACCGCTTACGTGGCAGCCCATCATGACCCCGAGAACATCACTTGGGAAGAGTTCAAGCGCAATTTCCGCAACCATTACATAGCAAGGGGTGAACTCAAAAACAAGAGAAAGGAGTTTTTGGGACTGCAGCAAGGAAACATGACTGTGAGGGAATACCTCACTAAGTTCACCCAACTATCCCGTTATGCACCACGGGACATCGAAACTGATGAGCAGAAACAAGACTGCTTTGTGGAAGGACTTACTGAGGAAATGCAGTGTGCAATGTCCTCCAACGAGTATGAAAGCTTCCAAAAGATGGTAGACAGAGCATTTGTTGTGGAGAGGAAGATGAAGGCCTTGGAAAATGAAAACAAGAGGAAGGCGGGATGGTCACACCAAGCCTCGGGTAGCAACACACGCCCACGACTGATGCAGCCACCCGCAGGGCAGACGAGCCGTGCTGTGGTACCCTACTCAGCACCCAGAGGGTACAACCCGAATTTCAGGCCTCCATCAGCACCAGCACAGCCGCAGCGTCAGTTTGTACAGCAGCCTTGTCCCACATATCAACCTCGACCAGCAGTGCAAGGACCACAGAATCAACCCCAAGACACCAAAGGCCAGGCACCTAAGGTTGGGGTGCAATGCTTCAACTGTGGTGAAGTGGGGCACTACGCCCATAAGTGCCCAAAGATGAAGCCCATGCAGCCACCACAACAGAATGTGATGCGAGGACGGGTGAACCACGTGACCATGGAGGAAGTGCAAGAGGCCCCTGACGTGGTAATTGGTAAGTTTCCTGCCAATTTACACATTGCAACCCTGTTGTTTGATTCTGGTGCTACCCACTCGTTCATTGCTCAAGGGTTTGTTAAGAGGCATGATCTAGCAGCAACACAAATGAACCATATGCTAGCAGTGAACTCTCCAGGGGGAGAAATAAGGACAAGACAAGTGTGTCCCAAGGTGAATCTAGACATTAATGGGGTAGTATTTACTGCAAACCTCATAGTGATAGACTCACAAGGGATAGATATTATTTTGGGTATGGATTGGTTGACCAAACACAAGGGAATCATCCATTGTTCGACAAGGACGGTGGAACTAACTCACCCTAGTGGCACAAGAGTGAAGTTCATAACTGCACAAGAACCTAGGAGGGACCTTAAACTCAATCACATTGAGGTGGAAGTGGAGGAGATCAGGATCATCAGGGAATATCCAGATGTTTTTCCGGAGTAGTTGCCAGGTATGCCCCCCGATCGTGAAGTGGAATTCATGATTGAGCTAGTGCCTGGAACAGCTCCAATATACAAGAGGCCTTATCGGATCGACTCCAAACAGCTGGAAGAGCTCAAGGAGCATATAGGGAATTGACGGAGAAGGGGTATATTCGTCCTAGTTCCTCACCATGGGGAGCTCCAGTGATATTTGTGCCCAAGAAGGACGGGACCCAAAGGTTATGCGTAGACTACCGTGCGTTGAATGAAGGAACTATCAAGAACAAGTACCAATTACCCCGCATTGAAGACTTCTTTGATCAGTTGAGGGGAGCTCGTGTGTTCTCGAAAATTGATCTCAGGTCGGGATACCACCAACTTAAGATAAGGCAAACTGATATTCCAAAGACAGCTTTCGTATCTCGGTACGGACTGTATGAATACACCTTCATGCCTTTCGGGCTAACTAATGCCCCGGCATACTTCATGTATCTCATGAACAAGGTATTCATGGAATATCTGGACAAATTTGTGGTGGTTTTCATTGATGACATTCTCGTCTTTTCCAAAGATGAAGAAGAACATGAGAGACATTTAAGGTTGGTGTTGCAAAAACTGAGAGAACACCAACTATATGCCAAGCTGAGCAAGTGTGAATTTTGGTTGAAGAGAGTTCCCTTCTTAGGACATATAATCTCGGAAGGAGGAATCTCCGTAGATCCTGCCAAGATCGAGGATGTATAGAAGTGGAAGACCCTGAGAATGTCAGGGAAGTTCGAAGCTTCTTAGGATTGGCTGGGTATTATCGAGGGTTTCTCTAAGATTTCGAGACCCCTCACCAAATTGTTGGAGAAGGGAATCACATTCACATGGACACCGCAGTGCGAGACGAGTTTTCAAGAATTGAAGAAAAGATTGACAACAGCCCCAGTGCTAGTCATGCCGGATATGCAGAAGAATTTTTCGGTGTACTGTGATGCATCGGGACATGGGTTGGGATGTGTTCTCATGCAAGAGGGGCATGTCGTGGCCTACGCGTCCCGGAAGCTCCGGAAACACGAGAAGAACTATCCTACGCATGACCTAGAGCTAGCCGCAGTGGTACACGCATTGAAGATTTGGCGGCATTACTTGATGGGAAGAGGACAGAGATATATACGGATCATAAGAGCTTAAAGTATATTTTCACACAGCCAGATCTCAACCTCAGACAAAAGGAGATGGTTAGAGCTAATCAACGACTTCGATGTGGGCATCAACTATCATCCTGTGAAAGCGAACGTCGTAGCAGATGCTTTAAGCCGGAAGGTGCAGGTCAATAGGTTGAGCTTAAAGGACATGCCTACAGAATTGAAGGAAGAGGTTGTAAAACTCAATCTATGTCTGGTGAATAGTGGTGAGGCCATCGTCATGGAAGTGGACTCCACATTAGAGCAAGACGTACGCAATGGTCAGAAGAATGATGAGAAGATACAAGAAATCAGAGAACTCATCAAGGATAATACAACCCCCAGGTTCAGAGAGGATGAACAAGGTACGGTGTGGCACGGGAAAAGAATCTGTGTGCCTGAAGTGAAGGAAATCCGTGAATTGATTTTGAAGGAGGCTCATGATTCCGATTATTCCATTCATCCTGGAAGTACGAAGATGTATCATGACCTCAAGAGCAGATATTGGTGGTATGGCATGAAGCGAGATGTCGCGGAACATGTTGCCTTATGTGACACATGTCAGTTGGTGAAAGCAGAACATCAACGACCCGCGGGACTGTTGCAACCACTCAAAGTGTCTGAATGGAAATGGGAAGAAATCGGTATGGATTTCATAGTGGGACTGCCTAGGACCCAATCGGGATATGATTCGATATGGGTCATCATCGACAGGCTAACCAAAGTAGCTCATTTCATCCCCGTGAAAGAAAGCTACAGCGGATCCAAGTTGGCGGAATTGTACATGTCAAGGATCGTGTGTTTCCATGGAGTGCCAAAGAAGATAGTGTCGGACCGAGGGACACAGTTCACCTCAAGGTTCTGGCAAAAGTTACATGAAACCATGGGAACTCATCTAAATTTTAGTTCTGCCTATCACCCCCAGACTGGCACGCAGACGGAAAGAACCAATCAGATCCTAGAAGATATGTTGAGAGCGTGTGCGCTCAAGAACAATAGGAGTTGGGATAAGAACTTACCGTATGCGGAGTTCTCCTACAACAACAGCTATCAGGCTAGTATGAAGATGTCCCCCTTTGAGGCTTTATATGGGAGAAAGTGCAGAACTCCACTATTTCGGAACCAAACAGGGGAAAGTAAAGTGTTTGGGCCTGAAGTACTACAAGAAGCCGAGGCGAAGGTAAGGGAAATCCGCAACAACTTGAGGATAGCACAGACCCGACAAAAGAGCTATGTTGATGTACGGAGAAGAGAGCTCGTTTTCAACGTGGGGGACTATGTCTATCTCAAGGTGTCCCCTATCCGAGGACTTCGTCGGTTCAAGGTGAAAGGGAAGTTATCACCTCGATACATCGGACCCTTTCAGATTCTGGAGAGGAAAGGCGAAGTGGCATATCAACTCGAACTACCGGCTCGCCTATCGGATGTGCACTATGTATTCCATGTGCCACAGCTCAAGAAATGTCTAAGGACGCCTGAAGAGATGTTACCCATGAATGAGGTTGACGTAGGATAGGATCTGTCTTATGCCGAGCAACCGGTCAAGGTTTTGGAAACAATGGAACGCCTCACAAGAAATAAAAGAATCCGGATGTGCAAGGTGCAGTGGAAGCATCACTCGGAAGAGGAAGCCACATGGGAGCGAGAAGACAAGCTTAAGGCACAGTTTCCGGAATTGTTTTCCTAGAACCACCAATCTCGAGGAAGAGATTTCTTTTAAGGGGTTAGAGCTGTAACACCCCAAAACCTGCTAAAGAGGGGAATTTAAAATTTTTTGGATGTATTGCATGTGGTGCAGAAATTCAAATTCAAATTCAAATTGGAATTCAAATTCAAATCAAAACAGAAAAGAAAAGGAAAAAAGAAAAAGAAAAAAACCCCAACCGGCCAGTGGGCCGAAACCTACCAGCCGGCCCAATTTCCCCGTGCCAGCCCGAGACCGCGCACCTCCTCTCTCCCTCTCACTGACACGCGGGGCCGCGTGTCATCCCTCACCTCCCACGTGCCAACCGACCGGGACTCCCCCCCCCCCCCCCCCCGCACCCGATCGCAACCGAACTCCGGTAACCCGTGCCCCCAGCCGATTTCTGGTCCTGTACGCCTCCAACTCGATCTCAATAGACCGCCGCCCTCCCTCGCCTATATAAACGCCGACAATCGCCCTGTTGCCCCCCCCCCCGATTGGCTGTTCTTCTCTCCGGTGAGAACCGAAGTTTCTACAGCTAATATCTTTCGATCCTTGCTCAAATTCCCTGATCTAACGTGCTGATCACGTTCCACCGCCGCCGGGGAGCCATGCAGGTGAAGGAAACGACGTGTCTTGCACGCCAACGGCCACCCCGACGTGCACCGAAGATCGTCACCGTTGAAGCTCGCCGCCGACCGACTTCCAGGGCCTCTGAGTGCTGGAAAACCCCTCGGTGAGCATCCCCTACCCCTCCGCAGCCGATCCATGCAAAAAGCTGCGAGTTCTAACGTGTAGCGGCAAAGGCCGAGGCTGCGCCGGCGAGATCGCCACCCCCCGCCGCCGCGCGCCGCCACGCGCGCGGGCTGGCTCCGGCCAGGGCGATGTGGCCCCTTGAGGGCCGTCTATTTTAAATCGCACGGTAGAATTAAAACCCGCGCGTACCGGTTCGGCGATCTAATCTGAGCCGTCTGTTTTAAATCGGACGGTCCACATCAGCCCCGCATTATAAAGGCCGGGATTCTTACACGCTACCCCCTGGGTATCTCGAAAAGCACGAGCTAGCCCCGGAAACTTCTGATCTAGCCCCTGGAACTTCAGAAATTCATGTAAATTCATTTAAAAATCAGTTTTAGCCCCTGGACTTAATAAAAATTAGGAAAACCCCTCTGTTATGTGTAGTTAGACCCCTGGAAATTTATGAAATAGCAAATTAGACCCTGCAGTAGGGTGGATTTACCTTTTTGACCGTATATGATATTAAATTCAGAAATTTGAATATGTGACTAGGATTTAAATTTAAAAGGTAAGGTAAACACATGTACAAATTCAAATTTAAACTCTCCTAGCACTTGAAAAACTTTAGAACGAGTTAAAAATAGATTTTAGGTTGAAATGAATCTGTCTAATTGTTGTTCATATTTATAAGTTATAGAAACACATTTTTAAGATAGGAAATAATTCTGAAAACTGATAAAATAAATTTAAATTAGTTCACATCAGAGGAGAAGTTCAAAAATATATTATTTAATATTTTAGATCAGAACCTATTCTGTTTAGATCATATGTCCTACTATTTAATATTAAAATTCACTTTTTGGCATAGAAAATAAATCTGAAAAATATAGGAAAATAGGTATGCATAATTAGAAAATGATAAATGAAGTCTCCAAATCCAAAAACTTCAGTTTAGGATTTGGTAGAAGATCTGAAAACCTATTTGGAGTAGGAAATTACCTTTCATGCAAACTTGGTAGCTAAGAAGTGTATTAATTAAATATAAAGAATTTGTTCAAATTGGAAATTCATATATAGTGTGCAAACAGAAATCTGCATACAAATGTTAGAAATCATATACATATGTTGTGCATGTAGGCCAAAAATCAACACATGTAGAGTAACCACAACACTTAGAAATGTAAATGACTTTCATAGGTATGTATGTGTGGTTTGTATGAAGTGAAAGTGTGAACTATGTCTTATGGATTGTTGTTTTCTTTTGCTATGTGTATTGGCATGAGTAGAACCTGCCCCAGAGCAAGTTCTCCCCTTCCAAGACCAAGACTTTCCATTCTCAGAGCAGCAGGAAGAAGGCAAGTGTCCTTGACCACTTTGATCCTATGCTAGGATGTGTAGATAGAATTATTTGCATTGTCAATTGAAATATGAAACCCATGCTAGGAAGTTTCCCTAGGATTGCATTATCTTGTTTCCTTGTAGCTTAGGTTGGGATTTGTTTTACTATGTCATTCATTCATATTACTTATGCTTAGCCATGCTTAGAATGGGATAAGTGGGATATGAGATCATCAACTTGTTTACTTTACTCTTGAATGAGACATTTTGAGTTATGTAGAGGTAGGGATCGAGGCAAGTTGGATGATTTGGTTGGTGCGGGGTGCACGAGACTCGGGTTTGTGTTTAGTACTTGCCTGGATCCTAAGGACCGGTTCATGGAGCATGTAACCTGGCTTTACCGTGCCAACCACATGCTGAGAAGGGGCAGCTTGGCCAATTAATTAGGTGTATCCCCGGCGTAATATGGGTGTGTCGGATGGTGCGAGGAATAGGTGTCAGCTGGACTACCATATGAACCGCAAGGCTCAAGAGGGGGGCCACTGCAGCGGGGTTGGAGCCTCTTGTATGCTGTTAGGGGTGAAACCTCAGTGGGCCCACGCTTGTCGGCAATCCCTTTGTAAAGGCTTCGTAGTGATCTCCTGGCTACACACCTGGGAAGTGTGAACGTGGTTCGCGGCCACTGGCATAATGGAGGTTCTTTTAGTCCACCCGGCAACGGGGGATGAAATCACTACATGTGGGTATAGTGGTGCAAACTCTGCAGAGTCAAAACTGTCATGACAGCCGTGCTCACGGTCAAGAGTGGCTTAGACTTATTCATGATTAGAGATTTATGAATTGGGAAGTTGTGGATGTTAAGCGGGAAGCTTAACATTGGAGATGAGATTATGTTTACTTGATAATGATGATGGGTTGAGGGATTGGGATCCATTTCACTTGTGTAGTAATGTAGGTGCTTAATAAGCTAAGGTGATAGGTAATAATTGCGTAGTGCTTTAACCACGAGATCAACCTCTTCTTTTTGTAGCCATGCATGACATAACTTTTCCACACTTGCTGAGTACCTACGGTACTCAAACTTGCTTTTCTGTTGGTTTATATTGCTGCTCAGGTCAAGAGAATGATGTGGTGTTTAATGACCAAGACTTTGGTCCCGAGGAAGGATTCTAGGTTCACGAAGTCCCCGGGCAACGCCTGTGACGGAGCCCACAAGATTTATATTCTGTTGCTGTTTTAGTTACATGTTATAAACTTATTATCGTCCATCGAGACGTATGCTTTGTAAGACATATTTATATTCGACACCTGGCTTGTAATAAATGATGCTTCACTATTTGTCATCACATGTATGAGAAAATGATCCTGGCATACATGTGATATTCACTTGGTTGTTCTTCGGAGAAACCGTGTGTGACAATTGGCCACCACTTGTGTCAAGTTTTGTATGAGTTGATTCTGCATGTTCATCATTTGTTGTATCACTTCCCCATCAGCTCTTCGTGTAACTCTTGGTTGCCATTCAGGTAAAGGAAACCTTGCAGCCTCATTGTTGTTGTTCCTTTCATTGCGTCTTCTTCTTCCTGCCATCTATTGTGGAAGACTATGTTTAGATTCATCTTATACATACCTTTCTAGTTTGCATCATATTGTGTATATATCTTTATTAGTTCCATATAAAAGTTATAACAATCTTTAATTTGTTCATTTAACAATCACGTTTGAAACAAACCTAGCATTTATATTCATTAGTAGTTATGTACATACACTAACGAGGTTGTGAACATAAGCCTATGGCTTTCACAACACACGTTTATACACTAACAATTCATTACATTACCGATCCTAAACACCAATCTAAACAACTATTACACATTAAGAATTACAATACAATACCATACGTACTACACGAGTTATTACATAAGTAGGGACACCTATCCTAGTTATCCCCTAGGCCCTGTGCATTCTTTTGTGGATCCTCGTCATCACCATCAGGAGAGCTAGCCTCTGACTCAGCTGTGGAGGCCTCAGGTGGTGGTGAAGCATGAGGGCGTTTGGCTGCCCTACGGTCTGGAGAGTCTGGAGTCCAAGTGTCTCCATCTGCAACATAGACATCACTCACTTCTCCATCCCTCATCCTTATCAGCCCACGCATTATGGCCTCCGTCTTCTTCAGGAGGTCACGTACATCCTGAAGCTCCTGCTGCAGTTCTGTAGCCTGGTGCTGACGTCAACTCCTACCTCGAGGCTCACATCCATCTGTACGATGTCACAACCTTCACGGATTGGTTCATAGTCATACACTGCACTTTCAATTTGTCGCCGAGGTGTGTACATGTATTGAGTCCCCTCAAGGCGTCCACGGTTGATGTAGCTCTGACACGTGATTGCCACTCAAGTAGCATCCTTTTCAGCTTCTGCCATGGGGGGTCTCCATGCTGGTGAGTAGTGGATCTTGAGCAGCTTGTTCTCATGGTAGATCTTTGCCTGTGACCTCCATTCCTCGCGTTCTGCGCAAGAAACTCGTGTGGTGTCGTATTGCACCACTAGCTTGCCGGTGTACCCAGCACAACAAAGGAGGTGTCTAAGGCGCTCCACCATGCCCTCAGTGGACTCCCCATGAGTCTGGTATGTGGCGGGGTTGTCCACATCCTCAACGGTGCGTGCAGCCAGCTGGTGTCGAGGAACCCGTCCTCTGGTGGACTTACGAGCTGTGAGACGTGTACGTGCCATCTGTTTCATGAAAAATTTAAAATGAGTTAGAAAAATAAACAATAATATACTTTTGAGTATAGATAAGGTTAGACAACATATATATAATTTAAATAATCCTTCTTCTACCAAAATCTTTGGTAAAAATAGTTTTTACTAAAATAATGATGTCCATCCCGTCCATTTGTAACTAGGTTTATGTCCTACGGACAACCTGGCTCTGATACCACTTTGTTACACCCGGTTTTCCATAAGGAACACCGAGCGTATTCTCATATGTATGCCAGGATCAGTTGATTCATACATACGCCGGCAAGAGTGAAATATCATTGTATTACAAGCCAAGTTTATCATACAACGTAATATTACATCGTAAGACATAAAATATCAAATATGAATATAATGACAGCGGAAGACTCTAGCGTGGTGCTCCAGTTCCACAGGCGTTGCCCGGGGGTTTCGCCAACCTAGAACAACTCTTCGGGATTGAAGTCCTCCTCATCGAAGTCTACATCTTCATTTGCACCTGAGCAGCATATGATATCCAACAAAAGCAAGTTTGAGTACCAAAGGTACTCAGCAAGTGTAGGAAAGAATGTTATGAAGGCTAATAGCAAGGAAAGGCTAACATGGTTAAGCACTATGCATTAATCCTAAGCCTTAGCTTTGATTAGCAACCTATTTTACTAAGTGATACTCCCACCAACTTCATAATTAAGCCATTAATGTTAGGTTACACCACCCAACAAACTCTTTCAACTCACATCCATGTTTCTCTAATCATGGACAAGTCCAAGCCGCTCTTGACCGTGAGCACGGCTGTCATGACAGTTTGGTTCTCTGCAGAGATTGTCCCACTTTACCCACAAGTAGTGATTTCATCCCCTGTTGCTAGGTGGATTAAGAAACCTCCCTGATATCCGTGGTTGCAAGCCACATTACACACTTCCATTTGTGTGAACTTTGAATTTCAAATCTGATGTTTAACCTTGCATGCAAAGTGGTATTTAAATCCTTATTGGTTCAACTCTTTCAAATAAAGATGTGAACCTTATTTTGGACAATTCTCCATGTGTCACTTTGCAAGAAGAAAAGTTTTAGCAAGTCCCATTTTTCATGTCTTGGCCACACATATGAATTCAAACCTTAGTTTTATTCATGTACATGTTTTGGGACTTATACAAAGGCCGAACATCAAAGACCCGCTGGACTGTTGCAGCCATTGAAAGTACCTGAGTGGAAGTGGGAATACATCAGCATGGATTTCATTGTCGGATTGCCACATGCTCGGTCGGGTTACGACTCCATTTTGGTTATTGTGGACAGATTGACGAAAACAGCCCATTTCCTTCCTGTTAGAACAATGTACCGCGTCGCAGAACTAGCCGAGCTGTATCTTGAGCAAATCGTGTGTCGCCATGGAGTTCCGAAGAGGATAGTTTCAGATCGGGGTTCTCAATTTACCTCTAGGTTCTGGAAGAAGCTGCATGAAGCCATTGGTACACGGCTGAATTTCAGCTCCGCTTATCACCCGCAAACTGACGGGCAAACTGAGAGGACAAATCAAATTTTGGAAGACATGTTGAGAGCGTGCGCATTGAAACATGGGCGCAGTTGGGATAGGAGCTTGCCATATGCTGAATTCTCATACAACAACAGCTATCAAGCCATCTTGAAGATGTTACCTTTCAAAGCATTGTATGGTAGACGGTGTAGAACGCCACTGCTCTGGAATGAGACCAGAGAGAGCCAAGTGTTTGGACCCGAAGTGCTGCAAGACACCGAAAAGCATGTACAAACGATACGAGAAAATTTGAAGGCTGCTCAGTCACGACAAAAACGTTATGCGGACAATAGGTGAAGAAGATTGACCTTTGAAGTAGGAGACTTCGTGTACCTTAAGGTATCGCCTATCCGAGGCCAACGACGATTCAACATCAAGGGCAAATTAGCACCTCGCTACCTCGGTCCATTTAAGATTTTGGGCAAGCGAGGAGAAGTATCCTATCAACTAGAGCTGCCAACGCACCTCTCCGACGTAAACGACGTGTTTCACGTATCCCAACTCAAGAAGTGCTTAAGAGTACCGGAAGAACAAGTACCGATGGATAAGCTCGAGCTTCAAGAGGCTCTGACCTACGTGGAGCACCCCGTCCAAATTTTGGACGTGAAGGAAATGGTCACAAGGAACAATGTGATCCGTTGGTGCAAGGTACAGTGGAGCCACCACACGGAAGCCAAAACTACATGGGAGCGTGAGGAAGACCTCAAGGCAGAATTCCCTCATCTATTCTCTACTCTATCGAATCTCGAGGGCGAGATTCAGTTCAAGGGGGGCAGGTTTGTAACACCCTCAAATTCATTTCCATGCATTGCATACATTTTTCATGTAGAGAAACATTATAAAAGAAGTAGAAATGGAGAAAAGAACCGTATAAATGGAGGAAGGAACCATAGAAATGGAGAAAGAATCATAAAAAATGATGGGGAATGGGACAAAGATAGCTGAAATGAGCCAATTCCAATATGTCGAAGTGCGCTGTCGACACTTCCCCCGACCCCGCAGGACACGTGGCACTCTCGGAGCTCATCCCTACGGAGGGGGTGAGGTCCGGCACTGCTGGCTACGTGGCAGGCCCGGGGCTCGCCTCTGAGGAGAAGGGAGGCCCGGCCCGCTGGACACGTGGCGCCCTCGGAGCTCACACCTGCGGAGGGGGTGAGGCCCGGCGCTGCTGGCCACGTGGCGCCCTCGGAGCTCACCCCTACGGAGGGGGTGAGGCCCGGCGCTGCTGTCCACGTGGTGCCCTTGGAGCTCGCCTCTGAGGATAAGGGAGGCCTGGCCCCACTGGACACGTGGCGCCCTCGGAGCTCGCCTCTGAGGAGAGGGGAGGTCCGGCCCTGCTTAACACGTGGTGCCCTCGGAGCTTGCCTCTGAGGAGAGGGGAGGCCCGGCCCCGTTGGACACGTGGCGCCCTCGGAGCTTGCCTTTGAGGAGAGCGGAGGCCCGGCCCCGTTGGACACGGGGCGCCCTTGGAGCTCGCCTCTGAGGAGAGGGGAGGCCCGGCCTCGTTGGACACGTGGCTCCATGGGAACTCGCCTCTGAGGAGAGGGGAAGTCCGGCCCCGCTGGACATGTGGCGCCCTCAGAGCTCGCCTCTGAGGAGAGGGGAGACACGACCCCGCTGGACACGTGGCGCCCTCGGAGCTCGCCTCTGAGGATAAGGGAGGCGCAGCCCTGCTGGACACATGGTGCCCTCGGAGCTCGCCTCTGAGGAGAGGGGAGGCCCGGCCTCGCTGGACACGTGCCGCCCTCAGAGCTCACCTCTGAGGAGTGGGGAGGCCTGGCCCCACTGGACACATGGCGCCTTCGGAGCTCATCCCTGCGGCGGGGCGAGGTCCTTAGGCGGGTTTTTCCTCCTGTGCACGGGGGTACCCGGTACTGAGGGTACCGACACAATTTCCCCAAATTTTTCCCCACATTTGGGGGGATAAAATCTCCAAGGCTGCCGCACATAACTGAAAAGATAAGTTTGTTAAGATCCAAAACAAATTGAATAGGACTCTTATTTGAGCTCCAATTGGAGTTGGACCCCCCCCCCCCCTTATAAATAGAACCCAAAACCCCCCTTGGCCGCAACCCCTTTCCTTTTTCCCCCTCCCAAGTCGGCGACTTGGAGGCCCTAGCCCCCAACTCGCCGAGTTGGACCCTCCTCGCCGGAGTTCAGTCACCGGTGAGCCCGCCGACGAGCCCCGTCACGCCTCGCCGTCGCTGGAAAAGAGCCGACGATCATAAGGGAAGTGAGGTAGGTCTTCTTTATCCATCTTACGACGTCATCGCTGTTTCTACGCATCCGTTTTCTTCGCTCCCTTCGAACAAAAACTTTTTCGTGTGGACAGATCATGTTTTGATCGGTTTAGATGGTGGAATTTATCTAGATCTTGAGTCAAGATCATCACCATGTCCACACTTGATCCCTACACCCTTGTTCATCATAAAACCGCCCGAAAGCCATTTAAAACATGCAAGAACACGTACAAACTGGTTTAATAAAACAGCACCATAGGATTTCCATTCATCTACACCATTGCATCTTGAGTAGAGTTGTCACTACAGGAAAAACGATCATTGACGACGGCCAGATTTATTGTCGACGGGGCCGTCGTCTTTAATTTTATTGACGACGGCTAGAAAAAGCCGTCGTCAATAACACAGTTATTGACGACAGCTGAGCGAGTACCGTCGTCAATAAATAATTGACGACGGTGCCCGTCGTCTTCAACTTAATTCGGGTCCACCCGAGGAGTTATTGACGATGGTGACCTAGCACCGTCGTCAATAACACAGTTATTGACGACAGCTGAGCGAGTACCGTCGTCAATAAATAATTGACGACGGTGCCCGTCGTCTTTAACTAAATTCGGGCCCACCCGAGGAGTTATTGACGACGGTGACCTAGCACAGTCGTCAATAACACAGTTATTGACGACGGCTGAACGTGAACCGTCGTCAATAAATTATTGACGACAGCGCCCGTGGTATTTAACTAATTTCGGGCCCACCCGAGGAGTTATTGACGATGGTGACCTGGCACCGTCGTCAATTACCGGACATATAACCCGTACGCGAGCCGGGAGGCGGCCACAGTGCCGCCTCCCGACTCGCGCCGCGCGATCAGTCTCGTCGCCCTCCCCGCCGTTCCCCGCCGCCGCCACCGGTCGCCGCCGCCGCCGGTCCCCGCCGCCGATCGCCGCCGGTCCCCGCCGCCGGTCCCCGCCGCCGGTCGCCGCCTCCCAACTCGCACCGGTCGCCGCCGCCGCCGTCCCCCGGTCGCCGCCGCCGCCGTCCCGGTCGCCGCCGCCCGTCCCCGCCACCGCCGCCGCCCGTCTCCGGCCGAGGTAAGTCCCCTCCCCCTCCCCTCCGGCCTCTCCCCGGCTTTTGCCGGGGCCGCGCCGCCGGCCACCGGCCGGCCCGGCCCCGGCCACTGGTTCGTTGATCCAGAAGAGGGGGAATGGAGCTAGGGTTTGAGACTATTGCTTTGGGTACCTTTGCACCATGATCAACTCCTTGTGATCCGTTTTCTGCTACCATGGAAACCGTAGTCTGCACAAAGGTTGGAAGCGTTACCGACGGAGGATCCAGACGCCTTCTCTTCATCCTCCCCGACTCCACATCGTCGTCACGGTCGCACTGATCTTTAGCTGTTTCTACTCTCACCGTCATGGAAGAAGCCGGTATCGACGACATGAAGAGCCTGTTCTTCCTTTCCATGATGGTGGATGCTAGGTTCACACCCCCCTGGGCTGCTGGGACGGCGATACTACTGCTAGTCGCGCTAGGGTTCGAGGCTGCCATGTAAAACAAAGGCCCTCCCTGTGGGTGCTCAACGGGATCTTCTTGGCCGTCCTCCAGGGACAAGCCCTGCCGGAGAAGAGCTCGGTCCCGGCGGTGGACGTTCATGTGGCCGCCGAGCGCCTGCGCGGACCGGAACTCGCGCTGGCAGAAGCTGCAGGAGTAGGAGCGCGGCGGCCACACGCTGCCACCGAGGTGCGCCGCCGAGTCACGCGCGAAGGCCTGCTCCTCCCACGTCGGCTCATTGCTATACGATGATGCCGCAGCCGCCCAAGAAGGGATGGGGCTCGTGGTGCTGCTGCTTCTCGTTGATCCCCACAGGCCCCAATACTTGCCTATCTGATCTATCGTTGTAACAAAGCAACCTAATATGGATAGATCACAGACCTCATCAAGAAACGGCCGGGGCCAATAATCAAGTGGAGTGAGCTAGAAGAAGCTGGGATATCAGGGGGAATGGTTTAAGGAGGAGTTCGACGAATGGAAGAAAGAGAAGAGCTAGAGAAAGAAGAAGAAGCTAGGGATAGAGATCAGCAAGAATAAATGTGTATGATGATCAGATGACAAGTCTTCTCGTGTCTGCTATTTAGGTATCATGGGTGGGTGTACCTTTTTGTTTTCTTCATTGATTTCAATTTGGGGTAATAACTAATAAGGATAATAAAATAGGGGTGCAGCACTATATGTATGTACCTAATAAAGGATAATCATATAAAAAGGAATTAACATGATAGTCACAAGTGTTGCTTTTGTAGTTCATTAGAAACTATTCGATAGTTGGACCGGCGGGGACCTGAATCTTCTCTAGAAAGAAAAAGTGGGACATGGTGACATGTTCAAAACATCAGGTTTCTTCTACCAAAATGATAATCATGAAAATTTTGAAATTAATTACGTGGAACGGAGCTGCTCAATACGTCCATAACACATACATACATGTACATTGGTGGGGTCAGTTGGCTGCCCCTTGCGAAATTCAACGGGATCCCACCCAGTGCATGCATTCGATCTATTCTTAATTTGACTATATAAGAGTAGAACCTCTGTCTGAATTAGCGAGTATGAAGCACTTCCCATCAATTACTAATCAATCACATCACAAGATAGTTATTATACAATGCGGTAATCTTCTGTAAATGCATGATTAAGTGTCTCAGTCATGCATGCCCCAACAACAAGAAGTAGATCTAGACGGATCACAAGGAGTTGACACTACCGCCGCTCGACGCGCCCCGCCCCGAGCCCCGCCCTGCTGTGCCGCCCGGCCCCGCCCCAAGCCCCGCCCTGCCGCGCTGTCCGACCTTAGTTGATTAATTGTTTAATTAGTATTGTAATTGATAACTTTTAATTAATACTTTGATTGATTGTGTGATTAGTTACTATATGTAAATAAATGGGTTTCGGCCCGGTCCGGCCTGACACGACCCATTTAGGGTCTGTCACGGCTCATTTAGTGGTAATGTATTAGTCGAGACAGGCACGGAGGACGGCAAGCTCCCGCGCATGGACGGCGGGCCCCGACGGTGCGGTTTCATCTTTGACCCACTTACGACGGGGCATAACGTACGATGGCTAACCCTAAAGGTGTCGTAAGATAATGGCAGGCCCCAACGGGACATAACTTAGGACGGCTGACCCACTTCTTTGTCTCTCGTTCTTTCCTTCTCTCTCGTTCTTTCCTCTCTCTCTTTTAAATGACTCAAAAATGAAAGATTGACGTAAACCTATACAACATGCGTCACCCGTTTCGAACGAGCCCGTCTCACATGTGTTACGCATGTGAGGCGTGTACGTTCGGAATTGTCCCTTTTTGGACAGCCTGGGAGTGACCGAGGGGGCGTGGCATGTGATGAAACGCGAGTTTAGATCTAGACAAGATTTCGACGGCATAACCCTGTTGTTCTATGCTGCACCATTTTCGGGCGTGCAGTGGAGAACAGCGGGGTTATGCTGCCGAAATTTCGTTCAGATCCATACCACGCGTCTCGTCATGAGCACGCTCCGCTCGATCACTCTTGGGTGGGTTTAGGACCTATCCTTTCCAATAGATGTAGGGCCGTGACATAAATAAATTATAAAGTAACTATAATTTCCTTGACATTAAACTGCAGATTCAAACATGGGTGATGATCGTAGTTGGATGTATACCGGTTGGAAGAACAGTTCTGGTGGTCACTCGGATGAGTGGTTCGCAAAGACAGATGCTTTTGTAGATCGAGCTTTTTCATTGTAAAAGATCGATAAGGTGCGGTGCCCATGTACGAAATGTCAAGGTGCAAAGTGTTGGGACAAAGTGAATTTGGCGTTTCACTTATGTCGATACGGTTTCATGCAAGATTATGAGGTGTGGACCTTTCACGGTGAGAAATCTTCTCAACCCTTACAAGTTTCAGATGAGGATGACAACACGGGGGTCGATAGGATGGACGAGATGCTTGATGCCATAAATCCTGAATTGATGGAGGATCCTCCTCCAACGGAGGTTGAAGCGTTTTTCACGCTTCTCAAAGCTTCAGAAGAGCCGTTGCATGAACACACCGAAGTGACGCTCCTTACCTTCATGACTAGATTTATGGCCATTAAGTCTAAGTATTTCTTCTCCAATAACTGCTACAACGATCTTATCAAATTGATCAGCGATATCCTTCCACAACCACATAAAGTGCCTAAAGATATGTATCAGTCTAAGAAGTTGATTTCTGGTCTAGGTATGAAATATGAGAAGATTGATATGTGTCTAGACAATTGCATGCTTTTTTGGAGAGAGCATGCCAACGAGAACAAGTGCTTAAAATGTGGTAAAGCGAGATTTGTCGAAGTTGTTAATGACGACGGTTCAAAAGTAATGACTCAAGTCGCACAGAAGCAGCTTCGCTACTTGCCTGTCACACCTAGGTTCAAGCGTTTGTTTCTATCTAAAAAAACAGCTAGACACATGAGGTGGCATAAAGAAGGTGTACGTGAGAACAACAGCATGATGGTGCACCCGTCGGATGGTGAGGCATGGAAGGCGCTTGACCACTTCGATCTAGATTTCGCCAATGACGCGAGAAATATTCGCTTTGGGTTGGCGACAGATGGCTTCTCACCGTTTAGTATAAACGCCACACCATACTCTTGTTGGCCCGTGTTCGCTATTCCGTACAACTTACCACCATCGCTTTGTATGAAGTATGATTTCATGTTCCTATGCCTTATTGTACCTGGACCGGATCATCCTGGTTCACGACTGAACGTGATGATGCAGCCATTGATTGAAGAGTTCAAAATGTTATGGACACGAGTCGAAGCGTACGACTGTTATAGAAAACAGAAATTCAACCTTCGAGCTGCGTACTTGTGGTCTGTTTATGATTTTCCAGCTTACGGCATGTTTTCTGGCTGGAGCACTCATGGTCGATTGACATGTCCAATATGTGCTTCGGACACGGATCGTTTTCGTCTAAGTCATGGTGGCAAGATATGCTACTTTGATTGTCATAGACGTTGGTTACCGCCAAATCACGTGTTTAGGCAACAGAGAAATGCCTTCAGGAAGGGTACCATTGTAAAAAAGGGACCACCACAACGTCTGAACGGGTCGGAAATTGTTAAACAGCTCAACAATCTAGTGCCAGATGAAGGTCGTCCTGGATATTTTGTTGGTTACGGAGAGGATCACAATTAGACTCATATATGTGCACTATGGGAGTTACCGTATATGAAGTCTTTAATTCTAATGCATAACATTGATGTCATGCACCAGGAACGTAACATGGGCGAATGCATCATAAGCACGTGCTTGGATATGACGGGAAAAACAAAAGACAATATAAAAGCTCGGAAGGATTTGGCAGAGGTTTGTAACCGACCAAGTCTTGAGCTCTCCGAAGCTAGTGGCAAACCACGAGCTTCTTTCTGCCTTCGACCAAAAGAAAAGAAAGAAGTCTTCAAGTGGTTGAAACAGTTGAAGTTCCCAGACGGTTTTGCTGCTAGCCTAAGAAGAGCCGTTAATGTTAAGACTGGAAATCTTACTGGTTTGAAGAGTCATGATTATCACATAATCATGGAAAGACTTCTGCCGGTTATGTTTCGAGGCTATCTTGACGATGAGGTTTGGAAG
The DNA here is from genome assembly GCA_030760725.1 of Neostapfia colusana. NCBI lineage: Eukaryota > Viridiplantae > Streptophyta > Magnoliopsida > Poales > Poaceae > Neostapfia > Neostapfia colusana. The sequence goes on from JASWHV010000016.1 coordinate 66,358,791, forward strand.
GTGTTAGCCGAGCTTAGCTATTTTTATAGACAGCTTTGTGCTAAAGAAATCAAAAGGGAGATGATGGAGAAGTTGGAAAAAGAGATACCCGTGCTTTTATGTAAGATGGAAAAAGTATTTCCTCCAGGGTTCTTCAATCCAATGCAACACCTTCTAATCCATCTTCCATATGAAGCTAAAGTAGGTGGCCCTGTTCAATATAGGTGGATGTACCACATTGAAAGAGCACTCAGATGTCTAAAACCGATGGTTTGTAATAGGGCAAGGGTTGAAGGATGCATCGCCGAAGCATTTACACTTCAGGAGATAGGATACTTTTCAAGTGTCTACTTTGCAGAAGAACACAATGTTAATGCATCGGTGTTACGGTATAATATGGCTGAAGCAACCTCTTGTAGCGAACTCTCACTTTTTCAAACGAGAGGCACCACTGTTGGTAGTGGCACGAGCTATGATGCTTCAGCAGATGAAAAGACAGCTGCTTTGTTATACATGTAGGCTAACATAGATGGGATGGACAATTTTTTTCAGTAAGTGGTTGTTCAACATCTATACTAATTTGTGTGGTGTGTTATACATCTACACCAATAATTCTTTTTTGTCCTGATTTAGTGAGTTCGATCGACAAAATTGGAAGTCTAAGCAGCAACCTACTAGCAAGCAAATACAAACAATGCGACACTATGGAGTAAATGGAGGACCTAACTTCCAAACGTGGTTTCGAAATCATGTAACGTTTTCCTTGTCTTGTTCCTCTTAGTAATTATGTTCATATCATAAAATAGTCTTCTTACTTCATATGTTGGACAGTGCAAGACACAAGCGGGTGTTCATGAAGATTTGCGACAACTGTCCAACGGATCCATTAAAGTTAAACTCTTCGGTCGATATGATGTCAATGGGTTCCGATTCCGTTCAACTCAATTTGAAGCTCAACGTCCTCTAAGGGCAACATCAAACACCGGAGTTGTGACAAGGGCCGCCGATGCCGAAGGACATGAAACTAATTTCTATGGGATCATAAACAAAATCCTAGAATTTAGTTTTGCCGGGAGTAAAGACCTTAAAGTAGTCTTCTTTGACTGTGATTGGTTTGATAATAACAATGGAACTCGACAAAACCAATTTGGCATGGTAGAAGTCAAACACAAGGACCGACTACGAGGCTACGACACCTTTGTCCTTGCACACCAAGTCGAACAAGTGTACTATCTACAATATCCATGCGAAAAACTTAGTGCATGGTGGGTTGTACAAAAGGTGAATCCTCGTGAGCGGTTATATACACCGGACAATACTGGTTACATTGATGAGGCAGATGTTGTTTACCAAGAAGAAGAGTTGCCGGATTCTTTTGTCGTTGAGCCTGGTCTACGACTCGATGAATTAGTTGGAGATGCACAAGATGTACAGACTCATAATGTGAAAAAACGAAAACGGCGAACAACCATGACAAAAGATCGATGGTCCGGTTTACGAAGTAGAGTACATGATCGTGATACTGATGAATTTTGAAATTGAGTACAAGTATCGTTTCTTTCATCTCTTCTTTCGTCTTCTATATTTTCCTTTAAATTCATTATCAAATTTCCTTTCATCAGGATGTCATCGAGCAGTAGACGACGGGGGACGCGGGGCTTTCTGCCCCCGAGAGCAGACTCCGTTTTCCAGGGCTGTCAGTCTAGCAATGGTAGACTGTCTCAGCTGTTGGGCCTCGACAGAGGCCAGGGGTCACGAGAGCGGTCACGACAGGTAAAGAATATTAAATTACATAAATTATATAAATAACTTTCTTAAATCTATATTACCAATCTTCAAATTTTTAGGACGACTCTACGTCTGAGGAGATAGAGGCTAGGGGTCCTCTTCAGACACCACAGGTTTCGGAGCCTGTTACAGATCCTGCTTTGGATCCTCTTCAGGTTCCGGCACCGCAGGATTCAGACCCTGCTTCAGAGCCTTCCACAGAGCCTGATGTGGAGCCGGCTCCACAGCGGCGTTACAGGAGGAGCCACTACGTGGCTCCTCCTCCTGTTCCTGCACGGCCAGAAGATCGGGTCGTTATTCGTCTGGTTGGCGATAGGTAAGTAAATCTATAACAAATCAATTTAGATATTTTAACACTTATATATGTACTAATTGAGAATCGTGTATTAGGTCTTGGGCCGATGACTCGTTCACGGGTCAAGGACGCCACCGCCAGGTCAACGCTGTCCTGGGCCAGCTCATCCGTTGTCACTACCCCGGTCTAGTGAACGGACGGGCTGCTACGTCTTGGGACGATTACGCTACGGCACAGGACATTACCTACGGCAACCACCAGGAGCATGTGTGGCATGAATTCATGGTAAGTAAATCGTCTATTCGTTAAATGTGAACCTATTTTATGTTAAATACATTAACTTGTATATTTCTACTTGTAGAAATATTACCGTTTGGAGGACGAGGCCCAGCTAGATCACGCTCGCCTGGTCTTCAACAACAACGCTAGGAAGCTCCTGACGCAGTCGATTTCAACGACTCGCATTCAGGCTACGAAGGCGTACTATAAGTTGCATCCGGATGAGGGTGAGCCGGGGCAGTTTAGGGATGTGGCGGACAAGTACTTGACGGAGGCACAGTACGCAGAGGTAAATTCTTTATTTTACTTTGCTTCATTATCCAATTTTCATCAATGTTTTCATCCAACAACAAATGTGTGCAGGTCAGCGTACCGTGGCTTGAGTCCTGTCCGGACGCCTACAGTTCGCTGTGTGCTCGTTGGGCGAGCCAGGGCTTCCAAGGCGTGTCGATGACCCGCCGACAGAGTCGAGGGACGGACGGGAAACACCGTCTTGGCGGGGACGGCTACGTACGCCTTGCTAAACGGATGGTAAGTGATACTCGAATTATATTCTAGTTAATTTCTATCGCTATCATTGTGCTAACACGTATCGATAGGAGCGCGAGATCGGTCAGGAGCCGACCGCTATCCAGGTGTGGAGGAGGGGTCACATGGGAAGTGACCCCTCGCAGCCTGATCAGCTGTCTTCTCAGACAGCGACAGAGACGTTGGTGAGTTCTTTAGTTGACTTAATTGTATTATCTTTAAAACTTCTGATGACTTTAATTTTCTGTATTTTCAGGAAAAGTATGGGGAGGAGGTGTGGAGGCTTCGAGGCAACGATTACGATTGGCAGAACTCGCCGATCGTACCTGAAGCCGCCTATGTAAGCGGTGGCGGTAAACCTCACGGCCGGTGAGTTCTGTTGTTTTCATTTACTTTCATTAACTTCGAGATACGAAACTTTAATACTCTTACTTCGTTGTGTAGGTTGGCCATCTTCGATAGAGTAGTAGACTCGAGGGAGGCGCGGTCTTACTCGAGGGCCTCTTCATCGCAGGGTGGATCCAGCAGGCGTGGCAGCCGTGATCTGGAGCTCCAGAGTGTCCAGGAGGAGCTCCAGAGGATGCAGGAAGCGCTGAGGCTCGCGAACGAGAGGCAGGCAGCCGAGCTCCGGGCTAGGGACGAGTATCAACACTCGTACATGCTACAGCTGCAAGCTGCCATGCAGGTAAGTTCAGATCAATGTACTCAACGTTTCTAATATATAAATGACATGTATAATAATTTACTTCATATTTGCAGGCTATGGCCACAGGACAACCCGTTGTCTTTCCTCAGTGGGCGCCGCCACCGATACAGCTACCACAGGGGCCGATGTCAGGAGCACAGGTACAAAATTTCTCATAATAGCTGCAACTAGTTAAATTTGCTCAAATTTAGTTGAATTTGATCAAACTTACTTAAACTTAGAGAAAACTAGTTAAACATCCTCAAACTGAGTAAAATATGGTACAACTTACTCAACTATAGTCAAATATGACCAAACTTACTCAAACATAGACAAAACTTTTTGAACTAGCTCAAACACAAACACTACTAGTCCATACTTCTCAAACTTAGTAAAATATGAGCAAACTTACTCAAACATAGCCAAATCTAGCTAACTTGCTCAATTTTAACTTGTAATGAGTTTATTTAATCATATACACATTTGTGAACTTCTAATTTGTCTAACTATACATGTACATCATAGGGATCGGCGACGCGGGCTCAGGAAACTCCATCCCCTCAGCAACCAGCGTTTGGACGAGCGCACGACGACTTCCTGGACTCCGGTGGCAGCGGTCGGGGTAGCGTAGGGTAGTGTGGTGTGCGTATAGTGTTTTTATGCAATTCTGTGATGTATATTTTGATTGCCTGTGATCTGGCCATCGAGCCAGGGCTGGCCTCGAAGCCAGGGCAGGATTTTCTGTTTTTTTTTTAAAAAAAATTGAAAAGCTTATTGACGACGGTTTCTGGTACTTGGCCGTCGTCAATAAGCCATTAGTATTGACGACGGCCAGGTACCAGAAATCGTCGTCAATAAGCAATTGTTATTGACGACGGCCTAGTGTAAACCGTCGTCAATAAGCCACGGTTACTGACGACGGTTTCCTGGCCGTCGTCAATAAGCTTATTGACGACAGCCTGATTTAGTTGTCGTCAATAAGTTTATTGACGACAGCTAGATTTAGCTGTTGTCAATAAATTTATTGACGACGGTTACCGTCGTCAATAAACTTATTGACGACTAATAATTGATGACAGCTGAAAACCGTCGTCTATAAACTTTTACCGTCGTCAATAACTTATTGACGACGGTAGTGTCCTTATTGACGACGGTTTCCGGCCGTCGTCTATAGTCCCGATTCCTGTAGTGTGTGCATGATGTTTGATTGCTGTAAATTTTGTATGTGCGTGGTCGTGAGTAGGACAAGATCAGGAAGCCATCTACGAAGAACTACAGCGCCAAGACTTCGAGACGCTTGAGCAACAAGAGCCACGGGAGCAAGGCAAGTGCCCCTTGACCATATTGATCCCATGTTTTGAAACTGTTTTGTTTGGGAAAACTCGTATGCTTGAGCCAACTTGATGGGACACTCTTTTATAGGAGTTTACTAGTTTTGTTAACCATCCTTGTCGCCGGGAAAGTGGATGAGTCAGGTATGGTCGTTTTTCCTTTTTGCTTCGCTTAGTCCACGGGATATGGGAAGCTGAATTAAAACATGGTTAGCTACAGCACTCATATGAATAATGATGATGAGAACTTCATAATGTTAATGAGCATGGAATTGGGGGAGATCTAGGCAAGCTTGGTTCGTTGATGTTGCTGAATGAGACGGTGGTTTACTTGCCGTAGATCTAAGGACCGGTTCATGTCAGCACATGCCAGAAAAACAGTGCCACCACAAGGCCAAATATGGGTGCGGCTTAGCTGACTAATTAGGTGTGTTGCTAGCTTGTTATGGACCGTGGATGGCGCGGGGAATGGGAGTCGAGGAGGACTGCCCTGGGAACTGCATGGCACAAGAGGGGGCCCGTGGGTGGGAGAATGGTGATTCGAGCCTACCGGTGAAACCTCAGTGAGTCCATACATCTAGTAGCCCCTTTGTAAAGGCTATTTTGTGATCTTTTGGCCATACACCGACGGTTTTGTACTGGTATAATGGGGGGTTTTGCAGTCGCCGACGGGTGACGAAATCACAAACTTGTGGGTAAAGTGGTGCCACCTCTGCAGAGTGTAAAACTATCATGATAGCCGTGCTTCCGGTCACAAGCACCAGGCCAACTCACTTGATTAGAGGGAAAACATGGGATGAATGTTCGGTATGGTTATGGTATGGTCATTGGGATTGGTTTTGGGACTGTTTTGAGTCATGAAATTGAGTTTGGTTTCGGTTATACGAATATGAGATGGTTATGAATGTTTATGAGTATGATATGAACTTGAGAAAGATTAATGGCTGGTTGAGACTTGATAAATGGTGAATTATGATGGAGAAAATGATGCTGAATTACTTGGTCATGTTGGGATAAATATCACTTAGAAATAGTTGCTGTTTTTATCATGCTGTGAAATAAAATTTGCTTTCTGCAATGAGCCTTTTTATTTCCTACCTTGTTGTAAGCTACATGTCATAATTTTCCCGCACTTGCTGAGTACGACATGGACTCACCCTTGCATTATCACATAAACATCAGCAACAGGAGAAGAGTATTTCGAGGACCATGTGGAGTACTAGGCGTGCGAACTACCGTCAACATGCCTGTGGAGTTGAAGATGGAGCCGCTGCTATTTCGTTATTTCCGCTGTCGTTTAGAGACTTCCGCTGCAAGAATAAGTTAGAGGTTCATGAGTGAGACAATCAGTCGATGTAATAAAGTACTTAAACTCTATTTATTCATGGTTATATTTTGAATTCAGTTTGTGGATTACATGTGTATGTGTGATGAACATCCTGGGCACATATATGCATTAACTTGGTTCTGTTTTCGGAACCGGGTGTCACAAGTTGACACCTATTCATGCACCATGCAATCACCCACACTATGTCGGAAATACATCTAATTAATTGGCCAAGCTGCCCCATCTCAGCTTGTGGTTGGCACGTTAAAGCCAGGTTACATGCTCCATGGACCGGTCCTTAGAACCCAAGAAAGCACTAAACACAAACCCGAGTCTCGTGCACGCAGCACCAACCAAAGCATCTAGCTTGCCTAGATTCCTATCTCTAGCATAATTCATAATATTCCATTCAAGGGTAAATAATTAAGGTGCTGATCTCATATCCCATTTATCCCACTCTAAGCATGGATAAGCATGAGTAGAGTAAATAAATAGCATAATGAATAACTCCCAACCCAGGCTACAAGGAAACAAGACAATGAAAATCTTGGGAAACTTCCTAGCATGGGTTTCATAGTTCAATTGACAATGCAAATAATTCTAGCTACACATCCTAGCTTAGGTGCAAAGTGGTCAAGGACACTTTCCTTTTTCTTATATAGTTGCTCAGTCCAGTGGTCGAACTCTTGATATTCAAAGTAAGCGTTGTTTCTTGATTATCACTTGTACACGTATACTCTAGAGGATTCGTGCGGCCCTGGAAGGACAGGAAGACGTCTTACGGTATGGAGGAGCGGCAACGCTCTTTGGGCATTGTTGGGATCGCCATTGGGATGTCCTTCCCGCGCATTCTTTGGGTCCGAGACGCGTTCTAGAGCAAGGCAAAGGTGTCGAGGTGGTTAGCGCAAAGGAAAACCGAACAAAATTGGTGGAACATCGTGAAGTGCGGGAAACCTCACCGGAGCTTGTCGGATATGGGGGTAGCGCTTGTCGAGGTTGATGACGCCGTAGCGAAGGTGCTCGGCGAGGGGGCGCTTGAGCGGCGAGTGGCCAGAGGGGAGCGGGATGTAGTGGCTGGTGCGGATGCTGAGGCGGTCGTAGTTCTTGAGGAGGAGCGGCCACATGGAGGTGTTGAGCGACGGCACCAAAGACTGGGCCTTGATGAGGTAGACGTGGGTCTTCTCCTTTTCCCTTCTTGTCCTTCTTTACCTTCTTCTCATGCTTGGGAGCCTTGGCCCCTTCCTTCTCACCTTCAATCAATGCAGCTTTCCTGGCCTTTTTGTTCTTCTTTTCCTCCTTTGCCTCGCCCAAATCCATGCCACAATGCACTGTTGCCGCCAAGGGGACCTCAGCAGCCTCAAATTCAGGCACAGGAACATCAATACCACACAGCTGCAACCCCTTCTCAACACTAACAAATGCATCCCAACCCAAATACCACCTTCCGGTTCGCTTGCACTGTCTCTGTCTTCGCCCCAATATCAAGGAACCTCTTGCTGAATCCAAACAACAATCCAACCCTGCCTAGCTTCTCCTCAGCACTCCCCTTCCCCATCTCTTCCCCTTTCTTCAACATCTGAAGCAACTGCTTTCCAAGTTCAGTAAAACCCAACGTGCCACATATGCCAAGCACAGCAGTCAACATGAACTCATCAATGAATTGAACACCACTACTTCTGAATATTTGAAGGAATGTAGTAATTGCTTTCTCATACTCTCCATCTCTGACAATAGCCAGCATCAAAGAACTCCAAGCGATGTGAAAGCTTTCCACGTGCCGCCATTGCTCAATAGCAGATGTGTGTCTCCAGACTGGCCACACTTGACGCACATATCTATCAACAAAGCATCAATCCAAGGACTTGATCCACAACCACATTTAACCACAAAAGCATGAAACAGCTCACTCACCTTCCTATCAGCGGCAATAGCACATGTATTCAAGGCACCTGTGACCGTGACATCTGAAACCTCCAGCCCATCCTGCACGATTTTCCTAAACAAACCCAACCCTCGTAGCCCTGGCTTCTTTTCCAACGTGACTTGCACACCTTCCTTGTTCTGACAGAACCCAGTGAGAACCATGTTGTAAGTAACAAAGTTTCTCTCTGGCACCCGATCTAACATGCCAAGCACCATGTCGACCAAACCGAACTCCATGTACCGGTTGAGCAGCCGTATCCAAGAAAACACGGCCTTCACCGGCATTCCCTTTCGCCAGCAACAACACAAACAACACATGTGCCCCTGCTCGCGCCGCGCCAGAGCCTCGGTCGAGGCGTCCTCCTCGTCGATGGGGGTGCTGGAGCTGGAGTTGGTGGCTTCACTGCTGTTGGTAGCGGCCATGGCGATTTGGCCCGGATCGATGGTAGGGTTTGGGGAGGCGGCGCTTGGGGAGGGCCACGGGCGTGCGCAAGACGGGAGATGAGCAGCAGGTGGCGGCGAGCGAGGGGATGAGGAGGAGCAAGCCACGACGGGCGTCGGGGCTAGGAAGGGAGGAGCGGTGGCGCGGCGGACGCAGGTGCAGGGAGAGTGGGGGCGGCAGTGTGGGATCTTGGCACAGGCCGGGGAAGGCGGTGCTTGAGGCACGGCGCGACGGGCGACGGGGGGGGGGGGGCTGGAGGCGAGCAGAAGGCGGGCGCGAGCGAGCTAGCAGGAGCGAGGTCCCGGAGGAAGGAGGTGGAGGGAGCGGAGCGCCATGGGGTGGAGAGGGTGGTGGCCTCGGGAGAGGGAGGCGAGGGGGAGCGCGGCAGTGAAGGGGGTTCTGAAGGGAGGAAGGCGCGGTCGGTGGGGAAGTGGGAGGAGGCGATGATGTGGGGGAGGAGGTGGAGCGCGACGCGCGGGGTTAGGAGGGGGTGGGGTGGGTTAGTTAGTTCCTTTTTTAGGAAAGCAGGGTGTTACGGTGGTCGCGTATGGATCACGGCAGCTCAGGAATCATGAACAAAATTATCCAACTCATAACTTAGAGCTCGCCTGCCATGGTACTCGGAATCAAAATGTGGAGGCACTACCTACTCGGTAACCTCATACATTTTTATACCGACCACAAGAGCCTCAAGTACATATTCACTCAGAAGGAGTTGAACATGAGGCAGAGGAGATGGTTAGAACTGATAAAAGATTATGAAATAGAGATCCATTATCATCCCGACAAGAAAACGTGGTGACGGATGCGCTGAGTCGTGTAAAAGTCCCAAAACTTGTAAATAGAAAACTTGAGCTATGAATAAAGTTGAGTTTATATGCAAGAAATGGGACTTGCAAAAACTTTTATGTACTCATGAAAGTGTTGGCATGAGCAATAAAACTTTGAATTCAGTTTGAATTAAGAGGGTCACTTCCAAAAAGAGGAGGGGCCATCTCCAAAAAGGAAAATGCAAACTGATGTTTAAAAAGTTGTATTTGCAATGACCAACTCATATATCAGAGGGCATATTCAAACTCCCCAGGTTCAAATTGTAGAGGGGGCAAATTTGGAGCAAATTTGGAGGTGCTTTGATATGAATATCAAAGGAACTTGCAAATTTCATCCAAATTTGAATTTAAAACTTAAATCTGAGGAACAACTTGTCAAATTGAAAAATAACTTTTGGATTTGAGTTCCTCAGAGCTGAGTTTGCACTAGGTCAGAAATTGAAGATCTTTTGAGGCAGAGGGGAGTGATGGGCCCCACTTGTCATTGAGGGGGGGGGGAGTATTACTTACTGCTTAAGTCTGCTTCTGTGTATCGGCTCTCACCCGAGTGGCCGAGCGGGCTCGAGGCGCCACCGAGGAGTCGACGTGCAGCCCCCGTGGTCGATGTCTCCCGCGTGTAACACCTCAGCAGAGCAAGGCAAATGATACACTTCGGCCTCAACCTCGGTCCCTTCCCTATTTCCCCGAGAGGAGTACACACGGCCGAATTTCCTGCCGCTCGACCAATCCTCGGACTGAGCTTCGCCCGGTGCCGCTCGTCCCTTGCGTGACCATCAGAGAGCGTGGGAACAGGCGCAAGAATCCCCGGGCACTCCCTGAGCGGGCACAGCCGACCCAACAGCCTCTATGAGCGGTGCACAGCCGAATTATTTTCATCGGAGATCACTGGGAGTCGCCGCCGCACCTCTTCGACGCCCCGGCGATACGGGCCGTGTCACAACCCGAGTTGAACAGCAAAAAGGTGCGTCATTCCCTCCTCTTCACACTGCCAAAGACCCTAGGCAATTCATCCACGGTAGCCCGGGAATTTCTAGAAAAACCGACGAGGTGTCCATAAGCCGTGGTGGGGGGGATTTCTCAAAATTCGTGATCAACAGCAGTTCTTTGCTCATTCTGATCACGGTATAGGCTAGAGACATCCTGGTGCGTCGCTGACATCAAAAACCCGGAAGAAAAGTAGATCCTCGATGGTGTTCTTCGAGTTTTATCGTCGGACACCCGTTTTTAAACTAGGGCGCACGATGACTTGGTAGTTTGGGGCGTTTCCGAGCTCGGTTGCTTGCATGACGACCTCGGCCATGAGTCACTGGTGCTCTGGAGCAAGAAATCCACGGATTTGGGTCGGTAGGGAGGCCGGCCGACGTCGCCGGACAAGGGCCGAGGCCGCTGCCCGTCGCCCGACCCCTTGCAGTCCTCTACAGCCCGCACAGACCCCGAAAATGGCTTTCCCGCCCTCAAAATCCCCAGGTGGCGGACTTCGGGCCGGGAGACGATCGGGGAACGGGGGAACCGAAAGGGAGATTTCTTGCCGGTGAGCGAGCGCAGGCGCGGGAAAGAGGGAAGAGCCGGAGGTTGAAGAAGGGACCGGCCCCACATGTCAGTCACAGTGAAACCTAAATTGGATCAGCTGTGAGGCCGGATTTAGTGTGTCCACATGTAAATAGTCTGTGGCCCCGGTGTGGCTAGTCAGTGACTGGTCCATTTAAATCCCCGTGGGCCCAATTGTCAGCCACTGGTTGCAATTACTATTCAAAGGAAAATGTCCAGTTTCCATTACAACTTCAGAAATTCATAACTTTTGCTAAGAAGCTCCAAAATTAGTAATTCAAATTGTGTTGGATTCAGGAGGTCAAACTCTATCCAAATATGCAACCCAATTTGCATGAAAACCAATAGAAAATTCTGGAGAATTCTTTAAAGTTTTTCAGCAAAAGAATTTTAGAGGGAGTTTGGTTCATCCAAAATTTCCCAAATTTTGCCAGGATATTCTGTAGGGTATTAGGAGACCCCTGTAAAAGTGTCAGTTCATTTGGAGTTTATTTAGTTAGGGTAATTATAATTCCAAGTTTCTGTATTCAAATAAGTACAGAAACATTTTCAGAGAATTTCCAAAACTTGGAAATTCAGTTCTGGGCATTCCTTAACTCCAAAAATCCTAGGAAAATTCAGACAGACTCTCTGAGCTATGTATGAAATTATAGTTCACTTGAATTTGCATGAAAGTGCAAGTTTAATCAGAATTAATTCCTTTATGCTTAAATGCTTAGGGAATTGTTCTGGGTGATCCACTTAGTGAAATGTTCTGAATTTTGGTCCAGAGAACTTTCTTGTGACAAGGAACTCCCAAGAAATTTCCCAGCTCCATTGGAGCCCTGGATCATTAGTGTTCTGTTCAACCATTAGTTGATTTCCCCACCCAAGTGATGAACCTCACTTCTCACTTGAGGATAGTGCTTAGACACACATCCAAACCACCACCCCCAGTGTCATTTTAAATTCTTAAACGAAGTTCCAGTTTTAAACTTGTCTGTAGCATTTGTCAGCAAAAAGTGCTTAAACGTGGATAAGTGAAGATTTGATCAAGGAGCAAGAAGGCAGGGATTAAGCTTCAAGTTATCATCAGCAACTAACTTCATCTTATCTGACTTAAGTCACCTGCAAAACCAAGGCAAGCCCTGGTTTGCACTTAAGTTGTTTTTAAAGTTTTCCTTTTGTTCACTACTATTGGTCAAGGTTTGTATGTGCATTAGGTCCAGGATGTTTGATACTCCACTTGCATAACCAAACATGAACCCTGAGGTCAAGGGTAGAAGTGTGTCATCGCTGTAGAATAAGGCCGTGCTAAATAGGCTAGGACAGACGGTAGAAGACGAGTAGTTGGAATCTACTCGCGAGCTTTGTTCCAAGACCACATAAGTAGGGATTGGAAAAGGTAGCAAACTAAAGTTTACGTTTCTAAAGATGAGACCGGGCAGAGGGGTTAGACAGCGACAAGACGAGGTCTTGGTCGAGTAGCTCTGCCCGTGTCGGTCAAGGACCGAAGCGTATGCGGCCCTGGGAGCAAGTATTGAGTTGTGTACCGGATGCTTACTGACATATGGGAATCAGGAAACCGATGTACCAGGTTCACTGGGTTGTAGAGGCATACCACATCGTCTCGTTAGACCTATGCGCCCGAGACGGCGCGACCGGCTCTACAGTTTAGTGACCTGAGAAAGTTGCCACATACGACGTAATGAAGGACGCCAGAGTTGGGTCTTCAGAGGCGGGCGTATGTGCCGAGTTATCCGGGTAGTGTTTGATTCGAATCACCGTCCCTCGCGGTTATGAGTACCGCTTGCTCACTGCGCTGTGACGTAGTAATCAACTTGTGTGGAAACAGTTTGCAAAAAGTATAATTGCTTTTATGATTATGTTAAGTTGCATGATAACCATGTTTGAAGTAGAGATAGAGCAAACTAAATTTATTTTTCACCTTGGTACAAGTAACATTGGAATGAAGCGTTTCTTGTTTGATTGTGGAGTTCCAATGTTGCTGGGCGCAAGGTCACTACTATTATGGCTAAAATCTGAAAGTTAAGGATGAACTCGTAGGCGAGTCTTTTCGCAAAGGACAGGCTTAGGTCTTAGGTTACTTTCACATAGAGTTCCATGCTTTAGGAGAGACGGTTAAGTCTTGCTGAGCCCTTGTGCTCACTCTTGCTATATAAGTGGTTTTGCAGGTAAACTTCGACGCTACAATGAAGGTTGTCCGGTGAGACTCGGAAACTTCCGAGTCATGTCACACTCGGAGAACCTAGCCGCTGCCATGTCTTCGTGTTGCTAGCGAGAGGAGTTCGCGGGCTGGACCTCTTCTCGGTGCTTCATAATTATTCAACGTGAGCTGGTTATAGACTTCCGCTGTAGCTATTTTGTGTAAAGTATTTACAAAGAATAATTGTAACCTTCTGCTTTTGATTTATGTAATACTGTGTTCTTATATGTGTGCTGTTGGGTGCCGCATAACACGGCACCACCCAATGCGATTCCTCGGGCAAGGCGGCACGACCCCGTGATGGAGGTCGGGGACCCTCAAGTCGCAAGTCACACGTTCATAATCTGACCATCACTCCGTTGGAAGAGAGCGAGCCACCATTGCATGTGGTTCCCCATGGAACTCTCTACAACCTAGCTGTTATCCCCACTATCTGTGAAGAGATAGCGGTACCTCAGAAACATGACAAAAGTATGTTGCATTTGCGGAGACGTGTAGACAGTGGGGAGTTGAAATGTTTCTGGAAAGACGAAGGTGGTGTGCTGTGGTTCAATGACAGGATCGTCGTACCCCGTAACCCGGAATTGAGGAAGAAAATTTTTGACAAGGCTCACTTGTGAAAGTTTGCTATTTACCCCGGCAGCAACAAGATGTATCAAGAACTCAGAAATAAGTTTTGGTGGACACGGATGAAGCGGGAGATCGCGAAATACGTGTCCGAGTGTGATACATGCCGAAGGGTGAAAGCTGATCACATGAGGAAACCGGGATTATTACAACCGCTTAGCATTCCTGCCTGGAAATGGGAGGATGTGAGCATGGACTTCATCGTCGGTTTACCCATCACATTTCAAAAGCATGATTCAGTGTGGGTGATTGTCGACCGACTCACAAAAGTTGCCCATTTTATCCCGTTAACACCAACTATAACGCCAAGAAGTATGCTGAACTGTACATCTCACGGATTCTGTGCTTATATGGCGTACCCCGTACTATCATCTCGGATCAGGGCACTTTATTTGTGTCTCGTTTTTGGGAGCAGTTACATGCTGCTTTGGGGACGAAGCTGATCCGTAGTTTGTGGGGGCCCGGTCCCGATCACGGGGCCGTGCCGCTCGCCCAGAAATCGTATTGGGTGGTGCCGTGCGATGCGGCACCCAACAGCACACATAATAAAGCATCATATTACATACATCAAGCAGAAGCTTACAAAGTGTAAATTTTACAAATACTTCTCAAAATAATCTACAGCAGAAGACTGTTACAACTCACGTCTCATACTTATGCTAAGCAACAGAGGAGGTGTCCAGCCCGCGGACCCTTCTCGCTAGCAACACTATCACAATAGAAGCGGCAGGGTAGCCATGAGTTCACCAATCGGAGAGTTCTGAGTCTCATTGAACAGCCGTACATATCAGCGTACAATATTACCTGCAAAACAACTTATGCAGTATCCGTGAGCACGAAGCTCAGCAAGACTTAACCGTCACCCTAGTCATGAAACTCTACATGCTGAAAATAGAGGGCTGAATATAGCAGTTTGCACAAAGGAGGAACTTGAGCTAAAGGAGAGTCTTTAGTTCAAGTTTTAAGCAACTTTTATAGACCTCTCGCAATTTACATCGAGACTCCACAATCAAACAAGAAACGCTTTATCTCGATGTCACTTGCCCGAGGTGAAAGTAACTTTAGTGAGCTACCCTAGACTCAGACAGACCTTGCGCCATTAACGTTGAGACTCCTCAATCAAACAAGAAACGCTTTTCCTCGACGCTACTAGCCCAAGGTGGAAAATAAATTTAGTGAAAATGTTGATCATTCCTCATATCCATTATGAGGATTACTCACGAAGCATTATTAAGTTTTTCCCAGTTTATTACTACGTCACGACGCAGAGAACAAGTATGCTTGGTCCATTCCGCGAGCGACGGTGATTGCAATCAAAAACACCCCGCTGACACGACACGTACGCCTGTACTCGACGTTGCACACAACAACCATCACTGACGTCGTACGTGGCAACCTTTCACACGACACCCAAATGTCGAACCGGCCCCACCGACTGGGATTAAGTCTCTCTACGGCAAACCCTCGTAGAGCTGACTTCTCTATCCTTTTAGCATCGACATCAGACGGTGAGGTATGCCTTGACACCCAGGTTAACATGTTACTTCGGTTTCCTAGGTCCCATATAGCCAGTATGCATCCGGTACACATCTCAAACTTGTCCAGCGGGGCCGCACACGAGAACGGGCCTTAATCGACTCAGACATAGACTAGGTTCACAGGACCACGTCCTTGATCCTTCCATCCACTGCCCGGTCTCCATTCCCAACTATGAGGATCAATTCCCAACTCTTCCTATTGATCCCCCTTAACCCTGTTTCACGAGTAGGAAACTGCCCACTCGAGTTTTGCTTCTTTTAATCCACTTTTGTTAATTTGAGATCAGCAGTTATAATCATTTATAACCTACTCTACATTATACTCCAGGGTTTTCTGGGTCATGCATTTGAAGTGTCATACCACCTAGACTTAAGGCAATAAATAAAATGCTAGATGTATAAAGTTGTCGAAGTGTGTAGCCGACACTTCCCCCGGGCCTGCTCTGGGCAGCCCGCGGAGGTTCTTTTTCGGAGGGGCTAGTCACTCGCGAAGAGTTTCAGCGTTAGGGACGATTGAGGGAGAAGCTTGACACGGGGAGTTTTACGTGGTTCAGGCCGCCGGAGCGTAAAACCCTACGTCCACGGTGAGCAGAGATGCTCGCTGTATTGCTTGCTGCTCAGAACTGGAGTCCTGAGCTTGAGGGTATGAGATGGCTAGAGTGCAAGGGTGCGTATGAGGCGAGCCGAACAGAGTTCAAACCCTTGCTAACGTCGCCTACCCGAGCCTTTTATAGTTCAAGGCTTGTGCGGCTTAGAAGGTGGGCCCGGGACCCGACAGGTGGTCCCGGGGAGATTTCCTGCCATCTACCGTATCTGCAGTTATGCCGGTAGTTGTCTCTAGCGAAGGCTTCCGAGTCTTCGTTCTGCCGCCCTGCCCATGCCGCAAGCTAGTCGTAGTGGTTGATGATGGCAGGGGCGACAGGGGATGTCTTGTCGATGTGTTTATTGGCGGGCAGGCTCTGACACGGCGCGCTAGTCTGTGATGCGACTGGGCGCAACGGCACCTGACAGAGGCGTGCTCCGCGTCTCCGTGCCTTGGGAAGGCGCAGGCCTTGAATACCTTGTACGGGCAAGGTATGGCGCGTCTTTACTCCTGCTGCCTACCGCGCGGGGGCAGGCAGCATTGCTCTGATGGCCACGTGGCGGGCCCGGAGCTCTCCTCTGAGGAGAGGGAGGTCCGGCCCCGTGGGACACGTGGAGCCCTCGGAGCTCTCCCCACGGAGGGGGGAGGTCCGGCTTCTGCTGGCCACGTGGCAGGCCCGGAGCTCTCCTCTGAGGAGAGGGAGGTCCGGCCCCGCGGGACACGTGGAGCCTTCGGGGCTCTCCCCACGGAGGGGGGGAGGTTCGGCTTCTGCTGGGCACATGGCGGGCCTGGAGCTCTCCTCTGAGGAGAGGGAGGTCCGGCCCCGCTGGACACATGGCGCCTTCGGAGCTCTCCCTACGGAGAAGGGCAAGGTCCTTAGGCATTTCTCCCCTATGCGCGGGGGTACCCCGTATCGAGGGTACCGACAGTGGCCCCCGGGCCCATCTCGGGGGAGATAGCGAGCCCGAGGTGGGGCCTCCGTCTCTTCCATTCCGCGCACCTTCTCTAAGTCCCGCATTGACCATTGCCGGAGCACGAACAGTCGCGGGATCGTGGGAGCGTGTGCCCACGTGATGGTTGCTTTTACTGCGGCGGTTCCCAAGGCTGCCACTTCTGCATGTCGCAGCGCTTTTTGCGGGAACCGCCAAAGCACCTTGCCGGCTCGTCTCCTTGGGAGACTGACATCTTGGCCCACCGCTTCAGCTGGATGACTTGGGTCCACTTGTCATCGATGCTTGGTCTTGGAGCCAAAGCGGTTGCACAAGCGGCGTATTCAAAGAGTTTCGAATCGCTTTGAATCGCACCTGGGAAGTTTTAAAAGGGGATCTTACCCGCATTGCGGCTTCCCTTCGCACGTCCTAGCGCTTGCACCTTCCTTGAGTTCTTGCGCTTTTGTCTTCTGCCATGGCTTCCAACCCACCTCCGGAGAAGAAGCGCGCTCGATCTCCTCCGGCGGCGGCGTCTATGCCGAGTCAGGGATCCAGGGCGCCTGTGCGCCCTGCTTCTAGAGATGGCACCCCGTCCGGTGGCGACCCCAAGAGGTCTCGGGCTCATCATCCCGACGGGACTCCTCTTGAGCGACCACGGGCTGAAAGTTCCCGGGCGTCACGTCCTCCCTTCTCAGGCGGTGGAGGCTCGAGCGAAACTGCTGACGCGCTGATGCCCAGGGGCGATCCAAGAACTCAGGCGCCCCGGGCTTCAAGAGCCGGACCGGCGTCGAGGGGGGCTTCAGAAGCATCCCCTGCTCCGTCAGCCCGGGCGACTGCGGGGCAGCCGTCGGCGGCGATGGCGGGCTCTAGTGGACCTACCCCATCTCAGAAGCCGGGGTTCAGAGCCCGTTGGAGTGCTCGTGTCTCTCGGTAAGCGACGCCTACCGGATTCTAGAGCCTATGTTGTCTTCGTCTTTTCTTAACTTAGGAGTTTCTCATGTTTGTAGGGACTCCCCGAGTGCCGGTAACGCTCCCGTTTCCCGGCCATCCCTGACTGACGGGTGGGTCTGCGCAGCAGCGCTCGGAAGCTGAGATGGTTGCCGCCGCCCCCAAGCCAGCGCTAGTTCCTCCTGTACCGGTCAGACCGGCTTCTATGGCAGCGTCGACTCCCTCCACTCGTTCTTCTTCACAGGATCAGGGGCCAGCTGTCGGTGAGGGTTCAGCGAGTCCGGCTGTCGAAGTCCCGCCTCATGTTGCCGGAGCGGAAGGAACTGCTACCGACCTTACGGTGGGCATCGAACCAGGGCGTGATGGGAGCGAGCCCGTCCAAACGCCGGCTTCTCCTGACCGGCGTCTCATCCCGGTTGCCGGTGCGTCGACTTCTCTTGAAGACGATGTGATGGAGGAGGTTAGGGGCGCCGCTCCGGCCTCTGCTGCCCCGCTGCCCCTGGCAGACGCTCTCGTGCTCGTCCAGACGAGCGTCCGGCAGGTCTTGGCCGCGCTCGGCCGCGAGCGAGAGGAGCAGGTGGTTGAGAGGGATCGCCTCCTCACCTGGGGGAACCTTTTGAGGGAGCGGACCGCGAAGGTCAAGGGGGAGCTCGACTCCAGGCGGGAGTCGCTTGACGTCATGGAGGCGCTCCTCGATCGACAGAAGCGGGTCGTCGACCGTCTAGACTCCGAGATGCGGCGGCTCCACAAGGAGGCCCTTGAGGCGCATGCCCTGGCCGAGGAGAACTTCTCTGCCCTGGAGGAGGTGCGGTAGAGGCTGGCGCACTGTGAGCGCGCCGTTGCGGATCAGGAGCGCTCCGTGGCGGCCGAAGTGGAGAAAGTCGCCGCACGGCTGGCGGCGGGCGAGGAAGACCTGCGAGACCGGGCTACAGAGCTAGAGACCCGGAAGGCAGACCTTGCCACGAGGGAGGAGAAGGTCTCCCGGGAGCGCCAGACGATCTTGGATGAGGAGCTGGCTGCCGACTTCCGGGCTTCAGAGCTGGAGCGGCTTGCCCAGAATCTCCACCTTCGGGAAAGCTCTCTGGCGGCCAAAAAGAAGGAATTCTCCGAGGGGAGCCACGACGCCTTGCTGGCAGCCCGCCGCGAGGTAGAGGAGCTCTTGGCCTCGCGGTCTTTCGAGGCCCGTGCAGTCTCGAGCTTCGTCGACCGGGCAGGGTCCTCCCTGGTCCCCCTTGGCTTCAGCCCGGTGAAGACAGTGGCCCCTGCACTGAAGGTGGCCGAGGTGATCCCTGCGCTCGAGTCAATCGACGCCAAGCTGAGCAGGCTAGATGTGGTGGTCGCCGGCGAGCTCGAGGCAGAGGGACGGGGCCTGGCCGTGGAGGTTGCCACGCACGTGTTGGCATGCTTCCGGAGCCGGGACCCTTCCTTATCACTAGAGCCAGCGAGACAGGGCCCTGCCACCGAGCGGGAGGAAGCTGCCAGGGCTGAAGTAGGGGACGTGGCCGCCCTTGTAGCCTCTAGGTTCCGGCGCGAGCCAGGGGAACCCTAGGACTTGTATCTCCTTTTTTTATTGAGTCCGTAGTCCAGCTCATGGAGCCTTGAATAAATAGACTCTTGTGACTTTTCGTGTCTTTGTGTTCCTGTCTTCCTCTTGGCTTGGCCTGGCCGTGCCCTTAGCTCCGCAAGGTACTCAGAGGCCTTCACCAATCTTCAAGCTCTGCACAGACACCTTCCCCGGGTCCTTATTGTGTTAAGGGCCCCGGAGGTCTCCGGAACTCACCCCATAAGAACGGGGAGGTTCAAATCTGCCGACCATGTGGCGGGCCCGGAGCTCTCCTCTGAGGAGAGAGAGGTCCGGCCCCGTGGGACACGTGGAGCCTTCAAAGCTCTCCCCACGGAGGGGGAGATCCGGCTCCTTCCGGCCACGTGGCGGGCCCGGAGCTCCTCCTGAGGAGAGGGGAGCTCCGACCCCGCTGGACACGTGGGGCCTCCGGGGCTCGTCCCTACAGAAAGGGCGAAACCCGGATCCTCCAGTCTTGCGTTGGAGTAGTCGATAGCTCCTTGCCCCCCCTCCATGCGACCCCGTGGCTGAAACCTGGTGATCCTGCACAGAGGTAGAGGAAGCGTAATTCTGCTCGGGGGGTTCTCCCCTCCCCGTCTCTTAGTCTTATTCGGCTTACGGTCCTAGTCCGGTATACGGGGCTTGGGCAATTCTGTTCGCGAGGCACCGGGGCTCCGGCTCCCTCTGAGGTCAGGGAACGACCGTCCGGCCCCTAGTACCGGACCGTGCGCCGGGGAAGCAGAGTGCACAGGCTTTGGGTACGGAACCAGGCAAAGCGGTTGTACTCCCCTGGACCTCCGAAGGGCAGTGTGCGCATGCTTTGGGTACGGAACCGGCTAAGCAGGCTACGCACCCTGGACCCCTCATGCACGGCGCAGGCCTTTCCTGGAGGTGACCAACTGGCACTGCAGCACCTGACTGGGGGAGACCCGAAAGGCCCCCTGGCCATCGGCAGGTGCCTCAAGCGCAACCGCCTTCGGTAGGATAGCAAATGTTGACTATGGATGAGAGCGGGAAAGGGGAGCTAAATGTACGGTGATCATACATAGAAAGTGCGGTCATAGAAATTAATGCGTAATTTAAATGAGCACGTAAGTGAGAGCGTGGTAGAACAGGTCTCTGTGTAAATCCCCATAGGAGGAAGGCAGGCTGTACATGGAGGCAACGACCCGCCCCATTAAGAAGGGAAGCAAGACTCTACGCGCTTGGGGTCGGAACCAGGCCAAGCTGGACGTAGTCCTGGACCGTCTCCTGAGGCTTAGCTGCTCCGAGCGCTGTTCCTGGACTCTATGGAATCTATTACAGAAAGGTAAAGGCCTGTTCTACTAATGCTCAGGAGGTAGAACTTACTATGATGTTCCATGCTCCAAGGGTTCGGGAACAGATCCCATCCTTGGTGGAAAGGCGTATGTACCTGGGACAGCAACTTTCGTGACTCGGAAGGGACCTTCCCGGCTGGGGGGGGGGAGTTTATAGGTCCTTCGCGGGAAAGTGTGTGCCGCGGCACCAGGTTGCCTTCTTGCAGCTCCTAGACGTGCTTGGTCCTTTGGCGGTAGTGTCGGAGCACTAGCCGGGGCCGTGCTTTGTGGGGTGTTACCTGCAATCGTGCCTCGCCGACGAGGCCGATATCTTCACGCTGGAGCGGGTCCTGCACGGCTTCTCCCGGGAGCCCCGGGGTACTTTCCCCATCTGGCTAAGGCCGTCAAGAGGTAGGAGGACCCGGACTCTTCTTGGGAGACCCAAGATGTCTTTCCCCTTTTGGCTAAGTCCGTCAAGAGGTTGACGGATCCTGGGCGGCCCCCAGGAGGTGAGGCCAAGGCACAGAGACGTGCACTCGGGTAGAGCTGGTCCGGTTCTGCACCGCCGGGGCTGGTGCTTGGGCTGCTGCAACTGCTTGAAGCTTCTCCAAGGCTGATATCGCAGCAGTGCAGTCTCCACAGATCTTTCGGGGTGGCTATAGTCGGTTACCGCCCTGGCTCGTCGTCACTGTAGCTGGAGTCTTCACATTTGTGTACTGTCTTTATGGCGCGCTGAGGCTGCTGAAACCCTACCTGGTGGTCGACGTTGTCTGGGGCGTCGACCTTCTGCTTGCCCTCCCTTCGACGGAAGTGTGGGGTTTTAGCTCCCAGCTGCTTCCCTTTGCGGAAGCGCTCTGCGAGCTTCTGAATGTCCCGGCACTCAGCAGCAGTATGGTAGCTGGTGTCATGCACGGGACATGGCTTGCCTTGGTCACCATCTGGAGCTGGTGACTGTCGCTGCCTTTTGTCGGGGAGTGGCCCCAGAGCTCCACTGGGTGCTGCTGCTGCAGCAACGGGAGCCGCGGTCGGTGGCTTCATCTTGCCACCGTCCCGGTTCTTGACCTTCTTGCCGCTTCCATGGGAAGCAGCGCCAGATCCGGGCTGTCCTCCTGACTCGGAGGCTGGTAGTGAGTGCCAGTTCTGCCCTTCTGCTGCCCTGGTGCACTTGTCTGCCAGGCTGAAGAGCTCTGAGACGTCACGAACCTCTCTGGTCGCGAGCTTCTCAAGCATCTTCTTGTCCCGTACACCCTGCCAGAACGCCACCACCACAGAAGCATTTTGGATGTGCGGGATGGTGTTCTGTACCTGGGAGAACCGCTGGATGAAGGAGCGCAGCGTCTCTCCTGGTTGTTGCTGTTTTGTGTGGAGGTCGAGCTCCGTGCCAGGCCGGGTGTAGGAGCTGCCGAAGTTAACAGTGAACTGCCGGCAGAGCTCTCCCCAAGACGTTATGGAACCCTGGGGGAGGTTCATGAGCCAAGAGCGGGCTGGGCCGGTCAAGACGACGGGGAAGTAGTTGGCCATGATGGCCTCATCCCCTCCTGCAGCAAGGATGGCGGTGGAGTAGATTTGGAGGAACTCCGCCGGGTTGACACTGCCGTCGTACTTCTCAGGCAGCTGCGGCCGAAACTTGCATGGCCACCTCGCGAAGCGAAGGTGTGGCGTCAGGGCCGCACATCCTGCTCCTGTTGCTGCAGACGCGGGTGCCGCGAACGCTTGGTTCGCTGCTGGCACCGTGTACCCCGGTATGGGCAAGGCTGAGCCATAGACCGGGGGCGCCATTTGCAGGGCATTAGGCTGGGGCATATGCTGCGTGGCGTATGCCTGGGGCAGAGATCGCGTGGCGAACGTCTGCGCCTCAGGCTTGGTTGAGGCAGTCAACATGCTGTCGCCAGCCTTCTGGTTGCGACACCTTTCTCGTCGCCGCTCAATGAACACTCGGGCATCTTTGCCCCAGTGGCATCATTCCAGCTCCGCCCTCAGGTCCGTCGATGGGAGCCTGGTGGCGATGGAATCTGCTGTCTGACCGTCAGCCGTTGGCGTGCGTGTCAGCGACACAGCCGGTCGGCCGGGACATCGTCCTCGCCGAAGTCGAGGGTTGGCGGCAGCGACGACGAGACGGTCTACCTCGCGAATCCACTGCTGGGTCGCTAACTGAGAAGCGTCCCCAGCAGGTGGATTGTGCAGTAGTGCTCTTGCTGCAGCTAGCGCGCCCCCGTGGGGGACGCTCAGCGCTGCAGAGGATCTCACGCTCGCTGGAGCCTGCGTTGCCGGAGTCGGCGCTGCCGGAGTCGGCTGCTGGCTTCCAGCTTGCACCGACACACTCGGTCCAGAGTGTGTCAAGACGTAGTCCCCGATAGTCACCGTTCGTCGTGAAAGCGGGGGAGGAGATCTTGCCGCTGAAGGACGCTTCGTCATCTTCTTCGGCAGAAGCTCGTCGCGCAAGGGAAAAGCCCCCTACCTGGCGCGCCAAATGCTGAAGTGTGTAGCCGACACTTCCCCCGGGCCTGCTCTGGGCAGCCCGCGGAGGTTCTTTTTCGGAGGGGCTAGTCACTCGCGGAGAGCTTCAGCGTTAGGGACGATTGAGGGAGAAGCTTGACACGGGGAGTTTTACGTGGTTCAGGCCGCCGGAGCGTAAAACCCTACGTCCATGGTGAGCAGAGATGCTCGTTGTATTGCTTGCTTCTCAGAACAGGAGTCCTGAGCTTGATGGTGTGAGATGGCTAGAGTGCAAGGGTGCGTATGAGGCGAGCCGAACAGAGTTCGAACCCTTGCTAACGTCGCCTACCCGAGCCTTTTATAGTTCAAGGCTCGTGCGGCTTACGAGGTGGGCCCGGGACCCGACAGGTGGTCCCGGGGAGATTTCCTGCCATCTACCGTATCTGCAGTTATGCCGGTAGTTGTCTCTGGCGAAGGCTTCCGAGTCTTCGTTCTGCCGCCCTGCCCATGCCGCAAGCTAGTCATAGTTGTTGATGGTGGCAGGGGCGGCATGGGATGTCTTGTCGCTGTGTTTATTGGCGGGCAGGCTCTGACACGGCACGCCAGTCTGTGATGCGACTGGGCACAACGGCACCTGACAGAGGCGTGCTCTGCGTCTCCATGCCTTGGGAAGGCGCGGGCCTTGAATACCTTGTACGGGCATGGTATGTCGCGTCTTTACTCCTGCTGCCTACCGCGCGGGGGCAGGCAGCGTTGCTCTGCTGGCCACGTGGCCTGCTCGGAGCTCTCCGCTGAGGAGAGGGAGGTCCGGCCCCGCGGGACACGTGGAGCCCTAGGAGCTCTCCCCACGGAGGGGGGAGGTCCGGCTTCTGCTGGCCACGTGGCGGGCCCGGAGCTCTCCTCTGAGGAGAGGGAGGTCCGGCCCCGCGGGACAAGTGGACCCTTCGGAGCTCTCCCCACGGAGGGGGGAGCTCCGGCTTCTGCTGGCCACGTGGTGGGCCCGGAGCTCTCCTCTGAGGAGAGGGAGGTCTGGCCCCGCTGGACACGTGGCGCCTTCGGAGCTCTCCTTGCGGAGAAGGGCGAGGTCCTTAGGCATTTCTCCCTGTGCGCGGGGGTACCCCGTATCGAGGGTACCGACAGTGGCCCCCGGGCCCATCTCGGAGGAGATAGCGAGGCTGAGGTGGGGCCTCCGTCTCTTCCATTCCGCGCACCTTCTCTAAGTCCCGCATTGACCGTTGCCAGAGCATGAACAGTCGCGGGATCGTGGGAGTGTGTGCCCACTTGATGGTTGCTTTTACTGTGGCGGTTCCCAAGGCTGCCTCTTTTGCACGTCGCAATGCTTTTTTCGGGAACCGCCGAAGCGCCTTGCTGGCTCGCCTCCTTGGGAGACTGACTTCTTGGCCCACCACTTCAGCTGGACGACTTGGGTCCAATTGTCATCGACGCTTGGTTTTGGAGCCGAAGGGGTTGCACAAGCGGCGTATTCGAAGAGTTTCAAATCGCTTTGTATCGCACCTAGGAAGTTTTAAAAGGGGATCTTACCCGCATCGTGGCTTCCCTTCGCATTTCCCAGCGCTTGCACCTTCCTTGAGTTCTTGCGCCTTTGTCTTCTGCCATGGCTTCCAACCCGCCTCCGGAGAAGAAGCGCGCTCGATCTCCTCCAGCGGCGGCGTCTGCGCCGAGTCAGGGATCCAGGGCGCCTGCGCGCCCTGCTTCTGGAGATGGAGCCCCATCCGGTGGCGACCCCAAGAGGTCTCGGGCTCATCATCCTGACGGGACTCCTCTTGAGCGACGACGGGCTGAAAGTTCCCGGGCGTCGTGTCCTCCCTCCTCAGGCGGTGGAGGCTCGAAGGAAACTGCTGACGCGTCAATGCCCAGGGGCGATCCAAGAACTCAGGTGCCCCGGGCTTCAAGAGCCGGGCCGGCATCGAGGGGGGCTTCTGAAGCATCCCCTGCTCCGTCAGCCCGGGCGACTGCGGGGCAGCCGTCGGCGGCGACAGAGGGCTCTAGTGGACCTACCCCGGCTCGGAAGCCGGGGTTCAGAGCTTGTTGGAGTGCTCGTGTCTCTCGGTAAGCGACGCCTACCGGATTCTAGAGCATGTGTTGTCTTCGTCTTTTCTTAACTTAGGAGTTTCCCATGTTTGTAGGGTCTCCCCGAGTGCCGGTAACGCTCCTGTTTCTCGGCCATCCCCGACTGACGGGGGGTCTGCGCCACAGCGCTCAGAAGCCGAGATGGTTGCCGCGGCCCCCAAGCCAGCGCAAGTTCCACCTGTACCGGTCAGCCCGGCTTCTATGGCAGCGTCGACTCCCTCCACTCGTCCTTCTTCACCGGCTCAGGAGCCAGCTGTCGATGAGGGATTGGCGGGTCCGGCTATCGATGTCCCGCCTCATGTTGCCGGAGCGGAAGGAACTGCCACCGGCCTTACGGTGGGCATCAAACCAGGGCGTGATGGGAGCGAGCCTGTCCCAGCGCCGTCTTCTCCTGACCGGCGTCTCATCCCGGTTGCCGGTGCGTCAACTTCTCTTGAAGACGACGTGATGGAGGAGGTCGGGGGTGCCGCTCCGGCCTCTACTGCCCCGCTGCCCCTGGCAGACGATCTCGTGCTCGCCCAGACGAGCGTCCGGCAGGTCTTGGCCGCGCTCGGTCGTGAGCGAGAGGAGCAGGTGGTTGAGAGGGATCACCTCCTCACCTGGGGGAACCTTTTGAGGCAGTGGACCGCGAAGGTCAAGGGGGAGCTCGACTCCATGCGGGAGTCACTTGACGTCATGGAGGCGCTCCTCGATCGACAGAAGTGGGCCATCGACCGTCTGGACTCCGAGACGCGGCGGCTCCACAAAGAGGCCCTTGAGGCGCATGCCCGGGCCAAGGAGAACTTCTCCGCCCTAGAGGAGGTGCGGCAGAGGCTGGCGCGCCATGAGCGCGCCATTGCGGATCAGGAGCGCTCCGTGGCGGCCGAAGCGGAGAAAGTCACCGCGCGGCTGGCGGTGGGCGAGGGCGACCTGCGAGCCCGGGCTATGGAGCTAGAGACCCGGAAGGCAGACCTTGCCACGAGGGAGGCGCAGGTCTCCCGGGAGCGCCAGGCGATCCTGGATCGGGAGCTGGCTGCCGACTTCCGGGCTTCAGAGCTGGAGCGGCTTGCACAGACTCTCCATCTTCGGGAAAGCTCTCTGGCGGCCAAGGAGAAGGAATTCTCCAAGGGGAGCCACGACGCCTTGCTGGCAGCCCGCCACGAGGTAGAGGAGCTCTTGGCCTTGCGGTCTTCCGAGGCTCGTGCGGTCTCGAGCTTCGTCGACCAGGCAGGGTCCTCCCTGGTCCCTCTTGGCTTCAGCCCGGTGAAGACCCCTGCGCTGAAGGTGGCCGAGGTGATCCCCGAGCTCGAGTCAATCGGCGCCAAGCTGAGCAGACTAGATGCGGTGGTCGCCCGCGAGCTCGAGGCAGAGCGACGGGGCCTGGCCGTGGAGGTTGCCACGCACGTGTTGGCATGCTTCCAGAGCCGGGACCCTTCCTTATCACTAGAGCCAGCGAGACAGGGCCCTGCCACCGAGCGGGAGGAAGCCGCCAGGGCTGAAGTCGGGGACGTGGCCGCCCTTGTAGCATCTAGGTTCCGGCGCGAGCCAGGGGAACCCTAGGACTTGTATCTCCTTTTTTATTGAGTATGTAGTCCAGCTCATGGAGCCTTGAATAAATAGACTCTTGTGACTTTCCGTGTCTGTGTGTTCTTGTCTCCCTCTTGGCTTGGCCTGGCCGTGCCCTTAGCTCCGCAAGGTACTCAGCGGCCTTCAGCAATCTTAAAGCTCTGCATAGACACCTTCCCCGGGTCCTTATTGTGTTAAGGGCCCCGGAGGTCTCGGGAACTCGCCCCATAAGAACGGGGAGGTCCAGATCTGCCGATCACGTGGCGGGCCCGGAGCTCTCCTCTGAGGAGAGGGAGGTCCGGCCCCGTGGGTCACGTGGAGCCTTCGGAGCTCTCCCCGCGGAGGTGGAGGTCCGGCTCCTGCCGGCCACGTGGCGGGCCCGGAGCTCCTCCTGAGGAGAGGGGAGCTCCGGCCCCGCTGGACACGTGGGGAATTGGGGCTCGTCCCTACAGAAAGGGCGAAACCCGGATCCTCCGGTCTTGCGCTGGAGTAGTCGATAGCTCCTTGCCCACCCCTCCATGTGACCCCCGTGGCTGAAACCTGGTGATCCTGCACAGAGGTAGAGGAAGAGTAATTCTCCTCGGGGGGTTCTCCCCTCCCCGTCTCTTAGTCTTATTCGGCTTATGGTCCTAGTCCGGTATACGGGGCTTGGGCAATTCTGTGCGCGAGGCACTGGGGCTCCGGCTCCCTCCGAGATCAGGGCACAACCGTCCGGCCCCTAGTACCAGACCGTACGCCGGGGAAGCAGAGTGCACAGGCTTTGGGTACGGAACCAGGCAAAGCGGCTGTACTCCCCTGGACCTCCGAAGGGCAGGGTGCGCACGCTTTGGGTACGGAACCGTCTAAGCAGGCTACGCACCCTGGACCCCCCTCCCCCCCATGTATGTTTTGATGCAAACCGGGCCTTGCCTTTGTTTTGCAGGGGACTTGATCACTCGCTTCCCTTCTTCATTGATCTCCACTATAATTGCTTCAACTTCTTCACGTAGATGCTACACGTAATTAATATGCATATGATTTAATTGAAAAGATTTTGCTAACAAATTATAATGACAAGTTTAAAAACTGGAACTCTGTTTAAGAATTTAAAATGACACTGGTGCTAGTAATTTGGGTTAGGGGTTAAACACTATGATCAAGTGAGATGTGTTGTTCACCCCTTGTGTGATATTCATCTAAATAAGTTGAACAGCAAAGTGGTGATCCGGAGCCTCCAATGGAGCTGAAAATTTTCTGGTGGGTTTCTTGTCACAAGAAATTAATCTGGACCAAAATTTAGAAATTTTCAATGAGTAGATCACTCAGAACAATTCCCTAAGCATTTAGGAAAAAGGGAATTGATTCTGAATAAAGTTGCACCTTCATGCAAATTCAAGTGAACTCCACCTTCAAACAAAGCTCAGGGAGCATGTTTGAATTTTCTTAGGATTTCTGGAGCTAATAATTCCCTAGTACTGAATTTCCAAGTTTTGGAAATTTTCTGAAATTGTTTCTGTACTCATTTGAACACAGCAACTTCAAATCTGAATTACCCTGATCAAATCAACTCCAAATAAGCTGAAACTTTTACAGGAGTCCACTAATATCCTAAATAATGTTCTGGCAAAATTTGAGGATTTTTGGATGAACCAAACTCCCTCTAGAATTCTTTTGCTGAAAAGATTTAAAGAATTTTCCAGGAATAAATAATGAGTTTCATACAAATTGGGTTGCATATTTGGATAGAGTTTTCCAACCTGAATCCAACCCTATTTGAATCACTAAATTTGGAGCTCCCTAGCAAAAGTTATGAGGTTCTAAAGTTTGAATTGAAATTGGGAATTCAAATAAACTGGAAAAGTTTATATTCTGCGAGTGGGTCCAGGAGGAACCACGTGTCACTTGCCGAGGTAAGCCACAGGGGGCCACTGGACTCTTCCTGCGCAGCCACAATAGATCCCAGCACCGCAGCGGATCAGAAATTCAATCCCTGTCGCTGATACGCGGGACCCGCCGGGTCTTCTTCAACCTCCGGCCACCCGCGCCCGCGCGCCGCCGGGCTCGCCGGAGTTCGCTGGATTCCGGCCTCTCGGCCATCCCCCGAGCTACCTCTCGCCGATAGGGCCTAAACCCACATGCTGAACACGATGGAATCATTTCCCCTGACCGGTGGTGGCTCTAACATAGCCGGCGACGGTGCGGCGGCTCGGCACCATTTCGGCGACGTCGCCCAACTCCTCTAGCCCGCTAAAACCTCGGTGGGAGAGCTCTACAGCGTCGGTGGATCCCAGGGGAGGTCTACATGGCCATACAAAGGCTCGGGGAACGCTCTAACCATGGTTGCACCGTGAACCCGATTCTCCCCACCTCGGTTGCCGTTAGGAAACATAGAAATACTCGGCCTACATGCAGTTTCACGCTAGGAAGGTGAAGGGCTAATGATCGCCGACTACTGGCGGTCTTGTATGCAAGTTTTCAAGACCAAGGAACGAGAAAAGCGATCGAATTCGGAATTACCGTGCCGGAAGGTCGGTTTGTGCCCGTCGGAGGAATTTTCTCAAATTCGTGCTCGGTGGATCATGTCATGGCTTGAGCTTCAGATATATGAGCACCACCGGGTCCTAGCGCGTCCAAGGGTACTCTTACTCGGGCATGCCAAGCTCTCTGCAAGGCTGTCCACGAGAGCACCCCTACGCGGCTTCTCTCGGCCGCCGCGCAAACTTAGTGACGCCGTGGTTGTGAGGGCCGAATGCTCTCGGTTGTGGCCCGAGGAAGCTGTGGAGAAGAATGCAGGAGCGTTTTGCTACCGCCTGGGCGTTTGCACGCGAGGGACAACAGCTCCCGAGCAATCAACAATGGCGGCAGCTTCTCTGTGCCGTTCTTGCGCGCGAGAGGGGTAGAACCCATGTCTTCGGCGTTGTGGCGAAACGAGACACGCTTGGGAGTGAAATCCACCCACGAGTAGCTCGCCAGCGTGAGGAAACCGACCCCGGGAGGCGTTGTGTGGGTGTCTCGGTGGCGTCCGTGGGCAGCTCCCCGTTGCTGTGAGGAACAGAGAGCCCAGACTTACTGTGCAAGTCTTTGTGTAACACTGACCTGTGGGTCCCACCAGTGAGTCCCTGCTTATCCTTTAAAAAGATCTCCAAAAAGTGGCAATTAATTAATTCCAATGTTTGGAGTTCAAAGTTGAGCTGCCTTTGGAGAGTTGGACAAATTCTATCCAAGTTCAAATGTATATTTGAATTCCTTGCTCATTTAAATCCTTTTTTGAAAATGGATAGCAAACTATTTCAAAAATAAATTAGACTTTGCCTACCAACTAATTTGGACCTAAGGAATCCAAATATGCAATTTGATTCTGGTGTTAGCTGCTGCAAACAAGAGTTTGAACACAACAGTTTGAATTCCCATTGTGTCCTTCCCTCATTTGAAATTTGAGTTGATCATTTAGTTCAAACTCTGATTTCTAAACCTTTCCATTGGACCTGAGTACTTCAATTCTGTGGGTTTATCCCACCTAGGGTCCAAACATGCAGGTAACCCTAAGTTTTGTTTAGAAGAATCTCACATGTGTTATCATATATGGGAAAAGTTTAAACCAGTCCCTTTTTTCATACATATGACACCAACATTTGTGCAAACTTATGTTTCTTTGTATTCATACTTTTGGGACCTTTACATCCATCCCCCTTAAAAGGGAATCTCGTCCCGAGATTACAAACGAAAGATGAGGCGGAAGGTAATTACAAAATCTATGACAAAAGCTCCGGATAGTTCTTGTGGATGTAATCTTCACTCTCCCAAGTCGCTGCTTCTGGTGTATGATTACTCCACAGAACTTTGTAAAATTTCAAAGTCTGATTTCGAGTGATCCAGGTCTTCTCGTTGATAATCTTGATGGGCTGCTCGGCGTAGGTGAGATCCGGTTGTAATATCTCCATGTCTCTCGAAAGAATCTCTGTCGGCTTCTTCAAACACTTTCTCAAGTGGGAGACATGGAAGATGTCATGGATACCCGATAAAGATGGCGGCAGCTCCAAACGGTAGGCTACCGGCCCACACTGTTCTGTAATAATGAACGGACCGACGAAACGCGGGGCCAGCTTTCCCTTGACCCCGAATCGATGAATTTCCTTCGTCGGGGATACTCGGAGATAGACGTGATCTCCAACTTCAAAATACAAGGGTCGGCGTCATTGGCCCGCATAACTCTTCTGGCGAGATTGAGCGGCTTTGAGGTTTGCTTGAATAAGCTGGACCCGCTCTTCGGCATCCTTTACAAGATCGATGCCAAAAATTACCCTCTCGCCGGATTCACACCAATTGAGTGGCGTGCGGCACTTCCTGCCATATAGTGCTTCGTATGGTGCCATTTTAATGCTGGATTGGTGACCATTGTTGTAGGAGAACTCCGCTAATGGCAAATGGTTACCCCAATTCTTTCCATGATCTATGGCACAAGCTCTCAGCATATCTTCTAAAATTTGATTCACCCTCTCTGTTTGGCCTTTAGTCTAAGGATGGTATGCTGAGCTTCTAATTAACTTCGTTCCCAGAGATTCATGTAGTTGCTCCCAGAAACAAGCAACGAATATGGAACGTCGGTCAGATATGATGGTTTTGGGGACTCCATGTAAGCACACAATCCTGGAGAGATATAACTCTGCGCATTGCTTAGTATGGAATCCCGTATTCACTGGGATGAAGTGGGCTGATTTTGTTAAGCGATCAACAATCACCCAAATGGAGTCGTGCTTTCTAGATGTGAGAGGTAGTCCAGCAATAAAGTCCATGCTTATGTCCTCCCACTTCCATGCAGGAATGCTTAATGGTTGCAACATTCCAGCTTTCTTTATATGGTCAGCTTTGACTCGCCGACATGTATCACACTCAGATACATACATGGCAATTTCTAGCTTCATCCGAGTCCACCAAAATTTTGTCTTAAGATCTTGATACATCTCATTGCTTCCTGGATGTATCAAGTACTTGGACATATGAGCTTCATCCAAGATCTTTCTTAGCTTCAGGTTCCGGGGTACCACGATACGGTTGTTAAACCATAACACACCTTGATCATCTTCCCGGAAACATTTCATTTTATCCTCATTGATTCTTGCCCGTATTTTCCGCATTCCTTTATCTCTCTTCTGGTCTTGTACAATATCTTCTCTAATGGTAGGAACAAGAGCAATATTATACAGCGGCCCATACGGAATCACCCGCAAGCTTGGTTCTCCATCCTCATCCGGCATAACTGACAAGTTACTCACGTGGGACTTACGACTGAGTGCATCAGCCACCACGTTAGCTTTGCCCGGATGGTAATGGATCTCGAGCTAATAATATTTGATTAATTCCAACCATCTTCGCTGCCTCATATTAATATCCTTCTGAGTGAATATATATTTGAGGCTCTTATGGTCGGTGTAGAGATGCACTAGATTTCCGAGTAAGTAGTGCCTCCACATTTTTAACGCAAGCACCACCGCAGCGAGTTCTAGGTCATGAGTAGGGTAGTGCTACTCATGGTTGCGGAGTTGATGAGACCCATACGCGATCATGCGTCTATCTTGCATTAAGACGCAGCCAAGTCCAATGCCTGAGGCATCACAATAAACATCAAATGGCTTTGTTGTATCCGGTTGGGCTAACACCGGTGCCGTTGTGAGATGTTTCTTCAAAGTTTGAAATGCCTATTCACAGGCCTCCGTCCATACATACTTGCTGCTCTTCTTCAATAATTCTGTCATGGGTTTAGCCACCTTCGAGAAGCTGGGAATAAATCTCCGATAGTAACCCGCTAGCCCCAGAAAACTGCGGATCTGATGAACAGATGTCGGAGACTCCCACTTCAAGACTTGCTCAATTTTGGTTGGATCTACGGCCACACCCTCCGCTGAAATAATGTGTCCTAAGCTGATACAAAATTCACACTTACTGAATTTGGCATACAGCTTATGTTCTCACAACCGTTGGAGCACAATATGGAGATGTTTGGTGTGCTCTTCCACTGATTTGGAATATACGAGAATGTCGTCGATGAAAACCACAACCAACTGATCCAACTCTGGCATCAATACAGAATTCATGAGATACATAAAATGTGCGGGTGCATTAGTTAGCCCGAAATACATGACTAGATACTCATAGAGGCCGTATCTAGTCGAGAAAGCCGTCTTCGGTATATCCTCCGCTCTGATTTTTATCTGATGATAACCGGACCGTAAGTCCATCTTGGAGAATACTTTGGCACCCACCAACTGATCAAATAATATATCAATCCGCGGCAGTGGGTATTTGTTTTTTATCGTCACTGCATTCAGCGGCCGATAATCCACACATAACCGCGGTGACTCATCCTTTTTCTTCACAAAGAGGGCTGAACAGCCCCATGGCGATGAGCTGGGTCGGATGAACCCTTTGTCCATTAAGTCATTTAGCTGTTCTTTCAGTTCAGCTAATTCCTCCGGAGACATTTTGTACGGCCTCCGAGATATCAGTGTGGTTCCCAGTGCTAACTCGATCTTGAATACCACGCCCCTTTCAGGCGGCATCCCTGGAAGATCGTCGGGAAACACATCTGGGTACTCAAGGACCACTGGAATATCCTCCAGTTTTGTGGTCGCACTGTGGTACACCATTGGATTTTTAGAATCCACGGCTTCAAGTATGAGTGTTTGAAGACCGTAGATCGGAGAGTCCAAACTAACAATCCGTGGACCGACATCAAGAACAGCCCCGTGGTAGTTCATCCACGCCATTCCTAATATCACATCGATCTTCTGCCCCTCTAATACAATGAGGGTTGTAGGGTATAATTTTCCACCTAAGCACAAGGGTGCTTTGATCACCACTTCATTAGCAGCTATGTTTCCACCGGGTGAGCGGATAAGATAGTGATCTTTTGGTGTAGTGGTGGAGAGCTCAGCTTTGCACACAAATAACCAGCTGATGAAATTGTGTGTGGCTCCAGAGTCAAATAAAATCAATACGGGGTGTTCATTGAGGGTGAATATTCCCCTAGCACAGGTGCCCCGTCCGGCACATCCTTTAGAGCTGTATGAAAAATGCACCCGGATTATGGTGCTGTTCCTTGAAGCTGAGCACGGGGTTGATTTATACCCTGCTCCAGTGTATTTTCTCTGTGGCGTATCTTTTCTGGACAAATCCTGCTGATGTGACCCAAATAGCCGCACGTGAAGCACGGTTTCTCAGCCGGTTCCAGGTTGCCCTGAGTACGGACACTAGTTGTATTCTGCTGCGGTAAGAACGCTTGAGGAACAGAATAATGTGGCTGCATGTTGTTGCAGCTGTCCGAATTCAGAGTATTGAGATGAACGACCCGAATATTGCTGGAGTCGTCGAGCCGGCTGCATCAGCTGACAGTTCAAGGTACTGTCTACCACCCTGTATTTATGAGGAGCACTACTGCTACTCTCCGGTGGTATATGGTTCTTTCTTTTCTCAGCCTGAACTTCCCGCTGAGCATCTTCAACCATGATGGCAGCACTCATCAATTCGTTGAAGTTGTTTCGATCAGCTAAGACGAGTCTTTCCTTTAACTTGGGGTTGAGGCTGCGGAAGAACCATTCGCACTTTTGTGCCTCAGTGTTCACATGTTCAGGCGCATACTGTGCCAGTTTGTTGAACACTCACGAATGCTCGTATGCATCCCTCCCTCCTTGTTTTAAGGCCAGAAACTCCTCGAGTTTCCGCTGAATTATTCCGGAAGGAACATGATAAGCAAGAAATGCCTTCCGGAATTCCATCCATGTGAAATGATGTCCAGCTGGTAGGGAGGCGATTTGATTTGCCCACCATGCACTGGCGGACCCATGAAGTTGTTGTGCCACGTATGCATTGGAGCAACCCGAACATAGACTCAATGGTACGGATCCAGCTATCTGCCACCAGAGGATCCTCAGCTTCAACGAAAACCGGTGGTTGAGTTGCCAAGAACTCAACATAGGAATTCAGTTGAGGTTGGCGCAAGTCTTCATCTTGACATCCCCCTTGACGGGATGTATTCATCACCAGAGTGCGGAGCAAGTCGGTTCGCTCATCGCTTGCACCCGTCACGGAAGCCAGAATGTCCACCATTGTGACCGTAGGTGAAGGTCCTGGTGGCGTCTGCGGGTTGCAGAGCTCGCTGCTCCCGGTGTGGAGAGTTATCACCACCACCACCACTAGCACCACCCACCTCACCCATGGAACGAGTTCGCACCATCTGCAATTTGCAAGAGTTCATTATCAGCTCAACACTATCACTTGATTTATTCCATGAACAAAGTAGTGAAACACTGATAATGAAATCTTAACATATAAGCAAAAATGATTTAAGCGCAAACTGATGTACTAACAGCAAGGATTTAAAACCAGATTGATCGGTCCTTCAACAAACCAGATTTTGATCCAGTAAAAAGCATTTTCATAACACGAGTTGAATATCAAAGTTAAAGTTAAATTCAGTATCTTTCCAACGAGTATTCAAATGCCTCCATATCACTTCTGAATCAACAGTTATGATTGCTCAAAGTTGACAGAATTTCTGGATAAAATTTGTCAGCATCTCCTTTGTATGTGACCGACTTTATCACAGTTGTATACGGAGATACAATATGAATCTGAACAAACTTTGAACTACAACAATGTTGCATATCTCATAACCTTTTCAATGGTGTATCATATGATCCTTAAGGTCTTTTCTACAGGAAGTTATAGCTTAAAAACAGAAAGGTCCAGAGAGGTTTTTCTGCTGTCCTGGTTCTGGATAGTTTGCCTTCAACTGGACGTTTCACCAACTTAAGGTGTGATTTTGCTCTGGAGGTCTACAAGAAAGTTGTAGAGCACTTGAAAATCTTTCCAGAACTGTATCATACACTATAATTGGGTCAATCTACTCAGAGTTATGCTCTGTTAAAGTCCGGCAAGAATTCCTGCCAGAAACAGAGCACTCTGTTTTTGAAATCTTTGCAACCTAGACATTCTCTTATTTGAATCTTAGCTAAAATAAGAGTTGAGTAACTAATATTTGTTTCAAACTACCATTTTTAGTTGAAAGTTAGCTAATGAATCATTTCTTCATAGGGAAGAGGTTATTAAGTTGAGTACGGCGTCGAGGCATCGTAAGAACCATGTCGGTACTACGTAGCCTCACCAAAGAAAATCCTAATCCGGATTATACCGGCATATCCGTTTTATCAGTGGCACTAAGACAGTCACTTGCAAACGTGTACTGCACGGGATACATACATGGTTAGTACCTACAGAAAAAATACTCAATGATGATGCACACATGGGTTTCCTCATTTCAGGCAGTTCCATATCATACTAAAAACAGACGCCCCGTATCATTTCCATACGGGCCGTCCTTGAGTCATGCCACGTCTCAAGGTACATGATCATGTTTTCACACCATACGACGGGGAACCCGAGTAGAGCGCGAACGGGTTGTCACGGTTGGGAATTTTATCACCCCAACAGATACCACATACTGCCCTGCAGGGCACGCTGATGGCAAGTGCTGCGTATGTCCTCCTAAGCTAATTCTAGAAGAACACACTATCACGTTACTGACCACACGATAGGGTCTCCACTTACTTTCCTAATGCACGCTAGGGATCAGCGTTTCATATGAACTCAGGGACATGAAGATTTCAAGAGTTTCATATTGACGTCTCACACCATGCTGTGAGACCTATCCATGAACCACTTTCCTCGTCAGGGGAGCTAACCGAAATTGAACCGCTTTCGGTGGCGTTCCTTACCATTCTTACCTGATCGTAGGTGCGTCGTTACATAATCAATATTTCAGAATTATAACAAGTAGGTTAGTCATGCCACTTTAAGTAACTATACTACTATAGTCCTTATGTGGGTCTAATACCGTTTCCTCACTGTATCCTAAGTTTTTGTCGTAATACGATCCTTATTCAGTGCGCTATTACCAATGCGGCTCTGATACCACGCCATGGGGACCCGGTCCCGATCACGAGGCCGTGCCGCTCGCCCGGAAATCGAATTGGGTGGTGCCGTGCGATGCGGCACCCAACAGCACACATAATAAAGCATCATATTACATACATCAAGCGGAAGCTTACAAAGTGTAAATTTTACAAATACTTCTCAAAATAATCTACAGCGGAAGACTGTTACAACTCACGTCTCATACCTATGCTAAGCAACAGAAGAGGTGTCCAGCCCGCAAACCCTTCTCGCTAGCAACACTATCACAATAGCAGCGGCAGGGGTAGCCATGAGTTCACCACTCGGAGAGTTCCGAGTCTCATTGAACACCCGTACATATCAGCGTACAGTATTACCTGCAAAACAACTTATGCAGTATCTATGAGCACGAAGCTCAGCAAGACTTAACCGTCACCCTAGTCATGAAACTCTACATGCTGAAAATAGAGGGCTGAATATAGCAGTTTGCACAAAGGAGGAACTTGAGCTAAAGGAGAGTCTTTACTTCAAGTTTTAAGCAACTTTTATAGACCTCGCGCAATTTACATCGAGACTCCACAATCAAACAAGAAACGCTTTATCTCGATGTCACTTGCCCGATGTGAAAGTAACATTAGTGAGCTACCCTAGACTCAGACAGACCTTGCTCCATTAACGTCGAGACTCCACAATCAAACAAGAAACGCTTTGCCTCGATGCTACTAGCCCAAGGTGGAAAATAAATTTAGTGAAAATGTTGACCATTCCTCATCTCCATTATGAGGATTACTCACGAAGCATTATTAAGGTTTTCCCAGTTTATTACTACGTCACGACGCAGAGAACAAGTATGCTCGGTCCATTCCGTGAGCGACGGTGATTGCAATCAAAAACACCCGGCGGACACGACACGTACGCCCGTACTCGACGTTGCACACAGCAACCATCACTGACGTTGTACGTGGCAACCATTCACACGACACCCAAATGTCGAACCGGTCCCACCGACTGGGATTAAGTCTCTCTACGGCAAACCCTCGTAGAGCCGACTTCTCCATCCTTTCAGCATCGGCATCAGACGGTGAGGTATGCCTCGACACCCAGGTTAACATGTTACATCGGTTTCCTGGGTCCCATATAGCCAGTATGCATCCGGTACACATCTCAAACTTGTCCAGCGGGGCTGCACACGAGAACGGGCTTAATCGACTCAGACATAGACTAGGTTCACAGGACCATGTACTTGATCCTTCCATCTACTGCCCGGTCTCCATTCCCAACTATGAGGATCAATTCCCAACTCTTCCGATTCATCCCCCTTAACCCCGTTTCACAAGTAGGAAACTGCCCACTCGAGTTTTGCTTCTTTTAATCCACTTTTGTTAATTTGAGATCAGAAGTTATAATCAGTTTATAACCTACTCTACATTATACTCCAGGGTTTTTTGGGTCATGCATTTGGAGTGTCATACCACCTAGACTTAAGGCAATAAATAAAATGCTAGACGTATAAAGTGAATACAAATAAAAACTTGTAAGTTTTGATGCAAACCGGGGCTTGCCTTTGTTTTGCAGGGGACTTATATATATATATATATAGTTCAGTTAGTGAAGACCACATGAGGCTTGATCACTCGCTTCCCTTCTTCCTTGATCTCCACTCTAATTGCTTCAACTTCTTCACGTAGATGCTACAAGTAATGAATATGCATATGGATTTAATTGAAAAGATTTTGCTAACAAATTCTAATGAAAAGTTTAAAAACTGGAACTCTGTTTAAGAATTTAAAATGACACTGATGCTAGTGGTTTGTGTTTGTGGTTAAACACTATGATCAAGTGAGATGTGTTGTTCACCCCTTGTGTGATATTCATCTAAATAGGTTGAACAGCACAGTGGTGATCCGGAGCTCCAATGGAGCTGAAAATTTTCTGGTGAGTTCCTTGTCACAAGAAATTAATCTGGACCAAAAATTTAGAAATTTTCAATGAGTAGATCACTCAGAACAATTCCCTAAGCATTTAGGAATAAAGGGAATTGATTCTGAATAAACTTGCACCTTCATGCAAATTCAAGTGAACTCCACTTTCAAACATAGCTCAGGGAGCATGTATGAATTTTCCTAGGATTTTTGGAGCTAAGAATTTCCTAGTACTGAATTTCCAAGTTTTGGAAATTTTCTGAAATTGTTTCTGTACTCATTTGAACACAGCAACTTCAAATCTGAATTACCCTTAACAAATTAACTCCAAATGAGCTGAAACTTTAACAGGAGTCCACTAATATCCTATAGAATGTTCTGGCAAAATTTGAGGATTTTTGGATGAACAGAACTCCCTCTAGAATTCTTTTGCTGAAAAGATTTAAAGAATTTTCCAGAATTAAATAATGAGTTTCATACAAATTGGGTTGCATATTTGGATAGAGTTTTCCAACCTGAATCCAACCCAATTCGAATTACTAAATTTGGAGCCCCCTAGCAAAAG
The DNA here is from genome assembly GCA_030760725.1 of Neostapfia colusana. Lineage (NCBI taxonomy): Eukaryota > Viridiplantae > Streptophyta > Magnoliopsida > Poales > Poaceae > Neostapfia > Neostapfia colusana. Next base: position 66,397,922 of record JASWHV010000016.1, read on the forward strand.
TTATGAGGTTCTAAAGTTTGAATTAAAATTTAGAATACAAATAAACTGGAAAAGTTTAAATTCTGCGAGTGGGTCCAGGGGGAACCACATGTCACATGCTGAGGTAAGCCACACGTGGCCACTGGACTCTTCCAGTGCAGCCACAATAGATTCCAGCACCGCAGCAGATTACAAATTCAATCTCTATCGCTGTCACGTTTGACCCGCAGGGTCTTCTTCAACCTCCGGCCACCCGCGCCAGCGCGCCGCCGGGCTCGCCGGAGTTCGCTGGATTCCGGCCTCTCGGCCATCCCCCGAGCTACCTCTCGCCGCTAGGGCCTAAACCCACATGCTGAACACGAAGGAATCATTTCCCCCGACCGGCGGTGGCTCTAACATAGCCGGCGATGGTGCGGCAGCTTGGCACCATTTCGGCGACGTCGCCCAACTCCTCTAGCCCGCTAAAACCTCGGTGGGAGGGCTCTACCACATCGGTGGATCCCAGGGGAGGTCGACATGGCCATACAAGGGCTCGGGGAATGCTCTAACCATGGTTGCACCGTGAACCCGGTTCTCCCCACCTCGGTTGCCATTAGAAAACCTAGAAATACTCGGCCTACATGCAGTTTCACGCTAGGGAGGTGAAGGGCTAATGATCGCCAACTACTGGCGGTCTTGTATGCAAGTTTTCATGACCAAGGAACGAGAAAAGCGATCGAATTCAGAATTACCATGCTAGAAGGTTGGTTTGTGCCCGTCGGATGAATTTTCTCAAATTCTTGCTCGGTGGATCATGTCACGGCTTGAGCTTCGGATATGAGCACCACCGGGTCCTAGCGCGTCCAAGGGTACTCTTACTCGAGCATGACAAGCTCTCTGCAAGGCTGTCCATGAGAGCACCCCTACGCGGCTTCTCTCGGCTGCCGTGCAAACTTAGTGACGCCGGGGTTGTGAGGGCCGAACGCTCTCGGTTGTGGCCCTAGGAAGCTGTGGAGAAGACTGCAGGAGCGTTTTGCTACCACCTGGGCGTTTACACGCGGGGGACAACAGCTCTCGAGCGATCGACAATGGCGGCGGCTTCTCTGTGCCGTTCTTGCACGCGAGAGGGGTAGAACCCGTGTCTTCGGTGTTGTGGTGAAACGGGACACGCCTGGGAGTGAAATCCACCCACGAGTAGCTCGCCAGCGTGAGGAAACCGACCCTGGAATGCGTTGCGTGGGTGTCTCGGTGGCATCCGTGGGAAGCTCCCCATTGCTGTGAGGAACAGAGAGCCCAGACTTACTGTGCAAGTCTTTGTGTAACACTGACCTGTGGGTCCCACCAGTGAGTCCCTGCTTATCCCTTAAAAAGATCTCCAAAAATGTGGCAATTTATTAATTCCAATGTTTAGAGTTGAAAGTTGAGCTGCCTTTGGAGAGTTGGACAAATTCTATCCAAATTCAAATGTATATTTGAAATCCTTGCTCATTTAAATCATTTTTGGAAAATGGATAGCAAACGATTTAAAAAATTAATGAGACTTTGCCTACCCACTAATTTGGACCTAAGGAATCCAAATATGCAATTTTATTCTGGTGTTAGCTGCTGCAAACAAGAGTTTGAACACAACAGTTTGAATTCCCATTGTGTCCTTCCCTCATTTTAAATTTGAGTTGATCATTTAGTTCAAACTCTGATTTCTAAACCTTTCCATTGCACCTGAGTACTTCAATTCTGTGGGTTTATCCCACCTAGGATCCAAACATGCAGGTAACCCTAAGTTTTGTTTAGAAGAGTCTCACATGTGTTATCATATGTGGAAAAAGTTTAAACCAGTCCCCTTTTTCATACATATGACACCAACATTTGTGCAAACTCATATTTCTTTGTATTCATACTTTTGGGACCTTTACATAGTTCAGCGTACCACCTGCAGACGGATGGGCAAACCGAGCGAGTAAATCAAATATTAGAAGACATGTTATGAGCTTGAGCTATCAACCACGGTAAGAATTGGGATGATCACTTACAGTTAGCCGAGTTTTCGTACAATAATGGGTACCAAGCTAGCATCAAGATGGCACCCTACGAGGCGCTATACGGGAGAAAATGCCGCACACCGCTGAACTGGTGTGAGTCTGGCGAAAGGGTCACCTTCGGGATCGATCTTGTCAACAACGTGGAAGAAAAAGTTTGGCTGATTCAAGGGAACTTAAAAGCCGCCCAATCCTGACAAAAATAGTATGCATACCGTAGAAGATGTCCTTGACAATTTGAAGTCGGGGATCACGTGTATCTACGTGTGTCTCGAATGAAGGGCGTGAACAGATTTGGGGTCAGAGGAAAGTTAGCACCCCAATTTATTGGTCCATTCCAGATTCTGGGAAGATGTGGATCAGTTGCATACCGGCTGGAATTACCAGCGACACTCTCCGGTGTGCACGACATCTTCCACATTTCTCAGCTGAGGAAGTGCCTCAAGCTTTCAACCACCGTTCAGCTGGGAGATATCAAAGAACTGAAACTGGATCTCACCTATCGGGAGGAACCGGTTCACATTATTTATGAAAAGGCCCGAACCACATGCAACCGTACATTGTTGTTCTATAAAGTTCTATGGAGTAATCACTCCGTGGATGAAGCAACATGGGAGAGCGAAGGATTTCTTCGCGCTAACTACCCCGACATTTTAACGTCGCACATCCGGTAATGCTCCACCGTCCTCTCTCTCATTTTTACCTTATAATCTTGGGACGGGATTCTTTTAAGGGGGAAGGAATGTAAGGGCCCATGTTTTTCATTTGCTAGAAGTGTTCATCACACCACACCTCACCTCATTTGTGGAAATCATATGAACACATTTGAAGAGCATGTAACCACCATCAATAGATTCATTAGGAGATAAACTCACAAAGTACAAAAGTGGTATTTCGCACATGCTTCACATAGGGGCTGATCATATGGTTAACTCCTGAACTTTGTTAGGAATTCTCATGCCAAATTTCAACCAAATCCAAAACCTTTTGAGGTGTTTTTGGGTACACTTAGTAAAAGGGCTAGTTTGAACTTAAATTTAAATTCAAACTCATTTTATACCATGAATTCAAAAGTGGGATTCATATTCACAATCAGCAAATTTTTATGAGCTCACACACCAATTTTCACTACATTTGGAGTTGATCTTGACATGAGCTAATTGAAGCAAATTCAAACCAAATTTGAATTTCAACTTCATATGTGCTGTAAATTCATTCCAAACAATTCACACTTTGATTCATCCAAATCCAAATGGACATTTGGTGAATTGTTAAATGAACAAGGGTATTAGGGTCCCCAAGAATTAAGAGCAGTAGGAGTTTAATTTGTGAGGTTAAAATTCACTACAAGAAAATGATAAATTTTCGTGGGCCAAACGTAATTTCGTCGGCCCCCACAAAATAAAATGTATTGTCATGAGCCAAGTACCAGCACACGAAAACCCAAGTTATTTTCGTGGGTTTATTTGGAAGCCCACGAAATTAAACACTAATTTCGTGTGCCACAACTGTAACACACGAAAACAAGTTATTTTCGTGGGTGTCCAAGAGAACCCACGAAAATAAGATCATGTATTTTCGTGCGTTGGCCCAAGCTCACGAAAATAGGTACATAAAATAATGGCTTGCCAGCCCAGTTTATATTCGTGGGTAAGATCCAGCTCACGTAATTAGTTAATTTCGTGGGTTTCCGGAAGAGGCACACGAAAGTAAATACTTTTTCGTTGTCTCAGTACCTGGCACACTAAACAACGTCATTTTCGTGGGTTAGCGTCCGTGGCACACGAAATTAGAATATTTTCGTGGGTTGTCTGAAAGGGCACACGAAATTAGGGTTCTGTCCGGGTTCTGACATGTCCAACATATTTTCGTGGGTTTCCGGCAGAGGCACACGAAATTAAATACTTTTTCATGGTTTTCATGCCTGACACACTAAACAACGTTATTTTCGTGGGTTAGCGTCAGTGGCACACGAAATTAGAATATTTTCGTGGGTCGTCTGAACGGGCACACAAAATTAGGTTTCTGTCCGGGCTCCGGTTTCCGTGCATAAACGAATCTATTTTCGTGGGTTTCAGCAACTGGCACACGAAATTAGGTTAATTTCGTGGGTTGCTGCAATGGGCACACGAAAATATGGTAATTTCGTGGGTGTCAGCACGCGGCACACGAAAATATTGGCGGATAACTAGATCGTGCCCCGAGGCCAAGGTCATTACGTGCAAACTGCTGCGCCGCCACCGCCGAAAGCGACCGCTCGACGATCGACGCTGCGCAGCGCCGCCCGGGAAAACGCGGCAGCCGCGTCGGCCAGCCGCCGGCGCCACCCGGTCGACCGCGCCGCCCGGCCGCTAGCCGGCCGGTCGACCGCGCCGCCCGGCCAGCCGGCGCCAGTGGCCCGGTCGCCACCTGCAGCGCCGCTGCTGCCAGAGGCCGCCTGCCCGGCGCCCGACCGCGCCAGCACGTCCACCGACCGCGCCACCACGTCCACCGCGACTGCAGTCCGACCACTGTGCTGCCCGTGCACCGCACCGCCACGTCGCTCGCCTCCACGCCGCCGGAGGCTGCACTGTCTCTCACGCCCGGCTACCGCGTCGCCGACACGCCGTCCGTGGAGCCTTGACAGCCGCTGCCACGTGAAAACAGCAGCAAGGCTGCCCTGCTGCTGCCGATTGGCTGCAGGACCGAGTCCGCGCTGACCGCTGTGCCGCGCCACGTCGGTGTCCACTCGTCGTTGCCGAAGCTGCTGCGCCGCAAGGTTTTCGTCGCCCTACTGCGAGCCTGCCTCGGCCACCTCTACTCCGAGCCCGTATAGGTACATATGATATGTAATAGTTCATCGAAATGATATATTTTGTGAAATATAATGCTACCCGAGTTAATCAAATTTATTTATGTGAATTATGCAATTGTAGTATGGATTTATTTTAGTATACAAGTTCACATGAAGAAGTTAACTATGATAATACAAGACATCCAATAGTAACATATGTATAATTTATGTTGCAAAAACACTATTGACTCTTATTAGATGGTGGAAGTGAACATGCAAATAGGCATTGGACTTTGGCAAAATTAACAATATCTAACATATATAGTTATGATATGTTTATAGTGTTATCGTTGACCGCCGTTTGACATAAAAAAGTGTGTATTATTTGTTCATGTGTTGAGCCCATGTGTTGAGCTACGGCTACGACATTTTAATGCCAACCTAGTCATGTAAACACGCACTTGTCTCTAAATTTTGTTGTGTGTGAGATTTTAGTAGTTGATGTTATTTTTGAGTAATGCAATTATTTTTATATATAAGCTTTGAAATAATTATTTTGCTTGGTCTAGGTTTCCTCCCCGACTACACGAAATCCTATGAAAATAAGTATTTTTCGTGAGCCAAAAATGGCTGACGAAAATACATATATTTTTTTGGGTGACCCACTTCACTGTATATCTCTATTTCTTTCTTCTTGTCTCTCGTTCTTACCTCTCTCAAAAATCACTCAAAAAAGTAAGATTCACGTAACCTATACAATATGCGTCACCCGTTTCGGACCGCCCCGTCTCACATGCGTTACACATTTGAGGCGTGTAGTTTCGGAATTGTCCCTTTTTGGACAGCCTGGGAGTGACCGAGGGGGCATGCTTATGACGAGACGCAGGGTATGGATTCGGACGAAATTTTGACGGTGTAACCCTAATGTTCTCCGCTGCACCATTATCGGGCGTGCAGTTGGAGAACAACGGGGTTATGCTGCCGAAATTTCGTCTGAATCCGGACTCCGCGTCTCATTATAAGCACGCTCCTCTCGGTCACTCTTGGGTGGGTTTAGGACATATCCCTTCCAATAAATATAAAGTGAACGTAAATAAATAATAATTTCTTCTTGCAAAATTCTTATTTTCTTGTATTGTATAGTCTAGAAAATGGACGATGATAGACGATGGATGTATGATGGTTGGCGGAAGAATGTTGCGCCTTCGGATCAATGGGCTATCAATACTAAGGCATTTATCAGTCGGGCTTTTGCTTTATCGACCAACCGTTTTGTGAAGTGTCCGTGCAACAAGTGTCGTAACTTTTTCTGCAAGGAGAAGTTTGACATGGAACGAGATCTTTGTCGATTTGGTTTTATGCCAGGTTATGAAACATGGTATGAGCATGGTGAGTTATACCATAGTAATGTTAATGTTAATGAAGTAGATGATGATAACGAGGATAGAATGGAAGACATGGTTGAAGCACTAAATCGTGAATGTGGTGAAGGTACATGTACAGAAATTCCTGGACCCGAAATTCAAGAGTTCTATAGAATTCTTTCCGCATCACATGAACAATTGCATGAGCACACTAAAGTGTCCGTCCTTTCAACCGTTACTCGTCTCATGTCTATAAAATCAAAGTACAATTTGTCGAACAAGTGCTACGATGATCTCTTAGATTTAATATCAGACATTCTTCCGATGAATCATAAGTTACCGAGAGACATGTACCAGTCAAAGAAATTGATGGCAGGACTTGGTATGAAGTACGAAAAGATTGATTGTTGTCCTAACAACTGTATGCTTTTCTGGAAAGAAAATGCAAATCTGACACAATGCTCGGTTTGTAAAGAATCTCGATATATTGAGGCCACAAATGAGGACGGTGAATTGGTGAAGACAAAAGTGGTAGTCAAACAACTTCGTTATATGCCTCTTGCACCTAGGATAAAACAGTTGTTTCTATCAAAATCAACCGCAAGACACATGCGGTGGCATAAGGAAGGTGTGCGGGAAACAAAGGGGGTAATGACACACCCATCTGATGCTCAGACTTGAAGGCGTTGGACTCTTTTGATCAATATTTCGCAAAAGATGCTAGAAATGTTCGTATTGGATTAGCCACCGATGGTTTCACCCCATTCAACACATCTTCTGCATCGTATTCATGTTGGCCGATTTTTGCTATACCATACAACCTTCCACCAGCTCTGTGTATGAAATATGAATATATGTTCTTGTCTCTCATCATTCCCGGACGTAAACATCCAGGAAAACGTTTAGGAGTTTTTCTTCAACCATTGATTGAGGAGTTAAAATAATTGTGGATCGGAGTAGAAGCGTATGATAGTTACAAAAAACAAAAATTCAACTTGCGCGCAGCATACTTGTGGTCAAATCATGATTTTCCTGCATACGGTGTTTTTTCAGGATGGAGCACACATGGCAAACTTTGTTGTCCAATTTGTGGGTCGGACTCTGATTGTTTTAGACTTACTCATGGGGGCAAGGTGTATTTTTTTGATTGCCACCGACGATTTCTACCAGCAAATCACCCATTTTGAAAGCAAGTTAATACATTTCGAAAAGATACTATTGTAACAAAAGGTCCGCCGAAACGTTTGGCTAGTGCTGAGATTGCTGCATGGCTCAGTCAAGTTGTCCCTACTGATGATGGGTTTGTTGGTTTCGGTCACGAACACAATTGGACTCATATATGTGGCTTATGGGATCTTCCTTATGCTAAGTCATTGTTAATGCTACACAATATTGATGTGATGCATCAGGAACGCAATGTAGCAGAAAGCATCATTAGTACATGTCTAAATTTCAAAAAGACAAAAGATAATTTGAATGCCCGAAAAGATTTAGCAGATATTTATAATCGTCCGTCTTTATAAGTTAGACAAGATGGTAGTAGAAAACAGAGAATGCCACGTGCTCCATTTTACCTTAAAGTTAGTGAAAGGAAAGAAGTTCTGAAGTGGTTGCAATGACTGAAGTTTCCTGGCGGATACTGTGCTGGATTGAGGCGCACGACGAATCTTGAAAATTGGGTAGTAAATAATCTTAAAAGCCACGATTATCATATAATGATGGAAAGACTACTTCCAGTAATGTTCCGTGGATATGTGCATCAGGATATGTGGAGAGTACTTGCGGAACTTAGTTTTTTTATAGACAATTATGTGCTAAAGAAATTACAGTTCAAATGATGGAAAAATTGGAGAAAGAAATACCGTCACTCATATGCAAAATGGAAAAGGTATTCCCACCAGGATTTATGAATGTAATGCAACATCTACTTATGCATTTGCCGTACGAAGCTAAAGTTTGTGGTCCCGTGCAATATCGATGGATGTACCACATTGAAAGGACACTAAAGAAACTTAGAGCAATGGTTTTGAACAAAGCAAGAGTAGAAGGGTGTATTGCAGAATCATTTGCACTGAAAGAGGTAGCATACTTCTCAAGTACATTCTTTGCAGAGGAACATAATGTGTATGCTCACACAACACGGTATCACATTGATGAAGAAACTCCTGCGGGAAATCTAAGTATTTTCTCGTGGAAGGGAAAAACGGTTGGTGGTAGCACTAGGCATGTGGTTTTAGAATAAGAATGGAATTCATGTATGTTATACATGTACACAAACATCGAAGAGATGACTCAATATTTTGTGTAAGTGTTCTTTTATAAATATCACGTAGTAACACTTCATGATTTCTCATTTTTTATATGAGAGATGTTCTAATGTACTAATATTATTGCATTATGTAGCGAGTTCGACAAACAGTTTTGGAAGTATACGCGTCAACCAACAAGCAAACAATTAGATAAAATGTGTCGTGATGGCCTTCATGGGGGTCCTAACTTCGTCAATTGGTTTTGGAAGCATGTAATGTTTTCTTATTACATGTTACTTTCATCATTGACAAATTATCTGATTAACATAATTGATATTTCATTTAATTCGTAGTGCATGTTCGATGCTTACGTTCATGAGGACCTACGACAACTTTCTCAAGGAACCATAACAGCAAGAAGTTTTGGTCGTTACGATGTAAATGGGTTCCAATTTCGTTCGGCCAAATTTGAAGCAAAACATCCTCTTGCGGCCACGACAAATAGTGGAGTTGTAACTAGAGCATGTGATGCAGAGGGGCATGAAACTAACTATTATGGGATTATCCAGAACATTGTGGAGTTTAAATTTAGTGGTTCCAAAGATCTTAGAGTTACTTTCTTCCATTGTGACTGGTTTGATAATAACAAGGGAACACGACAGGATGAATTCGGTATAGTAGAGGTGAAATATGAAACTAAACTTCGTGGATGCGATAATTATGTTCTTGCTCATCAAGTTGAGTTGGTTTACTACCTAGCGTATCCTTGTCCAAAATTGAGTGCGTGGTGGGTCGTGTATAAAGTTAATCCACGAGAACGGTTATATGCCCCCGGTGATGCTGGTTATCAAGAATAGGATGAAGTATACCAAGAGAATGATAATCCATCGTCTTTTAATATAGATGATGGTTTAGGTCTTGATACATTAGTTGCTGATAATGAAGACAATGATGTAGAAGAGCAAGTAGTGATTAAAAGAAAGAGACCTCGCACTAAAAAAGTTACGGTGGGACAGAAGAAGAAAGTTGGTCGACATGTTACCGAAGCAACATCGGATCATGATGAATTTTAATCATGTAAATAATATATATTTTATTTGTATCTATTTGTACTACTTTTTGTTATATCACTATTTATTTATTTATAATCAATGTTTCTTTCCAACAGGATGCCACGTGGTTTGAAGAATATCGCTAAGGGGATCTTTGGCTCCTCAAGCAAGAATAGTAGCAGGTCTGCTAGCTCTTCTCGTAGCCATGAGTCTCTTTTTCACGGTACCACCTCAAATAATAGTAGACGAGAAGCATTCAGAAGATGCATGGAAGAAGCTCACGAACAGGTAAATTTATTTATAATTTTATTATATTTAGCATTATATAATAGTGAAAGTTAATTCCCCTAATTTTAGGTGGACGAAGAGGTCCAAGAAGAGGTTCAAGAGGAGAGTCAGGAGGACTGTCGAGAAAATCAAGGTGGAGGAATTTCTACGGGGCAGGAACAACAGTCAGGGGTAAGAGCATATATTGATGAGGATGCAGCGGAGGAAGCCGAGGATGATGACGGGGATGACACAGATGTGGGAGACTTGCCACAATCATTTAGATACCAGTCTTCAAACACCCTACCGCTGGCTGTGCCTTTACAACAAAGATTACGGATCGCTCCTGAAGGCGACTGGTTAGTAAATATACTTATTATTGAATTGAATCAACAAAATATATAACTTAGTATTGAATTCCGTTTCATTTATTTGAAGGCAATGGGATGACTTGGATTGGGATGGACGACAACACCGCAGACAACCTAATGCGGTTTTGGGTGCTATATGTCGTCACCATTATCCAGGTATTGTCATTGTGAAAGGTGTTGAGAAACCCGCAACAAGTTGGGAGCACTACAAAATTGCTCCTCATGCTGTGCATGAAAATGTTGCAGGAGCTGTATGGCATGATTTTTGGGTATGTTTTACATATATTGCATCATATTTATCTTAATTAAATTTTTATTACTACATATAACAATTTAATTTGTAGGAACGATATCGCTTGCCGGACGACCATGACGCTGCTCTCGAGTCTAGAGCACACAAAGTCTTCCATAAAGCTGCGCGAAAAGTTGTCAATGACATGATGTCAAATGCTCGAATATCTGCTGTGTGTTTATACTACAAGGAGAAGCTTGGACAAATGATGAACAAGAGAATGGGAGCTTCGAAAATTTACCTAGTCGACAATCAATACCGTCAAGTAATGATTCCTTGGATGGTAAAGTTTTCTGATGCTTATTATGCTTTATGTTCTTATTGATCATCGAGTGAGTATCGAGAGAGATCGAACTCCAAAAGAATCAACCGTGAGTCTGGTGGTCAAGTTCTCCATCGATATGGTGGAGATGGTCATATTCGTCTTTCTAAAAGAATGGTGAGTTTTAGTTCATTTACAATTTGTTATTATAATGTTAGATTTTATAGCAATATGTTTATAATATATCTCTGTAGGCTGCTCAAAGTGGCGAGGAGCCTTCTTTCATTGATACTTATATAAGAGGACATAGAGGCTCAGATGACAGCCAGTTGTGCACACTGACAGCAACTTAGAACTTGGTATGTTATATTAATCAATTTTATTACGAAACAATACAAATAGTTGGCTTACTTAATTTTTCTAGTGTGTAGGAGAAATATGCTGAAGAGATGGCTAGACGTCATGGAGATGACTATGATTGGAGAAAAGAAGATGTCGATGTCGTGGCTTTGTACCAATCTGGTGGAGGAAAGCCTCATGGGAGGTGAACTTTTACTAACCTCATATTCTTTTATTCACATACTAAACTTGCTTTGAGTGTTATCTTATAATCATGTCATATTTGTTTATGTAGGTATTCAATGTTCAATGGTGTGATGAACACTGATGTGGTTCTTTCGATGTCACGATCAACACAGAGCGGGGCAAGTTCTTCTCGACGTACGCATACTAGAGATGAGTCAAGGCTCAAACAAATGGAAGAGGAGCAAGCTGCATTGAGGGAACATATGATACAACAGGAAGATCGCATGAGACGACAGGAAGAGTGTATAAAAGCACAAAATGATTACTTTGCGAACTTGACAGCATGGCAACAATCGATGCAGGTAAATTGTTATAAGAGTTTAAGAATTTATGTTAATATTTAAAGAATAAGTATGCTAAATATTTCAAAATAAATTTAGGGATACTTTTCTCAACTTGGATTGCCTGCCGCTATGCCACCGCTACCAACACCCCCACAGCTACCGACATCTCCATCGATGCCGGTGCTTCCACAACTTCCTGCTACTGGAACACAGGTAATAATATATACTCGTAATGTTATTTTCATTTTTATAAATGATTAATATATTTATAACATGTATCTTTATTTTTCATTAGGGATCATCCTCAAGACCACAAAATTTTCAGAGTCCTGTTGCAAATTTGCCCACATCATCTACAGGAGAACGGTGTGGAGGAGAAGACTTCGTCGGTCAGTTGTTCGCTCCGGGTGGTAGCAATTAGGTGAGTTGTTAAAACAATCTAATATGCATTTAGAGTCATTTAGTCATATACCTGTTTCTGCTTCCGTTTTTCAAAACGATATGTTACTTTTCATTTAAATCTTATCAAATTGGTTCTAATGTATAAATCGGTGATACAGGAAAAACGGCGAGCGGGATGAGCTGATGAGTTGTCAGTTACAATTATTGTGAGCCGTGTAGTAAAGTTTCAATTTGAATTGAACTCGTTGTGACTTGTAATATGATTATGTAATGTGTGCAATAAACTTGTTTTGTTTATGTTATGTTCATGTTAATTGAAAATGGTTGTGACTTATGTGATTCTGTTGATATTTTGATCTGAGATATTATTTATGTGCTGTAATTAAATAATTAGGGTATACAACATTATTTTCGTGGGTTTTAAAGGCACTCGAAAATAATTAGGACTTATTTTCGTGGGTTTCCAGATGGCCCACAAAAATAAATCCTCAATATTTTCGTGGGTTTCCGGTGGCCCACGAAAATAATGGGCCTTATTTTCGTGGGTTCTTAGGTGGCCCATGAAAATAAGTCCCCATTATTTTCGTTGGTTTGCAGTAACCCACGAAAATAATGGGCATTATTTTCATGGGTTTACCAATGGCCCACGAAAATAGTCCCTTATTATTTTCGTGGGTTTGCAGTAACCCATGAAAATAATGGGAATTATTTTCATGGATTTAACCCTGGCCCACGAAAATAGTTTTGTTTAATTTCATGGGTTTTCTAGCCCACGAAAATACATTTATTTTCGTGAGCTTAGAGAGGCCAACGAAAATACATTTATTTTCGTGAGCCACCCACGAAAATATGTTTATTTTCATCGGCTTAGTTTCGTGGGCTAAAAACCCATGAAAATAAGACCCCAACCCACGAAAATAATTATTTTCATGGGTTTGGATCTTATTTTCGTGGGTTCTTGGCCCACGAAAATATATCGTATTGTTGTAGTGATTTGGGAGTGGCAGGGTACTATTCTACCACTAGATTTCGGGTGGGTAGATGGAATGTAGGATCCTTGACGGGGAAGCTACGTGAGTTAGTAGATGTTGCCATTAGGAGACAAGTAAATGTCCTTTGTGTACAATAGACTAGATGGGCGGGTCAAAAGGCGAGAGAAGTCGAGAATACCGGTTTCAAGCTTTGGTATTCTAGTTCGGCTGGGACTAGGAATGGCGTATGTGTTCTAATAGATAAGAGTCTTAAGGATCGAGTAGTGGATATTTGAAGACGAGGGGATAGTATCATCTTAATCAAGATAGTAATTGGGGACATTGTCTTGAACGTCATTAGTGCTTATGCCCCACAAGTTGGGCTCAACATGAGTGCTAAGAGGCAATTTTGGGAGGACTTGGAGGATATGGTTACTACTGTACCGATAACAGAGAAACTCCTCATAGGGGGAGATCTCAATGGTCATGTGGGTGCAACTAACCTAGGATTTGAGGGAGTACATGGAGGTTTTGGATGCGGCGATAGAAATCAAGAGGGTAAGGACATTCTAGACTTTGCCGTAGCCTATGATCTGTTGATAGCTAACACACTCTTTAGGAAGAGGCAATCTCACCTAGTGACCTTTAGTAGTGCCCAACACTCTAGCCAGATTGACTTTGTCCTCACTAGGAGAAAGGATAGACGGGAGTGTCTAGATTGTAAGGTGATCCCGGGGGAGTGTGTTGTGACACAACATAAGCTTGTGGTAGCTGACTTTCGCTTCCATACATGTTCTTTGCGGGACAAAGGTTTCAAAATCACAAGAACAAAGTGGTGGAAGTTGAAGGGAGAATCACAAGAATCCTTTAAAAATAGGGTCATCACAGAAGGACCCTAGGCAGAAAATGGAGATGCAGATAGTATGTGGATGAAGATGGCAACTTGCATTAGGAAGGTAGCAAGTGAGGTGTTCGGTGTGACAAAGCGAAAGAAACTTGTAGATAAAGACACTTGGTGGTGGAATTAGGATGTACGAAAGGCCATTAAGGAGAAGGAGTGTTACAAGAGTTGGCATAATGATAGAAGCGCAAGCAACATGCTTAAGTACAAAGAGACTAAGAAGAATGCAAGGCGGGTTGTGAGTAATGCAAGAGGACAGTCTTATGATAAGTTATATGAGAGACTAGAGACAAAAGAAGGTGAAAAGGACATATACAAGGTAGCAAAAATCCACGAGAGAAAGATGAGGGATCTCAATCAAGTTAAATGCATCAAAGATGAGACTGACCGCATTCTAGTGAAGGATGAAGAGATTAAGAATAGATGGCGTGATTACTTTAATGGGCTATTCAATGATGGGAATGGGAGCACTATGGTTGAGTTGGATGACTCCTTTGATGACTCCAACAGGCGGTTCGTGCGGAGGATACAAGAGTTTGAGGTTAAGGAGGCCTTAAAAAGGATGAAAGGAGGAAAGGCCCTCGACCCTGACAATGTCCCTATTGAGGTGTGGAGATGTCTTGGGGACGTGGCAATAGTATGGCTCACAAAGCTATTCAACCATATTTTTCGGTCAAACAAGATGCCTGAAGAATGGAGGAAAAGTATATTAGTACCTATCTTCAAAAATAAAGGAGATATTCAAAGGTGTACTAATTATCGAGGTATTAAGCTTATGATTCATACTATGAAGCTTTGGGAGAGAGTGATTGAACACCGCCTGAGGAAAGTGACCAATGTCACTAAAAACCAGTTTGGTTTTATGCCTGGGAGGTCTACAATGGAGGCGATTTTCTTGCTTCGTCAGCTTATGGAGAGATATAGGGAGCAGAAGAAGGACTTGCATATGGTGTTCATCGACTTGGAGAAGGCGTACGACAAGATACCAAGGTCAGTCATGTGGTGGGCACTAGAGAAACATAAAGTGCCAACAAAGTACATTACCCTTATCAAGCATATGTACAATAATGTTAGGACAAGTGTGCGCGTAAGTGATAGTGAGACTGATGCATTTCCTATCACGGTAGGACTACATCAAGGATCAGCTTTGAGCCCATACATCTTTTCCTTGGTGATGGATGAGGTGTCGAAGGATATACAAGGGGATATCCCTTGGTGCATGCTCTTTGCTGATGATGTAGTGCTGGTAGATGTAACTAGAGATGGTGTTGATAAGAAATTAGAGTTATGGAGACAAACCTTAGAGTCCAAGGGCTTTAGACTTAGTAGGACCAATACCGAGTATATGAGGTGTGACTTTAGTGGTGTTGTTCGTGAATAGGGAAATGTTAGTCTACAAGGACAAATAGTACCTAGAAAGGACTCTTTCCGATACTTAGGATCAATGTTACAAAGTAATGGCGATATTGATGAGGATGTTTGCCACAGGATCAAGGTAGGGTGGATGAAATGGCGACAAGCCTCTAGAATCCTATGTGATAGGAAAGTCCCACAAAAGCTAAAAGGGAAGTTCTATAGGCCGGTGCTCAGACCCGCGATGCCCTATGGGCCGGAATGTTGGCCAACTAAACGGCAACATGTCCAACAAATCAGTGTCGCAGAGATGCGCATGCTACGGTGGATATGCGGGCACACGAGAAGAGACCGAATAAGGAATGAGGTGATTCGTGATAAGGTAGGGGTGGCGCCGATTGAAGAGAAGTTAGTCCAACATCGACTTAGGTGGTTTGGACATATCCAACGGAGACCTCCAGAAGCACCGGTTAACAGTGGGATTTTAAGAGGTAGAGAAAATATTAGAGGGGTAGAGGACGACCAAGGTTGACCTGGGAGGAGGCGGTAAAACAAGATTTTAGAGATTGGAATGTATCCAGAGACTTAGCTCATGAAAGGACCGCATGGAAAGTAGCAATTCATGTGCCAGAATCGTAGACTTGTTTTTTATTCTTTTCTCTTTTTCTTTTCCTTTTTTCTTATGTCTTTTCTCTTTTTCTGTTTTTTCTTTTTTTCTCTTTTTTTCTTTTTTCCTTGTTCTAATATCTCTTCCTCTCTTTTACTTCATTGATATTGGGTTTCATGTCTAGCCGACCCCAACAGGCTTGGGATAAAGGCTTGGTTGTTGTTGTTGTTGTTGTTGTTGTTGTTAAAATTGGGGAGTGGGACCCTCCTGTCAGCCACTCACTTGATCAAACTGACTGAACACGCCGAGCTCAGTTTCTTGCGCGCATCAGAGCGGACGCCACAGCGAGGCCGGCCAGCCAGAAGCTGCTTGCTGCCTCTGGCCACCGAGCAGTCCCTCTGCTCTCTTATCCTCGCGCCCGAGCCTCCTCAGGCCTGTTTCACTGGTACCCCGACACTCTCTTGCACAGCAACCCCGCTACACATCACCGCACACCCGAACTCTTTGTGACACCGTCTACCGGCCGAAGCAACGGCTCGCATGCTGAACTGAGGTTGCAAACGAGGTCGTCGACCTTCACTCAATATGCTCCAGCCCTCGGCATCATGTGATCGGCTTCCTTCGAGCTTCACCACACCATTTCTTCTTCCTCGGTTCAACCCGAGCCGCCGCCACGAGAAAACCTCGTCCGGACACCACAGCGTGTCTTTCCCCGAGCTGTGAACAGCAAAGAGGTTCGTCAAGGTATTCTCTTCCCTCACCGCAAGCTCCGGCTGCATGCCATGGGCTGCCTTCACTGGAATTTCCTGTTTTTGCGCCGGTGTACAAAAGAGACCGCTGGCCAACTTTGCAAAATTTGTGCTACACACCGCGCCACTCATCACCAAACTTAGCAAACTACTTTTAGATACCCGTGCAAGTCCGTAGAATAAAAAACCTCGGAGAACCATGGGGTATAGCTGCTGTTCTCCGAGTTTTGCTAGTTTTCCCGATTTTTGACCTACGGCGCCTGGTGACATGCTAGTTGGATCTGTTCCCGAGCTCATTTGAGTTCATGACGACCTTCCCTAGGGTGCACTGATGCAGTACGAACCTTTGCTCGAGCGTTTGGGTGCTAGGGAGTCCGGCCGACGCGGCCCAAGTTTTTCCGAAGCCGCCGCACGTCGCCAGCCATTTTCTGGTCACCATCGACCACCGCTGACCCCACCAGTGTGTTCCTCGCGTCGGACTAGGCCCTAGCAGCAAGTTTCGTGAAGCTTGGCGCTGGGGATTGGCTGGTGGCGAGCTTCGTCGGAGTGCACCGCCGCGGGGCTGTCAGGTGTCGAGAGGATGACGAAGCTGGCGGGCCCCAGCGGTCAGCCGCTGTCTGAAGCGCGCGCGCCGCATTTAACTTAAATAAAGCGGCGGGTTCCGCTGTCAGCGGCTGAATCAGCGCGGGAAGCGATTTCTTGTTGGAAAATAAATCTGAATTCAGCTCCAATTTTAGATATTCATAACTATGGCTAGAAAGGTCCAAATTGAGTGAACCAAATTTTGTTGGACTCAGCTCTCTGAGTCATTTCCAGGAAAACAAGTTTCACTTCATGAAAACATTTATTTCTCCAGAATTATTTCTTCAAAATTTAAATTGTTTAGAATTTTAATTGGAGAATCCTTTAGTGGAAAATTCTGAAATTTTCCAGGATGTTCCTTATAATATCCTGGAGCTACCATAAAAATTTCAGATCCATCCGAGCTCATTTGATCCACCTAATGGTGTGACTAATGAAACTGGTCCAGAGAAAAAGAAAAATGTCCAGAAACATTTTTCAGATTTTCTCTGAATTGTTTAGGTCATATCTTTTGCGATGAATCTTCAAATTAGATGAAACCAATTCCATTAGAACCCTCTGAAAATCTAATTTCCAGAAAGTCATGGCTTGCTCCATGAAAATCCTTAGAACACCCTAAGAGCTCTAATTAGGGCCAAATACACAATTATTTGTACAGGGCTCCAATGAGCTTTGCTTCAAATGAAATTTGGCAAAGTCTCTGTTTAGCTTGTATCCAAACCACAGTAAAATTTTCAGAGTCATCAGCACTGTCTAGATATACTTATAACCTTCACAATATCAAGTTCAATCAAATGCATTTAAATTGACACGCGTTATATGTTATCTTGTGTAGTCGCTAAGACAGGAGAGGAGCCGGAGGTATTAGACTTCATAACTCCAGAAGAACAACTAGCATACGACTAGCAGCAAGGCAAGCTCCAGTTTTCATTAGCTGTTTCATAAAGTCTTTTGTTTTGAGAACTTACTTTATGTATTTCATACAATTGTGCATTAGAGTCTTGTTTGAAAACCCAAATGCATAGCCAAGAGAACCGGGGTTTTGGGCTTAGGTTTTTAAACCTCGAGTAGCCACTGCAATGCTAAATTAGTTTAGGATTCAGTACAAGTCGAGTAGTTGGAACTACTCGCGAAAATAGGCTAGAGGCACACAACTCGGTTAGAGATAGCAAATGAATCACATGGCAAGAAAAATGAGACCGAGCGGAGAGTAAGGGCAGCAGAACTTTTGGGCCTGGGTTCCATAGCTCCTCTTGTGTCAATTGAGGACCGAAGCGTGTGCGGGCTTGTTGAAGAAGCTAGAACAGTACCGAAGACCTACCGGATATATTGTGAGACCTATGTGTGCTGAATACATTGGCAATTAGGATAAAAGTTAGCATTAACATTCAAAGTTTTGAATATTGCCAAAACATTCTTCTGTGGCAAGGTCCGACAAGTTCTTTGTTAGGTCCGCCAAGTGTTGGCAAGGTCCGACGCAAGGTCCGGAGAGCTTCTGTGAGGTCCGGAGCTTGTTTTTAGGGAGCTCCCGTGAAGTTCAACTCGTAGAACTGCAGCGTCTTGTTTTTGCTTTTAACTCGCAATGTTTCAAACTTGCTTTATGGGAAGGTTTGCTTAGTATTAATTTGCTAAGTTTTTGGTGTGCTTTGGTGGTTATGGCTGTTATCATTTGATATGGTTTGCAACATGCTTATGTGACGTGCTCATGTAAGGTGTTGTGGTTTCCGAACTAACGTGAGTCAAGTCGAGAACTTGTGCTCGGAAGAATTGGTTGTTTATTCATGTGCAGGTGTTGCTTGAGTTCAAGACATGGCTGGTGACGGGATCCTTGGACTAGTCTCAGTGAGGAGATGAGGTTCCAACAACCAAGTTCGGGAGGAGATGTGGTTGAGTTGATCGGGAGGTCGCGCATCATATTTGGATCAAGGGCAGTGCATATGAAGGTTGAGTGTACGTTGTTGGAAGGTGTTTGCACGTGTGCAAGGAGTGCATGGACATGGCAACATTGTTCCAAGGCGTGATGAACAGAAGTGGACGTAAAGAATTGGTCGGAAAGGTCCAACCGGCTGGATTACGTACTCAGGCTGAAGCTGAGTCGGATATGGCTCAAATATGGAAGATTTAATTTGGTTATGATAGGATTTCGTGCTAGGAACGAAGTTGAGTTGTTTTAGGAATGTTTAGGACGTTCCTAAGGTGTTGGAAGTCTCACGATTGCTTCTATCTGCGAATAGGAGAGTCCTGAGCAGTTATGGTAAGTTAGGATACGAGTCCAATTAGGAGTAGGAGTCCTAGATTGGATTGTTTAGCCTGAGGGCTGGCTATAAAAGCAAGGGAGGCCAGAGCTCTCGTGGGTAGAGAACTTTGGGCTGTTCCTCTTGTGTTTCTATTGAATAAAGTTCATAGTTTCGAGGAGCTTTTGTGCCTTGTTCGTCCGACTTGTTTTTCATCAAGTCTTTCTCGCCGAGTTTCTGGACAGACCGACGTTGCTTCGGTGTTTCGTTCATAACTCGAGTTTTACAGATCCGATTGACGTGATTCTTTTTGGGTTGTCTTCACAACTCAATTATATATAATCTGTGAAATTTCACGAGCTTCGGATCTGTAGTTTTTGAGATACACGAGTTTCTTTGCAGCATTGCAGATCTGTTTTATATCGGGTAGAACAGATTGATCTTCGTTTAATGTTTTGATCGTATATCAAGTTTTACTTCGTGTTTTCAAGTGATTCTTGTTGCATTAGATCCGTGACTTGATTCTCTACCTCTCTACTTGATTTGTCACGGTTGAACATGTTTGAAAACACTTGCACACACAGTTTCTTTAACCGATTGATTTTTTGCTGAGGGGTTTTTGTTGTTTCCGCTGCGAAAAGTTTTAATCTACCATTCACCCCCCTCTGGTAGCTTTTCACGTCCTCTTCGATCCTACAATTGGTATCAGAGCCAAGGTGCTCTAATCTTTGTGATTTGCACGTGTTTTGACTAACCATCATGGAGAAGTACTCCGCAAAACCTTGTGTGTTCAATGGCATCGATTTTCAGGTTTGGAAGGCGCGAATGGAGGCCTACATACAGGCGCAAGGCTTCGCCATATGGGAAAAGGTCTACCGGAACTTCGATGTACTACCCAATGATCAAGTTACGGCTGTGAACATGAGAGATGTTGACAACAACAACAAGGCTCGCAACTTGATCATCCAAGGATTGACTCAAAGCGACTTCGACCGTGTTGCACACCTCCGATCTGCATATGATGTTTGGAAAGCTCTTTGTGACAACCATGAAGGATCCAATACGATCAAGGAGGTAAGGCAAGATATGTTCAAGAAAGAATACATGCGTTTTGAGATGCAACCCGGTGAGTCAATTGACGACCTTTTTGCTCGCTTTAATAAAATTCTCAGCAACTTGCGTAGTGTCAATGTTAACTTTTCAGATGCTGAAAATGCTAGACAATTGTTAGGAGCATTAGATATGTCAATTTGGGAGATGAAAGTTACATCTATTCGTGAATCTACTGTCATGAGTTCTCTTACTTTAGACGTGCTTTATTCTAAATTGAAAACTCATGAAATTGACATCATCTCACGTAAAAACCCCAACAAGTCTATTGCATTTGTTTCGCAACGTGACATGTCTAGTTCTAGTCAATCATCATCTAGTGGTGCACTCTCTAACCCTTGAACAGATTGAAGAGTTTCCAGAGGAGGAGCTTGCACTCATCTCTACTCGGTTCTCAAAAGCATTGCAAAATGTGAGAACTAGAAGGAGAGGAAGCTCCGGACCTCAACGATGTTTTGAATGTGGTAAGACAAGACATTTTCGTACGGAGTGCCCTAACCTTTCAGGTCCGACTTCACGTGAAGAAAAGAAAACAAGGCCGAAGAAATCGTTTGCAAAGAATAAGAAGAAGAAAGTTTTATCAATGCGCAACATAGTGCATAGTATGATCTCTGCACTTCAAGATTTTGGCTCAAGTGATGTGGACACCGGTAGTGATGAAGATGAAGAAGCTATGGCAAATATGTGCTGCATGGCGAGCAAGTCAAGTTCAAGCTCCGAGGAGGCAGAACACAACAGCGACGATGAAGAGGTATGTCCCACTTGCGAAGAAATGTGTGATGCTATTTCTCGTGCCACTGTTATATTAAAGAAAAAGGATAAAAAATTTAGGAACAATGCTGTTAAAATTGAATCACTAGAATCTGAAATTAATCGTTTAAAAACTTTGATTCCTAGTGATGATTCTTGTTCCTCATGTGATTTGATTTATGAACAATTATCCTCTTTAAGAAGTGCACACGCATCTACACTTGATAAACTTGAACTTGAAATTGAAAAGAACAAAGAGCTTGCTGCACTTAATGATAAAAATTTGAAAGATGCTTGTTGTTCTACAATTGATTTGCATTGTTCTTCATGTGATGATCTGAATAAGAAACTAAATGATGCTATGAATGAGTTTCTATTTTGAACAATGCTTTACGTGTGCATGAAGTTAAATATTGTTCAAATTGCAACTAAAAGGAAAAACTTCATGTGAAAACTACTTTGATCTGTCCAAAAACTTGATGACATGCATAGGACACTAGATCGGTTTTCTAATGCAAATAAGAACCTAAACTTGCTGCTGAATTCTTCCAAGTCTTGTAATGATAAAACTGGTTTAGGTTTTAATTCTCACGCTCATGCTAAGGCACACCCACCTAAAGTTGTAAAGTCATTAGGAAGCGGTTTGATTCAAACAGCTCATAGACAAAAAGAGGTGATTTTAAATCTGCAGGAGTACTGTCCCATTCGGGTTCTAATAAACGTGTTGCTTTTTCATCTAGACATGATAATAAGGTTATTTTTCATTGTACCTACTGTGGTAGATATGGTCATGTCATGGATTTTTGTTATAGGCTAGCTAAACACGATAAGAAACAAAGAATACTTGCTAGATCACATAACAACCAAGCAAAATCTGCTAGACCGAATGTTCGGAGCTTGCAACCTGCTGTAATGAGTCCAAAACTTGCTCCCGGACCTACTGTTTTTTGTGCTACATATAACACATCTTCTAAGTCAGTAGTTGGGAACAAAAATTTTCGATGTTTGGCTCATAAACCTGCTGTACCTTCTCAGCTTTCGCGTGTTATTCCTGCTGGACGTCGTGTGACTCAGTACTGGATTCCTAAAAGTCTTTTAACTAACCCCAGTATTGAGTCATCGACGTATTGTGCTGCTGTGTAGGTTTCACGTTTGAGGAAGGATAACATTTGGATTGTGAATTCAGGTTGATCACGCCACATGACCGGTAACAAAGAATGGTTCTCCTCTCTCTCTTTTGTGTCACGTGTAGAAAATGTTACTTTCGCCGATAACTCTTCTACTCCCATAATTGCTAAAGGTTCGGTTAGAGTAAACAATCTCTACACTTTGAAAGATGTGGCACTTGTTAAAAATTTGAAATACAACTTGCTTTCGGTTTCACAATTGCTAGATGAAAATCTAGAGGTTAGCTTTGCTAAAAATTGCTGCAAGGTTGTAGATTCAAAAGATGAGCTTTTGTTTAACATATCTAGGTTTGGAAGAGTTTTTAAAGCTGATTTTGATTTGTCAACTTCTAAGCATCGGTGTCTAGTTTCTAATGATACAAAGGATCTATATTTTTTGCATCGTAGACTTGGTCACATAGGCTTTGATCATCTCACTCGTGTTAGTGCTCTCGATCGCATACGTGGGCTGCCGAAGCTTAAAAAGGACAATGATATTGTGTGCTCTTCTTGTAGACATGCTAAGTTTGTTGCAGGTTCACATGCTCCTCTCACAATGACTATGACAGCTGAACCGGGACAACTTTTACATCTTGACACAGTAGGTCCGGCACGTGTTCAATCCTTCGGAGGTAAATGGTATGTGCTTGTGATTGTTGATGATTATTCCAGATATTCTTGGGTTTATTTTATGGCATCTAAGAATGAAGCTTTTAGTCATTTTAGAACTTTATTTCTTAGATTATCTATTGATCACCCAGGATCATTAAAAGCAATTAGAAGTGATAACGGAACTGAATTTAAAAACCAATCCTTTGATCACTTTTGTGCTGAAAATGGAATAGATCATCAATACTCTTCACCCTATGTACCACAACAAAATGGTGTCGTAGAAAGAAAAAAACAGGACCTTAGTTGAGATGGCTAGGACTATGCTTGATGAATATCAAACTCCTAGGAAATTTTGGGCTGATGCAATTGCAATCGCTTGTTATGTCTCAAATCGTGTTTTCTTGCGTGCTAAGCTTGGAAAAACCCCATATGAGCTCCGGTTTGGACATAGGCCTAGTGTTACACACTTTAGGGTTTTTGGTTGCAAATGCTTTGTTAAGAAACATGGTAATCTTGATAAATTTGAAGCTAGATCTGTTGATGGCATGTTTCTTGGTTATCCATCTCATACTAGAGGCTACCGTGTGCTTTTACTTGACACTAACAAAATTGTGGAGACTTGCGAGGTTTCTTTTGATGAAGATAGCCTAAGTACTAGCTCCGATATTGCAGGTCCGGACCCATATCCGCAGGGGGAGAGTATTTTATTGAAGATGAAGAAGTGGTGCTGCTGCCCGAAAACTCGGAAGTAAATAACGATCAAGCTGCTGATTTTGCACCACAACCAGCACCAACAGTCACTACTGCTGGTTCGGACCTTCCTCAATCAACAAGCTCTCCTAATCAAAGGTCCGAACATGAAGAAGAAGGTGCTTGTGAAGTGTCTACTCCCCTCCGAGTACTCAAAAGTCATCCTCCACAACAAATCATTGGAAGCTTGCATGAACGAGTCACTCGGTCCAGGTTTTGCGATCCAAACTCTCATGCTCATTCTGCTTTTGTTGCTTCTTTTGAACCCAAGGATATATCACACGCACTCACTAATGAATCTTGGATTAATGCCATGCAAGAAGAGTTAGAAAATTTTGAAAGAAATAATGTTTGGAAACTTGTACCTCCACCTCAAGGTCACACATTAATTGGAACTAAATGGGTATTTAAAAATGAGCAAAGTGAGGATGGGGTCGTGGTTAGGAATAAAGCTAGGTTGGTTGCTCAAGGTTTCACTCAAATTGAAGGTCTAGATTTTGATGAAACATTTGCTCCTGTTGCTAGATTAGAAGCTATAAGAATTTTATTAGCATTTGCTGCATCTAAAGGTCTCAAGTTATATCAAATGGATGTTAAAAGTGCTTTTCTTAATGGCTACATAGAGGAGGAGGTTTATGTTAAGCAGCCACCGGGTTTTGAAAATCCAAATTTTCCTAATCATGTTTACAAACTGTCCAAAGCCTTGTACGGTCTAAAACAAGCCCCTAGAGCATGGTATGATAGGTTAAAAACATTCTTACTTGAAAAGGGGTTTACCATGGGCAAGGTTGATAAAACTCTTTTTGTACTTAAGCATGGCAATGACTCATTATTCGTTCAAGTGTATGTGGATGATATTATCTTTGGTTGTGCTTCTCATGATCTCGTGTCCAAGTTTTCATCTATGATGAGTTCAGAATTTGAGATGAGTATGATGGGTGAACTCACATACTTTTTGGGGCTGCAAATCAAGCAAACAAAAGAAGGAACTTTTGTGCATCAAACTAAGTATACAAAGGACCTTATTAAGCGCTTCAACATGGACAAATGCAAGCCTCTTCGGACACCAATGGGAACAGCAACAACACTTGAACTTGACGAAGATGGTGACCCAGTCGATAAAAAAGAATACAGAAGTATGATCGGATCACTTTTGTATCTCACAGCGTCATGACCGGACATACAATTCAGCGTATGTCTTTGTGCACGTTTTCAAGCTTCTCCACGTGCTTCACATCGCCAAGCCATCAAAAGGATTCTCAGGTACCTACATGGAACTCAAGAATTTGGCATTTTTCTTCCTTGTTCCTCAACCGTTTCTTTGAAAGCTTTTTCGGATGCTGATTTTGGGAGTTGTAGAATTGATAGGAAAAGTACTTCGGGTGCTTGTCATTTTCTTGGTAATTCACTTGTTGCTTGGTCCTCTAGAAAACAAAGTTCAGTTGCACAATCCACGGCCGAATCTGAATATGTAGCTGCGGCTAGCGCTTGCTCACAAATTCTTTGGATTGTTCAAACACTTAAGGACTATGGGGTTGATTTAGATAGTGTTCCACTGTTTTGTGATAACACTAGTGCAATTTGTATTGCTAAAAACCCCGCGAAACACTCTATAACTAAGCACATTTACATTAGGTATCACTTTCTTCATGATAATGTTGAAAAAGGAAACATTGTGCTTCACCATGTCGATACCGAACAACAATTGGCTGATATTTGTACAAAACCTTTGGATTTCACTCGTTTTTGTTTCATTCGTAGTGAAATAGGGGTTATGCATCCTCATGGCTTAAATTGAGGGGGAGTTTTTGAAACTTTGAAAGTCTATGTGTGAATCTGAAACTAAAATAATATGAGCATAGTATTTCATACATATATGACTTTGTGATTCCTTTTACAGGCTGAAAGTTCTTACTACATTACTCATGTTATACATTTTGTAGTTTTTGCCATGACTAGTAAATGGAATAATTACTTACACTAAATCTGGTCATGATCGAACTTTCTTGCTGTTTTGAACTTGTTGCGTGCTCACAAGTGCTTTTAATCATAAAAAATTAATCAAGTGATCCGCTCACATGTTGAGTTTTCAAATAAAAAATTGAGAAAGGATCAAGAGAATATGCATGCATCACACTTCTTCTTTTGAGATTGTTTATCATTGCACTAAAATATGAACTTGGAAGGAATTGTGTATGACTAAAACCATGTCCTTAAGCTTCTGATTGTCAAATGACATAGGCTTGGCTTGGTTGGTTAGAATAAGGCTGATGCGGCATATAATCTCTTGCAAATATTATATGATCAACTTTGTGCCTTAAATGATTATGAATAATAAAAATGCAGCAATAAGTGTCATGTTTTCAGGTTTTGAAATAGTTGAGTAAGGGAGATCATGACTTGCTTAAACTGAAAAATACATTTGATCTCTAGCATGGCTTACACTACTTTATGTATCTCATTGATGTGATAGTATAAGTAACCTGATAGTATGACTTGGATGTGCTTTGTTTTGTATGTATATGTTATAATATGCTCATAACATTTAAAAATTTCTCTTTTGAACCTTGCTGAATACATTGTCAAAGGGGGAGAAATATGTATAAGGAGAGATTTTTTACACTTTGCATATGTTATACACTTTCTTCCTTCTCTGATTTTAAAAAATGGGGAGAAATTAATAAAGGGGGAGAAATGAGTTTTCAAAGCTTTTCAAAACTTTTCATAAGCCAATGTTCGGATTTTAATTGGTGTTGCCAATGCATTCATCAAGGGGGAGATTGTGAGACCTATATGTGCTGAATACATTGGCAATTAGGATAAAAGTTAGCATTAACATTCAAAGTTTTGAATATTGCCAAAACATTCTTCTGTGGCAAGGTCCGACAAGTTCTTTGTTAGGTCTGCCAAGTGTTGGCAAGGTGCGACGCAAGGTCCGGAGAGCTTCTGTGAGGTCCGGAGCTTGTTATTAGGGAGCTCCCGTGAAGTTTAACTCGTAGAACTGCAACGTCTTGTTTTTGCTTTTAACTCGCAATGTTTCAAACTTGCTTTATGGGAAGGTTTGCTTAGTATTAATTTGCTATGTTTTTGGTGTGTTTTGGTTGTTATGGCTGTTATCATTTGATATGGTTTGCAACATGCTTATGTGACGTGCTCATGTAAGGTGTTGTGGTTTCCGAACTAACGTGAGTCAAGTCGAGGACTTTTGCTCGGAAGAATTGGTTGTTTATTCATGTGCAGGTGTTGCTTGAGTTCAAGACATGTCTGGTGACGGGATCCTTGGACTAGTCTCAGGGAGAAGATGAGGTTCCAACAACCAAGTTAGGGAGGAGCTGTGGTAGTGTTGATCGGGAGGTCGCGCAGCATGTTTGGATCAAGGGCAGTGCATATGAAGGTTGCGTGTACGTCGTTGGAAGGTGTTTGCACGTGTGCAAGGAGTGCATGGACGTGTCAACATTGTTCCAAGGCGTGATGAAGAGAAGTGGATGTAAAGAATTGGTCGGAAAGGTCCAACCGGCTGGATTGCGTACTCAGACTGAGGCTGAGTCGGATATGGCTCAAATATGAAAGATTTGAGTTGGTTATGATAGGATTTCGTGCTAGGCACAAAGTTGAGTTGTTTTAGGAATGTTTAGGACGTTCCTAAGGTGTTTGTAAGTCTCACGATTGCTTCTATCTCCGAATAGGAGAGTCCTGAGCAGTTATGGTAAGTTAGGATACGAGTCCAATTAGGAGTAGGAGTGCTAGATTGGATTGTTTAGCCTGAGGGCTGGCTATAAAAGCAAGGGAGGCCAGAGCTCTCATGGGTATAGAACTTTGGGCTGTTCCTCTTGTGTTTCTATTGAATAAAGTTCATAGTTTCGAGGAGCTTTTGTGCCTTGTTCGTCCGACTTGTTTTTCGTCAAGTCTTTCTCGCCGAGTTTCTGGACAGACCGACGTTGCTTCGGCGTTTCGTTCATAACTCGAGTTTTACAGATTCGATTGACGTGATTCTTTTTGGGTTGTCTTCACAACTCAATTATATATCATCTTTGAAATTTTCACGAGCTTCGGATCTGTAGTTTTTTAGATACACGAGTTTCTTTGCAGCGTTGCAGATCTGTTTTATATCGGGTAGAACAGATTGATCTTCGTTTAATATTTTGATCGTATCTCAAGTTTTACTTCGTGTTTTCAAGTGATTCTTGTTGCATTAGATCTGTGACTTGATTCTCTACCTATCTACTTGATTTGTCACGGTTGAACACGTTTGAAAACACTTGCACACATGGTTTCTTTAACCAATTGATTTTTTGCTGAGGGGTTTTTGTTGTTTCCGCTGCGAAAAGTTTTAATCTACCATTCACCCCCCTCTGGTAGCTTTTCACATGCTCTTCGATCCTACATATATGGGAACCGGGAAACCGATGTAATTTGGGTAGCGATCTGTTGAGGCATTGCTTGTCGTCTAGAGGGTAGGTTGAGAGCAGTGAGGTGTAAATGGGCTGGTAGACAATTTGATGCTCCGCACAGAGACCTCCTGCTCGGGACGATAGGACCGGTTCAACACTTGGCTGACAGATGAAAGGTGGTTGCGTACGATGTCTGTGGTGGTTGCTGTAGGCAACATCGAGTACGGGCGTACGTGACGGTTATTCGGGTAACCCTGTAGGTGTAACAAGATTATAATTGCTGTCCCTCATGGTCAGTGAGTACCACTTGTTCACTGTACCGTGACGTAGAAAGAACATGCTAGTGTCATGTTAAAAGATTGCTGGTTGAAAGCTGTACTTTGCTTGTTAATGAATTGCTGTAGTTTAGAGCTAATTAAAGTTCTTTTCAACCTTAGCAAAGCACATGAGAGAAATGCGTTTCTTGTTTGATTGCGGCTCTCTTATGTGTCTTAGCACGAGGTTCTCCAACAACTTGTTGCTAAAACTTGAAAGTAAGATTCGACTAATTAGGCGTGTCTTTTGCAATATACATTCACACTATACACTGCAAACCCAGCATGTAGAGTTTCATGTGTAGGTAAGACGGGTTAGTCTTGCTGAGCCATCGTGCTCACTGCTTGTGTTTGAAGCGTTTGCAGGGTGCTATGAGGAGGAGGCTCCCAAGGAGGAGATGGACCCCCAAGAGGGAAACACCGTCGAGTGGGAGCCATGCATGCTGCCGTGTTAGTGTGCGTGTGTGCTAGTGGGAACATGTTCACAGGCTGAACGTGAACTCTTTTGCTTAGTCTACGCCCGTGAGTGTAGACTTGACGTTATTTTGATGTAAACATGTTCATAAACTCCTTTATGTAATAAAATTTTCGCTTCCAGTTTGTACCTTTTATGTATGTTATCCGGTGCTGTGCAACGCAGCACCACTCAGCGTGATCCTTGCTAGTCAAGACCATCAGGTCCTCGCGTGAAGCTGTGTGTTGCGTCTTGTGAGCCAAAGGATCACGCTGAACGCTAAGCACACACACGCTAAGAACACACATGATCTGGTCAACAACGTGACAGAAACAGCGAGGAGGTGGCTCGGTGCCCAGCTCGCGGTGGTGCCAGTGAGCCTTCGGCGTTCGAGTGGAAAACAGAGAAGCAGAGGCTCGATGACTTCGGTTGCTAGTCTAAGTGGCTCACTGACCAGTGGGGTCCACCCCTTTTCTCCTTATTCTTACCCTCCCAAAAGATCTAAATTTTTGGCAGGTGATCCAAATTCCATTTGGAGAGTTCAAATTTGGATGTCACTTCAACATCCGACAAAACTTCAACCAACCGCAAATTTGAATTTGAATTCAAATAGCATTCGATGGTCTCTTAGAACTACTTAGTCATGCACCTCCAAATTTTGTCAAAATTTGTATTCCCACAAATTTTGAGCTGAGGATTTCAAATATGGAATCAGCTTTTAAATTTGGTTGCTGCAAATATAAAATTTGAACCAACAGTTTGAAAACCTCTTTTGTGATGACCCATTTGAATTTGAGTGAAAGATTTGGTTTGCTTATAGCACCAGCTTGATCACTCTTGGTCCTAATCTGAACTTCATAAGTTCAGTTCGAACTTTCCCTTTCAAATATGAATTCAGCACGGATTCACAATTCATCATTGCCGAAGTGTTTTCTACGACACTTTCCCCGGTCTGCTCGGAAGCAGCCCACGGAGGTTCTTTTTTCGGTGGGGCTAGTGGATCTCGAAGGTCTGAGCATGATGGCGAGAGAGACACAAGTATTTACGTGGTTCGGGCCGCCGGAGCGTAAAACCTTACGTCCACGGGAGTGCTTGGAGTATTACTTGCTCACGTGTGAGAATGAGTTGGATGGGTCACGAACCCTTTGCCCGGAGGCTGCCCCGATTCCTTTATAGCCAAAGGCCGGGGCAGCTACATGGTTGCCCGGGGCCCGACAGGTAGCCCCATGGCTCTCTGTCTCCTATACATGAGCTATAGATATTTACAGCTATATATATTGTCGCTGTCGGTGGAGTTAAGGCATGCCGCCTGACCCGCTGGGCACCTCTGACCGGGCGGCAGGTGATGATGAAGTCCCCGTCTTGTCACCGCGTCTCCTCGCTCTGTTAGGCGGCTCAGTGCCGTTGGGCGGCACTGTTGTGCCGTTACGCCTCGCCGCCCTGTCTTTCACCGTAATGGTGCGTAGACGGGGGATGGAGGCGTGCGTCGTGCACCATGTTTCTGGGGAAAGCGCGAGCCTTGAATGCTTGACCTGACAATGTACCTTCCTCTTTTCTCATTGGCCATCTGCCCGCTGCTTGCTGGTGTAACGTCTAGGCGGCTGGCCCCCGGGACACGCGTCCTCACCGGAGCTGTCTTGTGGAGTAGTATGTGGTCTAGAATTATTGGGCACGTGGCAGCACTGGAGGCCTCCATGCTAGAGGTCAGGTCCGGAGCCGCAGAACAGGTGGCACATCCGGAGCCTTTCCTAGGGGGAAGGTACACCCGGAGAGGCTGCCTACGTGGCAGCACCGGAGGCCCCCATGCTGGAGGTCGGATTCAGAGCCGCAGGACGCGTGGCACCTCCGGAGCCCTCTCAAGCCAAAGGATATGGCTCGGAGGTTCCGGTCACGTGGCAGCGCCGGTGCCCTCCTTGGTGGAGGCTGGGGTTCGGCACTGCTGGATACGTGCCGGCTCCCAAGCTACCCTTGACCAGTAGTCAGGCTCAGGGTCTGAAGACGCGTTGCAACTCTAGGACAGCCCATGGGGCCCAGAGCATGCGGCTTATGCTGGGGCCTGCCTAAGCTGGGAAGGCGGGGCCTAGGTGCCTTTTTTTCGCACTATGCGGGGTACCCGACTCGCTGGGTACTGACAGTGGCCCCTGGGCCCATCTCAGGAGAGGCATTGAGCCCGCAGGTGGGGCCCCTATCTCCCCTGTGTCGTGGGTTTGGTGTTGCAATTACAGGGAATCGAAACAGCGGGAAATTTTTGCGTAGCAGGCGAACAGCCGTCCCTGGGAGTTGAAAAGGTTGTTGGTCCTTGGCATAGTGGGCACACTCTGTCAAAGTGGCAGAGCATCGTTGCGTTTACTCCGACTTGACCGGTCACGGCGTGGCAGTCGAGGGGTTGCCTCGGGCCATTACTGCGACCACCTGTGACTGCAGGAGTACGGCGCCGCTTCCATTAGGAGATGTCGAATGTTCCTGAGTTTGTACTCGCCTGTCCCACTAGTGCCTGACTGGTGGTCCTGGCCCTACCTGTCATTGGCGAGCGCTAGAGCGGTGCGCTCGAGGGGTCTCCCCGGGTCATTTACTGTGGCAACCGACGAGTCGGTCGCACTGCTCTCCTCGGGAACCACCAGGCATTCCCGAGGGGTTATCCTTTCGGTCCCTAGTGGATGACGAGTGGACCTGGGTCCAGCCCATCATCGGGGGAGGCGGATAGCCTCGGTGTGCAGTGGTGGTGACCGAATCGCCGTGCTTGTTGCACTGCCTGAGACCGAGGACGGGTATAAAAGGGGGTCTTGCGGTGTGGGTCGGCACCCTTCCTAACCATGTGGCCTTTGTTCTCCTCTTGCGCGCTGGAAGTCGCCGCTTCCAGACGCTCTCGCCCACCAGATACTCCCTCACTTGTAGCCGACTTTGTCCACTTCTGTGAGATGTTCGTGAGTATGCAGCCTCCGGTGAGGGTCTCTGATGGATCTCCCTCCCTAACGACCTTGGATAGAGGCGCAAGCCATCCTGATTGCATGCCGACGATAGGGGAGGCCATCGGGAACAGGGTCTTCGACCCGCTGTGAGTCCCAACGCTAGTGTCGGGTGGAGCACGTCCTCTAGGAGCTTTGCCGCAAGGGGACTGCCTGCCGGTACTGGAGGAAGGCTAAGTCGAGAGTGATCAAGCTTTCCTCCTGGTACCATTGTAGACAGCAAAATCTGTCATAGATGGCGATTTTGCCCACCCGGTACTGGATGTTTCTATTGCCTTGGTCCAACATGCGTCGCCTGATACAACACTTGGATGTCATCGTTGTCTAAGTCCAGCGCGCAAATTGCATGTGATCATCTTACTGCACATAGATCGGCTCAGGGGACAACCAAGCAGTCCACGGAGCAGAAGACTACTCAACTTGTAGTTGTTGAGCATTTTAGTTGTCTTGTATCCCCCAATATCAATGAAAAGCTTCTTGTTCTAAGTCTTTTATTGTCTTGCCTTGTATTTCTGTATTGATGAATGAAAAAGTGGTTCTGTTGATCTCCCTTCTATCAATTACTTGGCGCTGAGTCCGATAGGCAGAGCCATTTCTAGTTCCCATGAGGTCCCCAGACCCTTGATGCCGCAAAGATCGAAGGATTCCTTAACTCGCCAAAGCAGTTGTCGTTTCCTTGTTGCCTGCCATAGATGCGTACCCTCTTCCTTTTATGAGTTGGCGGGGTCCGAGTGACTTGCTTAGTTTGACCAGTCGCGCTGACCCCCTGGTAACTGGGTGCCAGTGTAAGACACAACTCTGGGGCCTTCGGGAGGTGCTGTCCTTTGGGGTCCGAAAGTGTCCCCCTTAGGAGAGTTGGAGTTACGGCCCCACGGACTGGAGCCCTGTGGCTTGCACAGATAATTAGAGAATGGGGTAAACCGTGCCGTGTAGTTGCATTTTCTCTCCTCGTCGACCACGTTATGGTTTATGGTCATCTGCTAAGCTACGGAGTCTAGGCAATTTGGTGTATTGATGTTCGGACCCCAGCTACCATCTTTCCCGGGGCGGTGTGCCGTCTGGGTCCCCCTCCCCAAACTCCGGGTGCTGTGTCGTTAGAGGTAGGGCGCGCATGCCCGGGACGCAGGACCACCCCAAGCAGGCTACCTGCCCTAGACCTCTTGTTGACCAGACACTCCGAAGAAGGGGAGGTTCCCCTCCGGCGCTACCGGACCTGGACTGGAAGGTAGCCAGGGGGTACGGAGGTAATACAGGTGCCTCAAGCGTTTCCACCTTGTAGCAAGACTTTGGCCAAGGGCGAGACGGATAACCCCAATTATATACACGTCGAGGGGTATGCAAAAAAAATATACGCAAGCTTGAAGGGGAAGCTGTATTGGTATGGGAGCGCAAAGGTCCAGAATGACTTAGCTCGCACAGGCAGTACTTCGCCGACTTCCCAAGCTTGCTCCCCTTGTCCCTTAGCGGTGTAAGTACCCAGGGTGCCCAGGCAGTGTGGCTACCACTCCTTCTGAGCCCTCGGCAATGTGAGGACCTCAGGGGGGTTCGGCCCTTGTCTTCAGCTTGTCGCAGCCAGCGCTCTGAGTCTTCTACTCGTTGCTGGAGCGGTTCGATGCCCTACGCGCGTGATTTACCAAGGCGGCCCCCTGGTAGGTGTGATCACCTGGTGGGGGGGCACACCTACCAAGTAGACTGGATGGTGCAGGGTGTTAGCATCGGGCCTCCCGGGGGTCCGGGTCGCTATGGACCTATTGAGATGGTCTGGGCTTTGGCGTCGTGGTCGTCCAGGACGCAATTGAGGCTTTGCCCAGGGGCATATGCTACCTGGCTCCCTGACACTGAAGTTACAGCATTGGGGTGCCCAAACATCATGCCTTGAATGGTCATGAGGGCAGGGTCACTTGCAGCGTCTGCGCAGGTGTGTGGATCTGCTCGGCGTGATCTGATATGCCTTGCATCTCTTAACCAGCTCGACGGCATCCAGGGGGGCTATCAGCCAGTAAAAGCCCTGCCGGAAGGTTTTACCAGCCAACGTGCAGAACGAAGCCGTTACTGCACTCGCCCTCTTGGATCTCTGCGAATAGCTCACAGCCCTCCTCCCGGTTAATGCACCGCAATAGAACGCTGTCGGAGCCACACAGGTAGAGATCTCCATCTACCAGCATGTATCTTATAGCCATATGAACGATTGGTTCAGCGGATACACGTTCATCGGGAAGGATATTGTCTTTCAAGCAGGTCCATATCTCCGTGATCCCTGCATCGGATCTACTTGAGCTTTTCGGATCTTGGGCGCTGGGTTACACGGAGCCCTCGGTGATGCATACGATCCTTGGCGAGCACCATGGTTGCAGGGCCGCCGGGACTGCCATCTTCGAAGTGCTGGGCTCGCCCCCTTTCGCCTGGTTTGGCAGGCCAGGCTGTATGATGCAGTAGCTTCCTTCCAAAGGTGCCTTCGGGGACCGGAGTCCATGGAGAGGCTTTTATTGAAAGGTTGTCTGCCACCGCTTTGTTGGCGTAGGGGATATGGCGCTACTCCAAGGCATGAAATCCCTCCTATACCTCTTGCATGCAGACAAGGTAGGTAGCTGGCTATGGGTCAGTATAGGGATACTATCACTCACTTTGTTTGATGGCGAGTTGGGAGCCTGCTATTGGCTAGCATCTGCCGCATTCCTAGAGGAAAGGCAGTACTCAATCCAAATATGAGGGCTTCAAACCTTGCCAAGATATTAGTAGCTCTGGAGTCAAGGTGCACCATGTAGTTGAACTGCTCTCCTAACTGCAAGGTGAGCAGAACCCCCGCTTTGGCACCTCGCTCGCACGAGGGCCATCGCAGCAGAGCGTCTAGTAGGGTCCGGTGAAAACCAGGGCTATTGTTCCAGGCTACCGCTGTTTTAACCCCCTATATGGTATTGAGGTGGAATCAATCCCACCTCAAATGTGTAGTTCTAGCGTATAAGACTAGCGTGTAGGACAGCTCTGAACATGCCATTCATAACTGCTATGCATGAGCCCATATAGACTGTAACGGAACGCACCGGACAGGATTCATTTTTTCTCATTCCTGACTTCCTTCAGGCAATAGAGGACAACAGGCTGTGTAAGAAGGCAACGATTCGGCCCGGGTACCAATAGTGTCCGGACCCTTCCGGGATTTTAGCTGTTCTAAGCTCTGTTCCCAGTCTCTATGTTACCCTTACAAGAAAGAGAAAAATAAAAAGTTTTCTACCACTTCTTGGGGGTAGACTTACAGAGGTGTCCTATGGCCTGAGGTCTGGGTAGAGGTACCCATCTCTTGCAGCAAGGCGAGCGCTCCTGGGCGATGTGCTTGTACTGGACGGAGGGCAGGCTTGTGACTCCTCCTCAAGGAAGCTCTCGCCGATGCCCCAGGTGGCCCTACCTTGGACCGCCCGCTCCTTACGACGGAAGAAGGACCGCCTGGTTAGACGTGGAGTGTCTTGCGTCGCTCACTGTGGTTGGAGCTGGAGCTCTCTCCTTGATCATAGAGGACCTTTAACGCATGCTTGGCGTCTTGGAACTCAATCTCCTGGTCATCACCGCCCTCCAGGTCAACCCTTTGTTTGCCCTCCCGCTGGCGGGAGGGCGCACTATCCTGGCGCTGCTGTCGGAGCTCTCGGAAGCGCTCCGCGAGCCTCTAGATCTCCTGGCACTCACTGGCGCTGTGCTTGTTGGTGTCGTGGTCTGGGCACCTCTGGGAGCCATCGTCGCTGCCGGACGGCTGTCGCGGGTGCTTGTCGGTGCGTGGCCCTCGGCCCCCTGCAACCGCTACTGCTGCTGCAGTATGGGCTCCGGACAGCGGCTTGTCCCTGCCGCCAGCCTTCTTCTTCCAGCCAACAGGGCCCTCTCTGGAGTGCTCACCCCCCTTGCTGGGTGGTGTGTGCCAGTTTTGGCCCTCAGTGGCCCTGGCACACTTGTCCGCCTAGCTGAAGAGCTCGGAGACATCCTGCACGTCATGTGTGGCCAACTTCTCGAGCATCTTCCTGTCGCGGACGCCTTGTCGAAAGGCGAGGACGATGGACGCGTTGGAGATGCAGGGGATGGTGTTACTAACCTAGGAGAAGCGCTGGATGAATTGGCACAACGACTCCCCCGGTTGCTACTGTATGGTGTGTAGGTCGGCCTCCGAGCCCGGCCGGACACAGGAACTCCCAAAGTTGGCCGTGAAATGACGGCATAACTCTTCCCAGGAGGTCACAGACCCCTGGGGCACGTTCATGAGCCATAACCGGGCTGACCCGGTCAAAGCTACTGGGAAGTAGTTGGCCATGATGGCCTCATCCCCTCCTGGATGTAAAAGTCCCAAAAACTTGTAAATGGAAAACTTGAGCTGTGAATAAAGTTGAGTTTAAATCCAAGAAATGAGACTTGCAAAAACTTTTGTTTAATCATATAATTGTTGGCATGTGCAAGAGGACATTAAATTCAGTTTGAACTAAAGGGTTCACTTCAAAGAAAAGAAGCCCATTTCCAAAAAGGAAATTCAAACTGTTGTTTAAGAAGTTGTATTTGCAATGGCCAACTCAAAAATCAGATGGCATATTTGAATTCTTCAGGTCCAAATTACGAGGAAGACAAAGTTTGAGAAAATTTGGAGGTGCTTTGATATGTATATCAAAGATACTTGTGAATTCCATTGAAATTTGAAATTCGAATTTGAAACTGAGGTAAAATTGTCAATGTGCAAAATGGGTTTTGAATTTGAGCTCCACATGAGTGAAGTTTGCACTGTGCCAAAAATTGGGAGATCTTTTGGGAGGAACAGGGGTGGACCCCACATGTCATAGTGCCATCTAAACTTGCACTCGAAGCAAATTCTCTGTTTCTCACCTGAGCTGCCGAGCGGGCTCCGAGCGCCACCGAGAACAAAATTGCTGCCACCTCCTCACTGAATTGAGCAGCGCTGGAGAGCTGCTCGTGAGTTCCCTTACCCCTCGGCGTGATCCATTTCCAGTGACCGAGCCACAGTTCATTGTTTCCCCCTCGCGCAAAAACAGCCATCAGCAGCTCGCCGCCGCCTCTGAAAACAGCCGGGGACCGGTGAAACTTCACGCTCACCTCCACTCCGGGCTGCCACACAGCAGGGCGCGCTTGTCCCCCCCTCCCTCAGCATAAGAACAGCCCGAGTTACGGATCCCCTAGCCCAAGAACGGCTCCTCCGCGGTG
The DNA here is from genome assembly GCA_030760725.1 of Neostapfia colusana. Lineage (NCBI taxonomy): Eukaryota > Viridiplantae > Streptophyta > Magnoliopsida > Poales > Poaceae > Neostapfia > Neostapfia colusana. Next base: position 66,434,914 of record JASWHV010000016.1, read on the forward strand.
ACTTAAAACAAAGCCAGCGATCAGGCACCGTAGACAGCTCTCCACAGAGACTTTCACGGCCAAGCAAGCACGGCCACGGGAGCATCCTACTTTGGTGCTACTTCCATCCAAAACTTGGAGCAAGCCATGAACCCTAGCGGCTGAATTTGCCGTTCTTCCCCCGGAACACCTCCACGGACCTCTCGGTATGAGACCTCAAAATTCCGACTCAATTCTAGTCTTTAGTTCACTAAACTGTGCACAAATGATCTAGACTCAATGGCGATCGATTTTCCTTCACAACTCTAGCTTGAAACCCCGTGTTAGCGGCTAATTTCAAGTTTTTCCATCAATGGCCGTGGCGGGGACGCTCGGGCACACGGTGAACACCAACTTACCGCCGTTTCCGAGCGATATTGATGCCATGTCGAGTTAGCTCATCCCCCACTGGTGCTTTAGAGCGGTTTAGTCGAGCGTTTGGAAGGCTAGAAGTGCCGGGCGACGGTGCCGAGCTCCACCGAATGCCGCCGCACGTCGCCGAGCAATTTCCGGTCACCGACAGCCCGAGAGCACCGCACCGATGGCTTTCTCGTAGCTGGAAACCCCCAGGCGGCGAGTACCGAGCCGAGAAGCGGCTGGCAAGCCGACTCCAGCGAGCTCCGGTGGGAGTCCGGCGAGGGGGAGGCGTGGGCGCGGGAAATCGACCGAGGAAGAAGAAGACCCTGTCAGACCCACATGTCAGCGGCTGGAAATTTAAAATCTGGATCTGCTGTGGCGTGTGATCCAGTGTGGCTGCGCGCGGGCAAACCCTGTAACCGGTGTGGCTCGCGTTCTATTGGCTGCCATTTAAACAGTGGGTCCAGGTAGGTTTTCTGTAGGAAATTAATTCCAGATTTCAAGCAAAGTTTGGAAATTCATAAATTATGCTAGGAAACTCCAAATTGGGTGATTAAAATTCGGTTAGATTCATCTTGTCAAGACCTATACAAAGGTGCAACCCAATTTGTACGAAAATCAATAGAAAATTCCGGAAAATTCTTTAAAGCTTTTCAGCAAAAGAATTTTAGGGGAAGTTTGGTTCTTCCAAAAATCCTAAAATTTTGCCAGAATATTCTTTAGGATGTTAGGACATTCCTGTAAAAGTTTCAGCTCATTTGGAGTTGATTTAGTTAGGATAAATCTGATTTCAAGTTTCTGTGTTCAAATGAATACAGAAACAATTTCAGAGAATTTTCAAAATTTGGAAATTCAGTTCTGGGCAGTTATTTGTTCCAAAATTCCTAGTAAAATTCATTCATGCTCCCTGAGCTATGTTTGATATTGTGGTTTACTTGAATTTGCATGAAAGTGCAAATTTATTCAGAATTAATTCCTTCTTGCTTAAATGCTTAGGGAATTGTTCTGAGTGATCTACTTAGTGAAAAATTCTAAATTTTGGTCCAGATGACTTTCTTGTGACAAGGAACTCACAAGAAAATTTTCAGCTCCATTGGAGTACTGTATCAGTGCTATTCTGTTTAACCATATAGATGATCAACACCACCCAAGTGATGAACCCCACTTATCACTTGATCATAGTACTTTAACCCAAACCCAAACCACTAGCACCAGTGTCATTTTAAATTCTTAAACATAGTTCCAGTTTTGAACTTGTCTTTAGCATTTTAGCAAAGGTTTTACAATTAAACATATATGCATATTCATAACGTGTAGTGATTAAACGTGGAAAAGTGGAGAGGAAAGGTGAAGCTTGGATCAAGGAGCAAGAAGGGCAGTGATTAAGCTTCAAGTCATCAGCAACTAACTTCATAATTATATGACTTTAGTCACCTGCAAAACCAAGGCAATCTCTGGTTTGCATTTCAGCTATTTTATAAAGTTTTTACTTTGTTCCCTACCATAGTTCGAGTTTGTATGTGCATTAGGTCAAGGATGTTTTATACTCCACTTGCATAACCAAAATGAACCCTGGTGTCAAGGGTAGAAAGGTGTCATCGCCGTAGAATAAGACCGTGCTAAATAGGCTAGGACATCCGGTAGAAGACGAGTAGTTGGAGTCTACTCGCGAGTTATAGTTCAAGATTTCATAAGTATGGTTGGAAGAGAGAGGCAAACTATAGTTTACATTTCTAAAGATGAGACCGGGCAGAAGGGTTAGGCAGGGACAAGATGAGGTCTTGGTCTAGTAGCTCTGCCTGTGTCGATTAAGGACCGATGCGTGTGCTGCATCCAGGAGCAAGTATTGAGTTGTGTACCTGAGGCTTACTGCTATATGGGACCCAGGAAACCGATGTACCGGGTTAACTGGATTGTAGAGGCATACCACATCGTCTCGTTAGACCTGTGAGCCCGAGACGGCGTGACCGGTTCTACAGTCGAGTGTCCTGCGAAAGGTTGCCACATACGATGTAATGAAGGACGCCAGGTTTGGGTCTTCATAGGCGGGCGTGTGCGTCGAGCTATCCGGGCATTGTTTGATTCGAATCACCGTCCCTCGCGGTTATTGAGTACCGCTTGCTCCCATGTTGTGACGTAGTAATCAACTTGTGTGGAAACAGTTTGCAAAGTTTTAGTTGCTGCTATGATTATTGTAAATTGCATGAAAACCCTGTTTGAAGTAGACATAGAGCAAACTAAAGTTATTTTCCACCTTGGGACAAGTATCATTGGAATGAAGCGTTTCTTGTTTGATTGTGAAGTTCCAATGTTGCTGGGCGCAAGGTCACTACTATTATGGCTGAAATCTGAAAGTTAAGTATGAACTTGTAGGCGAGTCTTTTTGCAACTTATATGTTTAGGTCTTAAGTTACTTTCATGTAGAGTTGCATGTCTTAGGAGAGACGGTTAAGTCTTGCTGAGCCTTTGTGCTCACTCTTGCTATATGATTTATTTTGCAGGTTAATATCGAAGAATATAAAGAAGGTTGTCCGGTGAGACTTAGAGACTTCCGAGTCATGTTACACATGGAGGACCTAGCCGCTGCCATGTCTTCGTGTTGCTAGCGAGGGGAGTCCGCGGGCTGGACCTCTTCTCGGTTGCTCACTAGTTATTCGACGTGAGATGTTTATAGACTTCCGCTGTAGCTATTTTATGTAAAGAATTTACAAAGAACATTTGTAAGCTTCCGCTTTTGATTTATGTAATACAGTGTTCCTTATATGTGTGCTGTTGGGTGCCGCATAACACGAGACCACCCAATGCGATTCTTGGGCGAGGCGGCACGGCCACGTGATCGGGACCAGGCCCTCACAGCGTGGTATCAGAGTCGCATTGGTAATAGCGCACGGAATAAGGATCGTATTATGACAGAAACTTAGGATACGGTGAGGAAACGGTATTAGGCCCACATAAGGACTATAGTAGTATAGTTACTTAAAGTGGCATGACTAACATATGTGTTATAATTCTGAATTTTGATTATGTAACGACGCACCTACGCTCAGGTAAGCATGGTAAGGAACGCCACCGAAAGCGGTTCAATTTTGGTTAGCTCCCCTGACGAGGAAAGTGGTTCAGGGATAGGTCTCACAGCTTGGTGTGGGACGTTAATATGAAACTCTTGGACTCTTCATGTCCCTGAGTTCATATGAAACGCTGATCCCTAGCGTGCATTAGGAAAGAAAGTGGAGACCCCATCGTGTGGTCAGTAACGCGATAGTGTGTTTTCTGGAAATAGCCTAGGAGGACATACGCAGCAATTGCCATCGTCGTGCCCTGCAGGGCAGTAGGTGGTATCCGTTGGGTTGATAACATTCCCAACCATAACGACCCATTCATGATATACTCAGGTTCCCCATCGTGTGGTGTTAAAACACGATCACGTACCTTGGGACGTGGCTTAACTCAAGGATGGCCGTATAGCAATGATACGGGCGTTTGTATTTACTTTCAAATATGGAACTGCCTGAAATGAAAACAACCTTTGAATGCATCAGTATTGAGTGTTCTTTTTCAGGTACTAACCGCGTACGTATCCCATGTAGTACACGTGTGCGAGAGACCGTCTTTGTGCCACTGATAATACGTATATGCCGGTGTAATCCCGTTAGGATTTTTCTTCTGGTGAGGCAACGTAGTACCGACATGTTTCTTACGGTGCATCGACACAGTACTACACTTAACCTCTTCCCTATAAAGAAATGATTCATGAGCTAACTTTCAACTAAAAATGGAAGTTTGAAACAAATATTTGTTACTGAACTCTTATTTTGAGCTAAGATTCAAATGAGAGCATGACTAGGCGTCAAAGTTTTCAAAAACAGAGTGCTCTGTGTCTGGCAGGAATTCTTTCTGGACTTTAATGGAGCATAACTCTGAGTTGATATAACCATTTAAGGTGTATGATACAGTTTTGGAAATATTTTCAAGTGCTCTACAACTTCTTTGTAGACCTCCAGAGCAAAATCACACTTTAAGTTGGTGAGAAGTCCAGTTGAAGGCAAACTGTTCAGAACCAGGACAGCAGCAAAAACCTCTCTGGACCTTTCTGTTTTTAAGCCATAAATTCCTGTAGAAAAATCCTTAAGGAGCCTATGATACACCGTTGGAAAGGTTATGAAATGTGCAACATTGTTGTAGTTCAGAGTTTGCTCAGATTATTACTGTATTTGTATATAAAACGGTGATAAAGTAGCCACATACAAAGGAGATGCTGGCAAATTTTATCCAGGAATTCTGTCAACTTTGAGCAATCATAACTTTTGATCCAGAGATGATATAGAGGCATATAAGTACTCGTTGGATAGATACTAAAGTGTACTCAAACTTTGGTATGTGACTCATGTCATGAATCTGTAGTTAACTTGAGTAAATTTTGGAGTTTGTGCGAACTGGTCAGTGTAGTCCAGCTGATTAGTTTGGCGTACTTAAGATTTGTTTAAACATGGATGTGGTTATGCTTTCATCAAGTTCATTACATGTTCATGTTTTACTTATCTTTACTTACTACTGAGATAGAATTTTGATTGACTCAAAATTTTGTTTCGTGCAGTATGGTACGCACACGTTCTCAAATGGAGCTTGGAGGTTCAAGTCGAGTTGTGAATGATTCGACATCATCACAAGAGCCATCGCCAACCGGATTGGTGGAAATTATGGCAAGAATGAATGAAACTCTCCAAACTCTATTTCAGCAAGGCATAAATAGAGAATCTCAATATCACATGCCAAACCCAAGAACTTATCTGGATTTCTTGGCGACACAACCGCCGGTATTCTCCGAAGCAGCTGAACATTGTGAAGCAAATCACTGGTTACGTGTCCTTGAGTCCAAGTTTGGGTTAATCCAGTGTGATGAATTCCAGAAGACTCTATTTACCGCTCAGCAGCTTCACGGCTTTGATGGAGCATGGTGGGCAGAATACCTTGCTATCCAACCAGCAGGGCATCGTGTCACATGGGCGGAGTTCCAGGATGCATTTCGTGCTCGCTTCATCCCTACGGGCGTAATGCAAACATGTCTTGATGAATTCTGGAATATAAAACAAGGAGAAATTAGTGTTATTGAGTATGCGAAGGAATTCAATCGTTTAGCTCAATATGTCCCTGATTATGTGAAAGCACCAGCCATGAAGGGTTATCATTTTTATCGAGGGCTAACTGCTAGGCTGCGATGTGAGTTGGCTCAAGTTAGCCAAGAGAATTTTGATGAGTTTGTTAGCTGTGCTATCACTCAGGAATATTATTCCAATCTCTACCTTAAAGAAAATAGGGAGAGGGACTCATCACAGGATGAATGCAAACATCTGCCTCAGAAGTATCGGTGGGTAATCCGTTCACCTTCCGGTCGAGAGGTTGCACAAGAGGTGCAGTCATTCTAAGAGTGTGATGACTCTTCTACTCCCTAGAGGTTTTATTCACCTCCACCGAATCAGCAACTTATTGCTCATGCACCTCAGTATCAACAAGGTGCACCAGAAGGTTATTTCCCTCAAGAGGTTGAAGATGATCAAGGTGATTTCTTAGCTGAACCGAGTGCTGTCCCACTTCATATTGACTATGAACTCGACGTCAATGAAGCAACTGAACCGAGCAGCAATATATGTCTGCGTGTCCAGTTCCAAGAGTGATCTTGGACAGCAAAGAAAAGCTATGTCCAAAGCGGTAACTGTTAATTATGTGTCAGTCGATGATCTGCCCAAAGGAGGTCCAGTTCTTGCGGGAAGGTTCACATTAAATGACAAGCCGGTTGTCATTTTATTCGACTCTGGTGCAACACATAACTTCATTAGCAAAGCGACGGTGATCCGGGATCAAATCTCCACAACAATCACAAAAGGATCTTACCTTACTCGTTCGCCAGGTGGAGACATATCGACTAATGAAGTCGTTTCCCGAGCACCACTGTGTTTGGGTGGAAAAAATTATCCTACCACCCTCATTATTCTCGACGATCATGGAATCAATGCCATATTGGGAATATCATGGTTGACCTTCCATAAGGCTGTTCTGGACATCGAGAACAGGAGTGTTCATTTGGACTCTCCACTTCATGGGTGTCAAACATTGTATCTCGACAAAGCGGTTTCCAAAGACCCGGAAGTATGTAATGCCGAAGCTTGCAAGTTAGAAGACATTCCGGTAGTACGTGAATATCCGGATGTGTTTCCCGAAGATCTTCCAGGCTTACCACCTGAGCGCGAGGTGGAATTCAAAATAGAGTTGATACCGAGAACCACGCCGATCTCTCGGAGACCATACAAATTGGCTCCGAATGAATTAGCTGAGCTGAAGGAGCAACTCCAATATCTGATGGACAAGGGGTTTATTTGTCCAAGTTCATCACCATGGGGTTGCTCGGCTTTATTTGTGAAGAAGAAGGATGAGACGCTGAGGCTATGTGTCGATTATCGTCCTTTAAATGCCATGACAATAAAGAACAAGTACCCACTACCAAGAATTGATATTCTCTTCGATCAGCTAGTGGGTGCTAAAGTCTTCTCCAAATGGACATAAGGTCGGGATATCATCAAGTCAAGATTCGAGCGGAGGATATCCCGAAAACAGCATTCTCGACAAGATATGGACTCTATGAGTATCTTGTCATGTCATTTGGGTTGACCAATGCTCCGGCTCACTTTATGTATCTTATGAACTCGGTGTTCATGCCGGAGCTGGATCAGTTCGTCGTGGTATTCATCGACGACATCTTGGTCTATTCAAAATCAGAAGAGGAACACGCTAAACATTTGTGTATTGTGCTCCAACGCTTAAGAGATCACAAGCTCTATGCAAAGTTTAGCAAATGTGAATTCTGGATCAACCATGTGCCGTTTCTTGGACATATTATTTCAGCGGAAGGCATTTCTGTTGATCCAAGCAAGATTGAACATGTGCTGAGGTGGAAGTCTCCAACATCAGTCTATGAAGTTCGTAGCTTCTTGGGTTTGGCGGATATTATCGGAGGTTCATCCTAGGTTTCTCAAAAATCTCCAAACCTATGATGGAGCTACTGAAAAAGGACATCAGATATGATTGGAGCAAGCTATGTGAGGAAGCTTTTCAAGCGTTGGTGAAACACCTCACAACAGCCCCGGTTTTAGCTCAACCGGATACAACCAAGCCCTTTGATGTTTATTGTGATGCATCTGGCATCGGACTTGGTTGTGTACTCATGCAAGGAGGACGCATGATCGCATATGGATCACGGCAATTAAGAAATCATGAGCAACATTATCCAACTCATGATCTTGAGCTTGCTGCCGTGGTATTAGCTTTGAAGATGTGGAGACATTACCTATTTGGAAATCTGGTTCATCTCTACACCGACCACAAAAGATTGCAGTACATATTCACTCAAAAAGAGTTGAATATGCGACAACGGCGATGGTTGGAGCTGATCAAAGATTATGAGATGGAAATCCATTATCATCCGGGCAAGGCAAATGTGGTTGCCGATGCACTCAGCCGGAAATCTCATATTCATAATCTTACCCTTACGCCGATAGAAGAGGAAGAAGCGAGTCTCTACTTGGTTCCATATGGAGCTCTACATAATATAACTCTCATACCCACAATAAGAGAGGAGGTTATGAAATCTCAAAAGCAAGACAAGGGCATGGCTCATATCAAAAGGAGGTTGAAGAACGGGGAGATGAAATGTTTCCGGTAGATGATGAAGATACCTTATGGTTCAGGGACCGGATAGTCGTACCCCGTGATATGAGGCTGCGGAAGAAAATTTTGGATGAGGCTCACTTATCCAAATTTTCTATTCATCCAGGCAGCAATAAAATGTACCAAGACCTCCGGAAGAAGTTTTGGTGGACACGTATGAAACGTGAAGTTGCAAAATACGTTTCAGAATGTGATACGTGTCAAAGAGTTAAGGCCGACCATGTGAAGAAGTCGGGCCTGTTGCAACCGCTACAAATACCGGCATGGAAGTGGGAAGACTTGAGTATGGATTTCATCGTCGGATTACCGATGACCTCCCACCACCATGATTCGATTTGGGTTATCGTTGACCGATTAACCAAATCAGCACGTTTCATTCCGGTGCATACCAAATACAGCGCCAAGCAGTATGCGGAGTTGTACATAGCACGAATCTTGTGCCTACATGGAGTTCCCCGGACGATCATCTCCGATCGAGGCGCGTTGTTCGTTGCTCGTTTCTGGGAGCAGCTACACGCATCCTTGGGAACCAAATTGATTCGAAGCTCTGCGTATCACCCTCAAACCGATGGGCAAACTGAGAGGGCGAATCAAATACTTGAAGATATGCTAAGGGTGTGTGCCATCCACCACGGTAAGAGCTGGGATGATCACTTACCGTTGGCGGAGTTCTTGTATAACAACGGTTACCAAACGAGCATAAAAATAGCACCTTATGAAGCTCTCTACGGCCAAAAGTGCCGCACACCCTTGAACTGGTGTGAATCGGACGAGAAGGTAATTTACGGGATTGATCTCGTAAATGAGGCAGAAGAGCGGTAAGGATTATTCAAGCAAATCTTAAAGCCGCTCAGTCCAGACAAAAGAGCTATGTGGATAAGAGACGTCGTCCTCTGAACTTTCAAGTTAGAGACCACGTATATCTCTGCATATCTCCTATGAAGGGAATTCACCGATTCAGAGTAAAAGGAAAATTAGCTCCACGTTTTATCGGTCCCTTCGTAATCATTGAAAGATGTGGACCCATGGCATACCGTTTGGAGCTACCGGCAGCCTTAGCCGGAGTTCATAACTTCTTCCACATATCTCAGTTGCGGAAGTGTTTGGATGTTCCAACGGAGGTTCTCACGGGAGACATAACAGATTTGAAGCCGGACCTCACATATGTTGAGCATCTAACCCGGATAATTGATGAAAAGACTCGCGAGACCAGAAACAGGACGCTGCGATTTTTCAAGGTGCTATGGGAAAATCACACGTCCGACGAAGCTACATGGGAAAGCGAGGAATATTTACAACACAATCATCCGGAGTTATTAGAGGCTTATATTCGGTAGTCATCCTCCCCGCATTGTCCTTAATCCTGAATCTCGGGACGAGATTCTTTTTAAGGGGGGAGGAATGTAAAAGTCCCAAAAACTTGTAAATGGAAAACTTGAGCTGTGAATAAATTTGAGTTTAAAACCAAGAAATGGGACTTGCAAAAACTTTTGTTTAATCATATAATTGTTGGCATGTGCAAGAGGACTTTAAATTCAGTTTGAACTAAAGGGTTCACTTCAATGAAAAGAAGGCCATTTCCAAAAAGGAAATTCAAACGTTTGTTTAAGAAGTTGTATTTGCAATGGACAACTCAAAAATCAGATGGCATATTTGAATTCTTCAGGTCCAAATTATGAGGAAGGCAAATTTTGAGAAAATTTGGAGGTGCTTTGATATGTATATCAAAGATACTTATAAATTCCATTGAAATTTGAAATTCAAATTTGAAACTGAGGTAAAACTTGTCAATGTGCCAAACGGGTTTCAAATTTGAGCTCCACATGAGTGAAGTTTGCACTGTGCCAAAAATTGGGAGATCTTTTTGGAGGAACAGTGGTGGACCCCACATGTCATAGTGCCATCTAAACTTGCACTCGAAGCAAATTCTCTGTTTCTCACCTGAGCTGCCGAGCGGGCTCCGAGCGCCACCGAGAAAAAATTGCTGCCACCTCCTCACCGAATTGAGCAGCGCTGGAGAGCTGCTCGTGGGCTCCCTTACCCCATCGGCGAGATCCATTTCCAGTGACCGAACCACGGTTCATTGTTTCCCCCTCGCGCAAGAACAGCCATCAGCAGCTCGCCGCCGCCTCTGAAAACAGCCAGGGACCGGTGAAACTTCGCGCTCACCTCCACTTCGGGCTTCCATACAAAAGGGCGCACTGGTCCTCCCCTTCTTCAGCACAAGAACAGCCCGAGTTACGGGTCCCCTAGCCCAACAACGGCTCCTCAGCAGTGACTTAAAACAAAGCCAGCGATCGGTCACCGTGGACAGCTCTCCACAGAGACTTTCACGGCCAAGCAAGCATGGCCACGGGAGCGTCCTACTTTGGTGCGACTTCCATCCAAAACTTGGAGCAAGCCGTGAACCCTAGCGTCTGAATTTGCCGTTCTTCCCCCGAAACACCTCCACGGACCTCTCGGTATGAAACCTCAAAATTCCCACTCAATTCTAGTCTTCAGTTCACTAAACTGTGCACAAATGATCTAGACTCGATGGCGATCGATTTTCCTTCACAACCCTAGCTTGAAACCCCATGTTACCGGCTAATTTCAAGTTTTTCCATCGACGGCCATGGCGGGGACGCTCGGGCACACGGTGAACACCAACTTACCGCCGTTTCCAAGCGATACTGAGGCCATGTCAAGTTATCTCATCCCCCACTGGTGCTTTAGAGCGGTTTAGTCGAGCGTTTGGCAGGCTAGAAGTGTCAGGCGACGGCGCCGAGCTCCACCGAATGCCGCCACACGTCGCCGACCGATTTCCGGTCACCGGCAGCCCGAGAGCACCGCACCGATGGCTTTCTCGTAGCTGGAAACCCCCAGGTGGCGAGTACCGAGCCGAGAAGCGGCCGGGAAGCCGACTCCGGCGAGCTCCGGTGGGACTCCGGCGAGGGGGATGCGCGCGCGCGGGAAATCGACCGAGGAAGAAGAAGACCCCGTCGGACCCACATGTCAGCGGCTGGAAATTTAAAATCCGGATCTGCTGTGGCGTGTTATCCAGTGTGGCTGCGCGCGGGCAAACCCTGTAACCGGTGTGGCTCGCGTTCTTTTGGCTGCCATTTAAAAAGTGGGTCCGGGTAGGCTTTCTGTAGGAAATTAATTCCAGATTTCAAGCAAAGGTTGGAAATTCATAAATTGTGCTAGGAAACTCCAAATTGGGTGATTTAAATTCGGTTAGATTTATCTTGGCAAGACCTATCCAAAGGTGCAACCCAATTTGTATGAAAATCAATAGAAAATTCTGGAAAATTCCTTAAATATTTTCAGCAAAAGAATTTTAGGGGAAGTTTGGTTCATCCGAAAATCCTCAAATTTTGCCAGAATATTCTTTAGGATGTTAGGACATTCCTGTAAAATTTCAGCTCATTTGGAGTTTATTTAGTTAGGATAATTCTTATTTCATGTTTCTGTGTTCAAATGAATACAGAAACAATTTCAGAGAATTTCCAAAATTTGGAAATTCAGTCCTGGCTGTTCTTAGCTCCAAAATTCCTAGGAAAATTCATGCATGCTACCTGAGCTATGTTTGAAATCGTGGTTCACTTGAATTTGCATGAAAGTGCAAATTTATTCATAATTAATTCCTTCTTGCTTAAATGCTTAGGGAATTGTTCTGAGTGATCTACTCAGTGAAAAATTCTAAATTTTGGTCCAGATGACTTTCTTGTGACAAGGAACTCACAAGAAAATTTTCAGATCCATTGGAGTCCTGGATCAGTACTATCCTGTTTAATCTTACAGATGAGCAACACCACCCAAGTGATGAACCCCACTTATCACTTGATCGTAGTACTTTAACCCAAACCACTAGCACCAGTGTCATTTTAAATTTTTAAACAGAGTTCCAGTTTTGAACTTGTCTTTAGCACTGTTAGCAAATGTTTTACAATTAAACATATATGCATATTCATAACGTGTACTGATTAAACGTGGAAAAGTGGAGAGGAAAAATGAAGCTTGGATCAAGGAGCAAGAAGGGCAGTGGTTAAGCTTCAAGTCATCAGTAACTAACTTCATAATTATCTGACTTTATTCACCTGCAAAACCAAGGCAAGCTCCAGTTTGCATTTCAGCTATTTTATAAAGTTTTTACTTTGTTCACTACCATGGTTCAAGTTTGTATGTGCATTAGGTCAAGGATGTTTTATACTCCACTTGCATAACCAAAATGAACCCTGGTGTCAAGGGTAGAAAGGTGTCATCGCTGTAGAATAAGGCCGTGCTAAATAGGCTAGGACATCCGGTAGAAGACGAGTGGAATGTACTCGCGAGTTATAGTTCAAGATTTCATAAGTATGGTTGGAAGATAGAGGCAAACTAAAGTTTACATTTCTAAAGATGAGACAGGGCTGGAGGGTTAGGCAGCGACAAGACGAGGTCTTGGTCGAGTAGCTCTGCCTGTGTCGGTTAAGGACTGATGCGTGTGCCGCATCCAGGTGCAAGTATTGAGTTGTGTACCGGAGGCTTACTGCTATATGGGACCCAGAAAACCGATGTACCAGGTTAACTGGATTGTAGAGGCATACCACATTGTCTCGTCAGACCTATGAGCCTGAGACGGCGCAACCGGTTCTACAGTCGAGTGTCCTGTGAAAGGTTGCCACATACGAGGTAATGAAGGAAGTCAGGTTTGGGTCTTCATAGGCGTGCGTATGCGTCGAGCTATCCGGGCAGTGTTTGATTTGAATCACCGTCCCTCACGGTTATTGAGTAACGCTTGCTCTCATGTTGTGACGTAGTAATCAACTTGTGTGGAAACAGTTTGCAAAGTTTTAATTGCTGCTATGATTATTGTAAATTGCATGAAAACCCTGTTTGAAGTAGACATAGAGCAAACTAAAGTTATTTTCCACCTTGGGACAAGTAACATTGGAATGAAGCGTTTCTTGTTTGATTGTGGAATTCCAATGTTGCTGGGCACAAGGTCACTACTATTATGGCTGAAATCTGAAAGTTAAGGATGAACTTGTAGGCGAGTTTTTTGCAACTTATATGTTTAGGTCTTAAGTTACTTTCATGTAGAGTTGCATTTCTTAGGAGAGACAGTTAAGTCTTGCTGAGTCTTTGTGCTCACTCTTGCTATATGAGTGGTTTTGCAGGTTAATATCGAAGCATGTAAAGAAGGTTGTCCGGTGAGACTTAGAGACTTCCGAGTCATGTTACACATGGAGGATCTAGCCGCTGCCATGTCTTCGTGTTGCTAGCGAGGGGAGTCCGCGGGCTGGACCTCTTCTCGGTTGCTCACTAGTTATTCGATGTGAGCTGTTTATAAACTTCCGCTGTAACTATTTTATGTAAAGAATTTACAATGAACATTTGTAAGCTTCCGCTTTTGATTTATGTAATACAGTGTTCCTTATATGTGTGCTGTTGGGTGCCGCATAACACGGCACCACCCAATGCAATTCCCGGGCGAGGCGGCATGACCCAGTGATCGGGACCGGGCCCTCAAACTGCATCTAGAATGGTAGTGGAGTAGATCTGCAGAAACTCGACGGGGTTGACTGACCCGTCGAACTTTTCCGGCAAGTGGGGCCGGAACCTGCGCGGCCACACTGCCATACGAAGGTGCAGGGCCAGAGCCATGCAGCCTCCCACTGAGCCTGGGGAGACGGGGTTCTGGCCCACGTAAACGGGACGTAAGGAAGCCGGGGTACCACACTCCTGCCCGAGGCTATGACGCCACTCGCGCTGTCCCTCAATGGTGACGCGGCCATCTTCCTTCTGACGGCGACGACGGTCCAGCTCTCCCCTGAAGTTGGTGGTGGGGAGCCTGGACATTGCCGTTGAGTGAGTTGTTGCCGTCCTATAATCCCTTGTTAGGTTACGGGACGGCTGCTGTCCCTTCCTTGGCCACTGTTTCTGGTGACACGGCGAGTTGAGCGCGGCTATGACCAGGTGGTCGACGTCGTTGCGCCATTGCTCAGCAGCGGACGGGGAAGCTCCCGCGTTTGGGGTGGTTTTGTAGGAGCGTGGGGGCTGCTAACAGCGCGCTTTCCAGACTGGCTTCGGTTGGCACTTGAGATGCCGTCGCTGTCACCACCGAGGGCTGCCAGGTGGCTGAGTACCATCGCCGTAGGAGCCAGCGCCGGTGCAGAAGGTCCCGCTCTGGGATCAGAGGATGCCTCCTGCTCACCTTGCCGCTAGCGGCACGAGGGGTGGGAAGAACCTCCAAAAGACTGGATGTTCACCATTGTGGGCTTCACGAACGACCTCAAAAAACAAAAGCCCCCTTCCTGGCGCGACAAATGTCAAAGTGTTTTCTATGACACTTCCCCCGGTCTGCTCGGAAGCAGCCCGCGGAGATTCTTTTTTCGGTGGGGCTAGTGGATCTCGAAGGTCTGAGCATGATGGCGAGAGAGACACAAGGATTTACATGGTTCGGGCTGCCAGAGCGTAAAACCCTACGTCCATGGGAATGCTTGGAGTATTACTTGCTCGCGTGTGAGAATGAGTTGGCTGGGTCATGAACCCTTTGCCCGGAGGCTTCCCCGGTCCTTTTATAGCCCAAGGCGGGGCAGTTACATGGTGGCCCGGGGCCTGACGTGTGGCCCCACGGCTCTGTCTCCTATACATGAGCTATAGATATTTATGGCTATATGTATTGTCATTGTCGGTGGAGTTAAGGCGCGCCGCCTGACCCGCTGGGCGCCTCTGACTGGGCGGCCAGTGATGATGAAGTCCCCGTCTTGTCGCCGCGTCTCCTCGCTCTGTTAGACGGCTCAGTGCCGTTGGGCGGCTCTGTTGTGCCATCATGCCTCGCCGCCCTGTCTTTCACCGTAATGGTGCGCAGACGGGGGATGGAGGCGTGCATCGTGCACCATGCTTCTGGGGAAGGCGCGAGACTTGAATGCTTGGCCTGAAAACGTACCTTCCTCTTTTCTCATTGGCCATCTGCTCGCTGCTTGCTGGTGTAACGTCTGGGCGGCTGGCCCCCAGGACACGCATCTCCACCGGAGCTGTCTCTGGAACCCTCTCAGGCCGGGGGATATGGCTCGGAGGTTCCGGTCACGTGGCAGTGCCGGTGCCCTCCTTGGTGGAGGCTGGGGTTCGGCACTGCTGGATACGTGTCAGCTCCCAAGCTACCCTCGACCAGTAGTCATGCTCAGGGTCTGAAGACGCGTTGCAACTCTGGGACAGCCCATGGGGCCCAGAGCGCACGGCTTATGCTGGGGCCTGCCTAAGCTCGGAAGGCGGGGCCCGGGTGCATTTTTTCCCACTACGCAGGGGTACCCAGTTCGTTGGGAACCGACAATCATAATTAACTCCTTTTTAGCCCACCCTAAAATCAGAAGGTTGCTACCATGAATTTCCTGAAATTCAACTGTATGAGGTTTCATTTGTCTTTAAAAGTTTGGCAACAATTCGAGGTGAACTTTGAGTTTGAAAGTCTGATTCATCTTTCTCATACACATGTATGATTTACAAACGAGTTTAACTTAACATTGGTTCAACACATTCAAATGAATCTTTGAGCCCATGTTGTTGAAGCCCACGTACACCATCCCATGTAAGAACTTTTGTAAGTCCCATTTTTCATGAACTTGAAACACATTGGTGTTCAAACATCAGTTTACTTGCATTCACAATTTTGGGACTTTTATAGGCCTACATTGGGGTAGATCTTCAGATGGTGCTCAATCACCTCCATGGGGATCCTGGGCATCTCCGACGGTTGCCATGCAAACACATCGACGTTAGCACAGAGGAAGGTGACGAGCATGTCTTCCATTTTGTCACCCAGGCCCCCAGCGATGCGGGTGGTCTGGGCAACGTCGGAGCCGACTTGGAGGACCTTGATGGGACGTCCTCGCCGTCAAAGGGCTTGGAGGACCTTGATGGGATGTCTTCGCTGTCGGAGCAGATGTCATCCCTCTCTGGCGCGTGCTTGGAGGCGGCCGTGTAGCTTCTGCAGCACTGAGACGACATAAGTGTGGTTTTCACGGATCTTGATGATGCCTCCCGGAGTGGGCATCTTCAAGACCAGGTAGCCGTAGTGGGCTAATTCCATGAATCGGTACAGGGCAGGCCTGCCGATGATGGCGTTGAATGGGAGGCTGACCTTTGCAACGTCGAAGACGACGCTCTCCGTGCGGTAGTTCTCAGGCGTCCCGAATGTCACCTGTAGGGAGATGCTTTTGCATGGGAAGATAGGGTGATGGCCCACCCTCGAGAATGGTCGTGAGGGGGTGAGCTGGGACATAGGGATTTGCAGCTTCTTGAAAGCTGCAAGGCTGATGATGCTGAGTGATGCCCCCCATCGATCAGCACATGGTAGAGCTTCACGTTGGCGATGTGGGGCGACGAGGAGTGGAAGCTACCCGGTCGCCCACCATGTTCTTGGGGCACTCAGAGGCATCGAAGCTGATTGGCGTCTCCAGCCACTTGTGGTGGGGCGCCGGCCCGGGGGTTGGAGCAGCCGCTACCACTGCTTGACGCAGGGTCTTGACTGCTTGTCTAGATGTGATGTTGGAGGAGCCTCCTTACATCACGTGGAGCGCCTTGCACCACTCGTTGTTGGCGTTGGAGTCAGAGTCAGAGTGGCCGTAGACAGCCTTCAACGCCCGCTTGGCGTCTTGATACTCCATCAACTGCTCGGCGCCGGCCTCAGGCTCAGCCTTCTGTTTGCCCTCCCGATGGCGGAAGGGTGGCCGCTGCTGTTGCAGCTCACGGAAATGTTCCGCGAGCTTCTTGATCTCACGGCACTCGCTGGCACCGTGGAAACTGGAGTTGTGCACCGGGCACCATTGGCCGTAGATGCTGATAGACGGCGGTCGCGGGCGCTTGTCGGCCCGCGGGGCACAGCCCCCACCAACTGCTGCAGCGGCGATGGTGGGTGCCCCGGTTAGAGGCTTGTCCTTGCCTCCAACCTTCTTCTTCTTGCCGCTGCCCTGAGCAACGGCTTCACGGGCACTCCCCGCCACGGAGGTGGGTCGTGAGTGCCAGTCCCGGCCCTCCGCCGCCCTTGCACACTTGTCTGCCAGGCTGAAGAGCTCGAAGACGTCTTGCACGTCGTGCATGTCTAACTTCTCGAGCATCTTCTTGTCTCTGACGCCCTGTCGGAAGGCGACGACGACGGAGGCGTTAGAGATTCGGGGGATGGTGTTCCTGACCTGAGAGAACCGCTGGATGAAGTATCCCAGCGACACCTCCTCGCCCTGGCACACGGCGTGGATGTCTAGCTCGCTGCCGAGGCGCGTGTAGGAACTCCCGAAGTTGGCTGTGAATCTCTAGCACAACCCTTCCCAGTAGGAGATGGAGCCTAGGGGACGTTCATGAGCCATGACCGGGAAGTAGTTGGCCATGGCGGTCTCATTCCCTCCTGCGGCTAGGATGGAGGTGGAGTAGATCTGCAGGAACTCGGCGGGGTTTACAGTTCCGTCGTACTTCTCCGGCAAGTGGGGCCGGAACATGGGTGGCCAGACCACCATGCGAATGTGCGGGGCGAGCGCCATGCAGCCCCCGCCTGCTCCTGGAGAGGCAGGGGTCTGGGGGAAATGTCCCGCTGGTACGACACTAGGGGAGCCGTACTCTCCTTCGAGGTTGTGACGCCTCTCGCGACGTCGCTCGATGGTGACGCAGCCATCTCTGCTCATGCCACGGTGATCTAGCTCGACCCTGATGTTCATGCAACAGCGACGAGGTGGTCGACGTCGTGGTGCCACTGCTCTACCGCCTCTAGGGTTGCGCCCTTGACCAGAAGGTTGTGAAGAAGCGCGTGTGCTGCAGCCAGCACTCTCTCTAGGCTAGGAACCGGCGGCACCGTCACCACCGTGGGGGTAGAAGGCCGCCATGAGGTAGAAGCCACGGGCGCTGTGGGCGCTGTGGGCATGCCGACCGTCTGGTCGCCTGCCCGGCCAGATCTACCCGCCCTGGAGCGGGAAGTGGCCTCCTCGTCTCTCGCCTGGAGACGACGGTGAGTGGGGCGAGATGAGCTATCGAGAGAGTGGATGTTCACCATGGTGGTGATGCTCGGTTGCCTAGAGTGCATGAAAGCAACCCTTCCTGGCGCGCCAAATGTCAAAGTGTTTCTTGCAACACTTCCCCCTGTATCGCTACTGGATGTAAAAGTGCCAAAACTTGTAAATGTAAAACTTTAGTGGTGAATAAAGTTGATTTTAAATTCAAAAAATGGGACTTTCAAAAACTTTTGTTGAAACATGTAATTGTTTTCATGTGCAAGAGGACTTTAAATTCGGTTTTAACTAAATGGTTCACTTCAAGGAAAAAAGGTGGCCATTTCCAAAAAGGAAATTCAAACTGTTGGTTAAAAATTTGTATTTGCAGTGGCCAACTCAAAGATCAGAGGGCATATTCAAATTCTTCAGGTTTAAATTAGTGAGAATGCAAATTTTAAGAAAGTTTGGAGTTGCTTTGATATGAATATCAAAGGGGCTTATGGATTCCCTTGAAATTTGGATTCAAATTTGAAACTGAGGTAAAACTTGTCAATTTGCCAAATGGTTTTCAAATGTGAGCTCCACATGATTGAAGTTTGCACTGTGCCAAAAATTGGAGATATTTGGAGAAGGAAAAGCAGTGGGACCCACTTGTCATTGGGAGGGGAGACTTACACACAAAGTCACCTTTTCTCTGCTCTCGGTTCCCACTCGAGCTAGCCGACTGCTGAATGCAGCGAGCGCCACCGAGTCCCCGAGGCCACCTCCTGCTTTTTCTCTCGGTTTTCCCCAGTTCTTATCCTCCACACCGAAGCAACAACGAAGTTGCTCACTCTCAGCTCGTGCTCATGGCTTCTGTTTTGCTCACAGGCGCGAAAGCAGCCGCCGGCGCTGCCTCTGTTCCTTTCGATTGCACACCGGCGTTGCTCCTCCTTTGCTCGAGCTGTCAACACAAAAAGGGAGCACCAACGTGTGTACGAGGTCTTCCCCAGCTCAGCTCCGACGTTCGGGGCTGCTGTTGGCCATAATTTGAAGATCAACGCCGAGGCCGAGGTGCAAACGGGAGAAACCAAAGTCGGGCTCTTGTGGACAGCTCACACCGGGCAGTTTCACAACCGAGCTAGCACACCCCAAGACGCGCCAACTCACCGCGCTGCTCCTCCCCAAGTTTGAGCTCAAGCCATGCAACGTAGCTCGGGAATTTCGAGTTTCCTCTCGGACGGGGAAACCCTAACCGCGGGTAAGATTTTTGGAAATCGACGCTCAATTCTCGGTTAGAGTTGTTCATGTTGCGCACACAGAAGCTAGAATGGTCAGGGCACATTTTTCCTTCACAGACTTAGCTTAAAACCTAGTAGAGGCCGCGAATTTCGAGCTTTCCGATCGGCGGCCATGGCAGGGACGCTCGGGCACACGGTGAACACCAACTTGCTGCTGTTTCCAAGCCATGTTGAGGCCATTTGGAGCTAGCCCATCTCCCACTGGTGCTTTAGAGCGGTTTGGTCGAGCATTGGACAGACTAAAAGTGCCGGGTGACGGCACCGAGCTTCACCGAATGCCACCGCACGTCGCCGACCATTTTCCGAGCACCGGCAGCCCTAGAAAACCCTCACACCATGTTCCTCGCCCGATTTTAGGCACTGGTGACGTGTTTGCGCACGGGAGATGGATGGACGACCGGGTTCTGAAGACTTTTGTAGAGGTATTACAACAAAGGTTTATTTAGAAATTGAGTAGCAATTTAAATCGTAGTTCTATATCTCATGTAAAATATTTTTCATTTGAATTTTATGGAATAATATTTACAAGAAAAAATTATTTGCAAAGGTATATACAAGAAGAATTTTTTAGAATTTGATAAAGAATTTAATCGCAGTTTTATGCCTCTTATAAATTCTTACAAACCGAAGGAGCAGTCAGGACTTACAATGTTATCCCGTCCTAACATCAAGATGAAGCAATTGTCATCTTTAACTCTGTGGACCAAAGTATGTTGTGTTCTTGCAGGAAGTACGAATGCAGTGGGTATGTACAAATAATATATGATTAGTTTATTTACCTGTAATGCACATTTTAAAAATATTGATTGTAGGTTTATTGCGCAAGCATGGTCCCCGTGTGCTCAACATTAATGAAGTTTTCAACTTGTCAGATAGATACATTCTAAACAGATGGACCGAGTAAGCAAAAAGAGGTTTTCACGCTGATAAAGTTATAGTTGATAAAGAATCACTGAAAACACATGTTGGGCGAATCTCATGACAGGCGACTCAAGTGCTCGGTTTCAAAGGAACTTTTAGAAGATTTGGAGTGTCATTGATAAGTTGAATCTTGAGGCACATAAGTCTATAAAAAACTTACCAACTGGTAATGAGAATGACGGGACCATTCTAAAGGGTAGAGTCTCAATCAAAATTCCTCTAGTGATTAAAGGTCCAAAGGCTAAAAGAAAAAGAACCATACTTGAAAAGAAGAAAGAGAGCAACAAAAAGATTGGTCGAAAAAAGTGGTAATTATTTCATCATATCATTTTTTTCTTGGTTGCATAGGTATAAATAACTTGATTCTTTCTTATATGTCTGATTTGTAGGAGAAAGATCGAGTAACACCAAAGACAATAGTGTTGCCAATATAGTGGTATCAATCATTCCCTCAATATGTTGGTCAATTTTTTGAACATTGTGCCTAATATGCCGCAAGGAGGATATACAAGTCTTTTGCTTGGTCTTCGTTAAGATAGCGAAAGAACATGTAAACTACATTTTAATGAACCGACCCATGACACATGAAAACTTCCATGTAGTGTTATTTGTACCCGTTGCTGATTATTCAGTGAAACAGATCTCGAAATATGAGTTGGGGCATACTTCAACAGGTTCTAGTATTGAAGTGGACAGTAGCAAAGTGAACACGAATGAAGAAAATGGCGGGCAGGAGAAAAGAGTAGAGGAGAAGCTAAAACAGACTTGATCCCTAATGATGTGGAGGTATCTTCTGATGGAGACAGCAGCAGTTGATGCCATTGTTAGGAGATAATCAATATTCATATGAGTCTGAAAATATTAATGTTGAGATTTGTCCTAGTATTCGTTTAAACAGTATTTTTCTGAAAAAAATATTACATTAGCAGATGAGGATATAATGCAAAAATCAATGAGGAGCGCAGCTTGGAAGAACCTTGACGGTGTAGAGGAGCGCAAGTTGACTCCTCCAACTTTGACGTTGATAAATACTAGTAAGTTTCAAAACTTCTTATCTTTGGATGCTATACGTGATGATAGATGCATCAATAATTTGCATAAATTTGGTTTTATCATGGGTAGTTCTCCAAGAGAAAATGTTTTAGCTGTCCAGACACTCAAAAGAATAGATAAAGATAAAATTAAAGAGCATATATCAAAAGAGAAAAGTAAGGAAGAACAGGGTACAGAGATAGACAATCTTGAACTGAGTGAAGACGAGGATGCTGACATAGACAATGCCCTACTCGGTCACCTAGTTTGGGATATTTTGGAAGTTTATTTTGATGAAGACCATGACCTGGACACAAAATTTTGTGACCTTAGGGTGTCGACGAGAAAATCAAGATCTTCCGGTAAGAATCATGGGAAAAAATCATGTGTCCAATGAAGGGGTTATTTTGAAATACCAGAGGTCTTGCAGACTTGGGTAAGCATAGATACATAGCAGAAATTATAAAATAATATAAGTTCGACTTCCTAGTAATGTTAAAAATGGAAAAACAGGATTTGTCTAATACTCTTGGTAATTGACTTTCACGAGGAGTTGATTTCTGATGGCACTGCCTTCCACCTCGAGGTCGGTCAAGTGGAATAATTATAGGAGTTAACAAGTCCACATTACAGTTATTGCAGATTACGGAAGGAGATTTTTTATTAAAATTCCATCTATGTAGTAAGATTGATAATTTTAAGTGGACACTAATTGCGGTTTATGGACCTGCACATGTCACTTATAAATCTCAATTTCTAGTAGAACTAGTGCAAACCTGTTATCAAAATGAGCAACCAATGTTGATAGGGGGTGATTTTAGCATCATGAGGAGCAGTAAAGAGGAGAACAATAATAGATTGAATGATAGATGGCCTTTCTTGTTCAATGTTGTAATTGACAGTCTTGATCTTCGAGAAATAAAGTTGTCTGGTCGTCAGTTCACTTGGGCAAATTCTCTTCCTAACCCAACTTATGAGAAACTTGATAGAGTTTTAATGACAGCGGAGTGGGAATTCAAATTTTCCATGGTTTCCGTACACGCTTTGGATAGAGGTGTATCCGATCACACATCATTGCTGTTAAATACTGATTGGATTGTCCCCATGAGAATTAATAGGCTGTTCAGAATGGAACTTAGTGTGTTTTATCATGAGGACTTCAACACCAGGGTTATTGAGATATGTAATAAAGCAATTAAAGGAAGAAATTTGGATTAAAAATGGAATAACACGCTGAGTGCTCTTTGTAGGAATTTGAGAGGATGGGTGGCGAACACTAGTGGCATATATAAAAAAGAAAAAGATAAAATTTCAAAATATAATTGATGGTTTAGATATTACTGCTGAAAATCATGATCTTATGGCACTAGAGAGACAAGAACTCTCAAATGCTCGGGATGAACATGCAAAACTATTAAGATAAGAAAAAATTAGATACTATCAGAGAGCCAAAAAGACAGACACATTGATTGGAGATAGAAAATACTAAGTATTTTCAGTTAATTGCTAATGGGCGACAAAGAAAAAAGAGAATTTTTTCTTGGCTTATGGGGATGGAAAAATGGAGGGGCAAGCAAATCTAAAGCAGTATATTACAAATTATTGTAAGGGATTGTTTGGTGAATCGGAAACAAATTCGTTTTTGATGGATCCAAATAGAATGGATGATATTGTGCAAGTTACGCAAGAAGAAAATGAACTTCTGATTGCATTGTTTACGGAAGAAGAAATTAAAAGGCAGTCTTTGAAATGGAACACAACAAAGCACTGGGTCCTGATGGCTTTCCAGCGGATTTTTATAAAAATTATGGGATATAATCAAATATGGATTGAT
Source organism: Neostapfia colusana (assembly GCA_030760725.1). NCBI lineage: Eukaryota > Viridiplantae > Streptophyta > Magnoliopsida > Poales > Poaceae > Neostapfia > Neostapfia colusana. The sequence continues at coordinate 66,458,016 of JASWHV010000016.1, forward strand.
CAGGATGTTCCAAGAATTATATATTGGTAATCTCCCGCTGCATAGTTTGAATTTCAGAGTCCTCACCTTGATTCCAAAAACACAGGAAGCCAATGGAATTCAACAATATAGACCAATATGCTTGTTGAATGTTATTTATAAAATCTTCACCAAGGTAGCCACAAACAGGATGAACTCAGTGGCAAATCATTTTATAAGCCCAACCCAGTCAGCCTTTATGCGTGGAAGTGATATTCTTGAAGGATTCATCATTCTACATGAGACTATCCATGAGTTACATCGCAAAAAGCTGGATGGGGTCATCCTTAAAATTGACTTCGAAAAGGCTTATGGTAAAGCTAAATGGCCTTTTTTGTTTCAGGTGTCGAAAATGAAAGGATTTTCAGACAAATGGATCTCTTGGATCAAGTTATTTGTTATAGGTGGAAGTGTTGCTGTAAATGTTAATGATGATGTCGGGTTTCTTTCCAAACAAAAAAGGGCCTTTGACAAGGAGATCCTATATATCCAATTCTATTTAACATTGTAGTAGATATACTTCCCATTCTTTTCAAAAGAGCACAAGAGGATGGATAGATTGCTGGAGTGATCTCTCATCTGGTGGATGACGGATTATCAATATTACAATATGCTGATGACACAATTATTTTTATGAATCATGATCTGGATAAATCTCAGAATATGAAACTTTGTTATGTGCATTTGAGCAAGTATCTGGTCTTAAGATTAATTTCCATAAAAGTGAACTATTTTGTTTTGGTGAAGCTCAGAATGTTGTGCATCAATATACAGAGCTATTTGGTTGTAAACAGGTGATCTTCCGATAAGATATTTAGGAATCTTGATACACTATAGGAAACTAAGGAATGATAATTGGAAACATATAGAAGAACAATTTGAAAAGAGACTTAGTAGTTGGAAAGAGAAACAATTATCCTCGGGAGGTAGATTGACATTGATTAATTCAATTCTTAGTGCCCTTCCAATATATATGATGTCTTTCTTTCCAATTCCAAAAGGTGTTTCAAAGAAGTTAGATTATTTCAGGTCACGATTCTTCTGGCAGCAGGAGAATAAACGGAAATACTGCCTTGCTATGCAACATATTATGTCAACCAAAGGATCAATGTGCCCTAGGGATCCTGGATTTAGAACTTCAAAATCGGGCTCTTTTAAGCAAATGGCTACTAACAACAGAGGGTACTTGGCAAAGACTATTGTATCACAAATATTTGGGCTCAAAACCGATCTCTCAGGCGTATTGGAAATCAAGAGACTCTCACTTTTGGGCTGATGTAATGAAGGTGAAGCCGGTTTTTCTCCGATTTGGATCCTTCATTATTAAGAATGGCACGCAAGTGAGGTTTTGGTAAGATAAGTGGTTGGATCCTTCTACATTACGGGATCAATATCCTTGCTTATATCATATTGCACGCCATAAACATGTCACGGGACAGATGTCTTTTCTACTCCACATCTGAATGTATCATGGCGTAGGGACCTGGTAGGTTCAAAAATCATAGAGTGGAATAAAATTAAAGAGAAACACGCTCATATAATTTTAATGCAAGCGAAGGATGAATTTTGTTGGATTTTAGTCTCTAGTGGACAATTCTCAATGAAATCACAATATCTTGCGCTGATAAATTCAAATGTGCCTAACCTTAATAAAAGAATATGGAGTTTAAAAGTCCCTTTAAAGATTAAGATTTTCCTTTGGTATTTACCGAAAGATGTAGTACTTACAACAGATAATTTGGCCAGACGCAGCTAGAAAGGTAACGTGACATGTTGCGACACTTCCCCCGGTACCGCTACTAGAGCGATCCACGGAGGTTCATTGTTTGGAGGGGATAACACCGCTAGGACGATCGAGGCTGATGAACAAGGTGAACACGAGGATTTACGTGGTTCGGGCCGCCGGAGCGTAAAACTCTACGTCCACGGGAGTGTGTTGTATTGCTTGTATGTGTGTGAGAGTTAGGTGGGTTGCAAACCCTTTTGTCCGGTGGCCACCCTGGTCCTTTTATAGTCCAAGGTCGGGGCAGTTACAAAGTGGCCCGGGGCTCGACAGGTGGTCCCGTGGCTATCTGTACATATACAAGCAATAGGGTAATTACAGCTACATGTGAAGTCGCTGTCGGAGGAATTAATGTGCGCCACCTGACACGCTGAGCGCCTCTGTCTGGGTTGCTGGTGATGATGAAGGTGCCGCCTTGTCGCCGCGTCCTCTCACTCTGCTGGGAAGCACTGTGTCGTTGGGCGCCACTGTGCCGCTGTCACGCCTCGCCGCCCAGTCTTGTCACCGTAATGATGAACAGGTGGAGGGCGGAGGCGTGCGCCGTGCGCCATGTTTCTGGTGAAGGTGCGAGTCTTGAATGCGAGGCCTGACAGTGCACTTCCTCCTTGACTTCTAAGACCCACGACCCATGACAGATCGTGGAACACGTGGTGGCTCTGAAGCCCTCCTTAGCGGACAGAACGGACTCAGATCCCGGATACACGTGGCAGCTCCGGACCTATCCTCAGCGGGGAGGCCAGGTCCGGGGCCAAGGGCGCGTGGCGGCTTCGGAGCCCTCCTCAGCGGGCAGGACGGGTTCAGAGCCCGGACACACGTGGCAGCTCCGGACCTCACCTCAGCGGGGAGGCATGGTCCGGGCCAAGGGCACGTGGCGGCTCTAGAGCCCTCCTCAGCGGGGAGGACGGGCTCAAAGCCCAGATACACATGGCAGCTCCAGACCTCACCTCGGCGGGGAGGTCACGTCCGGGGCCAAGGGCACGTGGCGGCTCCAGAACCTGGGCATACGTGGCAGCACCGGACCCTGCCTCAGCGAGGAGGCCAAGTCCGAGGCCAAGGGCACGTGGCCGTGTCAGGGCCCGCCGAGAGAGAGAGAGAGAGAGAGAGAGAGAGAGAGAGAGAGAGAGAGAGAGAGAGAGAGAGAGAGAGAGAGAGAGAGAGAGAGAGAGAGAGAGAGAGAGAGAGAGAGAGAGGGAGAGGCGGGCCTGTGCTGTCTTCATCCCTGCACGCGGGGGTACCCGGTCTGCAGGGTACCGACAGTGGCCCCAGGGCCCATCTCGGGGGAGGCAACGATCCCGCAGGTGGAGCCTCCATCTTTCTCTCCCGCGTGGTTACTTGGAATCTGCACTTCGGAAGTCGAAGCGATGGCTGGCGTAGTGGGTGAGTAGTTGTACCTGGCAGTCGAAAAGGCTGCACGTCCTTGGCGTAATGGGCGTACTCCACAGTCTAAATGGCAGCACGTCCTCAGGCACAGTGGACGTGTGCCCGCTTGTAAAGGACCAAAATTTCAGAGTTGCAAAAGTGTTCATCACACACACTCCACAGTTCATTTGTGGTAATCACATGAACACATTTGAAGAGCAAGTAACCACTGTCAATAGGATGATTAGAGGAAGAAGTCACCACATTCAAAAACAGAATTTCTCACATGTAATCATGAGAGTTTTAGCTCTCAAATACCTCCTAAACTTTCTTAGGAATGCTCATGCCAATTTTCATGCAAACCCAAACCTTTTTGATGTACTTTTGGATACAATTATTAAAAAGTCTAGTTTGAACTTAAATTCAAATTCAAACTACTTCCATCACATGAATTCAAAAGAGGGATTCATAGTCACACTAAGAAATTTTTTGTGAACTATTCCACCAAGTTTCATCCAATTTGGGATTGATCATGACATGAGCTATTTGGAGCAAATTCAAACTGAGTTTGAATTTCAGAATTCACATTTGCTACACTTTCATTCAAACCATTTCACACTTTGAATTATTCAAATTCAACTAGTCATTTTGTGGTTTGATCAACATTCAAAGGTCAGGAAAGTCACACAAAATTGCAACAGTGGAGAATTCAATTTGTGAGGACAAATTCGAATTTGTGGAGCCCACTGTCAGTGAGACAACAGAGGGGAACCGACTCCACAGCGCTTGCTCGGTTTCTTGCCCGCTCACCCGTGGGCACCACGGCGCTGGAGCTGATGCGGACATCGCTACCGTTGATACAACCACAACACCAGCCCATTCACCACTCTCAGCTAATCAAGGTCCAATGACACGCGCTCGTGCACGTCAACTTAATTATCAGGTGCTTGGGAATTGATCCAGCTAGGAGTGGTGGAGGGATTAATGCAATAAAGGCTGCTCCATCCGAGGGGAAATCTTGAGGCTGGGGCCATGTAATAAAGAGAGATTTAGACAAATAAGGAAAGGAATAAGAGAAATCTCGTCCAACTTTGCTGCTGGATGAAATTCCCTCTTTCTTCCCCCATTTAAAGATATATGTGCTATAATAAGGAAAGAAATAGAGGAAATCATATCCTGCCTTGCTGCTGGATGGGTTTCCCTCTTTCTTTCCCTATTAAATGGTAGTCTATCACAGAAAAAGGAAGGGAATAAGGGAGATCACGTCCTACCTTTGTTGCTGGACGAATTTCCCTCTTCCCTCCCCTATTTAAGTAGTCCAAGAGCTCCTTGACAGGGCGGGTTTTGTTTTCTGTAAGTTTAGCCATTGCTACTTCCTTGTAACGCAAGTGTCGACGAGACCTTCCGATTACTTGAATCAGAACCCCAACTTTTTGACACCCGTGAGTGTTTGCTTGTTATCTTGTTCTTGCTTGTTCTTCGATTGCTTGCAGGTTCAAGGCTGTTCTTGGCACGGCAAGTACAGCAACAACAGGAGCCGGTGTAACTATCGCTAAGGTGCAGCATCCTTGTGGTTGTTGTAGTCGGGTAGCACAATGTCGACCTCCACCCAAATCGTAGTTACCAGGAGACGGTGTAACTGTCGCTCAAGGCGCCACACCATTCTGGTTGTGGTAGTCGGGCAGCCAACGTCGGCCTCCACCAAATTCGTTCATTACCAACATCTCTCATCGAAAGATAGGGTGTCCCCTGTACCTGTTGGGTTCATCAAGTGGTATCAGATTTCAGGTTGCTCGGTGAGAGATTTCCTTCTCCTTGTTCTTCATTTACCTACAGTCCACTTTTGCCTACAAAAGTTCGCTCTAAAAAAATCCTAAAAACACTTTGAGCCTTTTGCTTGGCTACTTAGCTCTCGACTTGTTGAATTCACGGTTGCCTTTTTGTGTCAAGTTGCTGGTCCTAAGTTAGAAAGCACTACTGGGGATATTAACACTTCTCTTGCAGCAATCATTGAGCGATTGGAGAGGATGGAACAGGTTGGACGCGAAGAGAGACAAAGACGTGTTGATGACAGTCACGACTCCGTTGGCAGTGCTGCAAGATATGACGAGGTAGAGTATTCGGCGGATACCGAGCTTGATGATGGACCTATCAGGTATCGACGGCAGCCACGTCGCGACCATCGTGGTATGGGTGGTCGAGCTCAACGACGCGAGGTACGTGACAATGACGATTCCCTGCGCAGCATTAAATTCTCCATACCACCTTTTGATGGTAAATATGATCCGGATGCATATCTGTCTTGGGAATTGTCAGTAGATCGAAAATTTGCATGCCATGATTTCCCTGATGATAAAAAGGTTAGAGCTGCCACTAGTGAATTCACTGACTTTGCTTCTGTTTGGTGGCATGAATATCAAACTAAAAATCCAGCTACCGTACCACAAACTTGGAATGCTTTGAAACGAATCATGCGTCGTCGTTTTGTTCCTTCCTATCATTCTCGTGACCTGTTGCATAAATTACAACAACTTAGGCAAGGCAACAAATCTGTTGAGGAATACTATCAACAACTTCAAATAGGCATGATGCGTTGTGGCCTAGTTGAAAATGAAGAGGCTGCAATGGCTAGGTTTATGGGTGGTTTAACAAGAGAAATTCAGGACATATTGGCTTATAAGGAATACAATAACGTCACTCGATTATTCCATCTTGCTTGTAAGGCTGAAAGAGAAGTGCAGGGACAACGTACAAGAACTAACATTTCTGCAGGTCGAACTACCTCATGGCAGTTCCGCTCAAGTGCTGCTGGTACTAAGCATGATTCTCCAGACGATGCTTCCAATGGGTTGCCCAGGACTACATCAAAATCAGCACCTTCGCGTGCAAGCGAGACAACAAAAGGATCCACCCAAGTTGCAGCCAACACTTCTTCTTCCATTGCTTCTACCGGGAGAACAAAAGACATTCAATGCCTCCAGTGCAAGGGTTTTGGGCACCTACGAAGGGACTGCCCAAGCAAGCGTGTGCTGGTTGTACGAGAAAATGGTGAGTACTCATCCGCTAGTGATTTAGATAATGAAACATATGCCATGCTTGCTGCACAAGAAGCAGGAAAGAAGAATAATGATGAAGAGCACATTGGGGCTGATCATGCTGCCCACTATGAGAGTCTTGTTGTGAGACGTGTCTTGAGTGCCCAAATGATCAAAGCTGAACAGAACAAGTGACACAATCTATTCCAAACTAAGTGTGTAGTTCTGGAACGACCGTGTCGCTTTATTATTGATTTAGGAAGCTGCAACAATTTAGCAAGTGCTACCATGGTAGAAAAGCTTGGGATGACAACACTTCCACATCCACATCCCTACTACATCCAATGGTTCAACAACAGTGGTAAGCTTAAGGTAACACGTCTGGTTCGTGTCGAATTTGCAACTGGTTCCTACCATGATTACATTGATTGTGATGTGGTACCTATGCAAGCTTGTTCTATGCTATTTGGTCGACCATGGCAATTTGATAAAGATACATTACATCATGGTAAATCAAATCAATACTCTTTCATGCATCATGAGAAGAAACTTGTTTTGCACCCGATGTCCCCTGATGCTATTTTGAAGGATGACATTGCTAGATCTTGCAAAGAGAAAAATAAGAAATCTGCTGAAAATGAAAATTCAGATGTCATGAAGAAATCGGTACAGCCTAAGACTGACAATTCCAAATCTGCTCATATGAAGAAGAATGAAATAAAATTAAAGAGCGCTTGTTTTTTTCTTCCAAATTGATTTGTTTGAATTAAAAAGTGATACTGCAATCTGCTATGTGTTTGTTTGCAAAGAAGCTTTGTTCTCACTTCACGACACACCATGTGCTTTGCCTCCTTCTATCACTAAGCTTTTGCAGGAATATGCTGATGTGTTTCCACAAGAGGTACCAATCGGGCTGCCACCATTGAGAGGGATTGAGCATCAGATTGACCTCATCCCTGGAGCTTCTTGTGGGGACCACCCCGTGGTTCACCCACTCCAGGATCGCATAGGGTGGTGCCGTACGATGCGGCACCCAACAGCACACACGAAAAGAATAAAGAACAACATACAAACTTTTATTTTATATAAACCAGCGGAAGTCTTTTACAAAATATAACTATACAGCGGAAGTAATGTACATTAGTAGCCTCTCATCCTAACTATGCAAAAAGTGCAGCCGTCCAGCCCGGGGACGCGACACGCTAGCAGCATGGAACCGGAGAAATCACGGCGGCGTGCAGGGCTCCATCTTAGCCGTGTACCCTGACGGGGGCATCGCCTCATCCTCGGAACCCTCCTCATAGCTCTCACCTGCATACAGCTCAAATATTGCAACCGTGAGCACGATGGTTCAGCAAGGCTTAACCGTCTGACCTAGGCATGGAACTCTACATGCAGGGAGGTGTATGATAGGAAAAAGAATTTGCGACAAAGACACGCCTATAAGTGGATCCTTACTTTCAGTTTTATAGGGGCAAATTCATGTGCCTTAGGCAGCCCTCACATCGGAAGTCCACAATCAAACAAGAAACGCTTTCCTCCGATGTGGTGATGCCCAAAGCGGAAAGTAAACTTAATTTGCTCTACATCTACAGCAGACATGGTTTCCAAAACATTAATATATCATCACAGCATATTATCATTCAACTGGCTTACTTCACTTCTTACTACGTCACGAAACAGTGAACAAGCGGTACTCAAATAACCGCGAGGGACGGTGATTGCAATCAGGAGACACCCGGACAACACGTTGCATACACCCACTTTCAGAAGCGTGATTCCACACCCCTTCCTACTCTGTTGTATGCAACCACCTTTCAAAGGCAACCCAAACACCGAACCGGTCCATCCGTAACGGGTAGGAGGTCCCCGCGTGGAGCGTGACTGTGCCCACCGGCAGATTTACACCTTGCTACCCTCAACCCACTCCTGTTTACGGTTGGGTAAGCCTCGGCACCCAGGTTAACCATTTACATCGGTTTCCTGCTTATGTCAGTATGCCATCCGGTACTGTTCGATACTTGTTCAGCAGGCCCGCACACGACTCGGTGCTCAATCGACACCAACAGGGCTACGCACGTGAGACCTCCGCTTACTGCTTCCTATCCCCCCTGCTGGGTCTCATTTTTACCACTCTTAAGCCATTTTCTATTCTGACCAAACCGTGTGATAAACCTTACCTCGCGAGTAGATTCCAACTACTCGACTTCTACCGAGGTCCTAAGCATATTAGCGGGGCCTTGTCTACTCGTCGGCTTTGTAATCTACCCAACCCTTCATAGGATTTAAGAGGTTATGCAAGTGGGGTTTCAAACACCTTAACTCTAATGCAACCATTCACCCTAGACATAAGTTATACAAATAAAGAATTTTATAAAAGGTACTTAAGTGCAAACCGGGGCTTGCCTGGTTGCGAGTCAAACGGGAAGTTAGCTTCAGGTGGGAGGACGTCCAAAGGCTCCGGTGCGTCCTCAACTTCGGTCACTAAATGAAATGTAGCAAAATAGATGTATAAGTATTAAGGCTTTATAAGAATTGAACTTCTATTCATAGCTACTGCTATTTAGGATCCTTAATTGGCTTTGGGATTTTTACAGTAGATACTAGACTCTCTAAGGATGATTTGAGCCAAATTTGGAGACATGTCATTGTACAATGTAGTCTTTAAAATTCCTACAAGTACAATGCTTCTCTGAATTTTGAGTCCGATTCAGGAGCTTTGACATAGCTAATAGTGGAAGATCTGATTAGGGTAAGTCTCCATGGTTCTAACAAAACTTGTTTCACCATTTTTGGAGCTACCATCAGAGAGATATGAATTTTTGAAGTTTGGACAGGAGTGCTGAACCATTTGTGTTTAAATTTGAATTTCCAAATAAAGGCTGAATTTGGGGAGGTAATTTGACCTAGCAAATGAACTCCAATGAAGCTCAAATTTTTACTGGAGATCAGTAATGTCATGAGGAACTTCCTGGCCAAATTTGAAGAAATTCCATAACAGAGATATTCTGGACTAAATTCCCAAAGATTTAACTTTGATGAATCTTGGAGAAATATCCAGAAATCTTCAGATCAATTTCTTTGCATTTCTGCAGAGTACTGACTGAGAGAAATCCAACAAAATTTGTTTCACAAATTTTGGACATCCCTACAGAAAGTTATGGAGGTATGAAGTTTGAACCAATTTTCTGGAAATCAATTCTATGATTTTTAGATAATTTATTTAATCCTGAGATAACCTACTTATTAAGCCCTCTAAATAAGCTCCAAAAATCCTAATATTTTTACTGGGTGTCAGGCACTATGAAAAGGACTAGCTTCCCAAATTCGGGAATATTTCATAAAGAATTGCTCCTGTAATAAATCCCTAAAGGATTTATTAAGAACAATTCTACAGAAATTCCTGGTCATTTTCGTAGCATGCAATTTGTTCCTCCGTAAAGTACTCCTCCTAAGGGTTCAGACAAAATTTGTCTCACCCTTTTTGGAGCTGTCTACACAAAGTTATGAATTTTTCAAACTGTGATAGCTGTCTGTTTAAAATCTACACAGAGACTTAACAGGGGACCCACTGGTCAGGTCCTTCTTCAACCTCCCGCCAGAGGCGCGCGTGCACACCAGTTCAAATCGTGGCATGGTTCGTTCTCCCTCATTTCTCCACCAAATTAGCTCCGGTTTCGCCCTACATGCTCCTGGGAATATGGCGCAGCTGCCGGGCAAGGTTTCCACGCATGAAAACGGCCGAAAACAGGCCGGCACCGGTGGGGCGGCTCGGGAGCTCGGCATCAACGTGTTCTGGCGCGTCCGAAGCTTCTCCCGGCGAGCTACCTTGCCCTAAAGCATCACCAATGATCGGGGAACATGGAACGCAGGCTCTACCTCGCAGCAAATGGCCGGAACATAGGCTTCACCGGAGGACTTACCCGTTTTTGCCTCCGCCCGCGATTTCTCGTCGCCCGAGGCGTGTGGTCGATGGTTTGCTGCGGTATTTAGCGTGGGAGGGCGCTAGGTTCACTAGTTTCTGTGGCTTGAATTGTAGAACCGATGATCAACCACGTTGGACGAATTTCCAGTTTTGGTGTGGGGCGGTTCTTCACGTGTACCGACGCCAAAATCCAAATTCCGGTGAGACAGCGACGGGGAAGGGCAAGGGGACTGCGGTAGCATGATCTACACACCTTGGCGCACCTTAGGGAGGTGCTGGACGTGCAGTAGAGGCGTTGGAGCGGTCGGAACGTGAGGAGCAGTGAGGGGCGACGTGCTCTGTGTTCTCCTGGTGAAGAACGGCTCGGGCACTGCGAGGGGAGGTCGGGGATGAGCTGAGGAGCGGTGGAACACGTTGAGGAGGCGCCGGCGCAGCTCCTGGGTGGCTCAACCGGTGCTAGGGAGGGTGGGAGGCTGCTGAACGATGAGCAGGAGGCAGCGCGTGTGCTTGTTCTCAGTGAGCGCTCGAGCAAAGGATGAGGGAAGCTTCTGTTGGAGGCAGAGAATGAAAACTGGAGTTGTGCTGTTGCTGGGATAGCAATCCATATACGGAGTGCTGCCTTCGGGAGCAAGTTCTGCAAGCAGCTTGGTGGAAGAAAATTCACAGCGCGGTGGCAGCTCGAGGAGCACTGGCACAGAGGCAAATTGCCCCTGTTATTTCATGTGTCACTGCCATGTGGGTCCCACCCCACCTAATAGCTCTGATATTTTTCTCCAAATTAAATCCTTTGCTTCCTCCCAAAGTCATGGTTTGAAATATTTTAATTCAAATGATTTGAATTCTAGTGTGGAATTTGAACTGACTTTGGTTATTTGAATTTGAATTGGAATTTGAATCTTCCCTTTTGCATTGTTTCAAAAGCATAGCAAACCAACTCAAATAATTCTGAATTTTGGCATGGATGCTAATTCAAATGTGAGGAACACGCTTGTGGAACCAAATTTGCAAATTGAGGGAATTGGAATTTGAAACTGAATTTGAAATTCAGATTGGAAGGCTCCTCCTTTTAAATCCCAAACAAATATTAAAACTCCTCCAAATGAGCTGAAATTTGGAAGGTTGAATATTTGGACTATGAAGATCCAAGTTGTGAATCTAGATCTCCATGTTTGGAAGCTTTTGGGAGATTTGAATCCTTACTTTGAACTTACACCATTAAAATTCAAAGTTTTAATTCTCCTCATTTTTCATAAGTGCACATGAGCAGAATTTTCTTGCTACCACATTTGGGGATTTTACACTTCTTTGACCAACCGAGCACCATACAGGACCAATCCGGAGGAGACTAAGGAGATTCAGCGGCAAGTACAGGAATTACTCGACAAAGGTTATGTGCGTGAGTCCCTTAGTCCTTGCTCCATTCCTGTCCTTTTGGTCCCAAAGAAAGATGGATCATGGCGCATGTATGTAGATTGTCGAGCAATTAATAACATTACCATTAGATATCGTCATCCTATTCCTAGGTTAGATGATATGCTTGATGAACTTAGTGGCTCGATGATTTTATCTAAAATTGATTTGCGTAGTGGATACCATCAAATTCGCATGAAGCTAGGTGATGAATGGAAAACAGCGTTTAAAACAAAGTTTAATTTGTATGAGTGGTTAGTCATGCCTTTTGGTCTCACGAATGCACCTAGCACATTCATGAGATTAATGAATGAGATTTTACGTGCTTTCATTGGAAGATTTGTGGTAGTATATTTCGATGACATCTTGATCTATATCGCATCTCTAGAAGTTCATCTTGATCATCTCCGTGCTGTTTTCATTGCTTTACGTGATGCACGCTTATTTGGTAACATTGACAAGTGCACCTTTTGCACGGATCGAGTCTCTTTCCTTGGCTATATGGTGACACCACAGGGAATTGAAGTTGATCAAGCCAAGGTGGAGGCGATACACAGCTGGCCGACTCCAACTACGGTCACACAAGTACGAAGCTTTCTCGGACTTGCTGGATTATATCGTCGTTTTGTGAAAGACTTCAGCGCCATAGCAGGCCCACTGCATGAGCTTACAAAGAAGGGTGCTCCATTCACATGGGGCAAGGCGCAAGAGGCTGCATTTGCAACTTTGAAGAATAGATTTGAAACCATATATGGGCGAGGAAGACACATTTGAGTCGAGGACGACTCAATTGCAAGAAGGGGAGGATGATGCGGACATCGCTACCGTTGATACAACCACAACACCAGCCAATTCACCATTCTCAGCTAATCAAGGTCCAATGACATGCGCTCGTGCACGTCAACTTAATTATCAGGTGCTTGGGAATTGATCCAGCTAGGAGTGATGGAGGGATTAATGCAATAAAGGCTGCTACAGCCGAGGGGAAATATTGAGTCTCGGGCCATGTAATAAAGAGAGATTTAGACAAATAAGGAAAGGAATAAGAGAAATCTCGTCCAACTTTGCTGCTGGACGAAATTCCCTCTTTCTTCCCCCATTTAAAGATAGATGTGCTATAATAAGGAAAGAAATAGAGGAAATCATATCCTGCCTTGCTGCTGGATGGGTTTCCCTCTTTTTTCCCTATTAAATAGTAGTCTATCACAGAAAAAGGAAGGGAATAAGGGAGATCACGTCCTACCTTTGTTGCTGGACGAATTTCCCTCTTCCCTCCCCTATTTAAGTAGTCCAAGAGCTCCTTGACAGGGCGGGTTTTGTTTTCTGTAAGTATAGCCATTGCTACTTCCTTGTAACGCAAGTGTCGACGAGACCTTCCGGTTACTTGAATCAGAACCCCAACTTTTTCACACCCGTGAGTGTTTGCTTGTTATCTTGTTCTTGCTTGTTCTTCGATTGCTTGCAGGTTCAAGGCTGTTCTTGGCACGGCAAGTACAGCAACAACAGGAGCCGGTGTAACTATCGCTAAGGCGCAACATCCTTGTGGTTGTTGTAGTCAGGTAGCACAACGTCGACCTCCACCCAAATCGTAGTTACCAGGAGACGGTGTAACTGTCGCTCAAGGCGCCACATCATTCTGGTTGTGGTAGTCGGGCAGCCAACATCGGCCTCCACCAAATTCTGTTCATTACCAACATCTCTCATCGAAAGATAGGGCGTCCCCCATACCCGTTGGGTTCATCAGGAGCCATCGCCACCAGCTGCTTCCGGCCTCTGACCGACGACCGACGTCCCAGCCTCCGTTATCTTCGCCCTCGGACGCCCACAGACCCATTTCACCGAGTACCGACGCTCTCTCGAGCAGAAAACCCACACCACCATCGCCACTCCCCCGAGCTCACACCCCCACCGTCGACCGGCCGAATCCGGAGGTTTCAGATTGAGCTGAGGCTGAAAACGGGACCGCCTAGAACCCCTTGATGTCCTCGACACAGCTCCGAGCTGGTTCACGTCATCCTTCGAGCTGTACCCGGCAATCTTCTTCCTTGGGACAGAGCAAAGGCGCCGGTGGAAGTTTTCATCGCCCAGCCGAACCAAGCCATCTCCAGCTCGAACAAATGGTCACAGAGGTTAGCAAACAACCCTAGTTCATCCTCCTAGACCCGGTTAAGCTAGCTCAATGCTGGTGAGCCGGAATTTCAGTTTTGCTTTCAGCCGCCGTGTAGAACCGCGAGAACCAAAACAAGAAATTCACCCCGACCACTTGATCATCCGATCTTCTGGTCTAGCTTGAGCTAAGATAGCACCTAACCATCATCCAGGCCTAATCTTGGCCGAGTTCATCTGACCTGTGAGCATAGTGCCGAGTTTTTGCCGCTGCCGGTGAAAAAGGCTCGGGTCACCGGTGAAGTCCATCTTCCCGGTGATCTCCGACCAAGAGGGCGGCACGGTTAGCTTCCCCATGACCCCGTGGTGCTGTACGACCACTCAGGTCGTCGTGTTTGCCACCGAGTCGTGTGATCACCATCGGGCATGAGCCTAGCTCCGCCGCCGCCGTCGCCGATGAGTTTTCCGCCGATGCCGAGGTGGACGAGGGTGTCCGGCGTGTGTACCACGATCCAAGGAGGGTGTAGGAAGAAGCCGTTTCGAAAATCATCCGCTGTAGGCCGAGAACAGCTCTCGCCTCTGCCGCTGTTCAGCGTGCGCTCGGGCGCCGGTGAGAGCAGTTTAAACATTTCAAATTGCTTTTTCAGTTTTCCCTCCAAAACTTTAGAAGTCCATAACTTTTGCTAGGTATCTCCAAATTTAGTGAACCAAAGATTGATGGATTCAGCTCTCTGAGCACTTTCCAATTAAACATGTTTAAGCCTTTCAAAGTGTCTAATTTTCCAGAATTAATTCCCTGAAATTTAAACTGTTGGGAATTCTAACTGGAGATCCACTTTGTGGAAAATTCTAAAATTTGGCCAGGATGTTCATTTTAATATCCTTGAGTCTCATGCCAAATGTCAGATCCATCCGAGTTTATTAAGTCCACCTAATGGTGTGATTAAGTTAACTGACCCAGACAAAATGGGAAATGTTCAGAAACATTTTCTGAATTTTCTCTGAACTTTATTAGCTCATAACTTTTCTAGGATTCTTCAAATTACATGAAACCAATTCCATTAGAACCATCATAACCTCTATGTCGGTACCCTCAATACCAAGTACCCCCGCGCACAGGACAAAACCGCCTAATGACCTCGCCCCTTTCCGCAGGGGTGAGCTCCAAGGGCGCCACGTGTCCAGCAGGGCCGGAGCTCCCCCTCTCCTCAGAGGAGAGCTCTGGGCCTGCCACGTGGCCAGCAGAGCCGGACCTCCCACCTCCGTGGGGGTGAGCTCCGAAGGTGCCATGTGTTCCGCGGGGCCAGAGCTCCCCCTCTCCTCAGAGGAGAGCTCCTGGCCGGCCACGTGGCCGGCAGAGCCGGACCTCGCCCCTTTGCGGGGGTGAGCTCTGAAGACGCCACGTGTCCAGCGGGGCCGGACCTCCCCTCTCCTCAGAGGTGAGATCCAGGCCCACCACGTGGCCGGCAGAGCCTGACCTCCCGCCTCCGCGGGGGTGAGCTCCGAAGGCGCCACGTGTCCA
This sequence comes from Neostapfia colusana, assembly GCA_030760725.1. Classification (NCBI taxonomy): domain Eukaryota; kingdom Viridiplantae; phylum Streptophyta; class Magnoliopsida; order Poales; family Poaceae; genus Neostapfia; species Neostapfia colusana. The sequence continues at coordinate 66,473,174 of JASWHV010000016.1, forward strand.
GCGGGGCCGGACCTCCCCTCTCCTCAGAGGTGAGCTCTGGGCCCGCCACGTGGCCAGCAGAGCCGGACCTCCCCCCGACCGCAGGGGTGAGCTCCGAAGGCGCCACGTGTCCAGCAAGGCCGCACCTCCCCTCTCCTCAGAGGTGAGCTTCGGGCCCGCCACGTGGCCAGCAGAGCGCTGCTGCCCACCCCGACTCGGTAGGCAGCAGGGTAAAGGCACGCCATGCCTTTACCGTACAAGACATTCAAGGCCCGCGCCTTCCCAAGATGCGGAGACGCGAAGCACGCCCCTGTCAGGAGGCGCTGTACCCATTCACATGATAATGAAGACAGGCACACCGCGTCAGAGGTTGTACACCAATAAACACAACGACAAGACATGCCCTGCCGTCCCTGCCATCATCAACCGCTACGTCTAGCTTGCGGCACCGACAGGGCGTGGCAGGACGAAGACTAAGAAGCTACTGCCAAGACAGCTACCAGCATTCACTGCGAGATACGGTACATGGCAGGAAATCACCCCGGGGCCACCTGTCAGGTCCTGGGGCCCCCTTTGTAAGCCGCCCGTGCCTTGAACTATAAAAGACTCGGGTAGGCAACATTACAAAGGGTTCGAGCATTTTAGGTTCGGATCCCTCAGCATTCGGCCCTTGGGTTCGAGCATTTTAGGATCAAACTCCCACGGGTCCAGCTCCCTCTAGACATCTAGGTCAACTTAGCTCATCTCGAAGCTTAGAACTCCGGTTGTAAGCTCTAAGCAATACATCGAGCAACACAGCTCACCGTGGACGTAGGGTTTTACGCTCCGGCGGCCCGAACCACGTAAAAACCATTGTGTCAATCCTCTTACATCCAACGCGAGACCCTCTGAGAGGACTAGCCCCTCCGAAAAAGAACCTCTGCGGGCTGCTCCGAGCAGGCTCGGGGGAAGTGTCGACCGCAGATGCTTCGACATTTGGCGCGCCAGGTAGGGGGCTTTTCCCTCTTGCAACGGGTCTACGTCGACGAAGATGGCCAAGCTTCCTTCGGCGGCAAGCTCTCCTCACCCTCGTTCCCGGCGAACAATGACCAGCGAGGCCTATGTATCGACGCACTCAGGGAGGATTGTGTCGGGACAGGCTGGGAGCCCGCGTCCGACTCCAGCAACGTGAACTCCTGCAACCTCATGATCTTCTGCGGCGCCAAGTGCCACTCAAGTGAGTGCGCTAGCTGCAGCACGAGCGCTCCTGCACAATCCACCTGCTGTGGACGCTCCCCAGGGGGCCACCCAACAGTGGATCCGCAACGTCGACCACCTCGTCATCGCCGTTGTCAACCCTCCGCTGCGGCGGGGAAGACGCCACAGTCAACCGGATGTGTCGCTGTCGCGCACGCCAACGGTTGACGGGCAGACGGCAGACTCCCGCTCTACCAGGCTCCCAACGGCGGACCTGAGGTCAGAGCTGCAGCGACGTCACGTGGGTGAGGATGCCCGCGTGACCCTCGAGTGGCAGCGGGAAAGGCGTCGCAACCACGAGGCCGACTACAGCATGTTGACTGCCTCGACTCAGCCTGGGCCGCAGACGTTCGCCATACGACCTTTGCCCCAGGCGTACGTCACGCAGCATATGCAGCAGCCATATTCCTTGCAGGTGGTGCCCCCAGTGTATGGTACACCATTGCCTATGCCGGGGTACCCCGTGCCGACAGCGGACAAAGGGTTCGCGGCACCAGGACCTGCAGCGGCAGGAGCGGGGTGTGCGGCCCTGGCACCCCACCTTCGCTTCGCGGTGTGGCCACGCAAGTTCCGGCCACACCTGCCGGAGAAGTATGACGGAAGCGTCAACCCTGCAGAGTTCCTGCAGATCTACTCCACTGCCATCCTCACGGCAGGAGGGGATGAGGCCGTCATGTCCAACTACTTCCCCATCACCCTGACCGGCCCGGCCCGGTCATGGCTCATGAATCTGACCCAGGGCTCCATAACCTCCTGGGGAGAGCTATGCCGACAGTTCACGGCGAACTTCGGCAGCTCCTACATGCGTTCCGGCATGGAGCTCGACCTCCATGCTGAGACGGCCCGACGCCGCCCGTTCAGTCACGGGGATGTGGCACTCGCCCGGGAATCGCATTGGGTGGTGCCGTGTTGTGCGGCACCAAAGAGCACACATATAAGGAACAATGTATTACATAAAACAATAGCGGAAGCTTACAAGTTTTTCTTTGTAAATACTTTACATCAAGTAACTACAGTTGAAGTCTATAACAACTCACGTCGAATAACTAAAGAGCACTCGAGATGAAGTCCAGCCCGCGGACTCCTCTCGCTAGCAACATGAAGACAACAGCAGAGGCTGAGTTCTGCCTGTGTTAAACGACTCGGAAGTCTCCGAGTCTCACCGGGCATCCTTCTTCTTAGCATCGATGTTAACCTGCAAAACCACTTATATAGCAAGCGTGAGCACATAGGCTCAGCAAGACTGATCCGTCTCTCCTAAAAAAGACACTCTACATGCACGATGGGTGACATTTAGGATAGCTAGATTTGCATAAAGGACTCGCCTAAAGTTGATCCTTAACTTTCAGATTTTAATCCTCAATGTACAGACCTTGAACGGAACAGCATCGCAACTCCACAATCAAACAAGAAACGCTTTGTTGCGATGCTCCTTGCACAAGGTGAAAGTAAATTTTAATGAGCCTATCTCTAATTCAATCATGGTTGCAATACAAATTACATCACAGCCTAATCTAGTTCGAAAGAAAACCAGTTCAGTTGTTACTACGTCAAGACGCAGTGGGCAAGTATGCTCATATGACCGTGAGCGACGGTGATTCGAATCAGTACACGCCCGGACTACACGACACGTACACCCGTACTCCGAGTTGCCGGCAGGAACCTCGACTGACGTTGTACACGGCCACCTTTCCCAAGATCTTCCACATTGTACGCAGTCTAACTGCCCCGAGTTTGCAAGCTCCCTCAAGGTACATACCTGCAGTGGTATGTTCTTGAGCGAGTTACCTCCTGCTACCCTGACGCCGAAAGCCTAAGGCAGTTAGAAAAGTTCCACTATGTATCTCACAAGGTACATCGGTTTCCTGGGTCCCATATAGCCAGTATGTGCCCAGTACACAACTCAAACTTGTCCAACAGGGCCAAGCACGGACGGGCCATAACCGACACAGGCAGGGCTATGCACGCACGGTCCGCAGCCTGCTGCATCTAAACCTCCCTGCCCGGTCTCCATTTCTTATGTGTGAACTTTCCTCATCATTTCTAATTTTAACCCGTTCCGAGTAAACCAACCCTAAACTCGCGAGTAGCTTCCAACTTGTGACACCCTCATCTTGGGTGTCAGCATATGTTCATATTTTATGAAGAGGAAACACTTTAAGAAAAGTAGGGACAGAGAAAACTATCAAAATGATAGCCAATAAGAGCTGAATCACGCTCTCAGAAAGCACCGAAGACAACTTACCACGACCGCTGGCCACGTGGCGTGTTCGGAGCTCGTCCCTGCGAGGTGGGGAGAGGTCCACCGCTAAAATAGCTACGTGGCAGGTTCGGGACTCATCTCCGCGAAAGGGGAGAGGTCCGACCCTGGGGGACACGTGTTGCTCTTGGAGCTTTCCTCTGCGGAAGAAGCAAAGACATTTCGGCAGGACACATGTCACCTTCGGAGCTAGTTGTCGCAAGACCAGTTGCACGGGATACGTGTCAGTCTCGGAAGTTCACCTCTGAGAGGTCTGGTTCCATCTCGGAGCCCACCTCCGAGAGGTCCTGTTCTATTGGACACACATCGTCACCGGAGCTTATCTCCGGGAGGTCTGTCGATACTGGACACGTGTCGACCTCGGGGCATGTCCCTGAAGAAAGAATGGAGGAAAGACCGGTGCCAACACGTGGCGTGCGCAGAGCTCACCTCCAAAGGAGGGGGAGGTCTTGGTCGATTGACACGTGGAGCCTCCGGAGCTCATCACCGCGAAGGTAACAAGTTCTGGAGCGGCTGTTACGCGTAAGAATACCGGTACGTAAAGGAAACCGACTTGAATTCCACAACGTTACCACACCAAATCAACTAAAGATAAGATGTTAGGATCCAACGACGATCTGAATAAGACTCTTATTCGGGATACAATCAGATTAGGTCTCTTCTCTTCCCGATTATAAATAGAACCCAGAACCTCTGGCCGAAACCACAAACTTCTTTTTCAACTCCTGAGCCGACGACTTAGAGCCCTAGCCCTAACTCACCGAGTAAACCATCGCCGAAGCGCAACAAGGGAGATCATCAGAGGAGAACCGAGCGGTCTGAGGAGGACCTCGAAAACCAAGAGGAGACGTAAGGTAGGCCCCAATACCACCTTACGATATCGTTGTGTTTTCCTTGCATCTATTCTTTAATTCCTTTCGAACAGAAGCCTTCTCGTGGACAGATCACTTGATGATCAGGTTGATCTAAAGACAAGATCATTGCCACGTCCACCTTTTATCCGAACACCTCTGTCCATGCAAGCCATGCAAGAACACACCAATCTAATGAAAAGATCATAGGATAGCATGCATGTGCATCATCGCATCTAGTTTAAGGTTTGTGTATGATATTGATTGCTGTGAATCTTGTATACACGTGATCCTACCTAGCAGGACAAGCTCAGGGAGCTGTCTACGATGAACTGCAGCAACAAGGTTTTGGGATTCAAGAACAACCGGAACCGCAAGAACAAGGCAAGTGCTCCTTGACCATGTTGATCCTATGTTTTGGGTAAAACTATTTTGTTTTGCGAAAATGTGTGTGTGCTGAGTCAAACATGATGGGAAACCCTTTTATAGGAGTTTACTAGTTTTGGTTAAACCACCCTTGTCGCCTGGGAAGTTTATGAGTCGGGTATGGTTTTTGCTTTATGCTTCGCTGAGTCTATGGGAATTGGGAAGCGAGATAGATGTGTCTAGCTAACTGCACTCGTAATGATAATGAGAAACTGATGTTAATAATGAACATGGATCGGAGGGAGATCTAGGCAAGACTGGGTTTGTGAATGAGGTAGCATGAGATGGTGGTTTACTTGCCATAGATCTAAGGACCGGTTCATGCATGCACATGACAGGATAACAGTGCCACCACAAGGCCAAGTATGGGTGCGGCTTAGCTGAGTAATTAGGTAAGTTGCTAGAGTGTTATGGACTGTGGAAAGCGCGGGGAATGGGAGTCGAGTGAGGACTTCCCTGGGAACTGCATGGCACAAGAGGGGGCCCGTGGGTGGGAGAATTGGAGATTCTAGCCTGCCGGTAAAACCTGAGTGAGTCCATACATCTAGTAGCCCCTTTGTAAAGGCTATTTTGTGATCTCTTGACCATACACCGACGGATGTATACTGGTATAATGGAGGTTCTGTAGTTGCCGACGGGTGACGAAATCACAAACTTGTGGGTAAAGAGGTGCAAACTCTGCAGAGTCTAAAACTATCATGATAGCCGAGCTTACGGTCACGAGCACCTGGCTAAACTGCCATGATTAGTTGGGATGGTTATTGGGAAGGTTCTTGGTTATGGTTATTGGTTTGGTTATGGTTTGGTTGTTGGGACTATTGAGTCCGGGTGATAAGATGGTTGCATGACTGTTGAGTCATGGCAACGAGTTTGGTCTCAGTGTGAGACGAAGTTGTTTTAAGATGGTAGCGAATCTGGGGAGGTATTCGTGAGATGGTAGAGAATACGAGGAGGTATTCGTGAGTAAGAATGAGGTTGGTTAATGTTCGGGTGGAATATGAAAAGCGATGGAGGTATGTTGGTAATTTGATACATGCTGGGATTACATTCATCTAAAGTTAAGTTGCTGTTTTATCATGGTTTTATAAATCTGCTTTTCTGCAAATAAGACTTTTTATACCTACCTTGTTTATGAGCTGCATATCATGTGTCTTCCCGCACTTGCTGAGTACATCATTGTACTCAAACTTACATTATTACTTCATTAGCAGCAGCAGGAGAAGCCTACTATGAAGACCAAGTGGAGCATTATGGCGTGTGATCTGTTCTCAACCTTGCCTGTGGAGGGAGTAGAGATGGAGCCACTTCTGCTTAGATTTGCTTCCGCATTAGCTAAATTGCTTCCGCTGTGAGCATGAGTCCAAGACTCATGAGGTATTGTAATAAACTCTGTTAATCGTGGTAATATATATATATTCTGAATTCAGTTTGTGGAATGTATGTATATGTGTGATGAACATCCTAGGCACATATATGCATTAGTTCTCGGTTCCGTGGTTTTCCCACAGAATTGAGGGCGTCACAGATTGGTATCAGAGCCACGGGTTGACAGTAGGTTACATGCCTAGATAGAAACCTTAGATTGATATTAGAGCCACGGGTTAACAGCAAGTTACACCCCTAAATAGGAGTCACAGGTAACTAAGCCACGCTGACCAAAGGAAGCGTCCTAGGGTGAATAGCTTAGATTGGCCTTTAAACCCACCTTGACATAGGAAACCATCCTTGAATAGGAGTTGTGTGGGCCCTTTTGATGATTATTTGTGATTGTATGCTTAGTGTGAAGTTGTGGGACGTCTCAAAACGTTGTCCATATCCACACGTAAGAAGAAAGAGGTGTGAGATGTCTCGGCACTTGCTCACATCCTCATATGGGCTAATATATACATAGTCCAACTCACCTTGATGCAGGTAGTTGGAGGGAATCTACCTAACCTTCTAACATCCTATTCTATTTCGATCTCTCTCACAGATGGTGAGAGGAAACGCCGGCCGAAGGAATGTCCAGGAGGATGACCATGATGAAGTTCCTGCTAACCCAGGAGCTGGCGAAAACCATCTGGAAAGGTTGATGGCCATGCAAAACCAGCTTATGCAAACTATGATTGTCAAAGTGTTCGGTTGACACTTCCCCCGGGCCTGCACTGGGCAGCCCGCGGAGGTTCTTTTTTCGGTGGAGCTAGTCCCTTGCGGAGAGCTTGCGCGGATGGACGAGTTAGTAAGAGCTTGACGCGGTGAGTTTTACGTGGTTCAGGCCGCCGGAGCGTAAAACCCTACGTCCACGGCGAGCTATGGAGCTCGCTGTATTGCTTGCTGCTCAGGGCCGGAGTCCTGAGCTTGGGGTGAGTTACAGCTTGGGAGTGTATGGCTAGCGTATGAGTTGCAAAGTGCGAACCTAGGGTGCTAATGGCTAGAGTGCGAACCCCTGCTATCGTCGCCTACCCGAGTCTTTTATAGTCCAAGACTCGGGTGGCTTACAAGGGGGGGCACGGGACCCGACAGGTGGTCCCGGGGAGATTGTCTATCATCTACCATATCTGCAGTTATGCCGGTAGTTCTCTCTGGCGAAGGCTTCTGAGTCTTCGTCTTGCAGCCCTGCCCATGCCGCATGCTAGTCGTAGTGGTTGATGACGGCGCGGGCGGCATGGGATGTCTTGTCGCTGCGTTTATTGGCTGGCAGGCTCTGACACTGCATGCCAGTCTGTGATGCGACTGGGCGCAACGGCACCTCACAGAGGCGTGCTCCGCGTCTTCGCGTCTTGGGAAGACGCGGGCCTTTAATACCTTGTACGGGCAAGGTATGGAGCGTCTTTAAGCCCGCTGCCTATCGCTCGGGGCCAGGCAGCACTGTTTTGCTGGCCACGTGGCGGGCCCGGAGTCCTCCTCAGAGGAGAGGAGGGTCTGGCCCCGCGGGGCACGTGGAGCCTTCGGACCTCTCCCCGCGGAGGGGGAGGTTCGGCTTCTGTCGGCCACGTGGCGGGCCCGGAACTCCTCTCTGAGGTGAGGGAGGTCCGGCCCCGCCGGATACGTGGCACCTTCGGACCTCTCTCCCGCGGAGGGGGAGGTCCGGCTTCTTTATGCCACGTGGCGGGCCCGGAGATCTCCTCTGAGGAGAGGGAGGTCCGGCCCCACCGGACGCGTGGCGCCTTCGGAGCTCTCCCTGCGGAGAAGGGCGAGTTCCTTAGGCATTTTCCCCTGTGCGCGGGGGTACCCCATATCACGGGTACCGACAGTGGCCCCCGGGCTCTCCTCAGGGGAGGTAACGAGCCCGAGGTGAGGCCTTCTCCTACCCACACACTTTCTTGTCTTGAGTACTCCCTGTGCTGGCAGGGTCTTGACGGCTTCGGAGTTCAGCCTCTTAGGAGAGGGTGAAGCCTGGCATCGGAGCTCGGCCCGGCTGTGGGGGCGGAGGTCCGGAAGTCATCGGAGCTCAAGCCAGCGACGGGCGTGAGGTCCAGCATCGGCGCTTGCCTCTGAAAGGAGGGCGAGGGCTGGCCTCGGAACTTGGCCCAGCTGTGGGGGCGAAGGTCCGTAAGTCATCGAAGCTCAGGCCAGCGAAGGGCGAGAGGTCCGGCATCAGCGCTCGCCTCTGAAAGGAGGGCGAGGGCTGGCCTCGGAGCTCGACCTGGCTGTGGAGGTGGAGTCCGGAAGTCATCGGAGCTCAGGCAAACGAAGGGCGTGAGGTCTGGCATCAGCGCTCGCCTCTGAAAGGAGGGCGAGGGCTGGCCTCGGAGCTCGGCCCAGCTGCGGGGGCGGAGGTCCGGAGCTGCTCAGTGGTCCCCCCTTTCCTGTCCCTTAGTCTCATTTGGCTTACTGTCCCAGGCCGGAATGCGGGGCTTGGGTAATCTAGTGCACTTGGTCCCGGAGGTCTGGCCCCAGCCCCAGTCAGGGTGTAACCTTCCGGCCCCCTGGTACTCAGACCGTAGCGCCGGGAGGCAGAGTGCGCATGCTTTGGGTGCAAGACCGGGCAAAGCAAGGCTCCTGACCCCTCGGTCTAGCGTAGGTCTTTTCTCGGAGGAGACCAACTGGCGGTACAGTACCCTTATAGGGGGAGATCCAAAAGGCCACCGGGCCTCTGGCAGGTACCCCAAGCACTACCGCCTTCGGCAGGACGGCGAATATCGACTATGCATGAGAGCCGGAAAGAGGAGCCGAGTGTACAATGGACGCACACTGTCTAGAGCATGGGGAGGTGTTCATATAAATTAATGCGTAATTTAAATAAACACCTAAGTAAGCATGGTGAACTTACTGGGTAGCGTCGGAGCGCCTGTCTTCACGCAGAGCGGGTCATGCGTGGCTTCGTCGTACGCCGGACACGGGGGGACCCCCATGGCTATATCAGGGGGAAGCATGGCTTCGGCCCCGCATACCATGTGGAAGGGTAGTTCCCGTGACCCGGCCCTGCGAAGTCCGGCTGGCCCTCGACATGGAGGAGCCGGTATCCCCCGACGGCTCTGGGTGCGCGTCTGCACCGGTTGTGTGGGTCTGCTTGGCGTGGACCTGGCACGCATTGCATCTCTAACCGGTTTGACGGCGTCCAGGTGGCTCTCGGTCAGTAGGAGCCATGCCGGGTGGCTTAACGGACAAACGTGCGGGACGATGAGCGTTCCCAGCACTCGCCTCCTTGGACTACTGCAAGCTAATCGCAGCCTTCCTCCTGGGTTATGCACCACAATAGGATGTCGTGGCGCCACGCCAGTAAAGATACCAGCGCGTAGCACATAGCCATCCGCACCACCCGTTCAGCGGATGCACGCTCATCAGGAAGGATGTCCTTCAAGGAGTGCTGGACCTCCGTGGTCCATGCATCGGGACTACTTGAGCTTCTAGATCTTGAGCGCTGGGTTGCACGGAGTCCCTAGTGACTCTTACGATCCTTTGGCGGCATACAGGGCCGCCGGGACTGCCTAGCTTCGAGGCACTGGTTCAGCCCCCTTCGCCCGGCTCGGCAGGCCGGGCTGTGGACCGCAGCAACGTCCTCTCGAAGACTCCTTCGTGCGCAGGCGCTTTGATGGAGGCTTTCATTGAGAGGTCGTCAGCTCCGGCCGTGCCAGCGCGCGGTACATGGCGCAGGTCCAAGGCGAGGAAGTCTTTCTCCAACATCCGCACGTGGAGCAGATAAGCAGCTAGCTGTGGGTCATTGCAGGGGCATTCACCCTTAACTTGCTTTATAACTAGATGGGAGTCGCCCTGCGCCAACAACTGGCGAGCGCCCAGAGACAGGACTGTCTTTTAGGCTAAAGATGAGTGCTCCATACTCTGCCAAGTTGTTGGTTGCCTTGGAATTGAGACGCACCATGTACCCAGACTGCTCCCCCGATGGCATGAGGAGCAGTACGCCGGCACCGGCCCCCTGCTTTCTTGAGGAGCCGTCGAAGAAGAGCGTCCAGTGAGGCCCGGTGAAGACCGGAGCTTGGTACTTTGGTTCACCGTCTTTGCGGCCCCCTGGGTCAGCCTTCGTTGGCGTCCACTCAGCCACGAAGTCAGCCAGTGCTTGGCTCTTGGCTGTCTGACGTGGTCGGGAGCTCAGCTTGAACTCCGCCGTCTTCGGGATGTCTTCCGGCTTCGGAAGCTGGCAGTGAGTGCCAACTCCGCCCTCCGGCTGCTCTGGCGCACTTGTCCGCCAGGCTGAAGATCTCGGAGGCATCGCAGACCTCTCTGGTTGCAAGCCTCTCAAGCATCTTCTCGTCCCGGACACTGTCGAAGTGCCTCCACCACAGAAGCACTTTGAATATGCGGAATGGTGTTGCGTACCTGGGAGAACCGCTGGATGAAGGAGCGCAGCGACTCGCCAGGTTGTTGCTTGATGGCGTGGAGGTCAGGCTCCATGCCGGGACGGGTGTAGGAGCTGCCGAAGTTGGCGATGAACTGCCGGCAGAGCTCTCCCCAGGAAGTTATTGAACCCTGAGGGAGGTTCATTAGCCAAGACCAGGCTGGGCCGGTCAAGGCGACGGGGAAGTAGTTTGGCCATGACGGCCTCATCCCCTTCTGCGGCAAGTATGACGGTGGAGTAGATCTGGAGGGACCCCGCCGGGTTGATGCTGCCGTCGTACTTCTCGGGCAGGTTCGGCCGAAACTTGCACGGCCACCTCGTGAAGCGGAGGTGGGGCTCCAGGGCCGTACATCTTGCCCCTGTTGCTGCAGGCGTTGGTGCCGCGAATGCTTGGTTCGCCGCTGGCACAGTGTACCCCGGTATGGGCAAGGCTGCACCATAGACCGGGGGCGCCGTTTGCACGACATATGGCTGTGGCATACGCTGCGTGGCGTATGTCTGGGGCAGTGTTCGCGTGGCGAAAGTCTGTGCCTCAGGCAGGGTTGAGGCAGTCGTCATGCTGACGCCGGCCTCTTGGCTGCGACGCCTTTCTCGTCGCCACTCGAGGAACACTCGGGCGTCTTGGCCCAGGTGGCATCGTTCCAGCTCAGTCCTCAGGTCCGTCGACGGAAGCCTGGTGGAGCTGGAATCCGCCGTCTGTCTGTCAACCGTCAGCATGCGCGTCAGCGACACAGCCAGTTGGCCGGAGCGTCGTCCCCGCCGAAGTCAAGGGTTTGCGGCGGCGACGACAAGACGGTCTACCTCACGAATCCACTGCTGGGTCGCTGCCTGAGGCGCGTCCCCAGCAGGCGGATTGTGCAGTAGCACTCTTGCTGCGGCTAGCGCACCCCCGCCGGGTACGCCCAGTGCTACTGAAGACCTGACGCTGGTTGGAGCCTGCATTGCCGGGGTCGGCGCTGCCAGAGCCGGCTGCTGGCTCCCAGTGCAGGTATTGGTGCCGCGAACGCTTGGTTCGCCACTGGCACAGTGTACCCCGGTATGGGCAAGGCTGCTCCCTAGACCGGGGACACCGTTTGCGGGGCACATGGTTGTGGCATATGCTGCGCGGCGTATGCCTGGGGCAGAGCTCGCGTGGCGAAGATCTGCCCTTCAGGCTGGGTCGAGGCCGACGTCATGCTGACGCCAGCCTCTTGGTTGCGGCGCCTTTCTCGACGTCGCTCGAAGAACACTCGGGCATCTTGGCCCAAGTGGCATCGCTCCGGCTCTGCCCTCAGGTCCGTCGACGGAAGCCTGGTGGAGCTGGAGTCCACCGTCTGCTCGCCAACCATTGGCGTGCGCATCAGCGACACAGCCGGTTGGCCGGAGCGTCGTCCCCGCCGAAGTCGAGGGTTTGCGGCGGCGACGACGAGACGGTCTATCTCGTGAATCCACTGCTGGGTCGCTGCCTGAGGCGCGTCCCCAGCAGGCGGATTGCGCAGTAGCGCTCTTGCTGCAGCTAGCGCACCCCCATGGTGTACGCTCAGCGCTGCAGAAGATCTCACACTGGCCGGAGCCTGCATCGCCAGAGTCGGCGTTGCAGGAGTCGGCTGCTGGCTACCAGCTTGTGCCGACACACTCCGTCCTGAGTGCGTCGACATGTACTCCCTGCTGGTCACGGTTCGCCGTGAACGCGGGGGAGGAGAGCTTGCCACTGAAGGAAGCTTGGTCATCTTCGTCGGCCGAAACTCGTCGCGCTAGGAGAAAAGACCCCTACCTGGCGCGCCAAATGTCGAAGTGTTCGGTCGACACTTCCCCCGGGCCTGCACTGGGCAGCCTGCAGAGGTTCTTTTTTCGGTGGGGCTAGTCCCTTGCGGAGAGTGTAAAAGCCCAAGAAAAGGGACTTGCAAAAACTTTTATGCACCTCACAACACAACAGTTTTGTTGTGTGTAGATTGTGACATATTGTGAAGAGCAAGTGGCCTCTATCAAAGGAGTGATTAGAAGGGAAAGCCTTCACTTTCACAATGTATGGTTTCTACACTTAAACATGAGAGGTTGAGCTCACCCCTAGAATTTAAAAAGTCTTGGGAAGGTTCAGTCCAAAGCTCATGCAAATTCAACACTTTTTGAGGCACTTGTGAGTTATTTCAAAAAGAGGCCAATTTGAGTGTAAATTCAAATTGCAGCAACTTTCATCATCCAAATTCAAAAGTTAGCTCCATATCTACACTCAGCACATTTTTCTGAGTAAACCCACCAATTTCCAGCCCCATTGGAGCTCATCTTGTCAAGAGTTAAATTTGCTAGAATTCAAAACTGAATTTGAATTTCAGTTTGAATATGAAGCAAACTTGACCAAACAAAGTTTGAATTTGAGAATCCAAATTCAAACAAAGACTTGGGAGCTAAGTCTCACATTAAATTGTGAGTAGCTGGTGGGATAATTAACAAAAACAGAAAAGAAATATTAGGGGAAAAGGAGAAAGGGGGAGGCCCACAGGTCAGTGGCACACTGGAGGGGCAGTCGGTTGCTGCAGCCGACCCCGACTTCGCGCGCGAGACAGTGAACGGCGGCGAGCCACCGAGGCAGCGATCGGCCACCTCACAGTGCCAAACCGCGGCTTAAAGGCCAGCGCACAGCCCACGCCGCCTTCCTCCTGCTTTCCAAACGAGAACCCCCCTACCGAGTTCCTTCCTCGTTTCCGCGCGAGCACAGAAACGCCGCCCTTTCTGATCGCCGGCGTCCGGCCAGCACAGGCGCGCTCGTGCCCGACGAGCCATACAAGAAAGGACCGCCTTAAGGTGCTGACTCTTCTAGTCCCTACCGTTCTTCATTTCATGGGCTGTCGAGGGAGTATTTCGCCGGGAAAGCTTCGGGTGTCTTGAGACCGAGCTCCCACAAAATCCCAAAATTCGTGGGGGTTAGCTCATCACTGGGCAAACCGAGTCATGCACACGCTCTATACACGGCCACGACCACCTAGGATCAAAAACCAGTAAAAACCGTGGGCTAGGTTAACGGTTCTTTGAAGTTTTCTGAAGCACAGCCGATATCCGGCCTAGGTCGCCGGTGAGGTCATAGTTACCGCCGTTTTCACGAGGATCGGTGTCCATGTCCGTGACCAGCAGGTGTCAGCGGAGCTCCCCGAGCAAACCGCATCGAAAAAGGTGCGTGGGATGCCGAGTTAGACGTCGCCGGTGAGCTCCCGGCCGCTGTTGCCGTTGGGAGCACTGTTCCGGTGGTTGTCAAGTTCTGGGGAGTGCACCACCGTGTTCCTCAGGCCGAGATAGGCACTGGCGGCGAGATTCAGCAAGCTCCGAGGACCGGAACCCGTCTCCGGCGAGAGCTCCGGCGAGCTTGGCGGCGGGGTCGCGCGGGTGGCCGGAGGAGGACGAAGGGGTAGGCCCCACGCGTCAGCGGCTGGAAATAAAGGGGTGGGATTCTCTGTGGTCCGGGATCCAGTGCGGCCGCGCGGGAAGGAGTCTGTGGCCCCGTGTGGCTCGGATCCAGCGGTCGACACGTGTACGTGGACCCACCCGCAGGATTTAAACATTTCTGGAATTTCCAGTTTTAGTGCAAACTTTAGAACCCCATAACTTTTGCTAGGAAGCTCCAAATTTAGTGATTCAAATTGGGTTGGATTCATCTTGCCTAGCTCTGTCCAGAGATACAACCCAATTTGTATGAAACCCATTAATTAATTCTGGAAAATTCTTTAAAGCTTTTCAGCAAAAGAATTTTAGAGGGAGTTTGGTTCATCCAAAAATTCCCAAATTTTGGCAGAATGTTCTTTAGGACATTAGTAAACCCCTGTAAAAGTTTCCGACCATTTGGAGTTGATTTGGTCAGAGCAATTCAAATTTGAAGGTGCTGTGTTCATTTGAATGCAGAAACATTTTCAGAGAATTTCCAAAACTTGGAAATTCAATTCTGGGCAAACCCTGACTCCAAAAATGCTAGGAAAATTCATGCAAACTCTATGAGCTATAATATAAATTGTAGTTCATTAAGTTGAGCATGAACAGGGGTATTACCTCAGAATTAATTCTTCCTTGCTGATTTGCCAAGAGAATTATTCTGAGCAAACCATTTCATGAAAAGTGCTAAGGTTTGGTCCAGAGAGTTTGCTTGTGACAAGGAACTCACACAAAAATTCTCAGCTCCATTGGAGCTTTAGATCACCCCTGTCCTGTTTACCCACTTGAGGGATTAAAATGGAAAAGGGGAAAAAACACTTAGCATTCAACCATGTGATTAAGTCCAAGCCAAACCACCAACACCAGTTCATATTTAAATTCTTAAACAAAGTTCCAGGTATTAGAGGCTGGTTATTAGAACCAATAGTATAAGTCTTACTCTAAACTCACTTTTGCATATAAATTAACATGTAGTATTTCATTAACGTGTAGCCGTTGAAGAAGAGACTCCGGAAGTGCTGGACTTCCTCCTTCCGGACGAAGAACTAACTCCTGACCAGCAGCAACAAGGCAAGCCCCGGTTTGCATTAACCCTTTTCAAGAGTTTTACTTTGTTTACATGTGTCATATGAAGTATGTATGTGCATTAGGTATAGGATGAATGAAACCCCACTTGCATAACCAAAGTTTCCTAAAAGAGTGAGGGTAGTGTCAAGGACCTCGAGTAGACAGGCTATGCTTAATGAGTCATAGGACTTCGGTACAAGTCGAGTAGTTGGAATCTACTCGCGAGATAGGCATTGGGACACACGGGTTCGGTTGAGTGATGTGAGATCACTTTAGTAATGGAAATGAGACTAGGCAGGGGCTAGGGCGCAGCAAGAGAGAGTCTTGTGTGCGCAGCCCTGCCCGTGTCGATTGAGGACCGATCCGTGTGCGGCCCTGCTGAACAAGTATTGAACGTACCGAAGGCATATCGGATATATGGGCCCCGATAAACCGATGTAGCCTAAACCTCCGGGCGTCGAGGCATAGCACACCGATTTATAGGTGTAGGTTGAGGGCAGCAAGGTGGAAATCTGCCAACGGGCATAGAGAGATGCTCCGTGTGGGGAACCTCCTGCTCGTTTCGGTGCGACCGGTTCGACGTTTGGGCTGTTGGGTGAAAGGTTGTCCCGTACGACATCGAGTGAGCGTGCTGTGCAGCTCCACGGGTGGGCGTACGTGACGTGCTCTTTGGGTTTTCCCTGCAGGTGTATATCGAGTCGATTCGCCGTCCCTCGCGGTGATGAGTACTGCTTGTTCACTGCGTCGTAACGTAGACTAATGGATGAAATATGTTTATTCAATGGTGCTGATTGATATAATTGTATTGCTACATGTGTGCCACCAAATACTGCTTACTAAATTTCAGATTTCATGAACTGTTAACTTGTTGCTAAAAGATGAACTAAGGATGAACTTGTAGGCGTGTCGTTTTGCTGAAATGCTACCAACCTATGTCTTGGTATACCTCATGTAGAGTTTCATGCTTAGGTTAGTCGGTTAAGCCTTGCTGAGCCTTCGTGCTCACGGTTGCTGCTTAAGTGTTTTTCAGGTGAGGAGCCACCCACGGACTCGGAGTACGAGTCCACCGGCGAGGGTTACCCTCCGTCGGGGACCACGGCTGAGTGGGAGCCGTACACGCCGCGCTGAGCTGAGACGTGCAGCTAGTGTGGGTTGCCCTAGGGCGGGGCAACCGACTTTTGCTAGATAGGCGGGCGTGAGTTGTTTAGTGTAGTCTTCCGCTGTGTAATAGAACAATAATTGTAACTGAAGTTTGTACTTATTTGTACAGTTTCAGCGGTTTTTCCCATGTAATATATTGTGTTCTTATGACGTGTGCTGTCTGGTGTCGCATCGCGCGGCACCACCCTCTGCGATCCTGGATGAGCGGATTCCGGTCCGCCACAGCCTGGTATCAGAGCTGCAGTGGGGATAGCACAGTACTAAAGGACTGCATTATGGGAAAAAAATTTAGGTGTACGGTGAGGAATCGGTAGTTGCCCAAGTAAGGACTATAATAGACTAGTTACTTAAAGTGGCAAAGACTAACTTATATGTTATAATTCTGAATTTCAATTATGTAACGACGCACCTACGCTCTGGTAAGTATGGTAAGGAACGCCACCGAAAGCGGTTCAATTTCGGTTAGCTCTCCCTGACGAGGAACATGGTTCAGGGATTGATCTCACAGCTTGGTGTGAGATGTCAATATGAATCTCTTGGACTCTTCATGTCCCTGAGTTCATATGAAACGCTGATCCCTAGCGTGCATTAGGCAAGTAAGCGGAGACCCCATCGCGTGGTCAGTAACGCGAAAGTGTGTTCGTCTGGAAATAGCCCAGGAGGACATACACAGCGCTTGCCATCGGCGTGCCCTGCAGGGCAGTAGGTGGTATCTGTTGGGTTGATAACATTCCCAACCGTGACGACCCGTTCATGGCATACTCGGGTTCCCCGTCGTGTGGTGTTGAAACACGATCACGTGCCTTGAGACGTGACTTAGCTCAAGGACGGCCGTATGACAATGATACGGGCGTTTGTATTTACTTTCAAATATGGAACTGCCTGAAATGAATAACCATTGAGTGCACCATTATTGTGTGGTTTTCTGCAGGTACTAACCACGTATGTATCCGTGTAGAAAACGTGTGCGAGAGACCGTTTAGTGCCACATTTGAGACGTATATGCCGGTATGATCCGGGTAGGATTTTCTTTTGTGAGGAACGTAGTACCGAGATATGGTAGGCATATGCATGAGAATAATGATAACAAAGAATTAAAATCTATAGGTTCAACATTTAGGACCCTGGTTGGGTATAAGAATGGGATAGTGGAACAGTATAGCCAAAAGAGACTGAAAAACAGAGTGCTCTGTTTTGGGCAGCACGTTTGCTGATCCTCAACAGGGCATAACTCACAGGTCTTTTAGCCCTGGGAGGTGTGCTATATAGTTCTGGAAAGGTATTCAAGTACTCTACAACTTTGTTGTAGACTTCCAGAGCTGAAACTCGCCTTAAGATGGCTGAAATCCCAGAGGAATGTAAACTGTCCAGAATCAGGGCAGAGTAAAACACCCTCTGAACTGATCTGTTTTTCAAATATAACTCCCAGTAGAAAAATCTAAAATTGTCATATAATCCATCCTTAGAAAGAGTAGAAGATGTTTGACATCTTTGCAATTCACAGTTTCTGAAGTTTCAGCACAGAATTTAGTGGAAATCAGGATTGGAAACAGCCACTTCCAAGGGAGGTGCTGTTAAAATTCTTCCAGAAATTCTGCTAACTTTGAATTAACATAACTTTTTAATCCAAGCTGATCTGGGGGCAAATGAGTACTCGTTGGAAAGATACTGAAGTTAACTTGAACTTTGGTATTCAACTTGAGTCATGAAAATGCCCAGAACCAGATCAAAAACTTGGAATAGGTAGCAACTGGTCATTCTGACAGAAGAATGACAGTTGAACTCATTGAAAAGGGTGTTGTACCCTAAGGGTGTTATACGTGATGACAACGCAATAATAATGTCTCGTAGAGACCAAACCCAGTTATGGTGAGCTTCCAAAGAGGGGGTTCATCAAGTTGGATTAAACTAACTTGTGTTTGGTCTGGTAATGGTGTAGCTTGTGCAAAGTTATTACATTATCTGCTTACGAGATATTTCGCATGTTTTGTTGTCATAATGTTTTTCCGCCCAGTTCTATTGGACTGCATGCCAAATGTTGCGGGACTGATGTTTAATGTCGTATGGTTGCAGATGGTTCGTACTAGGACCACGCACGAGGTTGGTGGCTCTAGCCAAGGTGGAGGCGATGACTCCCAGCCACCGGCCTACGACAGCACCCCGCAGCAGCAGCCACCACCGCCGCCTCCGCTTACTCTAGCGGATGTGATAGCGGCATTGGTGGGAGGTCGTGAGGAGCAGACCGACCTGCTCCGCACGATCGTGCAGAATACGTCCCAGGCGGGAGGACGCCAAGAGCGAGGGCCTCGTGAGCCCCGCGAAGTGTCGTACTCGGATTTCATGAGTACGCACCCTCCAGTGTTCACCGAAGCTGAAGAACCACTGGAGGCGGACAACTGGCTGCGGACTATCGAGTCCAAGTTCGGGCTGCTCCAGTGTACGGAGCGGCAGAAGACGCTGTTCGCAGCACAGCAGCTCCACGGTGCCGCTGGTGCGTGGTGGGCGAATTATGTCGCCTCACGTCCGGCTGGCCATGCCGTGGAATGGCAAGAGTTCCGGGAGGCGTTCCGCGCCTATCACATTCCTCCCGGGATCATGAAGAGAAAGTTCCAAGAATTTTTGGAACTGAAGCAGGGCGGGAGGAGTGCCCACGACTACTCCCGTGCCTTCAACCATCTGGCGCAGTATGCGTCAGACTACATCTCCACGGAGGAGAAGAAGAGGGAGCACTTCTATCGGGGGTTACATCCCGAAATGAAGACCCACCTCGTACAATGGAACCGCGGCACATTCAACGATCTAGTCAATGCCGCCATCATGCAAGAGGACGCTCAGCGGGAGTTAGCAGCTGAGCAGAGGAAGCGTAGCGCTCCACCTAGCAGCGGTGGGAGTGGCGCTCCCCAGAAGTACCGTATGGTGTATCGGACACCATCCGGGCAGCAGTGGCAACCACCGGCGCGACCGCAACGGTTCGGGGGACGTCCCTTTCAGGCACCTCCGTTCCGTCCGCCGATGCCACCACCAAGACATCAGCAGCAGCAGACGGTACCCCGGGCGTTTCCACCGCCACAACGCGCCCCAGGTTTTCGTCCACCGATCAGCGGGGGACCGCCCCGTTTCACCTGCTTCACGTGTGGCCAAGCGGGCCACTTTGCGAAGGACTGTCCCCAGGGGCAGCAGAGCAGCGGACAAGCCCCGTTTCAGGGCGGTGCTCGTGGCCGACCTCCGGTGAAGAAGGTTGGTCAGCGGACTGGAGGCGTCCGCAACCTCGACAATGAGGACGCCCCAGAGGGAGACAACGTGCTGGCGGGTACGTTTACTCTCAACCATCAAGCCATAGTCATATTATTTGATTCGGGTGCAACCCACAGCTTTATAAGTGCATCCTATGTGGCTAAACATCAATTGCAAGTCTTCCCAACCGACTGCACTTATATGATATGCTCACCGGGAGGGAAGATTTCAGCTAATATGATGATTCCAAAGGCACCTCTGTGCTTAGGTGGGAAGCTATATCCCACCACCTTGATAATCCTTATGGGACAGAAGATTGATGCAATCTTAGGGATGTCATGGCTGCAATACCATGGCGCTGTCCTAGAGACTCGGACACGGACGGTCCACTTAAATTCTCCATTCCACCGTCCGCATTCCATGATGTTAGACACGCCAGTCCGGGAAGTTTTAGCAATTAATAATGCTGAAGTTCTCAAGTTAGAAGACATCCCCGTAGTCCGGGAGTATCCCGACGTGTTCCCGGATGATCTTCCGGGCATGCCACCTGAGCGGGATGTCGAGTTCAAGATTGAACTTGCACCCGGGACTACGCCCATATCACGGAGACCATACAAGATGGCTCCAAATGAGCTGGCGGAACTGAAAGAACAGCTCAATGATCTGTTGAGCAAGGGTTTCATTAGGCCGAGTTCCTCGCCTTGGGGATGCTCGGCGCTATTCGTGAAGAAAAAGGATGAGACCCTGAGGCTGTGTGTGGATTACCGGCCGCTCAACGCCGTCACCATCAAGAATAAGTACCCACTGCCCCGTATTGACATCTTGTTTGATCAACTTGTGGGGGCAAGTGTATTCTCAAAGATGGACCTTCGCTCTGGATATCACCAAATCAAGATCCGGGCGGAGGATATCCCGAAGACGGCGTTCTCGACGAGATACGGCTTATATGAATATCTCGTCATGTCCTTTGGTCTCACAAATGCTCCAGCCCATTTCATGTATCTCATGAACTCGGTGTTCATGCCGGAGCTGGACAAGTTCGTGGTAGTGTTCATCGACGATATCTTGGTTTACTCCAAGACAGAAGCCGAGCATGCCGAACACTTACGGATCGTTCTTCAGCGATTGCGAGACCACAAGCTCTACGCCAAGTTCAGCAAATGCGAATTTTGGATCAGCCAAGTGCCATTCTTGGGACATATCATCTCAGCTGAAGGCATTGCGGTTGACCCAAGTAAAATAGAGCAAGTGTTGAAATGGAAAGCTCCCACTTCAGTCCATGAAGTCAGAAGCTTCCTCGGGTTAGCGGGATACTACCGGAGATTCATTCCAAGTTTCTCCAAGCTCGCTAAGCCGATGACAGAGTTGCTGAAGAAAGGGACAAAATATGTTTGGAACACGGCGTGTGAAGGAGCGTTCCGAACACTGGTGAAGCATCTCACAACAGCCCCGGTATTAGCTCAGCCGGATACAACAAAACCCTTCGACGTGTATTGTGACGCGTCCGGTATTGGACTCGGCTGCGTGTTGATGCAGGAAGGACGCGTGGTCGCTTATGGCTCACGCCAACTTCGGAACCATGAGCAGCACTACCCGACTCACGATCTGGAACTTGCTGCCGTGGTGTTGGCGCTGAAAATGTGGAGGCACTATCTCCTGGGGAACTTGGTGCATCTCTACACCGACCACAAGAGCTTGAAATACATTTTCACCCAGAAGGAGCTGAACATGAGGCAGAGGAGGTGGTTAGAACTGATCAAAGATTATGAGATTGAGATCCATTACCACCCCGGCAAGGCGAATGTGGTTGCCGACGCGCTGAGTCGGAAATCGCATGTCCATCACCTCACCATTACACCGGTGGAGGAGGAAGAGCCAAGTCTATACTTGGTTCCTTATGGATCGCTGTACAACCTTGCCCTCATCCCTACTATTAGGGAGGACATCATTGCAGCTCAGAAAACGGATAAAGGCATGGCACATCTCCGGAGACGGATAGACATTGGAGAAATTAAATGTTTCCGGAAAGATGGTGAGGGGACGTTGTGGTTCAATGACCGCATAGTCGTACCCCGGGATATGGAGTTGAGGAAAAAGATCCTCGATGAAGCTCACTTGTCTAAATACTCCATTCATCCGGGCAGCAACAAAATGTACCAAGATTTGAAAAAGAAATTTTGGTGGACGCGGATGAAGCGGGAGGTAGCTAAGTACGTATCCGAGTGCGATACGTGTAGACGAGTGAAAGCTGACCATATGAAGAAATCAGGGCTGCTGCAACCCCTGAAGATCCCGGCATGGAAATGGGAAGATGTGAGCATGGATTTCATTGTGGGATTACCCCTAACAGCCAACAAGCATGATTCCATATGGGTAATCGTTGATCGGTTAACCAAGACGGCTCACTTCATTCCGGTGAATACACGTTATAATGCCGGCAAATATGCGGAGCTATACATAGCGAAGATTCTATGCCTATACGGGGTACCCAAGACCATTGTCTCAGATCGAGGTGCATTATTTGTATCTCGCTTTTGGGAGCAGCTACACGCTGCATTGGGTACTAAGTTGATCAGGAGCTCCGCCTATCACCCTCAGACCGATGGTCAGACAGAAAGGGTGAATCAAGTCCTGGAAGACATGTTGAGAGCATGTGCCATCCACCATGGTAGGAACTGGGATGATCACCTACCATTGGCGGAATTCTCGTACAACAACGGTTATCAGGCAAGTATCAAGATGGCACCTTACGAAGCTCTCTACGGTCGTAAATGCCGCACCCCATTAAATTGGTGCGAGTCCGGTGAAAGGGTCACATTCGGAGTTGATGTGGTGAACGACGCCGAAGAGCGCGTTCGGACAATTCAAGCCAATTTGAAGGCCGCTCAATCCCGACAAAAGAGCTACGCTGATAAGAGGCGTAGACCGTTGCACTTTGACGTTGGGGAACACGTGTACCTCCGCGTGTCTCCAATGAAGGGCGTGCACCGATTCGGTGTGAAGGGGAAGCTCGCTCCCCGTTTCATTGGACCCTACGCTATCACCGAGAAGTGTGGACCAGCAGCGTATCGATTGGAGCTACCGGCATCTCTGACTAGTGTCCATGATATTTTCCATGTTTCGCAACTGCGGAAATGCTTGAAGCATACAACTGCTGTTCCTACCGAAGACATCGGCGAGCTGAAGCCGGATCTAACATATAATGAATATCCGGTGGGAATTCTTGATGAGAAAGCCAGAACCACACGCAGCAAAACGTTGTGGTTCTACAAAATACTCTGGAGCAACCACACCGCCGAAGAAGCGACGTGGGAGAGCGAGGAGTTCCTTCGCTCAAATTACCCGGAGTTCATGACTTCTCAACACGGGTAAGTCCCTATTACATTACTATCTCTTCTTTTATAATCTCGGGACGAGATTCTTTTAAGGGGGGAGGGATGTAAAAGCCCAAGAAAAGGGACTTGCAAAAACTTTTATGCACCTCACAACACAACAGTTTTGTTGTGTGTAGATTGTGACATATTGTGAAGAGCAAGTGGCCTCTATCAAAGGAGTGATTAGAAGGGAAAGCCTTCACTTTCACAATGTATGGTTTCTACACTTAAACATGAGAGGTTGAGCTCACCCCTAGAATTTAAAAAGTCTTGGGAAGGTTCAGTCCAAAGCTCATGCAAATTCAACACTTTTTGAGGCACTTGTGAGTTATTTCAAAAAGAGGCCAATTTGAGTGTAAATTCAAATTGCAGCAACTTTCATCATCCAAATTCAAAAGTTAGCTCCATATCTACACTCAGCACATTTTTCTGAGTAAACCCACCAATTTCCAGCCCCATTGGAGCTCATCTTGTCAAGAGTTAAATTTGCTAGAATTCAAAACTGAATTTGAATTTCAGTTTGAATATGAAGCAAACTTGACCAAACAAAGTTTGAATTTGAGAATCCAAATTCAAACAAAGACTTGGGAGCTAAGTCTCACATTAAATTGTGAGTAGCTGGTGGGATAATTAACAAAAACAGAAAAGAAATATTAGGGGAAAAGGAGAAAGGGGGAGGCCCACAGGTCAGTGGCACACTGGAGGGGCAGTCGGTTGCTGCAGCCGACCCCGACTTCGCGCGCGAGACAGTGAACGGCGGCGAGCCACCGAGGCAGCGATCGGCCACCTCACAGTGCCAAACCGCGGCTTAAAGGCCAGCGCACAGCCCACGCCGCCTTCCTCCTGCTTTCCAAACGAGAACCCCCCTACCGAGTTCCTTCCTCGTTTCCGCGCGAGCACAGAAACGCCGCCCTTTCTGATCGCCGGCGTCCGGCCAGCACAGGCGCGCTCGTGCCCGACGAGCCATACAAGAAAGGACCGCCTTAAGGTGCTGACTCTTCTAGTCCCTACCGTTCTTCATTTCATGGGCTGTCGAGGGAGTATTTCGCCGGGAAAGCTTCGGGTGTCTTGAGACCGAGCTCCCACAAAATCCCAAAATTCGTGGGGGTTAGCTCATCACTGGGCAAACCGAGTCATGCACACGCTCTATACACGGCCACGACCACCTAGGATCAAAAACCAGTAAAAACCGTGGGCTAGGTTAACGGTTCTTTGAAGTTTTCTGAAGCACAGCCGATATCCGGCCTAGGTCGCCGGTGAGGTCATAGTTACCGCCGTTTTCACGAGGATCGGTGTCCATGTCCGTGACCAGCAGGTGTCAGCGGAGCTCCCCGAGCAAACCGCATCGAAAAAGGTGCGTGGGATGCCGAGTTAGACGTCGCCGGTGAGCTCCCGGCCGCTGTTGCCGTTGGGAGCACTGTTCCGGTGGTTGTCAAGTTCTGGGGAGTGCACCACCGTGTTCCTCAGGCCGAGATAGGCACTGGCGGCGAGATTCAGCAAGCTCCGAGGACCGGAACCCGTCTCCGGCGAGAGCTCCGGCGAGCTTGGCGGCGGGGTCGCGCGGGTGGCCGGAGGAGGACGAAGGGGTAGGCCCCACGCGTCAGCGGCTGGAAATAAAGGGGTGGGATTCTCTGTGGTCCGGGATCCAGTGCGGCCGCGCGGGAAGGAGTCTGTGGCCCCGTGTGGCTCGGATCCAGCGGTCGACACGTGTACGTGGACCCACCCGCAGGATTTAAACATTTCTGGAATTTCCAGTTTTAGTGCAAACTTTAGAACCCCATAACTTTTGCTAGGAAGCTCCAAATTTAGTGATTCAAATTGGGTTGGATTCATCTTGCCTAGCTCTGTCCAGAGATACAACCCAATTTGTATGAAACCCATTAATTAATTCTGGAAAATTCTTTAAAGCTTTTCAGCAAAAGAATTTTAGAGGGAGTTTGGTTCATCCAAAAATTCCCAAATTTTGGCAGAATGTTCTTTAGGACATTAGTAAACCCCTGTAAAAGTTTCCGACCATTTGGAGTTGATTTGGTCAGAGCAATTCAAATTTGAAGGTGCTGTGTTCATTTGAATGCAGAAACATTTTCAGAGAATTTCCAAAACTTGGAAATTCAATTCTGGGCAAACCCTGACTCCAAAAATGCTAGGAAAATTCATGCAAACTCTATGAGCTATAATATAAATTGTAGTTCATTAAGTTGAGCATGAACAGGGGTATTACCTCAGAATTAATTCTTCCTTGCTGATTTGCCAAGAGAATTATTCTGAGCAAACCATTTCATGAAAAGTGCTAAGGTTTGGTCCAGAGAGTTTGCTTGTGACAAGGAACTCACACAAAAATTCTCAGCTCCATTGGAGCTTTAGATCACCCCTGTCCTGTTTACCCACTTGAGGGATTAAAATGGAAAAGGGGAAAAAACACTTAGCATTCAACCATGTGATTAAGTCCAAGCCAAACCACCAACACCAGTTCATATTTAAATTCTTAAACAAAGTTCCAGGTATTAGAGGCTGGTTATTAGAACCAATAGTATAAGTCTTACTCTAAACTCACTTTTGCATATAAATTAACATGTAGTATTTCATTAACGTGTAGCCGTTGAAGAAGAGACTCCGGAAGTGCTGGACTTCCTCCTTCCGGACGAAGAACTAACTCCTGACCAGCAGCAACAAGGCAAGCCCCGGTTTGCATTAACCCTTTTCAAGAGTTTTACTTTGTTTACATGTGTCATATGAAGTATGTATGTGCATTAGGTATAGGATGAATGAAACCCCACTTGCATAACCAAAGTTTCCTAAAAGAGTGAGGGTAGTGTCAAGGACCTCGAGTAGACAGGCTATGCTTAATGAGTCATAGGACTTCGGTACAAGTCGAGTAGTTGGAATCTACTCGCGAGATAGGCATTGGGACACACGGGTTCGGTTGAGTGATGTGAGATCACTTTAGTAATGGAAATGAGACTAGGCAGGGGCTAGGGCGCAGCAAGAGAGAGTCTTGTGTGCGCAGCCCTGCCCGTGTCGATTGAGGACCGATCCGTGTGCGGCCCTGCTGAACAAGTATTGAACGTACCGAAGGCATATCGGATATATGGGCCCCGATAAACCGATGTAGCCTAAACCTCCGGGCGTCGAGGCATAGCACACCGATTTATAGGTGTAGGTTGAGGGCAGCAAGGTGGAAATCTGCCAACGGGCATAGAGAGATGCTCCGTGTGGGGAACCTCCTGCTCGTTTCGGTGCGACCGGTTCGACGTTTGGGCTGTTGGGTGAAAGGTTGTCCCGTACGACATCGAGTGAGCGTGCTGTGCAGCTCCACGGGTGGGCGTACGTGACGTGCTCTTTGGGTTTTCCCTGCAGGTGTATATCGAGTCGATTCGCCGTCCCTCGCGGTGATGAGTACTGCTTGTTCACTGCGTCGTAACGTAGACTAATGGATGAAATATGTTTATTCAATGGTGCTGATTGATATAATTGTATTGCTACATGTGTGCCACCAAATACTGCTTACTAAATTTCAGATTTCATGAACTGTTA
Source organism: Neostapfia colusana (assembly GCA_030760725.1). Lineage (NCBI taxonomy): Eukaryota > Viridiplantae > Streptophyta > Magnoliopsida > Poales > Poaceae > Neostapfia > Neostapfia colusana. The sequence goes on from JASWHV010000016.1 coordinate 66,499,469, forward strand.
ACTTGTTGCTAAAAGATGAACTAAGGATGAACTTGTAGGCGTGTCGTTTTGCTGAAATGCTACCAACCTATGTCTTGGTATACCTCATGTAGAGTTTCATGCTTAGGTTAGTCGGTTAAGCCTTGCTGAGCCTTCGTGCTCACGGTTGCTGCTTAAGTGTTTTTCAGGTGAGGAGCCACCCACGGACTCGGAGTACGAGTCCACCGGCGAGGGTTACCCTCCGTCGGGGACCACGGCTGAGTGGGAGCCGTACACGCCGCGCTGAGCTGAGACGTGCAGCTAGTGTGGGTTGCCCTAGGGCGGGGCAACCGACTTTTGCTAGATAGGCGGGCGTGAGTTGTTTAGTGTAGTCTTCCGCTGTGTAATAGAACAATAATTGTAACTGAAGTTTGTACTTATTTGTACAGTTTCAGCGGTTTTTCCCATGTAATATATTGTGTTCTTATGACGTGTGCTGTCTGGTGTCGCATCGCGCGGCACCACCCTCTGCGATCCTGGATGAGCGGATTCCGGTCCGCCACAGAGAGCTTGCGCGGATGGACGAGTTAGTAAGAGCTTGACGCGGTGAGTTTTATGTGGTTCAGGCCGCCGGAGCGTAAAACCCTACGTCCACTGCGAGCTATGGAGCTCTCTGTATTGCTTGCTGCTCAGGGTCGGAGTCCTGAGCTTGGGGGTGAGTTACAGCTTGGGAGTGTATGGCTAGCGTATGAGTTGCGAAGTGCGAACCCAGGGTGCTAATGGCTACAGTGCGAACCCCTGCTATCGTCACCTACCCGAGTCTTTTATAGTCCAAGACTCGGGTGGCTTACAAGGGGGGCCCGGGACCCGACAGGTGGTCCCGGGAAGATTGTCTATCATCTACCATATCTGCAGTTATGCAGGTAGTTGTCTCTAGTGAAGGCTTCTGAGTCTTCGTCTTGCAGCCCTGCCCATGCCGCATGCTAGTCGTAGTGGTTGATGACGGCGCGGGCGGCATGGGATGTCTTGTCGCTGCGTTTATTGGCTGGCAGGCTCTGACACTGCGCGCCAGTCTGTGATGCGACTGGGCGCAACGGCACCTCACAGAGGCGTGCTCCGCGTCTTCGCGTCTTGGGAAGACGCGGGCCTTGAATACCTTGTACGGGCAAGGTATGGGGCGTCTTTACGCCCGCTGCCTATCGCTCGGGGGCAGGCAGCGCTGTTTTGCTGGCCACGTGGCGGACCCGGAGCCCTCCTCAGAGGAGAGGAGGGTCCGGCCTCGCGGGGCACGTGGAGCCTTCGGACCTCTCCCCGCGGAGGGGGAGGTTCGGCTTCTGTCGGCCACGTGGCGGGCCCGGAACTCCTCTCTGAGGTGAGGGAGGTCCGGCCCCGCCGGATACGTGGCACCTTCGGACCTCTCTCCCGCGGAGGGGGAGGTCCGGCTTCTTTATGCCACGTGGTGGGCCCGGAGATCTCCTCTGAGGAGAGGGAGGTCCGGCCCCGCCGGACGCGTGGCGCCTTCGGAGCTCTCCCTGCGGAGAAGGGCGAGTTCCTTAGGCATTTTCCCCTGTGCGCGGGGGTACCCCCCCTCGCGGGTATCGACAATGATCCAAACTTTGGGTCAGTTGTAGGCCAACCAAAATCCCGTTCTGGCACCGCCGCCACCACCACCGCCGGCTCATAACAGGTTGGGAGAGTTCATGAGGACTCGACCACCCACCTTTGCTCAAGCAAGTGACCCCATGGAGGCCGATGATTGGTTAAAATCCATGAAGAAAAAGCTTGCCATTGTCAATGACCGAGAGAAGGTTCTCTTCGCATCGCACCAACTTACGGGAACCGCTGCTGACTGGTGGGATGCTCTGAGCAACGCTCATGCCAACCCTGAGACAATCACTTGGACTGAGTTCATGGAAAGTTTCCGCTCTCACTACATCCCTGCTGGTGTAATGATGCTCAAAAGGCAGGAGTTCGAAGGTGTCCGCCAAGGGCAGAAAAGTGTGAATGAGTATCTCAACAAGTTAATACAACTGTCCCAGTATGCCCCCGAAGATGTCAACTCAGATCAGAGGAAGCAGTACCTGTTCATGAGAGGGTTGAACAATGAGATCAAGGTTCAGCTCCTCAACAATGACTACGAAAGCTTCCAGAAGCTGGTTGACAAGGCCATAGTGGTTGAAAACAAGATCCGCGAGATCGAGCGAGAGTGCAAGAGGAAGATGTCATACCAGCCCCAAGGGAGCAACGTACGACCTGGGTACATGCCCCCTGCACCGCAGTATGGATCAACCACTCCTGCATACCGCCCTGGTCAGCCACCACAGCAACAATTCGTTGCACCGGCAGCTCGTGTGCCCATGCCTCCTGCGCCCCGACCTAACAATGGCGCCCCTGTTCAAAACCCCCGCCCCAACGCACCTGCTGCCGTAGGCAACAGGGCATGCTTTGCATGCGGGGAAGTAGGCCACTTCGCGAACCAGTGCCCGAGAAGAGGCCCTGGACAGCAAGGTAACGTGCCCAAGCAGAACCCGCGACCGAACGGAGGAGGCAATCAAGGGAACCATGGACAGCAGAACTATGCTCGCGGCCACGTGAACCATGTCACTACCGAGGAAGAACAACAGGCTGAGGACATCGTAATTGGTATGTTCCTTGCCAACTCCAACGCAGCCACCATCTTATTTGATTCTGGAGCCTCGCATTCCTTCATATCATCCAAATACGTTGCCAAGCATCATCTACCCGTATCCCACTTAGAATGTGCTATGTTAGTTAATTCTCCCGGAGGAGAAATGAGGACTAATATAGTATGTCATAAAGTAAGCCTTAAAATTAGGGGGGTAGACTTCCTTGCCAACCTTACTGTCTTGGACTCCCAAGGGATTGACATCATACTCGGAATGGATTGGCTAAGCAAGCACAGCGGGGTAATCCTATGTGCTGAAAGAAGCGTGCGGTTGACAAACGAGCACGGCATTCGTGTCGAGTTTGAGTCAGCCCAGCAAACAACCGAACGGGCAAATTTGAACCACGTCGAAGGAGCAACAATGGACAGCATTCCAGTGGTTCAGGAATTTTCGGACGTATTCCCGGAAGAGCTTACAGGTATGCCACCTGACCGGGACATTGAGTTTGCCATAGAGTTGGTACCCAGAACTGCACCCATAGCCAAGAGACCTTATAGGATGCCCGTCAACGAGGTAGTTGAACTCAAGAAGCAAATTCAAGAACAGTTGGAAAAGGGTTTTATCCGTCCAAGCTCGTCACCATGGGGAGCTCCGGTGCTCTTCGTAGACAAGAAGGATGGAACCCAAAGGATGTGCGTGGACTATAGGTCCCTCAACGAGGTAACAATCAAGAACAAATACCCTCTGCCCCGTATGGAGGACCTGTTCGACCAAATGAAAGGAGCCCGAGTGTTCTCCAAGATTGATCTTCGGTCGGGATACTTCCAGCTGAAGATTAAGCCCTCCGATATACCTAAGACAGCCTTTCGGACACGGTATGGTTCGTATGAATATACCGTTATGTCGTTTGGGTTGACAAATGCACCCGCATACTTCATGTACCTTATGAACAAGGTCTTCATGGAGTACATGGACAAGTTCGTCGTGGTTTTCATCAACCACATTATGGTGTATTCAAAAAGTGAGGAGGAGCATGAAGAACATCTGAGATTGACCTTGCAGAAGTTGCGTGAGCATCAATTGTATGCCAAGCTCAACAAGTGTCAATTTTGGCTATAGGAAATATCTTTCCTAGGCCACATTATCTCTGAAGAAAGGGTATCGGTTGATCCTAGAAAGGTGAGAGATGTTCTGAAGTGGGACCAACCAAAGAGTGTGATGGATATTCAGAGTTTCCTTGGGATGGCAGGATACAGTCGACGCTTCATTAAAGACTTCTCTAAAATAGCAAAACCTATGACAGAGTTGCTAATGAAGGGAAAGGTCTTTCAATGGACACCAGCCTGCCAAGAAAGTTTTGAGGAACTCAAGAAAAGGCTAATCACAACACCAGTTCTGGTATTGCCAGACGTAAGCAAGAGCTTTGACATATATTGTGACTTATCCAGACAGGGGCTCAGATGTGTGCTCATGCAGGAAGGACAAGTGGTAGCCTATGTCTCACAGCAATTAAAGAAGCACGAGCTTAATTATCCTACGCATGACTTGGAGCTAGCAAGAGTGGTGCATGCCTTGAAGATTTGGAGACATTATATCCTTGTTCATCGATGTGAGATCTATACGGATCATAAAAGCCTCAAGTACATATTCAAACAAACGGACTTGAATTTGAGGCAACGTCGATGGTTAGAACTCATCAAGGATTATGATATTGGAATCAACTACCACCCCGGGAAGGCCAATGTAGTAGCTGATGCATTGAGCAGAAAGGGAGCATGCCACCAACTCACGGTTCGGGAGCTACCACCCGAACTACGTAAGGAGTTCGAACGGTTACACCTCGGATTTTTGAATAACATGGAAATAATGGAAATCCACTCCTCATTGGAGCAAGAAATAAGAAAGGGCCAAGCAACGGACGAGGAGATCAAGGAGATCAAGGAAAGAATCCGACAAGGAATAGAGAAGGATTTCAAGGAGGATGAAAAGGGTACGCTCTGGCTAGGAAAAAGGATTTGTGTGCCGAACATAAGACACCTCCGCGACATGATATTGAAGGAGGCACATGATTCCCCCTATTCCATACATCTCGGAAGCACCAAAATGTACAAGGACTTGAAAACTTGTTATTGGTGGGATGGTATGAAGAGGGATATAGCCGAATACGTTGCCCTGTGCGACACATGCCAACGGGTGAAGGCTGAACATCAAAAACCCGCTGGATTGTTGCAACCTTTGAAAATACCCGAATGGAAGTGGGAAGACATCAGTATGGATTTCATCGTCGGATTGCCACGTACTCAGTCGGGATATGACTCCATCTGGGTCATTGTGGACCGATCGACGAAAACCGTCCATTTTCTCCCTGTAAAGACCAGTTACAACGTTGCACAATTGGCAGAGTTGTACATGGAGCAGATCTGTAAGGGCCTCAGTGTTGGCACACATTTGAAGTGTTCATCACCACACCACACCAATTTTCACTCCATTCGGAGTTGATCTTGACATGAGCTAAGTGGGACGAATTCAAACTTTATTTGAATTCAAAACTGAACTTGTGCTGAAATTCACTCAAACCGAACCCAATTTGAATTCTATTCAATTCAAATGGCTCAGGGGTGAACAATTTGAATCACCAGGGGTATTATGGGGCTCACTGTTTACAACAGTGATTAGGAGTAAATTTCAGAGTTTAAAACCCCGGGTGGGACCCACATGTCATAGAGGGGAGAAGGAGAAACTTGCACCCAAAGTCAGAGTCTCGGTGGGAAATTCCACCGAGCAGCTGTCGGCTGTGCCACCGAGCAGCTACCGGCGCCACCAGCTGCTTTCCTCTCCGCGCGCTGGCGCCCAGGGCGGCTGGCTCGCGCCCCCACGCGACCGGCACCGCCTCAGCCGAGCAGGAGTCGGCCGGCTTTATCTTCTCGCGGGCAAACCCGAGCAGCGGCATTGTTTCTCGCCGCAGCTCTCTGCTCAACCGGGAAAACCAGCAAAACCATCTCCTCCTTCGTCCCTGAGCTGCTAGACAGCCACCTGAGCTCGCACTTCACCTCCCCAACGCCAGAAACCCCAAGCTCCGACCTCCTTTGCCCAAAGACGATCGCCACTGCGGCCACCTAGCCTCAGCCGAGAGTCAGGCGCCCGTGGGCAGCGTTCCACAGGCGTTTTCACGGTCCAGCGAGAGAGGCAACAGGAGCGCGCGACCACCATGCGGCTCTCCTCCAAGTTTGGAAGCCAACCGTGAAGAATCCGCAGAGAATTTCTAGTTTTTGCTCCGGCGACCGTAACCCAAGCTTCCGGTACGGTTTCTTTAAATTCTCGCTCTATGATCTTTCGGAGGTCATCAGATCTTGCACATAGACGCTGACTAGCCGGCGATCAAGTTATTTTCTGCATCCGTAGCGTGAAACTGTCTAGAAGTGACGAATTTCGAGCTCGGTCGAGGGCGGTCATGACGGGCACGATCGGTCACACGGTGCCGACCGACTTGCCGCCATCCCTGAACCCTTTTGACACCTTGTCGAACTTCCTAGAGGTATACTGATACTGTAGGGCCGTTTGTTCGAGGTGTTGGCAGGTTTAGAAACCACGGTCGACGGTGTCGAACCTCAACCGAGGCAGCGGCACGTCGCCGAGCTATTTCTGGTCATCCCCAGCCCGACCTTACATCACCGACGTGTTCCTTGACGTCGACAACCCCCTGGCGGCGAGTTTCAGCCCCTGGGAGGTCCGGCAGCGGCGAGCCGGCGAGCCCCGAGCCTGCTCCGGCGAGGTCGGCGGCGCAGGCGTGAGAGAACGGCGGGAGGAAGACGAAGCCGGCTGGCCCACGTGTCAGCGGCTGAAGAATTTAAACCGGGATCGGTTGTGGCCGGGGATCGGCTGTGCTGGCGCGCAAAATACCCTGTGAGCTCCGGTGTGCCGGACACCTCCGCGCTCGACACGTGTCCCCGTGGGCCCGAGAGTTTAAACTTTTCCCCCGATTTTCAGGATTCTTCCAAACTTCAAATCCTCATAACTTTGGCTAGAAAGCTCCAAATCGAGTGAACCAAATTTGATTGGATTTAGCTCTCTGAGCACTTTCCAGCAATACCAAATTCAGCTCATGAAAGTGAATAGTTTTCCAGAATTAAATCCCTAAAGTTTAAACTGTTGGGAATTTTATCTGGAGAACTACTTTATGAAAAATTCTGAAATTTGGCTGAAAGGTTCATTGGAGAATCCCAGTAAAATTTTCAGACTCATCCAAGTTCATTTAGTTACCCTAATTGGGTGATTAAGGGAACTGCCCAGAGAAAATAGAAAGATGTACAGGAACATTTTTCAGATTTTCTCCAATCTTAATTAGGACATAACTTTCTGTAGAATTCTTCAAATGACATGAAACCAATTCCATCAGAACCATACTAAATTCTAGTTTCCAGAAAGTAATGGTGAGAGCCGTGAAAAACCCTGGAATTACTTAGAGGCTCAATTATTGACCAAAGAGGCTTTTATTTGTACAAGGTTCAAATGAACTTGGTTTCAAATGAAACTTGGTCAAGACTCTGGTTAGGATCCTACCAAGCCACAATAAAAATTTCAGAACCACAGGGGAGGGCTAGCTAGAGTTATTAGTAAATAAGTATTCAAGTTTACACTTTGCATTCAAATTAACATGTAGTATTGTATTAAACGTGTAGCCATTGAAGAAGAGACTCCGGATGTGCTGGACTTCCTTCTTCCGGACAAAGACTTAACCCCTGACCAGCAGCAACAAGGCAAGCCCCGGTTTGCATTAACCCTTTTATAAGTTTTAATTTGTTTACATGTGTCATGTGAAGTATGATGGTGCATTAGGTATAGGATGGATGGAACCCCACTTGCATAACCAAAGGTTCCTAAAAGAGTGAGGGTAGTGTCTAAGACCTCGAGTAGACCGGCTATGCTTAATGAGTCATAGGACTTCGGTACAAGTCGAGTAGTTGGGATCTACTCGCGAGATATGCTTGGGACACACAGGTTCGGTTGAGTGATGTGAGATCATTTTAGTAATAAAAATGAGACTAGGCAGGAGCTAGGGCGCAGCAAGAGGGAGTCTTGTGTGCGCAGCCCTGTCCGTGTCGATTGAGGACCGAGCCGTGTGCGGCCCACGCTGATCAAGTTTGAACGTACCGAAGGCATATCGGATATATGGGCCCTGATAAACCGATGTAGCCTAAACCTCCGGGCGTCGAGGCATAACGCACCGATTTATAGGTGTATGCTGAGGGCAGCAAGGTGGAAATCTGCCAACGGGCATAGAGAGATGCTCCGTGTGGGGAACCTCCTGCTCGTTTCGGTGCGACCGGTTTGACGTTTGGGCTGTTGGGTGAAAGGTTGTCCCGTACGACATCGAGTGAGCGTGCTGTGCAGCTCCACGGGTGGGCGTACGTGACGTGCTCTTTGGGTTTACCCTGCAGGTGTATATCGCGTCGATTCGCCGTCCCTCGCGGTGAAGAGTACCACTTGGTCACTGAGTCGTGACGTAGATTAATGGATGAAACAGGTTGATTCAATATTGCTGGTTGATATAATTGTATTGCTACATGTGTGCCACCAAATACTGCTTACTAAATTTCAGACTTCATGAACTGTTAACTTGTTGCTAAAAGATGAACTAAGGATGAACTTGTAGGCGTGTCCTTTTGCTGAAATGTTACTATCCTATGTCCATTGTACCCCTCATGTAGAGTTTCATGCTTAGGTGAGTCGGTTAAGCCTTGCTGAGCCTTTGTGCTCACGGTTGCTGCTTATGTGTTTTTCAGGTGAGGAGCCACCCACGGACTCGGAGTACGAGTCCACCGGCGAGGGTTACCCTCCGTCGGGGACCACGGCTGAGTGGGAGCCGTACACGCCGCGCTGAGCTGAGGAGTGCAGCTAGTGTGGGTTGCCCTAGGGCTGGGCAACCAACTTTTGCTAGATAGGCGGGCGTGAGTTGTATAGTGTAGACTTCCGCTGTGTAATATAAACAATAGTTGTAACTGAAGTTTGTACCTGCTTGTACAGTTTCAGTTGTTTTTCCCATGTAATATATTATGTCCTTATGACGTGTGCTTTCGGGTGTCGCATCGCGCGGCACCACCCTCTGCGATCCTGGATGAGCGGATTCCGGTCCGCCACAGCCTGGTATCAGAGCCGCAATGGGGATAGCACAGTACTAAAGGACTGCATTATGGGAAAAACTTAGATATACGGTGAGGATTCGGTAGTTGCCCAAGTAAGGACTATATTAGCATAGTTACTTAAAGTGGCAAAGACTAACTTATGTGTTATAATTCTGAATTTCAATTATGTAACGACGCGCCTACGCTCTGGTAAGTATGGTAAGGAACGCCACCGAAAGCGGTTCAATTTCGGTTAGCTCCCCCTGACGAGGAACGTGGCTCAGGGATAGAGTCTCACAGCTTGGTGTGAGACGTCAATATGAACCTCTTGGACTCTTCATGTCCCTGAGTTCATATGAAACGCTGATCCCTAGCGTGCATTAGGCAAGTAAGTGGAGACCCCATTGCGTGGTCAGTAACGCGAGAGTGTGTTCGTCTGGAAATAGCCCAGGAGGACATACGCAGCGCTTGCCATCGGCGTGCCCTGCAGGGCAGTAGGTGGTATCTGTTGGGTTGATAACATTCCCAACCGTGACGACCCGTTCATGACATACTCGGGTTCCCCGTCGTGTGGTGTTGAAACACGATCACGTGCCTTGAGACGTGACTTAGCTCAAGGACGGCCGTATGGCAATGATACGGGCGTTTGTATTTACTTTCAAATATGGAACTGCCTGAAATGAATAACCATTGAGTGCACCATTATTGTGTGGTCTTCTGCAGGTACTAACCACGTATGTATCCATGTAGAAAACGTGTGCGAGAGACCGTTTAGTGCCACACTGGATACGTATATGCTGGTATGATCCGGTTAGGATTTTCTTTTGTGAGGAACGTAGTACCGAGATATTGTAGGCATATGCATGAAAATATTGAAAGCAAGGAACTAAAATCATTAGGTTCAACAATTAAGACCCTGGTTGGGTATAAGAATGGGGTAGTGGACCAGGATAGCTAAAGGGATGCAAAACAGAGTGCTCTGTTTTGGGCAGCACGTTTGCTGATCTTCAACAGGGCATAACTCACCGGTCTTTTAGCCCAGAGGGCTGTGCTATATAGCTCTGGAAAGGTATTTAAGTACTCTACAACTTTGTTGTAGACTTCCAGAGCTGAAACTCACCTTAAGACGGCTAAAATCCCAGAGGAATGTAAACTGTCCAGAACCAGGGCAGAGTGAAACATCCTCTGAACTGATCTGTTTTCGAACATAACTCCCCGTAGAAAAATCTAAAATTGTCATATATTACATCCTTAGAAAGATTAGAAGATGTGTGACATTTTAGCAATTCAAAGTTCCTGAAATTTCAGCACAGAATTTAGTGGAAATCTGGGTTGAAAACAGCCACTTCCAAGGGAGGTGCTGTTAAAATTCTTCCAGAAATTCTGCTGACTTTGAATTAGCATAACGTTTTAACCAAGGCTGATCTGGGGGCAATTGAATACTCGTTGGAAAGATGCTGAAGTTAACTTTAACTTTAGAATTCAACGTGAGTCATGAAAATGCCCAGAACCAGATCAAGACTTGATAGGTGGAAACTGGTCATTCTGACAGAAGAATGACAGTTGAACTCTTTGAAAAGGGTGTTGTACCCTAAGGGTGTGATACGTGATGACAACGCGATAATAATGTCTCGTAGAGACCAAACCTAGTTATGTTGAGCTTCCAAAGTGGAGGTTCCTCAAGTTGGATTAAACTAGCTTGTGTTTGGTCTGGTAATGGTGTAGCTTGTGCAAAGTTATTACACTATCTACGTACGAGATGTATCGCATGTTTTCATTGTCATTATGTTTTACACCTATTTCATTTAGACTGCATGCACTCTGTTGCGGGACTGATGTTAGTGTCGTATGGTTGCAGATGGTTCGCACCAGGACCACGCACAAGGTTGGTGGCTCTAGCCAAGGTGGAGGCGATGACTCCCAGCCACCGGCGTACGACAGCACCCCGCAGCAGCAGCCACCACCGCCGCCTCCGCTTACTCTAGCGGATGTGATAGCGGCATTGGTGGGAGGTCGTGAGGAGCAGACCGACCTGCTCCGCACGATCGTGCAGAATACGTCCCAGGCGGGGGGACGTCAAGAGCGAGGGCCTCGTGAGCCCCGCGAAGTGTCGTACTCGGATTTCATGAGTACGCACCCTCCAGTGTTCACCGAAGCTGAAGAACCACTGGAGGCTGACAACTGGCTGCGGACCATCGAGTCCAAGTTTGGGCTGCTCCAGTGTACGGAGCGGCAGAAGACCCTGTTCGCAGCACAGCAGCTCCACAGTGCCGCTGGTGCGTGGTGGGCAAATTATGTCGCCTCACGTCCGGCTGGCCATGCCGTGGAATGGCAAGAGTTCCGGGAGGCGTTCCGCGCCTATCACATCCCTCCCGGAATAATGAAGAGGAAGTTCCAAGAATTTTTGGAACTGAAGCAGGGCAGGAGGAGTGCCCATGACTACTCCCGTGCCTTCAATCATCTGGCGCAGTATGCGTCAGACTATATCTCCACTGAGGAGAAGAAGAGGGAGCATTTCTATCGGGGGTTACACCCCGAAATGAAGACGCACCTCGTTCAGTGGAATCGTGGCACATTCAACGACTTAGTCAATGCCGCGATCATGCAAGAGGACGCTCAGCGGGAGTTGGCAGCTGAGCAGAGTAAGCGCAACGCTCCACCTAGCAGCGGTGGTGGCGCGCCTCAGAAGTACCGTATGGTGTATCGGACATCATCCGGGCAGCAGTGGCGTCCACCGGCGCGACCTCAACAGTTCGGGGGACATTCATTCCAAGCACCCCCGTTCCGTCCGCCGATGCCACCACCAAGACAGCAACAGCAGCAGACGGTACCCCGGGCGTTTCCACCGCTACAACGTGCCCCGGGATTCCGTCCACCGATCAGCGGGGGACCGCCCCGTTTCACCTGCTTCACGTGTGGCCAGGCGGGCCACTTCGCGAAGGACTGTCCCCAGGGGCAGCAGAGCAGCGGGCAAGCCCAGCTCCAGGGCGGTGCTCAAGGCCGACCTCTGGTGAAGAAGGTTGGTCAGCGGACTGGTGGCGTCCGCAACCTCGACAATGAGGACGCCCCAGAAGGAGACAACGTGCTGGCGGGTACGTTCACTCTCAACCATCAAGCTATCATCATACTTTTTGATTCTGGTGCAACCCACAACTTCATTAGTGCATCATATGTGGCTAAGCATCAGCTGGAAGTCTTTCCAACCGAGTGTTCTTATATGATCTGCTCACCGGGAGGAAAGATTTCAGCAACTATGATGGTTCCAAAAGCACCACTGTGCTTAGGTGGGGAGATATATCCCACCACTATGATTATCTTAGGGGGGGCAGAAGATTGATGCAATCTTGGGGATGTCATGGCTAAGTTACCATGGTGCTGTCCTGGAAACTTTAACACGGACGGTTCACCTCAACTCCCCATTACACCGTCCGCAGTCCCTCCTATTAGATAATCCAGTCAGAGAGGTTTCAGCGATCAATAGTGCTGAGGCTCTCAAGTTAGAAGACATCCCCGTAGTCCGGGAGTATCCTGACGTGTTCCCGGATGATCTTCCGGGCATGCCACATGAGCGGGATGTCGAGTTCAAGATTGAACATGCACCCGGGACTACGCCCATATCACGGAGACCATACAAGATGGCTCCATATGAGCTGGCGGAACTGAAAGAACAGCTCAATGATCTGTTGAGCAAGGGTTTCATTAGGCCGAGTTCCTCGCCTTGGGGATGCTCGGCGTTGTTCGTGAAGAAGAAGGATGAAACCCTGAGGCTGTGTGTGGATTACCGGCCGCTCAACGCCGTCACCATCAAGAATAAGTACCCACTGCCCCGAATTGACATCTTGTTTGATCAACTTGTGGGGGCAAGTGTATTCTCAAAGATGGACCTTCGCTCTGGATATCACCAGATCAAGATCCGGGCGGAGGATATCCCGAAGACGGCATTCTCGATGAGATACGGCTTATATGAATATCTCGTCATGTCCTTTGGTCTCACAAATGCTCCAGCCCATTTCATGTATCTCATGAACTCGGTGTTCATGCCGGAGCTGGACAAGTTCGTGGTAGTGTTCATCGACGATATCTTGGTTTACTCCAAGACAGAAGCCGAACATGCCGAACACTTGCGGATCGTTCTTCAACGATTACGAGACCACAAGCTCTACGCCAAGTTCAGCAAATGCGAGTTTTGGATCAGCCAAGTGCCATTCTTGGGACATGTCATCTCAGCTGAAGGCACTGAGGTTGACCCAAGTAAAATAGAGCAAGTGTTGAAATGGAAAGCTCCCACTTCAGTTCATGAAGTCAGAAGCTTCCTCGGGTTAGCGGGATACTACCGGAGATTCATTCCAAGCTTCTCCAAGCTCGCTAAGCCGATGACAGAGTTGCTGAAGAAAGGGAAGAAATATGTTTGGAACACGGCGTGTGAAGGAGCGTTCCAAACATTGGTGAAGCATCTCACAACAGCCCCGGTCTTAGCTCAGCCGGATACAACAAAACCCTTCGACGTGTATTGTGACGCGTCCGGTATTGGGCTTGGCTGCGTCTTGATGCAGGAAGGACGTGTGGTCGCTTATGGCTCACGCCAACTTCGGAACCATGAGCAGCATTATCCCACTCATGATCTTGAGCTTGCTGCAGTGGTTTTGGCGTTGAAAATGTGGAGGCACTATCTCCTGGGGAATCTGGTGCATCTCTACACCGACCACAAGAGCTTGAAAGATATTTTCACCCAGAAGGAGCTGAACATGAGGCAGAGGAGGTGGTTAGAACTGATCAAAGATTATGAGATTGAGATCCATTACCACCCCGGCAAGGCGAATGTGGTTGCTGACGCGCTGAGTCGGAAATCACATGTCCATCACCTCACCATTACACCGGTGGAGGAGGAAGAGCCAAGTTTATACTTGGTTCCTTATGGATCGCTGTACAACCTTGCCCTCGTCCCTACTATTAGGGAGGACATCATTGCAGCTCAGAAGAATGATAAAGGCATGGCACATCTCCGGAGACGGATTGACAATGGGGAGATCAAATGTTTCCGGAAAGATGATGAGGGGACGCTGTGGTTCAATGACCGCATAGTCGTACCCCGGGACATTGAACTGAGGAAGAAGATCCTCGATGAAGCCCACTTGTCTAAATACTCTATTCATCCGGGCAGCAACAAGATGTACCAAGATTTGAAACGGAAATTTTGGTGGACACGGATGAAGCGGGAGGTAGCGAAGTACGTATCCGAGTGTGATACGTGTAGACGAGTGAAGGCTGATCATATGAGGAAATCAGGGCTGCTGCAACCCCTGAAGATTCCAGCATGGAAATGGGAAGATGTGAGCATGGATTTCATCATGGGATTACCCTTAACATCCAACAAACATGATTCCATTTGGGTGATTGTTGACCGACTGACCAAGTCAGCTCACTTCATCCCCGTACATACACATTTCCATGCCAACCGATATGCGGAGTTATACATTGCCAGGATTGTATGCCTGCATGGTGTAACCAAGACCATAGTCTCAGACCGAGGTGCATTGTTTGTATCTCGCTTTTGGGAGCAGTTGCACGCTGCTTTGGGTACTAAACTGATTAGGAGCTCCGCCTACCACCCTCAGACAGATGGCCAGACAGAGAGGGTGAATCAAGTTCTGGAGGACATGTTGAGAGCATGTGCCATCCACCATGGTAGGAACTGGGATAATCACCTACCATTGGCGGAATTCTCGTACAACAACGGCTATCAGGCGAGTATCAAGATGGCACCCTACGAAGCTCTCTACGGTCGCAAGTGCCGCACCCCATTAAATTGGTGCGAGTCCGGTGAAAGGGTCACATTCGGGGTTGATGTGGTGAACGACGCCGAAGAGCGCGTTCGGACAATTCAAGCCAATCTAAAAGCCGCTCAATCCCGGCAGAAGAGCTATGCTGATAAGAGGCGTAGGCCGTTGCACTTTGACGTTGGGGAACACGTGTACCTACGCGTGTCTCCGATGAAGGGCGTGCACCGGTTCGGTGTGAAGGGGAAGCTCGCTCCCCGTTTTATTGGACCCTACGCTATCACCGAGAAGTGTGGACCAGCGGCGTATCGATTGGAACTACCGGCATCTCTCGCTGGTGTCCATGATGTTTTTCATGTTTCGCAACTGCGAAAATGTTTAAAGCATACGGCTGCTGTTCCTACCGAAGACATCGGCGAGCTGAAACCGGATTTAACCTATGAGGAGTATCCGGTGGAAATTCTTGATGAGAAAGCCAGAACCACACATAGCAGAACGTTGTGGTTCTACAAGATACTCTGGAGTAACCACACCGCGGAAGAAGCGACGTGGGAGAGCGAGGAATTCCTTCGTTCAAATTACCCGGAGTTCATGGCTTATCAACACGAGTAAGTCCCTACTACATCGCTATCTCTTCTTTTGTAATCTCGGGACGAGATTCTTTTAAGGGGGGAGGAATGTAAGGGCCTCAGTGTTGGCACACATTTGAAGTGTTCATCACCACACCACACCAATTTTCACTCCATTCGGAGTTGATCTTGACATGAGCTAAGTGGGACGAATTCAAACTTTATTTGAATTCAAAACTGAACTTGTGCTGAAATTCACTCAAACCGAACCCAATTTGAATTCTATTCAATTCAAATGGCTCAGGGGTGAACAATTTGAATCACCAGGTGTATTATGGGGCTCACTGTTTACAACAGTGATTAGGAGTAAATTTCAGAGGTTAAAACCCCGGGTGGGACCCACATGTCATAGAGGGGAGAAGGAGAAACTTGCACCCAAAGTCAGAGTCTCGGTGGGAAATTCCACCGAGCAGCTGTCGGCTGTGCCACCGAGCAGCTACCGGCGCCACCAGCTGCTTTCCTCTCCGCACGCCGGCGCCTAGGGCGTCTGGCTCGCGCCCCCACGCGACCGGCACCGCCTCAGCCGAGCAGGAGTCGGCCGGCTTTATCTTCTCACGGGCAAACCCGAGCAGCGGCATTGTTTCTCGCCGCAGCTCTCTGCTCAACCGGGAAAACCAGCAAAACCATCTCCTCCTTCGTTCCTGAGCTGCTAGACAGCCACCTGAGCTCGCACTTCACCTCCCCAACGCCAGAAACCCCGAGCTCCGACCTCCTTTGCCCAAAGACGATCGCCACTGCGGCCACCTAGCCTCAGCCGAGAGTCAGGCGCCCGTGGGCAGCGTTCCACAGGCGTTTTCACGGTCCAGCGAGAGAGGCAACAGGAGCGCGCGACCACCGTGCGGCTCTCCTGCAAGTTTGGAAGCCAACCGTGAAGAATCCGCAGAGAATTTCTAGTTTTTGCTCCGGCGACCGTAACCCAAGCTTCCGGTACGGTTTCTTTAAATTCTCGCTCTATGATCTTTCGGAGGTCATCAGATCTTGCACATAGACGCTGGACTAGCCGGCGATCAAGTTCTTTTCTCCATCCGTACCGTGAAACTGTCTAGGAGTGACGAATTTCGAGCTCGGTCGAGGGCGGTCATGACGGGCACGATCGGTCACACGGTGCCGACCGACTTGCCGCCATCCCTGAACCCTTTTGACACCTTGTCGAGCTTCCTAGAGGTATACTGATACTGTAGGGCCGTTTGTTCGAGGTGTTGGCAGGTTTAGAAACCACGGTCGACGGTGTCGAACCTCAACCGAGGCAGCGGCACGTCGCCGAGCTATTTCTGGTCATCCCCAGCCCGACCTGACACCACCGACATGTTCCTCGACGTCGACAACCCCCTGACGGCGAGTTTCAGCCCCTGGGAGGTCCGGCAGCAGCGAGCCGGCGAGCCCCGAGCCTGCTCCGGCGAGGTCGGCGGCGCGGACGTGAGAGAACGGCGGGAGGAAGACGAAGCCGGCTGGCCCACGTGTCAGCGGCTGAAGAATTTAAACCGGGATCGGGTGTGGCCGGGGATCGGCTGTGCTGGCGCGCAAAATACCCTGTGAGCTCCGGTGTGCCGGACACCTCCACGCTCGACACGTGTGGTATCTCCGGTGTGCTGGACACCTCCGCGCTCGACACGTGTCCCCGCGGGCCCGAGAGTTTAAACTTTTCCCCCGATTTTCAGGATTCTTCCAAACTTCAAATCCTCATAACTTTGGCTAGAAAGCTCCAAATCGAGTGAGCCAAATTTGGTTGGATTTAGCTCTCTGAGCACTTTCCAGCAATACCAAATTCAGTTCATGAAAGTGAATAGTTTTCCAGAATTAAATCCCTAAAGTTTAAACTGTTGGGAATTTTATCTGGAGAACTACTTTATGAAAAATTCTGAAATTTGGCTGAAAGTTTCATTGGAGAATCCCAGAATCCCAGTAAAATTTTCAGACTCATCCAAATTCATTTAGTTACCCTAATTGGGTGATTAAGGGAACTGCCCAGAGAAAATAGAAAGATGTACAGGAACATTTTTCAGATTTTCTCCAATCTTAATTAGGACATAACTTTCTGTAGAATTCTTCAAATGACATGAAACCAATTCCATCAGAACCATCCTAAATTCTAGTTTCCAGAAAGTAATGGTGGGAGCCATGAAAAACCCTGGAATTACTTAGAGGCTCAATTATTGACCAAAGAGGCTTTTATTTGTACAAGGTTCAAATGAACTTGGTTCCAAATGAAACTTGGTCAAGACTCTGGTTAGGATCCTACCAAGCCACAATAAAAATTTCAGAACCACAGGGGAGGGCTAGCTAGAGTTATTAGTAAATCAGTATTCAAGTTTACACTTTGCATTCAAATTAACATGTAGTATTGTATTAAACGTGTAGCCATTGAAGAAGAGACTCTGGAAGTGCTGGACTTCCTTCTTCCGGACGAAGACTTAACCCCTGACCAGCAGCAACAAGGCAAGCCCCGGTTTGCATTAACCCTTTTATAAGTTTTAATTGTTTACATGTGTCATGTGAAGTATGATGGTGCATTAGGTATAGGATGGATGGAACCCCACTTGCATAACCAAAGGTTCCTAAAAGAGTTAGGGTAGTGTCTAAGACCTCGAGTAGACCGGCTATGCTTAATGAGTCATAGGACTTCGGTACAAGTCAAGTAGTTGGGATCTACTCGCGAGATAGGCTTGGGACACACGTGTTCGGTTGAGTGATGTGAGATCATTTTAGTAATAAAAATGAGACTAGGCAGGAGCTAGGGCGCAGCAAGAGGGAGTCTTGTGTGCGCAGCCCTGTCCGTGTCAATTGAGGACCGAGCCGTGTGCGGCCCACGCTGATCAAGTTTGAACGTACCGAAGGCATATCGGATATATGGGCCCCGATAAACCGATGTAGCCTAAACCTCCGGGCGTCGAGGCATAACGCACCGATTTATAGGTGTAGGCTGAGGGCAGCAAGGTGGAAATCTGCCAACGGGCATAGAGAGATGCTCCGTGTGGGGAACCTCCTGCTCATTTCGGTGCGACCGGTTCGACGTTTGGGCTGTTGGGTGAAAGGTTGTCCCGTACGACATCGAGTGAGCGTGCTGTGCAGCTCCACGGGTGGGCGTACGTGACGTGCTCTTTGGGTTTTCCCTGCAGGTGTATATCGATTCGATTCGCCGTCCCTCGCGGTGAAGAGTACCACTTGGTCACTGAGTCGTGACGTAGATTAATGGATGAAACAGGTTGATTCAATATTGCTGGTTGATATAATTGTATTGCTACACGTGTGCCACCAAATACTGCTTAATAAATTTCAGACTTCATGAACTGTTAACTTGTTGCTAAAAGATGAACTAAGGATGAACTTGTAGGCGTGTCCTTTTGCTGAAATTTTACTATCCTATGTCCATTGTACCCCTCATGTAGAGTTTCATGCTTAGGTGAGTCGGTTAAGCCTTGCTGAGCCTTTGTGCTCACGGTTGCTGCTTAAGTGTTTTTCAGGTGAGGAGCCACCCACGGACTCGGAGTACGAGTCCACCGGCGAAGGTTACCCTCCGTCGGGGACCACGTATGAGTGGGAGCCGTACACGCCGCGCTGAGCTGAGGAGTGCAGCTAGTGTGGTTTGCCCTAGGGCTGGGCAACCAACTTTTGCTAGATAGGCGGGCGTGAGTTGTATAGTGTAGACTTCCGCTGTGTAATATAAACAATAGTTGTAACTGAAGTTTGTACCTGCTTGTACAGTTTCAGTTGTTTTTCCCATGTAATATATTATGTCCTTATGACGTGTGCTGTCGGGTGTCGCATCGCGCGGCACCACCCTCTGCGATCCTGGATGAGCGGATTCCGGTCCGCCACAAGATCGTGTGCCATCACGGAGTTCCGAGGAGGATAGTCTTAGATCGAGGTCCTCAGTTTACCTCTAGATTTTGGAGGAAGCTGCAGAAAGCCATGGGAATACGAATGGATTTTAGCTCCGCCTATCACCCACAAACAGATGGACAAACCGAACGGACAAACCAAATTCTGGAGGATATGTTCAGAGCTTGCGCCTTGAAACGTGGGCATAGTTGGGATAGGAGTTTACCGTATGCCGAGTTCTCCTATAACAACAGCTACCAAGCTAGTTTGAAGATGTCGCCTTTCGAAGCATTATATGGTAGACGGTGTAGAACGCCACTGTTTTGGAACGAGACCGGAGAGAACCAGGTATTTGGACCCAAAGTGCTACGAGAAGCTGAAAAGCAAGTCCAAACGGTACGGGAGAACTTAAAGACTGCTCAGTCATGACAGAAAGGCTATGCGGACAATAGGCATAGGAAGTTGACCTTTGAAGTAGGAGACTTCGTATATCTTAAGGTGTCGCCTATCAGAGGCCAACGGCGTTTTAACGTAAAAGGCAAGCTAGCACCTCGCTACATCGGACTATTTAAGATTTTTGACAAGCGAGGAGAAGTAGCCTATCAACTAGAGCTCCCAACCCACCTCTCCGACGTACATGACGTGTTTCATGTATCCCAGCTCAAGAAGTTCTTGAGAGTACCAGAGGAACAAGTATCAATGGGAGAGCTTTAACATCAAAAGGACCTGACTTACGGGGAACACCCTGTCCGAATCTTGGACGTAAAGGAAAGGGTCACCCGGAACAAGGTGATTCGATGGTGCAAGGTACAATGGAGCCATCACACCGAAGCTGAAGCCACATGGGAGCGTGAAGAGGATATCAAGGCAGAATTTCCCCATCTATTTTCTACTAACGAATCTCGAGGGCGAGATTCAATTTAAGGGGGGTATATTTGTGACACCCTCATCTCGGGTGTCAGCATATGTTCATGTTTTATGAAGAGGAAACACTTTAAGAAAAGTAGGGACAGAGAAAACTATCAAAAGGATAGCCAATAAGAGCTGAATCACGCTCTCAGAAAGCGCCGAAGACATCTTACCACGACCGCTGGCCACGTGGCGTGTTCAGAGCTCGTCCCTGCGAGGTGGGGAGAGGTCCGCCGCTAAAATAGCTACGTGGCAGGTTCGGGACTCATCTCCGCGAAAGGGGAGAGGTCCGACCCTGGGGAACACATGTTGCTCTCGGAGCTTTCCTCTGCGGAAGAAGCAAAGGATTTTCCGCAGGACACATGTCACTTTTGGAGCTAGTTGTCGCAGAACCAGTTGCACGGGATACGTGTCAGTCTCGGAAGCTCACCTCCGAGAGGTCCGGTTCGATCTCGGAGCCAACCTCCGAGAGGTCCTGTTCTATTGGACACGCGTCGTCACCGGAGATTATCTCTGGGAGGTCTGTCAATACTGGACACGTGTCGACCTCGGGGCATGTCCCTGAAGAAAGAAGAGAGGAAAGACCGGCGCCAACACGTGGTGTGCGCGGAGCTCACCTCCAAAGGAGGGGGAGGTCTCGGTCGATTGACACGTGGAACCTCCAGAGCTCATCACCGCAAAGGTAACGAGTTCTGGAGCGGCTGTTACGCGTAAGAATACCGGTACGTAAAGGAAACCGACTTGAATTCCACAACGTTACCGCACCAAATCAACTAAAGATAAGATGATAGGATCCAACGACGATCTGAATAAGACTCTTATTCAGGATACAATCATATTAGTACTCTTCTCTTCCAGATTATAAATAGAACCTAGAACCTCTGGCCGAAACCACAAACTTCTTTTTCAACTCCTGAGCCGACGACTTAGAGCCCTAGCCCTAACTCGCCGAGTAAACCATCGCCGAAGCGCAACAAGGGAGATCATCGGAGGAGAACCGAGCGGTCAGAGGAGGACCTCGAAAACCGAGAGGAAACGTAAGGTAGGCCCCAATACCACCTTACGATATCGTTGTGTTTTCCTTGCATCTGTTCTTTAATTCCTTTCGAACAGAAGCCTTCTCGTGGACAGATCACTTGATGATCAGGTTGATCTAAAGACAAGATCATTGCCACATCCACCTTTGATCCGAACACCTCTGTCCATGCAAGCCATGCAAAAACACACCAATCTAATAAAAAGATCATAGGATAGCATGCATGTGCATCATCGCATCTACTTTAAGGTTTGTGTATGATATTGATTGCTGTGAATCTTGTATACACGTGATCCTACCTAGCAGGACAAGCTCAGGGAGCTGTCTACGACGAACTGCAGCAACAAGGTTTTGGGATTCAAGAACAACCGGAACCGCAAGAACAAGGCAAGTGCTCCTTGACCATGTTGATCCTATGTTTTGGGTAAAACTATTTTGTTTTGCAAAAAGGTGTGTGTGCTGAGTCAAACATGATGGGAAACCCTTTTATAGGACTTTACTAGTTTTGGTTAAACCACCCTTGTCGCCTGGGAAGTTTATGAGTCGGGTATGGTTTTTGCTTTATGCTTCGCTGAGTCTATGGGAATTGGGAAGCGAGATAGATGTGTCTAGCTAACTGCACTCGTAATGATAATGAGAAACTGATGTTAATAATGAACATGGATCGGGGGGAGATCTAGGCAAGACTGGGTTTGTCAATGAGGTAGCATGAGATGGTGGTTTACTTGCCATAGATCTAAGGAGCGGTTCATGCATGCACATGCCAGGATAACAGTGTCACCACAAGGCCAAGTATGGGTGCGTCTTAGCTGAGTAATTAGGTAAGTTGCTAGAGTGTTATGGACTGTGGAAAGCGCGGGGAATGGGAGTCGAGTGAGGACTGCCCTGGGAACTGCATGGCACAAGAGGGGGCCCATGGGTGGGAGAATTGGAGATTCTAGCCTGCCGGTGAAACCTTAGTGAGTCCATACATCTAGTAGCCCCTTTGTAAAGGCTATTTTGTGATCTCTTGACCATACACCAACGGATGTGTACTGGTATAATGGAGGTTCTGCAGTCACCGACGGGTGACGAAATCACAAACTTGTGGGTAAAGAGGTGCAAACTCTGCAGAGTCTAAAACTATCATATAGCCGAGCTTACGGTCACGAGCACTTGGCTAAACTGCCATGATTTGTTGGGATGGTTATTGGGATGATTATTGGGAAGGTTCTTGGTTATGGTTATTGGTTTGGTTATGGTTTGGTTGTTGGGACTGTTGAGTCCGGGTGATAAGATGGTTGCATGACTGTTGAGTCATGGCAACGAGTTTGGTCTCAGTGTGAGACGAAGTTGTTTTAAGATGGTAGCGAATACGGGGAGGTATTCGTGAGATGGTAGCGAATAACGAGGAGGTATTCGTGAGTAAGAATGAGGTTGGTTAATGTTCGGCTGGAATATGGAAAGCGATGGAGGTATGTTGGTAATTTGATACATGCTGGGATTACATTCATCTAAAGTTAAGTTGCTGTTTTATCATGGTTTTATAAATATGCTTTTCTGCAAATAAGACTTTTTATACCTACCTTGTTTATGATCTGCATATCATGTGTCTTCCCGCACTTGCTGAGTACATCATTGTACTCAAACTTGCATTATTACTTCATCATCAGCAGCAAGAGAAGCCTACTATGAAGACCAAGTGGAGCATTATGGCGTGTGATCTGTTCTCAACCTTGCCTGTGGAGGGAGTAGAGATGGAGCCACTTCTGCTTAGATTTGCTTCCGCATTAGCTAAATTGCTTCCACTTTAGAATAAAGACTTCCGCTGTGAGCAAGAGTCCAAGACTCATGAGGTATTGTAATAAACTCTGTTAATCGTGGTAATATATATATATATATATATTCTAAATTCAGTTTGTGGAATGTATGTATATGTGTGATGAACATCCTGGGCACACATATGCATTAGTTCTCGGTTCCGTGGTTTTCCCACAGAATTGAGGGCGTCACACATCTACTCGACTTCTACCGGACCTTTCCTACTAACATTTAGCGTAGCCAAATTCACTCGAGGAGGTACTACTCTACCCTTTCTCTCTTAGGTATTTCTGGTTATGCAAGTGGGGTTCTCAATATCAACTAGACGTAATGCAATCAAACGATTCAAAACTATGATATCTAAAAATGGAAATACTTTATAAAACTGTTCAAATGCAAACCAGGGCTTGCCTGTTTTTCAGGTGACTAATATTACAATCAGTTACTGAAGATCACTTGGGGCTTGATCACTTGCTTTCCTCCCTCCTTGATCTCCACTTCAAGTAGTTCTCACATTCTTCACGTATATGCTACACGAAATGATCATGCATATGTATTTAATTGAAAAGCTTTTGCTAATAAGATCTAATGACAGTTTAAAAATTGGAACTCTGTTTAAGAATTTAAAATGACACTGGTGCTAGTGGATTAGGTTGGGTTAAAGCACTATGATCAAGTGTTGAGTGCCACTCATCACTTGTGTATTGATCACCTAAGGATGTTACACAAGACAGTGGTGATCCAGAGCTCCAATATAGCTGAAAAATTTCATGTGAGTTCCTTGTCAAAAGAAAGTCATATGGACCAAAAATCAGCACTTTTCATTGAGTGGTTTATTCAGAACAATTCTCTAAGTATTTAAGCAAAGAGGAATTAATTCTGAGGTAATACCCATGTTCATGTCAAACTTAGTGAACTACAATCTCAATTATAGTTCATAGAGCTTGCATGAATTTTCAAAGGATTTTTCGGAGCTAAGAATTGCCCAGAACTGAATTTCCAAGTTTTGTAAATTCTCTGAAAATGTTTCTGTATTCATTTGAATACAGTAACTTACGATCTGAATTATCCTGATCAAATCAACTCCAAATGAGCTGAAACTTTTACAGGGTTTTAATCACACCGGAAAGAATATTCTGCCAAAATTTGAGGATTTTTGGATAAACTAAACTCCCTCTAGAATTCATTTGCTGAAAAGTTTTAAAGCATTTTCCAGAAATAAATAAAGACTTTCATACAAATTGGGTTGCATAATTGGATACAGTTTGTCAATCTGAATGTAACCCAATTTGAATCACTAAATTTGGAGTTTTCTACCAAAAGTTTTGCTCTTCTAAAGTTTGGGAAATCTGGGATTTGAATAAATTGTGGAAAAGTTTAAAACTGACTCTGGGTCCGGGGAGCACACATGTCATGCGCTCAAACCACGCCACACAGGGTTAATGACTTACTTCCCACGCTGCCTCAGTAGATCCGAGCCCA
Organism: Neostapfia colusana; assembly: GCA_030760725.1. Lineage (NCBI taxonomy): Eukaryota > Viridiplantae > Streptophyta > Magnoliopsida > Poales > Poaceae > Neostapfia > Neostapfia colusana. Next base: position 66,523,628 of record JASWHV010000016.1, read on the forward strand.
CAGAAGATCAGCCCCCCTCTCACTCGTCACTGACACGCGGGCCCGGCGATCTTCTTCAACCTCCAGCCGCCCGCGCGCCCGCGCCGCCGGGGCTCACCGGAGCACTTCGGTTTCCGACTTCCCGGCCTCCTCTCAAGCTGCCACTCATCGCCAGTGCCTAAATCAACTCGAGGAGCACGCTGGTGCGGTCTTCCCGAGCCGGCAGAGCCTCTAAAGCAGCTCGCGACGACTCGGTAGAACTCCGGCGAGGTCGCCCCGATGAGCTAGCCCGCCAAAAGCTCTCTGGAACGGTCCTACAGCACCAGTGAGGGCTGGAGAAGCTCGGCATGGTCGCACACGGGCTCGGGAATGGCTCCAAACTAGAGTTGATCGTGCGCCCGAATCATTCTGCCATAGCCGCCGTCAGAAAGATTGAAAATACACTGTGCACCGTGCGTTTCATGCTAGGTTTCAAAAGCAAACTGGTGCGCCCTCAACTCTAGCTCTCATGTGTGAAGTTTCGAGGTATCTAAACAAGAATCAATCAGAAATTTCACAAAATCATACCCGAAGGTCGGTTTGCACCAATCGGAAGAAAATCTCGAAATTCACTGTCGATGATCCACGGTTGGTCCTGAGCTTCAGGGGTGAGCTGCGTGGACGTCGTGCCCGTCCAGAAGTGGCCTAGCTCGGCCGTGACAAGCCGCGGTTGAGGCTGTCCACGAGAGCACCTGCTCTCGGTTCTATGGCGGCCGCCGCGGACACTGGTCGTTCTCGGTTTGGAGAGGCCGAACTCACGTAGGGATGGTGCGAGGAGGGTGTGGGAGGGTCCGTGGTGCCATTTTGCTGCTCTGCTTGGGCTTGCGCACGGGATACAGTGGTGACTGAGTGATCGGAAGGCAGCGGCAGCGCTCGGGTCTGTTTCTCGCGCACGGGAAGAAAGAGCAGCGCCGAGTCTTCGGTGATAAGACAAAAGGAAGCACGGGAGAGGGTAATAAAGCCTCAGCTGAGGCGGTTTGGTTGAGAGGCGGTCGACCAAGTGGTGGCGCTGGCGTCGGTTGCTCTCTGTCGATCGCCCGTGAGAAGCAAAACAGAGACTATTCTCTGAAGATCTTTTGCAAATTTCCCTCCCTCAATGACATGTGGGACCCACAGTTCAGTCCCTCCTTGTCCCTCTCCTAAATATCTCCCAAAATTTTCAAATGGTTTTACACACCTCTTGGGTTCCAAGTTTTCAAACAAACATTTGAACTTGTGTGAAGAAAGCCCTCATGTGGGTTATCACATGTGGAAAAGTTTTAACAAGTCCCAAATTTCATACATATGAAACCAACTTTTGGAAACAAGAGTTTCATTGTATTCACATTTTTGGGACCTTTACATTCCTCCCCCCTTGAAAGGAATCTCGTCCTGAGATTACAAAAGAAGAACAAGATGGGAGGTAATTACAAAGTTTATGACAAAAGTTCCGGATAGTTCTTGCGGATGTAATCTTCGGTTTCCCACGTCGCCTCTTCCGGGGTATGACTACTCCACAGGACTTTGTAAAATCTCAAAGTCCGGTTTCGGGTGATCCGGGTCTTTTTGTCGATAATCTGAATAGGTTGCTCGACATAGGTGAGATCCGGCTTCAACTCATCGATGTCCTCGGTGCGGACAGCAGCGGTAAACTTGAGACACTTACGCAGCCGAGACACGTGAAATATGTCATGAATACCGGCAAGGCTTGCCGGTAGTTCCAGCTGGTAGGCTACAGTCTCCGTTATGGCAAACGGACCGATGAATCAGGGAGCAAGTTTCCCCTTGACACCGAACCGATGAATCCCTTTCATCAGAGACACACGAAGATACACATGCTCTCCGACGTCAAAATGCAGCGGTCGGCGCCTCTGATCCGCGTATCTTTTCTGATGAGGTTGGGTAGCTTTGAGGTTCTCCTGTATTATCGAACTCTCTCTTCGGCTTCATTGACAAGATCAACCCCGAATGTTACTCATTCACCGGACTCATGCCAGTTCAATGGTGTACGGCACTTCCGGCCGTATAGAGCTTCATATGGTGCCATGTTGATACTTGTCTGATATCCGTTGTTGTACGAGAACTCTTCCAACGGTAAGTGATCATCCCAGCTCCTACCGTGGTGGATGGCACATGCTCTTAGCATATCTTCCAGTATTTGATTCACCCTCTCAGTTTGCCCATCGGTTTGAGGGTGATACACGGAGCTTCTAATCAGCTTGGTTCCCAAGGATGCGTGTAGCTGCTCCCAGAAACGGGCTACAAACAGTGATCCTCTATCGGACACAATGGTGCGGGGAACTCCATGTAAGCACAAGATCCGTGCTATGTACAGCTCCGCATACTGCTTTGCGTTATACCTTGTATGCACTAGGATGAAGTGTGCTGATTTGGTTAACCGGTCCATGATTATCCAAATCGAATCATGGTTGTGGGAGGTCATAGGCAACCCGACGATGAAGTCCATACTCAAGTCTTCCCACTTCCACGCCGGTACTTGCAATGGCTGCAACAGGCCCGACTTCTTCACATGGTCGGCCTTGACTCTTCGACACGTATCACATTCTGAAACGTACTTTGTGACTTCACGTTTCATACGTGTCCACCAAAACTTGTTCCGGAGATCTTGGTACATTTTATTTCTGCCCGGATGAATGGAAAATTTGGACAAATGAGCTTCATCCAAAATTTTCTTCCGTAGTCCCATATCCCAGGGTACTACAATCCGGTCGTTGAACAACAAAGTACCATTCTCGTCCTTCCGGAAGCATTTCATCTCTCCGTTGTCTATCCTTCGCGGTATGTGAAACATACCCTTGTCTTTTGTTGAGCTTCAATGATCTCCTCTCGAATGCTAGGAATGACAGCGAGATTATAGAGAGCTCCATACAGGATGACATGGAGGCTTGGTTCATCATCATCCATTTCAGCAATAGTCAGGTGATGGATGTGGGCCTTACGACTGAGCGCATCGACGACCACTTTCGCCTTTCCTGGATGATAATGAATCTCAAGTTTGTAATCTTTAATGAGCGCTAGCCATCTTCGTTGCCTCATGTTTAATTCTTTCTGATTGAAGATGTACTTCAATCTCTTGTGGTCGGTGTAGAGGTGTACAAGATTTCCGAGCAAGTAATGCCTCCACATCTTCAAAGCAAGGACCACGGCAGCTAACTCAAGATCATGAGTTGGATAATGCTGCTCGTGATTTCTAAGTTGATGAGATCCATAAGCGACCACTCGTCCTTCTTGCATCAGCACGCAGCCAAGACCTATGCCAGATGCATCGCAATACACGTCTAATGGCTTCGTCGTATCTGGCTGAGCAAGATTTGGGGCTGTCGTGAGATGCTTCACTAAAGTCTTGAAAGCCTGTTCACATGCAGCACCCCACACAAATCTGGTATTCTTATTTAATAATTCCGTCATTGTTTTGGCGATCTTGGAGAAACCCGGAATGAACCTCCGATAATAACCCGCTAAACCGAGGAAACTACGGATTTCATGCACTGACTTTGGTGACTCCCATTTCTACACTTGGATAATCTTACTCGGATCTACAGCGATGCCCTCCGCTGAAATAATGTGTTCGAGAAACAGTACTTGATTAATCCAGAATTCACACTTGCTGAATTTTGCATAGAGCTGATGATCTCGTAATCTTTGTAGCACAATATGCAGATGTTCAACATGTTCTTCCTCTGACTTGCAGTACACCAAGATATCGTCGATGAAGACAACGATGAATTTATCCAACTCTGGCATGAACACTGAATTCATCAGGTACATAAAGTGTACCGGGGCATTGGTCAAACCAAAAGACATCACGAGATACTCATACAGCCCGTATCTCGTTGAGAATGCCGTCTTCGGAATATCTTCTGCCCGGATTTTAATCTGGTGATATCCGGACCAAAGATCCATCTTCGAAAATACTTTCGCACCCACTAATTGATCGAATAGCATATCAATGTGAGGTAGTGGATACTTGTTCTTGATGGTAACAGCGTTCAGAGGACGATAATCAACACAAAGCCGTAGTGTTTTGTCCTTCTTCTTGACAAACAATGCTGAACAACCCCAAGGTGACGAACTCGGTCGTATAAAGCCCTTGCTCATTAGGCCATTCAGTTGTGTCTTCAATTCTGCCAATTCATTGGGTGCCATCTTGTACGGCCTTTGTGATATCGGTGTTGTTCCTGGTATAAGTTTAATCTTGAACTCAACGTCTCGCTCAGGTGGCATGCCCGATAAATCATCGGGAAATACATCTGGATACTCACGTACCACCGGAATGTCCTCTATCTTAACAGCTTCCGTGTGGTTCACTGTTGCAATCTGCTGCCGTCTGGCGCCCAGAATTAATATATGAAGACCGTGCTGTGGGGAGTTGAGCTCAATGGTCCTGGAGCTGATGTTAACAACCGCCTTGTGGTAATTCAACCACTACATCCCCAAAATGATGTCGATCTTCAACCCTCAAGGATAATGAGAGTCGTAGGGTATATTCTACCCCCAAACAAAGAGGTGCTCGGGGTACAATCTCGCTTGCAGTACTGCTGCCCCCGGGCAAAGATATGAGGTATTGCCTCTTTGTATAAACTATTTGGAGCTGATGTTGAGCCACAAAAGACTGGCTAATGAAATTGTGTATGGCACCAGAATCAAAGAGAATTAAAACCGGTAGCTGATTCAGAGAAAATGTCCCTGCTAAAGCGGCTTCTCCTTCCGGAACATCATCAATCATAGTATAGTGAATATTGCCCCTTGTCTGCCCTACTGTCTGCAGATTAAGGTACGGGGCGTATTGTTGTAAATATGATGACCCACAGCCTTGAGTTTCCTCCGGACAACGCCTAGCATAATGGCCCATACGCCTACAAGTGAAACACGGATGTCTCTCTGGTTCTTCGTTGACTTGCGGTTGGATGCTAGGTACACATGGCTGCAGCGATGGAGCACAAACCACCGTCTGATGCTGCCACTGTGGAGGTGTTGCAAGTTATAGAACTTGACCAGCAATCAATCTCTGAGGAGTTGATCGTACAGGTGGCCTCCATCTTTCACCGGGTGGCGTTTGATACACCAAACAGTACTTCTGAGGCACATAACTTGTGCTGGCCTGCTCGATCTCACTCATCTTTCTCTTCTCAGCTTGCCACTCAAGTGTCGGCTTCTCTTGGATGCGAGCCGCATCGACCATGTCGGTGCAACTGCCGTTATTGTGCACGGCCAACTTCTCCTGTAATATGGCACTCAGGCCATGGAAGAATAAGTCACAGCGTGCCTCTTCTTTCGCCACATATTCGGGAGCATATTGGGCCAAAAGGTTAAACCTTCTGACATACTCGAGGACACTCATGTCCCCTTGCTTCAAGCCCAAAAATTCCTCCCACTTTGCCTTGATAATACCTAGTGGTATGTGACGAGTACGAAAGGCTTCACAGAACTCACTCCATGTTACTTGATGGTCATCTGGAATGGTGGCAAGATGATTAACCCACCAGTTTCCGGCGGCTCCATGGAGTTATTGAGCGGCAAACCTTGTCTTTTGCACTTCATCACACTTGAATACTCCTAATTTGGACTCCATGACACGAAGCCATTGATCTGCTTCCACAGGTTCGGTGGCTTCAGTAAAGATAGGCGGTTGAGTCGCCAAGAAATCCAGATAAGCGTTCCGAGGTGGAACGACTTGTTGCGTGTTCTGGAATACGCCTTGCTGTACCAAAGCTTGGAGTAAGCGTGTGTGTTCTTGCGTTGCTTCTTGGAGTAGCCTAGTGTTCTCTTGATTAGAATCGACGAATCGAGTCATAAGATCCACCCATCCCGTGGATGGTGGTTCGGACGGTGGAATAGAAGCATCACCGCCTTGGCGAGAACTCCCGGCCTTACTCCTACTGCGAGTATGAACCATACTGCAAAAATGTAGATGAGATAAGTTAAACAAGAACTCAGCAGTATGTGAGACTAATAGAAACATGAATATGTCAAACTTTATGAAAGCAGTAACAAAATCCATGTTTACACAATTCCTTAGTAGGCATGGCTATCTAGCCTATCTGTACAGAACAGACCTTTATGCACTTTGTTATTTAAAGTCCATTTTGGAAAATGAGTTGCAAAACATTTCAATAATTCATGAAACTCTGCATACCCCCTAATTTGGACCTAAGAAATTCAAATATACAATCTGATTTTTATTTTGGCTGCTACAAATGAGATTTGTAGCACATCAGTTTTAAAATTCATAATGTTGCTCTCATTTGAATTTTGAGTTGAACAAATTTGTTCCAAATCTGCCTTTAGCTTTCTCACCCATATGGGAACTTCCCATCTTGGTTTTAGACCCCTCTTGGGTTCCAAGTTTTCAAACAAACATTTGAACTTGTGTGAATAAAGCCCTCATGTGGGTTATGACATGTGGAAAAGTTTTAACAAGTCCCAAGTTTCATACATATGAAACCAACTTTTGCAAACAAGAGTTTCTTTGTATTCACATTTTTGGAACCTTTACATTCCTCCCCCCTTAAAAGGAATCTCGTCCCGAGATTACAAAAGAAGAACGAGACGGGAGGTAATTACAAAGTTTATGACAAAAGTTCCGGATAGTTCTTGTGGATGTAATCTTCGGTTTCCCACGTCGCCTTTTCCGGGTTATGATTACTCCACAGGACTTTGCAAAATCTCAAAGTCCGGTTTCGAGTGATCCGGGTCTTTTCGTCGATAATCTGAATAGGTTGCTCGACATAGGTGAGATTCGGCTTCAACTCGTCGATGTCTGAGGTGCGGACAGCAGCGGTAAACTTGAGACACTTACGCAGGTGAGACACGTGAAATATGTCGTGAATACCGGCAAGGCTTGCCGGTAGTTCCAGCTTGTAGGCTACAGTCCCGCACTTCTCCGTTATGGCAAACGGACTCGATGAATCGTGGAGCAAGTTTCCCCTTGACACCGAACCGATGAATCCCTTTCATCGGAGACACACAAAGATACACGTGCTCTTTGACGTCAAAATGCAGTGGTCGGCGCCTCTGATCCGCGTAGCTTTTCTGATGAGATTGGGCAGCTTTGAGGTTCTCTTGTATTATCTGAACTCTCTCTTCGGCTTCATTGACAAGATCGAAGCCAACCCAGAGAAGATCAAGACCATCGAGCTGATGCGGCCCCCGTATCGCATCAAGGATGTCCAGAAGCTCACGGGATGTCTAGCTGTGCTCAGCCGGTTCATACCTAGCCTAGCTGAGCGGGCTCTTCCCTTCTTCAAGCTCCTCCGCAAAGCCGGTCCATTTGTTTGGACCGAAGAAGTAGAAGAAGCATTCCAGGAGTTGAAGCAACACCTGACAACGCCGCCCATCATGGTAGCCCATGAGCCCGGTGAGCACCTACTGTTCTACATCATGGCAACGACAGAGGTGGTGAGCATGGTGCTAGTCGCAGAGCGGCCGGACCCCCCCCCCCCCCACCACAACCTGCTCCTACAGCAGAAGTCAAGCACCAAGGCTGCTCAGATCCCATGGGGGGCCCAAGCAGCCAGGAGATCTCTGAGGCTCAGGGCCCAGAGACTACAGTCGACCTCCCGGAGGTCCAAGACGACCTCTCGAAGTCCAAGACGACCTCCCGGAGATCCAGGGCGACCTCCCGGAGGTCCAAGACGACCTCCCGAAGGTCTAGGACGACCTCTCGAAGGTCCAAGATGACCTCCTGAAGGTCCAAGACGACCTCCCGAAGGTCCAAGATGACCTCACGGAGGTCCAAGGCGACCTCCCGGAGGTCCAAGACGGCCAAGAAGCCTCCGGGTCTCAGCCCCCGGAGGTAGCCCCGGACCTAGAGGACAGGAGGTCCCAAGGTTCAGTGCCGATGGAGGAAGATGTTCCGGGTCCCCCAAGGAGGGTCCGGACCATCCAGAGGCCCGTCTACTAGATCAGCGAAGTCCTCCACGATGCCAAGACCCGGTACCTGGAGGTACATAAACTGTTGTATGCAGTGCTCGTGGCGTCCAGGAAGCTCCGGCACTACTTCCAAGCCCACCGGATCTCGGTGGTCACCTCCTACCCGCTGAAGACCATCCTACACAGCCCCAACGTGACCGGCAACATCGCCAAGTGGGCAGCGGAGCTGGTGGAGTTCGAGTTGGACTTCCTACCACGTCATGTGGTCAAGAGCCAAGCACTGGCTGACTTCGTGACCGAGTGGACGCCATCGACAACCAACCCAGGGGGCCCTGAAGGTGGAGCGCTGGAGCCCCGAGCACCGGTCTTCACCGAGACCCACTGGACGCTCTACTTCGATGGCTCCTCGCGGAAGCAGGGGGCCAGAGCCGGCGTACTGCTCCTCATTCCATCGGGGGAGCAATTCAAGTATGTGGTGCGTCTCAACTTTAAAGCAACCAACAATATGGCTGAGTATGAAGCCCTCATCTTCGGCCTGAAGAAGGCGCTGTCCCTCGGTGCCCGCCAGTTGTTGGTCAAGGGCGACTCCCAGCTAATCATCAAGCAAGTAAAGGGTGAATGCTCCTGCAACGACCCACAATTAGCTGCTTATCTGCTCTACATGCAGATGCTGGAGAAAGACTTTGAAGCCTTGGACCTGTGCCATGTAGCGCGCGCCGACAACACCGTGGCTGACGACCTTTCAACGAAGGCCTCCACCGGAGCCCCGGTGCTCGAAGGAGCCTTCGAAAGGATGTTGCCACGACCCACAGCCCGGCCTGCCGAGCCTGGCGAAGGGGGCGAGACCAACACCTCGAAACTGGCAGTCCCGGCGGCCCTGCAACCATGGTGCCCGCCAAGGATCGTATGCGCCACTGGGGACTCCGTGCTACCCAGCACCCAAGATCCAGAAGCTCAAGTCAGTCCCGATGCATGGATCACGGAGGTCTGGGACTACTTGAAGGACAACATCCTTCCTGATGAACATGCATCCACTGAACGGATTGTGCGGATGGCTAAGAGATACACGCTGGTAGAAGGGGATCTCTACCGGCGTGGCACCAACGGCATCCTATTGCGGTGCATAACCCAAGACGAAGGCTGCGACCTGCTCACAGAGATCCACGGAGGTGAGTGCGGGAACCACGCTTCCTCACGCACGCTGGTCGGGAAAGCCTTCCGGCATGGCTTCTACTGGCCGACAGCTCTCGTGGATGCCGTCAAGCTGGTCAAGAGATGCAAGGCATGCCAGTTTCATGCCAAGCAGATCCACACACCAGCGCAGACGCTGCATATGGTCCCGCCCTCGTGGCCGTTCGCGGTATGGGGGCTGGACATCCTGGGGCCCTTCCCAAAAGCCGTCGGGGAATACCGGTACCTCTACGTCGCCATCAACAAGTTAACCAAGTGGCCGGAAGCTGTACCAGTAATCACCATCAACAAGCAATCCACAGTCAAGTTCATCAAGTCGATCGTCTGCAGGTTCGGGTCCCGAACAGGATCATCACCGACAACGGGACCCAGTTCACCAGTGCAGCGTTCCAAGAGTACTACGAAGACCTTGGCATCCAGGTGTGCTATGCCTCTGTCGCTCACCCAAAGAGCAATGGGCAAGTCGAGAGGGCCAACGCCGAGATCCTTCGGGGCCTCAAGACTCGCACCTATGCCAGCTTGGAGAAGCATGGTGCCAAGTGGGTGGACGAGCTTCCGTGCGCACTATGGGCTAGCTGGACATCCAAGAGCCGGGCTACTGGGGAGACACCCTTCTTCATGGTCTACGGGGCCGAAGCCGTGCTTCCCCCGGAGGTCACCATGGGGCCCCCCCGTGTCCGAGCTTACGACGAAGCCGCGCAGGACCAGCTCCGGCGTGAGGAGATCGACCTCATCGACGAGGCAAGATGGCACGCAACGCTCCACAATGCACGGTACCAGCAGGCGCTCCGGCGCTACCACCAGAGGTCCGTGCAAGCTCCGGAGCTCAAGGATGGCCACCTGGTGCTGTGGCGCATACTTTCTCGAGAAGGGACCAACAAACTCTCCCCCAGCTGGGAAGGTCTCTTTCGAGTCACGAAAGTCTGCCGCCCCAGGTGTGTACGCCTCGCTACCGAGGACGGGGACCCGCTCCCAAACCCTTGGAACATAGAACACCTCCGTAAGTTCTATCCTTAGAGCAGTAGTAGAACTGGGTTTTTCTTCTTTCTGTAAAAGATCCCATAGAGCCCGGGAGCAGCGCTCGGAGCAACTAAGCCCCAGGGGGCAGTCCAGGACTACGTCCAGCTTAGCCTGGTCTCGTACCCTAAGCGCGTAGGCCCTGCCCCCCTTCACAATGGGGTGGGTCTTTGCCTCCATGTACAGCCTGTCCTCCTCCTATGGATGTATATGAATGAAGAGAACCCTGTCCTACCTCACTCTCTCATGTGTTCATTTAAATTATGCATTAATTTTTATGATCACCCCTCCATGCTCAAAGACAGTGTACGCCCATCATATACTTGGCTCTCCTTTCCCACTCTCATCCCTAGTCGGTATCTGCTATCCTGCCGAAGGCAGTCGTGCTTGAGGTATCTGCCGAAGGCCAGGGGGCCTATCGGACCTCCCCCAGTTTGGTACTGTGACGCCAGTTGGTCTCCTCCAGAAAAAACCTACGCCAGACAAGGGGGGTCCAGGGTGCGTAGCCTGCTTTGCCTGGTTCCGTACCCAAAGCGTGCACACTCTGCCTCTCGGGAGGTCCAGGGTGTGTAGCCTGCTTTGCCTGGTTCCGTACCCAAAGCGTGCACACTCTGCCTCCCCAGCGCTACGGTCTAGTACTAGGGGCCGGACGGTTGCACCCTGACCTCGGAGGGAGCCGGACCTCTGGTGCCGGGCGCACTGAATTGCCCAAGCCCCGTATATCGGTCCAGGACTATAAGCCAAATAAGACTAAGAGACAGGGAAGGGAGAGCCCCCGAGCAGAATTACCTTTTCCCTACTTGTGTACAGGACCTCCTGAGAGGCCTCCCGGACCTCCGGCGTGCTCCGAACGGTCAGGGGGCCCCCGGCCTTCCCCCGCAGGAATGTGGTAGGTGGGCCCAATGCATTGGCCGCACCTACCAGGGGGTCAATACGGGGACTGCACAAGGGAAGGCCGGAGCACCCGGCGGTATTGAAGTCGCCCCAAGACTTCTCAAGACCAGAGCTCCAAGCTCCAACTAAAGACCGCTTGGGTCCTTATGTCAGCAAGGGCCCAAGGGAGGTGTCTGTGCAAGCTTTGAGATCGGTGGAGACCTCCCGGGGCCCTTACGGAGCTAAGGACTCGGGCAGGGCAAGCGAAGAAAAGAAAGCAAGAAGCACAGACGCACAAGACAACAAGTATGTTCATTCAAAAGCTCCATGAGCTGGTCTACAGACAGAAAATAAAAATACAAAGGCCCTCCAGCTACAAGGGCTAGCGCCTAGGAGTCCCCGGCCTCCCGCTGGAACCTAGACACTACAAGGGCGGCGATGTCTCGGACTCCGGCCTTGGCGACCTCCTCCCGCTCGGCAACGGGGCTCTACCCCACCGGCTTCAGAGAGACGGAAGAGTTCCAGCTCCGGAAGCACGTCAGCACGTGCGCAGCGAGCTCCTTCGCCAAGCCCCTTCCCTCGGCCTCGAGCTTGTAGGCAATCACGGCCTCCAGCCTCTCCAGCTTGGCGCCGATGGACTCAAGCGCTGGGAGCGCCTCGACCACCTCTTGCGCCGGTGCCCCAATCCTAACGGGGCTGAAGCCAAGAGGCACTAGAGCAGACTCCGCCTGGCAGACAATGTTCCAGACTCCCCAAGCCTCGACGGTCCGCGAAGCTCGGAGATGCTCCACCTCCTGGTGATCCGCCAGCAGGGCGCCGGGTCCTTCCTCAGCAAACTTCCTCTCCTTGGCTGCCAGAGTGTTCTCCCGGAGCTGGAGGTCTTGGCTGAGCCTCTCCAACTCTGACGCCCGGAAGTCGGCAGCAAGCTCCCAGTTCAGTACCACCTGGCGGTCCCGGGAGACCTGCTCCTCCCTTTCGGCCAAGGCAGCCTCCTGGAGTTCCAGCTCTCCGGCCCTGACCCTTAGGTCGCCTTCTCCCGCCTCCAGCTGCTCGGCGACCTCCTTCTCCTTGGTCGCCACGGCGCACTCCTGCTTCACGATGGCACACTCGCGTCGCACCAGCTGCAGCCGCATCTCCTCGTTGGTGTCGGAGCGGGCCCAAACACTGCTATAGGCCTCACGAGCGTCCTGCATGATCCTTCGGGTCTCGGAGTCCCCGGCCGGTCACATCGAGGAGCGCCTCCTCACCGTCGAGCCTCGCCCTATTAGCGTCGAACTCCTCCTCGACCTCCCGGGTCTGCAGTTTCAAGAGCCGCCCCCAGCCGCGGAGGCGGTCCCTCTCATCCGCCAAGACCTCCCGCTCGCGCTCGAACACAGCCTGGACCTGCCGGACGCTGGTCTGGGCCAGCTCCATGGCGTCCGACAGGGACAGTGGAGCAGCAGAAGCCGAAGGTGCACCGCGAACCTCCTCCATGGCATCGTCATCCGACAGAGGATACGCCGGCGCCGCAACTTCTGGTGGAGCCACGACGATGCGCCGCTCAGGAGAAGACGGCACTGAGGCAGAGCCAGCCCCGACGCACCCCTGCTCATCGCCCACCTGAGGACCTGCATCAGCTCCTCCTGCACCAGCATCTGAAGGCTGGTCGCCGCCAGCCTGCTCCGCAGGGTCTTCATCAGCAGCCAGTTCCCAAGCTGGCAAAGGAGGAGGAGCAGGTGCTGCCGTCGTCGTAGGAACTGGTCCTGCCGGGCCAGAAGGAGGAGACATCTGGACCTGTACGGGGGCCGGCGAAGCGGCCGCGGTGTCCGGATGCTGCGGCACAGGACCCCTACAAACCAGAGATGGCTGGGGAACAGACGCGTCCCAAGCAGCCGACGAATCCCTACAAGCACAGGGAGCTCTCAAGACAAGAAAAGAAGAATTAAAGTACGCAAGTACTACGATCCGGTAAGTATAACTTACCGAGGAACACGAACATTCCAGCGGGCATGGAGCCGTGGCTTCGGAGCCGGGGCAGGGCCGCCGGAGCCTGCCATCGCCACCGGGGCCTGCGACGAAGACACCTGGACTGGTGGAACAGGGGGTGCACCCGCAGCCCCTCTGGGAGATGGAGCAGCAGAGCTCCTGCCGGCAGCACCTCTGGCGCCGCTCGCCGCACCAGCCCCTGAAGCACCTAAAGGCCGGGGCGCCTGCGCCCCCGGCTGAGTCCCGGCTGCGCTCCCTCCGGCACTGCCACTTGCCGAGCCTGCAGCAGGGACACTCACGATCGGGGCACCTGAGCCCCTGGCTCAGCCCCAGACAACGCGGCACCGGCGTCCCTCCTCGGAGCTCCACCTGTGGAAGGAGGCTGGGACGCCCAGGGCTCCTCCCACCGCTGGTGTCCAAGAGGAGTTCCGTCGGCGTGGAAGACCCGAGGCCTCTTTGGGTCGCCGCCCGACGAGCCGACGCCTCCTGATGAAGAGCGTGGGGGGGACTCCGGACCCCTGACTCAGCGCGAACGACGCCCTCGGTGGAGACCAGGAGCGCTTCCTCTTCGGCGAACTGGAGGCCGACGCCTTGCCCTTCCCCTTATCGACAGTCCAAGCTCTGTCGTCCCTCGGCGCGGGTTGGGCATCGGCCGACCCCTCGCGCCGCTCTCCGGAGCGGTCAACCTCGGTGACTGAGATCCCCTGGGAAGCATCAGCGACCTGGCGCACGGCGATCCCGATATTGTCCAAGGTCGGCATCTCACGCAGCAGCTTCGACCTCTGCGCCAGCTCCACGAAGAGAGGCAGGCAGGAAACAAGAATTGTTAGGGAGCGGTGATCAAGGAAGTCACTGCTAAGCCTCGTCACCATCTCCCTCAGCAATTGGACGGACGGGTCAGAGTCTAAGCCCATCTCCAGCCTGGTGCAGTCATGTATGCCGGTGTAGTACCACGCGGGGCGATCACACTGCTGCAGCGGTGCAAGGCAGCGTGACAAAAAGTCCGCCAGCACGTTCAGGGATATCAGCCCCTGCTCCGCCAGGAACTGGATCCGCTCCAGGACTGGCGCGTACTCCGGCTCCAGCTCTGGGCTCTCCTCCCAGAAGCGGCGCCCGGTGGATGGATCCCCAGTCGGCAACTGGAGTCGATCGTGCTCATCAGTCTTCACGATCACCCATTCATCCCTCCAGCCTTCCCACCTCGAGGCACTGAAGGGCAGAAGGTACTTGGAGACCTTCGGATCCTTATATCGGTGCTGGAAGTAGTACGCTCCCAGCTGGTTCTTCGAGCCACGCCCAGTCATCCGCAGCAAGAAGAAGTGACGGAAGAGCATCAAAGAAGTGCGCACCCCCACGAACATCTCGCAGAAGTGCACGAAGACGGTGGCCAGAGCGAAGGAGTTCAGGGAGAGGTGATGAAGCTGGAGGCCATAAGTCTCTAGAAGAGTCACGAAGAAGGAAGAAATCTGTAAGACGAACCCCGCCAAGACGTAGGCGACGAAGAGGATGGTCTCCCCTCACTCCAGACGCAGTGGGAGAGATCCCCGCCGAAGACAACGCCTCTGCTCCTCGGAATGCCATCCCAGAAGCCGATGCACTGATCCAAGGTCCTTCGTCCGGGCGATGCGCGGCGAAGGCAGGCTGGAAGCCATCAAAGACGAAGGGGCAAGAACTCGGAAGGCAGAGAAGGCTTGGGCGCACGGAAGAATCCAGAAGGCTTAGGCATAGGGAAACGTGTGAAGGGAAGCCTGCGCTGCAGAAGGGGCACCCTTTAAACTTCCCAGAAGCGATTTGAAATGCTTCGTATGCGCCGCTCGGGGCAGACGCCCCAGGTCCAAGCCACAGCGACAACAGGGCCCAAGCCATCCTGCAGAAGCGGTGGACCAAGAAGTCAGTCCCCCAAGCGGATACCCCGGAGGTTCCTCACAAGGCGCTGCGCGTGCAGTAGTGGCAGCCTTGGGAACCGCCGCAGTTAAAGCAGCCATCAAGCAGGGGTCACGCCACCCCACGAGCGGTCGTGCTCTTGCAACGGTCAAAAGGAGTCTCCGAGGAGGTGCGCGGGGTAGAAGAGGTGAAGGCCCCACCTCGGGATCGTCATCTCCCCTGAGATGGGTCCGGGGGCCACTGTCGGTACCCTCAATACCGGGTACCCCCGCGCACAGGACAAAACCGCCTAAGGACCTCGCCCCTTCCGCAGGGGTGAGCTCTGAGGGCGCCATGTGTCCAGCAGGGCCGGAGCTCCTCCTCTCCTCAGAGGAGAGCTCCGGGCCTGCCACGTGGCCAGCAGAGCCGGACCTCCCCCATCTGCGGGGGTGAGCTCCGAAAGCGCCATGTGTCCCACGGGGCCGGAGCTCCCCCTCTCCTCAGAGGAGAGCTCCAGGCCCGCCACATGGCCGATAGAGCCGGACCTCGCCCCCTCCGCAGGAGTGAGCTCCAAAGGCGCCACGTGTCCAGCGGGGCTGGACCTCCCCTATCCTCAGAGGTGAGTTCCGGGCCTGCCGCGTGGCCGGCAGAGCTGGACCTCCCGCCTCCGCGGGGGTGAGCTCCGAAGGGGCCATGTGTCCAGTGGGGCCGGACCTCCCCTCTCCTCAGAGGTGAGCTCCGGGTCCGCCACGTGGCTGGCAGAGCCAGACCTCCCCCCTCCGCGGGGGTGAGCTGCGAAGGCGCCAAGTGTCCAGCGGGGCCGGACCTCCCCTCTCCTCACAGGTGAGCTCCGGGCCCGCCATGTGGCCAGCAGAGCCGGACCTCCCCCCCTCCGCAGGGGTGAGCTCCGAAGGCACCACGTGTCCAGTGAGGCCGGACCTCCCCTCTCCTCAGAGGTGAGCTCTGGGCCCACCACGTGGCCAACAGAGCCGCGCTGCCCACTCCGGCTCGGTAGGCAGCAGGAGTAAAGGCGTGCCATGCCTTTACCGTACAAGACATTCAAGACCCGCGCCTTCCCAAGATGCGGAGACGCGGAGCACGCCCCTGTCAGGAGGCGTTGTGCCCAGTCACATCACAATGAAAACATGCACACCGCGTCAGATGCTGTACACCAATAAACACAGCGACAAGACATGCCCTGTCGTCCCTGACATCATCAACCGCTATGCCGAGCTTGCGGCACCGGCAGGGTGTGGCAGGACGAAGACTAAGAAGCTACTTCCAAGACAGCTGTCGAAGTGTGTAGCCGACACTTCCCCCGGGCCTGCACTGGGCAGCCCGCAGAGGTTCTTTTTCAGAGGGGCTAGTCACTCGCGGAGAGCTTCAGCGTTAGGGACGATCGAGGTAGAAGCTTGACACAGAGACTTTTACGTGGTTCAGGCCGCCGGAGCGTAAAACCCTACATCCACGGTGAGCAGAGATGCTCGCTGTATTGCTTGCTGCTCAGAACCGGAGTCCTGAGCTTGAGGGTGTGAGGCGGCTAGAGTGCGAGTCAACAGAGTCCGAACCCTTGCTAACGTTGCCTACCCGAGCCTTTTATAGTCCAAGGCTCGAGCGGCTTACAAGGTGGGCCCGGGACCCAACAGGTGGTCCCAGGGAGATTGCCTGCCATCTACCGTATATGCAGTTATGCCGGTAGTTGTCTATGGTGAAGGCTTCCGAGTCTTCGTTCTGCCACCCTGCCCATGCCGCAAGCTAGTCGTAGTGGTTGATGATAGCAGGGGCGGCAGGGGATGTCTTGTCGCTGTGTTTATTGGCGGGCAGGCTTCTGACATGGCGCGCCAGTCTGCGATGTGACTGGGCACAAAGGCACCTGATAGAGGCGTGCTCCACGTCTCCGCGCCTTGGGAAGGCGCGGGCCTTGAATACCTTGTATGGGCAAGGTATGGCGCGTCTTTACTCCTGCTGCCTACCGCGCGGGGGCAGGCAGCGCAGCTCTGCTTGCCACGTGGCGGGCCCGGATCTCTCCTCTGAGGAGAGGGAGGTCCGGCCCCGCGGGACACATGGAGCCCTCGGAGCTCTCCCCTCGGAGGGGGAGGTCCGGCTTCTGCTGGCCACGTGGGGGCCCGGAGCTCTCCTCTGAGGAGAGGGAGGTCTGGCCCCGCGGGTCACGTGGAGCCTTTGGAACTCTCCCCACGAAGGGGGAGGTCCGGCTTAGTTGGCCACGTGGCGAGTCCGGAGCTTACCTCTGAGGAGAGGGAGGTCAGGCCCGCTGGACACGTGGCGCCTTCGGAGCTCCCCCTGCGGAGAAGGGCGAGGTACTTAGGCATTTCCCCCTGCGCACGGGGGTACCCTGTATCGAGGGTACCGACAGTGGCCCCCGGGCCAATCTCGGGGAAGATAGTGATCCCAAGGTGGGGCCTCCGTCTCTTCCACTCCGTGCACTTTCTCTAAGTCCCGCATTGACCGTGGCCGGAGCACGAACAGTCGCGGGATCGTGGGAGCGTGTGCCCACTTGATGGTTGCTTATACTGCGTCGGTTCCCAAGGCTGCCACTTTCGCACGTCGCGGCACTTTTTTTGGGAACCGCCGAAGCGCCTTGCCGGCTCGTCTCCTTTGGAGACTGACTTCTTGGCCCACCGCTTCAGCTGGACGACTTGGGTCCACTTTTCATCGACGCTTGGTCTTGGAGCCGAAGCGGTTGCCCAAGCGGCGTATTCGAAGAGTTTTGATTCGCTTTGAATCGCACCTGGGAAGCTTTAAAAGGGGATCTTACCCGCATCGCGGCTTCCCTTTGCACTTCCCAGCGCTTGCACCTTCCTTGAGTTCTTGCGCCTTTGTCTTCCCTGTTCTTGAGCTCTCTCCGGCCATGGCTTCCAACCAGCTTCCTTCACGTCTCACCCGGTCGGCCGAGCTCGGACCCGTGCGCAAGCTGCTGGGCTGGCACGCGGAGGAGCAGAAACGTCAGCTCCGCCAGGGATCTCTCCCCCTGCTCCTGGAGAAGGGGGAGATGGTCTTCTTCACTGCCTACGCCATGGCGGGGTTTGTCCCACCAATTTCTTCCTTCTTCGTGACTCTGCTGGAGACGTACGGTCTCCAGCTCCACCATATTTCCCCCATCTCCTTCGCGATGGCCGCTGTCTTCGTCCATTTCTGCGAGATGTTCGTGGGGGTGCATGCTTCGACGATGCTCTTCCGCTACTTCTTCGTGCTGCGGACGACCGGGCGCAGCTCGAAGACTCAGCTGGGCGCGTACTACTTCCAGCATCGCTGCAAGGATCCGAAGGCCTCCGGGTACCTTCTACCTTTCGGTGTGTCGAGGTGGGAGAACTGGAGGGAGAACTGGGTGACTGTGCAGACCGACAAGCATGATCGCCTGCAGCTTCCAACTGCCGGCCCAACCACCGAACGTCGCTTCTGGGAGGAGATCCCGGAGCTGGAGCAGGAGTACGCATCGGTCTTGGAGCGGATCCGGTTCCTGGCCAACGAGGGGCTGACGTCCCTGATGGTGCTGGTGGACTTCTTGTCGCGCCGCATCGCGCCCTTGCAGCAACGCAACCGCCCGGCATGGTGCTACACCGGCGAGCTCGACTGCACCAGGTTGGAGAGGGGTTTCGGCTCCGATCCTTCTGAAGATGAGTTGCACGAGATGGTGGCCAGGGTGAGCAGCGACTACGTCACCGGCGGCGACCTCGCCTTCCCGGCCTCAGGCACTCCCCTCTTCTTGGAGCCACAGAGGAGGACGGAGCTGCTGCGGAAGATGCCAAATCTCGACGACATTGGGATCGCCGTTCGTCAGGTTGGGGATGCCTTCCAGGGCATCTCGATTCCCGGGACCGAGCGCTCCGGACCGGAGTGTGAGGCGTCTGTCGCTGCCCAACCCGCACCGAGGGCCGGCGGGACTCAGGTGTGGCGGACCGGAATCCGCTCATCGAGGATCGCAGAGGGTGGTGCCACGCGATGCGACACCTGACAGCACACGTCATAAGAACATAATATATTACATGGGAAAAACAACTGAAACTGTACAAACAGGTACAAACTTCAGTACAACTATTGTTTATATTACACAGCGGAAGTCTACACTATACAACTCACGCCCGCCTATTTAGCAAAAGTTGGTTGCCCAGCCCTAGGGCAACCCACACTAGCTGCACTCCTCAGCTCAGCGCGGCGTGTACGGCTCCCACTCAGCCGTGGTCCCCGACGGAGGGTAACCCTCGCCGGTGGACTCGTACTCCGAATCCGTGGGTGGCTCCTCACCTGAAAAACACTTAAGCAGCAACCATGAGCACGAAGGCTCAGCAAGGCTTAACCGACTCACCTAAGCATGAAACTCTACATGAGGTATACCAAGACATAGGTTAGTAACATTTCAGCCAAAACGACACGCCTACAAGTTTATCCTTAGTTCCATTCATCCTACACCTAATGCACAATCATACTTCACATGACTCATGTAAACAAAAGAAAACTTATAAAAAGGTTAATGCAAACCGGGGCTTGCATTGTTGCTGCTGGTCAGTAGTTAGTTCCTCGTCCGGAAGAAGGAAGTCCAGCACTTCCGGAGTCTCTTCTTCAACGGCTACACGTAATGAAATACTACATGTTAATTTAGATGCAAATGTGAGTTTTAGAGTAAGACTTCTACTATTAGTTCTAATAACCAGCCTCTAACACCTGGAACTTTGTTTAAGAATTTAAAGATGAACTGGTGTTGGTGGTTTGGCTTGGACTGAATCACATGGTTAAATGCTAAGTGGTTTTCCCCCTTTTTCATATTAATCCCTTAAGTGGTTAAACAGGACAGGGGTGATCTAGAGCTCCAATGGAGCTGAGAATTTTTGTGTGAGTTCCTTGTCACAAGAAAACCCTCTGGACCAAACCTTAGCACTTTTCATGGAGTGGTTTGCTCAGAATAATTTTCTTAGCAAATAAGCAAGGAGGAATTAATTCTGAGGTCAGACCCCTGTTCATACCCAACTTAGTGAACTACAATTTCAATTATAGCTCCTAGAGTTTGCATGAATTTTCCTAGCATTTTTGGAGTTAAGGTTTGCCCAGAATTGAATTTCCAAGTTTTGGAAATTCTCTGAAAATGTTTCTGCATTCAAATGAACACAGCACCTTCCAATTTGAATTGCTCTGACCAAATCAACTCCAAATGGTCTGAAACTTTTACAGGGGTTTACTAATGTCCTAAAGAACATTCTGGCAAAATTTGGGGATTTTTGGATGAACCAAACTCCCTCTAAAATTCTTTTGCTGAAAAGCTTTAAAGAATTTTCCAGAATTAACTAATGGGTTTCATACAAATTGGGTTGTATATATGGACAGAGCTAGGCAAGATGAATCCAACCCAATTTGAATCACTAAATTTGGAGCTTCCTAGCCAAGGTTATGGATTTCTAAAGTTTGAGCTAATCCCTGAATTATTTTCCCACAGAAAATCCCCTCCCGCGTTAAACCAGAGGCTGACAGCGGGGCCCGCCCGTTTAAATTGAACTAACCGCGTGCTCGCGCACGATTAACACAGGGGCTGACAGGTGGGGCCGCGCCCTTCGTCTACCTCCCGACGTCGCCGCCCTGAGCCGCCGGAGCTCCGGCGAGGTCAGCGTTCCCGGCGATCTAGCTCACTGGAGCCGACGAGACTCGCCGCCCCCACGTAATCTCGGGTGCTGAACCCGCTGGACACCATGTCGCCGCTGGCTAACTGCCATAGCTCGCCGGCGACGAGCCCTATGCCTCTGTGCTACCTCGGCAACGTGTTCCCGCCCTTCTGACCATCTTCTTCGTGCACTAATCGCGTCGCCACACTCAGGGAAACCTCGGGAAACTCGGCATGAGCTCTGTTGGGCCCTAAACGGCCGGCAACCCAGACCTCACCGGCGACCCCCTCCTCCGCCATACTGTCCTAGGGTGAACTTAGGGTTCCGGCGGTGATTTCCTTCCGGTTTTCGATCGAGAAGGGTCGCAGAACCTCTAGATGCTCTCTCACAGCTCCGTTCGACCTCCCCCCCACTAAGCTTCCCGAATTTCTCCTAAACCTAATCGGGTCCTGAAAGGAGCTACTCGTCCTAAACTGGAAAATTCTCCGTGCACAAAGGTCGAACCTTGGAACGGTTTGCGCGGTGGTCTTGAGGACGAGCTAGCGCTTCACTTTCCTATGGAGGTCAAAGCCGGAAGATGATCACAGCTGGGGTGGCATACGATCGGAGCTCGGGCGACTAGGCTGCTGGTTACGGAACTCGCGAAAATCAGTAACTCGCCGGCGGTCTCGGGCCTTTTATAGGCCCCTGAGGCCAGTGGAGAGCGCGACACCTGCTGTGCCACCTCCTCTGCCGAAGCAGGAGCTGGCCGGCCGAGGTGGTCGGGCGCCGACGCTGGCTGCAGCTGGCGAGCGCGCTCGGTCGAGGAGGTCGGCTGAGGAGACTTCTGTGCTAAGTTTACTGACCAGTGGGCCTCCCCTCTAACTCTTTTGTTTTTCCAATTTTCTGAATTCTGTTGTGCCAAAATATCCTCAGCTACTCACAATTTAATGCGAGACTTAGTCAACAAGTCTTTGTTTGAATTTGAATTCTCAAATTCAAACTTTGTTTGGTTAAATTTGCTTCATATTTAAACTGAAATTCAAATTCAGTTTTGAATTCTTGCAAATTTAGCTCTTGACAAGATGAGCTCCAATGGAGATGAAAAGTGGTGGGTTTACTCAGAAAAATGTGCTGAGTATAGATATGGAGCTAACTTTTGAATTTGGGTGATGAAAGTTGCTGCAATTTAAATTTACATTCAAATTGGCCTCTTTTTGAAATAACCCAAAAGTGCCTCAAAAAGTGTTGAATTTGCATGAGCTTTGGACTGAACCTTCCCAAGACTTTTTAAATTCTAGGGGTGAGATCAACCTCTCATGTTCATGTGTAGAAACCCTACTTTGTGAAAGTGAAGGCTTTCCCCTCTAATCATTCTTTTGATGGAGGTTACATGCTCTTCACAACATTTCCTAAGGTGTCCACAATAAAAACTGTGGTGTTGTGAGGTGAAGAAAAGTTTTTGCAAGTCCCTTTTCTTGGGCTTTTACATCCCTCCCCCCTAAAAAGAATCTCGTCCCGAGATTATAAAAGAAGAGATAGCGATGTAATAGGGACTTACCCGTGTTGAGAAGCCATGAACTCCGGGTAATTTGAGCGAAGGAACTCCTCGCTCTCCCACGTCGCTTCTTCGGCGGTGTGGTTACTCCAGAGTATTTTGTAGAACCACAACGTTCTGCTACGCGTGGTTCGGGCTTTCTCCTCAAGAATGGCCACCGGATACTCATCATATGTTAAATCCGGTTTCAACTCGCCAATGTCTTCGATAGGAACAGCAGCTGTATGCTTCAAGCATTTTCGCAGTTGCGAAACAAGGAAAACATCGTGGACACCAGCCAGAGATGCCGGTAGTTCCAATCGATACGCCGCTGGTCCACACTTCTCGGTGATAGCGTAGGGTCCAATAAAACGGGGAGCGAGCTTCCCCTTCACACCGAACCGGTGCACACCCTTCATTGGAGACACGCGGAGGTACACGTGTTCCCCAACGTCAAAGTGCAACGGTCTACGCCTCTTATCAGCGTAGCTCTTTTATCGGGATTGAGCGGCCTTCAAATTGGCTTGAATTGTCCGAACGCGCTCCTCGGCGTTGTTCACCACATCAACCCCGAATGTGACCCTTTCACCGGACTCGCACCAATTTAATGGGGTGCGGCATTTATGACCATAGAGAGCTTCGTAAGGTGCCATTTTGATACTCGCCTGATAGCCGTTGTTGTACGAGAATTCTGCCAATGGTAGGTGATCATCCCAGTTCCTACCATGGTGGATGGCACATGCTCTCAACATGTCTTCCAGGACTTGATTCACCCTCTCTGTCTGGCCATCTGTCTGAGGGTGATAGGCGGAGCTCCTGATCAACTTAGTACCCAATGCAGCGTGTAGCTGCTCCCAAAAGCGAGATACAAATAATGCACCTCGATCTGAGACAATGGTCTTGGGTACCCCGTATAGGCATAGAATCTTCGCTATGTATAGCTCCGCATATTTGCCGGCATTGTAACGTGTATTCACCGGAATGAAGTGAGCCGTCTTGGTTAACCGATCAACGATTACCCATATGGAATCATGCTTGTTGGCTGTTAGGGGTAATCCCACAATGAAATCCATGCTCACATCTTCCCATTTCCATGCCGGAATCTTCAGGGGTTGCAACAGCCCTGATTTCTTCATGTGATCAGCTTTCACTCGTCTACACGTATCGCACTCGGATACGTACTTAGCTACCTCCCGCTTCATCCGTGTCCACCAAAATTTCTTTTTCAAATCTTGGTACATTTTGTTGCTGCCCGGATGAATGGAGTATTTAGACAAGTGAGCTTCATCGAGGATCTTTTTCCTCAACTCCATATCTTGGGGTACGACTATGCGGTCATTGAACCACAGCGTCCCCTCATCATCTTTCCGGAAACATTTAATTTCTCCATTGTCTATCCGTCTCCGGAGATGTGCCATGCCTTTATCCGTTTTCTGAGCTGCAATGATGTCCTCCCTAATAGTAGGAATGAGGGCAAGGTTGTACAGCGATCCATAAGGAACCAAGTATAAACTTGGCTCTTCCTCCTCCACCGGTGTAATGGTGAGGTGATGGACATGTGATTTCCGACTCAGCGCGTCGGCAACCACATTCGCCTTGCCGGGGTGGTAATGGATTTCAATCTCATAATCTTTGATCAGTTCTAACCACCTCCTCTGCCTCATGTTCAGCTCCTTCTGGGTGAAAATGTATTTCAAGCTCTTGTGGTCGGTGTAGAGATGCACCAAGTTCCCCAGGAGATAGTGCCTCCACATTTTTAGCGCCAACACCACGGCAGCAAGTTCAAGATCGTGAGTCGGGTAGTGCTGCTCATGGTTCCGAAGTTGGCGTGAGCCATAAGCGACCACACGTCCTTCCTGCATCAACATGCAGCCGAGCCCAATACCGGACGCGTCAAAATACACGTCGAAGGGCTTTGTTGTATCCGGCTGAGCTAACACCGGGGCTGTTGTGAGATGCTTCACCAGTGTTCGGAACGCTCCTTCACACGCCGTGTTCCAAACATATTTTGTGCCTTTCTTCAGCAACTCTGTCATCGGCTTAGCGAGCCTGGAGAAGCTTGGAATGAATCTCCGGTAGTATCCCGCTAACCCGAGGAAGCTTCTGACTTCATGAACTGAAGTGGGAGCTTCCCATTTCAACACTTGCTCTATTTTACTTGGGTCAACCGCAATGCCTTCAGCTGAGATGATATGTCCCAAGAATGGCACTTGGCTGATCCAAAATTCGCATTTGCTGAACTTGGCGTAGAGATTGTGGTCTCGCAATCGTTGAAGAACGATCCATAAGTGTTCGGCATGCTCGGCTTCTGTCTTGGAGTAAACCAAGATATCGTCGATGAACACTACCACGAACTTGTCCAGCTCCGGCATGAACACCGAGTTCATGAGATACATGAAATGGGCTGGAGCATTTGTGAGACCAAAGGACATGACGAGATATTCGTATAAGCCGTATCTCGTCGAGAACGCCGTCTTCGGGATATCCTCCGCCCGGATCTTGATCTGGTGATATCCAGAGCGAAGGTCCATCTTTGAGAATACACTTGCCCCCACAAGTTGGTCAAACAAGATGTCAATACGGGGCAGTGGGTACTTATTCTTGATGGTGATGGCGTTGAGCGGCCGGTAATCCACACACAGCCTCAGGGTTTCATCCTTCTTCTTTACAAATAGCGCCGAGCATCCCCAAGGCGAGGAACTCGGCCTAATGAAACCCTTGCTCAACAGATCATTGAGCTGTTCTTTCAGTTCCGCCAGCTCATTTGGAGCCATCTTGTATGGTCTCCGTGATATGGGCGTAGTCCCGGGTGCGAGCTCGATCTTGAACTCGACATCCCGCTCAGGTGGCATGCCCGGAAGATCGTCCGGGAACACGTCGGGATACTCCCGGACTACGGGGATGTCTTCTAACTTGAGAACTTCAGCATTATTAATTGCTAAAACTTCCCGGACTGGCGTGTCTAACACCATGGAATGCGAACGGTGGAATGGAGAATTTAAGTGAACCGTCCGTGTCCGAGTCTCTAGGACAGCGCCATGGTATTGCAGCCATGACATCCCTAAGATTGCATCAATCTTTTGTCCCATAAGGATTATCAAGGTGGTGGGATATAGTTTCCCACCTAAGCACAGAGGTGCCTTTGGAATCATCATATTAGCTGAAATCTTCCCTCCCGGTGAGCAGATCATATAAGTGCAGTCGGTTGGGAAGACTTGCAATTGATGTTTAGCCACATAGGATGCACTTATAAAGCTGTGGGTTGCACCAGAATCAAATAATATGACGATGGCTTGATGGTTGAGAGTAAACGTACCCACCAGCACGTTGTCTCCCTCTGGGGCGTCCTCATTGTCGAGGTTGCGGACGCCCCCAGTCCGCTGACCAACCTTCTTCACCGGAGGTCGGCCTCGAGCACCGCCCTGGAACTGGGCTTGCCCGCTGCTGTGCTGCCCCTGGGGACAGTCCTTCGCGAAGTGGCCCGCCTGGCCACACGTGAAGCAGGTGAAACGGGGCGGTCCCCCGCTAATCGGTGGACGGAAACCCGGGGCGCGTTGTGGCGGTTGAAATGCCCGGGGTACCGTCTGCTGCTGCTGCTGTCTTGGTGGTGGCATCGGCGGACGGAACGGGGATGCTTGGAACGAACGTCCCCCGAACTGATGAGGTCGCGCCGGTGGACGCCACTGCTGCCCGGATGGTGTCCGATACACCATACGGTACTTCTGGGGAGCGCCACTCCCACCGCTGGGTGGAGCGTTGCGCTTCCGCTGCTCAGCTGCCAACTCCCGCTGAGCATCCTCTTGCATGATCGCGGCATTGACTAAGTCGTTAAATGTGCCGCGGTTCCACTGTACGAGGTGGGTCTTCATTTCGGGGTGTAACCCCCGATAGAAGTGCTCCCTCTTCTTCTCCTCCGTGCAGATGTAGTCTGACGCATACTGCGCCAGATGGTTGAAGGCACGGGAGTAGTCGTGGGCACTCCTCCCGCCCTGCTTCAGTTCCAAAAATTCTTGGAACTTCCTCTTCATTATTCCGGGAGGGATGTGATAGGCGCGGAACGCCTCCCGGAACTCTTGCCATTCCACGGCATGGCCAGCCGGACGTGAGGCGACATAATTCGCCCACCACGCACCAGCGGCACCGTGGAGCTGCTGTGCTGCAAACAGTGTCTTCTGCCGCTCCGTACACTGGAGCAGCCCGAACTTGGACTCGATAGTCCGCAGCCACTTGTCCGCCTCCAGTGGTTCTTCAGCTTCGGTGAACACTGGAGGGTGCGTACTCATGAAATCCGAGTACGACACTTCGCGGGGCTCACGAGGCCCTCGCTCTTGACGTCCTCCTGCTTGGGACGTATTCTGCACGATCGTGCGGAGCAGGTCGGTCTGCTCCTCACGACCTCCCACCAATGCCGCTATCACATCCGCTAGAGTAAGTGGAGGCGGCGGTGGTGGCTGCTGCTGCGGGGTGCTGTCGTAGGCCGGTGGCTGGGAGTCATCGCCTCCCCCTTGGCTAGAGCCACCTACCTCGTGCGTGGTCCTAGTGCGAACCATCTGCAACCATACGACAATAACATCAGTCCCGCAACACTTGCATGCAGTTCCATTACAATGGGCGTAAAAATATTATGACAACAAAAACATGCGATATATCTCGTAAGCAGATAATGTAATAACTTTGCACAAGCTACACCATTACCAGACCAAACACAAGTTAGTTTAATCCAACTTGATGAACCCCTTCTTTGGAAGCTCACCATAACTGGGTTTGGTCTCTACGAGACATTATTATCGCGTTGTCATCACATATACCACCCTTAGGGTACAACACCCTCTCCAATGAGTTCAACTGTCATTCTTCCGTCAGAATGACCAGTTTCTACCTATTCCAAGTTTTGATCCGGTTATGGACATTTTCATGACTCAAGTTGAATACCAAAGTTAAATTTAACTTTAGTATCTTTCCAACGAGTACGCAATTTCCCCCAGATCAGCTTTGGTTAAAAAGTTATGCTAATTCAAAGTCGGCAGAATTTCTGGAAGAATTTTAACAGCACCTCCCTTGGAAGTGGCTGTTTCCAACCCTGGTTTCCACTGAATCCGTGCTGAAATTTCAGAAACTTTGAATTGCAAAGATGTCACAAATCTTCTACTCTTTCTAAGGATGTATTATATGACAATTTTAGATTTTTCTACTGGGAGTTATGTTTGAAAAATAGAACAGTCCAGAGAATGTTTAACTCTGTCCGGGTTCTGGACAGTTTACATTCCTCTGGGATTTAAGCCATCTTACGGTGAGTTTCAGCTCTGGAAGTCTACAACAAAGTTGTAGGTTACTTCAATACCTTTCCAGAACTATATAGCACACCTCTCTCGGCTAAAAGACCTGTGAGTTATGCCCTGTTGAGGATCAGCAAACTTGATGTCCCAAAACCGAGCACTCTGTTTTTCAGTCTTTTTGGAACTACACTCATCACTATCCCATTCTTATACCCAACCAGGGTCCTAAATGTGGAACCTATAGATTTTAATTCCTTGTTATCATTATTTTCATGCATATGCCTACAATATTTCGGTACTACGTTCCTCACAAAAGAAAATCCTAACCGGATCATACCGGCATATACGTCTCAAGTGTGGCACTAAACGGTCTCTCGCTCACGTTTTCTACACGGATACATACGTGGTTAGTACCTGCAGAAGACCACACAATAATGGTTCACTCAATGGTTATTCATTTCAGGCAGTTCCATATTTGAAAGTAAATACAAACGCCCGTATCATTTCCATACGGCCGTCCTTGAGCTAAGTCACGTCTCAAGGCACGTGATCGTGTTTCAACACCACACGACGGGGAACCCGAGTATGTCATGAACGGGTCGTCACGGATGGGAATGTTATCAACCCAACAGATACCACCTACTGCCCTGCAGGGCACGCCGATGGCAAGCGCTGCGTATGTCCTCCTGGGCTATTTCCAGACGAACACACTCTCACGTTACTGACCACGCGATGGGGTCTCCACTTACTTGCCTAATGCACGCTAGGGATCAGCGTTTCATATGAACTCAGGGACATGAAGAGTCCAAGAGGTTCATATTAACGTCTCACACCAAGCTGTGAGTCCAAGAGCTAACCGAAATTGAACCGCTTTCGGTGGCGTTCCTTACCATACTTACCAGAGTGTAGGTGCGTCGTTACATAATTGAAATTCAGAATTATAACACATAGGTTAGTATTTGCCACTTTAAGTAACTATGCTAATATAGTCCTTACTTGGGCAACTACCGATTCCTCACCGTAACCTATGTTTTCCCATAATGCAGTCCTTAAGTACTGTGCTATCCCCACTGCAGCTCTGATACCAGGCTGTGGTGGACCGGAATCCGCTCATCCAGGATCGCAGAGGGTGGTGCCACGCGATGCGACACCCGACAGCACACGTCATAAGAACATAATATATTACATGGGAAAAACAACTGAAACTGTACAAACAGGTACAAACTTCAGTACAACTATTGTTTATATTACACAGCGGAAGTCTACACTATACAACTCACGCCCGCCTATTTAGCAAAAGTTGGTTGCCCAGCCCTAGGGCAACCCACACTAGCTGCACTCCTCAGCTCAGCGCGGCGTGTACGGCTCCCACTCAGCCGTGGTCCCCGACGGAGGGTAACCCTCGCCGGTGGACTCGTACTCCGAATCCGTGGGTGGCTCCTCACCTGAAAAACACTTAAGCAGCAACCATGAGCACGAAGGCTCAGCAAGGCTTAACCGACTCACCTAAGCATGAAACTCTACATGAGGTATACCAAGACATAGGTTAGTAACATTTCAGCCAAAACGACACGCCTACAAGTTTATCCTTAGTTCATCTTTTAGCAACAAGTTAACAGTTCATGAAATCTGAAATTTAGTAAGCAGTATTTGGTGGCACACATGTAGCAATACAATTATATCAATCAGCATCATTGAATCAACATATTTCATCCATTAGTCTACGTTACGACGCAGTGAACAAGCAGTACTCGTCACCGCGAGGGACGGCGAATCGACTCGATATACACCTGCAGGGAAAACCCAAAGAGCACGTCACGTACGCCCACCCGTGGAGCTGCACAGCACGCTCACTTCGATGTCGTACGGGACAACCTTTCACCCAACAGCCCAAACGTCGAACCGGTCGCACCGAAACGAGCAGGAGGTTCCCCACACGGAGCATCTCTCTATGCCCGTTGGCAGATTTCCACCTTGCTGCCCTCAACCTACACCTATAAATCGGTGTGCTATGCCTCGACGCCCAGAGGTTTAGGCTACATCGGTTTATCGGGGCCCATATATCCGATATGCCTTCGGTACGTTCAATACTTGTTCAGCAGGGCCGCACACGGATCGGTCCTCAATCGACACGGGCAGGGCTGCGCACACAAGACTCCCTCTTGCTGCGCCCTAGCCCCTGCCTAGTCTCATTTTCATTACTAAAATGATCTCACATCACTCAACCGAACCCGTGTGTCCCAAGCCTATCTCGCGAGTAGATTCCAACTACTCGACTTGTACCGAAGTCCTATGACTCATTAAGCATAGCCGGTAGACTCGAGGTCTTAGACACTACCCTCACTCTTTTAGGAACCTTTGGTTATGCAAGTGGGGTTCCATTCATCCTACACCTAATGCACAATCATACTTCACCTGGAATTTAGATGCAAATGTGAGTTTTAGAGTAAGACTTCTACTATTAGTTCTAATAACCAGCCTCTAACACCTGGAACTTTGTTTAATAATTTAAAGATGAACTGGTGTTGGTGGTTTGGCTTGGACTGAATCACATGGTTAAATGCTAAGTGGTTTTCCCCCTTTTCCATATTAATCCCTTAAGTGGTTAAACAGGACAGGGGTGATCTAGAGCTCCAATGGAGCTGAGAATTTTTGTGTGAGTTCCTTGTCACAAGAAAACCCTCTGGACCAAACCTTAGCACTTTTCATGGAGTGGTTTGCTCAGAATAATTTTCTTAGCAAATAAGCAAGGAGGAATTAATTCTGAGGTCAGACCACTGTTCATACCCAACTTAGTGAACTACAATTTCAATTATAGCTTCTAGAGTTTGCATGAATTTTCCTAGCATTTTTGGAGTAAAGGTTTGCCCAGAATTGAATTTCCAAGTTTTGGAAATTCTCTGAAAATGTTTCTGCATTCAAATGAACACAGCACCTTCCAATTTGAATTGCTCTGACCAAATCAACTCCAAATGGTCTGAAACGTTTACAGGAGTTTACTAATGTCCTAAAGAACATTCTGGCAAAATTTGGGGATTTTTGGATGAACCAAACTCCCTCTAAAATTCTTTTGCTGAAAAGCTTTAAAGAATTTTCCAGAATTAATTAATGGGTTTCATACAAATTGGGTTGTATATCTGGACAGAGCTAGGCAAGATGAATCCAACCCAATTTGAATCACTAAATTTGGAGCTTCCTAGCCAAGGTTATGGATTTCTAAAGTTTGAGCTAATCCCTGAATTATTTTCCCACAGAAAATCCCCTCCCGCGCTAAACCAGAGGCTGACAGCGGGGCCCGCCTGTTTAAATTGAACTACCCGCGCGCTCGCGCGCGATTAACACAGGGGCTGACAGGTGGGGCCGCTCCCTTCGTCTACCTCCCGACGTCGCCGCCCCGAGCCGCCGGAGCTCCGGCGAGGTCAGCGTTCCCGGCGATCTAGCTCACCGGAGCCGACGAGACTCGCCGCCCCCACGTAATCTCGGGTGCTGAACCCGCTGGACACCATGTCGCCGCCGGCTAACCGCCATAGCTCGCCGGTGACGAGCCCTATGCCTCTGTGCTACCTCGGCAACGTGTTCCCGCCCTTCTGACCATCTTCTTCGTGCGCTAATCGCGTCGCCACACTCAGGGAAACCTCGGGAAACTCGGCATGAGCTCTGTTGGGCCCTAAACGGCCGGCAACCCAGACCTCACCGGCGACCCCCTCCTCCGCCATACTGTCCTAGGGTGAACTTTGGGTTCCGGCGGTGATTTCCTTCCGGTTTTCGATCGAGAAGGGTCGCCAGAACCTCTAGATGCTCTCTCACAGCTCTGTTCGACCTCCCCCCCACTAAGCTTCCCGAATTTCTCCTAAACCTAATTGGGTCCCGAAAGGAGCTACTCGTCCTAAACTGGAAAATTCTCCGTGCACAAAGGTCGAACCTTGGAACGGTTTGCGCGGTGGTCTTGAGGACGAGCTAGCGCTTCACTTTCCTATGGAGGTCAAAGCCGGAAGATGATCACAGCTGGGGTGGCATACGATCGGAGCTCGGGCGACTAGGCTGCTGGTTACGGAACTCGCGAAAATCAGTAACTCGCCGGCGGTCTCGGGCCTTTTATAGGCCCCTGAGGCCAGTGGAGAGCGCGACACCTGCTGTGCCACCTCCTCTGCCGAAGCAGGAGCTGGCCGGCCGAGGTGGTCGGGCGCCGACGCTGGCTGCAGCTGGCGAGTGCGCTCGGTCGAGGAGGTCGGCTGAGGAGACTTCTGTGCTAAGTTTACTGACCAGTGGGCCTCCCCTCTAACTCTTTTGTTTTTCCAATTTTCTGAATTCTGTTGTGCCAAAATATCCTCAGCTACTCACAATTTAATGCGAGACTTAGTCACCAAGTCTTTGTTTGAATTTGAATTCTCAAATTCAAACTTTGTTTGGTTAAATTTGCTTCATATTTAAACTGAAATTCAAATTCAGTTTTGAATTCTTGCAAATTTAGCTCTTGACAAGATGAGCTCCAATGGAGATGAAAAGTGGTGGGTTTACTCAGAAAAATGTGCTGAGTATAGATATGGAGCTAACTTTTGAATTTGGGTGATGAAAGTTGCTGCAATTTAAATTTACATTCAAATTGGCCTCTTTTTGAAATAACCCAAAAGTGCCTCAAAAAGTGTTGAATTTGCATGAGCTTTGGACTGAACCTTCCCAAGACTTTTTAAATTCTAGGGGTGAGATCAACCTCTCATGTTCATGTGTAGAAACCCTACTTTGTGAAAGTGAAGGCTTTCCCCTCTAATCATTCTTTTGATGGAGGTTACATGCTCTTCACAACATTTCCTAAGGTGTCCACAATAAAAACTGTGGTGTTGTGAGGTGAAAAAAAGTTTTTGCAAGTCCCTTTTCTTGGGCTTTTACATCCCTCCCCCCTTAAAAGAATCTCGTCCCGAGATTATAAAAGAAGAGATAGCGATGTAATAGGGACTTACCCGTGTTGAGAAGCCATGAACTCCGGGTAATTTGAGCGAAGGAACTCCTCGCTCTCCCACGTCGCTTCTTCGGCGGTGTGGTTACTCCAGAGTATTTTGTAGAACCACAACGTTCTGCTACGCGTGGTTCGGGCTTTCTCCTCAAGAATGGCCACCGGATACTCATCATATGTTAAATCCGGTTTCAACTCGCCAATGTCTTCGATAGGAACAGCAGCTGTATGCTTCAAGCATTTTCGCAATTGCGAAACATGGAAAACATCGTGGACACCAGCCAGAGATGCCGGTAGTTCCAATCGATACGCCGCTGGTCCACACTTCTCGGTGATAGCGTAGGGTCCAATAAAACGGGGAGCGAGCTTCCCCTTCACACCGAACCGGTGCACACCCTTCATTGGAGACACGCGGAGGTACACGTGTTCCCCAACGTCAAAGTGCAACGGTCTACGCCTCTTATCAGCGTAGCTCTTTTATCGGGATTGAGCGGCCTTCAAATTGGCTTGAATTGTCCGAACGCGCTCCTCGGCGTCGTTCACCACATCAACCCCGAATGTGACCCTTTCACCAGACTCGCACCAATTTAATGGGGTGCGGCATTTATGACCATAGAGAGCTTCGTAAGGTGCCATTTTGATACTCGCCTGATAGCCGTTGTTGTACGAGAATTCTGCCAATGGTAGGTGATCATCCCAGTTCGTACCATGGTGGATGGCACATGCTCTCAACATGTCTTCCAGGACTTGATTCACCCTCTCTGTCTGGCCATCTGTCTGAGGGTGATAGGCGGAGCTCCTGATCAACTTAGTACCCAATGCAGCGTGTAGCTGCTCCCAAAAGCGAGATACAAATAATGCACCTCGATCTGAGACAATGGTCTTGGGTACCCCGTATAGGCATAGAATCTTCGCTATGTATAGCTCCGCATATTTGCCGGCATTGTAACGTGTATTCACCGGAATGAAGTGAGCCGTCTTGGTTAACTGATCAACGATTACCCATATGGAATCATGCTTGTTGTCTGTTAGGGGTAATCCCACAATGAAATCCATGCTCACATCTTCCCATTTCCATGCCGGAATCTTCAGGGGTTGCAACATCCCTGATTTCTTCATGTGATCAGCTTTCACTCGTCTACACGTATCGCACTCGGATACGTACTTAGCTACCTCCCGCTTCATCCGTGTCCACCAAAATTTCTTTTTCAAATCTTGGTACATTTTGTTGCTGCCCGGATGAATGGAGTATTTAGACAAGTGAGCTTCATCGACGAAGGAGCATTTCCTGCAGCAGCGGACCCAGGAGGCGAAGGCAGGGCTCGTTTCGAGGCAGTCAAGGCTTGACGCCATGGGTTCCCTGCTCGACGCTCAGAAGAAAGCCATCGGCCGCCTGGACTCAGAGTCCCGGCGGCTCCGCGCTACCTTCCGCGAAGCTCAGGCCCAGGCTGAAACGCGCTCTGCTGCTGTGGAGGAGTTGCGGCTGCAGGTAGTTCGCCGAGAGTGCGCCGTCGCCGACCGGGAGCGCACCGTGGCAGCCGAGGAGGAGAAGGCCGCTGCAAGGCTGGCGGCCAGAGAGAGGGAGCTGAGGGCTGGGGCCGAGGAGCTGAAGCTCCGCGAGTAGGCTGCTGCCGCGAGGGAGGAGCAATCCTCCCGGGAGCGCCAGGCTGTGTTGGATCGCGAGCTGGCAGCCCGCCAAGAGGTAGAGAAACTCCAGGCCTCACGGTCCGTCGAGGCCTGGGCGGTCTGGAGCTTCATTACTGAGGCGGGGTCTGCCTTGGTTCCTCTTGGCTTCAGCCCGATGCGGACGGAAGCTCCAGCGCAGGAGGTGTCTGGGGCAATCCCGGCGCTTGAGTCCCTCGGAGCCAAGCTGGGTCGGCTCGAAGCGGTGATCGCCGATGAGCTTGAGGTGGAGGGGCAAGGCCTGGCGAAGGAGGTCGCCACTCATGTGCTGGCGTGCTTCCGTAGCCAAGACCCTTCCTTCTCTCTGGAGCCAGTCCGACTAGGGCCAGCCGTCGAGCGGGAAGAAGCTACCAGGGCCGAGGTCAGGGACATGGCCGCCCTCGTGGCTTCTAGGTTCCAGCGGGAGTCCGGGGGCTCTTAGGCAGCCGCCCCCATGGCCAAAAGGCCCTGTATCTCTTTCCCTTTTTTCTTTACTTTTGTTGAGTCTGTAGTCCAGCTCATGAGCCTTGAATGAATAGACTCTTGTTATTTTCTGCGTCTGTGTGCTTTTCGTCTTCTTTTTGGCTTGGCCTGTCCGAGCCCTTAGCTTCACAAGGTACTCAGAGGCCTTCACCAGTCTTGAAGCCCTTCACAGATGTCGAAGTGTGCAGTCGACACTTCCCCCGGACCTGCACTGGGCAGCCCGCGGAGGTTCTTTTTCGGAGGGGCTAGTCACTTGCGGAGATCTTAAGCGTATGGACGAGTTAAGGAAAAGCTTGACATGGCGGGTTTTACGTGGTTCGGGCTGCCGGAGCGTAAAACCCTACGTCCACGGTGAGCTGAGGAGCTCGCTGTATTGCTTGCTGCCCAGAACCGGAGTTCTGAGCTTGGGGATGACTGATGTCTAGCGTATGAGTTGCGGGAGTGCGAACCCAGGGTGCGAATGGCTAGAGTGCGAACCCTTGCTAACGTCACCTACCCGAGCCTTTTATAGTCCAAGACTCGGGTGGCTTACAAGGGGGGCCCGGGACCTAACAGGTGGTCCCGGGGAGATTGCCTGCAGACTATCGTATCCGCAGTTATGTCGGTAGATGTCTCTAGCGAAGGCTCCTGAGTCTTCGTCTTGCCGCCCTGCCCATGCCGCACGCTAGTCGTAGTGGTTGATGACGGCGGAGGCGGCAGGGGATGTCTTGTCGCTGCATTTATTGGCTGGCAGGCTCTGACACCGCGCGCCAGTCTGTGATGCGACTGGGAGCAACGGCACCTGACAGAGGTGTGCTCCGCGTCTCCGCGTCTTGGGAAGGCGCGGGCCTTGAATACCTTGTACGGGCACGGTATGGGGCGTCCTTACGCCCGCTGCCTACCGCTCGGGGGCAGGCAGCGCTCTTCTGCTTGACATGTGGCGGGCCCGGAGCCCTCCGCAGAGGAGAGGGGGTCCGGCCCCGCAGGACACGTGGAGCCTTCGGACCTCTCCCCGCGGAGGGATAGATCCGGCTTCTGTCGGCCACGTGGCAAGCCCGGAGCTCTCCTCTGAGAGGAGGGAGGTCTGGCCCTGCTGGACACGTGGCGCCTTCGGACCTCTCCCCGGCGGAGGGGGGAGGTCCGGCTTCTTCAGGCCACGTGGCAAGCCCAGAGCTCTCCTCTGAGGAGAGGGAGGTCCGCCCCCGCCGGACGCGTGGCGCCTTCAGAGCTCTCCCTGTGGAGAAGGGTGAGATCTTTAGGCATTTTCCCCTGTGCGCGGGGGTACTCCATATCGCGGGTACCGACAGTGGCCCCCGGACCCATCTCAGGGGAGATAGCGAGCCCGAGGTGGGACCTCCGTCTCTTCTGATCCGCGCACTTTTTCTAAGTCCCGCATTGACCGCTGCCGGAGCACGAAAAACCGCGGGGTCGTGGGAGCGTGCGCCCACTTGACGGTTGCCTTTACTGCGGTGGTTCCCAAGACTGCCACTTCTGCATTTGCGGCGCTTTCTTCAGGAACCGCCGGAGTGCCTTGCTGGCTCGTCTTCTTAGGAGACTGACTCCTTGACCCACCGCTTCAGCTGGGCGCCTTGGGTCCACCTGTCATCGGCGCTCGGTCTTGGAGCCGAAGCGGTTGCCGATGCGGCATATTCGAAGAGTTTCGAAATGCTTGGAATTGCCCCTGGGAAGTTTTAAGAGGGGATCTTACCCGCATTGCGGCTTCCCTTTACACTTCCCAGCGCTTTTTCTTGGACTCTTGCGCCTTTGTCTTCTTGCCTTTGAGTCCTCCCTCATCATGGCCTCCAACCCACCACCAGACAAGAAACGCGCTCGATCTCCTCCAGTGGCAGCATATGCGCCAAGTCAGGGATCCAGGGTGCCTACACCTCTTGCTGCTGGAGATGGCACCCCTTCTGGCAGCGACTCAAAGCGGTCCCGGGCTGATGCGTCCGGGGGAGCTTCTGGAGCGTCCCCTGCTCGCCAGTCCAGGCGACTGCGGAGCAGCCGTCAATAACGACGGCGGGTTCTGGGAGTCCTACCCCGGCTCGGAAGTCGGGGTTCAGAGCCCGCTGGAGTGTTCGCGCTTCCCGGCCGTCCCCGACTGCGGGGAGTCTGCACGGTTGCGCTCGAAAACCAGGACGGCTGCCACGGCCCCCAAGCCAGCGCGAGTTTCTCCTGTTCCGGCGTGCCCGGATTCCGCGGCAGCGTCGTCTCTTCCTGCCGAGATGGCTGCCGCGGCCCCCAGGCCAGTGCAGGTCGACCATGCACCAGGCGGCCTGGCTTCTACTTCGGTGTCGACTTCCCCCGCTCATCCCTCTCCACAGGTCAAGAGGCCAGAAGCTAGAGAGAGTCTGGCGGGTCCGGCTGCCAGAGCCCCGGCGCCAGCTTCTCCTGACCGGCGTCTCGTCTCGGTCGCTGGTGCCTCGACTTCTCTTGAGGATGAGGTGATGGAGGAGGTCAGGGGTGCTGCTCCGGCCTCTGCTGCCCCACTGCCCCTCGCGGATGCCTTCGCGCTTGCCGAAGCGAGCGTCCGGCAGGTCTTGGCCGCACTTAGTCGCGTGCAGGAGGAGCATACAGTTGAACGGGATCGCCTCCTCACCTGGGGGAACCTTTTGCGGGAGCGGACCGCGAAGGTCAAGAGCGAGCTCGACTCCAGGCAGGAGTTGCTTGACTTCAGGGAAGTGCTCCTAGACCGGCTGAAGCGGTCTGTCGACCGCCTGGACGCCTAATCGCGGCGGATCAACAGGGAGGCCCTGGAGGCACACGCCCGGGCCGAGGAGAGCCTCTCTGCCGCGGAGGAGATACGGCAGCTGTTGGAGCGCCGTAAACTCGTCGTTGAGGAAAGGGAGCGTTCCACGGCAGCCGATGTGGAGAGGGTCGCTACGCAGCTGGCGGCGGGCGAGGATGACCTGCGAGCTCGGGCCAGGGAGCTAGAGGCTCAGAAGGAAGACCTCACCATGAGGGAGGAACAGGTCTCCCGCGAACGCCTGACGATTCTGGATCGAGAGTTGGCTGCCGACTTCAGGGCTTCTGAATTGGAGCGGCTCGCCAAGACTCTCCGCCTTCGGGAAAGCTCCTTGGCAGCCAAGGAGAAAGAGTTCTCCGAGAGAAACCAAGACGCCCTGTAGGCAGCCCGCCGCGAGGTAGAGGAGATCTCGGCCTTGTGGTCCTCCGAGGCGCTTGCGGTCTCGAGCTTCATCAATCGGGCGGGGACCGCCCTGATCCCCCTTGGCTTCAGTCCGGTGAGGGCAGCGGCTCCTGCGTTGAAGGTGGAGGAGGTGATCCCCGCACTGGGGTCGATCAGCGTCAAGCTGGACAGGCTAGACTCAGTGGTCGCCAGCGAGCTTGAGGCCGAGGGATGCGGCCTGGCCTTAGAGGTCGCCTCACATGTGCTGGCATGCTTCAGGAGCCGGGACCCTTCTTTCTCCCTGGAGCCAGCGAGAGAGGACCCAGCCGCGGAGTGGGAGGAAGCTGCCTGGGCTGAAGTCAGGGACGTGGCCGCCCTTGTAGCCGCTAGGTTCCGGCGTGAACCGAGAGGACCCTAGGACTTGCTTCTCCCTTTTTATCGAGTCTGTAGTCCAGCTCATGTAGCCTCGCATAAATAGACTCTCTTGAATGTTTGTGCCTGTGATGCCTTTTCTCTCCTTCTTGGCTTTGCCTGACTGAGTCCTTAGCTCCGCAAGGTACTCAGAGGCCTTTACCAATCTCGGAACTCTGCACAGACACCTTCCCCGGGTCCTAACTGTATTAGGAGCCCCCGGGGGTCTCCGGATCTCGCCCCATGGGGAGGTCCAGATCTGCCGGCCACGTGGCGGGTCCGAAGCCCCTCCTGAGGAGGCGGGAGCTCTTGCCCCGCTGGACACGTGGGGCTTTCGGAGCCCCCCCCAGAGGGGAGAGGTCCGGTTTCCGCCTGCCACGTGGCGAGTCCGGAGCCCCCCTCTGAGGAGGCGGGAGCTCTGGGCCCGCTGGACACGTGGGGCCTTCGGGCCTTGCCCCTGCTGAAGGGGCGGGACCCGGTCCTTCCAGTCCTATGTTGGATTAGTTGGTAGCTCCTTTCCCCCCGCTTCGTGCGGTCCCCGTTGCTGTAACATGGAGGTCCTGCACACAGGCAGAGGAAATGTAATTCTCCTCGGGGGGTCCTCCCCTCCCGTCTCCTAGTCTTATTCGGCTTACGATCCCAATCCGTTATACGGGGCTTGGGCAATTCTGTGCGCGAGACGCCGGAGCTCCGGCTCCCTCCGATGTCCGGGTACGACCGTCCGATCCCTAGTACCGGGCCGTGCGTCGGGGAAGCAGAGTGCACAGGCTTTGGGTTCATGACCAGGCAAAGCGGTTGTACTCCCCTGTACCTCTGGAGGGCAGGATGCGCATGCTTTGGGCATGGAGCCGGCTAAGCGGGATACGCACCCTAGGCCCCCCATGCACAACGCAGGCCTTTCCTGGAGGTGACCAACTGGCA
Source organism: Neostapfia colusana (assembly GCA_030760725.1). NCBI lineage: Eukaryota > Viridiplantae > Streptophyta > Magnoliopsida > Poales > Poaceae > Neostapfia > Neostapfia colusana. The sequence goes on from JASWHV010000016.1 coordinate 66,562,362, forward strand.
CCGCAACACCTGACTGGGGGAGGCCCGAGAGACTCTCTCGGCCATCGGCAGGTGCCTCAAGCGCAGCCGCCCTCGGTAGGATAGCAAATGCTGACTATGGATGAGCGCGGGAGAGAGGGAGCTAAATGTACAATGAACATACATAGAGAGTGCAATCATAAAAAATTAATGCATAATTTAAATGAGCACACTAGAGAGAGCGAAGTAGAACAAGTTTCTGTGTTAATGCCCATAGGTGGAAGTCTGGCTGTACATGGAGGCAATGACCCGCCTCGTCTACAAGGGAAGCAAGACTCTACGCGCTTAGGGTCAGAACCAGGCTAAGCTGGACGTAGTCCTGGACCGTCCCTTGAGACTTAGCTGCCCCAAGCGCTGTTCCTAAACTCTATGGGATTTATTACAGAAGGGAATGACCATGTTCTACTAATGCTCGGGGGATAGGACTTACAGTGTTGTTCCATGCCAAGGGTTTTGGGAACGGATCCCTCACTCGGTTCAAAGGCATGTGTACCTGGGACGGCAGCTTTCATGATTTGGAAGGGACCTTCCCGGCTGGGGGAGAGTTTATAGGTCCTTCTCGGGAAAGTGCGTGCCGCGACACCAGGTTGCCTTTCTGCAGGTCCCTAACGCGTTTGGTTCTTTGGCGGTAGTGCTAGAGCAGCAGCCGAGACCATGCGTTGTGGGGTGTCACCTGCAGTCGAGCCTCGTCGACGAGGTTGTCATCTTCACGCTGGATCAGGTCCGGCGCGGCTTCTCCTGGGCGCCCCCGTGGAGTTCTCCCCTTCTGGCTAAGGCCTTCAAGGGGTAGGTGGACCCGGGCTCGTCTCGGGAGACCCAAGGCGTCTTCCCCTTCTGGCAAGGCCTTCAAGGGGTTGACAGACCTTGGGCGGCCCCCAGGAGGTATGAACGAGGCACGGAGGCGTGCTCTCGGGTGGGGCTGCCCCGATCTTGCACCATTGTGATTGGTGCTTGGGCTGCTGCGACTACTTGGAGCTTCTCCAAGGTTGACGCCGCAGCAGTGCAGCCTCCACTGACCTGGGACGGCAGCTACAGTCGGCTACCGCCCCGGCCCGTCACCATCGGAGCTGGAGTCCTCACCGTTATGCACTGTCTTCATGACACGCTGAGGCTCCTGAAACCCCACCTGGTGGCCGGCGCTGACTGAAGCGTCAACTTTCTGCTTGCCATCCCTCTGAGGGAGGAGCGGTGCCTCAGCTCTCTGCTGCCTTCCTTTGCGGAAGCGCTCTGCGAGCCTCTGGATATCCCAGCACTCGGCAGCAGTATGGTTGCCGGCGCCATGCACAGGGCATAGCCCGCCCCGGTCACTATCTGGGGCTGGCGACTGCCGCTGCCTTTTGTCGGGGCGTGGCCCTCGAGCTCCACTAGCCGTCGCTGCTGCGGCGACGGGAGCCGCGGACGATGACTTCATCTTGCCACTCCCCCGGTTCTTGGCCTTCTTGCCACCTCCATAGGAAGCAGCGCCGGACCCGGGCTGTCCTCCTGACTCGGAGGTCGGCAGAGAGTGCCAGTTCCGCCCTTTAGCTGCTCTGGCGCATTTGTCCGCCAGGCTGAAGAGCTCAGAGACATCGCGGACCTCTCTGGTCGTGAGCTTCTCAAGCATTTTCTCGTCCCGGACACCCTGCCGGAACGCCACCACCACAGAAGCACTTTGAATATGCGGGATGGTGTTGCGTACCTGGGAGAACCGCTGGATGAAGGAGCGCAGTGACTCCCCAGGTTATTGCTTGATGGCGTGGAGGTCAAGCTCCGTGCCGGGACAGGTGTAGGAGCTGCCGAAGTTAGCGATGAACTGCCGGCAGAGCTCTGCCCAGGAAGTTATGGAACCCTGAGGGAGATTCATGAGCCAAGACCGGGCTGGGCCGGTCAAGGCGACGGGGAAGTAGTTGGCCATGACAGCCTCATCCCCTCCTGCGGCAAGTACGGCGGTGGAGTAGATCTGGAGGAACTCCGCCGGGTTGACGCTGCCATCGTACTTTTCGGGCAGGTGCGGCTGAAACTTGCGCGGCCACCTCGTGAAGCGAAGGTGGAGTGCAAGGGCCGCACATCCTGCCCCTGTTGCCGTAGGTAGTGGTGCCGCGAACGCTTGGTTCGCACCTGGCACAGTGTACCCCGGTATGGGCCAGGCTGCGCGATAGACCGGGGACGCCGTTTGTAGGGCATATGGTTGTGGCATATGCTGCGCGGCGTACGCCTGGGGCAGGGCTCGCGTGGCGAAGATCTGCCTCCAGGCTGGGTCGAGGCCGACGTCATGCTGTCGCCAGCCTCTTGGTTGCGACGCCTTTCTCGACGTCGCTCGAGGTACACCCGGGTGTCCTTGCCCAAGTGGCACCGTTCCAGCTCTGTCCTCAGGTCCGTCGACGGGAGCCTGGAGGAGCTGGAATCCGCCGTCTGCCCGTCAACCGTTGGCGTGCGCGTCAGCGACACAGCCGGTTGGTCGGGGCGTCGCCCTCGCCGAAACCGAGGGTTTGCGGCGGCGACGACGAGACGGTCCACCTCGCGAACCCACTGCTGGGCCGCTGAATGGGGCGCGTCCCCAGCAGGCGGGTTGCGCAGTAGCGCTCTTGCTGCAGCTAGCGCACCATCGTGGTGTACGCTCAGCGCTGCAGAAGATCTGACGCTGGTTGGAGCCTGCATTGCCGGAGTCGGCGTTGCCGGAGTCGGCTGCTGGCTCCCAGCTCGCGCTGACACACTCCGTCCAGAGTGCGTCGACATGTACTCCCCACTGGTCACGGTTCGCCGTGAACGCGGGGGAGTTGAGTTTGCCGCTGAGGGAAGCTTGGTCATCTTCGTCGGCGTAAACTCGTCGCGCAAGGGAAAACTCCCTTCCTGGCGCGCCAAATGTCGAAGTGTGCAGTCGACACTTCCCCCGGACCTGCACTGGGCAGCCCGCGGAGGTTCTTTTTCGGAGGGGCTAGTCACTTGCAGAGAGCTTAAGCGTATGGACGAGTTAAGGAAAAGCTTGACACAGCGGGTTTTACGTGGTTCGGGCCGCCGGAGCGTAAAACCCTACGTCCACGGTGAGCTGAGGAGCTCGATGTATTGCTTGCTGCCCAGAACCGGAGTTCTGAGCTTGGGGATGACTGATGTCTAGCGTATGAGTTGCGGGAGTGCGAACCCAGGGTACGAATGGCTAGAGTGCGAACCCTTGCTAACATCGCCTACCCGAGCCTTTTATAGTCCAAGACTCGGGTGGCTTACAAGGGGGGCCCGGGACCCGACAGGTGGTCCCGGGGAGATTGCCTACAGACTATCATATCCGCAGTTATGTCGGTAGTTGTCTCTGGCGAAGGCTCCTGAGTCTTCGTCTTGCCGCCCTGCCCATGCTGCATGCTAGTCGTAGTGGTTGATGACGCTGGAGGCGGCAGGGGATGTCTTGTCGCTGCGTTTATTGGCTGGCAGGCTCTGACACCGCGCGCCAGTCTGTGATGCGACTGGGTGCAACGGCACTTGACAGAGGCGTGCTCCGCGTCTCCGCGTCATGGGAAGGCGCGGGCCTTGAATACCTTGTACGGGCAAGGTATGGGGCGTCTTTACGCCCGCTACCTACCGCTCGGGGGCAGGCAGCGCTCTTCTGCTGGATACGTGGCGGGCTCGGAGCCCTCCTCATAGGAGAGGGGGTACGGCCCTGCAGGACACGTTGAGCCTTCGGACCTCTCCCCGCGGAGGAGGAGATCTGGCTTCTGTCAGCCACATGGCAAGTCCGGAGCTCTCCTCTGAGAGGAGGGAGGTCCGGCCCTGCTGGACACGTGGCCCCTTCGGACCTCTCCCCCGTGGAGGGGGGAGGTCCGGCTTCTTCAGGCCACGTGGCGAGCCCGGAGTTCTCCTCTGAGGAGAGGGAGGTCCGGCCCCGCTGGACGCGTGGCACCTTCGGAGGTCTCCCTGCGAAGAACGGTGAGATCCTTAGGCATTTTCCCCTGTGCGCGGGGGTACCCCATATCGCGGGTACCGACAACAGACACCTTCCCCGGGTCCTTATTGTGTTAAGGGCCCCGGAGGTCTCCGGAACTCGCCCCATGAGAACGGGGAGATCCGGATCTGCCGACCACGTGGCGGGCCCGGAGCTTTCCACTGAGAAGCCGGAGGTCTGACCCTGCAGGACACGTGGGGCCTTCGGAGCTCACCCCTGCAGAGGGTGCGAGGCCCGGCTCTGCCGGCCACGTGGCGGGCCTGGAGCTACCCGCTAAGGAGGGGGGCTCCGGCCCCGCCGGACATGTGGGGCCTTTGGAGCCCGCCCCTACTCCGGATCCTTCGGTCTTGCATTGGAGCTCCGGTCTTGCGCGGTCCCGTAGCGGCCCCCTGGTAGGTGTGGCCAATTGTTTGGGCGCTCCTATCATACTCCTGCGGGGAGCTAAGGCCGGGAGGTCCTGCACATAAGTAAGGGAAACGTATTTCTCCTTGGTGCTCCCCCTTCCCTATCTCATAGTCTTATTTAGCTTACGATCCTGACCCGGTGTACGGTGCTTGGGAACTTTAGTGCGCGAAGTGTCGGGATGTAGTGAGAGCGGAAACTTTCCTTGAACTCAGTCCAGGTGATTGTCTCCGGGTTGGCATGAGCATTGCTCAGGGCATCCCACCAGTCAGCAACGGCTCCCATAAGTTGGTGCGACGCGAAGAGAACCTTCTCTCGGTCATTGAACTGAACAATGGCAAGCTTTTTCTCCATGGATTTTAACCAATCATCGGCCTCCATGGGATCACTAGCTTGAGCAAAGGTGGGTGGTCGAGTCCTCATGAACTCTCCCAACCTGTTATGAGCCAGCGGTGGTGGTGGCGGTGGTGCCGGACGGAGTTTTGGTTGGCCTGCAACTGACCCAAAGTTTGGATCATGGTTTGCATTAGCTGGTTTTGCATGGCCAGCAGCCGTTCCAGGTGACTTTCACCAGCTCCAGGGTTAGCAGGTATTTCCTCGTGGTCATCCTCCTGGACGTTCCTTCGGCCAGCGTTTCCACTCACCATCTGTGAGAGAGAACGAAATAGAATAGAGGGTTAGAAAGTTAGGTAGGTCCCTTGAACTATACGCATCAAGGTGAGTTGGACTATATATATATATATATCAGCCCATATGAGGATGTGAATAGGTGTCGAAGCATCTCACACCTCTTTCTTCTTACATGTGGATATGGACAGCGTTTGGAGACGTCCCACAACTCACACTAAGCACATAATCACAAACAATCATTGCAAGGGCTCATACAACTCCTATTCAAGGATGGTTCCCTATGTCAAGGTGGGTTTAAAGCCAATCTGAGCTATTCACCATAGGACGCTTCCTTTGGTCAGTGTGGCTTTGCTATCCGTCTGGGTCTAATCTGTGATTCCTATTTAAGGGTGTAACCTACTGTTAACCCATGGCTCTAATGTCAATCTAAGGTTTCTATCTAGGCGTGTAACCTACAGTCAACCCGTGGCTCTAATACCAATCTGTGACGCCCTCAATTCTGTGGGGAAACCACGGAACCGAGAACTAATGCATATGTGTGCCCAGGATGTTGATCACACATACACATACGTTCCACAAACTGAATTCAGATTATATATTACCACGAATAACAGGGTTTATTACAATACCTCATGAGTCTTGGACTCATGCTCACAGCGGAAGTCTTATTTCTATGCAGCGGAAGTCTTTATTCTAATGCGGAAGCAATTTAGCTAATGCGGAAGCAAATCTAAGCAGAAGTGGCTCCATCTCTACACCCTCCACAGGCAAGGTTGAGAACAGATCACACGCCGTAATGCTCCACTTGGTCTTCATAGTAGGCTTCTCCTGCTGCTAATGATGAAATAATAATGCAAGTTTGAGTACAATGATGTACTCAGCAAGTGAGGGAAAAGCACGATATGCAGATCATAACAAGGTGGGTATAAAAAGGCTCATTTGCAGAAAAGCAAATTTATAAAACCATGATAAAACAGCAACTTAGCTTTAGATGAATGTAATCCCAGCATGAATTAAATTACCAACATACCTGCATCCCTTTCCATTTTCCATCCGAACATTAACCAACCTTTATTCATACCCACGAATACCTCCTCGTATTCGCTACCATCTCACGAATACCTTCCCGTATTCGCTACCATCAAATCTCATAAAACAACTCCTTCTCGCACCGAGACCAATCTTATGTCACGACTCAACAGTCATGCAACCATCTCATCACCCAGACTCAACAGTCCAACCAAACCATAACCAAACTCAATAACCATAACCAAGAACCTTCCCAATAACCATCCCAACTAATCATGGCAGTTTAACCAGGCACTCATGACCATAAGCTCAGCTATCATGATAGTTTTAATAACTCTGCAGAGTTTGCACCTATTTACCCACAAGTTCGTGATTTCGTCACCCGTCGGCGACTGCAGAACCTCCATTATACCAGTACACAACCGTCGGTGTATGGTCAAGAGATCACAAAATAGCCTTTACAATGGGGTTACTAGTTGTATGGACTCACTAAGGTTTCACCGGCAGGCTAGAATCTCCAATTCTCCCACCCACGGGCCCCCTCTTGTGCCATGCAGTTCCCAGGGCAGTCCTCACTCGACTCCCATTCCCCGCGCCTTCCACAGTCCATAACACCCTAGTAACTTACCAAATAACTCAGCTAAGCCGCACCCATACTTGGCCTTGTGGTGGCACTGTTGTCCTGGCATGTGCATGCATGAACCGGTCCATAGATCTATGGAAAGTACACCACCGTCTCATGCTACCTATAAAAGGGTTTCCCATCATGTTTGACTCAGCACACACACCTTTTCGCAAAACAAAACAGTTTTACCCAAAACATAGGATCAATATGGTCAAGGAGCACTTGCCTTGTTCTTGCGATTCCGGTTGTTCTTGAATCCCAAAACCTTATTGTTGCAGCTCGTCGTAGACAGCTGCCTGAGCTTGTCCTGCTAGGTAGGATCACGTGCATACAAGATTCACAGCAATCAATATCATGCACAAACCTTAAACTAGATGCGATGATGCACATGCATGCTATCCTATGATTAATTTTATTAGATTGGTCTGTACGTGTTCTTGCATGGCATGCATGGATTTATGATGAACAGGGGTGTTTGGATCGATGGTGGACGTGGTGATGATCTTGTCTTTAGATCAATCCGACCAGCAAATGATCTGTCCACGAGAAGGCTTCTGTTCAAAAGGGATCAAAGAACAGATGCAAAGAAACCACAATGATGTCGTAAGGCGGTATTGGAGATCTTCCTTACGTTCTTCTCTGTCTCGAGGTCCTCCTCAGATCGTTGGGCTTTCCTCCGGCGTTCTTCCTTGCTGCAATCGGGCGATGGTCTACTCGGCGGGTTGGGACTTAGGGCTCTAAGTCGTCGGCTCAGGAGTTGGAAAAGAAGTTTGTGATTTCGGCCAGGGGTTCTGGGTTCTATTTATAATCGGGAAGAGAAGAGTCCTAATCTGATTGTATCCCGAATAAGAGTCTTATTCAGATCGTCGTTGGATCCTATCATCTTATCTTTAGTTGATTTGGTGCGGTAACGTTGTGGAATTCAGGTCGGTTTCCTTTACGTACCGGTATTCTTACGCGTAACAGCCGCTCCAGAACTCGTTACCTCCGCGGTGATGAGCTCTGAAAGCTCCACGTGTCCTCCGGGGCCTGGTATCTCCTTCTCTGCAGAGATGAGCTCCGGTTGTGCCGTCAAACGATCGAGACCTCCCTTTTCTTCGGAGGTGACTCCGCGCACGCCAGGTGTCAGTGTCAGACCTTTCCTCTCTTCTTTTCTCAGAGACGAGCTCCGAGGTTAACACGTGTCCAACAGTGATGGACCTCCCGAAGATAAGCTCCGGTGGCGACACGTGTCCGATAGAACACCACCTCTCAGAGCTGAGCTCCGAGATCGACATGTATCCCGTGCGACTGGTCCTCTGATTTCCGTGATGACTAGCTCCGAAGGTGACATGTGTTCTGCGGAAATGCCATTGCTTCTTCCGCAGAGGAAAGCTCCGAGAGCAACACGTGTCCCCTAGCGTCGGACCTCTCCCCTTTTGCGGAGATGAGTCCCGGAACCTGCCACGTAGCTATTTTAGCGGCGGACCTCTCCCCACCTCGCGGGGACGAGCTCCGAACACGCCACGTGGCCAGCGGCCGTGGTAAGTTGTCCTCGGCGCTTTCTAAGAGCTGGATTCGGCTCTTATTGGCTATCCTTTTGATATTTTTCTCTGTTCCTACTTTTCCTAAAATGTTTCCTCTTCATAAACCATGAACATATGCTGACACCCGATATGAGGGTGTCACAAATCTACCCCCCTTAAATTGAATCTCGCCCTCCATATTCGTTAGTAGTAAATAGATGGGAAAATTCTGCCTTGATATCCTCTTCATGCTCCCATGTGGCTTCAGCTTCTGTGTGATGGCTCCATTGTACCTTGCACCATCGAGTCACCTTGTTCCGGGTGACCCTTTCCTTTACGTCCAAGATTCAGACAGGGTGTTCTGGATAAGTCAGGTCCTTTTGAAGTTCAAGCTCTCCCATTGATACTTGCTCCTCTGGTACTCTCAAGCACTTCTTGAGCTGGGATACATGAAACACGTCATGTACGTCGGAGAGGTGGGTTGGGAGCTCTAGTTGATAGGCTACTTCTCGCTTGTCCAGAATCTTAAATGGTCCGATGTAGCGAGGTGCTAGCTTGACTTTGAAGTTGAAACGTCGTTGGCCTCGGATAGGCAATACCTTACGGTATACGAAGTCTCCTACTTCAAAAGTCAACTTCCTTCACCTATTGTCCGCATAGCCTTTCTGTCGTGACTGAGCAGCCTTTAAGTTCTCCCGTATCGTATGGACTTGCTTCTCAGCCTCTTGTAGCACATCGGGTCCAAACACTTGGTTCTCTCCGGTTTCGTTCTTGAACAGTGGTGTTCTACACCGTCTCCCGTATAATGCTTCGAAAGGCGACATCTTCAAGCTAGCTTGATAGCTGTTGTTATAGGAGAACTCGGCATACGGTAAACTCCTATCCCAACTACGCCCACGTTTCAAGGCGCAAGCTCTCAACATGTCCTCCAGAATTTGGTTTGTCCTTTCGGTTTGCCCATCAGTTTGTGGGTGATAGGCGGAGCTAAAATCCAGTCGTGTACCCATGGCTTTCTGCAGCTTCCTCCAGAACCTAGAGGTAAACTGAGAACCTCGATCTGAGACTATCCTCTTCGGGACTCCATGACGGCACACGATCTGTTCCATGTACAACTCAGCTAATTGTGCAACGTTGTAACTAGCCTTTACAGGGAGAAAATAGGCGGTTTTCATCAATCGGTCCACGATAACCCAGATGGAGTCATAACCCGACTGAGTATATGGCAGTCCGACGATGTAATCCATACTGATGTCCTCCAACTTCCATTCGGGTATCTTCAAGGGTTGCAACAATCCAACGGGTCTTTGATGTTTGGCCTTCACCCGCTGGCATGTGTCGCATAGGGCAACGTATTCGTCTATATCCCTTTTCATACCATCCCACCAATAACAAGTTTTCAAGTCCTTGTACATTTTGGTGCTTTCGGGATGTATGGAATAGGGTGAGGCATGTGCCTCCTTCAATATCATGTCGCGGAGATGTCTTATGTTCGGCACACAAATCCTTTTTCCTAGCCAAAGCGTACCCTTCTCATCCTCCTTGAAATCCTTCTCTATTCTATGTCGGATTCTTTCCTTAATCTCCTTGATCCCCTCATCGATTGCTTGGCCCTCTCTTATCTCTTGCTCTAATGAAGGGCGGATCTCCATTATTTCCATGTTGTTCAAGAATCTGAGTTGTAACCGTTCGAACTCCTTCCGTAGTTCGGGTGGTAGCTCCCGAACCGTGAGTTGGTGACATGCCCCCTTTCTGCTTAATGCATCAGCTACCACATTGGCCTTCCCAGGGTGATAGTTGATTCCAACATCGTAATCCTTGATAATCTCTAGCCATCAACGTTGCCTCAAATTTAAATCCGTTTGTGTAAATATGTACTTGAGGCTCTTATGATCCGTATAGATCTCACATCGATGACCAAGGATATAATGTCTCCAAATCTTCAATGCATGCACTACTACTGCTAGCTGCAAGTCATGCGTAGGATAATTAAGCTTGTGATTCTTTAATTGTCGTGAGGCATAGCCTACCACTTGTCCTTCCTGCATGAGCACACATCCAAGCCCCTGTCTGGATGCGTCACAATATATGTCAAAGCTCTTGCTTACGTCTGGCAATACCAGAACTGGTGTTGTGGTTAGCCTTTTCTTGAGTTCCACAAAACTTTCTTGGCACGCTGGTGTCCATTGAAAGACCTTTCCCTTCATTAGCAACTCCGTCATAGGTTTTGCTATTTTAGAGAAGTCTTTAATGAAGCGTCGATAGTATTCAGCCATCCCAAGAAAACTCCGAATATCCTTCACGCTCTGCGGTTGGTCGCACTTCATAACATCTCTCACTTTTCCAGGATCAACCGATATCCCTTCCTTGGAGATAATGTGGCCTAGGAAAGATATTTCCTTTAGCCAAAATTGACACTTGTTAAGCTTGGCATACAATTGATGCTCACGTAATTTCTGCAAGGTCAATTTCAAATGTTCTTCATGCTCCGCCTCACTTTTTGAATACACCATAATGTCGTCGATGGAAACCACGACGAACTTGTCCAAGTACTCCATGAAAACCTTGTTCATAAGGTACATGAAGTATGCAGGTGCATTTTCAACCCAAAAAACATGACGGTATATTCATACGAACCATACCGTGTTTGAAAAGCTGTCTTGGGTATATCAGAGGGCTTAATCTTCAGCTCGAAGTATCCCGACCGAAGATCAATCTTGGAGAACACTCAGGCTCCTTTCATTTGGTCGAATAGGTCCTCTATACGGGCCAGAGGGTATTTGTTCTTGATTGTTACCTCGTTGAGAGACCTATAGTCCACGCACATCCTCTGGGTTTCCATCCTTCTTGTCTACGAAGAGCACCAGAGCTCCCCATGGTGACGAGCTTGGACGGATAAAACCCTTTTCCAACTGTTCTTGAATTTGCTTCTTGAGTTCAACTAGTTCGTTGACGGGCATCCTATATGAGTGCAGTTCCGGGTACCAAATCTATGGCAAACTCAATGTCCCAGTCAGGTGGCATACCTGGAAGCTCTTCCGGGAACACGTCCGAAAATTCCTGAACCACTGGAATGCTGCCCAATGTTGTTCCTTCGACGTGGTTCAAATTTGCCCGTTTGGTTGTTTGCTGGGCTGACTCAAACTCGACACGAATTCGGTGCTCGTTTGTCAACTGCACGCTCCTTTCAGCACATTGAATTACTCCATTGTGCTTGCTAAGCCAATCCATTCCGAGTATGATGTCAATCCCTTGGGAGTCCAAGACAAATAAGGTTGGCAAGGAAGTCTACCCCCCTTATTTTAAGGCTTACTTTAGTCCTCATTTCTCCTCCGGGAGAATTAACTAACATAGTACATTCTAAGTGGGATACAGATAGATGATGTTTGGCAACATATTTGGATGATATAAAGGAATGCGATGCTCCAGAATCAAATAAAATAGCGGCTGGGTTGGAGTTGGCAAGGAACATACCAATTGCAACGTCCTCAGCCTGTTGTGCCTCCTCGGCAGTGACATGGTTCACGTGACCACGAGCATAGTTCTGTTGTCCATGGTTTCCTTGATTGTTCCCTCTGTTCAGTCGCTGGTTCTGTTTAGGCACGTTACCTTGCTTTCCAGGGCCCCTCTTCGGGCACTGGTTCGCGAAGTAGCCTACTTCCCCGCATGCAAAACATGCCATGTTTCCTACGGCAGTAGGTACGTTGTGGCGGGGGTTTTGAACAGGGGCGCCATTGTTAGGTCAGGGCACAGGAGGCATGGGCACGCGAGGTGCTGGAGCAACGAGTTGTTGCTGTGGTGGCTGACCAGGGCGGTATGCAGGAGTGGTTGATCCATACTGCGGTGCTGCCGGGGGCACGTACTGAGGTCGTACGTTGCTCTCTTCGGGCTGGTATGGAATCTTCCTCTTGCACTCTCGCTCGATCTCTCGGATCTTGTTTTCAACCACTATGGCCTTGTCAACCAGCTTCTGGAAGCTTACGTAGTCATTGTTGAGGAGCTGAACCTTGATCTCATTGTTCAACCCTCTCATGAACAGGTACTGCTTCCTCTTATCCGAGTTGACATCTTCGGGGGCATACCAGGACAGTTGTATGAACTTGTTGAGATACTCATTCACATTATCTGTCCTTGGCGGAGACATTCGGACTCCTGCCTTTTGAGCATCATTACACCAGCAGTGATGTAGTGAGAGCGGAAACTTTCCTTGAACTCAGTCCAGGTGATTGTCTCCGGGTTGGCATGAGCATTGCTCAGAGCATCCCACCAGTCAGCAGCGGCTCCCATAAGTTGGTGCGACGCGAAGAGAACCTTCTCTCGGTCATTGCACTGAACAATGGCAAGCTTTTTCTCCATGGATTTTAACCAATCATCGGCCTCCATGGGATCACTAGCTTGAGCAAAGGTGGGTGGTCGAGTCCTCATGAACTCTCCCAACCTGTTATGAGCCGGCGGTGGTGGTGGCGGTGGTGCCGGAATGGGGTTTTGGTTGGCCTGTGTGGCGGACCGGAATCCGCTCATCCAGGATCGCAGAGGGTGGTGCCACGCGATGCGACACCCGACAGCACACGTCATAAGAACATAATATATTACATGGGAAAAACAACTGAAACTGTACAAACAGGTACAAACTTCAGTACAACTATTGTTTATATTACACAGCGGAAGTCTACACTATACAACTCACGCCCGCCTATTTAGCAAAAGTTGGTTGCCCAGCCCTAGGGCAACCCACACTAGCTGCACTCCTCAGCTCAGCGCGGTGTGTACGGCTCCCACTCAGCCGTGGTCCCCGACGGAGGGTAACCCTCGCCGGTGGACTCGTACTCCGAGTCCGTGGGTGGCTCCTCACCTGAAAAACACTTAAGCAGCAACCATGAGCACGAAGGCTCAGCAAGGCTTAACCGACTCACCTAAGCATGAAACTCTACATGAGGTATACCAAGACATAGGTTAGTAACATTTCAGCCAAAACGACACGCCTACAAGTTCATCCTTAGTTCATCTTTTAGCAACAAGTTAACAGTTCATGAAATCTGAAATTTAGTAAGCAGTATTTGGTGGCACGCATGTAGCAATACAATTATATCAATCAGCATCATTGAATCAACATATTTCATCCATTAGTCTACGTTACGATGCAGTGAACAAGCGGTACTCGTCACCGCGAGGGACGGCGAATCGACTCGATATACACCTGCAGGGAAAACCGAAAGAGCACGTCAGGTACGCCCACCCGTGGAGCTGCACAGCACGCTCACTTCGATGTCGTACGGGACAACCTTTCACCCAACAGCCCAAACGTCGAACCGGTCGCACCGAAACGAGCAGGAGGTTCCCCACACGGAGCATCTCTCTATGCCCGTTGGCAGATTTCCACCTTGCTGCCCTCAACCTACACCTATAAATCGGTGTGCTATGCCTCGACACCCGGAGGTTTAGGCTACATCGGTTTATCGGGGCCCATATATCCGATATGCCTTCGGTACGTTCAATACTTGTTCAGCAGGGCCGCTCACGGATCGGTCCTCAATCGACACGGGCAGGGCTGCGCACACAAGACTCCCTCTTGCTGCGCCCTAGCCCCTGCCTAGTCTCATTTTCATTACTAAAATTATCTCACATCACTCAACCGAACCCGTGTGTCCCAAGCCTATCTCGCGAGTAGATTCCAACTACTCGACTTGTACCGAAGTCCTATGACTCATTAAGCATAGCCGGTAGACTCGAGGTCTTAGACACTACCCTCACTCTTTTAGGAACCTTTGGTTATGCAAGTGGGGTTCCATTCATCCTACACCTAATGAACAATCATACTTCACATGACTCATGTAAACAAAAGAAAACTTATAAAAAGGTTAATGCAAACCGGGGCTTGCCTTGTTGCTGCTGGTCAGTAGTTAGTTCCTCGTCCGGAAGAAGGAAGTCCAGCACTTCCGGAGTCTCTTCTTCAACGGCTACACGTTAATGAAATACTACATGTTAATTTAGATGCAAATTTGGGTTTTAGAGTAAGACTTCTACTATTAGTTCTAATAACCAGCCTCTAACACCTGGAACTTTGTTTAAGAATTTAAAGATGAACTGGTGTTGGTGGTTTGGCTTGGACTTAATCACATGGTTAAATGCTAAGTGGTTTTCCCCCTTTTCCACATTAATCCCCTAAGTGGTTAAATAGGACAGGGGTGATCTAGAGCTCCAATGGAGCTGAGAATTTTTGTGTGAGTTCCTTGTCACAAGAAAACTCTCTGAACCAAACATTAGCACTTTTCATGGAGTGGTTTGCTCAGAATAATTCTCTTGGCAAATCAGCAAGGAAGAATTTATTCTGAGGTAATACCCCTGTTCATGCTCAACTTAATGAACTACAATTTCAATTATAGCTCATAGAGTTTGCCTGAATTTTCCTAACATTTTTGGGGTTAAGAATTGCCCAGAACTGAATTTCCAAATTTTGGAAATTCTCTGAAAATGTTTCTGTATTCAAATGAACACAGCACCTTCCAATTTGCATTTCTCTGACCAAATCAACTCCAAATGGTCTGAATCTTTTACAGAGGTTACTAATGTCCTAAAGAACATTCTGGCAAAATTTGGGGATTTTTGGATGAACCAAACTCCCTCTAAAATTATTTTGCTGAAAAGCTTTAAATAATTTTCCAGAATTAATTAATGGGTTTCATACAAATTGGGTTGTATATATGGACAGAGCTAGGCAAGATGAATCCAACCCAATTTGAATCACTAAATTTGGAGCTTCCTAGCCAAGGTTATGGATTTCTAAAGTTTGAGCTAATCCCTGAATTATTTTCCTACAGAAAATCCCCTCCCGCGCTAAACCAGAGGCTGACAGCGGGGCCCGCCCATTTAAATTGAACTAACCGCGCGCTCGCGCGCGATTAACACAGGGGCTGACAGGTGGGGCCGCGCCCTTCGTCTACCTCCCGACGTCGCCGCCCCGAGCCGCCGGAGCTCCGGCGAGGTCAGCGTTCCCGGCGATCTAGCTCACCGGAGCCGACGAGACTCGCCGCCCCCATGTAATCTCGGGTGCTGAACCCGCTGGACACCATGTCGCCGCCGGCTAACCGCCATAGCTCGCCGGCGACGAGCCCTATGACTCTGTGCTACCTCGGCAACGTGTTCCCGCCCTTCTGACAATCTTCTTCGTGCGCTAATCGCGTCGCCACACTCAGGGAAACCTCGGGAAACTCGGCATGAGCTCTGTTGGGCCCTAAACGGCCGGCAACCCAGACCTCACCGGCGACCCCCTCCTCCGCCATACTGTCCTAGGGTGAACTTAGGGTTCCGGCGGTGATTTCCTTCTGGTTTTCGATCGAGAAGGGTCGCCAGAACCTCTAGATGCTCTCTCACAGCTCCGTTCGACCTCCCACCCACTAAGCTTCCCGAATTTCTCCTAAACCTAATCGGGTCCCGAAAGGACCTACTCGTCCTAAACTGGAAAATTCTCCGCGCACAAAGGTCGAACCTTGGAACGGTTTGCGCGGTGGTCTTGAGGACGAGCTAGCGCTTCACTTTCCTATGGAGGTCAAAGCCGGAAGATGATCACAGCTGGGGTGGCATACGTTCGGAGCTCGGGCGACTAGGCTGCTGGTTACGGAACTCGCGAAAATCAGTAACTCGCCGGCGGTCTCGGGCCTTTTATAGGCCCCTGAGGCCAGTGGAGAGCGCGACACCTGCTGTGCCACCTCCTCTGCCGAAGCAGGAGCTGGCCGGCCGAGGTGGTCGGGCGCCAACGCTGGCTGCAGCTGGCGAGCGCGCTCGGTCGAGGAAGTCGGCTGAGGAGACTTCTGTGCTAAGTCTACTGACCCGTGGGCCTCCGCTCTAACTCTTTTGTTTTTCCAATTTTCTGAATTCTGTTGTGCCAAAATATCCTCAGCTACTCACAATTTAATGTGAGACTTAGTCACCAAGTCTTTGTTTGAATTTGAATTCTCAAATTCAAACTTTGTTTGGTTAAATTTGCTTCATATTTAAACTGAAATTCAAATTCAGTTTTGAATTCTTGCAAATTTAGCTCTTGACAAGATGAGCTCCAATGGAGATGAAAATTGGTGGGTTTACTCAGAAAAATGTGCTGAGTATAGATGTGGAGCTAACTTTTGAATTTGGGTGATGAAAGTTGCTGCAATTTGAATTTACATTCAAATTGGCCTCTTTTTGAAATAACCCAAAAGTGCCTCAAAAAGTGTTGAATTTGCATGAGCTTTGGACTGAACCTTCCCAAGACTTTTTAAATTCTAGGGGTGAGATCAACCTCTCATGTTCATGTGTAGAAACCCTACTTTGTGAAAGTGAAGGCTTTCCCCTCTAATCATTCTTTTGATGGAGGTTACATGCTCTTCACAACATTTCCTAAGGTGTCCACAATAAAAACTGTGGTGTTGTGAGGTGAAGAAAAGTTTTTGCAAGTCCCTTTTCTTGGGCTTTTACATCCCTCCCCCCTTAAAAGAATCTTGTCCCGAGATTATAAAAGAAGAGATGGCGATGTAATAGGGACTTACCCGTGTTGAGAAGCCATGAACTCCGGGTAATTTGAGCGAAGGAACTCCTCGCTCTCCCACGTCGCTTCTTCGGCGGTGTGGTTACTCCAGAGTATTTTGTAGAACCACAACGTTCCGCTACGCGTGGTTCGGGCGTTCTCCTCTAGAATGGCCACCGGATACTCATCATATGTTAAATCCGGTTTCAACTTGCCAATGTCTTCGATAGGAACAGCAGCTGTATGCTTCAAGCATTTTCGCAGTTGCGAAACATGGAACACATCGTGGACACCAGCCAGAGATGCCGGTAGTTCCAATCGATACACCGCTGGTCCACACTTCTCGGTGATAGCGTAGGGTCCAATAAAACGTGGAGCGAGCTTCCCCTTCACACCGAACCGGTGCACACCCTTCATTGGAGACACGCGGAGGTACACGTGTTCCCCAACGTCAAAGTGCAACGGTCTACGCCTCTTATCAGCGTAGCTCTTTTGTCGGGATTGAGCGGCCTTCAAATTGGCTTGAATTGTCCGAACGCGCTCCTCGGCGTCGTTCACCACATCAACCCTGAATGTGACCCTTTCACCGGACTCGCACCAATTTAATGGGGTGCGGCATTTACGACCATAGAGAGCTTCGTAAGGTGCCATTTTGATACTCGCCTGATAGCCGTTGTTGTACGAGAATTCCGCCAATGGTAGGTGATCATCCCAGTTCCTACCATGGTGGATGGCACATGCTCTCAACATGTCTTCCAGGACTTGATTCACCCTCTCTGTCTGGCCATCTGTCTGAGGGCGATAGGCGGAGCTCCTGATCAACTTAGTACCCAATGCAGCGTGTAGCTGCTCCCAAAAGCGAGATACAAATAATGCACCTCGATCTGAGACAATGGTTTTGGGTACCCCGTGTAGACATAGAATCTTCGCTATGTATAGCTCCGCATATTTGCCGGCATTGTTACGTGTATTCACCGGAATGAAGTGAGCCGTCTTGGTTAACCGATCAACGATTACCCATATGGAATCATGCTTGTTGGCTGTTAGGGGTAATCCCACAATGAAATCCATGATCACATCTTCCCATTTCCATGCCGGAATCTTCAGGGGTTGCAACAGCCCTGATTTCTTCATGTGATCAGCTTTCACTCGTCTACACGTATCGCACTCGGATACGTACTTAGCTACCTCCCGCTTCATCCGTGTCCACCAATTTTTTTTTTCAAATCTTGGTACATTTTGTTGCTGCCCGGATGAATGGAGTATTTAGACAAGTGAGCTTCATCGAGGATCTTTTTCCTCAACTCCATATCTCGGGGTACGACTATGCGGTCATTGAACCACAGCGTCCCCTCATCATCTTTCCGGAAACATTTAATTTCTCCATTGTCTATCCGTCTCCGGAGATGTGCCATGCCTTTATCCGTTTTCTGAGCTGCAATGATGTCCTCCCTAATAGTAGGGATGAGGGCAAGGTTGTACAGCGATCCATAAGGAACCAAGTATAAACTTGGCTCTTCCTCCTCCACCGGTGTAATGGTGAGGTGTTGGACATGTGATTTCCGACTCAGCGCGTCGGCAACCACATTCGCCTTGCCGGGGTGGTAATGGATTTCAATCTCATAATCTTTGATCAGTTCTAACCACCTCCTCTGCCTCATGTTCAGCTCCTTCTGGGTGAAAATGTATTTCAAGCTCTTGTGGTCGGTGTAGAGATGCACCAAGTTCCCCAGGAGATAGTGCCTCCACATTTTTAGCGCCAACACCACGGCAGCAAGTTCAAGATCGTGAGTCGGGTAGTGCTGCTCATGGTTCCGAAGTTGGCGTGAGCCATAAGCGACCACACGTCCTTCCTGCATCAACACGCAGCCGAGCCCAATACCGGACGCGTCACAATACACGTCGAAGGGCTTTGTTGTATCCGGCTGAGCTAACACCGGGGCTGTTGTGAGATGCTTCACCAGTGTTCGGAAGGCTCCTTCACACGCCGTGTTCCAAACATATTTTGTCCCTTTCTTCAGCAACTCTGTCATCGGCTTAGCGAGCTTGGAGAAGCTTGGAATGAATCTCCGGTAGTATCCCGCTAACCCGAGGAAGCTTCTGACTTCATGAACTGAAGTGGGAGCTTTCCATTTCAACACTTGCTCTATTTTACTTGGGTCAACCGCAATGCCTTCAGCTGAGATGATATGTCCCAAGAATGGCACTTGGCTGATCCAAAATTCTCATTTGCTGAACTTGGCGTAGAGCTTGTGGTCTCGCAATCGTTGAAGAACGATCCGTAAGTGTTCGGCATGCTCGGCTTCTGTCTTGGAGTAAACCAAGATATCGTCGGTGAACACTACCACGAACTTGTCCAGCTCCGGCATGAACACCGAGTTCATGAGATACATGAAATGGGCTGGAGCATTTGTGAGACCAAAGGACATGACGAGATATTCGTATAAGCCGTATCTCGTCGAGAACGCCGTCTTCCGGATATCCTCCGCCCGGATCTTGATCTGGTGATATCCAGAGCGAAGGTCCATCTTTGAGAATACACTTGCCCCCACAAGTTGGTCAAACAAGATGTCAATACGGGGCAGTGGGTACTTATTCTTGATGGTGACGGCGTTGAGCGGCCGGTAATCCACACACAGCCTCAGGATTTCATCCTTCTTCTTTACAAATAGCGCCGAGCATCCCCAAGGCGAGGAACTCGGCCTAATGAAACCCTTGCTCAATAGATCATTGAGCTGTTCTTTCAGTTCCGCCAGCTCATTTGGAGCCATCTTGTATGGTCTCCGTGATATGGGCGTAGTCCCGGGTGCGAGCTCGATCTTGAACTCGACATCCCGCTCAGGTGGCATGCCCGGAAGATCGTCCGGGAACACGTCGGGATACTCCCGGACTACGGGGATGTCTTCTAACTTGAGAACTTCAGCATTATTAATTGCTAAAACTTCCCAGACTGGCGTGTCTAACACCATGGAATGCGGACGGTGGAATGGAGAATTTAAGTGAACCGTCCGTGTCCGAGTCTCTAGGACAGCGCCATGGTATTGCAGCCATGACATCCCTAAGATTGCATCAATCTTTTGTCCCATAAGGATTATCAAGGTGGTGGGATATAGTTTCCCGCCTAAGCACAGAGGTGCCTTTGGAATCATCATATTAGCTGAAATCTTCCCTCCCGGTGAGCAGATCATATACAGTCGGTTGGGAAGACATGCAATTGATGTTTAGCCACATAGGATGCACTTATAAAGCTGTGGGTTGCACCAGAATCAAATAATATGATGATGGCTTGATGGTCGAGAGTAAACGTACCCGCCAGCACGTTGTCTCCCTCTGGGGCGTCCTCATTGTCGAGGTTGCGGACGCCCCCAGTCCGCTGACCAACCTTCTTCACCGGAGGTCGGCCTCGAGCACCGCCCTGGAACTGGGCTTGCCCGCTGCTCTGCTTCCCCTGGGGACAGTCCTTCGCGAAGTGGCCCGCCTGGCCACACGTGAAGCAGGCGAAACGGGGCGGTCCCCCGCTAATCGGTGGATGGAAACCCGGGGCGCGTTGTGGCGGTTGAAATGCCCGGGGTACCGTCTGCTGCTGCTGCTGTCTTGGTGGTGGCATCGGCGGACGGAACGGGGGTGCTTGGGACGAACGTCCCCCGAACTGATGAGGTCGCGCCGGTGGACGCCACTGCTGCCCGGATGGTGTCCGATACACCATACGGTACTTCTGGGGAGCGCCACTCCCACCGCTGGGTGGAGCGTTGCGCTTCCGCTGCTCAGCTGCCAACTCCCGCTGAGCATCCTCTTGCATGATCGCGGCATTGACTAAGTCGTTGAATGTGCCGCGGTTCCACTGTACGAGGTGGGTATTCATTTCGGGGTGTAACCCCCGATAGAAGTGCTCCCTCTTCTTCTCCTCCGTGGAGATGTAGTCTGACGCATACTGCTCCAGATGGTTGAAGGCACGGGAGTAGTCGTGGGCACTCCTCCCGCCCTGCTTCAGTTCCAAAAATTCTTGGAACTTCCTCTTCATTATTCCGGGAGGGATGTGATAGGCGCGGAACGCCTCCCGGAACTCTTGCCATTCCACGGCATGGCCAGCCGGACGTGAGGCGACATAATTCGCCCACCACGCACCAGCGGCACCATGGAGCTGTTGTGCTGCGAACAGTGTCTTCTGCCGCTCCGTACACTGGAGCAGCCCGAACTTGGACTCGATAGTCCGCAGCCAGTTGTCCGCCTCCAGTGGTTCTTCAGCTTCGGTGAACACTGGAGGGTGCGTACTCATGAAATCCGAGTACGACACTTCGCGGGGCTCACGAGGCCCTCGCTCTTGACGTCCTCCTGCTTGGGACGTATTCTGCACGATCGTGCGGAGCAGGTCGGTCTGCTCCTCACGACCTCCCACCAATGCCGCTATCACATCCGCTAGAGTAAGCGGAGGCGGCGGTGGTGGCTGCTGCTGCGGGGTGCTGTCGTAGGCCGGTGGCTGGGAGTCATCGCCTCCCCCTTGGCTAGAGCCACCTACCTCGTGCGTGGTCCTAGTGCGAACCATCTGCAACCATACGACAATAACATCAGTCCCGCAACACTTGCATGCAGTTCCATTACAATGGGCGTAAAAATATTATGACAACAAAAACATGCGATATATCTCGTAAGCAGATAATGTAATAACTTTGCACAAGCTACACCATTACCAGACCAAACACAAGTTAGTTTAATCCAACTTGATGAACCCCTTCTTTGGAAGCTCACCATAACTGGGTTTGGTCTCTACGAGACATTATTATCACGTTGTCATCACATATACCACCCTTAGGGTACAACACCCTCTCCAATGAGTTCAACTGTCATTCTTCCGTCCGAATGACCAGTTTCTACCTATTCCAAGTTTTGATCCGGTTATGGGCATTTTCATGACTCAAGTTGAATACCAAAGTTAAAGCTAACTTTAGTATCTTTCCAACGAGTATGCATTTGCCCCCAGATCAGCTTTGGTTAAAAAGTTATGCTAATTCAAAGTCAGCAGAATTTCTGGAAGAATTGTAACAGCACCTCCCTTGGAAGTGGCTGTTTCCAACCCTGGTTTCCACTGAATCCGTGCTGAAATTTCAGAAACTTTGAATTGCAAAGATGTCACACATCTTCTACTCTTTCTAAGGATGTATTATATGACAATTTTAGATTTTTCTACTGGGAGTTATGTTTGAAAAACAGAACAGTCCAGAGAATGTTTAACTCTGTCCGGGTTCTTGACAGTTTACATTCCTCTGGGATTTAAGCCATCTTACGGTGAGTTTCAGCTCTGGAAGTCTACAACAAAGTTGTAGGGTACTTCAATACCTTTCCAGAACTTTATAGCACACCTCTCTCGGCTAAAAGACCTATGAGTTATGCCCTGTTGAGGATCAGCAAACTTGCTGTCCCAAAACCGAGCACTCTGTTTTTCAGTCTTTTTGGAACTACACTCATCACTATCCCATTCTTATACCCAACCAGGGTCCTAAATGTGGAACCTATAGATTTTAATTCCTTGTTATCATTATTTTCATGCATATGCCTACAATATTTTGGTACTACGTTCCTCACAAAAGAAAATCCTAACCGGATCATACCGGCATATACGTCTCAAGTGTGGCACTAAACGGTCTCTCGCACACGTTTTCTACACGGATACATACGTGGTTAGTACCTGCAGAAGACCACACAATAATGGTGCACTCAATGGTTATTCATTTCAGGCAGTTCCATATTTGAAAGTAAATACAAACGCCCGTATCATTGTCATACGGCCGTCCTTGAGTTAGGTCACGTCTCAAGGTACGTGATCGTGTTTCAACACCACACGACGGGGAACCCGAGTAGGTCATGAACGGGTCGTCACGGTTGGGAATGTTATCAACCCAACAGATACCACCTACTGCCCTGCACGGCACGCCGATGGCAAGCGCTGCGTATGTCCTCCTGGGCTATTTCCAGACGAACACACTCTCGCGTTACTGACCACGCGATGGGGTCTCCACTTACTTGCCTAATGCACGCTAGGGATCAGCGTTTCATATGAACTCAGGGACATGAAGAGTCCAAGAGGTTCATATTAACGTCTCACACCAAGCTGTGAGATCAATCCCTGAACCACGTTCCTCGTCAGGGGGAGCTAACCGAAATTGAACCGCTTTCGGTGGCGTTCCTTACCATACTTACCAGAGTGTAGGTGCGTCGTTACATAATTGAAATTCAGAATTATAACACATAGGTTAGTATTTGCCACTTTAAGTAACTATGCTAATATAGTCCTTACTTGGGCAACTACCGATTCCTCACCGTAACCTATGTTTTCCCATAATGCAGTCCTTAAGTACTGTGCTATCCCCACTGCAGCTCTGATACCAGGCTGTGGCAGACCGGAATCCGCTCATCCAGGATCGCAGAGGGTGGTGCCACGCGATGCGACACCCGACAGCACACATCATAAGAACATAATATATTACATGGGAAAAACAACTGAAACTGTACAAACAGGTACAAACTTCAGTACAACTATTGTTTATATTACACAGCGGAAGTCTACACTATACAACTCACGCCCGCCTATTTAGCAAAAGTTGGTTGCCCAGCCCTAGGGCAACCCACACTAGCTGCACTCCTCAGCTCAGCGCGGCGTGTACGGCTCTCACTCAGCCGTGGTCCCCGACGGAGGGTAACCCTCGCCGGTGGACTCGTACTCCGAGTCCGTGGGTGGCTCCTCACCTGAAAAACACTTAAGCAGCAACCATGAGCACGAAGGCTCAGCAAGGCTTAACCGACTCACCTAAGCATGAAACTCTACATGAGTTATACCAAGACATAGGTTAGTAACATTTCAGCCAAAACGACACGCCTACAAGTTCATCCTTAGTTCATCTTTTAGCAACAAGTTAACAGTTCATGAAATCTGAAATTTAGTAAGCAGTATTTGGTGGCACGCATGTAGCAATACAATTATATCAATCAGCATCATTGAATCAACATATTTCATCCATTAGTCTACGTTACAACGCAGTGAACAAGCGGTACTCGTCACCGTGAGGGACGGCGAATCGACTCGATATACACCTGCAGGGAAAACCCAAAGAGCACGTCACGTACGCCCACCCGTGGAGCTGCACAGCACGCTCACTTCGATGTCGTACGGGACAACCTTTCACCCAACAGCCCAAACGTCGAACCGGTCGCACCGAAACGAGCAGGAGGTTCCCCACACGGAGCATCTCTCTATGCCCGTTGGCAGATTTCCACCTTGCTGCCCTCAACCTACACCTATAAATCGGTGTGCTATGCCTCGACGCCCGGAGGTTTAGGCTACATCGGTTTATCGGGGCCCTTATATCCGATATGCCTTCGGTACGTTCAATACTTGTTCAGCAGGGCCGCACACGGATCGGTCCTCAATCGACACGGGCAGGGCTGCGCACACAAGACTCCCTCTTGCTGCACCCTAGCCCCTGCCTAGTCTCATTTTCATTACTAAAATGATCTCACATCACTCAACCGAACCCGTGTGTCCCAAGCCTATCTCGCGAGTAGATTCCAACTACTCGACTTGTACCGAAGTCCTATGACTCATTAAGCATAGCCGGTAGACTCGAGGTCTTAGACACTACCCTCACTCTTTTAGGAACCTTTGATTATGCAAGTGGGGTTCCATTCATCCTACACCTAATGCACAATCATACTTCACATGACTCATGTAAACAAAAGAAAACTTATAAAAAGGTTAATGCAAACCGGGGCTTGCCTTGTTGCTGCTGGTCAGTAGTTAGTTCCTCGTCCGGAAGAAGGAAGTCCAGCACTTCCGGAGTCTCTTCTTCAACGGCTACACGTTAATGAAATACTACATGTTAATTTAGATGCAAATGTGGGTTTTGGAGTAAGACTTCTACTATTAGTTCTAATAACCAGCCTCTAACACCTGGAACTTTGTTTAAGAATTTAAAGATGAACTGGTGTTGGTGGTTTGGCTTGGACTTAATCACATGGTTAAATGCTAAGTGGTTTTCCCCCTTTTCCACATTAATCCCTTAAGTGGTTAAATAGGACAGGGGTGATCTAGAGCTCCAATGGAGCTGAGAATTTTTGTGTGAGTTCCTTGTCACAAGAAAACTCTCTGGACCAAACATTAGCACTTTTCATGGAGTGGTTTGCTCAGAATAATTCTCTTGGCAAATCAGCAAGGAAGAATTTATTCTGAGGTAATACCCCTGTTCATGCTCAACTTAATGAACTACAATTTCAATTATAGCTCATAGAGTTTGCCTGAATTTTCCTAACATTTTTGGGGTTAAGAATTGCCCAGAACTGAATTTCCAAGTTTTGGAAATTCTCTGAAAATGTTTCTGTATTCAAATGAACACAGCACCTTCCAATTTGAATTGCTCTGACCAAATCAACTCCAAATGGTTTGAAACCTTTACAGGGGTTTACTAATGTCCTAAAGAACATTCTGGCAAAATTTGGGGATTTTTGGATGAACCAAACTCCCTCTAAAATTCTTTTGCTGAAAAGCTTTAAATAATTTTCCAGAATTAATTAATGGGTTTCATACAAATTGGGTTGTATATCTGGACAGATCTAGGCAAGATAAATCCAACCCAATTTGAATCACTAAATTTGGAGCTTCCTAGCCAAGGTTATGGATTTCTAAATTTGAGCTAATCCCTGAATTATTTTCCTACAGAAAATCCCCTCCGGCGCTAAACCAGAGGCTGACAGCGGGGCCCGCCCGTTTAAATTGAACTAACCGCGCGCTCGCGCGCGATTAACACAGGGGCTGACAGGTGGGGCCGCGCCCTTCGTCTACCTCCCGACGTCGCCGCCCCGAGCCGCCGGAGCTCCGGCGAGGTCAGCGTTCCCGGCGATCTAGCTCACCGGAGCCGACGAGACTCGCCGCCCCCACGTAATCTCGGGTGCTGAACCCACTGGACACCATGTCGCCGCCGGCTAACCGTCATAGCTCGCCGGCGACGAGCTCTATGCCTCTGTGCTACCTCGGCAACGTGTTCCCACCCTTCTGACAATCTTCTTCGTGCGCTAATCGCGTCGCCACACTCAGGGAAACCTCGGGAAACTTGGCATGAGCTCTGTTGGGCCCTAAACGGCCGGCAACCCAGACCTCACCGGTGACCCCCTCCTCCGCCATACTGTCCTAGGGTGAACTTAGGGTTCCGGTGGTGATTTCCTTCTGGTTTTCGATCGAGAAGGGTCGCCAGAACCTCTAGATGCTCTCTCACAGCTCCGTTCGACCTCCCACCCACTAAGCTTCCCGAATTTCTCCTAAACCTAATCGGGTCCCGAAAGGAGCTACTCGTCCTAAACTGGAAAATTCTCCGTGCACAAAGGTCGAACCTTGGAACGGTTTGCGCGGTGGTCTTGAGGACGAGCTAGCGCTTCACTTTCCTATGGAGGTCAAAGACGGAAGATGATCACAGCTGGGGTGGCATACGATCGGAGCTCGGGCGACTAGGCTGCTGGTTACGGAACTCGCGAAAATCAGTAACTCGCCGGCGGTCTCGGGCCTTTTATAGGCCCCTGAGGCCAGTGGAGAGCGCGACACCTGCTGTGCCACCTCCTCTGCCGAAGCAGGAGCTGGCCGGCCGAGGTGGTCGGGCGCCGACGCTGGCTGCAGCTGGCGAGCGCGCTCGGTCGAGGAAGTCGGCTGAGGAGACTTCTGTGCTAAGTCTACTGACCAGTGGGCCTCCCCTCTAACTCTTTTGTTTTTCCAATTTTCTGAATTCTGTTGTGCCAAAATATCCTCAGCTACTCACAATTTAATGTGAGACTTAGTCACCAAGTCCTTGTTTGAATTTGAATTCTCAAATTCAAACTTTGTTTGGTTAAATTTGCTTCATATTTAAACTGAAATTCAAATTCAGTTTTGAATTCTTGCAAATTTAGCTCTTGACAAGATGAGCTCCAATGGAGATGAAAATTGGTGGGTTTACTCAGAAAAAATGTGCTGAGTATAGATGTGGAGCTAACTTTTGAATTTGGGTGATGAAAGTTGCTGCAATTTGAATTTACATTCAAATTGGCCTCTTTTTGAAATAACCCAAAAGTGCCTCAAAAAGTGTTGAATTTGCATGAGCTTTGGACTGAACCTTCCCAAGACTTTTTAAATTCTAGGGGTGAGATCAACCTCTCATGTTCATGTGTAGAAACCCTACTTTGTGAAAGTGAAGGCTTTCCCCTCTAATCATTCTTTTGATGGAGGTTACATGCTCTTCACAACATTTCCTAAGGTGTCCACAATAAAAACTGTGGTGTTGTGAGGTGAAGAAAAGTTTTTGCAAGTCCCTTTTCTTGGGCTTTTACAGCCTGCAAC
The DNA here is from genome assembly GCA_030760725.1 of Neostapfia colusana. Taxonomy (NCBI): domain Eukaryota; kingdom Viridiplantae; phylum Streptophyta; class Magnoliopsida; order Poales; family Poaceae; genus Neostapfia; species Neostapfia colusana. The sequence continues at coordinate 66,589,329 of JASWHV010000016.1, forward strand.
TGACCCAAAGTTTGGATCATGTTTTGCATAAGCTGGTTTTGCATGGCCAGCAGCCGTTCCAGGTGACTTTCACCAGCTCCAGGGTTAGCAGGAACATCCTCGTGGTCATCCTCCTGGACGTTCCTTCGGCCAGCGTTTCCTCTCACCATCTGTGAGAGAGAACGAAATAGAATAGAGGGTTAGAAAGTTAGGTAGGTCCCTTCAACTATATGCATGAAGGTGAGTTGGACTATATATATATCAGCCCATATGAGGATGTGAACAAGTTCCGAAGCATCTCACACCTCTTTCTTCTTACGTGTGGATATGGACAGCGTTTGGAGACGTCCCACAACTCACACTAAGCACATAATCACAAACAATCATTGCAAGGGCACATACAACTCCTATTCAAGGATGGTTCCCTATGTCAAGGTGGGTTTAAAGCCAATCTAAGCTATTCACCCTAGGACGCTTCCTTTGGGCAGCGTGGCTTTGCTATCCGTCTGGGTCTAATCTGTGATTCCTATTTAAGGGTGTAACCTACTGTTAACCCGTGGCTCTAATGTCAATCTAAGGTTTCTATCTAGGCATGTAACCTACTGTCAACCCATGGATCTGATACCAATCTGTGACAACCTCAATTCTGTGGGGAAACCACGGAACCGAGAACTAATGCATATGTGTGCCCAGGATGTTCATCACACATACACATACGTTCCATAAACTGAATTCAGATTATATATTACCACGAATAACAGGGTTTATTACAATACCTCATGAGTCTTGGACTCATGCACACAGCGGAAGTCTTATTTCTATGGAGCGGAAGTCTTTATTCTAATGCGGAAGCAATTTAGCTAATGCGGAAGCAAATCTAAGCAGAAGTGGCTCCATCTCTACACCCTCCACAGGCAAGGTTGAGAACAGATCACATGCCGTAATGCTCCACTTGGTCTTCATAGGAGGCTTCTTCTGCTGCTGATGATGACATAATAATGTAAGTTTTAGTACAATGATGTGCTTAGTGTGTACAATGAAATAATATGCAGCTCATAACAAGGTGGGTATAAAAAGGCTCATTTGCAGAAAAGCAAATTTATAAAACCATGATCAAACAGCAACTTAGCTTTAGATGAATGTAATCCCAGCATGAATTAAATTACCAACATACCTGCATCCCTTTCCGTGTTCCATCTGAACATTAACCAAACTTTATTCATACCCACGAATATCTCCTCGTATTCGCTACCATCTCATGAATACCTTCCCATATTCGCTACCATCTCATCTCATAAAACAACTCCTTCTCGCACCGAGACCAATCTTATGTCACGACTCAACAGTCATGCAACCATCTCATCACCCGGACTCAACAGTCCCAACAACCAAACCATAACCAAACTCAATAACCATAACCAAGAACCTTCCCAATAACCATCCCAACTAATCACGGCAGTTTAGCCAGGCGCTCGTGACCGTAAGCTCGGCTATCATGATAGTTTTAATAACTCTGCAGAGTTTGCACCTCTTTACCCACAAGTTTGTGATTTCGTCACCCGTTGGCGACTGCAGAACTTCCATTATACCAGTACACAACCGTCGGTGTATTGTCAAGAGATCACAAAATAGCCTTTACAAAGGGGTTACTAGATGTATGGACTCACTAAGGTTTCACCGGCAGGCTAGAATCTCCAATTCTCCCACCCACGGGCCCCCTCTTGTGCCATGCAGTTCCCAGGGCAGTCCTCACTCGACTCCCATTCCCTGCGTCTTCCACAGTCCATAACACCCTAGTAACTTACCAAATTACTCAGCTAAGCCGCACCCATACTTGGCCTTGTGGTGGCATTGTTATCCTGGCATGTGCATGCATGAACCGGTCCTTAGATCTATGGCAAGTACACCACTGTCTCATGCTACCTCATTCACAAACCCAGTCTTGCCTAGATCTCCCTCCGATCCTTGTTCATTTAACATCATCATGTTTCTCATTATCATTACGAGTGCAGTTAGCTAGACACATCTATCTCGCTTCCCAATCCCATGGACTCAGCGAAGCATAAAAGTAAAAAACCATAACCGACTCATAAACTTCCCAGGCGACAAGGGTGGTTTAACTAAAGCTAATAAACTCCTATAAAAGGGTTTCCCATCATGTTTGACTCACTACGCACATCTTTTCGCAAAACAAAACAGTTTTACCCAAACATAGGATCAATATGGTCAAGGAGCACTTGCCTTGTTCTTGCGATTCCGGTTGTTCTTGAATCCCAAAACCTTGTTGTTGCAGCTCGTCGTAGACAGCTCCCTGAGCTTGTCCTGCTAGGTAGGATCACGTGCATACAAGATTCACAGCAATCAATATCATGTACAAACCTTAAACTAGATGCGATGATGCACATGCATGCTATCCTATGATTAATTTTATTAGATTGGTCTGTATGTGTTCTTGCATGGCTTGCATGGATTTATGATGAACAGGGGTGTTTGGATCGATGGTGGACGTGGCGATGATCTTGTCTTTAGATCAATCTGACCATCAAATGATCTGTCCGCGAGAAGGCTTCTGTTCAAAAGGGATCAAAGAACAGATGCAAAGAAACCACAACGATGTCGTAAGGCGGTATTGGAGATCTTCCTTACGTTCTTCTCTGTCTCGAGGTCCTCCTCAGATCGTTGGGCTTTCCTCCGGCGTTCTTCCTTGCTGCAATCGGGCGATGGTCTACTCAGCGGGTTGGGACTTAGGGCTCTAAGTCGTCGGCTCAGGAGTTGGAAAAGAAGTTTGTGATTTCAGCCAGAGGTTCTGGGTTCTATTTATAATTGGGAAGAGAAGAGTCCTAATCTGATTGTATCCCGAATAAGAGTCTTATTCAGATCGTCGTTGGATCCTATCATCTTATCTTTAGTTGATTTGGTGCGGTAACGTTGTGGAATTCAGGTCGGTTTCCTTTACGTACCGGTACTCTTACGCGTAACAGCCGCTCCAGAACTCGTTACCTCCGCAGTGATGAGCTCCGGAAGCTCCACGTGTCCTCCGGGGCCTGGTATCTCCTTCTCCGCAGAGATGAGCTCCGGTTGTGCCGCGTGTCAAACGATGACCTCCCTTTTCTTCGGAGGTGACTCCCTGCACGCCACGTGTCAGTGTCGGACCTTTCCTCTCTTCTTTCCTCAGAGACGAGCTCCGAGGTTAACACGTGTCCAACAGTGATGGACCTCCCGAAGATAAGCTCCGGTGGCGACACGTGTCCGATAGAACCGGACCTCTCAGAGGTGAGCTCCGAGATCGACATGTATCCTATGCGACTGGCCCTCTGATTTCCGTTATGACTAGCTCCGAAGGTGACATGTGTCCTGCGGAAATGCCTTTGCTTCTTCCACAGAGGAAAGCTCCTAGAGCAACACGTGTCCTCCAGGGTCGGACCTCTCGCCTTTTGCGGAGATGAGTCCCGAACCTGCCACGTAGCTATTTTAGCGGCGGACCTCTCCCCACCTCGCGGGGACGAGCTCCGAACACACCACGTGGACAGCGGCCGCGGTAAGTTGTCCTCGGCGCTTTCTGAGAGCTAGATTCGGCTCTTATTGGCTATCCTTTTGATATTTTTCTCTGTTCCTACTTTTCCTAAAATGTTTCCTCTTCATAAACCATGAACATATGCTGACACCCTATATGAGGGTGTCACATAGCGTCAGAGCGCTTGTCGGTACCGTGCATTGCGGAGTGCTGCATGTAATCGAGCCTCGTCGACAAGGTCGATGTCTTCACGCCGGAGGTTGTCCTGCGCGGCTTCGTCGTAAGCTCGGACATGGAGGGACTTCATGGTGATCTCTAGGGGAAGCACAGCCTCGGCCCCATACACCATGAAGAAGGGTGTCTCTCCGGTGGCCCGGCTCTGGGATATCCGGTTAGCCCATAGTGTGCTCGGAAGCTCGTCCACCCACTTGGCGCCATGTTTCTTCAAGTCGGCATAGGTGCGGGTCTTGAGGCCCCGAAGAATCTCAGCGTTGGCCCTCTCAACCTGTCCCTTGCTCTTTGGGTGAGCAACGGAGGCGTAGCACACCTGGATGCCGAGGTCTTCACAGTATTCTTGTAACAGCCCTAACTTTTGTAAAGTTTGATTTCAACTTATGAAACAAAGTTAAGGCGATATAAGACTATAGTTGTGTCACATGAAATGATGAACACAAATATGGACATGTGAGGGAGTTAAAAATTTTCTCTAGCTCATGTTCAACACATGTTAACCTAGGGGAAAGAATTTCATTTCCAAAACTCTAACTCATGTGCACCTCCTCTATGAGTAGAGTGGAGGGAATTTAAATGCAATTTGAATTCTTTTGAAAGGATTCCTATTCATATTGTCCAAAGGCCTATATGTGAGAGCATAGATGCATTTCCCAAGTATTCAAGAGCCTAAGTTTCAAATTTGGAGAATTTTAGTTTTCTTATACTATTTATTCCGAGGATTAAATGAGGGCACGTTCAAATTCAAACTTGAATTTTCAACCAAACAAACTCAATTTCAAAATCTGATTTCAGATTTGAGTTCCTCATAAATATTTTGACCTATCGTCCAAGTTTGGTCAAATTTCAAGCTCGTTTGCTATTTTATCCGGAACCGGAGGATAAGAGGGGGAACATGGGGCCCACATGTCAGTAGACTTGAGACTGAAGGCTTCTCTGTTTCACTCGCGTGACAGCTCCTGCTCACCGGGGACGTTCCACCGAGGCCAGCTCCTGCTTGCTTGATTGTTTTGCTCGGTATGATCCTCCACGAAGCGAAGTGCACCGAAGCAATTTCTATTCCTCCTGCTCTGCCTCGCTCCCGTGAGATTTCTCCCGAGCAGAACAGAACCAGCCGCAGCTCTGTTTTCTCTGATCACCCAAGGAACCGAGCTTCCTTTGCCCAGGCTTCCAACAGCAAAAAGGTTCGCCCATGAGTGCTCTAGCCGGCTAGCACCCTTCCTCCGCTGTTCCATGCTTGCTGGCGCCTAGAAACAGCGAGGTTTCCTCTGCTCCCGAGTTCAAACTCAAGGAACCGAAACTGGACGCCGTGGACAGCCCAAACCAGGAGGGATCACGCCCAAGCAAGCCACCCCATCTGTGCACCTACAATCCTAGTTGCTCACCCCCAAAGCTCAGCCCTAGCCATTGATCACAGAGGGAGAATTTCAAGTTTTTCTCCCGGGCGGCAGAAACGGACCTTGAGGTAAGGAATTGTAAAATTCGTCCTCAAATCGTGTTTGTTGGGTCTCAAACTTCACACACAGGATGTTAAATGCCTACCACACCTCCTCCATCGATTTTAGACCAAGAAATTGAGTGTATGGGAAGCAATCCGAGCTCTTTTAGAGGGTATACCGCTGGACCCTATCGGGCGCACGGTGCCGATAGGTTTAGAGCCCTCTCCAGCTTGTTTAGACCTCATGCCGGTCTTCTACATGATCCCCTGGTGCTGTAGAGCCCAGGAACCTACCATTTGGTGGAGAATTCACCGTGCAAGGCGTCGCCGGAGCCCTAGGGTTTGCCGTGGCCGGTGCACCCTGTTTTCCGGCGAGTTTCAGCCGCCGGCGACCTCACCAACGTGTTCAGCATGGGGAAATATGGGGGGGGGGGCAGCAGGGGGTCTGGAGGTGGCTGGGAAGTGCTTTTCCAGCGACCTCGCCGGAGGGGGCCGCCACTGCACTGTTTGGCGCGAGTCTGGAGGTTAGGGATGACAGGTGGGACCCACTGTCGGCATTTAAACATTTTCCAGATTTTCCCACTTTAGTTCAAACTTTGGAGAGCCATAACTTTGTGTAGGAGTGTCAAAAAATTGTGAAACAAATTTTGTTGGATTCCTCTCATAGAGTACTATCCACAGGTGCAGCCCAATGTTTATGAAAATCCCTGGATTTGGCTCATTAATTCATTTAAATAAAACCTTGTATGAATTTTTACAGGAGTTCTGTTTATTGTAAAATTCCCAAATATGGACAGGACATTATTACAAAATTCCTTGAACTCCAGTAATAATTTCAGAGGCATTGGACCCCATTTGCTTGGTCAAATGATGTGTTCATTCCTTATGTCTCTGAAAAATGGGAAAATGAACAGAGACAATTTCAGCTTTTCCCCATTCTTTGTAAAATCCATATCTCAATGTAGGAAACTCCAAAAATGGTAAAACAAATTCCTATGGACTCAGGACATTTTGTACTTCACAAAAAGTCTACTTGCAGCAAAGGAAAGCTTAATATCTAGGGGGTAAAGGCAGATTAGTGAAAACCACACAAGGATTTGTTGTGCTCACATGAAGCCATTTCATGAGCTCAATTTTTGCACACTGCCTAAATACCATCCATATAAGCTGTGGTTAAAGTTTCAGCTTTATTGGATCTCTGGAACTTGAGCTACCATCTTTTAGGTTTAAGTGTCCATATAATGGACTTAATCACATGGTGATTACTAGTATCACTTGTCACCTAGCATTCTTCTTCTCTAAGGTTTAGATCCAACAACAGAAACCTTGCTGTTGTTTGTCCCTTTTAGGTGTGAGTTAACTGGTACAACATTTTTGAATCATTTTCTAAATTGCTTTTGAATTCATGTGCATAAACCATCTTAATAGCTCACGTGACATCGACGTTCGGCGAGGACTCGACTCTGCAGCGAGGATCTCCATCTCGTGATGAGTTTGGCGGATTCTACGGAGGAAGACTAACTCCTAGCTTCTAACAAAACCGTTGAGCAAGGCAATCCCCGGTTTGCATATCGTTACCATTTTAAATTTTGCTTTACTTCACCTCATGTGTATTGGACTTGATATTGTGCATTATGTCTAGGATGATTGAAACCCACTTGCATGGCTATTACATCCCTGAGTAGAAGGTTTAGTGTAGGCTTTGCCTCATTGTAGATGCTAGGCTAATGTTGTAGCTAGCTCGGTATAAGTCGAGTAGTAAAAAACTACTCGCGAGAAAGTTCGAGTAATGGAGTTACTCGCGAGAGATAAATGATAAGAGCACCCTCATGAATATGAGATGGGGACGTGGATGTTCCTGTAGGATGGAGCGCTCAAGGTTGGTCTCGACCTGCGATGGGTGTGACAATGCTTGAGACCACATTTGGCTTTGACCGGGATGGTAAGGCAAATGTGGAGGTTGGTTGTAGCCCCGTCCGTGTCGGTTAAGGACCGTATGTATGCGGCCCTGCTGGACAAGATTGAGCTATACCTGATATATAGTGGGGTATGAGACCCATGAAACTGATGTAACTCGATGGACCGTGATATAGAAACTCATCCTTCGCGTGGGAATGGCGTTGAGAAGGCGGGAGGTGTGAATCCTTTAGCGGGCAACTTCGACGTGTCCGCGTAGAGGACCATCCTGCTCGGCGCGAAACATTTTTCTATGCCGGGCTGTCGTGTGAAAGGTTACTGCATACAACGTAAGAAAGAGCTCTTGAGAGAGTCTTTCGAGGCGGGTGTATGTGTCGTGTATTCCGGGTTGTTATTGATTCGAATCACCATCGCTCGCGGAAGAGGATTGAGCATACTTGCCCTCTGCGCCGTGACTTAGTAAGAAGAGGAACTAATTCTCTTAACTTGCTGTTTGTGGATTAATCACTGTATTGGAACCTTGACTGAAGTATATATAGAGCCAACTAAATTTCATTTCCGCCTTATGCTAGCAACATCGGGATAAGCGTTTCTTGTTTGATTGTGGACTTCCGATGTTGTGAGGCGTGAGGACCACTAAAATGAAGGCTATAAGAATCTGAATATAAGGATCAAGTTTAGTCAAGCTGCATTTTGCAAATTCCTGTTCCTACTATCTTACTACCCCTGCATTTAGAGTTACATGTTTAGGAGTGATGGTTAAGTCTTGTTGAGCCTTAGTGCTCACGGTTGCTTCTGAGTTGTTTTTGCAGGTAGAAGGATGCCTGCTATAAAGAGGGTTGTTCGGTGAGACGATGAACCTCACGGTTTGTTCAACTCATCGGAAACCTAGCCGCTGCTTTTCTTTGGTGAAGCTAGTAGGAAGCGTTCACGGGCTGAACGACTTCTCTTCGGCGTAGTTAGGGTCGAGAGTGAGTAGTTTGTCCAGCAAATTTTAATTTCCGCTGCGTGTGTACATTATGTTGTAAAATAAATTATCTTGAGTAACAAAATGGTTTTGTTATGTTCTTATCGTCTTTTCATGCATGCTGTTGGGTGCCGCATCGCACGGCACCACCCACTGCGAATCCCGGGCCATCACAAGCGTGGTATCAGAGCCGCATTGGGAATAGCACGCATGAAAAGGGTCTATTTTTGAAAACTTAGGAGTATACGAGTGAGGAACATATAGTATGCCCACATAATGAGTATTATTAGCATAGTTACTTAAGGTGGCAAGCTAACAGTGTGTTACTCTTCAGTATTTAAATTTAGTAGCGACGCACCTACGTGGAGGTAAGAATAGTAAGGAACGCCACCGAAAGCGGATCAATTTCGGTTAGCTCACCCATACGAGGAAAGTAGTGTGGGATGTCCCGTTCAGCAATGGACGGGAAGTGAATATGTTTTCTAAGACTCTTCATGTCTTAGAGACATATGAATGGCACTAGCCTCCAGTGCACAAACCCAGGGGCAAGAGGAGGAGACCCCATCGTGTGGTTTGTAACACGAAGTGTGTTCTTTAGGACTCTTCATGTCCTATGAGGCATACGAAAGCGCTGTTCCACCGGTGTGCTTTATTGCAAAGGTGTGGAGCCCCCGTCGGGTGGTGAATAACCCGATCATGTACCTTGAGACGTGGCTTGACTCAAGGACGGCCTGTATGGCAATGATACGGGGCGTATGTTTTTACTATGATATGGAACTGCCTGTAATGACAAACTATTGAGTGCATCACTATTGAGTGATTTTCTGCAGGTATGTTAACCACAAGTAGTACATGCCGTGTAGAAAACGATTGTGAGTGATCGTTTTAGTGCCACCACTTGAGACATATATGCCGGTATAAAGCCGGTTAGGATTTTAATTTGATGAGGCAACGTAGTTCCGTGATGTGTTTTGAACCGCATGAAAAAAAAAGGTTTGAAAAGAAAAAGAGTAAATTTGGAGTCTAGGATTCTATTAGGGGGTAATGAACTCCTATATTGCACTAAGAGTCAATTGGGAGTATAGATTTATTCACCAAGACTTAGGAATAACCTCCCCTGTTTTCAGCAGAATTTTTGCTGAAGTTGAACAGGGCATAATTTTTGTTTGGTTGAACCAATGGAGGTGAGTGATATATTTATGGAAAGCCTCTGAAGTCTTCTACAACTCTTCTGTATAACTCCGGATCAGAATCACCCTCCAAATGGATGAAATTCTCAGATGAGTGTGAACTGTCCAAAAACAGGGCAGACACAAAATGCTCTCAGGAAATTTCTGTATTTCAACCATAACTTTCTATAGAAAAATCGATAAGGGTTATGTAATACACCGTTGGAAATCTTGTAATATATGCTATGACTTTGTAGTTCAAAGTTTCTCCAGATTTGGAGTTTAATTGTATGAAATCTTGCGGACAAAACAGCCACTTTCAAAGGAGGTGCTGTCAAAATTGTTCCAGATTTCTGTTAACTTTGAAATATCACAACTTTTGATCCAGAACAGATATGAAGGCAAATAAATACTCGTTGGAAATATATTGAATTTAGCTATAACTTTGATATTCAACTTGAGACATGAAGTTGCCATGTTCATATTCAAATTCTGGGATTAAGACCAATTGATCATTCTGAACAGAGTAGTACTTATTGTCATTTAGCTTGAGACTTGTCGTGGACAGGGATGTCTTAGACTTCTCTAAGCTCCATAACATGTTCTCGAGTTATTTTTCAGTTTGTCCTACTGTTGGAATCAAGGGTTTGGACAAACTTGTTAAAGATGGTAGATTTCAGAATTTTCGAAACCCTAGTTAGCTTGTGTAATGCTGCAATATTGATGTGATTTTTTACGGTTATGTTTTCAATTCAAGTTGAGTTTAAACTTTGAATTTTAACCGTAAATTGCTCACTCTTGCAGCATGGATCATGCTCATTCCAGGAGTGAGGTTGGCGAGTCGAGTCACGGCGAAAGTAATTCGCCACGACAAGAAGTGCCGACATCATCAACCGGATTGGAGGAAATCTTGGCAAAGATGGCTGAGTCTCTGGATCTGTTGGTGCGACAAAGCATACGACAGGAGACACTACAGCAAAATCCCCCGCCAAGCACTTATCTGGATTTCTTAGCAATACAACCACCGGTTTTCTCGGAAGCGAAGGAACCGTTGGAGTCGGCTCGTTGGCTCCAATGTATTGAAGCCAAGTTCGATATTCTTGAGTGCGATAAATATCAGAAGACTCTATTTGCCGCTCAACAACTCCATGGAGCCGATGGAGCTTGGTGGGCGGAGTACATCGCTACTCTTCCTGAAGGTCATCGAGTGATGTGGGATGAATTCCGGAATGTTTTCCGGGCACGTCACGTTTGTTCGGGAATTCTTCGAACAAAGTATCAAGATTTTCTGGAGCTAAAGCAAGGGGAAAGGAGTGCGTACGAGTACTTCAAAGAGTTTGAAGACTTGATGCAATACGCCACTCATATGGTAGACTCGGAAGCGTTGAAGTGCGAATATTTCTTCCGAGGTTTGAATGTCGAACTTCAGGAACAAGTGACCTTGTTCAATAACGGTATTTACAATGAGTTGGTAAATGCCGCTATCATTAAAGACGAAATGCATCTCCGTTGTTAAGCGGAGTTGAAAAGAAGTATACCGCCAGACCACGATATCGAGGTTCGTACGAACTATCGAGTGCGGTATTACTCGCCAGTTAGGCAACGACCTCAGCCTGTGGTGCAACTCTCACAACCACAGCTGAAGATGATCACTTATGAGCCTCCACCTCAACAGCAGCAGTCAGAAATTATTCGTGCAACCCTACTGCTACCAGCTATGCATGAATGATCTCCACCTCGTGTTAGTAGAGAGCTGAGGATTTCTGCAGCACGAAACCGTCGTGGAGCTGGGCAGAGCCACACTTATGTGTTGTCTCGTCAATGCTCAGATCAGCATCATGAACCTTCAAAGAAGAATCTTTCAAAAGCTGTCAGGGTTAATTATACTGCTATTGAGGACATTGCTAAAGGCGAACCAGTTTTGGCGGGCATGTTCACTTTACATGAACAGCCCACTTTCGTGTTGTTTGATTCCGGAGCCACCCACAATTCTATTAGCAGAGACTATGTGCTGAAGAATAGTCTTCCATTTAGCACAGTTAAACATCCGTTTCATATCAGCTCACCCGGAGGCAAGATATCAACAGATGAGATGGTCTTACGGGCACCTTTATGTTTGGGTGGAAACATCTATCCTGCGAGCCTTATCATACTCAAAGGCCAAAGGATTAATATTATCTTGGGGATGTCATGGTTGACACATTATGGAGCTATCTTTGACATCAACTCTCGGACTGTCCAACTGAATTCCCCAATACATGGTTGCAACACATTGAACCTTGTGGATCCATCACAACAAGTTGTAGCAGTGCATCAGATTGAAGCTCCTAAACTTGAGGATATTCCAGTGGTATGTGAATATCCAGATTTGTTTCCCGAAGACTTGCCGGGCATGCCGCCCGAACGTGATGTAGAGTTCAAGATTGAACTCGCACCGGGAACAACACCTATTTCTCGGCGACCATACAAAATGGCACCAAAGTAGCAAGCGGAATTGAAGGAGCAGCTGAATGACCTCATCGAAAAAGGTTTTATACGCCCAAGTTCATCACCTTTGGGCTGTTCCGCACTCTTTGTGAAGAAGAAGGACGAGACTTTGAGGCTATGCGTAGATTATCGTCCACTGAATGCTGTCTCTATCAAGAATAAGTATCCACTACCGCACATCGATATTTTGTTCGATCAACTAGTGGGTGCTAAGGTATTCTCCAAGATGGATCTCCGGTCCGGGTATCACCAGATAAAAAATTCGGGCAGAAGATGTACCTAAGACGGCGTTCTCAATAAGATAGGGTCTTTATGAATATCTTGTCATGTCCTTTGGGTTGACCAATGCTCCGGCTCACTTTATGTATCTCATGAACTCTGTGTTCATGCCAGAGTTAGATAAGTTCGTCGTGGTTTTCATCGACGACATCTTGGTCTATTCAAAGTCAGAAGAAGAACACGCTAAACATTTGCATATTGTACTCCAACGCTTGAGGGATCACAAGCTATATGCAAAGTTCAGTAAATGTGAGTTTTGGATCAGCAAAGTGCTGTTTCTTGGGCATATTATTTCAGCGGAAGGCATCGCTGTGGACCCAAGTAAAATCGAGCAAGTGCTGAATTGGAACTCTCCAACATCTGTTCATGAAGTGAGGAGTTTCCTAGGTTTAGCGGGTTATTACCGGAGATTCATTCCCAACTTCTCCAAAGTCGCTAAACCTATGACGGAGCTGTTGAAGAAAAGCACCAAATATGATTGGAGCGATTCATGTGAACAGGCTTTTCAAACATTAGTGAAGCATCTCACTACAGCTCTAGTTTTGGCCCAGCCGGACACAACGAAGCCGCTTGATGTCTATTGTGCTGCATCTGCCATCGGTTTGGGTGGTGTGTTGATGCAAGAAGGACGTGTTGTCGCGTATGGATCCCGACAACTCAGGGGTCATGAGCAGAATTACCCGACGCACGACCTTGAACTTGCTGCAGTGGTCTTAGCATTGAAAATGTGGAGACATTATCTACTAGTCAATCTAGTACATCTCTACACTAACCACAAAAGCTTGAAGTACATCTTCACACAGAAAGAACTGAATATGAGGCAGCGAAGATGGCTAGAATTGATCAAGGACTATGAACTTGAAATTAATTACCATCCGGGTAAAGCGAATGTGGTTGCCGACGCACTTAGTCGGAAAGCCCATGTTCACCATTTAGCCATGGCTTCACATGAAGGAGGAGAACCAAGCCTGCGCTTAGTTCCTTACGGATCGCTGTTCAACCTCGCTCTTATTCCTACAATCTGAGATGAGATTGTAGAGGCTCAGAAGAGAGACAGGGGTATGTCTCACATCCGGAGGAGAGTGGACAGCGGTGAGTTGAAGATGTTCCGCAAAGATGAAGAGGGTACTCTATGGTTTAACAACCGCATAGTTGTACCCTGAAACATGAAATTGCGGAGGAAGATATTGGATGAAGCACATTTATCCAAGTACTCCATTCATCCGGGAAGCAATAAGATGTACCAGGACTTGAAATCTAAGTTCTGGTGACACGGATGAAAAGAGAGATGGCGAAATACATATCCAAGTGTGATACGTGTCGGCGGGTTAAAGCCGACCATATGAGGAAAGCTGGACCACTTCAACCGCTGAAGGTTCCAGCATGGAAGTGGGAAGACATAAGTATGGACTTCATCGTCGGTTTACCCATGACCAGCAACAAGCATGATTCTATTTGGGTAATCGTCGATCGTTTGACCAAGACAGCACATTTTATTCCAGTCCATACTAAATATGTGGCAAAGAAGTATGCGGAGCTGTTCATCTCAAGAATCGTGTGTTTACACGGGGTTCCCCGCACCATCGTTTCTGATCGAGGTGCGTTATTCGTATCCAGATTTTGGGAGCAACTGCATGCTTCCTTGGGAACCAAGTTAATTCGGAGTTCAGCGTATCATCTGCAAACTGATGGTCAAACGGAGAGGATAAATCAGATTCCGGAGGATATGCTACGGGCATGTGTCATCAATCATGGGAAGAATTGGGATGACCATATACCGTTAGCAGAATTCTCATATAATAACGGTTATCAATCCAGCATCAAAATGGCCCCGTAAGAAGCTCTTTATGGCCGGAGGTGCCGCACACCACTGAATTGGTGTGAGTCCGGTGAGAGAGTGGTCTATGGGATTGATCTTGTAAATGAAGCCGAGGAACGAGTGCGAGTGATTCAAGCCAACTTAAAGGCTGCTCAATCTCGGCAAAAGAGCTATGCAGACAAACGGCGTCGACCTCTTCATTTTGACATCGGGGACCACGTTTATCTTCGTGTCTCTCTGATGAAAGGGGTTCATCGGTTCGGAGTGAAGGGAAAGCTTGCTTTGCGTTTCATTGGGCCATTTGCTGTCACTGAGATATGTGGACCCGTTGCCTATCGTCTGGAGTTACCGACGTCACTTTCGGGTATTCACAATGTTTTCCACATCTCTCAGCTACGGAAGTGTCTTAAGTACCCAACCGCAGTTCATATGGAGAACATTGAGGATCTTCAACCGGATCTCACTTATTCCGAGAATCTGATACAGATTATCGACGAGAAGACTCGTGCCACAAGAAATTGGACGTTGCGATTTTACAAAGTCTTGTGGAGCAACCACACAGCCGATGAAGCCACGTGGGAAAGCGAGGAATTTCTCCGTTTAAATTTTCCAGACTTGTTTGTACCATATGTCCAGTAGTCATTCTCCCTTCTTCTTTCTTTTTGTAATCTCGGGACGAGATTCTTTTAAGGGGGCCGGAATGTAACAGCCCTAACTTTTGTAAAGTTTGATTTCAACTTATGAAACAAAGTTAAGGCAATATAAGACTATAGTTGTGTCACATGAAATGATGAACACAAATATGGACATGTGAGGGAGTTAAAAATTTTCTCTAGCTCATGTTCAACACATGTTAACCTAGGGGAAAGAATTTCATTTCCAAAACTTTAACTCATGTGCACCTCCTCTATGAGTAGAGTGGAGGGAATTTAAATGCAATTTGAATTCTTTTGAAAGGATTCCTATTTAGATTGTCCAAAGGACTATATGTGAGAGCATAGATGCATTTCCCATGTATTCAAGAGCCTATGTTTCAAATTTGGAGAATTTTAGGTTTCTTATACTATTTATTCCGAGAATTAAATGAGGGCACGTTTAAATTCAAACTTGAATTTGAATTTTGAACAAAATAAACTCAATTTCAAAATATGATTTCAGATTTGAGTTCCTCATAAATATTTTGACCTATCCTCCAAGTTTGGTCAAATTTGGAGCTCGTCTGCTATTTTATCCGGAACCGGAGGATAAGAGGGGGAACATGGTGCCCACATGTCAGTAGACTTGAGACTGAAGGCTTCTCTGTTTCACTCGGGCAGCACACACGTGACAGCTCCTGCTCACCGGGGACGTTCCACCAAGGCCAGCTCCTGCTTGCTTGATTGTTTTGCTCGGTCTGATCCTCCACGAAGCGAAGTGCACCGAAGGTATTTCTATTCCTCCTGCTCTGCCTCGCTCCCGTGAGATTTCTCCCGAGCAGAACAGAACCAGCCGCTGCTCTGTTTTCTCTGATCACCCAAGCAACCCAGCTTCCTTTGACCAGGCTTCCAACAGCAAAAAGGTTCGCCCATGAGTGCTCTAGCCGGCTAGCACCCTTCCTCCGCTGTTCCATGCTTGCTGGCGCCTAGAAACAGAGAGGTTTCCTCTGCTCCCGAGTTCAAACTCAAGGAACCAAAACTGGACGCCGTGGACAGCCCAAACCAGGAGGGATCACGCCAAAGCAAGCCACCCCATCTGTGCACCTACAATCTTAGTTGCTCACCCCCAAAGCTCAGCCCTAGCCATTGATCACAGAGGGAGAATTTCAAGTTTTTCTTTCGGGCGGCAGAAACGGACCTTGAGTTAAGGAATTGTAAAATTCGTCCTAAAAACGTGTTTGTTGGGTCTCAAACTTCACACACAGGATTTTAACTGCCTAGCACACCTCCTCCATCGATATTAGACCAAGAAATTGAGCGTAGAGGGAGCAATCCAAGCTCTTTTAGAGGGTATACCGCTGGACCCTATCGGGCGCACGGTGCCGATAGGTCTAGAGCCCTCTCCAGCTTGTTTAAACCTCATGCCGGTCTTCTACATGATCCCATGGTGGTGTAGAGCCCAAGAACCTACCATTTGGTGGAGAATTCACCGTGCAAGGCCTCGCTAGAGCCCTAGGATTTGCCGTGGCCGGTGCGCCCTGTTTTCCGGCGAGTTTCAGCCACCGGCGACCTCACCAACGTGTTCAGCGTGGGGAAATATGGGGGGGGGGGGGGGGGGGTGGCGGCCAGCAGGGGGTCTGGAGGTGGCTGGGAAGTGCTTTTCCGGCGACCTCGCCGGAGGGGGCCGCCACTGCCCTGTTTGGCGCGAGTCTGGAGGTTAGGGATGACAGGTGGGACCCACTGTCGGCATTTAAATATTTTCCAGATTTTCCCACTTTAGTTAAAACTTTGGAGAGCCATAACTTTGTGTAGGAGTGTCAAAAAATTGTGAAACAAATTTTTTTGGATTCCTCTCATAGAGTACTATCCACAGGTGCAGCCCAATGTTTATGAAAATCCCTGGATTTGGCTCATTAATTCATTTAAATTAAATTTTGTATGAATTTTTACAGGAGTTATGCTTATTGTAAAATTCCTAAATATGGACAGGACATAATTCCAAAATTCCTTGAACTCCAGTAAAAATTTCAGAGGCATTGGACCCCATTTGCTTGGTCAAATGATGTGTTCATTCCTTATGTCTCTGAAAAATGGGAAAATGAACAGAGACAATTTCAGCTTTTCCCCATTCTTTGTAAAATCCATATCTCTATGTAGGAACCTCCAAAAATGGTAAATCAAATTCCTATGGACTCAGGACATTTTGTAATTCACAAAAAGTCTACTTGCAGCATAGGAAAGCTTAATATCTAGGGGGTAAAGGCAGATTAGTGGAAACCACATAAGGATTTGTTGTGCTCACATGAAGCCATTTCATGAGCTCAATTTTTGCACACTGCCTAAATACCTTTCATATAAGCTGTGGTTAAAGTTTCAGCTTCATTGGATCTCTGGAACTTGAGCTACCATCTTTTAGGTTTAAGTGTCCATATAATGGACTTAATCACATGGTGATTACTAGTATCACTTGTCACCTAGCATTCTTCTTCTCTAAGGATTAGATCCAACAACACAAACCTTGCTGTTGTTTCTCCCTTTTAGGTGTGAGTTAACTGGTACACAGTTTTGAATCATTTTCTAAATTGCTTTTGAATTCATGTGCATAAATCATCTTAATAGCTCACGTGACGTCGACGTTCGACGAGGACTCGACTCTGCAGCGAGGATCTCCATCTCGCGATGAGTTTGGCGGATTCTCCGGAGGAAGACTAACTCCTACCTTCTAACAAAACCGTTGAGCAAGGCAAGCCCCGGTTTGCATATCGTTACCATTTTAAATTTTGCTTTACTTCACCTCATGTGTATTAGACTTGATATTGTGCATTATGTCTAGGATGATTGAAACCCACTTGCATGGCTATTACATCCCTGAGTAGAAGGTTTAGTGTAGGCTTTGCCTCGTTGTAGATGCTAGGCTAATGTTGTAGCTAGCTCGGTAGAAGTCGAGTAGTAAAAAGCTACTCACGAGAAAGTTCGAGTAATGGAGTTACTCGCGAGAGATAAATGATAAGAGCACCCTCATGAATATGAGATGGGGACGGGGATGTTCCTGTAGGATGGAGCGTTCAAGGTTGGTCCCGACCTGCAATGGGTGTGACAATGCTTGAGACCACATTTGGCCTTGACCGGGATGGTAAGGCAAATGTGGAGGTTGGTTGTAGCCCCATCCGTGTCGGTTAAGGACCGTATGTATGCGGCCCTGCTGGACAAGATTGAGCTGTACCGGATATATAGTGGGGTATGAGACTCATGAAACCGATGTAACTCGATGGACCGTAATATAGAAACTCATCCTTCGCATGGGAATGGCGTTGAGAAGGCGGGAGGTGTAAATCCTTTAGCGGGCAACTTCGACGTGTCCGCGTAGAGGACCATCCTGCTTGGCACGAAACGTTTTTCTATGTCGGGGTGTCGTGTGAAAGGTTACTGCATACAACGTAAGAAAGAGCTCTTGAGAGAGTCTTTCGAGGCGGGTGTATGTGTCGTGTATTCCGGGTTGTTATTGATTCGAATCACCATCGCTCGCGGAAGAGGATTGAGCATACTTGCCCACTGTGCCGTGACTTAGTAAGAAGAGGAACTAATTCTCTTAACTTGCTTTTTGTGGATTAGTCACTGTATTGGAACCTTGACTGAAGTAGATATAGAGCCAACTAAATTTCATTTCCGCCTTAGGCTAGCAACATCGGGATAAGCGTTTCTTGTTTGATTGTGGATTTCCGATGTTGTGAGGCGTGAGGACCACTAAAATAAAGGCCATAAGAATCTGAATATAAGGATCAAGTTTAGTCAAGCTGCATTTTGCAAATTCCTGTTCCTACTATCTTACTACCGCTGCATTTAGAGTTACATGTTTAGGAGTGACGGTTAATTCTCGATGAGCCTTAGTGCTCACGGTTGTTTCTGAGTTGTTTTGGCAGGTAGCAGAATGCCTGCTATGAAGAGGGTTGTTCGGTGAGACGATGAACCTCACGGTTTGTTCAACTCATCGGAAACCTAACCGCTGCTTTTCTTTGGTGAAGCTAGTAGGAAGCGTTCACGGGCTGAACGACTTCTCTGTGACAGCCAGGACCTCGTCGGGTGGTGCCATGTTATGCGGCACCCAACAGCACACGGGTCGATGAACACACATCATATTACATAAATAGTTTAGCGGAAGCGTACAATAATGTTTTACAAATAGTTATATCAGAGTAAACTACAGCACAAGACTATCACTCTCACGACTCATGTCTAAACTAGCAACAAAGAAACGGTCCAGCCCGCGGACGTTTCTTACTAGCAACACGAAGAAAATCTGCAGCGGCGAGGATGCTCTTTGAGTAAGCACTCGGAGGTTCCGAGTCTCATCGGCACCCCTTCTCATAAACATCGAGTCAATTACCTGCAAAACAACTCGGATAGCATCCGTGAGCATAACGCTCAGCAAGACTTAACCGTCACCCTAAACATGGAACTCTAAGTGAGGTTATGGACCTAACATAGGATGGCATAAGCATAATTAAACTCGCCTAAAAGTGAATCCTTACTTTCAGGTATTAATTGCAGTATTTTAAGTAACCCTGGGCACGCCACATCGGGAGTCCACAATCAAACAAGAAACGCTTTCCCCCAATGTAAATTGCTCATGGCATAAAAGAATCGAGTTTGCACTAGCCTATTCATCAAGATCCAATACAATGCTAGTATAATACTTCACATCAATATGATTAGTTCCTTTCTCATGCAAGTTCTTACTACGTAACGACTGTGAGAACAAGTATGCTCGGTCCATTCTGCGAGCGACGGTGATTCGAATCAATAACATCCGGACTACACGACACGTACGCCCGTAGTCGACGTTGCCTACAACAACCATCACTGACGTCGTACATGGCAGCCTTTCCCCCATTTCACCCCCGCTGAATCGATCAAGTCGCCCCGTACAGTAGCTACTCTCATGGTGCACCTACCGACATGAGATGTCATGAGAATATTCCCCACATACTGCACACCGGCCGTCCGCCTGAGGCGACCCGAAAAGTCCCAACGACAGCTTCCCGAGGTACATCGGTTTACTGGGTCCCATAAAGCCAGCATGAGTCCGGTACACAACTCAAACTTGTTCAACAGGGCCGCATACGGATCGGTCCTTGACCGACACGGACAGGTCTATAGCAGCCAGGCCCCTATGTCCTGCTGCTCCTACAACCTTCCGGTCTCAACTTTAACTTGCTAATTCAATTATGAGCCAATCCCGTATGCCCCTGTTGTTCCTGAAACTGCGAGTAGCATCTCACCACTCGACTTCTACCGAACCGTACTTAAGCATGGCAGTTCTACACGGTGAAAGACACCTACCCAATACTCCATGGGTCATTTGGTTATGTAAGAGGAGTATCAATCACTAGACCTAATGCACAGTTCAATTATTAACCAAAAGTGAATACAAAATAAAAACTTAACAGCTGTTAAATGCAAACCGGAGCTTGCCTGTTTTGCATGGTAGTCGTATATAACAGTTAGTGTCCTTGCAGGTCCACCCTTGACTCTCCGGAACTTGATCCACTTCGATGAATCACTCCTTTGAGTCCCCTTCGTTGTGGTTCCTATTGAAATGCATATGCATATGTTTCATGGAATGTAATGGAAAGAAGTTAAAGAATTACTTTCTTAAGAACAGAGGTTGTGTGGAAAAGCCAAGCATGGCTTGGTTTGCCTCTGTTGTGCAAAGAACAGAAATAAACTAAATTGACCTTAAGGCCTTAGTTATACCCTAACCATTTTCCCTAATGAACCCTATAGAGAAGCTGAAACGATTTGAGTGCAACAGAAGAACAAGAACTCCAATGGCCTCAAAACTTTTACAGCAGGTTCTATACTACCTAAGGATTTAGCTTGCCAAATTGCAGCTAATGAGGAGTCATATTGTGCCCTCCCTAATTCTCACAATATCTCTTATGTATTCCCACATATACACAAGTATGGAGAATAAGAACAGGGAGTTCAAGGATTCATCTTGGGCTGATAATTTGCATATGAGTTCTTGATCACATGAGAGTAACCTGGTCCAAAATCCAGCCCTTTTACTTGAGTAGTTCTTCCAGAACAATTCTTTAAGCATTTGTGCTCAAAAGAATTAATTCTGAAGTAATGTGCATTTTCATGCGCAATTAAGTGATCTACAATTCCAACTATGTCTCAGAGAGCTTGCCTAAATTTTTCTATGATTTTTGGGCCTATGGATTGCTCAGAACAGATTTTAGAAGTGGGAAACATTTTTTTGAAAATGTTTCTTGACTCCTTTGAACACAGTAGTTTGCATTTAGCAAATTCCTACTCAAATGATCTTAAAATGAGCTGAACATTTGCTAGTAGGTCAATACTATGCTAAAGAATATTCTAGCAAAATTTGGGGTTTTTGGATAAACCAAACTCCCTCAATAATTCTTTTTCAGAAAACATTCCAAGAATTTTCCAGAATATAATATTAACTTTCATACAAATCTGAGTTCATATTTGGATAGAACTCAGAGAGATGAATCCAACCCAATTTGAATCACTCAAATTGGAGTTTTCTGCAGGGGGATATGAATTTCCAAAGATTGAGCTAAGTCTGGAATTATTTTCCTACAGCAAATTCGGCTGGACCCACTGTTTTGAATTCCAACCAATAGAAACAAAGCCACACCGTGCCACAGCATCTCTGCGCGCCAACACACAGGATCCCGGCCACACCCGATCCCGGGTTTAAAATTTGATCTGCTGACAGCCGGGGCCCACACTTCGTCTTCTTCCCTGCGCCCGCGCTGCCCCTCGCCGGCCCGACGCCGGAGCTCATCGGCTCGCCGTTTCCGGCCACCGCCTGAGCTGAAACTCGCCGCCAGGGAGTTTGTGACACCGAGGAACACGGCTGTGGGGTTTACTAGGGCTGCCAATGACCGGAACATGGCCGGCGACGTGCGACAGCTACTGTGGGGGTTCAGCGGTGTTGCCTGAGGTATCCAGCCCGCAAAAACCTGTGCCGACGAGCCCTACAGCACGAGTGGATGATCGCAAGGCTCGGCATGGCCCCTAAATGGCTCAGGAACAGCTGCAAGTCGGTCGTCACCGTGCGCCCGATTTGGTCCGCCGGAGAAATGCTCGGTAGACCTCAAAATACGTCACCCCAAAGGGTTTTCATGCGACGGATGCTTAGGAGAATATGATCGCCGGCTAGTCCAGCTCCTACGTGCAAAGTTTGACGAGCTAAGAACGAATAGAAGTGGAGAATTTTGGATTTCCATACCGGATGCTTGGGTTGAAGCCGCCGGAGCAAAACCTCGGAATTCACCGGCGATGCTTCACGGTATGGCCTGAGCTTGGGCTGAGAGCAGCACCGCACCCATGCGCGTCCGTAGCTGCGATCGCTCGGCCGTGAAACCCGCTGTGGAGGGCTGTCCACGAGCGCCCGATCATTTTCTCGGATAAGGTCACCGCGGCGGCGGTCGTTCTCGGGCACCGGAGGCCGCAGCTCGCTTGATTTTGTGTCGGGGAGGTGGAGGTTGATCTCGGGGAAGCGTTTAGCAGCTCAGGAGAGGATGAGGCACGGTGGTTTTTGCCGTTCCTCCGATTGGACCGAGAGCGGAGGGGAGGAGCTCGGGTTGCTCGGTGTGCTCGCGAGAGAAGAAGGCAACTGCGCATTGCTTCGGCCAGGGGGCACGTGATCACGTTGAAGACGCGGTCAGGACAGCCCTCGGGGCGCCAGCGCGTGGAGACCGGCAGCAGGAGCTGGCGCGGCAAGCTCCTCGGTGGAGCCCGTGAGCTGTTCGGGAAAATCTCCCACTGAGGCTAAGACTTAGGGTGCAAGGCTCCTCCTTTAGCTCTATGACATGTGCGTCCCACTCCACATGTACCTCCCAAATATCTGTTCAAGCTGATCTCTTTTTCCCCAGGATTCTAAGTTTAAAAAGGTGGACTAGAATTTGAATTCCTCAAATTCAGTTTGAATTTGCAAGATTTAAATCTGAATTTGGTTTAGAATTTGCAATTTCTTCCTTTTAGCTCTCTTTTGAGCCCACCCTACAAATGGAGAGTTGGTGATAAAACTTTTTCCTACACATTCCAACTATATGGCTGCATGTTTATTCAAAGTTTTTGGTCACTCCATGTGTGAACTTTGAATTTCAAATCTGAAATTTAAACTTACATGCAAAGAGGTATTTAACTCCTTATTGGTCCAACACTTTTAAATAAAAAGGTGAACCTCATGTTGGATGTTCATCCATGTATTACCTTGCATTAAGAAAAGTTTTAGCAAGTCCCATTTTTCATATCTTTGCCACACATATGAACTAAAACCTTGGTTTTTATTCATACACATTTTTGGGACTTTTACATTCCTCCCCCCTTAAAAGAATCTCGTCCCGAGATTACAAAAGAGGAACGAGACGGGAGAGGTAATTACAAAATGTACAAAGCTAAAAATTCCGGATAGTTGGTGCGGAGGTAATCTTCACTTTCCCACGTCGCCTCTTCCGCGGTGCGATTACTCCACAGCACCTTGTAAAATTTGATCGTCCGATTCCGGGTTACCCGGGCCTTTTCATCCAAAATCTGAATCGGTCGCTCGGTGTAGGTCAGGTCCGGTTTCAATTCGTCGATGTCCTCAGTGCGAACAGCAGCGGTGAATTTGAGGCACTTCTGCAGATGTGATACATGAAATACATCATGAACACCCTCTAAACTTGCCGGTAATTCCAGCCGGTAGGCTACGGGTCCGCACTTCTCCGTGATAGCAAAAGGACCAATAAAACGGGGAGCGAGTTTCCCCTTTACCCCAAACCGGTGAATTCCCTTCATCGGAGATACCCGAAGGTACACATGCTCTCTGACGTCAAAATGCAAAGGCCTACGCCGTTGATCAGCGTAGCTCTTCTGTCGGGATTGTGCAGCCTTTAAGTTCTCTTGTATCAACTGAACTCGGTCTTCGGCTTCGTTGACAAGATCAATCCCAAACAGAACTCTTTTGCCGGACTCACACCAATTCAGTGGTGTGCGACACTTCCGGCCGTAGAGAGCTTCATACGGTGCCATTTTAATACTCGCTTGATAACCGTTGTTATATGAAAACTCTGCCAGCAGTAGGTGATCGTCCCAATTCCTACCGTGGTGGATGGCACACGCTCTCAACATATCCTCAAGCACTTGATTCACCCTCTCAGTTTTTCCATCGGTTTGAGGGTGATATGCGGAGCTTCTAATTAGCTTGGTGCCCAACGAGGAATGCAGCCGCTCCCAAAAACGAGCAACAAACAGCGCCTCGATCTGAGATAATGGTCTTCGGGACACCATGTGAGCAAATAATTCTGGAGATGAATAACTCCGCATATTGCCTTGCTCGATAATGAGTGGTCACCGGTATGAAATGAGCTGACTTTGTCAACCTGTCGACGATCACCCATATCGAGTCATGCTTCCTGGATGTGAGCGGTAATCCGACGATGAAGTCCATACTCACATCCTCCCATTTCCATGCCGGTATCTTAAAAGGTTGTAGCGGTCCGGCTTTCCGCATATGATCAGCCTTTACCCGTCGACACTATCACACTCGGATACGTATTTAGCGATTTCCCTCTTCATCCTCGTCCACCAAAATTTCTGTTTCAAATATTGGTACATCTTGTTACTTCCGGGATGAATAGAAAACTTCGACAGGTGGGCTTCATCCAATATTTTCTTCCGGAGTTTCATATTACGCGGTACCACTATACGGTCGTTGAACCATATTGTACCGTTCTCATCCTTCCGGAAACATTTTACTTCTCCGTTGTCTAGTCTTCTCCGTATGTGAGACATACATTTGTCTCTTCTTTGAGCCTCAACAATCTCTTCACGGATTGTTGGAATGAGCGCGAGATTATAAAGCGATCCATACGGAATGACACGGAGACTGGGTTCTTCCTCCTCCAACTCAGCAACCGCCAAGTTGTGAACATGGGCTTTCCGACTAAGCGCGTCGGCAACCACGTTTGCTTTTCCTGGATGATAGTGGATCTCAATTTCATTATCTTTGATGAGCTCCAACCATCTCCGTTGCCTCATATTCAGCTCCTTCTGCGTGAAGATATACTTCAGTCTTTTATGGTCGGTGTAGAGGTGAACAAGATTACCCAGTAGGTAATGCCTCCACATCTTCAACGCCAACACCACAGCAGCAAGCTCGAGATCGTGAGTTGGATAATGCTGCTCGTGGTTTCGCAGTTGACGAGACCCATAGGCGACTACACGCCCTTCTTGCATCAGAACGCAGCCGAGACCGATGTCGGATGCATCACAGTATACATCAAATGGCTTCGTCGTGTCCGGCTGAGCAAGAACTGGAGCTGTTGTGAGATGCTTCACCAAAGTTTTGAATGCGGCTTCACATGCTGCATTCCACATGTATTTAGTGCCCTTCTTCAGCAGCTCCGTCATTGTTTTAGCAATCTTTGAGAAGCTCGGAATAAACCTCCGATAATACCCCGCTAAATCTAGGAAACTTCGGACCTCATGGACTGATTTGGGCGATGCCCACTTCAGCACTTGTTCAATCTTGCTGGGGTCCACAGCAATACCTTCTGCTGAAATAATATGGCCTAGGAAAGGCACTTGATCAATCAAAAATTCGCACTTGCTGAACTTAGCATATAATTGGTGCTCCCGCAACCGTTGTAGCACAATACGCAGATGTTCAGCGTGCTCTTCTTCCGATTTGGAGTAAACCAATATGTCATCGATGAATACCATGACGAACTTGTCTAACTCCGGCATGAACACAGAATTCATCAAGTACATGAAGTGTGCCGGAGCGTTGGTTAACCCAAATGACATGACGAGGTACTCGTAGAGTCCGTATCTCGTCGAGAAAGCTGTCTTCGGTATGTCCTCCGGTCGGATTTTGATTTGATGATATCCCGACCGAAGGTCCATCTTCGAAAATACCTTTGCACCCACAAGTTGATCGAACAGGATGTCGATGCGGGGCAAAGGATACTTGTTCTTGATCGTGACAGCATTTAGAGGACGGTAATCAACACATAGCCGTAGTGTTTCGTCCTTTTTCTTAACGAACAGCGCTGAGCAAACCCAAGGTGAAGAACTTGGTCGTATGAAACCTTTGCTCATGAGTTCATTCAGTTGCTCTTTCAACTCCGCTAGCTCGTTAGGTGCCATCTTGTAAGGCCTTCGTGAGATAGGCGTCGTTCCAGGCGCCAGTTCAATCTTGAACTCGACGTCCCGTTCAGGCGGCATGCCCGGTATGTCATCGGGAAAAACGTAGGGATAATCACGTACCACCGGAATATCTTCAAGCTTCAGCACTTCCGTGTGGTAGGCCTCTACCATATCTGGATCTTCGCTGTCCAAAAACAGCGTGTGCTGTTCGTGAATCGGCGAGTCAATCTGGACAGTCCGGTTACCGATATTGAGAACGGCGCCGTGACGATTTAACCAAGACATCCCCAATATAATGTCTACCTTCTGCCTATCCAACATAATCAGCGATGTTGGGTATATTTTTCTGCCCAAACACAAAGCTGCTCGGGACACAATCTGATTGGCAGAGATGTTTCCTCCCGGTGAACGTATGAGAAAACTCGATGTGGGAGTATTGGTGGATAATTGGTACTGATCCACGCATGATTTGCTGATAAAATTGTGGGTGGCACCGGAATTAAAAAGTACCAACACAGGCACGTCTTTGAGAGTGAACATGCCTGCCAACACCGGTGCTCCCTCCGGGACATCCTCAATAGCAAGATGTTGCACACTCCCGGATTGCAATTCTGTTATGTTGACTTGAGCAGGTGGCGGCATACCACCTGATGATGATGGCTTTCTGGTGTTCACCAACTTCTTCCGGCATTCTTGCCTAAAATGCCCTGAACGGTGGCAACAAGAACACGGAGGTTTCCCCGGTCCTTCGTTGACTTGTGGTTGAGAAGTTGATGTACTTGGCTGCAGCAATGATGCAACAGGTGTCATTCGTTGCTGCGGCAATGGTGTTGCTTCAAGACAAGACTCTTGGGCAGGAAATCTGTACGGAGTTGATCTTACTGGTGCTTGCCATGTCTCCTCGGATAGTGTGTGATACACCACACGGCATTTACGAGGAACGACTGGTGTGTCGTCTTGCACATCCTCCCGGTCCCTCTTCTCTTCTTGACACTCAAGTGTCACTTGTTCATGCAGCAGGGAAGCACTGATCAACTCGGTGTAACTGCCTTGATTGAACAAAGCTAACTTCTCTTTTAGTATGGCACTCAAGCCATACAAAAAATAGTCACACATTGCAGCTTCGCTCGTCGCATAAGCAGAAGCATATTGTGCTAGAAGGTTGAATCGTCTGACATAATCGAGGACACTCATGTCCCCCTGCTTCAGGTTCCTGAATTCTTGCTATTGGGCCTTAATAAAACCCATAGGAATGTGACGAGCACGGAATGCTTCACGAAATTCCGTCCATTCCACTTGATGGCCTTCCGGAACGGTGGCAAGATAAGCGAACCACCAATTTCCGGCGGCTCCATGGAGCTGTTGAGCTGCAAATGATGTCTTCTGATATTCGTCACACTCAAACACTCCAAATTTGGACTCCATAACTCGAAGCCACTGATCAGCTTCCAATGGTTCATTGGCTTCCGTGAAGATTGGCGGTTGTGTCGCCAAGAAGTCCAAATAGGCGTTCCGAGGTGGAACGTCCTGTTGTGAACGTTGGAGTAAGCCCTGTTGTACCAAGGCTTGGAGTAGTCTTGTGTTCTCTTGACTTGACTCGACCATCTGAGTCATGACATCCGCCCATACCGTTGATGGCGGTGCCCGTGGTGGAGTCGAGTCATCACCGTCTCGATGAGAACCTTCAGTCCTACTCGGAGAATGAGTACGCACCATACTGCAAAATCATAATTTTGAGGGGAGTCAAAACATGATCTAGCAGTATGTGAAAGCATGTAAAACATGAACATGCAAAAACTTTATGAAAGCATAACAATACTTCATGTTTACACATCCTTCTAAAGCCAACAGAAACAATCCCCATTTGCTGTACAGAACCGACCTTTCTGTACTTAACCGAGATTTGGATCCAGTTAGCTGAATTTTCATCACTCTAGTTGAATACCAAAGTTAAAATTAACTTTAGTATCTTTTCAACGAATACTCATATGCCCCTAGATCATCTCTGGATCAATAGCTATGACTGTTCAAAGTTGACAGAATTTCTGGGTAAATTTTGCCAGCACCTCCTTTGTATGTGGCTGTTTTCATCACAGTTTTACATACAAATGAAGTGCAATTCTGAACAAACTATGAACTACAAAATTGTTGAAATTTCCTAACCTTTCCAACGGTGTATCATATGACCCTTAGAAATTTTTCTACAGACTGTGACGGCTAATTTACCGCAACACCCAGAGAAGTTTGCAGCTGCTCTGTTTTCTGAACAGTTTGCATTCATCTGGACGTTCAACCAAGTTGGTGTCGGATTTGGCACTGGAATTTTACAGAAAAGTTGTAGAGCACTTAATAACCTTTCCAGAACTGTATCAAACACCTCCATTGGGTCGAGCTAATCAGAGTTACGCTCTGTTAAAGTCCAGAAAAAATTTCTGTCTGCACAGAGCACTCTGTCTTTGAGATCGAAAGAAGCCTAACAAGTCTCTTCTTTGAAACTTAGTTCAAATGAAGATCTCAGTAGCTAATATGTGCTTTATCACAGCCATTTTTAGTTTGGAAGTTATTCATGAATGATTTCTTCATAGGAAAGAATACTATTAAGTGTAGTACGGTGACGATGCACCGTAAGACATGACGGTACTACGTTGCCTCACCAAAGAAAAACTTAACCGGATTACACCGGCATATACGTGTCCTTAGGTGGCACTAAAACGGTCACTTACAAACGTTTTCTACACGTACTAAGGTTTTCATGGTTAGTTCCTGCATAAAACACACTCGATCATCAGGTTCGGCTGCACACCGAACCCGGTATCCATACAGTTTGTACACCCGGCCGTCATCACTCGCCCAGGTGTTCTCAAGCCAAACACGCCTTGAGCTACGTGTTCACGTTACTGACCACGTGACGAGGTCTCCCAAATTGCACCACGCACGCCCGGGACAGACGTTGCTCGAATACCCCAAACGACATGAAGAGTCGTAGAGGATACTAAAGCGGGTCAGGTTACCTGCCACCCGTGAGGCTCCACCCTTCAGCTTGTGCGCACTGGTGGACAGCGCATACGTGCACCCCCAAGACATCGACGTCCCGAGATGCACGGTTTTCCGATATAACAAATAGGTTAGCTTGCCACCTTCATAATATGCTAATAGTAGTCCTTATGTGGGCCTAGTACCGTTATCTCACTGTATCCTAAGTTTTGACATAATATGATGCTCAATATGTGCTCTGTTCCCAACGCAGCTCTGATACCAGCTGTGACAGCCAGGACCTCGTCGGGTGGTGCCGTGTTATGCGGCACCCAACAGCACACGGGTCGATGAACACACATCATATTACATAAATAGTTTAGCGGAAGCGTACAAGAACGTTTTACAAATAGTTATATCAGAGTAAACTACAGCGGAAGACTATCACTCTCACGGTCTAAACTAGCAACAAAGAAACGGTCCAGCCCGCGGACGTTTCTTACTAGCAACACGAAGACAATCTGCAGCGGCGAGGATGCTCTTTGAGTAAGCACTCGGAGGTTCCCGAGTCTCATCGGCACCCCTTCTCATAAACATCGAGTCAATTACCTGCGAAACAACTCAGATAGCATCCGTGAGCATAACGCTCAGCAAGACTTAATCGTCACTCTAAACATAGAACTCTAAGTGAGGTTATGGACCTAACATAGGATGGCATAAGCATAATTAAACTCGCCTAAAAGTGAATCCTTACTTTCAGGTATTAATTGCAGTATTTTAAGTAACCCTGGGCACGCCACATCGGGAGTCCACAATCAAACAAGAAACACTTTCCCCCGATGTAAATTGCTCATGGCATAAAAGAATCCAGTTTGCACTAGCCTATTCATCAAGATCCAATACAACGCTAGTATAATACTTCACATCAATATGATTAGTTCCTTTCTCATGCAAGTTCTTACTACGTCACGACTGTGAGAACAAGTATGCTCGGTCCATTCCACGAGCGACGGTGATTCGAATCAATAACACCCGGACTACACGACACGTACGCCCGTGCTCGACGTTGCCTACAACAACCGTCACTGACATCGTATGTGGCAGCCTTTCCCCCGTTTCAGCCCCGCTGAATCGATCAAGTCGCCCCGTACAGTAGCTACTCTCATGGTGCACCTACCGACATGAGATATCATGAGAATATTCCCCACATACTGCACACCGGCCGTCCGCCTGAGGCGACCCGAAAAGTCCCAACGACAGCTTCCCGAGGTACATCGGTTTACTGGGTCCCATATAGCCAGCATGAGTCCGGTACACAACTCAAACTTGTTCAACAGGGCCGCATACGGATCGGTCCTTGACTGACACGGACAGGTCTATAGCACCCAGGCCCATGTGTCCTGCTGCTCCTACAACCTTCCGGTCTCAACTTTAACTTGCTAATTCAATTATGAACCAATCCCGTATGCCCCTGTTGTTCCTGAAACTGCGAGTAGCATCTCACCACTCGACTTCTACCTTACCGTACTTAAGCATGGCAGTTCTACATGGTGAAAGACACCTACCCGATACTCCGTGGGTCATTTGGTTATGTAAGAGGAGTCTCAATCACTAGACCTAATGCACAGTTCAATTATTAACCGAAAGTGAATACAAAATAAAAACTTAACAGCTGTTAAATGCAAACCGGAGCTTGCCAGTTTTGCAGGGTAGTCGTATATAACAGTTAGTGTCCTTGCAGGTCCTCCCTTGACTCTCCGGAGCTTGATCCACTTCGATGAATCACTCCTTTGAGTCCCCTTCGTTGTGGTTCCTATTGAAATGCATATGCATATGTTTCATGGAATGTAATGGAAAGAAGTTAAAGAATTACTTTCTTAAGAACAGAGGTTGTGTGGAAAATCCAAGCATGGCTTGGTTTGCCTCTGTTGTGCAAAGAACAGAAATAAACTAAATTGACCTTAAGGCCTTAGTTATACCCTAACCATTTTCCCTAATGAACCCAATAGAGAAGCTGAAATGATTTGAGTGCAACTGAAGAACAAGAACTCCAATGGCCTCAAAAATTTTACAGCAGGTTCTATACTACCTAAGGATTTAGTTTGCCAAATTGCAGCTAATGTGGAGTCATATTGTGCCCTCCCTAATTCTCACAATATCTCTTATGTATTCCCACATATACACAAGTATGGAGAATAAGAACAGGGAGTTCAAGGACTCATCTTGGGCTGATAATTTACATATAAGTTCTTGATCACATGAGAGTAACCTGGTCCAAAATCAAGCCCTTTTACTTGAGTAGTTCTTCCAGAACAATTCTTTAAGCATTTGTGCTCAAAAGAATTAATTCTGAAGTAATGTGCACTTTCATGCCCAATTAAGTGATCTACAATTCCAAGTATGTCTCAGAGAGCTTGCCTGAATTTTTCTATGATTTTTGGGCTATGGATTGCTCAGAACAGATTTTAGAAGTGGGAAACATTTTTTTGAAAATGTTTCTGGACTCCTTTGAACACAGTAGTTTGCATTTAGCAAATTCCTACTCAAACTATCTTCAAATGAGCTGAAAATTTGCTAGTAGGTCAATACTATGCTAAAGAATATTCTGGCAAAATTTGGGGATTTTCGGATAACCCAAACTCCCTCAATAATTCTTTTTCAGAAAACCTTCCAAGAATTTTCCAGAATATAATATTAACTTTCATATAAATCTGAGTTCATATTTGGATAGAACTCAGAGAGATGAATCCAACCCGATTGGAATCACTCAAATTGGAGTTTTCTGCAGGGGGATATGAATTTCCAAAGATTGAGCTAAGTCTGGAATTATTTTCCTACAGCAAATTCGGCTGGACCCACTGTTTTGAATTCCAACCAATAGAAACGAAGCCACACCGGGCCACAGCATCTCTGCGCGCCAACACACAGGATCCCGGCCACACCCGATCCCGGGTTTAAAATTTGAGCTGCTGACAGCCGGGACCCACGCTTCGTCTTCTTCCTCCGGCTTCTTCCCCACGCCCGCGCTGCCCCTCGCCGGCCCGACGCCGGAGCTCGTCGTCTCACCGTTTCCGGCCACCGCCTGAGCTGAAACTCGCCGCCAGGGAGTTTGTGATACCGAGGAACACGGTTGTGGGGTTTGCTAGGGCTGCCAACGACCGGAACATGGCTGGCGACGTGCGACAGCAACTGTGGGGGTTCGGCGGTGTTGCCTGAGGTATCCAGCCCGCAAAAACCTGTGCCGATGAGCCCTACAGCACCAGTGGATGATTGCAAGGCTCGGCATGGCCCCTAAATGGCTTGGGAACAGCCGCAAGTCGGTCGTCACCGTGCGCCCGATTTGGTCCGCCGGAGAAATGCTCGATAGACCTCAAAACACGTCGCCCCAAAGGGTTTTCATGCGACGGATGCTTAGGAGAATATGATCGCCGGCTAGTCAAGCTCCTACGTGCAAAGTTTGACGAGCTAAGAACGAATAGAAGTGGAGAATTTTGGATTTCCATACCTGATGCTCGGGTTGAAGCTGCCGGAGCAAAACCTCGGAATTCGCCGGCGATGCTTGACGGTATGGCCTGAGCTTGGGCTGAGAGCAGCACCGCACCCGTGCGTGTCTGTAGCTGTGATCGCTCGGCCGTGAAACCCGCTGTGGAGGGCTTTCCACGAGCGCCTGATCACTTTCTCGGATTAGGTCGCCGCGGCGGCGGTCGTTCTCGGGCACCGGAGGCCGCATTCCGCTTGGTTTTGTGTCGGGGAGGTGGAGGCTGATCTCGGGGAAGCGTTTAGCAGCTCGGGGCAGGATGAGGCGCGGTGGTTTTTGCCGTTCCTACGATTGGACCGAGAGCGGAGGGGAGGAGCTCGGGTTGCTCGGTGTGCTCGCGAGAGAAGAAGGCAACTGCGCTTTGCTTCGGCCAGGGGGCTCGTAATCACGTTGAAGACTCGGTCAGGAAAGCCCTCGGGGCGCCAGCGCGTGGAGACCGGCAGCAGGAGCTGGCGCGGCAAGCTCCTCGGTGGAGCCCGTGAGCTGTTCGGGAAAATCTCCCACTGAGGCTAAGACTTAGGGTGCAAGGCTCCTCCTTTAGCTCTATGACATGTGCGTCCCACTCCACATGTACCTCCCAAATATCTGTTCAAGCTGATCTCTTTAATCCCCAGGATTCTAAGTTTAAAAAGGTGGGCTAGAATTTGAATTCCTCAAATTCAGTTTGAATTTGCAAGATTAAATCTGAATTTGGTTTAGAATTTGCAATTTCTTCCTTTTAGCTCTCTTTTGAGCCCACCCTACAAATGGAAAGTTGGTGATAAAACTTTTTCCTACAGATTCCAACTATATGGCTGCACGTTTATTCAAAGTTTTTGGTCACTCCATGTGTGAACTTTGAATTTCAAATCTGAATTTTAAACTTACAGGCAAAGAGGTATTTAACTCCTTATTGGTCCAACACTTTTAAATAAAAAGGTGAACCTCATGTTGGATGTTCATCCATGTATTACCTTGCATTAAGAAAAGTTTTAGCAAGTCCCATTTTTCATGTCTTTGCCACACATATGAACTCAAACCTTGGTTTTTATTCATACACATTTTTGGGACTTTTACATTCTCTTCGGCGTAGTTAGGGTCGAGAGTGAGTAGTTTGTCCAGCAAATTTTAATTTCCGCTGCGTGTGTACATTATGTTGTAAAAGAAATTATCTTGAGTAACAAAATGGTTCCGTTATGTTCTTATCGTCTTTTCGTGCATGCTGTTGGGTGCCGCATCGCACGGTACCACCCACTGCGAATCCCGGGCCATCACATTTCTTGGAATGCTGCACTGGTGAACTGGGTCCCGTTGTCAGTGATGATTCTGTTCGGGACCCCGAACCGGCAGACGATCGACTTGATGAACTTTACTGCAGATTGCATGTTGATGGTGACGACGGGTCTGGCTTCCTGCTACTTGGTGAACTTGTTGATGCCGACGTAGAGGTACCGGAATCCCCTGACGGCTCTGGGGAATGGTCCCAGGATGTCCAACCCCATACGGCGAACGGGCATGAGGGCGGGATCATCTGTACCGCCTGAGCCGGTGTATGGATCTGCTTGGCGTGGAACTGGCATGCCTTGCAGCTCTCGACCAGCTTGACGGCATCCTGGAGCGCTGTCGGCCAGTAGAAGCCATGCCAGAAGGCTTTACCGACAAGCGTGCATGAGGAAGAGTGACTCCCACATTCGCCTCCATGGATCTCAGCAAGCAAGTCGCAGCCTTCCCCCTGGGTTATGCACCGCAATAGGACGTGGTTGGCGCCACGCCAGTAGAGATCCCCTTCTAACAGCGCAGACCTCTTAGCCATGCGCACGATCCGTTCAGCGGATACACGTTCATCAGGGAGGATGTTGTCTTTAAAGTAGTCCCGGATGTCCGTGATCCATGCATCGGGTCTGACTTGAGCTTCTGGATCATGAGCGCTGGGTTGCACGGAGTCCCCAGTGGCGCTTACGATCCTTGGCAGCGTCCATGGCTGCAGGGCCGCCGGGACCGCCAGCTTCGAGGTGCTGGTCCAGCCCCCTTCGCCGGCTCGGCAGGCCGGGCTGTGGGCCGCAGCAACGTCCTCTCGAAGACTCCTTCGGGCACAGGGGCTCCGGTGGAGGCCTTCGTTGAGAGGTCGTCAGCTGCGGCATTGCCAGCACGCGGTACATGGCGCAGGTCCAAGGCGAGGAAGTCTTTCTCCAACACCTGCACGTGGAGCAGATAAGCAGCTAGCTGTGGGTCCCTGCAGGAGTATTAACCCTTAACTTGCTTGATAACTAGCTGGGAGTCGCCCTGTGCCAACAACTGGCGAGCGCCCAGAGACAGGGCTGTCTTTAGTCCAAAGATGAGTGCTTCAAACTCTGCCATGTTGTTGGTTGCCTTGAAATTGAGATGTACCATGTACCCAAACTGCTCCCGCGATGGCATGAGAAGCAGTACGCCGGCACCGGCCCCCTGCTTTCGTGAGGAGCCGTCGAAGAAGAGCGTCCAGTGAGGCCCGGTGAAGACCGGAGCTTGGTGCTTCAGTTCACCGTTTTCATGGCCCCCTGCGTCAGCCTTCGTTGGCGTCCACTCAGCCACGAAGTCAGCCAACGCTTGGCTCTTGACCGCATGGCGAGGAAGGAAGTCCAACTCAAACTCCGCCAGTTCCGCTGCCCATTTAGCGACATTGCCGGTCGCATGAGGGCTGTGAAGGATCGCCTTCAGCGGATAGGAGGTGACCACCGAGATCCGGTGGGCTTGAAAGTAGTGGCGGAGCTTCCTGGATGCCACGAGCACTGCATACAGCAGCTTGTGGACCTCCAGATACCTTGTCTTGGCGTCGTGGAGGACTTCGCTGATGTAGTAGACAGGCCTCTGGATGGTCCGGACCCTCCTTCCCTGGATAGAGATGTCTTCATCCATTGGCTCAGGCCTACCGGAGGTAGGTGGGTCCGGGGAAGCTTCCGGGAGCTGGGACTCGAAAGCTCCTAGGCCGCCTTGGGCCTCCGGGGGGTCCCGTTGGACCTCCAGGAGGTCCCGTTGGACCTCCGGGGGGTTGTCGTGGAGGTCCGGGAGGTCGTCTTGGACACCCGGGAGGTTGTCTTGGAGGTCCAGGAGGCCGTCTTGGACCTCCGGAGTCTCCTGGTGCTTGTCTTCTGCTATCGGAGCAGGCTGTGGTGGCGAGAGGTCCGGCCGCTCTGCGACGAGGACCATGCTCATCACTTCGGTTGTTGCCGCGATGTAGAGCAACAAATGCTCTTCGGGCTCGGGGGCTACCATGATGGGTAGGGTCGTCAGGAGTTGCTTCAACTCCTGGAAAGCTTCTTCTGCTTCGTCGGTCCAAACAAATGGACGGGATTTGCGCAGGAGCTTAAAGAAGGGGAGCGCTCGCTCTGCTAGCCTCGGTATAAACCGACTCAGCGCAGCTAGGCATCCCGTGAGTTTCTTGACTTCCTTGATGCGGGCGGGAGGCCGCATCAGGTCGATGGCCTTGATCTTCTCTAGGTTGGCCTCAATTCCCCGGTGTGAGACCAGGAATCCTAAGAGCTTTCTAGAGGATACGCCGAACACACACTTGTCGGGGTTCAGCTTGGTGCGCGTGGAGCGCAGTTTGTCAAAGACTAATGCCAGGTTATCTAACAAGGATGAACTCTGCCTGACCTTGACAACGATGTCATCGACATACACCTCGACTAAGTCTCTTATTAACTCTCCAAAGGTTTTGTGCATTGCACATACAAAGGTGGTAAGAGCATTCTTTATGCCATAAGGCATAGAGACATAACAATACAGGCCGTCTACTGTGATGAAGGAGGTGTGCTCCTCATCTTCTCTAGACATAGGGATCTGATGGAAACCCGAATAGGCGTCTAGGAAGCACAGCATATCACAGCCTGATGTCGAGTCCACTATTTGATCTATTCTTGGGAGAGGGAATGGATCTTTGGGACATGCCTTATTGAGACTGGTGTAGTCGATGCACATCCGAAGTTTCCCACCAGCCTTCGGGACAACAACGGGGTTCGCCAACCACCGGGGGTGGTGAACTTCCCGTATGAAGCCAGCGTCCAGCAGCTTCTTGATTTCTTCTCGGATGAAATTTTGCCGCTCGATGGACTGCTTGCGAGGCTTCTGTTGGACTGGTCTGGCGTCGGGGAAGACCATCAAGTGGTGCTCGATCACCTCCCTAGGGATCCCCGGCATCTGTGACGGCTGCCATGCAAACACGTCGATGTTGTGCCGGAGGAAGGTGACGAGCGTGCCTTCCTATTTGCTATCCAGGCCCCCGGCTACCTGGGTGGTCTGGGTAGCATCAGCGCCGACTTGGACGACCTTCAAGGGAACGTCGCCCTCGTCGAGGGGTTGCACACGGGGTGCTGCGGTAGAGGCACGGTGGCGTGCACTCGAGTGGAGCCGGTCCGATTCTGCACTGCCAGGGGCTGGTGCTCGAGCTGCCGCAAGTGCCTGGAGCTTTTCCAAAGCTGACACTGCAGCAGTGCGGTCTCCATGAATCCTGAGGACGCCTGTTGGTGTAGGCATCTTCAAGACGAGGTAGCCGTAGTGGGCTACTGCCATGAATCGGTACAGTGCTGCCCTGCCGATTATGGCGTTGAAGGGGAGGTCGATCTCCGCCACGTCGAACAGAATGTACTCTGTCCGATAGCTGTCCGGTGCCCCAAAGGTCACCGGAAGGCTGATGTTTCCGTAGGGAACGACTAGTCCCGGCCCTACCCCTGAGAACGGGCTCGATGGGGTGAGCTTGGCCATCGGGATCTGCAGCTTCTGGAAAGCTGCACGGCTGATGAGGTTCAGCCCAGCCCCGCCGTCTTCCAGAACGTGGTACATCCTCACGTTGGCGATGGTGGGCGCTACCAAGAGCGGTAGCTGGCCGGCCCCAGCCATGTTCCTGGGACAGTCGGTGGCATCGAAGCTGATGGGGGTTCCCATCCACTTGAGGTGCGGCGCGGCACTTGGGAGGGGAGCCACCGACGCTACCGCTCGGCGCAGAGTTTTAACCGTGCTTCGGGATGAGGGATCAGCGGACCCGCCATAGATGACGTAGAGCATCTTCCGGCGCTCGTCATCGCTGGAGCTGGAGTCCTCATGGTTGCGCACCGCCTTCACGGCGTGCTGAGGCTCCTGGAACTCCACTTGATGGTCGGCGTTGTCTGGGGCGTCGACCTTCTGCTTGCCCTCCCTTTGACGGAAGGGTGGGGTATCAGTTCGCAGCTGCTTCCCTTTGCGGAAGCGCTCCGCGAGCTTCTGAATCTCCCGGCACTCGGCAGCAGTATGGTAACTGGTGCCGTGCACGGGACATAGCTCGTCTTGGTCACCATCTGGAGCTGGTGACTGTCGCTGCCTTTTGTCGGGGCGTGGCCCCCGAGCTCCACTGGGTGCTGCCGCTGCAGCAATGGGAGCAGCGGCCGGTGGCTTCATCTTGCCACCGCCCTGGTTCTTGATCTTCTTGCCGCTTCCATAGGAAGCGGTGCCAGATCCGGGCTGTCCTCCTGACTCGGAGGTTGGCAGTGAGTGCCAGTTCCGCCCTTCTGCTGCTCTGGTGCACTTGTCCGCCAGGCTGAAGAGCTCTGAGACGTCGCGGACCTCTCTGGTCGCGAGCTTCTCAAGCATCTTCTTGTCCCGGGCACCCTGCCAGAACGCCACCACCACAGAAGCATTTTGGATATGTGGGATGGTGTTCCGTACCTGGGAGAACTGCTAGATGAAGGAGCGCAGCGTCTCTCCAGGATGTTGCTGGACGGCGTGGAGGTCGAGCTCCGTGCCAGGCCGGGTGTAGGAGCTGCCGAAGGTAGCAGTGAACTGCCGATAGAGTTCTCCCCAAGTGGTTATGGAACCCTGGGGGAGGTTCATGAGCCAATACCAGGCTGGGCCGGTCAAGGCGACGGGGAAGTAGTTGGTCATAATGGCCTCGTCCCCTCCTGCAGCAAGGACGGCGGTGGAGTAGATCTGGAGGAACTCCACCGGGTTGACGCTGCCGTCGTACTTCTCGGGACGGTGCGGCCGAAACTTGCGCGGCCACCTCGCGAAGCGAAGGTGTGGCGCCAGGGCCGCACATCCTGCTCCTGTTGCTGCAGGCGTTGGTGCCACGAACGCTTGGTTCGCTGCTGGCACTGTGTACCCCGGTATGGGCAAGGCTGCGCCATAGACCGGGGGCACCGTTTGCAGGGCATATGGCTGGGGCATATGCTGCGTGGCATATGCCTGGGTCAGAGATCGCGTGGCGAAAGTCTGCGCCTCAGGCAGGGTTGAGGCAGACGTCATGCTGTCGCCTTCCTCCTGGTTGCGACGTCTTTCTCATCGTCGCTCAATGAACACTCGGGCATCTTTGCCCAAGTGGCATCGCTCCAGCTCCATCCTCAGGTCCGTCGATGGGAGCCTGGTGGAGCTGGAATTTGCCGTCTGCCCGTCAACCGTTGGCTTGCGCATCAGCGACACAGCCGGTTAGTCGGGGCGTCGTCCCCGCCGAATCCGAGGGTTAGCGGCGGCGACGACGAGACGGTCTACCTCGCGAATCCACTGCTGGGTCGCTGACTGAGGCGCGTCCCCAGCAGGTGGATTGCGCAGTAGCGCTCTTGCTGCAGCTAGCGCGCCCCCGTGGGGGACGCTCAGCGCTGCAGAGGATCTCACGCTCGCTGGAGCCTGCGTTGCCGGAGTCGGCGCTGCCGGAGTCGGCTGCTGGCTTCTAGCTTGCGCCGACACACTCCGTCCAGAGGGGCTAGTCACTCGCGGAGAGCTTCAGCGTTAGGGACGATCGAGGGAGAAGCTTGACACAGGGAGTTTTACGTGGTTCAGGCCGCTGGAGCGTAAAACCCTACGTCCACGGTGAGCAGAGATGCTCGCTGTATTGCTTGCTGCTCAGAACCGGAGTCCTGAGCTTGAGGGTGTGAGATGGATAGAGTGCGAGTCAACAGAGTTCGAACCCTTGCTAACGTTGCCTACCCGAGCCTTTTATAGTCCAAGGCTCGAGCGGCTTACAAGGTGGGCCCGGGACCCGAAGGTGGTCCCGGGGAGATTGCCTGCCATCTACCGTATCTGCAGTTACGCCGGTAGTTGTCTCTGGCGAGGGCTTCGGAGTCTTCGTTCGGCCGCCCTGCCCATGCCGCAAGCTAGTCGTAGTGATTGATGATGGCAGGGGCGGCAGGGGACGTCTTGTCGCTGTGTTTATTGGCGGGCAGGCTCTGACACGGCGCGCCAGTCTGCGATGTGACTGGGCGCAACGGCACCTGACAGAGGTGTGCTCCGCGTCTCCGCGCCTTGGGAAGGCGCGGGTCTTGAATACCTTGTACGGGCAAGGTATGGTGCGTCTTTACTCCTGCTGCCTACCGCATGGGGGCTGGCATCGCTGCTCTGCTGGCCACATGGCGGGCCCGGAGCTCTCCTATGAGGAGACGGAGGTCCGGCCCCGCAGGACACGTGGAGCCATCGGAGCTCTCCCGGCGGAGGGGGAAGGTCAGGCTTCTGCTGGCCACGTGGCGGGCACGGAGCTCTCCTCTGAGGAGAGGGAGGTCCGGCCCCACAGGACATGTGGAGCCTCCGGAGCTCTCCCCGCGGAGGGGAGAGGTCCGGCTTAGTTGGCCACATGGCGGGTCCGGAGCTCTCCTCTGAGGAGAGGGAGGTCCGGCCCTACTGGACACATGGCGACTTCGGAGCTCTCCCTACGGAGAAGGGCGAGGTCCTTAGGCATTTCCCCCTGTGCGCGGGGGTACCCTGTATTGAGGGTACCGACAAGGAGTAAAGACGTGCCATACCTTGCCCGTATAAGGTATTCAAGACCTGCGCCTTCCCAAGGCGCGGAGACGCGGAGCACGCCTCTGTCAGGTGCCGTTGCGTCCAATCACATCTCAGTGAAGACTGGCGCGCCGCGTCAGAGCCTGCCCGCCAATAAACACAGCGACAAGACATCCCTTGCCGCCCCTGCCAACCACTACGACTAGCTTGCGGCATGGGCAGGGCGGCAGAACGAAGACTCGGAAGCCCTCGCCAGAGGCAACTACTGGCGTAACTGCAGATACGGTAGATGGCAGGCAATCTCCCCGGGACCACCTGTCAGGTCCTAGGCCCACCTTGTAAGCCACCCGAGTCTTGGGCTATAAAAGGCTCGGGTAGGCAACGTTAGCAAGGGTTCGACTTTTGCTCGACTCCCTCCAGCGGTTCGCACTCTAGCGGTTCCCACTCTATCAATTCGACTCTTAGCACACCAACGCTCCAGCATCCGAGCACTTAGATCATCCTCAAGCTCAGGACTCCGGTTCTGAGCAACAAGCAATACAACGAGCAACTCAGCTCACCGTGGACGTAGGGTATTATGCTCCGGCGGCCTGAACCACGTAAAAATCCCTGTGTCAAGCTTCTTCCTCAATCGTCCCTAACGCGTAAGCTCTCCGCGAGTGACTAGACCCTCCGAAAAAGAATCTCCGCGGGCTGCCCAGAGTAGGCCCGGGGGATGTGTCGGCTACACACTTTGACACGGTAGATGGCAGGAAATCACCCCGGGGCCACCTGTCGGGTCCCGGGGCCCCCTTTGTAAGCCGCTCAGGCCTTGAACTATAAAAGGCTCGGGTAGGCAACGTTACAAAGGGTTCGAGCATTTTAGGTTCGGACCCCTCAGCATTCATCCCTTGGGTTCGAGCATTTTAGGTTTGAACTCCCGCAGGTTCAGCTCCCGCTAGACATCTAGGGCAACTTAGCTCATCTTAAAGCTTAGAACTCCGGTTCTAAGCTCCAAGCAATACATCGAGCAACACAACTCACCGTGGACATAGGGTTTTATGCTCCGGCGGCCCGAACCACGTAAAAACCCTTGTGTCAATCTTCTTACATCCAACGCGAGACCCTCCGAGAGGACTAGCCCCTCCGAAAAAGAACCTCCGTGGGCTGCTCCGAACAGGCCCGGGGAAGTGTCGACCGCAGACGCTTCGACACTGTAGTTTCCAGAAAGTAATGGCTTGCTCCATGAAAATTCCTAGAAAACCTTAGAAGCTCAAATAATGGCCTTATATAGATTTATTTGTGCAGGGCTTAAATGAGCATTGCTTCAGATGAAATTTGGCCAAGTCTCTGTTTAGGCTGTCACCAAACCACAGTAAAATTTTCAGAGTCAGAAGTGCTGTCTAGCTAAAATTACAATCTTTACGTCTTCAGTTCAACACAAATGCATTTAAATTGACACGCATTGTATTTCCATTTCGTGTAGTTGCTGAAATCGAACAAGCCCCGGAGATCTTGGATTTTATCCTCTGGAAGAGAGTGTAGTCGACGACCAACAGCAAGGCAAGCTCTGGTTTGCATTAACCTTATTTAAAAAGTTTTACTTTTCTCACTTACTTTATGAGTTACATATTTTGTGCATTAGAGTCTTGAATTGAAACCCACATGCATAGCTGACAGAAGCAGGGGGTTTGAGTCAAGGGATCAAACACGAGTAGCCACAGCAATGCTCCAAATGGTACAGGATTCGGTACAAGTTGAGTAGTCGGAACTACTCGCGAGAATAGGCTGAGAAGCATGCCACTTGGGTTGAGATAGCTCATGAACCATGTGACATGGAAAATGAGACCGAGCAGAAAGTAGGAGCAGCAGGACGTTGGGACCTATGTTGTCATAGCTATGCTTGTGTCGGTTGAGGACCAAGCTATGTGCGGGCCTGTTGAACAAGCTAGAACTGTACCGAAGACATACCGGCTATATGGGAACCAGGAAACCGATGTAATTCGGGTAGCGATATGTTGAGGCATTGCTTGTTGTCCAAAGGGGTTGGCTGAGAGCAGCAAGGTGTAAACCCGCTAGTGGGCACGTAGGTTGCTCCGCATAGGGACCTCCTGCTCAGGACAATAGGACCGGTTCAACACTTGGCTAACGGATGAAAGGTTGTTGCGTACGACGTCCAGGATGGTTGCTGTAGGTAACATCGAGTACGGTCGTACGTGACATGTTATTCGGGTAACCCTGCAGGTGTAAGTCGATTATAATCGCTGTCCCTCGCGGTCAATGAGTACCACTTGTTCACTATACCGTAACATAGAGACAACAAGATAGATGTCATAAATTAAAATGTTGTTTTGAAGTAATATTTTGATTGTTAATGATATGATGTAGATTAGAGCAAATCAAAGTTACTTTCAACCTTAGGCAATAAACATAGAGGGAATGTGTTTCTTGTTTTATTGTGGACTTTCAATGTTCCTTAGCACAAGGTTTCCACTTTATATGCGGCTAAAACTTGAAAGTAGGATTCAACTAATTAGGCGAGCAATGTTTTCCTTCCTATTGTACACCTAAACTTCAGCATGTAGAGTTGCATGTTTAGCAGTGTCGGGTCAGTCTTGCTGAGCCTTCGTGCTCACTACTTGTTGTTGAAGTGTTTGCAGGAGTGTATGAGAAAGAAGAGGCTCCTAAGGAGGAAACGGGCCCCCAGAGGGAATCAC
This sequence comes from Neostapfia colusana, assembly GCA_030760725.1. Lineage (NCBI taxonomy): Eukaryota > Viridiplantae > Streptophyta > Magnoliopsida > Poales > Poaceae > Neostapfia > Neostapfia colusana. The sequence goes on from JASWHV010000016.1 coordinate 66,631,841, forward strand.
TGTTGAGTGGGAGCTGTGCACCCCGCCATGTTGATAGTGGGTGTCTGTGTGCTAGCCAGAACACGTTTACGGGCTGAACGTGAACTCTTTTGCATAGTTTATGCCAGTGAATGTAGACTATAATGATATCTTGATGTAAATATGTTTCTAAACAAGTTTATGTAATGAAATTTAGCTTCCTCTTTATGTCTTATTCTGTGTGTTATCCGGTGTTGTCTATTGCAACACCCCTCAGCGAGATCCTGGATGTCAGGACCCAGGTCCTCACATCATGGTATCAGAGCTCCATTGAGGTTTAACGCACTGAAGAAGGCTAGGTTTTCAAAAATTCAGTGAGGAACGAGTAATTAGCCCACATAAGCATGTTATTAGTATAGAAAGTGGCAACTATAAATATGTTCTATGTCAAAAAATCATGCATGTCGGGACTTCCAATGTCTTGGGGGGTGCATGTAAGCGATGTCCATCAGTGCTCGCAAGCTAAAGGGTGGAGCCTCACGAATGACAGGTAACCCGGCCAGCTTAGGTATCCTCTACGACTCTTCATATTGTTTGGGGTATGTGAGCAACGCTAGTTCCCGACGTGCTGCGGGCAAGTAAGTGGAGACCCGGTCACATGGTTGGTAACGTGAACACGTAGCTCAAGGCATGTGTTGCTTGAGAACGCCTGTGTGACTGACGACAGACGGGCGTATGAAACTGTTATGGAGTCGGGTTCAGTGTGCATCTGTACCTGATGATTGCGTGGTTTTCTGCAGGTATGCTAACCATGAATCCGTATCCGAGTAGACCACGTGTGCGAGAGTCGCTTAGTGCCACTGAATTAACGAAGCCAGCTAAATCCGGTATAGGGTTTTCTTTGTGAGGAACGTAGTACCGGCATATTATGGTTACGCTTCGACGTCACACCCCACTTAATGATGAACTTCATTGTAAAAGTTGAAAATTTTGATCCAGAGAACTAAAAGCTTGATAAAACTTCTTCTCTTGATCTGAAATTCAAAATTAAGCAAGTTGCAACTTATATGATTCTAGGAACAGAGTCCTCTGTTTTCAGCGGAAATAATGCTGAAGTTATACAGATTGTAGAGGTTGAGTTCTTTCGACGTTGTGGTGGTATGATACATTTCTGGAAATCTTTAGAAGATTTCTACAACTTTTCTATTAATGTCCAGAGGTGTTTCATCCCTTAACTTGTCGAAATATGCAGTAGAGTTGAAACTGTCCAGAAAACAGGACAGAGTAAAAACTCTCTTAAATTCTCTGTAAAATGACCATAACTTCCTGCATAAAAAATCAAAAAATAGTAAATGATACAGTTCTGAAAAGTTCATGAGATATGTTAAAACTTTGTAACATAACGTTTTGTCTAGTTATGCGCAGAATTAACTGGAATTGTTGGATCAAGTCAGTACCTCAAGCAGGGAGGTGCTGCCCAATTTTCTCCAAAAATTCTGTTAACTTTGACATCTCATAACTTTTGATCCAGAGCAGATCTGAGGGAAAACAAATACATTCTGGAAAAAAATTGAAGTTAACTTTAACTTTTATCTGGAACTCCAGAACTGATTTTTCCCTTAGCATGGTTTAATCTGGGTAGAATGGAAACTGATCAGCCCTGTCAACTTTGGGCAGTGCACAGAAATCAAATATGTTAGATGTTTGATTCATGTTTTCAAACTTCCTGAGTTCAATGACATGTTTTATGTTATAACTCAGTGTATTACTGTAGAAATGAACATTTGACCTTTTCAAATATTTTTGTACAGATGGTAGCTTTTGTAACAGTGACATGTCGTTAGAAAAACAGAAGCGTGTGAATATGTCGTGACGACATGAACACGACGTCTCGGGTGATCAAAACTGGCTGTGATTTTGACCCGAGAATCATGTATTTTGTACAAAGTTTTTACTTTATCAATATATGTGAATGTTATGCAAATTTATCATTCATCACTATGATACGTACTGTTTTTTTCCAAGGATTTTTAAAGTATGACATGTGCTGATCATCGCTGTACTGAATTTCAGAATGACTCGCACCCGCGCCAGTCCAGAGTTTGTGGGTTCTAGTCAAGGGGAAGATGCCTCCCAATAGCCGCCTGAGACATCCTTGGGACAGAAACAGCAACAACCACCACCACCGCCAAAGGTCACATTGGCAGACATTGTTGTGGCCATGGCAGGCTCGCACCAGCAGCACACCGAGTTGCTGAGGACTTTGATCGAGAATACGTCTCGCCCAGAGAGACGTCAGGACCGGGAAGAACGCCAACAAAGTTCTTACTCGGATTTTCTCGTGACACATCCCACGGTATTATCGCAGGAGGATGAGCCCATTGATGCAGACAACTGGCTCCGCACAATGGAAATGAAGTTTTGGCTGCTCCGAGTTAGTGAGCAGCAGAAGACTCAATTCGCGGCCCAGCAACTTATTGGGCCCGCGAGCGCTTGGTGGGCCAACTTTTGTGCCTCCCAACCCACCGAGCGGGTTCTGACCTGGACGGAGTTTCGGACGGCCTTCAAGGACTATCATATTCCGCCTAGTCTAATGAAGAGGAAGATGCAGGAGTTCTTACACTTGCAGCAAGGGAACCAGAACGCACTGGAGTATGCCCGTGCGTTCAACGATATTGCCTTATATGCTACAAATCACGCTGATACGGATGAGAAGAGGCAGGACTTATTTTACCAGGGGCTGAATCCGCTCCTAAAGGACAAGCTGGAGATGTTCAATCGCGGCAGCCTCAACGAGACGGTTGATGCTGCGATTGTTCAGGAAGACTCCGGCAAGGAGTTGGTTGCGGCAGAGAGAAAGCGAAGCATGCCGCAGAGCAGCAGAGATGTAGATGGCCCTGCCCAAAAATATAGGATGGTGTATCACACACCATCGGGTCAACATTGGCAGCCACCACAGCGACCGATGCAGTTTCGCAATCACCCGTATCCACAGCCGGCGTTCTGACAGACACTACCAGCACCTCCGCAGCAACAACAGCAACAGCAGGGCGATCCGCATGCATTTCCACCTCAGAAACGCATGCCAGGCTTTCGTCCCCCAGGCACCAGCCAGCCACCATACGCATTCTTCACGTGTGGTCGCCAGGGGCATTTCGTGAAAGATTGTCCATAGAAGCAAGGCAACAGAGCGGCACCATCATCCCCGGAGGCCCAAAACAATAACAATGCATGGCATGCAGTTCCCAAGCCCGGCAATGTCCACCAACTCGCCATTGAGGATGTGCCGGAGGGAGAACCCATCCTTGCGGGTATGTTCCAACTCCACAAATACCCCACCATAGTTTTATTTGATTCTGGTGCCATGCATAATTTCATTTGCAATGCTTATGTTGCTAAGCATAGTCTCCAAATACTACCCACCAAAAGTCCTTACTTGATTTGCTCATTGGGTGGGAGAATTTCAGCAAGCATAATGGTTCCAAAAGCACCATTATGCCTAGGGAGGAAGTTCTACCCCGCATCTCTCATAGTCTTAGAGGGACAAAAGGTTGAAGTTATCCTAGGGATGTCGTGGTTAACCAGCCACGTCGTTATTTTAGACATCGTCCTTCGAGTCGTGCATTTGAACTCATCGGTGCACTAACCTTATTCCTTATTTCTGGACAGTCCAGAAATAAAACCTCTAGCCATATACCACTCCACCACCATAAGCCTGGAAGACGTTCCAGTAATCTGTGAGTTCCCCAACGTATTCCCAGATGATCTACCGGGTATGCCGCCCGACCGGGACGTAGAGTTCAAGATTAATCTTGCACCGGGAACCATGCCAATATCCCGATAGCCGTACAAGATGGCACTGAAGGAGTTGGCAGAATTGAAAATGCAGTTGACGGACCTGCTGGACAAGGGTTTCATTAGGCCGAGCTCCTCGCCATGGGGCTTTTCGGCATTATTCGTCAAGAAGAAAGATGAGATGTTATGGCTTTGTGTGGACTATCATCAACTAAATGCCATCACGATCAAGAAAAAGTACCCACGGACTCGTATCGACATGCCGTTTGATCAGTTGGTAGAGGCAAAGACCTTTTTCAAGATGGATTTAATATCAGTGTACCACCAGATTAGATACGGGCTGAGGACATACTGAAGACGGCTTTCTCGATGAGGTACGGACTCTATGAGTACCTTGTCATATCCTTTTCCTCACCAACGCTCCTGCTCATTTCATGTACTTTATGAACTCGGTATTCATGCCAGAGCTGGACAAGTTTGTCGTGGTCTTCATCGATGACATCCTGGTATATTCCAAGTCAGAGGAAGAGCATGCAAATCACCTGCATATAGTCTTGCAGTGGCTGTGAGATCACAAGTTGTACGCTAAATTCAGCAAATGCGAATTCTGGATATTGCAAGTACCTTCCTCGGACATATTATCTAAGCGGAGGGCATCGCTGTAGACCCGAGCAAGATTATACAAGTGTTGGATTGGAAATCCCCGAAGTCTACCCACGAGGTGTGGAGTTTCCTCGGACTCGCGGGATATTATCGGAGGTTCATCCCGAACATCTCGAAGATTGCAAAGCCCCGAATTTCTGACGAAGGCTACCAAATATATATGGAGCCCAGCATGTGAAGCGGCATTTAAGGCTTTAGTGAATCACCTCACATCAGCACCAGTTTTGGCGCAGACAGATACAACAAAGCCGTTTGATGTGTATTGCGATGCATCCGGTATTTGACTCGGATGTGTGCTGATGAAAGATCTAAGAGTGGTCGCATATGGATCATGAAAGCTCTGGAATCATGAGCAAAATTATCCAACTCCTGACTTAGAACTCGCTGTCGTGGTACTCGCACTCAAGATGTGGAAGCATTATCTGCTGACAAACCTCGTACATATTCACTCAGAAGGAGTTGAACATGAGGCAGCGAAGATGGTTAGAGCTGATAAAGGATTACGAAATGGAGATCCATTATAATCCCGGCCAGGCAAACATGGTGGCCGATGCGCTGAGTCACAAGTCACATGTAAACAATCTAACCATCACACTGGTTGAAGAGAGTGAACCAACCTTGTATGTGGTTCCACATGGAGCTCTCTACAACTTAGCTCTTATCCCCAATCCGTGAAGAGATAGCGGCAGCCTAGAAAAATGAAAAGGGTATGTCACATTTGCGGAGACGAGTAGACAGTGGGGAGCTGAAATGCTTCTAGAAGGACGGAGACGGTGTTCTGTGGTTCAAAAACAGAATAGTCGTACCCCGTAACCTGGAACTACGGAAGAAAATTTTTGATGAGGCTCACTTCTCAAAGTTTTCTATTTAACCCGGTAGCAACATGATGTATCAAGAGATCAAGAGTAAATTTTGGTAGACATGGATGAAGCGAGAAATCGTTAAATATGTGTCCGAGTGCGATACATGTCATAGGGTGAAGGCAGACCACATGAAGAAACCGGGACTGTTGCAACTATTAGGCATTCCTGCCTGGTAGTGGGAGGATGTAAGCAAGGATTTCATTGTCGATTTACCCACCACATTTCAGAAACATGATTCAGTTTGGGTAATCGTCGACCGGCTCATGAAGTCTGCCCATTATTTTATCCCGGTCAACACAAATTAGAGCGCCAAGAAGTATACTGAGCTAGACATCTCATGGATCTTATATTTACACGGCGTACCTCGCACCGTAATCTCGGATTGAGGCACTTTAGTTGTGTCTCGTTCTTGGGAGCAGTTACATGCAGCGTTGGGTACAAAACTGATCTGTAGTTCAGCGTACCACCCGCAGACGGATGGGCAAATCGAGCGGGTAAATCAAATCCTGAACGACATGTTACGGGCTTGTGCTATAGATCATGGTAAGAATTCGGATGATCACATACCGTTAGCCGAGTTCTCGTACAACAATGGGTACCAGGCCAGCATAAAGATGGCGCCCTACGAAGCGCTATACGGGAGGAAATGCCGCACACCACTGAATTGGTGTGAGTCCGACGAGAGGATCACCTTCGGGATTGATCTGTCAACAATGCGGAAGAAAAAGTTTGTATTATTCAATTGAACTTGAAATCCCCCCAATCCCGACAAAAGCATTATGCAGACCGTAGAAGACGCTCTCTACAATTTGAAGTCGGTGATCACGTTTATCTACGTGTGTATCTGATGAAGTGTGTGAACAGATTCAGGGTCAGAGGAAAGTTGGCACCCCGATTCATTGGTCCATTCAGGATTTTGGGAAGGTGTGGATCCGTTGCATACTGGCTGGAATTACCAGAGACACTCATCGGTGTGCACGACATCTTCCACATATCTCAGTTGAGGAGGTGTCTCAAATTTTCAACCACAGTCCAGCAGGGAGATATCGAGGAACTGAAACCGGATCCCACATATCGAGAGGAACCGGTTCATATGATCGACGAGAAGGCCCAAACCATACGTAACCGAACGCTGTGGTTCTACAAAGTATTATGGAGTAATCACTCTGAGGATGAAGCGACGTGGGAAAGCGAGGAGTTTCTTCGCACCAATTATCCGAAATTTTTAACGTCGCACATCCGGTAATTCTCCACCATCCTCTCTCTCTGTCTTCACCTTATAATCTCGGGACGAGATTCTTTTAAGGGGGGAGGAATCTAAAGGACCAAAATTTTATACTTGCAAAAGTGTTCATCATACACACTCCACAGTTCATTTGTGGTAATCACATGAACACATTTGAAGAGCAAGTCACCACCGTCAATAGGATGATTATAGGAAGAAGTCACTACATTCAAAAACAGGATTTCTCACATGTAATCATGAGAGGCTGAGCTCCCAAATACCTCCTAAAATTTCTTAGGAATGCTCATGCCAATTCTCATGCAAATCCAAACCTTTTTGAGGTACTTTTGGATACAATTATTAAAAGGGCTAGTTTGAACTTAAATTCAAATTCAAATTACTTCCATCACATGAATTCAAAAGAGGGATTAATATTCACACTCAGCACATTTTTATGAACTACTCTACCAAGTTTCATCCCATTTTGAATTGATCTTGACATGAGCTATTTGGAGCAAATTCAAACTGAGTTTGAGTTTCAGATTTCACATTTGCTGCACTTTCATTCAAACCACTTTAAGCTTTGAATTATTCAAATTCAACTGGCCATTTTGTGGTTTGATCAACATTCAAAGGTCAGGAAAGTCACACAAAATTGCAACAGTGGAGAATTGAATTTGTTAGGACAAATTCAAATTTGTGGAGCCCAACGTCAGTGAGACAACAGAGGGGAACCGACTCCACAGCGCTTGCTCGGTTTCTTGCACGCGCACCCGCGGGCGCCAAGGCACTGGATCCATCGCCACCAGCTTCTTCCGGCCTCTGACAAACAGCAGACGTCCCAGCCCCCGTTATCTTCGCCCTCGGACACCCATAGAGCCATTTCACCGACTACCGACGCTCTCCCACGCAGAAAACCCACACCACCATCGCCGCTCCCCCAAGCTCGCACCCTCACCGTCGACTGGCCGAACCTAGAGGTTTCACATCGAGCTGAGGCCACAAACGAGATCCGCCTACAACCCCTCGACATCCTCGATGCAGCCCCGAGCTGGTTCACGGCGTCCTTCGAGCTGTACCCGGCAACCTTCTTCCTCAGGACAGAGCAAAGGCGCCAGCGGAAGTTTTCATCGCCCGGCCGAAGCATGCCCTATCCAGCTCGAGCAAACGGTCACAGAGGTTAGCAACCGACCCTAGTTCATCCTCCTAGACCCGATTAAGCTAGCTCAACGCCGGTGAGCCGGAATTTCAGTTTTGCTTTTGGCCGCCGTGTAGAACCGCGAGAACCAAAACTAGAAATTCACCCCGACCACTTGATCATCAGATCTTCTGGTAAAGCTAGAGCTAGGATAGCACCTAACGATCATCCAGGCCTAATCATGGCCAAGTTTATCTGCCCATCGAGCATAGCGCCGAGTTTTCGCCGCCGCCGATGAAAAAGCCTCGGGTCACCAGTGAAGTCCATCTTCCCAGCGTTCTCTGGCCAAAAGGGGGGCACGGTTAGATTCCCCATTACCCCTTAGTGCTGTACGACCCCTCAGGTCGTCGTGTTCACCGCCGATTCATGTGATCACCGTCGGACCCGAGCCTAGCTCCGCCGCTGCCGCCGCCGATGAGTTTTCCGGCGATGCCGAGGTGCACGAGAGTGTCCGGCGTGTGTACCAGGATTCAAGGAGGGTGTAGGAAGAAGCCGCTTCGAAAATCATCCGCTGTAGGCCGAGAAAAAGCTTGCGCCACTGCCTCTGTTCAGCGCACACTCGGGCGCCTGCGGGGGGTAGAAGACGCTACTGTGCCGTGGGCCCCGGGTGTCAGCAGATTAAACATTTTGAATTGCTTTTTCAGTTTTCCCTCCAAAACTTTAGAAGCCCATAACTTTTGCTAGGGATGTCCAAATTTAGTGAACCAAATTTTGTTTGATTCAGCTCTCTGAGTACTTTCCAACAAAAGAAGTTTCAGCCTCTGAAGGTCTTTAATTTTCCAGAATTAATTCCCACAAGTTTAAACTGTTCGGAATTTTAAACCCACTTGCATAGCCGAGAGAACCAGGGGGTTTATGTAAAAGTCCCAAAAACGTGAATGCAAAGAAACGGATGTTTGAGCATCATTGGGTTTCGGGTTCATGGAAAATTGGACTTACAAAAAACTTTCTTTCACGGGATGGTAGACGTGGGGTTTAACAACACGGGTTCAAGCATTCGTTTGAATGTGTTGGACCAAGGTGGAGTTAAACTCATGTGTGATCATACATGTGCACGAGGAAGAATTAAAAGTAGCTGTTTATACTCAAATGCTCACCTCAAAGTGCCGCCAAATTGTTGAAAACACATGGAACCTCCAACATTTGAAGGTGAGGAGAGTGATGGTGGCAACTTCCTGGTTTTGAGGGTGGGCTAGAGAGGAGTGAATTATGATCATGTTTGAATTCGTGCTGAATTCAAACATGTTATGGCAAAGGAATGACTTGAGTTTGTGTCACATGAAATGATGAACACAAACATGGACATGTGGGTAAAGCTAACATTTTCTTTAGCTTATACTGAAACATGTTGACCCAGGGAAAGAAGTTCACTCCTAAAGATCTAACTCATGTGTACATCCTCTATGAGTAGAGGGGAGGGAAATTTAAACCCCATTTTGAATCTTGGCAAAGAATTCATGTCCAGATTGCCCAAGGGCCCATATGTGAGGTGACCGTTGCATTACTTAGGTATTAAAGAGCTTAAGTTCCAAATTGGAAGAAATTTTGAGCTCCTATACCAATTGTTCAAGCATTATTTGAGATCACATTCAAATTCAAATTTGAATTTGGAAACGGAACCAAAGGTGCTCAATTTTGAAATCTGAGTCCAGATTCAAACTCCTCACATCATGTTTGGCCTACCCTCCAAATTTGGTCAAATTCGGATCACGGTTGTGTGGGAATCTCAAAGTGCAGTGGAAAAATATCAAATGAGAGGGGTGGACCCACCTGGCAGTGAGCAAAGGAGACTTGCACCTGAAGTCTTCACAGCCGAGAGCGCGCGCCATCGAGGAGGGGGGGATGCCTCCACCTCCCAGCTGCTTGAGCAGCGCTGGAGAGCATCTCGTGGGCTGCTTTAGCGCGCGGCGTGATCCATTTCCCCAGTGACCGAGCTCCCATCCTTTGCTTAACCCCCATATCCTGTTTGGGGATTTCGATTGAAATCCCCTTTATGGGTTTTTTACGGCGAGAACGAAACAGAGCCGCCGCTCGTAGCCGCCTCGGGCACTCGATCGGGAAACCGCCAGACTCGTGCCCACAGGGCCTCCCAAGCTGAGAAACGGCACCAGGGGACTTCCCCCTACCTTCTAGGCACAAACCCGAGAGGTTTCCCGCTGTCCTGCTCAAGAATGAAGTCGGCCTACGGCGACCCGAGAACCAACCACGATCGGGCTTCCATGGACAGCACAACCGAGGGGCTTTCACGGCCGAGCTAGGACACTCAGAGGAGCATCGGAGCTCCTTGCTACTCCTCGCTGAACCTCAACTCAAGCCATGATCTCCTGAGCGAGAATTTGGCGATTTACTCTCGGCACATGCAAAACGACCCAGGGTGAGAATTCCTTCAAATTCGATCGCAATTCTTGTTTTTAGGCCACCAAATGATGCACACGTGCACTATACTGGCTAGTGGTCAAGATCCATTCAAACCCTAGCTAGAAATCGACCGTGGTGAGCTATTTCCTGCGTTCCCGAGCTCGGACATCACAACACAATTCGGGCGCACGGTGCAAGCAGGGTAGCTGCCATTTCCAGGCTTGTTCGCATCCTTGCCGAGTTCCCTAGCATCCACGGATGCTGTAGAGCCAATCCCTCGAAAGTTTGGCGGGCTAGGACCACCGAGCGACGGCACCGAACTTCACCGAAGGCCGTCGCACGTCGCGGCCACGTTTCCGATTGTCTATCACCCACGCCCACCCCGCCAACGTGCTCCCCGACCCTGAAAAACGCTGGGTGGCGAGTCTCCGGCCGGAAGATGGATGGAAACGGCAATCCGGTGAGCTCCGGCGGGGGTCCAGCGACGGGGCAGCGCGGGAGAGGGATATGGCCTGAGGAAGAAGATAACCCGGGCGGGCCCCACGTGTCAGCGACCGAAAGTTCAAAAACTGATCAGCTGTGGCTCTGTGATCCAGTGTGGCTGCATGCCAAAAGACTGTGGCCCGGTGTGCTGGAATTTTACTGGCTGAGATTTAAAACGTGGGACCAAGTCCTTTTTCAATAGCAAAACAAATCCAGTTTTAGCTCCAACTTAGGAAATTCATAACTTTGTGTAGAAAACTCCAAATTGGGTGATTTTTCAAATTGGGTTAGATTTATTTTGCAAAGATCTATCCAAATACGAACCCCAATTTGTATGAAAGTCAATATTAAATTCTGGATAATTCTTTTAAGATTTTCTGAAAAAGAATTATTGAGTGAGTTTGGTTTATCCAAAAATCCTCAAATTTTCCCAGAATATTCCTTAGTATATTATTGAACTTTAAGCAAAGTTTCAGATCAGTTGGAGTGATTCTTGTAGGAATTTCCAGAGTACAATCGGCTGTACTCAAAATTATCCAGAAAATAGTTTTCCTTTGTAAAATCAGTTCTGGGAAATCCTTAGTTCCAAAAATCATAGGAAATTCAGACATGCTCTATGAGACATATTGGAAATGGTAGTTCACTTTATTGGGCATGAAAATGCACATTACTTCAGAATTAATTCCTTGTAGCATAATTGCTTATAGAATTATTCTGGAGGAATTACTTAATGAAAAGTCCTGAATTTTAGACCAGATTACTTTTATGTGACCAGGAACTCACCTGTAAAGTTTCAGCTCAAATGGAACTTTATATCTACCTGTTCTTGTTCTCCATGCTTATGTATATTGGCAACACATAGAGAATTATGGTGGGAATTATGGGAGACACAATTTTCGCCCACATTAGTTGCTATTTGGCAAGCTAAGTCTCTGTGTAGTGCATGACTTCATGTAAACATTTCGAAGTCATTGAAGATCAGGACCTTTGGTTCTTTTCAACCCATTTCAACTCATGTCACATGTCTATTAGGAACCATAGAACATGTTAAAGGAATTCTTATGGACATGTGGTTTTTCCTCTAATTACTCTGCACAACAGGGACAAGAACTTCATTCTTAGTACTCCCACACAGTTCCCTGTTATTAACGAGTCGAGGCTTTATTGCTTTAAATTGCATTATAAGAACATGTGCATATACATATTAATAGGACTTACGACGGAGGCAATCAACGGAGAAGTTCGTCGGAGTGATCCCATTGAAGTGGATCAGTTGATCAGGCCTCAAGGGAGACAAGACTCTAACTGAACAATATACTATTAGACCAGCAGCAACAAGGCAAGCCCCAGTTTGCATTAACCCCTTTTATGAAGTTTTGCTTTGTTTACATGTCTAGTGTGAAGTATGAATGTGCATTAGGTGTAGGATGGATGGAACCCCACTTGCATAACCAGAATTTTCCTATAAGAGTGAGGGTAGTGTCTAAGACCTCTAGTAGACAGGCTATGCTTAATTATTCATAGGACTTCGATACAAGTTGAGTAGTTGGAATCTACTCGCGAGTTGGTTCGAGTCATGTGAGATCACTTTAGAAATGAAAATGAGACTAGGCAGGGGCTAGGGTACAGCAAGAGGAAGTCTTGTGTGCGCAGCCCTGTCCGTGTCGATTGAGGACCGAGCCGTGTGCGGCCCTACTGAACAAGTATTGAATGTACCAAAGGCATATCGGATATATGGGCCCCGATAAACCGATGTAACCTAAACCTCCGGGTGTCTAGGCATAGCACACCGATTTATAGGTGTACGTTGAGGGCAGCAAGGTGGAAATCTGCTAACAGGCATAGAGAGATGCTCCGTGTAGGGAACCTCCTGTCCGTTTCGGTGCGACCGGTTCGACGTTTGGGCTGTTGGGCGAAAGGTTGTCCCGTACGACATCGAGTGAGCATGCTGTGCAGCTCTACGGGTGGGCATACGTGACGTGCTCTTTGGGTATCCCTGCAGGTGTATATCGAGTCGGTTCACCGTCCCTCGCAGTGACGAGTACCGCTTGTTCACTGCATCGTAACATAGATAAATTATGGAATGTTATGATTCAATTCTGCTGATATGTATAAATTGTGTTGCTACATGTGTGCCACCAAATATTGCTTACTAAATTTCTTATTCATGAACTGTTAACTTGTGGCTAAAAGATGAACTAAGGATGAACTTGTAGGCGTGTCCATTTGCTGAAATTACTATCCATGTTCATGGAAGCTGCATGTAGAGTTTCATGCCTAGGTTAGTCGGTTAAGTCTTGTTGAGCCCTCGTGCTCATGGTTGCTGCTTTAGTGTTTTTCAGGTGAGGAGCCACCCACAGACTCGGGTTATGAGTCCACCGGCGAGGGTTACCCTCCGTCGAGGACCACGGCTGAGTGGGAGCCATACACGCCGCGCTGAGCTGAGGAGTGCAGCTAGTGTGGGTTGCCCTAGGGCTGGCAACCGACTTTTGCTAGATAGGCGGGCGTGAGTTGTACACATTTAACTTCCGCTGTGTAATATGAACACTAGTTTGTAACTGAATAGTGTACTACTTTGTACATTCCAGTTGGTTTTCAATGTAATACAATGTATCCTTATGATGTGTGCTGTCGGGTGTCGCATCGTGTGGCACTACCCTCTGCGATTCTGGATGCGCGGATTCTGGTCCGCCACAGGCGGTTTGAGTCTAAGGGATTAAACACAAGTAGTCACGGCAATGCTCCAAATGGTATAGGATTCGGTACAAGTCGAGTAGTCAGAACTACTCGCGTGAATAGGCTGAGAAGCACACCACTCGGGTTGAGATAGCTCATGAACCATATGACATGAAAAATGACACCGAGAAGAGAGTAGGAGCAGAAGGACGTTGGTTGGGTTCTGTGTTGCCATAGCTCTGCTTGTGTCGGTTGAGGACCGAGCCATGTGCGGGCCTGTTGAACAAGCTAGAACTGTAACAAAGTACCGGCTACATGGGAACCGGGAAACCGATGTAATTCGGGTTAGCGATATGTTGAGGCATTGCTTGTCGTCCAAAGGGGTTGGCTGAGAGCAGCAAGGTGTAAATCCGCTAGCGGGCACGTAGGTTGCTCCGCGTAGGGACCTCCTGCTCGGGATGATAGGACCGGTTCAACACTTGGCTAACGGATGAAAGGTTGTTTCGTACGACGTTCAGGATGGTTGCTGGAGGCAACATCGAGTACGGGCATATGTGACGTGTTATTCGGATAACCCTACAGGTGTAAATTGATAATCACCGTCCCTCACTGTCGAAGTGTTTTCTGCAACACTTCCCCTGGTTCACTCTGGAGCAGCCCACGGAGATTCTTTTTTAGGAGGGGTCAGTGGTTTTGAGCGTCGTAGCACGATGGCCAGAGAAACACGAAGATTTATGTGGTTCGGGCCGCCTGAGCGTAATACTCTACGTCCACGGAGTGTTGGTTGTTCTTTGTCGCCTAAGTTTGAGGGTGGCTCAAGCTTGCGAGGTTACAATGGTGTCTGGATGGAGTTCAGGGATCGGAATCGGATCCTTTTCTCATTGGCTGTCTGGTCCTTTTATAGATCAAGGTCAGATAGCCTTACAAGTGGGCCCAGGGCCTGACAAGCGGCCCCGATTTGGGCAGCAACCCCTACTACGGCTAGAATGCCCACTGCTAGTAGTAGCGTACTTGATGAAGCCGTAGGGCGCGTCGCCTTGTCGCATCCTTAAGTGCTGCCTGACCAAGGCAGCAGGAATACGTCTTGTCCCGCTGCTCTGCACTGTTGCTGCTGTCAGCGCGCCGTGCGACTGGTCTCTGCTGCTAGGCACGCCTGTACCGGGATATGCTGGATTGCTAGCCTGGGGAACATGCGAACTTTAAATGCGTAATAGGACAGCACACCTTCCTCTTTACTCCTTGGCTATCTGCCCATTTCTTGTTGGCGTGGCGTCCAGGTGGCTTGCCCCCGGGACGTGTCATCACCGGAGCTGTCTTGCGGAGTAGCAAGGGGTCCGGAGTCGTTGGGCACGTGGCAACACCGGAGCTCTCCTTGGCAGGAGGGGAGGTCCAGAGCTGTCGTGCACGTGGCTGCACCGGATCCCTCCTTGGTGGGAAGGGACACCTGGAGTTGTTGCCGATGTGGCACCACCTGAGCCCTCCCATGCTGGAGGTCAGGTCCGGAGCCGTAGGACACATGGCACCTCCGGAGCTCTCTCCAGCGAAAGATGTGGTTCGGAGGTTCCGGCTACGTGGCAGTGCCGGAGCTCTCCCTGGCAGGAGGGGAGGTCCGGAGTTGTCATGCATGTGGCCGCACCGGAGCCCTCCTTGGCGGATAGGGACTCCTTGAGTTGTTGCCTACATGGCAGCACCGGAGCCCTCCCATGCTGGAGGTCGGGCCCGGAGCCGTAGGACACGTGGCACCTCCGGAGCTCTCTACAGCGAAAGACGTGGCTTGAAGGTTCCGAACACGTGGCAGTGCTGGAGCCCTCCATGGCGGGAGGTCGGGTCCGTCACCATTGGACACCTGGCGGCTCCGGAGCCTCCTCGTCTGGTAGTGAGACTCAGAGCCTGCAGACACGTGGCAGCCTCGGAGCCCTCCTTAGCTGGTGGCCGGACCCGAGGCCTAGGACATGCGCCTTCTCATGAGTGCTCCCTAGCTTGCGGTTGGGCCCGGCCTGCAGGATGGGTCCCTGTCTTCTGCATACATGCTGACATATGTCTTCTTTTGCTCTTACACGTGGGGGCACTGTAAAAGCCCAAAAAATGGACTTGCAAAAGTGTTCATTTCATCACATCACCCCACCACAGTTCATTTGGTGGATCGCTCTTGAACTTTTGAGAAGAGCAGGTAAACACCATCAAGAGGGTGATTAGAGGGGAAAGCCCTAAACTTCAAAAAAAAGTAGGGATCATACACATTAACATGAAAGGTTGAGCTCACCCTAGACCTTAAATAATCTTGTGAAGGCCAAATTTCATACAAATCCAAGCCTTTTTGTGGCATTTTTGGAAACATTAGAAAAAAAGGATTAATTTGAATGCAAATTCAAATTGCAGCCACTTTCATCACTTGAATTCAAAAGTTGACTTCATATTCAAACTCAGCACATTTTTCTGAGTTACTCCACCAATTTTCATCCTCATTGGAGTTCATCTTGTTGGGAGCTAAATTTGCATTAATTCAAACTGAATTTGAATTTCAAATTCAAATGGGCAGCAAATTTAGCCAAACCAATTTCAAATTAAGGAAATCAAATTCGAACCATGACTTGGTGGCTAAGTCTCTCATTCAATTGTGAGTAGCTGAGTGTTGGGTGTTTCCCTCACAGAACACTCACGGATTTGTGATGCAAATCGTGTTGGAAGTCAAGAGGTGTGGTGTAGATCCAAGAACTCGAGTGGAGAACCGAAAGAAAATGAGTCAGATGAGTTGTGGCGGCGCTCAACAAACACCAGCGCGTTCTCCCCCTTTTATTAGCCAAAAGCCACACGTTTACAACAACCTTAGCGCGGGTTTTGCACCATACAAATTTGAAAAACATGCAGCACATGCATGTGCCATGCACGTATGGCCCAAAACCCCCGGGGTTGTGTTTGAAAATCAAACCAAAACACCTTCAAACACACTAGGACTCGGTGCAACACATGTGACTCAGGACAGGCCCCTGGTTCTTGTCATGTGTGCTTTATTTCCTTGAAACATAAGGAAACTAAACTTTGATAAACCTCCAGAAGTACTCAACAATCTCCCACTACTTCTGAGGTTTGATCTCCTGAACTCCAATCTTCTCATGAAGTTCCTGAAAATGTGTACATCCCAGTGGCTTTGTGAGGATATCAGCAAGTTCATCTTTTTTCCCAACATGCTCCAAGATGACTTCTCCTCTATCAACACATTCTCTGACAAATTGAAACTTGATGTCAATGTGTTTACTTCTATCATGCAAGACTGGATTCATTGCCAAAGAAATTGCTGCTATGTTATCCATCTTAATCACTGGTGGAGGTACTTGAATTCTTGTCACTTCTTCTAGCACATGCCTGAGCCAAACAGCCTGACTTGCTGCAGCTGCTCCAGCCACATACTCAGCTTCACACGTGGACTTTGCCACAGCCTTTTGCTTATGAGATAACCAGCTGATAGGATTTTCACTCAGGAAGAAAATGACTCCTGTTGTTCTTCTTCTGTCATCCACATCTCCCCCAAAATCACTATCACTATAGCCTCTTAACTCAAGACTTTCTTCACCTCAGTTGTAAGACAAGCCATACCTCATTGTAGCTGCCACATACCGAAGTAAATGTTTCAAAGCCACCATGTGTTCTTCTTGAGGTTCTGACATGTACCTGCTTAAGTACCCAACACCAAAACTAAGATCAGGACGAGTATGTAAAAGATAACTGAGTCCTCCAATTATACTACGATAAGTGGTTGGATCAGTGAGTGGTGCTGTACTTCTCTTGGTAAGTTTCAACCGGGATTCCATGAGAGTGGCACACCCATTGCAACTTATCATCCCACTTCTTTCCAGCAACTTTGCAGCATAAGCTCCTTGACATAATTCAATACCATGTCTTCCTTGCTTTACTTCAATACCAAGATAGTAAGACAAGCTTCCTAGATCACTCATGCAAAACTTCTCCTTCATTTTCTCCTTGAACCGACTGATTTTCTCCATGTTCTCCCCCACAATAAGCAAGTCATCAACATACAAACCCACCATGATTCTTGCCTCACCTCCAAGCATAGTATACAAGCCATATTCTGATTTGCACCGTGTGAAACCGAGCTGCTTGAGACTTTCATCAAGTTTGCAGTTCCATGCTCGAGGAGCTTGTCTCAAGCCATACAATGCCTTGTGAAGTCTTAAAACCCACTTCTCCTTGCCTTCAGCTATGAAACCCGGAGGTTGAGTGACATAGATCTCCTCTTCTAGACTCCCATTCAAGAAAGCTGACTTCACATCCATGTGATGAATATGCCACCCAAAATGAGCTGCAACAGCTAACACAATCCTCACAGACTCCATCCTGGCAACTGGTGCAAAAACTTCTTCAAAATCAACTCCTTGCTTCTGCACATACCCCTTTGCAACCAGCCTTGCTTTGTGGCGTATGACATTCCCATGTTCATCATTCTTCAACTTGAAAACCCATTTCAAGCCAATGGCACGATAACCCTCCGGAAGTTGTACCGATGACCATGTTTTGTTCTCTTCAATGGATGTGAGCTCCTCAATCATGGCAATGCGCCACTCCTTAGTCCTCAAGGCCTCTTTTTCTGTGCATGGCTCTTCACCTATGACAACAAGAAGTTCATCTACTCCTCCTTCTTCTGGTTCACAGCTTGGCACCATTTCAAGGATATTTCTCATGGAACGATAATGAAGTGGTGCTTCTTTTAGCTCACTATCCATTTCTGGTGACATGGAAGGAGGTAACACAAACTCCACATCCTTGGATGCTTGTCACCTCAGTTGTGTCATAGAAGACACTCCCTCAGCTGGGGTTTTGTCACCCTGATCTGTGTCACAAGCGGAAGAACTCACTCCACCAGGGTTCTCATCACGAAAGATGTATTCTACCCGAAAGATGTCTTCACCATTTACCACTTCACTTGACTCAGCTGCATCCCACTTCCATGGGTGGTTTTCTTCAAACACAGCATCACGTGACACGTGAACACTTTCCGTGTTTGGATTGTAAAACCTCCATGCCTTACTTCCTTGCTCATATCCAATGAAGACCATTGGAATACTTCGATCTTCAAGTTTGCTAAGGCGCTTGCTTCTCTGTTTCACATGTGCCACATAACCGAAAGTGCGCAAATGATGTACACTAGGTTTCTTGTCATGCCATATCTCATATGGAGTTTTCTCTCAACACTCTGAGTAGGAGATCAGTTCAACACATACACAGCTGTGGTCACTGCCTCCCCCCAGAACCAACCGGGCATATTCATTGCTTTCAACATGCTTCTTGCCATTCCCATGACAGTTTGGTTCCTTCTCTCAACTACACCATTTTGCTCAGGAGAGTATGGAGCTGTCAAGTGACATTGAACACCCTCCTTGGTGCAATACTCAACAAAAGCCCGAGCTGTGAACTCTCCACCATGATCTGTGCGAAAAGTTCCAATCTTCCTCCCTGCCTCAGCTTCAACACTTGTTTGAAATGCCATGAAAGTACTTATTGCTTGATCCTTTGTGCTGATTAAAAACACCCACATGTATCTACTGAGATCATACACAAGAAGAAAGAAAAACCTGCTGCCTCTTGGAGTTGCCGGCTTCACTGGTCCACAGAGGTCTCCATGCACAAGTTCAAGTTTCTTCTCAGCTCGGTACTTTGCCATGCACGGGAACGGTTGACGTCTTTGTCTCCTAGCCAAACACCTATCACACTTCTAAGTTTGAGTGATGGTTGGCAATCCATACACAAGTTGCTCTTCAGCAACTCTTCTAAGACTCCGAAAGTTTAGGTGTCCCATCCTTGCATGCCACATCCATATTGCACTGCTCCCTTGTGCCATGAGACACTTTGATTACACTACCTTAAGATCAATGGTGTACAACCGGTTCACACCCCGTTTCACCATTGCCACAGGGGTTCCATCTTTATCCCAAAACTTGACATAACCATCCACCATCAAGATTCGGTGTCCCTCCTCCTCAAGCTGTCCAAGACTGATGATATTTGCCTTGAGCTGAGGAATAAGATAGACCCCAGCCAACTCCTTTCGACCACCTCTCTTTCCTTGGAACACCACAGTTCCTTGGCCATCAATCTCTGTCACTGAGCCATCTCCCAAACGCACAGTACCATGCACCGTGTTATCAAGTGTTGTGATCACATCCCGTTTCCCTGTCATGTGATTTGTTGCACCAGAGTCCAGAATCCACCGAGTACTGCCTCCTCCCTCCAAGTCTCCCACTTGAACGTGTAAAATATCATTGTTGAGGCATACCTCCTCCAAGGACGTGTCTTGCTCAGCCTTTGTGTTGGCACACGCCACCAAGAGGCTGGATTCAAACTCATGATCAACTTGAGCCGTGTTCACGTCTTCATCCTTCTTTTTCTTCCTGCATTCTCTAGCCCAATGACCTTTCTTACCACAGTAGCGGCACTCATCTTTGGCCACTCCACGGCCTGAGTTTCCACCACCACAGTTACCTCGACCATGGCTACGTCCTCGGCCATGATCTCTTCTCGGTGCAAATGAGTCTTTGTGCCGTTCCTGTCCAGCTCCCCCGGACATCTTGAGACGTGTTGACAACCTTGCAAGCAACTCTTCTTCACTCAGATGCAACTTATCTTGTGTGTTTCCCTCCCAAGAGCTTGCACCAAGCCTTTCTTCTGCAGCCTTGAGTCTACCAATCAACTCATCAACGGACATATCACTTAAGTCAAGCAATGTCTCGATGGAGGCCGCAATCTGCTCAAACTTTTGTGGTACCGCCTGAAGGAACTTCCAGACAATCTCCTCCTCCGAACGTTCACTCCCAAGTGCCGCAAGTTGAGACATGATCCGGCTCACACGCACACCAAACTCATCAACAGTTTCACCATCATGGAATCTGAGTGCATCAAACTCCCGACCCAATATGCTTGCCCTGGCCTTGCGCAGACGTTCGGCTTCCACGTTGCGCAACTTGATCGCATCCAATGCAATCTTGGCCGACTCCTTCCCGGCAATGATCCCTATCATTTCTGGTCGCACAGCCTTGGTGAGAGCCTCCAAATCCATCCGATCTTCAATGTAATCATCGGTGCCAAGGCTCACCGCATTCCAAAAGGCTCTCGCTTGCAACATCACCCGCATAATTGCCGACCAATCATGATAGTTTGTCTTTGTGAGCATCGGATACGTACCACAACTGCTGACTTCCTTCATGATGCGATGAATCACCAATGCCCCTGATCCTCCTCCTGCCCTGCTGGTGCCTCCCGGCGGTGTGACGTCCCTCCATGAACGTCGGGCTGGCGATGAAGATCTCCTCTGCCACATCAGCGCCCACTCAATGGCCGCGTCATGGTTCCAGGCAATGTAATCGGCTCTGATGCCAATTGTTGGGTGTTTTCCTCACAGAACACTCACGGATTTGTGATGCAAATCGTGTTGGAAGTCAAGAGGTGTGGTGTAGATCCAAGAACTCGAGTGGAGAACCGAAAGAAAATGAGTCGGATGAGTTGTGGCGGCGCTCAACAAACACCAGCGCGTTCTCGCCCTTTTATTAGCCGAAAGCCACACGTTTACAACAACCTTAGCCCGGGTTTTGCACCATACAAATTTGAAAAACATGCAGCACATGCATGTGCCATGCACGTATGGCCCAAAACCCCCCGGGTTGTGTTTGAAAATCAAACCAAAACACCTTCAAACACACTAGGACTCGGTGCAACACATGTGACTCAGGACACACCCCTGGTTCTTGTAGTGTGTGCTATATTTCCTTGAAACATAAGGAAACTAAACTTTGATAAAACCTCCAGAAGTACGCAACACTGAGATCTTTTCAGTGAAAACATAAATGAAAAACAAAAAAAAAAAGGAATTAGAGGGTAGGGACCCACTGGTCAGAGACTGAAGAAGGAGAGAACCACCTCTGCTGCCTTCGGTCGGCTGCCAGGAACGCTGCCGCCTCACCCCCTCGTGACCACGCGCGAGCCAGCGCTGCTAAGGATCAGCTCACGCTCATTTCCAGCTCCCACGTACACTGCACAGACGGACTTTGCTTCCTTCATCAGCTAGCACTGCTGCATCCGCTCCCGCGCGAAAAGAAACCATCGCCGGCTGAACCCCTCTTCTCCCCGGCGTCCGAGAGCTAGAAGCCGTTTCGTGCCCAATGAGCTACATGAAAAAAAGGTCTGCTCCAAGGTGCTTAACACGCTCGTGCCGACCACTCCTCCTCTCATGCTTCGCCGGGGTAGAATTTGTCCGGTTATCCATTCGGTGTTCAAAGAACCGAATAGTTCAAAACTCTGAAATTCGTAATGGTTAGTCCACCACAGAGGAATCTGAGCTATAGATACGTTCTGCACTTGTCCACGCTACCTGGGATAAGAAACCGGCGAAAACCATAGACTAGGGTTGCTGTTCTTCAAAAGTTTCCGATCACTGCTGTTTTAGCCATAGGTCGACGGTGAGGTCCTAGTTGCGGTCGTTTTCATGAGGATCAGTGCTCATATCCGTGATCAGCAAGTATCAGCGGAGCTCCCCGAGCAAACCGCGTCGAAAGAGGTGTAGAGAACACCGAGTTCAACGTCGCCGATAAGCTCCTGGCCGCTGTCACCGTCGCAAGCACTGTTCCGGCCATCGCCGAGCTCTGGTGAGTGCACCAACGTGTTCCTCAGGCAGAAACGTGCACATGTAGTGAGTTTCGTCGAAGGTCGGGCAGCAGAACGCCCGGCGGTGAGCTCTCCTGCGAAGGTGGCGGCGGTGAGCCGCGGGAGCGCGAGGTAGACGAAGCTCCACGGGCCCCACATGTCGGCCTCAGTTAAAACAGCGCTGGATATATTATGGTGCCAGGATTTCATTTGACTACGCGGGAGACTCTGCGGACCCCCGTGTGGTTCGGCTGTGGTGCTGACACGTAGCCCTGGGACCCACCAGCCGGTTTAAAATTTTATTTGAATTTCAGAATTTGGTTCAAAATTCAACTAGCTATAAACTTTGCTAGGAAGCTCCAAATTGAGTGAACCAAATTTTGTTGGATTTATCTCATCAAGCACTATCCAGCAAAATAAGTTTCAGCTTATGAAACTTATTCTTTTTCCAGAATTAATTCCCTCAAGTTTAAACTGTTGGGAATTTTATCTGGAGAATTCCTTTGTGAAAAATTCTGAAATTTAGCCGGGATGTTCAACTGAAAATCCTTGAGTCACATGAAAAATTTCAGACCCATCCAAGTTCATTTATTACCCCTTTTGGTGTGATTAAGTGAACTGCCCTAAGAAAATAGAAAAATGTACAGAAACATATTTCAGATTTTCTCAAATCTTGTTTAGGGCATAACTTCATCTAGAATGCTTCAAATGATATGAAACCAATTCCATTAGAACCATCTCAAATTCTAGTGTCCAGAAAGTAATGGTTAGGTCCATGAAATCTCTGGCAATCCTTAGAGACTCTAATAATGACTAAATAGGTTTTCATTTGTACAGAGCTCAAATGAACTTTGTTTCAAATGAAACATGGTCAAGACTCTGGTTAGGACCCTACCAAGCCACCATAAAAATTTCATAGCCAAAGGGGAGGGCTAGCTAGATTTATTGTCTTTACATGTTCAATTTAACACATTGCATTTCAATTGACATATAGTATATTTCTTACGTGTAGTCGCTGAAGGCGAAGAAACTCCGGAAGTGCTGGACTTTCTTCTTCCGGACGGAGCCTAACATCTGACCAGCAGAAACAAGGTAAGCCCCGGTTTGCGTTAACAAATTTTACAAAGTTTTTCTTTATGAATACTTAGCATGATGTATGTGTGTGTATTAGGTGTAGGATGGATGAAACCCCAGGTGCATAACCAGATTTTTCCTACAAGAGTGAGGGTAGTGTCTAAGTCCTCAAGTAGACAGGCTGTGCTTAATGTTCATAGAACTTTGGTACAAGTCGAGTAGGTGGAATCTACTCGCGAGTATAGGTGTCAGGACACACGGGATTGGTTCGAGTGATGTGAGATCACTTTAGTAAGAAAATGAGACTAGGAAGGGGCTAGGGCGCAGCAAGAGGAAGCCTTGTGGGCGCAGCCCTGTCCATGTCGATTGAGTACCGATCCGTGTACGGCCCTGCTGAACAAGTATTGAACGTACCAAAGGCATATCGGATATATGAGCCCCGATAAACTGATGTAACCTATACCTCCGGTCGTCGAGGCATAACGCACCGATTTATAGGTGTAGGCTGAGGGCAGCAAGGTAGAAATCTGCTAACGGGCATAGAGGGATGCTCCGTGTAGGGAACCTCCTGCTCGTTTCGGTGCGACCGGTTCGACGTTTGGGCTGTTTGGTGAAAGGTTGTCCCGTACGACATCCGTGCAGCGTGCTGTGCAGCTCCGAGTATGGGCGTACGTGACGTGCCATTCAGGTATCCCTGCAGGTGTATATCGAGTCGATTCCCCCTCCCTCATGGTGTACCGCTTGTTCACTACGTCATAACATAGATAAATTATGGAACGTTATGATTCAATTCTGCTGATATGTATAAATTGTAGTGCTACATGTGTGCCACCAAATATTGCTCACTAAATTTCAGATTTCATGAACTGTTAACTTGTGGATAAAAGATGAAAAGGATGAACTTATAGGCGTGTCGCTGCAAAGTACCATCCCATATTCATTGTGAACTGCATGTAGAGTTTCATGCATAGGTGAGTCGGTTAAGTCTTGTTGAGCCATCGTGCTCACTGTTGCTGCGATAAGTGTTTTTCAGGTGAGGAGTATCCCATGGACTCGGGTTACGAGTCCACTGGTGAGGGCTACTCTCTGTCGGGGACCACGGCTGAGTGGGAGCCGTACACGCCGCGCTGAGCTGAGGAGTGCAGCTAGTGTGGGTTGCCCATAGGGCTGGGCAACCAACTTTTGCTAGATAGATGGGAGTGAGTTGTATAAACTTAGCTTCCGCTGTTGTAATTTCCATACTTAGTTTGTAACTGAAGTATGGTACTACTTTGTACAATTCAGTGTGTTTTCTATGTAATACAATGTTGTTCTTATGATGTGTGCTGTCGGGTGTCGCATCGTGTGGCACCACCCTCTGAGATCCTGGATGAGCGGATTCTGGCCCGCCATAGGCTGGTATCAGAGCCGCGTTGGGGATAGCACACTAATTAAGGACAGTATTACGGGAAAACTTAGGCTTACGGTGAGGATTCGATAGTTTGCCCAAGTTAGGACTATATTAGCATAGTTACTTAAAGTGACAAGACTAACATATGTGCTATAATTTTGAATTTTGATTATGTAATGATGCACCTACGCTCAGGTAAGAATTGTAAGAAACGCCACCGAAAGTGGTTCAATTTCGGTTAGCTCCCCTGACGAAGAATGTGGTTCAGGGATAGGTCTCACAGCTTGGTGTGAGACGTTAATATGAAACTCTTGAACTCTTCATGTTCCTGAGTTCATATGAAACGCTGATCCCTAGGGTGCATTAGGCAAGCAAGTGGAGACCCCATCGTGTGGTCAGTAACGTGATAGTGTGTTCGTCTGGAAATAGCCCAGGAGGACATACGCAGCGCTTGCCATCGGCGTGCCCTGCAGGCCAGTAGGTGGTATCTGTTGGGTTGATAAAATTCCCAACCGTGACGAGCCATTCGTGCTCTACTTGGGTTCCCCATCGTGTGGTGTGAAAACACGATCACGTACCTTGAGACGTGGCTTAACTCAAGGACGGCCGTATGACAATGATACGGGCGTATGTATTTACTTTCAAATATGAACCTGTCTGAAATGAAAATAACCCGTGAGTGCATCATTATTATGTGTCCTTCTGCAGGTACTAACGACGTATGTATCCCGTGTAGTATACGTGTGCGAGAGACCAATTAGTGCCACAATTGAGACGTATATACCGGTATAATCCGGTTAGGACTTTTTTTGTGAGGAATGTAGTACCGACATATAATAGGCATTTGCATGAAAGATAATGGTAACAAGGAACTAAAATAACCAGGTTTCAATATGTAGGACTCTGGTTGGGTAGAAAAAATCATTATTTGAACAGTTTAGTTCAAAGGGATTGAAAAACAGAGTGCTCTGTTTTGGCAGCAAGTCTGCTGAACTTTAACAGAGCATAGCTCACAGATTATTTAACCAATGGAGGTGTGGAATATAGTTGTGGAAAATGTTTTAAGTACTCTACAACTTTGTTATATACTTCCATAGCAGAATCACACATTAAGCTGGTTTAAATCCCAGGGGAATGTAAACTATCCAGAACCAGGACAGATTTATAATACTCTCTGGACTGTTCTGTTTTTCAAGCATAACTTCCAGTAGAAAATTCTAAAATTTTCAAATAACACCTTTTTGGAAAGGGTAGGAGATGTGTTACACCTCTGTAATTCAAAGTTTCTGCAATTTCACCATAGAACTGAGTGGAAATTAGAGTTGAAAACAGCAACTCCCAAAGGAGGTGCTGTTGAAATTCTCCCAGAAGTTCTGTTGACTTTGAATTATTATAACTTTTTAATCAGAGCTGATCTGAGGACAAATAAATAGTCGTTGGAAAGATACTGAAGTTAACTTTAACTTTGGTATTCAGCTTGAGTCATGAAAATGCCCAGTACCAGCTCAAAATATGGAATATGTAGAAACTGGTCATTCTGGCAGAGGGATGACAGTTGAACTCATTGAGAGATTGTTGTACCCTAGGGGGTTTAAGTACTTCAAATGGGTAGAACATACTCATGAGTGGTAGTTATATTCATCTATTGAAATATTTGAGTATATGTCCTGCTCAAGTTTCTTTTGCTAGAAACCATATTTATGTCGTATTGAAGAAAAAGGGTAGTATACGTGATGACAAAGCGATATTAACGTCTCGTAGTGACCAAACCTAGTTGAGATGAACTTCCAAAGAGGAAGTCCATCAATTTGGATTTAACTAGCTTGTATTTGGTCTGGTAATGGTGTAGCTTGTGCAAAGTTATTACATTATCTATATACGAGATGTATCGCATGTTTTACTGTCATTATGTTTTTACGCCTAATTTATGGGACTGCATGAAGTATGTTGCGGGACTGACCTTTATTGTCGTATGGTTGCAGATGGTTTGCACACGGGCCACACATGAGGTCGGTGGCTCTAGCCAGCAGGGGGTGATGACTCCCAGCCACCTGCCTACGACAGTACCCCGCAGAAACAACCACCACCGCCGCCTCCGCTTACACTAGCGGATGTGATCGCGACCCTGGTGGATAATCGTGAGGAGCAGACCGATCTGCTCCGCACAATCGTGCAAAATATGTCCCAGGCAGGGGGCATCAAGAGAGGGGGCCTCGTGTGCCCCACGTTGTGACGTACTCGGAATTCATGAGTACGCACCCTCCGGTGTTCACTGAAGCGGCAGAACCCCTGGAGGCCGACAACTGGCTGCAGACAATCGAGTCTAAGTTTGGGCTGCTCCAATGCACGGAGCGGCAGAAGACTCTCTTCGCGGCGCAGCAGCTTCACGGTGCCGCTGGCGCGTGGTGGGTGAACTATGTCACCTCACTGCCGGCTGGCCACACCGTGGAGTGGGAAGAATTCCGAGAGGCGTTCCGCACCTACCATATCCCTCCCGGGATAATGAAGCGGAAGTTCCAAGAGTTCTTGGAGCTGTAGCAGGGCGGGAGGAGTGCCCACGACTACCCCCGTGCCTTCAACCATCTGGCACAGTATGCGTCAGATTATGTCTATACTGAGGAGAAGAAGCGAGAGCACTTCTATCGGGGATTAAATCCCGAGATGGAGACGCATCTCGTCCAATGCAATCGTGGCACATTCAACGATCTCGTCAATGCCGCAATCATGCAAGAAGACTCTCATCGTGAATTGGCGGCTGAGCAGAGAAAGTGCAGCACTCCACCCACCAGTGGGGGTGGATAGGCTTTTCGATTCTTTGTTAATCCCTGAAACACTTAATAGATTTATCAAATACAGGGAAATCGGACTAGTCCGGTAGAGTGCGGACTAGTCCATTTTTCTAGTCAGAGATAGATCGGACTAGTCCGGTACTGTGCAGACTAGTCCGGTATGCGTGGACTAGAAAGATCAAGGTTGATCAATATTTTCACTTCTAGTACCCTATGCAGCGGAAATTAATTGGGAACTTAGATGTATTATAACAGTGAAACAATGAATGACAGAGATCAACTTTAGTTTCAATGTTTCAACGTGAATTACACAAGATTAAGTAAACCCTAGAATATGATGAACAATAAACGAACAAGAGCAAGAGACAAGTTTTATCCTGGGGTTCGATTCCACAAAGGAAATCTACATCCCCGTTGAGGAGTCCACGAAGGACCGGGTCTTCACCAACCCTACACTCGTCGAATCGCCACGGAGGCCGATTCTCTTCCACTAATCACAAAGGGCAAATAAATCGTTCAAGGGGCCTTCTCACAGGTTGAGGGCTCTCCAAGAATTACAATGAATGACTACCACCAAACACACTCAAAAGATGAACAATAAATGAACAAGAGTGTGCGAAAGATCAAACCCAAGAGCTCAAGATGTGTAGAACAAGTCTCTCCTTTGATCAATTGCTAATCCTCAAAGATTTGATCCTTTTTGGGTTAGAATGTGTGGACAGATGTGAATTTTGGGCTCTTGGGAGATGTGACGGCACAGGGGGTCGAGAGATGGGGTAGTATGGCCGTACACCTCTATTTATACTAGGGTTTCCAAAGGTTACCGTTAGGGTTTGCGATGTCCGGACTAGTCTGGTGTGCGGCGTGTGGAAAACCCTAAGTATTTTGAGATACCGGACTAGTCCGTAAGGGTGCGGACTAGTCCGTTGTCTATCCAGAGACAAAATGGGACTAGTCCGGTCCATATCGGACTAGTCCGTTTTCTAGTCAGAGAGAAACCGGACTAGTCCGGTTGATATCGGACTAGTCTGCACATGCTGATTTCTGTGCAGTTAGTGCGATTTCTTTCACTTGAGCTCTTGGGGTGTGTTTCTCCAACACACTCCATACTAAGTAATCTAATATTTTCAACTCCTGAGTTCTTATCAATTTAGATCCTCATTCTCCTTTCTTTTTGTGCTTCCTTCCTAATTTCTTTAAGAACATGCGCTCATCTCAACAATTTTGTTACGGTCTCATTTGTTTGTCATAAATCAACCAAAACCCACAAGGGATGTCTAGATGCACTTTCAATCTCACCCTTTTTGGTGATTGATGACAACCAATTGAGATCACACAAATATGATAAAAAAATTTAGATTTTCATAAAGTGTGCACATATGAGCTTTGAGCAAAATAGGCAATGTAGACATAAGACATATGTGCACTCTTTATGGTGTGGTGCAAAACTATGTGTGTGAGCAATAGTTTTGATATGAATATCATAATGAGCATAATCATAAAATCATCAAGAGTCTCAAGCCTACATAGCAGTTTTAAACATACACCATTAATCAAAAGCATAACATAGTCATCATTTCACAGCACATGTCCAAAAGCATAATGATAGCATAAGTCTTACAAAAACTCATTTCTTAAACTAGGACGCAAAAGGAAGAACCTACGACCTAAGACTCCCCCTCAATCTCTCCCCCTTTGGCATCAAGGCACCAAAAAGAAGGAGAGGAGGGATCTACTTCTCGTCGCCGGCTCACTCCTCGCTGTCGGTCCTTTCTTCGTCTTGATCATCAGGCTGAGGAGGAGGAGGAGGAGGAGGAGGAGGAGGAGGAGAAGAAGAAGAAGAAGAAGAAGAAGAAGAAGAAGAAGAAGAAGAAGAAGAACCACTCGTCGTGCCCTGTGAGCCAAAGTAGGCACGCTCTGATGGAGAGAGAGGAGGAAGCTCTGTGAAGTCATATGCACAGTCCTCTAAGATGACTGGGGATCCAATGGGCTCAATCTCAAGTTTTTGGCATATTGCTTTGACATTGGCCTTCGTGTATCTCATTTCTTCTTTCGTTGCCTTGTTCATCTTATGAAGCTTCACCTCAGTTTTGCGGCAAGAACCCAAGATAGCAGCCAAATACTTCATAATCCCACTAGGGGACCCTTTGTGAGGAGGGGCCCTAGTCTTGGGTGAAGGCCTTGCATCTTCTTGAGCTCTCTCTGGATGTTCTTCAGGTGAGCCAGGTGAGGGAGCAGCTGCGAGAGAGGCTTGAGGAGGCTTATGAGGCCTTAGAGCAGTGTGCTCCACATCCTTCACAAACTCAATTCCTGTGACTTTTTCAATCATAAACATCATGTATGGTGCATAGCCACAGGAACGGTTTGGTATGCAGGATATGTTCACCATGTCATTCCAAATGTAGTTGAAGATATCAAACTTTCTCCTCCTACTGATTACTTTCATCAAGGTTCTCAAGTAACCTTGGACACTCCCAGCATCTCCATCCTTTGGAGCAATGGTCTTCCGGAGCACTCTGCTGAGAACAATGAAGAAGGGCTTCATGTTCTTGGTTGAGGGAGGATTGTATGGAAGTCGAGTATAATAGAGGAATTCCATCTTGTTCTTCTCCACAACACTAAGATTGTGAATCACAATCTCGTTGCTGCCGGTGTCCTCAAGGTGCAGCAGTCTGGCAAACTCAACATAGGTAACTGTGTACTTGGATCCATGTGTCATCAGTCACTTTGTCTTCTCCATCGTGGGCAACGTGGCAAGTTGCATAGAACTGGGCGATGATCTCATCATTCCAGTTGTATCTGAAGGAGAGTAAGTCCTTGAGTCCGTGTCTCTCTGTAGCCTCTAATACCCCCTCAAAGGCTTCACAGCTCTTCCTTTCAAAATATGTCCAGTCAATCCATTGACTGCAGACCACTGGAGTCTTCATTTGAAGGTACACCGAACTATAGTAGTCCGAGAGAAAGTTGCTCCAAAATCTCTTGTCAGCTGCCTTTTTGCTAGTGCTATAGGCGTCAATCTTCCTCAGGTTCCATGCCACATCACTCCCCTTGCCATTGAACTTCTCTTCCGAGGGATCCCCATTCCCCTGTCTTGGAGCTGTCATCTTAAGGGGACCAATCGGGCCGGAAGCAAGTCCCTTTCCCTTGCCCTTGGTTTGGCGTTGAGCCGCCGAGCTAGAACCAGCCACATTTGTTTTTGAAGCTAGTCTCTTGATTGTAACCTTTCGACGCACCCTAGGTTGGGTGAGCGAAGGCTCGGCAACACGCTGTTGTCTCTTGTTGGAGTGAGACTCCGGAATATGCGACATCACATCTTGATCCATCTCGGCTTCAAAGTCGGAGAGATTCTCATTCGATCCCGACATGATTTCTGACAAGGAAGATATAAAGGATATGAATAATCAAGGATGACAAGGGATTGCATTGAATTGATATAAGCTAAGGTTTTGATCAGGGCATACCGGACTTGTCCGGTGTTTAGGGTCGGACTAGTCCGGAGTACCGGACTTGTCCGCCCTAAGAACGGACTAGTCCGTTATGAGGCTGCTCAAACCCAAACTTTTCAAAACTTGAGGTTATTCAATGCAAATATGATCTAGGGTGCATGGAATACATCAATAGAGCATGTATTGACTGAGGAGCTAAGCTAATTGAGCAAAAACAAGGAAAATCGAAGGTTCTAGGGTTTGAAGAGAAGTTTACCAAATCCTTCGCTTCGAGGCGTTGAAGGAGTTCTTGATGCGGACTAGTTCGGGGTCTTCGATCCACTTGCAGTGGAGATCGATTCCCATGGAGATTTGAGTGGATTTGATGGAGAACTCGCAAATCCGCCTTGGGAGCACTTGAGTGAGGAGAGAGAACGTGGGAGGAGTTGTGAGGTTGAAGAAGATTATGTTTGAGCCGGCCCTAGGGTTATGGAGTCGAAATATAGGACTAGTCTGTGGTCGAACCGGACTAGTCCGGACTAGCGGACCAAGTGAGGACTAGTCTGCAATGTGCGGACTAGTCCGTGGTCCCTTGTACAGAAAAGTACAAAACACTTATATATATGTGTTCAATGGTTCCTAATAAGGAATAGGGGACAAAGACACACAGATATTCTTGATGAATATGGTCAGTAAACATACAACAATAAAGCTATGACCATAATTCATCAATATCAAGTAATTAACATAGTTTTTAGGAGAAAAATAGAGAGAGAGAGAGATCATTTTTTTCAACACAATTAACATGATTTTGAGGATGGCGTACAGGTATGCAAGTTTTTCAAGCCACGTTCCGAGCATCATGGATATTTAGTTCATTTCGGAGCTCACAAAAGCATTTTTCATCAAGTGGCTTGGTAAAGATATCGGCTAGTTGTTTTTCAATGTTGACATGGGAAATGGCTATGTCTCCTTTCATTGAGTGATCTCTCAAAAAATGATGCCGGATATCTATGTGTTTGGTTCTAGAGTGC
Organism: Neostapfia colusana; assembly: GCA_030760725.1. Classification (NCBI taxonomy): domain Eukaryota; kingdom Viridiplantae; phylum Streptophyta; class Magnoliopsida; order Poales; family Poaceae; genus Neostapfia; species Neostapfia colusana. Next base: position 66,663,421 of record JASWHV010000016.1, read on the forward strand.
TCAACAGGGTTATGGGCAATTTTAATTGCACTCTCATTGTCACAAAGTTGTGGAATACGGCTCATATTGTAACTGTAATCTCTTAGAGTTTGTCGCATCCAAAGGAGTTGTGCACAACAACTCTCGGCTGCAACATACTCCGCTTCGGCCGTGGATAAGGCAATTGAATTTTGTATCTTGGAGGACCAAGAAACTAAGGATCTACCTAGGAATTGGCAAGTACCAGAAGTACCTTTTCTATCTACTTTGCATCCGGCATAATCTGCATCGGAGTATCCAATGAGATTGAATTTTGAACCTTTGGGATACCAAAGGCCTAGGTTGGGTGTATGAACTAAATATCTCAAGATCCTTTTAACGGCTGTCAAATGACATTCCTTAGGATTGGCTTGAAACCTTGCACACAAACATACACTCAACATGATATCAGGCCTAGATGCACATAAATAAAGTAAGGAGACAATAATGGAACGATATACCTTTTGATCCACATTTGGTCCGTCTTCATTGAGATCCAAGTGTCCATTTGTCGACATAGGAGTCTTTATGGGCTTTGCTTTATCCATTCCAAACTTCTTGAGAATGTCTTGAGTGTACTTTGTTTGACTTATGAACGTCCCGTCCTTTTGTTGCTTCACTTGGAATCCCAAAAAGTACCTCAACTCTCCCATCATGGACATCTCGAATCTATCTGTCATAATCTTACTAAATTCTTGACAAAAGGATTTGTTAGTTGAACTAAATATAGTATCATCAACATAGATTTGGCAAATGAAGAGACCATCATCAAAGTGTTTAGTAAACAAAGTTTAATCAGCTTTTCCAATCTTGAAGTTATTTTGAATCAAAAAATCTCTAAGGCACTCATACCAAGCTCTAGGAGCTTGTTTGAGACCATAGAGAGCCTTACGCAGTTTGAACACATAGTCCGGGTACTCTTGATCTTCAAAACTGGGTGGTTGCTCCACGTACACCTCCTCCTTGATCAGTCCATTGAGAAAGGCGTTTTTCACGTCCATTTGATAAAGCTTGAAATCATGGTGAGTAGCATATGCAAGTAGTATACGAATCGATTCAAGCCTAGCTACGGGAGCAAAAGTCTTGTCGAAATCCAAACCTTCGACTTGTGAGTACCCTTTTTCCACAAGTCGTGCCTTGTTCCTTGTTACCACTCCATGTTCGTCTTGCTTGTTGCGGAAGACCCATTTAGTGCCGACGATGTTGGACTTGGGTCTTTCAATGAGCTCCCACACTTCGTTCCTTTTGAAGTTGTTCAATTCTTCTGGCATCGCCATCACCCAATCTAGATCTTTTAATGCATCCTCAACCCTGTATGGTTCCAAAGAAGATACAAAAGAGTAGTGTTCATAAAAATTAGCTATGCGAGATCGAGTTATTACTCCCTCTTGGATGTCACCGATTATGTTGTCGACGGGATGATCTATTTGGATGCTTTGGTGTACTCTTGGATGTGGCACTTCTGGTCTTGAATATTCATTATTATCTTCTTCTCCCCCTTGATAGTTGCCCTCATTGATGGTTTGATCTTCTTGATTTTCTTGCGGTTGATCTTGTATGGAAGCTCCCCCTTGATCATTTTCCTCCACCTGTGGTTCATTTTCTTCATTCGCATTTGAAGGTGGCACTTGTGGTCGAACATCGCCCAATGCCATTGACATGGAGCTTCTTCTTGATCTAGCACACATTGATTCACTTGCTCTTCTTGAGAGTCGTTAGTTTCATCGAACACTACGCCACGTGCTACTTCAACAAGTCCGGAGGTTTTGTTGAAGACACGATAAGCGTAGGAGTTCGAATCATAGCCAAGTAAGAAACCTTCATCTGACTTCAAAGCCCTTGGCTTCTTGTTTAAAATATAACATTTTGAACCAGAAACTCAAAAATATGAAATATTCGGCTTGTTACCCGTGTGTAGTTCATATGAAGTTTTCTTGAGCAACCGATGAAGATAGTCGGTTTATGGCTTGACAAGCGGTGTTAACCGCTTCAGCCCAAAACCTGTCCGAACTCTTGTATTCATTGAGCATTGTCCTCGTCATCTCAATGAGAGTTCTGTTCTTCCTTTCGGCTACTCCGTTTTGTTGAGGAGTATATGGTTCTGAAAATTCATGCTTTATCCTGTAAAAGCCCAAGAAAAGGGACATGCAAAAACTTTTCATCACCTCACAACACCACAGTTTTTGTTGTGGATAGTTTGTGAAAAATGGTGAAGAGCAAGTAACCTCCATCAAAAGAGTGTTTAGAGGGGAAAGCCTTCACTTTCACAAAGTGGGATTGCTACACATGAACAAGAGAGGTTGAGCTCACCCTTGAACTTAAAAAGTCTTGGGAAGCTTCAAGCCAAGTTTCATACAAACACAACTGTTTTTGAGGCAATTTTGGAGGCATTTATAAAGAGGCCAATTTGAATGTAAATTCAAATTGCAGCAACTTTCATCCTTCAAATTCAAAAGTTAGCTTCATATTCAAACTCAGCACATTTTTCTGAGTTAGCCCACCAATTTTCATCCCCATTGGAGTTCATTGTGTCAAAAGCTAAATTTGCAAGAATTCAAAACTGAATTTGAATTTCAGTTCAAACATGAAGCAAATTTAGCCAAACAAAGTTCAAATTTGAGAACTCAAATTTAAACCAAGACTTGGTGCTTAAGTCTCACATTCAATTGTGAGTAGCTGAGGATATTTTGGCACAAACAGAATTGAGAAAAATTGGAAAAAGAATAAAAGGGGAGGCCCACATGTCAGCAGTCTTAACAGAGAAGTCTCCTCGGGCGATTTTTCTCCTCAGCCGAGGACTCACGCGCGCGCCAGCGCGATCGCACCGGCGCCCGACCGCCTCAGCCGGTGCCACCTCCTGCTCGGGGGAGAGGCTAAGGGGGCAGAGGAGACGCCGGGATCAAGTAACCCCGCGACCACGTGCAGCCCTCGCACTTTCCCTTCTTCCTCGCACGACCAAAACCTCCCGCCCGGCCGACCTTGCTGATCACCAGTGCCCGGCCAGCACAGGCGCTCTCGTGCCCGACGAGCAACACAAGAAAGAACCGCCTTGAGGTGCTGATCCTTCTGGTCCAAACCGTTCTTCATTTCGTGTACTGTCGGGGGAGGATTTCGCCGTGGAAGTTTCGGTAGTCTTAAGACCGAGCCACCACCAAATCCTAAAATTCACGGGTATTGGCTCATCACCGTGCATACCAAGCTACACACAAGATCTACACCCTGCCACGACCACCTAGGATCAAAAACCAGCAAGAACCATGGGCTAGGGTTACGGTTCTTCAAAGTTTTCTGAGCACAGCCGATATCGGTCTTAGGTCGACGGTGAGGTCCTAGTTCTGGCCATTTCCATGGCCAACTGAGCTCATATTCATGCTCAGCATGCCACAGCGGAGCTGTAGGAGCAAACCGTTGGAAGAATAAGGCCCTGAGTAGCCCGGGCGACATCGCCGGAGTAGGGAGAACCTCTGTCACCGTCGCGGGCATGGTTCCGGCAGTTGCCGAGCTTTGGTGAGTGCACCAGTGTGTTCTCCGAGTCGAGTTAGGCACAAGAGGCAAGTTTCATCAAAGATCGGGCGGTGAAACGCCCGGCGACGAGCGCTCAGGCGAAGCGCCGCCGCGGGAGCTGCGGGATTGCGCGAGGTAGACAAAGGGTGGCCGGGTCCACCGGTCAGCCTCTGGTCTCGCGCGGGGATCTGGTTGCGGCCGGGATTCGGTGCGGAAGCACGGGTAAAACCCCGTGGGCCGCGGTGTGGCCGCATTCTGAGTGGGCCGGCTTGAGGAGTGGGCCCTACCCGCATAATTTAAATATTTTGGGAATTTCTAGTTTTAGTTCAAACTTCAAATGAATAGAACTTTTGCTAGGAAACTCCAAATCCAATGAACCAAATTTTGCTGAACTCAGAATTTTGAGTACTTTCCAGCAATACCAATTTCAGCTCATGAAACCTAATAGTGTTCCAGAATTAATTCCCTGAATTTTAAACTGTTGGGAATTTTATCTGGAGAAATACTTTATGAAAAATGCTGGAATTTTGCTGAGAGGGTCATTGGAAAATCCTTGAGTCACAGTAAAATTTTAAGACTCATCCAATCTCATTTATTCCCCCTAATGGGGTGATTAAGGGAACTGCCCTGAGAAAATAGAAAAATGAACAGAAGCATTTTTTAGATTTTCTCCAAATCTTATTTAGGGCAGAACTTTCAGTAGAATTCCTCAAATGACATGAAACCAATTCCATTAGAACCATATTAAATTCTAGTTTTCAGAAAGTAATGGTTGGAGCCATGAAAACCCCTGGAATTGCTTAGAGGCTTAATTATTGAATAAATAGGCTTTTATTTGTACAAAGCTCAAATAAACTTTGTTTCAAATAAAACTTGGTCAAGACTCTGATTGGGACCCTACCAAGCCACCATAAAAATTTCAGGACCGAAGGGGAGGGCTAGCTAGAGTTATTAGTATTATGTATTCAAGTTACACATTACATTTAAATTGACATGTAGTATTTCATTAACGTGTAGTCGCTGAAGGCGAGGAGACTCCGGAAGTACTTGACCTCCTCCTTCCGGACGAATACTTAACCCCTGACCAGCAGCAACATGGCAAGCCTCGGTTTGCATTAAGCCTTGTAAAACGTTTTTACTTTGTTTACATACGAAGAGTGAAGTGTGTATGTGCATTAGGTGTAGGATGAATGGAACCCCACTTGCATGACCATAACTTTTCCATAAGAGTGAGGGTAGTGTCTAAGACCTCGAGTAGACAAGCTATGCTTAATGATTCATAGGACTTCGGTACAAGTCGAGTAGTTGGATCTACTCGCGAGTTTAGGCTTGGGACACACGGGTTCGGTTGAGTGATGTGAGATCACTTTAGTAATGAAAATAAGACTAGGCAGGGGCTAGGGCGCAACAAGAGGAAGTCTTGTGTGTGCAGCCCTGTCCGTGTCGATTGAGGACCGATCCGTGTGCGGCCCTGCTGAACAAGTATTGAACGTACCGAAGGCATATCGGATATATGGGCCCCGATAAACCGATGTAGCGTAAACCTCCGGGCGTCGAGGCATAGCACACCGATTTATAGGTGTAGGTTGAGGGCAGCCAGGTGGAAATCTGCTAACGGGCATAGAGAGATGCTCCGTGTAGGGAACCTCCTGTCCGTTTCAGTGCGACCGGTTCGACGTTTGGGCTGTTGGTTGAAAGGTTGTCCCATACGACATCGAGTGAGCGTGCTGTGCAGCTCCATGGGTGGGCGTACGTGACGTGCTCTTTGGGTTTCCCTGCAGGTGTATATCGAGTCGATTTTCCATCCATCGCGATGACGAGTACCGCTTGTTCGCTGCGTCGTAACGTAGATAATTTATGAAATGTTATGATTCAATATTGCTGTTATGATATAATTGTATTGCTACATGTGTGCCACCAAAGATTGCTTACTAAATTTCAGATTCCCGAACTGTTAACTTGTGGCTAAAAGATGAACTGAGGATGAACGTGTAGGCGTGTCCATTTGATGCACTGTTACTATCCTATGTTCATTGTACCCCTCATGTAGAGTTTAATGCCTAGGTGATTCGGTTAAGTCTTGTTGAGCCATCGTGCTCACGGTTGCTGCTTAAGTGTTTTTCAGGTGAGGAGCCACCCACGGAATCGGGTTACGAGTCCACCAGCGAGGGTTACCCTCCGTCGGGGACCACGGCTGAGTGGGAGCCGTACACGCCGCGCTGAGCTGATACGTGCAGCTAGTGTGGGTTGCCCTAGGGCTGGGCAACCAACTTTTGCTAGATAGGCGGGCATGAGTGGTGTAATTTAGACTTCCGCTGTGTAAAATAAATATTAGTTTGTAACTGAAGTGTGTACCTGTTTGTACAGTTCAGTTGTTTTCCCATGTAATATATTGTGTTCTTATGACGTGTGCTGTCGGATGTCGCATCGTGCGGCACCACCCTCTGCGATTCTGGATAAGCGGATCCCGGTCCGCCACAGCCTGGTATCAGAGCTGCATTGGGGATAGCACAGTACCTAAGGACTGTATTATGGGAAAATTTAGGTTTACGGTGAGGATTCGGTAGTTTCCCAAGTAAGGACTATATTAGCATAGTAACCTATGTGTTATAATTCTGAATTTTAATATATGTAACGACGCACCTACGCTCTGGTAAGATTGGTAAGGAACACTACCGAAAGCGGTTCAATTTCGGTTAGCTCCCCTGACGAGGAACGTGCTTCAGGGATAGGTCTCACAGGTTGGTATGAGACGTCAATATGAAACTATTGGACTCGTCATGTCCCCGAGTTCATATGAAACGCTGATCCCTAGCGTGCATTAGGCAAGTAAGTGGAGACCCCATCGCGTGGTTAGTAACGCGAGAGTGTGTTCGTCTGGAAGTAGCCCAGGGGGACATACGCAGCGCTTTCCATCGGCGTGCCCTGCAGGGCAGTAGGTGGTATCTGTTGGGTTGATAACATTCCCAACCGTGACGACCCGTTCATGACATACTCGGATTCCCCGTCGTGTGGTGTTGAAAAACGATCGCGTACCTTGAGACGTGACCTAACTCAAGGATGGCCGTATGACAATGATACGGGCGTTTGTATTTACTTTTAAATATGATTCTGCCTGAAATGAAAACAATCATCGAGTGCACTATTAATGTGTGGTCTTCTGCAGGTACTAACCACGTATGTATCCGAGTAGAAAACGAGTGCGAGAGACCGTTTAGTGCCACACTTGAGACGTATATGTCTGTATAATCCGGTTAGGATTTTCTTTTTGTAAGGAACGTAGTACCGACATAGTATAGGCATGTGCATGAAAAATAATGATGAACAGGAATTAAAATCACTAAGTTTCAACATTTAGGACTCTGGATGGGTAGACAATTTGATAAATGATGAGTGTAGTTCTCAAAGTCTGAAAAACAGAGTGCTCTGTTTTGGGCAGCAAGGTTGCTGATCTTCAACAGGGCATAACTCACAGGTCTTTTAGCCCAGGGAGGTGTGGTACCGAGTTCTCGAAAGGTATTTGAGTACTATACAACATTATTGTAGACTTCCAGGGCTGAAACGCACCTTAAAATGGCTTAAATCCCAGAAGAAGGTATCTGTCCAGAACCAGGACAGAGTGAAACATTCTCTAGACTGTTCTGTTTTTTCAAATATAACTCCCAGTAGAAAAATCTAAAATTTTATTATGATACATCTTTAGAAAGGGTAGAAGATATGTTACATCTTTTCAATTTAATGTTTCTGAAATTTCAGCAAAGAATTCAGTGGGAATCAGAGTTGAAAACAGCAACTTCCCCAGGGAGGTGCTGTTAAAATTCTTCCAGAAATTCTACTGAATTTGAATCCTCATAAATTTTTAACCAGAGCTGATCTGAGGGCAAATAAGTACTCATTGGAAAGATACTGAAGTTAACTTTAACTTTGGTATTCAGCTTGAGTCATTAAAATGCCCAGAACCATATGAAAATCTCAGATATGTAGAAACTGGTCATTCTGACAGAGGACTGACAGTCGAACTCATATGAGAGATTGTGGTACCCCAGAGGGGGTTTGAATACTTCCAATGGGGTAGAACATGCTCATGAGAGGTTATCTTCAGCTAGTGAAAGATCTGAGTATAGGTCTCACTCAAGTTTCTTTTACTAGAGACCATGTTTGTGTCGTATTGAAGATAAAAGGGTAGCATACGTGATGACAACGCGATAGTAACATCTCGTAGTGACCAAACCTAGTTGTGGTGAGCTTCCAAATAGGAGGTTCATCAAGTTGGATTAAACTAGCTTGTATTTGGTCTGGTAATGGTGTAGCTTGTGCAAAGTTATTACATTATCTACATACGAGATGCATCGCATGTTTCAATGTCATTATGTTTTACGTCTACTTTTATTGGACTGCGTGCAATATGTTGCGGGACTGATGTTTGTTGCCGTATGGTTGCAGATGGTTCGCACTAGGACCACGCACGAGGCTGGTGGCTCTAGCCAACAGGGAGGCGATGACTCCCAGCCATCTGCCTACGACAGTACCCCGCAGCAGCAGCCACCACCGCCGCCTCCGCTTACTATAGCGGATGTGATAGCGGCACTGGTGGGTGATCGTGAGGAGCAGACCGACCTGCTCCGCACGATCGTGCAGAAGACGTCCCAGGCGGAGGGGGGGGGCGTGAAGACAGGGGGCCTCGTGAGCCCCGTGAGGTGTCGTACTCGGACTTCATGAGTACGCACCCTCCAGTGTTCACAGAAGCCGAAGAACCACTGGAGGCCGACAACTGGCTGCGGACAATCGAGTCCAAGTTCGGGCTGCTCCAATGCACGGAGCGGCAAAATACTTTGTTTGCAGTGCAGCAACTTCACGGTGCCGCTGGTGCGTGGTGGGCGAACTATGTCGCCTCACGTCCGGCTGGCCATACCGTGGAGTGGGAAGAGTTCCGGGAGGCGTTCCGCGCCTATCATATCCCTCCCGGGATAATGAAAAGGAAGTTCCAAGAATTTTTGGAACTGAAGCAGGGCGGGAGGAGTGCCTATGACTACTCCCGTGCCTTCAACCATCTGGCGCAATATGCGTCAGACTGCATCTCTACCGAGGAGAAAAAGCGGGAGCACTTCTATCAGGGGTTACACCCCGAAATGAAGACGCATCTCGTGCAATGGAATCGCGGCACCTTCAACGACCTAGTCAACGCCGCGATCATGCAAGATGATGCTCAGCGGGAGTTGGCAGCTGAGCAGCGGAAGCGCAGCGCTCCACCCAGCGGTGGGAGTGGCGCTCCCCAGAAGTACCGTATGGTGTATCGGACACCATCCGGCCAGCAGTGGCATCTGCCGGCGCGACCGCAGAAGTTCGGGGGTCGTTCTTTCCAGTCGCCCCCGCTCCGACCGCCGATGCCACCACCGCGACCGCAACAGCAGCAGCAGACAACACCCCAGGCGTTTCCACCGCCACAACGCGCCCCGGGTTTCCGTCCGCCGATCAGCGGAGGACCACCCCGCTACACTTGTTTTATGTGTGGCCAGGCGGGCCATTTCGCGAAGGACTGTCCCCAGGGGCAGCAGAGCAGCGGGCAAGCCCAGTTCCAGGGTGGTGCTCGAGACCGACCTCCGGTCAAGAAGGTTGGCCAGCGGACTGGGGGCGTCCGCAACCTCGACAATGAGGACGCCCCAGAGGGAGACAACGTGCTGGCGGGTACGTTTACTCACAACAATCAAGCCATCATAATACTGTTTGATTCTGGTGCAACCCACAGCTTTATAAGTGCATCCTATGTGGCTAAGCATCAAATGCAAGTCTTCCCAACCGACTGCACCTATATGATCTGCTCACCGGGAGGGAAGATCTCAGCAAATAGGATGATCCCAAAGGCACCGCTGTGCTTAGGTGGGAAACTATATCCCACCACCTTGATAATCCTTATGGGGCAAAAGATTGATGCAATCTTAGGGATGTCATGGCTACAATACCATGGCGCTGTCCTGGAGACTCGGACACGGACGGTTCATTTAAACTCTCCATTTCACCGTCCACATTCCATGGTGTTAGACACGCCAGTCCGGGAAATTTCTTTGCTCAAACTACCCGGATTTCATGGCGTCTCATCACGGGTAATCTCCTCTTACATTGTCGTCTCTTATTTTATAATCTCGGGACGAGATTGTTTTAAGGGGGAGGGATGTAAAATCCCAAGAAATGGACTTGCAAAAGTGTTCATTTCATCACATCATCCCACCACAGTTCGTTTGGTGGATAGCTCTTGAACTTTTGAGAAGAGCAAGTAAACACCATCAAGAGAGTGATTAGAAGGGAAAGCCCTAAACTTCAAAAAAAGTACGGGTCATACACATTAACATGAGAGGTGTAGGTCACCCTAGACCTTAAATAATCTTGTGAAGGTTCAGGCCAAATTTTATATAAATCCAAGCCTTTTGAGGCATTTTTGGAAACATTTGAAAAAAAGGGCCAATTTGAATGCAAATTCAAATTGCAGCCACTTTCATCACTTGAATTAAAAAGTTGACATCATATTCAAACTCAGCACATTTTTTTGAGTTAGTCCACCAATTTTCATCCTCATTGGAGTTCATCTTGTTGGGAGCTAAATGTGCATTAATTCAAACTGAATTTGAATTTCAAATTCAAATGGGCAGCAAATTTAGCCAAACAAATTTCAAATTGAGGAAATCAAATTCAAACAATGATTGGTGGTCAAGTCTCTCATTCAATTGTTAATAGCTGAGATCTTTTCAGTGAAAGCAGAAACGAAAAACAAAAAAAAGGAATTAGAGGGGAGGGACCCACTGGTCAGAGACTGAAGAAGAAGAGAACTGCCTCTGCTGCCTTCGGTCGGCTGCTGGGAATGCTGCCGCCTCACCCCCTCGCGACCACGCACGCGCCAGGTGCTGCTAAGGATCAGCTCGCGCTCATTTCCAGCTTCCACGTACGCTGCACAGGCGGACTTTGCTTCATTCATCAGCTAGCGCTGCTGCATCCTCTCCCGCGCGCGAAGAAACCTTCGCCGGCCGAACCCCTCTTCTCCCCGGCGTCCGAGAGCTAGAAGTCATTTCGTGCCCGACGAGCTACATGAAAAAGGTCCGCTCCAAAGTGCTTAACACGCTCGTGCCGACCGCTCCTCCTCTCATGCTTTGCCGGGGTAGAATTTGTCCGGTTATCCACCGAAGTTCAAAGAACCGAATAGTTCAAAACTCTAAAATTCGTAATGGTTAGTCCACCACAGAGGAATCTGAGATACACATACGTTCTGCACTTGTCCACGGCCATCTGGGATTAAAAACCGGCGAAAACCATAGACTAGGGTTGCTGTTCTTCGAAATTTTCTTATCACTGCCGTTTTATCCCTAGGTCGACAGTGAGGTCCTAGTTGTGGCCGTTTTCACGAGGATAAGTGCTCATATCCGTGATCATCAAGTCTCAGCGGAGCTCCCCGAGCAAACCGCGTCGAAAAAGGTGTAGAGAACACCGAGTTCAACGTCGCCGATGAGCTCCCGGCGGCTGTCACCGTCGCAAGCACTGTTCCGACCATCGCCGAGCTCTGGTGAGTGCACCAACGTGTTCCTCAGGCAGAAACGTGCACAGGCGGCGAGTTTCGTCGAAGGTCGGGCAGCAGAACGCCCGGCAGCGAGCTCTCCGGCAAAGGTGGCGGCGGTGAGCCGCGGGAGCACGAGGTAGACGAAGCTCCGCGGGCCCCATGTGTCGGCCTCTGTTAAAACAGCGCTGGATCTATTGTGGTGCCGAGATTTCATGTTACTACGCGGGAGACTCTGTGGACCCTGTGTGGTTCGGCTGTGGTGCTGACACGTAGCCCTGGGACCCCACCAGCCGGTTTAAACTTTTATTTGAATTTCAGAATTTGGTTCAAAGTTCGACTAGCTATAACTTTTGCTAGGAAGCTCCAAATTGAGTGAACCAAATTTTGTGGGATTCATCTCTTCAAGCACTATCCAGCAAAAGAAGTTTCAGCTTATGAAACTTAGCCTTTTTCTATAATTAATTACCTCAAGTTTAAATTGTTGGGAATTTTATCTGGAGAATTCCTTTATGAAAAATTCTGAAACTTGGCTGGGATGTTCATTTGAAAACCCTTGAGTCACAGGAGAAATTTCAGACCAATCCAAGTTCATTTAATCCCCCTTTTGTTGTGATTAAATGAAATGCCCTAAGAAAATAGAAAAATGTACAGAGACATTTTTTCAGATTTTCTCAAATCTTGTTTAGGGCATAACTTCATCTAGAATGCTTCAAATTACATGATACCAATTCCATTAGAACCATCTCAAATTCTAGCTTCCAGAAAGTAATGGTTAGAGCCATGAAAATGTGAAAGTCCCAAAAACGTGAATGCAAAGAAACGGATGTTTGAACGTCGTTGTGTTTCTGGTTCATGGAAAATGGGACTTACAAAAACTTTCTTACACGGGATGGTATACGTTGGGTTTAACAACACTGGTTCAAGCATTCATTTGAATGTGTTGGACCAAGGTGGAGTTAAACTCATGTGTGATCATACATGTGCATGAGGAAGAATTAAAATTAGCTCTTTAGACTCAAATGCTCACCTCAAAGTGTCGCCAAATTTTTGAACAAACATGGAACCTCCCACATTTGAAGGTGAGGAGAGTAATGGTGGCAACTTTCTGTTTTGAGAGCGAGCTAAAGAGGATTGAATTATGATCATGTTTGATTTCGTGCTGAATTCAAATATGTTAAGGCAAAGGAATGACTTGAGTTTGTGTCACAGGAAATGATGAACACAAACATGGACATGTGGGGAAAGCCAAAATTTTCTTTAGCTTATACTGAAACATGTTGACCCAGGGAAAGAATTTCACTCCCAAAGATCTAACTCATGTGTATATCCTCTATGAGTAGAGGGGAGGGAAATTTAAACCCAATTTTGAATCTTTGCAAAGAATTATGTCCAGATTGCCCAAAGGCCCATATGTGAGGTGACCATTGCATTCCTCAGGTATTAAAAGAGCTTAAGTTCCAAATTTGGAGAAATTTTGAGCTCATATACCAATTGTTCAAAGCATTATTTGAGATCACATTTAAATTCAAAATTTGAATTTGGAAACTGAACCAAACGTGCTCAATTTTGAAATCTGAGTCCAGATTCAAACTCCTCACATCATGTTTGGCCCACTCTCCAAAATTGGTCAAAGTCGGATCACGGTTGTGTGGGAATCTCAAAGTGCAGTGGAGAAATATCAAAGGAGAGGGGTGGATCCACCTGGCAGTGAGCGAAGGAGACTTGCACCCGAAGTCTTCACGCTCGGCTCAGACTAGAACCCGTGCAGCAGAGAGCGTGCGCCACCGAGGGGGGATGGGAAATGCCGCCACCTCCCAGCTGCTTCATCAGCGCTGGAGAGCAGCTCGTGGGCTGTTTTACCGCTCAGTGTGATCCATTTCCCCTAGTGACCGCGTCCTTGTTCGCTACTTCCCCTCGCACAAGCACAGAAACGAGCCGCTCGCCCACTCTTCGGACCTGATCACCGCTCGGTGCCGCTAGGCCATTACGTGACCACCAGGGACCGAAAGAGCATGCACAAAACTCCATTGGACCTCCTCGAGCTGCCCAAGCCGGTCCATCACTCTCTGTGCATGGCGCACAGCAAGAATTTTCATCGGAAGTTCCGGTTCGAGCCACCGCCGTGCCTCCTCGACGTCCCGGCGATACAGAGCGTTTCACACCGAGTGTTGAACAGCAAGAAGGTGCGCCAATCCCTTCTCTTCACGCTGCCGAAAACCCTAGGCTATTCCTCCACAGTAGCCACGGGAATTTCTAAAATACCGACGACGTGTTCATAAGCCGTGGGTGTAGAATTTCACAAAATTCGTGATCAATAGCACTTCTTTGCTCGTTCTGATCATGGAATAGGCTAGAGACCTCCTTGTGAGTCACTGAGATAGAAAAACAAGGAAAATCATCGAGCCTCAACGATGTTCTTCGAGTTTTAGCTTTTGCTGCCGGTTTTTGAGCTAGGGCGCACGGTGACTTGGTAGTTGGGGCGTTTCCGAGCCCTTTTGCTTGCATGATGGCCCTTACCATGAGTCACTGATGCTCTAGAGCGAGAAAACTGCGAGTTTGGGTTGGTAGGGGAGTCAGCCTACATCGCTGGACATGGACCAAAGCCGCTGCCCGTCGCCCGACCCCTTACGGCCCTCTATAGCCCACACCGATCCCAAAAATGGCTTTCCCGTCTTAAAAAAAACCCCAGGTGGTGGAATTCGGGCCGGGAGATGACCGGGGAGCGAGGGACCGAGGGGAGGAGTTTTCTGCATGTGAGGTGGTGCTCGCGCGGGAAGAGGAGGAATCGGAGGTTGAAGAAGAGGCCGACCCCACATTTCAGTGACGGTGGAACTTACACCGGATCCGCTGTGAAGCCAGGATTTGGTGTGTCCACACGTGAACATTTTGTGGCCCCGGTGTGGCTAGTCAGTGACTTGTCCATTTAAATCCCCATGGGCCCAATTGTCAGCCACTGGTTGCTTTTACAATTCAAAGGAAAAGTCCAATTTCATCCACAACTTTAGAAATTCATAACTTGCAGTAGGAAATTCCAGATTGAGTTATTCAAATTGAGTTGGATTCAGATGGAAAAACTCTATCCAAATGTGCAACCCAATTTGTATTAAAATCAATATTAAATTCTGGAAAATTCTTTAAAGCTTTGCAGCAAAGAAATTTTAGAGGGTGTTTGGTTCATCCAAAAATCCTCAAATTTTGCCAGAATATTCTTTAGAATGTTAGGGAACTCCTGTAATAGTTTCATCTCAGTTGGAGTTGATTTTTTTAGGATAATTCTGATTTCAATTTTCTGTGTTCAAATGAATACAGAAACAATTCCAGAGAATTTCCAAAACTTGGAAATTCAGTTCTAGGAAATCCTTAGCTCCAAAAATCATAGGAAAATTCATGCATGCTCCCTGAGCTATGTTTGAAATAGTGGTTCACTTGAATTTGCATGAAAGTGCAAATTTATTCATAATTAATTCCTTTTTGCCTAAATGCTTAGGGAATTGTTCTGAGTGACCTACTCATTGAAATATTCTGAATTTTGGTCCAGATGACTTTCTTGTGACAAGGAACTCGCAAGACAATTTTCAGCTCCATTGGAGCCCTGGATCAGTACTGTTCTGTTCAACCTCATTAGGTGATCAACACCCAAGTGATGAACCCCACTTATCACTTGATCATAGTACTTTAACCCAAACCCAAACCACTAGCACCAGTGTCATTTTAAATTCTTAAACAGAGTTCCAGTTTTAAACATGTCTTTAGCTCTTGTTAGCAAAAGTTTTTACAATTAAACCTATATGCATGTTCATAACGTGTAGTGATTAAACATGGAAGAGTGGAGGAGAAGTGAAGTTTGGATCAAGGAGCAAGAAGGGCAGTGATTAAGATTCTAGTCATCAGCAACTAACTTCACACTTATCTGACTTTAGTCACCTGCAAAATCAAGGCCAGCTCCGGTTTGCATTTAAGTTGTTTTATAAAGTTTTTCCTTTGTTCACTACTATGTGTCAAAGTTTGTATGTGCATTAGGTCAGGAATGTTTTATACTCCAAATGCATGACCAAATGAACCATGGAGTTAAGGGTAGAAAAGGGTCACCGCTGTAGAATAATGCCGTGCTAAATAGGTTTGACATCTGGTAGAAGTCGAGTATTTGGAATCTACTCGCGAGCTATAGTCGGGACTACATGGGTGTAGTTGAAAAGTCAAACTAAAGTTTATATTTCTAAAGATGAGACAGGGCAGGAGGGTTAGGCAGCGACAAGACGAGGTCTTGGTCGGGTAGCTCTGCCTGTGTCGGCTAAGGACCGAGCGTCTGCCGCATCCAGGAGCAAATATTGAGTTGTGTACCGGATGCTTACTGCTATATGGGACCCAGGAAACCGATGTACCTGGTTAACTGGATTGTAGAGGCATACCACATCGTCTCATTAGACCTATGAGCCCGAGACGGCGCGACCGGTTCTACAGTCGAGTGTACTGCTTAAAGTTGCCACATACGACGTAATGAAGGACGCCTGATTTGGGTCTTCAAAGGTGGGCGTATGTGTCGAGCTATCCGGGCAGTGTTTGATTCGAATCACCGTCCCTCGCGGTTATTGAGTACCACTTCCTCCCATGTTGTGACGTAGTAATCAACTTGTGTGGAAACAGTTTGCAAAGTTTTAATTGCTGCTATGATTATTGTAAATTGCATGAAAACCCTGGTTGAAGTAGAGATAGAGCAAACTAAAGTTATTTTCCACCTTGGGACAAGTAACATTGGAATGAAGCGTTTCTTATGTGATTGTGGTGTTCCAATGTTGCTGGGTGCAAGGTCACTACAATTATGGCTAAAATCTGAAAGTTAAGGATGAACTTGTAGGCGAGTCTTTTTGCAACTTATATGTTTAGGTCTTAAGTTACTTTCATGTAGAGTTGCATGTCTTAGGAGAGACGGTTAAGTCTTGCTGAGCCTTTGTGCTCACTCTTGCTATATGAGTGGTTTTACAGGTTAATGTCGATGCATAAAAAGAAGGTTGTCCGGTGAGACTCGGACACTTCCGAGTCATGTTACACATGGAGAACCTAGCCGCTGCCAGGTCTTCATGTTGCTAGCGAGAGGAGTCCGCGGGCTGGACCTCTTCTCGGGTGCTCATTAGTTATTCGACGTGAGCTGTTTATAGACTTCCGCTGTAGCTACTTTATGTAAATTATTTGCAAAGAACATTTGTATGCTTCCACTTTTGATTTATGTAATACAGATTTTCCTTATATGTGTGATGTTGGGTGCCGCATAACACGGCACCACCCAATGCGATTCCTGGGCGAGGTGCCCCGTCCCCGTGACTGAACGGGTGGCGTGGGGTCCCGTCAGCGTGGTATCAGAGCCACATTGGTAATAGCGCACAGAGTAAGGATCGTATTACGACGAAAACTTAGGATACGGTGAGGAAACGGTATTAGGCCCACATAAGGACTATAGTAGTATAGTTACTTAAAGTGGCATGACTAACATATGTGTTATAATTCTGAATTTTGATTATGTAACGACACACCTACATTTAGGTAAGCATGGTAAGGAACGCCACCGAAAGCGGTTCAATTTCGGTTAGCTCCCCTGACGAGGAAAGTGGTTCAGGGATTGGTCTCGCAGCTTAGTGTGAGACGTTAATATGAAACTCTTGGACTCTTCATGTTCCTGAGTTCATATGAAACGCTGATACCTAGCGTGCATTAGGCAAGTAAGTGGAGACCCCATCGTGTGGTCAGTAACGTGATAGTGTGTTCTTCTAGAATTAGCCTAGGAGGACATACGCAGCGCTTGCCATCGGCGTGCCCTGCAGGGCAGTAGGTGGTATCTGTTGGGGTGATAGAATTCCCAACCGTGACGACCCATTCGCGCTCTACACGGGTTCCCCATCGTGTAGTATAAAAACACGATCACGTACCTTGAGACGTGGCTTGACTCAAAGACGACCCGTATGGAAATGATACGGGGCGTATGTTTTTAGTATGATATGGAACTGCCTGAAATGAAAACAACCTTTCAGTGCACCACTATTCAGTGTTCTTCTGCAGGTACTAACCACTTACGTATCCCGTGTAGTACACATGTGCGAGAGATCGTTTAGTGCCACAATTGAGACGTATATGCCAGTATAATACGGTTAGGATTTTCTTTTGATGAGGCAACGTAGTACCAACATGTTTCCTACGGTGCATCGACACCGTACTACACTTAATAACCTCTTACCTATGAAGAAATGATTCATTAACTAACTTTCAACTAAAAATGGAAGTTTGAAACAAGTATTAGTTACTGAATTCTTATTTTGAGCTAAGATTCAAATAAGAGCATGACTAGGCTTCAAAGATTTCAAAAACAGAGTGCTCTGTTTCTGGCAGGAATTCTTTCTGGATTTAACAGAGCATAACTCTGAGTAGATTTAACCAATTAAGGTGTATGATACAGTTGTGGAAAGATTTTCAAGTTCTCTACAACTTCTTTGTAGACCTCCAGAGAAAAATCACAAGTTAAGTTGGTGAAAAGTCCAGTTGAAGGCAAACTGTTCAGAACCAGGACAGTAGCAAAAACCTCTCTGGATCTTTCTGTTTTTAAGCCATAACTTCCTGTAGAAAAATCCTTAAGGAGACTATGATACACCGTTGGAAAGGTTATGAAATGTGCAACTAGTTCAATGTTTGTTCAGATTCTTATTGTATTTTTATATACAACTGTGATAAAGTTGCCACATACAAAGAAGATGCTGGCAAATTTTATCCAAAAATTCTGTCAACTTTGGAAAAATCATAACTTTTGATCCAGAGATGATCTGAAGGCATATGAATATTCGTTGGAAATATACTGAAGATAACTTTAACTTTTATATTCAACTTGAGTTATCAAAATGCTGTTAAATGGATCAAAAGCTAGGTTAGGACAGAAGAGTCTGTTCTGTACAAACAAAGAGCACAGGTTAGGCCTACCACACAGAAGTGATTAAATTCGAGGAAATTCCGGTGGGACATGAATATCTGATGTGTTCCGATGTGTTACTGGGCATGCCAGTTAACGGGACGTCAAGTTCAAGATTGAAATGACGCTGGAAACAACACCGATTTCACGAAGGCCGTATGAGATGGCACCCAATGAACTAGCGGAGTTGAAGGAGCAACTAAGTGAACTCATGAGCAAAGGTTTTATACGACCAAGCTCATCACCTTGGGGTTGCTCTGCGCTGTTTGTTAAGAAGAACGACGCGACACTAAGATTAAGGGTTGATTATCGTTCGCTCAATGTCATCATGATAAACCACAAGTACCCTGCCCCACATCGATATTTTAGTCGCTCAACTAGTTTGTGCAAGGGTATGCACGAAGATGGTTGGAGCACATCTAAGATCATAACTTCGAGATCCACTACCATTCGAGAAAAGTAAACGCGGTTGCCGGCACGTTTAGTCGGAAAGCCCACGTTCACAACATGGCGATTGCTGAGTTGAAAGAAGAAGAACCAAGTCTCCATGTCATTCCGTATGGAGCACTCTATAAAATGCTCCCATTCCAACAATCTGAGGAGAGATTGCTGAGGTTCAAAGGAGGGACCAGAGTATGTCTCACATACAGAGAAGAATAGACAACGGAGAGATGAGGTGGTTTAGGAAGAACAATGAGGGTACTCTATGGTTTAAAGACCGTATAGTTATACCTCGTAAGATGAAGCTCTACGGCCGGAAATGTCGCACACCGCTGAAGTGGTGTGAGTACGGTGAAAGAGTACTGTTTGGGGTTGATTAGTCAACAAAGCCGATGACCGAGTTTGGACAATAGAAGCGAACTTGGAGGCTGAACAATCCCGACAGAAAAGCTGCGATGATCAAGGGCGTAGACCGTTGCATTTCGACAGCGGAGAACATGTTTATCTTCGCGTGTCTCTGATGAAAGGAATTCACCGGTCCGAGGTAAAGGGGAGATTTTGCTCCCCGAGCCTTAGATCCATTTGCTATCACGGAAAAGTGCGGACCGTGCCTACCGGCTGGAACTATCGGCAAACCTTGCTGGTGTTCATGACATATTTCATGCGTCACAGCTACGGAAGTGCTTTAAAGCTACCATCGCTGTACGCACCGAAGAAATCGACTAGTTGAAGCCAGATCATATCTACACCGAGCGACCGGTTCAGACTATCGATGAAAAGAATCCGGAACACCTGGAATCAGACATTAAGCTTTTACAAGGTGGGTGGAGTAATCATACCACGGAAGAAGCCACGTGAAAAGCAAAGATTACCTCCGCAGGAACAATCCGGAACTTTTATCGTCGAACAGCTTGGAATTACCCCTCCAGTCTCGTTCTTCTTTTGGAATCTCGGGATGAGATTCTTTTTAAGGGGGGAGGAATGTGAAAGTCCCAAAAATGTGAATGCAAAGAAACGGATGTTTGAACGTCGTTGTGTTTCTGGTTCATGGAAAATGGGACTTACAAAAACTCTTACACGGGGTGATATACGTGGGGTTTAACAACACGGGTTCAAGCACTCATTTGAATGTGTTGGACCAAGGTCGAGTTAAACAAATGTGTGATCATACATGTGCATGAGGAAGAATTAAAAGTAGCTCTTTAGACTCAAATGCTCACCTCAAAGTGCCGCCAAATTTTTGAACACACATGGAACCTCCCACATTCGAAGATGAGGAGTGTTATGGTGGCAACTTTCTATTTTGAGGGAGAGCTAAAGAGGAGTGAATTATGATCATGTTTGAATTCGTGCTGAATTCAAAAATGTTAAGGCAAAGGAATGACTTGAGATTGTGTCACAGGAAATGATGAACACAAACATGGACATGTGGGGAAAGCAAAACTTTTCTTTAGCTTATGCTGAAACATGTTGACCCAGGGAAAGAATTTCACTCCCAAAGATCTAACTCATGTGTACATCCTCTATGAGTAGAGGGGAAGGAAATTTAAACCCAATTTTGAATCTTTGCAAATAATTCATGTCCAGATTGCCCAAAGGCCCATATGTGAGGTGACCAGCATTCCTCAGGTATTAAAGAGCTTATGTTCTAAATTTGGAGAAATTTTGAGCTCATATACCAATTGTTCAAAGCATTATTCGAGATCACATTCAAATTCAAAATTTGAATTTGGAAACTGAACCAAACGTGCTCAATTTTGAAATCTGAGTCCAGATTCAAACTCCTCACATCACGTTTGGCCTACCCTCCAATTTTGGTCAAAGTCGGATCACGGTTGTGTGGGAATCTCAAAGTGCAGTGGAGAAATATCAAAGGAGAGGGTGGACCCACCTGGCAGTGAGCAAAGGAGACTTGCACCCAAAGTCTTCACGCTCGGTTCAGACTCGAACCCGTGCAGCAGAGAGCGCGCGCCACCGATGGGGGGGGGGGGGGAATGCCGCCACCTCCCAACTGCTTGAGCAGCGCTGGAGAGCAGCGCGTGGGCTGTTTTACCGCTCGGTGTGATCCATTTCCCCTAGTGACCGCGCCCTTGTTCGCTACTTCCCTCGCACAAGCACAGAAACCAGCCGCTCGCCCACTCTTCGGACCTGATTACCGCTCGGCGCCGCTAGGCAATTACGTGACCACCAGGGACCGAAAGAGCGTACACAAAAGTCCACTGGACCTCCTTGAGCTGCCCAAGCCAGTCCATCACTCTCTGTGCATGGCGCACAGCAAGAATTTTCATCGGAAGTTCCGGTTTGAGCCGCCGCCGTGCCTCCTCGACGTCCCGTTGATACAGAGTGTTTCACACCGAGTGTTGAACAGCAAAAAGGTGCGCCAATCCCTTCTCTTCACGCTGCCGAAAACCCTAGGCCATTCCTCCACTGTAGCCACGGGAATTTCTAAAATACCGACGACGTGTTCATAAGCCGTGGGTGTAGAATTTCCCAGAATTCGTGATCAATAGCGCTTCTTTGCTCATTCTGATCATGGAATAGTCTAGAGACCTCCTTGTGAGTCACTGAGATAAAAAACCAAGGAAAATCATCGAGCCTCAACGATGTTCTTCGAGTTTTAGCTTTTTCCGCCGGTTTTTGAGCTACGGCGGATGGTGACTTGGTAGTTGGGGGCGTTTCCGAGCCCTTTTGCTTGCATGACGCCCTTTGCCATGAGTCACAATGCTCTAGAGCGAGAAAACTGGGAGTTTGGGTTGGTAGGGGAGCTGGCCAACGTCGCCGGACATGACCGAAGCCGCCACCCGTCACCCGACCCCTTGCGGCCCTCTATAGCCCACACCGACCCCAAAAGTGGCTTTCCCGTCCTCAAAAACCCCCAGGCGGCGGAATTCGGGCCGGGAGATGACCGGGGAGCGAGGGGCCGAGGGGAGGAGTTTTATGCCAGCGAGGTGGCGCTCGCGCAGGAAGAGGGGGAACTGGAAGTTGAAGAAGAGGCCGACCCCACATGTCAGTGACGGTGGAACTTACACCAGATCCGCTGTGAAGCTTTTCAGAAAAAGAATTTTAGAGGGAGTTTGGTTCATCCAAAAATCCTCAAATTTTGCAAGAATATTCTTTAGGATGTTAGGGAACTCCTATAAAACTTTCAGCTCAGTTGGAGTTGATTTAGTTAGGATAGTTCTGATTTCAAGTTTCTGTGTTCAAATGAATACAGAAACAATTCCAGAGAATTTCCAAAACTTGGAAATTCAGTTCTAGGAAATCCTTAGCTCCAAAACTCCTAGTAAAATTCATGCATGCTCCCTGAGCTATGTTTGAAATAGTGGTTCACTTGAATTTGCATGAAAGTGCAAATTTATTCAGAATTAATTTCTTTTTGCTTAAATGCTTAGGGAATTGTTCTAAGTGATCTACTCATTGAAATATTCTGAATGTTGGTCCAGATGACTTCCTTGTGACAAGGGACTCACAAGAAAATTTTCAGCTCCATTGGAGCCCTGGATCAGTACTGTTCTGTTCAACCTCATTAGGTGATCAACACCCAAGTGATGAACCCCACTTATCATTTGATCATAGTACTTTAACCCAAACCCAAACCACTAGCACCAGTGTCATTTTAAATTCTTAAACAGATATCCAGTTTTAAACTTGTCTTTAGCACTTGTTAGCAAAAGTTTTACAAGTAAACCTATATGCATGTTCATAACATGTAGTGATTAAACGTGGAAGAGTGGAGGAGAAGTGAAGTTTGGATCAAGGAGCAAGAAGGGAAGTGATTAAGCTTCAAGTCATCAGCAACTAACTTCACAATTATCTGACTTTAGTCACCTGCAAAACCAAGGCAAGCTCCGGTTTGCATTTAAGTTGTTTTATAAAGTTTTTCCTTTGTTTACTACTATGGGTCAAAGTTTGTATGTGCATTAGGGCACGAATGTTTTATACTCCAAAAGCATGACGAAATGAACCATGGAGTTAAGGTAGAAAAGGGTCACCGCTGTAGAATAATGCCGTGCTAAATAGGTTATGACATCCGGTACAAGTCGAGTAGTTGGAATCTACTCGCGAGCTATAGTCGGGACTACATGGGTGTAGTTGAAAAGGCAAACTAAAGTTTATATTTCTAAAGATGAGACCGGGCAGGAGGGTTAGGCAGCGATAAGACGAGGTCTTGGTCGGGTATCTCTGCCTGTGTCGGTTAAGGACCGATGCATGTGCCGCATCCAGGAGCAAGTATTGAGTTGTGTACCGGATGCTTACTGCTATATGGGACCCAGGAAACCGATGTACCAGGTTAACTGGATTGTAGAGGCATACCACATCGTCTCGTTAGACCTATGAGCCCGAGACGGCGCGACCGGTTCTACAGTCGAGTGTCCTGCGAAAGGTTGCCACATACGACGTAATGAAGGACGCCAGATTTGGGTCTTCAGAGGGGGGCGTATGTGTCGAGCTATCCGGGCAGTGTTTATTCGAATCACCGTCCCTCGCGGTTATTGAGTACCGCTTGCTCCCATGTTGTGACGTAGTAATCAACTTGTGTGGAAACAGTTTGCAAAGTTTTAATTGCTGCTATGATTATTGTAAATTGCATGAAAACCATGTTTGAAGTAGAGATAGAGCAAACTAAATTTATTTTTCACCTTGGGACAAGTAACATTGGAATGAAGCGTTTCTTGTTTGATTGTGGAGTTCCAATGTTGCTGGGCGCAAGGTCACTAATATTATGGCTAAAAATGTGAAAGTTAAGGATGAACTCGTAGGCGAGTCTTTTCGCAAATTACAGGATCAGGTCTTGAGTTACCCTCATGTAGAGTTGCATGATTTAGGAGAGACGGTTAAGTCTTGCTGAGCCCTTGTGCTCACTCTTGCTATATAAGTGGTTTTGCAGGTAAACTTCGACGCTATAATGAAGGTTGTCCGGTGAGACTCGGGAACACCCGAGTCGTGTGACACTTGGAGAACCTAGCCGCCACCATGTCTTCGTGTTGCTAGCGAGAGGAGTCCGCGGGCTGGACCTCTTCTCGAGTGCCTCCTAGATATTCGACGTGAGCTGTTTATAGACTTCCGCTGTAGCTATTTTTGTAAAGTATTTACAAAGAACAGTTGTAAGCTTCCGCTTTGATTTATGTAATACATTGTTCCTTATATGTGTGCTGTTGGGTGCCGCATAACACGGCACCACCCAATGCGATTCCTCGGGCGAGGCGGCACGGCCCTGTGATGGAGGTCGGGCCCCCTCATCATTTAGGGCATAGGGTTGATTAATCTTGCAACAAATATTAATCTTGTATTCCTCGTTCAAATTAACCATCCTAATACTTACATAGGTTGTTAGGTTAATTTACTAAATTCCGCTGCTATGACATTTGAGAAGAATACATTAAATAATCTATCTATTCAACGGTATAACTAGCACACTGGACTAGTCCATACCGATACCGGACTAGTCCGGTCCCTCCTGTATTTGATGATTTTGCTAAGTGTTGCAGGAAAAGTTTTCAACACCTATTCACCCCCTCTAGGCCACATTCAATTGGTATCAGAGCTAGGCTCTCCTTTTACGAGACTCACTACTCGGAGAGATAAATGGCCACCGACAAGAACAATGAGATCTTGGAAGGGCCCATCATTGGAGACGAGCAAGACTTCAAGGCGTTCGATGTGCTCAAGGAGCACGAACACGATGATGAAGAAGTGCGTGAACTCAAGGCGCTTCTAAGCCAGAAAGGCAAGAAGGAGGATGAAAAGCCAAAAGGGGATAGTCATCAAGACTACTCTCGGTATCCTTTTAATTATGAGAAGCTTAACAACTAAAATCATTATCTTTCTATTCCCATGGAAGACCTCCATAGTTTGATGGCAATGATTACTCAATATGGAAGTATAGTATGAAAATGCATCTTATTCACTTAATCCTAAAGTTGATCCTTAGCTTTCATATTTTAAGCCTCATTGTGCAGACCTTGAGCCCAACAGCATTGCAACTCCACAATCAAACAAGAAATGCTTTGTTGCGATGCTCCTTGCACAAGGTGAAAGTAAAGTTTAATGAGTCTATCTCTAATTCAAACATGGTTGCAATACAAGTTACATCACAGCCTTATCAAGTTCAAAATAAAATTGTTTCAGTTGTCACTACGTCAAGATGCAGTGGGCAAGTATGCTCATATGACCGCGAGCGACGGTGATTCGAATCAGTACACGCCTGGACTACACGACACGTACACCCGTACTCCAAGTTGCCGGCACCAACCTTGACTGACGTTGTACGCGGCCACCTTTCCCTAGATCTTCCACACTGGACGTAATTTAACTGCCCCGAGTCCTCAAGCTCCCTCCAGGTACATACCTGCAGTGGTACGTTCTTGAGCGAGTTACCTCCTGCTACCCTGACGCCGAAAACCTAAGGCAGTTAGAAAAGTTCCACTATGGATCTCCCAAGGTACATCGGTTTCCTAGGTCCCATATAACCACTATGTGCCCGGTACACAACTCAAACTTGTCCAACAGGACCAAGCACGGACGGGCCTTAACCGACACAGGCAGGGCTATGCACGCACGGTCCGCAGCCTGCTGCATCTAAAGCTCCCTGCCCGGTCTCCATTTCTTATATGTGAACTTTCCTCATCATTTCTATTCTCGACCCGCTCCGAATTAAACAGCCCTAAACTCGCGAGTAGCTTCCAACTACTCGACTTCTACCGGACCTTTCCTACTAACATTTAGCATAGCCAAATCCACTCGAGGAGGTTCTATTCTACCCTTTCTCTCTTAGGTATTTCTGGTCATGCAACTGGTGTTTTCAATATCAACTAGACTTAATGCAATCAAACGATTCAAAACTATGATCTCTAAAAATGGAAATGCTTTATAAAACCATTCAAATGCAAACCGGGGTTTGCCTGTTTTGCACTTGACTAAAAATACAATCAGTTAGTGACGATCACTTGGAGCTTGATCGCTTGCTTTCCTCCCTCCTTGATCTTCACTTTAATCCCTTCACACGTGCTCACGTAGAGGCTCCACGATATGATTATGCATATGTATTTAATTGAAAAGCTTTTGCTAATAATATCTAATGATAGTTTAAAAACTGGAATTCTGTTTAAGAATTTAAATGAAACTGGTGCTAGTGGTTTGGGTTGGGTTTAAACACTATAATCAAATGTTGAGTGCTTTTCCCACATAAGTGTTGATCACCTTAAGAGGTTACACAATACAGTGGTGATCCAGAGCCGCAATGGAGCTGAAAATTTTCATGTGAGTTCCTTGTCACAAGAAAGTTATCTGGACCAAAAATTAGCACTTTTCATTGAGTGGTTTATTCAGAACAATTCTAAGTAATTAAGCAAAGAGGGATTAATTCTGAGGTAACACACATGCTCATGTAAAACTTAGTGAACTAAAATTTCAATTATAGTTCGTAGAGATTGCATGAATTTTCCTAGGATTTTTGGAGCTAAGAATTGCCCAAAACTGAATTTCCAAGTTTTAGAAATTCTCTGAAAATGTTTCTGTATTCATTTGAACACAGTAACTTACAATCTGAATTTTCCAGATCAATTCAACTCCAAAGGAGCTGAAACTTTTACAGGAGTCTATTAACACCCTAAAGAATATTCTGGAAAAATTTGAGGATTTTTAGATAAACCAAACTCCCTCTAAAATTCTTTTGTGAAAAGATTTAAAGAATTTTTCAGAATTAAATAAAGACTTTCATACAAATTGGGTTGCATATTTGGATAGAGTTTGTCAATCTGATTCTAACGCGATTTTACTCACTAAATTTGGACGTTCCTAGAAAAAGTTATTCTCTTCTAAAGTTTGGGGAAAATCTGGGATTTGAATAAATAGTGGAAATGTTTAAAACTGACTGTGGTTCTGGGGAGTACACGTGTCATGCACTGGAACACGCCACACGGGGCTGCAGAGATGTTTCCCGCATTTCCACAATTAATCCGGCACCACAGAAGATCCGGCCCCCCTCTCAATCGTCACTGACACGCGGGCCCGGCTTCACCTTCTTTTACCTCTCGCCCCCGCGCGCCCGCGCCGCCGGGGCTTGCCGGAGCACCTCGGTTTCTGACTTCCCGGCATTCTCTCGAGCTGCCACTCGCCGCCAGTGCCTAATTCAACTCGAGGAGCACGCTGGTGGGGTCCTCCCGAGCCGGCATAGCCTCCAACCTAGCGCCCGATGGTGCGGCGTCTCAGAAGGAGTTCGGCGGCGTTACCCCGATGCCCTAAGCCCTCCAAGCTTCGGTTTCCAAGCTCTAAAGCACCGGTGGATACTCGGGAAGGTCGACATAGGAGTGAAATGGCTCGAAAATGGGTCTGAACTAGGGTTCATCGTGCGCCTGCATCTCCCTGCTATACACGCCGTCTGGAAGATCGGAAATACGCAGTGCACCGTGGATTTCATGCTAGGTTTCAAAAGAGGAATTGTTGCTAAGCAAGACAAGGTCACATGAGAGCAAATTGCAGTGCTCTAAACAATTATAGCGCGAGAAATTGACTGATTCTTACCCACGGGATCGTTTACACAGGCCGGAAGAACTTTGCAAAATTCGTCACCGACGATCCACCTTTTGGCTCAAGCCTCG
The DNA here is from genome assembly GCA_030760725.1 of Neostapfia colusana. Classification (NCBI taxonomy): domain Eukaryota; kingdom Viridiplantae; phylum Streptophyta; class Magnoliopsida; order Poales; family Poaceae; genus Neostapfia; species Neostapfia colusana. The sequence continues at coordinate 66,690,476 of JASWHV010000016.1, forward strand.
GAGGTGAGCTGCGTGGATGTCGTGCATGTCCAATGGTCCTCTTGCTTGGTCTTGACAGCCTCTCTGTAGGGCTGCCCATGAGAGCACCTTCTCTCGGTGCTATGGCGGCCGCCGCGGAAACCGGGGTATCTCGGTGCAGAGAGCACGTACTAACTCGGTGATGGCTCGAGGATGTCGTGAAAGGGTCTTTGGTGTTGTTTGGCTGCTCTACTTGGGCTTGTGCACGGGCTACGGTGGTGACCGAGTGATCGGCAGGCAGCGGCAGCTCTCTGTTCGGTCCTTGCGCAAGGAGAAGGGAGCAGCGCCGGGTCTTCGGTGATAAGGGCGAAAGGGAGCACGGCAGGGGAGATAAGGTCGGGGAGGAGCAGCTCGCCAGCGCACGTACGACAGAGGGACGTCGGTTCTCTCCGTGGCTCGTTGTCGCACGGTGAGGAGTCGGCCTGTCCGGTTGCTTCGTGTGGGAGGTGAAAAACAGAGACCAATCACTGCACTCTGAAGATTTTTTTGCAATTTTCAGCTCCCTCCATGACATGTGGGACCCATAGTTCAATCCCTCCTTATCCCTGTCCTAAAGATCTCCCAAAATTTGCAAATGGTGAAATCAAATTGTGGGAGTTCAAATCTGAGGTGCATTTGGATAATTGGGCAAGTTTCATCCAAATTAAAATAGGCATTTGAATTCTTTGCTATTTAAAGTCCATTTTGGAAAATGAGTTGCAAATCATTTCAATATATCATAAAACTATGTATACCCCCTAATTTGGACCTAAGGAATTCAAATAGGAAATCTGATTTTAAATTTGGCTGCTGCAAATGAGATTTTTAGCACAACAGTTTTGAAATTCATTGTGTTGTTCTCATTTGAATTTTGAGTTGAACAAATTTGTTCCAAATCTGATTTTAACTTTCTCACACCTATGGGACTTCCCATCTTGGTTTTAGACCCCTCTTGGGTTCCAAGTTTTTAAACAAACATTTGAACTTGTGTGAAGAAAGCCCTCATGTGGGTTATCACATGTGGAAAAGTTTTAAAAAGTCCCAAATTTCCTACATATGAAACCAACTTTTGCAAACAAGAGTTTCTTTGTATTCACATTTTTGGGACCTTTACATTCCTCCCCCCTTAAAGGAATCTCGTCCCGAGATTACAAAAGAAGAACGAGTCGGGAGGTAATTACAAAGTCTATGAAAAAAGTTCCGGATAGTTGTTGTGGATGTAATCTTCGGTTTCCCACGTCGCCTCTTCCGGGGTATGATTACTCCACAGGACTTTGTAAAATTTCAAAGTCCGGTTTCGGGGATCCGGGTCTTTTCATCGATAACCTGTATGGGTTGCTCAACATAGGTGAGATCCGGCTTCAATTCATCGATGTCTTCTGTGTGGACAGCAGTGGTAATCTTGAGACACTTACGCAGCTGAGACACGTGAAATATGTCGTGAATACCGGAAAGGCTTGCTGGTAGTTCCAGCCGGTAGGCTACAGTCCCGCACTTCTCCGTCATGGCAAACAGACCAATGAATCGGGGAGCAAGTTTCCCCTTGACACCGAACCGATGAATCCCTTTCATCGGAGACACATGAAGATACACGTGCTCTCCAACGTCAAAATGCAGCGGTCGGCACCCAGATCCTCGTAGCTTTTCTGACGAGATTGGGCAGCTTTGAGGTTCTCTTGTATTATCCGAACTCTCTCTTCGGCCTCATTGACAAGATCAACCCCGAACGTTACTCGTTCACTGGACTCGCACCAATTCAATGGTGTACGGCACTTCCGGCCATATAGAGCTTCATATGGTGCCATTTTGATGCTCTCTGGTATCCGTTGTTGTACGAGAACTCCGCCAACGGTAAGTGATCATCCCAGCTCTTACCTGGTGGATGGCACATGCTCTTAGCATATCTTCCAGTATTTGGTTCACCCTCTCAGTTTGCCCATCGGTTTGAGGGTGATACGCGGAGCTTCTAATTAGTTTGGTTCCCAAGGATGCGTGTAGTTGCTCCCAGAAAGGGATACGAACAGCGATCATCTATCTGACACAATGGTACGGGGAACTCCATGTAAGCACAAGATCCGTGCTATGTACAGCTCCGCATACTGCTTTGCGGTATATCTTGTATGCACAGGGATGAAATGTGCTGATTTGGTTAACCGATCAACGATTACCCAAATCGAATCATGGTTGTGGGAGGTCATCGGCAAACCGACGATGAAGTCCATACTCAAGTCTTCCCACTTCCATGCCAGTACTTGCAATGGCTGCAACAGGCCCGACTTCTTCACATGGTCGGCCTTGACTCTTCGACACATATCACATTCTGAAATGTACTTTGCCGACTTCACGCTTCATACGTGTCCACCAAAACTTCTTCCGGAGATCTTGGTACATTTTATTACTGCCCGGATGAATGGAAAATTTGGACAACTGAGCTTCATCCAAAATTTTCTTCTGTAGTCCCATATCCCGGGGTACTACAATCCGGTCGTTGAACCACAAAGTACCTTCATCGTCCTTCTGGAAGCACTTCATTTCTCCGTTGTCTAATCTCCGCCGTATGTCAGACATACCCTTGTCTTTTCGTTGAGCTTCCATGATCTCCTCTCGGATAGTGGGAATGAGAGCGAGATTATAGAGAGCTCCATACGGGAGGACACGGAGGCTTGGTTCTTCATCATCCATTTCAGCAATAGTTAGATGATGGATATGCGCCTTACGACTTAGCACATCGGTGACCACATTCGCCTTTCCGGGATGATAATGAATCTCAAGTTCATAATCTTTAATGAGCTCTAGCCATCTTCGTTGCCTCATGTTCAATTCTTTCTGAGTGAAGATGTACTTCAAGCTCTTGTGGTCAGTGTAGAAGTGTACAAGATTTCCGAGCAAGTAATGCATCCACATCTTCAAAGCAAGAACCACGGCAGCTAACTCAAGATCATGAGTTGGATAATGGTGCTCGTGACTTCTGAGTTGACGAGATCCATAAGAGACCACTTGTCTTTCTTGCATCAGCATGCAGCCAAGACCAATGCCAGATGCATCGCAATAAACGTCGAATGGCTTCGTCGTATCCGACTGAGCAAGAACTGGGGCTGTTGTGAGATGCTTCACTAAACTCTTGAAAGCTTGTTCACACGAAGCACCCCACACAAATTGGTATTCTTCTTTAATAATTCCGTCATCGGTTTAGCAATCTTAGAGAAATCCGGAATGAACCTCCGGTAATAACCCGCTAAACCGAGGAAGCTTCGGATTTCATGCATTGACTTTGGTGACTCCCATTTCTGTACTTGGATAATCTTACTCGGATCTACAGCGATGCCCTCCGCCGAAATAATGTGTCCCAGAAATGGTACTTGATTAATCCAGAATTCACACTTGCTGAATTTTGCATAGAGCTGATGATCTTGCAATCTTTGTAGCACAATATGCAGATGTTCAGCTTGTTATTCCTCTGACTTGGAGTACACCAAGATATCGTCGATGAAGACAACGACGAATTTATCCAACTCCGGCATGAATACTGAATTCATTAGGTACATAAAGTGTGCCGGGGCGTTGGTCAAACCAAAAGACATAATGAGATACTCATACAGCCCGTATCTCATTGAGAATGCCGTCTTCGGAATATCTTCTGCCCGGATTTTAATCTGGTGATATCCGGACCGAAGATCCATCTTCGAAAATACCTTCGCACCCACTAATTGATCGAAGAGCATATCAATGCGAGGTAGTGGATACTTGTTCTTGATGGTAACGGCGTTCAAAGGACGATAATCAACACAAAGCCGTAGTGTTTCATCCTTCTTCTTGACAAACAACGCTGAACAACCCCAAGGTGACGAACTCGGTCATATAAAGCCCTTGCTCATTAGGCCATTCAGCTGTGTCTTCAATTCTGCTAGTTCTTTGGGTGCCATCTTGTATGGCCTTCATGATATCGGTGTTGTTCCCGGTATAAGTTCAATCTTGAACTCAACATCTCGCTCGGGTGGCATGCCCGGTAAATCATCGGGAAACACATCCGGATACTCACGTACCACCGGAATGTCCTCTATCTTAACAGCTTCCGTGTGGTTCACTGTTGCAATCTGTTGTCGTCTGGCGCCCAGAATTAAAATATGAAGACCGTGCTGTAGGGAGTTGAGCACAATGGTCCTAGAGCTGATGTTAAGAACCGCCTTGTGGTAATTCAACCACGACGTCCCCAAAATGATGTCGATCTTCAAACCCTCAAAGATAATGAGAGTCATAGGGTATATTCTACCCCCCAAACAAAGAGGTGCTCGGAGACAACCTCGCTTGCGGTACTGCTGCCCCCGGGCAAAGATATGAGGTATTGCCTCTTTGTATAAACTGTTTGGAGCTGATGTTGAGCCACAAAAGACTGGCTAATGAAATTGTGTGTGGCACCAGAATCAAAGAGAATTAAAACCGGTAGCTGATTCAGAGAAAACATCCCTGCTAAAGCGGCTTCTCCTTCCGGAACATCATCAATCACAGTATAGTGAATATTGCCCCTTATCTGCCCTCCTGTCTGAAGATTAAGGTACGGGTCATATTGTTGTAAATATGATGACCCGCAGCTTTGAGTTCCCTCCGGACAATGCCTAGCATAATGGCCCATACGCCTACAAGTGAAACACGGATGTCTCTCCAGTTCTTCGTTGACTTGCGGTTGGATGCTAGGTACACATATGCAGCGATGGAGCACAAACCACCGTCTGATGCTGCGGCTGTGGAGATGGTGCAAGTTGTAGAACTTGACCAGCAATCAATCTCTGAGGAGTTAATCGTACAGGTGGCCTCCATCTTTCACCGGGTGGCGTTTGATACACCAAACGGTACTTCTGAGGCACATAACTTTTGCTGGCCTGCTCGATCTCCCTCGTCTTTCTCTTCTCAGCTTGCCACTCAAGTGTTGGCTTCTCCTGGATGAGAGCCGCATCGACCATATCGGTGTAACTGCCATTATTGTGCACGGCCAACTTCTCTTGTAATATGGCACTCAGGCCATGGAAGAATAAGTCACACTGTGCCTCTTCTTTTGCCACATATTCGGGAGCATATTGGGGCAAAAGGTTAAACCTTCGGACATACTCGAGGACACTCATGTCCCCTTGCTTCAAACCCAAAAATTCCTCCCGTTTTGCCTTGACAATACCTAGTGGTATGTGACGAGTACGAAAGGCTTCACAAAACTCACTCCATGGCACTTGATGGTCCTCCGGAATGATGGCAAGATGTTCAACCCACCAGTTTCCGGCGGCTCCATGGAGTTGTTGAGCGGCAAACATGGTCTTCTGCTATTCATCACACTCGAATACTCCAAATTTGGACTCCATGACACGAAGCCATTGATCTGCTTCCACAGGTTCGGTGGCTTCAGTAAAGATTGGCGGTTGAGTCGCCAAGAAATCCAGATAAGCGTTCCGAGGTGGAACGACTTGTTGCGTGCTCTGGAGTACACCCTGTTGTACCAGGGCTTGGAGTAAGCGTGTGTGTTCTTGCATTGCTTCTTGGAGTAGCCTAGTGTTCTCTTGGTTAGACTCGACGACTCAAGTCATAAGATCCATCCATCCCGTGGATGGTGGTTCCGACGGTGGAATAGAAGCATCACCGCCTCGGCGAGAACTCCCGGCCCTACTCCTAGAGCCAGTACGAACCATACTGCAAAAATATATTTGAGATGAGTTAAACATGAACTCAGCAGTACGTGAGACTAACGAAAACATGAATATGTCAAAACTTTATGAAAGCAGTAACAAAATCCATGTTTACACAACTCCTTAGTAGGTATAGCTAACCAGCCTATCTGTACAGGACAGACCTTTATGCACTATCTCCAGATTTTGATCTAGTTAAAAGCATTTTCATAGCTCAAGTTGAATATAAAAATTAAATTCAAATTAAGTACCTTTCCAACAAGTATTCATATGCCTTCAGATCATCTCTGTATTAAAAGTTATGATTTTCCAAACTTAACATAATTCCTGGATAAAATTTGCCAGCATCTCCCTGGTATGAGGATGATTTTATCATAGCTGTATATGCAAATACAATAAGAATCTGAACAAACTTTGAACTACAACAATGTTGCACATTTCATAATCTTTTAAACGGTGTATCATAGGATCCTTAAGGATTTTTATACAGAAGGTTATGGCTTAAAAACAGAAAGGTCCAGAGAGGTTTTGCTGCTGTCCTGGTTCTGGACAGTTTACCTTCCTCTGAACTTTCTACCCATTTAACTTGTGATTTTGCTCTGGAGGTCTACAAATAAGTTGTAGATCACTTGAAAGTCCTTCCATAACTGTATAATACACCTTAATTGGTTAAATCTACTCAGAGATATGCTCTGTTAAAGTCCAGCAAGAATTCCTGCCAAAAACAGAGCACTCTGTTTTTGAAATCTTTGAAGCTTAGTCTTCCTCTTATTTGAATCTTAGCTCAAAATAAGAGTTTGGTAACTAATATTTGTTTCAAACTTCCATTTTTAGTTGAAAGTTAGTCATGAGTCATTTCTTCAGAGGGAAGAGGTTATTAGGTTTAGTACGGTGTCGATGCACCGTAAGAAGCATTTCGGTACTACGTAGCCTCACCAAAAGAAAATTCTAACCGGATTATACCGGCATAAACGTATATTAGGTGGCACTAAAACGGTCACTCGCAAACGTGTACTACACTGGATAAGTACGTGGTTAGTACCTGCAGAAGAACACTCAATGATGATTCACACATAGGTTTTCTCATTTCAGGCAGTTCCATATCATACTAAAAAAATACGTCCTGTATCATTTCTATATGGGCCGTCATTGAGTCAAGCCACGTCTCAAGGTACATGGTCGCATTTTTACACCACACGACGGGGAAACCCGAGTAGAGCGCGAACGGGTCGTCACGGTTGGGAATTTTATCAACCCAACAGATAGCACCTACTGCCCTGCAAGGCACGCCGATGGCAAGCGCTGTGTATGTTCTTCTAGGCTATTTCCAGAAGAACACACTATCGCGTTACTGACCACACGATGGGGTCTCCACTTTCTTGCCTAATGCACGCTAGGGATCAGCGCTTCATATGAACTCAGGAACATGAAGAGTTCAAGAGTTTCATATTAACGTCTCACACCAAGCTGTGAGACCTATGCCTGACCGACATTCCTCGTCAGGGGAGCTCACCGAAATTGATATGCTTTCGGTGGCGTTCCTTACCATGCTTACCCGAGCATAGGTGCGTCGTTACATAATCAAAATTCAGAATTATAACAAGTATGTTAGTCATGCCACTTTAAGTAACTATACTACTATGGTCCTTATGTGGGCCTAATACTGTTTCCTCACCGTATCCTAAGTTTTTGTCATAATATGATCCTTATTCCATGCGCTATTACCAATGCGGCTCTGGTACCACGCTGAGACGGCCCGACGCCGCCTGTTCAGTTATGGGGACGTGGCACTCGCCCGGGAATCACATTGGGTGGTGCCGTGTTGTGCGGCACCCAACAGCACACATATAAGGAACAAAGTGTTACATAAAATAATAGCGAAAGCTTACAAGTTTTTCTTTGTAAATGTTTACATCAAGTAACTACAGCGGAAGTCTATAACAACTCACGTCGAATAAGTAAAGAGCATTCGAGATGAAGTCCAGCCCGCGGACTCCTCACGCTAGCAACACGAAGACAACAGCAGCGGCTGGGTTCTCCATGTGTTACACGACTCAGAAGTCTCCGAGTCTCACCGGACAACCTTCTTCCTAGCGTCGAGGTAAACCTGCAAAACCACTCATATAGCAAGCGTGAGCACATAGGCTCAGCAAGACTGATCCATCTCTCCTAAACAAGAAACTCTACATGCACGACGGTTGCAATTGGGTTAGCTAGATTTGCATAAAGGACTCGCCTAAAGTTGATCCTTAATTTTCAGATTTTAAGCCTCATTGTGCAGACCTTGAGCCGAACAGCATCGCAATTCCACAATCAAACAAGAAACGCTTTGTTGCGATGCTCCTTGCACAAGGTGAAAGTAAAGTTTAATGAGGCTATCTCTAATTCAATCATGGTTGCAATACAAGTTACATCACAGCCTTATCAAGTTCAAAAGAAAACTGTTTCAGTTGTTACTACGTCAAGACGCAGTGGGCAAGTATGCTCATATGACCGCGAGCGACGGTGATTCGAATCAGTACACGCCCGGACTACATGACACGTACACCCGTACTTCGAGTTGCCGGCAGCATCCTCGACTGACGTTGTATGCGGCCACCTTTCCCAAGATCTTCCACATTGGACGAAGTCTAACTGCCCCGAGTCCGCAAGTTCCCTCAAGGTACATACCTGCAGTGGTATGTTCTTGAGCGAGTTACCTCCTGATACCCTGACACCGAAAGCCTAAGGCAGTTAGAAAAGTTTCACTATGGATCTCCCAAGGTACATCGGTTTCCTGGGTCCCATATAGACAGTATGTGCCCGGTACACAACTCAAACTTGTTGAACAGGGCCAAGCATGGACGGGCCTTAACCGACACAGGCAGGTCTATGCACGCACGGTCCGCAGCCTGCTGCATCTAAACCTCACTGCCCGGTCTCTATTTCTTATATGTGAACTTTCCTCATCATTTTTATTCTCGACCCGCTCCGAATAAACCTGACCTAAACTCGCGAGTAGCTTCCAACTACTCGACTTCTACCGGACGTTTCCTACTAACATTTAGCGTAGCAAAATCCACCCGAGGAGGTGCTATTCTACCCTTTCTCTCTTAGGTATTTCTGGTCATGCAACTGGGGTTTTCAATATCAACTAGACTTAATGCAATCAAATGATTCAAAACTATGATCTCTAAAAATGGAAATGCTTTATAAAACTGTTCAAATGCAAACCGTGGCTTGCCTGTTTTGCTGGTGACTAAGAATACAATCAGTTAGTGACGATCACTTGGAGATTAATCGCTTGCTTTCCTCCCTCCTTGATCTTAACTTTAATCCCTTCACACGTGCTCACGTAAAGGCTACACGATATGATCATGCATATGTATTTAATTGAAAAGCTTTTGCTAATAATATCTAATGACAGGTTCAAAACTGGAACTCTGTTTAAGAATTTAAAATGACACTGGTGCTAGTGGTTTGGGTTGGGTTTAAACACTATGATCAAATGTTGAGTGCTTTTCCCACTTAAGTGTTGATCACCTTAAAAGGTTACACATGACAGTGGTGATCCAGAGACCCAATGAAGCTGAAAATTTTCATGTGAGTTCCTTGTCAGAAGAAAGTCATCTGGACCAAAAATTAGCACTTTTCATTGAGTGGTTTATTCAGAACAATTCTCTAAGTAATTAAGCAATGAGGGATTAATTCTGAGGTAACACCTCTGTTCATGTCAAACTTAGTGAACTACAATTTCAATTATAGTTAATAGATCTTGCATGAATTTTCCTAGGATTTTTTGAGCTAAGAATTGCCCACAACTGAATTTCCAAGTTTTGGAAATTCTCTGAAAATGTTTCTGTATTCATTTGAACACAGTAACTTACAATCTGAATTTTCCTGATCAATTCAACTCCAAAGGATATGAAACTTTTACAGTAGTCTATTAACACCCTAAATAATATTCTGGCAAAATTTGAGGAGTTTTGGATAAACCAAACTCTCTCTAAAATTCTTTTTATTAAAAGCTTTAAAGAATTTTCCAGAATTAAATAAAGACTTTCATACAAATTGGGTTGCATATTTGGATAGAGTTTGTCAATCTGAATCTAACCCAATTTGATTAACTAAATTTGGAGGTTTCTAGCAAAACTTATGCTCTTCTAAAGTTTGGGGAAAATCTGGGATTTGAATAAATCGTGGAAAAGTTTAAAAGTGACTGTGGGTCCGGGGAGCACACATGTCATGCACTGGAACATGCCACACGGGGCTACAGATCTGTTTCCCACTTTGCCACAATTAATCCGGCGCCACAGAAGATCCGGCCCCCCTCTCAATCGTCACTGACACGTGGGCCCGGCTTCACCTTCTTCTACCTCTCGCCCCCGCGCGCCCGCGGCGCCGGGGCTTGCCGGAGCACCTCGTTTTCTGTCTTCCCGGCATTCTCTTGAGCTGCCACTCGCCGCCAGTGCCTAATTCAACTCGAGGAGCACACTGGTGGGGTCCTCCCAAGCCGGCAGAGCCTCCAACCTAGCGCCCGACGGTGCGGCGGCTCGGAAGGAGTTCGGCGGCGTTACCCCGACGCCCTAAGCCCTCCAAGCTTCGGTTTCCAATCTCTAAAGCACCGGTGGATACTCGGGAAGGTCGACATAGGAGTGAAACGGCTCAAAAATGGGTTTGAACTTGGGTTCATCGTGTGCCTTCATCTCCCGGCTATACCCGCCGTCGGGAAGATCGGAAATACGCAGTGCACCGTGGATTTCATGTTATGTTTCAAAAGGGGAATTGTTGCTAAGCAAGACTAGGTCATGTGAGCACAAATTGCAGCGCTACAAACAATTATAGTGTGAGAATTTGACTGATTCTTACCCGCGGGTTCGTTTACACCGGCCGGAAAAACTTTGCAAAATTCGTCGCCGACGATCCACCTTTTGGCTCAAGCCTTGGAGGTGAGCTGTGTGGATGTCGTGCGCGTCCAACGATCCTCTTGCTTGGTCGTGACAGCCTCTCTTGGTGCTATGGCGGCTGCCGCGAAAACTGGGGTATCTCGGTGGAGAGAGCACGTACTCACTCGGTGATGGCTCGAGGTTGTGGTGGAAGGGTCTGTGGTGTTGTTTGGCTGCTCTGCTTGGGCTTGTGCACAAACTACGGTGTTGACCGAGTGATCTGAAGGCAGCGGCGGCGCTCTGTTCGGTCCTTGCGCGAGGAGAAGGGAGCAGCGCCGGGTCTTCGGTGATAAGGGCGAAATGGTGCACCGCAGGGGAGATAAGGTCGGGGAGGAGCAGCTTGCCAGCGCACGTACGGCAGAGGGACGTCGGTTCTCTCCGTGGCTCGTTGTCGCACGGTGAGGAGTCGGTCTGCCCAGTTGCTTCGCATGGGAGGTGAAAAACAGAGACCAATCACTGCACTCTGAAGATTTTTTTGCAATTTTCAGCTCTCACCATGACATGTGGGACCCATAGTTCAATCCCTCCTTATCCCTCTCCTAAATATCTCCCAAAATTTGCAAATGGTGAAATCAAATTGTGGGAGTTCAAATCTGAGGTGCATTTCGATAATTGGGCAAGTTTCATCTAAATTCAAATAGGCATTTGAATTCTTTGCTATTTAAAGTCCATTTTGGAAAATGAGTTGCAAATAATTTCAATAAATCATGAAACTTTGCATACCCCCAAATTTGGACCTAAGGAATTCAAATAGGAAATCTGATTTTAAATTTTGCTGCTGCAAATGAGATTTTTAGCACAACAGTTTTAAAATTCATTGTGTTGTTCTCATTTGAATTTTGAGTTAAACAAATTTGTTCCAAATCTGATTTTAACTTTCTCACACCTATGGGACTTCCCATCTTGGTTTTAGACCCCTCTTGGGTTCCAAGTTTTTAAACAAACATTTGAACTTGTGTGAAGAAAGCCCTCATGTGGGTTATCACATGTGGAAAATTTTTAACAAGTCCCAAATTTCCTACATATGAAACCAACTTTTGCAAACAAGAGTTTCTTTGTATTCACATTTTTGGGACCTTTACAGCGGCATCTTTGACAAAGAAAAAAAATCAAATATGCACGTAGTGCATATATGCTGACAAGACCTCCTAATGTCAAAGATGGTCTTGGGTACGCAAGAGGTAAGAAGCAATTCACTAGTGGTCAAAAAAGGAATCATATTACCTTTGTTAAAGAAAAATCACATGAATCTGTGAGATCTATGTGTGCTGAATAAATTGGCTATGACAATAAAGGTTTTGAATTCTGCCAAAACACTCTTTTTGTCAAGGTCTGACTCTAGGTCCGAGCTCTGACAAGATCCGACGTAAGGTCTGACTTGATATGGCTAGGTCCGACATGTGTTTGGTTAGCTCCGGCGGTAGGTCTGACTAGCTTTGGTACGTTCCGGTGATAGGTTCTGCTAGATTTAGTAAGCTCCGGCTCAAAGTCTGGTTAGATTTGGCAAGGTCCGGAGCTAAATCGCAATGGTTCTGTTTTTACCATGCAAATGTTTCGAACTTGCTTTACATCTACGGAAAGTTTGCTTAGTATTATTTTACTAAGTTTTTGAAGTGTTATGGCTGTTTACGGTGGTGAACATTTTGATATGGTTTGCAACATGCTTATGTGAGGTGTTCACGTAAGGTGTTGTGGTTTTCGGAACTAACATGAGTCAAGTCGTGGACTTGTGCTCGAAAGTATTGGTTGTTTATTCATGTGCAGGTGTTGCTTGAGTTCAAGATATGGCTGGTGATGGGATCCATTGAACTAGTCTTAGGGAGAAGATGAGGTTCAACAACCAAGTTCGAGAGGAATTGTGGTTGAGTTGATCGGGAGGTCGCGCAACATGTTTGGATCAAGAACAATGCATATGAAGGTATCGTGGACGTCATTGGAAGGTGTTTGTACGTGTGCAAGGAGTGCATGGACGTGACAACATGGTTCCAAGGTGTGATGAAGTGATGTGGACGTAAAGAATTGCTAGGAAAGGTCCAACCGGCTGGATTATGGATTCAGGCTGCGGCTGAGTCGGTTATGTCTCAAATATGGATAGATTTGAGTTGGTTATCATAGGATTTTGTGTGGGACACGAAGTTGAGTTGTTTTAGGAATGTGGGATACGTTCCCAAGGTGTTTGGAAGTCTTAAGATTGCTTCTATCTGCGTATAGAAGAGTCTTGAGCAGTTATGGAAAGTTCCGATTAAGAAACTGAGTAGGATTAGAGTCCTAGTTTGAATTGGGTTAGCCTCCGGGCTGGTTATATAAGCAATGGAGGCCAGAGCTCATGGTAAGATGACCTTGGGCTGTTCCTCTTATGTTTTGATCAATAAAATTCATAATTTAGAGGAGCTTTTGTACCTTGTTCGTCCGACTTGTTTTTGTCAAGTTTTTCTCGTCGAGTTTCTAGACAGCACGACAGTGCTTTGGTGTTTTGATCATAACGCAAGTTTTACAGATCCAATTGACGTGATTATTTTTGGGTTGTCTTCACATCTTAATTATATATCATTGTGAAAATCTCACGGTCATTGGATTTGTAGTTTCTGATCTACACGAGTTTCTTTGCAGTGTTGCAGATCTGGTTTTTACTCGAGTAGAACAGATTGACCCTCGTTTGATATTTCGATCATAACTTGAGTTTTTCTTGATGGATTTCCGTGATTCTTGTTGTCGTGTATTCGTGACTTGATTCTCTATAATATATACCACTTTTGTCACGGTTGAACACATTTAGATCAGTCGCATACACGTTTTCTTTAACAGATCGATTTTCTGCCGAGGGGTTTTTGTTTCTTCCGCTAAAAAGTTTAAATATACCATCCGCCCCCCTCTGGTAGCTTTTCACGTGCTCTTCGATCCTACAGAATCTGAACTGCAAACATTATTTCATAATTTTGATGCATCTTATGTCCTTATGAAAAATAAATCTGGATATATTTATGCTAAATATGCAGGGCTACGCCTAAAGAGAACCAAAGCTTGTGTGGGTGCCTAAAACACTTATGACTAACCTTCAAGGACCCAAGCAAACTTGGGTACCTAAAACCAAGACATAACTCTATTTTGTAGGCCTATTCCTCCGGCGGATCAAAATGGGTGCTCGACAGTGGATGCACCAATCACATGACCGAAGAAAGGAGAATGTTCGTAGAGTATGAGCGAAACACAGATCCATGTGAAGGAATTAATTTCGGAGACAATAGCCAAAGAAAAGTCCTTGGCAGCGGTAAAATTGAAATCTCCTCTCAACAGACTCTCTCCAATGTTTTACATGTTGATTTTAGATTATAATCTTTTGTCCATATCTCAGCTATGTGACAAAGGATACAATTGTTTATTCACTAATGAGGGTGTGATAGTCTTTAGAAGAAGCGATAACTCAATTGCATTCCAGGGAATGTTGAAGGGAAAACTTTATCTTGTTGATTTCAACAAAGATAAAGTTGAACTCAACACTTGATTGGTTGCAAAAACTAACACGGGATGGCTGTGGCATAGACGGCTAGCCCATGTTGGGATGAGGAATCTGCAGAAACTTCTAAAGGGTGGTCACATCCGAGGTTTGAAAGATATTGTGATTGAGAAAAATAGGCCACGTAGTGCATGCCAGGCGGGAAAACAAGTTGGAGCACCACACCCTGCAAAGAACGTGATGACTACATCAAGACTGCTGAAACTTCTTTCCATATGGATCTCTTGGGTCAATTGCTTATATAAGCATCGGCAGTAACAAATATGGTTTAGTCATTGTTGATGATTTTTCTAGATTTACCTGGGTATTTCTTTTGTATGATAAATCAGAGACCCAGGGAATTGTCAAGAAGTTCTTGAAGAGAGCGCAAAATGAATTCTCCTCAACCGTCAAGAATATTAGAAGTGACAATGGAACAGAGTTCAAAAATACTCAAGTTGAGGAGTACCTGGATGAAGAAGAAATAAAACATGAGTTTTCGGCATCCTACTCCCCTCAACAAAATGGGGTGGCTGAAAGGAAGAACTGGACACTCATTGAGATGGCGAGGATAATGCTAGACGAATACAAGACTTCAGACCGGTTTTGTGCTGAAGCGGTAAACACCGCTTGTCACGCCACGAACCGGCTATATCTTCACTGACTTTTGAAGAAAATGCCATATGATCTCCTCACTGGTAACAAACCAAATGTCTCATATTTCAGAGTATTTGGAAGTAAATGCTTTATTTTGAACAAGAAACCGAGGACTTCGAAGTTCGCTTCGAAATCTTATGAACGGTTCTTGCTTGGTTATGATTCGAATGCCTACGCCTATCGTGTTTTCAACAAAGTATCTGATATTGTTTAAGTGGCACGTGACGTAGAGTTCGATGAGACTAATGGATCCCAAGTGGAGCAAGTTGATAAGTGTGTGTTCAGTCAAGAAGAAGCTTCATGTCAAGCATTGATGAGGATGGCACTTGGTGATATTCGACCGCAAGAGCAATCACAAGACTCAAGTGCTCAATATGTACCTCAACAAGAGAGCAATGATCAAGGGGGAGCTTCAGCACAAGATCAACATCAGCAGAATGAAGAAGATCAGTATATGCATGGAAGCAATGATCTAGGGGGAGACATTGACAATGAAGATAATGAAGAGCCAATGATGTCACAAGTGCCTCACTCAAGAGTACATCAAAATATACAAAGAGATCATCCCGTCGACAATATCATTGGAGATATTGCAAAGGGAGTAACTACTAGATCTCGTATTGCTAATTTTTTGAACATTACTCTTTCGTCTCGTTTCTGGAACCATACAGGGTTTAAGAAGCACTAAAAGATCTAGATTGGGTGACCGGAACTGAACAATTTCAAAAGAAATGAGGTATGGGAGCTTGTGCAAAGACCAAAGTCAAAAATCATGGGCGCCAAATGGGTCTTTCGGAACAAGCAAGATGAACATGGAGTCATGACAAGAAACAAGGCACGACTTGTGCCAAAAGGTTACTCACAAGTCGAAGATTTGGATTTCGACGAAACCTTTGCTCTCGTAGCTAGACTTGAGTCCATTCGTATTTTATTAGCCTATGCTACTCACCACAATTTTAAGTTGTATCAAATGGACGTCAAAAGCGCATTCCTCAATGGTCCTATCAAGGAAGAGGTGTATGTGGAGCAGACACCAGGATTTGAAGATCAAGAGTACCCCAACCATATGTACAAACTGCATAAGGCTCTCTATGTCCTCCAACAAGCTTCCCGAGCTTGGTATGAGTGCCTTAGGGACTTTCTAACTCAAAATGGCTTTAAAATAGGAAAAGCTGATTATACTTTGTTTACAAAGCATTTTGATGGTCATCTATTCTTATGTCAGATTTATGTTGTGACATCATCTTAGGTTCTACTAATAAATCTTTTTGCGAAGGATTTAGTAAAATTATGACAGACCGATTCGAGATGTCAATGATGGGCGAATTGAAGATCTTTTTAGGATTCCAAGTGAAGCAACTGAAAGAGGGCACCTTTATTTGCCAAACTAAGTACAGGCAGGACATTCTCATAAAGTTCAATATGGACAAAGTTAAGCCCATCAAGACTCCCATGGCAACTAATAGACATCTCGATCTCAACGAAGACGGTCCAGATGTGGATCAAAAGGTATATAGGTCCATGATTGGTTCACTGCTTTATTTATGTGCATCTAGGCCTGATATTATGCTTAGTGTGTGTATGTATGCAAGGTTTCAAGCTGCACCTAAAGAGTGTCATTTAATAGCTGTAAAAAGAATTTTAAGATACCTTGTGCACACACCTAACTTGGGCCTTTGGTATCCTAAAGGATACAAGTTTAACCTTATACGGTATTCCGATGCCGACTATGCAGGCTGCAAAGTCAATAGGAAAAGCACCTCAGGAACCTGCCAATCGTGGTCCTCAAAGTAACAAAATTTCATTGCTCTTTCCACAGCCGAAACAGGGTATGTTGCAGCCGGTAGTTGTTGCGCACAACTACTTTGGATGCGACAAACTCTAAGGGATTATGGTTACAATTTAAACTATATTCCACTCCTATGTGATAATGAAAGTGCCATCAAAATTGTACACGATCCAGTAGAGCACTCAAGAACCAAGCAAATAGACATACGTCATCATTTTCTAAGAGATCATTCATTAAAAGGTGACATAATAATCACACATGTTAGAACTGAAAAGCAACTATCAGACATATTCACCAAGCCACTATATGAAAAGAGATTTTGCGAGCTTATAAATGAATTAAATATACTTGATGCTCGAAATGTGGCTTGAAACATTGCATACCTGATTCATTCTTCAAAGTTTTGCTTACCTGATTCAATTTTCTCTTGAAAACTATTTCAATTATTGAATCTTGGTGTATTATGGCCATTGTATGATTGTTGACTGCTTACTGGTCATGTTCATCAAGATTATTTGTGAAATTCTGTCCTTCAGATCATTATTAAATCAAATTCTCAAAAAGTTCGTTGTCGGTGACTAGTCCGGCTCTGATGCGGTGTACCGGACTAGTACGGTCCCTTGCAGACTAGTCCCTCACTATCGGGCTTAACCCTAACCCAACACCAAAAGTCCATCTTCTTCCTCCTCACAATCGCCTACTCTTTCTCTCTCCTCAAACTTGAGCTCCCAAGGCGATTCCCACTTTGAGCCACCAAAATGGAGGGTTTCTCCACGGAAAATCATACCCTCGGGGTGAAGCACCCCCTCCTCTAGATTAATCCGGACTCTTCTCCACGCGTTCATCTAAAGTCTTTGAATTTTGGTAAAACTCAAACCCTAACCCTAGCTCTCATCTTTCCTCAAATCTTGCTTACTTTTCTTGACTTATAGGGTATACATTGCATTGCTGTATTTATTCCTATTGCCCCCCTACCTTTTTGCACCAATCTCACTTAGATCTGTTGGAATATGAAGTTAGGGTTCATAGGTCAAACCGACTAGTTCGGTGCTTGATGCGGACAAGTCCGGTTAGCCGGACAAGTCCGCACCCTGAAATCAGACAAGTCTGCCCCCCTTGACAGTTTGAACCTCTAAATTCCTGTCTCCACAAAGTCTAATTCCCATTCTTATCACACCTTGTCACTCTGTGTCAGGCATGATGTCGTCCGCATCAGATGAAATAATGTTTGATTATGAAGCTGAGCGTGACCGCGAGAGAGTGGCCAGGGCAAGAGAGCTAAGAAGCAAGAAGCGCCATGACCATGGTGCAAATGATTCTCCTCCTGATGAAGTGCTACCAAGAAAGAGGAAGGTGGTAATCAAAAAGCCATCTGGCAAGGATGGTGCAGGTGTCAGCTCAATGGTACCAAGGAGAAGCACCGGCAAGGGCAAAGGACTTACAAGTGGACCCATTGGTCCACTAAAGATGAAACCTCCTGTACAGCAAAACGGGCATCCCTCAGAAGATGATTTTAAGGGTAAAGGAAATGACTTGGCTGACAAGCTCAGAAATGTTGAAGTCTATGAGCAGCCAAAGCAATCAGCTGAACTGAGGTTCTAGAGCCACTTCCATCTTGATTATTATGAGCATGTCTACAGGAAGATGAAAAATCCAGTGGTTGCCATTCAATGAGTGGACATGACTCATCTACAATTCAATAACTGTCAAGCATATCATGAAGTCTTGGAGGCATTGGAGAGGCATGGCCTGAAGGATCTTATATCATTCCAATATAATTGGAACAATGAAGTCATCACTCAATTTTACTCTGCTCTCTACTTTGCCCGTGATGATAGAGATGAGATCACTTGGATGATTCATGGAAAATGGGCTTGTGATTTACAACCTAAAGCCTTTGGAGACAAATGCCCCTGCCTCACCTGCAGTAGAACAATGATCAAAGCAAACAAATGAAGGCACAAGGACTCCAGCTGCTATTCCTGCTCCTCCATCCTCCAAAGAGTCATCTAGTGGTGTATTGAAGATGCTTTCCTCCATTTTTGCATCCTGCCGCAAAGTGGAGGTTAAGCAACACAAGGAAAGCTTGGCCAGGAAGAGGCACCAGAGGTATATGAAGACAAACATCAAAGCAATCTGTGAGAAGCTTGATATTGAGCTAGTGTTGTACTCCTCAAATTTCAGAGGATTCCGAAGAAAATGTCATAGAGATGGCGCCTCTCACCGAACAAGAAATGGCCTCCTTTGGACTTGTAGGTGTCACTGTTCCTCCTCCTCCTCAGCATGCTCATGAGTATGAAGATGAAGATGAAGATGAAGACAGGACTGAGAGTGAGAGAGGGAGTGACGGAGAGTAATCCCCCTCAATTTTTCCCTTTTTGGTGGCTTGATGCCAAAGGGGGAGAGATTGAGACTAGAATCTATCTATTTTGAGTCTTAAGGACTAGTGATCGTGGACATGTATCTTTTATGTTTGTAAGTGTTAAACTATTATAATCTCTATTTGGATGCCTACTCTATTTGGATACCTATTTTGTTTAATATGAATGTATGATGTTCATATTGATATTCCTGTGATGGTTGCTTCAATAATTGCAGTATTTTCCATTATGCACATCACAATATATGCTCACACACACTTTATTGGCACCCCGCCATAAAGAGTGCATATATGTGAAAAAATTTTGCTGTTCATATTTCATTCTCATATATGCACACTTTATGAAAATTAATGATTACTCTTAATTGTGAAAGCTCAACTGATTGTCATCAATCACCAAAAAGTGGGAGATTGAAAGTGCATCTAGGCATTCCCTTGTGGGTTTTGGAGGATTGATGACAAACAAATTTAGATCCTAATGAATTCGTTGAGATGAATGTAGGTCTCAAAGACTAGAACTTATGGTGCACTCAAAAACGTGAAAAACGTGAACCTATGGTGCCCAAATGATCAAGGAAGCGCAAAGTAGATATCAATGTATAGGATGTGTGTGAGAGACACATTCCAAGAGCTTATATCCTTGCGTAGAGGGTAAGGGCTAAAATAAATTAATTAAGCAATACACTGAAGCACCGGACTAGTTCACTCACCAGCGGACTAGTCCGATTGACTTACTGTTCTCACACGGACAAGTCCGGAACAGAACCGGACCAGTCCGTTCAACTTACTTACCGCACTTGGACATGTTCAGACACATGCCGGACAAGTCCGTTCAACCTTCTGATATTCACTCAACACATATACCCTGCATCTGACAAGTCCGTCCTATTGCGGACTAGTCCGATTGAGTCTCTGAACTCATCACGGCCTAGTCCGGACTACCCTCTGTTCCAATACGGACAAGTCTGGTACACCTCAAACAAATTAGGGTTTCAGGTTTGCTACACAATTCACGCAAATTTTACACAGCACATCGGACTAGTCCAGTTCCCAGAGCGGGCTAGTCCGGCAGTCGGGATCCCTAACGGTAGTTTTTTTTTGGGAAACTGTATAAATAGATGAGAAATGTGCACAACTGACTCGCCCAAGAACCCTAGCGCCGCCACTCATCCCAAGAGCACAGAAACAACTCTCCCTGCACATCTAAAGCCCTTAAAAGCTAAATCCTTTGGGAATCAAGATTTGGGATAGAGAGATCGTCTTCTACGCATTGTCAAGCTCTTGGGGTTTGATCTCTCATACACCCTTACGTTTGTTGTAAATTTTTTGAGTATGTTTGATCGTTTTTCTCTCTGTTATCTTGTGGGAGCCCTCAATGTGTGAGGTTGCGCCACCGACTTGGTGATTTCCCCCGTGATAGTGGAACTCAAGTTGGCCTTCGTGGTAACTTGAAGAGGTAAAGGGTTGATTGAGACCCGACTCTGTGTGAGCTTTTCAACGAGGACGTAGATCTCTTTGGGGAGATCGAACCTCGGTAAAAATCCTTGTCTCTTGTATTCTTGTTATTTACTTTTACAATCATTATCATCATTTAGGGCATAGGGTTGATTAATCTTGCAATGAATATTAATCTTGTATTCCTTGATCAGATTAATCATCCTAATACCTACACAGGTTGTTAGGTTAATTTATTTAATTCCGCTTCTATAACATTTGAGGATAATACATTAAATAATCTATATTTTTGTTGGTATAACTAGCACACCGGACTAGTCCGTACCGATATTGGACTAGTCCGGTCCCTCCTGTATGTGAGGACCCCGCCGTCCCGATCACTCACGGGGACGGGGCACCTCGCCTGGGAATCGCATTAGGTGGTGCCGTATGATGCGGCACCCAACAGCACACATAATAAAGCATCATATTACATAAAACAAGCGGAAGCTTACAAAGTGTTGATTTTACAAATACTTCTCAAAATAAACTACAGCGGAAGACTATTACAACTCACGTCTCATACCTATGCTAAGCAACAGAGAAGGTGTCCAGCCCGCGGACCCTTCTCGCTAGCAACACTGTCATAATAGCAGCGGCAGGGGTTGCCATGAGTTCACCACTCGGGGAGTTCTGAGTCTCATCGGGCAACCGTACATATCAGCCTACAGTTATTACCTGCAAAACAACTTAGGTAGTATCTGTGAGCACGAAGCTCAGCAAGACTGACCCGTCACCCTAGTCATGAAACTCTACATGATGAAAATAGAGGGCTGATTATAGAAGTTTGCACAAACGATGAACTTGAGCTAAAGGAGAGTCCTTACTTCAAGTTTTAAGCAACTTTTATAACCCTCACGTAACTTACATCGAGGCTCCACAATCAAACAAGAAACGCTTCATCAAGATGTCACTTGCCCGAGGTGGAAGTAACTTTAGTGAGCTACCCTAGACTCATACTGACCTTGCACCATTAACGTCGAGACCCCACAATGAAACAAGAAAAGCTTTGCCTCGACGCTTCTAGCCCAAGGTGGAAATTAAATTTAGTGAAGTGTTGATCATTCCTCATCTCCATTATGAGGATCACCCACAAAGCATGTTAAATGTTTCCCGGTTTATTACTACGTCACGACGCAGAGAACAAGTATGCTCACTACCACGAGCGACGGTGATTGCAATCAAAAACACCCGGCTGACACGACACGTACGCCCGTACTCGACGTTGCACACAGCATCAGTCACTGACGTCGTACGTGGCAACCTTTCACACGACACCCAAATGTCGAACCAGTCCCACTGACTGGGATTAAGTCTCTCTACGGCAAACCCTCATAGAGCCGACTTCTCTATCCTTTCAGCATCGGCATCAGACGGTGAGGTATGCCTCGACACCCGGGTTAACATGTTACATCGGTTTCCTAGGTCCCATATAGCCAGTATGCATCCGGTACACAACTCAAACTTGTCCAACGGGCCACACACGAGAACGGGCCTTAATCGACTCAGACATAGACTAGGTTCACAAGACCACGTCCTTGACCCTTCCATCCGCTGCCCGGTCTCCATTCCCAACTATGAGAATCGATTCCCAACTCTTCCGATTGATCCCCCTTAACCCCGTTTCACGAGTAGGAATCTGCCCACTCGAGTTATGCCTCTTTTAATCCACTTTTGTTGAGATCAGCAGTCATAATTAATTGATAACATATCCTACATTAAACTCCAGGGTTTTCTGGGTCATGCATTTGGAGTTTCATACCATCTAGACGTAATGCAATAAATAAAATGCTAGAGTATGAAGTGAATACAAATAAAAACTTGTAAATTTGATGCAAACCGGGGCTTGCCTTTGTTTTGCAGGTGCCTTATATATATATGCAGTTAGTGAAGACCACTTGACTTGATCTCTTGCCTCCCTCCTTTGATCTCTACTCCAATGACTTCAAGTCCTTCACGTAGATGTTACACGTAATGCATATGCACAATTGTTTAATTGTAAAGACTTTGCTACAAGTCCTAATAACAAGTTTTCAAAACTGGAACTCTGTTTAAGAATTTAAAATGACACTGGTGCTAGTGGTTTATGTTTGGATCTAAACACATGATTAAGTGCTAAGTGGTTTCCCCCCCTCTTCTATATTGATCCCCTAAAGAAGTTAAACAGAACAGGGGTCATCCAGAGCTCCAATGGAGCTGAGAATTTTCATGCGAGTTCCCTGTCACAAGAAAACACTCTGGACCAATATTTGGAATTATCCACCGAATAGATCACTCAGATTAATTCCCTAATCTTTAGGCAAAAAGGAATTTATTCTAAATAAACTTGCATGTTCATGCAAAACTTTGTGAACTAAAATTTCAATTATAGTTCATAGGACTTGCATGAATTTTTCAAAGATTTTTGGAGCTAAGAATCTCTCAGTAATGAATTTCTAAGTTATGTAATACAATGTTGTTCTTATGATGTGTGCTGTCGAGTGTCGCATCGTGCGGCACCACCCTCTGAGATCCTCGATGAGCGGATTCCGATCCGCCACATGCTGGTATCAGAGCCGCATTGGGGATAGCACACTAATTAAGGACTGTATTACGGGAAAACTTAGGTTTATGATGAGGATTCGCTAGTTTGCCCAAGTAAGGACTATATTAGCATAGTTACTTAAAGTGGCAAGACTAACATATGTGTTATAATTCTGAATTTTAATTATGTAACGACGCACCTACGCTCAGGTAAAAATGGTAAGGAACACCACCGAAAGCGGTTCAATTTCGGTTAGCTCCCCTGATGAGGAACGTGGTTCAGGGATAGGTCTCACAGCTTGGTGTGAGACGTCAATATGAAACTCTTGGACTCTTCATGTCCCTGAGTTCATATGAAAATCTGATCCCTAGCATGCATTAGGCAAGTAAGTGGAGACCCCATCGTGTGGTCAGTAACGCGATAGTGTGTTCGTCTGGAAATAGCCCAGGAGGACATACGCAGCGCTTGCCATCAGCCTGCCCTGCAGGGCAGTAGGTGGTATCTGTTGGGTTGATAAAATTCCCAACCGTGACGACCTGTTCACGCTCTACTCGGGTTCCCCGTCATGTGGTGTTAAAACACGATCACGTACCTTCAGATGTAGCTTAACTCAAGGATGGCCATATGGCAATGATATGGGCGTTTGTATTTACTTTCAAATATGGACCTGTCTGAAATGAAAATATCCCTTGAGTGCATAATTATTGTGTGTTCTTATGCATGTACTAACCACGTATGTATCACGTGTAGTATATGTGTGCGAGAGACCGTTTAGTGCCACAATTGAGACGTATATGCCGGTATAATCCGGTTAGGATTTTGTTTTTGTGAGGAACGCAGTACCGACATATCATAAGCATGTGCATGAAAGATAATGATAACCAGGAACTAAAATCACCAAGTTTCAACATGTAGGACCCTGGTTGGGTAGAAAAATTTAATAGTTAATCAGTTTAGCTCAAAGGGATTGAAAAAAACAGAGTGCTCTATTTTGGCAGCAAGTCTGCTGAACTTTAACAGAGCATAACTCACAGATCATTTAGCCAATGGAGGTGTGGGATATAGTTCTGAAAATTTGTTTAAGTACTCTACAACTTTGTTGTAGGCTTACAGAGCTGAATCACACCTTAAACTGGCTGAAATTCCAGAGGATTGTAAACTGTCCAGAACCAGGACAGATTTAAAATACTGTCTGGACTGTTCTGTTTTTCAAGCAAAACTACCTGTAGGAAAATCCAAAATTATAATATGATACAGATTTGTAAAGGGTAGGAGATGTGTTACATCTTTGTAATTCAAAGTTTCTGCAATTGCAGCATGGAATTCAGTGGAAATTAGAGTTGAAAACAGCAACTACCAAAGGAGGTGCTGTTGAAATTCTTCCAGAAATTCTATTGACTTTGAATTTTCATAAATTTTTAACCAGAGCTGATCTGAGGGCAAATAAATACTCGTTGGAAAGATACTGAAGTTACACATAACTTTGGTATTAAGCTTGAGTCATTAAAAAGCCCAGCACCAGATGAAAATCTGGAATATGTAGAAACTGGTCATTCTGGCAGAGGGATGACAGTTACACTCACTTGATAGATTGTTGTACCATGGGGGTTTAAGTACTCCCAATGGTGTAGAACATACTCATCAGGGGTTATCTTCAACTGGTGAAAGATTTGAGTATATGTTCTACTCAAGTTTCTTTTTCTAGAGACCATGTTAGTGTCATATTGAAGATAAAAGGGTAGTATACGTGATGACAAAGCGATATTAACGTCTCGTAGTGACCAAACCTAGTTGAGATGAACTTCAAAAGAGGAAGTCCGTCAAGTTGGATTTAACTAGGTTGTATTTGGTCTGTTAATGGTGTAGCTTGTGCAAAGTTATTACATTATCTGTATACGAGATGTATCGCATGTTCTTACTGTCATTATGTTTTACGCCTATTTTATTGGACAGCATGAAGTATGTTGCGGGACTGATTTTTATTGTCGTATGGTTGTAGATGATTCGCACTCGGGCCACACATGAGGTCGGTAGCTCTAGCCAGCAGGGGGGTGATGACTCCCAGCCACCTGCCTACGACAGCACCCCGCAGCAACAACCACCACCGCGGCCTCCGCTTACACTAGCGGATGTGATCGTGGCCCTGGTGGGTAATCGTGAGGAGCAGACCGATCTGCTCCCACGATCGTGTAAAATACGTCCCAGGCGGGGGGCGTCAAGAGAGGGGGCCTCGTGAGCCCCATGTTGTGACGTACTCGGACTTCATGAGTACGCACCCTCCGGTGTTCACTGAAGCAGCAGAACCCCTGGAGGCCGACAACTAGCTGCGGACAATTGAGTCCAAGTTTGGGCTGCTCCAATGTACGGAGCGGCAGAAGACTCTGTTCGCGGCGCAGCAGCTTCACGGTGCCACTGGTGCATGATGGGCGAACTATGTCGCCTCACTGCCGGCTGGCCATGCCATGGAGTGGGAAGAATTCCGGGAGGCGCTCCGCGCCTACCATATCCCTCCCGGGATAATGAAGAGGAAGTTCCAAGAGTTCTTGGAGCTGAAGCAGAGCGGGAGGAGTGCCCACGACTACTCCCGTGCCTTCAACCATCTGGCGCAGTATGCGTGGGATTATGTCTCCACTGAGGAGAAGAAGCGAGAGCACTTCTATCGGGGATTAAATCCCAAGATGAAGACGCATCTCCTCCAATGCAATATTGGCACGTTCAACGATCTCGTCAATGCCGTGATCATGCAAGAAGACGCTCAGCGTGAATTAGTGGCTGAGCAGTAAAAGCGCAGCACTCCACCTAGCAGTGGGGGTGGAGCTCCTCAGAAATACGGCATGGTGTATCGAACACCATCCGGTCAGAAGTGGCATCCACCGGTGCGACCTCAGCAGTTCGGGGGTCGTTCTTTCCAGCCACCTCCATTCCGACCGCCGATGCCACCACCGTGACCGCAACAGCAACAGCAGATGGTACCCCAGGCATTTCCACCGCCACAACGCGCCCCGGGTTTCCGTCCACCGATCAGCGGAGGACCGCCTTGCTACACTTGCATTACGTGTGGCCAGGCGGGCCATTTCTCGAAGGACTGTCCCCAGGGGCAGCAGAGCAGCGGGCAAGCCCAGTATCAGGGCGGTGCTCGAGGCCGACCTCCGGTCAGGAAGGGTGGTCAGCGAACTGGGGGCATTCGCAACCTCGACAATGAGGACGCCCCAGAGGGAGAAAACATGCTGGCAGGTACGTTCACTCTCAACGACCAAGCAATCATCATTTTATTCGATTCGGGTGCAACCAACAGTTTAATAAGTGCATCCTATGTGGCTAAGCATCAAATACAAGTCTTCCCAACCGACTGCTCATATATGATCTGCTCACAGGGAGGGAAGATTTCAGCAAATATGACGATTCCAAAAGCACCTCTGTTCTTAGGTGGGAAGATATATCCCACCACCTTGATAATCCTTACTGGACAAAAGATTGATGCAATCTTAGGTATATCATGGTTACGCTACCATGGCGCTGTCCTGGACACTCTGACACGGACGGTTCATTTGAATTCTCCATTCCACCGTCCTCATTCCATTGGTGTTAGACAATCCTGTCCAGGATGTTTCAGCAACTAATAATACTGAAGCTCTCAAGTTAGAGGACATCCCCGTAGTCCGCGAATACCCCGACGTATTTCTGGATGATCTTCCGGGCATGCCACCTGAGCGGGATGTGGAGTTCAAGATTGAACTTGCACCCGGGACTACTCCAATCTCACGGAGACCATATAAAATGGCTCTGAACGAGCTGGCTGAATTTAAAGAACGGCTCAATGATCTGTTGAGCAAAGGTTTCATTAGACCTAGTTCCTCGCCTTGGGGATGCTCGGCACTATTCGTCAAGAAGATGGATGAAACCTTGAGGCTGTGTGTAGATTACCAGCCGCTCAACGCCGTCACCATAAAGAACAAATACCCACTGCCCCGCATTGACATCCTGTTTGATCAGCTTGTGGGTGCAAGTGTATTCTCAAAGATGGACCTTCGCTCCGGGTATCACCAAATAAAAATCCGGGCGGAGGATATCCCGAAGACGTCCTTCTCGATGAGATACGGCTTTTACGAATATCTCGTCATGTCTTTTAGTCTCACTAATGCTTCGGCACATTTCATGTATCTCATTAACTCGGTGTTCATGCCGGAGCTGGACAAGTTCGTTGTGGTGTTCATTGATGATATCTTGATTTACTCAAAGACAGAAGCAGAACACGCCGAACACTTGAGAATCGTTCTTCAACGATTGCGGGACCACAAGCTCAATGCCAAGTTCAGCAAATGTGAGTTCTGTATCAGCCGAGTGCCATTTTTGGGACATATCATCTCAGCGGAAGGGCATTACGGTTGATCCGAGCAAAATTGACCGGGTGCTGAAATGGAAAGCTCCCACTTCTGTCCAAGAAGTCAGAAGCTTCCTCAGTTTAGCAGGATATTACCGGAGATTCATTCCAAGTTTCTCCAAGCTTGCTAAGCCGATGACAAAATTATTGAAGAAGGGAACAAAATATGTTTGGAATGCAGCATGTGAAGGGGTGTTCCAAGCATTGGTGAAGCATCTCACAACAGCCCCGGTCTTAGCTCAACCGGATATGACCAAGCCTTTCGACGTGTATTGTGATGCGTTCGGTATCAGGCTCGGCTGCATGTTGATGCAGGAAGGACGTGTGGACGCATATGGCTCACGCAACTTCGAAATCATGAGCAGCACTATGCGACTCATGATTTTGAGCTCGCTGCTATGGTTTTGGCGCTGAAAATGTGGAGGCACTATCTCCTGGGGAATTTGGTTCATCTCTACACCGACCACAAGAGCTTGAAATATATTTTCACCTAGAAGGAGCTGAATATGAGGCAAAGCAGGTGGTTAGAACTAATCAAAGATTATGAGATTGAGATTCATTACTACCCCGGCAAGGCGAATGTGGTTGCCGACGCGTTGAGTCGGAAGTCACATGTCCATAACCTCACCATTACACCGGTGGAGGAGGAAGAGCCGAGTTTATACTTGGTTCCTTATGGATCACTCTACAACCTTGCTCTCATCCCTACCATTGGGGAAGATATCATGGCAGCTCAGAAAGTTGACAAGGGCATGACACATCTCCAGAGACGGATAGACAATAGGGAAATCAAATGTTTCCAGAAAGATGATGAGGGGACGCTGTGGTTCAATGACCGCATAGTCGTACCCCGGAATATGGAGCTGAGGAAGAAGATCCTTGATGAGGCTCACTTGTCTAAATTCTCCATTCATCCGGGCAGCAACAAAAGTACCAAGATTTGAAAAGAAAATTTTGGTGGACGCGGATGAAGCGGGAAATGGCTAAATACGTATTCGAGTGTGATACGTGTAGACGAGTGAAAGCGGGTCATATGAGGAAATCAGGGCTGTTGCAACCCCTGAAAATTCGAAGTGGGAAGGTGTGAGCATGGATTTCATTGTGGGATTACCCCTGAATTCCAACAAGCATGATTCAATTTGGGTAATCGTTGATCGATTAATCAAGTCGGCTCACTTCATTCCCGTGCATACACATTGCCATGCCAGCAAATATGCGGAGTTGTACATTGCAAGGATTCTATGCTTACATGGGGTACCCAAGACCATAATCTCAGATTGAGGCGCACTATTTGTATCTCATTTCTGGGAGCAGTTGCACGCTTCATTGGGTACTAAGCTGATTAGAAGCTCCGCCTATCACCCTCAGACAGATGGGCAAACTGAGAGGGTGAATCAAGTTTTAGAAGACATGTTGAGGGCGTGTGCCATCCACTATGGTAGAAACTGGGATGATCATCTACCGTTGGCGGGAATTCTCGTACAACAACGGTTATCAGGCGAGTATCAAGATGGCACCATATGAGGCTCTCTACGGTCACAAATGCTGCACCCCATTAAACTGGTGCGAGTCCGGTGAAAGGGTCACATTCGGGGTTGATGTGGTGAACGACGCCGAAGAGTGCGTTCGGATGATTCAAGCCAACTTGAAGGCCGCTCAATCCCGGTAGAAAAGTTACGCTGATAAGAGGCGTAGGCCGCTGCACTTTGACGTCCGGGAACACGTGTATCTCCGTGTATCTCCGATGAAAGGCGTGCACCTGTTCGGCGTGAAGGGGGAACTCGCTCCCTGATTCATTGGACCCTATGCTATCACCGAGAATTGTGGACCAGTGGCGTATAGACTGGAGCTATCGGCATCTCTCGCTGGTGTTCATGACGTTTTCCATGTTTCACAACTACGAAAATGTCTGAAGTATCCGGCTGCTGTTCCCACCGAAGACATTGGCGAGCTGCAACCGGATTTGACGTATGCTGAATATCCGGTGGCAATTATTGATGAGAAGGCTCGAACCACACGTAGCCGAACGCTGTGGTTCTACAAGATACTGTGGAGTAACCACACCGCCGTAGAAGCGACGTGGGAGAGCGAGGAATTCCTACGCTCAAACTACCCGGATTTCATGGTGTCTCATCACGGGTAATCTCCTCTTACATCGTCGTCTCTTCTTTTATAATCTTGGGACGAGATTCTTTTAAGGGGGGAGGGATGTAATAGCCCAAGAAAGTGACTTGCAAAAGTGTTCATTTCATCACCCCACCACAGTTTATTTGGTGGATAGCTTTTGAACACTTGTGAAGAGCAAGTAAACACCATCAAGAGGGTGATTAGAGGGGAAAGCCATAATTTCAAAAAGTAGGAGTCATACACATAAACATGAAAGGTTGAGCTCACCCCCAGACTTTAAATATTCTTGGGAAGGCTCAGGCCAAGTTTCATACAAATCCAAGACTTTTTGAGGCATTTTTGGAGACATTTGAAAAAGGGGCCAATTTGAATGCAAATTCAAATTGCAGCCACTTTCATCACTTAAATTCAAAATTTGGCTTCATATTCAAACTCAGCACAGTTTACTGAGTTAGTCCACCAATTTACATCCCCATTGGAGGTCATATTGTCGGGAGCTAAATTGGCATTAATTCAACTGAATTTGAATTTCAAATTCAAATGTGAAGGGAATTTGGACGAACCAGTTTCAAACTGAGGAATTCAAATTCCTCCACTGGATTGATGGGCTATGTTTTCCCTTCAAGTCTGAGTAGTTGAGATATTTGCACAACAAAAGAGAGGATTAGGGGGGAGGCAAGGGCCCACCTGGCAGTCAAATGGCCTGATCAAATTTGCCCACGGGCTCTGTTCCACGGGACACAGCAGCGGGCGCCACCCAGCAGCTGCCGAGCGGCCACCGCGACGAGCTGTTGTCATGCTGGAGGCTAGCGCCGCGCCTTTGCCTGCCCACAAAGCCATCTCTCGCAGCTCACATGGAAACCGGCTGGCTTTCACATGCGCTCCACCGAAAGTATCACAGTTTCGGCTGCTCTCCTCGGGTCCTCGGTGCGCCGCCGATCTAAGCGTCCTCGTGACCGATGATCAACAGCAATTAGACGCACCAGGGGCTGCTCGAACTCACAGTGAAAACCCTAACCCTTTTCATGCCCTGTCAGGAGAGAATTTCCGCGTTTATGCCTCGGTGTTCAAAGAATTGAGCTAGCCAAGAATCCAAAATTCGTGGTGATCGGTCCACCACCGTGTAAACCAAGCTGAACACATGTTCTACACGTCCCCATGGCCGCCTAGGATCAAAGACCATCAGAAACCATCGAGTTTTGGCGCTGCTATTCGAGTTTTTCGAGCATCCGCCGTTTTAGCCCTAGGTCAACGTGAAGTCCTAGCTCCGGCCGTTTCCATGCCAAACTGAGTTCATTTTCGTGCTCGTCATGCCACAGCGAAGCTGTAGAAGCAAACCGTTCCAAAAATAGGGGCCTGAGTAGCTCGGGCGACATCGCCGGAGTGGGGATCGCCGCTTTCACCGTTGCGAGCGTGGTTCCGGCCATCGCCGAGCTTCGGTGAGTGCACCAACGTGTTCCCCGAGCAAAGTTGGGCACAGGCGGTGAAATCCATCGAAGGTCGTGCAGTGAAATGGCCGGCAGCGAGTTCTCCGGCGAAGCGCCGCCCCGGGGGTCACGGGGTGTCGCGAGGTAGACAAAGGGGGGGCCGGGTCCACCGGTCAGTCCCTGTTTCCAGCGGGAATCCACTTTGCGGCCTGGATCTGGTGCGACAGCGCGGGTAAAACCCCATGGGCTTCGGTGTGGCCGCGATCTCAGTGGGCCGGTTTAAAGAGTGGGCCCCATGACCCAAGTTTAAACATTTCTATGATTTTCAGTTTTGGCTCAAACTACAAATGCATATAACGTCTGCTAGGAAGCTCCAAATTCAGTGAACCAAATTTTGCTGAATTCAGCTTTCTGAGTACTTTCCAGCAACACAAATTTCAGCTTATGAAACTTAATAGTTTTCCAGAATTAATTTCCTAAAGTTTAAACTGTTGGGAATTTTATCTGGAGAATTACTTTACGAAAAAATTCTGAAATTTGGCCGGGAGGTTCATTTGAAAATCCTTGAGTCACGGGAACAATTTCAGACCCATCCAAGTGCATTTAGTCCCCCCTAATGGTGTGATTAAGTGAACTGCCCTGAGAAAATAGAAAAATGTACAGAAACATTTTTCAGATTTTCTCAAATCTTGTTTAGGGCATAACTTCATCTGAAATACTTCAAATTACATGAAACCAAATCCATTAGAACCCTCTCAAACTCTAGTTTCCAGAAACTAATGGTTGGAGCCATGAAAATCCCTGGAAATCCTTAGAGTCTCTACTAATGATCAAATAGGCTTTTATTTGTACATAGCTCAAAGGAACTTTGTTCCAAATGAATCTTGGTCAAGACTCTGGCTAGGACCCTACCAAGTCACCATAAAAATTTCAGAGCCAAAAGGGAGGGCTAGCTAGAGTTATGGTCTTTACATAATCATTTCTAAACATTGCATTTAAATTGACATGTAGTATATTGTTTACGTGTAGTCGCTGAAGGCGAAGAAACTCCGGAAGTGCTGGACTTTCTTCTTCCTGATGAAGCCTTAACATCTGACCAGCAGCAACAAGGCAAGCCCCGGTTTGCATTAATCAATTTTACAAGTTTTGCTTTATGCATAATTAGTATGTGGCATGTATGTGCATTAGGTGTAGGATGGATGAAACCCAAGTGCATAGCCAGATTATTCCCACAAGAGTGAGGGTAGTGTATAAGTCCTCGAGTAGTGTACGCTGTGCTTAATGATCATAGAACTTCGGTACACGTCGAGTAGTTGGAATCTACTCGCAAGTTAGGATTCGGGACATAGGGGATTGGTTCGAGTGATGTGAGATCACTTTAGAAGGAAAATGAGACTAGGCAGGGGCTAGGGCGCAGCAAGAGGAAGTCTTATGGGTGCAGCCCTGTCCGTGTCGATTGAGGACCGATTCGTATGCAGCCCCGCTGAGCAAGTTTGAATGTACCAAAGGCATATCGGATATATGGGTCCGATAAACCGATGTAACCTATACCTCCAGGCGTCGAGGCATAACGCACCGATTTATAGGTGTAGGTTGAGGGCAGCAAGGTGGTAATCCGCTAACGGGCATAGAGAGATGCTCCGTGTAGGGAACCTCCTGTCCGTTTGGGTGCGACCGGTTCGACGTTTGGGGTGTTGGATGAAAGGTTGTCCCGTACGACATCGAGTGAGCGTGCTGTGCAGCTCCACGGGTGGGCGTACATGACGTGCTATTCGGGTATCCCTGCAGGTGTATATCGAGTCGATTCGCCGTCTTTCACGGTTATGACTACCGCTTATTCACTGTGTCATGACGTAGGTTAATATATGGAATGTTATGATTCAATTCTGCTGATATGTATAATTGTATTGCTACATGTGTGCCACCAAATATTGCTTACTAAATTTCAGATTCATGAACTGTTCACTTGTGGCTAAAAGATGAACTAAGGATGAACTTGTAGGTGTGTTCCATTTGCTGAAAATTACCATCCCATGTTCGTTGTGAACTGCATATAGAGTTTCATGTGTAGGTGAGTCGGTTAAGTCTTGTTGAGCCATCGTGCTCATGGTTGCTGCTATAAGTGTTTTTCAGGTGAGGAGTATCCCACGGACTCGGGGTACGAGTCCACCATCGAGGGCTACCCTCCGTCGAGGACCACGGCTGAGTGGGAGCCATACACGCCGCGCTGATGCTGAGGAGTGCAGCTAGTGTGGGTTGCACATAGGGCTGGGCAACCGGCTTTTGCTAGATAGATGGGCGTGAGTTGTCGAAACTTAGCTTCCGCTGTTGTAATTTCCCTACTTAGTTTGTAACTGAAGTCTTGTACTACTTTGTACAATTCAGTTGGTTTTCTATGTAATACAATGTTGTTCTTATGATGTGTGCTGTCTGGTGTCGCATCGTGCGGCACCACCCTCTGAGATCCTGGATGAGCGGATTCCGGTCCACCACATCTTGACTGCTCGTCTGGACATGATGTCCGAGAAGCCTCCGTACATCACATGGAGCATCTAGCGCCACACGTTGTCGATGCTGGAGTCGGAGTCAGAGTGCTGTAGACGGCCTTCAACTCCCTCTTGGCGTCTTGATACTCCATCTCCTGCTCGGCGCTGGCCTCTGGCTTAGCCTTATGTTTGCCCTCCCGCGGGAGGAAGGGCGCGGCCGCTGCTGTTGTAGCTCACAGAAATGTTCCACGAGCTTCTTGATCTCATGGCACTCGGTGGCACCGTGGCGGCTGGAGTTGTGCACCGGGCACCATTGGCCGTCATCCCTGATAGATGGCGGTCGCAGGCGCTTGTCGATGCATGGGGCACGACCCCCACCGGCTTCTGTAGCAGCGATGTTGGGTGCCCCGGCTAGAGGTTTGTCCTTGCCTCCAACCTTCTTCTTCTTGCCGCTGCCCTGTGCAGCGGCTTCACAGGCACTCCCCGCCGCGGAGGCGGGTCATGAGTGCCAGTGCCGGCCCTCCGCTGCCCTGGTGCACTTGTTCGCTAGGCTGAAGAGCTCGGAGACGTCTTGCATGTTGTTGCGTGGCTAACTTCTCGAGCATCTTCTTGTCTCTGACGCCGTGCCGGAAGGCGACAACAACGGAGGTGTTGGAGATGCAGGGGATGGGGTTCCTGACCTGGGAGAACTGCTGGATGAAGGGTCGCAGCGACTCCCACTCACGCTGGCGCACGGCATGGAGGTTGAGCTCGCTGCTGGGGCGCGTGTAGGAACTCCCGAAGTTGGCTATGAATCTCCAGCACAACTCGTCCCAGGAGGAGATGGAACCTGGGGGGAGGTTCATGAGCTATGACCAGGCAGTGCCGATCAGGGCCACCGATTGCACCGGAGGTGGTTTTTCCTGGGTGGCGGTGGAGGCGTGTGCGTGAAGAGGCATGGGCACAGGAGCAGGCTTTCCTTTTTATTACGGGTATGACAAGATATCATGAATTTTTTATCAAAAATAATATCATTTTGACAGTGCCATATAGCCCAATAAATAGCCGTCACCCCTAATAGTTCAAGTGGTGTAAACTCCTTGCTAATTCCCTTTAGCCAGATATCAAAAAATACATGATGCACTAATAGGGCTAACATAGTTTGTTGCCACGTGTACAATATTCCATATAGCTTGCCCAAACTGACACTCAAAGAAAAATTATTGGATTGTTTCTGTCGGTACCCTGCAGACCGGGTACCCCTCCATGGAGGGATGAAGATAGCATAGGCCCCGTGACACGACCCCATTGGTCCTGTCGAGCCAGGATCACGCTGAGGGGTGCTGCGTTGCACAGCACCGTATAACACACGTCAAAGGTGCAAAGCGGAAGCGGAAGTTTTATTACATAAACAGTTTTATGAACCTGTTTACATCAAAATACGTTTAGTCCACACTCGCGGGCGTAGACTAAGCATCAAGTGCACGTTCAGCCCTCGAACGTGTCCTTGCTAGCACACACGCACACTAACTCTGCGGCGTGCACGACTCCCACTCGACAGGGTTCCCCTCCTGGGGTTCCGTCTCCTCTTCGGGAGTCCCTTCCTCATAGAACCCTGCAAAAGCTTCAAACACAAGCAGTGAGCACGAAGGCTCAGCAAGTCTGACCCGTCTCACCTAAACATGGAACTTCTACGTGAGGGTAATGGGTTGCATGAGGTAAAAATCATTTGCAAGGACTCGCCTAATTAGTAGAACCTTACTTTCAAGTTTTAGCAGCAGGTTGTGGAGAACCTTACGCTAAGGCACATGAGAGAGCCGCAATCAAACAAGAAACGCATTTCTCTCATGTACTTTGCCCAAAGTTGAAAAGAACTTTAGTTAGCTCTAAGCTACAGCATATCATTAATAATCAATGTCCATCTTTCAATCAGCAACATTTTTAACATGTGACTAGCCTGTTCTTTCTACGTCACGGTACAGTGAACAAGTGGTACTCACTGACCGCGAGGGACGGCGATTATAATCGATTTACACCTGCAGGGTTACCCGAACAACCCGTCACTTACGCCCGTACTCGATGTTGCCTACAACAACCATCACGGACGCCGTACGCGACTACCTTTTACCCGTTAGCCAACTATTGAACCGGTCCCATCGTCCCGAGCAAGAGGTCTCTGCACGCGCATCTCTGTGCCGCCAGCCGATTTACACCTCGAGCTCTCAACCTACCCTCTGAACGACGGGCAATGTCTCAATACCCAGCTACCCGAGTTACATCAGTTTCCCGGTTCCCATATAGCCGGTAGGTCTTCGGTACTGTTCTAGCTTGTTCAACAGGCCCGCACACGGCTCGGTCCTCAATCGACACAAGCGGAGCTACGGCACACAGGCCCCAAAGTCCTGCTGCCCTTACTCTCCGCTCGGTCTCATTTTCTTGCCATGTGTATCATGTGCTATCTCTACCCGAGCAATGTGCCTCTAGCCTATTCTCGCGAGTAGTTCCAACTACTCGACTTGTACCGAATCCTACTCTATCCTAGCAATGCAGTGGCTAACGGGGTTTGCAATCCTAAACCCAACCCATGGTTCTCTTGGCTATGCAGTGGGGCTTCCAAACAAGACTCTAATGCACAGAATAAAGGAAACAAGTATGTGCTCAAAACAATAAAAATTTGTAAAAAGGTTAATGCAAACCGGAGCTTGCCTTGCTGCTCTTGGTCGTAGGCTAGCTGTTCCTCCGGAGTAACGAAGTCTAGGACTTCGGGTTCCTCCTCGACCTTAGCGACTACATGATAGAAACAATACATGTATTAATTTAATGCATTTGTATTAACTTTGAAGTTGTGAAATATATAACCCTTGCTAGACAGACCTAATGACTGTGAAACTTTTACTGTGGCTTGGTTACAACCTAAACAGAGACCTGGTCAAGTTTTAGTTGCAGCAAAGCTCATTTGAGCCCTCCACAAATAATTATGTCCTTGACCTTAATTGGAACTCTTAGGGTGTTCTAGGAATTTTCATGAGACAAACTATGACTTTCTGAAAACTAGATTTTCAGAGGGTTCTAATGGAGTTGGTCTCACTTAATTTGGAGGTCTCTAACTAAAGATATGAGCTAAATAATTTCAGAGAAAATTCTGAAAATGTTTCTGAACATTTTCTATTTTCTCTGGAACAGTTTCACTAATCACACCATTAGGTGGATTAAATGAGCTCAAATGGATCTGAAATTTTTATGGTAGTTCAAGGATATTTTGGGGAACATCTCAGCAAAATTTGAGGATTTTCCTCCAAAGGATTCTCCAGTTAAAATTCCTAACAGTTTAAATTTTAAGGAATTAATTCTGGAGAATTATGGAATTTCATGAAGTGAAACTTGATTTTCTGGAAAGTACTCAGAGAGCTGAATCCAGCAAAATTTGTTTCACTCAATTCGGAGCTTTCTAGCCAAAGTTATAAGGATTTGAAGTTTGAAGGAAATCTGAAAATCGGGGAAAAGTTTAAACTCGCGCGTGGGCCCAGGGTACACGCGTCGCACGCCTAGGCGATGGCACACCGCGGCCCAGAAGGATTTTGCGCGCCAGCACTCCCGATCCCGGCCACAGCCGGATCCCGATTCAAAATATCGGCCGCTGACAGCTGGGGTCCACCCCCTTCTTCAACCTCGCGACACCCGCGCCCCGCCGCCGAGGGACCTCGCCGGAGAGCTCGCCGCCGGCTGCTGTACAGCTCCAAACTTCTTGATTCTGGCCGCCCCTGCCTACTTTTACTTGGGGAACTGGATCCGAGGGTCAGCTGCTCATGACAACGGCCGGAGCATGGTCGGCGACGAGCCGCCATATCGGAATGACTTCGGCCATGTCGGCTGACTCTCCTAGTACCTCAGCTACTTGGGAAATCGGTCGGGGAGCATCAGTGAACCTCAGAGAAGGTCGACATGAGCTCGAGGTAGCTCGGGGAAGGCCCAAAATAGGTCCTCACCGTGCGCCCGATACCCCCCGTTCGTTCCGCCATTAGTAGACCTTAAATTACGCCGGGCACAGAGGTTCTCCGGCCCAGAGTTGTGAAGGCAACTTGTGCGTTACCGTGTCTAGCTCGTGTGAGAGCAGCCTGAGGCCCTCTAATCCTTTCTAGAGCACGAATTAAACAGAATCGTACCCGAAGGTCGTTCTGCACACAGAAAGGGGAAAAGTGGAAATTCGCCGCCGGTGAGCAACCACTCGAGCTGTGGCTCGGGGATGAGCAGCACCGGTCACCCACGCGTCCAAGGGTGCCTTGGCTCGGGCGTGACAACGCCCAGGTTGGGCTGTCCACGAGAGCCCGAGGTGCGGCGGTTCCAAGTTCCGAGTTTGATCTTTCGGCCCAGCCGATATCAATCGGTTTCAACCGAATTCTAGCAACGGGAAGGATGGAGGAAGGTCTCTAGTACC
Organism: Neostapfia colusana; assembly: GCA_030760725.1. Classification (NCBI taxonomy): domain Eukaryota; kingdom Viridiplantae; phylum Streptophyta; class Magnoliopsida; order Poales; family Poaceae; genus Neostapfia; species Neostapfia colusana. Next base: position 66,728,239 of record JASWHV010000016.1, read on the forward strand.
TTGCTGGGACTCTGGAGTGGAAGGAGGGAGCTGCGATCGGCGTTCTCCGATCAAGTCCGAACTGCGGAAACTTTCGGCCGGTGCTGGGTTCTTGCGGGAAAACACGTCGGTACCTCGGCCGAGGAGGGGGGCAGGCGCCTTAAGAAGGCTCTGCACCGCCTCATGCCCGCGCGTGGGCAAGCAGCTGGTGGCGCGGTGGCTGGCCTTGGTGGCGATCACCGCTGCGGCTCGGCGACCCGAGTGAAAAGTCTCAGTCGGTTTGTGTTGAAGTAGAGGCTGACATGTGGGTTCCACCCTTCCTTTTAACCTCTGAAATTTACTTCTAATCACTGTTGTAAACAGTGAACCCCATACTACCCTTGGCAATTCAAATTATTCCCCCATGAGCCATTTGAATTGATCAAAGTTCAAATGAGGTTTGGTTTGAATGAATTTCAGCACAAGTTCAGTTTGAAATTCAAATAAAGTTTGAATTTCTCCCCCTTAGCTCATGTCAAGATCAACTCCAAATGGAGTGAAAATTGGTGTGTGAGCTCACAAAAATGTGCTGAGTAAGAATATGCCTTCCACTTTCAAATTCATGGTATAAAAACAGTTTGAATTTGAATATGTTTTCAAACTGCCCCCTTCCTATCTATACCCAATATGACCTCAAAAAGGTTTTGAATTTGGGTGAAACTTGGCATGGACATCCTTAGCAAAGTGTAGGAGTTTTTCCTATGTCCAGCCCATCTATATCACATGTGGGAAATACCACTTTTGCAATGTGTAAGTTTGTTCCCTAATGAGCATGTTGATAATTGTTACTTGCTCTTCATTTGTGTTCATCATTCTTCCTCAAATGAGGTGTGTGGTGTGGGGATGAACACTACAAATGGGTGTCAAAAACTGAGGCCCTTACATTCCTCCCCCCTTAAAAGAATCTCGTCCCGAGATTATAAGGTGAAAATGAGAGAGAGGACGGTGGAAAATTACCGGATATGCGACGTGAGAAAGTCAGGGTAGTTAGTACGAAGGAATTCTTCGCTCTCCCATGTCGCTTCGTCCACGGAGTGATTACTCCACAGAACCTTGTAGAACCACAACGTACGGTTGCGTGTGGTTCGGGCCTTCTCATCAATAATCTGCACCGGTTCCTCCCGATAGGTGAGATCCGGTTGCAGTTCTTCAATGTCTTCCAGCTGAACGGTAGTTGATAGCTTGAGACACTTCCTCAGCTGGGAAACGTGAAAGACGTCGTGCACATCGGAAAGTGCTTCTGGTAATTTCAGCCGGTATGCTACCGATCCACATCTTTCGGTAATCTGGAATGGACCGATGAATCGGGGTGCCAACTTTCCTCTCAACCCAAATCTGTTTACACCCTTCATTGGAGACACCCGTAGATATACGTGATCTCCAACTTCGAATTGTAATGGGCGCCTTCTCCGGTCCGCATACTGTTTTTGTCGGGATTGAGCAGCTCTTAGGTTTGCTTGAATCATTCGAACCTTTTCTTCCGCGTCGTTGACAAGGTCAATCCCGAAGGTAACCCTCTCGCCAGACTCACACCAGTTCAGTGGTGTGCGGCATTTCCTGCCGTGTAGCGCCTCGTAGGGCGCTATCCTGATGCTGGCTTGGTACCCATTGTTGTACGAGAACTCGGCTAACGGCAAGTGATCATCCCAATTCTTGCCGTGGTCGATAGCGCAAGCTCGTAGCATGTCTTCTAGGATTTGATTTACCCGCTCAGTTTGTCCATCCGTCTGCGGGTGGTAGGCTGAACTACGGATCAGCTTCGTCCCCAAGGCAGCGTGTAGCTGCTCCCAAAAACGGGACACAAATAAAGTGCCCCGGTCCGATATGATGGTACGGGGTACGCCGTATAAGCATAGGATCCGTGAGATGTACAGTTCAGCGTACTTCTTGGCGTTGTAGTTGGTGTTGACCGGGATGAAATGGGCAACTTTGGTGAGCCGATCGACGATCACCCACACCGAATCATGTTTCTGTAAGGTGGTGGGTAAACCGACGATGAAATCCATGCTCACGTCCTCCCACTTCCAGGCAGGAATGCCCAGTGGTTGCAGCAGTCCCGGTTTCCGCATGTGGTCCGCCTTCACCCTTCGACATGTATCACACTCGGACACGTATTTTGCAGTCTCTCGCTTCATCCGTGTCCACCAAAACTTTCTCCTGAGTTCTTGATACATTTTGTTGCTGCCGGGGTGAATAGAAAATTTTGATAAGTGAGCCTCATCAAAGATTTTCTTCCGTAGCTCCGGGTTTCGGGGTACGACAATCCGGTCCTTGAACCATAGGACGCTGTCTCCGTCCTTCCGGAAACATTTTGACTCCCCACTGTCTACACGTCTCCGCAAATGTGACATGCCCTTGTCATTCTTCTGGGCTGCCGCTATCTCTTCACGGATGGTGGGGATCAAAGTTAGGCTGTAGAGAGCTCCGTGTGGAATCACATGTAGTGGTGGTTCGCTCTCTTCCAACGGTGTGATGGTCAGATTCTTGACGTGTGACTTGCGGCTTAGCGCGTCCGCCACAACGTTTGCCTTACCCGGATGATAATGGATCTCTATCTCGTAATCCTTTATCAGTTCTAACCATCTTCGTTGCCTCATGTTCAGCTCCTTCTGAGTGAATATGTACTTGAGGCTTTTGTGGTCGGTATATAAATGTACGAGGTTACCGAGTAGGTAGTGCCTCCACATCTTCAGTGCAAGTACCACGGCAGCGAGCTCCAAGTCGTGAGTTGGATAATTTTGCTCATGGTTCCTAAGCTGCCGTGATCCATACGCGACCACTCTTCGGTCTTGCATCAGCACACATCCGAGCCCAATGCCGGATGCATCGCAGTACACATCGAACGGTTTTGTTGTGTCTGGCTGCGCCAAAACCGGTGCTGATGTCAGGTGCTTGACTAAAGCCTTGAATGCTGCTTCACATGCTGGACTCCAAACATATTTGGTAGCCTTCTTCAGCAGCTCTGTCATTGGCTTGGCAATCTTCGAGAAGTTCGGAATGAACCTCCGATAATACCCCGCGAGTCCGAGGAAACTCCGTACCTCATGAACAGTTCTCGGGGATTTCCAATTCAGCACTTGCGTGATCTTGCCCGGGTCCACAGCGATACCCTCCGCTGAGATGATATGCCCGTGGAAAGGCACTTGCGATATCCAAAACTCGCATTTGCTGAACTTTGCGTATAACTTGTGATCCCGCAGCCGTTGCAAGACTATACGCAGATGTTTCTTGTGATCTTCCTCCGACTTGGAGTATACTAGGATGTCGTCGATGAAGACCACGACAAACTTGTCCAGCTCCGGCATGAATACCGAGTTCATTAAGTACATGAAGTGAGCTGGAGCATTGGTGAGGCCAAAGGACATGACCAGGTACTCATAAAGTCCGTACCTTGTCGAGAAAGCTGTCTTTGGGATGTCCTCCGCCCTTATCTTAATCTGATGGTACCCGGATCTTAAATCCATCTTGGAAAAGATCTTTGCTTCGACCAACTGATCAAACAACATGTCGATCCGTGGCAACGGGTACTTGTTCTTGATGGTTACGGCATTTAATGGATGGTAGTCCACGCAAAGCCGCAACGTTTCATCCTTCTTTTTGACAAATAATGCCGAACAGCCCCATGGCGAGGAGCTCGGCCTAATAAAACCCTTCTCCAGAAGGTCCGTGAGCTGAGTCTTCAGTTCAGCCAACTCCTTGGGCGCCATCTTGTACGGCCTTCGGGATATTGGCATGGTTCCCGGTGCAAGTTCAATCTTGAACTCCACCTCTCTATCGGGTGGCATCCCCGGCAAATCGTCCGGGAATACATCCGGGAACTCTTGGACCACTGGAATGTCTTCCAATCTGATGGTTATGGCTTGATAGACACTTGGAAGTTTTATTTCTGGACTGTCCAGAAATAATGAGTGAGAACCGTGCACTTCTGAGGTTAGGTGCACGACTCGAAGGACGGTGTCTAAAACAGCGCCGTGGCGGGTTAACCACGACATCCCTAGGATGACATCGACCTTCTGCCCCTCTAAGATAATGAGAGACGTGGGGTACACTCTACCCGCTAAGCATAATGGTGCTTTGGAGAACATTACGCTTGCTGAAATCTTCCCACCCGGTGAACAAATTAGATATGGACTATCGGTGGGTAGTATTGGCAAGCTGTGTTTAGCAATGAAAGCTTGGCTAATAAAATTATGCGTGGCGCCTGAATCAAATAGTACTATAGCGGGATGCTGGTGGAGTTGGAACATACCCGCAAGGATTGGCTCGCCCTCCGGCACGTCCTCAATGGCAAGCTGGTGGACAGTGCCGGGCCTAGGGTTTGCCCGCCGCGCATTAGTAGGGTTCCGGGATTGATTCCTCCCCGGAAACTGTGGTGCCACTCCGCCGCCTTGCCTCTCCGGGCAACTGCTCGCGAAGTGTCCTGGACGACCACACTTGTAACATGTGGCCGCTGCTGGTGGAGTACTCGGTGGACGAAAGCCCGGCATGCGTTGCGGAGGTGCAAACGCACGCGGCATCGCCCGCTGCTGCTGTTGTTGTGGCGGTGGTACTGGCAGTGCCGGCCGGAATGCCGGTGAAGAGTACGGCCGACTGCGGAACGGCATCGACCGCTGTGGTGGCTGCCAGCGTGGACCTGATGGTGGGCGATTCACCATCCGAAACTTCTGAGAAGGACCACCTCCTTCTCCGCTGCTCTGCGGCGAGCTTCGCTTTCTTTCCGCCGCCGCTAACTCCTTGCCGGAGTCCTCCTGAACAATCGCAGCATCAATGATGTCGTTGAGGCTGCCGCGATTGAACATCGCCAACTTGTCCTTCAGGAGCGGGTTAAGCCCCTGGTAAAAGTGGTTCCGCCGCTTCTCGTCCGTATCTGCGTGATACGACGCGTAGAGCGCGAGATCGTTGAACGCTCTGGAATATTCCAGCGCGTTCCAGCTCCCTTGTTGCAGGTGTAGGAACTCCTGCGTCTTCCTCTTCATCAGACCTGGCGGTATATGATAGGCCCTGAAGGCCGTCCGGAACTCCGCCCAGGTCATCACTCGGTCGGTGGGTTGTGAAGCACAAAAGTTGGCCCACCACGCGCTCGCGGATCCTTGGAGCTGCTGGACCGCGAACTGAGTCTTGCGCTGCTCGCTAATTTGGAGCAGCCCGAACTTCATTTCTATGGCGCGGAGCCAGTTGTCCGCGTCAAGTGGTTCATCCGCCCTTGAGAATACAGGGGGATGAGTCGCCAGGAAGTCGGAGTAGGAGCTCTGTTGGCGCTCCTCACGATCTTGACGTCTCTCTGGGCGAGACGTATTGGCGATGAGAGTCTGCAGCAACTCTGTGTGCTGCTGATGCGAGCCCGCCATTGCCACGACAATGTCGGCCAATGTCACCATTGGTAGTGGCGGTGGTGGTGTTTGCTGTTGCTGCTGCTGTCCCGAGGAGTCCTCGGGAGGTGGTTGGGAGGTCTCTCCCCCTTGGCTAGTACCTCCAACATCAGGGTTGGCACGAGTACGCGTCATCCTGAAATTCAACACAGCAGCAATTAGCACATGTCTTACTCAAAATTCCATAAACAGCAGTAGGTATTGAAGCGACGCATGATTAACTTGCACAACATTCACATATATTGATAAAGCATAAACTTTATACAAGATACATTATTCTCGGATCTCCGAGAAGTCGTGCTCATGTCGTCACTACCTATACACATGCTACTGTTTACACGACATGTCACCGATTACAAAAGTTGGGTTACGCTACCCTAGCTGCCCTACTCGGCAACCGTAACCCCCTACTCGGAGTAGAACTCGACCTCCTGTTGGTTGTCCTCCTCCGGTACCTCTGCTGGTGGCTCGGGGTCTACCACCTCTTCTCCCATTCCGGGTTCTCCCATGGCTGGAAGACCCAAGACTACCGGTACGCCCAATACCGGGGGCACGAGGTCCTGCAAGGCATGCACCTCGTCCATAGCTTGGTTGTAGTCCTCTTCCCAGCCTTGGCCTTCCTCGATAGCGTCGTCCCGCTCTTGAGCAAGGTCCTCATTCTGCTGGGTTAGGGTCTGCACCAGCTCTTGCAACGCCGCGATGTCAACACGGTTCTTCTTCTTTGCCTTCTTCAGACGACGCAACTGATTGTGTTGTTCATTCAGTCGCTTGATCGTCGGAAGGAGCACATTGCGGAGTGCGCTGTGAGCACTCTCAAAATGATCTCCACGGCTTGTGCTCTCCTTGAGTTTGGTGGCGAGATGCTCCGTATGAACAGCTTGGCTGTCCATCACAGCGTTTCCCGCCCTCATTTGGAGGCTGAGGTTTGCCTCCGCGGGGTTGTACCTTGGGGAATTCGGGTCTGTTGCCTCTAGGTACCTTTCTTCCCACACATGCTGAGCTCGTCCCTCCACCGGAACGAGTGCGTATGGAGTACCCTCCATAGCCTGCACATGTAGTTGGCAGAAACGTGACATAGTGTCACGGGCTGCCACTTGCCACATCCCTTCCGGTTGTCTCCCTCTCACCGTGACGGTGAATGGCACCCAACCGGGTGGCGTAGGTCCTGCGGAAACCTCGACATGGATCGTCCACGTCTTGTTCCCCTCTTCGCCTTCTTCCTTGGCGAAATATTGCGGCATCTGGTTGTACCCGAAATATTGGAGCATTTGCCACAATGCTTCCGGGTAGCCGCTACGGTCAGAGCAGTGGGAAACTACCCACCCGTTCTCCAACCGTTTATCTGCTGCCATCTGTAAAAATATATTTGAGAAATGTCAAATATTTATTTGAACAGTGAACCATTGAGTTATAACATAAGATATGTCATTGAACCCATAACACTTGGAAACATAGTTCAAATTTTTAAACAAATTTGACTGCTGGTCTGCTGTTCCCATGACAGCCTTGACCAGTTTCCACATCAACCTGATTTAGGCCATGTTAAAGGCAAAACCAATTCTGGAGCTCAACATCAAAGTTAAAGTTAACTTCAATAGCTTTCCAGAAAGTATTTGGTTGACCTAATATCTGTCCTGGTTCCAAAAGTTATGAGATGTCAAAGTTAACAGAATTTCTGGAATCAATTGGACAGCACCTCCCTGCTTTAGGTACTCAATTGATCCAAGAATCCCAGTTAATTCTGTTCCCAATCTGACAAAACTTTCTGTTACAAAGTCGTAACCCATCTCATAAGCTTTCCAGAAGTACCTCATTTCCTATTTTTGGGTTTTTAAGCAGGAAGTTATGCTTAATTTACAGAGAGTTTACAGAGAGTCTTTGCTCTGTCCTGTTTTCTGGACAGTTTCAACTCTACTGCATTTTTCGAGTGGTTAAGGGATGAAACACCTCTGGACCTCAACAGAAGAGTTGTAAAGCTCTTCCATCGCTCTCCAGAAATGTATCATACGACCCCAACCTCGAAAGAACTCAACCTCTAGCCTCTGATTAACTTCAGCCTTGATTCAGCTGAAAACAGAGTGCTCTGTCCTTAACATCCTATAAGTTGCAAGCTTGTTAACTTTGAATATCCTGTTCAAGGGAAGGAGTTACATCAAGTTTTACTACTTTGGATTAAAACCTTCCAGTTTTTACAAATGAAGTTGTTTATTTTAGTTGGGTGTGACGTCGATGCGTCACCAGATTTTGTCGGTACTACGTCCTCACAAAGAAAAACCTATACCGGACTTAGCCGGCTTCGTTATTTCAGTGGCACTAAACGTCACTCGCACATGGATACTACACGTCTACCGTTTCGTGGTAAGGCTACCTGCAGAAACTCAAACAATCATCAGACTCGGCTGCACACCGAGCCCGGAATACATACAGTTAGTACACCCGGCCGTCATCACTCGCCCGGATGTTCTCAAGCCAACCACGCCTTGAGTTACGTGTTCACGTTTCAGACCACGTGACGGGGTCTCCCATATTGCACCACGCACGCCAGGGACAGACGTTGCTCGAATACCCCAAACGACATGAAGAGTCGTAGAGGATACTAAAGCGGGCCGGGTTACCTGCCACCCGTGGGGCTCCACCCTTCAGCTTGTGCGCACTGGTGGACAGCGCTTACGTGCACCCCCCAAGACATGAACGTCCCGAGATGCACGATTTTCCGACATAACAATTAGGTTACTAAGCCACTTTATATATACTAATAACATCCTTATACGTGCTACTAACTCGTTCCTCACTGGATTTTTGAAAAAGAAGACCTTTGTACTGTGTTAAACCTCAAGCGAGCTCTGATACCACGCAGACACGACCCCATTGGTCCTGTCGAGCCAGGATCACGCTGAGGGGTGCTGCGTTGCACAGCACCGTATAACACACGTCAAAGGTGCAAAGCGGAAGCGGAAGTTTTATTACATAAACAGTTTTATGAACCTGTTTACATCAAAATACGTTTAGTCCACACTCGCGGGCGTAGACTAAGCACCAAGTGCACGTTCAGCCCTCGAACGTGTCCTTGCTAGCACACACGCACACTAACTCTGCGGCGTGCACGACTCCCTCTTGACGGGGTTCCCCTCCTGGGGTTCCGTCTCCTCTTCGGGGGTCCCTTCATCATAGAACCCTGCAAAAGCTTCAAACACAAGCAGTGAGCACGAAGGCTCAGCAAGTCTGACCCGTCTCACCTAAACATGGAACTTCTACGTGAGGGTAATGGGTTGCATGAGGTAAAAATCATTTGCAAGGACTCGCCTAATTAGTAGAACCTTACTTTCAAGTTTTAGCAGCAGGTTGTGGAGAACCTTACGCTAAGGCACATGAGAGAGCAGCAATCAAACAAGAAACGCATTTCTCTCATGTACTTTGCCCAAAGTTGAAAAGAACTTTAGTTAGCTCTAAGCTACAGCATATCATTAACAATCAATGTCCATCTTTCAATCAGCAACATTTTTAACATGTGACTAGCCTGTTCTTTCTATGTCACGGTACAGTGAACAAGTGGTACTCACTGACCGCGAGGGACGGCGATTATAATCGATTTACACCTGCAGGGTTACCCGAACAACACGTCACGTACGCCCGTACTCGATGTTGCCTACAACAACCATCACGGACGCCGTACGCGACTACCTTTTACCCGTTAGCCAACTATTGAACCGGTCCCATCGTCCCGAGCAAGAGGTCTCTGCACGCGCATCTCTGTGCCGCCAGCCGATTTACACCTCGAGCTCTCAACCTACCCTCTGAACGACGGGCAATGCCTCAATACCCAGCTACCCGAGTTACATCAGTTTCCCGGTTCCCATATAGCCGGTAGGTCTTCGGTACTGTTCTAGCTTGTTCAACAGGCCCGCACACGGCTCGGTCCTCAATCGACACAAGCGGAGATACGGCACACAGGCCCCAAAGTCCTGCTGCCCTTACTCTCCGCTCGGTCTCATTTTCTTGCCATGTGTATCATGTGCTATCTCTACCCGAGCAATGTGCCTCTAGCCTATTCTCGCGAGTAGTTCCAACTACTCGACTTGTACCGAATCCTACTCTATCCTAGCAATGCAGTGGCTAACGGGGTTTGCAATCCTAAACCCAACCCATGGTTCTCTTGGCTATGCAGTGGGGCTTCCAAACAAGACTCTAATGCACAGAATAAAGGAAACAAGTATGTGCTCAAAACAATAAAAATTTGTAAAAAGGTTAATGCAAACCGGAGCTTGCCTTGCTGCTCTTGGTTCGTAGGCTAGCTGTTCCTCCGGAGTAACGAAGTCTAGGACTTCGAGTTCCTCCTCGACCTTAGCGACTACATGATAGAAACAATACATGTATTAATTTAATGCATTTGTATTAACTTTGAAGTTGCGAAATCTATAACCCTTGCTAGACAGACCTAATGACTGTGAAACTTTTACTGTGGCTTGGTTACAACCTAAACAGAGACCTGGTCAAGTTTTAGTTGCAGCAAAGCTCATTTGAGCCCTCCACAAATAATTATGTCCTTGACCTTAATTGGAACTCTTAGGGTGTTCTAGGAATTTTCATGAGACAAACTATGACTTTCTGAAAACTAGATTTTCAGAGGGTTCTAATAAAGTTGGTCTCACTTAATTTGGAGGTCTCTAACTAAAGATATGAGCTAAATAATTTCAGAGAAAATTCTGAAAATGTTTCTGAACATTTTCTATTTTCTCTGGAACAGTTTCACTAATCACACCATTAGGTGGATTAAATGAGCTCAAATGGATCTGCAATTTTTATGGTAGTTCAAGGATATTTTGGGGAACATCTCAGCAAAATTTGAGGATTTTCCTCCAAAGGATTCTCCAGTTAAAATTCCTAACAGTTTAAACTTTAAGGAATTAATTCTGGAGAATTAAGGAATTTCATGAAGTGAAACTTGATTTTCTGGAAAGTACTCAGAGAGCTGAATCCAGCAAAATTTGTTTCACTCAATTTGGAGCTTTCTAGCCAAAGTTATAAGGATTTGAAGTTTGAAGGAAATCTGAAAATCGGGGAAAAGTTTAAACTCGCGCGTGGGCCCAGGGTACACGCGTCGCACGCCTAGGCGATGGCACACCGCGGCCCACAAGGATTTTGCGCGCCAGCACTCCCGATCCCAGCCGCAGCCGGATCCCGATTCAAAATATCGGCCGCTGACAGCTGGGGTCCACCCCCTTCTTCAACCTCGCGACACCAGCGCCCCGCCGCCGAGGGACCTCGCCGGAGAGCTCGCCGCCGGCTGCTGTACAGCTCCAAACTTCTTGATTCTGGCCGCCCCTGCCTACTTTTACTTGGGGAACAGGATCCGAGGGTCAGCTGCTCATGACAACGGCCGGAGCATGGTCGGCGACGAGCCGCCATATCGGAATGACTTCGGCCATGTCGGCTGACTCTCCTAGTACCTCAGCTACTTGGCAAATCGGTCGGGGAGCATCAGTGGACCTCAGAGAAGGTCGACATGAGCTCGAGGTAGCTTGGGGAAGGCCCAAAATAGGTCCTCACCGTGCGCCCGATACCCCCCGTTCGTTCCGCCATTAGTAGACCTTAAATTACGCCGGGCACAGAGGTTCTCCGGCCCAGAGTTGTGAAGGCAACTTGTGCGTTACCGTGTCTAGCTCGTGTGAGAGCGGCCTGAGGCCCTCTAATCCTTTCTAGAGCACGAATTAAATAGAATCGTACCCGAAGGTCGTTCTGCACACAGAAAGGGGAAAAGTGGAAATTCGCCGCCGGTGAGCAACCACTCGAGCTGTGGCTCGGGGATGAGCAGCACCGGTCACCCGCGCGTCCAAGGGTGCCTTGGCTCGGGCGTGACAATGCCCAGGTTGGGCTGTCCACGAGAGCCCGAGGTGCGGCGGTTCCAAGTTCCGAGTTTGATCTTTCGGCCCAGCCGATATCAATCGGTTTCAACCGAATTCTAGCAACGGGAAGGATGGAGGAAGGTCTCTAGTACCTTGCTGGGACTCTGGAGTGGAAGGAGGGAGCTGCGATCGGCGTTCTCCGATCAAGTCCGAACTGCGGAAACTTTCGGCCGGTGCTGGGTTCTTGCGGGAAAACACGTCGGTACCTCGGCCGAGGAGGGGGGCAGGCGCCTTAAGAAGGCTCTGCACCGCCTCATGCCCGCGCGTGGGCAAGCAGCTGGTGGCGCGGTGGCTGGCCTTGGTGGCGATCACCGCTGCGGCTCGGCGACCCGAGTGAAAAGTCTCAGTCGGTTTGTGTTGAAGTAGAGGCTGACATGTGGGTCCCACCCTTCCTTTTAACCTCTGAAATTTACTTCTAATCACTGTTGTAAACAGTGAACCCCATACTACCCTTGGCAATTCAAATTATTCCCCCATGAGCCATTTGAATTGATCAAAGTTCAAATGAGGTTTGGTTTGAATGAATTTCAGCACAAGTTCAGTTTGAAATTCAAATAAAGTTTGAATTTCTCCCCCTTAGCTCATGTCAAGATCAACTCCAAATGGAGTGAAAATTGGTGTGTGAGCTCACAAAAATGTGCTGAGTAAGAATATGCCTTCCACTTTCAAATTCATGGTATAAAAACAGTTTGAATTTGAATATGTTTTCAAACTGCCCCCTTCCTATCTATACCCAAGATGACCTGAAAAAGGTTTTGAATTTGGGTGAAACTTGGCATCGACATCCTTAGCAAAGTGTAGGAGTTTTTCCTATGTCCAGCCCATCTATATCACATGTGGGAAATACCACTTTTGCAATGTGTAAGTTTGTTCCCTAATGAGCATGTTGATAATTGTTACTTGCTCTTCATTTGTGTTCATCATTCTTCCTCAAATGAGGTGTGTGGTGTGGGGATGAACACTACAAATGGGTGTCAAAAACTGAGGCCCTTACACCCCGTCTCTCTCTCTCTCTTCTCTCTCTCTCTCTCTCTCTCTCTCTCTCTCTCTTGGCGGGCCCTGACACGGCCACGTGCCCTTGGCCTCCGACTTGGTTTCCCTGCTGAGGCAAGGTCCGGTGCTGCCACGTGCGCCTAGGCTCCGGAGCCGCCACGTGCCCTTGGCCCTGGACCTAACCTCCTTGCTGAGGTGAGGTCCGGAGGTGCCACGTGTATCCGGGCTCTGAGCCTGTCCTCCACGCTGAGGAGGGCTCCGGAGCCGCCACGTGCCCTTGGCCCCGGACCAAACCTCCCCACTGAGGTGAGGTTCGGAGCTGCCATGTGTGTCCAGGCTTTGAACCCGTCCTCCCCACTGAGGAGGGCTCTGAAGCCCCCACGTGCCCTTGGCCACGGACCTGGCCTCCCCATTGAGGAGAGGTCCGGACCTGCCACGTGTATCCGGGCTCTGAGCCCGTCCTCCCTACTGAGGCGGGCTCTAGAGCCACCACATGTCCCACGATCCATCATGGGCCGTTGGTCTTAGAAGTCAAGGAGGAAGTGCGCTGTCAGGCCACACATTCAAGACTTGCGCCTTCCATAGAAGCATGGCGCATGACGCACGCCTCCGCCCTCAACCCGTCCATTATTACGGTGACAAGACAGGGCGGTGAGGTGTGACAGCATCACAATACGACGCCTTCATCATCACCTACAGCCCGGTCAGACGCGCTCAACACGTCAAGCGGCGCACCTTAACTCCTCTGACAGCGACTTCACATGTAGCTGTAATTACCCTAGAGCATGTATAGGGTACAGATAGCCACGGGCCACCTGTCGGGTCCCAGGCCACTTTGTAACTGCCCTGGCCTTAGACTATAAAGCACCGGGGCGGCTACCAGACAAAGGGTCCACAACCCAGCCAACTATCACAAACATACAAGCAATATAACACTCACTCCCGTGGACGTAGGGTTTTACGCTCCGGCGGCCCAAAGCACATAAATCCTTGTGTTCACCTTATCCATCAGTCTCGATCGTCCTAGCGGTGTTAGCCCCTCCAAACTACGATCCTTCGTGGATCGCTCCAGTAGCGGTGCCAGGGGAAGTGTCGCAAGAAACACTTTGACATTTGGCACGCCAAGAAGGGGTGCTTTCACGCTCTCTAGGTGACCGAGCATCACCACCATGGTGAACATCCACTCTCTCGGTGGCTCGTCTCGCCCCACTCGCTGTCGTCTCTATGTGGGAAAAGAGTAGGCCACTTCCCGCTCCAGGGCGGGTAGATCTGGCCAAGCAGGTGACCAGACAGTTGGCGTGCCCGCCCACAGCGCCCATGGTGGCTACCTCACGGTGGCCTCCTACCCCCACGGTGGAAAGGTGCCTCCGGTTCTGAGCCCGGAGAGCATGCTGGCTGCAGCACGCTCTCTTCTTCACAACCCTCCGGGTGAGGGCGCAACCCAAGAGGTGGCAGAGCAGTGACGCCAGGACGTCGACCACCTCGTCGCAGCTGCCATGAACACGCCCGCCTACAAAAAGCAGCGGGCCGAGCCCTCGCAGGCTCAGTCGTATACGCCGACGGTGTCCCACAGGACGGCAGCCACGCACGTGATGACCATGGACAGGCAGGCCACGGCCGACCTGAGACGGCCCCACGGGACCTCGTCGGGTGGTGCCGTGATATGCGGCACCCAACAGCACACGGGTTGCAGAAACACATAAGAAAGGGCAGCCCGGTGCATGTAGCTCCCGCTTGCGCAGGGTCCGGGGAAGGGTCCGACCCACTTGGGTCTTTTGTACGCAGCCTTTCCCTACATTTCTGCAAGAGGCTGTTTCCAGGACTTGAACCCGTGACCTCATGGTCACAAGGCGACAGCTTTACCGCAGAAACACATCATATTACATAAATAGTTTGCGGAAGCATACAAGAAAGCTTTTACAAATACTTATATCAGAGTAAACTACAGCGGAAGACTATCACTCTCACGTCTCATATCTAAACTAGCAACAAAGAAACGGTCCAGCCCGCGGACGTTTCTTACTAGCAACATGAAGACAATCTGCAGCGGCGAGGATGCTCTTTGAGTAAGCACTCGGAGGTTTCCGAGTCTCATCGGCACCCCTTCTCATAAGCATCGAGTCAATTACCTGTAAAACAACTCGGATAGCATCCGTGAGCATAACGCTCAGCAAGACTTAACCGTCACCCTAAACAGGAAACTCTAAGTGAGGTTATGAACCTAATATAGGATGGCATAAGCATAATTAACTCGCCTAAAAGTGAATCCTTATTTTCAGGTATTTATTGCATCATTTTAAGTAACCCTGGGCACGCCACATCGGGAGTCCACAATCAAACAAAAAACGCTTTCCCCCGATGTGAATTGCTCATGGCATAAAAGAATCGAGTTTGCACTAGCCTATTCATCAGGATCCAATACCAAGGTGGGATAATACTTCACATCAAATTGATTAGTTCCTTTCTCATGCAAGTTCTTACTACGTCATGACTGTGAGAACAAGTATGCTCGGTCCATTCCGCGAGCGACGGTGATTCGAATCAATAACACCCGGACTACACGACACGTACGCCCTTACTCGATGTTGCCTACAACAACCATCACTGACGTTGTACGTGGCAGCCTTTCCCCCGTTTCACCCCCGCTGAATCGATCAAGTCGCCCATACAGTAGCTACTCTCATGGTGCACCTTCCGACGTGAGATGTCATGAGAATATTCCCCACATACTGCACACCAGCCGTCCGCCTGAGGCGACCCGAAAAGTCCCAACGACAGCTTCCCGAGGTACATCGGTATACTGGGTCCCATATATCCAGCATGAGTCCGGTACACAACTCAAACTTGTTCAACAGGGCCGCATACGGATCGGTCCTTGACCGACACGGACAGGTCTATAGCACCCAGGCCCCTATGTCCTGCTGCTCCTACAACCTTTCGGTCTCAACTTTAACTTGCTAATTCAATTACGAACCAATCCCGTATGCCCCTGTTGTTCCCAAATCTGCGAGTAGCATCTCACCACTCGACTTCTACCGAACCGTACTTAAGCATGGCAGTTCTACACAGTGATAGACACCTACCCAATACTCCATGGGTCATTTGGCTATGCAGGTGGAGTATCAAACACTAGACCTAATGCATAATTTATATCCTGACCGAAAGTGAATACAAAACAAAAACTTAACAGCTGTTAAATGCAAACCGGAGCTTGCCTGTTTTGCAGGGTAGTCGTATATAACCAGTTAGTGTCCTTGAAGATCCACCCTTGACTCTCCGGAGCTTGATCCACTTCGATGAATCACTCCTTTCCCTTTGTTGTGGTTCCTATTGAAATGCATATGCATATGTTTTAAAGAATGTAATGGAAAGAAGTTATAGAATTAAGTTCTTAGGAACAGAGGTTGTGTGGAAAAGCTAAGAATGGCTTGGTTGCCTCTGTTGTGTAAAGAAACAGAAATAAACTAAATTGACCTTAAGGCCTTAGCTATACACTAATCATTTTCCCTAATGATCATAATAGACAAGCTGAAAAGATTTGAGTGCAACTGAAGAACAAGAACTCTAATGGCCTCAAAACTTTTTACAGCAGGTTCTATACTACCTAAGGATTTAGCTTGCCAAATTGCAGCTAATGTGGAGTCATATTGTGTCCTCCATAATTCTCACAATATCTCTTATGTATTTTTCCCTTATACATAAGTATGGAGAGTTAGAACAGGGAGTTCAAGGACTCATCTTGGGATGATGATTTACATGTGAGTTCTTGATCACATGAGAGTCATCTGGTTCAAATTTCAGCTCTTTTACTTGAGTAGTTCTCCCAGAACAATTCTTTAAGCATTTGTACTTAAAAGAATTAATTCTAGAGTAATGTGCCTTTCATGCCCAATTAAATGAACTACAATTCCAAGTATGTCTCAGAGAGCCTGCCTAAATTTTCCTATGATTTTTGGAGCTATGGATTGCTCAGAACAGATTTTTGAAGTGGGAAACATATTCTGAAAATGTTTCTGGATTTTTTTGAACACAGTAGTTTGCATTTAGCAAATTCCTACTCCAATGATCTTCAAATGAGCTGAAAATTTGCTAGTGGGTCCACAATATGGTAAAGAATATTCTGGAAAAATTTGGGAATTTTTGGATAACTCAAACTCCCTCAATAATTCTTTTTCACAAAACCTTCTAAGAATTATCCAGAATAAACTATTGATTTTCATAGAAATCCAAGTTCATATTTGGATAGAACTCGGAAAGATGAATCCAACCCAAGTGGAATCACTCAAATTGGAGTTTTCTACAGGGAGATATGAATTTCCAAAGATTGAGCTAACACTGGAATTATTTTCCTATTGAAAATCCGGCTGGACCAACAGTTTTGAATTCCAGCCAATAGAAACGAAGCCACACCGGGCCACAGCGTGTCTGCGCGCCAACACACGGGATCCCGGCCACACCCGATCCCGGGTTTAAATTCTCTGCTGCTGACAGATGGGGCCCACGCTTCGTCTTCTACCTCCAGCTCCCTCGCTCGCGCCCGCGCTGCTCCTCGCCGGACCGACGCCGGAGCTCGCCGGCTCGCCGTTTCCGGCCACCGCCTGAGCTGAAACTCGCCGCCAGGGAGTTGGTGACACCGAGGAACACGTCTGTGGGGCTTGCTAGGGCTGCCGACGACCGGAACATGGTCGGCGACGTGTGACTGCCTCTGTGGTAGTTCGGCAGCGTCGCCTAGGGTTTCTGGCCCGCCAAACCCTGCGCCGACGCGCCCTACAGCACCAGCGCAGCTCTAGGAAGATCGGCACGATCTCCAGATGGCTTGGGAGTGGCTGTAAATAGGTTGTCGCCGTGCG
This sequence comes from Neostapfia colusana, assembly GCA_030760725.1. Lineage (NCBI taxonomy): Eukaryota > Viridiplantae > Streptophyta > Magnoliopsida > Poales > Poaceae > Neostapfia > Neostapfia colusana. Next base: position 66,745,372 of record JASWHV010000016.1, read on the forward strand.
ACAGAATGGTTCCGCCATGAACACCTCTAGTCGAGCTCGAATTCCATCGTGCTGAGGCGTTTTCATGCGCTGGATCCTAAAGGAGAAATGACCGCCGGCTAATGCAGCGTCTATGTGCCAAATTTGATGACTTAAGGAGGATTAGAGAGCGGGAATTTGAAAGAATCATACCGGAAGCTCGGACTGAGGTCGCCGGAGCAAAACCTTGAAATTCGCTGGCGATGCTTCACGGTATGGCCTAAGCTTGGGCTGAGAGCAGCACCGCACCCGTGCGCGTCCGTAGGTGTGATCGCTCGGCCGTGAAACATGCTGTGGAGGGTTTTCCACGAGCGCACGATCACGCTTTTGAGCTAGGTCGCCGCGGCGGTGGTTGTTCTCGGGCACTGGAGGCCGCGGGTCGCTGGCTTGCGGGTCAGGGAGGTGGAGGCCGAGCTCGCGCGATGTTTAGCAGCTCACGGGAGGAAGAGGCGCTCCGTTTCCGGGATTTCTCGAGCAGACCAGAGCAGCGGCAGTGAGGCGCTCGGCTCTCGGTTTGTTTGCGAGGAGAAGAAAGCAACTGCGCTTTGCTTCGGCCGGGGGCCACGTGATCATGTTGAAGACGCGGTCAGGACCGACTCCAGGGCGCCAGCGCGTGGAGACCGGCAGCAGGAGCTGTCGCCGGCAAGCTGCTCGGTGGCGCTCGCGAGCTGCTCGGGAAAAGTTCCCACCGAGAGCAAAACTTAGTGAGTAAGTCTCCTCCTTTAGCTCTATGACCTGTGGGTCCCACCACACATTTCTTCCCCAAATATCTTCTCAAGCTGATCTTTTCAATCCCCAGAATGCTAAGTTTTAAAAAAAAGTGGGCTAGAATTTGAATTCTTCAAATTCAGTTTGAATTTGCAAGACTAAATCTGAATTTGGTTTAGAATTTGCAATTTCTTCTTTTTAGCTCACCCTACAAATGGAAAGTTGGTGAGCAAACTTTTCCCTATAATTCCAACTATAGGGCTGCATGTTTATTCAAAGTTTTTGGGTCACCATATGTGTGAACTTTGAATTTCAAATCTGAATTTTTTAAACTTACATGCAAAGAGGTATTTAACTCCTTATTGGTTCAACACTTTTAAATAAAAAGGTGAGCCTCATTTTGGATGATCATCCACATATTACTTTGCATGAAGAAAAGTTTTAGCAAGTCCCATTTTTCATGTCTTTGCCACACATATGAACTCAAACCTTGGTTTTTATTCATACACATTTTTTTGAGACTTTTACATTCCTCCCCCCCTTAAAAGAATCTCGTCCCGAGATTACAAAAGAGGAACAAGATGGGAGAGGTAATTAAAAACTGTACAAAGCTAAAAATTCCGGATAGTTGGTGCGGAGGTAATCTTCACTTTCCCATGTCGCCTCTTCCGCGGTGTGATTACTCCACAGCACCTTGTAAAATTTGATCATCCGGTTCCGGGTTACCTGGGTCTTTTCATCCAAAATCTGAACCGGTCGCTCGGTGTAGGTCAGGTGTGGTTTCAATTCTTCGATGTCCTCGGTGCGAACAGCAGCGGTGAATTTGAGGCACTTCTGGAGCTGTGAAACATGAAATACATCATGAACACCCGCTACACTTGCTGGTAATTCCAGTCGGTAGGCTACGGGTCCGCACTTCTCTGTGATAGCAAAAGGACCAATAAAACGGGGAGCGAGTTTCCCCTTTACACTGAACCGGTGAATTCCCTTCATCAGAGATACACGAAGATATACGTGCTCTCCGACGTTAAAATGTAAAGGCCTACGCCGTTGATCAGCGTAGCTCTTTTGTCGGGATTGTGCAGCCTTTAAGTTCTCTTGTATCAACCGAACTCGGTCTTCAGCTTTGTTGACAAGATCAATCCCAAACAGAACTCTTTCGCCGGACTCACACCAATTCAGTGGTGTGCGACACTTCCGGCCGTAGAGAGCTTCGTACGGTGCCATTTTAATACTCGCTTGATAACCGTTGTTATATGAAAACTCCGCCAGCGGTAGGTGATCGTCCCAATTCCTACCGTGGTGGATGGCACATGCTCTCAACATATCCTCAAGCACTTGATTCACCCTCTCAGTTTGTCCATCGGTTTGAGGGTGATATGCGGAGCTTCTAATTAGCTTGGTGCCCAACGAGGCATGCAGCTGCTCCTAAAAACGAGCAACAAACAGCGCACCTCGATCTGAAATGATGGTCTTCGGAACACCATGTGAGCATATAATCCAGGAGATGAATAACTCTGCATATTGCTTTGCTCGATAATGAGTGTTCACCGGTATGAAATGAGCCGACTTCGTCAACCGGTCAATGATCACCCATATCGAGTCATGCCTCCGGGATGTGAGCGGTAATCCGACGATGAAGTCCATACTCACATCCTCCCATTTCCATGCCGGTATCTTCAAAGGTTGTAGCGGTCCGGCTTTCCGCATATGATCAGCCTTGACCCGTCTATACGTATCACACTCGGATACGTATTTAGCGATCTCCCTCTTCATCCTCGTCCACCAAAATTTCTGTTTCAAATCTTGGTACATCTTGTTACTTGCGGGATGAATGGAAAACAGAGACAGGTGGGCTTCATCCAAGATCTTCTTCCGGAGTTTCATATTGCGCGGTACCACTATACGGTCGTTAAACCATATTGTACCATTCTCATCCTTCCGGAAGCATTTCACCTCTCCGTTGTCCAGTCTTCTCCGTATGTGAGACATACCTCTGTCTCTTCTTTGAGCCTCAACAATCTCTTCACGAATTGTTGGAATGAGCGCGAGATTATAAAGCGCGCCATACGGAATGACACGGAGGCTTGGTTCTTCCTCTTCCAACTCAGCAGCCGCTAAGTTGTGAACGTGGGTCTTCCGAGTCAGCGCGTCGGCAACCACGTTTGCTTTTCCCGGATGATAGTGGATCTCAATTTCATAATCTTTGATGAGCTCCAACTATCTCCGTTGTCTCATATTCAGCTTCTGCGTGAAGATATACTTCAGGCTCTTATGGTCGATGTAGAGGTGAACGAGATTACCAAGTAGGTAATGCCTCCACATCTTTAACGCCAACACCACAGCAGCAAGCTCAAGATCGTGAGTTGGATAATGCTGCTCGTGGTTTCGCGGTTGACGAGACCCATAGGCGACTACACGCCCTTCTTGCATCAGAACGCAGCCGAGACCGATGCCGGATGCATCACAGTATACATCGAATGGCTTCGTCGTGTCCGGCTGAGCAAGAACTGGAGCTGTTGCGAGATGTTTCACCAAAGTTTTGAATGCGGCTTCACATGCTGCATTCCACATGTATTTAGTGCCCTTCTTCAGCAGCTCCGTCATTGGTTTAGCAATCTTTGAGAAGCTCGAAATAAACCTCCGATAATACCCCGCTAAACCTAGGAAACTTTGGACCTCGTGGACTGACTTGGGAGATTCCCACTTCAGCACTTGTTCAATCTTGCTGGGGTCCACGGCAATACCTTCTGCTGAAATAATATGGCCTAGGAAAGGCACTTGATCAATCCAAAATTCGCACTTGCTGAACTTGGCATATAATTGGTGCTCCCGCAACCGTTGTAGCACGATATGCAAATGTTCAGCGTGCTCTTCTTCAGATTTGGAGTAAACCAAAATGTCCTCGATGAATACCACGACGAACTTGTCTAACTCCGGCATGAACACAGAATTCATCAAGTACATAAAGTGTGCCGGAGCGTTGGTTAACCCAAATGACATGACGAGGTACTCATAGAGTCCGTATCTCGTCGAGAAAGCTGTCTTCGGTATGTCCTCCGGTCGGATTTTGATTTGATGATATCCCGACCGAAAGATCCATCTTCAAAAATACCTTTGCACCCACAAGTTGATCGAACAGGATGTCGATGCGGGCAAAGGATACTTGTTCTTTATTGTGACAGCATTTAGAGGACGGTAATCAACACATAGCCGTAGTGTTTCGTCCTTCTTCTTAATGAACAGCGCTGAGCAACCCCGAGGTGAAGAACTTGGTCGTATGAAACCCTTGCTCATGAGTTCATTCAGTTGCTCTTTCAACTCCGCTAGCTCGTTAGGTTCCATCTTGTAAGGCCTTCATGAGATAGGAGTCGTTCCCGGCGCCAGTTCAATCTTGAACTCGACGTCCCGTTCGGGCGGCATGCCCGGTAAGTCATCGGGAAATACGTCGGGATAATCACGTACCACCGGAATATCTTCAAGCTTCAGTGCTTCTGTGTGGTAGGCCTCTACCATATCTGGATCTTCGCTGTCTAAAAACAGCGTGTGCTGTCCGTGAATCGGCGAGTCAATCTGGACAGTCCGGTTACCGATATTGAGAACGGCACCATGACGATTTAACCAAGACATCCCCAATATAATGTCTATCTTCTGCCTATCCAACATAATCAGCGATGTTGGGTATATTTTTCCGCCCAAACACAAAGCTGCTCAGGACACAATCTGATTGGCAGAGATATTTCCTCCCGGTGAACGTATAAGAAAACTCGTCGTGGGAGTATTGGTGGATAATTGGTGCTGATCCACGCATGTTTTGCTGATAAAATTATGGGTTGCACCGGAATCAAAAAGTATGAGCACGGGCACGTCTTTGAGAGTGAACATGCCCGCTAACACCGGTGCTCCCTCCGGGACATCCTCAATAGCCAGATGTTGCACACTCCCGGATTGCAATGCTGTTACATTGACTTGAGCAGGTGGCGGCATACCACCTGACGATGATGGCTGTCTGGTGTTCACCAACTTCTCCCGGCATTCTTGCCTAAAATGCCCTGACCGGTGGCAATAAGAACACGGAGGTTTCCCCGGTTCTTCGTTGACTTGTGGTTGAGAAGTTTATATACTTGGCTGCAGCATTGATGCAACAGGTGTCATTCGTTGCTGTGGCAATAGTGTTGCTTCAAGACAAGATTCTTGAGCAGGAAATCTGTACGGAGTTGATCTCACTGGCGTTTGCCATCTTTCATCGGATGGTGTGTGATACACCAACGGTATTTGCGAGGAACAACTGGTGTGTCCTCTTGCACATCCTCCCGGTCCCTCTTCTATGCTTGACACTCAAGTGTCGCTTGTTCTTGTAGCAGAGCAGCACTGATCAACTCGGTGTAACTGCCTTGATTGAACAAAGCTAACTTCTCTTTTAGTATGGCACTCAAGCCATAGAAAAAGTAGTCACACATTGCAGCTTCGCTCGTCGCATAAGCAGGGGCATATTGTGCCAGAAGGTTGAATCGTCTGACATAATCGAGGACACTCATGTCCCCCTGCTTCAGGTTCCTGAATTCTTGCTGTTGGGCCTTAATAAAACCCATAGGAATGTGATGAGCACGGAATGTTTCACGAAATTCCGTCCGTTCCACTTGATGGCCTTCCGGAACAGTGGCGAGATAAGCAAACCACCAAGTTCCGGCGGCTCCATGGAGCTGTTGAGCTGCAAATGATGCCTTCTGATATTCGTCGCACTCAAACACTCCAAACTTCGACTCCATAACTCGAAGCCACTGATCAGCTTCCACTGGTTCATGGGCTTCCGTGAAGATTGGCGGTTGTGTCGCCAAGAAATCCAAGTAGGCGTTTCGATGTGGAACGTCCTGTTGTGCACGCTGGAGTAAGCCCTGTTGTACCAAGGCTCGGAGTAGTCTTGTGTTCTCTTGACTTGACTCAACCATCTGAGCCATGACATCCGCCCATACTGTTGATGGCGGTGCCCCTGGTGGAGTCGAGTCATCACCGTCTCGATGAGAACCTTCAGTCCTACTCGGAGAATGAGTACGCACCATACTGCAAAAGCATAATTTTGAGGGGAGTCACAACTTGATCTAGCAGTATGTGGAAGTATGTAAAACATGAACATGCTAAAACTTTATGAAAGCATAACAATACTTCATGTTTACACATCCTTCTAAAGCCAACAGAAAACCATCCCCATTTGCTGTACAGAACCGACCTTTCTGTACTTAACCCAGAATGTGATCCAGTTACTAGCATTTTCATAACTCAAGTGGAATACCGAAGTTAAAGTTAACTTCAGTATCTTTCCAATGAGTACTCACATGCCCCTAGATCACTTCTGGAACAGAAGTTATGATTGTTCAAAGTTGACAGAATTTCTGGGTAAATTTTGCCAGCACCTCCTTTGTATGTGGCTGTTTTCATCACAGTTTTACATACAAATGAAGTACAATTCTGAACAAACTATGAACTACAAAATCGTTGCAAATTTCCTAACCTTTCCAACGGTGTATCATATGACCCTTAGAAAATTTGCTACAGACTGTGACGGCTAATTTACAGCAACACCCAGAGGAGTTTACAGCTGCTCTGTTTTCTGAACAGTTTGCATTCATCTGGGCATTTAACCAAGTTGGTGTCGTATTTGGCTCTGGAATTCTACCGAAAAGTTGTAGAGCACTTAAGAACCTTTCCAGAACTGTATCAAACACCTCCATTGGGTCAAGATAATCAGAGTTATGCTCTGTCAAATTCCAGCAAACTTTCTGCCAGAACAGAGCACTCTGTTTTCTGAGATCAAAAGAAACCTAGCAATTCTCTTTCATGAAACTTAGTTCAAATAAAGAGTTCAGTAACTATTATGTGCTTTCCAACATTCATTTTTAGTTTGAAAGTTAGTCATGAATGATTTCTTCATAGGAAAGAATACTATTAAGTGTAGTACGGTGACGATGCACCGTAAGACATATGACGGTACTACGTTGCCTCACCAAAGAAAAACCTAACCGGATTACACCGGCATATACGTATCCTTAGGTGGCACTAAAACGGTCACTCGCAAACGTGTTCAACACGCACTAAGGTTTTCGTGGTTAGTACCTACATAAGCCACACTCAATCATCAGGTTCGGCTGCACACCGAACCCGGTATCCATACAGTTCGTACACCCGGCCGTCATCACTCGCCCAGGTGTTCTCAAGCCATACACGCCTTGAGCTACGTGTTCACGTTACTGATAACGTGACGGGGTCTCCCAAAATTGCACTACGCACGCCTGGGACAGACGTTGCTCGAATACCCCAAACGACATGAAGAGTCGTAGAGGATACTAAAGCGAGTCGGGTTACCTGCCACCCGTGAGGCTCCACCCTTCAGCTTGTGCGCACTGGTGGACAGCGCATACGTGCACCCCCCAAGACATAGACGTCCCGAGATGCACGATTTTCCGACATAACACATAAGTTAGCTTGCCACCTTCATATTATATGTTAATAGTAGTCCTTATGTGGGCCTAGTACCGTTATCTCACCGTATCCTAAGTTTTTGACATAATATGATGCTCAATCCGTGCTCTGTTCCCAACGCAGCTCTGATACCACGCTGAGACGGCCCCACGGGACCTCGTCGGGTGGTGCCGTGATATGCGGCACCCAACAGCACACGGGTTGCAGAAACACATCGTATTACATAAATAGTTTGCGGAAGCGTACAAGAAAGCTTTTACAGATACTTATATCAGAGTAAACTACAGTGGAAGACTATCACTATCACGTCTCATATCTAAACTAGCAACAAAGAAACGGTCCAGCCCGCGGACGTTTCTTACTAGCAACACGAAGACAATCTGCAGCGGCGAGGATGCTCTTTGAGTAAGCACTCGGAGGTTTCCGAGTCTCATCGGCACCCCTTCTCATAAGTATCGAGTCAATTATCTGCAAAACAACTCGGATAGCATCCGTGAGCATAACGCTCAGCAAGACTTAACCGTCACCCTAAAAAGGAAACTCTAAGTGAGGTTATGAACCTAACATAGGATGGCATAAGCATAATTAACTCGCCTAAAAGTGAATCCTTATTTTCAGGTATTTATTGCAGCATTTTAAGTAACCCTGGGCACGCCACATCGGGAGTCCACAATCAAACAAGAAACGCTTTCCCCTGATGTAAATTGCTCATGGCATAAAAGAATCGAGTTTGCACTAGCCTATTCATCAGGATCCAATACCAAGGTGGGATAATACTTCACATCAAATTGATTAGTTCCTTTCTCATGCAAGTTCTTACTACGTCACGACTGTGAGAACAAGTATGCTCGGTCCATTCCGCGAGCGACGCTGATTCGAATCAATAACACCCGGACTACACGACACGTACGCCCGTACTCGATGTTGCCTACAAACAACCATCACTGACGTCGTACGTGGCAGCCTTTCCCCCGTTTCACCCCTGCTGAATCGATCAAGTCGCCCCGTACAGTAGCTACTCTCATGGTGCACCTTCCGACGTGAGATGTCATGAGAATATTCCCCACATACTGCACACCGGCCGTCCGCCTGAGGCGACCCGAAAAGTCCCAACGACAGCTTCCCGAGGTACATCGGTTTACTGGGTCCCATATATCCAGCATGAGTCCGGTACACAACTCAAACTTGTTCAACAGGGCCGCATACGGATCGGTCCTTGACCGACATGGACAGGTCTATAGCACCCAGGCCCCTATGTCCTGCTGCTCCTACAACCTTCCGGTCTCAACTTTAACTTGCTAATTCAATTACGAACCAATCCCGTATGCCCCTGTTGTTCCTAAATCTGCGAGTTGCATCTCACCACTCGACTTCTACCGAACCGTACTTAAGCATGGCAGTTCTACACGGTGATAGACACCTACCCAATACTCCATGGGTCATTTGGCTATGCAGGTGGAGTATCAAACACTAGAACTAATGCATAATTTATATCCTGACCGAAAGTGAATACAAAACAAAAACTTAACAGCTGTTAAATGCAAACCGAAGCTTGCCTGTTTTGCAAGGTAGTCGTATATAACCAGTTAGTGTCCTTGCAGATCCACCCTTGACTCTCCGGAGCTTGATCCACTTCGATGAATCACTCCTTTGAGTCCCCTTCGTTGTGGTTCCTATTGAAATGCATATGCATATGTTTTATAGAATGTAATGGAAAGAAGTTATAGAATTAAGTTCTTAGGAACAGAGGTTGTGTGGAAAAGCTAAAAATGGCTTGGTTGCCTCTGTTGTGTAAAGAAACAGAAATAAACTAAATTGACCTTAAGGCCTTAGCTATACACTAATCATTTTCCCTAATGATCATAATAGACAAGCTGAAAAGATTTTAGTGCAACTGAAGAACAAGAACTCCAATGGCCTCAAAAATTTTTACAGCAGGTTCTATACTACCTAAGGATTTAGCTTGCCAAATTGCAGCTAATGTGGAGTCATATTGTGTCCTCCATAATTCTCACAATATCTCGTATGTATTCTTCCCTTATACATAAGTATGGAGAATTAGAACGGGGAGTTCAAGGACTCATCTTGTTCTGATAATTTACATGTTAGTTCTTGATCACATGAGAGTCATCTGGTCCAAATTTCAGCTCTTTTACTTGAGTAGTTCTCCCAGAACAATTCTTTAAGCATTTGTACTTAAAAGAAATAATTCTAGAGTAATGTGCATTTTCATGCCCAATTAAATGAACTACAATTCCAAGTATGTCTCAGAGAGCCTGACTAAATTTTCCTATGATTTTTGGAGCTATGGATTGCCCATAACAGATTTTTGAAGTGGGAAACATTTTCTGAAAATGTTTCTGGATTCTTTTGAACACAGTAGTTTGCATTTAGCAAATTCCTACTCCAATGATCTTCAAATGAGCTGAACATTTGCTAGTAGGTCAACACTATGCTAAAGAATATTCTGCCCAAATTTGGGAATTTTTGGATAACCCAAACTCCCTCAATAATTCTTTTTCAGAAAACCTTCTAAGAATTATCCAGAATAAACTATTGATTTTCATACAAATCCAAGTTCATATTTGGATAGAACTCGGAAATATGAATCCAACCCAAGTGGAATCACTCAAATTGGAGTTTTCTACAGGGAGATATGAATTTCTAAAGATTGAGCTAACACTGGAATTATTTTCCTATTGAAAATCCGGCTGGACCCACAGTTTTGAATTCCAGCCAATAGAAACGAAGCCACACCGGGCCACAGCGTGTCTGCGCGCCAACACACGGGATCCCGGCCACACCCGATCCCAGGTTTAAATTCTCTGCTGCTGACAGACGGGGCCCACGCTTCGTCTTCTACCTCCGGCTCCCTCGCTCGCGCCCGCGCTGCTCCTCGCCGGCCCGACGCCGGAGCTCGTCGGCTCGCCGTTTCCGGCCACCGCCTGAGCTGAAACTCGCCGCCAGGGAGTTTGTGACACTGAGGAACACGGCTGTGGGGCTTGCTAGGGCTGCCGACGACCGGAACATGGTCGGCGACGTGTGACTGCCTCTGTGGTAGTTCGGCAGCGTCGCCTAGGGTTTCCGGCCCGCCAAAACCTGTGCCGACGCGCCCTACAGCACCAGCGCAGCTCTAGGAAGATCGGCACAACCTCCAAATGGCTTGGGAGTGGCTGTAAATAGGTTGTCGCCGTGCGACCGAATGGTTCCGCCATGAACACCTCTAGTCGAGCTCGAATTTCGTCGTGCTGAGCGCTGAATCCTAAAGGAGAAATGACCGCCGGCTAATGCAGCGTCTATGTGTCAAATTTGATGACTTAAGGAGGATTAGAGAGTGGGAATTTGAAAGAATCATACCGGAAGCTCGGACTGAGGTCGCCGGAGCAAAACCTTGAAATTCGCCGGCGATGCTTCACGGTATGGCCTAAGCTTGGGCTGAGAGCAGCACCGCACCCGTGCGCGTCCGTAGGTGTGATCGCTCGGCCGTGAAACCTGCTGTGGAGGGCTGTCCACGAGTGCCCGATCACGCTTTTGAGCTAGGTCGCCGTGGTGGTGGTTGTTCTCGGGCACTGGAGGCCGCAGCTCGCTGGCTTGCGGGTCGGGGAGGTGGAGGCCGAGCTCGCGCGATGTTTAGCAGCTCAGGGGAAGAAGAGGCGCTCCGTTTCTGGGATTTCTCGAGCAGACCGAAGCAGCGGCGGTGAGGCGCTCGGCTCTCGGTTTGTTTGCGAGGAGAAGAAAGCAACTGCGCTTTGCTTCGGCCGAGGGCCACGTGATCATGTTGAAGACGCGGTCAGGACCGACTCCAGGGCGCCAGCGCGTGGAGACCGGTAGCAGGAGCTGTCGCCGGCAAGCTGCTCCGTGGTGCTCGCGAGCTGCTCGGGAAAAGTTCCCACCGAGAGCAAAACTTAGTGAGTAAGTCTCCTCCTTTAGCTCTATGACCTGTGGGTCCCACCCCACATTTCTTCCCCAAATATCTTCTCAAGCTGATCTTTTCAATCCCCAGAATGCTAAGTTTTAAAAAAAAAAAGTGGGCTAGAATCTGAATTCTTCAAATTCAGTTTGAATTTGCAAGACTAAATCTGAATTTGGTTTAGAATTTGCAATTTCTTCTTTTTAGCTCTCTTTTGAGCCCACCCTACAAATGGAAAGTTGGTGAGCAAACTTTCCCCTATAATTCCAACTATAGGGCTGCATGTTTATTCAAAGTTTTTGGGTCACCATATGTGTGAGCTTTGAATTTCAAATCTGAATTTTTTAAACTTACATGCAAAGAGGTATTTAACTCCTTATTGGTTCAACACTTTTAAATAAAAAGGTGAGCCTCATTTTGGATGATCATCCACGTATTACTTTGCATGAAGAAAAGTTTTAGCAAGTCCCATTTTTCATGTCTTTGCCACACATATGAACTCAAACCTTGGTTTTTATTCATACACATTTTTTTGAGACTTTTACACGACCTCAGGGTCAAGCTAGATCACCGCCGCGTGAGCGAAGATGGACGCGTCACTATCAAGCGACTTCATGAGAGGCATCGCAACCTCGAAGGAGAGTATGGCTCCCCGAGTGCTATACCAGCGGGACTTTCCCCGCAGAGCCCTGCCTTTCCAGGAGCAGGTTGGGGCTGCATGGCGCTCACCCTGCACCTTCGCATGGTGGTCTGGCCACCCAAGTTCCAGCCCCACTTGTCGCAGAAGTACGACAGGACTGTCAACCCCGCCGAGTTTCTGCAGATCTACTCTACCTCCATCCTAGCTGCAGGAGGGAATGAGGCCATCAAGGCAACTACTTCTTTTAACCGAGCCAACACTCTATTCATTCCAGTTCCCTTCTTCTTCATCCTCACACTGTGAAACTATAGCCACCACCATTAATAGCAATTGTAGCTCAGTGCCCACGGAATTATGCCACACACGGACGTCCTCGATGCGCTGACGAGGATCCTGGCCCCGTGCCAGCTCTGGAGGACCCCTTGCGACAAGAATCTGCCGCTCGTGTCGCCTTCCGTCATCGCCGAAGCCCGGCTGCCGCGTCTCACCATCGAATGCCTGCCTCAGGCCATTTGCCCGCCCATGCAACACCTTGGTAAGATTCCCCTCGTGCCCCTCTCTCTTTTCCCGCAAATTTCGATGAGTTTGGGCCACCGGAATATCGATTCGCCCAATTCTCACGATGGTCCGGTGAAAGCGCTGCTGTCCTCGTTCTCCGGCAACTCAACTCCGGCCAACCACTCTCAGCCGCTCAATCATGATCATACAGCCCATATTAGATCCTTGCGTACCCCTTCGTTATTTAAAACCTGAGCCCTCCAGATTAAATCCGACAGCTGAAATTTAATTAAACTAATGCACCTTCGTATTTCACTCTTAACTCCCTGAAGTTTTAAAAATTAAGTATAAATCCTGTATTTTATAAAATAGGCCCTGAACTTCATAATAATTTAGAAATGGCCACTCTATCAGTTAATAAAACCCTGTAGTTCTTATAAATTAGGAATTAACACTGTATTAGTGATTTATACCCTTAATAATATTAGAATCTTACAACTTAACCCTGCAGCAGTCCATAATTATATTTTTAGGCCCTATAGTTAACCAAAATGATGTATTTTAAAATCTTTAATTTACATAAAATCTGTGCAGTAGTAAATATTTACAGATATGACCCTATATTAATCTGTTCTCTTAGAAAAGCCTTAAAATAATCTGTTTCCACATTCTAGAGTTTATATAAATTATGTTATCCTAAATAAATATTTGTTTAATGCTTAAATTACCTTCTAGGCATAAAATAAAATCTGATTTTACATTAAAAGCAATATACACTCTAGGGAGTAAATATAAAATGCTTAAAGTGTATAATTAAAGTCTGAAAATTTTATTAGAAAATATAAAAATCTGTTTAAGGCTGAAATTCCATCTTAGGTGTAATGTTAAACCTGAAATTAAAATTTGAAGTTTTATATATCCTAAAAAGGTGAATACATGTACATATATAATACTAGTAGTAACAAATTAGGCCTCAAGCGAAGTTAAAAGTAATATATATATATCCATATGTATACACTAAAATTTATTATAATGATGATATAATGACATAGATAAATATTTTATCGTAAGAAAAGCAAAAGTATATATATATATATATCATGTATTTAGTGACTTTAGACCAGAATAATAAATAGAGTATAAGATGAATAAAGGGTAGCTTTATATAGGAAATGCAAGTGATAAATGGACCTATGTCTTTATGTATATTGAGTTGTTGTGATTGCCTATTGTGGATTGTTTCTTATTGTGTCTTATTTGCATTTGCTCTATGTATATTGCATGGGAAGAACCGGCCCCAGAGTCGGTTCTGAACCTCCAAGGCCAAGGTTTCGACGTTCCTGAGCATCAAGAAGAAGGCAAGTGTCCTTGATCACCTTGCACCTAATTTAAGATATTAGCTAAAAATTAATTGTATTATGTCATGAATTGTGAAACCCAATGTTAGGATGTTTTCCCTAGTTTCCCATGACTTATTTCTTGTAGCCATGGTGGGAGTGTTTATTGGTATATGAATGATGTTGTTGTATGCTTAGCATGCTTAGATTTATAGGGAAATCTAGAATATGGAGTACAACTTGACTTTATGAAACTTGATGATACATGATGAATTGTTGTAGAGTTAGGAATATAGACATGCTGGAATGACTTTGGTTGGTGTTGTGTGCACGAGAAATTGGCTAGTGAATTGTGCTGTCTAGATTCTAAGGACCGGTGTTTATGGAGCATTTAACCTAGCTTTACCATGCCACCACATGCTGAGATGGAACAGCTTGGCCAAGTAATTAGGTGCATTTCCAACGTAGTATGGGTGTTTGGAAGGTGCGGGGAACATGAGTCAGCTGGACTACCTTGGGAACCGCAAGGCTCAAGAGGGGGCCACTGCAACGGATGTTGTAGCCTCCTGGATGCTGTTAGGGGTGAAATCTCAGTGGTCTCATGCTAGTCAGAAATCCCATTGTAAAGGCATCATAGTGATCTCCTGGCCGCGCACCATGGAAGTGTGAATGTGGTTGGCTTCCACGGGCAAAATGGAGGTTCTTTTAGTCCACTCGGAAACGGGAGATGAAATAACTACTTGTGGGTAAAGAGGCACGAAATCTGCAGAGTTGAAAAATTCTCATGACAGTCGTGCTCACGGTCAAGAGCGGCTCAGACTTCTTCATGATTAGTGGAATGTGAAGTGAAATGGTTGATAATGTTAAGCGGGAAACTTAACATTGATGATGTGGTTATGGGAATGAGGTGAATTCATTTATGTAGTAATATAGGTGCTAATTTAAGCTAAGGTGTTAGGATAAATGCGTAGTGCTAAAACCATGATGTAAGTCTTTCCTTGTCTTGGTCTTCATGTCATTTCTTTTCCACACTTGCTGAGTACCTTAAGTACTCAAGCTTGCTTTTTTGTTGGATTTAATTGCTGCTTAGGCTATGGAGATGGTGTGGAGTACAACGAAGACGACATAAACCCGGGAGACCTCTACTAGGCTTGCGGAATCCCCCGGGCAACGCCTGTGAAGGAGCTCCACTAGAAATGTTCCGTTGTGTTGTCATTAATGTATCTAGTTCTTTACTAGTATTTAAAGACATTTATGTAAGACTTTATGTACAGATTTTACTTGGCATGTAATATATGATGTTACCACTATTTGTCATCACATGTATGAATGAATGATCCTGGCATACATGTGTATATTCACTCGGGTTGTCTTCATGAAAACCGGGTGTGACATTTCTCTATTGCAGGCTATTGTATTGGCTACCCAATTGCTTCGTACATGGTATGTATTGCAAAAGCCTGTGCTACGGGTATGATTCTGAATAGTTATCCACAGTTGGAGCGGGTGGCTATGGACTTTTTTCTCAGGCACATGGGTTGCGATCTAGTCTTAAGATTGATTACTACTAGTGCGCCTGTTTTATTTAATTTTCTTTTGTATGAGGATGGTTTCATTACATAATGCATAGATTGTGAGTGTTCTATCAAAATAGTTGTATCACCTCTATGTAACTATTTTGGTATTAATAAACTTCCCTTTTCCTAAATTTTTTTTCTATCCGTTGCTAATGACGAACTCAGTACTTATGTTTTTGTGTGCCTATTATTAGACTACCGCTTGGGGATCATAACCTCCATGTACCGTGATGAAGAAGGATCAACTGTCTGCTCCATGTTCTTGTTGGAGGGAGCAGACAGTAAGCAAACTGAAACAATGGCCACGTCGATCCATGGACTAAAATGGACCAAGGGAAAAAAACTTCCCAGCTTCTACAGCGTCACTCCGTAAACCAAGGATTATATTGGTTTGATCATCCTCTATCTCTTGTTGCCATTAATCATGAAAAGATGAGTGGAATCTATGTCTAAGCATAAAAAATCATGAAGTAAATCTAGTGTCAGTAGATCATGATTGTCAGGTGATCTAAGCCTTTTTTTGTATCTGCACAGCATCACGTTACACACTATGCAACTAAATTCTGCTGACAATGCTTAGTGATGCATAGGGCTGTCAATGGAACTCGAGAATTGTAACTCGCTCGTGTTCGACTTGTTCTAGACTCGATTCGAGATCGACTCGAATCTTAAATGAGCCAGGCTTGAGCCTGCGTGTAAGCTTGCAAGTTTGACAAGCTCGAGTACGCTCGTTTATTGTTGTCATCAAACAGTTATAACTAAGTCAATAGGACAATATATGCAATCATATTACTTCTCTACTAAATGTTTACCTAGGCTATGTAATCCTATTAGAAATAGTTTTATGTAACAATAGCAGTAAGTAGCGTGCAATATCATCCATCTTCCTACTCCACCAACCGCGAATTTGAAACTATTATACTGTATTATATGTATATGATGCGGACGATGCTACATCTATCAATAAAGCTCGAAGATCGTAACTTGATCATGTTCCACTCATTCTAGGCTTGATTCGAGCGAGGCTAGAATAATAAACGAGACAGGCTTGAGCCTGACCGCAGGATCGGAAGAATTCCAAGCTCAACTCGAGATCGGCTTAATTTTTTATCAAACTCAATCTTAGAGGAGTAAGCTCGCTCTGAGTTCGGCTCGTTGACAACCCTAGTGATGCATACTGCACTTTCTATGACTTAATAAGATACCCCATCACTGGAACATTCTTAGTTATTGAAATTGTCGGTACCCTGCAAACCTGGTAACATAACATTGAGGGTTGAAGACAACTGAAGCCCCGCCCCTCTCTCTCGAGGCGGGCCCTGATACGGCCACGTGCCCTTCGCCCCGGACCTGGCCTCCCCGCTGAGGCAGGGTCCAGCGCTGCCACGTGTGTCCAGGCTCCAGAGCCACCACATGCCCTTGGCCCTGGACCAAGACTCCCCGCTGAGGTGAGGTCCGGGGCTGCCACGTGTATCCGGGCTTTGAACACTTCCTCCCTGTTGAGGAGGGCTCCGGAGCCACAACGTGCCCTTGGGCCTAGACCAAGCCTCCGTGCTGAGGTGAGGTCCAGAGCTGCCACGTGTATCCAGGCTCTGAACCCTTCCTCCCCACTGAGGAGGGCTCCGGAGCCGCCACGTGCCCTAGGCCCTGGACCAAGACTCCCCGCTGAGGTGAGGTCCAGAGCTTCCATGTGTATCTGGGCTCTGAACCCTTCCTCATTGCTGAGAAGGGCTCCGGATCTACCACATGTCCCCACAGTCCTTCGTGGGCCTTGGGTCTTAGAAGTCAAGGAGGAAGTGCGCTGTCGGGCCGCGCATTCAAGACTCGCGCCTTCCCTAGAAGCATGGCGCATAGTGCACGCCTCTGTCCTTTGCCCGTTCGCCATTACGGTGACAAGACAGGGCGGCGAGGCATGACAACAGCACAGTGCCGCCCAACGGCACAGTGCCGCCAAGCAGAGTGAGACGACGCGGCGACAAGGTGACGTCTTCATCATCACCTGCTACCCGGTCAGAGGTGCTCAGCGCGCCAGGCGGTGAGTCATAACTCCACTACCAACTACTCCATATGTAGATGTAAATACCCTAGAGCATGTATAGGGTACGGACAGCCGCGGGGCCACCTATCAGGCCCCGGGCCACATTGTAACTGCTCCGGCCCTTAGACTATAGAAGGACCGGGGCGACCACCCGACAAAAGGGTTGACAACCCAGAAAACTCACACCCACATACAAGCAATACAACTACGCACTCCCGTGGACGTTGGGTTTTATGCTTCGGCGGCCTGAACCATGTAAATCCTGGTGTTCATCATGTTCATGAGCCTCGATCGTCCTAGCGGTCACTACAGGAAAAACGATCATTGACGACGGCCAAATTTATTGTCGACGGGGCCGTCGTCTTTAATTTTATTGACGACGGCTAGACAAAGCCGTCGTCAATAACACAGTTATTGACGACAGCAGAACGAGTACCGTCGTCAATAAATAATTGACGACGGTGCCCGTCGTCTTTAACTTAATTCGGGCCCACCCGAGGAGTTATTGACGACGGTGACCTAGCACCGTCGTCAATAACACAGTTATTGACGACAGCTAAACGAGTACCGTCGTCAATAAATTATTGACGACGTGCCCGTCGTCTTTAACATTTATTGACGACGGTGACCAGGCACCGTCGTCAATAACGGGACATATAACACGTACGCGAGCCGGGAGGCGGCCAGTGCCGCCTCCGACTCGCGCCGAGGTCTCGTCGCCGCCGCCGTCCCCGCCGGTCGCCGCCGCCGTCCCCGCCGGTCGCTGCCGCCCTCCCCGCCGGTCCCCGCCGCCGCCGCCGCCTAAGGTAAGTCCCCCTCCCCCTCCGGCCTCTCTCCCCAGCTTTCCTCGCCCCCCGGCCGCACCGCCGGCGACCGGCGGCCGGCGTCGGCGTCCTACCCCCCGTCTGGTCTCTCCGGACCCTCCCCCGTCCCCCTCCGGCCCGGCCCCTCCCCCTCCGGCCCTCCCCCTGCTCTCCCCCTCCCCCTCCCACCGTGAAAATTTCTCCTGTGAAGTTATACTTCTTACCTGAAAGTTGAACCCGCCTGTGACCCCATCAACGTTAAGTACCTACAGCAAGGCCATCCTCTATAAGGTAAATTGTAATGTTGTTGATCTTTGAAATGTTCCATGTTCAAGAACGATATATTACCTCTCCCGCAAAGAAGAGATTGGGCTGCTTCTTGCTTTCCATAGTGCCCAGCGATATCTTCAACAACATTACAACAGCAAAACAAGTTAGGCCTGTGTGCAAAGTGATTTAAGTTCAAAAAACTGCAGTAAAGACTAAGGACCTCAGAAATTGGAACACCTCCGGCAGTCACAAATTCATCTTTGAATTGTCCCTAGATATTATGGTAAGATAACAGCCAGTGAGTCTTGTCTTGACAGAAACATTATTGCCATCATATTTTAAATGAACAGCCAAAAAAAAGGTGACATATAGGATGTCACACACCTTCCCAACAACATCAAAGATCCATTGTTTTAACCGAAGGGCTACAATGTTTATATAATTATTTGACATGGAGGCCCAGTGCATATCACCATCTAATCCCTGCAAGTACAAGACCACCAGATGAGGTCATCTAATTTAATGGGACAAGTAATATGCTATATAATAATATGATGACCTCCTGTTCTAGCATGAATCTCCAAAACCTCTTCACCAGGCCAAACTCTGTGGGGAAGGTATTATTTACTTTGTGCTTCTGCAGGAAATAAAACTTCTTAGTTCAACAATATTAATGTTTTTGCTGGAATAATAAGAATGCATGTGTCGTTTCAGGTCATACATGTGCAATAAATTATGAAACGATTTAGAAGTTTGATTAAACGGTCCAATGACACAGAGCAGGTGTGTCGGTACCTGAGATATGGGGTACCCCCGCGCACAGGGTAAAATGCCTAAGGTACTCGCCCTTCTCCGCAGTGGGAGCTCCGAAGGCGCCACGCGTCCGGCGGGGCCGGACCTCCCTCTCCTCAGAGGAGAGCTCCGGGCCCGCCACGTGGCATACAAAAGCCGGACCTCCCCCTCCGCGGGAGAGAGGACCGAAGACACCACGCGTCCAGCGGGGGCGGAACTCCCTCTCCGCGGAGGAGAGCTCCGGGCCCGCCACGTGGCATATAGAAGCCGGACCTCCCCCTCCACGGGGAGAGGTCCGGAGGCTCCACGTGCCCCGCAGGCCGGACCCTTCTCTCCTCAGAGAAGGGCTCCGGACCCGCCACGTGGCCAGAAGAACGGTGCTGCCTGCTCCCGAGCGGTAGGCAGCGGGCGTAAAGGCGCCCCACACCTTGCCCGTACAAGGTATTCAAGGCCCGCGTCTTCCAAAGACGCGGAAACGCGGAGCACGCGTCTGTCAGGTGCCGTTGCGCCCAGTCGCATCACAGACTGGCGCGCGGTGTCAGAACATGCCAGCTAATAAACGCTGCGACAAGACATCCCATGCCGCCTGCGCCGTCATCAACCACTACGACTAGCGTGCGGCATGGGCAGGGCGGCAAGATGAAGACTCAGAAGCCTTCGGCCAGAGGCAACTACCGACGTAACTACAGATACGGTAGATAATAGACAATCTCCCCGGGACCACCTGTCGGGTCCCGGCTCCCCTTGTAAGCCACCCGAGTCTTGGACTATAAAAGGCTCGGGTAGGCGTCGATAGCAAGGGTTCGCATTTGGCAACTCATACGCTAGCCATACACTCTCAAGCTGTAACTCACCCCCAAGCTCAGGCCCCTGGCCCTGAGCAGCAAGCAATACAGCGAGCTCCATAGCTCGCCGTGGACGTAGGGTTTCACGCTCCGGCGGCCTGAACCACGTAAAACTCTCCGTGTCAAGCTCTCACTAACTCGTCCATCTGCGCAAGCTCTCCGCTAGGAACTAGCCCCTCCGAAAAAAGAACCTCCGCGGGCTGCCCAGTGCAGGCCGGGGGGAAGTGTCGACCGAACACTTCGACAATTGGCGCGCCAGGTAGGGGCCTTTTCCCCTAGCGCGACGAGTTTCCGCCGACGAAGATGACCAAGCCCCCTTCAGCAGCAAACTCTCCCCCCCCCCACGTTCATGGCGAACCGTGACCACTGGGGAGTACATGTCGACACACTCAGGACGGAGTGTGTCGGCACAAGCGGGTAGCCAGCAGCCGGCTCCGGCAACGCCGACTCCGGCTATGCAGGCCCCGACCAGTGTGAGGTCTTCTGCAGCGCTGAGCGTACACCATGCAGGTGCGCTAGCTACAGCAAGAGCGCTGTTGCGCAACCCACCTGCGGGGGATGCGCCCCATACAGCGACCCAGCAATGGGTCCGTGAGGTGGACCGCCTCGTCGTCGCCGCCGCGGACCCTAGGTTTCAGCGAGGACGGCGCCCAGGGCAACCGGCTGTGTCGCTGACGCGCACACCCACGGTTGACGGGCTAATGGCGAATTCCAGCTCCTCCAGGCTCCTGTCGACGGACCTGCGAAGGGAACTGTAACGGTGCCACTTGGGGCAGGACGCCCGGGTGTACCTCGAGCGACGTCGAGAAAGGCGTCGCAACAATGAGGCAGGTGACAGCATGTCGTCGGCCTCGACGCAACAAGAAGGGCAGGCCTTCGCCATGCGAGCCCCGCCTCAGGCATATGGTGCGCAACATATGCCACCACCAAATGCGCCGCAAGTAGCGGCCCCGGTCTATGGTGCAGCCTTGCCCATGCCGGGATACGTGGTGCCAGGTGCGAACCACCTGTTCGCAGCGCCAGTACCTGCAGCAGCAGGTGCAGGATGTGTGGCCCTTGCACCCCACCTTCGTTTCGCAAGGTGGCCGCGCAAGTTTCGCCCGCACTTGCCCGAGAAGTACGATGGTAGTGTCAACCCAGCGGAGTTCCTCCAGATCTACTCCACCGCCGTACTTGCTGTAGGAGGCGACGAGGCTGTCATGGCCAACTACTTTCCCGTCGCCTTGACCGGCCCAGCCCGGTCCTGGCTCATGAATCTACCTCAGGGGTCCATAACCTCCTGGGGTGAGCTCTGCCGGCAGTTCGTCGCCAACTTCGGCAGCTCCTACACCCGTCCGTGCACGGAGCTCGACCTCCACGCCGTCAAACAACAACCTGGGGAGTCGCTGCGCTCTTTCATCCAGCGGTTCTCTCAGGTGCGCAACACCATCCCACATATCCAAAGCGCCTCTGTGGTGGTGGCGTTCCGACAGGGTGTCCGGGACGAGAAAATGCTTGAGAAGCTCGTGACCAGAGAGGTCCGCGACGTCTCGGAGCTCTTTAGCCTGGCAGACAAGTGCCCCAGAGCGGCTGAAGGGCGGAACTGGCACGCACTGCCGACCTCCGAGTCAGGAGGGCAGCCCGGGTCCGGTGCTGCTGCCTATGGGGGTGGCAAGAAGACCAAGAACCGGGGGAGTGGGAAGATGAAGTCACCATTCACGGCCCCCGTCGCCGCAGCTGCGACAACCAGTGGAGCTCGGCGGCCACGCCCCGACAAGAGGCAGCGGCAATCACCGGCCCCAGACAGTGGCCAAGGCGGGTTATGCCCCGTGCATGGCACCTGCAACCATACTGCTGCCGAGTGCTGGGTGATTCAGAGGCTCGCAGAGCGCTTCCGCAATGGAAGACAGCAGAGGGCTGAAGCACCGCCCTACCCTCAGAGGGATGGCAAACAGAAGGCCGATGCCCCAGTCACCGCTGCCCACCAGGTGGGGTTCCAGGAGCCTCAGCGTGTCATAAAGACAGTGCATGACGGTGAGGACTCCAGTTCCGACGGTGACGGGCCAGGGTGTTAGCCAGCTACGGCACGCCTCCGTGCCTCAAACATACCTCTCGGGGGCCGCCTAAGGTCCGTCAACCCCTTGAAGGCCTTGCCAGGAGGGGAAGACGCCTTAGGTCTTCCAAGACAAGGCCGGGTCCACCTACCCCATGAAGGCCTTGGCCAGGAGGGGAGAACTCCCCGGGGACCCCTGAGAGAAGCCACGCAGGACCTGATCCAGCGTGAAGATAACAACTTCGACAAGACTCGGCTTGCAGGGAACACCCCACAACGCACGGTCTCGGCTAATGCTCTAAGCACTACCGCCAAAGAACCAAACGCGACGGGGGCCCGCAAGAGGGCAACCTGGTGAAGCGGCACGCTATATTCCAAGAAGGACCCATATGCTCTCCCCCAGCAGGGAAGGTCCCTTCCGAATCATGGAAGCTGCCGCCCCAGGTACACATGCCTTTCAACCGAGAGTGGGATCCATTCCCAAAAAATCCTTGCCATGAAGCAACACTGTAAGTCCTACTTACTGAGCATCGGTAGAACAGGGTTATTCACTTCTGTAATAGACCCCATAGAATTTAGGAACAGAGCTTGGGGTAGCTAAGTCTCAAGGGACGGTACAGGACTACGTCCAGTTTAGCCTGGTTCCGACCCTAAGCGCGTAGAGTCTTGCTTCCCTTGTAGACGAGGCGGAACATTGCCCCCATGTACAGCCAGAATTCCACCTATGGGCACGAATACAGAGACCTGTTCTACTTAGCTCTCTCTCATGCGCTCATTTAAATTATGCATTAATTTTTATGATCGCACTATCTCTGTATGTTCATCGTACATCTAGCTCCCCCTCTCCTGCGCTCATCCATAGTCGGCATTTGCTATCCTACCAAAGGCGGCTGTGCTTGAGGCACCTGCCGATGGCCAAGTGAGTCTTTCGGGCCTCCCCCAGTCAGGTGTTGCGGTGCCAGTTGGTCACCTCCAGGAAAGGCCAGCGTTGTGCATGGGGGGTCCAGGGTGCGTATCCAGCTTAGCCGGCCCAGAGCCCAAAGCATGCGCATCCTGCTCTCCGGAGGTCCAGGGGAGTACATCCGCTTTGCCTGGTCATGAACCCAAAGCGCGTGCACTCTGCTTCCCCAGCACATGGCCCGGTACTAGGGATCGGACGGCCGTACCCGGACCTCGGAGGGAGCCGGAGCTCCGGCGCCTCGTGCACAGAATTGCCCAAGCCCCGTATAGCGGGTCAGGACCATAAGATGGATAAGACTAGGAGACGGGAGGGGAGGACCCCCCGAGGAGAATTACGTTTCCTCTACCTGTGTGCAGGACCTTCAGGTTACGGCAACAGGGACTGCATGAAGCGGGGGGAAAGGAGCTACCAGCTACACCGGCCTCGGACTGGAAGGACCGGGATCTGCCCCTCCAGCAGGGGCGGGGCCCGGGGGCCCCACGTGTCCAGCGGGCCCGGAACTCTCTCCTTCCTTGAGGAGGGCTCCGGGCTCGCCATGTGGCAGGCAGGAACCGGACCTCCCCCCTCAGCGGGAGGGCTCCGAAAGCCCTACGTGTCCAACATGACCGGAGCTCCCGTCTCTTGAGGAGGAGCTCCGGACCCACCACGTGGCCGGCAGATTTGGAGCCCCCCATAGGGCGAGGTTCGGAGACCACCGGGGGCCCCTAACACAGTTAGGACCCGGGGAAGGTGTCTGTGCGAAACTCCGAGATTGGAAATGGCCTCTGAGTACCTTGCGGAGCTAAGGACTCAGCCAGGCAAAGCCAAGAAGGAGGGAAAAAGCATCACAGACACAAGTATCCAAGAGAGTCAAATTAAGCAAGGCTCCATGAGCTGGACTACAAACTCGATAAAAAAGGGAGAAACAAGTCCTAAGGACCTCCCGGCTCTCGCCGGAACTTTGCGGCTACAAGGGCGGCCACATCCTCGACTTCAGCCCTGGCAGCTTCCTCCCGCTCCGCGGCTGGGCCCTCTCTCGCTGGCTCCAGCGAGAAAGAGGGGTCGCGGCTCTTGAAGCATGCCAGCACATGCGAGGCGACCTCTAAAGCTAAGTCGCGGCCCTCGGCTTCGATCTCACTGGCGACCACCAAGTCGAGTCTGTCCAGCTTGGCGCCGATCGACTCCAATGCAGGGATCACCTCTGCCACCTTCAATGCGGGAGTTGCGGCCCTCACCGGACTGAAGCCAAGAGGGATCAGGGCGGACCCCGCTCAATCCACGAAGCTTGAGACCGCAAGGGCCTCGGAGGACCGTAAGGCTGAGAGCTCCTCCACCTCGCGGCGGGCCGCCCGCAGAGCCTCCAGGTTCCTCTCGGAGAATTCCTTCTCCTTGGCCGCCAGGGAACTCTCCCGAAGGTGGAGAGTCTTGGCTAGCCACTCCAACTCGGCGGCCTTGAAGCCGGCAGTCAACTCCCAGTCCAAGACCGCCCGGCGATCATGGGAGAACTGTTCCTCCCTCAAGTCAAGGTCTGCCTTCAGAATCTCCAGCTCCTCCATCCGAGCTCGGAGGTCATCCTCGCCCGCGGCCAACTGCGCGGCGACCCTCTCTGCCTCAGCTGCCACGGAACGCTCCCGCTCCTCAACGGCGAGTTCGCGGCGCTCCAACCGCTGCCGTATTTCCACAGCAGCAGAGAGGCTCTCTTCGGCCCGGGCGTGTGCCTCCAGGGCCTCCCTGTTGATCCGCCGCGACTGGGTGTCCATGCGGTCAACAGCCCGCTTCATCCGGTCGACGAGCGCTTCCCTGAAGTCGAGCAACTCCCGCCTGGAGTCAAGCTCGCTCTTAACCTTCGCGGTCCTCTCCCACAAAAGGTTCCCCCAGATGAGGAGGCGGTCCCGTTCAACCGTATACTCCTCCCGCTCGCGCCCTAGCGCAGCCAAGACCTGCCGGACGATCGACTCAGCAAGCGCGAAGGCGTCCGCCAGAGGCAATGGAGCAACAGAGGCTGGGGCAGCCCCTCCGACCTCCTCCATTACCTTGTCCTCAGGAAGAGCCGACGCACCAGCAGCCGAGACGAGACGCCGATCAGGAGAAGCTGGCTCCGCGGCTCTGGCAGCCAGGCCAGCCGGGCTCTTTTCAGCTTCTGGCTCCTTGACCTGAGGAGAGGGACGAGCCGGGGAAGGCGGTGCTGGAGAAGAAGCCAGGCCGCCTAGTGCAGGATCAACCTGTGCTGGCTCGGGGGCCGCGGTGGCCGTCTCGGCAGGAAGAGACGACGCCGCCGCGGAGTCCGGGCACACCGGAACAGGAGAAGTCCGCGCTAGCCTGGGGGCCGCGGCAGTTGCCCCTGGCTCCGAGCGCATCGGCACAGATTCCCCGCAAGACGGGGAAGGCCGAGAAGCGCGGACACTCCAGCGGGCTCTGAACCCCGACTTCCGAGCCGTGGTAGGATTTCCAGAGCCCGCTACCGTCTCCGACGGCCGCTCCGCAGTCGCTTGGACTGGCGGAACAGGGGACGCCCCAGAGGCTTCCCCCAGCGCATCAGCCCGGGGCCTCTTCGAGTCGCCACCGGAGGGAGTGTCAGGCACCCCAGAATCCCGAATTGGCACCGACGCCGTTGCTGGAGGAGATCGAGCGCGTTTCTTCTCTGGCAGCGGGTTGGAAGCCATGGCAAGGGAGAACTCAAAGGCAAGAGAGCAAAAGCACAAGAGTCCGAGAAGAGACGCAGAGAAGTGCGAAGGGAAGCTGCAATGTGGGTAAGACCCCCTCTAAAAAGCTTCCCGGTGCAGTTCCAAGCGATTCGGAACTCTTCGAATACCCCGCACCCGCAACCGCTTCGGTTCCTAGACCGAGTGCCGATGACGGGTGGGCCCAAGCCGCTTAACTAAAGCGGTGGGGTCAAGGAGTCAATCTCCTCAGAAGATGAGCCGGCAAGGCACTTCGATGGTTCCCGAAGAAAGCGCCGCAACGTGCAGAAGTGGCAGCCTTGGGAACCGCCGCAGTAAAAGCAATCATCAAGTGAGCACACGCTCTCACGATCCTGTGGCCGTTCGTGCTCCGGCAGCGGTCAATTCGGGACTTAGAGAAAGTGCGCGGATCGGAAGAGATGGAGGTCCCACCTCGGGCTCGCTATCTCCCCCAAGATAGGCCCGGGGGCCACTGTCGGTACCTGAGATATGGGGTACCCCCGCGCACAGGGTAAAATGCCTAAGGTACTCGCCCTTCTCCGCAGGGAGAGCTCCAAAGGCGCCACGCGTCCGGCAGGGCCAGACCTCCCTCTCCTCAGAGGAGAGCTCCGGGGCCGCCACGTGGCATACAGAAGCCGGACCTCCCCCTCCGCGGGAGAGAGGTCCGAAGACGCCACGCGTCCAGCGGGGCCGGACCTCCCTCTACGCGGAGGAGAGCTCCGGGACCGCCACGTGGCATACAAAAGCCGTACCTCCCCCTCCGCGGGGAGAGGTCCGGAGGCTCCACGTGCCCCGCAGGCCGGACCCTTCTCTCCTCAGAGAAGGGCTCCGGACACGCCACGTGGCCAGAAGAACGGTGCTGCCTGCTCCCGAGCGGTAGGCAGCGGGCGTAAAGGCGCCCCACACCTTGCCCGTACAAGGTATTCAAGGCCCGCGTCTTCCCAAGACGCGGAAACGCGGAGCACGCGTCTGTCAGGTGCCGTTGCGCCCAGTCGCATCACAGACTGGCGCGCAGTGTCAGAACCTGCCAGCTAATAAACGCTGCGACAAGACATCCCATGCCGCCTGCGCCGTCATCAACCACTACGACTAGCGTGCGGCATGGGCAGGTCGGCAAGATGAAGACTCAGAAGCCTTCGGCCAGAGGCAACTACCGGCGTAACTACAGATATGGTAGATAATAGACAATCTCCCCGGGACCACCTGTCGGGTCCCGGCTCCCCTTGTAAGCCACCCGAGTATTGGACTATAAAAGGCTCGGGTAGGCGTCGATAGGAAGGGTTCGCATTTGGCAACTCATACGCTAGCCATACACTCTCAAGCTGTAACTCACCCCCAAGCTCAGGCCCCTGGCCCTGAGCAGCAAGCAATACAGCAAGCTCCATAGCTCGCCGTGGACGTAGGGTTTTACGCTCCGGCGGCCTGAACCACGTAAAACTGTCCGTGTCAAGCTCTCACTAACTTGTCCATCTGTGCAAGCTCTCCGCTAGGAACTAGCCCCTCCGAAAAAGGAACCTCCGCGGGCTGCCCAGTGCAGGCCCGGGGGAAGTGTCGACCGAACACTTCGACAAGGTGGTTGAACTATTTTCTGTCTTCGCTATATCAGGTTCAATATACAGGAATGACGCCGTGAATCGTGGTGGGGGGGAGGCCTCCTGCTGCGCCTAGGGCTGCGTAGAGGCGGAAGCAGCAGCGAGTGGTCCGATCAGGAGCAACCACTCGATCTGGGCGACTAGAAAACTAGTAGTCCGATTAGGGCGATTAGTTGGACGATCAGGAGTTTTGATGATCAGGATGACTAGGTTAGAAATTTTTCAGTCCTAATCTGTTGGCCGGCGGTACATTAGGGTTCAACTCATTCACCTCTTGCTTTCTTTCAACTTGGCAACTACACTGGTCAATTCCTCTTGAAAAGGTACATAAAATGCCAAAGTTAGTTTTAACTTGGTTCTAGACAACTGCTGGTCATGAATAGAAAAACAAAATACAGTATTGATACAACAGGTTTGACAGTGGCACACTATCAAAATAGGAGTAGTTATACAAAATACACTGTATTTCTGTCAATACAAAATTTCTCATAATAGCTGCAACTAGTTAAATATGCTCAAATTTAGTTGAATTTTATCAAACTTACTTAAACTTAGAGAAAACTAGTTAAACATCCTCAAACTGAGTAAAATATGGTACAACTTACTCAACTATAGTCAAATATGACCAAACTTACTCAAACATAGCCAAAACTTTTTGAACTAGCTCAAACACAAACACTACTAGTCCATACTTCTCAAACTTAGTAAAATATGAGCAAACTTACTCAAACATAGCCAAATCTAGCTAACTTGCTCAATTTTAACTTGTAATGAGTTTATTTAATCATATACACATTTGTGAACTTCTAATTTGTCTAACTATACATGTACATCATAGGGATCGGCGACGCGGGCTCAGGAAACTCCATCCCCTCAGCAACCAGCATTTGGACGAGCGCACGACGACTTCCTGGACTCCGGTGGCAGCGGTCGGGGTAGCGTAGGGTAGTGTGGCGTGCGTATAGTGTTTTTTTGCAATTCTGTGATGTATATTTTGATTGCCTGTGATCTGGCCATCGAGCCAGGGCTGGCCTCGAAGCCAGGGCAGGATTTTCTGTTTTTTTTAAAAAAAAATTGGAAAGCTTATTGACGACGGTTTCTGGTACTTGGCCGTCGTCAATAAGCCATTAGTATTGACGACGGACAGGTACCAGAAACCGTCGTCAATAAGCAATTGTTATTGATGACGGCCTAGTGTAAACCGTCGTCAATAAGCCACGGTTACTGACGACGGTTTCCTGGCCATCGTCAATAAGCTTATTGACGACAGCCTGATTTAGCTGTCGTCAATAAGTTTATTGACGACAGCTAGATTTAGCTGTTGTCAATAAGATTATTGACGACGGTAACCGTCGTCAATAAATTTATTGACGACTAATAATTGACGACAGCCGAA
The DNA here is from genome assembly GCA_030760725.1 of Neostapfia colusana. Classification (NCBI taxonomy): domain Eukaryota; kingdom Viridiplantae; phylum Streptophyta; class Magnoliopsida; order Poales; family Poaceae; genus Neostapfia; species Neostapfia colusana. The sequence continues at coordinate 66,773,926 of JASWHV010000016.1, forward strand.
AACCGTCGTCTATAAAGTTTTACCGTCGTCAATAACTTATTGACGACGGTAGTGTCCTTATTGACGATGGTTTCCGACCGTCGTCTATAGTCCCGATTCCTGCAGTGGGCGTCAGCCCCTCCAAACAACAAACCTCCCTGGATCGCTCTAGTAGTGGTACCGGTGAGTGTCGCAGGAAACAGTTCGACATTTGGCGCAACAGGTAGGGGGCTCTCACGCTCTCTAGGCGACTGAGCATCACCACCATAGTGAACATCTATTCCCTCAGTGGCTCGTCTCGTCCCACCTGTCATCGTCTCGAGGCAGGAGACGAGGAGACCACTTCCCGCTCCACGGAGGGTAGATCTGGCCAGGCAGGCGACCAGACGGTCGGAGTGCCCATGGTGCCTAAGGCACCCGCGGCTGCTACCTCACGGCGGCCTTCTACCCCGACGGTGGTGATGGTGCCGCCACTACCAAGCCCGGAGAGCGTGCTGGCTGCAGCACGCGCACTTCTCCACAACCCTCCGGGCGAGGGCACTACCCCAGAGGTGGCAGAGCAGTGGCGCCACGACGTCGACCACACCATCGCCGCTGCCATAAACACATCCGCCTACAGAAGGCAGCGGGTCGAGCTCTCGCAGGCCCAGCCGCATACGCCGACAGTGGCCCACGGGACGACTGCCACGACGACCATGACCAGACAGGCCACGGCTGACCTCAGGGTCGGGCTAGACCGTCGCCATGTGAGCGAAGATGGCCGCGTCACCATCGAGCGACGTCACGAGAGATGTCACAACCTCGTAGGAGAGTACGGCTCCCCGAGTGCCGTACCAGAGGGACATTCCCCGTAGACTCCTGCCTCTCTAGGAGCAGGCAGGGGCTGCATGGCGCTCACCCATCACCTTCGCATGGTGGTATGGCTACCCAAGTTCTGGCCCAACTTCCCAGAGAAGTACTACGGGACTGTCAACCCCGTCGAGTTCCTGCAGATCTACTCCACCTCCATCCTAGCTGCAGGAGGGAATGAGGCCATCATGGCCAACTACTTCCCAGTGGCCCTGACCGGCACTGCCCCGTCATGGCTCATGAACCTTCCCCCAGGCTCCATCTCATCCTGAGAAGAGTTGTGCTGGAGATTCACAGCCAACTTCGGGAGTTCCTACACGCTCCCCAGCACCGAGCTCGACCTCCACGCAGTTCGCCAGCGCGAGGGGGATTCACTGCGATCTATCATCTAGCGGTTCCCCCGTTTAGGAACACCATCCCCCGCATATCCAATACCTCCGTCGTCATCGCCTTCCGACAGGGCGTCAGAGACAAGAAGATGCTCGACAAGTTAGCCAAGCACGATGTGCAAGACGTCTCCAAGCTCTTCAGCCTGGCGGATAAGTGCGCCAGGGCAGCGGAGGGTCAAGACTGTAAAAGCCAAAGAAAGTGACTTGCAAAGAAATGTTCATCACCTCACAACACCACAGCTCATGTGGTGGATATCTCATGAATACTTGTGAAGAGCAAGTAAACACCATCAAAAGGGTGATTAGAGGGGAAAGCCCTAACTTCAAAAAGTAGGATTTCTACACATAAACATGAAAGGTTGAGCTCACCCCTAGACCTTAAATAGTCTTGGGAAGGCTCAGGCCAAATTTCATGCAAATCCAATACTTTTTGAGGCACTTTTGGAGACATTTCAAAAACGGGCCAATTTGAATGCAAATTCAAATTTCAGCCACTTTCATCACTTGAATTCAAAAGTTAGCTTTATATTCAAACTCAGCGCATTTTTCTGAGTCAGTCCACCAATTTTCATCCTCATTGGACTTCATCTTGTCGGAAGCTAAATTTGCATTAATTCAAAACTGAACTTGAATTTCAAATTCAAATATGAAGAAAATTCAGCCAAACCAATTTCATTTTGGTGAATTAAAATTTACTCTCTGACTTGGTGGCTAAGATTACCTGACACGACCCCAACGGCCTTGTCGAGCCAGGATCACGCTGAGGGGTGCTGCGTTGCACAGCACCGGATAACGCACGTCAAAGATACAAAGCGGAAGCAAAGTTTTATTACATAAACCAGTTTATGAACATTTTTACAACAAAATAGTTCAGTCCACACTCATGGGCATAGACTATGCATCTAGTTCATGTTCATCCCGTGAACGTGTCCCCGCTAGCACGCACACACACTAACACGGCGGCGTGCACGACTCCCATTCGACAGGGTTCCCCTCCTGGGGTTCCTTCTCCTCCTCGGGAGTCCCTTCCTCACAGAACCCTGCAAAAGCTTCAAACACAAGCAGTGAGCATGATGGCTCAGCAAGACTGACCCGTCTATCCTATACATGGAACTTCTACATGATGGGTATAGGGTACATGAGGTATAAAATTTGCAAAGAACTCGCCTAATTATTTGAACCTTACTTTCAAGTTTTTAGCAGCAGGTTGTGGAGAACCTTATGCTAAGGCACATGAGAGAGCCGCAATGAAACAAGATACGCATTCCTCTCATGTACTTTGCCCAAAGTCGAAAAGAACTTTAATTAGCTCTAAGCTACAACAAGACATTAACAAGCAAGGTATAAGTTTCAAATCAGCAAGCTTTTAACATGTATCTAGCCTATTCTTTCTACATCACAGTACAGTGAACAAGTGGTACTCACTGACCACGAGGGATGGCGATTATAATCGATTTACCTGCAGGGTTACTCGAATAACCCGTCACGTACGCCCGTACTTGATGTTGCCTACAGAAACCATCATGGACGTCGTACGCAACCACCTTTCACCCGTCAGCCAAATGTTGAACCAGTCCAATCGACCCGAGCAAGAGGTCTCTGCGCGCGCATCCACAGCGCCGCCAGCCGATTTACACCTCGAGCTCTCAACCTACCCTCTGAACGACCAGCTATGCCTCAACACCCAGCTACCCGAGTTACATTGGTTTCCCGGTTCCCATATAGCCAGTAGGTCTTCGGTACTGTTCTGGCTTGTTCAACAGGCCCGCACACGTCTCGGTCCTCAATCGACACAAGCGGAGCTATAGCACCCAGGCCCCAAAGTCCTGCTGCCCTTACTCTCCGCTCGGTCTCATTTTTTCTTGCCGTGTGTTTCATTTGCTATCTTTACCCGAGCCGAGTGCCTCTAGCCTATCCTCGCAAGTAGTTCCAACTACTCGACTTGTACTGAATCCTACTCTATCTTTAGCGTTGCAGTAGCTAAACAGAGTTTTCAATCCTAATCCCAACACATGGTTTTCTTGGCTATGCAATTGGGTTTCAAACAACTCTAATGCAAGAAGTAAGTGGTACTCAAAATAAGTTCTCAAAACAATAAAAATTTGTAAAAGGGTTAATGCAAACTGGAGCTTGCCTTGCTGCTCTTGGTCGTAGGATAGCTGCTCTTCTGGAGTGATGAAGTCTAAGACTTCGGGTTCCTCCTCAACCTTAGCGATTACATGAGATAAATAAATATGTATCAATTTAAATGCATTTGAGTTGAATTTAACTTGTGAAGACTATAAGTCTTACTAGACAGACCCAATGACTCTGAAATTCTTACTATGGTTTGGTTACAACCTAAACAGAGACTTGGCCAAGTTTTATTTGCAGCAAAGCTCATTTGAGCTCTCCACAAATAATTATGTACTTGACCTTAATTGGAGCTTCTAGGGTGTTCTAGAGATTTTCATGGAGCAAGCCATGACTTTGTGAAAACTAGATTTTCATAGGGTTCTAATGGAGTTGGTATCACTTAATTTGAAGGTCCCTAGCTAAAGATATGAGCTAAACAATTTCAGAGAATTTCTGAAATTGTTTCTGAACATTTTCTATTTTCTCTGGAACAGTTTTATTAATCACCCCATTAGGTGTATCAAACGAGCTCACATGGATCTGAAATTTTTATTAGCTCAGGGATATTTTGGTGAACATCCTAGATAAATTTCAGAATTTTCCTCCAAAGGTTCTCCAGTTGAAATTCTAAACATTATAAATTTTGCAGAATTAATTATGGAGAAATAAATATTTTCATAGAGTGAAATTTAATTTTCTGGAAAGTACTCAGAGAGCTGGATCCAACAAAATTTGGTTCACTCAATTTGGAGTTTCCTAGCCAAAGTTATGACGGTTTGAAGTTTGAACTAAATCTGAAAATCGGGAAAAAGTTTGAACCGCTGCGCATGGGCCGGGGCTACGTGTCAACTTCTCAGCGGTCGACACACGGGGCTACGGAATCTTTCGTATGCAGCCGCACCTGATCCGGTGCCACAGCGAATCCTGTTTTTAAAATATCTACCACTGACGCATGGGACCGGGGGCTTCGTCTACCTCCGGCCTCCCGCGCTCGGCCGCCGCGACCCCTCGCCGGAGAGCTCGCAGGTGGCCTCTGTCGTGCGCCAAAGTCCATGATTTTGGCCGCCTCTGCCTAACTCCATCCGGGGAACACGATGCTGGGCTCAGCTCGTCATGAAATTCACCGGCACATAGTCAGCGACGAGCGGCGGCTTCAGAAGAACTTCGGCCGTGTCGGCCGACCTTCCTAGCACCCCAAGCGCTCGAGCAACAGGCCGTAGAGTATCAGTGGACCCTGGGAAAGACCGACATGAGCTCGAAGCAGCTCGGGAGAGGTCCTAAGTAGGCTCTCACCGTGAGCCCGATGCTTCCTGCATAAGCCGTCGTTGGCAAGCTTCAAAATACGCCATGTACAGAGGTTCTCATGCTAGGTGTTGTGAAGCTAACTTGTGCGCTACTAAGCCTAGATCGTGTAGGAACAGTTTGAGGGTCTCTAAACAAATATGGGGTGAGAATTTGGCGGATCCGCACCCGAAGGTCAGTCTGCGCCGATTGAAAGGGAAAACCGAAATTCGTCGCCGTTGATCAAATGCTCGAGCTGTGGCTCGGGGGTGAGAAGCACCAGTCCCTAATGCGTCCGGGGACGCCTTAGCTTGGGCGTAAAACCATCCCATTCGGGCTGTCCACGGGAGCCCGAAGTGTGGCGGACTTAGGTCACTGAAAGAAACCCTCGGTAGGGGCGAGATCAACCGAGTTCAGCCAATTTTTAGCAACGGGGAAGGAGAAGGAGATCCTCTCGTACCATTTTGCAGCTTGGAGGGAGTGGAGCGGCTGTGATCACGGGCTTTTCCGATTACCCGAGAGAGTGGCGGCGAGAGCTGTGTTTCTTGCACAGGGGAGCAGAGAAACAGCCGAATGCCTCTCTCGCCAGCTCGGGCTCGGGGATAAGAAGGCAGGGGCGACGTCGGTCGACGCGGCCAGCCCGAGCAGGAGCTGTCCCAGCGACCAGCTCGGTGGCACCCACGGATGAAGCCCGAGAAACCGAGTGTTGAATCTTCAGTTGGTTTAATTTGCTATAGAGGCTGACATGTGGGTCCCACCCGGGGTTTAACCTCTGAAATTAAATTTCCCCCACTGCTCTAAACAGTAGAGACCCAATTAACCTTGGTCACTTGAATTATCTACCCCTGGTCCATTTGAATTGCAGAGAATTCAAATTGGGTTTTGTTTGACTAAATTTCAGCACATATGCTGTTTGAAATTCAAATAAAGTTTTGAATTTGCTAAACTTAGCTCATGTCAAGATCAACTCCAAATGGAGTGAAAATTGGTGGGTGAGCTCACAAAAATGTGCTGAGCAAGAATATGCCTCCCACTTTTGAATTCATGGGATGGAAACTGTCAAAGTGTAGCTGTCGACACTTCCCCCGGGCCTGCACTGGGCAGCCCACGGAGGTTCTTTTTCGGAGGGGCTAGTCCCCCCGCGTGAGTCCCTCTGTACTGGACGAAGGGAACAGATGAACATAGGGGTTTTTTACGTGGCTCAGGACGCCGGAGCGTAAAACCCTACGTCCACGGTGAGCAGAGGTGCTCATTGTATTGCTTAAGGATGAGCTGAGCTAAGTGCTAGATGCAGAAGGCGTGAATCGCTGAAGGTCGAGCTGAACCCTGAGTGTGAGTGTGCTAAGAGGCAAACCCGACAGAGTTTGAACCCCTTGTAATGTTGCCTACTCGAGCCTTTTGTAGTCCAAGGCTTGGGCGGCTTACAAGGTGGACCTCGGGGACCCGACAGGTGGCCCCGGGGTGACGTCCTATCAGCTACATAGTCTTGGCGCTGGCTTCGAGGTGGTCGTCCTACCACCCTGCCTATGCCGCAGGCTAGGTGTAGCTGTTGGTGATGGCAGGGGCGGCAGGGTACGTCTTGTCCATGTCTTGTTGCTTTTAATGGTCTGCAGCTTCAGACACTGTGCGCCTGTCTTGACTGTGACGGGTCGTAGCGCCTCCTGACAGGCGTGCGCCATGCCTCTTCATCTTGGGAAGACACGGGTCTTGAATACTTCGTACGGTAAAGGCATGGAGCGCCTTTACTCCCTCTGCCTATCGCGCCGAGCGGGCAGCGCTGCTCTGCTGGCCACGTGTCAGGTCCGGAGCTCACCTCTAAGGAGAGGGGAGCTCCGGCCCCACTGGACACGTGGAGCCTTCGGAGCTCACCCTCGCGGACGGGGCGAGGTCCGGCCTTCTTGGCCACGTGGCAGGCCCGGAGCTATCCTCCGAGGGGTCGGTAGCTCCGGCCCCGCTGGACATGTGGAGCCTTCGGAGCTCGCCCTTGTGGAGGGGGCGAGGTCCGGCCTCCTGGGCTACGTGGCAGGCCTGGAGATATCCTCCGAGGGGAGGGAGATCCGGCCCCGCTGGACACGTGGCGGCTTCGGAGCTCGCCCCTGCGCAGGGGGCGAGGTCCTTGGGCAGTTTTACCCTGTGCGCGGGGGTACCCGGTATTGAGGGTACCGACAGTGGCCCCCAGGCTCATCTAGGGGGAGGTAACGAGCCCGAGGTGGGGCCTTCTTCTACCCTCGCACTTTCTTGTCTTGAGTACTCCCTGTGCTGGCAGGGTCTCGACGGCTTCGAAGTTCAGCCTCTGAGGAGAGGGTGAAGCCTGGCATCGGAGCTCAGCCCTTGTGAAAGGGGGAGGTCCGGCTTCAGAGTTCGCCTCTGAGGAGAGGGTGAGGTCCGGCTTCGGAGCTCGCCTCTGAGGAGAGGGCGAGGGCCGGCATCAGAGTTTAGGCCCACGGAGGGCGTGCGGTCCGGAGGTCATCAGAGCTCAGCCTCTGAGGATAGGGTGAGGTTCGGCTTCGGAGCTTGCCTCTGAGGAGAGGGCGAGGGTCGGCATCGGAGCTCAGGCCAGCGGAAGGCGTGAGGTCCGGCATCGGAGCTAAGCCTCTGAGAAGAGGGGAGGTATGGGAGGTCATCGGAGCTCAGGCCAGCGGAGGGCGTGAGGTCCGGCATCGGGGCTCAGCCTCTGAGAAGAGGGCGAGGGCCGGCATCGGAGCTCAGGTCCACGGAGGGCGTGAGATTCGGAGGTTGTCGGTACCTGAGATATGGGGTACCCCCGCGCACAGGGTAAAATGCCTAAGGTGCTCGCCCTTCTCCGCAGGGAGAGCTCCGAAGGCGCCACGCGTCTGGCGGGGCCGGACCTCCCTCTCCTCAGAGGAGAGCTCCGGGCCCGCCACATGGCATACAGAAGCCGGACTTCCCCCTCCTCGGGAGAGAGGTCCGAAGGCGCCACGCGTCTGGCGGGGCCGGACCTCCCTCTCCTCAGAGGAGAGCTCCGGGCCCGCCACATGGCATACAGAAGCCGGACCTCCCCCTCCGCGGGAGAGAGGTCCGAAGACGCCACGCGTCCAGCAAGGCCGGACCTCCCTCTCCTCAGAGGTGAGCTCCGGGCCCGCCACATGGCATGCAGAAGCCGGACCTCCCCCTCCGCGGAAGAGAGGTCCGAAGGCGCCACGCGTCCAGCGGGGCCGGACCTCCCTCTCCTCAGAGAAGAGCTCCGGACCCGCCACGTGGCTGGAAGAACGATGCTGCCTGCCCCCGAGCGGTAGGCAGCGGGCGTAAAGGCGCCCCTCACCTTGCCCGTACAAGGAATTCAAGGCCCGTGTCTTCCCAAGATGCGGAAACGCGGAGCACGCGCCTGTCAGGTGCCGTTGCGTCCAGTCGCATCACAGACTGGCGCGCGGTGTCAGAACCTGACAGGTAATAAACGCCGCGACAAGACATCCCATGCCGCCTGCGCCGACATCAACCACTACGACTAGCGCACGGCATGGGCAGGGCGGCGAAAGAAGACTCAGAAGCCTTCGACCGGAGGCAACCACCGGCATAACTACAGATACGGTAGATAATAGACAATCTTCCTGGGACCACCTGTCGGGTCCCGGCTTCCCTTGTAAGCCGCCCGAGCCTTGGACTATAAAAGGCTCGGGTAGGCGTCGATAGTAGGGGTTCACATTCTGCAACTCATACGCTAGCCATACACTCTCAAGCTGTAACTCACAACCAAGCTCAGGCCCCCGGCCCTGAGCAGCAAGCAATACAGCGAGCTCCATAGCTCGCCATGGACGTAGGGTTTTACGCTCCGGCGGCCTGAACCACGTAAAACTTCCCGTGTCAAGCTCTCACCATCTCGTCCATTCGCGCAAGCTCTCCGCTAGGAACTAGCCCCTCCGAAAAAAGAACCTCCGCGGGCTGCCCAGTGCAGGCCCGGGGGAAGTGTCGATCGCACACTTCGACAGAGGTCATCGGAGCTCAGCCTCTGAGAAGAGGGGAGGTCCGGGAGGTCATCGGAGCTCAGCCTGTGAGAAGAGGGGAGGTCCGGAAGGTCATCGGCGCTCAGCCTGTGAGAAGAGGGGAGGTCCGACATTAGAGTTCACCCCTGCGGAGGGGGTGATGTGCATCTTTGGAGCTCAGCCCAGTGTAGGGCGTAAGGTCCGGCTTCGGTGTTCACCCCTGTGGAGGGGGTGGTGACCGGCTTCGGAGGTCACCCCTGCAATCGGGGTATCGTCCGGCATCGGACCTCTGCCTAGTGTAGGGCGCTAGGTCCGGCTTCGGTGTTCACCCCTGGGGGTGGCGACCGGCTTTGGAGATCACCCTTGCGATAGGGGTTTCGTCCGGCATCAAACCTCTGCCCAGTGTAGGGCGCAAGGTCCGGCTTCGATGTTCACCCCTGGGGGTGGCGACCGGCTTCGGAGATCGCCCCTGTGATAGGGGTGTCGTCTAGCGTCGGACCTCTGCCTAGTGTAGGGCGCAAGGTCCGGCTTCAGTGTTCACCCCTGGGGGTGGCGACCGGCTTCGGAGATCGCCCTTGCGATAGGGGTGTCGTCCGGCATCGGACCTCAGCCCAGTGTAGGGCACAAGGTCCGGCTTCTGGTGTTCACCCCTGGGGGTGGCGATCGGCTTCGGAGATCGCCCCTGCAATAGGGGTGTCGTACGGCATTGGACCTCTGCCAGTGTAGGGCGCAAGGTCCGGCTTCGGGGTTCACCCCTGGGGGTGGCGACCGGCTTCGGAGATTGCCCCTGCGATAGGGGTGTCGTCCGGCATTGGACCTCTGCCTAGTGTAGGGCACAAGATCCAGCTTCAGTGTTCACCCTTGGGGGTGGCGATCGGCTTCGGAGATCGCCCCTGCGATAGGGGTGTCGTCCGGCATCGGACCTCAGCCCAGTGTATGGCGCAAGGTGTGGCTTCGGTGTTCACCCTGGGGTTGGCGACCGGCTTCCGTGATCGCACCTGCGATAGGAGTGTCGTTCGGCATCTGACCTCTGCCAATGTAGGGTGCAAGGTCCGGCTTCGGTGTTCACCCCTGGGGGTGGCGACCGGCTTCGGAGGTCGCCCCTGCGATAGGGGTGTCGTGCGGCATCGGACCTCAGCCCAGTGTAGGGCGCAAGGTCCGGCTTCGGTGTTCACCCCTGGGGGTGGCGACCGGCTTTGGAGATCGCCCCTGCAATAGGGGTGTCGTCCGGCATCGGATCTCAGCCCAGTGTAGGGTGCAAGGTCTGGCTTCTGGTGTTCACCCCTGGGGGTGGCGACCAGCTTTGAGATCACCCCTGTGATAGAGGTGTCGTACGTCATCGGACCTCTGCCTAGTGTAGGGCGCAAGGTCCGGCTTCGGTGTTCACCCCTGGGGGTGGTGACCGGCTTCGGAGATCGCCCCTGCGATAGGGGTGTCGTCCGGCATCGGACCTCTGCCTAGTGTAGGGCACAAGGTCCGGCTTCGGTGTTCACCCTTGGGGGTGGCGACAGGCTTCGGAGATTGCCCCTGCGATAGGGGTGTCGTCCGGCATCGGACCTCAGCCCAGTGTATGGCGCAAGGTACGGCTTCGGTGTTCACACTGGGGGTGGCGACCGGCTTCGTAGATCGCCCCTGTGATAGGGGTGTCGTCCGGCATCGGACCTCTTCCCAGTGTAGGGCGCAAGGTCCGACTTCGGTGTTCACCCCTGGGGGTGGCGACTGGCTTCGGAGATCGCCCCTGCGATAGGGGTGTCGTGCGGCATCGGACCTCAGCCCAGCGTACGGCGCAAGGTCCAGCTTCGGCATTCACCCATAGGGGTGGCGACCGGCTTCGGAGATCGCCCCTGCAATAGGGGTGTCGTCACGTATCGGATCTCAGCCCAGTGTAGGGCCTAAGGTCCGGCTTCTTGTGTTCACCCCTGGGGGTGGCGACCGGCTTCGGAGATCGCCCCTGCAATAGGGGTGTCGTCCGGCATCGGACCTCTGCCTAGTGTAGGGCACAAGGTCCAGCTTTGGTTTTCACCCTTGGGGGTGGCGACCGGCTTCGGAGATCGCCCCTGCGATAGGGGTGTCGTCCGGCATCAGACCTCAGCCCAGTGTATGGCGCAAGGTGCGGCTTCGGTGTTCACCCTGGGGTTGGCGACCGGCGTTAGAGATCGCACATGCAATAGGGGTGTCATCCGGCATCGGACCTCTGCTCAGTGTAGGGCGCAAGGTCCGTCTTTGGTGTCCACCCCTGGGGGTGGCGACTGGCTTCGGAGATCGCCCCTGCGACAGGGTTGTCGTGCGGCATCAGACCTCAGCCCAGTGTAGGGCACAAGGTCCGGCTTCGGTGTTCACCCCTAGGGCTGGCGACCGGATTTAGAGATCGCCCCTGCAATAGGGGTGTCGTCCGGCATCGGATCTGAGCCCAGTGTAGGGACCAATGTCCGGCCTCGGTGTTCACCCCTGGGCGTGGCGACCGGCTTCGGAGATCGCCCTTGCGATACGGGTGTCGTCCGGCATCGGACCGCAGCCCATTGTAGGGCGCAAGGTCCGGCTTCGGTGTTCACCCCTGGGGGTGGCGACCGGCTTCGGAGATCGCCCCTGTGATAGGGGTGTCGTCCGTCATCGGACCTATGCCTAGTGTAGGGCGCAAGGTCCGGTTTCGGTGTTCACCCCTGGGGGTGGCGATCGGCTTCGGAGATCGCCCCTGCGATAGGGGTGTCGTGCGGCATCGGACCTCAACCCAGTGTAGGGCGCAAGGTCTGGCTTCGGTGTTCACCCCTGGGGGTGGCGACCGGCTTCGGAGGTCGCCCCTGCAATAGGGGTGTCGTCCGGCATCGGATCTTATCCCAGTGTAGGGTGCAAGGTCCGGCTTCCGGTGTTCACCCCTGGGGGTGGCGACCGGCTTCGCAGATCGCCCCTGCGATAGGGGTGTCGTATGGCATCAGACCTCTGCCTAGTGTAGGGCGCAAGGTACGGCTTCTGTGTTCACCCCTGGTGGTGGCGACCGGCTTCGGAGATCGCTCCTGCGATAGGGTTGTCGTCCGGCATCAGACCTCTGCCAAGTGTAGGGCACAAGGTCCGGCTTCGGTGTTCACCCTTGGGGGTGGCGACCGGCTTCGGAGATCGCCCCTGTGATAGGGGTGTCGTCCGGCATCGGACCTTAGCCCAGTGTATGGCGCAAGGTGCGGCTTCGGTGTTCACCCTGGGGGTGGCCACCGGCTTCGGAGATCGCCCCTGTGATAGGGATGTCGTCCGACATCGGACCTCTGCCCAGTGTAGGGCGCAAGGTCCGACTTTGGTGTTCACCCCTGGGGGTGGCGACCGGCTTCGGAGATCGCCCCCGCGATAGGGGTGTCGTGCGGCATCGGACCTCAGCCCAGTGTAGGGCGCAAGGTCCGTCTTCGGTGTTCACCCCTGTGATAGGGGTGTCATGCGGCATCGGACCTCAGCCCAGCGTAGGGCGCAAGGTTCGGCTTCGGCGTTCACCCATAGGGGTGGCGACCGGCTTTGGAGATCGCCCCTGCAATAGGGGTGTCGTTCCGTATCGGATCTCAGCCCAGTGTAGGGCCCAAGGTCCGGCTTCTTGTGTTCACCCCTGGGGGTGGCGACCGGCTTCGTAGATCGCCCCTGCGATAGGGGTGTCGTCCGGCATCGGACCTCTGCCTAGTGTAGGGCACAAGGTCCAGCTTTAGTTTTCACCCTTGGGGGTGGCGACCGGCTTCGCAGATCGCCCCTGCGATAGGGGTGTCGTCCGGCATCAGACCTCAGCCCAGTGTATGGCGCAAGGTGCGGCTTCGGTGTTCACCCTGGGGTTGGCGAACAGCGTCGGAGATCGCACATGCGATAGGGGTGTCATCCGGCATCGGACCTCTGCCCAGTGTAGGGCGCAAGGTCCGTCTTTGGTGTTCACCCCTGGGGGTGGCGACCGGCTTCGGAGACCGCCCCTGCGATAGCGTTGTCGTCCGGCATCAGACCTCAGCCCAGTGTAGGGCGCAAGGTCCGGCTTCGGTGTTCACCCCTGGGGGTGGCGACCGGCTTTAGAGATCGCCCCTGCAATAGGGGTGTCGTCCGGCATCGGATCTGAGCCCAGTGTAGGGACCGAGGTCCGGCTTCGGTGTTCACCCCTGGGCGTGGCGACCGGCTTCGGAGATCGCCCTTGCGATAGGGGTGTCGTCCGGCTTCGGACCGCAGCCCATTGTAGGGCGCAAGGTCCGGCTTCGGTGTTCACCCCTGGGTGTGGCGACTGGCTTCGGAGATCGCCCCTGCGATTGGGGTGTCGTCCGTCATCGGACCTATGCCTAGTGTAGGGCGCAAGGTCCGGTTTCGGTGTTCACCCCTGGGGGTGGCGTTCGGCTTCAGAGATCGCCCCTGTGATAGGGGTGTCGTGCGGCATCGGACCTCAGCCCAGTGTAGGGCGCAAGGTCCGGCTTCGGTGTTCACCCCTGGGGGTGGCGACCGGCTTCGGAGATCGCCCCTGCAATAGGGGTGTCGTCCGGCATCGGATCTTATCCCAGTATAGGGCGCAAGGTCCGGCTTCCGGTGTTCACTTCTGGGGGTGGCGACCGGCTTCGCAGATCGCCCCTGCGATAGGGGTGTCGTACGGCATCAGACCTCTGCCTAGTGTAGGGCGCAAGGTACGGCTTCTGTGTTCACCCCTGGTGGTGGCGACCGGCTTCGGAGATTGCTCTTGCGATAGGGTTGTCGTCCGGCATCAGACCTCTGCCTAGTGTAGGGCACATGGTCCGGCTTCGGTGTTCACCCTTGGGGGTGGCGACCGGCTTCGGAGATCGCCCCTGTGATAGGGGTGTCATCAGGCATCGGACCTTAGCCCAGTGTATGGCGCAAGGTGCGGCTTCGGTGTTCACCCTGGGGGTGGCGACCGGCTTCGGAGATCGCCCCAGCGATAGGGGTGTCGTCCGGCATCGGATATCTGCCCAATGTAGGGTGCAAGGTCCGACTTCGGTGTTCACCCCTGGGGGTGGCAACCGGCTTCGGAGATCGCCCCCGCGATAGGGGTGTCGTGCTGCATCGGACCTCAGCCCAGTGTAGGGCGCAAGGTCCGTCTTCGGTGTTCACCCCTGTGGGTGGCGACCGGCTTCATAGATCGCCCCTGTAATAGGGGTGTCGTCCGGCATCGGATCTCAGCCCAGTGTAGGGCCCAAGGTCTGGCTTCGGTGTTCACCCCTGGGTGTGGCGACCGGCTTCGGAGACCACCCTTGCGATAGGGGTGTCATCTGGCATCGGACGTCAGCCCATTGTAGGCCGCAAGGTCTGTCTTCGGTGTTCACCCCTGGGGGTGGCGACCGGCTTCGGAGATCGCCCCTGCAATACGGGTGTCGTGCGGCATCGGACCTCATCCCAGCGTGGGGCGCAAGGTCCGGCTTCGGAGCTTGCCTCTGAGGAGAGGGTTAGGTCCGGCTTCAGAGCTCGCCTCTGAGGAGAGGGCGAGGGCCGGCATCAGAGCTCAGGCCTATGCAGGGCGTGAGGTCCGGAGGTCTTCGGAGCTCCTCCTCTGAGGAGAGGGTGAGGTCCGGCTTCAGAGCTCACTTCTGAGGAGAGGGCGAGGGCCGGCATCGGAGCTCAGGCCAGCGGAGGGCGTGAGCTCCGGCATCGGAGCTCAGCCTCTGAGAAGAGGGGAGGTTCGGGAGGTCATCGGAGTTCAGGCCAGTGGACGGCGTGAGGTCCGGCATCGGAGCTCGCCTATGAGGAGAGGGCGAGGGCCGGCATCGGAGCTCAGGCCCACGGAGGGCGTGAGGTCCGGAGGTCATCGGAGCTCAGGCCAGCGGACGGCGTGAGGTCCGGCATCGGAGCTCGCCTCTGAGGAGAGGGCGAGGGCTGGCATCGAAACTCAGGCCCATGGAGGGCGTGAGATCCGGAGTACATCGGAGCTCCGCCTCTGAGAAGAGGGGTGGTCCGGGAGGTCATCGGAGCTCACCCCAGCGGGAGGGGTGAGGCCCGGCTTCAGAGTTCACCCCTACAGAGGGGGTGATGACCGTCTCTGCTCATAGGTCCTCCCTTCCCTATCTCTTAGTCTTATTTGGCTTACTGTCCCAGGCCGGAATACGGGGCTCGGGCAATCCAGTGCACTCGGTCCCGAAGGTCCGGCCCCCAGCCCTAGTCAGGGTGTAATCGTCCGGCGCCCTAGTACTCAGACCATAGCGCTGGGGAGGCAGAGTGTGCAAGCTTTGGGTGCAGGACCGGGCAAAACAAGGCTCCTGGACCCCCCGCTCTGGCGTAGGTCTTTTCCTGGAGGTGACAGACTGGTGTCACAGTACCCTGACTGGGGGAGGTCCGAGAGGCCCCTGGGCCATCGGTAGGTACCCTAAGTGCGACCACACTCGGCAGGATAGCAAATGTCGACTATGCATGAGATCAGGAACGAGGAACCGAGTGTACAATGGGCGTACACTATCTAGAGCGCGGGGAGGTGATCATATAAATTAATGCATAATTTAAATGAACACCTAAGTAAGCATGGTGAACTTACTGGGATAGCGCTGGAGCGCCTGTCTTGGGATCCCATGCACGGACCGGTGGCGCCACGGCGTCTGCCAGTATTGCGCGATCTGAGGCGTTGCTCACCATCTTGCCTCAACGACGAGGTAGATGGTTGAGCAGGGCGTCATCCCCGCTGCAGCGGAGGATTGATGGCAGCAGCAACGAGGTCATTGACGTCGTGGATCCACTGCTGAGTGGCCCCCTGGAGGGCGTCTTCAGCAGGCGGATTGTCCAGGAGCGCTTCTGCGGTGGCTAGCGCGCTTGCTTGGGAGACACTCGGCGCTGCAGCAGATCTTGAGCTTGCTGGAGTCCGCATCGCCAGAGTCGGCTGCTAGCTTCCAGCTTGCCCCCACACACTCCATCCTGAGTGTGTCGAGACGTAGGCCTCGCTGGTCACCGTTCGCCAGGAACGTGGGCGAGGAGAGCTTGCCGCTGAAGGAAGATTCTTCATCTTCGTCGTCTTAAGCTCGTCGTGCGAGAGGGAAAAGCCCTCTACCTGGCACGCCAAATGTCAAAGTGTAGCTGTCGACACTTCCCCCAGGCCTACACTGGGCAGCCTGTGGAGGTTCTTTTTCGGAGGGGCTAGTCCCCCCGCGTGAGTCTCGCTGTACTGGACGAAGGGAACAGATGAACATAGGGGTTTTTACGTGGTTCAGGCCGTCGGCGCGTAAAACCCTACGTCCACGGTGAGCAAAGGTGCTCGTTGTATTGCTTGAGGATGAGCTGAGCTAAATGCTAGATGCAGAAGGGGTGAATCGCAGAATTGCGAGCCGAACCCTGAGTGTGAGTGTGCTAAAAGGCGAACCCGACAGAGTTCTAACCCCTTGTAACGTTGCCTACCCGAGCCTTTTATAGTCCAAGGCTTGGGCGGCTTACAAGGTGGGCCCCAGGGACCCGATAGGTGGTCCCGGGGTGACTTCCTACCAGCTACATAGTCTTGGCGCTGGCTTCGAGGTGGTCATCCTGCCACCCTGCCTATGCCGCAGGCTAGGTGTAGCCGTTGGTGATGGCAGGGGCGGCAGGGTACGTGTCGAAGTGTGTGGTTGACACTTCCCCCGGACCTTCTCTGGGCAGCCCGCGGAGGTTCATTTTCGGAGGGGCTAGACACTTGCGGAGAGCTTCAGCGTTAGGGACGAGTGAGGGCGAAGCTGGACACGGGGAGTTTTACGTGGTTCAGGCCGCCGGAGCGTAAAACCCTATGTCCACGGTGAGCAGAGGTGCTCGCTTTATTGCTTGTTGCTCAGAACCGGAGTCCTGAGCTTGAGGGTGAGTGACGTCCAGAGTGCGAGTTCACAGAGTTTGAACCCTTGCTAACGTTGCCTACCCGAGCCTTTTATAGTCCAAGGCTCGAGCAGTTTACAAGGTGGGCCCGGGACTCGACAGGTGGTCCCGGGGAGATTGCCTGCCGACTACCGTATCTGCAGTTATGCCGGTAGTTGTCTCTGGTGAAGGCTTCCGAGTCTTCGTTCTGTCGCCCTGCCCATGCCGCAAGCTATTCGTAGTGGTTGATGATGGCAGGGGCGGCAGGGGATGTCTTGTTGCTGTGTTTATTGGCGGGCAGGCTCTGACACGGCACGCCAGCCTGCGATGTGACTGGGCGCAACGGCACCTGACAGAGGCGTGCTTCGCGTCTCCGCGTCTTGGGAAGGCGCGGGCCTTGAATACCTTGTACGGGCAAGGTATGGCGCGTCTTTACGCCTGCTGCCTATCGCGCGGGGACAGGCAGCGTTGTTCCGCTAGCCACGTGGCGGGCCCGGAGCTCTCCTCTAAGAAGAGGGAGGTCTGGCCCCGCGTGACACGTGGAGTCCTCGGAGCTCTCCCCGCAGAGGGGGGAGGTCCGGCTTCTGCTGGCCACATGGCGGGCCCGGAGCTCTCCTTTGAGGAGAGGGAGGTCCGGCCCCGCGGGACACGTGGAGCCTTCGGAGCTCTCCCCACGGAGGGGGGAGGTCCGGCTCAGTTGGCCACGTGGTGAGTCCGGAGCTCTCCTCTGAGGAGAGGGAGGTCCGGCCCCGCTGGACACGTGGTGCCTTCGGAGCTCTCTTTGCGGAGAAGGGCAAGGTCCTTAGGCACTTTCCCCTGTGCGCGGGGGTACCCCATATCGAGGGTACCGACAGTGGCCCCCGGGCCCATCTCGGGGGAGATAGCGAGCCCGAGGTGGGGCCTCCGTCTCTTCCATTCCACGCACCTTCTCTAACTCCCACATTGACCGTTGCCGGAGGACGAACAGTCGCGGGATCGTGGGAGCGTGAGCCCACTTGATTGTTGCTTTTACTGTGGCGGTTCCCAAGGCTGCCACTTCTGCACGTTGCGGCGCTTTTTCCGGAACCGCCAAAGCGCCTTGCCGGCTCGTCTCCTTGGGAGACTGACTTCTTGGCCCACCGCTTCAGCTGGACGACTTGGGTCCACCTATCATTGACGCTCGGTCTTGGAGCCGAAGCGGTTGCCCATGCGGCATATTCGAAGAGTTTCGAATCGCATTGAATCGCACCTGGGAAGTTTTAAAAGGGGATATTACCCGCATTGCGGCTTCCCTTCGCACCTCCCTACACTTGCACCTTCCTTGAACTCTTGCGCCTTTGTCTTCTGCCATGGCTTCCAACCCGCCACAAGAGAAGAAGCGCGCTCGATCTCCTCCGGTGGTGGCGTCTGTGCCGAGTCAGGGAACCAGGGCGCCTGCACGGCCTGCTTCTGGAAATGGCGCTCCGTCCGGTGGCGACCCCAAGAGGTCTCAGGCTCATCATCCCGACGGGACTCCTCTTGAGCGACGATAGGCTGAAGGTTCCCAGGCGTCGCGTCCTCCCTCCTCAGGCGGTGGAGTCTCCAAGGAAACTGCTGATGCGTTGAGGAAGGCTTCAGGCAGTGGAGTCTCCAAGGAAACTGCTGATGCGGCGAGGAAGGCTTCAGGCGGTGGAGTCTCCAAGGAGACTGCTGATGTGTCGAGGGGAGCTTCAGGAGCATCCCCTGCTCCGTCAGTCCGGGCGACTGCGGAGCAGCCGTCGGCGGCGACAGCGGGCTCTAGTGGTCCTATCCCGGCTCGGAAGCCGGGGTTAAGAGCCCGTTGGAGTGCTCGTGTTTCTTGGCCGTCCCCAACTGATGGGGAGTCTGCGCCACAGCGCTCGGAAGCCGAGACAGTTGTCGCGGCTCCCAAGCCAGCGCAGGTTCCTCCTGTACCAGGCGGCCCGACTTCTGTGGCAGCGTCGACCCCCTTCACTCGTCCTTCTCCACCGGCTCAGGAGCCAGCTGCCGGTGAGGGTTCGGCGGGTCCGACTGTCAAAGTCCCGACGCCGGCTTCTCCTGACCGGCGTCTCATCCCGGTTGCCGGTGCATCGTCTTCTCTTGAAGACGATGTGGTGGAGGAAGTCGAGGGCGCCGCTCCAGCTTCTGCTGCCCCACTGCCCCTGGCAGATGCTCTCGTGCTCGCCTAGACGAGCGTTCGGCAGGTCTTGGCCGCGCTCGGTCGTGAGCGGGAGGAGTAGTTAGTTGAGAGGGATCGCCTCCTCACCTGGGGGAACCTTTTGTGGGAGCGGACCGCAAAGGTCAAGGGCGAGCTCGACTCCAGGCAGGAGTCGCTTGACATCATGGTGGCGCTCCTCGACCGGCAGAAGCAGGCTGTCGACCGTCTGGACTCTGAGACGTGGCGGCTCCACAGGGAGGCCCTTGAGGCACATGCCCGGGCCGAGGAGAACTTCTCTACCCTGGAGGAGGTACGGCAGAGGCTGGCGCGCCGTAAGCGCGCCGTTGAGGACCAGGAGCGCTCCGTGGCTGCCGAGGCGGAGAGGGTCGCTGCACGGCTGGTGGCGGGCGAGGGCGACCTGTGAGCTCGGGCCACGGAGCTAGAGGTCCGGAAGGCAGACCTTGCCACGAGGGAAGAGCAGGTCTCCCGGGAGCGCCAGGCAATCCTGGATCGGGAGTTGGCCGACTTCTGGGCTTCAGAGTTGGAGCGGCTTGCCCAGACTCTCCGCCTTCGGGAAAGCTCCCTGCCGGCCAAGGAGAAGGAATTCTCCGAGGGAAGCCACGACGCCCTGCGGGCAGCCTGCCACGAGGTAGAGGAGCTCTTGGCCTTGCGGTCTTCTGAGGCCCGTGTGGTCTCGAGCTTCGTTGACCATGCAGGGTCCGCCTTGGTCCCCCTTGGCTTCAGCCCGGTGAAGACGGCGACCCCTGCCCTGAAGGTGGCTGAAGTGATCCTTGCGCTGGAGTCAATCGGCGCCAAGCTGAGCAAGCTAGACGCGGTGGTTGCCGGCGAGCTTGAGGCAGAGGGATGGGGCCTGGCCGTGGAGGTTGCCACGCATGTGTTGGCATGCTTCAGGAGCCGGGATCCTTCTTTCTCACTGGAGCCAGCGAGACAGGGCCTTGCCGCGGAGCGGGAGGAGACCACCTGGGCTGAAGTCGGGGATGTGGCCGCCCTTGTAGCATCTAGGTTCCGGAGCGAGCCAGGGGGACCCTAGAGCTTGTATCTCCCTCTTTTTCTTTTTATTGAGTCTGTAGTCCAGCTCATGGAGCCATGAATAAATAGACTCTTGTGACCTTTTGTGCCTGTTATGCTTTTGTCTTCTTCTTGGTTTCGCCTGGCCGAGCCCTTAGCTCCGCAAGGTACTCAGAGGCCTTCACCAATCTCGAAGCTCTGCACAGACACCTTCCCCGGGGCCTTATTGTATTAAGGGCCCCGGAGGTCTCCAGAGCTCGCCCCATGAGAATGGGGAGGTCCGGATCTGCTGGCCACGTGGCGGGCCCAGAGCTCCCCTCTGAGGAGAGGGAGGTCCGGCCCCGTGGGACACGTGGAGCCTTCGGAGCTCTCCCCTCGGAGGGGGAGGTCCGGCTTCTGCCGGGCACGTGGCGGGTCCGGAGCTCCTCCTTAGGAGATGGGAGCTCCGGCCCCGCTGGACACGTGGGGTCTTCGGAGCTCTCCCCTCGGAGGGGGAGGTCCGGCTTCTGCCGGCCACGTGGCGGGCCCGGAGCCCATCCTGAGGAGTGGGGAGCTCCGGCCCCGCTGAACACGTGGGGCCTTCGGGTCATGTCCTTGCAGAAGGGGCGAAACCCGGTTCCTCCGGTCTTGCGCTGGAGTAGTCGATAGCTCCTTGCCACCCCCCCTCATGCAGCCCCCGTAGCTATAACCTGGAGGTCCTGCACACAGGTAGAGGAAGCGTAATTCTCCTCGGGGGGTTCTCCCCTCCCCGTCTCTTATTCTTATTCGGCTTACGGTCCTAGTCCGGTATACGGGGCTTGGGCAATTCTGTGCGCGAGGCACCGGGGCTCCGGCTCCCTCCAAGGTCCGGGTACGACCGTCCGGCCCCTAGTACCTGACCATATGCCGGGGAAGCAGGGTGCACAGGCTTTGGGTACGGAACCAGGCAAAGCGGCTGTACTCCCCTGGACCTCCGGAGGGCAGGGTGCGCACGCTTTGGGTACAGAGCCGGCTGAGCGGGATACGCACCCTAGACCCCCCATGCACGGCGCAGGCCTTTCCTGGAAGTGACCAACAGGCACCGCAACACCTGATTGGGGTAGGCCCGAGAAACCCCCTTGCCATCGGCAGGTGCCTCAAGCGCAACCGCCTTCGGTAGGATAGCAAATGCTGACTATGGATGAGCGCGGGTAAGGGGAGCTAATGGTACGGTGATCATACATAGAAAGTGTGGTCATAAAAATTAATGCATAATTTAAATGAGCACATGAGTGAGAGCAAGGTAGAACAGGTTTCTGTGTAAATGCCCATAGGAGGAAGGCAGGTTGTACATGGACGTAACAACCCGCCCCATTAAGAAGGGAAGCAAGACTCTACGCACTTGGGGTCGGAACCAGGCGAAGCTGGATGTAGTCCTTGACCGTCCCCTGAGACGTAGCTGCTCCGAGCGCTGTTCCTGGACTCTATGGTATTTATTACAGAAGGGTATGGCCCTGTTCTACTAACGCTCAGGAGGTAGAACTTACTGTGATGTTCCATGCTCGAAGGGTTCGGGAACGGATCCCATCCGTGGTTGAAAGGCATGTGTACCTGGGACGGCAACTTTCGTGACTCGGAAGGGACCTTCCTGGCTGGGGGAGAGTTTATAGGTCCTTCGCAGGAGCCGCGGCACCAGGTTGCCTTCTTGCAGGTCCCTGACGCGCTTGGTCCTTTGGCGGTAGTGCTAGAGCACCAGCCGAGGCCGTGCGTTGTGGGGTGTCACCTGCAGTCACGCCTCGTCGACGAGGTCGTTATCTTCACGCTGGAGTGGGTCCGGCACGGTTTCTCCCGGGAGCCCCGGGGTACCTTCCCCTAGTGGCTAAGGCTGTCAAGATGTAGGAGGACCCGGACTCTTTTTGGGAGACCCAAGGCATCTTTCCCCTTCTGGCTAAGGCCGTCAAGAGGTTGACAGACCCTGGGCGGCCCCCAGGAGGTAAGGCCGAGGCACAGAGACGTGCACTCGGGTGGAGCTGGCCCGTTTCTGCACCGTCGGGGCTGGTACTTGGGCTGCTGCAACTGCTTGGAGCTTCTCCAAGGTTGATATCGCAGCGGTGCAGTCTCCACTGACTTTTCGGGGCAGCCGTAGTCGGCTACTGCCCCGGCTCGTCATCACTGTAGCTGGAGTCCTCACCGTTGTGCACCGTCTTTACGGCGCGCTGAGGCTCCTGAAACCCTACCTGGTGGCCAACGCTGACTGAGGCGTCGACCTTCTGCTTGCCCTCCCTTTGACGGAAGGGCGGAGCATCAGCTCGTAGCTGCCTCCCTTTGCGGAAGCGCTCCGTGAACCTCTGGATGTCCCGGCAGTCAGTAGCAGTATGGTGGCTGGTGCCATGCACGGGGCATTGCTCGCCTTGGTCACCATCTGGAGCTGGTGACTGTCGCTGCCGTTTGTCGGGGCGTGGCCCCCGAGCTCCACTGGGTGTCGCTGCTGTGGCAACGGGAGCCGCGGCCGGTGGCTTCATCTTGCCACCACCCCGGTTCTTGATCTTCTTGCCGCTTCCATAGGAAGCAGCGCCAGATCCGGGCTGTCCTCCTGACTCGGAGGCTGGCAGAGAGTGCCAGTTCCGCCCTTCTGCTGCTCTGGTGCACTTGTCCGCCAGGCTGAAGAGCTCTGAGACGTCGCGGACCTCTCTGGTCACGAGCTTCTCAAGCATCTTCTTGTCCCGGACGCCCTGCCGGAACGCCACCACCACATAAGCATTTTGGATATGTGGAATGGTGTTCCGTACCTGGGAGAACCGCTGGATGAAGGAGTGCAGTGATTCTCCAGGTTGTTGCTGGACAGCGTGGAGGTCGAGCTCCGTGCCAGGCCGGGTGTAGGAGCTGC
Source organism: Neostapfia colusana (assembly GCA_030760725.1). Taxonomy (NCBI): domain Eukaryota; kingdom Viridiplantae; phylum Streptophyta; class Magnoliopsida; order Poales; family Poaceae; genus Neostapfia; species Neostapfia colusana. The sequence continues at coordinate 66,796,234 of JASWHV010000016.1, forward strand.
CGAAGATAGCAGTAAACTGCCGGCAGAGCTCTCCCCAGGAGGTTATGGAACCCTGGGGGAGGTTCATGAGCCAAGACCGGGCTGGGCCGGTCAGGGCGACGGGGAAGTAGATGGCCATGACGGCCTCATCCCCTCCTGTAGCAAGGATGGCGGTGGAGTAGATTTGGAGGAACTCCGCCGGGTTGACGCTGCCGTCGTACTTCTCAGGCAGGTGCGGCCAAAACTTGCGCGGCCACCTCGCGAAGCGAAGGTGGGGCGCCAGGGCCACGCATCCTGCTCCTGGCCGCAGGCGTTGGTGCCGTGAACGCTTGGTTCGCTGCTGGCACAGTGTACCCCGGTATGGGCAAGGCTGCGCCATAGACCGGGGGCGCCGTTTGCAGGGCATATGGCTGGGGCATATGCTGCGTGGCGTATGCCTGGGGCAGAGATCGCGTGGCGAAAGTCTGCGCCTCAGGCAGGGTTGAGGCAGTCGACATGCTGTCAGCGGCCTACTGGTTGCGACGCCTTTCTCGTCGTCGCTCGAGGAACACTCGGGCATCTTGGCCCAAGTGGCATCGTTCCAGCTCCGTCCTCAGGTCCGTCGATGGGAGCCTGGTGGAGCGGGAATCCGCCATCTGCCCGTCAACCGTTGGCGTGCGCATCAGCGACACAGCCGGTTGGCTGGGGCGTTGTCCCCGCCGAATCCGAGGGTTAGTGGCAGCGACGACGAGACGGTCTACCTCGCGAATCCACTGCTGGGTTGCTGACTGAGGCGCGTCCCCAGCAGGCAGATTGTGCAGTAGCGCTCTTGCTGCCGCTAGCGCGCCCCCGTGGGGGACGCTCAGCGCTGCAGAGGATCTCACGCTCGCTGGAGCCTGCGTTGCCGGAGTCGGTGCTGCCGGAGTCGGCTGCTGGCTTCCAGCTTGTGCCGACACACTCCGTCCAGAGTGTGTCGAGACGTAGTCCCCGCTAGTCACGGCCCGTCGTGAACGCGGGGGAGGAGAGATTGCCGCTGAAGGAAGCTTGGTCATCTTCGCCGGCAAAAGCTCATCGCACAAGGGAAAAGCCCCCTTCCTGGCGCGCCAAATGTCGAAGTGTGTGGTCGACACTTCCCCCGGACCTGCTCTGGGCAGCCCGCGGAGGTTCTTTTTCGGAGGGGCTAGACACTTGCGGAGAGCTTCAGCATTAGGGATGAGTGAGGGAGAAGCTCGACACGGGGTGTTTTACGTGGTTCAGGCCGCCGGAGCGTAAAACCCTACGTCCACGGTGAGCAGAGGTGCTCGCTGTATTGCTTGTTGCTCAGAACCGGAGTCCTGAGCCTGAGGGTGAGTGATGTCCAGAGTGCGAGTTCACAGAGTTCGAACCCTTGCTAACGTTGCCTACCCGAGCCTTTTATAGTCCAAGGCTCGAGCGGCTTACAAGGTGGGCCTGGGACCCGACAGGTGGTCCCGGGGAGATTGCCTGCCGACTACCGTATCTGCAGTTATGCCGATAGTTGTCTCTGGCGAAGGCTTCCGAGTCTTCGTTCTGCCGCCCTGCCCATGCCGCAAGCTAGTCGTAGTGGTTGATGATGGCTGGGGCGGCAGGGGATGTCTTGTTGCTGTGTTTATTGGCGGGCAGGCTCTGACACGGCATGCCAGTCTGCGATGTGACTGGGCGTAACGGCACCTGACAGAGGCGTGCTCCGCGTCTCCACGTCTTGGGAAGGCGCGGGCCTTGAATACCTTGTATGGGCAAGGTATGGCGCGTCTTTACGCCTGCTGCCTACCGCGCGGGGGCAGGCAGCGTTGTTCTGCTGGCCACATGGCGGGCCCGGAGCTCTCCTCTGAGAAGAGGGAGGTCCGGCCCCGCGGGACACGTGGAGTCCTCGGAGCTCTCTCCGCGGAGGGGGGAGGTCCGGCTTCTGCTGGCCACGTGGCGGGCACGGAGCTCTCCGCTGAGGAGAGGGAGGTCCGGCCCCGCGGGACACGTGGAGCCTTCAGAGCTCTCCCCACGGATGGGGGAGGTCCGGCTCAGTTGGCCACGTGGCGAGTCCGGAGCTATCTTCTGCGGAGAGGGAGTTCCGGCCCCGCTGGACACGTGGCGCCTTCGGAGCTCTCCCTGCGGGGAAGGGCGAGGTCCTTAGGCATTTTCCCCTGTGCGTGGGGGTACCCCATATCGAGGGTACCGACAGTACATCTTGTCCATGTCTTGTCGATGCCTTTAATGGTCTGCAGCTTCAGACACTGTGCGCCTGCCTTGACTATGATGGGTCGCAGCGCCTCCTGACAGGCGTGCGCCATGCCTCTTCGTCTTGGGAAGGCGCGGGTCTTGAATGCTTCGTACGGTAAAGGCATGGCACGCCTTTACTCCCACTGCCTATCGCGCCGGGCGGGCAGCGCTGCTCTGCTGGCCACGTGTCAGGCCCGGAGCTCACCTCTGAGGAGAGGGGAGCTCTGGCCCCACTGGACACGTGGAGACATCGGAGCTCACCCCCGCGGAGGGGGTGAGGTCTGGCCTTCTGGGTCACGTGGCAGGCCCGGAGCTATCCTCCGAGGGGAGGGGAGCTCCGGCCCTGCTGGACACGTGGAGCCTTTGGAGCTCGCCCTTGCGGAGGGGGCGAGGTCCGGCCTCCTGGGCCACGTGGCAGGCCCGGAGCTATCCTCTGAGGGGAGGGGAGCTCCGGCCTCGCTGTACACATGGCGCCTTCGGAGCTCGGCCCTGCGGAGGGGGTGAGGTCCTTAGGCAGTTTTACCCTGTACGCGGGGGTACCCGGTATTGAGAGTACCGACAGAAACAGTTTGAATTTGAATTTGAGTTCAAACCACCCTCTTTCTAGTTATACCCAAAAAGACCTCAAAAAGGTTTTGGATTTGGGTAAGATTTGGCATGGACATTCTTAGCAAGGTGTTGTACTTTTTCATATGTCCATCCCCTATATGATGCTTGTGGGAAATGCCACTTTTGCATTTTGTGAGTTTATTCTCTAATGAGCATGTTGATCGTGTTTACTTGCTCTTCAATTGTATTCATCAAGTTTCTTCAAATGAAGTGTGTGTGTGGTGATGAACACTTTGAACATGTGCCAAAAACTTAGGCCCTTACATTCCTCCCCCCTTAAAAGAATCTCATCCCGAGATTATAAGGTGAAAATGAGGGAGAGGACGGTGGAAAATTACCTTACATGCGACGTGAAAAAGGCGGGGTAGTTTGCACGAAGAAATCCTTCGCTCTCCCATGACGCTTCATCCACGGAGTGATTACTCCATAGAACTTTGTAGAACCACAACATACGGTTCTGTGTGGTTCGGGCCTTTTCATCTATAATCTGAACCGGTTCCTCCTGATACATGAGATCCGGTTTCAGTTCCTCTATATCCTCCAGCTGAATGGTAGTTGATAGATTGAAACACATCCTCAGCTGGGAGATGTTAAAGACGTCGTGCACACCGGAGAGTGCTTCTGGTAAATTCAGCCGGTATGCTACTGATCCACATCTTTCGGTAATCTGGAATGGACCGATAAATCGGGGTGCCAACTTCCCCCTCACCCCGAATCTGTTCACGCCCTTCATTGGAGACACACGTAGGTATGCGTGATCCCTGACTTCGAACTGTAATGGGCATCTTCTCCGGTCCGTATATTGTTTCTGTCGGGATTGAGCTGCTTTTAGGTTCGCTTGAATCAGCCGAACCTTTTCCTCCGCGTTGTTGACAATATCAATCCCAAAGGTAACCCTTTCGCCCGACTCACACCAATCCAGTGGTGTGCGGCATTTTCTCCCGTATAGCGCCTCATAAGGCGCCATCTTGATGCTGGCTTGGTACCCATTGTTGTATGAGAACTTGGCCAACGGCAAGTGATCATCCCAATTCTTGCTGTGGTTGATAGCGCAAGCTCGTAGCATATTTTCCAAAATTTGATTTACCCGCTCGGTTTGTCCATCCGTCTGTGGGTGGTAAGCTGAGCTACGGATCGGCTTCGTCCCCAACGCAGCATGTAGCTGCTCCCAAAAACGGGACACAAATAAAGTGCCCCGATCCGATATCATGGTGCAGGGTACGCCATACAAGCATAGGATCCGTGAGATGTACAGTTCAGCATACTTCTTGGCGTTGTAGTTGGTATTGACCGGGATAAAATGGGCAACTTTGGTGAGCCGGTCGACAATCACCCACACAGAATACTGCTTCTGAAAAGTGGTGGGTAAACCGATGATGAAGTCCATGCTCACATCCTCCCACTTCCAGGGAGGAACGCCCAGTGGTTGTAGCAGTCCCGGTTTCCGCATATGATATGCTTTCACCATTCGACATGTATCACACTCGGACACGTACTTTGCGATCTCCCGCTTCATCCGTGTCCACCGAAACTTGCTTCTGAGTTCTTGATACATTTTGTTGCTTCCGAGGTGAATAGAAAACTTTGTCAAGTGAGCCTCATCAAAGATTTTCTTCCGTAACTCCGGGTTATGGGGTACAACGATCCGGTCCTTGAACCATAGGACGCCGTCTCCGTCTTTCCAGAAACATTTCAGTTCCCCACTGTCTATACGTCTCCGCAAATGTGACATGCCCTTGTCATTTTTCTGGGCTGCCGCTATCTCTTCACGGATGGTGGGGATCAAAGCTAAGTTGTAGAGAGCTCCATGTGGAATCACATGCAGTGGTGGTTCGCTCTCTTCCAATGGTGTGATGGTCAGATTGTTGACGTGTGACTTGCGGCTCAGCGCATCCGCTACTATGTTTTCCTTGCCGGGGTGATAATGGATTTCTATTTAGTAATCCTTTATCAACTCTAACCATCTTCTCTGCCTCATGTTCAGCTCCTTCTGAGTGAATATGTACTTGAGGCTTTTGTGGTCGGTATATAAATGTACGACGTTACCGAGTAGGTAGTGCCTCCACATTTTAAGTGCAAGTACCACGGCAGCGAGCTCCAAGTCGTGAGTTGGATAATTCTGCTCATGGTTTCTGAGCTGCCATGACCCATACGCGACCACCCTTCGGTCTAGCATCAGCACACATCCGAGCCCAATGCCGGATGCATCGCAGTACACCTCCAACGGTTTTGTTGTGTCTGGCTGCGCCAAAACCGGTGCTGATGTTAGGTGTTTCACTAATGCCTTGAACGCTGCTTCACATGTTGGACTCCAAACATATTTGGTAGCCTTCTTCAGCAGCTCCATCATAGGCTTAGCAATCTTTGAGAAGTTCGGAATGAACCTCCGATAATATCCCGCGACTCCGAGGAAACTCCGTACCTCATGAACAGTTCTCGGGGATTTCCAATTTAGCACTTGTGTGATCTTACTTGGGTCTGCAGCGATGCCCTCCGCTGAGATGATATGCCCGAGAAAAGGCACTTGTGTTATCCAGAACTCGCACTTGCTGAATTTCGCGTATAGCTTGTGATCCTGCAGCCATTGCAAAACTATACACAGATGCTGCTTGTGTTCTTCCTCTGACATGGAATATACCAATATGTCGTCGATGAAGACCATGACAAACTTGTCCAGCTCCGGCATGAATACCGAGTTCATCAAATACATGAAGTGAGCTGGAGCGTTGGTGAGCCCGAAGGACATGACCAGGTACTCATAAAGTCCGTACCTCGTTGAGAAAGCTGTCTTCGGAATATCCTCAGCCCGTATTTTAATCTGGTGGTACCCGGATCTTAAGTCCATCTTGGAAAAGATCTTTGCTTTGACCAACTAATCAAACAACATGTCGATCCGTGGCAACGGGTACTTGTTATTGATGGTTACGGTGTTTAGTGGACGATAGTCCACACAAAGCCGCAACGTCTCGTCTTTCTTCTTCACGAATAATGCCGAACAGCCCCATGGCGAGGAGCTCGGCCTAATAAAACCCTTCTCCAGCAGGTCCGTTAGCTGTGTCTTCAGTTCAGCCAATTCCTTGGGCGCCATTTTGTACGGCCTTTGGCATGGTTCCCGGTGCAAGTTCAATCTTGAACTCCACCTCTCTGTCGGGCGGCATCCCCGGTAAATCATCCGGGAACACGTCAGGGAACTCACGGACTACTGGAATGTCTTCCAATCCGATGGTGGTGGATTGATATATCCTTGGAAGTTTTATTTCTGGACTTTCCAGAAATAAGGAATGAGATGCGTGCACTTCTGAGTTCAAGTGCACAATTCGAAGGACGGTGTCTAAAACAGCGCCGTGGAGGGTTAACCACGACATCCCTAAGATGACATCGACCTTTTGTCCCTCCAGAACTATGAGAGATGTAGGGTATAATCTACCCTCTAATCATAATGGCGCTTTTGGAACCATCATGCTTGCTGAGATCTTCCCACCCGGTGAACAAATCAAGTATGGACTATCGGTGGGTACTATTTGCAAGCTGTATTTAGCAATAAAAGCTTGGATAATGAAGCTATGTGTGGCGCCTGAATCAAATAATACTATGGCGGGATGCTGGTGGAGTTGGAACATACCCGCAAGGATCGGCTCTCCCTCCGGCACGTCCTCTATGGCAAGTTGGTGGACGGTGCCGGGCCTAGGGTTTGCCCGCCGCGCATTAGTAGGGTCTCGGGGCTGATTCCTCCCCGGAAGTTGCGGTGCAACTCCGCCGCCTTGCCTCTCTGGACAACTGCTGGCGAAGTGTCCTGGACGACCACATTTGTAGCATGTGGCTGCTGCTTGGCCGGTGCTTGGGGGACGAAAGCCCGGCATGCGCTGCTGATGTGCATACGCACGCGGCATCGCCCGCTGTTGTTGTTGCTGCGGAGGTGGTACCGGCAGTGCCGGACTAAATGCCGGTGGAGAATATGGCCGACTGCGGAATGGCATTGGCCTCTGCGGTGGCTGCCAACGTGGACCCGATGGTGGGCGATTCACCATCCGGTATTTTTGAGAAGGACCACCTCTTTCTCCGCTGCTTTGCTGTGCGCTTCGCTTCCTTTCGGCTGCCGCTAACTCCTTTCCGGAGTCCTCCTAAACAATCGCAGCATCAATTATATCGTTGAGGCTGCCGCGATTGAACATTGCCAGTTTGTCTTTCAGGAGCGGGTTAAGCCCCTGGTAGAAATGATCCCGCCGCTTCTCATCGGTATCGGCGTGATACGAATCGTAGAGCGCAAGATCCTTGAATGCCCTGGAGTATTCCAGCGTGTTCCGGCTCCATTGCTGCAGGCGTAAGAACTCCTGCGTCTTCCTCTTCATGAGACCCGGCGGTATATGATAGGCCCTGAAGGCCGTCCTGAATTCCGCTCAGGTCATAACTCGCTCGGTGGGCTGCGAAGCACAGTAATTCACCCACCACGCACTCACGGATCCCTGGAGCTGTTGGACCGCGAACTTAGTCTCAGCCCAAACTTCATCTCCATCGTGCGGAGCCAGTTGTCCGCATCGAGGGGTTCATCCACCCTTGAAAATACCAGGGGATGAGTAGCCAGAATGTCGGAGTAGGAGCTCTGTTGGCGCTCCTCACAATCTTGACGCCTCTCTGGTCGAGACGTATTTGCAATGAGAGTTTGCAGCAACTCCGTATGCTGCTGATGAGATCCCACCATCGCTGCCACAATGTCAGCCAAAGTAACCGTTGGCGGTGGCGGTTGTTGTTGTTTCTGCTTCTATTGCTGTCCCGAAGAGTCCTCGGGAGGCTGTTGGGAGGTTTCTCCCCCCTGACTGGAACCCCCAACGTCCGGGCTGGCCCGAGTACGAGTCATTCTGAAATTCAAAACAGCAGCGATCAGCACAAGTCGTACTTAAAATTACATATGAAACAGTAGGTATTGAAGTGACGCATGAATAATTTGCACAACATTCACATATATTGATAAAGCATAAACTTTATACAAGATACATTAGTCTCGGGTCTCCGAGAAGTCGTGCTCATGTCGTCACTACCTATACATACGCTACTGTCTACCCGACATGTCACTGGTTATAAAAGTTTGGGTTACATCACACCAGCTGCCCTACTTGGCAACGGTAACCTCTGCCTCGGAGTAGAATTCGACCTCTTGCGGTTCCTCCTCCTCCGGTACCTCTGCTGGTGGTTCTGGGTCCACAATCTCCTCTTCCGGTTTGGGTTCCCCCATTGCCGGTATGCCCATTACCAGAGGTACGAGGTCCTGCAACGCGTGCACCTCGTCCATGGCTTGGTTGTAGTCCTATTCACAGCCTTTCCCTCCTCAATAGTGTCATCCCGCTCGTGAGTAAGGACCTCGTTCTGCTGGGTCAGAGCCTGCACCTGTTGTTGCAAAGACGGGATGTCAACACGGCTTTTCTTCTTCGCCTTCTTCAGACGATGCAACTGATTGTGTTGCTCGTTCAGTCGCTTTATCGTCGGAAGGAGAACATTGCAAAGTGCGCTGTGAGCACTCTCGAAATGATCTCCATGGCTGGTGCTCTCCATGAGCTTTGCCGCAAGACAATCCGTATGAACAGCTTGGCTGTCCATCACGGCTTTTCCTGCCCTCAACTGGAGGCTGAGGTTCGCCTCCGCGGGGTTGTACCTTGGGCCACCCGGATCTGTTGCCTCCGTGTACCTTTCCCGCCACACAAGATTAGCTCACCCCTCCACCGGAACGAGCGCGTATGGAGTGCCCTCCATAGCTCTCACGTGTAGTTGGCAGAAACGCGACATGGTGTCACGGGCTGCCACTTGCCACATCCCCTCCGGCTATCTACCTCTCACTGTGACGGTGAACGGCGCCCAACCGGGTGACTTAGGTCCTGCAAGAACTTCGACATGGATCGTCCACGTCTTGTTCCCCTTCTCGCCTTCTACTTTGGCGAAGTACCGCGGCATCTTGTTGTATCTGAAATATTGAAGCATTTGCCTCAAGGCTTCCGGATAGCCATTGTGGTGAGAACAGTGAGATTCCACCCACCCCTTCTCCAACTGTCTATTCGCTGTCATCTGTAGAAACATATTTGAGAAATGTCAAATATTTATTTGATCAGTAAACCATTGAGTTATAACATAAAACATGTCATTGAACTCATAAAACTTGGAAATGTAGTTCAAACTCAAACAAATTTGACTGTTGATCTGCTATCCAATATGACAGCCCTGACCAGTTTCCATTTCAACCTGATTTAGACCATGCTAAAAATAAAACCAATTCTGGAGATCAACATAATAGTTAAAGCTAACTTCAATAGCTTTCCATAAAGTATTTGCTTGGCCTAATATCTGTCCTGGTTCAAAAGTTATGAGATGTCGAAGTTGATAGAATTTCTGGAGAAAATTGGACAGCACCTCCCTGCTTTAGGTACTGATTTGATCCAAAAATTCCAGTTAATTCTACTCCCAATCTGACAAAACTTTCTGTTACAAAGTTGTAACCCATCTCATAAAATTTTCATAACTACCTCATTTTCTATTTTTGGAATTTTATGCAGGAAGTTATGCTCAATTTACATAAAGTTACAGAGAGTGTTTGCTTTGCCCTGTTTTCTGGACAGTTTCAACTCTACTGCATTTTTCGATTGGTTAAGGGATGAAACATCTCTGGATATAAACAGAAAAGTTGTAAAGTTCTTCCAAAGCTTTCCAGAAATGTATCATATGAAACCAACCTCGAAAGAACTCAGCCTCTAACCTCTGATTAACTTCAGCCTTATTTCAGCTGAAAACAGGGGACTCTGTCCTTAGTATCCTATAAGTTAAAAACTTGTTAACTTTGAATGTCCTGAGTAAGGGAAGAAGTTACATAAAGTTTTAGTGCTCTGGATTAAAACTTTCAAGTTTTACAATGCAGTTGCTCATTTAGTGGGGTCTGACATCGATGCGTCACCAGATCATATCAGTACTACGTCCTCACAAAGAAAAAACCTATACCAGACATAGCCGGCTTCGTTATTTCAGTGGCACTAGACGTCACTCACACACAGATGCTACACGTCTACCGTATCGTGGTTAGACTTCCTGCAGATAACTCAAACAATTGTCAGACTCGGCTGCACACCGAGCCCGGTATCCATACAGTTCGTACACCCGACCGTCATCACTCGCCCGGATGTTCTCAAGCCAAACATGCCTTGAACTACGTGTTCACGTTACTGACCATGTGACGGGGTCTCCCAAATTGCCCAAAGCACGCTAGGGACAGACGTTGCTCGAATACCCCAAACGACATGAAGAGTCGTAGAGGACATTAAAGCGGGTCGGGTTACCTGTCACCCGTGGGGCTCCACCCTTCAGCTTGTGCACACTGGTGGGCAGCGCTTACGTGCACCCCCCCAAGACATAAAGCGTCCCGAGATGCACGATTTCTTGACATAAGCAAATAGGTTTGTATGCCACTTTCTATACACTAATAACATCCTTATATGGGCTACTAACTCGTTCCTCACTAGATTTTTGAACAAAATGACCTTTGAAGTGCGTTAAACCTCAAGCGAGCTATGATACCACGCAGACATGACCCCAACGGCCTTGTCGAGCCAGGATCACGCTGAGGGGTGGTGCATTGCACAGCACCAGATAACGCACGTTAAAGATACAAAGCGGAAGCAAAGTTTTATTACATAAACCAGTTTATGAACATTTTTACAACAAAATAGTTCAGTCAACACTCATGGGCGTAGACTATGCATCGAGTTCACGTTCAGCCCGTGAACGTGTCCCCGCTAGCACGCACACACACTAACACGGTGGCGTGTACGACTCCCATTCGACGGGGTTCCCCTCCTGGGGTTCCGTCTCCTCCTCGAGAGTCCATTCCTCATAGAACCCTGCAAAAGCTTCAAACACAAGCAGTGAGCACGATGGCTCAGCAAGACTGACCCGTCTCTCCTATACATGGAACTTCTACATGATGGGTACAGGGTACATGAGGTATATAATTTGCAAAGGACTCGCCTAATTATTTGAACCTTACTTTCAAGTTTTTAGCAGCAGTTTATGGAGAACATTACGCTAGGCACATGAGAGAGCCGCAATCAAACAAGAAACGCATTTCTCTCATGTACTTTGCCCAAAGTCAAAAAGAACTTTAATTAGCTCTATGCTACAACAAGACATTAACAAGCAAGGTATAACTTTCAAATCAGCAAGCTTTTAACATGTATCTAGCTTATTCTTTCTACGTCACGGTACAGTGAACAAGTGGTACTCACTGACCGCGAGGGACGGCGACTATAATCGATTTACCTGCAGGGTTACCCGAAAAACCCGTCACGTAGGCCCGTACTCGATGTTGCCTAAAGCAACCATCACGTCGTCGTACGCAACCACCTTTCACCCATCAGCCAAATGTTGAACCGGTCCAATCATCCCGAGCAAGAGGTCTCTGCGCGCGCATCCACAGCGCCGCCAGCCAATTTACACCTCGAGCTCTCAACCTATTCTCTGAACGACCAACTATGCCTCAACACCCAGCTATCCGAGTTACATCAGTTTCCCGGTTCCCATATAGCTGGTAGGTCTTTGATACTGTTCTAGCTTGTTCAACAGTCCCGCACACGGCTCGGTCCTCAATCGACACAAGCGGAGCTATAGCACCCAGGCCCCAAAGTCCTGCTGCCCTTACTCTCCGCTCGGTCTCATTTTTCTTGCCATGTGTTTCATTTGCTATCTTTACCCGAGTCGAGTGCCTCTAGCCTATCCTCGTGAGTAGTTCCAACTACTCGACTTGTACCGAATCCTACTCTATCTTTAGCGTTGCAGTAGCTAAACGGAGTTTTCAATCCTAATCCCAACCCATGGTTTTCTTGGCTATGCATTTGGGTCTCAAACAAGACTCTAATGCAAGAAGTAAGTGGTACTCAAAGTATGTTCTCAAAACAATAAAAATTTGTAAAAAGGTTAATGCAAACCGGAGCTTGCCTTGCTGCTCTAGGTCGTAGGCTAGCTGCTCTTTCGGAGTGACGAAGTCTAAGACTTCGGGTTCCTCCTCAACCTTAGCGACTACATGAGACAACATAAATATGTATTAATTTAAATGCATTTGAGTTGAATTTAACTTGTGAAGACTATAAGTGTTACTAGACAGACCCAATGACACGACCCCACGGTCTTGTCGAGCCAGGATCACGCTGAGGAGTGCTGCGTTGCACAGCACCGGATAACACACATCAAAGGTACAAAGCGGAAGCAAAGTTTTATTACATAAAGAGGTTTATGAACATTTGTACAACAAAATATGTTCAGTCTACACTCCCGGGCGCAGACTATGCATCAAGTTCACGTTCAGCCCGTGAACGTGTCCTTGCTAGCACACACACACACACTAGCACGGCGGCGTGCACGACTCCCACTCGACGGGGTTCCCCTCCTGGGGTTCCGTCTCCTCCTCGGGAGTCCCTTCCTAATAGAACCCTGCAAAAGCTTCAAACACATGCAGTTTGCACGAAGGCTAAGCAAGACTGACCCGTCTCTCCTAAACATGAAACTTCTACATGAGGGGTGATAGGTACATGAGGAAAAATAAGTTGCAAGGACTCACCTAATTAGTGGAACCTTACTTTCAAGTTTTAGCAGCAGATTGTGGAGAACCTTATGCTAAGGCACATGAGAGAGCCGCAATCAAACAAGAAATGCATTTCTCTCATGTACTTTGCCCAAAGTTGAAAAGAACTTTAGTTAGCTCCAAACTACAACAAATCATTAACAATCAAAGTTCATCTTTCAATCAGCAACATTTTAACATGTATCTAGCTTGTTCTTTCTACGTCATGGTACAGTGAACAAGTGGTACTCACTGACCGCGGGGGACGACGATTATAATCGATTTACACCTGCAGGGTTACCCGAATAACCCGTCACGTACGCCCGTACTCGACGTTGCCTACAGCAACCATCACGGACGCCGTACGCAACTACCTTTCGCCCGTTAGCCAAATATTGAACCGGTCCCATCGTCCCGAGCAAGAGGTCTCTGCACGCGCATCTCAGTGCCGCCAGCCGATTTACACCTCAAGCTCTCAACCTACCCTCTGAACGACGGGCAATGCCTCAATACCCAGCTACCCGAGTTACATCGGTTTCCCGGTTCCCATATATCCGGTAGGTCTTCGGTACTGTTCTAGCTTGTTCAACAGGCCCGCACACGGCTCAGTCCTCAATCGACACAAGCAGAGCTATAGCACCCAGGCCCCAAAGTCCTGCTGCCCTTACTCTCCGCTCGGTCTCATTTTTCTTGCCATGTGTATCATGTGCTATATCTACCCGAGTCGAGTGCCTCTAGCCTATGCTCGCGAGTAGTTCCAACTACTCGACTTGTACCGAATCCTACACTATCTTAGCATTGCAGTAGCTAAACGGGGTTTTCAATCCTAATCCAAACCCATGGTTTTCTTGGCTATGCATTTGGGTTTTCAGATAAGACTCTAATGCAAGAAGTAATGGTACTCAAAGTAAGTTCTCAAAACAATAAACATTTGTAAAAAGGTCAATGCAAACCGGAGCTTGCCTTGCTGCTCCTGGTCGTAGACTAGCTGCTCTTCCAGAGTAACAAAGTCTAAGACTTCGGGTTCCTCCTCGACCTTAGCGACTACATGATATAAGAAGTACATGTATTAATTTGAATGCATTTGAATTGAATTTAAACTTGTGAAGGTTGTAAGTCTTAATAGACAGACCCAATGACTCTGAAATTTTTACTGTGGCTTGCTTACAACCTAAACAGAGACTTGGTCAAGTTTTAGTTGCAGCAAAGCTCATTTGAGCTCTCCAAAATTAATTATGTCCTTGAACTTAATTGGAACTCTTAGGGTGTTCTAGGTATTTTCATGGAGCAAGCCATGCCTTTATGAAAACTACATTTTTAGAGGGTTCTAATGGAATTGGACTCACCTAATTCGAAGGTTCCTAGCTAAAGATATGAGCTAAACAATTTCAGAGAAAATTCTGAAAATGTTTCTGAATATTTTCTATTTTCTCGGGAACAGTTTCATTAATCACACCATTAGGTAGATCAAATGAGCTAAAATGGATCTGAAATTTTTATGGTAGTTCTGGGATATTTTGTTGAACATCCCAGCAAAATTTCAGAATTTTCATCCAAAGGATTCTCCAGTTAAAATTCCACACAGTTTAAAATTTGAGGAATTAATTCTGGAGAATTAAGGATTCTCATGAAGTGAAACTTGATTTGTTGAAAAGTACTCAGAGAGCTGAATCCAACAAAATTTTGTTCACTCGATTTGGAGCTTCCTAGCCAAAATTATGCGGATTTGAAGTTTGAATGGAATCTGAAAATCGGGGAAAGTTCAAATCTGCCGGTGGTTCCACGTGGACACGTGTTGGACGCTGGAGCGGCGGCACACCGGGGTCTACGGGGTTTTTGCGCGCCAGTGTACCAGATCCGAGCTGCAGACTGATCCCGATTTAAAATATGAGCCGCTGACAGCCGGGACCCACCCCTTCGTCTACCTCTCGCCGCCAGCGCTCTGCCACCGCGATACCTCGCCGGAGAGCTCGCCGGCAGCCTCTGTGGAGCACCAAACTTCATGATTCTGGTCGCCCCTACCTACTTTCACTCGGGGAACATCATTCCGGGCTCAGTTCGTCATGAAAATGGCCGGCACCTGGTCGGCGACGAGCGGCGGCCTCGGGAGAACTTCGGTCGTGCCAGCCGACCTCCCTAGCACCTCAATCACTCGAGAAACCGGTCGGGGAGCATCAGTGGACCTTGGGGAAGGTCGACATGAGCTTGAAGCAGCTCGGGGGAGGCCCGAAGTAGGCCCTCACCGTGCGCCCGATGCTTCCCGCATGATCTGCCGTTGGCAATCTTCGAAATATGCCGTGTACAGGGGTTCTCCGGTTATAGATTGTGAAGGCAACTTGTGCGCTACCAGGTGTAGTCTGTGTAGGAGCGGATTGAGACTCTCTAACCCTTCCTAGAGGGTGAATTTGCCAGAACCACACCCGAAGGTCGGTCTGTACCGAGAAAGGGGAAAACTGGAAATTCACCGCCGGTGATCAGCACTCGGGCTGTGGCTCGGGGGTGAGCAGCACCGGTCACCAACGCGTCCAGGGACACCTTAGCTCGGGCGTGACAACCCCCCGGTTGGGCTGTCCACGGGAGCCCGAAGTGCGGCGGCTTGGTGTCTCGGAATGGTACTCTCGGTATAGCCGAGATCAACCAGTTTCAGCCGAGTTCTAGCGATGGGGAAGAAGAAGGAACGTTCCTAGTACCTCGTCGTAGCTCTAGAGGGAGCAGGGTGGCTGTGATCGGGGCTCTCCGATCAGTTCTGAGCGGCGGAGGAAAATTTTTGGCTATGTGTTCTTGCGAGGAGAAAATGGCGAGGGGGCTTCGGCCAAGGAGGGGGGCGCCTTAAGAAGGGATCCAAACCGACTTGTGCCTGCGCGTGGCCAAGCAGCTGCTGGCACAGCGTCCTCCCTCGGTGGCGATCACAGCTGAAGCCTGAAGACCCGAGTGAGGGAGTTTCAGTCGGTTGAATCATTTCAGTGGCTGACATGTGGGTCCCACTTTCATTTTGAACCTCTGAACTTAACTCCATATTACTGTTGTAAACAGTAATCCCCACAATGCCCATGGCGATTTGAATTATTCACCCCTGAGCCATTTGAATTGGTTAGAATTCAAATTGGGTTTGGTTTGACTAAATTTTAGCACATGTTCAGTTTGAAATTCAAATAAAGTTTGAATTTGCTACAATTAGCTCATGTCAAGATCAACTCCAAATGGAGTGAAAATTGGTGTGTGAGCTCACAAAAATGTGCTGAGTAAGAATATGCATCCCACTTTTGAATTCATGGGATAAAAGCAGTTTGAATTTGAATTTGGGTTCAAACTACCCTCTTTCTAGCTATACCCAAAAGTACCTCAAAAAGGTTTTGAATTTTGGTGAAACCTGGCATGGGCATTCCTAGCAATGTGTTGGAGTTTTCAAAATGTCCAGCCCCTAGATGATGCATGTGGGAAATACCACTTTTGCATCTTGTGAGTTTATTCCCTAATGAGCATGTGGATAATGGTTACTTGCTCTTCAAATGTGTTCATCAACTTTCTCCAAATGAGGTGTGTTGTGTGGTGATGAACACTTCAAACATGTGTTAAAAACTGAGGCCTTTACATTCCTCCCCCTTAAAAGAATCTCGTCCCGAGATTATAAGGTGAAAATGAGAGAGAGGACGGTGGAAAATTACCGGATGTGCAACGTGAGAAAGTCGGGTGGTTAGCGCGAAGAAATCCTTCGCTCTCCCATGTCGCTTCGTCCACGGAGTGATTGCTCCATGGAACTTTGTAGAACCACGACGTACGGTTGCGTGTGGTTCGGGCCTTCTCGTCAATGATCTGAACCGGTTCCTCCCGATAGGTGAGATCCGGTTTCAGTTCTTCAATGTCCTCCAGCTGAACGGTAGTAGATATCTTGATACACTTCCTCAGCTGGGAAATGTGAAAGACGTCATGCACACCGTAAAGTGGTTCTGGTAATTTCAGCCGGTATGCTACTGATCCACATCTTTCGGTAATCTGGAATGGACCGATGAATCGGGGTGCCAACTTTCCTCTCACCCCAAATCTGATCACGCCCTTCATTGGAGACATACGTAGGTATATGTGATCCCCGACCTCGAGTTGTAATGGGCGTCTCCTCCGGTCCGCATACTGTTTCTGTCGGGATTAAGCGGCTTTTAGGTTCGCTTGAATCAGCCGAACCTTTTCCTCCGCGTTGTTGACAAGGTCAATCCCGAAGGTAACCCTTTCGCCTGACTCACACCAATTTAGTGGTGTGCGGCATTTCCTCCCGTATAGCGCCTCGTAAGGCGCCATCTTGATGCTGGCTTGGTACTCATTGTTGTATGAGAACTCGGCTAACGGCAAGTGATCATCCCAATTCTTGCCGTGGTTGATAGCGCAAGCTCGTAGCATGTCCTCCAGAATTTGGTTTACCCGCTCGGTTTGCCCGTCCGTCTGCGGGTGGTATGCTGAACTACGGATCAGCTTCGTCCCCAGTGCAGCGTGTAGCTGCTCCCAAAAACGGGACACAAATAAAGTGCCTCGATCCGATATGATGGTGCGGGGTACGCCATACAAGCATAGGATCGGTGAGATATACAGTTCAGCATACTTCTTGGCGTTGTAGTTGGCGTTGACGGGGATGAAATGGGCAAGTTTGGTGAGCCGGTCGACGATCACTCACACAGAATCATGTTTCTCAAAGGTGGTGGGTAAACCGACGATAAAGTCCATGCTCACATCTTCCCATTTCCACGCAGGAAGGCCCAGTGGTTGTAGCAGTCCCGGTTTCCGCATATGATCTGCCTTCACCCTTCGACATGTATCACACTCGGACACGTACTTGGTGATCTCCCACTTCATCCGTTTCCATCAAAACTTGCTTCTGAGTTCTTGATACATTTTGTTGCTGCCGGGGTGAATAGAAAACTTTGACAAGTGAGCCTCATCAAAGATTTTCTTCCATAATTCCGGATTACGGGGTATGACAATCCGGCCCTTGAACCATAGGACGCCGTCTCCGTCCTTCCGGAAACATTTCAGCTCCCCACTGTCTACACGTCTCCGCAAATGCGACATGCTCTTGTCATGTTTCTGAGCTGCCGCTACCTCTTCATGGATGGTGGGGATCAAAGCTAAGTTGTAGAGAGCTCCATGTGGAATCACATGCAGTGGTGGTTCGCCCTCTTCCAACGGTGTGATGGTCAGATTATTGACGTGTGACTTGCGACTCAGTGCATCTGCCACTACGTTTGCCTTGCCGGGGTGATAATGGATCTCTATTTCGTAATCCTTTATCAATTCTAACCATCTTCGCTGCCTCATGTTCAGCTCCTTCTGAGTGAATATGTACTTGAGGCTCTTGAGGTCGGTATATAAATGTACGAGGTTACCGAGGAGGTAGTGCCTCCACATTTTAAGTGCGAGTACCACGGCAGCGAGCTCCAAGTCATGAGTTGGATAATTCTGCTCATGGTTTCTAAGCTGCCGTGATCCATACGTGACCACCCTTTGGTCTTGCATCAGCACACATCCGAGCCCGATACCGGATGCATCGCAGTACACATCGAACGGTTTTGTTGTGTCTGGCTGCGCCAAAACCGGTGCTGATGTTAGGTGCTTGACTAAAGCCTTGAATGCTGCTTCACATGCTTGACTCCAAACATATTTGGTAGGCTTCTTTAGCAGCTTCGTCATAGGCTTGGCAATCTTCGAGAAGTTTAGAATGAACCTCCGATAATATCCCACGAGCCCGAGGAAACTCCGCACCTCGTGAACAGTTCTCAGGGATTTCCAATTCAGCACTTGTGTTATTTTACTCGGGTCTACAGCGATACCCTCCGCTGAGATGATATGCCTGAGAAAAGGCACTTGCGATATCCAGAATTCACACTTTCTGAATTTCGCGTGTAGCTTGTGATCCCGCAGCCGTTGCAAGACTATACGCAGATGCTTCTTGTGATCTTCCTCCGACTTGGAATATACCAGTATGTCGTTGATGAAGACCACGACAAACTTGTCCACCTCCGGCATGAATACCGAGTTCATCAAATACATGAAGTGAGCTAGAGCATTGGTGAGGCCGAAAGACATGACCAGGTACTCATAAAATCCGTATCTCGTCGAGAAAGCCGTCTTCGGAATATCCTAAGCCCGTATCTTAATCTGATGGTACCCGGATCTTAAGTCCATCTTGGAAAAGATCTTTGCTTCAACCAACTGATCAAACAACATGTCGATCTGTGGCAACGGGTACTTGTTCTTGATGGTTATGGCATTTAATGGACGATAGTCCACGCAAAGCCGCAATGTCTCGTCTTTCTTCTTCACGAATAATGCCGAGCAGCCCCATGGCGAGGAGCTCGGCCTAATAAAACCCTTCTCCAGCAGGTCCGTTAGCTGGGTCTTCAATTCCGCCAACTCCTTGGGCGCCATCTTGTACGGCCTTCGGGATGTTGGCATGGTTCCCGGTGCAAGTTCAATCTTGAACTCCACCTCTCTATCGGGCGGCATCCCTAGTAAATCATCCGGGAATACGTCAGGGAACTCTTGGACCGTTGGAATATCTTCCAATCTGATAGTTGTGGATTGATAGACACTTGGAAGTTTTATTTCTGCACTGTCCAGAAATAAAGAGTGAGATCCGTGCACTTCTGAGTTTAAGTGCACGATTCGAAGGACGGTGTCTAAAACTGCGCCGTAGCGGGTTAACCACGACATCCCTAGGATGACATCGACCTTCTGTCCCTCTAAGATTATGAGACGTAGGGTACACTCTACCCGCTAAGTATAATGGTGCTTTGGAAACCATTACGTTTTCTGAGATCTTCCCACCCGGTGAACAAATCAAATATGGACCATCGGTGGGTAGTATTTGCAAGCTGTGTTTAACAATGAAAGCTTAGCTAATAAAATTATGCGTGGCGCCTGAATCAAACAACACTATGGCGGGATGCTGGTGGAGTTGGAACATACCCGCAAGGAGTGGCTCACCCTCCGGCACGTCCTCTATGGCAAGCTGGTGGACGGTGCCGGGCATTAGTAGGATTCCGGGTCTGATTCCTCCCCGGATGTTGTGGTGCAACTTCGCCGCCTTTCCTCTCCGGACAACTGCTGGCGAAGTGTCCTGGACGACCACACTTGTAACATGTGGCCGCTGCCTGGCTGGTGCTTGGGGGACGAAAGCCCGGCATGCGCTGCTGAGGTGCATACACACGCGGCATCGCCCGCTGCTGCTGTTGTTGTGGCGGAGGTGGTACTGGAAGTGTCGGCCTGAATGCCGGTGAAGAATACGGCCGACTGCGGAATGGCATCGGCCTTTGTGGTGGCTGCCAGTGTGGACCTGATGGTGGGCGATTCACCATCCGAAATTTCTGAGAAGGACCGCCTCCTTGTCCGCTGCTTTGCGACGCATTTCGCTTTCTCTCCGCCGCCGCTAACTCCCTGCCGGAGTCCTCCTGAACAATCGCAGCATCAATTATGTCGTTGAAGCTGCCGCAATTGAACATCGCCAATTTGTCCTTCAGGAGCGGGTTAAGCCCCTGGTAGAAGTGGTCCCGCCGCTTCTCGTCAGTATCGGCGTGATACGACGCGTAGAGTGCGAGATCGTTGAACGCCCTGGAGTATTCCAGCGTGTTCCGGCTCCCTTGTTGCAGGTGTAAGAATTCCTGCATCTTCCTCTTCATCAGACCCAGCGGTATGTGATAGGCCCTGAAGGCCGTCCGGAACTCAGCCCAGGTCATAACTCGGTCGGTGGGCTGTGAAGCACAGAAGTTTGCCCACCACGCGCTCGCGGATCCCTGGAGCTGCTGGACCGCGAATTGAGTCTTGCGCTGCTCACTTATTTGGAGCAGCCCAAACTTCATCTCTATCGTACGGAGCCAGTTGTCCGCATCGAGGGGTTCATCCGCCCATGAGAATACCGGGGGATGAGTCGCTAGGAAGTCAGAGTAGGAGCTCTGTTGGCGCTCCTCACGATCTTGACGCCTCTCTGGTCGAGACGTATTGGCAATCAGAGTTTGCAGCAACTTCGTGTGCTACTGGTGAGAACCCGCCATTGACGCAACGATATCGGCCAATGTAACCGTTGGCGGTGGCGGTGGCGGTGTTTGCTGCTGTTGTTGCTGCTGCTGCCCCGAAGAGTCCTCGGGAGGTTGTTGGGAGGTTTCTCCCCCTTGACTGGAACCCCCAACGTCTGGGTTGGCACGAGTACGAGTCATTCTGAAATTCAAAACATCAGCGATCAGTACATGTCATACTTAAAATTTCATATGCAACAGTAGGTATTGAAGTGACGCATGAATAATTTGCACAACATTCACATATATTGATAAAGCATAAACTTTATACAAAATACATTATTCTCGGGCCTCCGAGAAGTCATGCTCATGTCGTCACTATCTATACATACCCTACTGCCTACACGACATGTCACCAATTACAAAAGTTTGAGTTACAGCTGCCCTACTTGACAACCGTAACCCCCTACTCAGAGTAGAACTCGACCTCCTGCGGGTCGTCCTCCTCCGGTACCTCTACTGGTGGCTCCGGATCTACCACCTCTTCTCCCATCTCGGGTTCTCCCAATGCCGGAAGACCCAAGACCACCGGTATGCCCAATACCGGAAGTACGAGGTCCTGCAATGCATGCACCTCATCCACGGCCTGGTTGTAGTCTTCTTCCCAGCCTTGCCCTTCCTCAATAGCGTCGTCCTGCTCTTGAGTAAGGTCCTCATTCTGCTGGGTTAGAGTCTGCACCAGCTCTTGCAACCCCGCGATGTCGACATGGCTTTTCTTCTTCGCCTTCTTCAGACGATGCAACTGATTATGCTGCTCGTTCAGTCGCTTGATCTTCGTAAGGAGCACATTGCGGAGTGCGCTGTGGGCACTCTCGAAATGGTCTCCACGGCTTGTACTCTCCTTGTGCTTTGCGGCGAGATACCCCGTATGAACAGCTTGGCTGTCCATCACGGCATTTCCCGCCCTCATTTGGAGGCTGAGGTTTGCCTCCGCGGGGCTGTACCTTGGGCAACCTGGAACAGCTGTCTCCCTGTACCTCCCTTTCCACACATGATGAGCTCGTCCCTCCACCGGAACGAGCGCGTATAGAGTGCCCTCCATAGCTCTCACGTGTAGTTGGCAGAAACTCGACATGGTGTCGCGGGCTGCCACTTGCCACATCCCCTCTGGTTGTCTACCTCTCACCATGACGGTGAACGGCGCCCAACTGGGTGGCGTAGGCCCTGCAGGAACTTCTACATGGATCATCCACGTCTTGTTCCCCTCCTCGCGTTCTTCCTTGGCGAAGTACTGTGGCATCTGGTTGTCCCCGAAATATTGAAGCATCTGACTCAATGCTTCCGGATAGCCGTTGTGGTGAGAACAGTGAGATTCCACCCACCCATTCTCGAACTGTTTATCCGCTGTCATCTGTAAAAATATATTTGAGAAATGTCAAATATTTATTTGAACAGTAAACCATTGATTTATAACACAAAACATGTCATTGAACCCATAAAACTTGGAAATATAGTTCAAATTAAACAAATTTGACTACTGATCTGCTGTTCAACATGACAGCCTTGACCAGTTTCCATCTCAACCTGATTTAGCCATGCTAAAGGCAAAATCACTTCTGAAGCTCAACATTAAAATTTAAGCTAACTTCAATAGCTTTCCAGAAAGTACTTGCTTGGCCTAAGATCTGTCCTGGTTCAAAAGTTATGAGATGTCAAAGTTAACAGAATTTCTGGAGAGAATTGGACAGCACCTCCCTGCTTTAGGTACTGATTTGATCCAAGAATTCCAGTTAATTGTGCTCTCAATCTGACAAAACTTTCTGTTACAAAGTTCTAACCCATCTCATAATCTTTCCAGAACTACCTAATTTTCTGTTTTAAGATTTTCATGCAGGAAGTTATGCTCAATTTTACAGAAAGTTTACAGAGAGTGTTTGCTCTGCCCTGTTTTCAGGACAGTTACAATTCTACTGCATTTTTCGATTGGTTAAGGGTTGAAACACCTCTGGACATCAACAGAAAAGTTGTAAATATCTTCCAAAGCTTTCCATAAATATATCATATGACCCAAACCTCGAAAGAACTCAACCTCTAACCTCTGATTAACTTCAGCCTTAATTCAGCTGAAAATAGGGGACTCTGTCCTTAGTATCCTATAAGTTGAAAACTTATTAACTTTGAATATCCTGATTAAGGAAAGAAGTTACATCAAGTTTTAGTGCTCCGGATCAACACTTTCAAGTTTTACAATGAAGTTGTTCATTTAGTGGGGTGTGGCGTTGATGCGTCACAAGATCATTTCGGTACTACGTCCTCACAAAGAAAAACCTATACCGGACTTAGCCGGCTTCGTTAGTTCAGTGGCACTAAACGTCTCTCGCACATGGATACTACACGTCTACCATTTCGTGGTTATACTACCTGCAGATAATTCACACAATCGTCAGACTCGGCTGCACACCGAGCCCGGAATCCATACAGTTCGTACACCCGGCCGTCATCACTCGCCCGGATGTTCTCAAGCCAAATACGCCTTGAGCTACGTGTTCACGTTACTGACCACGTGACGGGGTCTCCTAAATTGCACCACGCACGCCAGGGACAGACGTTGCTCGAATACTCCAAACGACATGAAGAGTCGTAAAGAACATTAAAGCGAGTCGGGTTACCTGCCACCCGTGGGCTCCACCCTTCAGCTTGTGCGCACTGGTGGACAGCGCTTACGTGCACCCCCAAGACATAAAGCGTCCCGAGATGCACGATTTTCCGACATAAGCAATTAGGTTAGTATGCCACTTTCTATACACTAATAACATCCTTATATGGGCTACTAACTCGTTCCTCACTGGATTTTTTTGAAAAAAAATGACCTTTGTAGTGCGTTAAACCTCAAGCGAGCTCTGATACCAACGCTGACACGACCCCACGGTCTTGTCGAGCCAGGATCACGCTAAGGGGTGCTGCGTTGCACAGCACCGGATAACACACATCAAAGGTACAAAGCGGAAGCAAAGTTTTATTACATAAAGAGGTTTATGAACATTTGTACAACAAAATATGTTCAGTCTACACTCCCGGGCGTAGACTACGCATCAAGTTCACGTTCAGCCCGTGAACGTGTCCTTGTTAGCACACACGCACACTAAAACGGCGGCGTGCACGACTCCCACTCGACGGGGTTCACCTCCTGGGGTTTCGTCTCCTCCTCGGGAGTCCCTTCCTCATAGAACCCTGCAAAAGCTTCAAACACAAGCAGTGAGCACGAAGGCTCAGCAAGACTGACCCGTCTCTCCTAAACATGAAACTTCTAAATGAGGGGTGATAGGTACATGAGGTAAAAAAAGTTGCAAGGACTCGCCTAATTAGTGGAACCTTACTTTTAAGTTTTAGCAGCAGGTTGTGGAGAACCTCACGCTAAGGCACATGAGAGAGCTGCAATCAAACAAGAAACGCATTCCTCCCATGTACTTTGCCCAAAGTTGAAAAGAACTTTAGTTAGCTCCAAACTACAACAAATCATTAACAATCAAAGTTCATCTTTCAATCAGCAACATTTTAACATGTATCTAGCGTGTTCTTTCTACGTCACGGTACAGTGAACAAGTGGTACTCACTGACCGTGAGGGACGGCGATTATAATCGATTTACACCTGCAGGGTTACACGACTAACCCGTCACATACGCCTGTACTCGACGTTGCCTACAGCAACCATCACGGACGCCGTACGCAACTACCTTTCGCCCGTTAGCCAAGTATTGAACCTGTCCCATCATCCTGAGCAAGAGGTCTCTGCATGCGTATCTCAGTGCCGCCAGCCGATTTACACCTCAAGATCTCAACCTACCCTCTGAACGACGGGCAATGCCTCAATACCCAGCTACCCGAATTATATCGGTTTCCTGGTTCCCATATATCCGGTAGGTCTTCGGTACTGTTCTAGCTTGTTCAACAGGCCCGCACACGGCTCGGTCCTCAATCGACACAAGCGGAGCTATAGCACCTAGGCCCCAAAGTCCTGCTGCCCTTACTCTCCGCTCGGTCTCATTTTTCTTGCCATGTGTATCATGTACTATCTCTACCCGAGTCAAGTGCCTCTAGCCTATGCTCGCGAGTAGTTCCAACTACTCGACTTGTACCGAATCCTACACTATCTTAGCATTGAAGTAACTAACGGTGTTTTCAATCCTAAGCCCAACCCATGGTTTTCTTGGCTATGCATTTGGGTTTTCAGACAAGACTCTAATGCAAGAAGTAATGGTACTCAAAGTAAGTTCTCAAAACAATAAACATTTGTAAAAAGGTTAATGCAAACCAGAGCTTGCCTTGCTATAGCCTAGCTGCTCTTCCGGAGTAACAAAGTCTAAGACTTCAGGTTCCTCCTCGACCTTAGCGACTACATGATATAAGAAGTACATGTATTAATTTGAATGCATTTGAATTGAATTTAAACTTGTGAAGGTTGTAAGTCTTACTATACAGACCCAATGACTCTGAAATTTTTACTGTGGCTTGGTTACAACCTAAACAGAGACTTGGTCAAGTTTTAGTTGCAGCAAAGCTTATTTGAGCTCTCCATAATTAATTATGTCCTTGAATTAATTGGAACTCTTAGGGTGTTCTAGGGATTTTCATTGAGCAAGCCGTGCCTTTCTAAAAACTAGATTTTTAGAGGGTTCTAATGGAATTTGTCTCACCTAATTTGAAGGTTCCTAGCTAAAGATATGAGCTAAACAATTTCAGAGAAAATTCTGAAAATGTTTCTGAACATTTTCTATTTTCTCTGGAACAGTTTCTTTAATCAGACCATTAGGTAGATCAAATTAGCTCAAATGGATCTAAAACTTTTATGGTAGTTCAGGGATATTTTGGTGAACATCCCAGCAAAATTTCAGAATTTTCCTCCAAAGGATTCTCCAGCTAAAATTCCACACAGTTTAAATTTTGAGGAATTAATTCTGGAGAATTAAGGATTTTCATGAAGTGAAACTTGATTTGCTGGAAATTACTCAGAGAGTTGAATCCAACAAAATTTGGTTCACTCGATTTGGAGCTTCCTAGCCAAAGTTATGTGGATTTGAAGTTTGAATGGAATCTGAAAATCGGGGAAAAGTTCAAATCTGCCGGTGGGTCCACGTGGACACGTGTTGGACGCTGGAGCGGCGGCACACCGGGTTCTACGGGGTTTTTGCGTGCCAGCACACCGGATCCGAGCCGTAGACTGATCCCGATTTAAAATACGAGCCACTGACAGCCGGGACCCACCCATTCGTCTACCTCTCGTCGCCCGCGCTATGCCGCCGCGATACCTCGCCGGAGAGCTCGCCGGCAGCCTCTGTGCAGCACCAAACTTCATGATTCTGGCCGCCCCTGCCTACTTTCACTCGGGGAACATGATTCCAGGCTCAGTTCATCATAAAAATGGCCGGCACCTGGTCGGCGACGAGCGGCGGCCTCAGGAGAACTTCGGTCGTGCCGGCCGACCTCCCTAGCACCTCAATCACTCGAGAAACCGGTCGGGGAGCATCAGTGGACCTTAGGGAAGGTCGACATGAGCTTGAAGCAGCTCGGGGGAGGCCCGAAGTAGGCCCTCACCGTGCGCCCGATGCTTCCCACATGATCCGCCGGTTGCAATCTTCGAAATATGCCGTGTACAGGGGCTCTCTGGTTATAGATTGTGAAGGCAACTTGTGCGCTACCAGGTCTAGTCTGTGTAGGAGCGGATTGAGACTCTCTAACCCTTCCTAGAGTGTGAATTTGCCTGAACCGCACCCGAAGGTTGGTCTGTACCAAGAAAGAGGAAAACTGGAAATTCACCGCCGGTGATCAAGCACTCGGGCTGTGGCTCGAGAGTGAGCAGCACCGGTCACCAACGTGTCCAGGGACGCCTTAGCTCGGGCGTGACAACCCCCCGGATGGGCTGTCCACGGGAGCCCGAAGTGCGGTGGCTTGGTGTCTCTGAATGGAACTATCGGTATAGCCGAGATCAACCAGTTTCATCCGAGTTCTAGCGACGGGGACGAAGAAGGAAGGTTCCTAGTACCTCGTCGTAGCTCTGGAGGGAGCAGGGTGGCTGTGATAGGGGCTCTCCGATCAGTTCCGAGCTGCGGAGGAAAATTTCTGGCTCTGTGTTCTTGCGAGGAGAAAATGGTGAGGGGGCTTCGGCCGAGGAGGGGGCGCCTTAAGAAGGGCTCCGAACCGACTTGTGCCCGCGCATGGCCAAGCAGCTGCTGGCGCGGCGGCCTCCCTCGGTGGCGATCGCAGCTGAAGCCCGAAGACCCAAGTGAGTGAGTTTCAGTCGGTTGAATCACTTCAGTGGCTGACATGTGAGTCCCACTTTCATTTTTAACCTTTGAACTTAACTCCATGTTACTGTTGTAAACAGTAATCCCCACAATGCCCATGGTGATTTGAATTATTCACCCCTGAGCCATTTGAATTTGTTAGAATTCAAATTGGGTTTGGTTTGACTAAATTTCAGCACATGTTCAGTTTGAAATTCAAATAAAGTTTGAATTTGCTACACTTAGCTCATGTCAAGATCAACTCCGAATGGAGTGAAAATTGGTGTGTGAGCTCACAAAAATGTGCTGTGTAAGAATATGCCTCCCACTTTTGAATTCATGGGATAAAAGCAGTTTGAATTTGAATTTTGGTTCAAACTACCCTCTTTCTAGCTATACCCAAAAGTACCTCAAAAAGGTTTTGAATTTGGGTGAAACCTGGCATGGGCATTCCTAGCAATGTGTAGGAGTTTTCAAAATGTCCAGCCCCTATATGATGCATGTGGGAAATACCACTTTTGCTTCTTGTGAGTTTATTCTCTAATGAGCATGTTGATAATGGTTACTTGCTCTTCAAATGTGTCCATCAACTTTCTCCAGATGAGGTGTGTTGTGTGGTGATGAACACTTTAAACATGAGTTAAAAACTGAGGCCTTTACACTGAATGACTCTGAAATTCTTACTATGGTTTGGTTACAACCTAAACAGAGACTTGGCCAAGTTTTATTTGCAGCAAAGCTCATTTGAGCTCTCCACAAATAATTATGTACTTGACCTTAATTGGAGCTTCTAGGGTGTTCTAGGGATTTTCTTGGAGCAAGCCACGACTTTCTGAAAACTAGATTTTCAGAGGGTTCTAATGGAGTTGGTATCACTTAATTTGAAGGTCCCTAGCTAAAGATATAAGCTAAACAATTTCAGAGAATTTCTGAAAATGTTTCTGGACATTTTCTATTTTCTCTGGAACAGTTTTATTAATCACCCTATTAGGTGGATCAAACGAGATCACATTGATCTGAAAATTCTATGGTAGCTCTGGGATATTTTGATGAACATCCTAGCAAAATTTCAGGATTTTCCTCCAAAGGGTTCTCCAGTTAAAATTCTAAACAATTTTAAATTTGCAGAATTATTTCTGGAGAAATAAAGATTTTCATAGAGTGAATCTTGATTTTCTGGAAAGTACTCAGAGAGCTGAATCTAACAAAATTTGGTTCACTCGATTTGGAGTTTCCTATCCAAAGTTATGAGGGTTTGAAGTTTGAACTAAATCTGAAAATCGGGAAAAAGTTTAAACCGCTACGCGTGGGACCGGGGCTACGTGTCAACTTCTCAGCGGTCGATACACGGGACTACGGAATCTTTCGCTTGCAGCCACACTCGATCCGGTGCCACAGCGAATCCCGGTTTTAAAATATCTGCCGCTGACGCGTGGGACCGGTGGCTTCGTCTACCTCCGGCCTCCTGCGCTCGGCTGCCGCAACCCCTCGCCGGAGAGCTCGCTGGTGGCCTCTGTCGTGCGCCAAACTCCATGATTTTGGTCTCCTCTGCCAAACTCCATCCGGGGAACATGATGCTGGGCTCAGCTCGTCATGAAAATCACCGGCACATAGTCGGCGACGAGCGGCGGCTTCGGAAGAACTTCGGCCATGTCGGCCGACCTTCCTAGCACCCCAAACGCTCGAGAAACAGGCCGTGGAGCATCATTGGACCCTAGGAAAGAACGACATGAGCTCGAAGCAGATCGGGAGAGGTCCTAAGTAGGCTCTCACCGTGCGCCCGATGCTTCCCACATAAGCCACCATTGGCAAGCTTCGAAATACGCCATGTACAGAGATTCTCATGCTAGGTGTTGTGAAGCTAACTTGTGTGCCACTAAGCCTAGATCATGTAGGAACAGTTTGAGGGTCTCTAAACAACTATGGGGTGAAAATTTGGTGGATCCGCGCCCGAAGGTCAGTCTGCGCTGAGTGAAAGGGAAAACTGAAATTCGTTGCCGTTGATCAAACGGTCGAGCTGTGGCTCGGGGGTGAGCAGCACCAGTCCCTAACGCGCCCGGGGACGCCTTAGCTTGGGCATAACACCCTCCCGTTTGGGCTGTCCACGGGAGCCCGAAGTGCGGCGGACTTAGGTCACTGAAAGAAACCCTCGGTAGGGGCGAGGTAACCGAGTTCAGCCATTTTCCAGCAATGGGGAAGGAGAAGGAGATCCTATCATACCGTTTTGCATTTTGGAGGGAGTGGAGTGGCTGTGATCACGGGATTTTCCGGTCACCCAAGAGAGCGGCGGCGAGAGCTGTGTTTCTTGCGCGAGGGAGCAGAGAAACAGCCGAATGCCTCTCTCGCCGGCTCGGGCTCGGGGATAAGAAGACAGGGCCGACGTCGGTCGATGGGGCCAGCCCGAGCAGGAGCTGTCCCGGCGACCAGCTCGGTGGCTCCCTCAGATGAAGCCCGAGAAACCGAGAGTTGAATCTTCAGTCGGTTGAATTTGCTATAGAGACTGACATGTGGGTCCCATCCGGGGTTTAACCTCTGAAATTAAAATTTCCCCACTGCTCTAAACAGTAGAGACCCAATTAACCTTGGTCATTTGAATTATCTACCCCTGGGCTTTTTGAATTGGAAAGAATTCAAATTGGGTTTTGCTTGACTAAATTTCAGCACATATGCAGTTTGAAATTCAAATAAAGTTTTGAATTTGCTAAACTTAGCTCATGTCAAGATCAACTCCAAATGGAGTAAAAATTGGTGGGTGAGCTCACAAAAATGTGCTGAGCAAGAATATGCCACCCACTTTTGAATTCATGGGATGGAAACAGTTTGAATTTGAATTTGAGTTCAAACCACCCTCTTTCTAGTTATACCCAAAAAGACCTCAAAAAGGTTTTGGATTTGGGTAAATTTTGGCATGGACATTCTTAGCAAGGTGTAGGACTTTTTCATATGTCCAGCCCCTATATGATGCTTGTGGGAAATGGCACTTTTGCATTTTGTGAGTTTATTCTCTAGTAAGCATGTTGATGGTGTTTACTTGCTCTTCATTTGTGTTCATCAAGTTTCTTCAAATGAAGTGTGTGTGTGGTGATGAACACTTTCAACATGTGCCAAAAACTTGGGCCCTTACATTACCATTTAAGAGGGAGTGGTTGGGATATTTTCAGCAACAAATGAAATTGAGAGAAAGGGGGAGAAGGGGCCCACCAGTCAGCCTGAGCAACAGAGGGAACCACCATATACCCAGCTCTCGGTGTTGTTTCTCCCGAGTCTCCTCACTGGACGACGCCACCGAGCTGCTCGGGTGCCACCGCTTCAGCACGCGACAGGCTGGCGCGCCGCGCAGCTGCGGCTTGCAAACTAAGGCAAACCCAGCGTGCAGCCCCGAACCCCATACGCTGTTTTGTCTCTCGACCAAAAACATCAACTCTTCGGCCGCTCTCTCGGGTCCTCGGTGCAATGCTGATCCATGCGCTTTCGTGACCGATGATCAATAGCAAATAGACGTGCCGGAGGCACCTCGAACTCACGGTGAAAACCTTACCTCTTTTCGTGCCCTGTCGGGAGAGAATTTCCACGTTTAGTCCTCGGTGTTCAAAGAACCGAGCTAGCCAAGAATCCAAAATTCTTGGTGATTGGTCCACCACCGTGTAAACCAAGCTAATCACATGTTCTACATGTCCCCACGGCCACCTGGGATCAAAGACCATCAGAAACCATCGAGTTTTGGCGCTGCTATTCGAGTTTTTTGAGCATCTGCCATTTTAGCCCTAGGTCGACGGTGAAGTCCTAGCTCTGATCGTTTCCATGGCAAACCGAGTTACTTTTCATGCTCAGCATGCCACAGAGGAGCTGTAGGAGCAAACCATTCCAAAAATAAGGCCCTGAGTAGCTCGGGCGACATCGTCGGAGTGGGAATCACTGCTGCCATCGTGGTGAGCGTGGTTCCGGCCATCGCCGAGCTTCGGTGAGTGCACCAACGTGTTCCCCGAGCAAAGTTGGGCACAGGCGGCGAAATCTGTCGAAGGTCGTGCAGCGAAATGGCCGGCAGCGAGTTCTCCGGTGAAGCGCCGCCGTGGGAGTCACGGGGTGTCGCGAGGTAGACGTAGGGGGGCCCGGGTCCACCGGTCAGTCCCTGTTTCCAGCGGGGATCCATTTTGCGGCCAGGATCTGGTGCGGCAGCGCGGGTAAAACCCCGTGGGCTGCGGTGTGGCCGCGATCTCAGTGGGCCGGTTTAAAGAGTGGGGCCCGCCCGCAGAGTTTAAACATTTTTGGGATTTTCCAGTTTAGTTCAAATTTAAAATGCATATAACTTTTGCTAGGAAGCTCCAAATTTAGTGAACTAAATTTTTCTGAATTCAGCTAGTTGAGTACTTTCCAGCAACACAAATTTCAGCTCGTTGGGAATTTTATCTGGAGAATTACTTTATGAAACATTCTGAAATTTGGCTGGGAGGTTAATTGGAAAATCTTTGAGTCACAGTAAAATTTTCAGACCCATCCAAGTTCATTTAGTCCCCCTAATGGTGTGATTAAGTGAACTGCCCTGAGAAAATAGAAAAATGTACAGAAACATTTTCAGATTTTCTCAAATCTTGTTTAGGGCTTAACTTCATCTAGAATTCTTCAAACGACATGAAACCAATTCTACTATAACCATCTCAAATTCTAGTTTCCAGAAAGTAATGGTTGGAGCCATGAAAATCCCTGGAATTCCTTAGAGGCTCTACTAATGACCAAATAGGCTTTAATTGGTACAAAGCTCTAATGAACTTTGTTTCAAATGAAACTAGGTAAATACTCTGGTTAGTACCCTACTAAGCCACCATAAAAATTTCAGAACCAAAGGGGAGGGCTAGCTAGAGTTATGGTCTTTACATATTCAATTTCAAAAATTGCATTTAAATTGACATATAGTATATCGTTTACGTGTAGTCGCTGAAGGCGAAGAAACTCCGGAGGTGCTTGATTTTCTCCTTCCGGACGAAGCCCTAACCACTGACCAGCAGCAACAAGGCAAGACCCGGTTTACATTAACCAATTTTACAAAGTTTTGCTTTATGTATACTTAGTATT
Organism: Neostapfia colusana; assembly: GCA_030760725.1. Taxonomy (NCBI): domain Eukaryota; kingdom Viridiplantae; phylum Streptophyta; class Magnoliopsida; order Poales; family Poaceae; genus Neostapfia; species Neostapfia colusana. Next base: position 66,827,971 of record JASWHV010000016.1, read on the forward strand.
TGGTATGGATGTGCATTAGGTATAGGGTGGATGAAACCCAAGTGCATAACAAGATTTTTTCTACAAGAGTGAGGGTAGTGTCTAAGTCCTCGAGTAGACAGGCTATGCTTAATGATTCATAGAACTTCCGTACAAGTCGAGTAGTTGGAATCTACTCACGATTTTAGGCTTTGGGACACATGGGATTGGTTTGAGTGATGTGAGATCATTTTAGAAAGAAAATGGGACTAGGCAGGGGCTAGGGCGCAGCAAGAGGAAGTCTTGTGGGTGCAGCCCTGTCCATGTCAATTGAGGACCGATCCGTGTGCGGCCCTGCTGAACAAGTATTGAACGTACTGAAGGCATATCGGATATATGGGCCCCGATAAACCGACGTAACCTATACCTCTGGGCATCGAGGCATAACACACCGATTTATAGGTGTAGGTTGAGGGCAGCAAGGTGGAAATCCGCTACGGGCGTAGAGAGTTGCTCCGTGTAGGGAACCTCCTGTCTATTTGGGTGCGACCGGTTCGACGTTTGGGCTGTTTGGTGAAAGGTTGTCCCGTACGACATCGAGTGAGCGTGCCGTAAACTGCATCCCATGTTCGTTGTAAACTGCATGTAGAGTTTCATGACTAGGTGAGTCGACTAAGTCTTGTTGAACCATCGTGCTCACGGTTGCTGCTATAAGTGTTTTTCAGGTGATGACCACCCCACGGACTCGGGTTACGAGTCCACCGGCAAGGGCTACCCTCCGTCGGGGACCATGTCTGAGTGGGAGCGGTACACGCCGCGCTGAGCTGAGATGTGCAGCTAGTGTGGGTTGCCCACAGGGCTGTGCAACCGACTTTTGCTAGGTAGATGGTGTGAGTTGTATAAACTTTGTTTCTTCTGTTGTAATCTAAACACTAGTTTGTAACTGAAGTCTTGTACTACTTTGTACATTTCAGCTGGTTTTCTTTGTAATACAATATCGTTCTTATGATGTGTGCTGTCGGGTGTCGCATCATGCGGCACCACCCTCTGCGATCCTGGATGAGCGGATCCTGGTCCACCGCAGGCTTGTATCAGAGCCGCATTGGGGATAGCACACTAATTAAGGACTGTATTACGGGAAAACTTAGGTTTACGTTGAGGATTCGCTAGTTTGCCCAAGTAAGGACTATATTAGCATAGTTACTTAAAGTGGCAAGACTAACATATGTGTTATAATTCTGAATTTTAATTATGTAACGACGCACCTACGCTAAGGTAAAAATGGTAAGGAACGACACCGAAAGCGGTTCAATTTCGGTTAGCTCCCCTGACGAGGAACGTGGTTCAGGGATAGGTCTCACAGCTTGGTCTGAGACGTTAATATGAAACTCTTGGACTCTTCATGTTCCTGAGTTCATATGAAACCCTGCTCTCTAGCGTGCATTAGGCAAGCATGTGGAGACCCCATCGTGTGGTCAGTAACGTGATAGTGTGTTCGTCTGGAAGTAGCCCAGGAGGACATGCGCAGGGCTTGCCATCGGTGTGCCCTGCAGGGCAGTAGGTGGTATCTGTTGGGTTGATGAAATTCCCAACCGTGACGACCCGTTCGCACTCTACTCGGGTTCCCCGTCGTGTGGTGTTAAAACATGATCACGTGCCTTGAGACGTGGCTGAACTCAAGGACGGCCGTATGGCAATTATACTGGCATTTGTATTTACTTTCAAATATGGACCTGCCTTAAATGAAAATAACCCTTGAGTGCATCATTATTGTGTGTTCTTCTACAGGTGCTAACCACGTATGTAAACCGTGTAGTATACGTGTGCGAGAGACCTGTTAGTGCCACAATTGAGACGTATATGCCGGTATAATCCGGTTAGGATTTTCTTTTTGTGAGGAACGTAGTACAGACATATCATCAGCATGTACACGAAATATAAGGATAACCAGGAACTAAAATCACCAAGTTTCAACATGTAGGACCCTGGTTGGGTAGAAAAATTCAATAGTTCATCAGTTTAGCTCAAAGGGATTGAAAAACAGAGTGCTCTGTTTTGGCAGCAAGTCTGCTGAACTTTGACAGAGCATAACTCACAGATTATTTTGCCAATGGAGGTGCGGGATACAGTTCTGGAAAGGTGTTTAAGTAATATACAACTTTGTTATAGACTTCCAGGGCTGAATCACACCTTAAACTGGCTTAATTTCCAGATGATTGTAAACTGTCCAGAAATAGGACAGATTCAAAACACTCTCTGGACTGTTCTGTTTTTCACGCATAACTTCCAGCAGAAAAATCTAAAATTGTCATATAATACATTTTTGAAATGGGTAGGAGAATTGTTACATCTTTGTAATTCGAAGTTTCTGCAATTGCAGCATGGAATTCAGTGGAAATTAGAAGTGGACACAGCAACTTCCAAAGGAGGCGCTGTTGAAATTCTTCCAGAAATTCTGTTGAATTTGAATTGTCATAACTTTTTAACAAGAGCTTATATGAGGGCAAATAAATACTCTTTGGAAATATGCTGAAGTTAACTTTAACTTTCGTATTCATCTTGAGTCATGAAAATGCCCAGCATCAGGTCAAAATCTGGTATATGTAGAAACTGGTCATTCTGGCAGAGGGATGACAGTTGAACTCATTTGGGAGTTTGTTGTACCCTAGGGGGTTTAAGTACTTCCATTGGGGTAGAACATACTCATGGGTGGTGTCGAAGTGTGTAGCCGACACTTCCCCCAGGCCTGCTCTGGGCAGCCCGCGGAGGTTCTTTTTCGGAGGGGCTAGTCACTCACGGAGAGCTTACGCATTAGGGACGATGGAGGGAGAAGCTTGACACAGGGATTTTTACGCGGTTCAGGACGCCGGAGCGTAATACCCTACGTCCACGGTGAGCTGAGTTGCTCGTTGTATTGCTTGTTGCTCAGAACCGGAGTCCTGAGCTTGAGGATGACCTAAGTGCTCGGATGCTGGAGCGTAAGTGTGCAAAGAGTCGAACCCTACGAGAGAGTGGGTCAAATGTCGAACCCTTGCTAACGTTGCCTACCCAAACCTTTTATAGTCCAAGGCTCGGGTGGCTTACGAGGTGGGCCCGGAACCCGACAGGTGGTCCCGGGGAGATTTCCTGCCATCTACTGTATCTGCAGTTACGCCGGTAGTTGTCTCTGGCGAGGGCTTCCGAGTCTTCATTCTGCCACCCTGCCCATGCCGCTAGCTAGTCGTAGTGGTTAGCAGGGGCGGCAGGGGATGTGTTGTCGCTGTGTTTATTGGCGTGCAGCCTCTGACGCGGCGCGCCAGTCTTAACTGTGATGTGACTGGGTGCAACGGCACCTGACAGAGGCGTGCTCCGCATCTCCACGCCTTGGGAAGGCGCGGAGCTTGAATACCTTAACGCTCAGTCTTCGAGCTGAAGCGGTTGTCCAAGAGGCGTATTCAAAGAGTTTCGAATTGCTTTGAATCACGCCTGGGAAGTTTAAAAGGGGATCTCACCCGCATCGCGGCTTCCCTTCGCACTTCCCAGCACTTGCATCTTCCTTGAGCTCTTGCACCCTTGTCTTCCCTGTTCTTGGGCTTCTGTTTGCCATGGCTTCCAACTTGCCTCCGGAGAAGAAACGCGCCCGGTCTCCTCCGGCGGCGGCATTTGCGCCAAGTCAGGGATCCAGGGCGCCTGTGCGTCCTGCTTCTGGAGATGGCGTCTCGTCCGGTGGCGACTCCAAGAGGCCTCGGGCTCATCATCCTGATGGGGCTCCTCTCGAGCGGCGACGGACTGAAGGTCCCCGAGCGTCGTGTCCTCCTTCCTAAGTAGGTGGAGCTTCGAGGAGGAGTGCTGGTGTGACGATGCCCAGGGGCGAGACAAAAACTCAGGCGCCCCGGGCCTCGGGAGCCAGATCGGCGTCTAGGGGGGCTTCAGAAGCATCCCCTGCTCCGCCAGTCCAGGTGACTGCGGGGCAGACCTCGGCGGCGACGGCGAGCTCTAGTGGGCCTACCCCGGCTCGGAAGCCGGGGTTCGGAGCCCGTTGGAGCGCTCTTGTCCCTCGGTAAATGTCGCCCTTACCGGGTTCCAGAGCCTGTATTCTTATCTTCTTTTCTTAACTCGAGAGCCTCCCATGTTTGCAGGGACCCCTCAAGTGCCGGTAACGTTTCCATTTCCCGGTCATCCCCGGTTGACGGGGGATCTGCGCCGCAGCGCCCGGAAGCTGAAACGGTCGCAGCGGCCCCCAAGCCGGCGCAGGCTCCTTCTGCGCCGGTCAGCCCGGCTCCTGCGGCAGTGGCGACTCCTCCCGTCCATCCCCCATCACCGGCTCGGGAGCCGGCTGTTGCTGAAGATTCGGCGGAACCGGCTGGTGGTGTCCCGCCTCCTGTTGTCGAAGCGGGAGAAGCTGCCATGGGCCCTATGGCGGGCAGCGAACCGGGGTGCACCGGGAGTGAGCCTGCCCCCGTGCCGGCTTCTCCCAATCAGCGCCTTATCCCGGTCGCCGGAGCGTCAACTTTTCCTGAAGACGACGTGATGGAGGAAGTCGGGGGGGCGCGGCTTCGGCCGCTGCCGCCCCGCTGCCCCTGGCAGACGCCCTCGTGCTCGCCCAGACGAGCGCCCGGCAGGTTCTGGCCGCGCTCGGTCACGAGCGGGAGGAGCAGGTAGGTGAGAGGGATCGCCTCCTCAACTGGGGGCGTCTCTTGAAGGAGCGGACCGAGGAGGTCAGGGAGGAGCTTGACTTGAGGCGGGCGTCGCTCGAAGTCATGGAGGCGCTCCTTGACCGTCAGAAGAGGGCCGTCGACCGCCTGGACTCCGAGACTCGGAGGCTCCACCGGGAGGCCCGCGAGTCTCACGCTCAAGCCGATGAGCGTCTTTCCCCTTTGGAGGGGCTGCGTCTGAAGCTGGAGCGCCGTGAGCGCGCCATCGTGGACCAGGAGCACACTGCGGCGGCTGAGGCAGAGAAGGTCGCCGTGCAGCTGGCGGCTGGCGAGGGCCCGAGCTAAGGAGCTGGAGACCCGGAAGGCTGATCTGGTCGCGAGGGAGGAGCAAGTCTCCCGGGAGCGCCAGGCGGTCCTGGATCGGGAGCTGGCTGCCGACTTCCAGGCTTCGGAGTTGGAGCGGCTTGCCCAGAGTCTTCAGCTCCAGGAAGACTCTCTGGCAGCCAAGGAGAAGGAATTCTCCGAGGGGGGCCTCGATGCCTTGCTGGCAGCCCGCCGCGAGGTGGAGGAGCTCCTGGCCTCGCGGTCCTCCGAGGCCTGGGCGGTCTCGAGCTTCGTCGACCAGGCAGGGTCCGCCCTGATCCCCCTTGGTTTCAGCCCGGTAAGGGCAGCGGCCCCGGCACAGAAGGTGGCCGAGGTGATCCCCGCGCTCGAGTCTATTGGCGCCAAGCTGAACAGGCTTGAAGCGGTGGTCGCCTGTGAGCTCGAGGCAGAGGGACGGGGCCTGGTGATGGAGGTTGCTACGCACGTGCTGGCATGCTTCCGGAGCCGGGATCCCTCCTTCTCACTGGAGCCAGCGAGGCAGGGCCCCGCTGCGGAGCGGGAGGAAGCCGCCAGGGCTGAAGTCGGAGATGTGGCCGCCTTTGTAGCCTCTAGGTTCCGACGTGAGCCAGGGGAATCCTAGGACTTGTATCTTTTCTTTTTCTTTTGTCGAGTCTGTAGTCCAGCTCATGGAGCCTCGAATGAATAGACTCATGTTGTTCTCTGTGTCTGTGTTCTTTTATCTTCTTCTTGGCTTGTCCTGGCCGAGTCCTTAGCTCCACAAGGTACTCAGAGGTCTTCACCAATCTTGATGTCTTGTACAGACACCTTCCTCGGGTCCTTATTGAGTTAAGGGCCCCAGGGGTCTTCGGAGCTCGCCCCGTGAGAACGGGGAGGTCCGGATCTGCCGACCACATGGCGGGCCCAGAGCTCCCCTCTGAGAAGATGGAGGTCTGACCCCGCTGGACACGTGGGGCCTTCGGAGCTCGCCCCTACGGAAAAGGCGAGAACCGGATCCTCCGGTCTTGCGCTGGAGTAGTCGATAGCTCCGGCCCTCCCCTGTGCGGCTCCCATAGCTAAAACCTGAAGGTCCTGCACACAGGTAGAGGAAGCGTAATTCTCCTCGAGGGCTTTCCCTTTCCGGTCTCTTAGTCTTATTTGGCTTACAGTCCTGGTCCGGTATACGGGGCTTGGGCAATTCTGTGCTTGAGGCGCCGAGGGTCCGGCTCCCTCCGAGGTCAGGGTACGATCGTCTGGCCCCTAGTACCGGACCTAACGCCATGGAGGCAGAGTGCACAGGCTTTCGGTACGGAACTAGGCAAAGCGGTCGTACTCCCCTGGACCTCCGAAGGACAGGGCGCGCACGCTTTGGGTCAGAACCAGCAAAGCAGGCTACGCACCCTGGACCTCCCATGCACAGCGCAGGCCTTTCCTGGAGGTGACCAACTGGCACCGCAACACCTGACTGGGGGAGGCCTGAAAGGCCCCCTAGCCATCGTAAGGTGCCTCAAGCGCAACCGCCTTCAGTAGGATAGCAAATGCTGACTATGGATGAGAGCGGGAAAGGGGAGCTAAATGTACGGTGAGCATACATGGAAAGTGCGGTCATAGAAATTAATGCGTAATTTAAATGAGCACATAAGTAAGAGCGTGGTAGAACAGGTTTCTTTGTAAATGCTAATGGGAGGAAGGCAGGCTGAACATGGAGGCAATGACCCGCCCCATTAAGAAGGAAAGTAAGACTCTACGCGCTTGGGGTCGGAACCAGGCCAAGCTGAACGTAGTCCTAGACCGTCCCCTGAGGCTTAGCTGCTCCGAGCGCTGTTCCTGGAGCCTATGGGATCTATTACAGAAAGGAAAAGGCCTGTTCTACTAATGCTCTAGGGATAGAACTTACTGTGATGTTCCATGCTCCAAGGGTCCGGGAGCGGATCCCATCCTTGGTGGAGAGGCGTATGTACCTGGGGCGGCAACTTTCATGACTCGGAAGGGACCTTCCCGGCTGGGGGAGAGTTTATAGGTCCTTCACGAGAAAGTGTGCGCCGCGGCACCAGGTCGTCCCCTTGTAGCTCCCAGACACGCTTGGTCCTTTGGTGGTAGCACGGGAGCGCCAGCCGGGACCGTGCGTTGTGGAGTGTTGCTTGTAATCGTGCCTCGTCGACGAGGTCGATATCTTCACGTCAGAGCTGGTCCAGCGTGACTTCTCCCGGGAGCCCCGGGGTACCTTCCTCTATTGGCTCAGGCCAACAAGAGGTAGGCGGACCCGGACTCTTCTTGGGGGACCCAGGATGTCTTCTTCCATTGGCTCAGGCCGACAGGAGGTTGACGGATCCTGGGCGGCCCCCGGGAGGTGAGGCCGAGGCACGGAGGCGTGCGCTTGGGTGGAGCTGGCCCGGTTCTGCACCGCCGGGGGCTGGTGCTTGGGCTGCTGCAATTGCTTGGAGCTTTTCCAAGGCTGATACTGAAGCAGTGCAGTCTCCACAGATCTTTGGGGCAGTCCTAGTGGGCTACCGCCCTAACTTCTCATCGCTGGAGCTGGAGTCCTCAAAGTTGTGTACCGCCTTCACGGCACGCTGAGGCTCCTGGAACCCCACCTGGTGGTCGGCATTGTCTTGGGTGTCGACCTTCTGCTTGCCCTCCCTTTGACAGAAGGACGTCAAAGGGAGGGGCGTCAGCACGTGGTTGCTTCCCCTTGTGGAAGCGCTCCGCGAGTTTCTGAATCTCCCGGCACTCAGCAGCAGTGTGGCTGCTGCTGTTGTGCACGGGGCACGGCTCGCCTTGGTCACCATCTGGGGCTGGTGACTGTCGCTGCCTCTTGTTGGGGCGTGGCCCCCGAGCTGCACTGGGTGCTGCCGCTGCAGCAACGGGAGTTGTGGCCGGTGGTTTCATCTTGCCACCGCCCCGGTTCTTGATCTTCTTGCCACTTCCATGGGAAGCAGCGCCAGATCCGGGCTGTCCTCCTCATTTGGAGGCTGGCTGTGAATGCCAGTTCCGCCCTTCTGCTGCCCTGGCGCACTTGTCCGCAAGGCTGAAGAGCTCTGAGACGTCGCGAATCTCTCTAGTCGTGAGCTTCTCAAGCATCTTCTTGTCCCGTACACCCTGCCGGAACGCCACCACCACAGAAGCATTTTGGATATGCGGGATGGTGTTACGTACCTAGGAGAACTGCTGGATGAAGGAGCGCAGCGTCTCTCCAGGTTGTTGCTGGACGGCATGGAGGTCGAGCTCCGTGGCAAGCCGGGTGTAGGAGCTGCCGAAGTTAGCAGAGAACTGCCGGCAGAGCTCTCCCTAGGAGGTTATGGAACCCTGGGGGAGATTCATGAGCTAAGACTGGGCTGGGCCAGTCAAGGCAACGGGGAAGTAGTTGGCCATGATGGCCTCGTCCCCTGCTGCAGCAAGGATGGCAGTGGAGTAGATCTGGAGGAAATCCGCCGGGTTGACGCTGCCGTCGTACTTCTCGGGCAGGTGCGGCCGGAACTTGCATGGCCACTTCGCGAAGCGAAGGTGTGGCACCAGGGCCGCACATTCTGCTCCTGTTGCTGCAGGTGTTGGTGCCGCTAACGCTTGGTTCGCTGCCGGCACCGTATACCCCGGTATGGGCAAGGCTGCGCCATAGACCGGGGGCACCATTTGCAGGGCATATGGCTGGGGAATATGCTGCGTGGCGTATGCCTGGGCCAGAGATCGTGTGGCGAACGTCTGCGGCTCAGGCTGGGTCAAGGCCGTTGACATGCTGTCGCCGGCCTCTTGGTTGCGACGCCTTTCTCGTCGTCGCTCGATGACCACTCGGGCATCGTTGCCCAAGTGGCGTCGTTACAGCTCTGACCTCAGGTCCGCCAATGGGAGACTGGTGGAGCGGGAATCTGCCGTCTGCCAATCAACCGTTGGCGTGCGCGTCAGCGACACAGCCGGTTGACTGGAACATCGTCCCCGCCAAAGTTGAGGGGTGGAGGCGGCGATGAGGAGACGGTCTACGTCGTGAATCCACTGCTGTGTTGCTGACTGAGGCGCGTCCCTAGCAGGTGGATTGAGCAGTAGCGCTCGTGCTGCAGCTAGTGCGCCCCCGTGGGAGACACTCAGCGCTGCAGTAGATCTCACGCTCGCTGGAGCCTGTGCTGCCGGAGTCGACGCTGCCGGAGTCATCTGCTGGCTCCCAGCTTGCGCCGACACACTTCGTCCTGAGTGTGTCGAGACGTAGTCCCCGCTGGTCACCGTTCGTCGTGAACGTGGGCGGGGAGAGCTTGCCGCTGAAGGAAGCTTCGTCATCTTCATCGGCGAAAGCTCGTCGCGCAAGGGAAAAGCCCCCTACCTGGCGCACCAAATGTCGAAGTGTGTAGCCGACACTTCCCCCGGGCTATCTCTGGGCAGCCCGCGGAGGTTCTTTTTCAGAGGGGCTAGTCACTCACGGAGAGCTTACGCGTTAGGGACGATGGAGGGAGAAGCTTGACACAGGGATTTTTACGTGGTTCAGGCCGCCGGAGCGTAATACCCTACGTCCACGGTGAGCTGAGTTGCTCTTTGTATTGCTTGGTGCTCATTAGTGAACCCTGCATGAGAGTGTAAAACGTCGAACGGCTAAAGTGCAAACCCTTGCTAACGTTGCCTACCCGAGCCTTTTATAGTCCAAGGCTCGGGCGGCTTACAAGGTGGTCCCGGGACCCGACAGGTGGTCCCGGGGAGATTGTCTGCCATCTACCGTATCTGCAGTTACGTCGGTAGTTGTCTCTGGCGAGGGCTTCCGAGTCTTTGTTCTGCCGCCCTGCCCATGCCGCAAGCTAGTCGTAGTGGTTGATGATGGCAGGGGCGGCAAGGGATGTCTTGTCGCTGAGTTTATTGGCATGCAGCCTCTGACGCGGCACGCCAGTCTTCACTGCAATGTGATTGGGCGCAACGGCACCTGACAGAGGCGTGCTCCGCGTCTCCGCGCCTTGGGAAGGCGCGGGTCTTGAATGCCTTGTACGGGCAAGGTATGGCACGTCCTTACTCTTGCCGCCTGCCGCGCGGGGGCAGGTAGCGCTGCTCTGCTGGCCACGTGGCGGGCCCGGAGCTCTCCTCTGAGGAGAGGGAGGCCCGGCCCCGCGGGACACGTGGATCCTTCGGAGCTCTCCCCGCGGAGGGGGGATGTCCGTCTCTGCTGACCACGTGGCAGGCCCGGAGCTCTCCTCTGAGGATAGGGAAGTCTGGCCCCGCTAGATACGTGGAGCCTTCGGAGCTCTCCCCGCGGAGGGGGGAGGTCCGGCTCTGCTGGCCACGTGGCGGGTCCGGAGCTCTCCTCTGAGGAGATGGATGTCCGGCCCCGCTGGACACGTGGAGCCTCCAGAGCTGTCCCCGCGGAGGGGGGAGGTCCGGCTCAGTTGGCCACGTGGCGGGCCTGGAGCTTACCTCTGAGGAGAGGGATGTCCGGCCCCGCTGGACACGTGGCGCCTTCGGAGCTGTCGCTGCGGAGAAGGGCGAGGTCCTTAGGCAGTTTTCCCTGTGCGCGGGGGTACCCCATATTTAGGGTACCGACAGTGGCCCCCGGGCCCATCTCGGGGGAGATAGCGAGCCCGAGGTGGGGCCCCCGTCTCTTCCACTCCGCGCACCTTCTCGAAGACCCGCATTGACCGTTGCCGGAGCATGAACAGTAACGGTATCGTGGGAGCGTGTGCCCCACTTTATGGCTGCTTTTACTGTGGCGGTTCCCAAGGCTGCCACTTCTGCACGCCGCAGTGCCTTTTCGGGAACCGCCGAAGCGTCTTGCCGGCTCGTCTCCTTGGGAGACTGACTTCTTGGCCCACCATTTCAGCTCGACGGCTTGGGTCCACTTGTCATTGACGCTTGGTCTTGGAGCTGAAGCGGTTGTCCAAGCGGCGTATTCGAAGAGTTTTGAATCGCTTTGAATCACGCCTGGGAAGTTAAAAAGGGGATCTCACCCGCATCGCGGTTTCCCTTCACACTTCCCAGTGCTTGCATCTTCCTTGAGCTCTTGCGCCCTTGTCTTCCCTGTTCTTGAACTTCCGTCTGCCATGGCTTCCAACTTGCCTCCGCCACGTCTCGCTCGGTCTGCCGAGCTCGGGTCAGTGCGCAGGCTGCTGGGCTGGCACGCGGAGGAGCAGAAGCACCGGCTCTGGCAGGGATCTCTCCCCCTGCTCCTGGAGAAGGGGGAAATAGTATTCTTCACCGCCTATGCCATGGCGGGGTTTGTCCCGCCAATTTCTTCCTTCTTTGTGACGCTGCTGGAGACGTACCGTCTCCAGCTCCATGACCTCTCCCCCAACTCCTTCGCGATGGCCATCGTCTTCGTGTTGCGGACGACCGGGCGCAGCTCGAAGAATCAGCTGGGGGCGTACTACTTCAAGCATCGCTGCAAGGATCCGAAGGCCTCTGGGTACCTTCTACCTTTCGGTGCGTCGAGGTGGGAAAGCTGGAGGGAGAACTGGGTGATCGTGCAAACCGATGAGCATGATCGCCTGCAGCTCCCAACTGCCAGCCCGACCACCGAGCGTCGCTTCTTAGAGGAGATCTCGGAGCTGGAGCCGGAGTACGCGCCGGTCTTGGAGCGGATCCGGTTCCTGGCCAACGAGGGGCTGACGTCCCTGATGGTTCTGATAGATTTCCTGTCACGCCGTATTGCGCCCTTGCAGCAACGCAACCGCCCGGCGTGGTACTACACCGGCGAGCTTGACTGCACTAGGCTGAAGAGGGGTCTCGACTCCGACCCATCTGAGGATGAGCTGTATGAGATGGTGGCCAAGGTGAGCAGCGACTTCGTCACCGGCGGCGACCTCACCTTCCCGGCCTCTGGCACTCCCCTCTTCTTGGAGCCGCAGAGGAGGGCGGAGTTGCTGCAGAAGATGCCGAACCTTTACGACATCGGGATCGCCGTTCATCAGGTTGGGGATGCCCTCCAAGGGATCTCGATTCCCGGGGTGGAGCGCTCCGGGGCGGAGCGCGGGGCGTCTCCCGCCGCCCAACCCGCACCGAGGGTCGACGGAGCTCAGACCGTTGACAAGGGGAAGGGAAAGGAGCCGGCCCCCGGCCAGCCAGAGAAGAAACGTGCCTGGTCCCCTCCGAGGGCGTTGTTTGCGCCGAGTCAGGGGGCCGAGGTACCCTTGCGCCCGTCTCCCGGAGGTGCTGGTTCGTCGGGTGGCGACCCAAAGAGACCTCGGGTCTCTTCTCGGACAGCGGCTGTCGGTACCTGCGATATGGGGTACCCCCGCGCACAGGTGAAAATGCCTAAGGAACTCGCCCTTCTCCGCAGGGAGAGCTCCGAAGGCGCCACGCGTCCGGCTGGGCCGGACCTCCCTCTCCTCAGAGGAGAGCTCCGGGCCCGCCATGTGGCATACAGAGGCTGGACCTCCCCCTCCGTGGGAGAGAGGTCCGAAGGAGCCACGTATCCGGCGGGGCCGGACCTCCCTCTCCTCAGAGAGGAGCTCCGGGGCCGCCACGTGGCCGACAGAAGCCGAACCTCCCCCTCCGCGGGGAGAGGTCCGAAGGCACCACGTGTCCTGCGGGGCCGGACCCTCCTCTCATCTGAGGAGGGCTCCGGGCTCGCCACGTGGCCAGCAAAATGGCGCTGCCTGCCCCCGAGCGATAGGCAGCGGGCGTAAAGACGCCCCATACCTTGCCCGTACAGGGTATTCAAGGCCCACGTCTTCCCGAGACGCGGAGACGCGGAGCACGCCTCTGTCAGGTGCCGTTGCGCCCAGTAGCATCACAGACTGGCGCGCAGTGTCAGAGCCTGCCAGCCAATAAACGCAGCGACAAGACATCCCATGCCGCCCGCGCCGTCATCAACCACTACGACTATTATGCGGCATGGGCAGGGCTGCAAGACGAAGACTCAGAAGCCTTCGCCAGAGACAACTACCGGCATAACTGCAGATACGGTAGATGATAGACAATCTCCCCGGGACCACCTGTCGGGTCCCGGGCCCCCCTTGTAAGCCACCCGAGTCTTGTACTATAAAAGACTCGGGTAGGCGACGATGGCAAGGGTTCGCACTCTAGCCATTCACCCCCAAGCTGTAACTCATCCTCAAGCTCAGGACTCTGGTTCTGAGCAGCAAGCAATACAGCGAGCTCCATAGCTCGCCGTGGACGTAGGGTTTTACGCTCCGGCGGCCTGAACCACGTAAAACTCGCCGTGTCAAGCTCTTACTAACTCGTCCATACGCTCAAGCTCTCTGCAAGGGACTAGCTACACCGAAAAAAGAACCTCCGCGGGCTGCCCAGTGCAGGCCCGTGGGAATTGTCGACCGAACACTTTGACATTTGGCGCGCCAGGTAAGGGGGCTTTTCCCCTGCGCGACGAGTTTCCGCCGATGAAGAAGACCAAGCTTCCTTCAGCGGCAAACTCTCCTCCTCCGCGTTCACGACGAACCGTGACCAGCGGGAGTACATGTCGACACACTCAGGACGGAGTGTGTCGGCAAAAGCTGGTAGCCAGCAGCCGACTCCGGCAACGCCGACTCCGGCAATGCAGGCTCCGACCAGTGTGAGATCTTCTGCAGCTCTGAGCGTACACCATGGGGGTGCGCTAGCTGCAGCAAGAGCACTACTGCACAACCCACCTGCTGGGGATGTGCCCCATTCAGCAACCCAACAGTGGGTCCGCGAGGTGGACCGCCTTGTCGTCGCCGCCGCGAACCCTCGGTTTCGGCGAGGGCGACGCCCCGGCCAACCGGCTGTGTCGCTGACGCGCACGCCAACGGTTGACAGGCAGACGGCGGATTCCAGCTCCTCCAGGCTCCCGTCGACGGACCTAAGAAGGAATCTGGAACGGTGCCACTTGGGCCAGGATGCCCGGGTGTACCTCGAGCGACGTCGGGAAAGGCGTCGCAACCAGGAGGTTGGCGACAGCATGACGTCGGCCTCGACCCAGCCTGGAGGGCAGATCTTCACCACGCGAGCCCTGCCCCAGGCATACGCTGCGCAGCATATGCCACAACCATATGCACTGCAAGCGGCGCCCCCGGTCTATGGTGCAGCCTTGCCCATGCCGGGGTACACGGTGCCAAGTGCGAACCAAGTGTTCGCAGCGCCAATACCTGCGGCAACAGGAGCAGGATGTGCGGCCCTTGCACCCCACCTTCGCTTCGTGAGGTGGCCACGCAAGTTTCGGCCGCACCTGCCCGAGAAGTACGACGGCAGCGTCAACCCGGCAGAGTTCCTCCAGATCTACTCCACCGCCGTACTTGCAGCAGGAGGGGATGAGGCTGTCATGGCCAACTACTTCCCCGTTGCCTTGACCGGCCCATCCCGGTCTTGGCTCATGAATCTCCCTCAGGGTTCCATAACTTCCTGGGGAGAGCTCTACCGGCAGTTCGTTGCCAACTTCGGCAGCTCCTACACCCGTCCCGGCACAGAGCTTGACCTCCACGCCGTCAAGCAACAACCTGGGGAGTCGCTGCGCTCTTTCATCCAGCGGTTCTCCCAGGTACGCAACACCATCCCGCATATCCAAAGTGCTTCTGTGGTGGTGGCGTTCCGGCAGGGTGTCCGGGATGAGAAAATGCTTGAGAAGCTCGCGACCAGAGAGGTCCGCGACGTCTCTCAGCTCTTCAGCCTGGCGGACAAATGCGCCAGAGCAGCTGAAGGGCGGAACTGGCACTCTCTGCCGACCTCCGAGTCAGGAGGACAGCCCGGGTCTGGCGCTGCTGCCTATGGGGGTGGCAAGAAGGCCAAGAACCGGGGCAGTGGCAAGATGAAGTCATCGTTCACGGCTCCCGTCGCCGCAGAAGCGACGACTAGTGGAGCTCGGGGGCCACGCCCCGACAAAAGGCAGCGGCAGTCACCGGCCCCAGATAGTGACCAGGGCGGGCTATGCCCCGTGCATGGCGCCGGCAACCATACTGCTGCCAAGTGCTGGGATATCCAGAGGCTTGCAGAGCGCTTCCGCCAAGGAAGACAGCAGAGATCTGAAGCACCGCCCTACACTCAGAGGGAGGGCAAGCAGAAGGTTGATGCTCCAGTCAGCGCCACCCACCAGGTGGGGTTTCAGGAGCCTCAGCATGTCATAAAGACAGTGCATAACGGTGAGGACTCCAGCTCCGATGGTGACAGGCCGGGGCGGTAGCCGGCTGTGGCTGCCGTCCCAGGTCAGTGGAGGCTACGCTGCTGCGGCGTCAACCTTGGAGAAGCCCCAAGTAGTAGCAGCAGCCCAAGCACCGGTCACAATGGTGCAAGGTCGGGCCAGCCTCACTCGAGAGCACGGCTCCATGCCTCGGACATAACTCCCGGGGGCCGCCCAAGGCCTGTCAACCCCTTGAAGGCCTTTCCAGAAGGGGAAGATGCCGTAGGTCATCCAAGATGAGCCCGGGTCCACCTACCCCTTGAAGGCCTTAGCCAGAAGGGGAGAACTCCCCGGGGGCCCCAGAAGAAGCCGCGCAGGACCTGTTCCAGCGTGAAGATGACAACCTCGTCGACGAGACTCGGCTGCAGGTAACACCCCACAACGCACGGTCTCGGCTGATGCTCTAAGCACTACTGCCAAAGAACCAAACGTGTCAGGGACCTGCAGAAGGGCAACCTGGTGTCGCGGCACGCTCTTTCCCGAGAAGGACCTATAAACTCTCCCCCAGCAGGGAAGGTCCCTTCCGAATCACGAAAGCTGCCGCCCCAGGTACACATGCCTTTCAACCGAGTGTGGGATCCGTTCCCAAAACCCTTGGCATGGAGCAACACCGTAAGTCCTACTCCCCGGGCATTAGTAGAACAGGGTCACTCCCTTCTGTAATGAATCCCATAGAATTTTGGAACAGTGCTTGGGGCAGCTAAGTCTCAAGAGACGGTACAGGACTACGTCCAGTTTAGCCTGGTTCCGACCCTAAACGCGTAGAGTCTTGCTTCCCTTGTAGACGAGGCGGATCATTGCCTCCATGTACAGCCAGAATTCCACCTATGGGCATGAACACAGAAACTTGTTCTACTTAGCTCTCTCTCATGCGCTCATTTAAATTATGCATTAATTTTTATGATCGCACTATCTATGTATGTTCATCGTACATCTAGCTCCCTCTCTCCCGCGCTCATCCATAGTCAGCACTCGGTATCCTACCGAGGGCGGCCGCGCTTGAGGCACCTGCCAATGGCCGAGTGAGTCTCTCGGGCCTCCCCCAGTCAGGTGTTGCGGTGCCAGTTGGTCACCTCCAGGAAAGGCCTGCGTTGTGCATGGGGGTCCAGGGTGCGTATCCCGCTTAGCAGGCCCCGAGCCCAAAGCGTGTGCATTTTGTCCTCCGGAGGTACAGGGGAGTACAACCGCTTTGCCTAGTCATAAACCCAAAGCATGTGTGCTCTGCTTCCCCAGCGCACGGCCCGGTACTAGGGATCGGACGACCGTACCTGGACCTCGGAGGGAGCCGGAGCTCCGGCGCCTCGAGCACAGAATTGCCCAAGCCCCGTATAACGGATCAGGATCGTAAGCCGAATAAGACTAGGAGACGGGAGGGGAGGACCCCCCGAGGAGAATTACGTTTCCTCTGCCTGTGTGCAGGACCTCCAGGTTACCTCCAGGTTACGGCAACGGGGACTGCATGAAGCGGGGGGAAAGGAGCTACCAACTACTCCGGCCTAGGACTGGAAGGACCGGGTCCCGCCCCTTTAGCAGGGGCGAGGCCCGAAGGCCCCACGTGTCCAGCGGGCCCGGGGCTCCCGCCTCCCCTGAGGGGAGCTCCGGACTCGCCACGTGGCAGGCGGAAACCGGACCTCCCCCTCGGTGGGAGGGCTCCGAAAGCCCTACGTGTCAAGCAGGGCCAGAGCTCCCGCCTCCTGAGGAGGGGCTCCGGACCCGCCACGTGGCAGGCAGATCTGGAGCTCCCCATAGGGCGAGATTCGGAGACCCCCGGGGGCCCCTAACACAGTTAGGACCCGGGGAAGGTGTCTGTGCAGAGCTCCGAGATTTGAGAAGGCCCCTGAGTACCTTGCGGAGCCAAGGACTCAGTCAGGCAAAGCCAAGAAGGAGAGGAAAAGCATCACAGACACAAATATCTAAAAGAGTCAAATTATGCGAGGCTCCATGAGCTGGACTACAGACTCGATAAAAAGAGAGAAACAAGTCCTAAGGACCTCACGGCTCACGCCGGAACCTAGCGGCTACAAGGGCGGCCACATCCTCGACTTCAGCCCTGGCAGCTTCCTCCCGCTCCACGGCTGGGCCCTCTCTCGCTGGTTCCAGCGAGAAAGAGGGGTCGCGGCTCTTGAAGCATGCCAGCACATGTGAGGCGACCTCTAAGGCTAGGCCGCGTCCCTCGGCCTCAAGCTTGCTGGCGACCACCGAGTCTAGCCTGTCCAGCTTGGCGCCGATCGACTGCAGTGCGGGGATCACCTCTGCCACCTTCAACGCAGGAACCGCTGCCCTCACCGGACTGAAGCCAAGAGGGATCAGGGCGGACCCCGCTCGATCAACAAAGCTTGAGACCGCATGAGCCTCGGAGGACCGCAAGGCCGAGAGCTCCTCCACCTCGCGGCGGGCTGCCTGCAGGGCCTCTAGGTTTCTCTCGGAGAATTCCTTCTCCTTGGCCGCCAGGGAGCTCTCCCGAAGGTGGAGAGTCTTGGCGAGCCGCTCCAACTCAGAAGCCTTGAAGTCGGCGGCCAACTCCCGTTCCAAGACCACCCGGCGTTCACGGGAGACCTGTTCCTCCCTCAAGTCGAGGTCTGCCTTCAGAATCTCTAGCTCCTCGATCCGAGCTCAAAGGTCATCCTCGCCCGCCGCCAGCTGCGCGGCGACCCTCTCCGCCTCGGCTGCCGTGGAACGCTCTCGTTCCTCAACGGCGAGTTTACGGCGCTCCAACCGCTGCCGTATCTCCTCAGCGGCAGAGAGGCTCTCCTCGGCCCGGGCGTGTGCCTCCAGGGCCTCCCTGTTGATCCGCCGCGATTCGGCGTCCATGCGGTTGACAGCCCGCTTCAGCCGGTCGAGGAGCACTTCCCTGAAGTCGAGCAACTCCTGCCTGGAGTCGAGCTCGCTCTTGACCTTCGCGGTCGCTCCCGCAAAAGGTTCCCCCAGGTGAGGAGGCGATCCCGTTCAACTGTATACTCCTCCCGCTCGCGACCTAGTGCAGCCAAGACCTGCCGGACGCTCATCTCGGCAAGCGTGAAGGCATCTGCCAGGGGCAATGGAGCAACAGAGGCCGGGGCAGTTCCACCGACCTCCTCCATCACCTCGTCATCAAGAGGAGTCGATGCACCAGCGACCGAGACGAGACGCCGGTCAGGAAAAGCTGGCGCCGGGGCTCTGGCAGCCGGACCTGCCGGGCCCTCTTTAGCTTCTGGCTTCTTGACCTGTGGAGAAGGGCGAGCCGGGGAAGGCGGTGCTGGAATAAAGGCCGGGATGCCTGGTGCAGGGTCAACCTGCGCTGGCCTGGGGGCCGCGGCGGCCGTCTCGGCAAGAAGAGATGACGCCGCCGCGGAGTCCGGGCACACCGGAACAGGAGAAGCTCGCGCTGGCTTGGGGGCCGCGGCAGTTGTCCCGGGTTCTGAGCGCAACGGCACAGACTCTCCGCCAGTCGGGGATGGCCGGGAAGCGCGGACACTCCAACGGGCTCCGAACCCCGACATCCGAGCTGGGGTAGGACTCCCAGAGCCCACTGCCGTCACTGACGGCCGCTCCGCAGTCGCTTGAACTGGCGGAGCAGGGGATGCCCCAGAAGCTCCCCTCAACGCATCAGCCCGGGGCCTCTTTGAGTCGCCACCGGAAGGAGTGCCAGGCACCCCAGATTCCCGACTTGGCACAGACGCCGCCGCTGGAGGATATCGAGCGCGCTTCTTCTCTGGTGGCGGGTTGCAGGCCATGACGAGGGAGGACTCAAGGGCAAGAGGGCAAAGGCACAAGAGTCCAAGAAGAAACGCTGGGAAGTGCGAAGGGAAGCCGCAATGTGGGTAAGATCCCCTCTAAAACCTTCCCAGGTGCAATTCCAGGTGATTTGGAACTCTTCGAATACGCCGCATCGGCAACCGCTTCGGCTCCTAGACCGAGCGCCGATGACAGGTGGACCCAAGCCGCCCGACTGAAGCGGTGGGTCAAGGAGTCAGTCTCCTAAGAAGACAAGCCGGCAAGGCACTTCGGCGGTTCCCGAAGAAAGCGCCACAACATGGAGAAATGGCAGTCTTGGGAACCGCCGTAGTAAAAGCAACCATCAAGTGGGCACACGCTCCCACGATCCTGCGGCCGTTCGTGCTCCGGCAGCGGTCAATGCGGGACTTAGAGAAAGTGCGCGTGTCGGTACCTGAGATATGGGGTACCCCCGCGCACAGGGTAAAATGCCTAAGGAACTTGCCCTTCTCCGCAGGGAGAGCTCTGAAGGCGCCACACGTCCGGCGGGGCCGGACCTCCCTCTCCTCAGAGGAGATCTCCGGGCCCGCCACGTGGCTTACAGAAGCCGGACCTCCCCCTCCGCGGGAGAGAGGTCCGAAGGCGCCGCGTGTCCAGCGGGGCCGGACCTCCCTCTCCTCAGAGGAGAGCTCCGGGCCCGCCACGTGGCCAACAGAAGCCGAGCCTCCCACTCCGCGGGGAGAGGTCCGGAGGCTCCACGTGCCCCGCGGGACTGACCCTCCTCTCCTCTGAGAAGGGCTCCGGGCCCGCCACGTGGCAGCAGAACGACGCTGCCTGCCCCGAGCGGTAGGCAGCGGGCGTAAATACGCCCCATACCTTGCCCGTACAAGGTATTCAAGGCCCGCGTCTTCCCAAGACGCGGAGACGCGGAGCACGCTTCTGTCAGGTGCCGTTGCGCCCAGTCGCATCACAGACTGGCGCGCGGTGTCAGAACCTGTCAGCCAATAAACACCGCGACAAGACATCCCATGCCGCCTGCGCCGTCATCAACCACTACGACTAGCATGCGGCATGGGCAGGGCGGCAAGATGAAGACTCAGAAGCCTTCGGCCAGAGACAACTACCGGCATAACAGCAGATACGGTAGATAATAGACAATCTTCCCGGGACCACCTGTCGGGTCCCGGCTCCCCTTGTAAGCTGCCCGAGTCTTGGACTATAAAAGGCTTGGGTAGGCGTCGATAGCAAGGGTTCGCACTTTGCAACTCATACGCTAGCCGTACACTCTCAAGCTGTAACTCACCCCCAAGCTCAGGCCTCCGGTCCTGAGCAGCAAGCAATACAGCGAGCTCCATAGCTCGCCGTGGACGTAGGGTTTTACGCTCCGGCAGCCTGAACCACATAAAACTCGCCGTGTCAAGCTCTCACTAACTCGTCCATCTGCGCAAGCTCTCCGCTAGGGACTAGCCCCACCGAAAAAAGAACCTCCGCGGGCTGCCCAGTGCAGGCCCGGGGGAAGTGTCGACCGCACACTTCGACATTTGGCGTGCAAGGAAGGGGGCTTTTCCCCTAGCGCGACGAGTTTCCGCCAACGAAGATGACCAAGCTTCCTTCAGCGGCAAACTCTCCCCCTCCGCGTTCATGGCGAACCGTGACCACTGTGGAGTACAGGTCGACGCACTCAGGACGGAGTGTGTCGGCACAAGCTGGTAGCCAGCAGCCGACTCCGGCAACGCCGACTCCGGCTATGCAGGCTCCAACCAGTGTGAGATCTGCTGCAGCGCTGAGCGTACACCATGGAGGTGCGCTAGCTGCAGCAAGAGCGCTGCTGCGCAACCCACCTGCGGGGGATGCGCCCCATTCAGCGACCCAGCAATGGGTCCGCGAGGTGGACCGCCTCGTCGTCGCCGCCGCGAACCCTCGGTTTCGGCGAGGACGGCGCCCAGGACAACCGGCTGTGTCGCTGACGCGCACACCCACGGTTGATGGGCTAACGGCGGATTCCAGCTCCTCCAGGCTCCTGTCGACGGACCTGCGAAGGGAACTGGAACGGTGCCACTTGGGCCAGGACGCCCGGGTGTACCTCGAGCGACGCCGAGAAAGGCGTCGCAACCATGAGGCTGGCGACAGCATGTCGTCGGCCTCGACACAACCAGAAGGGCAGGCCTTCGCCACGCGAGCCCTGCCTCAGGCATATGCTGCGCAGCATATGCCACAACTATATGCGCCGCAAGCAGCGGCCCCGGTCTATGGTGCAGCCTTGCCCATGCCGGGATACGCGGTGCCAAGTGCGAACCAAGCGTTCGCAGCGCCAGTACCTGCAGCAGCAGGTGCAGGATGTGCGGCCCTTACACCCCACCTTTGCTTCACAAGGTGGCCACGCAAGTTTCGCCCGCACCTGCCCGAGAAGTACGATGGCAGCGTCAACCCAGCGGAGTTCCTCCAGATCTACTCCACCGCCGTACTTGCCGCAGGAGGGGACGAGGCTGTCATGGCCAACTACTTCCACGTCGCCTTGACCGGCCCAGCTCGGTCTTGGCTCATGAACCTACCTCAGGGGTCCATAACCTCCTGGGGGGAGCTCTGCCGGCAGTTCGTCGCCAACTTCGGCAGCTCCTACACCCGTCCCGGCACGGAGCTTGAACTCCACACCGTCAAACAACAACCTGGGGAGTCGCTGCGCTCTTTCATCCAGCGGTTCTCTCAGGTACGCAACACCATCCCACATATCCAAACTGCCTCTGTGGTGGTGGCGTTCCGACAGGGTGTCCGGGACGAGAAAATGCTTGAGAAGATCGCGACCAGAGAGGTCCGCGATGTCTCGGAGCTCTTCAGCCTGGCGGACAAGTGCGCCAGAGCAGCTGAAGGGCGGAACTGGCACGTTCTGCCGACCTCTGAGTCAGGAGGACAGCCCGGGTCCGGTGCTGCTGCCTATGGGGGTGGCAAGAAGACCAAGAACCGGGGGAGTGGCAAGATGAAGTCACCATTCACGGCCCCCGTCGCCGCAGCTGCGACGACCAGTGGAGCTTGGGGGCCACGCCCCGACAAAAGGCAGCGGCAATCACCGGCCCCAGACAGTGACCAAGGCGGGCTATGCCCCGTGCATGGCACCTGCAACCATACTGCAGCCGAGTGCTGGGAGATCCAGAGGCTCGCAGAGCGCTTCCGCAAAGGAAGACAGCAGAGGGCTGAAGCGCCGCCCTACCCTCAGAGGGATGGCAAACAGAAGGTCGATGCCCCAGTCACTGCTGCCCACCAGGTGGGGTTCCAGGAGCCTCAGCGTGTCATAAAGACAGTGCATGACGGTGAGGACTCCAGTTCCGTCGGTGACAGGCCTGGGCGTTAGCCAACTGCGGCGCGCCTCCGTGCCTCGAACATACCTCTCGGAGGCCGCCTAAGGTCTGTCAACCCCTTGAAGGCCTTGCCAGAAGGGAAGACGCCTTAGGTCATCCAAGACGAGCCCGGGCCTACCTACCCCTTGAAGGCCTTAGCCAGAAGGGGAGAACTCCCCGGGGGCCCCCAGGAGAAGCCGCGCAGGACCTGATCCAGCGCGAAGATAACAACCTCGTCGACAAGACTCGGCTGCAGGGAACACCCCGCAACACACGGTCTCGGCTAATGCTCTAAGCACTACCGCCAAAGAACCAAACGCGTCGGGGGCCTGCAGGAGGGCAACCTGGTGAAGCGGCACACTCTATTCCAAGAAGGACCCATAAGCTCTCCCCCAGCAGGGAAGGTCCCTTCCGAATCATGAAAGCTGCCACCCCAGGTACACATGCCTTTCAACCGAGAGTGGGATCCATTCCCAAAAATCCTTGCCATGAAGCAACACTGTAAGTCTTACTTCCTGAGCATCAGTAGAACAGGGTTATTCCCTTCTGTAATAGATCCCATAGAATTTAGGAACAGCGCTTGGGGCAGCTAAGTCTCAAGGGACGGTACAGGACTACGTCCAGTTTAGCCTGGTTCCGACCCTAAGCGCGTAGAGTCTTACTTCCCTTGAAGACAAGGCGGAACATTGCCTCCCTGTACAGCCAGAATTCCACCTATGGGTACGAATACATAGATCTATTCTACTTAGCTCCCTCTCATGCGCTCATTTAAATTATGCATTAATTTTTATGATCGCACTATCTATGTATGTTCATCGTACATCTAGCTCCCCCTCTCCTGCGCTCATCCATAGTCGGCATTCGCTATCCTACCGAAGGCGGCTGCGCTTGAGGCACCTGCCGATGGCCGAGTGAGTCTCTCGGGCCTCCCCCAGTCAGGTGTTGCGGTGCCAGTTGGTCACCTCCAGGAAAGGCCTACGTTGTGCATGGGGGGTCCAGGGTGCGTATCCAGCTTAGCCGGCCCAGAGCCCAAAGCATGCGCATCCTGCCCTCCGGAGGTCCAGGGGAGTACGACCGCTTTGCCTGGTCATGAACCCAAAGTTCGTGCACTCTGCTTCCCCAGCGCATGGCCCGGTACTAGGGATCGGACGGCCGTACCCGGACCTCGGAGGGAGCCGGAGCTCCGGCGCCTTGTGCACAGAATTGCCCAAGCCCCGTATAGCGAATCAGGATCGTAAGACGGATAAGACTAGGAGACGGGAGGGGAGGACCCCCCGAGGAGAATTACGTTTCCTCTACCTGTGTGCAGGACCTCCAGGTTACGGCAACAGGGACTGCATGAAGCAGGGGGAAAGGAGCTACCAGCTACTCCGGCCTAGGACTGGAAGGACCGGGACCTTCCCCTCCAGTAGGGGCGGGACCCGGGGGCCCCACGTGTCCAGCAGGCCCGGAACTCTCTCCTCCCTTGAGGAAAGCTCCGGGCTGGCGACGTGGCAGGCGGAAACCGGACCTCCCCCCTCGGCGGGAGGGCTCCGAAAGCCCTACGTGTCCAACATGGCCGGAGCTCCCGCCTCTTAAGGAGGAGCTCCGGACCCGCCACGTGGCAGGCAGATCTGGAGCTCCCCGAAGGGCGAGATCCGACGACCTCCGGGGGCCCCTAACACGGTTAGGACCCGGGGAGGGTGTCTGTGCAAAGCTCCAAGATTGGAAATGGCCTCAGAGTACCTTGCGGAGCTAAGGACTCAGTCAGGCAAAGCCAAGAAGGAGAGAACAAGCATCACAGACACAAGTATCCAAAAGAGTCAAATTAAGCGAGGCTCCTTGAGCTGGACTACAGACTCGATAAGAAGAAAGAAACAAGTCCTAAGGACCTCCTGGCTCCCGCCGGAACCTTGCGGCTATAAGGGTGGCCACATCCTCGACTTCTGCCCTGGCAGCTTGCTCCCGCTCTGCGGCTGGGCCCTCTCTCGCTGGTTATAGCAAAAAAGAGGGGTCGCGGCTCTTAAAGCATGCCAGCACATGTGAGGCGACCTCTAAGGCTAGGCCGCGCCCCTCGGCCTCAAGCTCGCAGGCGACCACCGAGTCTAGCCTGTCCAGCTTGGCGCCGATCGACTCCAGTGCGGGGATCACCTCCAACGCAGGGGCCGCGGTCCTCACCGGACTGAAGCCAAGAGGGATCAGGGCAGACCCCGCTCGATCCACGAAGCTCGAGACTGCAAGAGCCTCGGAGGACCGCAAGGCCGAAAGCTCCTCCACCTCGCGGCGGGCCTCCTGCAGAGCCTCCAGGTCCCTCTCGGAGAATTCCTTCTCCTTGGCCGCCAGGGAGCTCTCCCGAAGGTGGAGAGCCTTGGCGAGCCGCTCCAACTCAGCGGCCTTGAAGTCGGCGGTCAACTCCCGGTCCAAGACCGCCCGGCGATCACGGGAGACCTGTTCTTCCCTCAAGTCGAGGTCTGCCTTCAGGATCTCCAGCTCCTCCATCCGAGCTCGAAGATCATCCTCGCCCGCAGCCAGCTGCGCGGTGACCCTCTCCGCCTCAGCTGCCACGCAACGCTCCCGTTCCTCAACGGCGAGTTCACGGCGCTCCAGCCACTGCCATATCTCCACAGCAGAAGAGAGGCTCTCCTCGGCCCGAGTGTGTGCCTCCAGGGTCTCCCTATTGATCCGCCGCGATTCGGTGTCCATGCGGTCGACAGCCCGCTTCATCCGGTCGAGGAGCGCTTCCCTGAAGTCGAGCAACTCCCGCCTGGAGTCGAGCTCACTCTTAACCTTCGCGGTCCTCTCCCGCAAAAGGTTCCCCCAGATGAGGAGGCGGTCCCGTTCAACCGTATACTCCTCCCGCTCGCGCCCTAGTGCAGCCAAGACATGCCGGACGCTCGTCTCGGCAAGCGCGAAGGCGTCCGCCAGAGGCAATGGAGCAACAGAGGCCGGGGCAGTCCCCCCGACCTCCTCCATTACCTCGTCCTCAGGAAGAGCCGACGCACCAGCAACCGAGATGAGACGCCGATCAGGAGAAGCTGGCTCCGAGGCTCTGGCAGCCAGGCCAGCCGGGCTCTCTTCAGCTTCTGGCTCCTTGACCTGAGGAGAGGGGTTAGCCGGGGAAGGCGGTGCTGGAGAAGAGGCCAGGCCGCCTAGCGCAGGGTCAACCTGCGCTGGCTCGGGGGCCGCGGTGGCCGTCTCGGCAAGAAGAGACGACGCTGCCGCGGAGTCCGGGCACACCGGAACAGGAGAAGTTCGCGCTGGCCTGGGGGCCGCGGCAGTTGCCCCTGGCTCCGAGCGCAGCGGCACAGATTCCCCGCAAGTCGGGGAAGGCCGGGAAGCGCGGACACTCCAGCGGGCTCTGAAACCCGACTTCCGAGCCGGGGTAGGACTTCCAGAGCCCGCTACCGTCACCGACGGCCGCTCCGCAGTCGCTTGGACTGGCGGAACATGGGACGCCCCAGAATCTTCCCCCAGCGCATCAACCCGGGGCCTCTTCGAGTCGCCACCGGAGGGCGTGTCAGGCACCCCAGAATCCCGACTTGGCACAGACGCCGCTGCTGGAGGAGATCGAGCGCGCTTCTTCTCTGGCGGCGGGTTGGAAGCCAGGCAAGGGACAACTCAAAGGCAAGAGAGCAAAAGCACAAGAGTCCGAGGAGAAACGCAGAGAAGTGCAAAGGGAAGCTGCAATGTGGGTAAGACCCCCTCTAAAAAACTTCCCGGGTGCAATTCCAAACGATTCGGAACTCTTCGTGTACCCCGCACCGGCAACCGCTTCGGTTCCCAGACCGAGTGCCGATGACGGGTGGGCCCAAGCCGCCTAACTGAAGCGGTGGGGGCAAGGAGTCAGTCTCCTGAGAAGATGAGCCGGCAAGGCACTTCGGCGGTTCCCGAAGAAAGCGCCGCAACGTGCAGAAGTGGCAGTCTTGGGAACCGCTGCAGTAAAAGCAACCATCAAGTGAGCGCATGCTCCCACGATCCCGTGGCCGTTCGTGCTCCGGCAGCGGCCAATTCGGGACTTAGAGGAAGTGCGCGGATTGGAAGAGATGGAGGTCCCACCTCGGGCTCGCTATCTCCCCCGAGATGGGCCCGGGGGCCACTGTCGGTACCTGAGATATGGGGTACCCCCGCGCACAGGGTAAAATGCCTAAGGAACTCACCCTTCTCCGCAGGGAGAGCTCCGAAGGCGCCACGCGTCCGGCGGGGCCGGACCTCCATCTCCTCAGAGGAGAGCTCCGGGCCCGCCACGTGGCATACAGAAGCCAGACCTCCCCCTCCGCGGGATAGAGGTCCGAAGGCGCCGCGTGTCCAGTGGGGCCGGACCTCCCTCTCCTTAGAGGAGAGCTCCGGGCCCGCCACGTGGCCAATAGAAGTCGAGCCTCCCCCTCCGCGGGGAGAGGTCCGGAGGCTCCACGTGCCCCACGGGACTGACCCTCCTCTCCTCTGAGAAGGGCTCCGGGCCCGCCACGTGGCAGCAGAACGACGCTGCCTGCCCCGAGCGGTAGGCAGCGGGCGTAAATACGCCCCATGCCTTGCCCGTACAAGGTATTCAAGGCCCGCGTATTCCCAAGACGCGGAGACACGGAGCACGCTTCTGTCAGGTGCCGTTGCGCCCAGTCGCATCACAGACTAGCGCGCGGTGTCAGAACCTGTCAGCCAATAAACACCGCGACAAGACATCCAATGCCGCCTGCGCCGTTATCAACCACTACGACTAGCATGCGGCATGGGCAGGGTGGCAAGATGAAGACTCAGAAGCCTTCGGCCAGAGACAACTACCGGCATAACTGCAGATACGGTAGATAATAGACAATCTTCCTGGGACCACCTGTCGGGTCCCGGCTCCCCTTGTAAGCTGCCCGAGTCTTGGACTATAAAAGGCTCGGGTAGGCGTCGATAGCAAGGGTTTGCACTTTCCAACTCATACGCTAGCCATACACTCTCAAGCTGTAACTCACCCCCAAGCTCAGGCCTCCGGTCCTTAGCAGCAAGCAATACAGCGAGCTCCATAGCTCGCCGTGGACGTAGGGTTTTACGCTCCGGCGGCCTGAACCACGTAAAACTCGCCGTGTCAAGCTCTCACCAACTCGTCTATCTGCGCAAGCTCTCCGCTAGGGACTAGCCCCACCGAAAAAAGAACCTCCGCGGGCTGCCCAGTGCAGGCCCGGGGGAAGTGTCGACCGCACACTTCGACAGCGCTGATCAGAAGAGACAGAGGTCCCACCTCGGGCTCGCTATCTCCCCGAGATAGGCCCGGGGGCCACTGTCGGTACCTGCGATATGGGGTACCCCCGCGCACAGGGGAAAATGCCTAAGGAACTCGACCTTCTCCGCAGGGAGAGCTCCGAAGGCGCCACGCGTCCGGCGGGGCCGGACCTCCCTCTCCTCAGAGGAGAGCTCCGGGCCCGCCACGTGGCATACAGAGGCCGGACCCCCCCCCCTCCGCGGGAGAGAGGTCCGAAGGTGCCACGTATCCGGCGGGGCCGGACCTCCCTCTCCTCAGAGAGGAGCTCCGGGCCCGCCACGTGGCCGACAGAAGCCGAACCTCCCCCTCCGCGGGGAGAGGTCCGAAGGCTCCACATGTCCCGCGGGGCCGGACCCTCCTCTCCTCTGAGGAGGGCTCCGGGCCCGCCACGTGGCCAGCAAAACAGCGCTGCCTGCCCCCGAGCGATAGGCAGCGAGCGTAAAGACGCCCCATGCCTTGCCCGTACAGGGTATTCAAGGCCTGCGTCTTCCCGAGACGCGGAGACGTGGAGCACGCCTCTGTCAGGTGCCGTTGCGCCCAGTCGCATCACAGACTGGCGTGCAGTGTCAGAGCCTGCCAGCCAATAAACGCAGTGACAAGACATCCCATGCCGCCCGCGCCGTCATCAACCACTACGACTAGCATGCGGCATGGGCAGGGCTGCAAGACAAAGACTCAGAAGCCTTCGCCAGAGACAACTACCGGCATAACTGCAGATACGGTAGATGATAGACAATCTCCCCGGGACCACCTGTCGGGTCCCGGGCCCCCCTTGTATGCCGCCCGAGTTTTGGACTATAAAAGACTCGGGTAGGCGACGATAGCAAAGGATCGCACTCTAGCCATTCACCCCCAAGCTGTAACTCATCCTCAAGCTCAGGACTCCGGTTCTGAGCAGCAAGCAATACAGCGAGCTCCATAGCTCGCCGTGGACATAGGGTTTTACGCTCCGGCAGCCTGAACCACGTAAAACTCGCCGTGTCAAGCTCTTACTAACTCGTCCATATGCTCAAGCTCTCCGCAAGGGACTAGCCCCACCGAAAAAAGAACCTCAGCGGGCTGCCCAGTGCAGGCCCGGGGGAAGTGTCGACCGAACACTTCGACAGCGGCGGTCCGAGGAGCCCCAGGCGTCCCGCCTCCCTTCTTCAGGCGGAGGAGCTTCAAGGAGGGACGCCGGTGGGGCGATGCCCGGGGGTGAGCCAAGGGATCAGGCGCCACAGCCAGCGAGCGTCCCGGCTGTAGGCTCGGCCAGCAGCAGCATCGGAAGGGGCAGCGCTGGGACTCATCCGGTGGCGCAGGTGCCCCGGGCCTCAGGGGTCAGATCGGCGAGCAGCGCTAGGGGCACCACTGACGGGGGCCTACTGCTCTGCCTCCTACTCCGCCGTTCCGGGTGCCTGCGGCGCAGGTGCAGGCGCCGGCGGCAGGTTCTGGTGGTTGTGTCCCGGCTTGGAGGCCGGGGCTCCAAGCCCGTTGGAGCGCTCACGCCCCCCGGTAAGTGTTGCTCTTTCTGGCTTTTAGAAGTAGCGTTCCTTTCTCCTTTCTTAGCCTGAGAGATTCTTATGTCGGCAGGGACTCACCGGCTGCCGAGGGTGAGTCTGTTCCCCGGCCAGCGGAGGCTCTGTGCCGCAACGTCCAGGAGCTGCGGCGGCTCCGACGGCCCCCAAGTAGGAGGGGGCTTCTTCTGCGCCGGCGGGACCATCCCCGCGGTGGCGGCGGCAGCACCCGCTCGTCCTCCTTCACCAACTCGGAAGCCCGGTGCTGAGGCTAGAAGGGCAGCTGTAGGTGCAGCTGCTGGCCCCCTGGCTTCCCCAGTTCAGCGCCTCGCCTCAGTTGCCGAGGCACCGGCACCTCCACCGGTCGTGGACGTGACGGGGGAGGTCAGGGGCATGGCTCCTGCTTCCGCCGCCCCGCTGCCCCTAGCGGATGCCTTGGGGCTTGCCCAGGCTGGCGTCCGGCAGGTCCAGGCCACCTTTGAGCGGGAGCGGGAGGTGCTGGCTGGAGAGAGAGACCGCCTCCTTAGCTGGGATCATCCCCTGAAGCAGCGGACCCAGGAGGCTAAGGAAGAGCTCGACTCGAGGCAGTCGAGGCTTGATGCCATGGAGGCGATGCTCGATGCTCAGAAGAGGGCCGTCGACCGCCTGGGCTCGGAGACCCGGCGGCTCCGCCAGGAGACCTGCGAAGGTCGCGCCAGGGCTGAAGCGCGTTCCACTGCCGCGGAGGAGCTGTGGCTGCAGGTGGCTTGCCGCGAGTGCGCCGTCGCGGATCGGGAGCGTGCCGTGGCAGCCGAGGAGAAGAAAGTCGCCGCGCGGCTGGAGGCCAGCGAGGACAAGCTGAGGGCTCAGGCTGAGGAGCTGGGGCTCCGCGAGTCGGCTGTTGCCGCGAGGGAGGAGCAATCCTCCCAGGAGCGCCAGGCGGTGCTGGATCGTGAGCTGGCGGCCCACCAAGATGTGGAGAAGCTCCAGGCTTCGGGGTCTGTCGAGGCCCGAGCGGTCTGGAGCTTTGTCGCTGAGGCGGGGTCTGCCCTGGTTCCCCTCGGTTTCAGCCCGGTGCGGACGGAGGCTCCAGCGCAGGAGGTGTCTGAGCCAATCCCGACGCTTGAGTCTATCGGTGCCAAGCTGGGCAGGCTCAAAGCGGTGATCGCCGACGAGCTTGAGGTGGAGGGACGAGGCCTGGCGAAGGAGGTCACCACGCACGTGCTGGCGTGCTTCCGGAGCCAAGACCCTTCCTTCTCTCTGGAGCCGGTGCGACTAGGCCCCGCCGTCGAGAGGGAGGAAGATGCCAGGGCCGAAGCCGGGGACATGGCCGCCCTCGTGGCCTATAGGTTCCAGCAGGAGTCCGGGGTCTCTTAGGCAGTCGCCCCTGCAGCCAGAAGACCCTGTATCTCTTTTTTTTTGCTTTTGTTGAGTCTGTAGTCCAGCTCATGGAGCTTTGAATGAATGAACAGGCTCTTTGCTTTTTTTGTGTCCGTGCTTATCTTCTTCTTGGCTTGGCCTTGCCGAGTCCTTAGCTCCGCAAGGACCTCGGAGGTCTTCACCGATCTTGAAGTCTTGCACAGACACCTTCCTCGGGTCCTTATTGTATTATGGGCCCAAGGGATCTTCGGAGCTCGCCCCGTGAGAACGGGGAGGTTTAGATCCGCCGGTCACGTGGCGGGCCCGGAGCTCTCCTCTGAGAAGATGGAGGTCCGACCCCGTGGGACACGTGGGGCCTTCGGAGCTCACCCCTGCGGAGAGGGCGAGGTCCGGCTCTGCCGGCCACGTAGCAGGCCCGGAGCTACCCTCTGAGGAGAGGGGAGCTCCGGCCCCGCCGGACACGTGGGGCCTCCGGAGCCCACCCCTGCGGAGGGGGCGAGGTCCGGATCCTCCGGTCTTGCATTGGAGCTCCGGTCTTGCGCGGTACCGTAGTGGCCCCCTGGTAGGTGTGGCCAATTGTTTGGGCGCACCTACCATACTCCTGCGGGGGAGCTAAGGCCGGGAGGTCCTGCACACAACTAAGGGAAACGTAATTCTCCTTGGGGCTCTCCTTCCCTATCTCATAGTCTTATTTGGCTTACGATCCTGATTCGGTATACGGGGCTTGGGTACTTCAGTGCGCGAAGCGCCGGGGGCTCGAGGCCCCCTGGCCATCGGAAGGTACCTCAAACGCGACCGTCTTCGGTAGGATAGCAAATGCAGACTAGGGGTTAGAATGGGAAAAGGAAGCTGAGTGCATGGTGAGCATACACAGGAAATTTGGTCATAAAAATTAATACGTAATTTAAATGAGCACAAGGGAAGAGCAAAGCAGGACAGGTTTCTTTCCATATAAATATCCATAGGAGGAAAGCAGGCTAAACATGGAGGCAACGACCCGCCCCATTAAGAAGGGAAGCAAGACTCTACGCGCTTAGGGTCGGAACCAGGCCAAGCTGAACGTAGTCCTGGACTGTCCCCTGAGACTTAGCTGCTCCGAGCGCTGTTCCTGGACTCTATGGAATCTATTACAGAAAGAAAAGACTGTCCTACTATTGCTCTAGGGATAGAACTTACGGAGGTGTTCTATGTTCCAAGGGTTCGGGAGCGGATCCCCATCCTCGATGGAAAGGCGTACGCACCCTGGGCGGCAAACTTTCGTGACACGGAAGGGACCTTCCCAGCTGGGAGAGAGTTTGTCGGTCCCTTCACGAGAAAGTATGTGCCGCAACACCAGGTTGCCTTCCTGCAGCTCTCGAACACGCGCAGACCTTTGGTGGTTGCGCTGGAGCGTTTGTCAGTACCGTGTGTTGCAGAGTGCTGCATGTAATCGAGCCTCGTCGATGAGGTCGATGTCTTCATGCCGTAGGTTGTCCTGCGCAGCTTCATCATAAGCTCGGACGCGGAGAGACCCCATGGTGATCTCTGGGGGAAGCACAGCTTCGGCCCCGTAAACCATGAAGAAGGGTGTCTCTCCGGTGGCCCGGCTCTAGGATGTCCGGTTAGCCCACAGTGTGCTCGGAAGCTCGTCCATCCACTTGGTGCCATGTTTCTTCAATCCGGCATAGGTGCGAGTCTTGAGGCCCCGAAGAATCTCGGCGTTGGCCCTCTCGGCTTGCCCATTGGTCTTTGGGTGAGCAACGGAGGCATAGCACACCTGGATGCCGAGGTCTTCACAGTAGTCTTGGAACGCTGCGCTGGTGATCTGGGTCCCGTTGTCGATGATGATTCTGTTCGGGACCCCAAACCGGCAGAAGATCGATTTGATGAACTTTACTGTGGATTGCTTGTTGATGGTGACGACGGGTGTAGCTTCCGGCCACTTGGTGAACTTGTCTATGGCGATGTAGATGTACCGGAATCCCCCGACGGCTTTGGGGAATGGTCACAGGATGTCCAACCCCCATACGGCGAACGGCCACGAGGGCGGGATCATCTGAACCGCCTGAGCCGGTGTGTGGATCTACTTGGCGTGGAACTGGCACTGTCGGTACCCTCGATATGGGGTACACCCGTGCACAGGGGAAAATGCCTAAGGATCTCGCCCTTCTCCGCAGGGAGAGCTCCGAAGGCGCCACGCGTCCAGCGGGGCCGGACCTCCCTCTCCTCAGAGGAGAACTCCGGGCCCACCACGTGGAATACAGAAGCCGGACCTCCCCCTCCGCGGGAGAGAGGTCCGAAGGTGCCGCGTGTCCGGAGAGGCCGGACCTCCCTCTCCTCAGAGAGGAGCTCCGGGCTCGCCGCGTGGCCAACAGAAGCCGAACCTCCCCCTCTGCGGGGAGAGGTCCAGAGGCTCCACGTGCCCCGCAGGCCGGACCCTCCTCTCCTCTGAGAAGGGCTCCGGGCCCGCCACGTGGCCAGAAGAACGGTGCTGCCTGCCCCCGAGAGATAGGCAGCGGGTGTAAAGACGCCCCATACCTTGCCCGTACAAGGTATTCAAGGCCCGCGTCTTCCCAAGACGCAGAGACGCGGAGCACACCTCTGTCAGGTGCCGTTGCGCCCAGTCGCATCACAGACTGGCGCGCGGTGTCAGAACCTGCCAGCCAATAAACACCACGACAAGACATCCCATGCCGCCTGCGCCGTCATCAACCACTACGACTAGCATGCGGCATGGGCAGGGCGGCATGATGAAGACTCAGAAGCCTTCGACCAGAGACAACTACTGGCATAACTACCGACAATCTTCCCGGGACCACCTGTCGGGTCCCGGCTCCCCTTGTAAGCCGCCCGAGTCTTGGACTATAAAAGGCTCGGGTAGGCGACGATAGCAAGGGTTCGCACTTTGCAACTCATACGCTAGCCATACACTCCCAAGCTGTAACTCACCCCCAAGCTCAGGACTCCGGCCCTGAGCAGCAAGCAATACAGCGAGCTCCATAGCTCGCCGTGGACGTAGGGTTTTACGTTCTGGCGGCCTGAACCACGTAAAACTCACCGCGTCAAGCTCTTACTAACTCGTCCATCCGCGCAAGCTCTCCGCAAGGGACTAGCCCCACCGAAAAAAGAACCTCCGCGGGCTGCCCAGTGCAGGCCCGGGGGAAGTGTCGACCGAACACTTCGACATTTGGCGCACCAGGAAGGGGGCTTTTCCCCTTGCGCGACGAGTTTCCGCCGACGAAGATGACCAAGCTTCCTTCAGCGGCAAACTCTCCCCCCCCCTGCGTCCGCGGCAAACCGTGACCAGGGGAGAGTACATGATGACACACTCAGGACGGAGTGTGTCAGGGCAAGCTGGGAGCCAGCAACCGGCTCTGGCAGCGCCGACCCCGGCAATGCAGGCTCCAACCAGCGTCAGGCCTTCAGTAGCGCCGGGCGTACCCGGTGGGGGTGCGCTAGCAGCAGCAAGGGCGCTACTGCACAATCCGCCTGCTGGGGACGCGCCTCAGGCAGCGACCCAGCAGTGGATTCGCGAGGTAGACCGTCTTGTCGTCGCCGCCGCAAACCATTGACTTCGGCGGGGACGACGCTCCGGCCAACCGGCTGTGTCGCTGACGCGCACGCCAACGGTTGACGGGCAGACGGTGGGTTCCAGCTCCACCAAACTTCCGTCGACGGACCTGAGGACAGAGCTGGAACGGTGCCACT
Organism: Neostapfia colusana; assembly: GCA_030760725.1. Taxonomy (NCBI): domain Eukaryota; kingdom Viridiplantae; phylum Streptophyta; class Magnoliopsida; order Poales; family Poaceae; genus Neostapfia; species Neostapfia colusana. The sequence continues at coordinate 66,861,723 of JASWHV010000016.1, forward strand.
TGGGCCAAGATGCCCGAGTGTTCCTCGAGCGACATCGAGAAAGGCGTCGCACTCAAGAGGCTGGTGACAACATGACGTCGGCCTCGACCCAGCCTGGAGGGCAGACCTTCGCTACGCGAGCTCTGCCCCAGGCGTACGCTGCACAGCATAAGCCACAACCATGTGCTCTGCAAGCGGCGTTCCCGGCCTATGGCGCAACCTTGCCCATACCGGGGTACACTGTGCCAGGCGCAACCAAGCGTTCGCGGCACCAGTACCTGCACTGGGAGCCAGCAACCGGCTCTGGCAGCGCCGACCCCGGCAATGCAGGCTCCAACCAGCGTCAGGTCTTCAGTAGCGCTGGGCGTACCCGGCGGGGGTGCGCTAGCCGCAACAAGAGCGCTACTGCACAATCCGCCTGCTGGGGACGCGCCTCAGGCAGTGACCCAGCAGTGGATTCGCGAGGTAGACCGTCTTGTCGTCGCCGCCGCAAACCCTTGACTTTGGCGGGGACGACGCTCCGGCCAACCGGCTGTGTCGCTGACGCGCACGCCAACGGTTGACGGACAGACGGCGGATTCCAGCTCCACCAGGCTTCCGTCGACGGACCTGAGGACTGAGCTGGAATGATACCACCTGGGCCAAGACGCCCGAATGTTCCTCGAGCGGCGACGAGAAAGGTGTCGCAGCCAAGAGGCCGGCGTCAGCATGACGACTGCCTCAACCCTGCCTGAGGCGCAGACTTTCGCCACGCGAACTCTGCCCCAGACATACGCCACGCAGCATATGCCACAGCCATATGTCCTGCAAACGGCGCCCCCGGTCTATGGCGCAGCCTTGCCCATACCGGGGTACACTGTGCAAGCGGCGAACCAAGCGTTCACGGCACCAACACCTGCAGCAACAGGGGCAGGATCTACGGCCCTGGAGCCCCACCTCCGCTTCACGAGGTGGCCGCGCAAGTTTCGGCCGCACCTGCCGGAGAAGTACGACGGCAGCGTCAACCCGGCGGGGTTCCTCCAGATCTACTCCACCGCCGTACTTGCCACAGGAGGGGATGAGGCTGTCATGGCCAAGCTACTTCCCCGTCGCCTTGACCGGCCCAGCCCGGTCTTGGCTAATGAACCTCCCTAAGGGTTCCATAACTTTCTGGGGAGAGCTCTACCGGCAGTTCATCGCCAACTTCGGCAGCTCCTACACCCGTCCCGGCACGGAGCTTGACCTCCAAGCCATCAAGCAACAACCTGGGGAGTCGCTGCGCTCCTTCATCCAGCGGTGCTCCCAGTTACGCAACACCATTCCGCATATTCAAAGTGCTTCTGTTGTGGCGGCACTTCGACAGTGTCCAGGACAAGAAGATGCTTGGGAGGCTTGCAACCAGAGAGGTCTGCGATGCCTCCGAGCCCTTCAGCCTGGCGGACAAGTGCACCAGAGCATCCGGAGGGCGGAGCTGGCACTCACTGCCAGCTTCCGAAGCCGGAAGACAGCCCGAAGACGGCGGAGTTCAAGCTGAGCTCCCGACCACGTCAGACAGCCGAGAGCCAAGCACTGGCTAGCTTCGTGGCTGAGTGGACGGCACCGAAGGCTGACCCAGGGGGCCGCGAAGACGATGAACCAAAGTACCAAGCTCCGGTCTTCACCGGGCCTCACTGGACGCTCTTCTTCGACGGCTCCTCACGAAAGCAGGGGGCCGGTGCCGGCTTACTGCTTCTCATGCCATCGGGGGAGCAATCTGGGTACATGGTGCGTGTCAATTCGAAGGCAACCAACAACTTGGCAGAGTATGAAGCACTCATCTTTGGCTTAAAAGACAGTCCTGTCTCTGGGCGCTCGCCAGTTGTTGGCGCAGGGCGACTCCTAGCTAGTTATCAAGCAAGTTAAGGGTGAATGCCCCTGCAATGACCCACAGCTAGCTGCTTATCTGCTTCACGTGCGGATGTTGGAGAAAGAATTCCTCGCCTTGGACCTGCGCCATGTACCGCGCGCTTGCACGGCCGCAGCTGACGACCTCTCAACGAAAGCCTCCATCGGAGCCCCTGCGCATGAAGGAGTCTTCGAGAGGACGTTGCTGCGGTCCACAGCCCGGCCCGCCGAGCCGGGCGAAGGGGGCTGAACCAGTGCCTCGAAGCTAGGCAGTCCCGGCGGCCCTGGATGCCGCCAAAGGATTGTAAGAGTCACTGGGGACTCTGTGCAACCCAGCGCTCAAGATCCAGAAGCTCAAGTAGTCTCGATGCATGGACCACGGAGGTCCGGGACTCCTTGAAGGACATCCTTCCTGATGAACGTGCATCCGCTGAACGGGTGGTGCAGATGGCTAAGTGCTACGCGCTGGTATCTTTACTGGTGTGGCGCCACGACATCCTATTGCGGTGCATAACCCAGGAGGAAGGCTGCGATTAGCTTGCAGTAGTCCAAGGAGGCGAGTGCTGGGAATGCTCATCGTCCCGCACGTTGGTCGGTTAAGCCACCCGGCATGACTCCTACTGACCGAGAGCCACCTGGACGTCGTCAAACCGGTTAGGGATGCAATGCGTGCCAGGTCCACGCCAAGCAGACCCACACAACCGGTGCAGACGCGCACCCAGAGCCGTCGGGGGATACCTGTTCCTCCATGTCGAGGGCCAGCAGGACTTCCCAGGGCCGGGTCACGGGAACTACCCTTCCACATGGTATGCGAGGCCGAAGCCATGCTTCCCCCTGATATAGCCACGGGGGTCCCCCCGTGTCCGGCGTACGACGAAGCCACACATGACCCGCTCTGTGTGAAGACAGGCGCTCCGACGCTACCCAGTAAGTTCACCATGCTTACTTAGGTGTTTATTTAAATTACGCATTAATTTATATGAACACCTCCCCACGCTCTAGACAGTGTGTGTCCATTGTACACTCGGCTCCTCTTTCCGGCTCTCATGCTGTCGGTACCTGAGATATGGGGTACCCCCGCGCACAGGGTAAAATGCCTAAGGTACTCGCCCTTCTCCGCAGGGAGAGCTCCGAAGGCGCCACGCGTCCGGCGGGGCCGGACCTCCCTCTCCTCAGAAGAGAGCTCCGGGCCCGCCACGTGGCATACAGAAGCCGGACCTCCCCCTCCGTGGGAGAAAGGTCCGAAGACGCCACGCGTCCAGCGGGGCCGGACCTCCCTCTCCGCAGAGGAGAGCTCCGGGCCCGCCACGTGGCATACAGAAGCCGGACCTCCCCCTCCGCGGGGAGAGGTCCGGAGGCTCCACGTGCCCCGCAGGCCGGACCCTTCTCTCCAAAGAGAAGGGCTCCGGACCCGCCACGTGGCCAGAAGAACGGTGCTGCCCGCCCCCGAGCGGTAGGCAGCGGGCGTAAAGGCGCCCCACACCTTGCCCGTACAAGGTATTCAAGGCCCGCGTCTTCCCAAGATGAGGAAACGCGGAGCACGCGTCTGTCAGGTGCCGTTGCGCCCAGTGGCATCACAGACTGGCGCACGGTGTCAGAACCTGCCAGCTAATAAACGCTGCGACAAGACATCCCATGCCGCCTGCGCCGTCATCAACCACTACGACTAACGTGCGGCATGGGCAGGGCGGCAAGATGAAGACTCAGAAGCCTTCGACCAGAGGCAACTACCGGCGTAACTACAGATACGGTAGACAACAGACAATCTTCCCGGGACCACCTGTCGGGTCCCGGCACCCCTTGTAAGCCGCCCGAGTCTTGGACTATAAAAGGCTCGGGTAGGCGTCGATAGCAAGGGTTCGCATTTTGGAACTCATACGCTAGCCATACACTCTCAAGCTGTAACTCACCCCCAAGCTCAGGCCCCCGGCCCTGAGCAGCAAGCAATACAGCGAGCTCCATAGCTCGCCGTGGACGTAGGGTTTTACGCTCTGGCGGCCTGAACCACGTAAAACTCTCCGTGTCAAGCTCTCACTAACTCGTCCATCTGCGCAAGCTCTCCGCTAGGAACTAGCCCCTCCGAAAAAAGAACCTCCGCGGGCTGCCCAGTGCAGGCCCGGGGGAAGTGTCGACCGAACACTTTGACATTTGGCGCGCCAGGTAGGGGGCTTTTCCCCTAGCGCGACGAGTTTCCGCCGACGAAGATGACCAAGCTCCCTTCGGCGGCAAGCTCACCTCCCCCACCTCCGCGGCGAACCGCGACCAGGGGGGAGTACAAGTCAACACACTCGGGACGGAGTGTGTCAGTACAAGCTGGGAGCCAGCAACCGGCTCTGGCAGCACCGACCCCGGCAATGCAGGCTCCAACCAGCGTCAGATCTCCGGTAGCGCCGGGCGTACCCGGAGGGGGTGCGCTAGCTGCAGCAAGAGCGCTACTGCACAATCCGCCCGCTGGGGACGCTCCTCAGGCAGCGACCCAGCGGTGGATTCTCGAGGTAGACCGTCTTGTCGTCGCTGCCGCAAGCCCGCGACTCCGGCGGAGACGACACTCTGACCAACCGGCCGTGTCGCTGATACGCACGCCGGTGGTTGACGAACAGACGGCAGACTCCTGCTCTGCCAGCCCTCAATCGATGGATCTGAGGACAGAGCTGGAGCGGTGTCGCTCGGGTCAAGATGCCCGGGTATACCTCGAGCAATGCCGAGAAAGGCGTCGCTACCAAGAAGCTGACGACAGCGTGACGTCGGCCTCGACCCAGCCTGAAGAGCAGACCTTCGCCATGCGGTCTCTGCCCCAGGCCTGCGCCGTGCAGAATATGCCACAGTCATATGTACTGCAGATGGTGCCCCCGGCCTATGGTGCAGCCTTGCCCGTACCGGGGTACACTGTGCCCAGTGCGAACCCAGTGTTCGCGGCACCAGAACCTGCGGTGACAGAAGCAGGGTGTGCAGCCCCCACGCCTCATCTTCGCTTTGCGAAGTGGCCGCGCAAGTTTCGGCCACACCTGCCCGAGAAGTACGACGGCAGCGTCAACCCGGCGGAGTTCCTCCAGATCTACTCCACCGCCGTACTTGCCGCAGGAGGGAATGAAGCCGTCATGGCCAACTATTTCCCCGTTGCCTTGACCAGTCCAGCTCGGTCTTGGCTCATGAACCTCCCCCAGGGTTCCGTCACCTCCTGGGGAGAGCTTTGCCGACAGTTTGTAGCCAACTTCGGCAGCTCCTACACCCGGCCTGGCACGGAGCTTGACCTCCACGCCGTCCAGCAGCAACCTGGGGAGTCGCTGCGCTCTTTCATCCAGCGGTTCTCCCAGGTACGGAACACCATCCAACATATCCAAAATGCTTCTGTGGTGGTAGCGTTCCGGCAGGGCGTCCGGGACAGGAAGATGCTCTAGAAGCTCGCGACCAGGGAGGTCCGCGACGTCTCAGAGCTCTTCAGTTTGGCAGACAAATGCGCCAGAGCAGCCGAAGGACGGAACTGGCACTCGCTGCCATCCTCCGAGTCAGGGGGACTGCCCGGATCTAGTCCTACTCCCGGTGGAGGCAGCAGGAAGGCCAAGAACCGAGGCAGAAACAAGATAGAATCACCGACTGCAGCCCCAGTCGTCACTGCAGTGACGCTCGGTGGGGCTCGGGGGCCGCGCCCCGACAAGAAGCAGCGAAGATCACCAATCCCAGAAGGTGATGAAGACAATATGTGCCCCGTGCACGGCAGCTTTCGCCACACTGCTGCCGAGTGCCGGGAGATCCGAAGGCTCGCAGAGCGCTTCCGCAAGGAGAATCGGCAGCGGGCAGATGCCCTGCCCTTCTGTCCAAAGGAAGACGAGCAGGGGGTGGATGTTCCAGACAACATTGACCACCCAGAGGAGATCCAGGAGCCTCAGCGTGTCGTGAATGCGACACGCAATCATGAGGATTCCGGCTCCAGCGACGATGAGCGTCGGAAGAAGCTCTACGTCATATACGGCGGGTCAGCCGACCCCTCGTCCCGAAGCGCAGTCAGGACTCTGCGCCGAGCGGTAGCGTCGGTGGCGCCACTCCCAAGTGCTGCACCGCACCTAAAGTGGATGGGGACCCCCATCAGCTTTGACGCCACCGACTGCCACAGGAACATGGCTGGGGCCGGCCAACTACCGCTCCTGGTGGCCCCTACCATCGCCAACGTGAGAATGTACCACGTTTTGGTAGATGGAGGGGTTGGGATGAACCTCATCAGCCGTGCAGCTTTCCAGAAGTTGCAGATCCCGATGGCCAAGCTCACCCCATCGAGCCCGTTCTCAGGGGTAGGGCCGGGACAGGTTATCCCCTACGGCAACATTAGTCTCCCGGTGACCTTCGGGGCTCCGGACAGCTATCGAACAGAGTACATTCTGTTCGACGTAGCGGAGATAGACCTCCCCTTCAACGCCATAATCGGCAGGCCAGCCCTGTACCGGTTCATGGCTGTAGCCCATTACGGCTACCTTGTCCTGAAGATGCCAACACCGACAGGTGTCCTCAGGATTCGTGGGGACCGCACTGCTGCAGTGTCGGCCCTGGAGAAGCTCCAAGCACTCGCAACAGCTGGGGCATCAGCCCCCGGTAATACGGAGCCGGACCAGCACCGCCCATGCGCACGTCACCGTGCTTCCACCACAGCACCCCGGGTGCAACCTCTCGACGAGGGCGGCGTCCCCTTAAAGGTCGTCCAAGTCAGCGCCGAAGCTACCTAGACCACCCGGGTAGCCGGGGGCCTGGATAGTAAATAGGAAGGCGCGCTCGTCACCTTCCTCCGGCACAACGTCGACGTGTTTGCATGGCAGCCGTCACAGATGCCGGGGATCCCCAGGAAGGTGATCGAACACCACTTGAAAGTCTTCCCCGATGCCCGGCCGGTTCAACAGAAGCCTCGCAAGCAGTCCATCGAGCGGCAGAACTTCATCCGTGAAGAAGTCAAGAAGCTGCTGGACGCTGGCTTCATACGGGAGGTCCACCACCCTCGATGGTTGGCGAACCTCGTCGTTGTCCCGAAGGCTGGCGGGAAGCTCTGGATGTGCATCGACTACACCAGTCTCAATAAGGCATGTCCTAAAGATCCATTCCCTCTCCCTAGAATAGATCAAATAGTAGACTCAACGTCAGGCTGTGATATGCTGTGGTTCCTAGACGCCTACTCGGGTTTCCACCAGATCCCCATGTCTAGGGAGGACGAGGAGCACACCTCCTTCATCACAGTAGACGGCCTTTATTGCTATGTGTCTATGCCTTACGGCCTAAAGAATGCACTCCCCACCTTTGTGCGGGCAATGCACAAAACCTTTGGGGAGTTAATAAGAGACCTGGTTGAGGTGTATGTCGATGACATAGTTGTCAAGGTCAAGCAGGGTCCGTCCCTGCTAGATAACCTAGCCTTAGTCTTTGACAAGTTGCGCTCTACGCGCACCAAGCTGAACCCAGATAAATGTGTGTTCGGCGTGTCCTATGGGAAGCTCTTAGGGTTCCTGGTCTCGCACCGAGGGATTGAGGCCAACCCAGAGAAGATCAAGGCCATCGACTTGATGCGGCCCCCTGCCCGCGTCAAGGATGTCCAGAAACTCACGGGATGTCTAGCCGCGCTGACTCGGTTTATACCGAGGCTAGCAGAGCGGGCACTCCCTTTCTTTAAGCTCCTGCGCAAGTCAGGCCCTTTTGCCTGGACTGACGAAGCAGAAGAGGCTTTCCAGGAGTTGAAGCGACTCCTGACGACCCTACCTATCATGGTAGCCCCTGAGCCCGGAAAGCACCTGCTGCTCTACATCGCGGCGACAACTGAAGTAGTGAGTATGGTCCTCGTCGCAGAGCGGCCGGACCCCTCATCTTCACAACCTGCTCCGGTAGCAGAAGACAGACGCCAGGAGGCCCTGCAGGACCAAGACGGTCCCCCGGACCTCCAAGGCAACCTCCCGGAGGCCCAGGTCGGCCTCCCGGAGGTCCAGGGCGGTCTCCCAGACCTCCAAGACAAACCCCCGGGGGCCCTGCGGGACCCCCCGGGGGACAAACGAGACCTCCCAGAGGTCCCCCAAGACCCCCCGGAGCTCCCGGACAATCAAGATAGCTTAAGGGCCTCCGGGTCCCAGCTCCCGGAGGCCCCCGTGGGTCCACCCACCACCAGCGGGCCAGGGTCAATGGACGAGGACCTCCCAGGCCTTAGAGAAAGGATCCGAACCGTCCAGAGGCCTGTCTACTACATCAGCGAAGTACTTCATGATGCCAAGACGAGGTACCTGGAAGTCCACAAGCTGCTGTATGCGGTGCTCGTGGCCTCCAGAAAGCTCCGCCATTACTTCCAGGCCCACCGGGTCTCGGTAGTCACCTCGTATCCGCTGAAGACAATTCTTCACAGCCCTCATGTGACTGGCAACGTTGCTAAATGGGCGGCGGAGCTGGCGGAGTTTGAGCTGGACTTCCTCCCACGACATGCAGTCAAGAGCCAAGCACTGGCTGACTTTGTGGCGGAGTGGACACCAACGGGGACTGACCCAGGGGGCCATGGGGGCGGGGAACCAGAGCACCAAGCTCCGGTCTTCACCGGACCCCACTGGACACTCTTCTTCGACGGCTCCTCGCGAAAGCAGGGGGCCGGTGCCGGCGTACTGCTCCTCATGCCATCGGGGGAACAGTTTGGGTATATGGTGCGTCTCAATTTCAAGGCAACCAACAACATGGCGGAGTATGAAGCACTCATCTTTGGCCTGCAGACAGCCCTGTCTTTAGGCGCTCGCCAGTTGTTGGCACAGGGCGACTCCCAGCTGGTCATCAAGCAAGTCAAGGGCGAATGCTCCTGCAATGACCCCCAGCTAGCTGCGTATCTGCTTCACGTGCAGATGTTGGAGAAAGAATTCCTCGCCTTGGACCTGCACCACGTACCGCGCGCCGGTAATGCCGCAGCCGACAACCTTTCAACGAAGACTTCCACCGGGGCCCCTGCGCCCGAAGGAGTCTTCGAGAGGACGCTGCTGCGGCCCACAGCCCGGCCCGCCGAGCCGGGCGAAGGGGGCTTGACCAGCACCTCGAAGCTGGCGGTCCTGGCGGCCCTACAGCCGTGGGCGCCGCCAAGGATCGTAAGCGTCACTGGGGACTCCGTGCAACCCAGCGCTCAAGATCCAGAAGCTCAAGTCAGACCCGATGCATGGATCACGGAGATCCGGGACTACTTGAAGGACAATATCCTCCCTGATGAACATACAGCCGCTGAACGGATTGTGCGCATGGCTAAGAGGTACGCGCTGGTGGAGGGGGATCTCTGCTGGCGTTGCGCCAACCACATCCTATTGCGGTGTATAACCCAGGGGAAAGGCTGCGACTTGCTCGCTGAGATCCATGGAGGCGAATGTGGAAGTCATTCTTCCTCACGCACGCTTGTCGGTAAAGCCTTCCGGCATTGCTTCTACTGGCCGACAGAACTCCAGGATGCCGCCAAGCTGGTCGAGAGCTGCAAGGCGTGCCAGTTCTACGCCAAGCAGATCCATACACCGGCTCAGGCGGTACAGATGATCCCGCCCTCGTGGCCATTTGCCGTGTGGGGGCTGGACATCCTGGGACCATTTTCCAGAACCGTCGGGGGGTTCCGGTACCTCTATGTCGCTATCGACAAGTTCACCAAATGGCCGGAAGCTACACCAGTTGTCACCATCAATAAACAATCCGCAGTAAAATTCATCAAGTCTATTGTCTGCCGGTTCGGGGTCCCAAACAGGATCATCACCGACAATGGGACCCAGTTCACCAGCGCAGCATTCCAAGACTACTGCGAGGACCTTGGCATTCAGGTATGCTATGCCTCTATCGCCCACCCGAGGAGCAATGGGCAAGTTGAGAGGGCCAATGCGGAGATTCTCCGGGGCCTCAAGACTCGCACCTTCGCCAGCCTGAAGAAACATGGTGCCAATTAGGTAGACGAGCTTCCGAGCACACTATGGGCTAACCGGACATCCCAGAGCCGGGCCACCGGGGAGACACCCTTCTTCATGGTGTACGGGGCTGAAGCTGTACTTCCCCCAGAAATCACCATGAAGTCTCACCGTGTCCGGGCTTACGACGAAGCCACGCAGGACAACCTCCGGCATGGAGAAATCGACCTCGTCGACGAGGTCCGATTACATGCGGCACTCCGTAACGCGCGGTACAGACAGGCGCTTCGGCGCTACCACCAGAGGTCTGTGCGTGCCCGGGAGCTGCAGGAAGGCGACCTGGTGTTGAGGCGCATACTTTCTCGTGAAGGGGCCCACAAACTCTCCCCTAGTTGGGAAGGCCCCTTCCGAGTCGCGAAAGTATGCCGCCCCGGGTGTGTGCGCCTTTCCACCGAGGATGGGGACCTGCTCCCGAACCCTTGGAACATAGAACACCTCCGTAAGTTCTACCCCTAAGAGCAAAAATAGGACAGTACTTTCTTTTCGTAATGAACTCCATAGAGTCCAGGAGCAGCGCTCGGAGCAGCTAAACCCCAGGGGACGGTCCAGGACTACGTTCAGCTTTGCCTGGTTCCGACTCCAAGCGCGTAGAGTCTTGCTTCCCCTCTTAATGGGGTGGGTCGTGGCCTCCATGTTTAGCCTGCCTTCCTCCTATGGAAGGTTGTACGAAAAGAAATCCGCTCTACTTTGCTCTTTCCTTGTACTCATTTAAATTGTGAATTGAGTTTTTATCACCCTTGCAGTACATGGTTGCCATGTGCTCAGCTCCCCCTCTCTACAAGTCCCCAAGCGCCAAGCGTATGGTTGGGGCTATTAGTCAAATAAGACTGAGATAAGGGAGGGGGAGCCCCCAAGGAGAATTACGTTTCCTCTACCTGTGTGCAGGACTTCCAGGTTGCGGCAACGGGGACTGCATGAAGTAGGGGGAAAGGAGCTACCAACTACTTCGACCCAGGACTAGAAGGGGCGGGGCCCGGGGGCCCTACATGTCCAGCAGGCCTGGAACTCACTCCTCCCCTGAGGAGGGCTCCGGGCCCGCCACGTGGCAGGCGGAAACCGGGTCGCCTCCCGCAGTGAAGGAGCTCCGGAAGCCCTGTGTGTCCAACATGGCCGAGGCTCCCGTCTCCGCAGTAAAAGCAATCATCAAGTGGGCGCACGCTCTCACGATCCCGTGGCCGTTCATGCTCCGGCAGCGGTCAATTCGGGACTTAGAGAAAGTGCGCGGATCGGAAGAGACGGAGGTCCCACCTTGGGCTCGTTATCTCCCCCGAGATAGGGCCGGGGGCCACTGTCGGTACCTGAGATATGGGGTACCCCGCGCACAGGGTAAAATGCCTAAGGTACTCACCCTTCTCCGCAGGGAGAGCTCCGAAGGCGCCACGCGTCTGGCAGGGCCGGACCTCCCTCTCCTCAGAAGAGAGCTCCGGGCCCGCCACGTGGCATACAGAAGCCGGACCCCCCCCTCCACGGGAGAAAGGTCCGAAGACGCCACGCGTCCAGTGGGGCCGGACCTCCCTCTCCGCAGAGGAGAGCTCTGGGCCCGCCACGTGGCATACAGAAGCCGGACCTCCCCCTCCGCGGGGAGAGGTCCGGAGGCTCCACGTGCCCCGCAGGCCGGACCCTTCTCTCCTCAGAGAAGGGCTCCAGACCCGCCACGTGGTCAGAAGAACGGTGCTGCCCGCCCACGAGCGGTAGGCAGCGGGCGTAAAGGCGCCCCACACCTTGCCCGTACGAGGTATTCAAGGCCCGCGTCTTCCCAAGACGCGGAAACGCGGAGCACGCGTCTGTCAGGTGCCGTTGCGCCCAGTCGCATCACAGACTGGCGCACGGTGTCAGAACCTGCCAGCAAGTAAACGCTGCGACAAGACATCCCATGCCGCCTGCGCCGTCATCAACCACTATGACTAACGTGCGGCATGGGCAGGGCGGCAAGATGAAGACTCAGAAGCCTTCGACCAGAGGCAACTACCGGCGTAACTACAGATACGGTAGACTAGACAATCTTCCCGGACCACCTGTCGGGTCCCGGCACCCCTTGTAAGCCGCCCGAGTCTTGGACTATAAAAGGCTCGGGTAGGCGTCGATAGCAAGGGTTCGCATTTTGCAACTCATACGCTAGCCATACACTCTCAAGCTGTAACTCACCCCCAAGCTCAGGCCCCCGGCCCTGAGCAGCAAGCAATACAGCGAGCTCCATAGCTCGCCGTGGACGTAGGGTTTTACGCTCCGGCGGCCTGAACCACGTAAAACTCTTCGTGTCAAGCTCTCACTAACTCGTCCATCTGCGCAAGCTCTCCACTAGGAACTAGCCCCTCCGAAAAAAGAACCTCCGCGGGCTGCCCAGTGCAGGCCCGGGGGAAGTGTCGACCGAACACTTCGACACATGCATAGTCGATATTTGCCGTCCTGCCGAAGGCGGTAGTGCTTGGGGTACCTGCCAGAGGCCCGGTGGCCTTTTGGATCTCCCCCTATAAGGGTACTTCACCGCCAGTTGGTCTCCTCCGAGAAAAGACCTACGCTAGAACGGGGGGTCAGGAGCCTTGCTTTGCCCGGTCTTGAACCCAAAGCATGTGCACTTTGCCTCCCGGCGCTACGGTCTGAGTACCAGGGGGCCGGGCGGTTACACCCTGACTGGGGCTGGGGCCAGACCTCCGGGACCATGTGCACTGGATTACCCAAGCCCTGTATTCTGGCCTGGGACAGTGAGCCAAATGAGACTAAGGGATAGGAAAGGGGGGACCACTGAGCAGTTCCGGACCTCCGCCCCCACAGCTGGGTCGAGCTCCGAGGCCAGCCCTCGCCCTCCTTTCAGAGGCGAGCGCTGATGCCGGATCTCACGCCCTTCGCTGGCATGAGCTCCGATGACTTCCGGACTCTGCCTCCACAGCCAGGCCGAGCTCCGAGGCCAGCCCTCGCCCTCCTTTCAGAGGCGAGCGCTGATGCCGGACCTCACGCCCTTCGCTGGCCTGAGCTCCGATGACTTCCGGACTCCGCCTCCACAGCCAGGCCGAGCTCCGAGGCCAGCCCTCGCCCTCCTTTCAGAGGCGAGCGCTGATGCCGGACCTCACGCCCTTCGCAGGCCTGAGCTCCGATGACTTCCGGACTCTGCCCCCATAGCTGGGCTGAGCTCCGAGGCCAGCCCTCGCCCTCCTTTCAGAGGCGAGGGCTGATGCCGGACCTCACGCCCTTCGCTGGCCTGAGCTCCGATGACTTCCGGACTCCGCCTCCACAGCCAGACCGAGCTCCGAGGCCAGCCCTCGCCCTCCTTTCAGAGGCGAGCGCTGATGCCGGACCTCACGCCCTTCGCTGGCCTGAGCTCCGATGACTTCCGGACCTCCGCCCCCACAGCCGGGCCGAGCTCCGATGCCAGGCTTCACCCTCTCCTAAGAGGCTGGACACCGAAGCCGTCAAGACCCTGCCAGCACAGGGAGTACTCAAGACAAGAAAGTGCGCGGATCAGAAGAGACGAAGGTCCCACCTCGGGCTCGCTATCTCCCCCGAGATGGGCCCGGGGGCCACTGTCGGTACCCTCCATATGGGGTACCCCCGCGCACAGGGGAAAATGCCTAAGGATCTCGCCCTTCACCGCAGGGAGAGCTACGAAGGCGCCACGCGTCCAGCGGGGCCGGACCTCCCTCTCCTCAGAGGAGAACTCCGGGCCCACATGTGTCATACAGAAGCCGGACCTCCCCCTCCGCGGGAGAGAGGTCCGAAGGTGCCGCGTGTCCGGAGAGGCCGGACCTCCCTCTCCTCAGAGAGGAGCTCCGGGCTCGCCGCGTGGCCAACAGAAGCCGAACCTCCCCCTCCGTGGGGAGAAGTCCGGAGTCTCCACGTGCCCCGCAGGCTGGACCCTCCTCTCCTCTGAGAAGGGCTCCGGGCCCGCCACGTGGCCAGAAGAACGGTGCTGCCTGCCCCTGAGAGATAGGCAGCGGGCATAAAGACGCCCCATACCTTGCCCGTACAAGGTATTCAAGGCCCGCGTCTTCCCAAGACGTGGAGACGCGGAGCACGCCTCTGTCAGGTGCCGTTGCGCCCAGTCGCATCACAGACTGCCGCGCGGTGTCAGAACCTGCCAGCCAATAAACACCGCGACAAGACATCCCATGCCGCCTGCGCCGTCATCAACCACTACGACTAGCATGTGGCATGGGCAGGGCGGCAAGATGAAGACTCAGAAGCCTTCGACCAGAGACAACTACCGGCATAACTGCAGATACGGTAGATAATAGACAATCTTCCCGGGACCACCTGTCGGGTCCTGGCTCCCCTTGTAAGCCGCCCGAGTCTTGGACTATAAAAGGCTCGGGTAGGCGACGATAGCAAGGGTTCGCACTTTGCAACTCATACTGTTGAAGTGTGCGATCGACAATTCCCCCGGGCCTGCACTGGGCAGCCCGCGGAGGTTCTTTTTTCGGAGGGGCTAGTTCCTAGCGGAGAGCTTGCGCGGATGGACGAGTTAGTGAGCGCTTGACACGGGAAGTTTTTCGTGGTTCAGGCCGCTGGAGCGTAAAACCCTACGTCCCCGGCGAGCTATGGAGCTCGCTGTATTGCTTGCTGCTCAGGGCCGGGGGCCTGAGCTTGGGGGTGAGTTACAGCTTGAGAGTGTATGGCTAGCGTATGAGTTGCAGAATGCGAACCCTTGCTATCGACGCCTACCCGAGCCTTTTATAGTCCAAGGCTCGGGCGGCTTACAAGGGAAGCCGGGACCCGACAGGTGGTCCCGGGAAGATTGTTTATTATCTACCGTAACTGTAGTTACGTCGGTGGTTGCCTCTGGCCGAAGGCTTCTGAGTCTTCATTTTGCCGCCCTGCCCATGCCGCGCACTAGTCATAGTGGTTGATGACGGTGCAGGCGGCATGGGATGTCTTGTCGCAGTGTTTATTACCTGGCAGGTTCTGACACCGCGCGCCAGTCTGTGATGCGACTGGACGCAACGGCACCTGACAGGCGCGTGCTCCGCGTTTCCGCGTCTTGGGAAGACGCGACCTTGAATACTTTGTACGGGCAAGGTGAGTGGCGCCTTTACGCCCGCTGCCTACCGCTCGGGGGTATGCAGCACCGTTCTTCCAGCCACGTGGCAGGTCCGGAGCTCTTCTTTGAGGAGAGGGAGGTCCGGCCCCACTGGACGCGTGGCGCCTTCGGACCTCTCTCCCGCGGAGGGGGAGGTCCGGCTTCTGCATGCCACGTGGCGGGCCCGGAGCTCACCTCTGAGGAGAGGGAGGTCCGGCCCCGCTAGACGCGTGGCGTCTTCGGACCCCTCTCCCGCGGAGGGGGAGGTCCGGCTTCTGTATGCCACGTGGCGGGCCCGGAGCTCTCCTCTGAGGAGAGGGAGGTCCGGCCCCGCCAGACGCGTGGTGCCTTCGGAGCTCTCCCTGCGGAGAAGGGCGAGCACCTTAGGCATTTCACCCTGTGCGCGGGGGTACCCCATATCTCAGGTACCGACAGTGGCCCCCGGGCCCATCTCGGGGGAGATAGCGAGCCCGAGGTGCGACCTCCTTCTCTTCCGATCCGCGCACTTTCTTTAAGTCCTGAATTGGCCGCTGCCGGAGCACGAACGGCCGCGGGGTCGTGAGAGCGTGCGCTCACTTGATGACTGCTTTTCCTGTGGAGACGGGAGCCCCGGCCATGTTGAACACGCAGGGCTTTCGGAGCTCTTCCACCGCGGGGGAAGGTCTGGCTTCCGTCTGCCACGTGGCGAGCCCGGAGCCCCTCTCAAGGAAGGAGAGAGTTCCGGGCCTGCTGGACACGTGGGGCCCCTGGGTCCCGCCCCCTCTAGCCCTGGGTCGAAGTAGTTGGTAGCTCCTTTCCCCCTACTTCACGCAGTCCCCGTTGCCGCAACCTGGAAGTCCTGCACACAGGTAGAGGAAACGTAATTCTCCTTGGGGGCTCCCCCTCCCTTGTCTCACAGTCTTATTTGACTTACAGCCCCCAACCATACGCTTGATGCTTGGGGATTTGTAGAGAGGGGGAGCTGAGCACATGGCAGCCATGTACTGCAAGGGTGATAAAAAATGACTCAATTCACAATTCAAATGAGTACAAGGAAAGAGCAAAGTAGGGCAGACTTCTTTTCGTACAACCTTCCATAGGAGGAAGGCAGGCTAAACATGGAGGCCACGACCCACCCCATTAAGAGGGGAAGCAAGACTCTACGCGCTTGGAGTCGGAACCAGGTAAAGCTGAACGTAGTCCTGGACCGTCCCCTGGGGTTTAGCTGCTCCGAGCGCTGCTCCTGGACTCTATGGGGTTCATTACAAAAACAAAGTACTAACCTATTTTTGCTCTTAGGGGTAGAACTTACGGAGGTGTTCTATGTTCCAAGGATTCGGGAGCAGGTCCCCATCCTCGGTGGAAAGGCGCACACACCCGGGGCGGCATACTTTCGTGACTCGGAAGGGGCCTTCCTAACTAGGGGAGAGTTTGTGGGCCCCTTCGCGAGAAAGTATGCGCCGCAACACCAGGTCACCTTCTTGCAGCTCCCGGGCACGCACAGACCTCTGGTGGTAGCGCCAAAGCGCCTGTCTGTACCGCGCGTTACGGAGTGCCGCATGTAATCAGACCTCGTCGACGAGGTCGATTTCTCCACGCCGGAGGTTGTCCTGCGTGGCTTCGTCGTAAGCCCGGAAACGGTGAGACTTCATGGTGACTTCTAGAGGAAGTACAGCTTCGGCCCCGTACACCATGAAGAAGGGTGTCTCCCCGGTGGCCCGGCTCTGGGATGTCCGGTTAGCCCATAGCGTGCTCGGAAGTTCATCTACCCAATTGGCACCATGTTTCTTCAGGCTGGCGAAGGTACGAGTCTTGAGGCCCCGGAGAATCTCCGCATTGGCCCTCTCGACTTGCCCATTGCTCTTCGGGTGAGCGACAGAGGCATAGCATACCTGAATGCCGAGGTCCTCGCAGTAGTCTTGGAACGCTGCGCTGGTGAACTGGGTCCCATTGTCAGTGATGATCCTGTTTGGGACCTCGAACCGGCAGACAATGGATCTGATGAATTTTACTGCTGATTGTTTATTGATGGTGACAACTGGTGTAGCTTCCGGCCACTTGGTGAACTTGTCGATAGCGACATAGAGGTACCGGAACCCCCCGACAGTTCTGGGGAATGGTCCCAGGATGTCCAGCCCCCACACGGCAAACGGCCACGAGGGCGGGATCATCTGTACCGCCTAAGCCGGTGTATGGATCTGTTGGCGTGGAACTGGCACGCCTTGCAGCTCTCGACCAGCTTGACGGCATCCTGGAGTGCTGTAGGCCAGTAGAAGCCATGCCGGAAGGCTTTACCGACAAGCGTGCATGAGGAAGAATGACTTCCACATTCGCCTCCATGGATCTCAGCGAGCAAGTCGCAGCCTTCCCCCTCGGTTATACACCGCAATAGGATGTGGTTGGCGCTACGCCGGTAGAGATCCCCCTCTACCAGCGCGTACCTCTTAGCCATACGCACAATCCGTTCAGCGGTTGCATGTTCATCAGGGAGGATATTGTCCTTCAAGTAGTCCCGGATCTCCGTGATCCATGCATCGGGTCTGACTTGAGCTTCTGGATCTTGAGCGCTGGGTTGCACGGAGTCCCCAGTGACGCTTACGATCCTTGGCGGCGCCCACGGTTGTAGGGCAACCGGGACCGCCAGCTTCGAGGTGCTGGTCAAGCCCCCTTCGCCCGGCTCGGCGGGCCGGGCTGTGGGCCGCAGCAACGTCCTCTCGAAGACTCCTTCGGGCGCAGGGGCTCCGGTGAAAGCCTTCGTTGAAAGGTCATCGGCTGCGGTGTTACCAGCGCGCGGTACGTGGTGCAGGTCCAAGGCGAGGAATTCTTTCTCCAACATCTGCACGTGAAGCAGATATGCTGCTAGCTGGGGGTCATTGCAGGAGCATTCGCCCTTGACTTGCTTGATCACCAGCTGGGAGTCGCCCTGTGCCAACAACTGGCGAGCGCCTAAAGACAGGGCTGTCTGCAGGCCAAAGATGAGTGCTTCATACTCCGCCATGTTGTTGGTTGCCTTGAAATTGAGACGCACCATATACCCAAACTGTTCCCCCAATGGCATGAGGAGCAGTACGCCGGCACCGGCTCCCTGCTTTCTCGAGGAGCCGTCGAAGAAGAGTGTCCAGTGGGGTTCGGTGAAGACCGGAGCTTGGTGCCCCGGTTCTCCGCCCCCATGGCCCCCTGGGTCAGCCTCCGTTGGTGTCCACTCCGCCACAAAGTCAGCCAGTGCTTGGCTCTTGACTGCATGGCGTGGGAGGAAGTCCAGCTCAAACTCCGCCAGCTCCGCCGCCCATTTAGCAACGTTGCCAGTCGCATGGGGGCTGTGAAGAATTGTCTTCAGTGGATACGAGGTGACTACCGAGACCCGGTGGGCCTGGAAGTAATGGCGGAGCTTTCTGGAGGCAACGAGCACCGCATACAGCAGCTTGTGGACTTCCAGGTACCTTGTCTTGGCATCATGAAGTACTTCGCTGATGTAGTAGACAGGCCTCTGTACGGTTTGAACCCTCTTTCTCAGGCCTGGGAGGTCCTCGTCCACTGGCCCACTGGAGGTGGGCGGACCCACGGGGGCCTCCGGGAGCTGGGACCCGGAGGCCCTTAAGCTATCTTGATGGTCCGGGAGCTCCGGGGGGTCTTGGGGGACCTCTGGGAGGTCCCATTTGGCCCCCGGGGGGTCCCGCGGGGCCCCCGGGGGGTTTATCTTGGAGGTCGGGGAGACTGCCCAGGACCTCCGGGAGGCCGACCTGGACCTCCGGGAGGTTGCCTTGGAGGCCCGGGAGACCATCTTGGTCCTGTGGGGCCTCCTGGCGTCTGTCTTCTGCTACCGGACCAGGTTGTGAAGATGAGGGGTCCGGCCGCTCTGCGACGAGGACCATACTCACTACTTCAGTTGTCGCCGCGATGTAGAGCAACAGGTGCTCTTCGGGCTCAGGGGCTACCATGATTGGTAGGGTCGTCAGAAGTCGCTTCAACTCCTGGAAAGCCTCTTCTGCTTCGTCAGTCCAGGCAAAGGGGCCTGACTTGCGCAGGAGCTTAAAGAAAGGGAGTGCCCGCTCTGCTAGCCTCGGTATAAACCGACTCAGCGCGGCTAGATATCCTGTGAGTTTCTGGACATCCTTGACGCGGGCAGGGGGCCGCATCAAGTCGATGGCCTTGATCTTCTCTGGGTTGGCCTCAATCCCCCGGTGCGAGACCAGGAACCCTAAGAGCTTCCCAGAGGACACGCCGAACACACATTTATCTGGGTTCAGCTTGGTGCGCGTAGAGCGCAATTTGTCAAAGACTAAGGCTAGGTTATCTAGCAGGGACGGATCCTGCTTGACCTTGACAACTATGTCATCGACATACACCTCAACCAGGTCTCTTATTAACTCCCCAAAGGTTTTGTGCATTGCCCGCACAAAGGTGGGGAGTGCATTCTTTAGGCCGTAAGGCATAGACACATAGCAATAAAGGCCGTCTACTGTGATGAAGGAGGTGTGCTCCTCGTCCTCCCTAGACATGGGGATCTGATGGAAACCCGAGTAGGCGTCTAGGAAGCACAGCATATCACAGCCTGACGTTGAGTCTACTATTTGATCTATTCTAGGGAGAGGGAATGGATCATTAGGACATGCCTTATTGAGACTGGTGTAGTCGATGCACATCCGGAGCTTCCCGCCAGCCTTCGGGACAACGACGGGGTTCGCCAACCATCGAGGGTGGTGGACCTCCCGTATGAAGCCAGCGTCCAGCAGCTTCTTGACTTCTTCACGGATGAAGTTCTGCCGCTTGATGGACTGCTTGCGGGGCTTCTGTTGAACCGGCCGGGCGTCGTGGAAGACTTTCAAGTGGTGCTCGATCACCTTCCTGGGGATCCCCGGCATCTGTGATGGCTGCCATGCAAACACGTCGACGTTGTGCCGGAGGAAAGTGACGAGCGCGCCTTCCTATTTACTATCCAGGCCCCCGGCTACCCGGGTGGTCTGGGTAGCTTCGGCGCCGACTTGGACGACCTTTAAGGGGACGCCGCCCTCGTCGAGAGGTTGCACCCGGGGTGCTGTGGTGGAAGCACGGTGACGTGCGCACGGGCGGAGCTGGTCCGATTCCGTATTGCCGGGGGCTGAGGCCCCAGCTGTCGCGAGTGCTTGGAGCTTCTCCAGGGCCGACACTGCATCAGTGCGGTCCCCACGAATCCTGAGAACACCTGTCGGTGTTGGCATCTTCAGGACAAGGTAGCCATAATGGGCTACAGCCATGAATCGGTACAGGGCTGGCCTGCCGATTATGGCGTTGAAGGGGAGGTCTATCTCCGCTACGTCGAACAGGATGTACTCCGTTCGATAGCTGTCCGGAGCCCCGAAGGTCACCGGGAGACTAATGCTGCCGTAGGGGATAACCTGTCCCGGCCCTACCCCTGAGAACGGACTCGACGGGGTGAGCTTGGCCATCGGGATTTGCAGCTTCTGGAAAGCTGCACGGCTGATGAGGTTCAGCCCAGCCCCTCCATCCACCAAAACGTGGGACATTCTCACGTTGGCGATGGTAGGGGCCACCAGGAGCGGCAGTTGGCCGGCCCCAGCCATGTTCCTGGGGCAGTCGGTGGCATCAAAGCTGATGGGGGTCCCCATCCACTTTAGGTGCGGTGCAGCACTTGGGAGTGGCGCCAACGACGCTACCGCTCGGCGCAGAGTCTTGACTGCGCTTCGGGACGAGGGGTCGGCGGACCCGCCGTATATGACGTAGAGCTTCTTCCGACGCTCATCGCCGCTGGAGCTGGAATCCTCGTGATTGCGTGCCGCCTTCACGACACGCGGAGGCTCCTGGATCTCCTCTGGGTGGTCGATGTTGACTGGAACATCCACCCTCTGCTCATCTTCCTTTGGACGGAAGGGCAGGTCATCAGCCCGCTGCCGCTTCTCCTTGCGGAAGCGCTCTGCGAGCCTTCGGATCTCCCGGCACTCGGCAGCAGTGTGGCGACAGCTGCCGTGCACGGGGCACATATTGTCTTTATCACCTTCTGGGATTGGTGATCTTCGCTGCTTCTTGTCGGGGCGCGGCCTCCGAGCCCCACCGAGCGTCGCTGCAGTGACGACTGGGGCTGCGGTCGGTGACTCTATCTTGCTTCTGCCTCGGTCCTTGGCCTTCCTGCTGCCTCCACAGGGAGTAGGACTGGATCCGGGCAGTCCCCCTGACTCAGAGGATGGCAGCGAGTGCCAGTTCCGTCCTTCGGCAGCTCTGGCGCATTTGTCTGCCAAGCTGAAGAGCTCTGAGACGTCGCGGACCTCCCTGGTCGCGAGCTTCTCGAGCATCTTCCTGTCCCAGACGCCTTGCCAGAACGCCACCACCACAGAAGCATTTTGAATGTGTGGGATGGTGTTCCGCACCTGGGAGAACCGCTGGATGAAAGAGCGCAGCGACTCCCCAGGTTGCTGCTGGACGGCGTGGAGGTCGAGCTCCGTGCCAGGCCGGGTGTAGGAGCTGCCGAAGTTGGCTACGAACTGTCGGCAAAGCTCTCCCCAGGAGGTGACGGAACCTTGGGGGAGGTTCATGAGCCAAGACCGGGCTGGACCGGTCAAGGCGACAGGGAAGTAATTGGCCATGACGGCTTCATTCCCTCCTGCGGCAAGTACGGCGGTGGAGTACATCTGGAGAAACTCCGCCGGGTTGACGCTGCCGTCGTACTTCTCGGGCAGGTGTGGCCGAAACTTGCGCGGCCACTTCGCAAAGCGAAGATGGGGCGCGAGGGCTGCACACCCTGCTTCCGTCACCGCAGGTTCTGGTGCCGCGAACGCTGAGTTCGCACCAGGCACAGTGTACCCCGGTACGGGCAAAGCTGCACCATAGGCCGGGGGCGCCATCTGCAGTACATATGACTGTGGCATGTTCTGCACGGCGCAGGCCTGGGGCAGAGATCGCATGGCGAAGGTCTGCTCCTCAGGCTGGGTCGAGGCCGACGTCATGCTGTCGTCAGCTTCTTGGTAGCGACGCCTTTCTCGGCGTTGCTCGAGGTATACCCGGGCATCTTGACCCGAGCGACACCGCTCCAGCTCTGTCCTCAGATCCATCGATTGAGGGCTGGCAGAGCTGGAATCTGCCGTCTGTTCATCAACCATTGGCGTGCGTATCAGCGACACGGCCGGCTGGTTAGAGTGTCATCTCCGCCGGAGTCGCGGGCTTGCGGCAGCGACGACAAGACGGTCTACCTCGAGAATCCACCGCTGGGTCGCTGCCTGAGGCGCGTCTCCAGCGGGCGGATTGTGCCGTAGCGCTCTTGCTGCAGCTAGCGCGCCCCTTCCGGGTACGCCCGGCGCTACTGGAGATATGACGCTGGTTGGAGCCTGCATTGCCGGGGTCGGCGCTGCCAGAGCCGGTTGCTGGCTCCCAGCTTGTACTGACACACTCCGTCCTGAGTGTGTTGGCTTGTACTCCCCCCTAGCTGCGGCTCGCCGCGAAGGCGGGGGAGTTGAGCTTGCCGCCGAAGGGAGCTTGGTCATCTTCGTCGGCGGAAACTCGTCGCGCTAGGGGAAGAGCCCCCTACCTGGCGCGCCAAATGTCGAAGTGTGCGATCGACACTTCCCCCGGGCCTGCACTGGGCAGCCCGCGGAGGTTCTTTTTTCGGAGGGGCTAGTTCCTTGCGGAGAGCTTGCGCGGATGGACGAGTTAGTGAGAGCTTGACACGGGAAGTTTTTCGTGGTTCAGGCCGCCGGAGCGTAAAACCCTACGTCCATGGCGAGCTATGGAGCTCGCTGTATTGCTTGCTGCTCAGGGCCGGGGGCCTGAGCTTGGGGGTGAGTTACAGCTTGAGAGTGTATGGCTAGCATATGAGTTGCAGAATGCGAACCCTTGCTATCGATGCCTACCCGAGCCTTTTATAGTCCAAGGCTCGGGCGGCTTACAAGGGAAGCCGGGACCCGACAGGTGGTCCCGGGAAGATTGTCTATTATCTACCGTATCTGTAGTTACGTCGGTGGTTGCCTCTGGTCGAAGGCTTCTGAGTCTTCATTTTGCCACCCTGCCCATGCCGCGCACTAGTCATAGTGGTTGATGACGGCGCAGGCGGCATTGGATGTCTTGTCGCGGCGTTTATTACCTGGCAGGTTCTGACACCGCGCGCCAGTCTGTGATGCGACTGGACGCAACGGCACCTGACAGGCGCGTGCTCCGCGTTTCCGCGTCTTGGGAAGACGCGGCCTTGAATACCTTGTACGGGCAAGGTGAGTGGCGCCTTTACGCCCGCTGCCTACCGCTCGGGGGTAGGCAGCACCGTTCTTCTAGCCACGTGGCGGGTCCGGAGCTCTTCTCTGAGGAGAGGGTGGTCCGGCCCCGCTGGACGCGTGGCGCCTTCGGACCTCTCTCCCGCGGAGGGGGAGGTCCGGCTTCTGCATGCCATGTGGCGGGCCCGGAGCTCACCTCTGAGGAGAGGGAGGTCCGGCCCTGCTAGACGCGTGGCGTCTTCGGACCCCTCTCCCGCGGAGGGGGAGGTCCGGCTTCTGTATGCCACGTGGCGGGCCCGGAGCTCTCCTCTAAGGAGAGGGAGGTCCGGCCCCGCCAGACGCGTGGCGCCTTCGGAGCTCTCCCTGCAGAGAAGGGCGAGCACCTTAGGCATTTCACCCTGTGCGTGGGGGTACCCCATATCTCAGGTACCGACACATACGCTAGCCATACACTCCCAAGCTGTAACTCACCCCCAAGCTCAGGACTCCGGCCCTGAGTAGCAAGCAATACAGCGAGCTCCATAGCTCGCCGTGGACGTAGGGTTTTATGCTCCGGCGGCCTGAACCACGTAAAACTCACCGCGTCAAGCTCTTACTAACTCGTCCATCCGCGCAAGCTCTCCACAAGGGACTAGCCCCACCGAAAAAAGAACCTCCGCGGGCTGCCCAGTGCAGGCCCGGGGGAAGTGTCGACCGAACACTTCGACAGGCACACCTTGCAGCTCTCGACCAGCTTGACGGCATCCTGGAGTGCTGTCGGCCAGTAGAAGATGTGCCGGAAGGCTTTACCGACGAGCGTGCCTGAGGAAGAGTGACTCCCACATTCTCCTCCATGGATCTCAGCGAGCAAGTCGCAGCCTTCCCCCTGGATTATGCACCGCAATAGGACGTGGTTGGCGCCACGCCGTTAGAGATCCCCTTCTACCAGCGCGTACCTTTTATCCATGCACACGATCCGTTTAGCGGATACACGTTCATCAGGGAGGATGTTGTCTTTCAAATAGTCCCGGATCGCCGTGATCCATGCATCGGGTCTGACTTGAGCTTCTGGATCTTGAGTGTAGGATTGCACGCAGTCCCCAGTGATGTTTACGATCCTTGGCGGCGTCCATGGCTGCAGGGCCGCTGGGACCGCCAGCTTCGAGGTGCTGGTCCAGCCCCCTTCGCCCGGCTCGGCGGGCTGGGCTGTGGGCTGCAGCGACGTCCTCTCGAAGACTCCTTCGGGCACAGGGGCTCCGGTGGAGGTCTTCGTTGAGAGATCGTCGGCCGCGGCATTGCCAGCGCACGGTACATGGCGCAGGACCAAGGCGAGGAAGTCTTTCTCCAACATCTGCACGTGGAGCAGATAAGCAGCTAGCTGTGGGTCATTGCAGGAGCATTCACCCTTAACTTGCTTGATGACTAGCTCGGAATTGCCCTGTGCCAACAATTGGCGAGCGCCCAGAGACAGGGCTGTCTTTAGGCCAAAGATGAGCGCTTCATACTCAGCCATGTTGTTGGTTGCCTTGAAATTGAGACGCACCATGTACCCAAACTGCTCCCCCGATGGCATGAGGAGCAGTATGCCAGCACCGGCCCCCTGATTTTACGAGGACCCGTCAAAGAAGAGCGTCCAATGAGGTCCGGTGAAGACCAGAGCTCGGGGCTTTGGTTCACTGTCTTCGTGGCCCCCTGGGTTAGTCTTCGTTGGCGTCCACTCGGCCACGAAGTCAGCCAGTGCTCGGCTCTTGACTGCATGGCAAGGAAGGAAGTCCAGCTCAAACTCCACCAATTCTGCTGCCCATTTAGCGACATTGCTGGTCGCGTTGGGGCTGTGAAGGATTGCCTTCAGCGGGTAGGAGGTGACCACCGAGATCCGGTGGGCTTGAAAGTAGTGGCGGAGCTTCCTGGATGCCACGAGTACTGCATACAGCAGCTTGTGGACCTCCAGGTACATTGTCTTGGCGTCGTGGAGGACTTCTCTGATATAGTAGACAGGCCTCTGGATGGTCCGGACCCTCCCCCCTAGGCCGACAGGAGGTAGACGGGTCCGGGGGAGCCTCTGGGAGCTGGGACTCGAAGGCTCCTAGTCCGTCTCGGACCTCCGGAGATCCCGCTGTTTTTCCAGGTGGTCATCCCGGACCCTCGGGAGGACGTCTTGTCCTCCAGAGAGGTTCCTTTGGGTCTCCAGGGTGTTATCCTGGAGCTCCGGGAGGTCCCGTTAGACCTCTGAGAGGTTGTCTTGGATCTCCGGGAGGTCCCGTTGGACCTCCGGGAGGTTGTCTTGGAGCTCCAGGAGATCCCGTTGGACCTCCGGGAGGTTGTCTTGGAGCTCCGGGAGGTCGTCTTGGACCTCCGGGGTCTCCTGGTGCTTGTCTTCTGCTACCGGAGCAGGCTGCGGAGACGAGGGGTTCGACCGCTCTGCGATGAGGACCATGCTCACCACCTCAGTTGTTGCCGCGATGTAGAGCAGCAAATGCTCTTCGAGCTCGGGGGCTACCATGATGGGTAGGGTCGTCAGGAGCTGCTTCAACTCCTGGAAAGCTTCTTCTGCTTTGTCGGTCCAAGCAAATGGACCGGATTTGCGCAGGAGCTTAAAGAAGGGGAGCGCCCGCTCTGCTAGCCTCGATATGAACTCACTCAGCGCGGCTAGGCATCCCGTGAGTTTCTGGACATCTTTGATGCGGGCGGGGGGCCGCATCAGGTCAATGGCCTTGACCTTCTCTGGGTTGGCCTCAATTCCTCGGCGTGACACCAGGAATCCTAGGAGCTTCCCAGAGGATACACCGAACACACACTTGTCGGGGTTCAGCTTAGTGCGCGTGGAGCGCAGTTTGTCAAAGACTAGGGCTAGGTTATCTAACAAGGATGAACTCTGCCTGACCTTGACAACGATGTCATCGACATACACCTCGACTAAGTCTCTTATTAGCTCTCCAAAGGTTTTGTGCATTGCACGTACAAAGGTGGGAAGAGCAGTCTTTAAGCCATAAGGCATAGATACATAACAATACAGGCCGTCTACTGTGATGAAGGAAGTGTGCTCTTCATCCTCTTTAGACATAGGGATCTGATGAAAGCCCGAGTAAGCGTCTAGGAAGCATAGCATATCACAGCCTGATGTCGAGTCTACTATTTGATCTATTCTAGGGAGAGGGAATGGATCTTTGGGACATGCCTTATTGAGACTGGTGTAGTCGATGCACATCTGGAGCTTCCCGCCGGCCTTCGGGACGACGACGGAGTTCGCCAACCACCGGGGGTGGTGGACTTCCCGTATGAAGCCAGCGTCCAACAGCTTCTTGATTTCTTCTCGGATAAAGTTGTGCCGCTCGATGGACTGCTTGCGAGGCTTCTGTTGGACTGGTCGGGTGTCGGGGAAGACCTTCAGATGGTGCTCGATAACCTCCCTAAGGATCCCCGGCATCTGCGACGGCTGCCATGCAAACACATCGACGTTGTGCCGGAGGAAGGTGATGAGCGCGCCTTCCTATTTGCTGTCCAGGCCCCTGGCTACCCAGGTGGTCTGGGCAGCATCGGCGCCGACTTTGATGACCTTCAGGGGGACGTCGCCCTCGTCGAGGGGTTGCACGTGGGGTGCTGAGGTAGAGGCACGGTGGCGTGCACTCGGGTGGAGCCGGCCTGGCTCTGCACTACCAGAGGCTGGTGCTCGAGCTGTTGCAAGTGCTTGGAGCTTCTCCAAGTCTGACACTGCAGCAGTGCGGTCTCCACGAATCTTGAGGACGCCTGTTGGTGTAGGCATCTTCAGGACAAGGTAGCCGTAGTGGGCTACTGCCATGAATTGGTACAGGGCTGGCCTGCCGATTATGGTGTTGAAGGGGAGGTCGATCTCCGCCACGTCGAACAGAATGTACCCTGTCCGATAGCTGTCCGGTGCCCCAAAGGTCACTGGAAGGCCGATGTTGCCGTAGGGAACGACTTGTCCCGGCCCTACCCCTGATAACGGGCTCGATGGGGTGAGCTTGGGCATCGGGATCTGCAGCTTCTGGAAAGCTGCGCGGCTAATGAGGTTCAGCCCGCCCCGCCATCTACCAGAACATGGTACATCCTCACGTTGGCGATGGTGGGTGCTACCAAGAGCGGTAGTTGGCCGGCCCCAGCCATGTTCCTGGGGCAGTCGGTGGCATCGAAGCTGATGGGGGTTCCCATCCACTTGAGGTGCGGCGCGACACTTGGGAGAGGAGCCACCGACACTACCGCTCGGCGCAGAGTCTTAATTGCGCTTCGGGACGAGGGGTCAGTGGACCCGCCGTAGATGACATAGAGCGTCTTCCGGCGCTCGTCATCACTGGAGATGGAATCCTCATGGTTGTGCACCGCCTTCACGGCGCGCTGAGGCTCCTGGAACTCCACTTGGTGGTCGACGTTGTCTTGGGTGTCGACCTTCTGCTTGCCCTCCCTTTGACGGAAGGGAGGGGCGTCAGCACGCGGTTGCTTCCCCTTGTGGAAGCACTCCGCGAGCTTCTGAATCTCCTGGCACTCAGCAGCAGTATGGCTGCTGGTGTCGTGCACGGGGCATGGCTCGCCTTGGTCACCATCTGGAGCTGGTGACCGTCGCTGCCTCTTGTCGGGGCGTGGCCCCCGAGCTCCACTGTGTGCTGTTGCTGCAGCAACGGGATCTGCGGTCGGTGGTTTCATCTTGCCACCGCCCCGGTTCTTGATCTTCTTGCTGCTTCCATGGGAAACAGCACCAGATCCGGGCTGTCCTCCTGATTCGGAGGCTGGCTGTGAGTGCCAGTTCCGCCCTTCTGCTGCCCTGGCGCACTTGTCCACCAGGCTGAAGAGCTCTGAGACGTCGCGCACTTCTCTGGTCGCGAGCTTCTCGAGCATCTTCGAGCCCCGTACACCCTGCCGGAACGCCACCACCACAGAAGCATTTTGGATATGCGGGATTGTGTTCCGTACATGGGAGAACCGCTGGATGAAGGAGCGCAGCGTCTTCCCAGGTTGTTGCTGGATGGCATGGAGGTCGATCTCCGTGCTAGGCCGGGTGTAGGAGCTGCTGAAGTTAGCAGTGAACTGCCGGCAGAGCTCTCCCCAGGAGGTTATGGAACCCTGGGGGAGATTCATGAGCCAACACCGCGCTGGGCCGGTCAAGGCGACGGGGAAGTAGTTGGCCATGACGTCCTCGTCCCCTCCTGCAGCAAGGATGGCAGTGGAGTAGATCTGGAGGGACTCCACCAGTTTGACGCTGCCCTCGTACTTCTCGGGCAGGTGCGGCCGGAACTTGCGCGGCCACTTCGCAAAGCGAAGATGTGGCGCCAGGGCCGCACATCCTGCTCCTGTTGCTGCAGGTGTCGGTGCTGCGAACGCTCGCTGCCGGCACCGTATACCCCGGTACGGGTAAGTCTGCACCATAGACCGGGGGTACCATTTTCAGGCGATATGGCTGGGTCATATGCTGCATGGCGTATGCCTGTGGCAGAGATCGCGTGGCAAACGTCTGCGACTCAGGCTGGGTCGAGGCGGTTGACATGTTGTCGCCGGCCTCTTGGTTGCGACGCCTTTCTCGCCGTCGCTCGATGACCACTCGGGCATCTTTGCCCAAGTGGCATCATTCCAGCTCCGACCTCAGGTCCGCCGATGGGAGCCTGGTGGAGCGGGAATCTGCCCGTCAACCGTTGGTGTGCGCGTCAGCGACACAGCCGGTTGACTGGGATGTCGTCCCCGCTGAAGTTGAGGGTTGGCGGCGGTGATGACGAGACGGTCTACGTCGCGAATCCACTGCAGGGTCGCTGACTGAGGCGCGTCCCCAGCAGGTGGATTGCGTAGTAGAGCTCGCGCTGCAGCTAGTGCGCCCCCGTGGGAGACACTCAGCGCTGCAGTAGATCTTGCGCTCGCTGGAGCCTGTGCTTCCAGAGTCGGCTGCTGGCTCCCAGCTTGCGCCGACACACTCCGTCCTGAGTGTGTTGAGATGTAGTCCCCGCTGGTCACCGTTCTTCGTGAACGTGGGCGGGGAGAGCTTGCCACTGAAGGAAGCTTCGTCATCTTCGTCGGCTGAAGCTCGTCGCGCAAGGGAAAAGCCCCCTTCCTGGCGTGCCAAATGTCGATGTGTGTAGCAGACACTTCCCCAGTGCCTGCTCTGGTCAGCCCGCAGAGGTTCTTTTTCGGAGGGGCTAGTCACTCACGGAGAGCTTACGCGTTAGGGACGATGGAGGGAGAAGCTTGACACAGGGATTTTTACGTGGTTCAGGCCGCCGAAGCGTAATACCGTACGTCCACGGTGAACAGAGATGCTCGTCGTATTGCTTGGTGCTCAGGAGCGAACCCTGCGTGAGAGTGTAAAATGTCGAACGGCTAAAGTGCGAACCCTTGCTAATGTTGCCTACCCGAGCCTTTTATAGTCCAAGGCTCGGGCAGCTTACAAGGTCGTCCCGGGACCCGACAGGTGGTCCCGGGGAGATTGCCTGCCCTCTACCATATCTGCAGTTACGCCGGTAGTTGTATCTGGCGAGGGATCCCGATTCTTCGTTCTTCCGCCCTGCCCATGCCGCAAGCTAGTCGTACTGGTTGATGATGGCAGGGACGGCAGGGGATGTCTTGCCGCTGTGTTTATTGGCATGCAGCCTCTGACGCAGAGCGGCAGTCTTCACTGCGATGTGATTGGGCGCAACGGCACCTGACAGAGGTGTGCTCCGCGTCTCCGTGCCTTGGGAAGGCACGGGTCTTGAATACCTTGTACGGGCAAGGTATGGCGCGTCTTTACTCTTGCCGCCTACCGCGCGGGGGCAGGTAGCGCTGCTCTGCTGGCCACGTGGCGGGCCCGGAGCTCTCCTCTGAGGAGAGGGAGGCCCGGACACGCAGGACACGTGGAGCCTTCGGAGCTCTCCCCGCGGAGGGGGGAGGTCCGGCTCTGCTGACCACGTGGCGGTCCCGGAGCTCTCCTCTGAGGAGAGGGAAGTCTGGCCCCGCTGGACACGTGGAGCCTTCGGAGCTCTTCCCGCGAAGGGGGTAGGTCCGGCTCTGCTGGACACGTGGCGGGTCCGGAGCTCTCCTCTGAGGAGACGGAGGTCCGGCCCCGCTGGACACGTGGAGCCTCCAGAGCTCTCCCCGGGGATGGGGGCAGGTCCGGCTCAGTTGGCCACGTGGCGGGCCTGGAGCTAACCTCTGAGGAGATGGATGTGCGGCTCCGCTGGACACGTGGCGCCTTCGGAGCTCTCCCTACGAAGAAGGGCGAGGTCCTTAGGCAGTTTTCCCTGTGTGCGGGGGTACCCCATATTGAGGGTACCGACACGGATGATCTTCCGGGCATGCCACCTGAACGGGACGTTGAGTTCAAGATTGAGCTTGCACCCAGGACGACTCCCATATCAAGGAGACCCTACAAAATGGCTCCGAACGAGCTGGCTGAATTGAAAGAGCAGCTCAATGATCTGTTGAGCAAAGGTTTCATTAGGCCGAGTTCCTCACCTTGGGGATGCCCGGCGCTGTTCGTAAAGAAGAAGGATGAAACCTTGAGGTTGTGAGTGGATTACCGGCCGCTCAACGCCGTCACCATCAAGAACAAATACCCACTGCCCCGCATTGACATCCTGTTTGATCAGCTTGTGGGTGCAAGTGTATTCTCCAAGATGGACCTTCGCTCCGGTTATCATCAAATAAAAATCCGGGCGGAGGATATTCCGAAGACGGCATTCTCGACAGGATATGGATTATATGAATATCTCGTCATGTCTTTTGGTCTCACTAATTCTCCAGCACATTTCATGTATCTCATGAACTCGGTGTTCATGCCGGAGCTGGACAAGTTCGTTGTGGTGTTCATTGATGATATCTTGGTTTATTCTAAGACAGAAGCAGAACACGCCGAGCACTTGAGAATCGTTCTTCAATGATTGCGGGACCACAAGCTTTATGCCAAGTTCAGCAAATGTGATTTATGTATAAGCCAAGTGCCATTTTTAGGACATATCATCTCAGCGGAAGGCATTGCGGTTTATCCGAGTAAAATTGAACAAGTACTGAAATGGAAAGCTCCCACTTCAGTCCATGAAGTCAGAAGCTTCCTCGGTTTAGCGGGATATTACCGGAGATTCATTCCAAGTTTCTTCAAGCTTGCTAAGCCGATGACAGAATTATTGAAGAAGGGAACACAATATGTTTGGAACGCAGCATGTGAAGGAGCGTTCCAAGCATTGGTAAAGCACCTCACAACAGCCCCGGTCTTAGCTCAACCGGATACGACCAAGCCCTTTGACGTGTATTGTGATGCGTCCGGCATTGGGCTCGGCTGCGTGCTGATGCAAGAAGGACATGTGGTCGCATATGGCTCACGCCAACTTCGAAACCATGAGCAGCATTATCCAACTCATGATATTGAGCTCGCTGCAGTGGTTTTGGCACATAAAAATGTGGAGGCACTATCTCCTGGGGAATTTGGTGCATCTCTACACCGACCACAAGAGCTTGAAGTATATTTTCACCCAGAAGGAGCTGAATATGAGGCAAAGGAGGTGGTTAGAACTAATCAAAGATTATGAGATGTTGATTCATTACCACCCCGGTAAGGCGAATGTGGTTGCTGACGCGCTGAGTCAGAAATCACATGTCTATAACCTCACCATTACACCGGTGGAAGAGGAAGAGCCGAGTTTATACTTGGTTCCTTATGGATCACTCTACAACCTTGCCCTCATCTCTACCATTAGGGAGGAGATCATTGCAGCTCAGAAAGTTGACAAGGGCATGGCACATCTCCGGAGAAGGATAGACAACGGGGAAATCAAATGTTTCCGGAAAGATGATGATGGGACGCTTGGTTCAATGACCGCATAGTCGTACCCCGGAATATGGAGCTGAGAAAGAAGATTCTTGATGAAGCTCACTTGTCTAAATACTCCATTCATCTGGGCAGCAACAAAATGTACCAAGATTTGAAAATGAAATTTTGGTGGACACGAATGAAGCGGGAAGTGGCTAAGTACGTATCCGAGTGTGATACGTGTAGACGAGTGAAAGCGGATCATATGAGGAAATCAGGGCTGCTGCAACCCCTGAAAATCCCGGCATGGAAATGGGAAGATGTGAGCATGGATTTCATTGTGGGATTACCCCTGACTTCCAATAAGCATGATTCCATTTGGATAATCGTTGACCGATTAACCAAGTCAGCTCACTTCATTCCTGTGCATACACGTTACAATGCCGGCAAATATGTGGAGCTGTACATTGTGAGGATTGTATGCTTACATGGGGTACCCAAGACCATAGTCTCAGATCGAGGTGCACTATTTGTATCTCATTTCTGGGAGCAGTTGCACACTGCATTGGGTAATAAACTGCTTAGAAGCTCCGCCTATCACCCTCAGACAGATGGGCAAACAGAGAAGGTGAACTAAGTACTAGAAGACATGTTGAGAGCGTGTGCCATCCACCACGGTAGAAAATGGGGTGATCATCTACCGTTGGGGGAATTCTCGTACAACAATGGCTATCAAGCGAGTATCAAGATGGTACCCTATGAGGCTCTCTACGGTCGCAAATGCCGCACCCCATTAAACTGGTGCGAGTCCGGTGAAAGGGTCACATTCAGGGTTGATGTGGTGAACGACGCCGAAGAGCGTGTTTGGATGATTCAAGCCAGCTTGAAGGCCGCTAAATCCCGGCATAAAAGCTACGCTTATAAGAGGCGTAGGCCGCTGCACTTTGACGTCGGGGAACATGTGTATCTCCGTGTATCTCCGATGAAAGGCGTGCACCGATTCGGCGTGAAGGGGAAGCTCGCTCCAAGATTTATTGGACCCTATGCTATCACCGAGAAGTGTGGACCAGTGGCGTATAGACTGGAACTACCGGCATCTCTTGCTGCTGTTCACGACGTTTTCCATGTTTCACAACTGCGAAAATGTATGAAGTATACGGCTGTGGTTCCCACCGAGTACATTGGCGAGCTGCAACCGGATTTGACGTATGCTGAATATCCGGTGGCAATTATTGATGAGAAGGCTCGAACCACACGTAGCCGAACGCTGTGGTTCTACAAGATACTGTGGAGTAACCACACTGCCGAAGAAGCGACGTGGGAGAGCAAGGAATTCCTTCGCTCAAACTACCCGGATGTCATGGCATCTCATCACGGGTAATCTCCTCTTACATCGCCTATTTTTTTTATAATCTCGGGACGAGATTCTTTTAAGGAGGGAGGGATGTAAAAGCCCAAGAAAGTGACTTGCAAAGAAATGTTCATCACCTCACAACACCACAGCTCATGTGGTGGATATCTCATGAACACTTGTGAAGAGCAAGTAAACACCATCAAAAGGGTGACTAGAGGGGAAGCCCTAACTTCAAAAAGTAGGATTTCTACACATAAACATGAAAGGTTGAGCTCACCCCTAGACCTTAAATAGTCTTGGGAAGTTTCAGGTCAAATTTCATGCAAATCCAATACTTTTTGAGGCACTTTTGGAGACATTTCAAAAAGAGGTCAATTTGAATGAAAATTCAAATTGCAGCCACTTTCATCAATTGAATTCAAAATTTGGATTCATATTCAAACTCAGCACATTTTTCTGAGTCAGTCCACCAATTTTCATCCTCATTGGACTTCATCTTGTCGAGAGCTAAATTTCCATTAATTCAAAACTGAATTTGAATTTCAAATTCAAATATGAAGCAAATTCAGCCAAACCAATTTCATCTTGGTGATTCAAATTTACTCTCAGACTTGGTGGCTAAGCTTACCATTTAAGAGGGAGTAGATGGGATATTTTCAGCAACAAATGAAATTGAGAGAAAGGGGGAGAAGGGGCCCACCAGTCAGCCTGAGCAACAGAGGAAACCGCCATATACCCAGCTGTCGGTGTTGTTTCTCCCGAGTCTCCTCACCGGACGACGCCACCGAGCTGCTCGGGTGCCACCGCTTCAGCACGTGACAGGCTGGCGCGCCGCACAGCCGCAGCTTGCTCACGAAGGAAAACCCAGCACTGCAGCCCCGAACCCCGTACGCTGTTTCGTGTCTCGACCAAAAACATCAACTCTTCGTCCGCTCTCTTGGGTCCTCGGTGCGCCGCTGATCCAGGCGCTTTCGTGAGCGACGATCAACAGCAAATAGACGCGCCGGAGGCTGCTCGAACTCACTGTGAAAACCTTACCTCTTTTCGTGCCCTGTCGGGAAAGAATTTCCACGTTTAGTCCTCGATGTTCAAAGAACCGAGCTAGCCAAGAATCCAAAATTCGTGGTGATCGGTCCACCACCACGTAAACCAAGCTAAGAACATGTTCTACACGTCCCCACGGCCATCTAGGATCAAAGACCATCAGAAACCATCGAGTTTTGGCGCTGCTATTCGAGTTTTTCGAGCATCCGCTGTTTTAGCCCTAGGTCGACGGTGAAGCCCTAGCTCCGGTCGTTTCCATGTCAAACCGAGTTCATTTTCATGCTCAGCATGCCACAGCGGAGCTGTAGGAGCAAACCGTTCCAAAAATAAGGCCCTGAGTAGCTCGGGCGACATCGCCGGAGTGGGAATCGCCGCTGTCATCATCGCGGGCGTGGTTCCGGCCATCGCCGAGCTTCGATGAGTGCACCAACGTGTTTCCAGAGCAAAGTTGGGCACAGGCGGCGAAATCCGTCGAAGGTCGTGCAGTGAAATGGCCGGCGGCGAGTTCTCCGGTGAAGCGCCGCCGCGGGAGTCATGTGGTGTCGTGAGGTAGACGAGGGGGGGCCGGGTCCACCGGTCAGTCCCTGTTTCCAGCGGGGATCCATTTTGTGGCCAGGATCTGGTGCGGCAGCGTGGGTAAGACCCCGCGGGCTGCGGTGTGGCTG
This sequence comes from Neostapfia colusana, assembly GCA_030760725.1. NCBI lineage: Eukaryota > Viridiplantae > Streptophyta > Magnoliopsida > Poales > Poaceae > Neostapfia > Neostapfia colusana. Next base: position 66,896,442 of record JASWHV010000016.1, read on the forward strand.
CGATCTCAGTGGGCCGGTTTAAAGAGTGGGGCCCGCCCGCAGATTTTAAACATTTTTGGGATTTTCCAGTTTCGTTCAAGCTTCAAATGCATATAACTTTTGCTAGGAAGCTCCAAATTTAGTGAACTAAATTTTGCTGAATTCAGCTAGTTGAGTACTTTCCAGCAACACAAATTTCAGCTCATGAAACCTAATGGTTTTCTAGAATTAAATCCCTAAATCTTAAACTGTTGGGAATTTTATCTGGAGAATTACTTTATGAAACATTCTGAAATTTGGCTCTTTGAGTCACAGTAAAATTTTCAGACCCATCCAAGCTCATTTAGTCCCCCTAATGGTGTGATTAAGTGAATTGCCCTGAGAAAATAGAAAAATGTACAGAAACATTTTTCAGATTTTCTCAAATCTTGTTTAGGGCATAACTTCATCTAGAATTCTTCAAATGACATGAAACCAATTCTATTAGAACCACCTCAAATTATAGTTTCCAGAAAGTAATGGTTGGAGCCATGAAAGTCCCTGGAATTCCTTAGAGGCTCTACTAATGACCAAATAGGCTTTAATTGGTACAAACCTCAAATGAACTTTATTTCAAAATGAAACTTGGTCAAGACTCTGGTTAAGACCCTACCAAGCCACCATAAAAATTTCAGAACCAAAGGGGAGGGCTAGCTAGAGTTATGGTCTTTACATATTCAATTTCAAACATTGCATTTAAATTGACATATAGTATATCGTTTACGTGTAATCGCTGAAGGCGAAGAAACCCCGGAGGTGCTTGATTTTCTCCTTTTGGACGAAGCCCTAACCACTGACCAGCAGCAACAAGGCAAGCCCTGGTTTACATTAACCAATTTTACAAAGTTTTGCTTTATGTATACTTAGTATTTGGTATGGATGTACATTAGGTATAGGGTGGATGAAACCCAAGTGCATAACCTGATTTTTCCTACAAGAGTGTGGGTAGTGTCTAAGTCCTCGAGTAGACAGGCTATGCTTAATTATTCATAGAACTTCGGTACAAGTCGAGTAGTTGGGATCTACTCGCGAGTTTAGGCTTTGGGACACACGGGAATGGTTCGAGTGATGTGAGATCACTTTAGAAAGAAAATGAGACTAGGCAGGGGCTAGGGCGCAGCAAGAGGAAGTCTTGTGGGCGCAGCCCTGTCCGTGTCGATTGAGGACCGATCCGTGTGCGGCCCTGCTGAACAAGTATTGAACGTACCGAAGGCATATCGGATATATGGGCCCCGATAAACCAATGTAACATATACCTCCGGGCGTCGAGGCATAACGCACCGATTTATAGGTGTAGGTTGAGGGTATTGTAACGTAGATAAATTATGAAATGTTATGATTCAATTCTTCTGATATGTATAATTGTATTGCTACGTGTGTGCCACCAAATATGGCTTACTAAATTTCATATTCATGAACTGTTAACTTGTGGCTAAAAGATGAACTAAGGATGAACTTGTAGGCGTGTCCATTTGCTGAAATTTACCATCCCGCGTTCGTTGTAAACTGCATGTAGAGTTTCATGCCTAGTTGAGTCGGTTAAGTCTTGTTGATCCATCGTGCTCACGGTTGCTGCTATAAGTGTTTTTCAGGTGATGACCACCCCACGGACTCGGGCTACGAGTCCACCGGCGAGGGCTACCCTCCGTCGGGGACCACGGCTGAGTGGGAGCCGTACACACCACGCTGAGATGAGATGTGCAGCTAGTGTGGGTTGCCCATAGGGCTGGGCAACTGACTTTTGCTAGGTAGATGGTGTGAGTTGTATAAACTTTGTTTCTTCTGTTGTAATCTAAACACTAGTTTGTAACTGAAGTCTTGTACTACTTTGTACATTTCAGTTGGTTTTCTTTGTAATACAATATCGTTCTTATGATGTGTGATGTCGGGTGTCGCATCGTGCGGCACCACCCTCTGCGATCCTGGATGAGCAGATCCTGATCCGCCGCAGGCTGGTATCAGAGCCGCATTGGGGATAGCACACTAATTAAGGACTGTATTACGGGAAAACTTAGGTTTACAGTGAGGATTCACTAGTTTGCCCAAGTAAGGACTATAATAGCATAGTTACTTAGAGTGGCAAGACTAACATATGTGTTATAATTCTGAATTTTAAGTATGTAATGACGCACCTACGCTCAGGTAAAAATGGTAAGGAACACCACCGAAAGCGGTTCAATTTCGGTTAGCTCCCCTGACGAGGAATGTGGTTTAGGGATAGGTCTCACAGCTTGGTGTGAGATGTTAATATGAAACTCTTGGACTCTTCATGTTCCTGGGTTCATAGGAAACGCTAATCCCTAGCGTGCATTAGGCAAGCAAGTGGAGACCTCATCGTGTGGTCAGTAACGCGATAGTGTGTTCGTCTGGAAGTAGCCCAGGAGGACATGAACAGCGCTTGCCATCGGCGTGCCCTGCAGGGCAGCTGCTCCAACCACCGGGCCGGTGCCTCACAACAAGTGGATGGTGACGCCGATCAGCTTCGATGCCTCCGACTGCCCCACGAACATGGCAGGCACTGGGCAGCTGCCACTCCTCGTCGCCCCGACCATCGCCGACGTGAAGCTCTACCACGTGCTGATCGATGGCGGGGCATCTCTCAGCGTCATCAGCCTTGCAGATTTCAAGAGGCTGCAATTCCCAATTTCATAGCTCACCCTCTCACGTCCATTCTCTGGGGTGGGCCCGGACCCTAACTTTCCGTGCAGTAGCATCTCCCTCCATGTGACATTAGGGACGCCTGAGAACTACCGGACGGAGAGCGTCGTCTTCGACGTTGCGTAGGTCAGCCTCCCATTCAACACTATCATCGGCAGGCCTGCCCTGTACTGATTCATGGCAGTATCCCACTACGGCTACCTGGTCTTGAAGATGCCCACTCCGGGAGGCGTCCTCAAGATCCGTGGAGACCATGCTTCCGGCCACGCAGAAGCTAGCCGGCCGCCTCCAAGAACGTGCCGATGACATCTGCACCCCGCATGCAGCATTCAGACGGAGAGGATGTCCCCGTCGAGGTTGTCCAAGTTGGCTCCGACGTCGCCCAGACCACCCGTATCGCTGGGGGCCTGGGTGACAAATAGGAAGACACGCTAGTCACCTTCTTCCGGGCTAACGGTGACGTGTTTTAATGGCAACCTTCAGAGATATCCGGGATCCCTAGGGAGGTGATTGAACACCATCTGAAGATCTACCCCGACACCAGGCTGGTCCAACAGAAGCCTCAGAAGCAGTCCATCGAGCGGCAAGACTTCATCCGTGAAGAAATCAAGAAACTGCTCGATGCCGGCTTCATCCGAGAGGTCCACTATCCATGATGGCTGGCCAACCTTGTTGTCGTCCCCAAGGCTGGCGAGAAGCTTCAGATGTGCATCGACTACACCACTCTCAATAAGGCATGCCCAAAGGATCCATTTACTCTCCCCCGTATAGACCAAATAGTGGATTCTACATCCGGTTGTGATCTACTATGCTTCCTAGATGCATACTCAGGTCTTCATCAAATACCTATGTCTAGGTAAGATGAAGAGAATACTGCCTTCATAATAGTAGATAGTATATACTGCTATGTATCCATGCCTTATGGTATTAAGAATGCCCTTCCCACTTTTGTACATGCTATGCATAAAACATTTGGGAATCTTATTCGTGATCTAGTAGAGGTGTATGTCAATGACATCGTAGTAAAGGTTAAGTCGCAAGCATCTTTGCATGACAACCTAGCCCTAGTCTTCGACAAGCTGCGTTCGACACGCACAAAGTTGAACCCAAACAAATGGGTCTTTGCGGTATCTACCGGAAAGCTACTCGGTTTCTCGGTCTCACATCGAGGAATCAAGGCTAACCCAGAGAAGATTAAGGCAATACAACTAATGCGGCCACCTGCCCGCATCAAGGGTGTGCAGAATCTTACCGAATGCATGGCTGCGCTCAGCCGGTTTATCTCTAGACTAGTTGAGCAGGCTCTTTCGTTCTTCAAGCTTCTGCGCAAGTCTGGTTCATTCGTCTGGACCGAGGAGGCAGATGAGGCGTTCCAGGAGCTAAAAAAGTTCCTCACGACACTACCGATCATTGTGGTCCCAGAACAAGGCGAGCTTCTACTACTCTACATCGCTGCAACAATGGAGGTCGCGAGCATGGTCCTGGTCGTGGAGCGGCCAGAACTCCAGCGACCTCGAGTCCTAGACAAGGCTCCTGCTGCAGTTGGTCCAGAGTACCAGGGTTCGGACTCTGCAGGAGACCCAAGGGACCTGGAGTTAGTCAGGTCCTGGCTAGCCGGACCTGATGATCAATGCATATCCGGGTCCGAGCTCCCGGAGTGCAGTCCTGGACCCGGGGGCCAGGGGTCCCCGAGTCCCGGACCCCCAAGAAGAACTAGTCAGGTCACGGGAAGCCGGACCTAAAGACCAATGCACATCTGGGTCCCAGCTCCTAGAGTGCAGTCTCGGACCTGGGTGCCGGGAGCCCCCAAGTCCCGGACCTCTCCAAGAGGATGCACCGGACACCTTCGAGAGGGTACGGACCATCCAGCATCCGGTCTACTTCATCAGCGAGGTCCTCCACAATGTCAAGACAAGATATCTGGAGGTTCATAAGCTGCTCTACGCAGTCCTCGTTGCATCAAGGAAGTTGCTCCACTACTTCCAAGCTCACAAGATCTTAGTGCTTACCTCATACCCACTGAAAACCATCTTCCACAGTCCCAATGCAACTGGGAACGCGGCCAAATGGGTTGTGGAGCTGGCAGAGTTCGAGCTGGACTTCTTACCGCGCCATGCGGTGAAGAGTGAGGCACTAGCTAACTTTGTGGCAAAGTGGACACTGCCGTCATGCCACCCAAGGGGCAAAGACATTGGTGAGCCAGAGTCCAGAGCTCCGGTCTTCATCAGGCCTCACTGGACTCTCTTCTTTGATGGCTCCTCACGCAAGCAAGGTGCTGGAGCGGGGTACTGCTCCTCACCCTGACTGGGGAATAGTTCAAGTACATGGTGTGACTTGACTTCAAGGCAACCAACAACATGGCGGAGCATGAGCCTCTCATCTTCAGGTTAAAGACCGTGCTATCCTTTGGCATCCAGCAGTTGTTGCTCAAGGGTGATTCCCAGTTGATCATCAAGCAAGTCAAGGGAGAATGTTGCTGCAACGACCCTCAGCTTGCAGCCTATCTCCTCCAAGTGCAAAAGTTGGAGTAGGACTTCCTAGCCTTGGTTATGTGCCATGTTCCCGGCGCCAACAACACAGTAGGCGATGACCTGTCAATGAAGGCTTCCACCAAGGCTCTGGTTCCTGAAGGGGTCTTTGAAAGGAAGTTTCTGCGACCTACCGCCTGGCCGACCGAACCAGGCGAAGGGGGCGAGATCAGCACCTCGATGCTGGCTGTCCCGACGTCCCTGCTACCATGGAGCCCGCCAAGGATCGTAAGCGTCACCAGGGACTCCGTGCAACCCGGCCCTCCAGATCCAAATGCTCAAGTAGGTCCCAACGCATGGATCAAGAGATCCAGGACTACTTGAAAGATATTACCCTTCCCGATGAACATGTATCCGCTGAACGGATCGCTCGGTTGGCTAAGAGATACGCGCTGGTAGAAGAGGATTTCTACCGGCGTGGCGCCAATGGTGTCCTATTGCGGTGCATAACCCGGGAGGAGGCTGCGACTTGCTCGCAGAGATCCATAGAGGTGATTGTGGGAACCATGCATCTTCCAGCGAACTGGTCGGTAAAGCCTTCCGGCATGGCTTTTACTGGCCGACTGCTCTCTAGCATGCCGTCGAGCTGGTCAAGAGATCAAGGTGTGCCATTTCTATGCCAAGCAAATCCACACACCGGTGCAGACGCTGCAGATGATCCCGCCCTCATGGCTCTTCACTATGTGGGGACTGGACATCCTGGGTCCATTCCCCAGATCCGTCGGAGGGTACCGGTATCTCTACGTTGCTGTAGACATGTTCACCAAGTGGACAGAAGAAGCCCCTGTAGTAACAATCAATAAGCAGTCAACAGTCAATTTCATCAAGTAAATCATCTGTCGGTTCGGGGTCCCAAACAGAATCATCACTGACAATGGGACCTAGTTCACTAGTGCAGTGTTGCAAGACTACTGCGAAGACCTCGGCATCCAAGTTTGCTATGCTTCCGTTGCTGACCCAGAGAGAAATGGTCAAGTCGAGAGAGCAAACCCGAGATACTCAGGGGACTCAAGCCGCGCACCTACAACAGCTTGAAGAAGCAAGGTGCCAATTGGGTAGAAGAGCTTCCGTGTGCACTGTGGGCTAGCCGGACGTCCCACAGTCGCGTGCCAAGGAAACGCCTTTCTTCCTGGTGTATGGGGCTGAGGCCATCCTCCCCACAGAGATCACCATGGGCTCCTCCCGTGTCCAAGCGTACGACAAAGTCACGCAGGACCAGCTCTGGTGTGAAGATATCAACCTTTGTCGATGAGCAAAGGTGGCAAGCAGCTAATAAAGCAGCAGCGGTTCGTGCGGAGCAGACAGCTCGAGATGGATGACCTGGTGCTTTGTCAAATACTTTCTCATGAAGGGGCCAACAATCTCTCCCGCGGCTGGGAGAGCCCCTTCCGAGTGACACAAGTATGTCACCCCGGGTGCATCTGCCTGACCATGGAGGATGGGGTACCTCTACCCAATCCATGGAACATAGAGCACCTTCATAAGTTCTATCCTTAGAGCAGTGGTAGGGCTCTTTTTTGTCTTTAAGGATGTCATAGAGTCTTGGAGCAGCACTTAGAAAAACTAAACTCTGGAGGAGTCCAGCTACTCTTGTCATCCTAAGCGGGTCGTTGTCTTCTTGTACAGCCTGTCTCCTCCTATGAATAAACCTGATATGAGAAGAAAATTATCTTACCATGCGTCTCCCCTCCCTCTCTTTAGTGTTTGTGCTCACTCATGCATATCAACTGTAAATGGCATCTCCGGAGGTCGTCCTACATACTTGTTCTTGGTCCCATGGCGCAGGAAGGTCCCCTCGCAGAATGGTTAACGCCCGTGGGAGGTCCAGGTCGCGCAGTCATCTTAGCCTGGTTCCGTACCCTAAGACTGCCGCACTACCACCCCAGTGCTACAACTGAGTACTTGGGGGCCGGAGGGCACACACCTACGGAGAACAAAGTAACTGGACCCCGGGCATTGCCCCTTCTTTTTCATGCTTTCTTTCTATACGGCTCCGGCCGTGTGGCCAGCCACTTTTTCCTGTGCTTATCCATAGTAGGAATTGTGCTATCCTTCTGCAGGTGGGTCCGCTTGAGGTACCTGTGGATTACACGGGGTCCTTCGGTTATCTCATTGCTCGGGAGCCCTATGCCGCCGAATGGTCCTTCCCTTGAAAGGCTAACGCCAGCGGGAGGTCCAGGGTGTGTAGCCTAATTAGTCTGGTTCTGTACCCTAAGCGTGCACAGGTGCCTCTCCAGCGCTACAGGTAAGTACCGGGGAGTCGGACGGCTCATACCCCTGAGCAAGGTTATAGCCATAATCCGGACGCTTTCACACCGAGTTACCCAAGCCCCACAGCTCGGCTAAGGAACGTAAGCCACAGCAAGACTAGAAGCAGGAAAGCGTGACCAGAGAGCATGACTACTCAGGGTGTCCAAACAGGTCCTTGGCATCCCGGACCTCTCAGGGTGTCCGTTGCCGATGTCCTGCCCCAACCAGTCTGCGGTAGGTGCGCCCCAACCTTAGGGCCACACCTACAAGGGGGCTATCACAGTGAACCACACAGGCAAGACGTCGGGACCGCCATGACAACAAGCGGAGAACTTGGAACTCCAACTACGACAAGGCTTAAAAAACAAGTCTTTATTCAAGGAAGAGGCTCCGACATACAAAGGGGCATACAGAGCGAGCAGGAAACCTAAGGGACTACTAGCGCTAGAACCTAGCAGCTACAAGTCGGGTGACCTCCTCCGCAAAAGACTTGGATGCCTCCGACATCTCTGCATAGGTGCCCTGTGCTACTAGATCGAGGGAGATATTGGGGTCTTGGCTCCAGAAGCATGTGAGCACATGCTCAGCTACCTGCTGGTCCAGGGCCTAGCCCTTGACTCCTAGCTGCTCCCCGAAGACGCCCTCCAGCGCCAGCAGCTTGGTCCCAGTGGAGTCTAGAGCAGGGAGCACCTGGCTCACCTCCTACACTGGACCACCGGAGCGTAGAGGACTGAAGCCGAAGGGCTCCAGAGCCATCTTCGCACGGCCAAGGAAGTCCCAGACTTTCTCTGCCTCAACGCCGCAAGAAGCCCGGAGTTCAACAACCAACTTGGCGGTGGCAGCCAGCTCCCCGACAAAGTCCCTGCTTGCCGGCTCCTGCTTCCGAGCAGCCAGCTCTTACCCCCAAGCAGCCACCTCCTGCTCCTTAGTGGCCAGCTCCACAGCCCTCCCGTCTAGATTGGACTCCCTGGTCGTGGCGGCAAGCTCCCGGTCGTAGACGCCCTGCAGCCGCTTCCTCAGGTACTCCCGCTCCCCCTCATGGGCAGCCTGGCGGTCGGAGATTTCCCTCGGCTTTGCCTGTGCCTCCTGCTCCAATGGCCCGAGGGAGCGGGATGGTCTCTGGCATCGGCAGGAGAGGAATTGTGTGGCGCCCAGTCCCGTAGAACACGGAACCCAGCTAATGCATATGTGTGCCCAGGATGTTCATCACACATACACATGTAATCCACAAACTAAATTCAGAATATAACCACGAATAATAGGGTTTAAGTACTTTATTACATCAATGTCTAACTTGTTCTTCCAGCGGAAGTCTCTAACTTATTCTAGCAGCGGAAGTCTCTAAACAATAGCGGAAGCAAAACTAAACAGCAGCGGCTCCATCTTCAACTCCACAGGCAAGTTGACGGTAGTTCGCACGCCTAGTACTCCATGTGATCTCCAAAGTACTCCTCTCCTATTGCTGATGTTTGTATGATAATGCAAGGGTGAGTACATGTCATACTCAGCAAGTGCGGGAAAAGTATGACATGTAGCTTACAGCAAGGTAGGAAATAAAAAGTCTCATTGCAGAAAGCAAAGTTTATTTCACAAACATGATAAAAACAGCAACTATCTTTAAGTGAATTAAATCCCAACATATATCCAATTAAAACAGTAACATACCTCCATCATATTTACCACTTATCACGTCTCATCCAGCCATTAATCTTTCTCAACATCATCTCATGCTCATAATAACCATCTAATATTCATATCCATCTCATAACCAAGACCCAAAACTCATTATCATGACTCAACAGTCCCGAAACCAATCTTATTACCAAGACTCAACAGTCCCGAAACCAATCCCAAGACCATACCATAACCAAACCAATGACCATCCCAGTAACCATCCCATCTAATCATGTGAGTTGGCCAGGCGCTTGTGACCGTAAGCACGGCTATCATGATAGTTTTACACTATTAAGAGATGGCACCACTTTACCCACAAGTTTGTGATTTTGTCACCCGTCGGCGACTGCAGAACCTCCATTATACCAGTACACAACCGTTGGTGTATGGCCAAGAGATCACAAAATAGCCTTTACAAAGGGGCTACTAGATGTATGGACTCACTAAGGTTTCACCAGCAGGCTCGAATCATCATTCTCCCACCTGTGGGTCCCTCTTGTGCCATGCAGTTCCCAGGGCAGTCCTCTCTCGACTCCCATTCCCTGCGCCTTAGATTTAGCAATGTACCTAATTAGTCAGCTAAGCCGCACCCATATTTGGCCTTGTGGTGGCACTATTTTCCTGGCATGTGCTGGCATGAACTGGTCCTTAGATCTACGGCAAGTAAACCACCATCTCATTCTACCACATCCACACCAAGCTTGCCTAGATCTCCCCCGATTCTATGCTCATTATTATCATCAAGTTATTATTATCATTATTCATATCAGTGCAGTAGCTAGACACGTTCTATCTCGCTTCGCATATCCCGTAGATTAGCGAAGCAAAAAGGAAAAATGACCATACCCGACTCATTAACTTTCCCGGCGACAAGGATGGTTAACAAAACTAGTAAACACCTATAAAAGGGTTTCCCATCAAGTTGACTCAAGCAAACACGTTTTCGCAAATAAAACAGTTTTCAAAACATGGGATCAATATGGTCAAGGGGCACTTGCCTTGTTCCTGTGGCTTTTGTTGCTCTTGTGTCTCGAAATCTTGGTGCTGTAGTCCTTCGTAAATAGCTTCCTGAGCTTGTCCTTCTACTCACGACCACGCACATACAAAATTATAGCAATCAAACATCATGCACAAACTCTACTCAAGATGCAATGGTGCAAATCCTATGATGCTGTTTTATTAGACCAGTTTGTACATGTTATTGCATGTTTTAATGGCTTGCCTGGGGTTTTATGGTGAACAAAGGTGTAAGGATCAAGTGTGGACGTCGTGATGATCTTGACTCAAGATCTAGATCAATACCACCGTCAAAAACCGATCAACACGTGATCTGTCCAAACGAAAAAGCTTCTGTTCGAAGAAACAGATGTGAAGAAAACCGTGATGATGTCGTAAGGTGGTAACGAAGACCTACCTCGGCCTTCCTCCTAGCAATGGCAGCAGGACAGTTTGTTGGCTCTCTTCCGGCAATGGCGAGCGTGACGGGGCTCGTCGGCGGTGCTCACCGGCGACTGAACTCCGGCAAGGGGTTAACTCGGCGAGTTGGGAGCTAGGGCTTCTAAGTTGTCGACTTGGAAGAGGTGTTACGGCCAAGGGGGTTTTCGGATTCTATTTATAAAGGGTGAAAGAAGAGTCCTACTCTGATTGGATTTCAAATAAGAGTCCTATTCAATTTGTTTTGGATCATAACAACTTATCTCCAATTGATTTGGTGCGGTAGCAACGTTGAAATCGTGTCGGTTTCCTCCGTACCAGGTATTCCAGCGCGCACAGGAGAAAAACCGCTTAAGGATCTCGTCACCTGTGGCGGACCGGAATCCGCTCATCCAGGATCGCAGAGGGTGGTGCCACGCGATGCGACACCCGACAGCACACGTCATAAGAACACAATATATTACATGGGAAAACAAACTGAACTGTACAAAGTAGTACAAACCCCAGTTACAAAATATTATTTATCTTACACAGCGGAAGTCTACACTATACAACTCACGCCGCCTACCTAGCAAAAGTTGGCTGCCCAGCCCTAGGGCAACCCACACTAGCTGCACTCTTCAGCTCAGCGCGGCGTGTACGGCTCCCACTCAGCCGTGGTCCCCGACGGAGGATAACCCTTGCCGGTGGACTCGTACTCCGAGTCCGTGGGTGGCTCCTCACCTGAAAACACTTAAGCAGCAACCGTGAGCACGATGGCTCAACAAGGCTTAACCGACGCGCCTAAGCATGAAACTCTACATGAGGGTTACAATGGACATAGGATAGTAACATTGCAGCAAAAGGACACGCCTACAAGTTCATCCTTAGTTCATCTTTTAGCAACAAGTTAACAGTTCATGAATCTGAATTTTAGTAAGTAATATTTGGTGGCACACATGTAGCAATGCAATTATATCAATCAGCAATATTGAAGCATCATATTTCATACATTAGCCTACGTCACGACTCAGTGACCAAGTGGTACTCTTCACCGCGAGGGACGGCGAATCGACTCGATATACACCTGCAGGGAAACCCAAAGAGCAAGTCACATACGCCCACCCGTGGAGCTGCACAGCACGCTCACTCGATGTCGTACGGGACAACCTTTCACCCAACAGCCCAAACGTCGAACCGGTCGCACCGAAACAAGCAGGAGGTTCCCCACACGGAGCATCTCTCTATGCCCGTTGGCAGATTTCCACCTTGCTGCCCTCAGCCTACACCTATAAATCGGTGCGTTATGCCTCGACGCCCGGAGGTTTAGGCTACATCGGTTTATCGGGGCCCATATATCCGATATGCCTTCGTTACGTTCAAACTTGATCAGCGTGGGCCGCACACGGATCGGTCCTCAATCGACACGGACAGGGCTGCGCACACAAGACTCCCTCTTGCTGCGCCCTAGCCCCTTCCTAGTCTCATTTTCATTACTAATGTGATCTCACATCACTCAACCGAACCCGTGTGTCCCAAGACTATCTCACGAGTAGATTCCAACTACTCGACTTGTACCGAAGCCCTATGAATCTTTAAGCATAGCCTATCTACTCGAGGTCTTAGACACTACCCTCACTCTTATGGAAATTTTCTGGTCATGCAAGTGGGGTTCCATCCATCCTATACCTAATGCACATTCACACTTCATATGACACATGTAAACAAAGTAAAACTTATAAAAGGTTAATGCAAACCGGGGCTTGCCTTGTTGCTGCTGGTCAGGAGTTAGTTCTTCGTCCGGAAGAAGGAAGTCCAGCACTTCCGGAGTCTCTTCTTCAGTGACTACACATTTAATACAATACTACATGTTAATGAATATGCATATGAGTTTATTGTAATACTTCTGCTATTAGTTCTAATAACCAGTCTCTAACAACTGGAACTCTGTTTAAAAATTTAAAGATGAACTGGGTGTTGGTGGCTTGGGCTTAGACCTAAGCACATGGTTAAGTGCTAAGTGGTTTCCCCCCTTTTCCATATTAAGCCCTCAAGTGGTTAAACAGGACAGGGGTGATCCAGAGCTCCAATTTTTGTGTGATTTCCTTGTCACAAGAAAACTCTCTGGATCAAAATTTAGCAATTGTCGAGGGGTTTGTTCAGAATAATTCTTTTAGCAAATAAGCAAAGCAGAATTAATTCTGAGGTAACAACCCTGTTAATGCCCAAGTTAGTGAACTACAATTTCAATTATAGCTCATAGAATTTGCATGAATTTTCCTAGCATTTTTGGAGCTAAGATTTGCCCAGAACTGAATTTCCAAGTTTTGGAAATTCTCTGAAAATGTTTCGTTATTCAAATGAACACAGCACCTTCAAATTTGAATTCCTCTTTCCAAATAAACTTCAAATGGTCTGAAACTTTTACAGGGGTTCATTAATGTCCTAAAGAACATTCTGGCAAAATTTGGGATTTTTGGATGAACCAAACTCCCTCTAAAATTCTCTTGCTGAAAAGATTTAAAGAATTTTCCAGAGTCAAATAATAGGTTTCATACAAATTAGGTTGCATATTTGGACAGATATAGGCAAGATGAATCCAACCCAATTTGAATCACCAAATTTGGAGCTTCCTAGCAAAAGTTATGGGGTTCTAAAGTTTGAACTAAATCTGGAATTCTAAATAATCCGGAGAAAATTTGAAACTCTGACCGTGGGCCCGGCCCACACGTGTCACCGCTGGAGCTGAGCCACACGGGGCTACAGACCCCATCCCGCGCAGTCACACTTGATCCCGGGGCTGCAGTAGATCTGGGTTTTAAACTTCCCGTCGCTGACACGTGGGGCCCGTGGGTCGTCTTCCTCCTCGCGTTCCCACGCCCGCGCGCTGCCGGGCTCGCCGGAGACACGCTATACTTGCCGCCCGGCCGACTCTCGAGCTCTCCCTCGCCGCCAGGGCCTAGTTTCATGCGCTGAACACGATGGCACCGACTGCTCCGGCCGGCGGTGGCCCTAACCAAGCCGGCGACGGTGCTGCGGCTCGGCAACCCTTCGGTCACGTCGCCCGGACAGTTTAGCCCGCCAAAACATCGGTGGATCGGTGCTCTAGCACCAGTGGGTGCTAGGGAAGCTCGTCATAGTGGTGAAACCGCCCGGAGAGGGCTCTATCCTAGGTCTCATCGTGAGCCCGAGCCTCCGTGCCTCAATTACAGTAACAAAACCTAGAAATACCCGGCTTACGTGCGGTTTCAAGCCAGGGCCATGAGGGGCTAACGAGCATTGATGAGTGACGGTGGTGTGTGCCAGTTTTCATGACCTAAGAACAAAGGTGGCGAGTGAATTCGACGTTACCGTGCCGGAAGGTCCATTCGTGCCCGCCGGGGACTTTCTTCAAATTCTAGCTCTGTGGTCCAGGTCATGGCCTGAGCTTCGGATACGAGCACCACCAGTTCCTGACACGTCCGAGAGCGTTCTTGCTCAACCGTGAAAGGCCCTCTGTTGGGCTGTCACCGTGAGCCGAGTGGTGGCGGTTTCTCGGGTGTTGCTCGGAAACGTGGAGCTAGGGTTGGGGAAGGGCCGAACTCGACCGTTCTCGTGCCGAGAAGGTAGAGGACGAGTAGCTGATGTGGTTTTGTGGATAGGAGAGGTGCTGCTCGTGGTGGTTTGCCGGGTTCTCGAGCGAACGAAAACGGCGGCGAGCGTAACGTTCTCTGTTCATGCGTAAAGGACCCGAGCCTCGGTGGTTTCGTGCTGTGGGCGACCGACTGTGTTGGGGTTGATCGATCTGGGAGCAGCTCGCCAGCTCGGGCAGGAGACCAGGAGGTGGCAGCGCGAGGGGATCCGGTGCAGGCGTTCCCGTGCGCTGTCTCGGCCGAGAGAGGAAAAGATCAGTGGAAGACTTCTCTGGTAAGTCTACTGACAGGTGGGACCTCCCCTCTAATTCTTTTTCCAAATTTTCTCAATTCTGTTGTGCCAAAATATCCTCAGCTACTCACAATTTAATGTGAGACTTAGTCACCAAGTCTTAGTTTGAATTTGAATCCTCAAATTTGAACTGTGTTTGGCTAAATTTGCTGCATGTTTAAACTGAAATTTAAATTCAGTTTTGAATTCTTGCAAATTTAGCTCTTGACAAGATGAACTCCAATGAGGATGAAAATTTGTGGGCTTACTCAGAAAAATGTGCTGAGTTTGAATATGAAGCTAACTTTTGAATTTGAGGGATGAAAGTTGCTGCAATTTGAATTTACATTCAAATTGGCCTCTTTTTCAAATACCTCCAAAAGTGCCTCAAAAAGTGTTGAATTAACATGAAATTTGGCCTGAACCTTCCCAAGACTTTTTAAGTTCTAGGGGTGAGATCAACCTCTCATGTTCATGTGTACAAATCCCCCTTTGTGAAAATGAAGGCTTTCCCCTCTAATCACTCTTTTGATGGAGGTTACTTGCTCTTCACAATATTTCCTAAGATATCCACAATAAAAACTGTGGTGTTGTGAGGTGAAGAAAAGTTTTTTTGCATGTCCCTTTTCTTGGGCTTTTACATCCCTCCCCCCTTAAAAGAATCTCGTCCCGATATTACAAAAGAAGAGATAGCGATGTAATAGGCACTTACCCGTGTTGAGAAGTCATGAACTCTGGGTAATTTGAGCGAAGGAATTCCTCGCTCTCTCACGTCGCATCTTCAGCGGTGTGGTTGCTCCAGAGTATTTTGTAGAACCACAACGTTCTGCTACGTGTGGTTCGGGCTTTCTCATCAAGAATTTCCACCGGATACTCATCATAGGTCAAATCCGGTTTCAGCTCGCCGATGTCTTCGGTAGGAACAGCAGCCGTATGCTTCAAACATTTTCGCAGTTGCCAAACATGGAAAACATCATGGACACCAGCAAGGGATGCCGGTAACTCCAATCGATACGCCGCTGGTCCATACTTCTCGGTGATAGC
Source organism: Neostapfia colusana (assembly GCA_030760725.1). Classification (NCBI taxonomy): domain Eukaryota; kingdom Viridiplantae; phylum Streptophyta; class Magnoliopsida; order Poales; family Poaceae; genus Neostapfia; species Neostapfia colusana. The sequence continues at coordinate 66,911,930 of JASWHV010000016.1, forward strand.
GTAGGGTCCAATAAAACAGGGAGCGAGCTTCCCCTTCACACAGAACCGGTGCACACCCTTCATCGGGGACACGCGGAGGTACACGTGTTCACCGATGTCAAAGTGCAACGGTCTACGCCTTTTATCAGCGTAGCTCTTCTGCCGGAATTGAGCGGCCTTCAAATTGGCTTGAATTGTCCGAACGGGCTCTTCGGCGTCGTTCACCACATCAACCCCGAATGTGACCCTTTCACCGGACTCGCACCAATTTAATAGGGTGCGGCATTTGCGACCGTAGAGAGCTTCGTAGGGTGCCATCTTGATACTCGCTTGATAGCCGTTGTTGTACGAGAATTCCGCCAATGGTAGGTGATCATCCCAGTTCCTACCATGGTGGATGGCACATGCTCTCAACATGTCTTCCAAAACATGGTTCATCCTCTCTGTCTGGCCATCTGTCTGAGGGTGGTAAGCGGAGCTTCTAATCAGTTTAGTACCCAAAGCAGCATGCAACTTCTCCCAAAAGCGAGATACAAACAATGCACCTCGGTCTGAGACTATGGTCTTGGGTACACCTTGCAGGCATAGAATCCTGGCAATATATAACTCCGCATATCTGTTGGCATGGAAATGTGTATGCACGGGGATGAAGTGAGCTGACTTGGTTAGTCGGTCAACGATCACCCAAATGGAATCATGTTTGTTGGATGTTAAGGGTAATCCCACAATGAAATCCATGCTCACATCTTCCCATTTCCATGCTGGAATTTTCAGGGGTTGCAGCATCCCTGATTTCTTCATGTGATCAGCTTTCACTCGTCGGCACGTATCACACTCGGATACGTACTTCGCTACCTCCCGCTTCATCCGTGTCCACCAAAATTTCTTCTTGAAATCTTGGTACATTTTGTTGCTGCCCGGATGAATGGAGTATTTGGACAAGTGAGCTTCATCGAGGATCTTCTTCCTCAACTCCATATCTCGGGGTACGACTATTCGGTCATTGAACCACAGCGTCCCCTCATCATCTTTACGGAAACACTTGATCTCTCCATTGTCTATCCGTCTCCGGAGATGTTTCATGCCTTTATCCATCTTCTGAGCTGCAATTATGTCTTCCCTAATGGTAGGGATGAGGGCAAGGTTGTACAGCGATCCATAAGGAACCAAGTATAAACTCGGCTCTTCCTCCACCGGTGTAATGGTGAGGTGATGGACATGTGATTTCCGACTCAACGCGTCGGCAACCACATTCGCCTTGCCGGGGTGGTAATGGATCTCAATCTCATAATCTTTGATCAGCTCTAACCACCTCCTTTGCCTCATGTTCAGCTCCTTCTGGGTGAAAATATATTTTAAGCTCTTGTGGTCGGTGTAGAGATGCAACAGATTCCCCAGGAGATAGTGCCTCCACATTTTAGCGCCAACACCACTGCAGCAAGCTTAAGATCATGAGTCGGATAGTGCTGCTCATGGTTCCGAAGTTGGCGTGAGCCATAGGCGACCACACGTCCTTCCTGCATCAACACGCAGCCGAGCCCAATACCGGACGCATCACAATACACGTCGAAAGACTTTGTTGTATCCGGCTGAGCTAAGACCAGGGCTGTGGTGAGATGCTTCACCAATGCTTGGAACGCTCCTTCACACGCCGTGTTCCAAACATATTTCGTTCCCTTCTTCAGCAATTCTGTCATCGGCTTAGCGAGCTTGGAGAAACTTGGAATAAATCTCCGATAGTATCCCGCTAACCCAAGGAAGCTTCTGACTTCATGAACTGAAGTGGGAGCTTTCTATTTCAGCACTTGCTCTATTTTACTTGGGTCAACTGTAATGCCTTCCGCTGAGATGATATGTCCCAAGAATGGCACTTGGCTGATCCAAAACTCGCATTTACTGAACTTGGCGTAGAGCTTGTGGTCTCGCAATCGTTGAAGAACGATCCGCAAGTGTTCGGCTTCTGTCTTGGAGTAAACCAAGATATCGTCGATGAACACTACCACGAACTTGTCCAGCTCCGGCATGAACACTGAGTTCATGAGATACATGAAATGGGCTGGAGCGTTTGTGAGACCAAAGGACATGACGAGATATTCATATAGTCCATATCTTGTCGAGAAGTCCGTCTTCGGAATATCCTCCGCCCGGATTTTAATCTGGTGATATCCAGAGCGAAGGTCCATCTTGGAGAATACACTTGCACCCACAAGTTGATCAAACAATATGTCGATGCGGGGGCAGTGGGTACTTATTCTTGATGGTGACGGCGTTGAGCGGCCGGTAATCCACACACAGCCTCAGGGTTTCATCCTTCTTCTTCACGAACAGCGCCGAGCATCCCCAAGGCGAGGAACTCGGCCTAATGAAACCCTTGCCCAACAGATCATTGAGCTGTTCTTCAGTTCCGCCAGCTCATTTGGAGCCATCTTGTATGGTCTCCGTGATATGGGCGTAGTCCCGGGTGCGAGCTTGATCTTGAACTCGAGATTCCGCTCAGGTGGCATGCCCGGAAGATCATCCGGGAACACGTCGGGATACTCCCGGACTACGGGGATGTCCTCCAACTTGAGAGCTTCAGTATTGTTGATCACTGAAACTTCCCGGACTGGATTATCTAATAAGAGGGACTGCGGAGGGTGTAATGGGGAGTTGAGGTGAACCGTCCGTGATAGGGTTTCCAGGACAGCGCCATGGTAGCTTAGCCATGACATTCCCAAGATTGCATCAATCTTCTGTCCCTCAAGGATAATCATAGTGGTGGGATATATCTTCCCACCTAAGCACAGTGGTGCTTTTGGAACCATCATCGTTGCTGAAATCTTTCCTCCCGGTGAGCAGATCATATACGAACACTCGGTTGGAAAGGCTTCCAGCTGATGCTTAACCACATATGATGCACTTATAAAGTTGTGGGTTGCACCAGAATCAAACAATATGACGATGGCTTGATGGTGGAGAGTAAACGTACCCGCCAGCACGTTGTCTCCCTCTGGGGCGTCCTCATTGTCGAGGTTGCGGACGCCACCAGTCCGCTGACCAACCTTCTTCACCGGAGGTCGGCCTCGAGAACCGCCCTGGAACTGGGCTTGCCCGCTGCTTTGCTGCCCCTGGGGACAGTCCTTCGCGAAGTGGCCCGCCTGGCCACACGTGAAGCAGGTGAGACTGGGTGGTCCCCCGCTGATCGGTGGACGGAAACCCGGGGCGCACTGTGGCGGTGGAAATGCCTGGGTTACCGTCTGCTGCTGCTGCTGCTGTCTTGGTGGTGGCATCGGCGGACGGAACGGAGGTGCCTGAAAAGGACGTCCCCCGAACCGTTGAGGTCGCGCCGGTGAATGCCACTGCTGCCCGGATGGTGTCCTATACACCATACGGTACTTCTGAGGCGCGCTACCACCGCTGCTAGGTGGAGCACTGCGCTTCCTCTGCTCAGCTGCCAACTCCCTCTGAGCGTCCTCTTGCATGATCGCGGCATTGACCAGGTCATTGAAAGTGCTGCGGTTCCACTGAACGAGGTGTGTCTTCATTTCGGGGTGTAATCCCCGATAGAAATGTTCTCGCTTCTTCTCTTCAGTGGAGATATAGTCTGACGCATACTGCACCAGATGATTGAAGGCACGGGAGTAGTCATGGGCACTCCTCCCGCCCTGCTTCAGTTCCAAAAATTCTTGGAACTTCCTCTTCATGATTCCGGGAGGAATGTGATAGGCGCGGAATGCCTCCCGGAACTCTTGCCATTCCACGGCATGGCCAGCCGGACGTGAGGCGACATAATTCGCCCACCACGCACCAGCGGCACCGTGGAGTTTTTGCGCTGCGAACAGAGTCTTCTGTCGCTCCGTACATTGGAGCAGCCCGAACTTGGACTCGATGGTCCGCAGCCAGTTATCAGCCTCCAGTGGTTCTTCGGCTTTGGTGAACACTGGAGGGTGCGTACTCATGAAATCCGAGTACGACACTTCACGGGGCTCACGAGGCCCTCTGTCTTGACATCCCCCCACCTGGGACGTATTCTGCACGATCGTGCGGAGCAGGTCGGTCTGCTCCTCACGACCACCCACCAGTGTCGCTATCACATCCGCTAGAGTAAGCGGAGGCGGCGGTGGTGGCTGCTGCTGCGGGGTGCTGTCGTAAGCCGGTGGCTGGGAGTCATCACCTCCCTGTTGGCTAGAGCCAATAACCTCATGCGTGGTCCTAGTACGAACCATCTGCAACCATACGACAATAACATCAGTCCCACAACATATTGCATGCAGTCCAATAAATATAGGCGTAAAACATAATGACAATAAAACATGCGATACATCTCGTAGGGAGATAATGTAATAACTTGGCATAAGCTACACCATTACCAGACCAAATACAAGCTAGTTTAATCCAACTTGATGAACCTCCACTTTGGAAGCTCACCATAACTAGGTTTGGTCACTACGAGATATTACTATCGCTTTGTCATCACGTATACAACCCTTAGGGTACACACCCTCTCCAATGAGTTCAACTGTCACTCTTTTGTCAGAATGACCAGTTTCTACCTAGTCCAAGTATTGATCTGGTTCTGGGCATTTTCATGACTCTAGCTGAACACCAAAGTTAAAGTTAACTTCAGTATCTTTCCAACGAGTACTTATTTTGCCCTCAGATCAGCTCGGGTTAAAAAGTTAGGGTAATTCCAAGTCAACAGAATTTCTGGAAGAATTTTAACAGCACCTCCCTTGAGAAGTTGCTGTTTTCAACTCTGGTTTCCACTGAAATCTGTGCTGAAATTTCAGAAACTTTGAATTGCAAAGATGTAACACATCTTCTACCCTTTCTAAAGATGTATCATAGGAATATTTTTTATTTTCTACTAGGAGTTATGTTTGAAAAACAGAACAGTCCAGAGAGTGTTTAACTCTGTCCTGGTTCTGGACAGTTTACATTTCTCTGGGATTTAAGCCATCTTAAGGTGTGTTTCAGCTCTGGAAGTCTACAACAAAGTTGTAGAGTACTTCAATACCTTTCCAGAACTATGTGCCACAACTCCCTAGGCTAAAATACCCTTGAGTTATGCCCTGTTGAAGATCAGCAAACTTGCTGCCCAAAACAGAGCACTCTGTTTTTCAGTCTTTTTGGAACTACACTCATCACTATCCAATTTGTCTACCCAACCAGGGTCCTAAATGTTGAACCTAATGATTTTAATTCCTTGTTATTATTTTCATGCATATGCCTATGATACCTCGGTACTACGTTCCTCACAAGAAAAATCCTAACCGGATTATACTGGCATATACGTCTCAAGTGTGGCACTAAACGGTCTCTCGCACACGTTTACTACACGGATACAACGTGGTTAGTACCTGCAGAAGACCACACAATAATGGTGCACTCAATGGTTGGTTTCATTTCAGGCAGAACCATATTTGAAATTAAATACAAACGCCCGTATCATTGTCATACGGCCGTCCTTGAGTTAGGTCACGTCTCAAGGTACGTGATCGTGCTTCAACACCACACGACAGGGAACCCGAGTATGTCATGAACGGGTCGGCACGGTTGGGAATGTTATCAACCCAACAGATATCACCTACTGCCCTGCAGGGCACGCCGATGGCAAGCGCTGCGTATGTCCTCCTGGGCTATTTCTAGACGAACACACTCTCGCGTTACTGACCATGCGATGGGGTCTCCACTTACTTGCCTAATGCACGCTAGGGATCAGCGTTTCATATGAACTCAGGAACATGAAGAGTCCAAGAGTTTCATATTGACGTCTCACACCAAGCTGTGGGACCTATCCCTGAACCACATTCCTCGTCAGGGGGAGCTAACCGAAATTGAACCGCTTTCGGTGGCGTTCCTTACCAAACTTACCAGAGCGTAGGTGCGTCGTTACAATAATTGAAATTCAGAATTATAACACATAGGTTAGTCTTTGCCACTTTAAATAACTATGCTACTATAGTCCTTACTTGGGCCAACTACCGATTCCTCACCGTAAACCTAAGTTTTCCCATAATACGGTCCTTAAGTACTGTGCTATCCCCAATGCAGCTCTGATGCCAGGCTGTGGCGGACCGGAATCCGCTCATCCAGGATCGCAGAGGGTGGTGCCGCGCGATGCGACACCCGACAGCACACGTCATAAGAACACAATATATTACATGGGAAAACAAACTGAACTGTACAAAGTAGTATAAACCCCAGTTACAAAATATTATTTATCTTACACAGCGGAAGTCTACACTATACAACTCGCGCCGCCTACCTAGCAAAAGTCGGCTGCCCAGCCCTAGGGCAACCCACACTAGCTGCACTCTTCAGCTCAGCGCGGCGTGTACGGCTCCCACTCCGCCGTGGTCCCCGACGGAGGGTAACCCTCGCCGGTGGACTCGTACTCCGAGTCCGTGGGTGGCTCCTCACCTGAAAAACACTTAAGCAGCAACCGTGAGCACGATGGCTCAACAAGGCTTAACCGACGCGCCTAAGCATGAAACTCTACATAAGGGTTACAATGGACATAGATAGTAACATTGCAGCAAAAGGACACGCCTACAAGTTCATCCTTGGTTCATCTTTTAGCAACAAGTTAACAGTTCATGAATCTGAATTTTAGTAAGCAATATTTGGTGGCACACATGTAGCAATGCAATTATATCAATCAGCAATATTGAAGCATCATATTTCATACATTAGCCTACGTCACGACTCAGTGACCAAGTGGTACTCTTCACCGCAAGGGACGGCGAATCGACTCGATATACACCTGCAGGGAAACCCAAAGAGCATGTCACGTACGCCCACCCGTGGAGCTGCATAGCACGCTCACTCGATGTCGTACGGGACAACCTTTCACCCAACAGCCCAAACGTCAAACCGGTCGCACTGAAACAAGCAGGAGGTTCCCCACACGGAGCATCTCTCTATGCCCGTTGGCAAATTTCCACCTTGCTGCCCTCAGCCTACACCTATAAATCGGTGCGTTATGCCTCGACGCCCGGAGGTTTAGGCTACATCGGTTTATCGGGGCCCATATATCCGATATGCCTTCAGTACGTTCAAACTTGATCAGCGTGGGGCGCACACGGATCGGTCCTCAATCGACACGGACAGGGCTGCGCACACAAGACTCCCTCTTGCTGCGCCCGAGCCCCTGCCTAGTCTCATTTTAATTACTAATGTGATCTCACATCACTCAACCGAACCCGTGTGTCCCAAGCCTATCTCGCGAGTAGATTCCAACTACTCGACTTGTACCGAAGCCCTATGAATCTTTAAGCATAGCCGATCTACTCGAGGTCTTAGACACTACCCTCACTCTTATGGAAAATTTCTAGTGATGCAAGTGGGGTTCCATCCATCCTATACCGAATGCACATTCACACTTCATATGACACATGTAAACAAAGTAAAACTTATAAAAGGTTAATGCAAACCGGGGCTTGCCTTGTTGCTGCTGGTCAGGAGTTAGTTCTTCGTCCAGAAGAAGGAAGTCGAACACTTCCGGAGTCTCTTCTTCAGTGACTACACGTTTAATACAATACTAATTGTTAATGAATATGCATATGAGTTTATTGTAATACTTCTGCTATTAGTTCTAATAACCAGTCTCTAACAACTGGAACTCTGTTTAAGAATCTAAAGATGAACTGGGTGTTGGTGGCTTGGGCTTAGACCTAAGCACATGGTTAAGTGCTAAGTAGTTTCCCCCCTTTTCCATATTAAGCCCTCAAGTGGTTAAACAGGACAGGGGTGATCCAGAGCTCCAATGGAGCTGAGAATTTTTGTGTGAGTTCCTTGTCACAAGAAAACTCTCTGGATCAAAATTTAGCACTTGTCATTGAGGGGTTCGTTCAGAATAATTCTTTTAGCAAATAAGCAAAGCAGAATTAATTCTGAGGTAACAACCCTGTTCATGCCCAACTTAGTGAAATACAATTTCAATTATAGCTCATAGAGTTTGCATGAATTTTCCTAGCATTTTTGGAGCTAAGATTTGCCCAGAACTGAATTTCCAAGTTTTGGAAATTCTCTGAAAATGTTTCTGTATTCAAATGAACACAGCACCTTCAAATTTGAATTGCTCTGACCAAATAAACTCCAAATGGTCTGAAACTTTTACAGGGGTTCACTAATGTCCTAAAAAACATTCTGGCAAAATTTGGGGATTTTTGGATGAACCAAACTCCCTCTAAAATGCTTTTGCTGAAAATTTTTAAAGAATTTTCCAGCATCAAATAATAGGTTTCATACAATTGGGTTGCATATTTGGACAGAGATAGACAAGATGAATCGAACCCAATTTGAATCACCAAATTTGGAGCTTCCTAGCAAAAGTTATGGGGTTCTAAAGTTTGAACTAAATCTGGAATTCTAAATAATCCGGAGAAAATTTTAAACTCTGACCGTGGGCCTGGCCCACACGTGTCACCGCTGGAGCTGAGCCACACGGGGCTACAGACCCAATCCTGCGCAGTCACACTTGATCCCGGGGCCGCAGTAGATCTGGGTTTTAAACTTCCCGTCGCTGACACGTGGGGCCCGTGGGTTGTCTTCCTCCTCGCGTTCCCGCGCCCGCGCGCCGCCGGTCTCGCCGGAGACACGCTATACTTGCCGCCCGGCCGACTCTCGAGCTCCCCCTCGCCGCCAGGGCCTAGTTTCGTGCGCTGAAAACGATGGCACCGACTGCTCCGGCCGGCGGTGGCCCTAACCTAGCCGGCGACGGTGCTGCGGCTCGGCAACCCTTCGGTCACGTCGCCCGCACAGTTTAGCCCGCCAAAATATCGGTGGATCGGCGCTATTGCACCAGTGGGTGCTAGGGAAGCTCGTCATAGTGGTGAAACCGCCCGGAGAGGGCTCTATCCTAGGTCTCATCGTGAGCCCGAGCCTCCGTGCCTCAATTACCGTAACAAAACCTAGAAATACTCGGCTTACGTGCGGTTTCAAGCCAGGGCCGTGAGCGGCTAACGAGCATTGATGAGTGACGGTCCTGTGTGCCAGTTTTTATGACCTAAGAACAAAGGTGGCGAGTGAATTCGACGTTACCGTGCCGGAAGGTCCGTTCGTGCCCGCCGGGGAACTTTCTTCAAATTCTAGCTCTGTGGTCCAGGTCACGGCCTGAGCTTCGGATACGAGCACAACCGGTCCCTGACACGTCCGAGAGCGTTCTTGCTCAACCGTGAAAGGCCCTCTGTTGGGCTGTCACTGTGAGCCGAGTGGTGGTGGTTTTTCTCGGGTGTTGCTCGGAAACGTGGAGCTAGGGTTGGGGAAGGGCCGAACTCGACTGTTCTCGTGCCGAGGAGGTAGAGGACGAGTAGCTGGTGTGGTTTTGTGGCTAGGAGAGGCGCTTCTCGCGGTCATTTGCCGGGTTCTCGATCGAACGAAAATGGCGCCTTCTCTGTTCGTGTGTAAAGGACCCGAGCCTCGGTGGTTTCGTGCTGTGGGCGACCGACTGCGTTGGGGTTGATCGATCCGGGAGCAGCTCGCCAGCTCTGGCAGGAGACCAGGAGGTGGCAGCGCGAGGGGGTCCGGCGCCGGTGTTCCCGTGCGCTGTCTCGGCCGAGAGAGGAAAAGATCAGTGGAACACTTCTCTGGTAAGTCTACTGACAGGTGGGACCTCCCCTCTAATTCTTTTTCCAAATTTTCTTAATTCTGTTGTTCCAAAATATCCTCAGCTACTCACAATTTAATGTGAGACTTAGTCACCAAGTCTTAGTTTGAATTTGAATCCTCAAATTTGAACTGTGTTTGGCTAAATTTGCTGCATGTTTAAACTGAAATTTAAATTCAGTTTTGAATTCTTGCAAATTTAGCTCTTGACAAGATGAACTCCAATTAGGATGAAAATTTGAGGGATTACTCAGAAAAATGTGCAGAGTTTGAATATGAAGCTAACTTTTGAATTTGAGGGATGAAAGTTGCTGCAATTTGAATTTACATTCAAATTGGCCTCTTTTTCAAATACCTCCAAAAGTGCCTCAAAAAGTGTTGAATTTACATGAAATTTGGCCTGAACCTTCCCAAGACTTTTTAAGTTCTAGGGGTGAGCTCAACCTCTTATGTTCATGTGCACAAATCCTCCTTTGTGAAAATGAAGGCTTTCCCCTCTAATCACTCTTTTGATGGAGGTTACTTGCTCTTCACAATATTTCCTAAGATATCCACAATAAAAACTGTGGTGTTGTGAGGTGAAGAAAAGTTTTTTTGCATGTCCCTTTTCTTGGTCTTTTACATCACCTCCACAGGGTGAGCTCCGGAGGCTCCACGTGTCCAGCGGGGGCCGGGCCTCCCTTTTCCTAAGGGGCGAGCTTCGGGCTCACCGCGTGTCTGGCGGGCGGGACCTCCCTCTCCCTCAGAGGCAAGGTCCGCGTTTGCCACGTGTCTGGCGGGCTGGACCTCCCCTCTCCTCAGAGGCGAGCTCCGCGTGCGCCACGTGTCTGGCGAGTAGGACCTCCCCTTTCTACAGAGGCGAGCTCCGGGGGCGCACGTGTCAGTGTCGGACCTCCCCCTCCTTGGAGGTGGGCTCCGAGAATGTCACGTGTCCAGTAGCGCCGGACCTCCTTTCTCCTCAGAGACGAGCTCCGAGGTCAACATGTGTCCAGCGGGGCGGACCTCTCGGAGGCGAGCTCCGAGAGCGACACGTGTCCAACAGCGTAGGACCTCCCTTCTCCTCGGAGGTGAGCTCCGAGGAAGACACGAGTCCAGTGGTGTCGGACTTCCCGGAGGCGAGCTCCGAGGGTGACACGTGTCCAGCAGTGTCGGCCCTCCCGGAGGCGAGCTCCGAGGGTGACACGTGTCCCGCGGGATCGGACCTCTCGGAGGCTATCTCCGAGCCTGCCACGTGTCCCATGGGGCGGACCTCATCCCTTCCGCAGGGGTGAGTTCCGAAGTCGACACGTGTCCTGCGGGGCTGAGCCTCACTTCTCCGCAGAGACTAGCTCCGTAGTCAACACGTGTCCCGCGGGGCAGAGCCTCGCATCTCCGCAGAGACTAGCTCCAAAGGCAACACGTGTCCCGCGGGGTCGTACCTCGCCCCTTCTCCTGAGGCGAGCTCGGAGCCTGCCACGTGGCCAGCAGGCTGCGGAAAGTGTCGACAGCGCTCCTTGACGAATTGAGATTGGCTCTTTTTAGCTATCTTTCTCCCATTTTTATGATTCTTTCCTATTTCTATTTCTTTTATAATGTTTTTCTATATGCAATGTATGTATATGAAATTGAGGGTGTTACAAACTTACCCCCCTTAAACTGAATCTCACCCTCAAAATTCGTTAGAGTAGAGAATAGATGAGGGAGTTCTGCCTTGAGGTCTTCCTCACGTTCCCATGTAGCTTCGGCTTCCGTGTGATGGCTCCACTGTACCTTGCACCAACGGATCACTTTGTTCCTCATGACCCTTTCCTTCACGTCCAAAATTTGGACAGGGTGCTCTACGTAGGTCAAATCCTCTTGAAGCTCAAGCTCATCCATGGGTACTTGTTCTTCTGGTACTCTGAAGCACTTCTTGAGCTGTGATACAAGAAACATGTCATGCACGTCGGAGAGGTGCGTTGGGAGCTCTAGTTGATAGGCTACCTCCCCTCGCTTGCCCAAAATCTTAAATGGCCCGACGTAGCGAGGTGCTAACTTGCCTTTGACGTTAAAACGTCGTTGGCCACGGATAGGCGATACCTTAAGGTACACGAAGTCTCCTACTTTGAAGGTCAACTTTCTTCGCCTGTTGTCCGCATAACCTTTTTGTCATGACTGGGCAGCCTTCAAGTTCTCCAGTATTATTTGGACTTGCTTCTCGGCGTCTTGCAGCACTTTGGGTCCAAACACTTGGTTTTCTCCGGTCTCATTCTAGAACAGCGGCGTTCTACACCGTCTATCATACAATGCTTCGAAAGGTGACATCTTCAAGCTGGCTTGATAGCTGTTATTGTATGAGAACTCAGCATACGGCAAGCTCTTATCCCAACTACGCCCATGTTTCAAGGTGCAGGCTCTTAACATGTCTTCCAAAATCTGGTTTGTCCTCTCAATTTGCCCGTCGGTTTGTAAGCGGAGCTGAAATCCAGTCGTGTACCCATAGCTTCATGCAGCTTCTTCCAGAACCTAGGGGTAAATTGGGTACCCTGATCTGAAACTATCCTCTTTGGAACTCCGTGACGGCACACGATTTGCTCCACCTACAGCTCGGCTAGTTCTACAACGCGGTATGTGGTTCTAACAGGGAGAAAATGGGCTGTTTTCATCAATCGGTCCACGATAACCCAGATGGAGTCGTAACGCGACCGAGTACGTGGTAATCCGACGATGAAATCTATTCTGATGTCTTACCACTTCCACTCGGGTACTTTCAATGGTTGCAACAGTCCAGCGGGTCTTTGATGTTCGGCCTTCACCCGTTGGCACGTATCGCATAAGGCAACATACTCAGCTATGTCCCTTTTCATACCATCCCACCAATAACAGGTTTTCAGGTCCTTGTACATATTTGTACTGCCGGGATGTATGTAATAAGGTGAGTCATGTGCCTCCTTTAATATTGTGTCGCGGATGTGCTTCACATTAGGCACACAAATCCTTTTTCCTAACCAAAGCGTACCCTTCTCGTCTTCCTTGAAGTCCTTTTCTATGCTTAGTCGGATTCTTTCCTTGATCTCCTTGATTTCCTCATCCGTTGCTTGGCCATCTCGTATCTCTTGTTCCAGCGAAGAATGGAGTTCCATCACTTCCATCTCGTTCAAGAACCCGAGATGTAACCGTTCGAACTCCTTGCGCAGCTCGGGCGGTAGCTCCCGAACCATGAGTTGGTGACATGCTCCCTTTCGGCTCAATGCATCAGCTACTACATTGGCCTTTCCGGGGTGATAGTTGATTCCAACATCATAATCCTTGATGAGTTCCAACCATCGACGTTGCCTAAAACTCAAATCCGTTTGGGTGAATATGTACTTGAGGCTTTTGTGATCCGTATAGATCTCACATCGGTGGCCAAGGATATAATGTCTCCAAATCTTCAAGGCATGTACCACGGCTGCGAGTTCCAAGTCATGTGTGGGGTGATTCAGCCCGTGTTTCTTTAGTTGTCTCGACGCATAGGCTACCACTTGTCCTTCTTGCATGAGCACACATCCAAGCCCTTGTCTTGATGCGTCACAATATATGTCGAAACTTTTTCTCACGTCTGGCAATACCAAAACCGGTGCTGTGGTTAGCCTTTTCTTGAGCTCCTCAAAGCTTTCTTGACACGCTGGTGTCCACTGAAATGCTTTTCCCATTCATTAGCAATTCCGTCATAGGCTTTGCTATTTTGGAGAAATCCTTGATGAACCGGCGATAGTATCCAGCCATCCCAAGGAAACTCCGAATATCCCTCACGTTCTGCGGTTGGTTCAACTTTAGAACATCTCCCACTTTTCCGGGATCAACCGATACTCCTTCCTCGGAGATGATGTGGCCTAGGAACGATATCTCCTTTAGCAAAAATTGACACTTGCTGAACTTGGCATACAATTGATGCTCTTGCAGTTTCTGTAATGTCAATCTCAATTGTTATTCATGTTCTTCCTCGTTTTTCGAATACACTATGATATCGTCGATGAAAACCACGATGAACTTGTCCAAGTACTCCATGAAGACCTTATTCATGAGGTACATAAAATATGCGGGTGCATTCGTTAACCCAAAAGACATAATGGTATATTCATACGAACCATACCGTGTTCGAAAGGCAGTCTTGGGTATATTGGATGTCTTAATCTTCAGCTGGAAGTATCCCGACCGAAGATCAATCTTGGAGAAAACTCGGGCACCTTTCATTTGGTCAAACAGGTCCCCTATACGGGGAAGCGGGTATTTATTCTTGATCGTCACCTCATTGAGAGACCTATAATCCACACACGTCCTTTGGGTCCCATCCTTCTTGTCTACGAAGCGCACAGGGGCTCCCCATGGTTACGAGCTCGGGCGTATAAAACCCTTTTCTAGCTGCTCCAAAATTTGCTTCTTAAGTTCCACTAGTTCATTAACGGGCATCCTATATGGCCTCTTCGCTATAGGTGCAGTTCCAGGTACTAAATCAATGGCAAACTCAGTGTCTCGGTCAGGTGGCATACCTAGAAGTTCTTCCGGGAACAAGTCCGAATATTCTTAAACCACCGGAATGCTTTCCAATGTTGCTTCTTTGATGTGGTTCAATGTTGCCTTCTCGGTTGCCGGTTGGGCTGACTCGAACTCAATACGAGTACAGAGCTCATTTGTCAACTGCACGCTCCTGTCAGCACATTGGATCACTCCGTTGTGCTTGCATAACCAATCCATTCCAAGTATTATATCAAGCCCTTGGGAATCCAAGACAATAAGGTTGGCAAGAAAGTCTACCCCCCTTATTTTAAGGTTTACTTTTGGACATACTATATTAGTCCTCATCTCTCCACCGGGAGAATTAACCAACATAGTATATTTCATGTGTGATATGGGCAGATTATACTTGGCAACATACTTGGAGGATATGAATGAATGTGATGCTCCGGAATAAAATAAAACAGTAGCTGGGTTGGAGTTGGCAAGGAACATACCAATCACGATGTCCTCAGCCTGTTGCGCCTCCTCAGCGGAGACATGATTCACGTTGCCACGAGCGAAGTTCTGCTGTCCATGGTTACCTTGATTAGTGTGAAATCCCGAAAATTTTAGCAAGTGGAGCTGCAAATCACACCGAGAAAATGAGAGGGAATTTAATCTTTTGAATTTAAAGGTGTGAGCTGCAAGTCTAAACTTGAACTTGCACAAAAATTCCCGAACACGGAGATCTAAAGCTATCATTTGGTTCTCCACACATCCAATAATAGCCCGGAAAATTTTCAGAGCATTTGAAAAGGATTTCTTATTTGTTGGAATTTAAACGGGAGAAAAATTCGAATCTGAATTTAAATCTCAGTTTCAAATTCCGACTTCACGGAAATTCAAATTTGAGTGCACCATTGTGTTCCTCATATTTCTTTTGGTCTGTCCTCCAAATTTTATCAAATTTGGAGCTCGTTTGCTATTTTAAAAAGAAATTGGGGATAAGAGGGAGAGGTGGACCCCACATGTCATACACACAGGGTTTCTACCGCCTCTGTCTTTCCTCTCTCGCTGGAGCTCCCGACAGCACACCGGAAGAAGACTTCGGAGTGAAGTTTTGGCGCCACCTCCTGCTCTCAGCTGGTTTTCTTCACCCTTATCTCTCCCACATGCAGCAGCAGCGAAGTCCTCCTTTCATGCTCACATGTCCCTCACCCACTCAAACAGAAGAACACAGCTGCCCGTGCGCTCTGCGTTTTCCCGATCACCACAGCAGCCAAGCAACCTTTGGTCGAGCGCCCCACAGAAAAGAGCAGCACCAACGCGTGATCTAGCCGGCCAGAAACTTTCCCCCACGGCCCCGAGCTCCTTAGCATCGGAAAACAGAGAAGATTCTGCAGCTCTCAGGTGAACGCCGAAAAACTGAACTGGTCGCCGTGGCCAGCCCAAACCAGCAGTGATCACGCCCAATCAAGACACCCCATAGGTGCACCTACAAGCCTAGTTCCTCACCTCCAAAACTCAGCCCAAGACATTGATCACAGAGGGAGAATTTCAAGTTTTTCTCCCGGGCGGCCGAAACTGACCTTGAGGTAAGGAATTGCAAAATTCGTCCTCAATTCGTGTTGGTTGTGTTTCCAACTCCGCACACAAGTTCTTAACTACCTAGAACACCTCCTCCATCGATTTTAGACCAAGAAATTGAGTGTGGAGCGAGGAATTCAAGTTCTTTTCGAGGGTATACCACTGAACCATGTCGGGTGCACGGTGTCGATAGGTTTAGAGCTCTTCCCGGCTTGTTTGGACCTCATGCTGGTCTTCTACACGATTCTCTGGTGCTATAGAGCCCAAGAACCCACCATTTTGTGGAGAAATCACCGTGTAAGACCTCGCCGGAGCCCTAGGGTTTGCTATTGCCGGTGCGCACCGTTTTCCGGCGAGTTTCAGCCGCCGGTGACCTCACCAATGAGTTCAGCATGGGGGGAAATGGGGGGGGGCGGCCAGCAGGGGGTCCGGAGGTGGCTGGGAAATGCTTTTCCGGTGACCTCGCCGGAGGGAGCCGCCCCTGCTCTGTTTGGCGCGTGGCTGGAGGTTAGGGATGACGAGTGGGACCCACTGTCAGCATTTAAACATTTTCCAGATTTTCCCATTTCAGTTCAAACTTTGGAGAGCCATAACTTTGTGTAGGAGTGTCCAAAAATTGTGAATCAAATTTTGTTGGATTCCTCTCAAAGAGTACTATCAAGGGGTGCAACCCAATATTTATGAAAATCCCTGGATTTGGCTCATTAATTCATTTAAGAAAACAATGGAGGAATTTTTACAGGAGTTATGTGTATTGGAAAATTCCCAAATTTGGGCAGGTAACTCTTCCAAACATCTTTGAACTCCAGTAAAATTTTCATAGGCATTGGACTTCATTTGCTTGTCCAAATGTTGATTCAATCTTGTATGTCTCTGAAAATTAGGAAAAGTAGCAGAAAGGTTTTCAGCTTTTACCTCCAACTTCTGAAATCCATATCTCCGTGTAGGAAGCTCTAAAAATGGTGAAACCAAGTCCTATGGACTCATGAGACCCTAAAGTTTCTGAAAAACAAAATTTGGAGCATGACAAGACACTATAATTGCCATAGGAATCCAGAGAAGCCAAATATTAAGAAAATTCCCTAGGCCACATCTTCCATCAACTTTGTCTGAAATTTTGCAAGCCATACCTCTGTATGATCTATGGACCACTGTAAAAATTTCAGAACAACTTGAGATCATCTTCTCCAGTTTTCTGCCAATTACGTCCAGTTTCCTACTTATGTCCATTATATAGTTCTTTGCACTTTAGTTCCAAAAACCTCCAATACTTAAAATGTTCCTTTCTCTGTTCCAGCACATAGCCAAACCAAATTCTCGAGTCTTAGATAGTCTGAACTCTTCTTAAGTCATAAAACACTTTTGTTTTATAATGTTTTTACTTGCAACATAAAACTGTGCATCTTCATGTCGGTAGGAAATACGACGAAGGAGGTCGACGAGCAACTTGACTCGGAGCAGCAAGTTGAGGTTTAATCATCACCAAGATACTGACTATAAAGTAGAACTAAACCTGCAGCAACATAAGGCAAGCCCCGGTTCGCATTTAACAGCTTTTAATTATATTTTACTTTGTATCACTTTTATGGGTCTAGTATGTATTGTGCATTAGGTCAAGGTGATTGATACTCCAAATGCATGACCCACAAACCCTTGGAGTTAAAGGGATAGGTTACCTTCGTGTAGTTTCTGCTAGGCTAAAGTTGTATAGGATCCGGTACAAGTCGGGTAGTTGGAAGCTACTCGCGAGTTTAGGATGTTTGGTTCAGAGGGGTAGGATTCTAGAGAATGGAAGTTCTGGAATGGAAAATGAGACCGAGCAGAGAGTAGGAGCAGCAGGACGTTGGGCCTGTGTGGCTGTAGCTCTGTTTGTGTCGGATAAGGACCGATGCGTATGCTGCCCTGCTGAGCAAGTTTGAACAGTACCGGATGCATATCGGATATATGGGACCCGATAAACCGATGTAACTCGGGTACTCTCGTGTCGAAACTTATACGGCCGTCCTTTGGGGGTTGGTGTCAGAGGTGTAAACCCGCTAGCGGAGCAACTTCGACGTGTTCTGGGTAGTGGCCCTTCTGATGGGTCGGCAGAACTGGTTCGACATTGGAGTGACGTGTGAAAGGTTGCTGCATACAACGTAAGAAAGAGCTCGCGTGAGTCTTTCGAGGTGGGTGTATGTGTCGTGTATTCCGGGTGTGTCCTGATTCGAATCACCGTCCCTCGCGGTTATATGAGTACCACTTGTTCACTGAGTTGTGACGTAGTAATAAATTCCAGATAAAGTGTGATGAATCATTGCTGATGTGAAGTTCTTAAATTCATTGTATTGCCAACCATGCATGCTATAGTTGTAGAGCTCACTAAGTTTATTTTCCTCTTTGGGCATCACCACATCGGAGGAAAGCGTTTCTTGTTTGATTGTGGACTTCCGATGTGAGGGCTGCCTAAGGCATAATAATCTGCTGCTATTAAACTGAAAGTAAGGACTAACATTTTGGCGTGTCGTTATTGCATCATACTTTTCCTATGTTAGTAATCCCTGCATGTAGAGTTTCTTGTTTAGAAGTGTCGGTTAAGTCTTGCTGAGCCATCGTGCTCACGGTTGCATTATTAGTGTTTTGCAGGTTATAAAATTTGCTATGAAGATGGTTGTTCGGTGAGCCATCAGTGACTCACCGGAAACCCTGCCGCTGCACACATCTTTGTGGAAGCTAGTAAGAAGCGTCCGCGGGCTGGACGTCTTCTCTTTTGCTTATGTAGGACCGAGAGTAAGTGTATATGTATATTCCGCTGCGTGTACCCTCGTGGTACAATATTTTGTAAATGACATTATCTTGAGAAATAAAAGACCTTATACTTTATGGTTCTTTTCGTGTATGCTGTTGGGTGCCGCATCGCACGGCACCACCCAATGTGTATCCTGGAGTGTGGATGCCGGAAGGGGTTCCCCACAATTAGCTCCTCCGTTCGGCCATGGGTTCTGCTTGGGCGCGTTGGTCGGCTGTCCAAGGCCTTTCCTCGGATACTGACTTGCAAAGTATCCCGCCTCTCCGCATGCAAAGCATGCCTTGTTGCCCAAGACAGCAGGAACATTAGGGCGGGGGTGGTTTTGAGCATAGGCATCCATGTTGGGACGGGGTGCAGAAGGCAAAGGCACACGAGGTGCTTGCATGACAGGACGTTGCTGCGGTGGTGGATTAGGGCGAAAAGTAGAAGCGGACGAGCCATACTGTGGTGCAGTTGGGGGCATGAAACAGGGACATACATTGCTCCCTTGTGGCTGGTATGGAATCTTTCTCTTGCCCTCTTGCTCGATCTCACGGATCTTGCTCTCAACCACTATAGCTTTGTCAACTAGCTTCTGGAAGTTTGCATAGTCATTGTTGAGCAGTTGAACTTGGATCTCATTGTTCAACCCTCTCATGAACAAGTATTGCTTCTTTGATCCGAGTTAAAATCCTCGGGGGCATACCTTGACAGCTGCGTGAACTTGTTGAGGTACTCATTCATGCTCTTCCTGCCTTGGGGGAGACCTTCGAACTCTTGCCTTTTTAGCATCATGACTCCAGCAGGGACGTAATGAGAGCAGAAACTCTCCTTGAACTCCGCCCAAGTGATAGTCTCCTGGTCGACATGAGCATTGCAAAGAGCGTCCCACTAGTCAGCGGCTGCTCCCATAAGTTGGTGCGATGCGAAGAGAACCTTCTCCCGATCATTGCACTAAACTATAGCAAGCTTCTTCTCCATGGACTTCAACCAATCGTCGGCCTCCATAGGATTATTAGCTTGTGCAAAAGTAGGTGGTCGAGTCCTCATGAACTCTCCCAGTCGGTTGTGAGCCGGCGGTGGTGGTGGTGGTGGTGGTGCAGGAACGGGGTTAGGATTGTTGTTGTTGGCTTGCAGATGACCCAAAGTTTGGATCATAGTTTGCATGAGCTGGTTCTGCATAGCCATCAACCGTTCAAGGTTGTTTTCACCAGCCCCGGGGTTAGGATTTTCAGGAACTTCATCGTGGCCATCCTCTTGTGGTTCCTGGTTGCCACGAACATTCCTCCTTTGTCGGCTGGCATTTTCCCTCACCATATGTGAGAGAGAGTTGGGTGGAGTAGAAGTTAGAAGTTTAGATGGGTCCCCTCAACTATATGCATCAAGGTGGATGTACTAATTAATTTCAGCCTATATGAGGATGTGAACACATGCCAAAGCATCTCACATCTCTCTACCATGTGTGGATATGGACAACGTTGAAGCGTCCCACAACTCACACTAAGCACTCAAACACAAGCAATCATCACAAAAGTTCACACCACTCCTATTAAAGCTTCTATGGTTTAGACGTTCCTATGGGTGTTAGGGTGTCCATTCTACCTAGGCTTGCATCCTACGGTCAAGATGGTTCTGATGCCAATCTGTGACTTCTACCTAGTCTTGCGTCCAACGGTCAATGTGGCTCTGATGCAAATTTGTGACTTCCACCTAGGCTTGCGTCCTACAGCCAACGTGGCTCTGATACCAATCTGTGGCGCCCGGTCCCTTAGAACACGGAACCCAGCTAATGCATATGTGTGCCCAGGATATCCATCACACATACACATGTAATCCACAAACTGAATTCAGAATATAACCACGAATAATAGGGTTTAAGTACTTTATTACATCAATCTCTAACTTGTTCTTGCAGCGGAAGTCTCTAACTTATTCTAGCAGTGGAAGTCTCTAAACGATAGCGGAAGCAAAACTAAACAGCAGCGGCTCCATCTTCAACTCCACGGGCAAGTTGAAGGTAATTCGCACGCCTAGTACTCCACGTGATCTCCAAAGTACTCCTCTCCTGTTGCTGATGTTTGTATGATAATGCAAGGGTGAGTACATGTCGTACTCAGCAAGTGCGGGAAAAGTATGACATGTAGCTTACAGCAAGGTAGGAAATAAAAAGGCTCATTGCAGAAAGCAAAGTTTATTTCACAAACATGATAAAAACAGCAACTATCTTTAAGTGAATTAAATCCCAACATATATCCAATTAAAACAGTAACATACCTCCATCATATTTTCCACTTATCACGTCTCATCCAGCCATTAGTCTTTCTCAACATCATCTCATGCTCATAATAACCATCTCATATTCATATCCATCTCATAACCAAGACCCAAAACTCATTATCATGACTCAACAGTCCCGAAACAAATCTTATTACCAAGACTCAACAGTCCCGAAACCAATCCCAAGACCATACCATAACCAAACCAATGACCATCCGAATAACCATCCCATCTAATCATGTGAGTTGGACAGACGCTTGTGACCGTAAGCATGGCTATCATGATAGTTTTACACTCTTAAGAGGTGGCACCACTTTACCAACAAGTTTGTGATTTCGTCACCCGTCGGCGACTGCAGAACCTCCATTATCCCAGTACACAACCGTCGGTGTATGGCCAAGAGATCACAAAATAGACTTTACAAAGGGGCTACTAGATGTATGGACTCACTAAGGTTTCACCAGCAGGCTCGAATCACCATTCTCCCACCTACAGGCCTCCTCTTGTGCCATGCAGTTCCCAGGCCAGTCCTCTCTCGACTCCCATTCCCCGCGCCTTCCACGGTCCATAACAATCTAGCAACATACCTAATTAGTCAGGTAAGCCGCACCCATACTTGGCCTTGTGGTGGCACTATTTTCCTGGCATGTGCTGGCATGAACCGGTCCTTAGATCTATGGCAAGTAAACCACCATCTCATTCTACCACATCCACGAACCAAACTTGCCTAGATCTCCCGCGATTCTATGCTCATTATTATCATCAAGTTCTTATTATCATTATTCATATGAGTGCAGTAGCTAGACACGTTCTATCTCGCTTCCCATATCCCGTAGATTAGCAAAGCAAAAAGGAAAAATGACCATACCCGACTCATTGACTTTCCCGGCGACAAGGATGGTTAACAAAACTAGTAAACTCCTATAAAAGGGTTTCCCATCAAGTTGACTCAAGCAAACACGTTTTCGCAAAAAAAAAACAGTTTTCAAAACATGGGATCAATATGGTCAAGGGGCACTTGCCTTGTTCCTGTGGCTTTTGTTTCTCTTGTGTCTTGAAGTCTTGGTGTTGTAGTCCTTCGTAAATAGCTTCCTGAGCTTGTCCTTCTACTCACGACCACGCACATATAAAATTATAGCAATCAAACATCATGCACAAACTCTACTCAAGATGCAATGGTGCAAATCCTATGATATTGTTTTATTAGACCAGTTTGTACGTGTTCTTGCATGTTTTAATGGCTTGCATGGGGTTTTATGGTGAACAAAGGTGTAAGGATCAAGTGTGGATGTGGTGATGATCTTGACTCAAGATCTAGATCAATACCACCATAAAAAACCGATCAACATGTGATCTGTCCACACGAAAAGGCTTCTGTTCGAAGAAACAGATGTGAAGAAAACCGCGATGATGTCGTAAGGTGGTAACGAAGACCTACCTCGGCCTTCCTCCTAGCAATGGCAGCAGGAGAGTTTGTCGGCTCTCTTCCGGCGATGGCGAGCGTTACGGGGCTCGTCGGTGGTGCTCACCGGCGACTGAACTCCGGCAAGGGGTTAACTCGGCGAGTTGGGAGCTAGGGCTTCTAAGTTGTCGACTTGGAAGAGGTGTTACAGCCAAGGGGGTTTTTGGGTTCTATTTATAAAGGGTGAAAGAAGAGTCCTACTCCGATTGGATTTCAAATAAGAGTCCTATTCAATTTGTTTTGGATCTTAACAACTTATCTCCAATTGATTTGGTGCGTTAGCAACGTAGAAATCATGTGGGTTTCCTCCGTACCGGGTATTCCAGCATGCACCGGAGAAAAACCGCTTAAGGATCTCATCACCTCCGCAGGGTGACCTCTGGAGGCTCCACGTGTCCAGCGGGGGCCGGGCCTCCCTTTTCCTTAGGGGCGACCTCCGGTTGCGCCTCGTGTCTGGCGGGCGGGACCTCCCTCTCACTCAGAGGCAAGCTCCACGTGTGCCACGTGTCTGGCGGGACCTCCCCTCTCCTCAGAGGCGAGCTCCGCGTGCGCCACGTGTCTGTCGGGTCGGACCTCCCCTTTCTACAGAGGCGAGCTCCGGGGGTGCCATGTGTCAGTGTCGGACCTCCCCTCTCCTCAGAGGTGGGCTCCGAGAATGCCACGTGTCCAGTAGTGCTGGACCTGCTTTCTCCTCAGAGACGAGCTCCGAGGTCGACACGTGTCCTGCGGGGCGGACCTCTCGGAGGCAAGCTCTGAGAGCGACATGTGTCCAACAGCATAGGACCTCCCTTCTCCTTAGAGGTGGGCTCCGAGGACGACACGTGTCCAGCGGTGTCGGACCTCCCGGAGGTGAGCTCCGAGGACGACACGTGTCCAGCGGTGTCGTACCTCCCAGAGGCGAGCTCCGAGGGTGATACGTGTCCAGTAGTGTCGGTCCTCCCGGAGGCAAGCTCCGAGGGTGACACGTGTCCCGTGGGATCGGACCTCTCGGAGGCGATCTCCGAGCCTGCCACGTGTCCCGTGGGGCGGACCTCATCCCTTCCGCAGGGGTGAGTTCCGAAGTCGACACGTGCCCCGCGGGGCTGAGCCTCGCTTCTCCGCAGAGACTAGCTCCGTAGTCAACACGTGCCCCGCGTGGCTGAGCCTCGCTTCTCCGCAGAGACTAGCTCCAAAGGCAACACATGCCCGGCGGGGTCGGACCTCGCCCCTTCTCCTGAGGCGAGCTCCGAGCCTGCCACGTGGCCAGCAGGCCGCAGAAAGTGTCGACAGCGCTCCTCGGCGAATTGAAATTGGCTCTTTTTAGCTATCTTTCTCCCATTTTATAATTCTTTCCTATTTCTATTTCTTTTATAATGTTTTTCTATATGCAATGTACTTATATGAAATTGAAGGTGTTACCAATTGCCTCGACCTCCTCTGGCTCTTCATCTTTTGGTGGATCTGCCACCATGGCAGCTTGTGGAGGAGAAGGAGGAGGGCTGGCAGCCCGCCTTGAAGCAGCTGCGCGTCATCAGGGGTGCCTGCGTCCGACGGCCGGCTGGCCTCAGGGGCCCGGATGTCAGCATCGGGGCTGGTCCAGGCACAGGCTCCAACTCCGGCGCCGGCGTCAGCCCCGAGTCTCGGCAGTGAAAGAGCTTTGGCTCCTGGACTGCTGCAATGAAGGACATATGATGCAACCTTTTGGGGTAGGTTGCCCGCAGGATTGCTGGTCTTGTGTGATTGACTTTGACGCCGGCTGCTACCGAGTCCATGACGCAGAGTGCAGAGCGTTCTGCAATGAAGGAGCAGCTGCTTCCAAGTCAGTGACGCGCCAGAGGACTTCTTCTGCATCGTAGGCACGTCAGAGGCCCTCCTGGAAGCTGCAGCAGCAGCACCAGGCGTCCTCCCCGCGCCTGCTGGGGCTGCCCCGGCAGCAGCAGTTCCAGAACTGCCACCGGCGCCGGCCGCCAAGCCTGACGCAGAGCCGCGAGAGGCCTGAGGACCCCTTCCGGGGGACCTGAGACGAAGCCTCAGTCAGAGCGGACCAGCTTCCTCTTTGGCGCCTTGCTCGACTTCGCGGCATCCTCAGGCAGTGAGCGAGGCCGCGCCGAGGGTGCAGGTCCACCAGCCGATGTCCACCCCTTTCCCTTGTTGGGGAGTGGGTCTGGCATGGGGATCGCCTGGTCGCTGGCGCCGCCTCCTCTGCCGATCTCCACGCCCTGTGAAGCGTCATTGTCCTACCGCACTGCGACATCGATGTCGTCTAGTGTTGCCAGCTCCTTCAGCAGCCTCAACCGAGCCTGTTGATTGAGGCACACCGGCTGGCAGCTCGCTGGCGGGTTGATGGATTCGTCGAAGATCGGGTCGCAGGAGAGCTTCTGCAGCATCACGCCCAACATGGCCCGCACTGGCGACGACCCAGCTCCGCGCTGCAACCGGGTGACGTCGCCCTCCCTGGCACTGCTGGAGAGGAGCGATCCGGCGTGACAGGAAGTCGGCCAAGACCATCAGCGATGTCACGCCTTCCTCCACCATGTACCTGATCCTCTGCAGCACTGGCTTGTAGGCGTCCTGCAGGTCGGGGATCTCGTCCCCGACGGCTTCCTCGCTGACCGGGGGGGGGGGGGGGGGCGCTCGGTAGCTCCATGCGGTCAAGGACGTCCGTCTGGGCGATCACCCAGTCCTCCCTCCAGTGCTCCCACTTCCGGGGATAGAAGGGAGCGATGTACGGCGAGGAGTTCCTCCCCCGGTGCTGGAAGTAATAGGCCCCCAGGTGGCCTGTGCTTCTCCCCAACGCCCTCAAGGAGACGAACACCCTGAAGAGCCGCACTGAGGGTTGCACGCACATGAACACCCTGAAGAGCCTCATCATTGCGGAGCCGGGAGGAGCGAAGGCCGGAAGCCATGGCAGCAAACGGTGGCTGTGAGTGCTTGGGAGCAAAGGCTACAAGCGCAAAGGTGGAAGGCGAAGATCACAAGGCACAATGAAGCAAGAAAGGAAGAAGTCACCCTTCACAAAAAGGCTTCCTTTTCTACGTCTGCGACCTCTGGAAGGGCATCATGCGCAATGCTTGGGCTGCCACTACAGCATGCTGCCCGCGCTCCCAGTGATGGGTGGGATCCAGGTCCACCTGTCTGGCACTAGGGGCCAGGCAGGCTGTGTCTCGGAAACAAGGCTCCGGCGGTTCCCGAGAAAAGTGGTGTGGTGGAACTGCAGCGGTCGACCCATGAACCGCTGCAGTCAATACCCAGGAGTGGCCCCTCGAGCACGTTGCCACGACCCTCCAGTCAAGAGCGGACACGCGTCCACTGCATCAAGGACGTGCTGCTGTTTCGGTTCTCGAGTACGCCCATTACGCCAAGGATGTGCAGCATTTTCATATGCTAGGTACAACTACTCACCCACTACGCCAGCCATCGCTTTGACTTCCAAAGTGCAGATTCCAAGTAACCACGCAAGAGAGAAAAATGGAGGCCCCACTTGCGGGATCGTTGCCTCCCCCGAGATGGGCCCGAGGGACACTGTCGGTACCCTGCAGACCGGGTACCCCCACGTGGAGGGTTGAAGAGAGCTAAAGCCCCACCCCTCTCTCTCGAGGCAGGCTCTGACATGGCCACGTGCCCTTGGCCCCGGATATGGCCTCCCCACTAGGGCAGGGTCCGGTGCTGCCACGTGTGCCTACGCTCCGGAGCCGCCACGTGCCCTTGGCCCCGGACCAAGCCTCCCCGCTGAGGTGAGGTCCGGAACTGCCACGTGTATCCGGGCTCTGAACCCTTCCACCCCGCTGACTAGGGCTCTGGAGCCACCACGTTCTCTAGGCCCCATACCAAGCCTCTCCGCTGAGGTGAGGTCTGGAGCTTCCACGTGTATCTGGGCTCTGAACCCTTCCTCCCCGCTAAGGAGGGCTCTAGAGCTGGCACGTGTCCCATGATCCTTTGTGAGCCGTGGGTCTTAGAAGTCAAGGAGGAAGTGCACTGTCGGGCCACGCATTCAAGACTTGTGCCTTCCCTAGAAACATGGCGCACGGCGCACGCCTCCCGTCCTTCGCCCTTTCACCATTACAGTGATAAGATAGGGCGGAGAGGCGTGATAGCGTCACAGTGCCGCCCAATGACACAGTACCGCCGGTAGAGCGAGAGGACGTGGCGACAAGACGGCGTCTTCATCATCACCTGCTGCCTGGTCAGAGGCACTCAGCGTGCCAGGTGGCGAGTCATAACTCCACCTCCATCTACTCCACATGTTGCAAATACCGTAGAGCATGTATAGGGTACGGACAGCCAGCCGCGGGGCCACCTGTCAGGCCCCGGGCCACATTGTAACTGTCCCGATCCTTAGACTATAAAAGGACCATGGCAGCCACCCTACAAAGGGTTCGCAACCCAGCAAACTCACACACACATACAAGCAATACAACTACACACTCTCGTGGATGTTGGGTTTTACGCTCCGGTGGCACGAACCACGTAAATCTCGGTGTTCATCGTGTTCATCAGCCTCGATCGTCCTAGCGACGTCAGTTCCTCCAAACAACAAACCTTCACGGATTGCTCCAGTACTGGTACTGGTGGAAGTGTCGTAGGAAACACTTTGACAGAAATGCAGTTGGGCGGCCAATGAACTTGCGTGTGTAGATCTAATCTTCGTCAACTGCTGCAAGTCAACCAATCTGGAGCATCCACATGGAGAAAACGGTGAGGTGATCATAGGCCAGTTCTGTGTTCATTCCCAATGCCTACCATATTATTAGCTAAACAAAATTGGCATAATAGGTGTGTATTTTAGCTTGCCAACTAACCGATAATTCATGAGATCAAAATCCCCAACTCATGTTGCATGGGGTAATTGGAC
Organism: Neostapfia colusana; assembly: GCA_030760725.1. Taxonomy (NCBI): domain Eukaryota; kingdom Viridiplantae; phylum Streptophyta; class Magnoliopsida; order Poales; family Poaceae; genus Neostapfia; species Neostapfia colusana. Next base: position 66,938,858 of record JASWHV010000016.1, read on the forward strand.
CTGAATTTCCAATAGGCAGCGCGTGGAGTGCATTAGGTTAGTTTTGTCCAATTTTCATTGCATATAAATGTATCAATAGGGCTATAGAAGCTTGTGGCTTGTGAGCTAATCGAGTTCGACTTGTTAAAAGCTCCATTCAATCTTGGCTCAAAAAATAAATGAGTCAAACTCAAGTTTAAACCAAAGCTTACGAGCCTCACAAGTTTGAGCTTGATAAGGCTCGTTTAGATAAGTTTAATATTAAGGACATTATTTGTTACTCCCTCCGTTCTCTTTTAATTGACGTTGAGGGAACTAAAACTAGTTCTCACAATGGCAATTAAAAGGGAATAGAGGGAGTATTATTTTTTTCTTAAATATTGCTTATTTTTGTTGTCTAAACGAGTCTCTAAAGCTCGAACTCGAGCTTTTATGTAACATCCTTAATCATAGTCAAAGAAACTAGGACATGAATTAAACTTTGGATCATGATGACCTTAGTGGAATTTGGTTTGAAACCGGAACAAAGAACATCATTTGAAAAGGAAAATGGAAATAAAAAACCTAGAAATCCAAGATAAAGCCAAATGGGCCAAAATCCACTATTTTTCTTAGCAGCCCATACTTCTACCGGCCCAAACCTCACCTGGGATACCTCCTTCACTCAATGACCCATGGGACCCGGTTGTCAGCACCTCTCTCCTTTTGTCTTCTTCCTCCTTTCTACCATTGCCCCGCGGTCCCCCTCCTCTCCCTTCATTCTCGCGCCGGTCGCCTACCGCTGAAACCTAAAGTCGGCCACTCCCAACCGAAAGAAGATGTTGTTCCCCGCTGTCCCACGTGTTTTCGCCGCCATACAAAAAACCTCCATCAAAAAGCCTACCTCCTTTGGTACCCTTTCTCATCGCGGACGGGAGCCAGGCTCCTTGCGTCTACCCCTCCGGTGAGACTCGGCCGAGCGCCCTCCCCATTACTTTCCCCAGGTTCTCTAGAGCTAACAGCCGAACACCTCCGCAGGGACGCTGGCGACTCCTCCTCGGTCTCCCTCGACGTCGTCCGACACGGAAAAACCCTCCCACTCCGAATCGCCGGTGGGAACCCCCGTCTATCCCCATGAACCCTCGTTTCTCCTTGGTTACCTCGTGATCTAACCTCACCGACGTCTTTCTCTTGCCCTAGGACACATCGTCGACCAAAGAAACCCGAGGAGAAGCCATCCAAACGATGAATCCGGCGGGCTCCGACGAGTTGGCCGCCACCCCCACATCGCAGACCTTCACCGATGTTTCCCCTGGACCCGCAGAAAACTAGGTGAGTTCCCGACGCACTCCTCCATAGACTTTGGTAGTTAGGGTCGAGTAGGGCGGGCTGTAGCCATAGATCCCTGAGTTCCCTGCGAAAATCAGGCCACGCCCATGGCGCACCGCCACGCGAGTCTATTGCCGGTGGCCAGAACTGGGTAGGGTGAGGAGGGATGTCCGATCACGCGCCAACGCTCGCGATTAGATCGGGCATACCCCTTCACCTCTTTTAAATCCTCCCACCCGATGCCCGATCTACGGCTCCGACTAAAAGATGGGAATATCGATTTGGGTTTCAAACCTAGGCCTCCGATGCCTGATCCAACTGCCCACCTTGAATCAGGTAATTTTCCGTGACCCATTTAGCACCCAGGCCCTGAGGTTTTCAGGGTAACGCAGATAGCCCCTGCATTTTGCAGAATAAACCACGGGCTTTCTTGAAATCAGGATTTTTTGAAGAAAAATGATGATTTACCCCCCAGAAAGAAAATTGATTATCTAGCCCCTGTAGATGTTGGAAATAACATTTCATACCCTGAAAAGTTTCTGTTTTTTAGTAAAAAGACCCCTGGACCTTCTGAAATTGCACCTCAGCCCCTCAACACCCACAGTTTTTAGCATTGACACCCTTGGGACCCTCTGATATTATGATCTAGCCCTATGAAAATTCTGAATTTATGTTCTAGCCCATGTACTATTCTAGATATTTACAAATAAGCCCCCATCAATGCTGATTTCTCCTTTTTAGCCCTATTTTAGTGCTGATTTTATACCTTACACCCTAGGACAAGTTGAATTCACATTTTAAACTGTATACCCTGCTGTAATATTGCAGATGTACCCCTAGATAGTTCTGTAATTACCCAAAACCCCTCTAAAACCTGCTGAGTTTATGTTCTAGCCCTTGCAAAGTGATGCTATTTTATTTTAATCCCTGTAGCTGGCTGAAATAACAAAAATAATCCTGCACTAGTGCTGTAAATTCCCCTTTAATGAATATTTAGTGCTGAAATGATGAAATTTCGTCTCCAACATGCCTAAAATGTATTTAGGATCCAAATAAATGTTGTTTTTACATAGCACACTCACACAAATCTAAATTAGTACTAAAAATGCATAGTGAAAACCATTCATGCGTATTAAAATTAATCTAGGCTTAAGGAAGGCGCACTAGAAAATGAAGAAATGTGAGTTTGCTTGTGTGCCTTATTGTGTTTGGGTGGTTGGTAGCTTTTCTTATTCGTTTACTTGCTATTTTCTTTTCACCTGCGATGACATGGATCAAATCAGCCCCCGAGCCAACATTCGACCTGCAAGCCCAAGAGTTCGAAGACCCCGAGCAGCAGCACTACTTGAGAGGCAAGTGCTCTTGACCACTTTGTTTCCTATTTAGGAATTTTAGATAGAATTGCATGAATGTCTTAATATGAATCCCACATTAGGAAGTTTACTAAATTTTCCTTATATTATTCCTTGTAGCCTGGGTTGGGATGGTTAGGGTTTACTTTTACTGTTTCGTTGCTTAGCCCTGCTTAGTAGATGGGATGGGAGTAATTTACATTAATTTTATCATCATTATCATTATATATATGGAGAGTAGCGATAGGAATCTAGCAGGCTGGTTGGTACGCGGTTGGTACCGTGTGCATAAGACTCGGGCTGGTGGTTAGTGTCTGCGTAGATTCTAAGGACCAGTTCGTGGGAATTCGTGAACTAGCTTACACCATGCCACCACAAGAACTGGAATGGGAAAGAGTGGCCAAGTAATTAGGTGCATTCCCGATGTAGTGTGAGTGTGTGGTAGGTGCGGGGAATATGAGTCGGCAGGACTACCCTCTGATCCGCAAGGCTGGAGAGGGGGCCACTGCAGCTTAGGTAAAATGGACTCTAGGATGCAGCAGGGGTAAAACCTCACTGCATGCTAGTCGAAGCCCTTTGTAAAGGCCTCATCATGATCTCCTGGTGGCACACCATGGGAAGTGTGAAATGTGGCTACCTACCACGGGCAAAAGGGAGGATTTAGTCCACCTGGCGATAGGGGACAGAATCACGACTTGTGGGTAAAGTGGTATAAACTCTACAGAGTCAAAACTGTCTAGAAAACCATGCTCACGGTCAAGAGCGGGCTAGTAACAGTCTCATGATGAGCATGGGTCGAGATGTTGGTTGGTGGTTTGGGATGTGGATACAGTTGGACTTGGAGGTACTCGGACACTTGGTTGGGTTGGTTGGGATATTTCACCTAGTAAATAGGAAGCTTAATAAGACTAAGGGCAGGATGCTTAGTACTTGAACCGTGTTTGGCCTTCCTTGATTCTTGTCTCATAACATGCATAACTTCCCACACTTTCTGACAACTCTATGTACTCAGGTGTTTATCTCCCTTCTCTTGTATCGTGCTGCTCAGAACACGAAGAAGACGCTGAGGATGACGTGGATGACGGCTTCAACCTCGACGCGCAGTACTAGGATGGCGTACCGCCGGACGACGCCTGTGGAGCCCCGCTTTAGATTTCTGCTGTCATGATGTATTTTTCTTTTGAGCCCATGAGTTTGTTCATGTATTCTGATGATGTATTGCCGCACTTGGCTTTAATATTATGATACTTTTACTCTTATTTCATCCTATGTATTATGATCACCGATCCTGGTTGTCGGAGTGTGTGAGCTGCGACACTCCTCCTGGCCCGCTACGGAAGCAGCCCGCGAGGTTCTTTGATTGGACGGGGCTTGGCGCCTGTAAAAGTCCAAGAAAAGGGACTTGCAAAAACTTTTATCACCTCACAACACCACAGTTTTCATTGTGGATATCTTAGGAAATATTGTGAAGAGCAAGTAACCTCCATCAAAAGAGTGATTAGAGGGGAAAGCCTTCATTTTCACAAAGTGGGATTTGTACACATGAACATGAGAGGTTGAGCTTACCCCTAGAACTTTAAAAATCTTGGGAGGTTCAGTCCAAGTTTCATGGAAATCCAACACTTTTTGAGGCACTTTTGGAGGTATTTGAAAAAGAGGCCAATTTGAATGTAAATTCAAATTGCAGCAACTTTCATCATTCAAATTCAAAAGTTAGCTTCATATTCAAACTCAGCACATTTTTCTGAGTAAGCCCACCAATTTTCATCCTCATTGGAGTTCATCTTGTCAAGAGCTAAATTTGCAAGAATTCAAAACTGAATTTGAATTTCAGTTTAAACATGCAGCAAATTTAGCCAAACATAGTTCAAATTTGAGAATTCAAATTCAAACAAAGACTTGGTGACTAAGTCTCACATTAAATTGTGAGTAGCTGAGGATATTTTGGCACCCTAGAATTGAGAAAATTTGGAAAAAGAATTAGGGGGGGAGGTCCCACCTGTCAGTAGAATTAACAGGGAAGTCTTCCACTGATTTTTTCCCTCTCTCAGCCGAGCCGGCGCGCCAGCTGCGGACAGCACCGGCGTCCAACCGCCTCACCTCGCCACCTCCTGCTCGGCGACTGAGCGCACGCATGCCCGACGCGGTTAAAGTCCCCAGCCCACGTGAGCCGGCCTCATCTCCTCCGCTCTGCCCGTTCCCACCCGAAACGAAAAACGGCACCAGCCGCTCCCCTCGGCTCCTCGTCGCGCCGTTAATCCAGGCGACCTCGCGACCGGAGCTCAACAGCAAAGATACGCGCCGGGGACTGCCCGAACTCACGGTGAAGACCGTACCCTCTTCCATGCTCTGTAGGGGGAGTATTTCCCCGTCTAGTCCACGCTGTTCGACAAAAACGAGTGAACAGACAATCTGAAATTCGCGGCGATCGGTCCTGCACGGCGTAAACCCAGCCGAGCACATGTTCTACACGTCCCCACGGCCATCTAGGATCCAAAACCATCGAAAACCGTCGAGTCTTTGCGCTGATATCCAAGTTTTTTGAGCAACAGCCGATATCGGGCCTAGGTCGACGGTGAGGTCCTAGTTCCAGCCAGTTCCATGGCCAACCGAGCTCATGTCCGTGCGCAGCATGCCACGGCGGAGCTGTAGGAGCAAACCGCTTTAGAAATAAGGCCCGGAGTAGCCTGGGCGACGTCGCCGGAGTAGAGGGAAGCTGTGTCACCGTCGCGGGCATAGTTCCGGCCATTGCCGAGCTCCGGTGAGGGAACCAGTGTGTTCTCCGAGTCGAGTTAGGCACAGGCGGCAAGTTTCGTCGAAGGTCGGGCGGTGAAACGCCCGGCAGCGAGCGCTCCGGCGAAGCGCCGCCGCGGGAGCTGCGGGAGAGCGCGAGGTAGACGAAGGGGGGCCGGGTCCACCGGTCAGCCTCTGATCTCGCGCGGGGATCGGTTTGCGGCCGGGATTCGGTGCGGCAGCGCGGGTAAAACCCCGTGGGCCGCGGTGTGGCCGCATTCTGAGTGGGCCGGCTCGAGGAGTGGTTCCCACCCGCAGGATTTAAACATTTTTGGAATTTCCAGTTTTAGTTCAAACTTCAAATGAATAGAACTTTGGCTAGGAAACTCCAAACTCGATGAACCAAATTTTGCTGAACTCAGAATTCTGAGTACTTTTCAGCAATACCAAATTCAGCTCATGAATTTGAATAGTTTTCCAGAATTAAATCCCTAAAGTTTAAACTGTTGGGAATTTTATCTGGAGAACTACTTTATGAAAAATTCTGAAATTTGGCTGAGAGGTTCACTAGGAAATCCCATAATCCCAGTAAAATTTTCAGACTCATCCAAGTTAATTTAGTTACCCTAATGGGGTGATTAAGAGAACTGCCCTGAGAAAATAGAAAAATGTACAGAAACATTTTTCAGATTTTTGTCAAATCTTAATTAGGGCATAACTTTCTGTAGGATTCTTCAAATGACATGAAACCAACTCCAGTAGAACCATCCTAAATTCTAGTGTCCAGAAAGTAATGGTTGGAACCATGAAAACCACTGGAATTATTTAGAGGCTCAAACATTGACCAAATGGGCTTTTATTTGTACAAGGTTCAGATGAACTTTGTTTCAAATGAAACTTGGTCAAGACTCTGGTTAGGACCCTACCAAGCCACCATAAAAATTTCAGAACCAAAGGGGAGGGCTAGCTAGAGTTATTAATAATTAAGTATTCAAGTTTACACATTGCATTTAAATTCACATGTCGTATTTCATTAAACGTGTAGTCGCTGAAGAAGAGACTCCGGAAGTGCTGGACTTCCTTCTTCCGGACGAAGAACTAACCCCTGACCAGCAGCAACCAGGCAAGCCCCGGTTTGCATTAACCTTTTTATAAGTTTTAATTTGTTTACATGTGTCATGTGAAGTATGATTGTGCATTAGGTATAGGATGGATGGAACCCCACTTGCATGACCAGAAATTTTCCATAAGAGTGAGGGTAGTGTCTAAGACCTCGAGTATATAGGCTATGCTTAAAGATTCATAGGGCTTCGGTACAAGTCGAGTAGTTGGAATCTACTCGCGAGATAGGCTTGTACACACGGGTTCAGTTGAGTGATGTGAGATCACATTAGTAATGAAAATGAGACTAGGCAGGGGCTAGGGCGCAGCAAGAGGGAGTCTTGTGTGCTTAGCCCTGTCCGTGTCGATTGAGGACCGATCCGTGTGCGGCCCACGCTGATCAAGTTTGAACGTACCGAAGGCATATCGGATATATGGGCCCCGATAAACCGATGTAGCCTAAACCTCCGGACGCGAGGCATAACGCACCGATTTATAGGTGTAGGCTGAGGGCAGCAAGGTGGAAATCTGCCAACGGGCATAGAGAGATGCTCCGTGTGGGGAACCTCCTGCTCGTTTCGGTGCGACCAGTTCGACGTTTGGGCTGTTGGGTGAAAGGTTGTCCCGTACGGCATCGAGTGAGCGTGCTGTGCAGCTCCACGGGTGGGCGTACGTGACGTGCTTTTTGGGTTTCCCTGCAGGTGTATATCGAGTCGATTCGCTGTCCCTCGCGGTGAAGAGTACCACATGGTCACTGAGTCGTGACGTAGACTAATGTATGAAATATGGTGATTCAATACTGCTGCTTTGATATAATATTGTATTGCTACATGTTTGCCACCAAATATTGCTTACTAAATTTCAGCTTCCTGAACTGTTAACTTGTTGCTAAAAGTTGAACTAAGGATGAACTTGTTGGCGAGTCCATTTGTTGCAATATGACTATCCTACGTCATGGTACACCTCATGTAGAGTTTTATGCTTAGGTGAGTCGGTTAAGCCTTGCTGAGCCTTCGTGCTCACGGTTGCTGCTTAAGTGTTTTTCAGGTGAGGAGCCACCCATGGACTCGGAGTACGAGTCCACCGGCGAGGGTTACCCTCCGTTGGGGACCACGGCTGAGTGGGAGCCATACACGCCGCGCTGAGCTGAGACGTGTAGCTAGTGTGGGTTGCCCTAGGGCTGGGCAACCGACTTTTGCTAGATAGGCGGGCGTGAGTTGTACAAAAGAAACTTCCGCTGTGTAATAAAGACCCTAGTTTGTAACTGAGAAGTGTACTACTTTGTACATTTAGTGTGTTTTTCCCATGTAACATAATGTGTTCTTATGACGTGTGCTGTCGGGTGTCGCATCGCGCGGAACCACCCTCTGCGATCCTGGATGAGCGGATTCCGGTCCGCCACAGGCTGGTATCAGAGCTGCATTTGGCAGAGCACAGTACTTAAGGACTGCATTATGGAAAAAACTTAGGCTTGCGGTGAGGAATCGGTAGTTTGCCCAAGTAAGGATTATACTAGTCTAGTTACTTAAAGTGGCAAAGACTAACCTATGTGTTATAGTTCTGAATTTTAATTATGTAACGACGCACCTACGCTCTGGTAAGTTTGGTAAGAAACGCCATCGAAAGCGGTTCAATTTCGGTTAGCTCCCCTGATGAGGAACGTGGTTCAGGGATTTGTCTCACAGCTGGGTGTGAGACGTCAATATGAAACTCTTAGACTCTTCATGTTCCTGAGTTCATATAAAACGCTGATCCCTAGCGTGCATTAGGCAAGTAAGTGGAGACCCCATCACGTGGTCAGTAACGCGAGAGTGTGTTCGTCTGGAAGTAGCCCAGGAGGACATACGCAGCGCTTGCCATCGGCGTGCCCTACAGGGCAGTAGGTGGTATCTGTTGGGCTGATAACATTCCCAACCGTGACGACCCGTTCATGACATACTCGGGTTCCCCGTCGTGTGGTGTTGAAACACGATCACGTACCTTGAGACGTGACCTAACTCAAGGACGGCCGTATGACAATGATACGGGCGTTTGTATTTAATTTCAAATATGATCCTGCCTGAAATGAAACCAACCATTGAGTGCGCCATTATTGTGTGGTCTTCTGCAGGTACTAACTACGTAGGTATCCCTGTAGTAAACGTGTGCGAGAGACCGTTTAGTGCCACACTTGAGACGTATATACCGGTATGATCCGGTTAGGATTTTCTTTTGTGAGGAACGTAGTACCGAGATATTGTAGGCATATGCATGAAGATAATGATAACAAGGAATTAAAATCATTAGGTTCAACATTTAGGACCCTGGTTGGGTAGGCAAATTGGAAAGGGATGAGTGTAGTTCCAAAAGACTATAAAAACAGAGTGCTCTGTTTTGGGCAGCAAGTTTGCTGATCTTCAACAGGGCATAATTCACAGGTCTTTTAGCCCAGGGAGGTGTGCTATATAATTCTGGAAATGTAATTAAGTACTCTACAACTTTGTTGTAGACTCCCAGAGCTGAAACACACCTTCAGATGGCCTAAAACCCAGAGGGATGTAAACTGTCCAGAACCAGGACAGAGTGGAACACTCTCTGGACTGTTCTGTTTGTCAAACATAACTCCCAGTAGAAAATTTAAAATTTTAATATGATACATCCTTAGAAAGAGTAGAAGATGTATGACATCTTTGCAATTCAAAGTTTCTGAAATTTCAGCACAGATTTCAGTGGAAACCCGGGTTGGAAACAGCCACTTCCAAGGGAGGTGCTGTTAAAATTCTTCTAGAAATTCTGCTGACATTGAATTAGCATAACTTTTTAAACAAAGCTGATCTGGGGGCAAATAAATACTCGTTGGAAATATACTGAAGTTAACTTTAACATGGTGTTCAGATTGAGTCATGAAAATGCCCAGAACCAGATCAAAACTTGGATTAGGAAGAAACTGGTCATTCTGACAGAAGAATGACAGTTGAACTCATTGGAGAGGGCGTTGTACCCTATGGGTGGTTTACGTGATGACGAAGCGATGGTAATATCTCGTAGTGACCAAACCTAGTTATGGTGAGCTTCCAAGGAGGAGTTTCATCAAGTTGGATGTAACTAGCTTGTGTTTGGTCTGGTAATGGTGTAGCTTGTGCAAAGTTATTACATTATCTACTTACGAGATGTATCGCATGTTTTATGGTCATTATGTTTTTACGCCTATTTTTATGGGACTGCATGCAATATGTTGCGGGACTGATGTTTAATGTCGTATGGTTGCAGATGGTTCGCACTAGGACCACGCACGAGGTGGGTGGCTCTAGCCAAGGGGGAGGCGATGACTCCCAGCCACAAGCCTACGACAGCACCACGCAGCAGCAGCCACCACTGCTGCCTCCGCTTACTCCAGCGGATGTGATAGCAGCACTGGTGGGAGGTCGTGAGGAGCAGACCGACCTGCTCCGCACGATCGTGCAGAATACGTCCCAGGCGGGGGGGGGGGGGGCGTCAAGACAGAGGGCCTCGTGAGCCCCGTGAAGTGTCTTACTCGGACATGAGTACGCACCCTCCAGTGTTCACAGAAGACGAAGAACCACTGGAGGCCGACAACTGGCTGCGGACCATCGAGTCCATGTTCGGGCTGCTCCAATGCACGGAGCGGCAAAAGACCTTGTTCGCAGAGCAACAACTTCACGGTGCCGCTGGTGCGTGGTGGGCGAATTATGTCGCCTCACGTCCGGCTGGCCATGCCGTGGAATGGCAAGAGTTCCGGGAGGCGTTCTGCGCCTATCACATTCCTCCCGGGATCATGAAGAGGAAGTTCCAAGAATTTTTGGAACTGAAGCAGGGCGGGAGGAGTGCCCACGACTACTCCCGTGCCTTCAACCATCTGGCGCAATATGCGTCAGATTACATCTCCACTGAAGAGAAGAAGCGGGAACATTTCTATCGGGGGTTACACCCCGAAATGAAGACGCACCTCGTTCAGTGGAATCGCGGCACCTTCAACGATCTAGTCAATGCCGCCATCATGCAAGAGGACGCTCAGCGGGAGTTGGCAGCTGAGCAGCGGAAGCGCAGCGCTCCACTCAGCAGTGGGGGTGGCGCTCCTCAGAAGTACCGTATGGTGTATCGGGCACCATCCGGGCAGCAGTGGCATCCACCGGCGCGACCTCAACGGTTCGGGGGACGTCCCGTTCAGGCACCTCCGTTCCATCCGCCAATGCCACCACCAAGACAGCAGCAGCAGCAGCAGCAGACGGTACCCCGGGCGTTTCCACCGCCACAACGCGCCCCGGGATTCCGTCCACTGATCAGCGGGGGACCGCCCCGTTTCACCTGCTTCATGTGTTGCCAGACGGGCCACTTCGCGAAAGACTGTCCCAAGGGGAAGCAAAGCAGCGGGCAAGCCCAGTTTCAGGGCGGTGCTCGAGGCGAACCTCCGATGAAGAAGGTTGGTCAGCGGACTGGAGGCGTCCGCAACCTCGACAATGAGGACGCCCCAGATGGAGACAACGTGCTGGCGGGTACGTTTACTCTCAACAATCATGCCATCATCATACTTTTTGATTCTGGTGCAACCCACAACTTTATAAGTGCATCATATGTGGTTAAGCATCAGCTGGAAGCCTTTCCAACCGAGTGTTCTTATATGATCTGCTCACCGGGAGGAAAGATTTCAGCAACAATGATGGTTCCAAAAGCACCACTGTGCTTAGGTGGGAAGATATATCCCACCACTATGATTATCCTTGAGGGTCAGAAGATTGATGCAATCTTGGGAATGTCATGGCTAAGCTACCATGGCGCTGTCCTGGAAACCTCATCACGGACGGTTCACCTCAACTCCCCATTACACCGTCCGCAGTCCCTCTTATTAGATAATCCAGTCCGGGAGGTTTCAGCGATCAACAATACTGAAGCCCTCAAGTTAGAGGACATCCCCTTAGTCCGGGAGTACCCCGACGTGTTCCCGGATGATCTTCCGGGTATGCCACCATAGCGGGATGTCGAGTTCAAGATTGAACTTGCACCCGGGACTACGCCCATATCACGGAGACCATACAAAATGGCTCCAAATGAGCTGGCTGAACTGAAAGAACAGCTCAATGATCTGTTGAGCAAGGGTTTCATTAGGCCGAGTTCCTCGCCTTGGCGATGCTCGGCGCTGTTCGTGAAGAAGAAGGATGAAACCTTAAGGATGTGTATTGACTACCAGCCGCTCAACGCCGTCACCATCAAGAATAAGTACCCACTGACCTGCATCGACATATTGTTTGATCAACTTGTGGGGGCAAGTGTGTTCTCCAAGATGGACTTTCGCTCTGGATATCATCAGATAAAGATCCGGGCGGAGGATATCCCGAAGACGGCCTTCTCGATGAGATATGGACTATATGAATATCTCATCATGTCCTTTGGTCTCACAGACACTCCAGCCCATTTCATGTATCTCATGAACTCGGTGTTCATGCCGGAGCCGGACAAGTTCGTGGTAGTGTTCATCGACGATATCTTGGTTTACTCCAAGACAGAAGCCGAACATGCCGAACACTTGCGGATCATTCTTCAACGATTGCGAGACCACAAGCTCTACGCCAAGTTCAGTAAATGCGAGTTTTGGATCAGCCAAGTGCCATTCTTGGGACATATCTTCTCAACAGAAGGCATTGCAGTTGACCCAAGCAAAATAGAGCAAGTGCTGAAATGGAAAGCTCCCACTTCAGTTCATGATGTCAAAAGCATCCTCGGGTTAGCGGGATACTATCGGAGATTCATTCCAAGCTTCTCCAAGCTCGCTAAACCAATGACAGAATTGCTGAAGAAGGGAACGAAATATGTTTGGAACACGGCGTGTGAAGGAGCATTCCAAACATTGGTGAAGCATCTCACCACAGCCCCGGTCTTAGCTCAGCCGGATACAACAAAACCCTTCGATGTGTATTGTGACGCGTCCGGTATTGGGCTTGGCTGCGTGTTGATGCAGGAAGGACGTGTGGTCGCTTATGGCTCACGCCAACTTCGGAACCATGAGCAGCATTATCCCACTCATGATCTTGAGCCTGCTGCAGTGGTTTTGGCGCTGAAAATGTGGAGGCACTATCTCCTGGGGAATCTGGTGCATCTCTACACCGACCACAAGAGCTTAAAATATATTTTCACCCAGAAGGAGCTGAACATGAGGCAAAGGAGGTGGTTAGAGCTGATCAAAGATTATGAGATTGAGATCCATTACCACCCCGGCAAGGTGAATGTGGTTGCCGACGCGTTGAGTCGGAAATCACATGTCCATCACCTCACCATGACACCGGTGGAGGAGGAAGAGCCAAGTTTATACTTGGTTCCTTATGGATCTGTACAACCTTGCCCTCATCCCTACTATTAGGGAGGACATCATTGCAGCTCAGAAGACGGATAAAGGCATGGCACATCTCCGGAGACGGATAGACAATGGAGAGATCAAGTGTTTCCGGAAAGATGATGAGGGGACGCTGTGGTTCAATGACCGAATAGTTGTACCCCGAGATATGGAACTGAGGAGGAAGATCCTCGATGAAGCTCACTTGTCCAAATACTCCATTCATCCGGGCAGCAACAAAATGTACCAAGATTTGAAAAAGAAATTTTGGTGGACACGGATGAAGCGGGAGGTAGCTAAGTACGTATCCGAGTGCGATACGTGTAGATGAGTGAAGGCTGATCATATGAAGAAATCAGGGCTGCTGCAACCCCTGAAAATTCCAGCATGGAAATGGGAAGATGTGAGCATGGATTTCATTGTGGGATTACCCTTAACATCCAACAAACATGATTCCATCTGGGTGATCGTTGACCGACTAACCAAGTCAGCTCACTTCATCCCCGTGCATACACATTTCCATGCCAACAGATATGCGGAGTTATATATTGCCAGGATTCTATGCCTGCATGGTGTACCCAAGACCATAGTCTCAGACCGAGGTGCATTGTTTGTATCTCGATTTTGGGAGCAGTTGCACGCTGCTTTGGGTACTAAACTGATTAGAAGCTCCGCCTACCACCCTCAGACAGATGGCCAAACAGAGAGGGTGAATCAGGTTCTAGAAGACATGTTGAGAGCATGTGCCATCCACCATGGTAGGAACTGGGATGATCATCTACCATTGGCGGAATTCTCGTACAACAACGGCTATCAGGCGAGTATCAAGATGGCACCCTACGAAGCTCTCTACGGTCAAAAGTGCTGCGCCCCATTAAATTGGTGCGAGTCCGGCGAAAGGGTCACATTCGGGGTTGATGTGGTGAACGATGCCGAAGAGCGCGTTTGGGCGATTCAAGCTAATTTTAAGGATGCTCAATCCCGGCAGAAGAGCTACGCTGATAAGAGGTGTAGACCGTTGCACTTTGACGTTGGGGAACACGTGTACCTCAGCGTGTCTCCAATGAAAGGCGTGCACCGGTTCAGTGTGAAGGGTAAGCTCGCTCCCCGTTTCATTGGACCTTACGCTATCACCGAGAAGTGTAGACCAGCAGCGTATAGATTGGAGCTACTGGCATCCCTGGCTGGTGTCCATGATGTTTTCCATGTTTCGCAACTGTGAAAATGTTTGAAGCATACAGCTGCTGTTCCTACTGAAGACATCGGCAAGCTGAAACCGGATTTAATATATGATGATTATCCGGTGGCCATTCTTGATGATAAAGCCAGGACCACACGTAGTAGAACGTTGTGGTTCTGCAAAATACTCTGGAGCAACCACACCGCCGAAGAAGCGACGTGGGAGGGCGAGGAGTTCCTTCGCTCAAACTACCCGGAGTTCAAGGCTTCTCAACACGGGTAAGTCCCTATTACATCGCTATCTCTTCTTTTGTAATCTTGGGACGAGATTATTTTAAGGGGGGAGGGATGTAAAAGCCCAAGAAAAGGGACTTGCAAAAACTTTTATCACCTCACAACACCACAGTTTTTATTGTGGATATCTTAGGAAATATTGTGAAGAGCAAGTAACCTCCATCAAAAGAGTGATTAGAGGGGAAAGCCTTCAATTTCACAAAGTGGGATTTGTACACATGAACATGAGAGGTTGAGCTTACCCCTAGAACTTTAAAAGTCTTGGGAAGGTTCAGTCCAAGTTTCATGGAAATCCAACACTTTTTGAGGCACTTTTGGAGGTATTTGAAAAAGAGGCCAATTTGAATGTAAATTCAAATTGCAGCAACTTTCATCACTCAAATTCAAAAGTTAGCTTCATATTCAAACTCAGCACATTTTTCTGAGTAAGCCCACCAATTTTCATCCTCATTGGAGTTCATCTTGTCAAGAGCTAAATTTGCAAGAATTCAAAACTGAATTTGAATTTCAGTTTAAACATGCAGCAAATTTAGCCAAACATAGTTCAAATTTGAGAATTCAAATTCAAACAAAGACTTGGTGACTAAGTCTCACATTAAATTGTGAGTAGCTGAGGATATTTTGGCACCCCAGAATTGAGAAAATTTGGAAAAAGAATTAGGTTGGGGGAGGTCCCACCTGTCAGTAGACTTAACAGGGAAGTCTTCCACTGATTTTTTTCCCTCTCTCAGCCGAGCCGGCGCGCCAGCTGCGGACAGCACCGGCGTCTGACCGCCTCACCTCGCCACCTCCTGCTCAGCGACCGAGCGCACACGTGCCCGACGCGGTTAAAGTCCCCAGCCCACGTGAGCCGGCCTCATCTCCTCCGCTCCGCTCTGCCCGTTCCCACCCGAAACGAAAAACGGCACCAGCCGCTCCCCTCGGCTCCTCGTCGCGCCGTTGATCCAGGCGACCTCGCGACCGGAGCTCAACAGCAAAGATACGCGCCGGGGACTGCTCGAACTCACAGTGAAGACCCTACCCCCTTCCATGCTCTGTAGGGGGAGTATTTCCCCGTCTAGTCCTCGGTGTTCGACAAAAATGAGTGAACAGACATTCTGAAATTCACGGCGATCGGTCCTGCACGGCATAAATCCAGCCGAGCACATGTTCTACACGTCCCCACGGCCATCTAGGATACAAAACCATCGAAAACCGTCGAATCTTTGCGCTGATATCCAAGTTTTTCGAGCAACAGCCGATATCGGGCGTAGGTCGACGGAGAGGTCCTAGTTCCGGCCAGTTCCATAGCCAACCGAGCTCATATCCGTGCGCAGCATGCCACGGCAGAGCTGTAGGAGCAAACCGCTTGAGAAATAAGGCCCGGAGTAGCCTGGGCGACGTCGCCGCAGTAGAGGGAAGCTCTGTCACCGTCGCGGGCATAGTTCCGGCCATTGCCGAGCTCCGGTGAGGGCACCAGTGAGTTCTCCGAGTCGAGTTAGGCACAGGAGGCAAGTTTCGTCGAAGGTCAGGCGGTGAAACGCCCGGCGGCGAGCGCTCCGGCGAAGCGCCGCCGCGGGAGCTGCGGGAGAGCGCGAGGTAGACGAAGGGGGCCCGGGTCCACCGGTCAGCCTCTGATCTCGCGCGGGGATCGGTTTGCGGCCGGGATTCGGTGCGGCAGCGCGGGTAAAACCCCGTGGGCCGCGGTGTGGCCGCATTCTGAGTGGGCCGGCTCGAGGAGTGGGTCCCACCCGCAGGATTTAAACATTTTTGGAATTTCCAGTTTTAGTTCAAACTTCAAATGCATAGAACTTTGGCTAGGAAACTCCAAATTCGATGAATCAAATTTTGCTGAACTCAGAATTCTGAGTGCTTTCCAGCAATACCAAACTCAGATCATGAAAGTGAATAATTTTCCAGAATTAAATCCCTAAACTTTAAACTGTTGGGAATTTTATCTGGAGAACTACTTTATGAAAAATTCTGAAATTTGGCTGAGAGGTTCATTAGAAAATCCCTGAATCCCATTAAATTTTCAGACTCATCCAAGTTCATTTAGTTACCATAATGGGGTGATTAAGAGAACTGCCCTGAGAAAATAGAAAAATGTATAGAAACATTTTTCAGATTTTCTCAAATCTTAATTAGGGCATAACTTTCTGAAGGATTCTTCAAATGACATGAAACCAACTCCATTAGAACCATCCTAAATTCTAGTCTCCATAAAGTAATGGTTGGAACCATGAAAACCACTGGAATTATTTAGAGGCTCAAACATTGACCAAATGGGTTTTTATTTGTACAAGGTTCAGATGAACTTTGTTTCAAATGAAACTTGGTCAAGACTCTAGTTAGGACCCTACCAAGCCACCATAAAAATTTCAGAACCAAAGGGGAGGGCTAGCTAGAGTTATTAATAATTAAGTATTCAAGTTTACACATTGCATTTAAATTCACATGTCGTATTTCATTAAACGTGTAGTCGCTGAAGAAGAGACTCCGGAAGTGCTGGACTTCCTTCTTCTGGATGAAGAACTAACCCCTGACCAGCAGCAACCAGGCAATCCCCGGTTTGCATTAACCTTTTTATAAGTTTTAATTTGTTTACATGTGTCATGTGAAGTATGATTGTGCATTAGGTATAGGATGGATGGAACCCCACTTGCATGACCAGAAATTTTCCATAAGAGTGAGGGTAGTGTCTAAGACCTCGAGTAGATAGGCTATGCTTAAAGATTCATAGGGCTTCGGTACAAGTCGAGTAGTTGGAATCTACTCGTGAGATAGGCTTGGGACACACGGGTTCGGTTGAGTGATGTGAGATCACATTAGTAATGAAAATGAGACTAGGCAGGGGCTAGGGCGCAGCAAGAGGGAGTCTTGTGTGCGCAGCCCTGTCCGTGTCGATTGAGGACCGATCCGTGTGCAGCCCACGCTGATCAAGTTTGAACGTACCGAAGGCATATCGGATATATGGGCCCCGATAAACCGATGTAGCCTAAACTTCCGGACGTCGAGGCATAACGCACCGATTTATAGGTGTAGGCTGAGGGCAGCGAGGTGGAAATCTGCCAATGGGCATAGAGAGATGCTCCGTGTGGGGATCCTCCTGCTTGTTTGGGTGCGACCGGTTCGACGTTTGGGCTGTTGGGTGAAAGGTTGTCCCGTACGGCATCGAGTGAGCGTGCTGTGCAGCTCCACGGGTGGGCGTACGTGACGTGGTCTCTGGGTTTCCCTGCAGGTGTATATCGAGTCGATTCACCGTCCCTCGCGGTGAAGAGTACCACTTGGTCACTGAGTCGTAACGTAGACTAATATATGAAATATGGTGATTCAATACTGCTGATTTGATATAATATTGTATTGCTACATGTTTGCCACCAAATATTGCTTACTAAATTTCAGCTTCCTGAACTGTTAACTTGTTGCTAAAAGTTGAACTAAGGATGAACTTGTAGGCGAGTCCATTTGTTGCAATATGACTATCCTACGTCATGGTACACCTCATGTAGAGTTTCATGCTTAGGTGAGTCGGTTAAGCCTTGCCGAGCCTTCGTGCTCACGGTTGCTGCTTAAGTGTTTTTCAGGTGAGGAGCCACCCACGGACTCGGAGTACGAGTCCACCAGCGAGGGTTACCCTCCGTCGGGGACCACGGCTGAGTGGGAGCCGTACACGCCGCGCTGAGCTGAGACGTGCATCTAGTGTGGGTTGCCCTAGGGCTGGGCAACCGACTTCTGCTAGATAGGCAGTCGTGAGTTGTACAAAAGAAACTTCCGCTGTGTAATAAAGACCCTAGTTTGTAACTGAGAAGTGTACTACTTTGTACATTCAGTTTGTTTTTCCCATGTAATATAATGTGTTCTTATGACGTGTGCTGTCGGGTGTCGCATCGCACGGCACCACCCTCTGCGATCCTGGATGATCGGATTCCGGTCCGCCACAACGCCCTCACGCGATAGGCCTCGAGAGAGCAGATGAACACCGAGATTTACGTGATTCGGGACGCCGCAGCATAATACCCTACGTCCACGAGAGTGTTTGTTGTATTGTTTGCTTGTATGAGTGAGAGGGCGCTGGGTCGTGAACCCTTTGTCGGGTAGTCACCCAGGTCCTTTTGTATTCCAAGGCCTGGGTAGTTACAATGTGACTTGGGGCCTGACAGGTGGCCCTGAAGCTATATGAACCCTATACATGATCTAGGGTTTTGTACTCTGAGTAGAGTAGTCGGTGGGAGAATTAAGTCCTGCCGCCTGGCGCGCTGAGTGCCCCTGTCCGTGTGTCAGCTGATGATGACGATGACGTCCTGTTGCCACGTTTTGTCGTTCCACTTGGGTGGCCCAGTGCCGTTGGATGACATTGTACCGCTGTCACGCCTTGTTGTCATGTCTTGTCATCGTAATGGCAGTTAGGCGGAGGACAGAGGCGTGCATCGTGCGCCATGCTTCTGGGGAAGAAGAGAGCCTTGAATGCGCAGCCTGACAGCACACTTCCTCCTTGACTTCGTCGAACCTCGGCCCACGACGGATCGTGGGGCATGTGGTGGCTTTTGAGCTCTTGTTGACGGGTTCGGAGCCAGGAGACACATGGCAGCTCTGGACCTCACCTCAGCGGGGAGTCTCGGACCGGAGCCCAGGGCACGTGTCGGCTCCGGAGCTCTCCTCAGCAGGGAGGAGGTTCTAAGCCTAGAGAGATGTGGCAGCTCTGGACCTCACCTAAGCAGGAAGGCTCGGACCAGAGCCCAGGGCACGTGTCGGCTCCGGAGCTCTCCTCAGCAAGGAGGAGGCTCTAAGCCAAGAGACACGTGGCAGCTCTTGACCTCACCTCAGTAGGGAGGCTCAGACCCAAGCCCAGTCCACGTGTCAGCTTCGGAGCTCTCCTCAGCAGGGAGGAGGCTCTGAGCCAAGAGACACGTGGCAGCTCCAGACCTCACCTCAGCAAGGAGGCTCGGACCGGAGCCCAGGGCACGTGTCAGCTCCGGAGCTCTCCTCAGCAGGGAGGAGGCTCTGAGCCAAGAGGCACGTGGCAGCTTCGGACCTCACCTCAGTGGGGAGGCTCGGACCGGGAGCTTTCCTTAGCAGGGAGGAGGCTCTGAGCCAGGAGACACGTGGCAGCTCCGAACCTTACCTCAGCGGGGAGGCTCGAACAAGAGCCCGGGCATGTGTTAGCTCCGGAGCTCTCCTCAGCAGGGAAGAGGCTCTGAGCCAAGAGGCACGCGGCAGCTCAAGACCTCACCTCAGCGCGGAGGCTCGGACCGGAGCCAGGGCATGTGTGAGCTCCGGAGCTTTCCACGTTAGGGAGGAGGCTCTGAGCCAAGACGCACATTGAAGCTCAGGACCTTACCTAAGTGGGGAGGTTCGAACCGGGGCCCAGGGCACGTGTCAGCTCCAGAGTACCTCCTCAGCAGGGATGAGGCTCCGAGCCTAAATGCACATGGCAGCTCTGGACCTCACCTCGGCGGGGAGGCTCGGCCCAGAGCCAAGTACATGTGTCTGCTCTGAAACTCAAGTGCACGTGGCAGCCCCAGGGCTGACCTCAGGGCCAAGGGCACGTGGCTATGCCAGGGCCCGCCTCAGCAGGGAGGCGGGGCCTAGGCTGTGTTTTACCCTCCATGCGGGGGTACCCGGTCTGCAGGTTACCGACAGTGGCCCCCCGGCCCATCTTGGGGGAGGCAACGAGGCCGCAGGTGGGGCCTCCATCTCTCCCGCATGGTGATTTATGTTCCATGGATTGGGTTGAGGTACCCCATCCTCCGTGGCTAGGCGGACGCACCCAGGGCGGCATACTTGTATCACCCGTAAGGGACCCTCCCAGCTGGGGGAGAGTTTGTCCCCCCTTCTCGAGAAAGTATTCACCGAAGCACCAGGTCACCCACCTTGAGCTGTCTAATCCGCACGAACCGCTGCTGATAATGTCAGAGCGCTCGATGGTATCACGCGTTTTGAGCAGCTGCTTGCCACCTTCGCTCATCGGCAAGGTCGATATCTTCACCCCGGAGCTGATCCTGTTTGGCTTTGTCATACGCTTGGACACGGGATGAGCTTATGGTGATTTCTGGGGGGGGGGGGGGGGCAGCCTCAGCCCCATACACCAGGAAGAAGGGTATTTCCATTGTCGAGCGATTGAGGACGTCCGGCTAGCCCACAGTGCACACAGAAGCTCTTCAATCCAATTGGCACCATGCTTCTTCAATCTGTCGTAGGTGCGCGTCTTGAGTCCCATGAGTATCTCGGTGTTTGCTCTTTCGACTTGACTGTTACTCTCTGGGTGAGCAACAGAAGCATAGCAAACTTGGATGCCGAGGTCTTCGCAGTAGTCTTGGAACACTGCAGTGGTGAACTTAGTCCTGCTGTCGGTGATGATTTTGTTTGGGACCCCGAAACGGCAGATGATCGACTTGATGAACTTGACTGCTGACTGCTTGTTGATTGTTACTATAGGGGCAGATTGCAGCCACTTGGTGAACTTGTCTACGGCAAAGTAGAGGTACTGGCACCCTCCGACGGATCTGGAGAATGGTCCCAGGATGTCCAGCCCCCACACAGCGAAGGGCCATGAGGGCGGGATCATCTGCGGCAACTGCGCTGGTGTGTGGATCTGCTTAGTGTGCAATTGGCACACCTTGCATCTCTTTACCAGGTCAACGGCATCCTGGAGAGCTATCGGCCAGTAAAAGCCATGTCAAAAGGCTTTACCGACCAGCATGCGGGAAGATGCATGGTTCCCACACTCGCGTCCATGGATCTCTGGGAGCAGGTCGCAGCCCTCCTCCCAGGTTATGCACCACAATAGGACGCCATCAGCGCCATGCCAGTAGAGATCCCCTTCTACCAGCATGTATCTATTAGCCAACCGAGCGATCCGTTCAGCGGGTACACGTTCATCGAGAAGGAAATTGTCTTTCAAGTAGTCCCGGATCTCCGTGATCCATGCGTCGGGACCTACTTGAGCACTTGGATCTTGAGCGTCAGGGTGCACGGAGTCCCCGGTGACACTTATGATCTTTGGCGGGCGCCATGGTAGCAGGGCCACCGGGACCGCCAGCTTTTAGGTGCTAATCTCGCCCCCTTCGACTGGTTCTACCGGCCAGGCGGTAGGTCAGAGTGACTTCCTTTCAAAGACCCCCTTAGGCACCGGATCCCAAGTGGAACCTTCATTGACAGGTCATCGGCTATTGTGTTGTTGGCGCAGGGAACATGGCACAAATCCAAGGATAAGAATACCTTCTCCATCTTCTGTACTTGGAGGAGATAGGCTGCAAGCTGCGGGTCATTGCAGAAGCACTCTCCCTTGACTTGCTTGGTGATCAATTAAGAATCACCCTTGACCAACAACTGCTAGACGCCAAGGGATAGCGCGGTCTTTAACCCGAAGATGAGAGCTTCATACTCCGCCATGTTGTTGGTTGCCTTGAATTCAAGTCGCACCATGTACTTGAAATGCTCTCCGGTTGGTGTAAGGGGCAGAACCCCCACTCCGGCACCTTGCTTGCGCGAGGGAGCCGTCAAAGAACAGAGTCCAGTAAGGCCCATTGAAGATCAGAGCTTATGGCTTTGGTCCACCGATGTCTTGGCCCCCTGGCTGGCATAGTAGCGGTGTCCACTCTGCCACGAAGCCAGCTAGCGCCTGACTCTTCACTACATGGCGCGGTAAGAAGTCTAGCTCTAACTCCGCATGCTCCGCAGCCCATTTCGCTATGTTTTTGGTTGCGTTGGGGCTGTGGAGGACGGTTCTCAGCGGGTATGAGGTAACCACCGAGATCATGGAGCTTGGAAGTAGTGGCACAACTTCCTTGAAGCAACGAGGAATGAATTGATCAGCTTGTGTACCTCCAGGTATCTTGTCTTGGCATTGTGGAGGACCTCGCTGATGAAGTAGACTGGACGCTGAATGGTTTGGACCCTCCCGGAGGGGTCCAATGCATCTTCTTGTAGAGGTCAAGAACTCGGGGGGCCCCGGCCCCCGAGTCCAGAACCGCACTCTGGGAGCTCAAACCCAGATGTGCATTGGTCGTAAGGTGTAGCTGGCTGAGACCCAACTAGATCTTCTTGGGGAGGTCTGGGACTCGGGGCCCCAAAGCCCCCGGGTCTGGGACTGCATTCCGGGAGCTCGGACCCGGGTATGCATTGACCATCAGGTCCGACTGTTTGGGACCTGATTATCTCCCTACCCCTAGGGTCTCCTGTGGAGTCTGAGCTTTGGGGCTTTAGACCAACGGCAGCAGAAGCCTCATCTAGGACTTGAGGTCGATGGAGTTCTGGCCATGCTCACAACCTCAGTTGTGGCAGCGACGTGGGGGAATACAGGCTCGCCTTGTTCCGGGACCACCATGATCGGGAGCATTGTGAGCAACTTCTTCAACTCCTGGAACGTCTCATCCACCTCCTCGGTCCATATGAATGAAATGGGTTTGCGCAGAAGTTTGAAGAATGGGAGAGCGCGCTCAGCCAATCTAGAGATAAACCGACTGATCGCAGCCAAGCATCCGGTAAGCTTCTGCACGTCCTTGATGTGGGCAGGGGGCTGCATCAGTTCTATCGCCTTAATCTTCTCTAGGTTAGCTTCAATTCCTCGGTGTGAGACCAAGAAACCGAGCAGCTTCCCGGCAGAGAAGTTCGGCCCGTCTCTTCAGCTTGTCGTAGTTGGTGCTCCAAGTCTTCTGCTTGCTGCTGGAGTGGTCCTACATCTTGCCCGTGTGGTTCACTGTGATGGACCCCTGGTAGGTGTTGCCATTATGTTAGGGCACACCTACCAATGGATGAGGCGGGATGTCAGCATCGGGCCCCCTAGGAGGTCCGGGTCGCCAAGGACTTGTTCGGACCAACGGACATGGAAAAAGAAGGAGCAATCGTGCTCTCTGGTCACACTTCACTGTTTGGTAGCTTTACTATGGCTTACAGTCCTCAGCTGAGCTACAGGGCTAGGATATTTCGATGTGGGTTGTCCAGGCTACGGTTAAAGCTTTGCCCAAGGGTATGAGTCGTCTGGTTCCCCTGTACTGAGCTGTAGCGCTGGAGAGGCAGGGTGTGCATGCTAGGGGTACGAAACCAGGCATAGCAGGCTACACACCTTGGACCTCCCGCTGGCGTAAGCCTTTTAGGGGAGGGGCCATTCAGCGCCAT
The DNA here is from genome assembly GCA_030760725.1 of Neostapfia colusana. Classification (NCBI taxonomy): domain Eukaryota; kingdom Viridiplantae; phylum Streptophyta; class Magnoliopsida; order Poales; family Poaceae; genus Neostapfia; species Neostapfia colusana. The sequence continues at coordinate 66,962,228 of JASWHV010000016.1, forward strand.
AGGGCCCCCAGGAAATGAGTCAACCAAAGGTCCCTAAGTTACGGTTAAAACTTTGCTCAGGGGTATGAGCCGTCCGTCTCCCCGGTACTGAGCTATAGCGCTGGAGAGGTAGGGTGTGCACCCTAGGGGTACGGAACCAGATATAGCAGGCTACACACCCTGGACCTCCCACTGGCGTAAACCTTTCAGGGGAGGGTCCATTCGGAGCCATAGGGCCTCCAAGCAATAAGACAACCACAGGACCCCTGGTACGCCACAGGCACCTCAAGTAGACCCGCCTGCAGAAGGATAGCACAGCTCTTGCTATGGTTGAACATAGAAAAAAAGTGACTGGCCACACGGCTGGAGCAGTATGGAAAGAAAGCACGAAAAGAGTGGGGGCAATGTCCGGGGTCCAGTTACTTTTCTTGTCCATAGGCGTGTTCTTTCTGGTCCCCATGTACTCAGTTGTAGCGTGACAGGCTTAGGGTACGAAACCAGGCTAAGCAGGCTGTGCGTCCTGGACCTCCCATAGGCGTTAACCTTTCAGCGAGGAGACCTTACAGTGCCACAGGACCTAGGACAAGCATGTAGGACAGGCTCCGGACATGCCATTTACAGTTAATATGCATGAGTAAGCACAAACCATAAAGGGAGAATGCGGAGGGTAAGACAAAATTTTCTCATTTCAGGCTTCCTTCATAGGAGGAAACATGCCGTATAAGAAGGTAGCGACCCGCTCCGGATGACAAGAGTGGAAGGACTCCTCCGGGCTTAGCTGTTCTAAGCGCTGTTCCTAGACACTATGACACCTTTCCAGAGAAAATAGAACCCTACCGCTGCGCTAAGGATAGAACTTACGAAGGTGTTCTGTAGATTGGGTAGAGGTACCCATCCTCTATGGCTAGGTGGGCGCACCTGGGGCGGCATACATGTGCTGCTCGGAAAGGACCCTCCGAGCTGGGGGAGGGTTTGTCACCCCTTCTAAAGAAAGTATTAGCCAAGGCACCAGGTGGCCCTACCTTGGGTTGTCTACTCTGCGCGTATTGTTGCTGATATTGCGAGAGCGCTTAGCGGTGTAGCGCATTTCGAGCAGCCTCTAGCCATGTTGCCTCATCGACGAGGTTGATATCTTCATGCGGAAGCTGGTCTTGCGTGGCTTTGTTGTATGTCTGGACGCGGGATGGACAATTGGTGTGTTCCGGGGATAGGGCGGCCTCGACCACCTACACCAGTGTAAGAGGGTGTTTACCTTGTCACACGATGGGGGGGACGTCTGGCTAGATGTGGAGCCTCTTGTGTCGCTCGCTGTCGACGCTGGAGTCAGAGTCGGAGTGGCCGTAGACGGCTTTCAACGCCCGCTCGGCGTCCTGATACTCCATCTCCTACTTAGCATGGCCTCAGGTTTGACCAGACCTGGCCGCTCTAGAGTGGGAGGTAGCCTCGTCGTCTTCCGCCTGGAGATGACGGCGAGTTGGGAAAGCTCGAAGGAAGGCAGCTATCCCCTCTGAGAAGACTCGCCATGAGAGGTGATGTTCACCATGGTTGCGTGGAGAGCGCGGAAAGCCCCCTACCTAGCGCGCAAAATGTCGGAGTGTGTGAGCTGCGACAATCTTCCCATCCTGCTACGGAAACAGCCCGCGAGGTTATTTGAGGAGGGGGCTTGGCTCCCTCACGCGATCGGGCTCGAGAGAGCGGATGAACACCGAGATTTATGTGGTTGGGGCCGCCAAGCGTAATACCCTACGTCCACGGGAGTGTTTGTTGTTTTGTTTGCTTGTATGAGTGAGAGGGTGCTCGGTCACGAACATTTATCAGGTGGTCACCCCGGTCATTTTATAGTCCAAGGACGGGGTGGTTACAATGTGGCTTGGGGCTCGTCAGGTGGCCCTAAAGCTATATGAACCCTATACATGATCTTGGGTTTTGTACACTGAGTAGAGTAGTCGGTGGGGGAGTTAAGTCCCGCCGCCTGGCGCGCTGAGAGACCCTGTCTGTGTGTCAGGTGATGATGTAGACACCATCCTGTCGCCGCGTCTTGTCATTCCACTTGGGTGGCCTAGTGCCGTTGGATGGAACTGTACCGCTATCATGCCTTGTCTTCCTATCTTGTCACCATAATAGTGGTCAGGCGGAGGACGGAGGCGTGCACCGTGTGCCATGCTTCTGGGGAAGGCGCGAGCCTTGAATGCGTGGCCTAGCATCGCACTTCCTCCTTGACTTCGTCGAACCTCGGCCCACGACGGATCGTTGGGCACGTGGCGGCTTCAGAGCTCTTTCCGACGGGTTCGGAGCCGGGAGACAAGTGGCAGCTCCGAACCTCACCTCAGCGGGGAAGCTCGGACCAGAGCCCAGGGCACGTGACGGCTCCGGAGCTCTCCTCAGCAGGGAGGAGGTTCTGAGCCTAGATACACATGGCAGCTTCGGATCTCACCTCAGAGTGGAGGCTCGGATCGGAGCCTAGGGCACGTGTCGGCTCCGGAGCTCTCCTCAGCAGGGAGGAGGCTCTGAGCCAAGAGACACGTGGCAGCTCCAGACCTCACCTCAATGGGGAGGCTCGGATTGGAGCCCATGGCACGTGTCAGCTCCAGAGCTCTCCTCAGCAGGGAGGAAGCTCTGAGCCGAGAGACACGTGGCAGCTCCAGACCTCACCTCAGCAAGGAGGCTCGGACCGGAGCCCAGGGAACGTGTTAGCTCCGGAGCTCTTCTCAGCAGGGAGGAGGCTCTGAGCCAAGAGGCACGTGGCAGCTCCGGACCTCACCTCAACGCGGAGGCTCGGGCCGGAGCCCAGGGCACGTGTGAGCTCCGGAGCTTTCCTTAGCAGGGAGGAGGCTCTAAGCCAAGAGAAACGTGGCAGCTACGGACCTTACCTCAACTGAGAGGCTTGAACCGGAGCCCGGGGCACGTGTGTGCTCCGGAGCTCTCCTCAGCAGGGAAGAGGCTATGAGCTAAGAGGCACGTGGCAGCTCCAGACCTCACCTCAGCGGGGAGTCTCGGACCGGGGCCCAGGGCACGTGTGATGTAACACCCTCAATTTCACTACCATCCATTGCATACATTTTTCATGTAGAGAAGCATTTAAAAATAAGAAGAAATACAGAAAAGAATATAGAATCTACTAAAACGATAAAAGGAAATAGAAATGGAAAACAATGAAAATAAAATAGCCCAATTTAAGTCACCCCAATTTTCCCCAAATGTCTCCCTTCCCCAAAAATTCCTAAATTCTTCTCAATTTTTCTTGATTTTCCGCAAATTCCCCTAGGGGGGAATTTCCCCCACATTTGGGGGAAATTTCCCCCCAAATTTGCTGCACCAAATTAGGGGGGAAACCCTAATTGGGCTCACCTCCTCTTGGCCGCAGCCCCTTTAGAGGGGAACCCTAGTCCCCCACCTCTAGGACTCTTGGGTTTGTCCCCCACCTCTAGGACTCTTTGTCCCCCACCTCTAGAACTCTTTGGTTAAGTCCCCCACCTCTAGGACTCTTTGGTTAAGTCCCCCACCTCTAGGACTCTTTGTCCCCCACCTCTAGGACTCTTTGGTTAAGTCCCCCACCTTTAGGACTCTTTGTTCCCCACCCCTAGGACTCTTTTGCCCCTTATAAATATAAGCCCCCTAGCCGCACCCCTCTATTTTCTTTTGGCCACCGCTTCCCCCTGCTCCAAGTTGCCGAGCCCCCCCCCCTATTGCTGCCAATTTGCCGAGTACCCCCCTTGCCAGAATTTGACCGCCGTCCAGCCCCGTCACTCCCCGCCGTCGCCGGAGAAGAAGTCCCTGACGTTCTGCCCTACGCGCCCCATAATTCTCCACGGAGAATCCTCTGCTGCTGCCATTGCTAGGAGGGAGGCCCTGCCGCAAGGAAGAAGTGAGGTAGGCCTTCGTTACTCCTCTTTCAACGTCGCCGCTATTTCTACGCACCAGTTTTCTTCGCCCCCTTCGAGCAGAAACTTTTGTGTGTGGACAGACCATGTTTTGGTCGATTTTGATGGTGGGATTGATCTACAAAGTGGGTCAAGATCATCACCACGTACACACTTGATCCCGGTAACCTTGTTCATCATAGAACCCCATGAAATCCTACTAAAACTTGCAAGAACACATACAAACTGGTTTTATAAAACTGCACTATAGGATTTGCATTCATCTACCCCATTGCATTTTGAGTAAAGTTTGTGCATGATAATTGATTGCTGTAAATTTTGTATGTGTTTGGTCATGAGTAGAATGACAAGCTCAAGAGGCTGTCTACGAGGAACTACAGCACCAATACTTTAAGACGCTTGAGCAACACGAACCACAGGAGCAAGGCAAGTGCCCCTTGACCATATTGATCCTATGTTTTCAAAACTGTTTTGCTTGCAAAAACTCGTATGCTTGAGTCAACTTGATGGGACACCCTTTTTATAGGAGTTTACTAGTTTTGTTAACCATCCTTGTCATCGGGAAAGTTGATGAGTCGGGTATTGTCGTTTTTCCTTTTTGCTTCGCTTAACTTACGGGATACGGGAAGCTGAAATAAAACTCGTTAGATACTGCACTCATATGAATAAAGATGATGATAACTTGATGATGTTAATGAGCACAGAATCGGGGAGATCTAGGCAAGCTTGGTTCGTGGATGTTGCTGAATGAGATGGTGGTTTGCTTGCCGTAGATCTAAGGACCGGTTCATGCGAGCACATGCCAGGAAAACAGTGCCACCACAAGGACAAATATGGGTGCGGCTTAGCTGAGTAATTAGGTGTGTTTCTAGCTTGTTATGGTCCGTTGGATGGTGCGGGGAATGGGAGTCGAGAGGGACTGCCCTGGGAACTGCATGGCACAAGAGGGGCCCCGTGGGTGGGAGAATGGAGATTCGAGCCTACCAGTGAAACCTCAGTCGGTCCGTACATCCTAGTAGCCCCTTTCTAAAGCCTATTTTGTGATCTCTTGGCCATACACTGACGGTTGTGTACTGGTATAATGGAGGTTCTTTCTAGTCGCCGACGGGTGACGAAATCATGAACTTTTAGGTAAAGTGGTGACACCTCTGCAGAGTGTAAAAATATCATGATAGCCGTGCTTTCGGTTACAAGCACCTGGTCAACTTCCATGATTAGAGGCAAAACTTGGGATGATTATTCGGTATGGTTGTGGTATGGTCATTGGGATTGGTTTTGGGACTGTTTTGAGTAATGACAATCAGTTTGGTTTCTGTTATATGAAAATGAGATGGTTATGAATATTTATGAGCATGAGATGGACTTGAGAAAGATTATTGGCTGGTTGAGACTTGATAAATGGTGAATTATGATGAAGGAATGTTGATGAAATACTTGGCTATGATAGGATTAAACTCACCTAGATATAGTTGCTGTTTTACTATGTTTGTGAAATAAAATTTGCTTGCTGCAATGAACCTTTTTATTGATACCTTGTTGTAAGCTACATGTCATACTTTTCCCGCGCTTGCTGAGTACGACATGTACTCACCCTTGCATTCCCACAAGCAATTCAGCTACAGTAGAAGAGTACTTCGAGAAACAAGTGGAGTACTAGGCGTGCGCACTACCGTCAACATGTCTGTGGAGTTGAAGTTGGAGGCTGCTGTCTTAGCCCTTTTCCGCTGTCGTTTAGAGTCTTCCGCTACTAAATAAGTTGGATATTCATGAGTGAGACATTGAGTCATTGTAATAAAGTACTTAAACACTATTCGTACATGGTTATATTCTGAGTTTCAGTTTGTGGAATGCATGTGTATGTGTGATGAACATCCTGGGAACACATATGCATTCGCTTGGTTCATTATCGGAACCGGGTGTCACATGTGAGCTCCGGAGCTTTCGTTAGCAGGGAGGAAGCTCTGAGCCAGGAGACACGTGACAGCTCCGGATCTTACCTCATCGGGGAGGCTCGAACCGGAGCCCAGGGCACGTGTCAGCTCCGGAGGACCTCCTCGGTAGGGAGGAGGCTCTGAGGCTATAGGCACGTGGCAGCTCCAGACCTCACCTCGACAGGGAGGCTCGGCCCACAGCCCAGGACACGTGCCGTCTCTGAAACTCAAGCGCACGTGGCAGCCCTAGGTCTGACCTCGTGGCCAAGGGCATGTGGCTACGCCAGGGCCGGCCTCAGCAGGGAGGCGGGGCCTAGGCTGTCTTTTACCCTCCACATCGGGGTACCCGGTCTGCAGGGTACCGATACTGGCATACACGGGAGTACGCTTGGTCTCTCTTGCAGGTACCAGGCGTGACATTTTATAAGCTTCAGACAACACTTAACTATTTAAACGAGTCTTATTGAGCCGAATTCGAGTTTGACTACACAATCGAATGGATCTCAGACTCGGCTCGAGTTTGACTCGAACTATAACCGAGCTTGATTTTGAGAGGCAAAACTCGCTCGAGCTTGACTCGTTGACAACCCTATGCATCAATGGTCATTCCGACCAGCAAGTTGGCAACAAACACGTCTCCAAAACCTATTATTTGTGGTTCATGAAACTGGCCTTTGATCGCAGTAGTGGCCACGCTTCGCGGTCTTGAAATGTTCCTTGCATTTTGTTCACCTTTTATGCTTAGTGTCACATAAATTCCCAAAACTGTCTATACTCATTCTTTTTTCTGAAATGTTTATCTAAAAAAATTGTTCTCTTTCCTTTATAATTTCCCTAAAATGTTTCTCCTTATATAATACAATATCCCACGCTCATTCTCATCTATATTCTTCTATACTACCAAACAAAACATTGACCTATGTAACACCCCAAAAATCTTGTGAAGACCCTAAGTCATGTTAAGAGGGGAATTTAAAATTTTTTGGACGTGTTGCATGTTTTGAAAAAATTCAAATTCAAACTAGAATTCAAATTAAACTCAAAACAGAAAAGAAATAGAAAAAGAAAAAGGAAAACAGAAAAAAAACCGGCCAGTGGGCCGAAACCTGTAAAAGCCCAAGAAAAGGGACTTGCAAAAATTTTTATGCACCTCACAACACAACAGTTTTGTTGTGGGTAGATTGTGAAATATTGTGAAGAGCAAGTGGCCTCCATCAAAGGAGTGATTAGAAGGTAAAGCCTTCATACTCACAAAGTAGGGTTTCTACACATGAACATGAGAGGTTGAGCTCACCCCTAGAATTTAAAAAGTCTTGGGAAGGTTCAGTCCAAAGCTCATGCAAATTCAACACTTTTTGAGACACTTTTGGGTTATTTCAAAAGGAGGCCAATTTGAATGTAAATTCAAATTGCAGCAACTTTCATCACCCAAATTCAAAAGTTAGCTCCATATCTATACTCAGCACATTCTTCTGAGTAAACCCACCAAGTTTCATCCCCATTGGAGTTCATCTTGTCGGGAGCCAAATTTGCAATAATTCAAAACTGAATTTGAATTTCAGTTTAAACATGAAGCAAATTTAACCAAACAAAGTTTGAATTTGAGAACTCAAATTCAAACCAAGACTTGGGGTCTAAGTCTCTCATTCAATGTGTAGTTGCTGGGATATTTACAAAAGAAATGGAGAAGAGAGGATTAGGGGGAGAGTGGGCCCACAAGTCAGTGGGGGAAACTTGTTTCCCAAACCGAGCGTGGCTGTTTTCTCCTGACGTCGGTCGAACACCTCGCGCCAGCTGCGGACAGCACCGGCGTCCGACCGCCTCACCTCGCCACCTCCTGCTCGGCGACCGAGCGCACGCGTGCCCGACGCGGTTTAAGTTCCCAGCCCACGTGAGCCAGCCTCATCTCTTCCGCTCTGCCCGTTCCTACCCGAAACGAAAAACGACACCCGCCGCTCCCCTCGGCTCCTCGTCGCGCCGTTGATCCAGGCGACCTCGCGACCGGAGTTCAATAGCAAAGACACGCGCCGGGGACTGCTCGAGCTCACGGTGAAGACCCTACCCTCTTCCATGTTTTGTAGGGGGAGTATTTCCCCGTCTAGTCCTCGGTGCTCAACAAAAACGAGTGAGCAGAAATGTCGAAATTCGCGGCGATCGGTCCTGCACAGCGTAAACCCAGCTGAGCATAGGTTCTACACGCCCCCACGGCCACCTAGGATCCAAAACCATCGAAAACCATCGAGCCTTTGCGGTGATATCCAAGTTTTTCGAGCAACAGTCGATATCGGGCCTAGGTCGACGGTGAGGTCCCAGTTCCGGCTATTTCCATGGCCAACCGAGCTCATATTCGTGCGCAGCATGCCACGGTGGAGCTGTAGGAGCAAACCGCTTGAGAAATAAGGCCCGGAGTAGCCCGGACGACGTCACCGGAGCAGAGGGAGGCTCTGTCGCCGTCGCAGGCATAGTTCCGGCCATTGCCGAGCTCCGGTGAGGGCACCAGCGTGTTCTCTGAGTCGAGTTAGGCACAGGCGGCAAGTTTTGTCAAAGGTCGGGCGGGGAAACGCCCGGCGGCGAGCGCTCCGGCGAAGCGCCGCCGCGGGAACTGCGGGAGAGCGCGAGGTAGACGAAGGGGGGGCCGGGTCCACCGGTCAGCCTCTGATCTCGCGCGGTGATCGGGTTTGCGGCTGGGATTCGGTGCGGCAGCGCGGGTAAAACCCCGTGGGCCGCGGTGTGGCCGCTTTCTGAGTGGGCCGGCTCGAGGAGTGGGTCCCACCCGCAGGATTTAAACATTTTTGGAATTTCCAGTTTTAGTGCAAACTTTAGAACCCCATAACCTTGGCTAGGAAGCTCCAAATTTAGTGATTCAAATTGGGTTGGATTCATCTTGCCTAGCTCTGTCCAGATATACAACCCAATTTGTATGAAGCCCATTAATTAATTCTGGAAAATTCTTTAAAGCTTTTCAGAAAAAGAATTTTAGAGGGAGTTTGGTTCATCCAAAAATCCCTAAATTTTGCCAGAATGTTCTTTAGGACATTAGTAAACCCCTGTAAAAGTTTCAGGCCATTTGGAGTTGATTTGGTCAGAGCAATTCAAATTGGAAGGTGCGGTGTTCATTTGAATACAGAAACATTTTCAGAGAATTTCCAAAACTTGGAAATTCAATTCTGGGCAGACCTTGACTACAAAAATGCTAGGAAAATTCATGCAAACTCTATGAGCTATAATTGAAATTTTAGTTCATTAAGTTGAGCATGAACAGGGGTATTACCTCAGAATTAATTCCTCCTTGCTTATTTGCCAAGAGAATTATTCTGAGCAAACCACTCCATGAAAAGTGCTAATGTTTGGTCCAGAGAGTTTTCTTGTGACCAGGAACTCACACAAAAATTCTCAGCTCCATTGGAGCTCTAGATCACCCCTGTCCTGTTTAACCACTTAAGGGATTAATATGGGAAAAGGGGGAAAACCACTTAGCATTTAACCATGTGATTAAGTCCAAGCCAAACCACCAACACCAGTTCATATTTAAATTCTTAAACAAAGTTCCAGGTGTTAGAGGCTGGTTATTAGAACTAATAGTAGAAGTCTTACTCTAAAACTCACATTTGCATCTAAATTAACATGTAGTATTTCATTAACGTGTAGCCGTTGAAGAAGAGACTCCGGAAGTGCTGGACTTCCTTCTTCCGGACGAGGAACTGACTACTGACCAGCAGCAACAAGGCAAGCCCCGGTTTGCATTAACCCTTTTATAAGTCTTACTTTGTTTACATGTGTCATATGAAGTATGTATGTGCATTAGGTATAGGATGAATGAAACCCCACTTGCATAACCAAAGGTTCCTAAAAGAGTGAGGGTAGTGTCAAGGACCTCGAGTAGACAGGCTATGCTTAATGAGTCATAGGACTTCGGTACAAGTCGAGTAGTTGGAATCTACTCGCGAGATAGGCTTGGGACACACGGGTTCGGTTGAGTGATGTGAGATCACTTTAGTAATAAAAAAATGAGACTAGGCAGGGGCTAGGGCGCAGCAAGAGAGAGTCTTGTGTGCGCAGCCCTGCCCGTGTCGATTGAGGACCGATCCGTGTGCGGCCCTGCTGAACAAGTATTGAACGTACCGAAGGCATATCGGATATATGGCCCCCGATAAACCGATGTAGCCTAAACCTCCGGGCGTCGAGGCATAGCACACCGAATTATAGGTGTAGGTTGAGGGCAGCAAGGTGGAAATCTGCCAACGGGCATAGAGAGATGCTCCGTGTGGGGAACCTCCTGCTCGTTTCGGTGCGACCGGTTCGACGTTTGGGCTGTTGGGTGAAAGGTTGTCCCGTACGACATCGAGTGAGCGTGTTGTGCAGCTCCACGGGTGGGCGTACGTGACGTGCTCTTTGGGTTTTCCCTGCAGGTGTATATCGAGTCGATTCGCCGTCCCTCGCGGTGACGAGTACTGCTTGTTCACTGCGTCGTAACGTAGACTAATGGATGAAATATGTTGATGCAATGATGCTGATTGATATAATTGTATTGCTACATGTGTGCCACCAAATACTGCTTACTAAATTTCAGATTTCATGAACTGTTAACTTGTTGCTAAAAGATGAACTAAGGATGAACTTGTAGGCGTGTCGTTTTGCTGAAATGTTACTATCCTATGTCCATTGTACACCTCATGTAGAGTTTCATGCTTAGGTGAGTCGGTTAAGCCTTGCTGAGCCTTTGTGCTCACGGTTGCTGCTTAAGTGTTTTTCAGGTGAGGAGCCACCCACGGACTCGGAGTACGAGTCCACCGGCGAGGGTTACCCTCCGTCGGGGACCACGGCTGAGTGGGAGCCGTACACGCCGCGCTGAGCTGAGACGTGCAGCTAGTGTGGGTTGCCCTGGGGCTGGGCAACCGACTTTTGCTTAATAGGCGGGCGTGAGTTGTATAGTGTAGCCTTCCGCTGTGTAATAGAACAATAATTGTAACTGAAGTTTGTACTTGTTTGTACAGTTTCAACTGTTTTTCCCATGTAATATATTGTGTTCTTATGACGTGTGCTGTCGGGTGTCGCATCGCGCGGCACCACCCTCTGCGATCCTGGATGAGCGGATTCCGGTCCGCCACAGCCTGGTATCAGAGCTGCAGTGGGGATAGCACAGTACTTAAGGACTGCATTGTGGGAAAACATAGGTTACGGTGAGGAATCGGTAGTTGCCCAAGTAAGGACTATATTAGCATAGTTACTTAAAGTGGCAAAGACTAACTTATGTGTTATAATTCTGAATTTCAATTATGTAACGACGCACCTACGCTCTGGTAAGTATGGTAAGGAACGCCACCGAAAGCGGTTCAATTTCGGTTAGCTCTCCCTGACGAGGAACGTGGTTCAGGGATTGATCTCACAGCCTGGTGTGAGATGTCAATATGTATCTCTTGGACTCTTCATGTCCCTGAGTTCATATGAAACGCTGATCCCTAGCGTGCATTAGGCAAGTAAGCGGAGACCCCATCGCGTGGTCAGTAACGCGAGAGTGTGTTCGTCTGGAAATAGCCCAGGAGGACATACGCAGCGCTTGCCATCGGCGTGCCCTGCAGGGCAGTAGGTGGTATCTGTTGGGTTGATAACATTCCCAACCGTGACGACCCGTTCATGACATACTCGGGTTCCCCGTCGTGTGGTGTTGAAACACGATCACGTGCCTTGAGACGTGACTTAGCTCAAGGACGGCCGTATGACAATGATACGGGCGTTTGTATTTACTTTTAAATATGGAACTGCCTGAAATGAACAAACTTTGAGTGCACCATCATTGTGTGGTCTTCTGCAGGTACTAACCACGTATTGTATCCGTGTAGAAATTGTGTGCGAGAGACCGTTTAGTGCCACACTCGAGACGTATATGCCGGTATGATCCGGTTAGGATTTTCTTTTGTGAGGAACGTAGTACCGAGATATTGTAGGCATATGCATGAGTATAATGATAACGAAGAATTAAAATCTATAGGTTCAACAGTTAGGACCCTGGTTGGGTATAAGAATGAGATAGGGATGAGTGTAGTTCCAAAAAGACTGAAAAACAGAGTGCTCGGTTTTGGGACAGCAAGTTTGCTGATCTTCAACAGGGCGTAACTCACAGGTCTTTTAGCCGAGAGAGGTGTGCTACATAGCTCTGGAAAGGTATTCAAGTACTCTACAACTTTATTGTAGACTTCCAGAGCTGAAACTCGCCTTGAGATGGCTGAAATTCCAGAGGAATGTAAACTGTCCAGAACCAGGGCAGAGTAAAACATCCTCTGAACTGATCTGTTTTTCAAACATAACTCCCAGTAGAAAAATCTAAAATTGTCATATAATACATCCTTAGAAAGAGTAGAAGATGTGCGACACCTTTGCAATTCAAAGTTCCTGAAATTTCAGCACAGAATTTAGTGGAAATCAGGGTTGGAAACAGCCACTTCCAAGGGAGGTGCTGTTAAAATTCTTCCAGAAATTCTGCTAACTTTGAATTAGCATAACCTTTTAACCAAAGTTGATCTGGGGGCAAATGAGTACTTGTTGGAAAGATACTGAAGTTAACTTGAACTTTGGTATTCAACTTTAGTCATGAAAATGCCCAGAACCAGATCAAAACTTGGAATAGGTAGAAACTGGTCATTCTGACAGAAGAATGACAGTTGAACTCATTGAAAAGGGTGTTGTACCCTAAGGGTGTTATACGTGATGACAACGCAATAATAATGTCTCGTAGAGACTAAACCCAGTTATGGTGAGCTTCCAAAGAGGGGGTTCATCAAGTTGGATTAAACTAACTTGTGTTTGGTCTGATGGTTCGTACTAGGACCACGCACGAGGTTGGTGGCTCTAGCCAAGGTGGAGGCGATGACTCCCAGCCACCGGCCTACGACAGCACCCCGCAGCAGCAGCCACCACCGCCGCCTCCGCTTACTCTAGCGGATGTGATAGCGGCATTGGTGGGAGGTCGTGAGGAGCAGACCGACCTGCTCCGCACGATCGTGCAGAATACGTCCCAGGCGGGAGGACGTCAAGAGCGAGGGCCTCGCGAGCCCCGCGAAGTGTCGTACTCGGATTTCATGAGTACGCACCCTCCAGTGTTCACCGAAGCCAAAGAACCACTGGAGGCGGACAACTGGCTGCGGACTATCGAGTCCAAGTTCGGGCTGCTCCAGTGTACGGAGCGGCAGAAGACGCTGTTCGCAGCACAGCAGCTCCACGGTGCCGCTGGTGCGTGGTGGGCGAATTATGTCGCCTCACGTCCGGCTGGCCATGCCGTGGAATGGCAAGAGTTCCGGGAGGCGTTCCGCGCCTATCACATCCCTCCCGGAATAATGAAGAGAAAGTTCCAAGAATATTTGGAACTGAAGCAGGGCGGGAGGAGTGCCCACGACTACTCCCGTGCCTTCAACCATCTGGCGCAGTATGCGTCAGACTACATCTCCACGGAGGAGAAGAAGAGGGAGCACTTCTATCGGGGGTTACACCCCGAAATGAAGACCCACCTCGTACAATGGAACCGCGGCACATTCAACGACCTAGTCAATGCCGCCATCATGCAAGAGGACGCTCAGCGGGAGTTAGCAGCTGAGCAGAGGAAGCGCAGCGCTCCACCTAGCAGCGGTGGGAGTGGCGCTCCCCAGAAGTACCGTATGGTGTATCGGACACCATCCGGGCAGCAGTGGCGTCCACCGGCGCGACCTCAGCAGTTCGGGGGACGTTCGTTCCAAGCACCCCCGTTCCGTCCGCCGATGCCACCACCAAGACAGCAGCAGCAGCAGACGGTACCCCGGGCGTTTCCACCGCCACAACGCGCCCCGGGTTTCCGTCCACCGATTAGCGGGGGACAGCCCCATTTCACCTGCTTCACGTGTGGCCAGGCGGGCCACTTCGCGAAGGACTGTCCCCAGGGGCAGCAGAGCAGCGGGCAAGCCCAGCTCCAGGGCGGTGCTCGAGGCCGACCTCCGGTGAAGAAGGTTGGTCAGCGGACTGGAGGCGTCCGCAACCTCGACAATGAGGACGCCCCAGAGGGAGACAACGTGCTGGCGGGTACGTTTACTCTCAACAATCAAGCCATCGTCATATTATTTGATTCTGGTGCAACCCACAGCTTTATCAGTGCATCCTATGTGGCTAAACATCAATTGCAAGTCTTCCCAACCGACTGCACTTATATGATATGCTCACCGGGAGGGAAGATTTCAGCTAATATGATGATTCCAAAGGCACCTCTGTGGTCAGGTGGGAAGCTATATCCCACCACCTTGATAATCCTTATGGGACAAAAGATTGATGCAATCGTAGGGATGTCATGGCTGCAATACCATGGCGCTGTCCTAGAGACTCGGACGCGGACAGTTCACTTAAATTCTCCATTCCACCGTCCGCATTCCATGGTGTTAGACACGCCAGTCCGGGAAGTTTTAGCAATTAATAATGCTGAAGTTCTCAAGTTAGAAGACATCCCCGTAGTCCGGGAGTATCCTGATGTGTTCCCGGATGATCTCCCGGGCATGCCACCTGAGCGGGATGTCGAGTTCAAGATTGAACTTGCACCCGGGACTACGCCCATATCACGGAGACCATACAAGATGGCTCCAAATGAGCTGGCGGAACTGAAAGAACAACTCAATGATCTGTTGAGCAAGGGTTTCATTAGGTCGAGTTCCTCGCCTTGGGGATGCTCGGCGCTATTCGTGAAGAAGAAGGATGAGACCCTGAGGCTGTGTGTGGATTACCGGCCGCTCAACGCCGTCACCATCAAGAATAAGTACCCACTGCCCTGTATTGACATCTTGTTTGACCAACTTGTGGGGGCAAGTGTATTCTCAAAGATGGACCTTCGCTCTGGATATCACCAGATCAAGATCCGGGCTGAGGATATCCCGAAGACGGCGTTCTCGACGAGATACGGCTTATATGAATATCTCGTCATGTCCTTTGGTCTCACAAATGCTCCAGCCCATTTCATGTATCTCATGAACTCGGTGTTCATGCCGGAGCTGGACAAGTTCGTGGTAGTGTTCATCGACGATATCTTGGTTTACTCCAAGACAGAAGCCGAGCATGCCGAACACTTACGGATCGTTCTTCAACGATTGCGAGACCACAAGCTCTACGCCAAGTTCAGCAAATGCGAATTTTGGATCAGCCAAGTGCCATCCTTGGGACATATCATCTCAGCTGAAGGCATTGCGGTTGACCCAAGCAAAATAGAGCAGGTGCTGAAATGGAAAGCTCCCACTTCAGTTCATGAAGTCAGAAGTTTCCTCGGGTTAGCGGGATACTACCGGAGGTTCATTCCGAGTTTCTCCAAGCTCGCTAAGCCGATGACAGAGTTGCTGAAGAAAGGGACAAAATATGTTTGGAACACGGCATGTGAAGGAGCGTTCCGAACACTGGTGAAGCATCTCACAACAGCCCCGGTATTAGCTCAGCCGGATACAACAAAGCCCTTCGACGTGTATTGTGACGCGTACGGTATTGGGCTCGGCTGCGTGTTGATGCAGGAAGGACGTGTGGTCGCTTATGGCTCACGCCAACTGCGGAACCATGAGCAGCACTACCCGACTCACGATCTTGAACTTGCTGCCGTGGTGTTGGCGCTAAAAATGTGGAGGCACTATCTCCTGGGGAACTTGGTGCATCTCTACACCGACCACAAGAGCTTGAAATACATTTTCACCCAGAAGAAGCTGAACATGAGGCAGAGGAGGTGGTTAGAACTGATCAAAGATTATGAGATTGAGATCCATTACCACCCCGGCAAGGCGAATGTGGTTGCCGACGCGCTGAGTCGGAAATCACATGTCCATCACCCCACCATTACACCGGTGGAGGAGGAAGAGCCAAGTTTATACTTGGTTCCTTATGGATCGCTGTACAACCTTGCCCTCGTCCCTACTATTAGGGAGGACATCATTGCAGCTCAGAAAAATGATAAAGGCATGGCACATCTCCGGAGACGAATTGAAAATGGGGAGATCAAATGTTTCCGGAAAGATAGTGAGGGGACGTTGCGGTTCAATGACCGCATAGTCGTACCCCGAGATATGGAGTTGAGGAAAAAGATCCTCGACGAAGCTCACTTGTCCAAATACTCCATTCATCCGGGCAGCAACAAAATGTACCAGTATTTGAAAAAGAAATTTTGGTGGACACGGATGAAGCGGGAGGTAGCTAAGTACGTATCCGAGTGCGATACGTGTAGACGAGTGAAAGCTGATCACATGAAGAAATCAGGGCTGCTGCAACCCCTGAAGATCCCGGCATGGAAATGGGAAGATGTGAGCATGGATTTCATTGTGGGCTTACCCCTAACAGCCAACAAGCATGATTCCATATGGGTAATCGTTGATCGGTTAACCAAGACGGCTCACTTCATTCCGGTGAATACACGTTACAATGCCGGCAAATATGCGGAGCTATACATAGCAAAGATTCTATGCCTATACGGGGTACCCAAGACCATTGTCTCAGATCGAGGTGCATTATTTGTATCTCGCTTTTGGGAGCAGCTACACACTGCATTGGGTACTAAGTTGATCAGGAGCTCCGCTTATCACCCTCAGACAGATGGCCAGACAGAAAGGGTGAATCAAGTTCTGGAAGACATGTTGAGAGCATGTGCCATCCACCATGGTAGGAACTGGGATGATCACCTACCATTGGCAGAATTCTCGTACAACAACGGTTATCAGGCGAGTATCAAAATGGCACCTTACGAAGCTCTCTACGGTCGTAAATGCCGCACCCCATTAAATTGGTGCGAGTCCGGTGAAAGGGTCACATTCGGGGTTGATGTGGTGAACGACGCCGAGGAGCGCGTTCGGACAATTCAAGCCAATTTGAAGGCCGCTCAATCCTGACAGAAGAGCTACGCTGATAAGAGGCGTAGACCGTTGCACTTTGACGTTGGGGAACACGTATACCTCCGCGTGTCTCCAATGAAGGGCGTGCACCGATTCGGTGTGAAGGGGAAGCTCGCTCCCCGTTTTATTGGACCCTACGCTATCACCGAGAAGTGTGGACCAGCGGCGTATCGATTGGAACTACCGGCATCTCTGGCTGGTGTCCATGATATTTTCCATGTTTCGCAACTGCGAAAATGCTTGAAGCATACAGCTGCTGTTCCTACCGAAGACATCGGCGAGTTGAAACCGGATTTAACATATGATGAATATCCGGTGGGAATTCTTGATGTGAAAGCCAGAACCACACGCAGCAGAACGTTGTGGTTCTACAAAATACTCTGGAGCAACCACACCGCCGAGGAAGCGACGTGGGAGAGCGAGGAGTTCCTTCGCTCAAATTACCCGGAGTTCATGGCTTCTCAACACGGGTAAGTCCCTATTACATCGCTATCTCTTCTTTTATAATCTCGGGACGAGATTCTTTTAAGGGGGGAGGGATGTAAAAGCCCAAGAAAAGGGACTTGCAAAAATTTTTATGCACCTCACAACACAACAGTTTTGTTGTGGGTAGATTGTGAAATATTGTGAAGAGCAAGTGGCCTCCATCAAAGGAGTGATTAGAAGGTAAAGCCTTCATATTCACAAAGTAGGGTTTCTACACATGAACATGAGAAGTTGAGCTCACCCCTAGAATTTAAAAAGTCTTGGGAAGGTTCAGTCCAAAGCTCATGCAAATTCAACACTTTTTGAGGCACTTTTGGGTTATTTCAAAAGGAGGCCAATTTGAATGTAAATTCAAATTGCAGCAACTTTCATCACCCAAATTCAAAAGTTAGCTCCATATCTATACTCAGCACATTCTTCTGAGTAAACCCACCAAGTTTCATCCCCATTGGAGTTCATCTTGTAACATGAAGCAAATTTAACCAAACAAAGTTTGAATTTGAGAACTCAAATTCAAACCAAGACTTGGGGTCTAAGTCTCTCATTCAATGTGTAGTTGCTGGGATATTTACAAAAGAAATGGAGAAGAGAGGATTAGGGGGAGAGTGGGCCCACAAGTCAGTGGGGGAAACTTGTTTCCCAAACCGCGCGTGGCTGTTTTCTCCCGACGTCGGTCGAACACCTCGCGCCAGCTGCGGACAGCACCGGCGTCCGACCGCCTCACCTCGCCACCTCCTGCTCGGCGACCGAGCGCACGCGTGCCCGACGCGGTTTAAGTTCCCAGCCCACGTGAGCCAGCCTCATCTCCTCCGCTCTGCCCGTTCCTACCCGAAACGAAAAACGACACCCGCCGCTCCCCTCGGCTCCTCGTCGCGCCGTTGATCCAGGCGACCTCGCGACCGGAGTTCAACAGCAAAGACACGCGCCGGGGACTGCTCGAGCTCACGGTGAAGAACCTACCCTCTTCCATGTTTTGTAGGGGGAGTATTTCCCCGTCTAGTCCTCGGTGCTCAACAAAAACGAGTGAGCAGAAATGTCGAAATTCGCGGCGATCGGTCCTGCACAGCGTAAACCCAGCTGAGCATAGGTTCTACACGCCCCCACGGCCACCTAGGATCCAAAACCATCGAAAACCATCGAGCCTTTGCGCTGATATCCAAGTTTTTCGAGCAACAGTCGATATCGGGCCTAGGTCGACGGTGAGGTCCCAGTTCCGGCTATTTCCATGGCCAACCGAGCTCATATTCGTGCGCAGCATGCCACGGTGGAGCTGTAGGAGCAAACCGCTTGAGAAATAAGGCCCGGAGTAGCCCGGACGACGTCACCGGAGCAGAGGGAGGCTCTGTCGCCGTCGCGGGCATAGTTCCGGCCATTGCCGAGCTCCGGTGAGGGCACCAGCGTGTTCTCTGAGTCGAGTTAGGCACAGGCGGCAAGTTTTGTCAAAGGTCGGGCGGGGAAACGCCCGGCGGCGAGCGCTCCGGCGAAGCGCCGCCGCGGGAACTGCGGGAGAGCGCGAGGTAGACGAAGGGGGGGCCGGGTCCACCGGTCAGCCTCTGATCTCGCGCGGTGATCGGGTTTGCGGCTGGGATTCGGTGCGGCAGCGCGGGTAAAACCCCGTGGGCCGCGGTGTGGCCGCTTTCTGAGTGGGCCGGCTCGAGGAGTGGGTCCCACCCGCAGGATTTAAACATTTTTGGAATTTCCAGTTTTAGTGCAAACTTTAGAACCCCATAACCTTGGCTAGGAAGCTCCAAATTTAGTGATTCAAATTGGGTTGGATTCATCTTGCCTAGCTCTGTCCATATATACAACCCAATTTGTATGAAGCCCATTAATTAATTCTGGAAAATTCTTTAAAGCTTTTCAGAAAAAGAATTTTAGAGGGAGTTTGGTTCATCCAAAAATACCCAAATTTTGCCAGAATGTTCTTTAGGACATTAGTAAACCCCTGTAAAAGTTTCAGGCCATTTGGAGTTGATTTGATCAGAGCAATTCAAATTGGAAGGTGCTGTGTTCATTTGAATACAGAAACATTTTCAGAGAATTTCCAAAACTTGGAAATTCAATTCTGGGCAGACCTTGACTACAAAAATGCTAGGAAAATTCATGAAAACTCTATGAGCTATAATTGAAATTTTAGTTCATTAAGTTGAGCATGAACAGGGGTATTACCTCAGAATTAATTCCTCCTTGCTTATTTGCCAAGAGAATTATTCTGAGCAAACCACTCCATGAAAAGTGCTAATGTTTGGTCCAGAGAGTTTTCTTGTGACCAGGAACTCACACAAAAATTCTCAGCTCCATTGGAGCTCTAGATCACCCCTGTCCTGTTTAACCACTTAAGGGATTAATATGGGAAAAGGGGGAAAACCACTTAGCATTTAACCATGTGATTAAGTCCAAGCCAAACCACCAACACCAGTTCATATTTAAATTCTTAAACAAAGTTCCAGGTGTTAGAGGCTGGTTATTAGAACTAATAGTAGAAGTCTTACTCTAAAACTCACATTTGCATCTAAATTAACATGTAGTATTTCATTAACGTGTAGCCGTTGAAGAAGAGACTCCGGAAGTGCTGGACTTCCTTCTTCCGGACAAGGAACTGACTACTGAACAGCAGCAACAAGGCAAGCCCCGGTTTGCATTAACCCTTTTATAAGTCTTACTTTGTTTACATGTGTCATATGAAGTATGTATGTGCATTAGGTATAGGATGAATGAAACCCCACTTGCATAACCAAAGGTTCCTAAAAGAGTGAGGGTAGTGTCAAGGACCTCAAGTAGACAGGCTATGCTTAATGAGTCATAGGACTTCGGTACAAGTCGAGTAGTTGGAATCTACTCGCGAGATAGGCTTGGGACACACGGGTTCGGTTGAGTGATGTGAGATCACTTTAGTAATAAAAAAATGAGACTAGGCAGGGGCTAGGGCGCAGCAAGAGAGAGTCTTGTGTGCACAGCCCTGCCCGTGTCGATTGAGGACCGATCCGTGTGCGGCCCTGCTGAACAAGTATTGAACGTACCGAAGGCATATCGGATATATGGGCCCCGATAAACTGATGTAGCCTAAATCTCCAGGCGTCGAGGCATAGCACACCGAATTATAGGTGTAGGTTGAGGGCAGCAAGGTGGAAATCTGCCAACGGGCATAGAGAGATGCTCCGTGTGGGGAACCTCCTGCTCGTTTCGGTGCGACCGGTTCGACGTTTGGGCTGTTGGGTGAAAGGTTGTCCCGTACGACATCGAGTGAGCGTGCTGTGCAGCTCCACGGGTGGGCGTACGTGACGTGCTCTTTGGGTTTTCCCTGCAGGTGTATATCGAGTCGATTCGCCGTCCATCGCGGTGACGAGTACTGCTTGTTCACTGCGTCGTAACGTAGACTAATGGATGAAATATGTTGATGCAATGATGCTGATTGATATAATTGTATTGCTACATGTGTGCCACCAAATACTGCTTACTAAATTTCAGATTTCATGAACTGTTAACTTGTTGCTAAAAGATGAACTAAGGATGAACTTGTAGGCGTGTCGTTTTGCTGAAATGTTACTATCCTATGTCCATTGTACACCTCATGTAGAGTTTCATGCTTAGGTGAGTCGGTTAAGCCTTGCTGAGCCTTTGTGCTCACGGTTGCTGCTTAAGTGTTTTTCAGGTGAGGAGCCACCCACGGACTCGGAGTACGAGTCCACCGGCGAGGGTTACCCTCCGTCGGGGACCACGGCTGAGTGGGAGCCGTACACGCCGCGCTGAGCTGAGACGTGCAGCTAGTGTGGGTTGCCCTGGGGCTGGGCAACCGACTTTTGCTTAATAGGCGGGCGTGAGTTGTATAGTGTAGCCTTCCGCTGTGTAATAGAACAATAATTGTAACTGAAGTTTGTACTTGTTTGTACAGTTTCAGCTGTTTTTCCCATGTAATATATTGTGTTCTTATGACGTGTGCTGTCGGGTGTCGCATCGCGCGGCACCACCCTCTGCGATCCTGGATGAGCGGATTCCGGTCCGCCACAAAACCCACCAGCCGGCCCATCCAGCCCCCGCGCCAGCCCGCAGACGCGCGCGCCTCCTCCTCCCACTGACAGGCGGGGCTCGCCAGCTCTTCTTCTACCTCGCGCCCGCGCCGGGATTCTCTCACCCTGAATCAAAACCGACCCGGATTCCTGCGCATCCCCGCCGAATTCCGTTCGTAGGCGACGCAGACTCGATCTAAACCACCCCGCCGCCCTTCCCCGTCTATATAAACCCCGGCCTCGTTCTGTTTGTCCCACGCGATCCACCGTTTTTACTCCGGTGAGAACCCGAGCCTTCTCCGGCGAATTCTAGCCGATCTAAACTCGGAAATTCCGATCTAACTCGCTGGTCTTGATCCATCGCCTCCAGGGAACCCTGCAGGTGCAGAAAACTCGGTGACTTGCGGTTCAAACACAGCGCCGACGAGGCTCGCCGTGGTTTCACTTCGGACCTCGTCGCCGACCGCCTTCCAGGACCTCCGAGCTCAAGAAAAGCCCCGGGGTGAGATCCCCGACCTCCCCTCCACCGATCTATGCCATACAATCACAGTTCTAGGAAGAATTCTCGAAGATCTGAAAGTCTCCGGCAAGATCGCCGCTTCCCGCCGCCGTGCGCCGCCGGCAGCGCCGCCCGCGCTCGATCAGAGCGACGTGGCCGCTTGTGCGCCGTTTATTTTAAATCGCACGGTAGGGTTTAAATCCCCGCGTACCGGTTCGATGTTATAATCTCAGCCGTCTATTTTAAATCGGACGGTCCACGTCAGCCTCGCGTTATAAAGACTGGAAATCTTACGTGCTACCCCCTGGGGTTCTCGGGAAATAAGAGCTAGCCCCGGAAACTTCTGATCTAGCCTCTGGAGCTTCAGAAAATCATGTAAATTCATTTAAAAATCAGTTTTAGCCCCTGGACTTAATAAAAATTAGGAAAAACTCCTCTGTTATGTATAGCTAGACCCCTGAAAATTCTTAAAATAATATTGTAGACCCTGTAGTGGGGTGAGTTTACTTTTTTAACCCTGTTTGATATTTAATTTAGGAAATTGAATATGTGACTAGTATTTAAAATTTAAAAAGTGGGACAAACATATTGTCAAAAATTAAATTAAAAAATTTCTCAGTACTTAGAAAACTTTGAGTAAGATAAAAATATATTTTGGGCTGAAATGAATCTGTTTAATGTATTATTGACATTTATTAGTTATAGGGACACATTTTTAAGTAAAGAATAGTTCTGAAAATAGGGAAAATAAATGTAAAATAGTTTACATCAGAGGAAAAGGTCAAAAATATATTAGTAAATATTTTAGATCATAACCTATTCTGTTTAGATGATGTGTCTTGTTATTTTCATAATAAAGTTCACATTTAGGCATAGGAATTAAATCTGAAAATATAGCAACTAGTAAATGATAAATGGAGTTTCTAAAATCCAAAGAATTCAGTTTAAGGTTGGTAGAAATTCTGTAGACACATATGGGGAAGGAAAATACCTTTCATGCATACTTGGTAGCAAAAAGGTGTAGTAATTGAATATAAGGAAAATTACTTAAATTGGAAACTCATGTATAAAGTATGCAAGCATAAATGTGAATACAAAAGTAGGAATCATATACACATGATTAAAAGTGCATGCAAGCCACAAATCAACACAGATAGAGTAACCACAACACATATAATGGTGAATGACTTTCATAAATATGAATGTGTGGTTTGTATGAAGTGGAAGTGTGAACTATGTCTTATGGATTGTTGTTTTTCTTTTGCTATGTGTGATGGTATGATGTAGAACCTGCTCATGAGCAAGTTATTTCTTTCCAAGATCAGGACTAGCCATTTCAAGAGCAGCAGGAAGGAGGCAAGGGTCCTTGACCACTTTGATCCTATACTAGGATGTTTAGATAGAATTATTGCATTGTCAAGTTAAATATGAAACCCATGCTAGGAAGTTTCCCTAGAATTGCATTACCTTGTTTCCTTGTAGCTTGGGTTGGGATTTATTTTATCATGTCATTTATTATTATGCATATGCTTAGCCATGCTTAGAATGGGATACTTAGGATATGAGATCATCAGTTTATTTTACCATACTCTTGAATGAGATATTGTGAGTTATGTAGAGGTAGGGATCAAGGCAAGTTGGATGCTTTGGTTGTGTGCTGGGTGCACGAGACTCGGGTTTGTGTTTAGTACTTGCCTGGATCCTAAGGACCGGTTCATGGAGCATGTAACCTGGCTTTACCGTGCCAACCACATGCTGAGATGGGGCAGCTTGGCCAATTAATTAGGTGTATCCCCGGCGTAGTATGGGTGTGTTGGATGGTGCGGGGAATAGGTGTCAGCTGGACTACCATATGAACCGCAAGGCTCAAGAGGGGGCCACTGCAGCGGGGTTGGAACCTCTTGTATGCTGTTAGGGGTGAAACCTCAGTGGGCCCACGCTCGTCGGGAATCCCTTTGTAAAGGCTTCGTAGTGATTTCCTGGCTACACACCTGGGAAGTGTGAATGTGGTTCGTAGCCACTGGCATAATGGAGGTTCTTTTAGTCCACCTGGCAACGGGGGATGAAATCACTACATGTGGGTACAGTGGTGCAAACTCTGCAGAGTCAAAACTGTCATGACAGCCGTGCTCACGGTCAAGAGCGGCTTGGACTTATTCATGATTAGAGGAGTGATGGTTTTGGAAGTTGTGGATGTTAAGCGGGGAGCTTAGCATTGGAAATGATGTTATGGTTATGGGATTATGATGATGGGATGGGAGATTGGGACCATTTCACCTGTGTAGTAATGTAGGTGCTTAATAAGCTAAGGTGATAGGTATTAATTGTATAGTGCTTTAACCATGAGTTCAACCTCTCCTTGTTCTAGCCATGCATGACATAACGTTCCCACACTTGCTGAGTACCATCGGTACTCAACCTTGCATATTTGTTGGTTTATATTGCTGCTCAGGTCAAGATAATGAGGTGGTGTATAATGACCAAGACTTTGGACCCGAAGAAGGTTTCTAGGTTCATGGAGACCCACGGGCAACGCCTGTAACAGAGCCCACAAGAATAATATTCCTCTGCTAGTTTATTTACTTGTGATGAACTTATCATTGTGCATCGAGACATTTGCTATGTAAGACTTATTTATATTCGACACCTGGCTTGTAATAAATGATGCTTCACTATTTGTCATCACATGTATGAGAAAATGATCCTGGCATACATGTGATATTCACTCAGTTGTTCTTCGGAGAAACCGGGTGTGACAACCTATCTGCCAACCACTTGTGTTTTTAAGTGATAAATATTGTAACTTTAACTTTAAAGTAACATTATTCATCACTCTATTTTAGATTAACATTAAAAGTAATCATTGTGAGTTACTCTACTCTAAATATAGATGAAACGAGCGGGTAGAGTTGGCCCCGCTGCGGGCAGTCTAAAGTCACTGTTGTACTGTTGTACCTGCAACCCATTCAAAGATTGTATTTAAAATTCGCTGCCACTGGAGATGGCAATAGATACCCATTACCCGCTTATCCGCGGATATCTGACCCGATGGGTACGGATTTGGGTAGGAATTTGTACCCGCGGATACGGGTTTGGATAACGGATAAAATCCAATGGATAATTTTTATCAGGTAAGAAAACGTTGTATCCATATCGGTACCCATACCCGAATATTAACATGTGGTTTCCATATAACATGTGTATTAATAAGAAAAATTTCCATTATCATAGGAAAAAAGAAACTATTTTGTGGGCATCAATTTTTGAATATTTTAGAGATAGAAAGATTATATATTTTGTACTAATTGATTATGAAAATTGGTTACTTAATTAGACTAATTACATGAGGAAGACTTGAAGAACGGGTAAAAAATATCCGTGGGTAACGGGTATAGGTAGCATTTCTTACCCATTTCAGATAACAAATATGGATTCGGTTATGGATTTGTCTAGCGGGTATGGGTAGAAGAGGATAATATCCCCAGATATTTTGCCCGTTGCCATCTCTAGCTGCCACTAACGTCCGATCACTCAAAGCAGCGTTCTGGCGAAATAATCCCTTATCCTTCCGGGAGAAGATTCAAATTGTTGATTGATCAGGACAAGTTAATCGTCTGGAACCTGTGATTCAAACACTAGTGATATAGTTAGCAGATAAGTAGCTGCAGTAGCCTTGTAAATGCTCATGATGCTATTTATCTCGAGTTACAGTCACTGCCTCCTGGACCCCACATGACAGAGGCTCTGTCGTTCAACGTTCACTTGACGCCTTTTTCCGCGCCTGACAAGCTTCACCGTTTCCTCATCAGGGGTGCAAACGCAAATAATATTTCCACATGGGGCTCATCAGTAATTGCTCCAAAAAAACCAGGCCTTGCAGAAATTAGCATTGGTACCCTCGAGTTATTCAAAATCCTCGCCTTGGTCCCCCGCCCGCTCCCTCCACCCGATTCTAAAAATCCATCATTTGTCGCACCCTGTTGCCGACGCGCACTACTGCGAGGCGTGGGAAGCGACAGCGGCCGCCGCGAGCACAAGCGTTTGCATCGGGGAAGAGAGAAGAACGAAGGAATGGGGAATCTTTCTGTTTCTTTTCTCTCTCTCTCCCGTGTTCGGTTTGGCCTCTGTTTAAAAGTGTAGTTGTAGTGTGGACCCACCCACTCCCCTCACCAGACTCTGTGTTAATTACAAGTAATTACACGACACACGCGACGCCACCTGATGCCGACTCGTCGCTCGGTGTAGCTGGGTGCCCAAGCGTCACACCTCCCCCGCCGCCAGATGCTGCTTGTCCCCAAGCAGCTACTTCAGGAAATTGCTCCACCAGCACATAGTAGTCTTTCCATGTCGTCGCCTCAAGAGATGCATGAGACCAGCGAACCTGAACCTGTGGAATAGCATGATTTCCCTTCTTAACAAGTCTCCTGTCCAGTATGGCCACTGGTGTGAGCTGCTCCTTCTCCAAAACAATGACCTGAGGCAATGTAGAGAACACCGGAGAATGGTTGCTGATGAATGGCTTCAACTGGGAAATGTGGAACACCGGATGGATAAGGGAACCTTCGGGCAACTCCAGTTTGTAAGCCACTTTGCCAATTCGTTCCAAAATCTTATAGGGGCCAAAAAATTTAAACGATAATTTCGGACAAGGCCTATTGACCACAGTTGTCTGAGCATATGGTTGCAGTTTTAATAGAACAACATCTCCAACCTGAAACTCCCGCTCAGTTCTCTTCTTGTCTGCCTGCTGTTTCGTACGATTTTGTGCTGATGCCAGATGTTGTTTCAGCAGTTCTGTGTGAGCCTTCCTGTCAGCTAACATCTCCTCCAACAATTTTTCAGCAGATGATGAGAGAAGCGGAGCTGCAACTGAATTGGCATCATAACCGTACAGAGCCTTGAATGGAGAATACCCCAAAGATGAATGGAAAGCAGTGTTGTACCAAAACTCAGCCAAAGGCAACCATTTCTTCCACTGTTGGGGAGCAGCATGAACCGCACAACGAAGATACATTTCAAGACATTGGTTAACACGTTCACTTTGCCCATCCGTTTGTGGGTGGTATGCAGTACTCAGCAAGAGTTTTGTGTCCAGCAATGAAAATAGATGGCGCCATAAGGTACTAGTGAACACTTTATCTCTATCGGATAATATTGTTTTAGGCAGGCCATGCAGTTTCACAATGTTATCACAGATTACTTGTGCTACTTGAATAGCAGAAAATGGGTGTTTAAGGGGAAAGAAATGTGCATACTTGGTAAACCGGTCGACAACCACAAGAATTGTGTTGAACCCTTCTGATTTGGCCAGTCCCTCGATGAAATCCATCGAAATATCTTGCCAAGCACCTTGTGGAATTGGAAGAGGTTGGAGTAAACCAGCTGGATGAACATGCTCTGTCTTGGCTTGCTGACAAGTGGAACACTGCTTGACAAAGTCCATCACATCATTTTTGAGACCCTTCCAACAAAATAACTTCTTGATCCTTTGATATGAAGCTTGGGTGCCTGAATGACCCCCAACGCACTGTCATGAAAAGCAGATATTAGCTTTGTTTTAAGTGCAGAATTAGCTCCTATCCAGATCTGTTCACCCCTGCGAATAAGGCATTGTTCAATGAAAACCCTTGTTCATCCGGGCTTGTAACAGCCAGTCGAGCCATAAGCAACTGTGCCTCCTTGTCGGTAGTGTAAGAGTTTAAAACCTCTTGAAGCCACAATGGTTGTACTTCAGTGACCACCGACATAGCCATCAACTTTCCCACTCATGAGAGAGCGTCAGCAGCCACATTTTCTTTGCCTTTCCGATACAAAATTTTGAAATTGAGGCCCATCAGTTTAGACATGGCTCGCTTTTGCAGATCGGACTGAAGTTGTTGGTTCCCCAGAAAAGGCAAACTCTTGTGGTCTGTTTTTATAAGAAATTCAGTCCGTTGTAAAATAGGGTCTCCACCTGTCAACAGCTAATATCAAAGCCAAAAATTCCTTATCATAAATTGACATCTGCTTATGTTTCTCAGTGAGTGCTTTACTCAGATAAGCAATCGGTCTCCCTTGCTGCATAAGCACTGCCCCAAGCCCTACGTCACTTGCGTCAGTCTAAATAACAAAAGGCTCTGCAAAATTAGGCAAGGCTAAAACAGGGGTAGAAATCATAGCCTTTTTCAAAGCCTGAAATACTGTTGCAGCCTGAATATCCCAATGAAACTGTTTATTCTTCAACAGATTGGTCAGTGGTTTGGCTAAACTCCCATAGCCTTTAACAAACTTCCGATAATATCCAGTCAAGCGCAGAAAAGCCCTTAGTTCAGTTACTGTTGTTGTTGTAGGCCACTTATCCATTACTTCTGTTTTCCTAGGATCAGTTGCTACACCTTGAGCTGAAATAATATGTCCCAAGTAGCTTAGCTCTGTCCTGACAAAACTGCACTTGGACAACTTGATATAAAATTTGTGTTCCCTCAACTTAGATAAAACCAGCCAAAGATGTTCAAAGTGCATGTCCAGAGAAGGGCTGTACACTAATATATCATCAATAAAAACTAGGACAAACTTCCGTAGAAAAGGTGTCTGTCGGTACCCACGATATGGGGTACCCCCGCGCACAGGGGAAAATGCCTAAGGATCTCGCCCTTCTCCGCAGGGAGAGCTCCGGGCCCGCCACGTGGCCGACAGAAGCCGGACCTCCCCCCCTCCGCAGGGAGAGGTCTGAAGGCTCCACGTGTCCCTAAAAGGCTCGGGTAGGCAACGTTAGCAAGGGTTCGCACTCCAGCAACTCGCACCCTAGACATAACTCACCCACAAGCTCAGGACTCCGGTTCTGAGCAACAAGCAATACAGCGAGCACCTCTGCTCACCGTGGACGTAGGGTTTTACGCTCCGGCGGCCCGAACCACGTAAAACTCGCCGTGTCAAGCTTCTCCCTCACTCGTCCCTTACGCTGAAGCTCTCTGCAGGCGACTAGCCCCTCCAAAAAATAACCTCCGCAGGCTGCCCAGAGCAGGTCCGGGGGGAGTGTTAACCACACACTTTGACATTTGGCGCGCCAGGTAGGGGGCTTTTCTCTTGCGCGACGAGTTTCTGCCGACAAAGATGACGAAGCTTGCTTCAGCGGCAAGCTCTCCTCCCCCGTGTTCGCGACGGACCGTGACTAGCGGGGAATACGTGTCGACACACTCAGGACGGAGTGTGTCGGTGCAAGCTGGAAGCCAGCAGCCGACTCCGGCAATGCCGACTCCGGCAATGCAGTCTCCAGCTAGCGTGAGATCTTCTGCAGCGTTGAGCGTTCCCCACGGGGGCGCGCTGGCTGCAGCAAGAGCGCTACTGCACAATCCACCTATTGGGAACGCGCCTTAGGCAGCGACCCAGCAGTGGATTTGCGAAGTAGACCGTCTTGTCGTCGCCGCCGCACACCCTCGACTTCGGCGGGAACGACGCCCCGGCCAACCGGCTGTGTCGCTGACGCGCACGCCAACGGTTGACGGGCAGACGGCGGACTCCAGCTCCACCAGGCTCCCATCGACGGACCTGAGGACAGAGCTGGAACGATGCCACTTGGGCCAAGATGCCTGAGTGTTCCTCGAGCGACGACGAGAAAGGCGTCGCAACCAAGAAGCCGGCGACAGCATGATATCAGCCTCGACCCTGCCTGAGGCGCAGACCATCACCAAGCGATCTCTGCCCCAGGCATACGCCACGCAGCATATGCCACAGCCATATGCCCTGCAAACGGCGCCCCCGGTCTATGGTGCAGCCTTGCCCATACCGGAGTACACAGTGCCAACAGCGAACCAAGCGTTCGCAGCACCAACGCCTGCAGCAACAGGAGCAGGATGTGCGGCCCTGGCGCCCCACCTTCACTTCGCGAGGTGGCCGCGCAAGTTTCGGCCGCACCTGCCTGAGAAGTACGACGGCAGCGTCAACCCGGCGGAGTTCCTCCAGATCTACTCCACCGCCGTACTTGCCGCAGGTGGGGATGAGGCCGTCATGGCCAACTACTTCCCCGTCGCCTTGACCGGCCCAGCCTGGTCTTGGCTCATGAACCTCCCCTAGGGTTCGATAACTTCCTGAGGAGAGCTCTGCCGGCAGTTCACCGCCAACTTCGGCAGTTCCTGCACCCGGCCTGGCACGGAGCTCGACCTCCATGCCATCCAGCAACAACCTGGAGAATCGCTGCGCTCTTTCATCCAACGGTTCTCCCAGGTATGGAACACCATCCCACATATCCAAAATGCTTCTGTGGTGGTGGCGTTCCGGCAAGGCGTTCGGGAAAAGAAGATGCTCGAGAAGCTCGCGACCAGAGAGGTCCACGACGTCTCAGAGCTCTTCATCCTGGTGGACAAGTGTGCCAGAGCAGCAGAAGGGTGGAACTGGCACTCCCTGCCAGCCTTTGAGTCAGGAGGGCAGCCAGGATCTGGAGCCGCTTCCTATGGAAGCGGCACGAAGATCAAGAACCGGGGCGGTGGCAAGATGAAACCGCCGGCCGCGGCTCCCGTTGCCGCAGCAGCGGCACCCAGTGGAGCTCGGGGGCCGCACCCCGACAAAAGGCCGCGACAGTCACCAGCTCCAGATGGTGGCCAAGGTGAGCTATGCCGCGTGCATGGCACCAGTTACCATACTGCTGCCGAGTGCCGAGAGATCCAGAAGCTCGCGGAGCGCCTCCAGTAGGGGAAGCAGCTTCGAACCGATGCCCCACCCTACCGTCAAAGGGAGGGCAAGCAGAAGGTCGACGCCCCAGACAACGTCGACCACCAGGTGGAGTTCCAAGAGCCTCAGCGCGCCGTGAAGGCGGTGCGCAATCATGAGCGCTCCAGCTCCAGTGATGACGAGCGCCGGAAGATGCTCTACGTCATATACGGTTGGTCCGCTGACGCCTCGTCCCGAAGCGCGGTTAAGACCCTGCGCCGAGTGGTAGCGTCGGTGGCTCCCCTCCCTAGTGCCGCGCCGCACCTCAGATGGATGGGAACCCCCATCAGCTTTGATGCCACCGACTGCCCCAGGAACATGGCTGGAACCGGCCAACTACCGCTCTTGGTGGCTCCCACCATCGCCAACGTGAGGATGTACCATGTTTTGGTGGATGGCTTGGCTGGACTGAACCTCATCAGTCGCGCAGCTTTCCAGAAGCTGCAGATCCCGATGGCCAAGCTCACCCCATCGAGCCCGTTCTCAGGGGTAGGGCCGGGACAGGTCGTTCCCTACGGCAACATCAGCCTCCCGGTGACCTTTGAGGCACCGGACAGCTATCGGACAGAGTATATTCTGTTCGACGTGGCGGAGATCGACCTCCCCTTCAACGCCATAATTGGCAGGCCAGCCCTGTACCGATTCATGGCAGTAGCCCACTATGACTACCTTGTCTTGAAGATGCCTACACCAACAGGCATCCTCAGGATTCATGGAGACCGCACTGCCGCAGTGTCAGCCTTGGAAAAGCTCCAAGCGCTTGCAACAGCTAGAGCATCAGCCCCTGGCAGTGCAGAACCAGGCCGGCTCCACCCGAGTGCACGCCACCGTGCCTCTACCGCAGCACCCCATGTGCAACCCCTCGACAATGGCGACGTCCCCTTGAAGCTCGTCCAAATCGGCGCTGATGCCACCTAGACCACCCGGGTAGCCGGGGGCCTGGATAGCAAATAGGAAGGCGCGCTCGTCACCTTCCTCCGGCACAACGTCGACGTGTTTGCATGGCAGCCGTCGCAGATGCCGGGGATCCCTAGGGAGGTGATCGAGCACCACTTAAAGGTCTTCCCCGACGCCCGGCCTGTCCAACAGAAGCCCCGCAAGCAGTCCATCGAGCGGCAAAACTTCATCCGCGAAGAAATCAAGAAGCTGCTGGACGCTGGCTTCATACGGGAAGTCCACCACCCCCGGTGGTTGGCGAACCCTGTTGTTGTCCCGAAGGCCGGCGGGAAGCTCCGGATGTGCACGATTACACTAATCTCAATAAGGCATGTCCCAAAGATCCATTCCCTCTCCCTAGAATAGATCAAATAGTAGACTCGACATCAGGCTGTGATATGCTGTGCTTCCTAGACGCCTACTCGGGTTTCCATCAGATCCCTATGTCTAGAGAAGATGAAGAGCACACCTCCTTCATCACAGTAGACGGTCTGTACTGTTATGTCTCTATGCCTTATGGCCTAAAGAACGCTCTCCCCACCTTTGTACGTGCAATGCACAAAACCTTCGGGGAGTTGATAAGAGACTTAGTTGAGGTGTATGTCGATGACATCGTTGTTAAGGTCAGGCAGAGTTCATCTGTACTAGATAACCTGGCATTAGTCTTCGACAAGCTGTGCTCTACGCGCACCAAGCTGAACCCTGACAAGTCTGTGTTCGGCATATCCTCTGGAAAACTCTTTGGTTTCCTGGCCTCACACCGAGGAATTGAGGCTAACCCAGAGAAGATCAAGGCCATCAACTTGATGCGGCCCCCCACCCGCATCAAAGAAGTCCAGAAACTCACGGGATGCCTAGCCGAGTTGAGTCGGTTTATACCGAGGTTAGCAGAGCGAGCGCTCCCCTTCTTTAAGCTCCTGCGCAAATCCGGCCCATTTGCTTGGACCGACGAAGCAGAAGAAGCTTTCCAAGAGTTGAAGCAACTCCTGACGACGCTACCCATAATGGTAGCCCCCGAGCCCGAAGAGCATCTGTTGCTCTACATCGCGGCGACAGCTGAAGTGGTGAGTATGGTCCTCGTCACAGAGCGGCCGGACCTCTCGTCGCCACAGCCTGCTCCGGTAGCAGGAGACAGGCGCCAGGAAACCCCGGAGGTCCAAGAGGACCCCCCGGATCTCCAAGACAACCCCCCGGAGGTCTAAGACGGACCCCCGGACCTCCATGACAACCTCCCGGAGGACCAGCGGGACCTCCCGGAGGTGCAACGGGACCCCCCGGAGGTCCAACGGAACCCCACGAAAGTCCAACGGGACCTCCCGGAGCTCCCGGAAAATCAGTGGGACCTCCCGGAGGTCCAAGGCGGCTTGGGAACCTTCGAGTATCAGCTCCCGGCAGCCTCCCTGGACCCACCCACCTCCCGTAGGCCTGAGCCCATGGATGAGGATATCTTTGGCCTGGGAGGGATGGTCCGGACCATCCAGAGGACTGTCTACTACATCAGCGAGGTCCTCCATGAAGCCAAGACAAGGTACCTGGAGGTCCATAAGCTGCTGTATGCAGTGCTCGTGGCGTCCAGGAAGCTCCGCCACTACTTCCAAGCCCACCGGGTCTCGGTGGTCACCTCCTATCTGCTGAAGGCTATCCTTCACAGTCCACACGCGACTGGCAATGTCGCTAAATGGGCAGCGGAGCTGGCGGAGTTTGAGCTGGACTTCCTTCCTCGTCATGCAGTCAAGAGCCAAGCACTGGCTGACTTCGTGGCTGAGTGGATGCCAACGAAGGCTGACCCAGGGGGCCACAAAGACGGTGAACCAGAGCACAGAGCTCCGGCCTTCACCGGGCCTCACTGGACGCTTGTCAGTACCCGCGATATGGGGTACCCCCGCGCACAGGGAAAAATGCCTAAGGAACTCGCCCTTCTCCGCAGGGAGAGCTCCGAAGGCGCCACGCGTCCGGCAGGGCCGGACCTCCCTCTCCTCAGAGGAAAGCTCCGGGCCCGCCACGTGGCATACAGAAGCCGGACCTCCCCCCTCCGCGGGAGAGAGGTCCGAAGGCACCACGTGTCCAGCAGGGCTGGACGTCCCTCTTCTCAGAGGAGAGCTCCGGGCTTGCCACGTGGCCGACAGAAGCCGGACCTCCCCCTCTGCGGGTAGAGGTCCGAAGGCTCCACGTGTCCTGCGGGGCCGGACCCCCCTCTCCTCTGAGGAGGTCTCCGGGCCCGCCACGTGTCTCGCAGAAGAGCGCTGCCTGCCCCTGAGCGGTAGGCAGCGGGCGTAAAGTCGCCCCATGCCTTGCCCGTACAAGGTATTCAAGGCCCGCGTTTTCCCAAGATGCGGAGACACGGAGCACGCCTCTGTCAGGTGCCGTTGCGCCCAGTCGCATCACAGACTGGTGCGCAGTGTCAGAGCCTGCCAGCCAATAAACGCAGCGACAAGACATCCCATGCCGCCCCCGCCGTCATCAACCAGTACGACTAGCATGCGGCATGGGCAGGGCGGCAAGACAAAGACTCAGAAGCCTTCGCTAGAGACAACTACCGGCATAACTGCAGATACGGTAGATAACAGACAATCTCCCGGGGACCATCTGTTGGGTCCCAGGCCCCCCTTGTAAGCCACCCGAGTCTTGGACTATAAAGGGCTCGGGTAGGCAACGTTAGCAAGGGTTCGCACTCTAGCCATTCGCACCCTGGGTTCGCACTCCCGCAACTCATACGCTAGACATCAGTCATCTCCAAGCTCAGGACTCCGGTTCTGAGCAGCAAGCAATACAGCGAGCTCCTCAGCTCACCGTGGACGTAGGGTTTTACGCTCCGGCAGCCCGAACCACGTAAAACCCGCCGTGTCAAGCTTTTCCTTAACTCGTCCATACGCTCAAGCTCTCCGCAAGTGACTAGCCCCTCCGAAAAAGAACCTCCGCAGGCTGCCCAGTGCAGGTCCAGGGGAAGTGTCGACCGAACACTTCGACATTTGGCGCGCCAGGTAGGGGGTTTTCCCTTGCGCGACGAGTTTCCGCCGACGAAGATGACCAAGCTTCCTTCAGCGGCAAACTCTCCTCCTCCGCGTTCACGGCGAACCGTGACCAGCGGGGAGTACATGTCGACGCACTCAGGACGGAGTGTGTCGGCACAAGCTGGTAGCCAGCAGCCGACTCCGGCAACGCCGACTCCGGCAATGCAGGCTCCGACCAGCGTGAGATCTTCTGCAGCGCTGAGCGTACACCATGGGGGTGCGCTAGCTGCAGCAAGAGCGCTACTGCGCAACCCACCTGCTGGGGATGCGCCCCATTCAGCGACCCAGCAGTGGGTCCGCGAGGTGGACCGCCTCGTCGTCGCTGCCGCAAACCCTCGGTTCCGGCAAGGGCGACGCCCCGGCCAACCGGCTGTGTCGCTGACGCGCACGCCAATGGTTGACGGGCAGACGGCGGATTCCAGCTCCTCCAGGCTCCCGTCGAAGGACCTGAGAAAGGAGCTGGAACGGTGCCACTTAGGCCAGGATGCCCAGGTGTACCTCGAGCGGCGTCGAGAAAGGCGTCGCAACCAAGAGGCTGGTGACAGCATGACGTCGGCCTCGACCCAGCCTGAAGAGCAGATCTTCGCCACGCGGACTCTGCCCCAGGCATACGCCTCGCAGCACATGCCACAGCCATATGCCTTGCAAATGGCATCCCCGGTCTTTGACGCAGCCTTGCCCATACCGGGGTACACTGTGCCAGGTGCGAACCAAGCGTTCGCGGCATCAATACCTGCGGCAACAGGAGCGGGATGTGCGGCCCTTGCACCCCACCTTCGCTTCGCGATGTGGCCGCGCAAGTTTCGGCCGCACCTGCCCGAGAAGTACGACGGCAGCGTCAACCCGGCGGAGTTCCTCCAGATCTACTCCACCGCCGTACTTGCCGCAGGAGGGGATGAGGCCGTCATGGCCAACTATTTCCCCGTCGCCTTGACCGGCCCAGCCCGGTCTTGGCTCATGAATCTCCCTCAGGGTTCCATAACTTCCTGGGGAGAGCTCTGCCGGCAGTTCATCGCCAACTTCGGCAGCTCCTACACCCGTCCCGGCATGGAGCTTGACCTCCACGCCATCAAGCAACAACCTGGGGAGTCGCTGCGCTCCTTCATCCAGCGGTTCTCCCAGGTACGCAACACCATCCCGCATATTCAAAGTGCTTCTGTGGTGGTGGCGTTCCGACAGGGAGTCCGGGACGAGAAAATGCTTGAGAAGCTCGCGACCAAAGAGGTCCGCGACGTCTCTGAGCTCTTCAGCCTGGCGGACAAATGTGCCAGAGCAGCTGAAGGGCGGAACTGACACTCACTGCCGACCTCCGAGTCAGGAGGACAGCCCGGGTCCGGCGCTGCTTCCTATGGAGGTGGCAAGAAGGCCAAGAACCGGGGGAGTGACAAGATGAAGTCATCGTCCTCGGCTCCCGTCGCCGCAGCAGCGACGGCTAGTGGAGCTCGGGGGCCACGCCCCGACAAAAGGCAGCGGCAGTCGCCAGCCCCAGCTAGTGACCAGGGCGGGCTATGCCCCGTGCATGGCGCCGGCAACCATACTGCTGCCGAGTGCTGGGATATCCAGAGGCTCGCATAGCGCTTCCGCAAAGGAAGGCAGCAGAGAGCTGAGCCACCGCCCCTCCCTCAGAGGGATGGCAAGCAGAAAGTCGACGCTTCAGTCAGCGCCGGCCACCAGGTGGGGTTTCAGGAGCCTCAGCGTGTCATGAAGACAGTGCATAACGGTGAGGACTCCAGCTCCGATGGTGATGGGCCGGGGCGGTAGCCGACTGTGGCTGCCGTCCCAGGTCAGTGGAGGCTGCACTGCTGCGGCGTCAACCTTGGAGAAGCTCCAAGTAGTCGCAGCAGCCCAAACACCAATCACAATGGTGCAAGATCGGGCCAGCCCCACCCGAGAGCACGCCTCCGTGCCTCGGTCATACCTCCTGGGGGCCGCCCAAGGTCTGCCAACCCCTTGAAGGCCTTGCCAGAAGGGGAAGACGTCTTGGGTCTCCCAAGACGAGCCCGGATCCACCTACCCCTTGAAGGCCTTAGCCAGAAGGGGAGAACTCTCTGGGGGTGCCCGGGAGAAGCCGCACCGGACCTGATCCAGCGTGAAGATGACAACCTCATCAACGAGGCTCGGCTGCAGGTGACACCCCACAACGCATGGTCTCGGCTGCTGCTCTAGCACTACCGCCAAATAGCCAAACGCGTCAGGGACCTGCAGAAAGGCAACCTGGTGTCGCGGAACGCACTTTCCCGAGAAGGACCTATAAACTCTCCCCCAGCCGGGGAGGTCCCTTCCGAATCACAAAAGCTGCCGTCCCAGGTACACATGCCTTTCAACCAAGTGAGGGATCCGTTCCCAAAACCCTTGGCATGGAACAACACTGTAAGTCCTATCCCCCGAGCATTAGTAGAACAGGGTCATTCCCTTCTGTAATACATCCCATAGAGTTTAGGAACAGCGCTTGGGGCAGCTAAGTGTCAAGGGACGGTCCAGGACTACGTCCATCATAGCCTGGTTCCGACCCTAAGCGCGTAGAGTCTTGCTTCCCTTGTAGACGAGGCGGGTCATTGCCTCCACGTACAGCCAGACTTCCACCTATGGGCATTAACACATAAACTTGTTCTACTTCGCTCTCTCTCATGTGCTCATTTAAATTATGCATTAATTTTTATGATTGCACTCTCTATGAATGTTCATCGTACATCTAGCTCCCTCTCTCCCGCTGTCGGTACCCGCGATATGGGGTACCCCCGCGCACAGGGGAAAATGCCTAAGGAACTCGCCCTTCTCCGCAGGGAGAGCTCCGAAGGCACCATGCGTCCGGCGGGGCCGGACCTCCCTCTCCTCAGAGGAGAGCTCCGGGCTCGCCACGTGGCCTGCAGAAGCCGGACCTCCCCCTCCGCGGGAGAGAGGTCCGAAGGAGCCACATGTCCAGCGGGGCCGGACCTCCCTCTCCTCAGAGGGGAGCTCCGGGCTCGCCACGTGGCCGATAGAAGCCGGACCTCCCCCTTTGCGGGGAGATGTCCGAAGGCTCCACGTGTCCTACGGGGCTGGACCCCCCTCTCCCCTGAAGAGGGCTCTGGGCCCGCCATGTGTCTAGCAGAAGAACGCTGCCTGCCCCCGAGCGGTAGGCCGTGGGCGTAAAGACGCACCATACCTTGCCCGTACAAGGTATTCAAGGCCCGCGTCTTCCCAAGACGCGGAGACGCGGAGCACGCCTCTGTCAGGTGCCATTGTGCCCAGTCGCACCACAGACAGGCGCGCGGTGTCAGAGCCTTCCAGCCAATAAACGCAGCGACAAGACATCCCATGCCGCCCCCGCCGTCATCGACCACTACGACTAGCATGCGGCTTGGGCAGGGCTACAAGACGAAGACTCAGAAGTCTTCGCCAGAGACAACTACCAGCATAACTGCAGATACGGTAGATAACAGTCAATCTCCCCGGGACCACCTGTCGGGTCCCGGGCCCCCCTTCTAAGCCACCCGAGTCTTGGACTATAAAAGGCTCGGGTAGGAAACGTTAGCAAGGGTTCGCACTCTCGCAACTCATATGCTAGACATCAGTCATCCCCAAGCTCAGGACTCCGGTTCTGAGCAGCAAGCAATACAGCGAGCTCCATAGCTCGCCGTGGACGTAGGGTTTTACGCTCCGGCGGCCTGAACCACGTTAAACTCGCCGTGTCAAGCTCTTACTAACTCGTCCATACGCTCAAGCTCTCCGCATGTGACTAGCCCCACCGAAAAAAGAACCTCCGCGGGCTGCCCAGTGCAGGCCCGGGGGAAGTGTCGACCGAACACTTCGACATTTGGCGCGCCAGGTAGGGGGCTTTTCCCTTGTGCGACGAGTTTCCGCCGACGAAGATGAAAAAGCTTCCTTCAGCGGCAAACTCTCCCCCCCCCCCCCGCGTTCACGGCGAACCGCGACCAGGGGGGTACATGTCGACACACTCAGGACGGAGTGTGTCGGCGCAAGCTGGGAGCCAGCAGCCGGCTCTATCAGCGCCGACCCCGGCAATGCAGGCTCTGACCAGCGTGAGATCCTCTGCAGCGATAAGCGAACCCCACAGGGGTGCGCTATCTGCAGCAAGAGCGCTACTGCGCAACCCACCTGTTGGGGACGCATCTCATTCAGCAACCCAGCAGTGGATACGCGAGGTAGACCGTCTCGTCGTCGCCGCCGCAAACCCTCGACTTCGGCGGGGACGACACTCTGGTCAACCGGCAGTGTCGCTGACGCGCACGCCCACGGTTGACGGGCAGACGGCGGACTCCAGCTCCACCAGGCCCCCGACGACGGACCTGAGAAAAGAGCTGGAGCGATACCACTTGGGCCAAGATGCTCGAGTATTCCTCGAGCGACGTCGAGAGAGGCGTCGCATCCAAGAGGCTGGCGACAGCATGACGTCGGTCTCGACTCAGCCTGAAGGGCAGATCTTCGCCACGCGAGCTCTGCCCCAGGCACACGCCGCGCAGCATATGCCACAACCATATGCCCTGCAAACGGCGTCCCTGGTCTATGGCGCAGCCTTGCCCATACCGGGGTACACAGTGCCAGGTGCAAACCAAGCATTCGCGGCACCAATACCTGCGGCAACAGGGGCAGGATGTGCGGCTCTTGCACCCCACCTTCGCTTCGCGAGGTGGCCGCGCAAGTTTCGGCCGCATCTGCCCGAAAAGTACGATGGCAGCGTCAATCCGGCGGAGTTCCTCCAGATCTACTCCACCGCCGTACTTGCTGCAGGAGGGGATGAGGCCGTCATGGCCAACTATTTCCCCGTCGCCTTGACCGGCCCAGCCCGGTCTTGGCTCATGAACCAACCCCAGGCAGTGCAGAACCAAACCAGCTCCACCCAAGTGCACGCCACCGTGCCTCTACCACAGCACCCCATGTGCAACCCCTCGACGAGGACGACGTCCCCTTGAGGCTCGTCCGAATCAGCGCCGATGCCACCCAGACCACCCGGGTAGCCGGGGGCCTGGATAGCAAATAGGAAGGCGCGCTCGTTACCTCCCTCCGGCACAATGTCGATGTGTTGCATGACAGCCGTCGCGGATGCTAGAGATCCCTAGGGAGGTGATTGGGCACTATTTAAAGGTCTTCCCCGACGCCCGGCCAGTCCGACAGGACGGAAAGTCCACCACCCCCGGTGCCGGCGGGAAGCTCTGGAAGTGCATCGACTACACCAGTATCAATAAGGCATGTCCTAAAGATCTATTTTCTCTCCCAATGATAGATCAAATAGTAGACTCGATGCCAGGCTGCAATATGCTGTGCTTCCTAGATGCTTGCTTGGGTTTCCACCAGACCCCTATGTCTAGAGAACATGAAGAGCACACCTCCTTCGTCATAGTAGTCAGTCTGTACTGTTAATGCCTCTATGCCTTAAGGCCTAAGGGACGCTCTCCTACCTTCGTACGAGCAATGCACAAGACCTTAGGAGAGCTAATGAGAGACTCAGTTGAGGTGTGTGTTGAAGACATTGTTGTTAAGGTCAGGCACAGCTCATCCCTACTAGATAACCTGGCATTAGTCTTCGCCCTTCCGACAAGTGTGAGTTCGGTGTACCCTCTGGAAAACCCTTAGAATTCCTGGCCTCACGCCCAGGAACTGAGGCTAACCCAGAGAAGATCAAAGCCATCGGCTCGAGGCGGCCTCCCGCCCGCAAAAAAAAAAAGAGTCCAGAAATTCGCGGGATGCCTAGCTGCGCTGAGTCGGTTTATACCGAGTTTAGCAAAGCGAACGCTCCACTTCTCTAAGATCCTACGCAAATCCGGGCCATTCGCTTGGACCGACGAAGCGGAGGAAGCTCCCCAGGAGCTGAACCAGCTCCTGATGACCCTACCCGTAATGGGAGCCCCCGAGCCCGAAGAGCATCTGTTGCTCTACATCGCGGCGACGGCTGTAGTGGTGAGTACGGTCCTCGCCGCAGAGCGGCCGGACCCCTCATCGCCGCAACCTACTCCGGTATCGGGAAACAAGCGCCAGGAAACCCCGGAGGTCCGAGACGACCCCCCGGGTCTCCAAGGCAACCCCCCGGAGGTCCAAAACGGACCCCGGACCCCCGACACAACCTCCCGGAGGACCAGCAGGACCTCCCGGAGGCGCAACGGGACCCCCCCCCCCCGGAGGCCCAACAGAACCTCCCGGACGTCCGACGGGACCCTCCGGAGCTCCCAGGAAATCAGCGGGACCTCCCGGAGGTCCAAGACAGCCTGGGGACCTCCGAGTATCAGCTCCCGATGGCCTCCCCGGGCCCGCGGGAGGTTCTGTCTACTTCATTAGTGCCACCACCACAAGTGGACGCCAACGCAGGATTGACCCAGGGGGCCATGAAGACGGTGAACCAGGACCCCGAGCTCTGGCCTTCACCGGGCCTCACTGGATGCTCTTCTTCGACGGCTCCTTGCGAAAGCAGGGGGCCGGTGCTAGCGTACTGTTCCTCATGCCATCGGGGGAGCAGTCTGGATATATGGTGCGTCTCAATTCCAAGGCAACCAGCAACATGGCAGAGTATGAAGCACTCATCCTTGGCCTAAAGACAGCCCTGTCTCTAGGCGCTCGCCAGTCGTTGGCACAGGGCGACTCCCAGCTAGCTATCAAGCAAGATGGTGGAGAAAGACTTCCTCGCCTTGGACCTGCGCCACGTACCGCGCGCTAGCAAGGCTGCAGCTGACGACCTCTCCACGAAGACCCCCACCGGAGCACCTGTGCCCGAAGGGGGCTTCGAGAGGACGTTGCCGCGGCCCACAGCCCGGCCCGCCGAGCCGGGCGAAGGGGGCTAGATCAGCACCTCGAAGCTGGCGGTCCCGGCGGCCATGGACGCCGCCAAGGATCGTAAGCGTCACTGGGGACTCCGTGCAACCCAGCGCTCAAGATCTAGATGCTCAAGTCAGACCCGATGCATGGATCACGGAGATCCGGGACTACTTGAAAGACAATATCCTCCCTGATGAACGTGTATCCGCTGAACGGATCGTGCGTATGGCTAAGAGACACATGATGGTAGAAGGGGATCTCTACCAACGCGGCGCCAACCACGTCCTATTGCGGTGCATAACCCAGGGGTAAGGCTGCGACTTGCTCACTGAGATCCATGGAGGCTAATGTGGGAGTCACTCTTCCTCACGCACGCTTGTCGGTAAAGCCTTTCGGCATGGCTTCTACTAGCCGACAACACTCCAGGATGCCGTCAATCTGGTCGAGAATAGCAAGGCGTGCCTGTTCCACGCCAAGCAGATCCATACACCGGCTTGGACGGTACAGATGATCCAGCCCACATGGCCATTTGCCGTACGGGGGCTAGACATCCTGGGACCTGGGACCATTCCCCAGAACCGAGGATGGGGACCCGCTCCCGAACCCTCGGAACACAGAACACCTCCGTAAGTTCTACCCCTATAGCAACAATAGGACAGACTCTTCTTTTTATATAATAAATTCCATAAAGTCCAGGAACAGTGCTCGGAGCAGCTAAGCCTCAGGGGATGGTCCAGGACTACGTTCAGCTTCGCCTGGTTCCGACCCCAAGCGTGTAGAGTCTTGCTTCCCTTGAGGCGGGTCGTGGCCTCCATACCCAGCCTGCCTTCCTCCTATGGAAATTTATATGAAAAGAAACCTGTCCTACGCTGCTCTTATTGGGTGCTCATTTAATTTACTTATTAAATTTTTATGACTGCACTACTAGCGCGGGCTCACCATGCGCTCAGCTCCCTCTTCTCATTCTCACCTTTAGTCGGCATTTGCTGCCCTACCAAAGGCGGTTGCGTTGGAGGTACCGGCCGATAGCCAGGGGGCCCCCGAGCCCCCGGCACTTCGCGCACGGTAGCTCCCAAGCACCGTATAAGTGGACAGGGACCGTAAGCTAAATAAGACTAAGAGATAGAGCAGGGGGAGCCCCCAAGGAGAATTACGTTTCCCTTACTTGTGTGCAGGACCTCTCGGCCTCATCTCCCCGCAGGAGTATGGTAGGCACATCCATCCAATGGAACACACCTACCAGGGGGCCGCTACGGGATCGCGCAAGACCGAAACCCCAAGGTAAGATCAAAGAACTAGACCTCACCACTTCTGCAGGGGCAAGGACCGAAGGTCCCACGTGTCCAGCGGGGCCAGACCATCCACCTCCTTGAGGGGGGGGGGCTCCGGGCCCGCCACGTGGCCTACAGAAGCCGGACCTTCCCCCCTCTGTGGGGAGAGGTCCGAGGACTCCACGTGCCCCGCAAGCCCGGACCTTCCCTCAGAGGGGAGCTCCGGGCCCGCCGCGTGGCCAACAGGCCCGGATCCCCCCGTTCTCGTGAGGCGGGTCCTGGAGACCTCCGGGGCCCTTAGTATACAGTGTGGACCCGGAGAAGGTGTCTGTGGAGCTTCGAGATTGGTCAAGGCCTCTGAGTACCTTGCGGAGGTAAGGACTCGGCCAGGAAAAACCAGGAAGAAGACTAGGACATGCAGACACAGAAAGAAATAGGAGTCTGTTCATACAAAGGCTCCACGAGCTGGGCTACAGACTCAACAAAAATAAAAAAGGAAGTACAGGGCCTTGTGGCCACGGGGACAGGTGCCTAAGAGTCCCCGTACTCCCGATGAAACCTAGAGGCCACGAGGGCAGCCACGTCCTTGACCTCGGCCCTGGCAGCTTCCTCCCGATCGGCAACAGGTCCTAGACGGACTGGCCCCAGAGAAAAGGAAGGGTCTCGGCTCCGGAAGCACGCCAGTACATGCATAGCGACCTCCTTCGCAAGGCCCCGACCTTCCACTTCAAGCTCGTCAGCGATCACCGCTTCGAGCCGACCCAGCTCGTCGCCGATGGACTCGAGTGCCGGGATTGCTTCGGACATCAGCCGCGCCTGAGCCTCTCTCTGCACAGGGCAAAAACCAAGAGGATCCAAGGCGGACCCTGCCTTGGCAATAAAGCCCCAGACTGCCTGGGCCTCGGCAGACCGCAAGGACTGGAGCTTCTCTACCTCTTGGCGAGCCGCCAGCTCGCGATCCATCGCCGCCTGGCGCTCCTGGGAGAACTGCTCCTCCCTCGCGGCAACAGCCGACTCACGGAGCTCCAGCTCCTCGGTCCGAGCCCTTAGCTCCCCCACTTTGGCTCTCAGCCTGGCGGTGGTCTTCTCCTCCTCGGCCGCTGCAGCGCGTTCCCGATCGGCGACGGCGCGCTCTCGACGAGCTACCTGCAGCCGCAACTCCTCCGCGGCGGCGGAACGCTCCTCGGCTTTGGCTTCAACGTGGGCCAGAGCCTCGCGGTGGGAGGCACGGAGCAGCCGGGTCTCTGACTCCAAGCGGCTAATGGCCTTCTTCTGAGTGTCAAGCAGAGCACTCATGGCCTCAAGCCTTGACTGCCTCGAGTCAAGGTCCGCCTTAGCCTCCTGGGCCCGCTGCTGCCAGCTGAGAAGGCGTTCCCTCTCGCCGTCCAGCGCCCCCCGCTCCTGCTCAAAGGCGGATTGGAGCTGCCGGGCGCTGGTCTGGACACGCCCCAGGGCATCCCACATGGGCGCCGGGACAGAGGGGATAGGAGTCACGCCCCTGACCCCCCCCTATCGAGTCTAAGACCGGCGGAGGCGCCGGTGCCTCAGCAACCAGAGTGGGGCGTTGTCCTAAGGAGGCCAGGGGGCCAGCAGGCGCACCTACAGCGGCCCTCCCAGTCTCAGGACCGGACTTCTGGGCTGGTAAAGGAGGGCGGATAGGAGCGGATGCGGCCACCACGGAGGGTGAACTCGCCGGCATAGAGGAAGCCTGTCGGTACCTGAGATATGGGGTACCCCCGCGCACAGGGTAAAATGCCTAAGGAACTCGCCCTTCTCCACAGGGAGAGCTCTGAAGGCGCCACGCGTCCGGCGGGGCCGGACCTCCCTCTCCTTAGAGGAGAGCTCCAGGCACGTCACGTGGCATACAGAAGCCGGACCTCCCCCTCCGCGGGAGAGAGGTCCGAAGGCGCCACGCGTCCAGGGGGACCGGACCTCCCTCTCCTTAGAGGAGAGCTCCGGGCCCGCCACTTGGCCAACAGAAGCCGAGCCTCCCCCTCCGCGGGGAGAGGTCTGGAGGCTCCACGTGTCCCGCGGAGCTGACCCTCCTCTCCTCTGAGAAGGGCTCCGGGCCAGCCACATGGCAGCAAAATGGTGCTGCCTGCCCCGAGCGGTAGGCAGCGGGCGTAAAGGCGCCCCATACCTTGCCCGTACAAGGTATTCAAGGCCCGCGTCTTCCCAAGACGCGGAGACGCGGAGCACGCTTTTGTCAGGTGCCGTTGCACCCAGTCACATCACAGACTGGCGCGCGGTGTCAGAACCTGCCAGCCAATAAACACCGCGACAAGACATCCCATGCCGCCTGCGCCGTCATCAACCACTACGACTAGCATGCAGCATGGGCAGGGCGGCAAGATGAATACTCAGAAGCCTTCGACCAGGGGCAACTACCGGCATAACTGCAGATACGGTAGATGATAGACAATCTTCCCGGGACCACCTGTCGGGTCCCGGCCCCCCTTGTAAGCTGCCCGAGCCTTGGACTATAAAAGGCTCG
The DNA here is from genome assembly GCA_030760725.1 of Neostapfia colusana. Classification (NCBI taxonomy): domain Eukaryota; kingdom Viridiplantae; phylum Streptophyta; class Magnoliopsida; order Poales; family Poaceae; genus Neostapfia; species Neostapfia colusana. The sequence continues at coordinate 67,007,023 of JASWHV010000016.1, forward strand.
GGTAGGCGTCGATAGCAAGGGTTCGCACTTTGCAACTCATACGCTAGCCATACACTCTCAAGCTGTAACTCACCCCCGAGCTCAGGCCTCCGGTCCTGAGCAGCATGCAATACAGCGAGCTCCATAGCTCGCCGTGGACGTAGGGTTTTACGCTCCGGCGGCCTGAACCACGTAAAACTCGCCGTGTCAAGCTCTTACTAACTCATCCATCTGTGCAAGCTCTCCGCTAGAGACTAGCCCCATGTGACACCCTCATCTCGGGTGTCAGCATATGCTCATGTTTTATGAAGAAGAAAAACATTTTTAGAAAAGAGGGAACGGAAACAAGTATTAAAAGGATAGCCAGTAAAGCTCTCCGAGAGCACCGAAGGCAATTTCCACGACCAGCAGACCACGTGGCGTGTTCGGAACTCATTCCCGAGAGATTGGGGGAGGTCCGACGCTAAACTGGATACATGGCAGGCTCGGGGGTCACCTCCGCAATTGGAAAGAGGTCCGACCCTGTGGGACGCGTGTTGCCCGTGGAGCTAGCCTCTGCGGAAGAAGCAAAGGCATTTTTCATAGGACACGTGTCATCCACGGAGCTAGTGCTCGCGGAAATAAGAGGACCAGTCGCGGGGGATACGTGTCAATCTCAGAGCTCATCTCAGAGAGAATTCCGGATCTATTGAACACGTGTCGCCACCGGAGCTTATCTCCGGAGCTCCGTCGCTGCTTGACACGTGTCGACCTCGGGGCATGTCCCTGAGGGAAGGAAAGGCGGAAAGACCGGCACCCACACGTGGCATGCGCGGAGCTCGTCTCCGAAGAAGAGGGAGGTCTCGCTCGTGACACGCGGCACAACTGGAGCTCGTCTCTGTGGGAGAAGAGATACGAGTCTCGGAAGGACTCGTGGAGCTTCCGGAGCTCTTCACCACGGAGGTAACGAGTCTGGAGCGGTTTTTACGCGTAAAGATACCGGTACGTAATGGAAACCGATCTAAATTCCACGATGTTACCAAAGATAAGACGTTAGGATCCAACAAAGATCTGAATAAGACTCTTATTCGGGATCCAATCAGATTAGGACTCTTCTCTTCCCGATTATAAATAGAACCCAAAACCTCTGGCCGAAACCACAAACTTCTCTTTCAACTCCTGAGCCGACGACTTAGTGCTCTAGCCCTAACTCGCCGAGCAAAACATCGCCAAAAGCACAACAAGGGAGATCATCGGAGAAGAACCAAGCGGTCTGAGGAGGACCTCGAAGACAAGAAGAACGTGAGGTAGGACTTCAATACCACCTTACGACATCATGTTGTTCATCTCTTTGCATCTGTTCTTCGATTCCTTTCGAATAGAAGCCTTTTCGTGGACAGATCACTTGATGATCAGTTTGATCTAAAAACAAGATCATCGCCACGACCACCTTTGATCCGAATACCTCTGTCCATGCAAGCCATGAAAGAACACGTACAGATCAATCTAATCATAGGATAGCATGCATGTGCATCATCGCATCTAGTTTAGGGTTTTGTGCATGATATTGATTGCTGTGAATCTTGTATGCACGTGAATCCTACATAGCAGGACAGGTTCAGGGAGCTGTCTACGACGAGCTGCAGCAACAAGGTTTTGAGAATCAAGAACAACCGGAACCGCAAGAACAAGGCAAGTGCTCCTTGACCATGTTGATCCTATATTTTGGGTAAAACTATTTTGTTTTACAAAAAGGTGTGTGTACTGAGTCAAACATGATGGGAAACCCTTTTATAGGAGTTTACTAGTTCTGATTAAACCACCCTTGTCGCCTGGGAAGTATATGAGTCGGGTATGGTTTTTGTTTTATGCTTCGCTGAGTCCATGGGATTGGGAAGCGAGATAGATGTGTCTAGCTAACTGCACTCATAATAAAAAGGGGAAACTGATGATAATAATGAACATGGATCGGAGGGAGATCTAGGCAAGACTGGGTTTGTGAATGAGGTAGCATGAGATGGTGGTTTTGCATGCCGTAGATCTAAGGACCGGTTCATGCATGCACATGCCAGGATAACAGTGCCACCACAAGGCCAAGTATGGGTGCGGCTTAGCTGAGTAATTAGGTAAGTTGCTAGAGTGTTATGGACTGTGGAAGGCGCGGGGAATGGGAGTCGAGTGAAGACTGCCCTGGGAACCGCATGGCACAAGAGGGGGCCCATGGGTGGGAGAATTGGAGATTCTAGCCTGCCGGTGAAACCGTAGTGAGTCCATACATCTAGTAACCCCTTTGTAAAGGCTATTTTGTGATCTCTTGACCATACACCAACGGATGTGTACTGGTATAATGGAGGTTCTGCAGTCGCCGACGGGTGACGAAATCACAAACTTGTGGGTAAAGAGGTGCAAATTCTGCAGAGCTATTAAAACTATCATGATAGCCGAGCTTACGGTTACGAGCACCTGGCTAAACTGCCATGATTAGATGGGATGTTTATTGGAATGGTTATTGGGAAGGTTATTGGTTATGGTTATTGGTTATGGTTTTGGTTTGGGACTGTTATGTCCGGGAGATGAGATGGTTGCATGACTGGTGGGTCATGACATGAGATTGGTCTCTGTGCGAGACGAGGTTGTTCATGAGGTGAGATGGTAGCGAATACGAGGAGGTATTCGTTAGTATGGGTAAAGGATTGGTTAATGTTCGTATGGAACACGGGAAGTGATGAAGGTATGTTGGTAATTTAATACATGCTGGGACTACATTCATCTAAAGATAAGTTGCTGTTTTATCATGATTTTATAAATTTGCTTTTCTGCAAATAAGCCTTTTATACCTACCTTGTTTATAAGCTGCATATCATGTGTTATTCCCGCACTTGCTGAGTACATCATGGTGCTCAAACTTGCATTATTATTTCTTCATCAACAGCAAGAGAAGACTACTATGAAGACCGGGTAGAGCATTATGGCGTGTGATCTGTTCTCAACCTTGCCTGTGGAGGGAATAGAGATGGAGCCACTTCTGCTTAGTTTTGCTTCCGCATTAGTTTTTGCTTCCGCATATAAATAAGAATTCCGCTGCGTAGAAATAAAGACTTCCGCTGTGAGCATGAGTCCAAGACTCATGAGGTGATTGTAATAAACTCTGTTATTCGTGGTAATATATAATCTGAATTCAGTTTGTGGAACGTATGTGTATGTGTGATGAACATCCTGGGCACACATATGCATTAGTTCTCGGTTCCGTGGTTTTCGACAGAATTGAGGGCGTCACACCCCACCAAAAAAAAGAACCTCCGCGGGCTGCCCAGTGCAGGCCCGGGGGAAGTGTCGACTGACCACTTTGACATTTGGCGCGCCAGGTAGGGGGCTTTTCTCCTAGCGCGATGAGTTTCCGCCGACGAAGATGACCAAGCTTCCTTCAGCGGCGAGCTCTCCCCCCTCGCCTCTGCGGCAGACCGCGACCAGGGGGGAGTACATGTCGACACACTCGGGACGGAGTGTGTCGGTACAAGCTGGGAGCCAGCAACCGGCTCTGGCAGCGCCGACCCCGGCAATGCAGGCTCCAACCAGCTTCAAGTCTTCAGTAGCGCTGGGCGTTCCCAGTGGGGGTGCGTTAGCTGCAGCGAGAGCGCTACTGTACAATCCACCCGCTGGGGACGCGCCTCAGGCAGCGACCCGGCAGTGGATCCGCGAGGTAGACCGTCTCGTCGTTGCCGCCGCAAACCCTCGACCTCGGCGTGGACGACGCTCTGGCCAACCGGTCAGGTCGCTGATGCGCGCACCATTGGATGACGAGCAGACGGCAGACTCCAGCTCTACCAGCCCACAATCAACAGATCTGAGGACAGAGCTGGAGCGGTGTCACCTGGGTCAAGATGCCCGGGTATACCTCGAGCGGCGCCGAGAAAGGCGTCGCCACCAGGAGGCTGACGACAGCATGACGTCGCCTCGACCCAGCCTGAAGAGCAGACCTTCGCCACGCGATCTCTGCCCCAGGCCTGCGCCGTGCAGAGTATGCCAAAGTCATATGTCTTGCATATGGCGCCCCCGGCCTATGGTGCAGCCTTGCCCATGCCGGGGCACGCGGTGCTCAGTGCGAACCAAGCGTTCGCGGCACCAGAACCTGCGGTGACAGAAGCAGGGTGTGCGGCCCTCGCGCCCCACCTTCGCTTCGCAAAGTGGCCGCGCAAGTTTCGGCCGCACCTGCCCGAGAAGTACGACGGCAGCGTCAACCCGGCGGAGTTCCTCCAGATCTACTCCACCGCCGTACTTGCCGCAGGAGGGAATGAAGCCGTCATGGCCAATTACTTCCCTGTCGCCTTGACTGGCCCAGCTCGGTCTTGGCTCATGAACCTCCCCCAGGGTTCCGTAACTTCCTGGGGAGAGCTTTGCCGACAGTTCATAGCCAACTTCGGCAGTTCCTACACCCGGCCTGGCACGGAGCTCGACCTCCACGCCATCCAACAACAACCTGGGGAGTCGCTGTGCTCTTTCATCCAGCGGTTCTCCCAGGTGCGGAACACCATCCCACACATTCAAAATGCTTCTGTGGTGGTGGCGTTCCGGCAAGGCGTCCGAGACAAGAAGATGCTTGAGAAACTCGCGACCAGGGAGGTCCGCGATGCCTCAGAGCTCTTCAGCTTGGCGGACAAGTGCGCCAGAGCAGCCGAAGGACGGAACTGGCACTCACAGCCGTCCTCCGAGTCAGGAGGGCTGCCCGGATCTGGTTCTACTCCCTATGGAGGCAGCAGGAAGACCAAGAGCCGAGGCAGAAGCAAGATAAGACCACCGGCCGCGATCCCAGTCGTCACTGCAGCGACGCTCAGTGGGGCTTGGGGGCCGCGCCCTGACAAGAGGCAGCGAAAGTCACCGATCCCGGAAGATAGCCAGGACAACATGTGCCCCGTGCACGGCAGCTGTCGCCACACTACTGCCGAGTGCCGGGAGATCCGAAGGCTCGCAGAGCGCTTCTGCAAGGGGAAGCGGCAGCGGGCTGATGCCCTGCCCTTACATCCAAAGGAAGACGAACAGGGGTTGGATGTTCCAGACAACATCGACCACCCAGAGGAGATCCAGGAGTCTCAGCGTGTCGTGAAGGCGGCACGCAATCATGAGGACTCCGGCTCCAGTGACGATGAGCGTCGGAAGAAGCTCTTTGTCATATACGGCGGGTCCGCCGACCCCTCGTCCCGAAGCGCAGTCAAGACTCTGCGCCGAGCGGTAGCGTCGGTGGCGCCACTCCCAAGTGCTGCACCGCACCTTAAGTGGATGGGGACCCCCATCAGCTTTGACGCCACCGACTGCCCCAGGAACATGGCTGGGGCCGGCCAACTACCGCTCCTGGTGGCCCCTACCATCGCCAACGTGAGAATGTACCACGTTTTGTTAGATAGAGAGGCTGGGCTGAACCTCATCAGCCGTGCAGCTTTCCAGAAGCTGCAGGTCCCGATGGCCAAGCTCACCCCGTCGAGCCCGTTCTCAGGGGTAGGGCCGGGACAGGTTATCCCCTACGGCAACATCAGTCTCCCGGTGACCTTCGGGGCTCCGGACAGATATCGAACAGAGTACATTCTGTTCGACGTAGCGGAGATAGACCTCCCCTTCAACGCCATAATCGGCAGGCCAGCCCTGTACCGGTTCATGGCTGTAGCCCACTACGGCTACCTCGTCCTGAAGATGCCAACACCGATGGGCGTTCTCAGGATTCATGGGGACCGCACTGCTGCAGTGTCGGCCCTAGAGAAGCTCCAAGCGCTCGCAACATCTGGGGCATCAGCCCCCGGCAATACGGAGCCGGACCAGCTCCGCCCGAGCGCACGTCACCGTGCTTCCAACACAGCACCCCGGGTGCAACCTCTCGATGAGGGCGGCGTCCCCTTAAAGGTCGTCCAAGTCGGCGCCGAAGCTACCCAGACCACCCGGGTAGCCGGGGGCCTGGATAGCAAATAGGAAGGCGCGCTCGTCACCTTCCTCCGGCACAACATCGACGTGTTTGCATGGCAGCCGTCACATATGCCGGGGATCCCCAGGGAGGTGATCGAGTACCACTTGAAAGTCTTCCCCGACGCCCGGCCGGTTCAACAGAAGCCTCGCAAGCAGTCCATCGAGCGGCAAAACTTCATCCGTGAAGAAGTCAAGAAGCTGCTGGACGCTGGCTTCATACGGGAGGTCCACCACCCCCGATGGTTGGCGAACCCCGTCGTTGTCCCGAAGGCCGGCGGGAAGCTCCGGATGTGCATCGACTACACCAGTCTCAATAAGGCATGTCCCAAAGATCCATTTCCTCTCCCTAGAATAGATCAAATAGTAGACTCAACGTCAGGCTGTGATATGCTGTGCTTCCTAGACGCCTACTCGGGTTTCCATCAGATCCCCATGTCTAGGGAGGACGAGGAGCACACCTCCTTCATCACAGTAGACGGCCTTTATTGCTATGTGTCTATGCCTTATGGCCTAAAGAATGCACTCCCCACCTTTGTGCGGGCGATGCATAAAACCTTTGTGGAGTTAATAAGAGACCTAGTTGAGGTGTATGTCGATGACATAGTTGTCAAGGTCAAGCAGGGTTCATCCTTACTAGATAACCTAGCTCTAGTCTTTGACAAGTTGCGCTCTACGCGCACCAAGCTGAACCCAGATAAATGTGTGTTCGGCGTGTCCTCTGGGAAGCTCTTAGGGTTCCTGGTCTCGCACCGAGGGATTGAGGCCAACCCAGAGAAGATCAAGGCCATCGACTTGATGCGGCCCCCTGTCCGCATCAAGGATGTTCAGAGACTCACGGGATGTCTAGCCGCGCTGAGTCGGTTTATACCGAGGCTAGCAGAGCGGGCACTCCCTTTCTTTAAGCTCCTGCGCAAGTCAGGCCCCTTTGCCTGGACTGACGAAGCAGAAGAGGCTTTCCAGGAGTTGAAGCGACTCCTGACGACCCTACCTATCATGGTAGCCCCTGAGCCCGGGGAGCACTTGCTGCTCTACATTGCGGCGACAACAGAAGTAGTGAGTATGGTCCTTGTCGCGGAGCGGCCAGACCCCTCTCCCTCGCAACCTGCTCCGGTAGCAGAAGACAGACGCCAGGGGGCCCCGCAGGGCCAAGACGGTCTCCCGGACCCCCTGGAGGTCCAAGTTGACCTCCCGGAGGCCCAGGGTGGCCTCCTGGACCCCCAAGATAAATCTCCAGGGTCCAATTGGGATCTCCCGGAGGTCCCTCAAGACCCCCCGGAGCTCCCGGATGATCAAGAAAGCTTAAGGGCCTCCGGGTCCCAGTTCCCGGAGGTCCCCGTAGGTCCACCCACCTCCAGCGGGCCGGGGCCAATGGACGAGGAGCTCCCAAGTCTAAGAGAGAGGGTCCGAACCATACAGAGGCCTGTCTACTACATCAGCGAAGTACTTCATGAGGCCAAGACAAGGTACCTAGAAGTCCACAAGCTGCTGTATGCGGTGCTCGTGGCCTCCAGGAAGCTCCGCCATTACTTAAAGGACCACTGGGTCTCGGTAGTCACCTCGTATCTGCTGAAGACAATTCTTCACAGCCCCCATGCAACTGGCAACGTTGCTAAATGGGCGGCGGAGCTGGTGACTTTGAGCTGGACTTCCTCCCTGTCGGTACCTAAGATTTGGGGTACCCCCGCGCACAGGGTAAAATGCCTAAGGTACTCGCCCTTCTCCGCAGGGAGAGCTCCGAAGGCGCCACGCGTCCGGTGGGGCCGGACCTCCCTCTCCTCAGAGGAGAGCTCCGGGCCCGCCACATGGCATACAGAAGCCGGACCTCCCCCTCCGCGGGAGAGAGGTCCGAAGACGCCACGCGTCCAGCGGGGCCGGACCTCCCTCTCCGTAGAGGAGAGCTCCGGGCCCGCCACGTGGCATACAGAAGCTTGACCTCGCCCCCCCCCCCCCCCGGTGGGGAGAGGTCCGGAGGCTCCACGTGCCCCACGGGCAGGACCCTTCTCGCCTCAGAGAAGGGCTCCGGACTCGCCACGTGGCCAGAAGAACGGTGCTGCCTGCCCCCAAGCGGTAGGCAGCGGGCGTAAAGGCACCCCACACCTTGCCCGTACAAGGTATTCAAGGCCCGCGTCTTCCCAAGACACGGAAACGCGGAGCACGCGTCTGTCAGGTGCCATTGCGCCCAGTCGCATCACAGACTGGCGCGCGGTGTCAGAACCTGCCAGCTAATAAACGCCGCGACAAGACATCCCATGCCGCCTGCGCCGTCATCAACCACTACGACTAGCATGCGGCATGGGCAGGGCGGCAAGATGAAGACTCAGAAGCCTTCGACCAGAGGCAATTACCGGCGTAACTACAGATACGGTAGATAATAGACAATCTTCCAGGGGCCACCTGTCGGGTCCCGGCTCCCCTTGTAAGCCGCCCGTGTCTTGGACTATAAAAGGCTCGGGTAGGCGTCGATAGCAAGGGTTCGCATTTTGCAACTCATACGCTAGCCATACACTCTCAAGCTGTAACTCACCCCCAAGCTCAGGCCTCCGGCCCTGAGCAGCAAGCAATACATCGAGCTCCATAGCTCGCCGTGGACGTAGGGTTTTACGCTCCGGCGGCCTGAACCACGTAAAACTCGCCGTGTCAAGCTCTCACTAATTCGTCCATCTGCGCAAGCTTTCCGCTAGGAGACTAGCCCCGCCGAAAAAAGAACCTCCGCAGGCTGCCCAGTGCAGGCCCGGGGGAAGTGTCGACCGAACACTTCGACATTTGGCGCGCCGGGAAGGGGGCTTTTTCCCTTAGCACGACGAGTTTCCGCCGACGAAGATGATCGAGCTTCCTTCAGCGGCAAACTCTTCCCCCCTGCGCCCGCGGCAAACCGTGACCACGGGAGAGTACATGATGACACACTCAAGACGGAGTGTGACAGGGCAAGCTGGGAGCCGGCAACCGGCTCTAGCAGCGCCGACCCCGGCAATGCGGGCTCCATCCAGCGTCAGGCCTTCAGTAGCGCCGGGCGTACCCGGTGGGGGTGCGCTAGCCGCAGCAAGGGCGCTACTGCGCAATCCGCCTGCTGGGGACGCGCCTCAGGCAGCGACCCAGCAGTGGATTCGCGAGGTAGACCGTCTTGTCGTCGCCGCCGCAAACCATTGACTTCGACGGGGACGACGCTCCGACCAACCGGCTGTGTCGCTGACGCGCACGCCAACGGTTGACGGCCAGACGGGGGGGTTCCAGCTCCACCAAGCTTCCGTCGACGGACCTGAGGACAGACCTGGAACGGTGCCACTTAGGCCAAGATGCCTGAGTGTTCCTCGAGCGACGTCAAGAAAGGCGTCGCACTCAAGAGGCTGGCGACAACATGACGTCGGCCTCGACCCAGCCTGAAGGGCAGATCTTCGCTACGCGAGCTCTGCCCCAGGCATACGTCGCGCAGCATATGCCACAACCATATGCCCTGCAAACGGCGTCCCCGGTCTATGGAGCGGCCTTGCCCATACCGGAGCACACTGTGCCAGCAGAGAACCAAGCGTTCGCGGCACCGATACCTGCACTGGGAGCCAGCAACCGGCTCTGGCAGCGCCGACCCCGGCAATGCAGGCTCCGACCAGCGTCAGGTTTTCAGTAGCGCTGGGTGTACCTAATAAGGGTGCGCTAGCCGCAGCGAAGAGCGCTGCTACTCAATATGCCACAGTCGTATGTCCTGCGTATGGCGGCCGGGGCATGCGGTGCTCAGCGCGAACCAAGCGTTCGCGGCATCAGAACCTGCGGCGACAGAAGCAGGGTGTGCGGCCCTCGCGCCCCGCCTTCGCTTTACAAAATGGCCGCACAAGTTTTGGCTGCTCTTGCCTGAGAAGTACGACGGCAGCATCAACCCGGCGGAATTCCTCCAGATGCCAGGAAATCCAGAAGCTCGCGGAGCGCTTCCGGAAGGGGAAGCAGCCCCTAACTGATGCACCATCCTATAGTCAAAAGGAGGGCAAGCAGAAGGTCGAGGCCCGAGACGGCGATGACCGCCAGGTGGAGTTCCAGGAGCTCCAGCGCGCCGTAAAGGCAGTGCGCAATCATGGGAGCTCCAGCTCCAGTGACGACGAGCACTGGAAGATGCCCTGTGACATCTTCGGCGGATCCGCTGACCCCCTGTCCCGAAGCATGGCTAAGGCCTTGCGCCGAGCGGTAGCGTCGGTGGCTCCCCTCCCAGGTGCAGTACCGCACCTCAGGTGGATGGGAACCCCCATCAGTTTCGATGACACCGACTGCCCCAGGAACACGGCTGGGGCCGGCCAACTGCCGCTCGTGGTGGCCCTTACCATCGCCAACGTGAAGATGTACCACGTTTTGGTGGATGGTGGGGCTGGACTGAACCTCGTCAGTCACGCAGCCTTCCAGAAGCTGCAGATCCCGATGGCCAGGCTCGCCCCATCAAGCCCGTTCTCAGGGGTAGGGCCGGGACAGGTTGTTCCCTACGGCCACATCAGCCTCCCGGTGACCTTTGGGGCACTGGACAGCTACCGGACAGAGTACATTCTGTTCGACGTGGCCGAGGTTGACCTCCCCTTCAATGCCATAATCGGTAGGCCAGCCCTGTACCGATTCATGGCAGTAGCCCACTACGGCTACCTTGTCTTGAAGATGCCTACACCAACAGGCGTCCTCAAGGTTTGTGGAGACCGTGCTGCCGCAGTATTAGCCTTGGAAAGGCTTCAGGCGCTTACAGCAACTAGAGCGCCAGCCCTCGGCAGTACAGAACCAAACCAGCTCCACCTAAGTGCACGCCACCGTGCCTCTACCACCGCACCCCGCGTGCAACCCCTTGATGAGGACGATGTCCCCACAAGGCTCGTCCGAATCAGCGCCGATGCCACCCAGACCACCCGGGTAGCCGGGGGCCTGGGAAGCATATAGGAAGGCGCGCTCGTTGCCCCCCTCCGGCATGAGGTCGATGTGCTGCATGACAGCCATCACCGAGGCCAGAGATCCCTAGGGAGGTGATGGAGCACTACGTAAAGGTCTTTCCCGACGTCCAGCCGTCCGACGAGACGGAGAGTCCGCCGCTCCCGGCGCTTGGCAAACCGTGTTATTATCCCGAAGGCCAGCGAGAAGCTCCGGAAGCGCATCCACTACACCAGTCTCAATAAGGCATGCCCTAAAGACCTATTTTCTCTTCCTATGATAGAGCAAATAGTAGACTCGATACCAGGCTGTGATATGCTGCGCTTCCCGAATGCTTGCTAGGGCTCCCATCAGACCCCTGTGTCTGAAGTAGTTAAAGGGCGCCCTTTACCTGCTAATCCCGGCGTAAACCGACTCGGCATAGCTAGGGGTCCCGCAAATTTCTGGTCTTCGTGCAATGGCTTTAACCCCATACCACAGTAACCTGTTTTGCTACCAAGAAGCAAGCACCAGAAGACCAGACCTCGGATCCCCGACACAACCTCCCGGAGGACCAGCAGGACCTCCCGGAGCTCCCGGGACGTTAGCGGAGCTTCCCGGAGGGTCCAAAGCAGCCTGAGGACCCCCGAGTGTCGGGCACCTGGCGATCTCCCCAGGCTAAAAGCTATCCCCCACAGCTCCACGCGGCGGGCGATGCCGCCAAATGGGCGGCGGAGCTACTGAAGTTTGATCTAGGTTCCCTTTCCCGTCATACAGACATTAACCGAGCATTAGTTCACTTGTGGCTGAAGTAGACGCACGCTCAGGGGGCCAAGAAGACGATGAAACAGGACCCTGAGCCCTGACCTTCACCAGGCCTTATCGAATGATGTTCGTCGACGGCTTCTCGCGAAAGCAGGGGGCCGATGCTAGCGTACTGTTCCTCACGCCATCGGGGGAGCAGTCTGGGTATGTGGCGCGTTTCAATTCCAAGGCAGCCAACAACATAGCAAAGTATGGAGTGCTCATCCTTCTCGCTAGTCGTTGGCTCAGGGCAATCCCCAGTCTGGTTATCAACCAAGACGGCGGAGACAGACCCCCTCGCCTTGGACCTGCACCACGTACCGCACGCTAGCAAGGCCGCAGCTGACGACCTTTCAACGAGGGCCCCCACTGCCACCGGAGCCACTGTGCCTGAAGGGGGCCTCGAGAGGACGTTGCCGCGACCCACAGCCCGGCCCGCTGAGCCGGGCGAAGGGGGCTAGACCAGCACCTCGAAGCTGGCGGTCCCGGCGGCCATGAGCGCCGCCAAGGATTATAAGCGTCACTGGGGACTCCGTGCAACCCAGCGCTCAAGATCCAGATGCTCAAGTAAGACCCGATGCATGGATCACGGAGGTCCGGGACTACTTGAAAGACAATATCCTCCCTGATGAACGTGTATCCGCTGAACAGATTGCGCGTATGGCTAAGAGACACATGGCGGTAGAGGGGGATCTCTACCGACGTGGCGCCAACCACATCCTATTGCGGTGCATAACCCAGGGAGAAGGCTGTGACTTGTTCGCTGAGATCCATGGAGGCGAATGTGGGAGTCATTCTTCCTCACGCACGCTTGTCGGTAAAGCCTTTCGGCATGGCTTCTACTAGCCGGCAACACTCCAGGATGCCGTCGAGCTGGTCGAGAGCTGCTAGGCGTGCCTGTTCCACGCCAAGCAGATCCATACACCGGCTTGGACGGTACAGATGATCCAGCCCGCATGGCCATTTGCCGTACTGGGGCTGGACATCCCGGGCCTGGGACCATTCCCCAGAACCGAAGACAGGGACCCGCTCCCGAACCTTCGGAACACGGAACACCGCTATAAGTTCTACCCTTAGAGTAACAATAGGGCAGGCCCTTCTTTTTGTAGTAATTTCCATAAAAGTCCGTGAACAGGGCTTGGAGCAACTAAGCCTCAGGGGACGGTCCAGGACTAAGTTCAGCTTCGCCTGGTTCCGACCCCAAGCGCGTAGAGTATTGCTTCCCTTGAGGTGGGTCGTGGCCTACATATGCGGCCCGCCTTCCCCCGTATGGAAATTTATATGAAAAGAAACCTACCCTACGTTGCTCTTCTTTGGTACTCATTTAATTTACTTATTAAATTTTTATGATTACCCTACTAACGCGTGCTCACTATGCGTTCAACTCCCTCTTCTCATTTTCATCTTTAGTCGGAATTTGCTGCAGATACGACTAAGGAATAGAGGGGGGGCCCCCAAGGAGAATTACGTTTCCTCTACCTGTGTGCAGGACCTCTAGGTTGCGGCAACGGGGACTGCATGAAGTAGGGGGAAAGGAGCTACCAACTACTTCGACCCAGGAATAGAAGGGGCGGGGCCTGGGGGCCTGTCGAAGTGTGCGATCGACACTTCCCCCGGGCCTGCACTGGGCAGCCCGCGGAGGTTCTTTTTTCGGAGGGGCTAGTTCCTAGCGGAGAGCTTGCGCGAATGGACGAGTTGGTGAGAGCTTGACACGGGAAGTTTTACGTGGTTCAGGCCGCCGGAGCGTAAAACCCTACGTCCACGGCGAGCTATGGAGCTCGCTGTATTGCTTGCTGCTCAGGGCCGGGGGCCTGAGCTTGGGGGTGAGTTACAGCTTGAGAGTGTATGGCTAGCGTATGAGTTGCAGAATGCGAACCCTTGCTATCGACGCCTACCCGAGCCTTTTATAGTCCAAGGCTCGGGCGGCTTACAAGGGAAACCGGGACCCGACAGGTGGTCCTGGGGAGATTGTCTATTATCTACCGTATCTGTAGTTATGCTGGTGGTTGCCTCCGGTCGAAGGCTTCTGAGTCTTCCTTTTGCCGCCCTGCCCATGCCGTGCGCTAGTCGTAGTGGTTGATGACGGCGCAGGCGGCATGGGATGTCTTGTCGCGGCGTTTATTACCTGTCATGTTCTGACACCACGCGCCAGTCTGTGATGCGACTGGACGCAACGGCACCTGACAGGCGCGTGCTCCGCGTTTCCGCGTCTCGGGAAGACGCGGGCCTTGAATTCCTTGTACGAGCAAGGTGAGGGGCGCCTTTACGCCCGCTGCCTACCGCTCGGGGGCAGGCAGCACCGTTCTTCCAGCCACGTGGCGGGTCGGGAGCTCTTCTCTGAGGAGAGGGAGGTCCGGCCCCGCTGGAAGCGTGGCGCCTTCGGACCTCTCTCCCGCGGAGGGGGTGGTCCGACTTCTGCATGCCACGTGGCGGGCCCGGAGCTCACCTCTGAGGAGAGGGAGGTCCGGCCTCGCTGGACGCGTGGCGTCTTCGGACCTCTCTCCCGCGGAGGGGGAGGTCCGGCTTCTGTATGCCACGTGGCGGGCCCGGAGCTCTCCTCTGAGGAGAGGGAGGTCTGGCCCTGCCAGACGCGTGGCGCCTTCGGAGCTCTCCCTGCAGAGAAGGGCGAGCACCTTAGGCATTTTACCCTGTGTGCGGGGGTACCCCATATCTCAGGTACCGACAGTGGCCCCCGGGCCCATCTCGGGGGAGATAGCGAGCCCGAGGTGGGACCTCCGTCTCTTCCGATCCGCGCACTTTCTCTAAGTCCCGACTTAACCGCTGCTGGAGCACGAACGGCCGCGGGGTCGTGAGAGCGTGCGCCCACTTGATGATTGCTTTTACTGCGGTGGTTTCCAAGGCTGCCACTTCTGCACGTTGCGGCGCTTTCTTCGGGAACCGCCGAAGGGCCTTGCTGGCTCATCTTCTTAGGAGACTGACTCCTTGCCCCCACTGCTTCAGTTAAGCGGCTTGGGCCCACCCGTCATCGGCACTCGGTCTAGGAACCGAAGCGGTTGCGGGTGCGGGGTATTCGAAGAGTTCCGAATCGCTTGGAACTGCACCGGGAAGCTTTTTAGAGGGGGTCTCACCCATGTTGTAGCTTCCCTTCGGACTTCTCTGCGTTTCTTCTTGGACTCTTGCACTTTTGCTTTCTTGCCTTTGAGCTCTCCCTTGCCATGGCTTCCAACCCGCTGCCAGAGAAGAAACGCGCCCGATCTCCTCCAGCAACAGCGCCGGTGCCAAGTCGGGATTCTGGGGTGCCTGACACTCCCTCCGGTGGCGACTTGAAGAGGCCCCGGGCTGATGTGCTAGGGGAAGCCTCTGTGGCGTCCCCTGTTCCGCCAGTCCAAGCGACTGCGGAGCGGTCGTCGGAGACGGTAGCGGGCTCTGGAAATCCTACCCCGGCTCGGAAGTCGGGGTTCAGAGCCCGCTGGAGTGTCCGCGGTGCTCGGCCTTCCCCGTCTTGCGGGGAATTTGTGCCGATGCGCTCGGAGCCAGGGGCGACTGCTGCGGCCCCCAGGCCAGCGCGGACTTCTCCTATTCCGGTGTGCCCGGACTCCGCGGCGGCGCCGTCTCTTCCTGCCGAGACGTTTACCGCGGCCCCCGAGCCAGCACAGGTTGATCCTGCACTAGGCGGCCTGGCTTCTTCTCCAGCTCCGTCTTCCCCGGCTCGTCCCCCTCCTCAGGTCAAGGAGCCTGAAGCTGAAGAGAGCCCGGCTGGCCCGGCTGCCAGGGCTGCTGGGCCAGTTTCTCCTGATCGGCGTCTTGTCTCGGCGGCTGGCGTGCCGGCTCTTCCCGAGGACGAGGTAATGGAGGAGGTCGGGGGGACTGCCCCAGCTTCTGTTGCTCCATTCCCTCTGGCGGACGCCTTCGCGCTCGTCGAGTCGAGCATCCGGCAGGTCTTGGCTGCACTAGGGCGCGAGCGGGAGGAGTATACGGTTGAACTGGACCGCCTCCTCACCTGGGGGAACCTTTTGCGGGAGAGGACCGTGAAGGTTAAGAGCGAGCTCGACTCCAGACGGTAGTTGCTCGACTTCCGGGAAACGCTCGTCGACCGGATGAAGAGGGCTGTTGACAGCATGGACACCCAGTCGTGGCGGATCAACAGGGAGGCCCTGGAGGCTCACGCCCGGGCCGAAGAGAGCCTCTCAGCTGCTGTGGAAATACGGCAGCGGTTGGAGCGCCGCGAACTCGCCGTTGAGGAGCGGGAGCGTTCCGTGGCAGCTGAGGCAGAGAGGGTCGCCGCGCAGCTGGCTGCGGGCGAGGATGACCTCCGAGCTCGGATGGAGGAACTGGAGATTCTGAAGGCAGACCTCGACTTGAGGGATGAACAGGTCTCCCATGATCGCCGGGCGGTCTTGGACCGCGAGTTGACTGCCGGCTTCAGGGCCGCTGAGTTGGAGCGGCTAGCCGAGACCCTCCGCCTTCATGAGAGTTCCCTGGCGGCCCAGGAGAAGGAATTCTCCGAGAGGAACCTGGAGGCTCTGCGGGCGGCCCGCCGCGAGGTGGAGGAACTCTCAGCCCTACGGTCCTCCGAGGCCCTTACGGTCTCAGGCTTCGTGGATCGGGCGGGGTCCGCCCTGATCCCTCTTGGTTTCAGTCCGGTGAGGGCTGCAACTCCCGCATTGCAGGTGGCAGAGGTGATCCCTGCATTGGAGTCGATCGGCGCCAAGCTGGACAGACTCGACTCGGTGGTCGCCAGCGAGCTTGAAGCCGAGGGCCGCGGCTTGGCTTTAGAGGTCGCCTCGCATGTGCTGGCATGCTTCAAGAGCCGCGACCCCTCTTTCTCACTGGAGCCAGCAAGAGAGGGCCCAGCCGCGGAGCGGGAGGAAGCTGACAGGGCTGAAGTCGCGGATGTGGCCGCCCTTGTAGCAGCAAGGTGCCGGCGAGAGCCGGGTGATCCTTAGGACTTGCTTTTCCCTTTTTTATCGAGTCTGTAGTCCAGCTCAAGGAGCCTTGCTTAAATTGACTCTCTTGGATACTTGTGTCTGTGATGCTTTTCCCTCCTTCTTGGCTTTGCCCGGCTGAGTCCTTAGCTCCGCAAGGTACTCAGAGGTCATTTCCAATCTCGGAGCTTTGCTCAGACACCCCCCGGGTCCTAACCGTGTTAGGGGCCCCCGGAGGTCTCCGAACCTCGCCCTATGGGGGGCTCCAAATCTGCCGGCCACGTGGTTGGTCCGGAGCTCCTCCTCAAGAGACGGGAGCTCCGGTCATATTGGACACGTAGGGCTTTCGGAGTCCTCCCGCTGAGGGGGGAGGTCCGGTTCCTGCCTGCCACGTGGCGAGCCCGGAGCCCTCCTCAAGGAAGGAGAGAGTTCCGGGCCTGCTGGACACGTGGGGCCCCCGGGCCCCGCCCCTGCTGGAGGGGCATGTCCCGATCCTTCCAGTCCCAGGCCGGTGTAGCTGGTAGCTCCTTTCCCCCCGCTTCATGCAGTCCCTGTTGCCGTAACCTGAAGGTCCTACACACAGGTAGAGGAAACGTAATTCTCCTCGGGGGGTCCTCCCCTCCTGTCTCCTAGTCTTATCTGTCTTATGGTCCTGGCCCGCTATACAGGGCTTGGGCAATTCTGTGCACGAGGCGCCGGAGCTCCGGCTCCCTCCGAGGTCTGGGTACGGCCGTCCGATCCCTAGTACCGGGCCATGCGTTGGGGAAGCAGGGTGCACGCGCTTTGGGTTCATGACCAGGCAAAGCGGACGTACTCCCCTGGACCTCCGGAGAGCAGGATGCGCATGCTTTGGGCTCTGGGCCGTCTAAGCTGGATACGCACCCTGGACCCCCCATGCACAACGCTGGCCTTTCCTGGAGGTGACCAACTGACACCGCAACACCTGACTGGGGGAGGCCCGAGAGACTCACTCGGCCATCGGCAGGTGCCTCAAGCGCAGCCGCCTTCGGGAGGATAGCAAATGCCGACTATGGATGAGCGCAGGAGAGGGGGAGCTCGACGTATGATGAACATACAGAGATAGTGCGATCATAAAAATTAATGCATAATTTAAATGAGCGCATGAGAAGGAGCTAAGTAGAACAGGTCTCTGTATTCGTGCCCATAGGTGGAATTCTGGCTGTTCGTGGGGGCAATGTTCCGCCTCGTCTACAAGGGAAGCAAGACTCTACGCGCTTAGGGTCGGAACCAGGCTAAACTGGACGTAGTCCTGTACCGTCCCTTGAGACTTAGCTACCCCAAGCTCTGTTCCTAAGTTCTATGGGGTCTATTACAGAAGTGAATAACCCTGTTCTACCGATGCTCAGTAAGTAGGACTTACAGTGTTGCTCCATGGCAAGGACTTTTGGGAATGGATCCCACTCTCGGTTGAAAGGCATGTGTACCTGGGGCGGCAGCTTTCATGATTCGGAAGGGACCTTCCCTGCTGGGGGTGAACTTATGGGTCCTTCTTGGAATATAGCGTGCCGCTTCACCAGGTCGCCTTCTTGCGGGCCCCCGTCGCGTATGGTTCTTTGGCGGTAGTGCTTAGAGCATTAGCCTAGACCGTGCGTTGTGGGGTGTTCCCTGAAAGCCGAGTCTTGTCGAAGTTGTTGTCTTCACGCTGGATCAGGTCCTGCGTGGCTTCTCTCCGGAGCCCCCGGAGAGTTCTCCCCTTCTGGCTAAGGCCTTCAAGGGGTAGGTGGACCCGGGCTCGCCTTGGATGACCTAAGGCGTCTCCCCCTTCTGGCAAGGCCTTCAAGGGGTTGACGGACCCTAGGCGGCCCCCGAGAGGTATGTTCGAGGCACGGAGGCGTGCCGCAGCTGGCTAACACCTTGGCCCGTCACCGTCAGAACTGGAGTCCTCACCCGTCATGCACTGTCTTTATGACACGCTGAGGCTCCTGGAACCCCACTTGGTGGGCAGCGGTGACTGGGGCATCGGCCTTCTGTTTGCCATCCCTCTGAGGGTAGGGCGGTGCTTCAGCCCTCTGCTGTCTTCCATTGCGGAAGCGCTCTGCGAGCCTCTGGATCTCCCAGCACTCGGCAGCTGTATGGTTGCAGGTGCCATGCACGGGGCATAGCCCGCCCTGGCCACTGTCTGGGGCCGGTGATTGCCGCTGCCTCTTGTCGGGGCGCGGCCCCCGAGCTCCGCTGATTGTCGCAGCTGCGGCGACGGGGGCCGTGAATGGTGGCTTCATCTTTCCACTCCCCCGGTTCTTGCTCTTCTTGCCACCCCCATAGGCAGCAGCTCCGTACCCGGGCTGCCCTCCTGACTCGGAGGTCGGTAGTGCATGCCAGTTCCGCCCTTCGGCTGCCCTGGCGCACTTATCCGCCAGGCTGAAGAGCTCCGAGACGTCGCGGACCTCTCTGGTCGCGAGCTTCTCGAGCATTTTCTCGTCCCGGACACCCTGTCGGAACGCCACCACCACAGAGGCGCTTTGGATATGTGGGATGGTGTTGCGCACCTGAGAGAACCGCTTAATGAAAGAGCGCAGCGACTCCCCAGGTTGTTGCTTGACGGCGTGGAGATCGAGCTCCGTGCCGGGACGGGTGTAGGAGCTGCCGAAGTTGGCGACGAACTGCCGGCAGAGCTCACCCCAGGAGGTTATGGACCCCTGGGGTAGATTCATGAGCCAGGACCGGGCTGGGCCGGTCAAGGCGACGGGGAAGTAGTTGGCCATGACAGCCTCATCGCCTCCTGCAGCAAGTACGGCGGTGGAGTAGATCTGGAGGAACTCCGCCGGGTTGACGCTTCCGTCGTACCTCTCGGGCAAGTGTGGGCGAAACTTGCGCGGCCACCTTGCGAAGCGAAGGTGGGGCGCAAGGGCCGCACATCCTGCACCTGCTTCTGTAGGCACTGGTGCTGCGTGCAGGTGGTTCACACCTGGCAGCATGTATCCCGGCATGGGCAAGGCTGCACAATAGGCCGGGGCCGCTACTTGCGGCGCATATGGTGGTGGCACATGTTGCGCAGCATATGCCTGAGCGGGGCTCGCATGGCGAAGGCCTGCCCTTCCGGTTGTGTCGAGGCCGATGACATGCTGTCGCCTGCCTCATGGTTGCGACGCCTCTCTCGACGTCGCTCGAGGTACACTCCGGCGTCCTGCCCCAAGTGGCACCGTTCCAGTTCCCTTCGCAGGTCCGTCGACAGGAGCCTGGAGGAGCTGGAATCCGCCGTTAGCCCGTCAACCGTGGGTGTGCGCGTCAGCGACACAGCTGGTTGCCCTGGGCACCGCCCTCGCCGAAACCGAGGGTTCGTGGCGATGACGACGAGGCGGTCCACCTCACGGACCCATTGCTGGGTTGCTGAATGGGGAGCATCCCCTGCAGGTGGGTTGCGCAGCAGCGCCCTTGCTGCAGCTAGCGCACCTCCATGGTGTACGCTCAGCGCTGCAGAAGACCTTACGTTGGTCGGGGCCTGCATAGCCGGTGTCGGCGTTGCCGGAGTCGGCTGCTGGCTACCCGCTTGTGCCGACACACTCCGTCCTGAGTGCGTCGACATGTACTCTCCGCTGGTCACGGTTCACCGTGAATGCGGAGGAGGAGAGCTTGCCGCTGAAGGGAGCTTGGTCATCTTCGTTGGCGGAAACTCGTCACGCTAGGGGAAAAGCCCCCTTCCTGGCGCGCCAAATGTCGAAGTGTGCGATCGACACTTCCCCCGGGCCTGCACTGGGCAGCCCGCGGAGGTTCTTTTTTCGGAGGGGCTAGTTCCTAGCGGAGAGCTTGCGCGAATGGACGAGTTGGTGAGAGCTTGACACGGGAAGTTTTACGTGGTTCAGGCCGCCGGAGCGTAAAACCCTACGTCCACGGCGAGCTATGGAGCTCGCTGTATTGCTTGCTGCTCAGGGCCGGGGACCTGAGCTTGGGGGTCAGTTACAGCTTGAGAGTGTATGGCTAGCGTATGAGTTGCAGAATGCGAACCCTTGCTATCGACGCCTACCAGAGCCTTTTATAGTCCAAGGCTCGGGCGGCTTACAAGGGAAACCGGGACCCGACAGGTGGTCCCGGGGAGATTGTCTATTATCTACCGTATCTGTAGTTATGCCGGTGGTTGCCTCCGGTCGAAGGCTTCTGAGTCTTCCTTTTGCCGCCCTGCCCATGCCGTGCGCTAGTCGTAGTGGTTGATGACGGCGCTGGCGGCATGGGATGTCTTGTCGCGGTGTTTATTACCTGTCAGGTTCTGACACCACGCGCTAGTCTGTGATGCGACTGGACGCAACGGCACCTGACAGGCGCGTGCTCCGCGTTTCCGCGTCTCAGGAAGACGCGGGCCTTGAATTCCTTGTACGGGCAAGGTGAGGTGCGCCTTTATGCCCGCTGCCTACCGCTCGGGGGCAGGCAGCACCGTTCTTCCAGCCACGTGGCGGGTCCGGAGCTCTTCTCTGAGGAGAGGGAGGTCCGGCCCCGCTGGACGCGTGGCGCCTTCGGACCTCTCTCCCGCGGAGGGGGAGGTCCGACTTCTGCATGCCACGTGGCGGGCCCGGAGCTCACCTCTGAGGAGGGGGAGGTCCGGCCTCGCTGGACGCGTGGCGTCTTCGTACCTCTCTCTCGCGGAGGGGGAGGTCCGGCTTCTGTATGCCACGTGGCGGGCCCGGAGCTCTCCTCTGAGGAGAGGGAGGTCCGGCCCCGCCAGACGCGTGGCGCCTTCGGAGCTCTCCCTGCGGAGAAGGGCGAGCACCTTAGGCATTTTACCCTGTGCGCGGGGGTACCCCATATCTCAGGTACCGACAGGGCCCCACGTGTCCAGCAGGCCCGGAACTCTCTCCTCCCTTGAGGAGGGCTCCCGGCTCGCCACGTGGCAGGCGGAAACCGGACCTTCCCCCGCGGTGGGAGAGCTCCGAAAGCCCTGCGTGTCCAACATGGCCGAGGCTCCCGTCTCCGCAGTAAAAGCAATCATCAAGTGAGCGCACGCTCTCACGATCCCGTGGCCGTTCGTGCTCCGGCAGCGGTCAAATTCGGGACTTAGAGAAAGTGCGCGGATCGGAAGAGATGGAGGTCCCACCTCGGGCTCGCTATCTCCCCCGAGATGGGCCCGGGGGCCACTGTCGGTACCTAAGATATGGGGTACCCCCGCGCACAGGGTAAAATGCCTAAGGTACTCGCCCTTCTCCGCAGGGAGAGCTCCGAAGGCGCCACGCGTCCGGCGGGGCCGGACCTCCCTCTCCTCAGAGGAGAGCTCCGGGCCCGCCACGAGGCATACAGAAGCCGGACCTCCCCCTCCGCGGGAGAGAGGTCCGAAGACGCCACGCGTCCAGCGGGGCCGGACCTCCCTCTCCGCAGAGGAGAACTCCGGGCCCGCCACGTGGCATACAGAAGCTGGACCTCCCCCCCCCCCCCCCCCCCCGCGGGGAGAGGTCCGGAGGCTCCACGTGCCCCGCGGGCCGGACCCTTCTCGCCTCAGAGAAGGGCTCCGGACTCGCCACGTGGCCAGAAGAACGGTGCTGCCTGCCCCCAAGCGGTAGGCAGCGGGCGTAAAGGCGCCCCACACCTTGCCCGTACAAGGTATTCAAGGCCCGCGTCTTCCCAAGACACGGAAACGCGGAGCACGCGTCTGTCAGGTGCCGTTGCGCCCAGTCGCATCACAGACTGGCGCGCGGTGTCAGAACCTGCCAGCTAATAAACGTCGCGACAAGACATCCCATGCCGCCTGCGCCGTCATCAACCACTACGACTAGCATGCGGCATGGGCAGGGCGGCAAGATGAAGACTCAGAAGCCTTCGACCAGAGGCAACTACCGGCGTAACTACAGATACGGTAGATAATAGACAATCTTCCCGGGGCCACCTGTCGGGTCCCGGCTCCCCTTGTAAGCCGCCCGAGTCTTGGACTATAAAAGGCTCGGGTAGGCGTCGATAGCAAGGGTTCGCATTTTGCAACTCATACGCTAGCCATACACTCTCAAGCTATAACTCACCCCCAAGCTCAGGCCTCCGGCCCTGAGCAGCAAGCAATACAGCAAGCTTTATAGCTCGCCGTGGACATAGGGTTTTACGCTCCGGCGGCCTGAACCACGTAAAACTCGCCGTGTCAAGCTCTCAGTAACTCGTCCATCTGCGCAAGCTTTCCGCTAGGAGACTAGCCCCGCCGAAAAAAGAACCTCCGCGGGCTGCCCAGTGCAGGCCCGGGGGAAGTGTCGACCGAACACTTCGACACTCCCACGTCATGCAGTCAAGAGCCAAGCACTGGCTGACTTTGTGGCGGAGTGGACACCAACGAAGACTGACCCAGGGGGCCATGAAGGCGGTGAGCCAGAGCCCAAAGCTCCGGTCTTCACCGAACCCCACTGGACACTCTTCTTCGACGGCTCCTCGCGAAAGCAGGGGGCCGGTGCCGGCGTACTGCTCCTCATGCCATCGGGGGAACAGTTTGGGTATATGGTGCGTCTAAATTTCAAGGCAACCAACAACATGGCGGAGTATGAAGCACTCATCTTTGGCCTGCAGACAGCCCTGTCTTTAGGCGCTCGCCAGTTGTTGGCACAGGGCGACTCCCAACTGGTCATCAAGCAAGTCAAGGGCGAATGCTCCTGCAATGACCCGCAGCTAGCTGCGTATCTGCTTCATGTACAGATGTTGGAGAAAGAATTCCTTGCTTTGGACCTGCATCACGTACCGCGCGCTGGTAATGCCGCAGCTGACAACCTTTCAATGAAGGCTTCCACCGGAGCCTCCGCGCCCGAAGGAGTTTTCGAGAGGACGTTGCTGCGGCCTACAGCCCGTCCCGCCGAGCCTGGGCGAAGGGGGCTTGACCAGCACCTCGAAGCTGGCGGTCCCGGCGGCCCTACAGCCATGGATGCCGCCAAGGATCGTAAGTGTCACTGGGGACTCCGTGCAACCCAGCGCTCAAGATCCAGAAGCTCAAGTCAGACCCGATGCATGGATCACGGAGATCCGGGACTACTTGAAGGACAATATCCTCCCTGATGAACATGCAACCGCTGAACGGATTGTGCGTATGGCTAAGAGGTACGCGCTGGTAGAGGGGGATCTCTACCGGCGTGGCGCCAACCACATCCTATTGCGGTGCATAACCTAGGGGGAAGGCTGCGACTTGCTCGCTGAGATCCATGGAGGCGAATGTGGAAGTCATTCTTCCTCACGCACGCTTGTCGGTAAAGCCTTCCGGCATGGCTTCTACTGGCCGACAGCACTCCAGGATGCCGTCAAGCTGGTCGAGAGCTGCAAGGCGTGCCAGTTCCACGCCAAGCAGATCCATACACCGGCTCAGGCGGTATAGATTATCCCACCCTCGTGGCCGTTTGCCATATGGGGGCTGGACATCCTGGGACCATTTCCCAGAACCGTCGGGGGATTCCGGTACCTCTATGTCGCCATCGACAAGTTCACCAAGTGGCCGGAAGCTACACCAGTTGTCACCATCAACAAACAATCCACAGTAAAGTTCATCAAGTCTATTGTCTGCCGGTTCGGGGTCCCAAACAGGATCATCACCGACAACGGGACCCAGTTCACCAGCGTGGCATTCCAAGACTACTGTGAGGACCTTGGTATTCAGGTATGCTATGCCTCTGTCGCCCACCCAAGGAGCAATGGGCAAGTTGAGAGGGCCAACGCGGAGATTCTCCGGGGCCTTAAGACTCGCACCTTCGCCAGCCTGAAGAAACATGGTGCCAATTGGGTAGATGAGCTTCCGAGCACACTGTGGGCTAACCGGACATCCCAGAGCCGGGCCACCGGAGAGACACCCTTCTTCATGGTGTATGGGGCTGAAGCTGTACTTCCCCCAGAAATCACCATGAAGTATCACCATGTCCGGGCTTACGACGAAGCCACGCAGGACAACCTCCGGCGTGGAGAAATTGACCTCATCATCGAGGTCCGATTACATGCGGCACTCCGTAACGCGCGGTACAGACAAGCGCTTCGGCGCTACCACCAGAGGTCTGTGCGTGCCCGGGAGCTGCAGGAAGGTGACCTGGTGTTGCGGCGCATACTTTCTCGCGAAGGGGCCCACAAACTCTCCCCTAGTTGGGAAGGCCCCTTCCGAGTCGCGAAAGTATGCCGCCCCGGGTGTGTGCGCCTTTCCACCGAGGATGGGGACCAGCTCCCGAACCCTTGGAACATAGAACACCTCCGTAAGTTCTACCCCTAGAGCAAAAATAGGACAGTACTTTCTTTTCGTAATAAACTCCATAGAGTCCAGGAGCAGCGCTCGGAGCAGCTAAACCCCAGGGGACGGTCCAGGACTACGTTCAGCTTTGCCTGGTTCCGACTCCAAGCGCTTAGAGTCTTGCTTCCCCTCTTAATGGGGTGGGTCGTGGCCTCCATGTTTAGCCTGCCTTCCTCCTGTGGAAAGTTGTACGAAAAGAAATCTGCTCTACTTTGCTCTTTCCTTGTACTCATTTAAATTGTGAATTGAGTTTTTTAATCACCCTTGCAGTGCATGGTTGCCATGTGCTCAGCTCCCCCTCTCTACAAGTCCCCAAGCACCAAGCATATGGTTAGGGGCTATAAGTCAAATAAGACTATGAGATAAGGGAGGGGGAGCCCCCAAGGAGAATTACGTTTCCTCTACCTATGTGCAGGACCTCCAGGTTGCAGCAACAGGGTCTGCATGAAGCAGGGGTAAAAGGAGCTACCAACTACTCCGGCCTAGGACTGGAAGGACCGGGTCCCGCCCCTTCAGCAGGGGCGGGACCCGAGGGCCCCACATGTCCAGCAGGCCCGGAACTCTCACCTCCCTTGAGGAGAGCTCCAGGCTCGCCACGTGGCAGGCGGAAACCGGACCTCCCCCCTCGGTGGGAGGGCTCCTAAAGCCCTACGTGTCCAGCATGGCCGGAGCTCCCGCCTCTTAAGGAGGAGCTCCGGACCCACCACGTGGCAGGCAGATTTGGGGCTCCTCATAGGGCAAGATCCGGAAACCTCCGGGGGCCCCTAACACGGTTAGGACCCGGGGAGGGTGTCTGTGCAAAGCTCCGAGATTGGAGATGGCCTCTGAGTACCTTGCGGAGCTGAGGACTCAGTCAGGCAAGCCCAAGAAGGAGAGAAAAAGCATCACAGTCACAAATATCTTAAAAGAGTCAAACTATGCGAGGCTCCATGAGCTGGACTACAGACTCGATAAAAAGGAAGAAACAAGTCCCAAGGGTCTCCCGACACGACCAGAATCCAGAAGTTGCAACAACGGCCGCGTCACCAAGCTTCAGCCCTGGCGGAACTCTCTCGCTCTATGACACCAGGAATCGTCTTCGTCATCAGGAATCGCCTCCCTCATCACCGGCGCAAACACCAGTGACACCACGGGGGCTCCTGAGGCCCCCTCTGCAGTATTCAGCGGACTTCCTGGAGACTCTGCCGTCTTGGATCCTCCATGGTGCATCGGCAGTTTCCTTCTCCTGAAGTTCTCTCATTATCGGCGCAAAAGCCGGTGCCGTGAAGGATGCCCCTGGAGCCCCCATCCCTCATCACCTGCGCAAAAGCTGGAGTCATTAAGGGTGCTCCTGAGGCCCCCTCCACAGTGTTTAGCGGTCTTCTCGGAAGACTCTGCCGACTGGGATTCTTCTCGGTGCTTCAGCGGTTCCTTTGAAGACTCCACCACCTGGGAAAGGACACAACGCCAAGGACCTTTCTGCCGGCTGTCACCAAGGAAGGGCTCCGTCGGGAGGACAAACCAAGACCCCTTGGCGGCGTCACCCTCAGAGGCAGGGCAGGCAGGCTCCCTGAGTCCCAGGTTTGGTGCAGACGCAACCGCTGGAGGGAACCGAGAGCAATTCTCCCCCCATAAGGCGGGTTACGAGCCATGGAAGAAGACAGGACTGCAGAGACCCAAGGGAGGCACAGGGGCTGGAAGCCTTATAAGGGGAACGCACCCACATGGGGGTTTCATTTCACACCTTCCCGGGTACAACCCCAAGCGATTCGGAACTCTTCGAATACCCCGCGTCGGCGACCGCTTCGGTTCCTGGACCGAGTGCCGATGACGGGAGGGCCCAAGCCACCTAACTAAAGCGGTGGGGTCAAGGAGTCAGTCTCCTGAGAAGATGAGCCGGCAAGGCACTTCGGCGGTTCCCGAAGAAAGTGCCGCAACGTGCAGAAGTGGCAGTCTTGGGAACCGCCGCAGTAAAAGCAACCATCAAGTGAGCGCACGCTACCACGACCCTGCGGCCGTTCGTGCTCCGGCAGCGGTCAATTCGGGACTTAGAGAAAGTGCGCGGTTCGAAAGAGACGGAGGTCCCACCTCGGGCTCGCTGCCTCCCCCGAGATGGGCCCGCGGGCCACTGTAGGTACCTGAAATATGGGGTACCCCCGCGCACAGGGTAAAATGCCTAAGGAACTCGCCCTTCTCCGCAGGGAGAGCTCTGAAGGCGCCACGCGTCCGGCGGGGCTGGACCTCCCTCTCCTCAGAGGAGAGCTCCGGGCCCGTCACGTGGCATACAGAAGCCGGACCTCCCCCTCTGCGGGAGAGAGGTCCGAAGGCGCCACGCGTCCAGCGGGACCGGACCTCCCTCTCCTCAGAGGAGAGCTCCGGGCCCGCCACGTGGCCAACAGAAGCCGAGCCTCCCCCTCCGCGGGGAGAGGTCCGGAGGCTCCACGTGCCCCGCGGAGCTGACCCTCCTCTCCTCTGAGAAGGGCTCCGGGCCCGCCACGTGGTAGCAGAACGGCGCTGCCTGCCCCGAGCCGTAGGCAGCGGGCGTAAAGGCGCCCCATACCTTGCCCGTACAAGGTATTCAAGGCCCGCGTCTTCCCGAGACGCGGAGACGTGGAGCACGCTTCTGTCAGGTGCCGTTGCGCCCAGTCACATCATAGACTGGTGCGCGGTGTCAGAACCTGCCAGCCAATAAACACCGCGACAAGACATCCCATGCCGCCTGCGCCGTCATCAACCACTACGACTAGCATGCGGCATGGGCAGGGCGGCAAGATGAAGACTCAGAAGCCTTCGACCAGGGGCAACTACCGGCATAACTGCAGTTACGGTAGATGATAGACAATCTTCCCGGGACCACCTGTCGGGTCCCGGCCCCCCTTGTAAGCTGCCCGAGCCTTGGACTATAAAAGGCTCGGGTAGGCGTCGATAGCAAGGGTTCGTACTTTGCAACTCATACGCTAGACATACACTCTCAAGCTGTAACTCACCCCCGAGCTCAGGCCTCCGGTCCTGAGCAGCAAGCAATACAGCGAGCTCCATAGCTCGCCGTGGACGTAGGGTTTTACGCTCCGGCGGCCTGAACCACGTAAAACTCGCCGTGTCAAGCTCTTACTAACTCGTCCATCTGCGCAAGCTCTCCGCTAGAGACTAGCCCCACCGAAAAAAGAGCCTCCACGGGCTGCCCAGTGCAGACCCGGGGGAAGTGTCGACTGAACACTTCGACAAAGCCCCCGCCGATTTGGGGACCGTGGGAGCCGCCACGGTTCCCAGACGCGGAGGCGCGGAGCCTCCGTCGGTTGAAGGCGGCCGGGTAAGAGGCCCGCCCCTGGCAGCTGGTCGGTCCCTGCAAGAAGAGAAAGCTCTCAGGCTAAGAGATGAGACGAGAGCACTGCCCCTACAAGCCAGAAGGAGCAACACTTACTGGGCGGCATGAGCGCTCCAACGGGCTTGCAGCACCGGCCGCTGGGCTGTAACTGAACCGCCGGGACCAGCGGTTGGAACGGTCGTGGGACGTGACACCTGGAACCCCGGCATACTCGCCGGCGTCGCCCCACCAGCATCCGTCCTAGAAACCCGTCCGCTTGAGGAAGGATGACAAGGTGCTTGGGCAACTCCGGACTGCCGCTGTCCAGGGAGAGACCCGCTGGGGAGGGACACCCGGGGCCTCTTTGGGTCGCCACCTGATGGACCAGCACCCCCGGGAGATGGGAGCAAGGTTGCTCCGGCACCCTAACTCGGCGCAGACGGCGCCCTTGGAGGAGACCGGGCATGTTTCTTCTCTGGATGCCCGGGGCCGGCTCCTTCCCCTTCCCTTTGTCGGCGGTTTGGGTCCCGTCGGCTCTTGGGAAGGGTTTGACAGCAGCAGACGCCTCGTGCCCTGATCCGGAGCGCTCGGTTCCTGGAATTGTAATTCCCCGGAAGGCATCCCCGACCTGCCGGACGGCGATCCCGATGTCGTCAAGATTCGGCATCTTCCGCAGGAGCTCTGACCTCCTCTGTGGCTCCAAGAAGAGGGGAGTGGCAGAAGGCGGAAGGGCGGGGTCGCCACTGGGAATGTAGTCACCGCTCACCTTGCCCACCATCTCGTTCAGCTCCTCCTCGAAAGGGTCAGAGCCGGGGCCCCTCTCCAGCCTGGTACAGTCCTGCTCGCCAGTATAGTACCACGCTGGGCGACTGCGCTGCTGCAAGGGTGCAATACGACGCGACATGAAGTCCATCAGCACCATCAGAGACGTCAGCCCCTCGTTGGCCAAGAACCGGATCCGCTCCAAGACAGGGGTGTACTCCTGCTCCAGCTCAGGGATCTCCTCCCAGAAGCGACGATCGGTGGTTGGGCTGGCGGTCGGGAGTTGTAGGCGATCGTGCTCGTCGGTCTGCACTACCACCCAGCTCTCCCTCCAGTTTTCCCACCTTGATGCGCTGAAGGGCAGAAGGTACCAAGAGACCTTTGGGTCCTTGCAGCGATGCTGGAAGTAGTATGCCCCCATCTGAGTCTTCGAGCCGCGCCCAGTCGTCCGCAACACAAAGAAGTAGCGGAAGAGTGTCACGGAAGCGTGCACCCCCACAAACATCTCGCAGAAGTGGACAAAGACAGCAGCCATCGCGAAGGAGTTGGGAGAAAGATGGTGGAGCTGGAGCCCATATGTCTCCAGCAGTGTGACAAAGAAGGAAGAAATCGGCGGAACGAACCCCGCCAGAGCATAAGCAGTGAAGAAGACCATCTCCCCCTTTTCCAGGGTCAGGGGGAGAGATCCCCGGCAAAGCCGGTGTTTCTGTTCTTCTGTGCGCCAGCCCAGCAGCCTGCGCACTGGCCCAAGCTCGGAGGAACGAACGAGGCGCGTCGGGAGCAAGTTGGAAGCCATGGTGAAAGAGAGCACAAGGACAGGAAAGCCGAGGCGCAAGAGTTCAAGGGAAGAACCAGCGCTATGAAATGCGAAGGGAAGCTGCGATGCGGGTAAGATCCCCTTTTAAAACTTTCTAGGAACGATTCGAGGTGATTCGAAAATCTTCGAGTACAACGCATCGGTGACCGCATTGGCTCCGAGACCGGGCGCCGATGACAGGTGGACCCAAGCCGCCCAACTGAAGCGGTGGGTCGAGGAGTCAGTCGCCCCAGAAGACAAGCCGGCAAGGCGCTTCGGCGGTTCTGGAAGAAAGCACTGCGGCGTACAGGAATGGCAGCCTTGGGAACCACCACAGTAAAAGCAACTGTCGGTACCTGAGATATGGGGTACCCCCGCGCACAGGGTAAAACGCCTAAGGAACTCGCCCTTCTCCGCAGGGAGAGCTCCGAAGGCGCCACGCGTCCGGCGGGGCCGGACCTCCCTCTCCTCAGAGGAGAGCTCCGGGCCCGCCACGTGGCATACAGAAGCCGGACCTCCCCCTCCGTGGGAGAGAGGTCCGAAGGCGCCGCGTCTCCAGCGGGGCCGGACCTCCCTCTCCTCAGAGGAGAGCTCCGGGCCCGCCACGTGGCCAACAGAAGCCGAGCATCTCCCTCCGCGGGGAGAGGTCCGGAGGCTCCACGTGCCCCGCGGGACTGACCCTTCTCTCCTCTGAGAAGGGCTCTGGGCCCGCCACGTAGCAGCAGAACGACGCTGCCTGCCCCGAGCGATAGGCAGCGGGCGTAAAGACGCCCCAAACCTTGCCCGTACAAGGTATTCAAGGCCCGCGTCTTCCCAAGACGCGGAGACGCGGAGCACGCTTCTGTCAGGTGCCGTCGCGCCCAGTCGCATAACACACTGGCGCGCGGTGTCAGAACCTGCCAGCCTATAAACACCACGACAAGACATCCCATGCCGCCTGCGCCGTCATCAACCACTACGACTAGCATGCGGCATGGGCACGGTGGCAAGATGAAGACTCAGAAGCCTTCGACCAGAGGCAACTATTGGCATAACTGCAGATACGGTAGATTATAGACAATCTTCCCGGGACCACCTGTCGGGTCCCGGCCCCCCTTGTAAGCTGCCCGAGCCTTGGACTATAAAAGGCTCGGGTAGGCATCGATAGCAAGGGTTCGCACTTTGCAACTCATACGCTAGCCATACACTCTCAAGCTGTAACTCACCCCCGAGCTCAGGCCTCCGGTCCTGAGCAGCAAGCAATACAGCGAGCTCCATAGCTCGCCGTGGACGTAGGGTTTTACGCTCCGGCGGCCTGAACCACGTAAAACTTGCCGTGTCAAGCTCTTACTAACTCGTCCATCTGCGCAAGCTCTCCGCTAGAGACTAGCCCCACCGAAAAAAGAACCTCCGCGGGCTGCCCAGTGCAGGCCCAGGGGAAGTGTCGACTGAACACTTCAACATTTGGCGCGCTAGGAAGGGGGCTTTTCTCCTAGCGCGACGAGTTTCCTCCGATGAAGATGACCAAGCTTCCTTCAGCGGCAAACTCTCCCCCTCCGCGTTCACGGCGAACCGTGACCACTGGGGAGTACATGTCGACACACTCAGGACGGAGTGTGTCGGCACAAGCTGGTAGCCAGCAGCCGACTCCGGCAACGCCGACTCCGGCTATGCAGGCCCCGACCAGTGTGAGATCTTCTGCAGCGCTGAGCATACACCATGGAGGTGCGCTAGCTGCAGCAAGAGCGCTGCTGCGCAACCCACCTGCGGGGGATGCGCCCCATTCAGCGACCCAGCAATGGGTCCGCGAGGTGGACCGCCTCGTCGTCGCTGCCGTGAACCCTCGGTTTCGGCGAGGACGGCGCCCAGGACAACCGGCTGTGTCGCTGACGCGCACACCCACGGTTGACGGGCTAACGGCGGATTCCAGCTCCTCCAGGCTCCTGTCGACGGACCTGCGAAGGGAACTGGAATGGTGCCACTTGGGCCAGGATGCCTGGGTGTACCTCGAGCGACGCCGAGAAAGGCGTCGCAACCATGAGGCTGGCGACAGCATGTCGTCGGCCTCGACACAACCTGAAGGGCAGGTCTTCGCCACGCAAGCCCTGCCTCAGGCATATGCTGCGCAGCATATGCCACAACCATATGCGCCGCAAGCAGCGGCCCCGGTCTATGGTGCAGCCTTGCCCATGCCGGGATACGCGGTGCCAAGTGCGAACCAAGCGTTCGCAGCGCCAGTACCTGCAGCAGCAGGTGCAGGATGTGCGGCCCTTGCACCCCACCTTCGCTTCGCGAGGTGGCCGCGCAAGTTCCGGCCGCACCTGCCCAAAAAGTACGACGGTAGCGTCAACCCGGCGGAGTTCCTCCAGATCTACTCCACCGCCGTACTTGCCGCAGGAGGGGACAAGGCTGTCATAGCCAACTACTTCCCCGTCGCCTTGACCGGCCCAGCTCGGTCTTGGCTCATGAATCTACCTCAGGGGTCCATAACCTCCTGGGGAGAGCTCTGCCAGCAGTTCGTCGCCAACTTCGGCAGCTCCTACACCCGTCCCGGCACGGAGCTTGACCTCCACGCCGTCAAGAAACAACCTGGGGAGTCGCTGCGCTCTTTCATCCAGCGGTTCTCTCAGGTACGCAACACCATCCCACATATCCAAAGTGCCTCTGTGGTGGTGGCGTTCCGACAGGGTGTCCGGGTCGAGAAAATGCTTGAGAAGCTCGCGACTAGAGAGGTCCGCGACGTCTCGGAGCTCTTCAGCCTGGTGGACAAGTGCGCCAGAGCAGCTGAAGGGTGGAACTGGCACGCTCTGCCGACCTCCGAGTCAGGAGGACAGCCCGGGTCCGGTGCTGCTGCCTATGGGGGTGGCAAGAAGGCCAAGAACCGGGGGAGTGGCAAGATGAAGTCACCATTCACGGCCCCCGTCGCCGCAGCTGCGACGACTAGTGGGGCTCAGGGGCCACGCCCCGACAAAAGGCAGCGGCAATCACCGGTCCCAGACTGTGACCAGGGCGGGCTATGCCCCGTGCATGGCACCGGCAACCATACTGCTTCCGAATGCTGGGAGATCCAGAGGCTTGCAGAGCGCTTCCGCAAAGGAAGACAGCAGAGGGCTGAAGCACCGCCCTACCCTCAGAGGGATGGCAAACAGAAGGTCGATGCCCCAGTCACCGCTGCCCATCAGGTGGGGTTCCAGGAGCCTCAGCGTGTCATAAAGACAGTGCATGACGGTGAGGACTCCAGTTCCGACGGTGTCGATACCCTCGATATGGTGTACCCCCGCGCACAGGGTAAAATGCCTAAGGTACTCGCCCTTCTCCGCCGGGAGAGCTCCGAAGGCGCCACGCGTCCGGCGGGGCTGGACCTCCCTCTCCTCAGAGGAGAGCTCCGGGCCCGTCACGTGGCATACAGAAGCTGGACCTCCCCCTCCGTGGGAGATAGGTCTGAAGACGCCACGCGTCCAGCGGGGCCGGACCTCCCTCTCTGCAGAGGAGAGCTCCGGGCCCGCCACGTGGCATACAGAAGCTGGACCTCCCCCTCCGCGGGGAGAGGTCCGGAGGCTCCACGTGCCCCGCAGGCCGTACCCTTCTCGCCTCAGAGAAGGGCTCCGGACCCACCACGTGGCCAGAAGAACGGTGCTGCCTGCCCCCGAGCGGTAGGCAGCGGGCGTAAAGGCGCCCCACACCTTGCCCGTACAAGATATTCAAGGCCCGCGTCTTCCCAAGACGCGGAAACGCGGAGCACGCGTCTGTCAGGTGCCGTTGCGCCCAGTCGCATCACAGACTGGCGCGCGGTGTCAGAACCTGCCAGCCAATAAACGCCGCGACAAGACATCCCATGCCGCCTGCGCCGTCATCAACCACTACGACTAGCATGCGGCATGGGCAGGGCAACAAGACGAAGACTTAGAAGCCTTCGGCAGAGACAACTACCGGCATAACTGCAGATACGGTAGATATCAGTCAATCTCCCCGGGACCACCTGTCAGGTCCCGGCCCCCCCTTTGTAAGCCACCCGAGTCTTGGACTATAAAAGGCTCGGGTAGGCGACGTTAGCAGGGGTTTGGTCTCTAGCCATCTGCGCCCCTGGGTTCGCATTCTGCAACTCATACGCTAGCCATACACTCTCAAGCTGTAACTCACCCCCAAGCTCAGGCCCCCGGCCCTGAGCAGCAAGCAATACAGCGAGCTCCATAGCTCGCCGTGGACGTAGGGTTTTACGCTCCGGCGGCCTGAACCACGTAAAACTTCCCGTGTCAAGCTCTCACTGACTCGTCCATCCGCGCAAGCTCTCCGCTAGGAACTAGACCCTCCGAAAAAAGAACCTCCGCGGGCTGCCCAGTGCAGGCCCGGGGGAAGTGTCGATCGCACACTTCGACATTTGGCGCGCCAGGAAGGGGGCTTTTCTCCTAGCGCGACGAGTTTCCGCCGACGAAGATGACCAAGCTTCCTTCAGCGGCAAACTCTCCCCCTCCGTGTTCATGGCGAACCATGACCAGGGGAGAGTACATGATGGCACACTCAGGACGGAGTGTGTCAGGGCAAGCTGGGAGCCGGCAACCGGCTCTGGCAGCGCCGACCCCGGCAATGCAGGCTCCATCCAGCGTCAGGCCTTCAGTAGCGCCGAGCGTACCTGGTGGGGGTGCGCTAGCCGCAGCAAGGGCGCTACTGCACAATCCGCCTGCTGGGGACGCGCCCCTGGCAGCGACCCAGCAGTGGATTCGCGAGGTAGACCGTCTTGTCGTCGCCGCCGCAAACTGTAAGGGCCTCAGTTTTTGACACACATTTGCAGTGTTCATCACCACACCACACACCTCATTTGAGGAAGAATGATGAACACAAATGAAGAGCAAGTAACAATTATCAACATGCTCATTAGAGAACAAACTTACACATTGCAAAAGTGGTATTTCCCACATGTGATATAGATGGGCTGGACATATGAAAACTCCTACACTTTACTAAGGATGTCCCTGCCAAGTTTCACCCAAATTCAAAACCTTTTTGAGGTCAGTTTGGGTATAGTTAGGAAGAGGGCAGTTTGAAACCTTATTCAAATTCAAACTGTTTTTATCCCATGAATTTAAAAGTGGAAGGCATATTCTTACTGAGCACATTTTTGTGAGCTCACACACCAATTTTCACTCCATTTGGAGTTGATCTTGACATGAGCTAAGTGGGAGAAATTCAAACTTTATTTGAATTTCAAACTGAACTTGTGCTGAAATTCATTCAAACCAAACCTCATTTGAACTTTGATCAATTCAAATGGCTCATGGGTGAATAATTCGAATTGCCAAGGGTAGTATGGGGTTCACTGTTTACAACAGTGATTAGGAGTAAATTTCAGAGGTTAAAACTGGAGGTGGGACCCACATGTCAGCCACTGCTCAGATCAAACCGACTGAGACTTTCTCACTCGGGTCGCCGAGCTGCAGCGGTGATCGCCACCGAGGCCAGCCGCCGCGCCACCAGCTGCTTGCCCACGCGCGGGCATGAGGCGGTGCAGAGCCTTCTTAAGGCGCCTGCCCCCCTCCTCGGCCGAGGTACCGTCGTTCTTCCCCGCAAGAACTCAGCGCCGGCCGAAAATTTCTGCAGCTCGGACTTGATCGGAGAACGCCGATCGCAGCTCCCTCCTTCCACTCCAGAGCCCCAGCAAGGTACTAGAGACCTTCCTCCATCCTCCCCGTTGCTAGAATTCGATTGAAACCGAGTGAAATCGGCTGTGCCGAAAGATCAAAATCGGAACTTGGAACCACCGCACCTCGGGCTCTCGTGGACAGCCCAACCAGGGCGTTGTCACGCCCGAGCCAAGGCACCCTTGGACGCGTGGGTGACCGGTGCTGCTCATCCCCGAGCCACAGCTCGAGTGGTTGCTCACCGGCGGCGAATTTCCACTTTTCCCCTTTCTGTGTGCAGAACGACCTTCGGGTACGATTCTGTTTAATTCGTGCTCTAGAAAGGATTAGAGGGCCTCAGGCCGCTCTCACACGAGCTACACACGGTAACGCACAAGTTGCCTTCACAACTCTGGGCCGGAGAACCTCTGTGCCCGGCGTAATTTGAGGTCTACTAATGGCGGAACGAACGGCGGCATCGGGCGCACGGTGAGGACCTATTTCGGGCCTTCCCCGAGCTGCCTCGAGCTCATGTCGACCTTCTCTGAGGTCCACTGATGCTCCCCGACCGATTTCCCAAGTAGCTGAGGTGCTATGGTAGTCAGCCGACATGGCCGAAATCGTTCTGAGGTGGCGGCTCGTCGCCGACCATGCTCCGGCCATTGTCATGCGCAGCTAACCCTAGAATCATGTTCCCCGAGTAAAAGTAGGCAGGGGCGGCCAG
This sequence comes from Neostapfia colusana, assembly GCA_030760725.1. Lineage (NCBI taxonomy): Eukaryota > Viridiplantae > Streptophyta > Magnoliopsida > Poales > Poaceae > Neostapfia > Neostapfia colusana. Next base: position 67,042,818 of record JASWHV010000016.1, read on the forward strand.
AATCGAGAAGTTTGGAGCTGTACAGCAGCCGGTGGCGAGCTCTCCGGCGAGATCCCTCGGCGGCGGGGCGCGGGTGTCGCGAGGTTGAAGAAGGGGGTGGACCCCAGCTGTCAGCGGCCGATATTTTGAATCGGGATCCGGCTGCGGCCAGGATCGGGTGTGCTGGCGCGCAAAATCCTTGTGGGCCGCGATGTGCCATCGCCTAGGCGTGCGACGCGTGTCCCCTGGGCCCACGCGTGAGTTTAAACTTTTCCCCGATTTTCAGATTTCCTTCAAACATCAAATCCTTATAACTTTGGCTAGAAAGCTCCAAATTGAGTGAACCAAATTTTGCTGGATTCAGCTCTCTGAGTACTTTCAAGAAAATCAAGTTTCACTTCATGAAATTCCTTATTTCTCCAGAATTAATTCCTCAAAGTTTAAACTGTTAGGAATTTTAACTGAAGAATCCTTTGGAGGAAAATCCTGAAGTTTTGCTGGGATATTCACCAAAATATCCCTGAACTACCATAAAAATTTCAGATCCATTTGAGCTCATTTAATACACCTAATGGTGTGATTAGTGAAACTGTTCCAAAGAAAATAGAAAATGTTCAGAAACATTTTCAGAATTTTCTCTGAAATTGTTTAGCTCATATCTTTAGTTAGGGACTTCCAAATTAATTGAGACCAACTCCATTAGAACCCTCTGAAAATCCAGTTTTCAGAAAGTCATAGTTTGTTTCATGAAAATCCTTAGAACACCCTAAAAGCCTTTAATTAAGGTCAAGGACATAATTAATTGTGGAGGGCTCAAATGAGCTTTGCTGCAACTAAAACTTGACCAAGTCTGTTTAGGTTGTAACCAAGCCACAGTAAAAGTTTACAGTCATTAGGTCTGTCTAGCAAGGGTTACAGACTTCACCACTTCAAAGTTAAAACAAATGCATTTAAATTGATACATATATTGCTCTTATCGTGTAGTCGCTAAGGTCGAGGAGGAACCCGAAGTCATAGACTTCGTTACTCCGGAGGAACAGCTAGCCTACGACCAAGAGCAGCAAGGCAAGCCCCGGTTTGCATTAACCTTTTCACAAATGTTTATTGTTTTGAGCACATCTTTGAATATTGTTCTTTGCATTAGAGTCTTGATTGAAAACCCAACTGCACAGCCAAGAAAACCATGGGTGGGGTTTAGGATTGAAAACCTCGTTAGCCACTGCATTGCTAGGATAGAGTAGGATTCGGTACAAGTCGAGTAGTTGGAACTACTCGCGAGAATAGGCTAGAGGCACATTGCTCGGGTAGAGATAGCACATGATACACATGGCAAGAAAATGAGACCGAGCGGAGAGTAAGGGCAGCAGGACTTTGGGGCCTGTGTGCTGTAGCTCCGCTTGTGTCGATTGAGGACCGAGCCGTGTGCGGGCCTGTTGAACAAGCTAGAACAGTACCGAAGACCTACCGGCTATATGGGAACCGGGAAACTGATGTAACTCGGGTAGCTGGGTATTGAGGCATTGCCCGTCGTTCAGAGGGTAGGTTGAGAGCTCGAGGTGTAAATCGGCTGGCGGCACGGAGATGCGCGTGCAGAGACCTCTTGCTCGGGACGATGGGACCGGTTCAATATTTGGCTAACGGGTGAAAGGTAGTCGCGTACAGCGTCCGTGATGGTTGTTGTAGACAACATCGAGTACGGGCGTACGTGACGGGTTGTTCGGGTAACCCTGCAGGTGTAAATCGATTATAATCGCCGTCCCTCGCGGTCAGTGAGTACCACTTGTTCACTGTACCGTGACGTAGAAAGAACAGGCTAGTTACATGTTAAAATGTTGCTGATTGAAAGCTGGACATTGATTGTTAATGATATGCTGTAGCTTAGAGCTAATTAAAGTTCTTTTCAACTTTGGGCAAAGTACATGAGAGAAATGCGTTTCTTGTTTGATTGCGGCTCTCTCATGTGCCTTAGCGTAAGGTTCTCCACAACCTGCTGCTAAAACTTGAAAGTAAGGTTCTACTAATTAGGCGAGTCCTTGCAAATGATTTTTACCTCATGCAACCCATTACCCTCATGTAGAAGTTCCATGTTTAGGTGAGACGGGTCAGACTTGCTGAGCCTTCGTGCTCACTGCTTGTGTTTGAAGCTTTTGCAGGGTTCTATGAGGAAGGGACTCCCGAAGAGGAGACGGAACCTCAGGAGGGGAACCCCGTCGAGTGGGAGTCGTGCACGCCGCAGAGTTAGTGTGCGTGTGTGCTAGCAAGTACACGTTCGAGGGCTGAACGTGCACTTGATGCTTAGTCTACGCCCGCGAGTGTAGACTGAACTTATTTTGATGTAAACATGTTCATAAACTTGTTTATGTAATAAAACTTCCGCTTCCGCTTTGCACCTTTGACGTGTGTTATACGGTGCTGTGCAACGCAGACCCCCTCAGCGTGATCCTGGCTCGACAGGACCAATGGGGTCGTGTCAGCGTTGGTATCAGAGCTCGCTTGAGGTTTAACACAGTACAAAGGTCTTCTTTTTCAAAAATCCAGTGAGGAACGAGTTAGTAGCCCGTATAAGGATGTTATTAGTATATAGAAAGTGGCTTATTAACCTATTTGTTATGTCGGAAAATCGTGCATCTCGGGACATTCATGTCTTGGGGGGTGCACGTAAGCGCTGTCCACCAGTGCGCACAAGCTGAAGGGTGGAGCCCCACGGGTGGCAGGTAACCCGACCCGCTTTAGTATCCTCTACGACTCTTCATGTCGTTTGGGGTGTTCGAGCAACGTCTGTCCCTGGCGTGCGTGGTGCAACATGGGAGACCCCGTCACGTGGTCGGAAACGTGAACACGTAACTCAAGGCGTGTTTGGCTTGAGAACATCCGGGCGAGTGATGACGGCCGGGTGTACCAACTGTATGGATTCCGGGCTCGGTGTGCAGCCGAGTCTGATGATTGTTTGAGTTTCTGCAGGTAGCCTGACCACGAAACGGTAGACGTGTCGCATCCATGTGCAAGTGACGAGTAGTGCCACTGAACTAACGAAGACGGCTAAGTCCGGTATAGGTTTTTCCTTTGTGAGGACGTAGTACCGACATGATCTGGTGACGCATCGACGTCACACCCAACTAAATGAACAACTTCATTTAAAAACTGGAAGGTTTTGATCCAAAGTAGTAAAACTTGATGTAACTCCTTCCCTTGTACAGGATATTCAAAGTTAACAAGTTTTCAACTTATAGGATGTTAAGGACAGAGCACTCTGTTTTCAGCTGAATCAAGGCTGGAGTTAATCAGAGGTTAGAGGTTGAGTTCTTTCGAGGTTGGGGTCGTATGATACATTTCTGGAAAGCGTTGGAAGAGCTTTACAAATCTTCTGTTGAGGTCCAGAGGTGTTTCATCCCTTAACCACTCAAAAATGCAGTAGAGTTGAAACTGTCCAGAAAACAGGACAGAGCAAAGACTCTCTGTAAACTCTCTGTAAATTAAGCATAACTTCCTGCTTAAAAATCCAAAAATAGGAAATGAGGTACTTCTGGAAAGCTTATGAGATGGGTTACGACTTTGTAACAGAAAGTTTTGTCAGATTGGGAACAGAATTAACTGGGATTCTTGGATCAATTCAGTACCTAAAGCAGGGAGGTGCTGTCCAATTGATTCCAGAAATTCTGTTAACTTTGACATCTCATAACTTTTGAACCAGGATAGATCTTAGGCCAACCTAATACTTTCTGGAAAGCTATTGAAGTTAACTTTAACTTTGATGTTGAGCTCCAGAATTTGTTTTACTTTTAACATGGCCTAAATCAGGTTGGTTTGGAAACTGGTCAAGGCTGTCATGGGAACAGCAGATCAGCAGTCAAATTTGTTTAAAATTTGAACTATGTTTCCAAGTTTTATGGGTTCAATGACATGTTTTATGTTATAACTCAGGGGTTTACTGTTTAAATAAATATTTGACATTTCTCAAATATATTTTTACAGATGGCAGCAGATAAATGGTTGGAGAACGGGTGGGTAGATTCCCACTGCTCTGACCGTAGCGGCTACCCAGAAGCATTGTGGCAAATGCTCCAATATTTCGGGTACAACCAGATGCCGCAATACTTCGCCAAGGAAGAAGGCGAAGAGGGGAACAAGACGTGGACGATCCATGTCGAGGTTCCCGCAGGACCTACGCCACCCGGTTGGGTGCCATTCACCGTCACGGTGAGAGGGAGACAACCGGAAGGGATGTGGCAAGTGGCAGCCCGTGACACTATGTCACGTTTCTGCAAACTACATGTGCAGGCTATGGAGGGTACTCCATATGCACTCGTTCCGGTGGAGGGACGAGCTCAGCATGTGTGGGAAGAGAGGTACCTGGAGGCAACAGACCCGAGTTGCCCAAGGTACAACCCCGCGGAGGCAAACCTCAGCCTCCAAATGAGGGCGGGAAACGCTGTGATGGACAGCCAAACTGTTCATACGGAGCATCTCGCCACCAAGCTCAAGGAGAGCACGAGCCGTGGAGATCATTTCTAGAGTGCTCACAGCGCACTCCGCAATGTGCTCCTTCCGACGATCAAGCGACTGAATGAACAACACAATCAGTTGCATCGTCTGAAGAAGGCAAAGAAGAAGAGCCGTGTTGACATCGCGGCGTTGCAAGAGCTGGTGCAGACCCTAACCCAGCAGAATGAGGACCTTGCTCAAGAGCGGGACGACGCTATCGAGGAAGGCCAAGGCTGGGAGGAGGACTACAACCAAGCTATGGACGAGGTGCATGCCTTGCAGGACCTCGTGCCCCCGGTATTGGGCGTACCGGTAGTCTTGGGTCTTCCAGCCATGGGAGAACCTGGAATGGGAGAAGAGGTGGTAGACCCCGAGCCACCAGCAGAGGTACCGGAGGAGGACGACCCACAGGAGGTCGAGTTCTACTCCGAGTAGGGGGTTACGGTTGCCAAGTAGGGCAGCTAGGGTAGCGTAACCCAACTTTTGTAATCGGTGACATGTCGTGTAGACAGTAGCGTATGTATAGGTAGTGACGACATGAGCACGACTTCTCGGAGATCCGAGAATAATGTATCTTGTATAAAGTTTATGCTTTATCAATATATGTGAATGTTGTGCAAGTTAATCATGCGTCGCTTCAATACCTACTGCTGTTTATGGAATTTTGAGTAAGACATGTGCTAATTGCTGCTGTGTTGAATTTCAGAATGACGCGTACTCGTGCCAACCCTGATGTTGGAGGTACTAGCCAAGGGGGAGAGACCTCCCAACCACCTCCCGAGGACTCCTCGGGACAGCAGCAGCAACAGCAACAGCAAACACCGCCACCGCCACTACCAACGGTTACTTTGGCCGACATTGTCGCGGCAATGGTGGGCTCACATCAGCAACACACAGAGTTTCTGCAGACTCTCATCGCCAATACGTCTTGCCCAGAGAGACGTCAAGAGCGTGAGGAGCGCCAACAGAGCTCCTACTCCGACTTCCTGGCGACTCATCCCCCTGTATTCTCAAGGGCGGATGAACCACTTGACGCGGACAACTGGCTCCGCGCCATAGAGATGAAGTTCGGGCTGCTCCAAATCAGCGAGCAGCGCAAGACTCAGTTCGCGGTCCAGCAGCTCCAAGGATCCGCGAGCGCGTGGTGGGCCAACTTCTGTGCTTCCCAGCCCACTGACCGAGTGATGACCTGGGCGGAGTTCCGGACCGCCTTCAGGGCCTATCATATACCGCCCGGTTTGATGAAGAGGAAGACGCAGGAGTTCCTACACCTGCAACAAGGGAGCCGGAACGCGCTGGAATACTCCAGAGCGTTTAACGATCTCGCGCTATATGCGTCGTATCATGCTGATACCGACGAGAAGCGGCGAGACCATTTTTACCAGGGGCTTAACCCGCTCCTGAAGGACAAGTTGGCGATGTTCAATCGCGGCAGCCTCAACGACATCATTGATGCTGCGATTGTTCAGGAGGACTCCGGCAAGGAGTTGGCGGCGGCAGAGCGAAAGCGAAGCGCGCCGCAGAGCAGCGGAGAAGGAGGCGGTCCTTCTCAGAAGTTTAGGATGGTGAATCGCCCACCATCAGGTCCACGCTGGCAGCCACCACAGCGGTCGATGCCGTTCCACAGTCGGCCGTACTCTTCACCGGCATTCCGGCCGGCACTGCCAGCACCACCACAACAACAACAGCAGCAGCGGGCGATGCCGCGTGCGTTTGCACCTCCGCACGCATGCCGGGCTTTCGTCCACCGAGTACTCCACCAGCAGCGGCCACATGTTACAAGTGTGGTCGTCCAGGACACTTCGCGAGCAGTTGCCCGGAGAGGCAAGGCGGCGGAGTGGCACCACAGTTTCCGGGGAGGAATCAAACCCGGAACCCTACTAATGCGCGGCGGACAAACCCTAGGCCCGGCACTGTCCACCAGCTTGCCATTGAGGACGTGCCGGAGGGCGAGCCAATCCTTGCGGGTATGTTCCAACTCCACCAGCATCCCGCTATAGTACTGTTTGATTCAGGCGCCACGCATAATTTTATTAGCCAAGCTTTCATTGCTAAACACAGTTTGCCAATACTACCCACCGATAGTCCATATTTAATTTGTTCACCGGGTGGGAAGATTTCAGCAAGCGTAATGGTCTCCAAAGCACCATTATGCTTAACGGGTAGAGTGTACCCCACGTCTCTCATTATCTTAGAGGGACAGAAGGTCGATGTCATCCTAGGGATGTCGTGGTTAACCCGCCACGGCGCTGTTTTAGACACCGTCCTTCGAGTCGTGCACTTAAACTCAGAAGTGCACGGTTCTCACTCATTATTTCTGGACAGTCCAGAAGTAAAACTTCCGAGTGTCTATCAAGCCACAACCATCAGATTGGAAGACATTCCAGTGGTCCGAGAGTTCCCTGATGTATTCCCGGACGATTTGCCGGGGATGCCACCCGATAGAGAGGTGGAGTTCAAGATTGAACTTACACCAGGAACCATGCCAATATCCCGAAGGCCGTACAAGATGGCGCCCAAGGAGTTGGCTGAAATGAAGACTCAGCTCACGGACCTTCTGGAGAAGGGTTTTATTAGGCCGAGCTCCTCGCCATGGGGCTGTTCGGCATTATTTGTCAAGAAGAAGGATGAGACGCTGCGGCTTTGCGTGGACTACTGTCCATTAAATGCCGTAACCATCAAGAACAAGTACCCGTTGCCACGGATCGACATGTTGTTTGATCAGTTGGTCGAAGCAAAGATCTTTTCCAAGATGGATTTAAGATCCGGGTACCATCAGATTAAGATAAGGGCGGAGGACATTCCAAAGACAGCTTTCTCGACAAGGTATGGACTTTATGAGTACCTGGTCATGTCCTTTGGCCTCACCAATGCTCCAGCTCAGTTCATGTACTTAATGAACTCGGTGTTCATGCCGGAGCCGGACAAGTTTGTCGTGGTCTCATCGACGACATCCTGGTATATTCCAAGTCGGAGGAAGATCACAAGAAACATCTGCGTATAGTCTTGCAACGGCTGCGGGATCACAAGTTATACGCAAAATTCAGCAAATGCGAGTTTTGGATATTGCAAGTGCCTTTCCTCGGGCATATCATCTCAGCGGAGGGTATCGCTGTGGACCCGAGCAAGATCACGCAAGTGCTGAATTGGAAATCCCCGAGAACTGTTCATGAGGTACGGAGTTTCCTCGGACTCGCGGGATATTATCGGAGGTTCATTCCGAACTTCTCGAAGATTGCCAAGCAAATGACAGAGCTGCTGAAGAAGGCTACCAAATATGTTTGGAGTCCAGCATGTGAAGCAGCATTCAAGGCTTTAGTCAAGCACCTGACATCAGCACCGGTTTTGGCGCAGCCAGACACAACAAAACCGTTCGATGTGTACTGCGATGCATCCGGCATTGGGCTCGGGTGTGTGCTGATGCAAGACCGAAGAGTGGTCGCGTATGGATCACGGCAGCTTAGGAACCATGAGCAGAATTATCCAACTCACGACTTGGAGCTCGCTGCCGTGGTACTTGCACTGAAGATGTGGAGGCACTACCTACTCGGTAACCTCGTACATTTATATACCGACCACAAAAGCCTCAAGTACATATTCACTCAGAAGGAGCTGAACATGAGGCAACGAAGATGGTTAGAACTGATAAAGGATTACGAGATAGAGATCCATTATCATCCGGGCAAGGCAAACGTTGTGGCAGATGCGCTGAGCCGCAAGTCACACGTCAATAATCTGACCATCACACCATTGGAAGAGAGCGAACCACCACTCCATGTGATTCCACACGGAGCTCTCTACAACCCAGCTTTGATCCCCACCATCCGTGAAGAGATAGCGGCAGCCCAGAAGAATGACAAGGGCATGTCACATTTGCGGAGACGTATAGACAGTGGGGAGTTGAAATGTTTCCGGAAGGACGGAGACGGCGTTCTATGGTTCAAGAACCGGATCGTCGTACCCCGAAACCCGGAGTTACGGAAGAAAATCTTTGATGAGGCTCACTTATCAAAGTTTTCTATTCACCCCGGCAGCAACAAAATGTATCAAGAACTCAGAAGAAAGTTTTGGTGGACACGGATGAAGCGAGAGACTGCAAAATACGTGTCCGAGTGTGATACATGTCGAAGGGTGAAGGCAGACCACATGCGGAAACCGGGACTGCTGCAACCACTGGGCATTCCTGCCTGGAAGTGGGAGGACGTGAGCATGGATTTTGTCGTCGGTTTACCCACCACCTTACAGAAACATGATTCTGTGTGGGTGATCGTCGATCGGCTCACCAAAGTTACCCATTTCATCCCGGTCAACACCAACTACAACGCCAAGAAGTACGCTGAACTGTACATCTCACGGATCCTATGCTTATACGGCGTACCCCGTACCATCATATCGGACCGGGGCACTTTATTTGTGTCCCGTTTTTGGGAGCAGCTACACGCTGCCTTAGCGACGAAGCTGATCCGTAGTTCAGCCTACCACCCGCAGACGGATGGGCAAACCGAGCGGGTAAATCAAATCCTAGAAGACATGCTACGAGCTTGCGCTATCGACCACGGCAAGAATTGGGATGATCACTTGCCGTTAGCCGAGTTCTTGTACAACAATGGGTACCAAGCCAGCATCAAGATGGCGCCCTACGAGGCGCTATACGGGAGAAAATGCCGCACACCATTGAACTGGTGTGTGTCTGGCGAAAGGGTTACCTTCGGGATTGATCTTGTCAACAACGCGAAAGAAAAGGTTCGACTAATTCAAGCGAACCTAAAAGCCGCTCAATCCCGTCAGAAACAGTATGCGGACCGGAGAAGGCGCCCATTACAATTCGAAGTTGGAGATCACGTATATCTACGGGTGTCTCCAATGAAGAGCGTAAACAGATTTGGGGTGAGAGGAAAGTTGGCACCCCGATTCATCGGTCCATTCCAGATTACCGAAAGATGTGGATCGGTGGCATACCGGCTGAAATTACCAGAAGCACTTTCCGGTGTGCACGACGTCTTTCACATTTCCCAGCTGAGGAAGTGTCTCAAGCTATCAACTACCGTTCAGCTGGAAGACATTGAAGAACTGCAACCGGATCTCACCTATCGGGAGGAACCGGTGCAGATTATTGATGAAAAGGCCCGAACCACACGCAACCATACATTGTGGTTCTACAAGGTTCTATGGAGTAATCACTCCATGGACGAAGCGACATGGGAGAGCGAAGAATTCCTTCGCACTAACTACCCCGACTTTTTCACGTCGCATATCCGGTAATTTTCCACCGTCCTCTCTCTCATTTTCACCTTATAATCTCAGTTTTTGACACACATTTGCAGTGTTCATCACCACACCACACACCTCATTTGAGGAAGAATGATGAACACAAATGAAGAGCAAGTAACAATTATCAACATGCTCATTAGAGAACAAACTTACACATTGCAAAAGTGGTATTTCCCACATATGATATAGATGAGCTGGACATATGAAAACTCCTACACTTTACTAAGTATGTCCCTGCCAAGTTTCACCCAAATTCAAAACCTTTTTGAGGTCAGTTTGGGTATAGTTAGGAAGAGGGCAGTTTGAAACCTTATTCAAATTCAAACTGTTTTTATCCCATGAATTTAAAAGTGGAAGGCATATTCTTACTCAGCACATTTTTGTGAGCTCACACACCAATTTTCACTCCATTTGGAGTTGATCTTGACATGAGCTAAGTGGGAGAAATTCAGACTTTATTTGAATTTCAAACTGAACTTGTGCTGAAATTCATTCAAACCAAACCTCATTTGAACTTTGATCAATTCAAATGGCTCATGGGTGAATAATTCGAATTGCCAAGGGTACTATGGGGTTCACTGTTTACAACAGTGATTAGGAGTAAATTTCAGAGGTTAAAACTGGAGGTGGGACCCACATGTCAGCCACTGCTCAGATCAAACCGACTGAGACTTTCTCACTCGGGTCGCCGAGCCGCAGCGGTGATCGCCACCGAGGCCAGCCGCCGCGCCACCAGCTGCTTGCCCACGCGCGGGCATGAGGCGGTGCAGAGCCTTCTTAAGGCGCCTGCCCCCTCCTCGGCCGAGGTACCGTCGTTCTTCCCCGCAAGAACTCAGCGCCAGCCGAAAATTTCCGCAGCTCGGACTTGATCGGAGAACGCCGATCGCAGCTCCCTCCTTCCACTCCAGAGCCCCAGCAAGGTACTAGAGACCTTCCTCCATCCTCCCCGTTGCTAGAATTCGATTGAAACCGAGTGATATCGGCTGTGCCGAAAGATCAAAATTGGAACTTGGAACCGCCGCACCTCGGGCTCTCGTGGACAGCCCAACCAGGGCGTTGTCATGCCCGAGCCAAGGCACCCTTGGACGCGAGGGTGACCGGTGCTGCTCATCCCCGAGCCACAGCTCGAGTGGTTGCTCACCGGCGGCGAATTTCCACTTTTCCCCTTTCTGTGTGCAGAACGACCTTCGGGTACGATTCTGTTTAATTCGTGCTCTAGAAAGGATTAGAGGGCCTCAGGCCGCTCTCACACGAGCTAGACACGGTAACGCACAAGTTGCCTTCACAACTCTGGGCCGGAGAACCTCTGTGCCCGGCGTAATTTGAGGTCTACTAATGGCGGAACGGACGGGCGGCATCGGGCGCACGGTGAGGACCTATTTCGGGCCTTCCCCGAGCTGCCTCGAGCTCATGTTGACCTTCTCTGAGGTCCACTGATGCTCCCCGACTGATTTCCCAAGTAGCTGAGGTGCTAGGGTAGTCAGCCGACATGGCCGAAATCGTTCTGAGGTGGCGGCTCGTCGCCGACCATGCTCCGGCCATTGTCATGCGCAGCTAACCCTAGAATCATGTTCCCCGAGTAAAAGTAGGCAGGGGCGGCCAGAATCGAGAAGTTTGGAGCTGTACAGCAGCCGGCGGCGAGCTCTCCGGCGAGATCCCTCGGCGGCGGGGCGCGGGTGTCACGAGGTTGAAGAAGGGGGTGGACCCCAGCTGTCAGCGGCCGATATTTTGAATCGGGATCCGGCTGCGGCCAGGATCGGGTGTGCTGGCGCGCAAAATCCTTGTGGGCCGCGATGTGCCATCGCCTAGGCGTGCGACGCGTGTCCCCTGGGCCCACGCGCGAGTTTAAACTTTTCCCCGATTTTCAGATTTCCTTCAAATTTCAAATCCTTATAACTTTGGGTAGAAAGCTCCAAATTGAGTGAACCAAATTTTGCTGGATTCATCTCTCTGAGTACTTTCCAGAAAATCAAGTTTCTCTTCATGAAATTCCTTATTTCTCCAGAATTAATTCCTCAAAATTTAAACTGTTAGGAATTTTAACTGGAGAATCCTTTGGAGGAAAATCCTGAAATTTTGCTGGTATATTCACCAAAATATACCTGAACTACCATAAAAATGTCAGATCCATTTGAGCTCATTTAATCCACCTAATGGTGTGATTAGTGAAACTGTTCCAGAGAAAATAGAAAATGTTCAGAAACATTTTCAGAATTTTCTCTGAAATTGTTTAGCTCATATCTTTAGTTAGGGACATCCAAATTAAGTTACAACAACTCCATTAGAACCCTCTGAAAATCCAGTTTTCAGAAAGTCATAGTTTGTTTCATGAAAATCCTTAGAACACCCTAAAAGCCTTTAATTAAGGTCAAGGACATAATTAATTGTGGAGGGCTCAAATGAGCTTTGCTGCAACTAAAACTTGAACAAGTCTCTGTTTAGGTTGTAACCAAGCCACAGTAAAAGTTTCAGTCATTAGGTCTGTCTAGCAAGGGTTATAGACTTCACCACTTCAAAGTTAATACAAATGCATTTAAATTGATACATATATTGCTCTTATCGTGTAGTCGCTAAGGTCGAGGAGGAACCCGAAGTCCTAGACTTCGTTACTCCGGAGGAACAGCTAGCCTACGACCAAGAGCAGCAAGGCAAGCCCCGGTTTGCATTAACCTTTTTACAAATGTTTATTGTTTTGAGCACATCTTTGAATAATGTTCTTTGCATTAGAGTCTTGATTGAAAACCCAACTGCACAGCCAAGAAAACCATGGGTGGGGTTTAGGATTGAAAACCTCGTTAGCCACTGCATTGCTAGGATAGAGTAGGATTCGGTACAAGTCGAGTAGTTGGAACTACTCGCGAGAATAGGCTAGAGGCACATTGCTCGGGTAGAGATAGCACATGATACACATGGCAAGAAAATGAGACCGAGCGGAGAGTAAGGGCAGCAGGACTTTGGGGCCTGTGTGCTGTAGCTCCGCTTGTGTCGATTGAGGACCGAGCCATGTGCGGGCCTGTTGAACAAGCTAGAACAGTACCGAAGACCTACCGGCTATATGGGAACCGGGAAACTGATGTAACTCGGGTAGCTGGGTATTGAGGCATTGCCCGTCGTTCAGAGGGTAGGTTGAGAGCTCGAGGTGTAAATCGGCTGGCGGCACGAAGATGCGCGTGCAGAGACCTCTTGCTCGGGACGATGGGACCGGTTCAATATTTGGCTAACGGGTGAAAGGTAGTCGCGTACGGCGTCCGTGATGGTTGTTGTAGGCAACATCGAGTACGGGCGTACGTGACGGGTTGTTCGGGTAACCCTGCAGGTGTAAATCGATTATAATCGCCGTCCCTCGCGGTCAGTGAGTACCACTTGTTCACTGTACCGTGACGTAGAAAGAACAGGCTAGTTACATGTTAAAATGTTGCTGATTGAAAGCTGGACATTGATTGTTAATGATATGCTGTAGCTTAGAGCTAATTAAAGTTCTTTTCAACTTTGGGCAAAGTACATGAGAGAAATGCGTTTCTTGTTTGATTGCGGCTCTCTCATGTGCCTTAGCGTAAGGTTCTCCACAACCTGCTGCTAAAACTTGAAAGTAAGGTTCTACTAATTAGGCGAGTCCTTGCAAATGATTTTTACCTCATGCAACCCATTACCCTTATGTAGAAGTTCCATGTTTAGGTGAGACGGGTCAGACTTGCTGAGCCTTCGTGCTCACTGCTTGTGTTTGAAGCTTTTGCAGGGTTCTATGAGGAAGGGACTCCCGAAGAGGAGACGGAACCCCAGGAGGGGAACCCCGTCGAGTGGGAGTCGTGCACGCCGCAGAGTTAGTGTGCGTGTGTGCTAGCAAGTACACGTTCGAGGGCTGAACGTGCACTTGATGCTTAGTCTACGCCCGCGAGTGTAGACTGAACTTATTTTGATGTAAACATGTTCATAAACTTGTTTATGTAATAAAACTTCCGCTTCCGCTTTGCACCTTTGACGTGTGTTATACGGTGCTGTGCAACGCAGCCCCCCTCAGCGTGATCCTGGCTCGACAGGACCAATGGGGTCGTGTCACAAACCATTGACTTCGGCGGGGACGACGCTCCGACCAACCGGCTGTGTCGCTGACGCGCACGCCAACGGTTGACGGGCAGACGGCGGGTTCCAGCTCCACCAAGCTTCCGTCGACGGACCTGAGGACAGAGCTGGAACGGTGCCACTTGGGCCAAGATGCCCGAGTGTTCCTCGAGCGACATCGAGAAAGGCGTCGCACTCAAGAGGCTGGCGACAACATGACGTCGGCCTCGACCCAGCCTGGAGGGCAGACCTTCGCTACGTGAGCTCTGCCCCAGGCGTACGCCGCACAGCATAAGCCACAACCATGTGCTCTGCAAGCGGCGTCCCCGGCATATGGCGCAACCTTGCCCATACCGGGGTACACTGTGTACCTGCACTGGGAGCCAGCAACCGGCTCTGGCAGCGCCGACCCCGGCAATGCAGGCTCCAACCAGTGTCAGGTCTCCAGTAGCGCTGGGCCTACCCGGCGGGGGTGCGCCAGCTGCAGCAAGAGCGCTACTGCGCAATCTGCCTGCTGGGGACGCGCCTCAGGCAGCGACCCAGCAGTGGATTCGAGAGATAGACCGTATCGTCGTCGCCGCCGCAAACCCTCGACTTCGGCGGGAACGACGCTCCGGCCAACCGGCCGTGCCGCTGATGCGCACGCCAATGGTTGGCGAGCAGACGGTGGACTCCAGCTCCACCAGGCTTCCGTCGACAGACCTGGGGGCAGAGCCGGAGCGATGCCACTTGGGCCAAGATGCCCGAGTGTTCTTCGAGCGACGTCGAGAAAGGCGTCGCAACTAAGAGGCTGGCGACAGTATGACGTCGGCCTCGACCCAGCCTGAAGGGCAGATCTTCGCCATGCGAGCTCTGCCCCAGGCATACGCCGCGCAGCATATGCCACAACCATATGCCCTGCAAACGGCGTCCCCGGTCTATGGAGCAGCCTTGCCCATACCGGGGCACTCTGTGCCAGCGGCGAACCAAGCGTTCGCGGCACCAAACTGCACTGGGAGCCAGGAACCGGCTCTGGCAGCGCCGACCGCGGCAATGCAGGCTCCGACCAGTGTCAGGTCTTCAGTAGCGCTGGGCGTACCCGGCGGGGGTGCGCTAGCCGCAGCAAGAGCGCTGCTACTCAACCCCCCTGCTGGGGACGCGCCTCAGGCAGTGACCCAGCAGCGGATTCGCGAGGTAGACCGTTTCGTCGTCGCCGCCACAAACCCTCAACTTCGGCGGGGACAACGCTCCGGCCAACCTGCTGTGTCGCTGATGCGCACGCCAATGGTTGGTGAGCACACGGCAGATTCCAGCTACACCAGGCTCCGGTTTTGGCCGCACCTGCCTGAAAAGTTCAACAGCAGCGTCAACCCGGCGGAGTTCCTTCAGGTCTACTCCACCACCGTACTTGCCGCAGGAGGGGATGAGGCCGTCATGGCCAACTACTTCCCCGACGCCTTGACAGGCCTGACCCGGTCTTGGCTCATGAACCTCCCTCGGGGTTCCATAACTTCCTGGGGAGAGCTCTGCCGGCAGTTCATCGCCAACTTCGGCAGCCCCTACAACCGTCCCGGCACGGAGCTTGACCTCCAAGCCATCAAGTAACAACCTGGAGAGTCGCTGCGCTCCTTCATCCAGCGGTTCTCCCAGGTACACAACACCATCCCGTATATTCAAAGTGCTTCTATGGTGGTGGCACTTCGGCAGTGTTCGAGACGAGAAGATGCTTGAGAAGCTTGCGACCAAAGAGGTCTGCGATGCCTCTGAGCACTTCAGCCTGGCGGACAATTGCGCCAGAGCAGCCGGTGAGCGGAGCTGGCACCCACTGCCAGCTTCCGAAGCCGGAAGACAGCCCGAAGACGGCGGAGTTCAAGCTGAGCTCCCGAACACGTCAGACAGCCAAGAGCCAAGCACTGGCTGACTTCGTGGCTGAGTGGACGCCAATGAAGGCTGACCCAGGGGGCCGCGAAGACGGTGAACCAAAGTACCGAGCTCCGGTCTTCACCGGGCCTCACTGGACGCTCTTCTTTGACGGCTCCTCGCTAAAGCAGGGGGCCGGTGCCGGCGTACTGCTTCTCATGCCATCGGGGGAGCAGTCTGGGTACATGGTGCGTTTCAATTCCAAGGCAACCAACAACTTGGCAGAGTATGAAGCACTCGTCTTTGGCCTAAAAGACAGTCCTGTCTTTGGGCGCTCGCCAGTTGTTGGCACAGGGCGACTCCCAGCTAGTTATCAAGCAAGTTAAGGGTGAATGCCCTTGCAATGACCCACAGCTAGCTGCTTATCTGCTTCACGTGCAGATGTTGGAGAAAGAATTCCTCGCCTTGGACCTGCGCCATGAACCGCGCGCTGGCGCGGCCGCAGCTGACAACTTCTCAATGAAGACCTCCATCGGAGCCCCCGTGCACGAAGGAGTCTTCGAGAGGACGTTGCTGCGGTCCACAGCCTGGCCCGCCGAGCCGGACGAAGGGGGCTGAACCAGTGCCATGAAGCTAGGCAGTCCCGGCGGCCCTGGATGCCGCCAAAGGATCGTAAGAGTCGCTGAGGACTCCGTGCAACCCAGCGCTCGAGATCCAGAAGCTCAAGTAGTCCCGATGCATGGACCACGGAGGTCCGGGACTCCTTGAAGGACATCCTTCCTGATGAACGTGCATCCGCTGAACGGGTGGTGCGGACGGCTAAGTGCTACGCGCTGGTATCTTTACTGGCGTGGCGCCTCGACATCCTATTGCGGTGCATAACCCAGGAGGAAGGCTGCGACTAGCTCGCAGTAGTCCAAGGAGGCGAGTGCAGGGAACGCTCATCGTCCCGCGCGTTGGTCAGATAAGCCACCCGGCATGGCTCCTACTGACCGAGAGCCACCTGGACGCCGTCAAACTGGTTAGGGATGCAATGCGTGTCAAGTCCACGCCAAGCAGACCCACACAACCGGTGCAGACGCGTACTCAGAGCCATCGGGGGATACTGGCTCCTCCATGTCGAGGGCCAGCCGGACTTCCCAGGGCCGGGTCACGGGAACTACCCTTCCACATGGTATGCAGGGCCGAAGCCATGCTTCCCCCTGATATAGCCATGGGGGTCCCCCCGTGTACGGCGTACGACGAAGCCACGCATGACCCGCTCTGCGTGAAGACAGCCGCTCCGACGCCACCCCAGTAAGTTCACCATGCTTACTTAGGTGTTTATTTAAATTACGCATTAATTTATATGAACGCCTCCCCATGCTCTAGACAGTGTGCGTCCATTGTACACTCGGTTCCTCTTTCCTGCTCTCATGCATAGTCGATATTTGCCGTCCTGCCGAAGGCGGTAGTGCTTGGGGTACCTGACAGAGGCCCGGTGGCCTTTCAGATCTCCCTATATAAGGGTATTGCACCACCAGTTGGTCTCCTCCGAGAAAAGACCTACGCTAGAACGGGGGGTCAGGAGCCTTGCTTTGCCCGGTCTTGCACCAAAAGCATGCGCACTCTGCCTCCCGGCGCTACGGTCTGAGTACCAGGGGGCCGGGCGGTTACGCCCTGACTGGGGCTGGGGCCAGACCTCCGGGACCAAGTGCGCTGGATTACCTAAGCCCCGTATTCTGGCCTGGGACAGTAAGCCAAATGAGACTAAGGGATAGGAAAGGGGGGACCACTGAGCAGTTCCGGACCTCCGCCCCCACAGCTGGGCCGAGCTCCGAGGCCAGCCCTCGCCCTCCTTTCAGAGGCAAGCGCTGATCCCGGACCTCACGCCCTTCGCTGGCCTGAGCTCCGATGACTTCCGGACTCCGCCCCCACAGCTGGGCCGAGCTCCGAGGCCAGCCCTTGCCCTCCTTTCAGAGGCGAGCGCTGATGCCGGACCTCATGACCTTCGCTGGCCTGAGCTCCGATGACTTCCGGACTCCGCCCCCACAGCTGGGCCGAGCTCTGAGGCCAGCCCTCGCCCTCCTTTCAGAGGCGAGCGCTGGTGCCGGACCTCACACCCATCGCTGGCCTGAGCTCCGATGACTTCCGGACTCCGCCTCCACAGCCAGGCCGAGCTCCGAGGCCAGCCCTCGCCCTCCTTTCAGAAGTGAGCGCTGATGCCGGACCTCACGCCCTTCGCTGGCCTGAGCTCCGATGACTTCCGGACCTCCGCCCCCACAGCCGGGCCGAGCTCCGATGACAGGCTTCACCCTCTCCTAAGAGGCTGAACATCGAAGCCGTCAAGACCCTGCCAGCACAGGGAGTACTCAAGACAAGAAAGTGCGCGGATCAGAAGAGACGAAGGTCCCACCTCGGGCTCGCTATCTCCCCCGCGATGGGCCCGGGGGCCACTGTCGATACCCTCGATATGGGGTACCCCCGCGCACAGGGTAAAATGCCTAAGGTACTCGCCGTTCTCCGCCGGGAGAGCTCCGAAGGCGCCACGCGTCCGGCGGGGCCGGACCTCCCTCTCCTCAGAGGAGAGCTCCGGGCCCGTCACGTGGCATACAGAAGCCAGACCTCCCCCTCCGTGGGAGAGAGGTCCGAAGACGCCACGCGTCCAGCGGGGCCGGACCTCCCTCTCTGCAGAGGAGAGCTCCGGGCCCGCCACGTGGCATACAGAAGCTGGACCTCCCCCTCCGCGGGGAGAGGTCCGGAGGCTCCACGTGCCCCGCAGGCCGGACCCTTCTCGCCTCAGAGAAGGGCTCCGGACCCGCCACGTGGCCAGAAGAACGGTGCTGCCCGCCCCCGAGCGGTAGGCAGCGGGCGTAAAGGCGCCCCACACCTTGCCCGTACAAGATATTCAAGGCCCGCGTCTTCCCAAGACGCGGAAACGCGGAGCACGCGTCTGTCAGGTGCCGTTGCGCCCAGTCGCATCACAGACTGGTGCGCGGTGTCAGAACCTGCCAGCCAATAAACGCCGCGACAAGACATCCCATGCCGCCTGCGCCGTCATCAACCACTACGACTAGCATGCGGCATGGGCAGGGCAACAAGACAAAGACTTAGAAGCCTTCGGCAGAGACAACTACCGGCATAACTGCAGATACGTTAGATATCAGTCAATCTCCCCGGGACCACCTGTCGGGTCCCGGCCCCCCCTTTGTAAGCCACCCGAGTCTTGGACTATAAAAGGCTCGGGTAGGCGACGTTAGCAGGGATTCGGTCTCTAGCCATCCGCGCCCCTGGGTTCGCATTCTGCAACTCATACGCTAGCCATACACTCTCAAGCTGTAACTCACCCCCAAGCTCAGGCCCCCGGCCCTGAGCAGCAAGCAATACAGTGAGCTCCATAGCTCGCCATGGACGTAGGGTTTTACGCTCCGGCGGCCTGAACCACGTAAAACTTCCCGTGTCAAGCTCTCACTAACTCGTCCATCGTCGCAAGCTCTCCGCTAGGAACTAGCCCCTCCGAAAAAAGAACCTCCGCGGGCTCCCCAGTGCAGGCCCGGGGAAAGTGTCGATCGCACACTTCGACAGACGGTGACGGGCCAGGGCGTTAGCCAACTGCGGCGCGCCTCCGTGCCTCGAACATACCTCTCGGGAGCCACCTAAGGTCTGTCAACCCCTTGAAGGCCTCGCCAGAAGGGGAAGACGCCTTAGGTCATCCATGACGAGCCCGGGCCTACCTACCCCTTGAAGGCCTTAGCCAGCAGGGGAGAACTCCCCGGGGGCCCCCAGGAGAAGCCGCGCAGGACCTGATCCAGCGCGAAGATGACAACCTCGTCGACAAGACTCGGCTGCAGGGAACACCCCACAACGCGCGGTCTCGGCTAATGCTCTAAGCACTACCGCCAAAGAACCAAACGCGTCGGGGGCCTGCAGGAGGGCAACCTGGTGTAGCAGCACGCTCTATTCCAAGAAGGACCCATAAGCTCTCCCCCAGCAGGGAAGGTCCCTTCCGAATCATGAAAGCTGCCGCCCCAACTACACATGCCTTTCAACCGAGAGTGGGATCCATTCCCAAAAAACCTTGCCATGAAGCAACACTGTAAGTCCTACTTCCTGAGCATCAGTAGAACAGGGTTATTCCCTTCTGTAATGGATCCCATAGAATTTAGGAACAGAGCTTGGGGCAGCTAAGTCTCAAGGGACGGTAGAGGACTACGTCCAGTTTAGCCTGGTTCTGACCCTAAGCGCGTAGAGTCTTGCTTTCTTTGTAGACGAGGCGGAACATTGCCTCCATGTACAGCCAGAATTCCATCTATGGGCACGAATACAGAGACCTGTTCTACTTAGCTCTCTCTCATGCGCTCATTTAAATTATGCATTAATTTTTATGATCACACTATCTCTGTATGTTCATCGTACATCTAGCTCCCCCTCTCCTGCGCTCATCCATAGTCGGCATTCGCTATCCTACCGAAGGCGGCTGCGCTTGAGGCACCTGCCGATGGCCGAGTGAGTCTCTCGGGCCTCCCCCAGTCAGGTTTTGCGGTGCCAGTTGGTTACCTCCAGGAAAGGCCTGCGTTGTGCATGGGAGGTCTAGGGTGCGTATCCAGCTTAGCCGGCCATGAGCCCAAAGCATGCGCATCCTGCCCTCCGGAGGTACAGGGGAGTACAACAGCTTTGCCTGGTCATGAACCCAAATCACGTGCACTCTGCTTCCCCAGCGCATGGCCCGGTACTAGGGATCGGACGGCCGTACCCGGACCTCGGAGGGAGCCGGAGCTCCGGCGCCTCGTGCACAGAATTGCCCAAGCCCCGGATAGCGAATCAGGATCGTAAGACGGATAAGACTAGGAGACGGGAGGGGAGGACCCCCCGAGAGGAATTATGTTTCCTCTGCCTGTGTGCAGGACCTCCAGGTTACGGCAACAGGGGCTGCATGAAGCAGGGGGAAAGGAGCTACCAACTACTCCGGCCTAGGACTAGAAGGACCGGGACCTGCCCCTCCAGCAGGGGCGGGACCCGAGGGCCCCACGTGTCCAGCAGGCCTGGAACTCTCACCTCCCTTGAGGAGGGCTCCGGGCTCGCCACGTGGCGAGCAGAGACCGGACCTCCCCCCCCCCCCCCCCCGATGGGAGGGCTCTGATGGCCCTACGTGTCCGGCATGGCCGGAGCTCCAGCCTCTTAAGGAGGGGCTCCGGACCCGCCACGTGGCAGGCAGACTTGAAGCTCCCCATGGGGCGAGATCTGGAGACCCCCGGGGGCCCCTAACACGGTTAGGACCCGGGGAAGGTGTCTATGCGGAGCTCCGAGATTGGAGATGGCCTCTGAGTACCTTGCGGAGCTAAGGACTCAGTCAGGCAAAGCCAAGAAGGAGAGAAAAAGCATCACAGACACAGATATCTATAAGAGTCGAACTAAGCGAGGCTCCATGAGCTGGACTACAGACTCGATAAAAAGGGAGAAACAAGTCCTAAGGACCTCCCGGCTCCCGCCGGAACCTTGCGGCTACAAGGGCGGCCACATCCTCGACTTCTACCCTGGCAGCTTGCTCCCGCTCTGCAGCTGGGCCCTCTCTCGCTGGTTCTAGCGAAAAAGAGGGGTCGCGGCTCTTAAAGCATGCCAGCACATGTGAGGCGACCTCTAAGGCTAGGCCGCGCCCCTCGGCCTCAAGCTCGCTGGCGACCACCGAGTCTAGCCTGTCCAGCTTGACGCCGATCGACTCCAGCGCGGGGATCACCTCCAACGCAGAGGCCGCGGCCCTCACCGGACTGAAGCCAAGAGGGATCAGGGCGGACCCCGCTCGATCCACGAAGCTCGAGACCGCAAGAGCCTCGGAGGACCGCAAGGCCGAAAGCTCCTCCACCTCGCGGCGGGCCGCCTGCAGAGCCTCCAGGTTCCTCTTGGAGAATTCCTTCTCCTTGGCCGCCAGGGAGCTCTCCCGGAGGTGGAGAGTCTTGGCGAGCCGCTCCAACTCAGCGGCCTTGAAGTCAGCGGTCAACTCCTGGTCCAAGACCGCCCGGCGATCACAGGAGACCTGTTCCTCCCTCAAGTCGAGGTCTGCCTTCAGGATCTCCAGCTCCTCGATCCGAGCTCGAAGGTCATCCTCGCCTGCCGCCAGCTGCGCGGCGACCCTCTCCACCTCAGCTGCCATAGAATGCTCCCGTTCCTCAACGGCGAGTTCACGGCGCTCCAACCGCTGCCGTATCTTCACAGCAGCAGAGAGGCTCTCTTCGGCCCGGGCGTGTGCCTCCAGAGCCTCCCTGTTGATCCGCCGCGATTGGGTGTCCATGCGGTCGACAGCCCGCTTCATCCGGTCGAGGAGCACTTCCCTGAAGTCGAGCAGCTCCCGCCTGGAGTCGAGCTCGCTCTTAACCTTCGCGGTCCTCTCCCGCAAAAGGTTCCCCCAGGTGAGGAGGCGATCTCGTTCAGCCGTATACTCCTCCCGCTCGCGACCTAGTGCAGCCAAGACCTGCCAAATGCTCGTCTCGGCAAGCGCGAAGGCATCCGCCAGGGGCAATGGAGCGACAGAGGCCGGGGCAGTCCCCCAGACCTCCTCCATTACCTCATCCTCAAGAGGAGTCGAAGCACCAGCAACCGAGACGAGACGCCGATCAGGAGAAATTGGCTTTGAGGCCCCGGCAGCCGGGCCAGCCGGGCTCTCTTCAGCTTCTAGCTCCTTGATCTGAGGAGAAGGGCGAGCCGGGGAAGGCGGTGCTGGAGAAAAGGCCGGGCCGCCTAGTGCAGGGTCGACCTGCGCTGGCTTGGGGGCCGCAGTGGCAGTCTCGACAGGAAGAGACGACGCAGCCGCGGAGTCCGGGCACACCGGAACAGGAGAAGTTCGCGCTGGCCTAGGGGCCGCGGCAGTTGACCCTGGCTCCGAGTGCAGCGGCACAAATTCCCCGCAAGTCGGGGATGGCCGGGAAGCACGGACAGTCCAGCGGGCTCTGAACCCCGACTTCCGAGCCGGGGTAGGACTCCCAGAGCCCGCTACCGTCACTGACGGCCGCTCCGCGGTCGCTTGAACTGGCGGAACAGGGGACGCCCCAGAAGCTCCCCCCAGCGCATCAGCCCGGGGCCTCTTCGAGTCGCCACCGGAGGGAGTGTCAGGCACCCCAGAATCCCGACTTGGCATAGACGCCGCTGCTGGAGGAGATCGAGCACGTTTCTTCTCGGGTGGCGGGTTGGAAGCCATGGCGAGGGAGAACTCAAGGGCAAGAGAACAAAAGCACAAGAGTCCGAGAAGAAACGCAGAGAAGTGCGAAGGGAAGCTGCAATGTGGGTAAGACAACCTATAAAAACTTCCCGGGTGCAATTCCAAGCGATTCGGAACTGTTCGAATACCCCGCATCGGCAACCGCTTCGGTTCCTAGACCGAGTGCCGATGACGGGTGGACCCAAGCCGCCTAACTGAAGCAGTGGGGTCAAGGAGTCAGTCTCCTGAGAAGGTGAGCCGGCAAGGCACTTTGGCGGTTCCCGAAGAAAGTGCCGCAACGTGCAGAAGTGGCAGTCTTGGGAACCGCTGCAGTAAAAGCAACCATCAAGTGAGCGCACGCTCCCATGAACCCGCGGCCGTTCGTGCTCCGGCAGCGGTCAATTCGGGACTTAGAGAAAGTGCGCGGATCGAAAGAGACAGAGGTCCCACCTCGGGCTCGCTGCCTCCCCCGAGATGGGCCCGGGGGCCACTGTCGGTACCTGAGATATGGGGTACCCCCGCGCACAGGGTAAAACGCCTAAGGAACTTGCCCTTCTCCGCAGGGAGAGCTCCGAAGGCGCCACGCGTCCGGCGGAGCCGGACCTCCCTCTCCTCAGAGGAGAGCTCCGGGCCCGCCACGTGGCATACAGAAGCCGGACCTCCCCCTCCGTGGGAGAGAGGTCCGAAGGCGCCGCGTGTCCAGCAGGGCCGGACCTCCCTCTCCTCAAAGGAGAGCTCCGGGCCCGCCACGTGGCCAACAGAAGCCAAGCCTCTCCCTCCGCCGAGAGAGGTCCAGAGGCTCCACGTGCCCCGCGGGACTGACCCTTCTCTCCTCTGAGAAGGGCTCCGGGCCCGCCACGTAGCAGCAGAACGACGCTGCCTGCCCCGAGCGATAGGCAGCGGGCGTAAAGACGCCCCATACCTTGCCCGTACAAGGTATTCAAGGCCAGCTTCTTCCCAAGACGCGGAGATGCGGAGAACGCTTCTGTCAGGTGCCGTTGCGCCCAGTCGCATCACAGACTGGCGCGCGGTGTCAGAACCTGCCAGCCAATAAACACCACGGCAAGACATCCCATGCCACCTGCGCCGTCATCAACCACTACGACTAGCATGCGGCATGGGCAGGGCGGCAAGATGAAGACTCAGAAGCCTTCGACCAGAGGCAACTACCGGCATAACTGCAGATACGGTAGATGATAGACAATCTTCCCGGGACCACCTGTCGGGTCCTGGCCCCCCTTGTAAGCTGCCCGAGCCTTGGACTATAAAAGGCTCGGGTAGGCGTCGATAGCAAGGGTTCGCACTTTGCAACTCATACGCTAGCCATACACTCTCAAGTTGTAACTCACCCCCCGAGCTCAGGCCTCCAGTCCTGAGCAGGAAGCAATACAGCGAGCTCCATAGCTCGCCGTGGACGTAGGGTTTTACGCTCCGGCGGCCTGAACAACGTAAAACTCGCCGTGTCAATCTCTTACTAACTCGTCCATCTGCGCAAGCTCTCCGCTAGAGACTAGCCCCACCGAAAAAAGAACCTCCGCGGGCTGCCCAGTGCAGGCCCGGGGGAAGTGTCGACTTAACACTTCGACAGCAACCATCAAGTGGGCGCAAGCTCCCACGATCGCGCGGCCGTTCGAGCTCCGGCAGCGGTCAATGCGGGACTTAGAGAAAGTGCGTGGATCAGAAGAGACGGAGGTCCCACCTCAGGCTCGCTATCTCCCCTGAGATGGGCCCGGGGGCCACTGTCTGTAGCCGCGATATGGGGTACCCCCGCGCACAGGGGAAAATGCCTAAGGAACTCGCCCTTCTCCGCAGGGAGAGCTCCGAAGGCGCCACGCGTCCGGCGGGGCCGGACCTCCCTCTCCTCAAAGGAGAGCTCCGGGCTCGCCACGTGGCCTGCAGAAGCCGGACCTCCCCCTCCTAGGGAGAGAGGTCCGAAGGAGCCACGTGTCCAGCGGGGCCGGACCTCCCTCTCCTCAGATGGGAGCTCCGGGCTAGCCACGTGGCCGACAGAAGCCGGACCTCCCCCTCCGCGGGGAGAGGTTCGAAGGCTCCACGTGTCCTGCGGGGCCGGACCCCCCTCTCCTCTGAAGAGGGCTCCGGGCCCGCCACGTGTCTAGCAGAAGAACGCTGCCTGCCCCCGAGCGGTAGGCAGTGGGCGTAGAGACACCCCATACCTTGCCCGTACAAGGTATTCAAGGCCCGCGTCTTCCCAAGACACGGAGACGTGGAGCACGCCTCTGTCAGGTGCCGTTGCGCCCAGTCGCATCGCATACTGGCGCGTGGTGTCAGTGCCTGCCAGCCAATAAATGCAGCGACAAGACATCCCATGCCGCCCCCGCCGTCATCGACCACTACGACTAGCATGTGGCATGGGCAGGGCTACAAGACGAAGACTCAGAAATCTTCGCCAGAGACAACTACCGGCATAACTGCAGATACGGTAGATAACAGTCAATCTCCCCGGGACCACCTGTCGGGTCCCGGGCCCCCCTTGTAAGCCACCGGAGTCTTGGACTATAAAAGGCTCGGGTAGGCAACGTTAGCAAGGGTTCGCACTCTCGCAACTCATACGCTAGACATCAGTCATCCCCAAGCTCAGGACTCCGGTTCTGAGCAGCAAGCAATACAGCGAGCTCCATAGCTCGCCGTGGACGTAGGGTTTTACGCTCCGGCGGCCTGAACCACGTTAAACTCGCCGTGTCAAGCTCTTACTAACTCGTCCATACGCTCAAGCTCTCCGCAAGTGACTAGCCCCACAGAAAAAAGATCCTCCGCGGGCTGCCCAGTGCAGGCCCGGGGGAAGTGTCGACCGAACACTTCGACACCCGCGTTCATCCATAGTCAGCATTTGCTATCCTACCGAGGGCGGTTGCACTTGAGGCACCTGCCGATGGCCAAGTGAGTCTCTCGGGCCTCCCCCAGTCAGGTGTTGCGGTGCCAGTTGGTCACCTCCAGGAAAGGCCTGCGTTGTGCATGGGGTGTCCAGGGTGCGTATCCCGCTTAGCCGGCTCCGTGCCCAAAGCGTGCGCATCCTTCCCTCCGGAGGTACAGGGGAGTACAACCAATTTTCCTGGTCATGAACCCAAAGCCTGTGCACTCTGCTTCCCCGGTGCACGGCCCGGTACTAGGGATCGGACGGCCGTACCCGGACCTCGGAGGGAGCCGGAGCTCCGGCGCCTCGCGCACAGAATTGACCAAGCCCCGCATAACGGATCAGGATCGTAAGCCGAATAAGACTAGGAGACGGGAGGGGAGGACCCCCCGAGGAGAATTACGTTTCCGCTGCCTGTGTGCAGGACCTCCAGGTTACGGCAACGGGGGCTGCACGAAGCGGGGGGAAAGGAGCTACCAACTACTCCGACATAGGACTGGAAGGACCGGGTCCCGCCCCTTCAGCAGGGGCGAGGCCCGAAGGCCCCACGTGTCCAGCGGGCCCGGAGCTCCCACCTCCCCTGAGGGGGGCTCCGGACTCGCCACGCGGCAGGCGGAAACCGGACCTCCCCCTCAGCGGGGGGGCCTCCGGAAGCCCCATGTGTCCAGCAGGGCCAGAGCTCCCGCCCCCTCAGGAGGGGCTCCGGACCCGCCACGTGGCAGGTAGATCCGGACCTCCCCATAGGGCGAGATCCGGAGACCCCCGGGGGCCCCCAATACAGTTAGGGCCCGGGGAAGGTGTCTGTGCAGAGCTCCGGGATTGGTGAAGGCCTCTGAGTACCTTGCGGAGCTAAGGACTCGGTCAGGCAAAACCAAGAAGGAGGGAAAAGGCATCACAGGCACAAACATTCAAGAGAGTCTATTTATTCGAGGCTCCATGAGCTGGACTATAGACTCGATAAAAAGGGAGAAGCAAGTCCTAGGGTCCTCCCAGTTCACGCCGGAACCTAGCGGCTACAAGGGCGGCCACGTCCCCGACTTCAGCCCTGGCAGTCTCCTCCCGCTCCGTGGCAGGGCCCTCTCTCGCTGGCTCCTGGGAGAAAGAAGGGTCCCGGCTCCTGAAGCATGCCAGCACATGTGTGGCAACCTCTAGGGCCAGACCTCGTCCCTCGGCCTCAAGCTCGTTGGCGACCACCGAGTCTAGCCTGTCCAGCTTGGCGCCGATCGACTCCAGCGCAGGGATCACCTCCGCCACCTTCAACCCAGGAGCCGCTGCCCTCACCGGACTGAAGCCAAGAGGGATCAGGGCGGACCCTGCCTGATTAACGAAGCTTGAGACCGCATGCGCCTCGGAGGACAGCAAGGCCGAGAGCTCCTCCATCTCGCGGCGGGCTGCCTGCAGGGCCTCTTGGTTTCTCTCGGAGAATTCTTTCTCCTTGGCCGCCTGGGAGCTTTCCCGAAGTCGGAGAGTCTTGGCGAGCCGCTCCAACTCAGAAGACCTGAAGTCGGCAGCCAACTCCCGATCCAGGACCACCTGGCGTTCGCGGGAGACCTGTTCCTCCCTCATGACGAGGTCTGCCTTCTGAGCCACTAGCTCCTCAGTCCGAGCTCGCAGGTCATCCTCGCCCGCCGCCAGCTGCGCAGCGACCCTCTCTGCCTCGGCTGCCGTGGAACGCTCCCGGTCCTCAACGGTGAGTTTACGACGCTCCAACAGCTGCCGTATCTCCTCCGCGGCAGAGAGGCTCTTCTCGGCCCGAGCGTGTGACTCAAGGGCCTCCCTGTTGATCTGCCGCGTTTCGGCGTCCAGGCGGTCGACAGACCGCTTCAGCCGGTCGAGGAGCACTTCCCTGAAGTCAAGCAACTCCTTCCTGGAGTTGAGTTCGCCCTTGACCTTCGCGGTCCGCTCCCGCAAAAGGTTCCCCCAGGTGAGCAGGCGATTCCTTTCAACCATATGCTCCTCCCGCTCGCGACCAAGTGCGGCCAAGACCTGCCGGACGCTCGTTTCGGCAAGCGCAAAGGCATCCGCCAGGGGCAGTGGGGCAGCAGAGGCCGGGGAAGCACCCCCGACCTCCTCCATCACCTCATCCTCAAGAGGAGTCGATACACCAGCGACCGAGACGAGACGCCGGTCAGGAGAAGCTGGCGCCGGGGCTCCGGCAGCCGGACCTGCTGGACTCTCTCAAGCTTCTGGCTTCTTGACCTGTGGGGAGGGACGAGCCGGGGAAGTCGGCGCTGAAATAGAGGCCGGGCCGCCTGGTGCAGGGTCGACCTGCGCTGGCCTGGGGGCCGCGGCGGCCGTCTAGGCAGGAAGAGATGACGCCGCCACGGGATCCGGGCACACCGGAACAGGAGAAACTTGCGCTGACTTGGGGGCCGCGGCAGCTGTCCCGGTTTCCGAGCGCAACGGTGCAGACTTCTCGCCAGTCGGGGATGGCCAGGAAGCGCGAACACTCCAGCAGGCTCTGAACCCCGACTTCCGAGCCGGGGTAGGACTCCCAGAGCCCGCCGTCGTCACTGACGGCCGCTCCGCAGTCGCTTAAACTGGCGGAGCAGGGGACGCTCCAGAAGCTCCCCTCAACGCATCAGCCCGGGGCCTCTTTGTGTCGCCACCGGAAGGAGTGCCATCTCCAGAAGCAGGAGAGGCAGGCACCCAGATCCCCGACTTGGCACAGACGCCGCCACTGGAGGAGATCGAGCGTGCTTCTTCTCTGGTAGCGGGTTGGAGGCCATGACGAGGGAGGACTCAAAGGCAATAAGACAAAGGCACAAGAATCCAAGAAAAAGCGCTGGGAAGTGTGAAGGGAAGCCGCAATATGGGTAAGGTCCTGTCGAAGTGTGCGATCGACACTTCCCCCGGGCCTGCACTGGGCAGCCCGCGGAGGTTCTTTTTTCGGAGGGGCTAGTTCCTAGCAGAGAGCTTGCGCGAATGGACGAGTTGGTGAGAGCTTGACACGGGAAGTTTTACGTGGTTCAGACCGCCGGAGCGTAAAACCCTACGTCCACGGCGAGCTATGGAGCTCGCTGTATTGCTTGCTGCTCAGGGCCGGGGGCCTGAGCTTGGGGGTGAGTTACAGCTTGAGAGTGTATGGCTAGCGTGTGAGTTGCAGAATGCGAACCCTTGCTATCGACGCCTACCCGAGCCTTTTATAGTCCAAGGCTCGGGCGGCTTACAAGGGAAACCGGGACCCGACAGGTGGTCCCAGGGAGATTGTCTATTATCTACCGTATCTGTAGTTATGCCGGTGGTTGCCTCCGGTCGAAGGCTTCTGAGTCTTCCTTTTGCCGCCCTGCCCATGCCGTGCGCTAGTTGTAGTGGTTGATGACGGCGCAGGCGGCATGGGATGTCTTGTCGCGGCGTTTATTACCTGTCAGGTTCTGACACCACGCGCCAGTCTGTGATGCGACTGGACGCAACGGCACCTGACAGGCGCGTGCTCCGCATTTCCGCGTCTCGGGAAGACGCGGGCCTTGAATTCCTTGTACGGGCAAGGTGAGGGGCGCCTTTACGCCCGCTGCCTACCGCTCGGGGGCAGGCAGCACCGTTCTTCCAGCCACGTGGCGGGTCTGGAGCTCTTCTCTGAGGAGAGGGAGGTCCGGCCCCGCTGGACGCGTGGCGCCTTCGGACCTCTCTCCCGCGGAGGGGGAGGTCCGACTTCTGCATGCCACGTGGCAGGCCCGGAGCTCACCTCTGAGGAGAGGGAGGTCCGGCCTCGCTGGACGCGTGGCATCTTCGGACCTCTCTCCCGCGGAGGGGGAGGTCCGGCTTCTGTATGCCACGTGGCGGGCCCGGAGCTCTCCTCTGAGGAGAGGGAGGTCCGGCCCCGCCAGACGCGTGGCGCCTTCGGAGCTCTCCCTGCGGAGAAGGGCGAGCACCTTAGGCATTTTACCCTGTGCGCGGGGGTACCCCATATCTCAGGTACCGACAGTGGCCCCCGGGCCCATCTCGGGGGAGATAGCGAGCCCGAGGTGGGACCTCCGTCTCTTCCGATCCGCGCACTTTCTCTAAGTCCCGACTTAACCGCTGCTGGAGCACGAACGGCCGCGGGGTCGTGAGAGCGTGCGCCCACTTGATGATTGCTTTTACTGCGGTGGTTCCCAAGGCTGCCACTTCTGCACGTTGCGGCGCTTTCTTCGGGAACCGCCGAGGGGCCTTGCCGGCTCATCTTCTTAGGAGACTGACTCCTTGCCCCCACTGCTTCAGTTAAGCGGCTTGGGCCCACCCGTCATCGGCACTCGGTCTAGGAACCGAAGCGGTTGCGGGTGCGGGGTATTCGAAGAGTTCCGAATCGCATGGAACTGCACCGGGAAGCTTTTTAGAGGGGGTCTCACCCACGTTGTAGCTTCCCTTCGCACTTCTCTGCGTTTCTTCTTGGACTCTTGCGCTTTTGCTTTCTTGCCTTTGAGCTCTCCCTTGCCATGGCTTCCAACCCGCTGCCAGAGAAGAAACGCGCCCGATCTCCTCCAGCAACGGCGCCGGTGCCAAGTCGGGATTCTGGGGTGCCTGACACCCCCTCCGGTGGCGACTCGAAGAGGCCCCGGGCTGATGTGCTAGGGGAAGCCTCTGCGGCGCCCCCTGTTCCGCCAGTCCGAGCGACTGCGGAGCGGTTGTCGGAGACGGTAGCGGGCTCTGGAAATCCTACCCCGGCTCGGAAGTCGGGGTTCAGAGCCCGCTGGAGTGTCCGCGCTTCCCGGTCTTCCCCGTCTTGCGGGGAAACTGTGCCGATGCGCTCGGAGCCAGGGGCGACTGCTGCGGCCGCCAGGCCAGCGCGGACTTCTCCTGTTCCGGTGTGCCCGGACTCCGCGGCGGCGCCGTCTCTTCCTGCCGAGACGGTTACCGCGGCCCCCGAGCCAGCACAGGCTGATCCTGCATTAGGCGGCCTGGCTTCTTCTCCAGCTCCGTCCTCCCCGGCTCGTCCCCCTCCTCAGGTCAAGGAGCCTGAAGCTGAAGAAAGTCCGGCTGGCCCGGCTGCTAGGGCCGCTGGGCCAGTTTCTCCTGATCGGCGTCTCGTCTCGGCGGCTGGCGCACCGGCTCTTCCCGAGGACGAGGTAATGGAGGAGGTCGGAGGGACTGCCCCAGCTTCTGTTGCTCCATTGCCTCTGGCGGACGCCTTCGCGCTCGCCGAGTCGAGCGTCCGGCAGGTCTTGGCTGCACTAGGGCGCGAGCGGGAGGAGTATACGGTTGAACGGGACCACCTCCTCACCTGGGGGAACCTTTTGCGGGAGAGGACCGCGAAGGTTAAGAGCGAGCTCGACTCCAGGCGGGAGTTGCTCGACTTCCGGGAAACGCTCGTCGACCGGATGAAGCGGGCTGTTGACCGCATGGACACCCAGTCGCGGCGGATCAACAGGGAGGCCCTGGAGGCTCACGCCCGGGCCGAAGAGAGCCTCTCAGCTGCTGTGGAAATACGGCAGCAGTTGGAGCGCCGCGAACTCGCCGTTGAGGAGCGGGAGCGTTCCGTGGCAGCTGAGGCAGAGAGGGTCGCCGCGCAGCTGGCTGCGGGCGAGGATGACCTCCGAGCTCGGATGGAGGAACTGGAGATTCTGAAGGCAGACCTCGACTTGAGGGATGAACAGGTCTCCCATGATCGCCGGGCGGTCTTGGACCGCGAGTTGACTGCCGGCTTCAGGTCCGCTGAGTTGGAGCGGCTAGCTGAGACCCTCCTCCTCCGGGAGAGTTCCCTGGCGGCCCAGGAGAAGGAATTCTCCGAGAGGAACCTGGAGGCTCTGCGGGCGGCCCGCCGCGAGGTGGAGGAACTCTCAGCCCTACGGTCCTCCGAGGCCCTTGCGGTCTCAGGCTTCGTGGATCGGGCGGGGTACGCCCTGATCCCTCTTGGTTTCAGTCCGGTGAGGGCCGCAACTCCCGCATTGCAGGTGGCAGAGGTGATCCCTGCATTGGAGTCGATCGGCGCCAAGCTGGACAGACTCGACTCGGTAGTCGCCAGCGAGCTTGAAGCCGAGGGCCGCGGCTTGGCTTTAGAGGTCGCCTCGCATGTGCTGGCATGCTTCAAGAGCAGCGACCCCTCTTTCTCACTGGAGCCAGCAAGAGAGGGACCAGCCGCGGAGCGGGAGGAAGCTGCCAGGGCTGAAGTCACGGATGTGGCCGCCCTTGTAGCAGCAAGGTTCCGGCGAGAGCCGGGTGATCCTTAGGACTTGCTTTTCCCTTTTTTATCGAGTCTGTAGTCCAGCTCAAGGAGCCTTGCTTAAATTGACTCTCTTGGATACTTGTGTCTGTGATGCTTTTCCCTCCTTCTTGGCTTTGCCTGGCTGAGTCCTTAGCTCCGCAAGGTACTCAGAGGTCATTTCCAATCTCGGAGCTTCGCTCAGACACCCCCCCCCGGGTCCTAACCGTGTTAGGGGCCCCCGGAGGTCTCCGAACCTCGCCCTATGGGGGGC
Source organism: Neostapfia colusana (assembly GCA_030760725.1). Classification (NCBI taxonomy): domain Eukaryota; kingdom Viridiplantae; phylum Streptophyta; class Magnoliopsida; order Poales; family Poaceae; genus Neostapfia; species Neostapfia colusana. The sequence continues at coordinate 67,074,880 of JASWHV010000016.1, forward strand.
TCCAAATCTGCCGGCCACGTGGTGGGTCCGGAGCTCCTCCTCAAGAGACGGGAGCTCCGGTCATATTGGACACGTAGGGCTTTCGGAGCCCTCCCGCTGAGGGGGGAGGTCCGGTTCCTGCCTGCCACGTGGCGAGCCCGGAGCCCTCCTCAAGGAATGAGAGAGTTCTGGGCCCGCTGGACACGTGGGGCCCCCAGGCCCCGCCCCTGCTGGAGGGGCAGGTCCCGGTCCTTCCAGTCCCAGGCCGGTGTAGCTGTTAGCTCCTTTCCCCCCGCTTCATGCAGTCCCTGTTGCCGTAACCTGAAGGTCCTGCACACAGGTAGAGGAAACGTAATTCTCCTCGGGGGGTCCTCCCCTCCTGTCTCCTAGTCTTATCTGTCTTATGGTCCTGGCCCGATATACGGGGCTTGGGCAATTCTGTGCACGAGGCGCCGGAGCTCCGGCTCCCTCCGAGGTCCGGGTACGGCCGTCCGATCCCTAGTACCGGGCCATGCGTTGGGGAAGCAGGGTGCACGCGCTTTGGGTTCATGACCAGGCAAAGCGGACGTACTCCCCTGGACCTCCGGAGAGCAGGATGCGCATGCTTTGGGCTCTGGGCCGGCTAAGCTGGATACGCACCCTGGACCCCCCATGCACAACGCTGGCCTTTCCTGGAGGTGACCAACTGACACCGCAACACCTGACTGGGGGAGGCCCGAGAGACTCACTCGGCCATCGGCAGGTGCCTCAAGCGCAGCCGCCTTCGGGAGGATAGCAAATGCCGACTATGGATGAGCGCAGGAGAGGGGGAGCTAGACGTATGATGAACATATAGAGATAGTGCGATCATAAAAATTAATGCATAATTTAAATGAGCGCATGAGAAGGAGCTAAGTAGAACAGGTCTCTGTATTCTCGCCCATAGGTGGAATTCTGGCTGTTCGTGGGGGCAATGTTCCGCCTCGTCTACAAGGGAAGCAAGACTCTACGCGCTTAGGGTCGGAACCAGGCTAAACTGGACGTAGTCCTGTACCGTCCCTTGAGACTTAGCTACCCCAAGCTCTGTTCCTAAGTTCTATGGGGTCTATTACAGAAGTGAATAACCCTGTTCTACCGATGCTCAGTAAGTAGGACTTAGAGTGTTGCTCCATGGCAAGGACTTTTTGGAATGGATCCCACTCTCGGTTGAAAGGCATGTGTACCTGGGGCGGCAGCTTTCATGATTCGGAAGGGACCTTCCCTGCTGGGGGTGAACTTATGGGTCCTTCTTGGAATATAGCGTGCCGCTTCACCAGGTCGCCTTCTTGCGGGCCCCCATCGCGTATGGTTCTTTGGCGGTAGTGCTTAGAGCATTAGCCGAGACCGTGCGTTGTGGGGTGTTCCCTGCAAGCCGAGTCTTGTCAAAGTTGTTGTCTTCACGCTGGATCAGGTCCTGCGTGGCTTCTCTCCGGGGCCCCCGGGGAGTTCTCCCCTTCTGGCTAAGGCCTTCAAGGGGTAGGTGGACCCGGGCTCGCCTTGGATGACCTAAGGCGTCTCCCCCTTCTGGCAAGGCCTTCAAGGGGTTGACGGACCCTAGGCGGCCCCCGAGAGGTATGTTCGAGGCACGGAGGCGTGCTGAAGCTGGCTAACACCTTGGCCCGTCACCGTCAGAACTGGAGTCCTCACCGTCATGCACTGTCTTTATGACAAGCTGAGGCTCCTGGAACCCCACTTGGTGGGCAGCGGTGACTGGGGCATCGGCCTTCTGTTTGCCATCCCTCTGAGGGTAGGGCGGTGCTTCAGCCCTCTGCTGTCTTTCATTACGGAAGCGCTCTGCGAGCCTCTGGATCTCCCAGCACTCGGCAGCTGTATGGTTGCAGGTGCCATGCACGGGGCATAGCCCGCCCTGGCCACTGTCTGGGGCCGGTGATTGCCGCTGCCTCTTGTCGGGGCGCGGCCCCCGAGCTCCGCTGGTTGTCGCAGCTGCGGCGACGGGGGGCGTGAATGGTTGCTTCATCTTTCCACTCCCCCGGTTCTTAGTCTTCTTGCCACCCCCATAGGCAGCAGCTCCGGACCCGGGCTGCCCTCCTGACTCGGAGGTCGGTAGTGCGTGCCAGTTCCGCCCTTCGGCTGCCCTGGCGCACTTATCCGCCAGGCTGAAGAGCTCCGAGACGTCGCGGACCTCTCTGGTCGCGAGCTTCTCGAGCATTTTCTCGTCCCGGACACCCTGTCGGAACGCCACCACCACAGAGGCGCTTTGGATATGTGGGATGGTGTTGCGCACCTGAGAGAACCGCTGGATGAAAGAGCGCAGCGACTCCCCAGGTTGTTGCTTGACGGCGTGGAGATCGAGCTCCGTGCCGGGACGGGTGTAGGAGCTGCCGAAGTTGGCGACGAACTGCCGGCAGAGCTCACCCCAAGAGGTTATGGACCCCTGGGGTAGATTCATGAGCCAGGACCGGGCCGGGCCGGTCAAGGCGACGGGGAAGTAGTTGGCCATGACAGCCTCATCGCCTCCTGCAGCAAGTATGGCGGTGGAGTAGATCTGGAGGAACTCCGCCGGGTTGACGCTTCCGTCGTACTTCTCGGGCAAGTGCGGGCGAAACTTGCGCGGCCACCTTGCGAAGCGAAGGTGGGGCGCAAGGGCCGCACATCCTGCACCTGCTGCTGTAGGCACTGGTGCTGCGTGCAGGTGGTTCACACCTGGCAGCACGTATCCCGGCATGGGCAAGGCTGCACCATAGGCCGGGGCCGCTACTTGCGGCGCATATGGTGGTGGCACATGTTGCGCAGCATATGCCTGAGGCGGGACTCGCATGGCGAAGGCCTGCCCTTCCGGTTGTGTCGAGGCCGATGACATGCTGTCGCCTACCTCATGGTTGCGACGCCTCTCTCGACGTCGCTCGAGGTACACTCGGGCGTCCTGCCCCAAGTGGCACCGTTTCAGTTCCCTTCGCAGGTCCGTCGACAGGAGCCTGGAGGAGCTGGAATCCGCCGTTAGCCCGTCAACTGTGGGTGTGCGCGTCAGCGACACAGCTGGTTGCCCTGGGCGCCGCCCTCACCGAAACCGAGGGTTCGTGGCGGCGACGACGAGGCGGTCCACCTCACGGACCCATTGCGGGGTTGCTGAATGGGGCGCATCCCCTGCAGGTGGGTTGCGCAGCAGCGCCCTTGCTGCAGCTAGCGCACCCCCATGGTGTACGCTCAGCGCTGCAGAAGACCTCACGCTGGTCAGGGCCTGCATAGCCGGAGTCGGCATTGCCGGAGTCGGCTGCTGGCTACCCGCTTGTGCCGGAACACTCCGTCCTGAGTGCGTCGATATGTACTCTCCGCTGGTCACGGTTCGCCGTGAATGCGGAGGAGGAGAGCTTGCCGCTGAAGGGAGCTTGGTCATCTTCGTTGGCGGAAACTCGTCGCGCTAGGGGAAAAGCCCCCCTACCTGGCGCGCCAAATGTCGAAGTGTGCGATCGACACTTCCCCCGGGCCTGCACTGGGCAGCCCGCGGAGGTTCTTTTTTCGGAGGGGCTAGTTCCTAGCGGAGAGCTTGCGCGAATGGACGAGTTGGTGAGAGCTTGACACGGGAAGTTTTACGTGGTTCAGGCCGCCGGAGCGTAAAACCCTACGTCCACGGCGAGCTATGGAGCTCGCTGTATTGCTTGCTGCTCAGGGCCGGGGGCCTGAGCTTAGGGGTGAGTTACAGCTTGAGAGTGTATGGCTAGCGTATGAGTTGCAGAATGCGAACCCTTGCTATCGACGCCTACCCGAGCCTTTTATAGTACAAGGCTCGGGCGGCTTACAAGGGAAACTGGGATCCGACAGGTGGTCCCGGGGAGATTGTCTATTATCTACCGTATCTGTAGTTATGCCGGTGGTTGCCTCCGGTCAAAGGCTTCTGAGTCTTCCTTTTGCCGCCCTGCCCATGCCGTGCGCTAGTCGTAGTGGTTGATGACGGCGCAGGCGGCATGGGATGTCTTGTCGCGGCGTTTATTACCTGTCAGGTTCTGACACCACGCGCCAGTCTGTGATGCGACTGGACGCAACGGCACCTGACAGGCGCGTGCTCCGCGTTTCCGCGTCTCGGGAAGACGCGGGCCTTGAATTCCTTGTACGGGCAAGGTGAGGGGCGCCTTTACGCCCGCTGCCTACCGCTCGGGGGCAGGCAGCACCGTTCTTCCAGCCACGTGGCGGGTCCGGAGCTCTTCTCTGAGGAGAGGGAGGTCCGGCCCCGCTGGACGGGTGGCGCCTTCGGACCTCTCTCCCGCGGAGGGGGAGGTCCGACTTCTGCATGCCACGTGGCGGGCCCGGAGCTCACCTCTGAGGAGAGGGAGGTCCCGCCTCGCTGGACGCGTGGCGTCTTCGGACCTCTCTCCCGCGGAGGGGGAGGTCCGGCTTCTGTATGCCATGTGGCGGGCCCAGAGCTCTCCTCTGAGGAGAGGGAGGTCCGGCCCCGCCAGACGCGTGGCGCCTTCGGAGCTCTCCCTGCGGAGAAGGGCGAGTTCCTTAGGCACTTTACCCTGTGCGCGGGGGTACCCCATATCTCAGGTACCGACAGTGGCCCTCGGGCCCATCTCGGGGGAGATAGCGAGCCTGAGGTGGGACCTCCGTCTCTTCCGATCCGCGCACTTCCTCTAAGTCCCGAATTGACCGCTGCCGGAGCACGAACGGCCACGGGATCGTGGGAGCGTGCGCTCACTTGATGGTTGCTTTTACTGCGGCGGTTCCCAAGACTGCCACTTCTGCACGTTGTGGCGCTTTCTTCGGGAACCGCCGAAGTGCCTTGCCGGCTCATCTTCTCAGGAGACTGACTCCTTGATCCCACCGCTTCAGTTAGGCGGCTTGGGCCCACCCGTCATCGGCACTCGGTCTAGGAACCGAAGCGGTTGCCGGTGCGGGGTATTCGAAGAGTTCCGAATCGCTTGGGATTGCACCTGGGAAGGTGTTAAATGAAACCTCCATGCGGGTACATTCCTCTTATAAGGCTTCCAGCCCCTGCGCCTCCCTCAGGCCCCTGCAGTCTTGTCTTCTTCCATGGCCCTTAACCCGCCTTATGGGGGAAGAATTGCTCTCGGTTCCCTCCAGCGGTTGCGTCTGCACCAGGCCTGGGACTCAGGGAGCCTGCCTGCCCTGCCCCTGAGGGTGGTGGAGTCTTCAAAGGAACCGCTGAAGCATCGAGGAGAATCCAAGGCGGCAGGGTCTCCAAGAACACCGCTGGATACTGCGGAGAGGGCCTCAGGAGCACCCTTGATGACTCCAGTTTTTGCGCAGGTGATGAGGGTTGGGGGCTCCAGGGGCACCCTTGATGACACCGGCTTTTGCGCAGGTGATGAGGGAACTTCAGGAGAAGGAAACCACCGATGCTCCATGGAGAATCCTAGACGGTAGAGTCTCCAAGAAGACTGCTGAATACTGCGGAGGCGGCCTCAGGAGCTCCCGTGGTGTCACTGGTTTTTGCGCCGGTGATGAGGGGGGCGATCCCTGCGCTCTGGTCATAGAGCGAGAGAGTTCCGCCAGGGCTGAAACCTGGTGACGCGGCCGTTGTTGCAACTTCTGGATTCTGGTTGTGTCGGGAGACCCTTGGGGCTTGTTTCTTTCTTCTTATCGAGTCTGTAGTCCAGCTCAAGGAGCCTCGCATAGTTTGACTCTTTTAGATATTTGTGCCTGTGGCGCTCTTTCTCTCCTTCTTGGCTTTGCCTGTCTGAGTCCTTAGCTCCGCAAGGTACTCAGAGGCCATCTCCAATCTCGGAGCTCTGAGTAGACACCTTCCCCGGGTCCTAACCGTGTTAGGGGTCCCCGGGGGTCTCCGGATCCCGCCCCATGGGGAGCCCCAAGTCTGCCCGCCACGTGGCGAGCCTGGAGCTCTCCTCAAGGGAGGTGAGGATTCCGAGCCTGCTGGACACGTGGGGCCCTCGGGTCCCGCCCCTGCTGGAGGGGCAGGTCCTGGTCCTTCCAGTCCTAGGTCGGAGTAGTTGGTAGCTCCTTCCCCCCTGCTTCATGCAGTCCCTGTTGCTGCAACCTGGAGGTCCTGCACATAGGTAGAGGAAACGTAATTCTCCTTGGGGGCTCCACCTCCCTTATCTCATAGTCTTATTTGACTTATAGCCCCCAACCATATGCTTGGTGCTTGGGGACTTGAAGAGAGGGGGAGCTGAGCACATGGCAACCATGCACTGCAAGGGTGATTAAAAAACTCAATTCACAATTTAAATGAGTACAAGGAAAGAGCAAAGTAGAGCAGATTTCTTTTCGCACAACTTTCCATAGGAGGAAGGCAGGCTAAACATGGAGGCCACGACCCACCCCATTAAGAGGGGAAGCAAGACTCTACGCGCTTGGAGTCGGAACCAGGCAAAGCTGAACGTAGTCCTGGACCGTCCCCTGGGGTTTAGCTGCTCCAAGCGCTGCTCCTGGACTCTATGGAGTTTATTACGAAAAGAAACTACTGTCCTATTTTTGCTCTAGGGGTAGAACTTACGGAGGTGTTCTATGTTCCAAGGGTTCGGGAGCAGGTCCCCATCCTCGGTGGAAAGGCGCACACACCCGGGGCGGCATACTTTCGCGACTCGGAAGGGGCCTTCCCAACTAGGGGAGAGTTTGTGAGCCCCTTCACGAGAAAGTATGCGCCGCAACACCAGGTCACCTTCCTGCAGCTCCCGGGCACGCACAGACCTCTGGTGGTAGCGCCGAAGCGCTTGTCTGTACTGCGCGTTACGGAGTGCCGCATGTAATCGGGCCTCGTCGACGAGGTCGATTTCTCCACGCCGGAGGTTGTCCTGCATGGCTTCGTCGTAAGCCCGGACACGGTGAGACTTCGTGGTGATTTCTGGGGGAAGTACAGCTTCAGCTCCGTACACCATGAAGAAGGGTGTCTCCCCGGTGGCCCGGCTCTGGGATGTCCGGTTAGCCCATAGTGTGCTCGGAAGCTCTTCTACCCAATTGGCACCATGTTTCTTCAGGCTGGCGAAGGTGCGAGTCTTAAGGCCCCGGAGAATCTCCGCGTTGGCCCTCTCAACTTGCCCATTGCTCCTCGGGTGGGCGACAGAGGCATAGCATACCTGCATACCAAGGTCCCCGCAGTAGTCTTGGAATGCTGCGCTGGTGAACTGGGTCCCGTTGTCGGTGATGATCCTGTTTGGGACCCCGAACTGGCAGACAATAGACTTGATGAATTTTACTGCGGATTGTTTGTTGATGGTGACAACTGGTGTAGCTTCCGGCCACTTGGTGAACTTGTCGATAGCGACATAGAGGTACCGGAATCCCCCGACGGTTCTGGGGAATGGTCCCAGGATGTCCAGCCCCCATACGGCAAACGGCCACGAGGGCGGGATCATCTGTACAGCCTGAGCCGGTGTATGGATCTGCTTGGCGTGGAACTGGCACGCCTTGCAGCTCTCGACCAGCTTGACGGCATCCTGGAGTGCTGTCGGCCAGTAGAAGCCATGCTGGAAGGCTTTACCGACAAGTGTGCGTGAGGAAGAATGACTTCCACATTCGCCTCCATGGATCTCAGCGAGCAAGTCGCAGCCTTCCCCCTGGGTTATGCACCGCAATAGGATGTGGTTGGCGCCACGCCGGTAGAGATCCCCCTCTACCAGCACGTACCTCTTAGCCATACGCACAATCTGTTCAGCGGTTGCATGTTCATCAGGGAGGATATTGTCCTTCAAGTAGTCCTGGATCTCCGTGATCCATGCATCGGGTCTGACTTGAGCTTCTGGATCTTGAGCGCTGGGTTGCACGGAGTCCCCAGTGACGCTTACGATCCTTGGCGGCATCCATGGATGTAGGGCCGCCGGGACCGCCAGCTTCGAGGTGCTGGTCAAGCCCCCTTCGCCCGGCTCGGCGGGCCGGGCTGTGGGCCGCAGCAACGTCCTCTCAAAAACTCCTTCGGGCGCAGGGGCTCCGGTGGAAGCCTTCGTTGAAAGGTCGTCGGCTGCGGCATTACCAGCGCGCGGTACGTGGTGCAGGTCCAAAGCGAGGAATTCTTTCTCCAACATCTGCACGTGGAGCAGATACGCAGCTAGCTGCGGGTCATTGCAGGATCATTCGACCCTGACTTGCTTGATGACCAGTTGGGAGTCGCCCTGTGCCAACAACTGGCGAGCGCCTAAAGACAGGGCTGTCTGCAGGCCAAAGATGAGTGCTTCATACTCCGCCATGTTGTTGGTTGCCTTGAAATTTAGACGCACCATATACCCAAACTGTTCCCCCGATGGCATGAGGAGCAGTACGCCGGCACCGGCCCCCTGCTTTCGCGAGGAGCCGTCGAAGAAGAGTGTCCAGTGGGGTTCGGTGAAGACCGGAGCTTTGGGTTCTGGCTCACCGCCTTCATGGCCCCCTGGGTCAGTCATCGTGGGTGTCCACTCCGCCACAAAGTCAGCCAGTGCTTGGCTCTTGACTGCATGACGTGGGAGGAAGTCCAGCTCAAACTCCGCAAGCTCCGCCGCCCATTTAGCAACGTTGCCAGTCGCATGGGGGCTGTGAAGAATTGCCTTCAGCGGATACGAGGTGACTACCGAGACCCGGTGGGCCTGGAAGTAGTGGCGGAGCTTCCTGGAGGCCACGAGCACCGCATACAGCAGCTTGTGGACTTCTAGGTACCTTGTCTTGGCCTCATGAAGTACTTCACTGATGTAGTAGACAGGCCTCTGTACGGTTCGGGCCCTCTCTCGTAGGCTTGGGAGCAACTCGTCCATTGGTCCCGGCCCGCCGGAGGTGGGTGGACCCACGGGGGCCTCCAGGAACTGGGACCCGGAGGCCCTTAAGCTTTCTTGATCATCCGGGAGCTCCGGGGGGTCTTGAGGGACCTCCGGGAGATCCCAATTGGACCCTGGAGATTTATCTTGGGGGTCCGGGAGGCCGCCCTGGGCCTCCGGGAGGTCGTCTTGGACCTCCAGGGGGTCCGGGAGACCGTCTTGGCCCTGCGGGGCCCCCTGGCGTCTGACTTCTGCAACCGGAGCAGGTTGCGAGGGTGAGGGGTCTGGCCACTCCGTGACAAGGACCATACTCACCACTTCTGTTGTCGCCGCAATGTAGAGCAGCAAGTGCTCCCCGGGCTCAGGGGCTACCATGATAGGTAGGGTCGTCAGGAGTCGCTTTAACTCCTGGAAAGCCTCTTCTGCTTCGTCAGTCCAGGCAAAGGGGCCTGACTTGCGCAGGGGCTTAAAGAAAGGGAGTGCCCGCTCTGCTAGCCTCGGTATAAACCGACTCAGCGCGGCTAGACATCCCGTGAGTCTCTGAACATCCTTGACGCGGACAGGGGCCGCATCAAGTCGATGGCCTTGATCTTCTCTGGGTTGGCCTCAATCCCTCGGTGCGAGACCAGGAACCCTAAGAGCTTCCCAGAGGACACGCCGAACACACATTTATCTGGGTTCAGCTTGGTGCGCGTAGAGCGCAACTTGTCAAAGACTAAAGCTAGGTTATCTAGTAGGGATGAACCCTGCTTAACCTTGACAACTATGTCATCGACATACACCTCAACTAGGTCTCTTATTAACTCCCCAAAGGTTTTGTGCATCGCCCGCACAAAGGTGGGGAGTGCATTCTTTAGGCCGTAAGGCATAGACACATAGCAATAAAGGCCGTCTACTGTGATGAAGGAGGTGTGCTCCTCGTCCTCCCTAGACATGGGGATATGATGGAAACCCGAGTAGGCGTCTAGGAAGCACAGCATATCACAGCCCGACGTTGAGTCTACTATTTGATCTATTCTAGGGGGAGGGAATGGATCTTTAGGACATGCCTTATTGAGACTGGTGTAGTCGATGCACATCCGGAGCTTCCCGCCGGCCTTCGGGACAACGACGGGGTTCGCCAACCATCGGGGGTGGTGGACCTCCCGTATGAAGCCAGCGTCCAGCAGCTTCTTGACTTCTTCACGGATGAAGTTTTGCCGCTCGATGGACTGCTTGCGGGGCTTCTGTTGAACCGGCCGGGCGTCGGGGAAGACTTTCAAGTGGTGCTCGATCACCTCCCTGGGGATCCCCGGCATCTGTGACGGCTGCCATGCAAACACGTCGACGTTGTGCCGGAGGAAGGTCACGAGCGCGCCTTCCTATTTGCTATCCAGGCCCCCGGCTACCCGGGTGGTCTGGGTAGCTTCGGCGCTGACTTGGACGACCTTTAAGGGGACGCCGCCCTCGTCGAGAGGTTGCACCAGGGGTGCTGTGGTGGAAGCACGGTGACGTGCGCTCGGGCGGAGCTGGTCCGGCTCCGTATTGCCGGGGGCTGACGCCCCAGCTGTTGCGAGTGCTTGGAGCTTCTCCAGGGCCGACACTGCAGCAGTGCGGTGCCGACGAATCCTGAGAACGCCCATCGGTGTTGGCATCTTCAGGACGAGGTAGCCGTAGTGGGCTACAGCCATGAACCGGTACAGGGCTGGCCTGCCGATTATAGCGTTGAAGGGGAGGTCTATCTCCGCTACGTAGAACAGAATGTACTCTGTTCGATAGCTGTCCGGAGCCCCGAAGGTCACCGGGAGACTAATGTTGCCGTAGGGGATAACCTGTCCCGGCCCTACCCCTGAGAACAGGCTCGACGGGGTGAGCTTGGCCATCGGGACCTGCAGCTTCTGGAAAGCTGCACGGCTGATGAGGTTCAGCCCAGCCCCTCCATCTACCAAAACGTGGTACATTCTCACGTTGGCGATGGTAGGCGCCACCAGGAGCGGTAGTTGGCCGGCCCCAGCCATGTTCCTGGGGCAGTCGGTGGCGTCAAAGCTGATGGGGGTCCCCATCCACTTAAGGTGCGGTGCAGCACTTGGGAGTGGCGCCACCGACGCTACCGCTCGGCGCAGAGTCTTGACTGCGTTTCCGGACGAGGGGTCGGCGGACCCACCGTATATGACGTAGAGCTTCTTCCGACGCTCATCGTCGCTGGAGCCGGAGTCCTCATGATTGCGTGCCGCCTTCACGACACGCTGAGACTCCTGGATCTCCTCTGGGTGGTCGATGTTGTCTGGAACATCCACCCCCTGCTCATCTTCCTTTGGACGGAAGGGCAGGGCATCAGCCCGCTGCCGCTTCCCCTTGCAGAAGCGCTCTGCGAGCCTTCGGATCTCCCGGCACTCGGCAGTAGTGTGGCGACAGCTGCCGTGCACGGGGCACATGTTGTCCTGGCTATCTGCCGGGGTCGGTGACTTTCGCTGCCTCTTGTCAGGGCGCGGCCCCCGAGCCCCACTGAGCATCGCTGCAGTGACGACTTGTGTCGCGGCCGGCGGTCTTATCTTGCTTCTGCCCCGGCTCTTGGTCTTCCTGCTGCCTCCATAGGGAGTAGGACCAGATCCGGGCAGCCCTCCTGACTCGGAGGATGGCTGTGAGTGCCAGTTCCGTCCTTCGGCTGCTCTGGCGCACTTGTCCGCGAAGCTGAAGAGCTCCGAGGCATCGCGGACCTCCCTGGTCGCGAGTTTCTCGAGCATCTTCTTGTCTCGGACGCCTTGCCGGAACGCCACCACCACAGAAGCATTTTGAATGTGTGGGATGGTGTTCTGCACCTGGGAGAACCGCTGGATAAAAGAGCGCAACGACTCCCCAGGTTGTTGTTGGATGGCGTGGAGGTCAAGCTCCGTGCCAGGCCGGGTGTAGGAACTGCCGAAGTTGGCTATGAACTGTCGGCAAAGCTCTCCCCAGGAAGTTACGGAGCCCTGCGGGAGGTTCATGAGCCAAGACCGAGCTGGGCCGGTCAAGGCGACAGGGAAGTAATTGGCCATGACGGCTTCATTCCCTCCTGCGGCAAGTACGGCGGTGGAGTAGATCTGGAGGAATTCCGCCGGGTTGATGCTGCCATCGTACTTCTCGGGCAGGAGAGGCCGAAACTTGCGCGGCCACTTTGCGAAGCGAAGGTGGGGCGCGAGGGCCGCACACCCTGCTTCTGTCGCCGCAGGTTCTGGTGCCGCGAACGCCTGGTTCGCACTGAGCACCGCATGCCCCGGCATGGGCAAGGCTGCACCATAGGCCGGGGGCGCCATATGCAGGACATATGACTGTGGCATATTCTGCACGGCACAGGCCTGGGGAAGAGATCGCGTGGCGAAGGTCTGCTCTTCAGGCTGGGTCGAGGCCGACGTCATGCTATCGTCAGCCTCTTGGTGGCGACGCCTTTCTCGGCGCCGCTCGAGGTATACCCGGGCATCTTGACCCAGGTGACACCGTTCCAGCTCTGTCCTCAGATCTGTTGACTGGGGGCTGGTAGAGCTGGAGTCTGCCGTCTGCTCGCCATCCAAAGGTGCGCGCACCAGCGACGCGACCGATTGGCCAGAGCGTCGCCCCCGCCGAGGTCGAGGTTTTGCAGAGGCGACGACGAGACGGTCCACCTCGCGGATCCACTGCTGGGTCGCTGCCTGAGGCGCGTCCCCAGCAGGCGGATTGTACAGTAGCGCTCTCGCCGCAGCTAACGCACCCCCACTGGTCACGTCCAGCGCTACTGGAGACTTGAAGCTGGTTGGAGCCTGCATTGCTGGGGTCGGCGCTGCCATAGCCGGTTGCTGGCTCCCAGCTCGTACCGACACACTCCGTCCCGAGTGTGTCGACATTTACTCCCCCCTGGTCGCGGTCTGCAGCAGAGGCGAGGGGGGAGAGTTCGCCGTTGAAGGAAGCTCGGTCATCTTCGTCGGCGGAAACTCGTCGCGCTAGGAGAAAAGCCCCCTACCTGGCGCGCCAAATGTCGAAGTGTTCGGTCGACACTTCCCCCGGGCCTGCACTGGGCAGCCCGTGGAGGTTCTTTTTTCGGTGGGGCTAGTCCCTAGCGGAGAGCTTGCGCAGATGGACGAGTTAGTAAGAGCTTGACACGGCGAGTTTTACGTGGTTCAGGCCGCCGGAGCGTAAAACCCTACGTCCACGGCGAGCTATGGAGCTCGCTGTATTGCTTGCTGCTCAGGGCCGGAGGCCTGAGCTTGGGGGTGAGTTACAGCTTGAGAGTGTATGGCTAGTGTCGAAGTGTGCGATCGACACTTCCCCCGGGCCTGCTCTGGGCAGCCCGCGGAGGTTCTTTTTTCGGAGGGGCTAGTTCCTAGCGGAGAGCTTGCGCGAATGGACGAGTTAGTGAGAGCTTGACATGGGAAGTTTTACGTGGTTCAGGCCGCCGGAGCGTAAAACCCTACGTCCACGGCGAGCTATGGAGCTCGCTGTATTGCTTGCTGCTCAGGGCCGGGGGCCTGAGCTTGGGGGTGAGTTACAGCTTGAGAGTGTATGGCTAGCGTATGAGTTGCAAAATGCGAACCCTTGCTATCGACGCCTACCCGAGCCTTTTATAGTCCAAGGCTCGGGCGGCTTACAAGGGAAGCCGGGACCCGACAGGTGGTCCCGGGAAGATTGTCTACTATCTACCGTATCTGTAGTTATGCCGGTGGTTGCCTCCGGTCTACTATCTGCCCATGCCGTGCGCTAGTCGTGGTGGTTGATGACGGCGCAGGCGGCATGGGATGTATTGTCGCGGCGTTTATTACCTGTCAGGTTCTGACACCACGCGCCAGTCTGTGATGCAACTGGACGCAACGGCACCTGACAGGCGCGTGCTCCGCGTTTCCGCGTCTTGGGAAGACGCGGGCCTTGAATTCCTTGTACGGGCAAGGTGAGGGGCGCCTTTACGCCCGCTGCCCACCGCTCGGGGGCAGGCAGCACCGTTCTTCCAGCCACGTGGCGGGTCCGGAGCTCTTTTCTGAGGAGAGGGAGGTCTGGCCCCGCTGGACGCGTGGCGCCCTCGGACCTCTCTCCCGCGGAGGGGGAGGTCCGACTTCTGCATGCCACGTGGCGGGCCCGGAGCTCACCTCTGAGGAGAGGGAGGTCCGGCCTCGCTGGACGCGTGGCGCCTTCGGACCTCTCTCCTGCGGAGGGGGAGGTCCGGCTTCTGTATGCCACGTGGCGGACCCGGAGCTCTCCTCTGAGGAGAGGGAGGTCCGGCCCCACCAGACGCGTGGCGCCTTCGGAGCTCTCCCTGCGGAGAAGGGCGAGCACCTTAGGCATTTTACCCTGTGCGCGGGGGTACCCCATATCTCAGGTACCGACAGTGGCCCCCGGGCCCATCTCGGGGGAGATAGCGAGCCTGAGGTGGGACCTCTGTCTCTTCCGATCCACGCACTTTCTCTAAGTCCCGACTTGGCCGCTGCTGGAGCACGAACGGCCGCGGGGTCGTGAGAGCGTGCGCCCACTTGATGATTGCTTTTACTGCAGTGGTTCCCAAGGCTGCCACTTCTGCACGTTGCGGCGCTTTCTTCGGGAACCGCCGAAGGGCCTTGCCGGCTCATCTTCTCAGGAGACTGACTCCTTGACCCCACCGCTTTAGTTAAGCGGCTTGGGCCCAGCTTTCATTGGCGCCTAGTCTCAGAGCCGGCGAGGTCGCCGATGCGATGTTTCCGGAGGTTTTTGAATTACCTCGAACCATCCCTGGAAAGTTTTAAAAGGTGATCTCACCCACATCGCGGCTTCCCTTCGCATTGCGCTCGTACTTCCCTTGAACTCTTGTGCCCCGGCTCTCCTGTCCTTGCGCCTTCTTTCGCTATGGCTTCCAACTTGCTTCCGTCGCGCCTCGTTCGCTCCTCCGAGCTCGGGCCAGTGCGCAGGCTGCTGGGCTGGCGCTCGGAAGAGCAGAAGCATCGGCTCCGCCGAGGATCTCTCCCCCTGGTCCTGGGAAAGGGGGAGATGGTCTTCTTTACCGCTTATGCTCTGGCGGGGTTCGTTCCGCCGATTTCTTCCTTCTTCGTCACCTTGCTGGAGACATACGGTCTCCAACTCCACCATCTCTCCCCCAACTCCCTCGCAATGGCGGCAGTTTTTGTCCACTTCTGCGAGATGTTCGTGGGGGTGCACGCCTCCGTGATGCTCTTCCGCCACTTCTTTGTGCTGCGTACGACCGGACGCGGCTCAAAGACTCAGATGGGGGCGTATTACTTCCAGCATCGCTGCAAAGACCCCAAGGTCTCCGGATACCTTCTGCCCTTCACGCATCAAGGTGGGAAAACTGGAGGGAGAGCTGGGTGGTAGTGCAGACCGATGAGCACGATCGCCTACAACTCCCAACCGCCAGCCCAACCACCGATCGCCGCTTCTGGGAGGAGATCCCTGAGCTGGAGCAGGAGTACATTCCGGTCTTGGAGCAGATCCGGTTCTTGGCCAACGAGGGGCTGACATCTCTGATGGTGCTGATGGACTTTGTGTCACGCCGCATTGCTCCCTTGCAGCAACGCAGCCGCCCAGCGTGGTACTACACCGGTGAGCAGGACTGTACCAGGCTGGAGAGAGGCCCTGACTCTGTCCCTTCCAACGAGGAGCTGGAGGAGATGGTGAGCAAGGTGAGCGGTGACTATATTCCCAGCGGCGTCCCCGTCCTTCCGCCTTCTGCCACTCCCCTCTTCTTGGAGCCTCAGAGGAGGTCGGAGCTCCTGCAGAAGATGCCGAACCTTGATGATATCGGGATTGCCGTTCGTCAGGTCGGGGATGCCTTCCGGGGCATCACCATTCCAGGAACCGAGCACCCTGAATCAGGGCATGAGGCATCCACTGCTGCCAAACCTTCCCCCAGAGCCGATGGAACCCAAGGTGCCGATAAAGGGAAAGGTAAAGAGCCGGCCCCCGGGCATCTAGAGAAAAAACGCGCTCGGTCTCCTCCAAGGGTGCCGCCTGTGCCAATCCAGGGTGCCGGAGCTACCTTGCTTCCATCTCCCGGAGATGCTGGTCCATCGGGTGGCGACCCGAAGAGGTCCCGAGTGTCCCTCCCCGGCGGGTCTCTCCCTAGACAGCAGCCGTCCGAATCAGCCCAAGTATCTCGCCATCCTCCCTCGAGTGGCGGGGTTCCCAGGACGGATGTTGGTGGGGCGACGCCGGCGAGCGCGCTGGAGGTCCAGGCGTCCCATTCCGCAACCGCTCCTGTCGCTGGTCCTGGTAGTTCAGCTACAGCCCAGAGGCCAGTGCAGCAAGCTCGCTGGAGCGCTCATGCCGCTCAGTAAGTGTTATTCTTTCTGACTTATAGGAGCAGAGCTCCTGCCTTACCTCTTATTCTGAGGGCTTCTTCTTCTTTGCAGGGACCAACCGGCTGCCAATAGCGGGCCTCTTACCCGGCCGCCTTCAACCAGCGGGGGCTCCGCGCCTCGGCCCCTGGGGACCGCGGCGGCCCCCATATCTCCCAAATCAACGGGGGTAGTGGCCTCGGTGGCCGCATCTGCTCCTACCCGCCCTCCTTCACCAGCCCAGAAGCCAGGTCTTGAGACCGGGAGGGCCGCTGTAGGTGTGCCTGCTGGCCCCCTGGCCTGCTTAGGACAGCGCCCCCCCGTAGCTGCCGAGGCGCCGGCGCTCCCGCCGGTCTTGGACTCGTCCGGGGGGTCCAGCGGCGCGACTCCTGCTCCCCCTGCTCAGGTGCCCGTGTGGGACGCCATGGAGCGTGCCCAGACCAGCTCCCGGCAGCTCCAATCTGCCTTTGAGCAGGAGCGGAAGGCATTGGCCGGCGAGAGAGACCGCCTTCTCAGCTGGCAGCAGCGGGCCCGGGCGGACCTCGACTCAAGGCGGTCAAGGCTTGAGGCCATGAGTGCTCTGCTTGGCGCCCAGAAGAAGGCCATTAGCCGCTTGGAGCTAGAGGCCCAGCGGGTTCGTGCCACCTACCGCGAGGCTCTGGCCAAAGCTGAAGCCAAAGCCAAGGAGTGTTCCGCCGCCGCGGAGGAGTTGCAGCTGCAGGTAGCCCGTCGGGAGCATGCCATCGCTGATCGGGAACGCGCTGCTGCGGACGAGGAGGAGAAGACCACCGCTCGGCTGAGGGTCAAGGTGGAGGAGCTACGGGCTCGGACTGAGGCGTTGGAGCTCCGTGAGTCGGCTGTCGCCGAGAGGGAGGAGCAGTCTTCCAAGGAGCTTCAGGCGGCGATGGATCGCGAGCTAGCGGCCCGCCAAGAGGTAGAGAGGCTCCATTCCCTGCGGACTGCCGAGGCCCAGGTGGTCTGGAGCTTCATTGCTAAGGCGGGATCCGCCTTGGCTCCTCTTGGTTTTAGCCCTGTGCAGGTGGAGACCCCAGCACGGCCGGTGTCTGAAGCGGCCCCAGCCCTTGAGTCTCTCGGCGACAAGCTAGGTCGGCTCGAATCAGTGATCGCCGACGAGCTGGAAGCGGAAGGTCGGGGCCTTGCAAAGGAGGTTGCGATGCACGTTCTGTCGTGCTTTGTTAGCCGAGACCCTTCCTTTTCCCTGGGGCCGGTCCGTTTAGGACCCATCGCCGACCAGGAGGAAGCTGCCAGGGCCGAAGTCGAGGACTTAGCTGCCCTCGTGGCCTCTAGGTTTCATCGGGAGTCCGGGGACCCCTAGGCACCCGCCCTTGTGTCCACAAGGCCCTGTACTTCCTTTCTTTATTTTTGTTGAGTTTGTAGCCCAGCTCGTGGAGCCTTTGCATGGACAGACTCCTGTTTCTTTCTGTGTCTGCATGCCTTAGTCTTCTCCTTGGCCTTTCCTGACCGAGCCCTTAGCTCCGCAAGGGCTCGGAGGCCTTGACCAATCTCGAAGCTCTGCATAGACACCTTGTCCGGGTCCCCACTGTATACCAAGGGTTCCGGAGGTCTCCAGGACCCGCCTCACGAGATCGGAGGGGGGTCCGAGCCTGGAGCTCCTGCCTGGGAGGAGGTCCGGGCTCGCAAGGCACGTGGAGGCCCCGGGCCTCTCCCCGCAAAGGGAGGGGGGAGGTCCGACTTCCGTAGACCACGCGGCGGTCCCGGAGCTCCCCTCGAAGAGGTGCGAGGTCCGGCCCTGCCGGACACGTGGGGCCTCCGGACCCTACCCCTGTGAGGGCTAGCCCTTTGATCTTACCTTAGGGTTTTTGGCCTACCGCGATCCCGTAGCGGCCCCCTGGTAGGTGCGTTCTATTGGGTGGATGCGCCTACCATACTCCTGCGGGGAGCTGGGGCTGAGAAACCCTGCACATAAGGAAAAAGTAATTCTCCTTGGGGGCTCCCCCCTCTATTCCTTAGTCATATCTGCAGCAAATTCCGAATAAAGATGAAAATGAGAAGAGGGAGTTGAACGCATAGTGAGCACGCGTTAGTAGGGTAATCATAGAAATTTAATAAGTAAATTAAATGAGTACCAAAGAAGAGCAACGTAGGGTAGGCTTCTTTTCATATAAATTTCCACACGGGGGAAGGAGGGCCGCATATGTAGGTCACGACCCACCTCAAGGGAAGCAAGACTCTACGCGCTTGGGGTCGGAACCAGGCGAAGCTGAACGTAGTCCTGGACCATCCCCTGAGGCTTAGTTGCTCCAAGCCCGGTTCACGGGCTTTTATGGAAATTACTATGAAAAGAAGGGCCTGCCTGATTGTTGCTCTAGGGGTAGAACTTACAGCGGTGTTCCGTGTTCCGAAGTTTCGGGAGCGGGTCCCTGTCTTCGGTTCTGGGGAATGGTCCCAGGCCCGGGATGTCCAGCCCTAGTACGGCAAATGGCCATGCGGGCTGGATCACCCGTACCGTCCAAGCCGGTGTATGGATCTGCTTGGCATGGAACAGGCATGCCTAGCAGCTCTCGACCAGCTCGACGGCATCCTGGAGTGTTGCCGGCTGGTAGAAGCCATGCCGAAAGGCTTTACCGACAAGCGTGCGTGAGGAAGAATGACTCCCACATTCGCCTCCATGGATCTCAGCGAACAAGTCGCAGCCTTCCCCCTGGGTTGTGCACCGCAATAGGATGTGGTTGGCGCCATGTTGGTAGAGATCCCCCTCTACCGCCATGTGTCTCTTAGCCATACGCGCAATCCGTTCAGCGGATACACGTTCATCAGGGAGGATATTGTCTTTCAAGTAGTCCCGGACCTCCGTGATCCATGCATCGGGTCTGACTTGAGCATCTGGATCTTGAGCGCTGGGTTGCACGGAGTCCCCAGTGACGCTTATGATCCTTGGCGGCGCTCATGGCCGCCGGGACCGCCAGCTTCGAGGTGCTGGTCTAGCCCCCTTCGCCCGGCTCGGCGGGCCAGGCTGTGGGTCGCGGCAACGTCCTCTCGAGGCCCCCTTCAGGCACAGTGGCTCCGGTGGCAGTGGGGGCTCTCGTTGAAAGGTCGTCAGCTGCGGCCTTGCTAGCGCGCGGTACGTGGTGCAGGTCCAAGGCGAGGGGGTTTGTCTCCGCCGTCTTGGTTGATAACCAGACTGGGGATTGCCCTGAGCCAACGACTAGCGAGAAGGATGAGCACTCAATACTCTGCTATGGTGTTGGCCGCCTTGGAATTGAGACGCGCCACATACCCAGACTGCTCCCCCGATGGCATGAGGAACAGTACGCTAGCATCGGCCCCCTTCTTTCGCGGGGAGCCGTGGGCGAACATCATTTGATGAGTCCTGATGAAGGTCAGGGCTCAGGGTCCTGTTTCGTCGTCTTCATGGCCCCCTAGATCAAGCTTCAGTAGCTCCGCCGCCCGTTCGGCGGCATTGCGCGCCGCATGGAGCTGCGAGTGATAGCTTTTAGCCTGGGGAGATCGCTGGGTGCCCGGCACTCGGGGGTCCTCAGGCTGTTTTGGACCTCACGGGAAGCTCCGCTGTCGTCCTGGGGGCTCCGGGAGGTTGTGTCAGGGATCCGAGGTCTGGTCTTCTGGCGCTTGCTTCTTGGTAGCGGAACAGGTTCCTGTGGTATGGGGTTAAAGCCATTGCGCGAAAACCAGAAATTCGCGGGATCCCTAGCTATGCCGAGTATCAACTACTTCAGACACAGGGGTCTGATGGGAGCCCT
The DNA here is from genome assembly GCA_030760725.1 of Neostapfia colusana. Taxonomy (NCBI): domain Eukaryota; kingdom Viridiplantae; phylum Streptophyta; class Magnoliopsida; order Poales; family Poaceae; genus Neostapfia; species Neostapfia colusana. The sequence goes on from JASWHV010000016.1 coordinate 67,094,518, forward strand.
AGCAAGCATTTGGGAAGCGCAGCATATCACAGCCTGGTATCGAGTCTACTACTCGCCCTATCAGTCAAAGAGAAAATAGGTCTTTAGGACATGCCTTATTGAGATTGGTGCAGTGGATGCGCTTCCGGAGCTTCTCGCCGGCCCTCGGGATAATAACACGGTTTGCCAAGCACCGGGAGCGGCGAACCCTCCGTCTCGTCGGACGGCCGGACGTCGGGAAAGATCTTTAAGTAATGCTCTATCACCTCCCTGGGGATCTCTGGTCTCGGTGATGGCTGTCATGCAGCACATCGACCTCATGTCGGAGGGGGGCAACGAGCACGCCTTCCTATATGCTACCGTGGCCCCCGGCTACCCGGGTGGTCTGGGTGGCACCGGCGCTGATTCGGATGAGCCTTGTGGGGATGTCGTCCTCATCAAGGGGTTGCACGCGGGGTGCGGCGGTAGAGGCACGGTGACGTGCACTTGGGTGGAGCTGGTTTGGTCTTGTACCGCTGAGGGCTGGCGCTCTAGTTGCTATAAGCGCCCGAAGCCTTTCCAAGGCTAATACTGCGGCAACACGGTCTCCACAAACCTTGGGGACGCCTGTTGGTGTAGGCATCTTCAAGACAAGGTAGCCGTAGTGGGCCATTGCCATGAATCGGTACGGGGCTGGCCTACCGATTATGGCATTGAAGGGGGGGGTCAGTCTCGGCCACGTCGACCAGAATGTACTCCGTCCGGTAGCTGCCCGGTGCCCCAAAGGTCACCGGGAGACTGATGCGGCCGTAGGAAACGACCTGTCCCGGCCCTACCCCTGAGAGCGGGCTCGATGGGGTGAGCTTGGCCATCGGGATCTGCAGCTTCTGGAAGGCTGCGTGACTGATGAGGTTCAGTCCAGCCCCACCATCCATCAAGACGTGGTACATCTTCACGCCGGCGACGGTAAGGGCCACCATGAGCGGTAGTTCGCCGGCCCCAGCCATGTTCCTGGGGCAGTCGGTGTCATTGGAGCTGATGGGGGTTCCCATCCACCTGAGGCGCGGTACTGCACCTGGGAGGGGAGCCACCGACGCTACCGCTCGTCGCAAGGCCTTAGCCATGCTTCTGGACAGGGGGGTCAGCGGACCCGCCGAAGATGTCACAGGGCATCTTCCAGTGCTCGTCATCACTGGAGATGGAGCTTCCATGATTGCGCGCTGCCCTTGCGGCGCGCCGGAGCTCCTGGAAATCCACCTGGCGGTCATCGCCGTCTCGGGCCTCGACCTTCTGGTTGCCCTCCCTTACTATAGGATGGGGCATCAGCTAGGGGCTGCTTCCCCTTCCGGAAGCGCCCCGCGAGCTTCTGGATTTCCCGGCCTCTGGGGGAATTCCGCCGGGTTGATGCTGCTGTCGTACTTCTCAGGCGAGAGTGGCCGAAACTTGCACGGCCATTTTGTGAAGCGAAGGCGGGGCACGAGGGCCGCACACCCCGCTTCTGTTGCCGCAGGCTCTGATGCCGCGAATGCTTGGTTCGCACCAAGCACCGCATGCTTCCGGCGGCCATACATAGGACATACGACTGTGGCATATTGAGTAGCAGCGCTCTTCGCTGCAGCTAGCGCACCCTCACTAGGTACACCCAGCGCTACTGAAAACCTGACACTGGTCGGAGCCTGCATTGCCGGGGTCGGCGCTGCCAGAGCCGGTTGCTGGCTCCCAGTGCAGGTATCGGCGCCGCGAACGCCTGGTCCTCCGCTGGCACAGTATGCCCCGGTATGGGCAAGGCCGCTCTATAGACCGGGGGCGCCGTTCGCAGGGCATATGGTTGTGACATATACTGCGCGACGTATGCCTGGGGCAGAGCCCGCGTAGCGAAGATCTGCCCTTCAGGCTGGGTCGAGGCCGACGTCATATTGTCGCCAGCCTCTTGAGTGCGACGCCCTTCTTGACGTCGCTCGAGGAACACTCGGGCATCTTGGCCTAAGCGACACCGTTCCAGTTCTGTCCTCAGGTCCGTCGACGGAAGCCTAGTGGAGCTGGAACTTCCCCGTCTGGCCGTCAACCGTTGGCGTGCGCGTCAGCGACGCAGCTGGTTGGTCGGAGCGTCATCCCCGCCGGAGTCAATGGTTTGCGACGGCGACGGCAAGACGGTTTACCTCGAGAATCCACTGATGGGTCGCTGCCTGAGGCGCGTCTCCAGCGGGCGGATTGTGCAGTAGCGCTCTTGCTGCAGCTAGCGCACCCCTTCCGGGTACGCCCGGTGCTACTGGAGAAATGACGCTGGTTGGAGCCTGCATTGCCGGGGTCGGCGCTGCCAGAGCCGGTTGCTGGCTCCCAGCTTGTACTGACACACTCCGTCCTGAGTGTGTTGGCTTGTACTCCCCCCTAGCGGCGGGGGAGGTGAGCTTGCCGCCGAAGGGAGCTTGGTCATCTTCGTTGGCGGAAACTCGTCGCGCTAGGGGAAAAGCCCCCTACCTGGCGCGCCAAATGTCGAAGTGTGCGATCGACACTTCCCCCGGGCCTGCTCTGGGCAGCCCGCGGAGGTTCTTTTTTCGGAGGGGCTAGTTCCTAGCGGAGAGCTTGCGCGAATGGACGAGTTAGTGAGAGCTTGACACGGGAAGTTTTACGTGGTTCAGGCCGCCGGAGCGTAAAACCCTACGTCCACGGCGAGCTATGGAGCTCGCTGTATTGCTTGCTGCTCAGGGCCGGGGGCCTGAGCTTGGGGGTGAGTTACAGCTTGAGAGTGTATGGCTAGCGTATGAGTTGCAGAATGCGAACCCTTGCTATCGACGCCTACCCGAGCCTTTTATAGTCCAAGGCTCGGGCGGCTTACAAGGGAAGCCGGGACCCGACAGGTGGTCCTGGGAAGATTGTCTACTATCTACCGTATCTGTAGTTATGCCGGTGGTTGCCTCCGGTCGAAGGCTTCTGAGTCTCCCTTTTGCCGCCCTGCCCATGCCGTGCGCTAGTCGTGGTGGTTGATGACGGCGCAGGCGGCATGGGATGTCTTGTCGCGGCGTTTATTACCTGTCAGGTTCTGACACCACGCGCCAGTCTGTGATGCGACTGGACGCAACGGCACCTGACAGGCGCGTGCTCCGCGTTTCCGCGTCTTGGGAAGACGCGGGCCTTGAATTCCTTGTACGGGCAAGGTGAGGGGCGCCTTTACGCCCGCTGCCCACCGCTCGGGGCAGGCAGCACCATTCTTCCAGCCACGTGGCGGGTCCGGAGCTCTTCTCTGAGGAGAGGGAGGTCTGGCCCCGCTGGACGCGTGGCGCCCTCGGACCTCTCTCCCGCGGAGGGGGAGGTCCGACTTCTGCATGCCACGTGGCGGGCCCGGAGCTCACCTCTGAGGAGAGGGAGGTCCGGCCTCGCTGGACGCGTGGCGCCTTCGGACCTCTCTCCTGCGGAGGGGGAGGTCCGGCTTCTGTATGCCACGTGGCGGGCCCGGAGCTCTCCACTGAGGAGAGGGAGGTCCGGCCCCGCCAGACGCGTGGCGCCTTTGGAGCTCTCCCTGCGGAGAAGGGTGAGCACCTTAGGCATTTTACCCTGCGCGCGGGGGTACCCCATATCTCAGGTACCGACAGCTAGCGTATGAGTTACAAAGTGCGAACCCCCGCTATCAACGCCTACCCGAGCCTTTTATAGTCCAAGACTCGGGCGGCTTACAAGGGGAGCCGGGACCCGACAGGTGGTCCCGGGAAGATTGTCTATTATCTACCGTATCTGCAGTTATGCCGGTAGTTGTCTCTGGCCGAAGGCTTCTGAGTCTTCATCTTGCCGCCCTGCCCATGCCGCATGCTAGTCGTAGTGGTTGATGACGGCGCAGGCGGCATGGGATGTCTTGTCGCGGTGTTTATTGGCTGACAGGTTCTGACACCGCGCGCCAGTCTGCGATGCGACTGGGCGCAACGGCACCTGACAGAAGCGTGCTCCGCGTCTCCGCGTCTTGGGAAGACGCGGGCCTTGAATACCTTGTACGGGCAAGGTATGGGGCGTATTTACGCCCGCTGCCTACCGCTTGGGGCCGGCAGCGTCGTTCTGCTGCCATGTGGCGGGCCCGGAGCCCTTCTTAGAGGAGAGGAGGGTCAGTCCCGCGGGACACGTGGAGCCTCCGGACCTCTCCCCGCGGAGGGGGAGGCTCGGCTTCTGTTGGCCATGTGGCGGGCCCGGAGCTCTCCTCTGAGGAGAGGGAGGTCCGGCCCCGCTGGACACGCGGCGCCTTCGGACCTCTCTCCCGCGGAGGGGGAGGTCCGGCTTCTGTATGCCACGTGGCGGGCCCGGAGCTCTCCTCTGAGGAGAGGGAGGTCCGGCCCCACCGGACGCGTGGCGCCTTTGGAGCTCTCCCTGCGGAGAAGGGCGAGTTCCTTAGGCATTTTACCCTGTGCGTGGGGGTACCCCATATCTCAGGTACCGACAGCCTCGGTAGACCGCGAAGACTGGAGCTTCTCTGCCTCTTGGCGAGCCGCCAGCTCGCGATCCAACGCCGCTTGGCGCTCCGGGAGAATTGCTCCTCCCTCGCAGCAGCAGCCGACTCGTGGAGCTCCAGCTCCTCGGCCCGAGCCCTCAGCTCGCCCTCTTTGGCCTTCAGCCGTGCGGCAATCTTCTCCTCCTCGGCTGCTGCAGCACGTTCCCGATCGGCGATGGCGCAATCTCAACGAGATACCTGCAGCCGCAACTCCTCTGTGGCGGCAGAGCGTGCCTCGGCCTTGGCTTCAACCTGGGCCAGGTCCTCGTGGTAGGAAGCGCGGAGCCGCTGGGTCTCTAAGTCCAGGCGGCTGATGGCTTTCTTCTGAGTGTCAAGCAGAGCACTCATGGCCTCAAGTCTCGACTGCCTCGAGTCAAGCTCCGCCTTAGCCTCCTGGGTCCGCTGCTGCAGGAGGCGCTCCCAGCTATCTCTCCGGCCAGCGCCCCCCGCTCCCACTCAAAGGCGGCCTGGAACTGTTGGGCGCTGGTCTGGACACGCCCCAGGGCATCCCACATGGGCGCCGGGACAGAGGGGACAGGAGTCGTGCCCCTGACCTCCCCTGTCGCGTCTAAGACCGGCGGAGGTGCTGGTGCCTCAGCAACCGGAGCAAGACGCTGTCCTGAGGGAGCCAGGGAGCCAGCAACTGCACCTACAACGGCCCTTCCAGCCTCAGCACCGGACTTCCGGGCTGGTGAAGGAGGGAGGACAGGTGCGGCCGCAGCCCCCGTGGAGGGCGAACTCGCCAGCACAAAAGAAGCCCCCGCCGACTTGGGGGCCATTGGAACCACCGCGGTTCCCAGATGTTGTGGCGCAGAGCCTCCGCCAATTGGAGATGGTCGGGTAAGAGGCCCGCCCCCGGCAGCCGGTCGGTCCCTGCAGGAAAAGAAAGCTCTCAGGCTAAGAGAGGGGACGAGAACGCTACTCCTACAAGCCAGAACGAGCAACACTTACTGGGCGACATGAGCGCTCCAACAGGCTTGTATCCCCGGCCTCTGGGCCGCAGTTGAACCACAAGGACCTGCGGCTGGAACGGTCGTGGGCTGTGGCGTCTGGACCCCCGGCACACTACCCGGCGTTGCCCCACCAGCGTCCATCCTAGAAGCCCCTCCGCCTGAGGAAGGATGGCGGGACGCTTGGGGTTCTTTGGACTGCCGCTGTCTGGGAAGAGACCCGCTGGAGTGGGACACCCGGGGCCTCTTCGGGTCGCCACTCGATGGACCAGCGCCCCCTGGAGATGGGTGCAAGGGTGCTCCGGCTCCCTGACTCGGCGCAGGCGCCGCCCTCGGAGGAGACCGGGCGCGTTTCTTCTCCGGATGCCCGGGGGCAAGCTCCTTCCCCTTCCCCTTGTCGGCGGCTTGAGTTCCGCCGGCTCTTGGGACGGGTTGGGCAGCGACAGACGCCTCGCGCCCCGATCCGGAGCGCTCGGTTCCCGGGATCGAGATGCCCTGGAAGGTATCCCCAACCTGTCGGACGGCGATCCCGATGTCATCGAGGCTCGGCATCTTCCACAGTAGCTCTGACCTCCTCTGCGGCTCTAAGAAGAGGAGAGTGGCAGAGGACGGGAGGGCGGGGTCGCCACTGGGGATGAAGTCGCCGCTCACCTTGCCCACCATCTCGTACAGCTACTCATCGGAAGGATCAGAGCCGGGACCCCTCTCCAACCTGGTACAGTCCTGCTCACCAGTGTAGTACCATGCTGGGCGACTGCGCTGCTGCAAGGGAGCAATACGGCGTGACATGAAATCCATCAGCACCATCAGGGACGTTAGCCCCTCATTGGCCAAGAACCGGATCCGCTTCAAGACCGCTGCGTACTCCTGCTCCAACTCTGGGACCTCCTCCCAGAAGCGACGCTCGGTGGTTGGGCCAGCGGTCAGGAGCTGCAGGCGATCGTGCTCGTCGGTCTGCACGACCACCCAGCTCTCCCTCCAATTTTCCCACCTCGACGCACTGAAAGGTAGAAGGTACCCAGAGACCTTTGGGTCCTTGCAGCGATGCTGGAAATAGTACACTCCCATCTGGATCTTCGAGCCGTGCCCGGTCGTCCGCAACATGAAGAAGTAGCGAAAGAGCGTCACCGAAGGGTGCACCCCCATAAACATCTCACAGAAATGGACGAAAACAGCGGCCATTGCGGAGGAGTTGGGAGAGAGGTGGTGGAGCTGGAAACCATACGTCTCCAGCAATGTGACGAAGAAGGAGGAAATTGGCGGGACGAACTCCGCCAGGGCGTAGGCAGTAAAGAAGACCATCTCCCCCTTTTCCAGGAGCAGGGGGAGAGATCCCCGGTGGAGCCAGCGTTTATGTTCCTCCGTGTGCCAGCTCAGCAGCCTGCGCACTGGCCCAAGCTCAGCGGAACGAACGAGACGCGTCGGGAGCAGGTTGGAAGCCATGGCGGGGGAGAGCTCAAGGACAGGAAGACAAAGGCGCAAGAGTTCAAGGAAAGAGCGAGCGCTAGGAAGTGCGAAGGGAAGCCGCGATGCGGGTAAGATCCCCTGTCGGTACCCTCAATACCGGTTACCCCCGCGCACAGCGTAAAACTTCCTAAGGACCTCGCTCCCTCTGCAGGGGCGAAGTTTGAAGGCGCCACGTGTCCAGCGGGGCCGGAGCTCCCCTCCCCACGGAGGATAGCTCCGAGCCTGCCACGTGGCCCAGGAGGCCGGACCTCGCCCCCTCTGCAGGGGCGAGCTCCGGAGGCGCCACGTGTCCGGCAGGGCCGGGGCTCTCCTCTCCTCAAAGGATAGCTCCGAGCCTGCCACGTGGTCCGGAAGACCGGACCTCGCCCCCTCCGCGGGGGTGAGCTCCGAAGGCTCCACGTGTCCAGTGGAGCCGGAGCTCCCCCTCTCCTCAGAGGAGAGCTCCGGGTCCGACACGTGGCCAGCAGAGCAGTGCTGCCGCCCGGCGCGGTAGGCAGCAGGAGTAAAGGCGCGCCATGCCTTTACCATACAAAGCATTCAAGACCCGCGCCTTCCCGAGACGAAGAGGCACAGCGCACGCCTGTCAGGAGGCGCTGTGACCAGTCACAGTCAGGACAGGCGTACAGTATCTGAAGCTGCAGGCCATTGAAGGCAGCGACAAGACCGGACAAGACATGCCCTGCCGCCCCTGCCATCGCCAACGACTACACGCTGAACTTAGCCTGCGGCATGGGCATGGCGGCAGGACGAGGACTTCGACGCCAGCGCCAAGACATAATAGCTGGTAGGAAATCGCCCCGGGGCCGCCTGTCGGGTCCCGGGCCCACCTTGTAAGCCGCTCGAGCCTTGGACTATAAAAGGCACAGGTAGGCAACGTTAGCAAGGGTTCGCACTCTAGCCATTCGAACCCAGGGTTCGCACTCCAGCAACTCACACCCTAGGCATAACTCATCCTCAAGCTCAGGACTCCGGTTCTGAGCAACAAGCAATACAGCGAGCACCTCTGCTCACCGTGGACGTAGGGTTTTACGCTCCGGCGGCCCGGACCACGTAAAACTCGCCGTGTCAAGCTTTTCCCTCGCTCGTCCCTTACGCTTAAGCTCTCCGGAAGCGACTAGCCCCTCCGAAAAATAACCTCCGCGGGCTGCCCAGAGCAGGTCTGGGGGAAGTGTCGACCACACACTTCGACATCCCCTTTTAAAACTTTCCAGGAACGAATCGAAGTGATTCGAAACTCTTCGAATACACCGCATGGGCAACCGCATCGGCTCCAAGACCGAGCGCCGATGACAGGTGGACCCAAGTTGCCCAGCTGAAGCGGTGGGTCAAGGAGTCAGTCTCCCAAGAAGACTAGCCGGCAAGGCGCTTCGGCGGTTCCCGAAGAAAGCGCCGCAACATGCAGAAGTGGCAGCCTTTGGAACCGCCGCAGTAAAAGCAACCATCAAGTGGGCGCACGCTCCCACGATCCCGCGACTGTTCGTGCTCCGGCAGCGGTCAATGCGGCACTTAGAGGAAGTGCGCGGAACAGAAGAGACGGAGGCCCCACCTCGGGCTCGCTATCTCCCCCGAGATGGGCCTGGGGGCCACTGTCGGTACCCACGATATGGGGTACCCCCACGCACAGGGGAAAATGCCTAAGGATCTCGCCCTTCTCCGCAGGGAGAGCTCTGGGCCCGCCACGTGGCCGACAGAAGCCGGACCTCCCCCCTCCACGGGGAGAGATCCGAAGGCTCCACGTGTCCCGCAGGGCCGGACCTCCCTCTCCTCGGAGGAGAGCTCCGGGCCTGCCACGTGTCCAGCAGGACAGCGCTGCCTGCCCCCGCGCGGTAGGCAGCAGGCGTAAAGACGCACCATACTTGCCCGTACAAGGTATTCAAGGCCCGCGCCTTTCCAAGACACGGAGACGCGGAGCACGCCTCTGTCATGTGTCGTTGCGCCTAGTCGCATCGTAGACTAGCGTGCAGTGTCAGAACCTGCTAGCCAATAAACACAGCGACAAGACATCCCCTGCCGCCCCCGCCGTCATCAACCACTACGACTAGCATGCGGCATGGGCAGGGCAGCAGAACAAAGACTTGGAAGCCTTCGGCAGAGACAACTACCAGCATAACTGCGGATACGATAGTCGGCAGGCAATCTCCCCGGGACCACCTGTCGGGTCCCGAGCCCCCCTTGTAAGCCACACGAGCCTTGGACTATAAAAGGCTTGGGTAGGCAACGTTAGCAAGGGTTCGCACTCCAGCAACTCGCACCCTATACATAACTCACCCTCAATCTCAGGACTCCGATTCTGAGCAACAAGCAATACAGCGAGCACCTCTGCTCACCGTGGACGTAGGGTTTTACGCTCCGGCGGCCCGAACCCTGTAAAACTCGCCGTGTCAAGCTTCTCTCTCACTCGTCCCTTACGCTGAAGCTCTCCGCAAGCGACTAGCCCCTCCGAAAAAGAACCTCCGCGGGCTGCCCAGAGCAGGTCCGGGGGAAGTGTCGACCACACACTTCGACAATGTCAGTACCCAATTCATGGCACATTGGAATGTGGCTGGCGCATTGGTGAGCCCAAATGGCATTACTTTGAACTGATAATGCCCACTATGAGTCTTGAAGGCTGTTTTGTATTCCTCACCTGATTTCATCCGTATTTAATGATACTCAGCTCTCACGTCTAAACTAGAAAAGTATTTAGTGCCAGCCAACTCATCTAGAATTTCATCAATTAAAGGCATAGGAAATCTATTCTTGATAGTAAGATCATTCAATTTTCTATAATCAATACAAAAACGCCAGGTGCCATCTTTTTTTTTGTACTAATAAAACTGGGGAGGCAAATGGACTTACACTTTGTTCAATCAGGACAGCTTCTAGCAGTGACTGCACTTGCTTTTCAATCTCATCTTCATGCAATGGGGAATACCGATAAGGTCTGGAGTTGACTGGTATTGCTCCTGGTGTCAAGGAGATTACATGATCAAATGGCCTGGAAGGAGGTAAAGTCTTGGGCTCCTCAAACACATCCTGAAATTCCTGTAACAGTCCTGACACTCTTTTATCGATTGCTTGAACATGTTGGTCCTGAGTTTCTGAGCACAGGGGTTCCACTACTACCATCGATAGCACCTCATTTCCCTTTAACTATTTGGTTAGCTGTAGAGCTGAAAGCTCAGGTATTATGCTCAGTGACAGTTTAGAAATACCTGTCAGTTTAACTGTGTTCCCTTTATGGACAAATTCTATAGTCTTAGCCTTTCAATTACACACCATAGGGCTGTGCCTCTGCAGCCAATCATATCCAAGTATTGCATCATATCCCCCAAGGGGTAGCACCCTCATATCAGTAGTAAAAGTGTGTCCAGCACACCACCATTGCAACGCAGGTACCATCTTATCACATAACAGTTTTTCACCATTAGCTACTGTCCGTACACTCAATACCGGGTACCCCCGTGCACAGGACAAAACCGCCTAAGGACCTCGCCCCTTCCGCAGTGGCGAGTTCCGAGGGCGCCACATGTCCAGCCGGGCCGGAGCTCCCCCTCTCCTCAGAGGAGAGCTCTGAGCCAGCCACGTGGCCAGGCGGAGCCGGACCTCCCCCCCTTCGCGGCGGTGAGCTCCGAAGGCTCCACGTGTCCAGCGGGGCCGGAGCTCCCCCTCCCCTCAGAGGAGAGCTCCGGGCCCACCACGTGGTGAGCAGAGCCGGACCTCCCCCCTCCGGGGGGGGTGAGCTCCAAAGGCTCCACGTGTCCAGCAGGGCCGAACCTCCCCTCTCCTTAGAGGAGAGCTCCGGGCCCGCCACGTGGCCAGCAGAGCCGCGCTACTTGCCCCGGTGCGGTAGGCAGTGGAAGTAAAGACCTGCGCCTTCCCAAGGCGCGGCATTAAAGACCCGCGCCTTTCCAAGACGCAGAGATGCGGAGCACACCTCTGCCAGGAGGCGTTGCGCCCAGTCACATTACAGTGAGGACAGGCGCAGAATGCCAGAGGTTGTGGACCAATAAACACAGCGACAAGACAACCCCTACTGCCCCTGCCATCATCAACCACTACGCCTAGCTTGCGGCGTGGGCATGGCAGTAGGACGTGTGGAGGACAGGAATCCGCTCATCCAGGATCGCAGAGGGTGGTGCCGTACGATGCGACACCCGACAGCACACATCATAAAGATACATTGTATTACATAGAAAACCAACTGAAACTATACAAACTGGTACAATACTCAGTTACAAATTAGTGTTTATATTACACAGCGGAAGTTTAATTTGTACCACTCATGCCCGCCTATCTAGCAAAAGTCAGTTGCCCAGCCCTAGGGCAACCCACACTAGCTGCACTCCTCAGCTCAGCGCGGCGTGTACGGCTCCCACTCAGACGTAGTCCCCGACGGAGGTAACCCTCGCTGGTGGACTCGTAGCCCAAGTCCGTGGGTGGCTCCTCACCTGAAAAACACTTAAGCAGCAACTATGAGCACAATGGTTCAACAAGACTTAACTGACTCACCTAGGCATGAAACTCTACATGTAGTGTACCACGAACATGGGACGGTAAATTGCAGCAAACGGACACGCCTACAAGTTCATCCTTAATTCCTCTTTCAGCCACAAGTTAACAGTTCATAAATCTGAAATTTAGTAAGCAATATTTGGTGGCACACATATAGCAATACAATTATATCATAACAGCAATATTGAATCATCATGTTTCATATATTAGCCTACGTCACGACTCAGTGACCAAGTGGTACTCTTCACCGCGAGGGATGGTGAATCGACTCGATATACACCTGCAGGGACACCCAAAGAGCACGTCACGTACGCCCACCCATGGAGCTGCACAGCATGCTCACCCGATGTCGTATGGGACAACCTTTCACTCAACAGCCAAAACTCGAATCGGTCGCATCGAAACGAGCAGGAGGTTCCCTAGACGGAGCAACTCTCTATGCCCGCTAGCAGATTTCCACCTTGCTGCCCTCAGCCTACACCTATAAATCGGTGCTTTATTCCTCGACGCCCAGAGGTTTAGGATACATCGGTTTACCGGGGCCCATATATCCGATATGCCTTCGGTACGTTCAAACTTGATCAGCGTGGGCCGCACACGGATCGGTCCTCAATCGACATGGACAGGGCTGTGCACACAATACTTCCTCTTGCTGCGCCCTAGCCCCTGCCTAGTCTCATTTTCCTTACTAAAGTGATCTCACATCACTCGAACCAATCCCGTGCGTCCCAAGCCTAAACTCGTGAGTAGATTCCAACTACTCGACTTGTACCGAAGTTCTAGGAATTATTATGCATAGCCTGTCTACTCGAGGTCTTAGACACTACCCTCACTCTTATAGGAAAATCTGGTTATGCATTTGGGGTCTCATCCATCCTACACCTAATGCACATAAATATACCTCACACTAAGTATGTAAACAAAGCAAAACTTTATAAAATGGGTTAATGCAAACCGGGGCTTGCCTTGTTGCTGCTTGTCAGTTATTAGATCTTTGTCCGGAAGAAGGAAGTCGAGCACTTCCGGAGTCTCCTCGCCTTCAGCGACTACACGTTATCCATATGCTATATGTCAATTTAAATGCAATGTTTGAACTTGAATAAGTAATTACTATAACTCTAGCTAACCCTCCCCTTTGGTTCTGAAATTTTTATGGTGGCTTGGTAGGGTCCTGACCAGAGTCTTGACCAAGTTTCATTTGAAACAAAGTTCATTTGAGCTTTGTACAAACAAAAGCCTATTTGGTCAATATTAGAGCCTCTAAGGAATTTCAGGGTTTTTCATGGCTCCAACCATTACTTTCTGGAAACTAGAATTTGAGATGGTCCTAATGGAATTGGTTTCATGTCATTTGAAGAATTCTAGAGGAAGTTGTGCCCTAAACAAGATTTGAGAAAATCTGAAAAATGTTTCTGTACATTTTTCTATTTTCTCAGGGCAGTTCACTTAATCACCCTATTAGGGGGGATAAATGAACTTGGATGAGTCTGAAAATTTTAATGTGACTCAAGGATTTTCCAATGAACCTCCCAGCCAAATTTCAGAATTTTTCATAAAGTAATTCTCCAGATAAAATTCCTAACATTTTAAATTTAGGGATTTAATTCTGGAAAACTATTAAATTTCATGAGCTGAAATTTGTATTTCTGGAAAGTACTCAAAATTCTGAGTTCAGCAAAATTTTGTTCACTGAATTTGGAGCTCCCTAGCAAAAGTTCTATGCATTTGAAGTTTGCACTAAAACTGGAAAATCCCTAAAATGTTTAAATTCTGCGGTGGGTCCCACCACCCGCCTTCTTCCTCCTCGTGCGCGCCCACGAGTTCAGTGGCGGTGTACTCCGGCAAGGTTCGCCAGAACTGCCTTCCCGACCACCCCCAGCGCTAGAACTGGTCGCCTAGCCTTATCTCGCCATGTGGAACTTGCCTCGGGGGTCGGAGCTCGCCGGCGGTGACCAGAAACGGCCATGCGACGTCCACCGCAGAGGTTAGTGCTCCGACGAGGTCGTTCTCGCTCTCTGAGGCATGAAAAGGGTTATGGTTTGCTCGGGGAGCACCAGTGGGTCAAAGAGGAACCCGACATGAGCAGCCTCGGAAGCTAAAAATGCCTGCAAACACACCCTCGACGGTGACCCAGCCGTGTTTGCACCGGCGGCTATGGAAACCGCTATAACTCAGCCATTTCTGGACAGTTTTGCTCAGTTCTTCCTCGAGGAGGTGCGCTAGGAGGTGTAGGAGCTACTTGCGAGCTAGCTTGATCATTGACTCAGCGTGTAAGCCGAATTTTAGGTTTTTGCCGAGCTCGGTCAGTTGCACTAGGGTTTGGGACTTTCTAAAATACTTGCTACCCGATGTGTTATTTGCTGAATGGTTCGTGGATACACCATCTAGGGATCCCCACCCACCTTTCTTGTGTAGAATGCGGTCAACGAAGATGGCCGGATGGGGCTGTCACCGGTGAGCCGAAGCACGGCTCCGCCGGTTCCTCCCGGTTTCTCGACTTCGACGGCTTACACCGCTCACAATCGAGTGCAGCTTGCTGGAGCAGCACGGGGAACAGCTAGAGCTCGCCTTGGCACTTCTTTTTGCTGCAGGGACCACTAGTGCTCGATGATCAGCACGGGAGCACGCCGGGGCTCGGAGGCGCGGACGCTGCGGCAGGTTTTTCGCGCGCGCGGACGCTGGGCAGAGCAACGAAGGCGAGGAAGGCAGGGAACTCGGTTTGTGCTGTGTACGTGGTGATCGGGAGGGGGCGCAAGCTAATCCAGGTGCGTGCTGGCGAGGCCGTGAGGCGGCAACCAGTCCTGGCGGCTGACCGACGACCACCGAGTCGGTTCCCTGCTGATCACAGTCACTGATCCGTGGACCTCCCCCCTCTAATTCCTTTTCCAATTTTTCATTTGCTGTTTTTGCTGAAAATATTCCCAGCTACTCACAATTAACTGTGAGACTTAAGCACCAAGTATAGTTTGAATTTGGTTTCCAAAATTTGGATTAGGTTTGGCTAAATTTGCTTCACATTTGAACTGGAATTCCAGTTCAGTTTTGAATTATTGCAAATTTGGCTCCCGACAAGATGAAGTCCAATGGGGATGAAAATTGGTGGACTAACTCAGAGAAATGTGCTGATTTTGAATATGAAGTCAGCTTTTGAAGTCAAGTGATGAAAGTTGTTGCACTTTGAATTTACATTCAAAATGGCCTCTTTTCAAATGCCTCCAAAAGTGCCTCAAAAAGTGTTGGATTGGCATGAAATTTGGCCTGAACCTTCCCAAGACTATTTAAGTTCTAGGGGTGAGCTCAAACTCTCATGTTCATGTGTAGAAATCCTACTTTGTGAAAGTTAGGGCTTTCCCCTCTAATCACCCTTTGGATGGAGGTTACTTGCTCTTCACAAGTCTTCACAAGATATCCACAACAAAAGTTGTGGTGTTGTGAGGTGACGAAAAATTTTTACACGTCCCTTTTCTTGGGCTTTTACATCCCTCCCCCCTTAAAAGAATCTCGTCCCAAGATTACAAAAGAAGAGACAGCGATGTAATAGGAACTCACCCATGCTGAGACGCCATTTACTTCGAGTAATTTGAGTGAAGGAATTCCTCGCTCTTCCACGTCGCTTCTTCGGCGGTGTGGTTACTCCAGAGTATCTTGTAGAACCACAACGTTCGGCTACGCATAGTCCGGGCTTTCTCATCAATAATTGCCACCGTATATTCATCATATGTCAAATCCGGTTGCAACTCGCCGATGTCTTCGGTAGGAACAGCAGCAGTATGCTTCAGACATTTTCGCAGTTGTGAAACATGGAAAACGTCGTGAACACCAGCAAGAGATGCCGGTAGCTTCAGTCTATACGCCGCTGGTCCACACTTCTCGGTGATAGCATAGGGTCCAATGAATCGGGGAGCGAGCCTTCACGCCGAACCGGTGCACGCCTTTCATCGGAGATACACGGAGGTACACGTGCTCTCCGACGCCAAAGTGCAGCGGTCTACGCCTCTTATCAGCGTAGCTTTTCTGCCGGGATTGAGCGGCCTTCAAGTTTGCTTGAATCCTCTGAACGCGCTCTTCGGCGTCGTTCACCACATCAACCCCGAATGTGACCCTTTCACCAGACTCGCACCAGTTTAATGGGGTGCCGCACTTGCGACCGTAGAGAGCTTCATAGGGTGCCATCTTGATACTCGCCTGATATCCATTATTGTACAAGAATTCCGCCAACGGTAGGTGATCATCCCAGTTCCTACCGTGGTGGATGGCACACTCCCTTAACATGTCCTCTAGTACTTGGTTCACCCTCTCTGTTTGTCCATCTGTCTGAGGCTGATAGGACGAGCTTCTAATCAGCTTAGTACCCAAAGCAGCGTGCAACTGCTCCCAAAAGAGAGATACAAATAATGCAACTCGGTCTGAGACTATGGTCTTGGGTACTCCATGCAAGCATAGGATTCTTGCAATATATAACTCCGCATATCTGTTGGCATGGAAATGTGTATGCACAGGAATAAAGTTAGCCGACTTGGTTAACCGGTCAACGATCACCCAAATGGAATCATGCTTGTTGGAAGTCAGGGGTAATCCCACAATGAAATCCATGCTCACATCTTCCCACTTCCATGCTGGAATTTTCAGGGATTGCAGCAACCCTGATTTTCTCATATGATCAGCTTTCACTCGTCTACACGTATCACACTCGGATACGTACTTCGCCACTTCCCACTTCATCCATGTCCACCAAAATTTCTTTTTCAAATCTTGGTACATTTTGTTGCTGCCCGGATGAATGGAGTATTTAGCCAAGTGAGCTTCATCAAGAATCTTTTTCCTCAGCTCCATATCCCGGGGTACGACTATGCGGTCATTGAACCATAGCGTCCCCTCATCATCTTTCCAGAAACATTTGATTTCACTATTGTCTATCCGTCTCCGGAGATGTGCCATGCCCTTATCAACTTTCTGAGCTGCAATGATGTCCTCCCTAATAGTAGGGATGATGGCAAGGTTGTAGAGTGATCCATAAGGAACCAAGTACAAACTCGGCTCTTCCTCCTCCACCGGTGTAATGGTGAGGTTATGGACATGTGACTTCCGACTCAGCGCGTCGGCAACCACATTCGCCTTGCCGGGGTGGTAAGAATCTCAATATCATAGTCTTTGATCAGTTCTAACCACCTCCTTTGCCTCATATTCAGCGCCTTCTGGGTGAAAATATACTTCAAGCTCTTGTGGTCAGTGTAGAGATGCACCAAATTTCCCAAGGGATAGTGCCTCCACATTTTTAACGCCAAAACCACAGCAGCAAGCTCAAGATCATGAGTCGGATAGTGCTGCTCATGGTTCCGAAGTTGGCGTGAACCATATGCAACCACACGTCCTTCCTGCATCAACACGCAGCCGATCCCAATACCGGACGCATCACAATACACATCGAAGGGCTTGGTTGTATCCGGTTGAGCTAAGACCGGGGCTGTGTGAGATGCTTAACTAATGCTTGGAACGCTCCTTCACATGCCGTGTTCCAAACATATTTTGTTCCCTTTTTCAGCAACTCTGTCATCGGCTTAGCAAGCTTGGGGAAGCTCGGAATGAATCTCCGATAGTATCCCGCTAAGCCGAGGAAGCTTCTGACTTCATGGGCTGAAGTGGGAGCTTTCCATTTCAGCACTTGCTCGATTTTGCTTCGGTCAACCGCTATGCCTTCCGCTGAGATGATATGTCCCAAAAATGGCACTTGGCTGATCCAAAAATCACATTTGCTGAACTTGGCGTAGAGCTTGTGGTCTCGCAATCGTTGAAGAACAATCCTCAGGTGTTCGGCGTGTTCTGCTTCTGTCTTGGAGTAAACCAAGATATCATCAATGAACACCACAACGAACTTGTCCAGCTCCGGCATGAACACCGAGTTCATGAGATACATGAAATGTGCTGGAGCATTAGTGAGGCCAAAAGACATGACGAGATATTCATATAAGCCATATCTCGTTGAGAAAGCCATCTTCGGGATATCCTCCGCCCGGATCTTTATTTGATGATATCCAGAGCGAAGGTCCATCTTGGAGAACACACTTGCACCCACAAGCTGATCAAACAGGATGTCAATGCGGGGCAGTGGGTATTTGTTCTTGATGGTGACGGCGTTGAGTGGCCGGTAATCCAAACACATCCTCAAAGTTTCATCCTTCTTCTTTACGAACAGCGCTGTCGAAGTGTGTTGTCGACACTTCCCCTGGGCCTGCTCTGGACAGCCCGTGGAGGTTCTTTTCGGAGGGGCTAGTCACTCACGGAGAGCTTACGCATTAGGTACGATGGAAGGAGAAGCTTGACACAGAGATTTTTACGTGGTTCAGGCCGCCGGAGCGTAAAACCCTACGTCCACGGTGAGCAGAGGTGCTCGTTGTATTGCCTGGTGCTCAGAACCGGAGTTCTGAGCTTGAGGATGACCTGAGTGCTAGAATGTCTAGGGAGCAAGTGTGCAAAGAGTCGAACCCTCAGGTGCGAATGGCTGAGGAGCGAACCCTTGCTAACATCGCCTACCCAAGCCTTTTATAGTCCAAGGCTCAGGCGGCTTACAAGGTAGGCCTGGGACCCAACAGGTGATCCCAGGGAGATTGCCTGCCATCTACTGTATATTGCAGTTATGCCAGTAGTTGTCTCTGGCGAAGGCTTCTGAGTCTTCGTTCTGCCGCCTGCCCATGCCGCAAGCTAGTCGTAGTGGTTGATGATGGCAGGGGCGGCAGGGGATGTCTTGTCGCTGTAAAAGCCCAAGAAAAGGGACTTGCAAAAACTTTTTATCACCACACAACACAACCGTTTTGTTGTGGATAGATTGTGAAAAAGTGTGAAGAGCAAGTAACCTCCATCAAAAGAGTGGTTAGAGGGGAAAGCCTACACTTTCAAAAAGGGGGAAGTTTATACATGACACATGAGAGGATGATTCAAAACTGTTACATTCAAACTCGTGGTTGCAGCATCTAAAACAAAGATCAAAGTGCATAATTGGATTCCTCAGGTCCAAATTAGTGGGGAGGCAAAGTTTCAATAATTTTTGAAAAGGTTTGCTACCCATTTGTCTAAAAAGGATCCAAATGTGCAAGAATTCAAATATACATTTGAATTTGGCGGAGATTTGCCCAACCATACAAATGTAGATCAGTTTGAAACTCCAAACATTTGAATTCATCTCTTGCCAAGTTTTGGAGATCTTTTGAGGGGTGGGGGAGCACTGACAAGTGGGTCCCACATGTCATTGGGGAGGATCAAATGGCACAAAAGTCAACAGCCTTAGGGGCTAAGTATTGCACTCGGAACAGAGCCGAGGCTCCATGGTGACACCCGAGAAACGCCGGGCGCCACCTCCTGCTCTTCCCCTCGCGCGCTGGCGAGTTCCTCATGGGGGCGCCGTAAAACCCAGCCGTGCCCCAGCTCGCCACGACCTCGAGCAGATCGTGTTTTGCCTCCTTCTCCCGAGCAGCGCCTCACCGAGCTCAGTTCTTTCCCCCGACGCCGCTCCTCCGATTCTCCCCTGCACGCCGACGTCTGCTCGGCCTTTGCCCGAGCTCCCCACACAAAAAGGAAGCGCCTGGGTGTGCTCTAGCTGACCACCTCACCACCTTGCAGTGTTAGCACTTCATTTTGCCACCAATTGACGATCGCAGCTGAGGACCGAGGTGCAACCGGCGGAACCGCAACCGGCTCACCGTGGGCAGCGCTCCACATCCGTTTTCACCGTTCCTCTCCTGCACGAAAAAGGTGCGCCATGCTCTCTAGATTGTGTAGGTTCAATCCGTTTAGCGGTTGATTCACCGGGTGAAGAGTATTTCCAATTCTTCCGAAACATAGTGTGTTTGAGTAGAGCGCGGTCTAACCCAAAATTCATGCTACTCACTTAGCTATTGGCCGCGCCGGCTTGTCAGCACCTTCCTCACTCCCTAGTGGCCCTCCTCGACCAGGAATCAAGGGAAATGACCCAGAAATGGCTGGGTTTGGGTTGTTTTCCGGGCCGCCATAGAATAATAGCTCGGTTCACCGTGGAGCTCTAGGTTGCCGACCGTTTCATGGGGTTTGGCGGTCATTTCCGTCACCCCCGAGCTCCCACGGTGCTCTCCGACCCTTTGCCAATCATTTTGATGCCTTGTAACGCATTCCCGACCATGCCGGAACCCTAACCGCCGCTGTCACCGTCAGGAGCCCTGTTCCGCTGAGCTACGGCCGCCGGCGTAACCCGAGATGAGTTCAGCGTCGTGAGTTAGGGCGGGGCGGCGAGTCTGAGATCGGGAGACGGCCGGAAAAGCAGTTCTGGCGACACCTGCCGGAGTGCGCCGCCGTGGACCCCTGTTTGGCGCGAGGAAGGAGAAGACTGCCGGGTGGGACCCACTGGCAGACATTTAAACAATTTGAAATTTCCAGTTTATAGTTCAAACTTTGGAGGACCACAACTTGGGGTAGGAGAATCCAAAAATTATGAAACAAATTTTGTTGGATTCCCCTAACGGAGTACAATCCAAATCTGAAACCCAATTTGTATGAAACCTATTATTTAATTCTGGAAAATTCTTTAAAACTTTTCCGCAAAAGAATTTTAGAGGGAGTTTGGTTCATCCAAAAATCCCCAAACTTTGCCCGAATGTTCTTTAGGACCTTAGTGAACACCTGTAAAAGTTTCAGACCATTTGGAGTTGATTTGGGCAGAGCAATTCAAATTCGAAGATGCTGTGTTCATTTGAATACAGAAACATTTTCAGAGAATTTCCAAAACTTGGAAATTCAGTTCTGGGCAAATCTTAGCTCCAAAAATGCTAGCAAAATTAATGCAAACTCTATGAGCTATAATTGAAATTATAGTTCACTAAGTTGGGCATGAACAGGGTTGTTACCTCAGAATTAATTCTTCTTTGCTTATTTCCTAAGAGAATTATTCTGGGCAAACCGGTCAAGGAAAAGTGCTAATAATTGGTCCAGGTGGTTTTCTTGTGACAAGGAACTTACACAAAAATTCTCAGCTCCATTGGAGCTCTGGATCACCCCTGTCCTGTTTAACCAGTTGAGGGATTAATATGGAAAAGGGGGAGAACCATTTAGCATTTAACCGTTGGATTAAGTCTAAGCCAAACCACCAACACCCAGTTCATCTTTAAATTCTTAAACAGAGTTCCAGGTGTTAGAGACTGGTTATTAGAACTAATAGCAGTAACCTTACAATAACTTGTATGCATATTAATTAACATGTAGTATTTCATAAACGTGTAGTCACTGAAGAAGAGACTCCGGAAGTGCTGGACTTCCTCCTTCCGGAAGAAGAGCTAACTACTGACCAGCAGCAACAAGGCAAGCCCCGGTTTGCATTAATTTTTTTTATAAGTTTTACTTTGTTTACATATGTCATATGAAGTATGATTGTGCATTAGGTATAGGCTGGATGGAACCCCACTTGCATAACCAGAACCTTTCCCTAAGAGTGAGGGTAGTGTCCAGGACCTCAAGTAGACAGGCTATGCTTAATGAGTCATAGGACTTCGGTACAAGTCGAGTAGTTGGAATCTACTCGCGAGTTTAGGCTTGGGAACACACGGGTTTGGTGGAGTGATGTGAGATCACTTTAGTAATGAAAATGAGACTAGGCAGGGGATAGGGCGCAGCAAGAGGGAGTCTTGTGTGTGCGGCCCTGTCCGTGTCGATTGAGGACCGATCCGTGTGCGGCCCTGCTGAACAAGTATTGAACGTACCGACGGCATATCGGATATATGGGCCCCGATAAACCGATGTAGCCTAAACCTCCGAGCGTCGAGGCATAACGCACCGATTTATAGGTGTATGCTGAGGGCAGCAAGGTGGAAATCTGCCAACGGGCATAGAGAGGTGCTCCGTGTGGGGAACCTCCTGCTCGTTTCGGTGCGACCGGAAAAACGTTTGGGCTGTTGGGTGAAAGGTTGTCCCGTACGACATCGAGTGAGCGTGCTGTGCAGCTCCACGGGTGGGCGTACGTGACGTGCTCTTTGGGTTTCCCTGCAGGTGTATATCGAGTCGATTCACCGTCCCGCACGGTGACGAGTACCGCTTGTTCACTGCGTCGTATCGTAGACTAATGAATGAAATGTTATGATTCCATATTCCGGTTATGACATAATTGTATTGCTACATGTGTGCCACCAAATATTGCTCACTGAATTTCAGCTTCATGAACCGTTAACTTGTTGCTAAAAGATGAACTAAGGATGAACTTGTAGGCGTGTCCATTTGCTGCAACTTTGCTATCCTACGTCATGGTACACCTCATGTAGAGTTTCATGCCTAGGTGAGTCGGTTAAGCCTTGTTGAGCCTTCGTGCTCACGGTTGCTGCTTAAGTGTTTTTCAGGTGATGAGCCACCCACGGACTCGGAGTACGAGTCCACCGGCGAGGGTTACCCTCCGTCAGGGACCACGGCTGAGTGGGAGCCCTACACGCCGCGCTGAGCTGAGGAGTGCAGCTAGTGTGGGTTGCCCTAGGGCTGGGCAACCACTTTTGCTAGATAGGCGGGCGTGAGTTGTATAAAAGAAACTTCCTCTGTGTAATAAAGACTCTAGTTTGTAACTGACAAGTGTACTATTTTGTACATTCAGTTTGTTTTCCCATGTAATATAATGTGTTCTTATGACATGTGTTGTCGGGTGTCGCATCGCGCAGCACCACCCTCTGCGATCCTGGATGAGCGGATTCCGGTCCGCCACAGCCTGGTATCAGAGCTGCAGGGGGGATAGCACAGTACTTAAGGACTACCTTATGGGAAAACTTAGGTTACGGTGAGGATTCGGTAGTTGCCCCAAGTAAGGACTATATTAGCTTAGTTACTTAAAGTGGCAAAGACTAACTTATGTGTTATACTTCTGAATTTTAATTATGTAACGACGCACCTACGCTCTGGTAAGCATGGTAAGGAACGCCACCGAAAGCGGTTCAATTTCAGTTAGCTCCCCCTGACAAGGAACGTGGTTCAGGGATAGAATCTCACAGCTGGGTGTGAGACGTCAATATGAACCTCTTGGACTCTTCATGTCCCTGAGTTCATATGAAACGCTGATCCCTAGCGTGCATTAGGCAAGTAAGTGGAGACCCCATCGCGTGGTCAGTAACGCGAGAGTGTGTTCGTCTAGAAGTAGCCCAGGGGGACATATGCAGCGCTTTCCATCGGCGTGCCCTGCAGGGCAGTAGGTGGTATCTGTTGGGTTGATAACATTCCCAACCGTGACGACCCGTTCATGATATACTCGGGTTCCCCGTCGTGTGGTGTTGAAACACGATCACGTACCTTGAGACGCGACCTAACTCAAGGACGGCCGTATGACAATGATACGGGCGTTTGTATTTACTTTTAAATATGATCCTGCCTGAAATTAAAACAACCATTGAGTGCACCATTATTGTGTGGTATTCTGCAGGTATTAACCACGTATGTATCCGTGTAGTAAACGTGTGCGAGAGACCGTTTAGTGCCACACTTGAGACGTATATGCCGGTATGATCCGGTTAGGATTTTCTTTTGTGAGGAACGTAGTACCGAGATATTGTAGGAATATGCATGAAAATAATGATAAAAAGGAAATAAAATCATTAGGTTCAACATTTAGGACCCTGGTTGGGTATAAGAATGGGATAGTGGAGCAGGATAGCCAAAGGGATGAAAAACAGAGTGCTCTGTTTTGGGCAGCAAGGTTACTGAACTTCAACAGAGCACATCCCACAGATCTTTTAGCCGAGGGAGGTGTGGCATATGGTTCTGTGAAGGTACTTGAGTACTCTACAACTTTGTTGTAGACTTCGAGAGCTGAAACACACCTTAAGATGGCTTAATTCCCAGAGAAATATAAATTGTCCAGAACCAGGACAGAGTGAAACATTCTCTGGACTGTTCTGTTTTTCAGTGATAACTCCCAGTAGCAACATCAAAAATTTTCATATGATACATCCTTAGAAAGAGTAGAAGATGTGTGACGTCTTTGCAATTCAAAGTTTCTGAAATTTCAGCTGAGCTGGCTCCTCGGGATCTTCCTCATTATTGCGGCTGCCTTCTAACTCTGCTTTGGGTGGGGAGGCTGCTGGTGGAGAAGTGCGACGACGCCTGATCGCCCGGCGATCTGGGGAGTCAGGAGTCCATGTATCATTCACGGTGAGACACAGTTCATTCCCATCTCCTCTTTCTCTCGCCCTCAAGCAGGCTCGAAGCAACGCCTCGGTTTCCTTCAGGGTGTCCCGAACATCCTGAAGCTCCTGCTGACACTCCTGCAGTCGAGTGCTGAGCATAGCAGCATCCTCCAAGCACAGGTCCATGTGCTCATGGGAAGTCCCTTGCTGCACTGGCGGGTACTTATACTCCGTTGTACCACTCTCGGGTTGGAGGACATACATGTACTCAGTTCTGTCCAGGTGTCGACGATAGATGTGACTCTGGCAGGTGATTGCCTCCCAGGTAACATCCTTCTCCGCATCGACCTGCGTCGCTCGACAAGCTGGAGAGCGGTGAATCTTGAGGAGCTGATTTTCGTGGATAATCCTCATCTCTGAACTCCATTCTTCCCTCTTCTCACGGATGGTCCTGGTGGAGCTATAGTGTATGATTAGCTTGCCCGTATTGCCGGCGGCTTGGATCATACGTCGAAGACGGCGCAACAAGCCTCCTACTCCCAATCCGTAGGAAAGGTACGTCACCGGACGGCTCTCCTCTCTTTGGGCAAGGGCAACTACGGGAACTCTCCCTCCTGTGGACTTGCGAGCGGTGCGAATCATGCGAACCATCTAAAATAGAAAGCATTTAAACTTAGGTTAGATAAACTTTTAAACAAAAATCCTATTTTGAATGAAAGTTGGGGTAAGATGAAGAAAGTGACCCCATTAAATAACACTTTTCAACCCACACCTTTGTAAAATAGTTTTTAAGAAAATAGGGTCCTTAGCTACGTCCATTTCTACCTAGGTCCACGTTCCTACGGGCAACCTTGGCTCTGATACCACTTCTGTCACACCCGGTTTCTCCGAAGAACAACCGAGTGAATATCACATGTATGCCAGGATCATTTTCTCATACATGTGATGACAAATAGTGAAGCATCATTTATTACAAGCCAGGTGTCGAATATAAATAAGTCTTACATAGCAAATGTCTCGATGGACAATAATAAGTTCATCACAAGTAAATAAACTAGCAGCGGAATATTATTCTTGAGGGCTCCGTCACAGGCGTTGCCCGGGGGACTCCATGAACCTAGAAACCTTCTTCGGGTCCAAAGTCTTGATCATTATACACCACCTCATTATCTTGACCTGAGCAGCAATATAAACTAACAAATATGCAAGGTTGAGTACCGATGGTACTCAGCAAGTGTGGGAAAGTTATGTCATGCATGGCTAGAACAAGGGGAGGTTGAACTCATGGTTAAAGCACTACGCAATTAATACCTATCACCTTAGCTTATTAAGAACCTACATTACTACACAGGTGAAATGGTCCCAATCTCCCATCCCATCATCATAATCAAATAACCATAACATCATTTCCAATGTTAAGCTTCCCGCTTAACATCCACAACCTCCAAGGTCATCATCCTCTAATCATGAATAAGTCCAAGCCGCTCTTTACCGTGAGCACGGCTGTCATGACAGTTTTGACTCTGCAGAGTTTGCACCACTGTACCCACATGTAGTGATTTCATCCCCCGTTGCCAGGTGGACTAAAAGAACCTCCATTATGCCAGTGGCTACGAACCACATTCACACTTCCCAGGTGTGTAGCCAGGAGATCACTATGAAGCCTTTACAAAGGGATTCCCGACGAGCATGGGCCCACTGAGGTTTCACCCCTAACAGCATACAAGAGGCTCCAACCCCGCTGCAGTGGCCCCCTCTTGAGCCTTGTGGTTCATATGGTAGTCCAGCTGACACCTATTCCCCGCACCATCCACACACCCATACTACGCCGGGGATACACCTAATTAATTGGCCAAGCTTCCCCATCTCAGCATGTGGTTGGCACGGTAAAGCCAGGTTACATGCTCCATGAACCGGTCCTTAGGATCCAGGCAAGTACTAAACACAAACCCGAGTCTCGTGCACCCAGCACCAACCAAAACATCCAACTTGCCTTGATCCCTACCTCTACATAACTCATAATATCTCTTCAAGAGTAAGGTAATTAATTGATGATCTCATATTCCCATTATCCCATTCTAAGCATGGCTAAGCACAAGTAATATGAATGACATAATGAAACAAATCCCAACCCAAGCTACAAGGAAAACAAGGTAATGCAATTCTAGGGAAACTTCCTAGCATGGGTTTCATATTTCAATTGACAATGCAAATAAAATTCTATCTACACATCCTAGTATAGGATCAAAGTGGTCAAGGACACTTGCCTTCTTCCTGCTGCTCTTGGAATGGGTAGTCCTGATCTTGGGAAGGAAGAACTTGCTCTGGAGCAGGTTCTACTCATACCATCACACATAGCAAAACAAAACAACAATCCATAAGACATAGTTCACACTTCCACTTCATACAAACCACACATTCACACTTATGGAAGCTATTCACATTTCTATGTGTTATGGTTACTCTATGTGTGTTGAATTTGGCTTACATGCACTTTTAAACATGTGCATATGATTTCTACTTTTGTATTCATATTTATGTTTGCCTACTATATATGAGTTTCCAAATTTAAATAAATTCCTTATATTCAATTGTTACACCTTTTAACTACCAAGTGTGCATGGAAGGCATTTTCCTACTCCAAATATGTCTTCAGACCTTCTACCAACCCTAACTAAATTCTTTGGATTTTAGAAACTTCATTTATCCATTTATAGTTATGCATACCTATTTTGTTATATTTTCAGATTTATTTCCTATGCCTAAATGTGAACTTTATTATGAAAATAGTAAGACACCTCATCTAAACAGAATAGGTTTTGGGCCTAAAATATTAAATAATATATTTTTGAACTTCTCTGATGTAAACTATTTTACATTTATTTTACTAATTTTCAGAATTATTCTCTACTTAAAAATGTGTCCCTATAACTAATAAATGTGAATAATTAATTAGACAGATTCATTTCAGCCAAAAATCTATTTTTATCTCACTCCAAAGTTTTCCATGTACTAGGAAAGTTTTTAATTTGAATTGACAATATGTTAGTCCCATCTTTTAATTTTAAATACTAACCACATATTCAAATTCCTAAATTTAATATCAAATAGGGTTAAAAAGGTAAACTCACCCCACTACAGGGTCTATTATATTATTTTAAGAATTTTCAGGGGTCTAGATACACATAACAGAGGGTTTTTTCCTAATTTTTATTAAGTCCAGGGGCCAAAACTGATTTTAAATGAATTTACATGATTTTCTGAAGTTCCAGGGGCTAGATCAGAAGTTTCCGGTGCTAGCTCTTATTTTCCGAGAACCCCAGGGGGTAGCGCGTAAGAATTCCAGCCTTTATAACGCGGGGCTGACGTGAACCGTCCGGTTTAAAACAGACGGCTGAGATTATAACGTCGAACCGGTACGCGGGGATTTAAATTCTACCGTGCGATTTAAAATAGACGGCGCACAAGCGGCCACGTCGCTCTGATCGAGCGCGGGCGGCGCTGCCCGGCGCCGCACGGCGGCGGGAGTAGGCGATCTCGCCGGAGAGTTTCGGATCTTCGTCAATTCTCCCTAAAACTGTGATTTTATGGCATAGATCGGTAGAGGGGAGGTCGGGGATCTCACCTCGAGGGTTTTCTTGAGCTCGGAGGTCCTGGAAAGCGGTCGGCGACGAGGTCCGAGGTGAATTCACGGCGAGGCGCGTCGGCGCTGTGTTTGAGCCGCAAACCACCGAGTTTTCTGCACCTGCGCGGTTCCCCGGAGGCGGTGGATCAAGACCAGCGAGTTAGATCAGAATTCCCAAGCGAAGATCGAGCAGAATTTGCCGGAGAAGCTCGGGTTCTCACCGGGAGGAAAAACGGCGGATCGTGGGGGAAAACGGGACGATGCCGGGGTTTTTATAGACGGGGGAGGGCGGCGGGTTGGTTTAGATCGAGCTGGAGTCTTCTGGGACCGGGAGTCGGCTGGGAACGCGCGTTTTTCCGGTCGGTTACGATCGCGCGCGCGTGGGGAACAGTCCGGGGTCGGCGCGATCGGGAGCTCGGGGATGACAGGTGGGTCCCGGCTGTCTGCGAGAGGGGGCGCGGGCGCGCGGCTGCGGGCTGGCGCGGGGGTTGGGTGGGCCGGCTGGTGGGTTTCGGCCCACTGGCCGGGAAGGTTTGTTTTTCTTTTTCTTTTTCTTTTTCATTTCTGTTTTGAGTTTAATTTGAATTCCAGTTTGAATTTGAATTTTTGCAACACATGCAATACGTCCAAAAAATTTTAAATTCCCCTCTTGACAGGATTTTGGGGTGTTACAGCTTGGCTGCGTGTTGATGCAGGAAGGACGTGTGGTCGCCTATGGCTCACGCCAGCTTCGGAACCATGAGCAGCATTATCCGACTCATGATCTGGAGCTTGCTGCCGTGGTGTTGGCGCTAAAAATGTGGAGGCACTATCTCCTGGGGAATTTGGTGCACCTCTACACCGACCACAAGAGTTTAAAATACATTTTCACCCAGAAGGAGCTGAATATGAGGCAAAGGAGGTGGATAGAATTAATCAAGGACTATGAAATTGAGATCCACTACCACCCCGGCAAGGCGAATGTAACACCCCAAATTTTGATTCAAAACCCTAAACCATGTTCAGAGGGGAATTTAAAAATTTTTGGACGTGTTGCATGTTTTGCAAAAATTCAAATTCAAACTGGAATTCAAATTAGACTCAAAACAGAAAAGAAATGGAAAAAGAAAAAGAGAAAACGGGAAAAAACCGGCCAGTGGGCCGAAACCCGCCAGCCGGCCCAGTTTTCCCCGCGCCAGCCCGCCCCCGCGCGCGCCGTGCTGTGCCTGTGATGGAGCCCTAAAAGAATAATATTCCGCTGCTAGTTTATTTACTTGTGATGAAGCATTAGTGTCCATTGAGACATTTGCGATGTAAGACTTATTTATATTCGACACCTGGCTTGTAATAAATGATGCTTCACTATTTTTCATCACATGTATGAGAAAATGATCCTGGCATACATGTGATATTCACTTGGTTGTTTCTTCGGAAAAACCGGGTGTGACAGAGGTGGTATCAGAGCCAAGGTTGCCCGTAGGAACGTGGACCTAGGTAGAAATGGACGTAGTTAAGGGCCCTATTTTCTTAAAAACTATTTTCCAAGGTGTGGGTGGAAAAGTGTTATTAAAGGAGTCATTTTCTTCATCTTACCCCAACTTTCATTCAAAATAGGATTTTTGTTTGAGAATTTATCTAACCTAATTTTAAATTCTTTTGTTTTAGATGGTTCGCATGATTCGCACTGCTCGCAAGTCCACGGGAGGGAGAGTTCCCGTAGTTGCCCTTGCCGAAAGAGAGGAGAGTCGCCCCGCGACGTACCTTTCCTACGGATTGGCAGTAGGAGACTTGTTGCGCCGTCTTCGACGTATGCTCGAAGCCGCCGGCAATACGGGCAAGCTAATCATCCACTATAACTCCACCAGGACCATCCGTGAGAAGAGGGAAGAATGGAGTTCGGAGATGAGGATTATACACGAGAATCAACTGCTTAAGATTCACCATTCTTCAGCTTGTCGAGCAACACAAGTTGACGCGGAGAAAGATGTCACTTGGGAGGCCATCACCTGCCAGAGTCACATCTATCGTCGCCATTTGGACAAAACTGAGTACATGTATGTCCTCCAACGTGAGAGTGGTACCACGGAGTACAAGTACCCACCGGTGCAGCAAGGGACTTCCCATGAGCACATGGACTTGTGCTTGGAGGATGCTGCTATGCTCAGCACTCGACTGCAGGAGTGTCAACAAGAGCTTCAGGATGTCCGAGACACCCTGAAGGAAACGGAGGCGTTGCTGCGAGCTTGCTTAAAGGCGAGAGAAAGAGGAGATGGGAATGAACTGTGTCACCGTGAGTGATACATGGACTCCTGACTCCCCGGATCGCCGAGCGATCAGGCGTCGTCGCACTTCTCCACCAGCAGCCTCCCCACCCAAAGCAGAGTCAGAAGGTAGCCGAAATGAGGAGGAAGATCCCGAAGAGCCAGCTCAAGAGGACGAGTAGTGTAGAGTCTTTCCCCTAGCTAGCAAGAGGTCGAGTAGTCGAGTCGTTACGTAGTTAATGGTGTGATGATGCTTGGTGTGTGACATGAGTTGTGGAAGCCATGAGCAATTGTCCACAGCCTCGTCTTCAGATTGTTTTGCTTTGGTGTGTGAACCCACAGGAAATAATAGTGCATTTATTTGGTGTGAAATATAAACCCTCGTAAAATTTTAACAAAGCCTCAACACCTCAAAGCACCAACAAATGAAAGTAGTAAGATGATACTAAATGATATCAAATTAACATTTGTTGATTCTGCCAGATGGCCGGAAGAGGAAAAGGACGTGCTGCCAACCCCGCCAACAACAATGATGAGGCATGCAACCCTCATCTTTCTGGAGGCCAGGACAGGGGTGGTCGCCATGAAGAAGTTGATCCTCTCCACCAAATGCTGGAGAATCAAAATCAGCTTATCCAGAACTTGACTCATGTGGTGGCCAACTTGCATCAAGTTCCACCTCCACAAGCTGCACCACGCCAACCAAGGTTGAGTGAGTTTCTAGGAACTCAACCTCCAAAGTTTGCAAGTGCTGCTGAACCTCTGGAGGCAGATGATTGGCTGAAGACCATTGAAAGTAAGATGAGGATCATACAGTGCCAAGGGTATGAGAGGGTGCTGTTTGCCTCTCATCAATTGCATGGACCTGCTGCTGATTGGTGGACCGCCTACGTGGCCGCCCATCATGACCCTGAGAACATCACTTGGGAAGAGTTCAAGCGTAGCTTCCGCAACCATTACATACCAAGAGGTGAACTCAAAAACAAGAGGAAGGAATTTTTGGGACTGCAGCAGGGAAACATGACTGTGAGGGAATACCTCACTAAATTTACTCAACTATCCCGTTATGCTCCACGAGACAAAGAGACTGATGAGCAGAAACAAGATTGTTTCGTGGAAGGACTTACCGCAGAGATGCAGTGTGCAATGTCCTCCAATGAGTATGAAAGCTTTCAAAAGATGGTGGACTGAGCATTTGTGGTGGAAAGGAAGCTAAAGGCCCTGGAAAATGAGAATAAGAGGAAGGCTGGGTGGTCACATCAAGCCTCAGGGAGCAACACCCGCCCACGTATGATGCAGCAACCTACGGGGCAGACAAGCCGTGCTGCGGTACCCTATTCAGCACCAAGAGGGTACAACCCAAACTACAGGCCACCCGCAGCACCAGCACAGCCGCCACGTCAGTTTGTGCAGCAGCCTCGCCCCGCATATCCACCTCGACCAGCAGTGCAAGGACCCCCGAACCAACCCCAAGACAACAAAGGCCAAGCATCTAAGATTGGGGTGCAATGTTTCAGCTGTGGTGAAGTGGGGCACTACGCCCATAAATGCCCAAAGAAGAAGCCTGCGCCGCCACAACAGCAGAATGTAGTGAGAGGACGGGTGAACCACGTCACTATGGAGGAAGCACAAGAGGCACCCGACGTGGTAGTTGGTAAGTTTCCTGCCAATTTACACCTTGCAACTCTGCTGTTTGATTCTGGTGCTACCCACTCGTTCATTGCTCAAGGGTTTGTTAAGAAGCATGACCTAGCAACCACACAAATGAACCATATGCTAGCCGTAAACTCTCCAGGTGGAGAAATAAGGACAAGACAAGTGTGTCCCAAAGTGAGCCTAGACATTAATGGGGTAGTATTTACTGCTAACCTCATAGTGATAGATTCACAAGGGATAGATATTATTTTGGGTATGGATTGGTTGACCAAACATAAAGGAATCATCCATTGTTCGACCAGAACGGTGGAACTAACTCACCCCAATGGCACAAGAGTAAAGTTCATAACGATACACGAGCCTAGGAGGGACATTAAATTAAATCAAGTGGAGGTGAAAGTTGAGGAAATCAGGACTATCAGAGAATATCCAGATGTTTTTCCGGAGGAATTGCCAGGTATGCCTTCCGACCGTGACGTGGAATT
The DNA here is from genome assembly GCA_030760725.1 of Neostapfia colusana. Classification (NCBI taxonomy): domain Eukaryota; kingdom Viridiplantae; phylum Streptophyta; class Magnoliopsida; order Poales; family Poaceae; genus Neostapfia; species Neostapfia colusana. The sequence goes on from JASWHV010000016.1 coordinate 67,125,977, forward strand.
CGCAATTGAGCTAGTACCGGGAACAGCCTCGATATACAAGAGACCTTATCGAATGGACTCCAAGCAGCTAGAAGAGCTCAAGGATCATTTGAGAGAATTGACGGAGAAGGGGTATATTCGCCCTAGTTCCTCACCATGGGGAGCTCCGGTGATATTTGTGCCCAAGAAAGATGGAACCCAAAGGTTATGCATGGATTACCGTGCCTTGAATGAGGTAACCATCAAAAACAAGTACCCATTACCCCGCATTGAAGACTTGTTTGATCAGTTGAGGGGAGCTTGTGTGTTCTCGAAAATTGATCTCGGGTCGGGATACCACCAACTCAAGATAAGGCAATCTGATATTCCCAAGACAGCTTTCGTATCTCGGTACGGATTGTATGAATACACTGTCATGCCTTTCGGGCTAACCAATGCCCCGGCATATTTCATGTACCTCATGAACAAGGTATTCATGGAATATCTGGACAAATTTGTGGTGGTTTTCATAGATGATATTCTCATCTTCTCCAAAGATGAAGAAGAACATGAGAAACATCTAAGGTTGGTGTTACAGAGGCTGAGAGAACACCAACTATATGCCAAGTTGAGCAAGTGTGAGTTTTGGCTGAAGAGAGTTCCCTTTTTAGGACATATAATCTCGGAGGGAGGAATCTCTGTCGATCCCGCCAAAATCGAGGATATCCAGAAGTGGAAGACCCCTGAAAATGTCGGGGAAGTTCGAAGCTTTTTGGGATTGGCTGGATACTATCGACGGTTTATTGAGGGATTCTCCAAGATCTCGAGACCTCTCACCAAACTGTTGGAAAAGGGAATCACATTCACCTGGACGCCACAGTGCGAGACGAGCTTTCAGGAGTTAAAAAAGAGATTGACAACAGCCCCAGTGTTGGTTATGCCAGATATGCAGAAGAATTTCACAGTGTACTGCGATGCCTCTGGAAATGGGTTGGGATGTGTTCTCATGCAAGAAGGACATGTCGTGGCATATGCATCCCGGCATCTTCGGAAGCACGAGAAGAACTATCCTACACATGACATAGAACTAGCTGCAGTGGTACACGCGTTGAAAATTTAGCGGCACTATTTGATGGGGAAGAGGACAGAAATATATACGGATCATAAGAGTTTGAAGTACATATTCACACAACCAGATCTCAACCTCAGACAAAGGAGATGGTTAGAGCTAATCAATGACTTTGATGTGGGCATCAACTATCATCCCGGGAAAGCAAACGTCGTGGCCGATGCTTTGAGTCGGAAAGTGCAGGTCAATAAGTTGAGTTTGAAGGACATGCCTGCAGAATTGAAGGACGAGGTTATAAGACTCAATCTATGTCTAGTAAATAGTGGTGAAGCCATCGCCATGGAAGTGGACTCCACACTCGAGCAAGACATACGCGAGGGCCAAAAGAATGATGAGAAGATACAAGAGATCAGACAGCTCATTAAGGAAAATAAAGCTCCTGGTTTTAGAGAGGATGAACAGGGAACGGTGTGGCACGGGAAAAGGATCTGTGTGCCAGAAGTAAAGGAGATCCGTGAATTAATTTTGAAGGAGGCTCACGATTCCGACTATTCCATTCATCCTGGGAGTACGAAGATGTACCAGGACCTCAAGAGCAGGTATTGGTGGTATGGCATGAAGCGAGATGTCGCGGAACATGTTGCCCTATGTGACACATGTCAGTTGGTGAAAGCTGAACATCAACGACCTGCGGGATTATTGCAACCACTCAAAGTGCCTGAATGGAAGTGGGAAGAAATCAGCATGGATTTTGTCATGGGATTGCCTAGGACCCAATCCGGGTATGATTCAATATGGGTCATCATTGATAGGCTAACCAAGGTAGCTCATTTCATCCCTGTGAAAGAAAGCTACAGCGGATCCAAATTGGCAGAATTGTACATGTCAAGGATTGTGTGTTACCATGGAGTGCCAAAGAAGATAGTGTCGGACCGAGGGACACAGTTCACCTCGAGGTTTTGGCAAAAGTTGCATGAAACCATGGGAACCCATCTGAATTTCAGCTCTGCCTATCATCCCCAAACTGACGGGCAGACGGAGAGAACCAATCAGATCCTTGAAGATATGTTAAGGGCATGTGCACTCAAAAACAATAGGAGTTGGGACAAGAACTTACCGTATGCGGAGTTTTCCTATAACAACAGCTATCAAGCTAGTATGAAAATGTCACCGTTTGAAGCTTTGTATGGAAGGAAGTGCAGAACTCCTCTATTCTGGAACCAAACAGGAGAAAGTAAAGTGTTTGGTCCAGAAGTGCTACAAGAAGCCGAGGCGAAGGTGAGGGAGATTCGCAACAACTTGAGGATAGCACAAACACGCCAGAAGAGTTATGCTGATGTACGAAGAAGAGAACTCGTTTTCAACGTGGGAGACTATGTTTATCTCAAGGTGTCCCATATCAGAGGACTTCGTCGGTTCAAGGTGAAAGGGAAGTTGTCACCTCGATACATCGGACCCTTTCAAGTTTTGGAAAGAAAAGGCGAAGTGGCGTACCAACTAGAGTTACCGGTTCATCTATCGGACGTGCACGATGTATTTCATGTGTCACAACTCAAGAAATGCCTGAGGACGCCGGAAGAGGTGTTACCCATGAATGAAGTGGATGTAGCTGAGGATTTGTCTTATGCCGAGCAACCATACAAGATTTTAGAGACAATGGAACGCCTCACCAGAAACAAGAGAATCCGGATGTGCAAGGTGCAGTGGAAGCATCACTCAGAAGAGGAAGCCACCTGGGAACGGGAAGATGAGCTCAAGGCACAGTTTCCGGAATTGTTTTCTTAGAAACACCAATCTCGAGGACGAGATTTCTTTTAAGGGGGGTAGAGCTGTAACACCCCAAATTTTGATTCAAAACCCTAAACCATGTTCAGAGGGGAATTTAAAATTTTTTGGACGTGTTGCATGTTTTGCAAAAATTCAAATTCAAACTGGAATTCAAATTAGACTCAAAACAGAAAAGAAATGGAAAAAGAAAAAGAGAAAACGGGAAAAAACCGGCCAGTGGGCCGAAACCCGCCAGCCGGCCCAGTTTTCCCCGCGCCAGCCCGCCCCCGCGCGCGCCGCGCTGTCTCTCACAGACAGGTGGGACCCACATGTCATCCCTAACCCCCGCTCGCGCCGACCCCGGACTCTCTCCCGCGCGCGCGCGATCGCAACCGACCGGATTTCTGCGTCCAGCAGCCCGAATTCTGGTCCCAGAAGAATCCAACTCGATCACAACTGACTCACCGCCCTCCCCCGGCTATAAAAACCCCAGCCCCGATCGGTTTTTCCCACGCGATCGCCGATTTTCACTCCGGTGAGCACCGAGACTTCGCCGGTGAATTCTGGCCGATCTAAGCTCGGAAACTCTGATCTAACTCGCTGGTCTTGATCCACCGCCTCCGGGGAACTTTGCAGGTGCAGAAAACCCGAAGACTTACGGTGTAAACCCAGCGCCGACGAGCTTCGCCGTGGTTTTGCCTCGGACCTCGCCGCCGATCACTTTCCAGGACCCCCGAGCTCGAGAAAACCCCCGAGGTGAGATCCCTGACCTCCCCTCTACCGATCTATGCCATAAGATCACAGTTCTAGGCAGAATTCTCGAGGATCCAAAACTTTCCGGTGAGATCGCCGCTTCCCGCCGCCGTGCGCCGCCCGCAGCGCCGCCCGCACTCGATCAGAGCGACGTGGCCGCTTGTGCGCCGTTTATTTTAAATCGCACGGTAGACTTTAAAACCCCGCGTACCGGTTCGATGTTATAATCTCAGCCGTCGGTTTAAAATCGGACGGTCCATGTCAGCCCCGCATTATAAAGACTGGAATTCTTACGTGCTACCCCCTGGGGTTCTCTGGAATTGAGAGCTAGCCCCGGAAACTTCAGATCTAGCCCCTGGAACTCCAGAAAATCATGTAAATTCATTTAAAAATCAGTTTTAGCCCCTGGACTTAATAGAAATTAGGAAAAACACCTCTGATAAGTGTAGCTAGACCCCTGGAAATTATGAAAATAATATTATAGACCCTGTAATGGGGTGAATTCATTGTTTTAGCCCTGTTTAGTATTTAATTTAGAAAATTGAATATGTAACTAGTGTTTAAAAATTAAAAAGGGGGACAAACATAATTGTCAAAATTAATTAAAAACTTTCTCAGTACTTAGAAAACTTTGGAGTGAGCTAAAAATATATTTTTGGGCTGAAATGAATCTGTTTCATTAGTTATTCACATTATTTAGTATAGGGACACATTTTTAAGTAAAGAATAGCTATAGAAAAAAAAGGGAAAATAATTATGAAATAGTTTACATCAGAGGCCAAGGTCAAAATGTGTTATTAAATTATTTAGGGCCAAAACCTATACTGTTTAGATGATGTGTATTACTAGTTTCATAATAAAATACACAATTATGCATAGGAATATAAATCTGAAAATATAGCAACTAGTAAAAGATAAATGGAGTTTCTAAAATCCAAAGAATTCAGTTTAGGGTTGATAGAAATTATGAAGGCACATATGGAGAAGAAAAATACTTTTCTTACATACTTGGTAGTTTAATATAAGGAATTTATTTAAAAACTGAAACACACACACATATATATAAATATAGTATGTAAGTATAAATATGAACACCAAAGTAGGAATCATACACATATAAATAAAAGTGTATGCAAGCCACAGATCAACACATAAAGTAACCACAACACATATAATGGTAAAGAACTTTTATAAATATGAATGTGTGGTTTGTATGAAGTAGAAGTGTGCACTATGCCTTATGGATTGTTGTTTTTCTTTTGCTATGTGTGATGGTATGAAGTAGAACCTGTTCAAGAGCAAGTTATTTCTTTCCAAGATCAGGACTACCCATTTCAAGAGCAGCAAGAAGGAGGCAAGTGTCCTTGACCACTTTGATCCTATGCTAGGATGTGTAGATAGAATTATTTGCATTGTCAAGTTAATTATGAAACCCATGCTAGGAAGTTTCCCTAGAATTGCATTACCTTGTTTCCTTGAAGCTTGGGTTGGGATTTATTTTGTCATGTCATTTATTTCCATGCATATGCTTAGCCATGCTTAGAATGGGGTATTTGGGATATGAGATCATCAGTTTATTTTATCATACTCTTGAATGAGACATTGTGAGTTATGTAGAGGTAGGGATCAAGGGAAGTTGGATGTTTTGGTTGTGTGCTGGGTGCACGAGACTTGGGTTTGTGTTTAGTACTTGCCTGGATCCTAAGGACCGGTTCATGGAGCATGTAACCCGGCTTTACAGTGCCAACCACATGCTGAGATGGGGCAGCTTGGCCAATTAATTAGGTGTATCCCCGGCGTAGTATGGGTGTGTTGGATGGTGCGGGGAGTAGGTGTCAGCTGGACTACCATATGAACCGCAAGGCTCAAGAGGGGGCCACTGCAGCGGGGTTGGAGCCTCTTGTATGCTGTTAGGGGTGAAACCTCAGTGGGCCCACGCTCGTCGGGAATCCCTTTGTAAAGGCTTCGTAGTGATCTCCTGGCCGCACACCTGGGAAGTGTGAATGTGGAACGTAGCCACTGGCATAATGGAGGTTCTTTTAGTCCACCCGGCAACGGGGGATGAAATCACTACTTGTGGGTACAGTGGTACAAACTCTGCAGAGTCAAAACTGTCTTGACAGCCGTGCTCACGGTTAAGAGCGGCCTGGACTTATTCATGATTAGAGGATTGATGGTTTTGGAAGTTAAGCGGGGAGCTTAACATTTGGAAATGATGATTATGGTTATTGGATTATGATGATGGGATGGGAGATTGGGACCATTTCACCTGTGTAGTAATGTAGGTGCTTAATAAGCTAAGGTGATAGGTATTAATTGCGTAGTGCTTTAACCATGAGTTCAACCTCTCCTTGCTCTAGCCATGCATGATATAATTTTCCCACACTTGCTGAGTACCATTGGTACTCAACCTTGCATATTTGTTGGTTTATATTGCTGCTCAGGTCAAGATAATGAGGTGGTGTATAATGACCAAGATTTTGGACCCGAGGAAGGTTTTTAGGTTCATGAAGACCCCGGGCAACGCCTGTGATGGAGCCCTAAAAGAATAATATTCCGCTGCTAGTTTATTTACTTGTGATGAAGCATTAGTGTCCATTGAGACATTTGCGATGTAAGACTTATTTATATTCGACACCTGGCTTGTAATAAATGATGCTTCACTATTTGTCATCACATGTATGAGAAAATGATCCTGGCATACATGTGATATTCACTTGGTTGTTTCTTCGGAAAAACCGGGTGTGACAGGGAATGTGGTTGCCGACGCGCTGAGTCGGAAGTCACATGTCCATCACCTCACCATTGCACCGATGGAGGAGGAAGAGCCAAGTTTATACGTGATTCCTTATGGATCGCTGTACAACCTCTGATAAAGGCTCAGAAGACTGATAAAGGCATGGCACATCTCTGGAGACGGATAGACAACGGGGAAATTAAGTGTTTCCGGAAAGATGATGAGGGGACGCTGTGGTTCAATGACCGCATAGTGGTACCCCGGGATATGGAGCTGAGGAAGAAAATCCTCGATGATGCTCACTTGTCTAAGTACTCCATTCATCCGGGCAGCAACAAGATGTACCAAGATTTGAAAAAGAAATTTTGGTGGACACAGATGAAGCGGGAGGTAGCTAAGTACGTATCCGAGTGCGATACGTGTAGACGAGTGAAAGCTGATCACATGAAGAAGTCAGGGCTGTTGCAACCCCTGAAGATCCCGGCATGGAAATGGGAAGATGTGGGCGTGGATTTCATTGTGGGATTACCCCTAACATCCAACAAGCATGATTCCATATGGGTAATCGTTGATCGGTTAACCAAGACGGCTCACTTCATCCTGGTGAATACACGTTACAATGCCGGCAAATATGCGGAGCTATACATAGCGAAGATTCTATGCCTATACGGGGTACCCAAGACCATTGTCTCAGATCGAGGCGCATTATTTGTATCTCGCTTTTGGGAGCAGCTACACGCTGCATTGGGTACTAAGTTGATCAGGAGCTCCGCCTATCACCCTCAAACAGATGGGCAAACAGAGAGGGTGAACCAAGTATTAGAAGACATGCACTACAGGAATCCGGACAATAGACGACGGCCGGAAACCGTCGTCAATAAGGACACTACCGTCGTCAATAAGTTATTAACGACGGTAAAACTTTATAGACGACGGTTTTTGGCTGTCGTCAATTATTAGTCGTCAATAAATTTATTGACGACGGTAACCGTCGTCAATAATCTTATTGACAACAGCTAAATCTAGCTGTCGTCAATAAACTTATTGACGACAGCTATGATATGAAACGTCGCCAGTTACGATGGCTTATTGAAGACGGTTTCTGGTACCTGGCTGTCGTCAATAACAATGGCTTATTGACGACAGCTAAATCAGGCTGTCGTCAATAAGCTTATTGACGACGGCCAGGATTTCAACCGTCGTCAGTAACCATGGCTTATTGACGATGGTTTACACTAGGCCGTCGTCAATAACAATTGCTTATTGACGACGGTTTCTGGTACCTGGCCGTCACCAATACTAATGGCTTATTGACGACGGCCAAGTACCAGAAACCGTCGTCAATAAGCTTTCCAATTTTTTTTTAAAAAAAAACAGAAAATCCTGCCCTGGCTTCGAGGCCAGCCCTGGCTCGATGGCCAGATCACAGGCAATAAAAATATACATCACAGAATTGCATAAAAACACTATACGCACGCCACACTACCCTACGCTACCCCGACCGCTGCCACCGGAGTCCAGGAAGTCGTCGTGCGCTCGTCCAAATGCTGGTTGCTGAGGGGATGGAGTTTCCTGAGCCCGCGTCGCCGATCCCTATGATGTACATGTATAGTTAGACAAATTAGAAGTTCACAAATGTGTATATGATTAAACAAACTCGTTACAAGTTAAAATTGAGCAAGTTAGCTAGATTTGGCTATGTTTGAGTAAGTTTGCTCATATTTTACTAAGTTTGAGAAGTATGGACTAGTAGTGTTTGTGTTTGAGCTAGTTCAAATAGTTTTGGCTATGTTTGAGTAAGTTTGGTCATATTTGACTATAGTTGAGTAAGTTGTACCATATTTTACTTAGTTTGAGGATGTTTAACTAGTTTTCTCTAAGTTTAAGTAAGTTTGATCAAATACAACTAAATTTGAGCAAATTTAACTAGTTGCAGCTATTATGAGAAATTTTGTACCTGTGCTCCTGACGTTGGCCCCTGTGGTAGCTGTATCGGTTGCGGCGCCCACTGAGGAAAGACAACGGGCTGTCCTGTGGCCATAGCCTGCAAATATGAAGTAAATTATTATACATGTCATTTATATATTAGAAATGTTGAGTACAATGATCTGAACTTACTTGCATGGCAGCTTGCAGCTGTAGCATGTACGAGTGTTGAAAATGTGCCCCAGTAGGAAAATGTGCATTCATTCTCAAACTTGGCAATCTTTGATAGACCCGAATTCATAGCAGCGGGGGGGGGGGGGGGGGGGGGAGGCCGGAGGGGGAGGGGGAGAGCGGGGGGAGGGCCGGAGGGGGAGGGGGAGAGCGCGCGGGGGGCTGATGGGAATCCTGTTGTGGTTAATATTAATCTTGATTAGTGTGTATGTGTGTGTTTATTAGTCTGTTGATTAGTGTGCATGGCCAGCAAGAAACCCAAGACAGAAGAGGTTTGGTAGGTGCATGCAGGAAAAGCACTAGCCAAGCACTAGTCGATTAAAGTTGTTGGCTGGATGTGCGCGTGCTCTCTCTATTTTGCAATTCGTCCATGCCGAAAGCAACAACCACGAATCCCAGCAGTTACGAACAGGGGCACATAGGCTTAGACTTGTAAATTCAAGCATGTCACGTCCTTGTAGTTGTCGTGGTCGGAGAAGAACAAGCTGAACCGCTGTTTGTCATGCGCGTCACCGTCATACGATGCGAATACCATACCACTTTTTCGAGTGCCAGGCTAAATGTGTTACTTTTCCTGCTAGCTAGGTATACATGGAGGTCAGTTTCTCCGGACGTAGATGTGGCTACGACACAGAAAGCTCATTGTAATTTATTTTAGTTCATGAAGTTATGGTAGCATCTTACAATTCCTCGGGGAGAGGCCGGAAGGGGAGGGGGAGAGCGGGGGGGGGGGCGGGGCGGAGGGGGAGGGGGAGAGCGGGGGGAGGGCCGGAGGGCCGGAGGGGGAGGGGAAGAGCGGGGGGAGAGGCCGGAGGGGGAGGGGGAGAGCGCGCGGGGGGAGAGGCCGGAGGTGGAGGGGGAGAGCAGGGGGAGGGCCGGAGAGGGAGGGGGGAGCGGGGGAGGGCCGGAGGGGGAGCGGGGGGAGGTCCGGAGGGGGAGGCGGAGACCGGGGGGAGGGCCAAAGGGGGAGGGGGAGGGGGAGAGCGGGGGTAAGGCCGTAGGGGGAGGGGAGAGTGGGGGGAGGGCCAGAGGGAGAGGGGGACTTACCTCAGGCGGAGGCGGCGGGGACCGGCGTAGGCGGCGGCGGGGACCGGCGGGGAGGGCGGCGGCGACGAGACCTCAGCGCGAGTCGGGAGGCGGCACTGGCCGCCTCCCGGCTTGCGTACGGGTTATATGTCCCATTATTGACGACGGTGCCTGGTCACCGTCGTCAATAATTTATTGACGACGTTACTCGTTCAGCTGTCATCAATAACTGTGTTATTGACGACGGTGCTAGGTCACCGTCGTCAATAACTCCTCGGGTGGGTCTGAATTAAGTTAAAGATGACGGGCACCTTCGTCAATTATTTATTGACGACGGTACTCGTTCAGCTGTCGTCAATAACTGTGTTATTGACGACGGTGCTAGGTCACCGTCGTCAATAACTCCTCGGGTGGGCCCGAATTAAGTTAAAGACGACGGGCGCCGTCGTCAATTATTTATTGATGACGGTGCTCTTCTGGCCGTCGTCAATAACAGTGTTATTGACGACGGCTAGACAAAGCCGTCGTCAATAAAATTAAAGACGACGGCCCCGTCGACAATAAATTTTGCCGTCGTCAATGATCATTTTTCCTGTAGTGATGTTGAGAGCATGTGCCATCCACCACGGTAGGAACTGGGATGATCACCTACCGTTGGCGGAATTCTCGTACAACAATGGCTATCAGGCGAGTATCAAGATGGCACCCTACAAAGCTCTCTACGGTCGCAAATGCCGCACCCCATTAAATTGGTGCGAGTCCGGTGAAAGGGTCACATTCGGGGTTGATGTGTTGAACGACGCCGAAGAGCGCGTTCGGACAATTCAAGCCAATTTGAAGGCCGCTCAATCCCGGTAGAAGAGCTACGCTGATAAGAGGCGTAGGCCATTGCACTTTGACGTTGGGGATCACGTGTACCTCCGCGTGTCTCCGATGAAGGGCGTGCACCGGTTCGGTGTGAAGGGGAAGCTCGCTCCCCGTTTTATTGGACCCTACGCTATCACCGAGAAATGTGGACAAGCAGCGTATCGATTGGAGCTACCGGCATCCCTTGCTGGTGTTCATGATGTTTTCCATGTTTTGCAACTGTGAAAATGTTTGAAGTATACGGCTTCTGTTCCTACCAAAGACATCGGCGAGCTGAAACCGGATTTAACATATGATGAGTATCCGGTGGAAATTCTTGATGAGAAAGCCCGAACCATGCGTAGCAGAACGTTGTGGTTCTACAAAATACTCTGGAGCAACCACACCGCCGAAGAAGCGACGTGGGAGAGCGAGGAATCCTTCGCTCAAATTACCCGGAGTTCATGGCATCTCAGTACGGGTAAGTCCCTGTTACATCGCTATCTCTTCTTTTATAGTCTCGGGACGAGATTCTTTTAAGGGGGGGGATGTAAAAGCCCAAGAAAAGGGACTTGCAAAAACTTTTTATCACCACACAACACCACCGTTTTGTTGTGGATAGATTGTGAAAAAGTGTGAAGAGCAAGTAACCTCCATCAAAAGAGTGGTTAGAGGGGAAAGCCTACACTTTCAAAAAGGGGGAAGTTTATACATGACACATGAGAGGATGATTCAAAACTGTTAAATTGAAACTCGTGGTTGCAGCATCTAAAACAAAGATCAAAGTGCATAATTGGATTCCTCAGGTCCAAATTAGTGGGGAGGCAAAGTTTCAATAATTTTTGAAAAGGTTTGCCAACCATTTGTCTAAAAAGGATCCAAATGTGCAAGAATTCAAATATACATTTGAATTTGGGGGAGATTTGCCCAACCATACAAATGTAGATCAGTTTGAAACTCAAAACATTTGAATTCATCTCTTGCCATGTTTCGGAGATCTTTTGAGGGGTGGGGGAGCACTGACAAGTGGGTCCCGCATGTCATTGGGGAGGACCAAATGGCACAAAAGTCAACAGCCTTAGGGGCTAAGTATTGCACGCGGAACAGAGCCGAGGCTCCACGGTGACACCCGAGAAACGCCGGGCGCCACCTCCTGCTCTTCCCCTCGCGTGCTGGTGAGCTCCTCGTGAGGGCGCCGTAATACCCAGCCGTTCCCCAGCTCACCACGACCACGAGCCGATCGTGTTTTGCCTCCTTCTCCCGAGCAGCGCCACACCGAGCTCAGTTCTTTCCCCCGACGCCGCTCCTCTGATTCTCCCCTGCACACCGACGTCTGCTCGGCCTTTGCCCGAGCTCCCCACACGAAAAGGAAGCGCCTGGGTGTGCTCTAGCTGACCACCTCACCACCTTGCGGTGTTAGCACTTCATTTGGCCACCAATTGACGATCGCAGCTGAGGACCGAGGTGCAACCGGCGGAACAGCAACCGGCTCACCGTGGGCAGCGCTCCACAGCCGTTTTCACCATTCCTCTCCTGCACGAAGAAGGTGCGCCATGCTCTCTAGATTTTGTAGGTGCAAGCCGTTTAGCGGTTGATTCACCGGGTGAAGAGTATTTCCAATTCTTCCGAAACGTAGTGTGTTTGGGTAGAGCGCGGTCTAACCCAAAATTCATGCTACTCACTTAGCTATTGGCCGCGCCGGCTTGTCAGCACCTTCCTCACTCCCTTGCGGCTCTCCTCGACCAGGAATCAAGGGAAATGACCCAGAAATGGCCGGGTTTGGGTTGTTTTTCGGGCTGCCATAGAGTAATAGCTCGGTTCACCGTGGAGCTCTAGGTTGCCGACCGTTTCATGGGGTTTGGCTGTCATTTCCGTCACCCCCGAGCTCCCACGGTGCTCTCCGACCCTTTGCCGATCATTTTGATGCGGTGTAACGCATTCTCGAACACGCCGGAACCCTAACCACCGCTGTCACCGTCGGGAGCCCTGTTCCGGTGAGCTACGGGCGCCGGCGAACCCCGAGATGAGTTCAGCGTCGTGAGTTAGGGCGGGGCGGCGAGTCTGAGATCGTGAGACGGCCGGAAAAGCAGTTCCGGCGACACTCGCCGGAGTGCGCTGCCGCGGACACCTGTTTGGCGCGAGGAAGGAGAAGACTGCCGGGTGGGAGCCACTGACAGACATTTAAACAATTTGAAATTTCCAGTTTATAGTTCAAACTTTGGAGGACCACAACTTGGGGTAGGAGAATCCAAAATTATGAAACAAATTTTGTTGGATTCCTCTAACTGAGTACAATACAAATATGAAACCCAATTTGTACGAAACCTATTATTTAATTCTGGAACATTCTTTAAATCTTTTCAGCAAAAGACTTTTAGAGGGAGTTTGGTTCATCCAAAAATCCCCAAATTTTGCCAGAATGTTCTTTAGGACCTTAGTGAACCCCTGTAAAAGTTTCAGACCATTTGGAGTTGATTTGGGCAGAGCAATTCAAATTCGAAGATGCTGGGTTCATTTGAATACAGAAACATTTTCAGAGAATTTCCAAAACATGGAAATTCAGTTCTGGGCAAATCTTAGCTCCAAAAATGCTAGGAAAATTAATGCAAACTCTATGAGCTATAATTGAAATTATAGTTCACTAAGTTGGCCATGAACAGGGTTGTTACCTCAGAATTAATTCTTCTTTGCTTATTTCCTAAGATAATTATTCTGAGCAAACCGGTCAAGGAAAAGTGCTAATAATTGGTCCAGGGGGTTTTCTTGTGACAAGGAACTCACACAAAAATTCTCAGCTCCATTGGAGCTCTTGATCACCCCTGTCCTATTTAACCACTTGAGGGATAAATATGGAAAAGGGGGACAACCACTTAGCATTTAACCATTGGATTAAGTCTAAGCCAAACCACCAACACCCAGTTCATATTTAAATTCTTAAACAGTGTTCCAGGTGTTAGAGACTGCTTATTAGAACTAATAGCAGTAACCTTACAATAACTTGTATGCATATTAATTAACATGTAGTATTTCATAAACGTGTAGTCACTGAAGAAGAGACTCCGGAAGTGCTGGACTTCCTCCTTCCGGAAGAAGAGCTAACTACTGACCAACAGCAACAAGGCAAGCCCCGGTTTGCATTAATTTTTTTTATAAGTTTTACTTTGTTTACATATGTCATATGAAGTATGATTATGCATTAGGTATAGGCTGGATGGAACCCCACTTGCATAACCAGAACCTTTCCCTAAAAGTGAGGGTAGTGTCCAGGACCTCGAGTAGACAGGCTATGCTTAATGAGTCATAGGACTTCGGTACAAGTCGAGTAGTTGGAATCTACTCGCGAGTTTAGGCTTGGGAACACACGGGTTAGGTGGAGTGATGTGAGATCACTTTAGTAATGAAAATGAGACTAGGCAGGGGATAGGGCGCAGCAAGAGGGAGTCTTGTCTGCGCGGCCCTGTCCGTGTCGATTGAGGACCGATCCGTGTGCGGCCCTGCTGAACAAGTATTGAACGTACCGAAGGCATATCGGATATATGGGCCCCGATAAACCGATGTAGCCTAAACCTCCGAGCGTCGAGGCATAACGCACCAATTTATAGGTGTAGGCTGATGGCAGCAAGGTGGAAATCTGCTAACGGGCATAGAGAGATGCTCCGTGTGGGGAACCTCCTGCTCGTTTCGGTGCGACCGGTTCGACGTTTGGGCTGTTGGGTGAAAGGTTGTCCCGTACGACATCGACTGAGCGTGCTGTGCAGCTCCACGGGTGGGCGTACGTGACGTGCTCTTTGGGTTTCCCTGCAGGTGTATATCGAGTCGATTCGCCGTCCCTCACGGTGACGAGTACCGCTTGTTCACTGCATTGTAACGTAGACTAATGAATGAAATGTTATGATTCCATATTGCTGTTATAACATAATTGTATTGCTACATGTGTGCCACCAAATATTGCTCACTAAATTTCAGCTTCATGAACCGTTAACTTGTTGCTAAAAGATGAACTAAGGATGAACTTGTAGGCGTGTCCATTTGCTGCAACTTTGCTATCCTACGTCATGGTACACGTCATGTAGAGTTTCATGCTTAGGTGAGTCGGTTAAGCCTTGTTGAGCCTTCGTGCTCACGGTTGCTGCTTAAGTGTTTTTCAGGTGATGAGCCACCCACGGACTCAGAGTACGAGTCCACCGGCGAGGGTTACCCTCCGTCGGGGACCACGGCTGAGTGGGAGCCGTACACGCCGCGCTGAGCTGAGGAGTGCAGCTAGTGCGGGTTGCCCTAGGGCTGGGCAACCACTTTTGCTAGATAGGCGGGCGTGAGTTGTATAAAAGAAACTTCCGCTGTGTAATAAAGACCCTAGTTTGTAACTGACAAGTGTACTATTTTGTACATTCAATTTGTTTTCCCATGTAATACAATGTGTTCTTATGACATGTGCTTTCGGGTGTCGCATCGCGAGGCACCACCCTCTGCGATCCTGGATGAGCGGATTCCGGTCCGCAACAGTCGCTGTGTTTATTGGCGCACAGCCTCTGATGTGGCGTGCCAGTCTTCACTGCGACGTGACTGGGCGCAACGGCACCTTACAGAGGCGTGCTCCGTGTCTCCGCGCCTTGGGAAGGTGCGGGTATTGAATACCTTGTATGGGCAAGGTATGGAGCATCTTTACTCTTGCTTCCTACCGCGCAGGGGCAGGTAGCGCGGCTCTGCTGGCCACATGGCGGGCTCGGAGCTCTCCTCTGAGGAGAGGGAGGTCCGGCCCCGCTGTACTCGTGGAGCCTTCGGAGCTCTTCTCGCGGAGGGGGGAGGTCCGGCTCTGCTGGCTACGTGGCGGGCCCGGAGCTCTCTTCTGAGGAGAGAGAGGTCCGTCCCCGCTGGACACGTGGAGTCTTCGTAGCTCTCCCCACGGAGGGGGGAGGTCCGGCTCTGTTGGCCACATGGCGGGCCCGGAGCTCTCCTCTGAGGAGAGGGAGGTCCGGCCCCGCAGGACATGTGGCACCCTCGGAGCTCTCCCCACGGAGAGGGGCGAGGTCCTTAGGCAGTTTCCCTTGTGTGCGGGGGTACCCCATATTGAGGGTACCGACAGTGGCCCCTGGGCCCATCTCGGGGGAGATAATGAGCCCGAGGTGGAGCCCCCGTCTCTTCCACTCCGTGCACCTTCTCGAAGACCCTCTTTGACTGTTGCCGGTGCACGAACAGTCGTGGGATCATGGGAGCGCGTGCCTTGCTTGATGGCTGCTTTTACTGCGGCGGTTCCCAAGACTGCCACTTCTGCACGTCACAGCGCCTTTTCGTGAACCACCGAAGCGTCCCGCCAGATTGACTTCTCGGGAGACTGACTTCTTGGCCCATCGCTTCTGCTGGACAGCTCGGGTCCACTTGTCATTGACGCTTGGTCATGGAGCTGAAGCGGTTGTCCAAGCAGTGCATTCGAAGAGTTTTAAATTGATTTGAATCAAGTATGTGAAGTATAAAAGGGGATCTTATTTGCATCGCAGGCTTCCCTTCGCACTTCCCCAAGCTTGAACCTTCCTTGTTCTCTGAGTTCTCGCGCCCTTGTCTTCCAAGTTCTTGAGCTTCTGTCGGCCATGGCTTCCAATCTGCCTCCGTCGCGCCTCACCCGATCGGTCGAGCTCGTGACAGTGCGCAAGCTGCTGGGCTGGCGCGCGGAGGAGCAGAAACACTGGCTCCGGCAGGGATCTCTCCCCCTGTTCCTGGAGAAGGGGGAGATAGTCTTCTTCACCGCCTACGCCTTGGCGGGGTTCGTTCCACCGATTTCTTCCTTCTTCGTGACACTGCTGGAGACGTACGGTCTCCAGCTTCATCATCTCTCCCCCAACTCCTTCGCGATGGCCGCCGTCTTCGTGCACTTCTGCGAGATGTTCGTGGGAGTGCGCGCTTCGGTGACGCTCTTCCGCTACTTCTTCGTGTTGCGAACGACTGGGCGCAGCTCAAAGAATCAGCTGGGGCCGTACTACTTCCAGCATCGCTGCAAGGATCCGAAGGCCTCTGGGTACCTTCTACCTTTCGGTGCGGCGAGGTGGGAAAACTGGAGAGAGAACTGGGTGATCGTGCAGACCGACGAGCATGATCGTCTTCAGCTGCCGACTGCCGGCCCGTCCACCGAGCGTCGCTTCAGGGAGATCCCGGAGCTGGAGCCGGAGTACGCGTCGGTCTTGGAGCGGATCCGGTTCCTGGCCAACGAGGGACTGGCATCCCTTATGGTGCTGATAGACTTCCTGTCATGCTGCATCGCACCCTTGCAACAGCGCAACCCCCCGGCGTGGTACTACACCGGCGAGCACGACTGCACCAGGCTGGAGACAGGTCTCGGCTCCGACCCATCTGAGGATATGTTGTACGAGATGGTGACAAGGGTGAGCGGCGACTTCATCACCGGCGGCGACCTCACTTTCCCGGCCTCCTGCACTCCCCTCTTCTTGGAGCCACAGCGAAGGGCGGAGTTGCTGCGGAAGATGCCGAACCTGGACGACATCGGAATCGCCGTGCGTCAGGTTGGGGATGTCTTCCGGGGAATCTCGATCCCTGGGGTCGAGCGCTCCAGAGCGGAGCGCGAGGCGTCAGCCAACACCCAACCCGCATCGAGGGTCGACGGAGCTCGTACGGTCGACAAGGGAAAGGGGAAGGAGCCGGCCTCCGAGCAGCCGGAGAAGAAGCGTGCCCGGTCCCCTCCGAGGGCGCCATTTCCGCCGAGACAGGGGACCGGGGTACCCTTGCGCCCATCTTCGGGAGGCGCTGGTTCGTCGAGCGGCGCCCCCAAGAGGCCTTGGGTCTTCCACTCCGACGGGGCTCCTCTCAGACAGCGGCGGTCCGAGGGGCCCTGGGCGTCCCACCCTCCTTCCTCAGGCGGAGGAACTCTGCGGGGGAACGCCGGTGCAGCGATGCCCGAGGGTGAGCTGAGAGCTCATGCTCCCCGGCCAATGAACGTCCCGGCCGCAGGCTCGGCGGGCGACGGTGTCAGAGGGAGCAGCGCCAAGATTCAACCGGGGGCGCAGGTGCCCCGGGCTTCGGGGACTGGATCGGCGAGTTGTGCCAGGGGCGCTGCCGGTGGGAGCCCTACTGCTCCGCCTCCCAAGGGGGCTCCGGGTGCGTCTCCTGCCTCGCCGGTCCGGGCACCTGCGGTGCAGGCGCAGGCATCGACGGTAGGCTCTGGTGGTCCTGCCCCTGCTTGGAAGCCGGGGCTCCATGCCCGTTGGAGCGCTCGCGTCCCTCGGTAAGCTTTGTTCTTTCTGGATTTTAGAACCTGTGTTCCTTTCTCCTTTTCTTAGCCTGAGTCCCATGTTGGCAGGGACTCATCTGCTCCCGGGGGTGAGTCTGTTCCCCGGCCATCTCCGGCTGGCGGAGGCTCTGCACCGCAGCGTCCGGAGACTGCAGCGGCTCCGACGGCCCCCAAGTCGGCACAGGCTTCTTCTGTGCCGGCGGGATCATCCCCTGCGGTGGTGGCGGCAGCACCCGCTCGTCCCCCTTCACCAGCTCGGAAGCCAGCAGTTGTCGGGGGCTCGGTGAAGCCGGCTGGTGGTGCCCGACCCTCCGGTGTTGAGGCTGGAGGAGCAGCTGCAGGATCAGCTGCAGGTCCTCCAGCTTCCCCAGATCGGCGCCTCATCTCGGTT
Source organism: Neostapfia colusana (assembly GCA_030760725.1). Lineage (NCBI taxonomy): Eukaryota > Viridiplantae > Streptophyta > Magnoliopsida > Poales > Poaceae > Neostapfia > Neostapfia colusana. The sequence continues at coordinate 67,143,918 of JASWHV010000016.1, forward strand.
GCCGAGATACCAGCATCTCCTCCGGACGACAACATGATGGAGGAGGTCGGGGGCGCGGCTTCGGCCTCTGCCGCCCCGCTGCCCCTGGCGGATGCCTTGGAGCTTGCCTAGGAGGGCGTCCGGCAGGTCCAGGCCGCCCTGGAGCGAGAGCGGGGGGTGCTGGCTGGGGAGAGAGACCGCCTCCTCAGCTGGGGGCATCTCCTGAAGCTGCGGACTCAGGGGGTCAGGGCAGAGCTCGACTCGAGACAGTCGAGGCTTGATGCCATGGAGGCGCCGCTTGGCGCTCAGAAGAGGGCCGTCGACCTCCTAGACTCCGAGACCCGGCGGCTCCACCAGGAGACCCGCGAGGCTCACGCCAGGGCCGAGGCGTGTTCCACTGCCGTGGAGGAGCTGCGGCTGCAGGTAGCTCGCCGTGAGTGCGCCGTCGCGGATCGGGAGCGCGCTGTGGCGGCTGAGGAGAAGGTCTCTGCACGGCTGGAGGCCAGCGAGGGCGAGCTGAGGGCTCAGGCCAAGGAGCTGGGGCTTCAGGAGTCGGCTGTTGCCGCGAGGGAGGAGCAGACCTCCCGGGAGCGCCAGGCGGCGCTGGATCGTGAGCTGGCGGCCCGACAAGAGGTGGAGAAGCTCCAGGCTTTGCGGTCTGTCGAGGCCCAAGCGGTCTGGAGCTTTGTCGGTGAGGTGGGGTCTGCCCTGGTTCCCCTTGGTTTCAGCCCGGTGAGGATGGAGGCTCCGGCACAGGAGGTGTTTGAGGCAATCCCGGCGCTTGAGTCCATCGGCACCAAGCTGGGCAGGCTCGAAGCGGTGATCGCCGACGAGCTTGAGGCAGAGGGACGGGGTCTAGCGAAGGAGGTCGCCACGCACGTTCTGGCGTGCTTCCGGAGTCAAGACCCTTCCTTCTCTCTGGAGCCGGTGAGACTAGGCCCCGTCGTCGAGCGGGAGGAAGCTGCCAGGGCCGAAGTCGGGGACATGGCCGCCCTTGTGGCCTCTAGGTTCCAGCAGGAGTCTGGGGACTCCTAGGCAGTTGCCCCTGCGGCCAGAAGGCCCTGTATCTTTTCTTTTTTCTTTGTTTGTTTTTGTCGATCTATAGCCCACCTCGTGGAGCTTTTGATGAATGAACAGGCTCTTTGTTTCTTGTGTCCGTGCTTATCTTCTTCTTGGCTTGGCCTGGCCGAGTCCTTAGCTCCGCAAGGACCTCGGAGGCCTTCACCGATCTTGAACTCTTGCGCAGACACTTTCCTCAGGACCCTGTTGAGTTAAGGGCCCAAGGGGTCTTCGGAGCTCGCGCCGTGAGGACGGGGAGGTCCGGATCTGCTGGCCACGTGGCGGGCCCGGAGCTCTCCTCTGAGGAGAGGGAGGTCCAGCCCCGCGGGACACATGGAGCCTTCGGAGCTCGCCCCTGCGGAGGGGGCGAGGTCCGGCTCCTCCGGTCTTGCCTTTGGTCTTTCCCTGCGCGGTACCCGTAGTGGCCCCTGGTAGGTGTGGCCAATGCTTTGGGAACACCTACCATACTCCTGTGGGGGAGCTAAAGCCGGGAGGTCCTGCACACAAGTAGAGGAAACGTAATTCTCCTCGGGAGCTCTCCCTTCCCTTTCTCATAGTCTTATTTGGCTTACGGTCCTAGTCCGGTATACGGAAAGATAGCAAATGCTGACTAGGGACAAGAGTGGGAATTAAATGTACGGTGAGCATACATGGAAAGTGCAATCATAAAAATTAATGCGTAATTTAAATGAACACAGGGGTAAGAGCGTTGCGGGATAGGTTTCTTTCCATATAAATATCCATAGGAGGAAGGCAGGCTAAACATGGAGACAACGACCCGCCCCATTAAGAAGGGAAGCAAGACTCTACGCGCTTAGGGCCGAAACCAGGCCAAGATGAAACGTAGTCCTGGACCGTCCCCTGGGACTTAGCTGTTCCGAGCGCTGTTCCCAGACTCTATGGGATTTATTACAGAAAGAAAAAGAACTGTCCTACAACTGCTCTAGGGATAGAACTTACGAAGGTGTTCTATGTTCCAAGGGTTCGGGAGCGGATCCCCATCCTCGGTGGAGAGGCATACGCACCCGGGGCGGCAAACTTTCATGACTCGGAAGGGACCTTCCAAGCTGGGGGAGAGTTTGTTGGTCCCTTCATGAGAAAGTATGTGCCGCAGTACCAGGTCGCCTTCTTGCAGCTCCTGGACATGCACGGACCTTTGGTGGTAGCACCATAGCTTCTGCCGGTACCGTGCGTTGTGGAGCGCTGCGTGTAATCGAGCCTCGTCGACGATGTCGATGTCTTCACGCCGGAGGTTGTCCTGTGCGGCTTCGTCGTAAGCTCGGACACATAGAGACTTCATGGTGATCTCTGGGGGAAGCACAGCTTCGGCCCCGTACACCATGAAGAAGGGTGTCTCCCCGGTGGCCCGGCTTTGGGATGTCCGGTTAGCCCACAGGGTGCCCGGAAGCTCATCCACCCACTTGGCACCATGTTTCTTCAAGCCGTCATAGGTGCGAGTCTTAAAGCCCCAAAGGATCTCAGCGTTGGCCCTATCGACTTGCCCATTGCTCTTTGGGTGAGCAACGGAGGCATAGCACACCTGGATGCCACGGTCTTCGCAGTAGTCTTGGAATGCTGCGCTGGTGAACTGGGTCCCGTTGTCGGTGATGATTCTGTTCGGGACCCCGAACCGGCAGACGATTGACTTGATGAACTTGACTGCAGATTGCTTGTTGATGGTGATGACGGGTATAGCTTCCGGCCACTTGGTGAACTTGTCGATGGCGACGTAGAGGTACCGGAATCCCCCGACGGCTTTGGGGAATGGCCCCAGGATGTCCAACCCCCACACTGTGAACGGCCACGAGGGTGGGATCATCCGTACCGCCTGAGCCGGTGTGTGGATCTGCTTGGCGTGGAACTGGCACGCCTTGCAGCTCTTGACCAGCTTGACGGCATCCTGGAGTGCTGTCGGCCAGTAGAAGCCATGCCGGAAGGCTTTACCGACAAGCGTGCATGAGGAAGAGTGACTCCCACATTCGCCTCCATGGATCTCAGCGAGCAAGTCGCAGCCTTCCCCCTGGGTTATGCACCGCAATAGGACGTGGTTGGCGCCACGCTGGTAGAGATCCCCTTCTACTAGCGCGTATCTTTTAGCCATGTGCACGATCCGTTCAGCGGATACACGTTCATCAGGGAGGATATTGTCTTTCATGTAGTCCCGGATCTCCGTGATCCATGCATCGGGTCTGACTTGAGCTTCTGGATCTTGAGCGCTGGGTAGCACGGTGTCCCCAGTGATGCTTACGATCCTTGGTGGCGTCCATGGTAGCAGGGCTGCCGGGACTGCCAGCTTCGAGGTGCTGGTCCAGCCCCTTTCGCCCGGCTCGGCAGGCCGGGTTGTGGGCCGCAGCAACGTCCTCTCGAAGACTCCTTCGGGCACGGGGGCTCCGGTGGAGGCCTTCGTTGAGAGGTCGTCAGCCATGGCATTTCCAGCGCACGGTACATGGCGCAGGTCCAAGGCGAGGAAGTCTTTCTCCAGCATCTGCACGTGGAGCAGATAAGCAGCTAGTTGCGGGTCATCGCAGGAACATTCACCCTTGACTTGCTTGATGACTAGCTGGGAGTCGCCCTGTGCCAACAACTGGCGACCGCCCAAAGACAAGGTTGTCTTCAGGCCAAAGATGAGTGCTTCATACTCTGCCATGTTCTTGGTCGTCTTGAAATTGAGACGCACCATGTACCCAAACTGCTCCCCCGATGGCATGAGAAGCAGTACGCCGGCACCTGCCCCCTGCTTTCGCGAGGAGGCATCGAAGAAAAGCATCCAGTGAGGCCCGGTGAAGACCGGAGCTCGGGGCTTTGGTTCACCGTCTTCGTGGCCCCCTGGGTTGGTCGTTGTTGGCGTCCATTCGGCCCCGAAGTCAGCCAGTGCTTGGCTCTTGACTGCGTGGCGAGGAAGGAAGTCCAGCTCGAACTCCACCAACTCTGCTGCCCATTTAGCGACATTGCCGGTCGCGTTGGGGCTGTGAAGAATGGCCTTCAGCGGGTATGAGGTGACCACCGTGATCCGGTGGGCTTGGAAGTAGTGGCGGAGCTTCCTGGACGCCACGAGTACTGCATAGAGCAGCTTGTGGACCTCCAGGTACCTTGTCTTGGCGTCGTGGAGGACTTTGGTGATGTAGTAGACAGGCCTCTAGATAGTCCAGACCCTCCCCCCTGGGACTGAGATGTATTCCTTTATTGACTCAGGCCGACAGGAGGTAGACGGGTCCGGGGGAGCCTCTAGGAGCTGGGACGCGGGGGCTTCTAGGCCGTCTTGGACCTCCGGGAGGTCAGCTTGTTCTCCTGGGAGGTCCCTCTGGACCTCCGGGGGGTTCTCTAGGAGCTCCAGGAGGTCCCGTTGGACCTCCGGGAGGTCACCTTGGAGCTCCAGGAGGTCGTCTTGAGTCTCCGGGGTCTCCTGGTGCTTGTCTTCTGCTACCGGAGCAGGCTGCGGTGATGAGGGGGTCCGGCCGCTCTGCGACAAGGACCATGCTCACCACGTCTGTTGTTTCCGCGATGTAGAGCAGCAAGTGCTCTTCGGGCTTGGGGCTACCATGATGGGTAGGGTCGTCAGGAGCTGCTTCAACGCCTGGAATGCTTCCTCTGCTTCGTCGATCCAAGCAAAAGGACCGGATTTGCGCAGGAGCTTAAAGAAGGGAAGTGCCCGCTCTGCTAGCCTCGGTATAAACCGACTCAGCGCGGCTAGGCATCCCGTGAGTTTCTGGATATCCTTGATGTGGGCAGGGGGCTGCATCAGGTCGATGGCCTTGATCTTCTCTGGGTTGGCCTCAATCCCTCGGTGTGATACCAGGAATCCTAGGAGCTTCCCAGAGGATACGCCGAACACACATTTGTCGGGGTTCAGCTTAGTGCGCGTGGAGCGCAATTTGTCAAAGACTAGAGCTAGGTTATCTAACAAGGATGAGCTCTGCCTGACCTTGACAACGATGTCATCGACATACACCTCAACTAAGTCTCTTATTAGCTCTCCAAAGGTTTTGTGCATAGCACGTACAAAGGTGGGGAGAGCATTATTTAGACCATAAGGCATAGAGACGTAACAATACAGGTCGTCTACTGTGATGAAAGAAGTGTGTTCTTCATCTTCTCTAGACATAGGGATTTGATGAAAACCTGAGTAGGCGCCTAGGAAGCATAGCATATCACAGCCTGATGTAGAGTCTACTATTTGATCTATCCTAGGGAGAGGGAATGGATCTTTAGGACATGCCTTATTGAGACTGGTGTAGTCGATGCACATCTGGAGCTTCTCGCCGGCCTTCGGAACGACGACGGGGTTCGCCAACCACCGGGGGTGGTGGACTTCCCTTATGAAGCCAGCTTCCAGCAGCTTCTTGATTTCTTCATGGATGAAGTTCTGCCGCTCGATGGACTGCTTGCGGGGCTTCTGTTGGACTGGCCGGGCATCAGGGAAGATCTTCAGATGGTGCTCGATCACCTCCCTAGGGATCCCCGGCATCTGCGACGGTTGCCATGCAAACACGTCGACGTTGTGCCGTAGAAAGGTAATGAGCGCGCCTTCCTATTTGCTGTCCAGGCCCCTAGCTACCCGGGTGGTCTGGGCAGCATCGGCGCTGACTTGGACGACCTTCAGGGGGACGTCGCCCTTGTCGAGGGGTTGCACACGGGGTGCTGAGGTCGAGGCACGGTGGCGTGCACTCGGGTGGAGCTGTCCCGGTTTTGCACCGCCAGGAGCTGGTGCTCGGGCTGCTGCAAGCGCTTGGAGCTTCTCCAAGGCTGACACTGCAGCAGTGCGGTCTCCACGAATCTTGAGAACACCTGTTGGTGTAGGCATCATCAGGACGAGGTAGCCGTAGTGGGCTACTGTCATGAACCGGTACAGGGCTGGCCTGCCGATGATGGCGTTGAAGGGGAGGTTGATCTCCGCCACGTCGAACAGAATGTACTCTGTTCGATAACTGTCCCGGTGCCCCAAAGGTCACCGAAGGCTGATGTTGCCGTAGGGGACGACCTATCCCGGCCCGACCCCTGAGAACGGGCTCGATGGGGTGAGCTTGGCCATCGGGATCTGCAGCTTCTGGAAAGCTGCGCGGCTGATGAGGTTCAGCCCAGCCCCGCCATCTATCAGGACGTGGTACATCTTCACGTTGGCAATGGTGGGGGCTATCAAGAGCGGTAGCTGGCTGGCCCCAGCCATGTTCCTGGGGCAGTCGGTGGCGTCGAAGCTGATGGGGGTTCCGATCCACTTGAGGTGCGGCGCGGCACTTGGGAGAGGAGCCAACGACACTACTGCTCTGCGCAGTGTCTTGACTGCGGTTCAGGACGAAGGGTCAGAGGACCCGCCGTAGATGATGTAGAGCGCCTTCCGGCGTTCGTCATCGCTGGAGCTGGAGTCCTCACGGTTGCGCACCGCCTTCACGGCGCGTTGAGGCTCCTGGAACTCCGTCTGGTGGTCAACGTTGTCTTGGGCGTCGACCTTCTGCTTGCCCTCCCTTTGACGGAAGGGAGGGGTGTCAGCACGCGGCTGCTTTTGGATCTCCCGGCACTCAGCAGCAGTATGGCTGCTGGTGTTGTGCATGGGGCATGGCTCGCCTTGGTCACCGTCCGGGGCTGGTGACTGCCGCGGCCTCTTGTCGGGGCGTGGCCCCCGAGCTCCAGTGGGTGCTGCAGCTTCTGCAACTGGAGCTTCGGTCGGCAGCATGATCTTGCCGCCGGCCTTCTTGACCTTTCTGCCGCTCTCATGGGGGGCAGCATTTGGTCTGGGCTGTTCTCCGTCTTTGGAGACTGGCTGTGAGTGCCAGTTACGCCCTTCTGCTGCCCTGGCGCACTTGTCCGCCAGGCTGAAGAGCTCTGAGACGTCGCGCACTTCTCTGGTCGCGAGCTTCTCAAGCATCTTCTTGTCCCGTACACCCTGCTGGAACACCACCACCAAAGAAGCATTCTGAATGTGGTGGATGGTGTTCCGTACCTGGGAGAACCGCTGGATGAAGGAGCGCAGCGACTCTCTGGGTTGTTGTTGGATGGCGTGGAGGTCGAGCTCCGTGCCAGGCCGGGTGTAGGAGCTGCCGAAGTTTGCAGTAAACTGCCGGCAGAGCTCTCCCCAGGAGGTTATGGAACCCTGGGGGAGATTCATGAGCCAAGATCGAGCTGGGCCGGTCAAGGCGAAGTAGTTGGCCATGACGGCCTCATCCCCTCCCGCAGCAAGGATGGCGGTGGAGTAGATTTGGAGAAACTCCGCCGGGTTGACGCTGCCATCGTACTTCTCAGGCAGGTGCGACCAGAACTTGCGCGGCCACTTCGCAAAGCGAAGGTGTGGCGCCAGGGCCGCACATCTTGCTCCTGTTGCTGCAGGTGTTGGTGCCGCGAACGCTTGGTTCGCCGTCGGCACCGCGTACCCCGGTATGGGCAAGGCTGCGCCATAGACCGGGGGTGCCACTTGCAGGGCATATGGCTGAGGCATATGCTGCGTGGCGTATGCCTGGGGAAGAGATCGTGTAGCGAACGTCTGCAGGCCAGGCTGAGTCGAGGCGGTCGACATGCTGTCGCCGACCTTGCGGTTGCGACGCCTCTCTCGGCGTCGCTCAATGGTCAGGCAGGCATCATCGCCCAGGTGACATCGCTCCAGCCCCGACCTCAGGTCCGCAGATGGGAGCCTAGTGGAGCGGGAGTCTGCCATCTGCCCGTCAACCGTTGGCGTGCGCGTCAGCGACACACCTGGTTGACCGGGACGTCGTCCCCGACGAAGTCGAGGGTTGGCGGCGGCGATGACGAGACGGTCTACGTCACGAATCCACTGCTGGGTCGCTAACTGAGGCGCGTCCCCAGCAGGTAGATTGCGCAGTAGCGCTCGTGCTGCAGCTAGTGCACTCCCGTGGGAGACACTCAGCGCTGCAGTAGATCTTGGGCTTGCTGGAGTCGGCGCTGCCGGAGTCGGCTGCTGGCTTCCAGCTTGCACCGACACACTCCGTCCTGAGTGTGTTGAGACGTAGTCCCCGCTGGTCACCGTTTGTCGTAAACACGATCGGGGAGAGCTTTCTGCTGAAGGAAGCTTCGTCATCTTCACCGGTGAAAGCTCGTCGTGCAAGGGAAAAGCCCCCTACCTAGCGCGCCAAATGTCGAAGTGTGTTGTCGACACTTCCCCCGGGCCTGCTCTGGGCAGCCCGAGGAGGTTCTTTTTCGGAGGGGCTAGTCACTCATGGGGAGCTTACACGTTAGGGACGATGGAAGGAGAAGCTTGACACAGAGATTTTTACGTGGTTCAGGCTGTCAGAGCGTAAAACCCTACGTCCACGGTGAGCAGAGGTGCTCGTTGTATTGCCTGGTGCTCAGAACCGGAGTTCTAAGCTTGAGGATGACTTGAGTGCTAGAATGTCTAGGGAGCAAGTGTGTAAAGAGTCGAACCCTCACGTGTGAATGGCTGAGGAGTGAACCCTTGCTAACGTCGCCTACCCGAGCCTTTTATAGTCCAAAGCTCAGGCGGCTTACAAGGTGGGCCCGGGACCCGACAGGTGGTCCCGGGGAGATTGCCTGCCATCTACCGTATATTGCAGTTACGCCGGTAGTTGTCTCTGGCGAAGACTTCTGAGTCTTCGTTCTGCCGCCCTGCCCATGCCGCAAGCTAGTCATAGTGGTTGATGATGGCAGGGGCGGCAGGGATGTCTTGTCGCTGTGTTTATTGGCGCACAGCCTCTGACGCGGCGTGCCAGTCTTCACTGCGACGTGACTGGGTGCAACGGCACCTGAGAGAGGCGTGCTCCACGTCTCTGCGCCTTGGGAAGGCGCGGGTCTTGAATACCTTGTACGGGCAAGGTATGGCGCGTCTTTACTCTTGCTGCCTACCGCGCGGGGGCAGGTAGCGCGGCTCTGCTGGCCACATGGCGGGCCTGGAGCTCTCCTCTGAGAAGAGGGAGGTCCGGCCCCGCTGGACACGTGGAGCCTTCGGAGCTCTCCCCGCGGAGGGGGGAGGTCCGGCTCTGCTGGCCACGTGACGGGCCTGGAGCTCTCTTCTATGGAGAGGGAGGTCCGGCCCCGTTGGACACGTGGATCCTTTGGAGCTCTCCCCGCGGAGGCGGGAGGTCCGGCTCTGTTGGCCACGTGGCGGGCCCGGAGCTCTCCTCTAAGGAGAGGGAGGTCCGGCCCCCGCGGGACACGTGGCACCCTCGGAGCTCTCCTCGCGGAGAGGTGCGGGGTCCTTAGGCAGTTTCCCTTGTGCGCGGGGGTACCCCATATTGAGGGTACTGACAAGCGCCGAGCATCCCCAAGGTGAGGAACTCGGCCTAATGAAACCTTTGCTCAACAGATCATTGAGCTGTTCTTTCAGTTCAGCCAGCTCGTTTGGAGCCATTTTGTATGGTCTCCGTGATATGGGCGTAGTCCCGGGTGCAAGCTCAATCTTGAACTCGACATCCCGCTCGGGTGGCATGCCCGGAAGATCATCCGGAAACACTTCGAGGTATTCCTGGACTATGGGAATGTCCTCTAACTTGAGAGCTTCAGTATTATTGATCGCTGACACTTCCCGGACTGGATTGTCTAATATGAGGGACTGCGGACGGTGTAGTGGGGAATTGAGATGAACCGTCCGTGATAATGTTTCCAGGACAGCGCCATGGTAGCTTAGCCATGACATTCCTAAGATTGCATCAAACTTCTGTCCCTCAAGAATAATCATAGTGGTGGGATATATCTTCCCACCTAAGCACAGTGGTGCTTTCGGAATCATCATAGTTGCTGAAATCTTTCCTTCCGGTGAGCAGATCATATAAGAACACTCGGTGGGAAAGGCTTCCAGTTGATGCTTAACCACATATGATGTACTTATGAAGTTGTGGGTTGCACCAGAATCAAATAAGATGATGATTGCTTGTTCGTTGAGAGTGAACGTATCCGCCAGCACGTTGTATCCCTCCGGGGCGTCCTCATTGTCGAGGTTGCGAACGCCCCCAGTCCGCTGACCAACCTTCTTGACCGGAGGTCGGTCTCGAGCACCGCCCTGGAACTGGGCTTGCCCACTGCTCTGCTGCCCCTGGGGACAGTCCTTCGCGAAATGGCCCGCCTGGCCACACGTAAAACAAGTGTAGCGGGGCGGTCCTCCGCTGATCGGCGGACGGAAACCCGGGGCGCATTGTGGCAGTGGAAACGCCTGGGGTGTTGTCTGCTGCTGCTGTTGCGGTCGCGGTGGTGGCATTGGCGGTCGGAACAGGGGTGACTGGAAAGAACGACCCCCAAACTTCTGCGGTCACGCCGGCAGATGCCACTGCTGTCTGGATGGTGTCCGATACACCATGCGGTACTTCTGGGGAGCGCCATCCCCACTGCTGGGTGGAGTGCTGCGCTTCCGCTGCTCAGCTGCCAACTCCCGCTGAGCATCTTCTTGCATGATCGCGGCGTTGACTAGATCGTTGAAGGTGCCGCGATTGCATTGAACGAGATGCGTCTTCATCTCGGGGTGTAACCCCTGATAGAAATGCTCCCTCTTCTTCTCCTCAGTAGAGACGTAGTCCGACGCTGTCGAAGTGTGCGATCGACACTTCCCCCGGGCCTGCACTGGGCAGCCCGTGGAGGTTCTTTTTTCGGAGGGGCTAGTTCCTAGCGGAGAGCTTGCACGGATGGACGAGTTAGCGAGAGCTTGGCACGGGAAGTTTTACGTGGTTCAGGCCGCCGGAGCGTAAAACCCTACGTCCACGGCGAGCTATGGAGCTCGCTGTATTGCTTGCTGCTCAGGGCCGGGGGCCTGAGCTTGGGGGTGAGTTACAGCTTGTGAGTGTATGGCTAGCGTATGAGTTGCAGAATGCCAACCCTTGCTATCGACGCCTACCCGAGCCTTTTATAGTCCAAGGCTCGGGCGGCTTACAAGGGAAGCCGGGACCCGACAGGTGGTCCCAGGAAGATTGTCTATTATCTACCGTATCTGTAGTTATGCCGGTGGTTGCCTCCGGTCGAAGGCTTCTGAGTCTTCCTTTTGCCGCCCTGCCCATGCCGTGCGCTAGTCGTAGTGGTTGATGACGGCGCAGGCGGCATGGGACGTCTTGTCGCGGCGTTTATTACCTGTCAGGTTCTAACACCGCGCGCCAGTCCGTGATGCGACTGGACGCAACGGCACCTGACAGGCGCGTGCTCCGTGTTTCCGCGTCTTGGGAAGACGCGGGCCTTGAATTACTTGTACTGGCAAGGTGGGGAGCGCCTTTACGCCCGCTGCCTACCACTCGGGGGCAGGCAGCACCGTTCTTCCAGCCACGTGGCGGGTCCGGAGCTCTTCTCTGAGGAGAGGGAGGTCCGGCCCCGCTGGACGCGTGGCGCCTTCGGACCTCTCTCCCGCGGAGGGAGAGGTCTGGCTTCTGCATGCCACGTGGCAGGCCCGGAGCTCACCTCTGAGGAGAGGGAGGTCCGGCCTCGCCGGACGCGTGGCGTCTTCGGACCTCTCTCGCGCGGAGGGGGAGGTCCGGCTTCTGTATGCCACGTGGCGGGCCCGGAGCTCTCCTCTGAGGAGAGGGGGGTCCGGCCCCGCCAGACGCGTGGCGCCTTCGGAGCTCTCCCTGCGGAGAAGGGCGAGCACCTTAGGCATTTTACCCTGTGCGCGGGGGTACCCCATATCTCAGGTACCGACAGTGGCCCCCAGGCCCATCTCGGGGGAGATGGCGAGCCTAAGGTGGGACCTCCGTCTCTTCCGATCCACGCACTTTCTCTAAGTCCCGAATTGACCGCTGCTGGAGCACGAACGGCCGCGGGGTCGTGAGAGCGTGCGCCCACTTGATGATTGCTTTTACTGCGGTGGTTCCCAAGGCTGCCACTTCTGCACGTTGCGGCGCTTTCTTCGGGAACCGCCGAAGGGCCTTGCCGGCTCATCTTCTCAGGAGACTGACTCCTTGACCCCACCGCTTTAGCTAAGCGGCTTGGGCCCAGCTTTCATTGGCACTCGGTCTAGGAACCGAAGCGGTTGCGGGTGCAGGGTATTCGAAGAGTTCCGAATCGCTTGGAAGTGCACCGGGAAGCTTTTTAGAGGGGGTCTCACCCACGTTGTAGCTTCCCTTCGCACTTCTCCGCGTTTCTTCTTGGACTCTTGCGCTTTTGCTTTCTTGCCTTTGAGCTCTCCCTTGCCATGGCTTCCAACCCGCTGCCAGAGAAGAAACGCGCCCGATCTCCTCCAGCAACGGCGCCGGTGCCAAGTCGGGATTCTGGGGTGCCTGACACTCCCTCCGGTGGCGACTCGAAGAGGCCCCGGGCTGATGTGCTAGGGGAAGCCTCTGTGGCGTCCCCTGTTCCGCCAGTCCAAACGACTGCGGAGCGGTCGTCGGAGACGGTAGCGGGCTCTGGAAATCCTCCCCCAGCTCGGAAGTCGGGGTTCAGAGCCCGCTGGAGTGTCCGCGCTTCCCGGCCTTCCCCGTCTTGCGGAGAATCTGTGCTGATGCGCTCGGAGCCAGGGGCGACTGCTGCGGCCCCCAGGCCAGCGCGGACTTCTCCTGTTCCGGTGTGCCCGGACTCCGCGGCGGCGCCGTCTCTTCCTGCCGAGACGGTTACCGCGGCCCCCGAGCCAGCACAGGTTGATCCTGCACTAGGCGGCCTGGCTTCTTCTCCAGCTCCATCTTCCCCGGCTCGTCCCCCTCCTCAGGTCAAGGAGCCTGAAGCTAAAGAAAGCCCGTCTAGCCCGGCTGCCAGGGCCGCTGGGCCAGTTTCTCCTGATCGGCGTCTCGTCTCGGCGGCTGGCGCGCCGGCTCTTCCCGAGGACGAGGTAATGGAGGAGGTCGGAGGGACTGCCCCAGCTTCTGTTGCTCCATTGCCTCTGGCGGACGCCTTCGCGCTCGCCGAGTCGAGCGTCCGGCAGGTCTTGGCTGCGCTAGGGCGCGAGCGGGAGGAGTATACGGTTGAACGGGACCGCCTCCTCACCTGGGGGAACCTTTTGCAGGAGAGGACCGCGAAGGTTAAGAGCGAGCTCGACTCCAGGCGGGAGTTGCTCGACTTCCGGGAAACGCTCGTCGACCGGATGAAGCGGGCTGTTGACCGCATGGACACCCAGTCGCGGCGGATCAACAGGGAGGCCCTGGAGGCTCACGCCCGGGCCGAAGAGAGCCTCTCTGCTGCTGTGGAAATACGGCAGCGGTTGGAGCGCCGCGAACTCGCCGTTGAGGAGCGGGAGCGTTCCGTGGCAGCTGAGGCAGAGAGGGTCGCCGCGCAGCTGGCTGCGGGCGAGGATGACCTCCGAGCTCGGATGGAGGAGCTGGAGATTCTGAAGGCAGACCTTGACTTGAGGGATGAACAGGTCTCCCATGATCGCCGGGCGGTCTTGGACCGCGAGTTGACTGCCGGCTTCAGGGCCGCTGAGTTGGAGCGGCTAGCCGAGACCCTCCGCCTTCGGGAGAGTTCCCTGGCGGCCCAGGAGAAGGAATTCTCCGAGAGGAGCCTGGAGGCTCTGCGGGCGGCCCGCCGCGAGGTGGAGGAACTCTCAGCCCTACGGTCCTCCGAGGCCCTTGCGGTCTCAAGCTTCGTGGATCGGGCGGGGTCCGCCCTGATCCCTCTTGGTTTCAGTCCGGTGAGGGCCGCAACTCCCGCATTGCAGGTGGCAGAGGTGATCCCTGCATTGGAGTCGATCGGCGCCAAGCTGGACAGACTCGACTCGGTGGTCGCCAGCGAGCTTGAAGCCGAGGGCCGCGGCTTAGCTTTAGAGGTCGCCTCGCATGTGCTGGCATGCTTCAAGAGTCGCGACCCCTCTTTCTCACTGGAGCCAGCAAGAGAGGGCCTAGCCGCGGAGCGGGAGGAAGCTGCCATGGCTGAAGTCGAGGTTGTGGCCGCCCTTGTAGCAGCAAGGTTCCGGCGAGAGCCGGGTGGTCCTTAGGACTTGCTTTTCCCTTTTTTATCGAGTCTGTAGTCCAGCTCAAGGAGCCTTGCTTAATTTGACTCTTTTGGATACTTGTGTCTGTGATGCTTTTCCCTCCTTCTTGGCTTTGCCTGGCTGAGTCCTTAGCTCCGCAAGGTACTCAGAGGTCATTTCCAATCTCGGAGCTTCGCTCAGACACCCCCCCCCCCGGGTCCTAACCGTGTTAGGGGCCCCCGGAGGTCTCCGAACCTCGCCCTATGGGGGGCTCCAAATCTGCCGGCCACGTGGTGGGTCCGGAGCTCCTCCTCAAGAGACGGGAGCTCCGGTCATGTTGGACACGTAGGGCTTTCGGAGCCCTCCCGCTGAGGGGGGGAGGTCCGGTTCCTGCCTGCCACGTGGCGAGCCCGGAGCCCTCAAGGAAGGAGTTCCGGGCCTGCTGGACACGCGGGGCCCCCGGGCCCTGCCCCTGCTGGGGGGGCAGGTCCCGGTCCTTCCAGTCCCAGGCCGGTGTAGCTGGTAGCTCCTTTCCCCCCGCTTCATGCAGTCCCTGTTGCCGTAACCTTAAGGTCCTGCACACAGGTAGAGGAAACGTAATTCTCCTTGGGGGGTCCTCCCCTCCTGTCTCCTAGTCTTATCCGTCTTATGGTCCTGGCCCGCTATACGGGGCTTGGGCAATTCTGTGCACGAGGCGCCGGAGCTCCGGCTCCCTCCGAGGTCCGGGTACGGCCGTCCGATCCCTAGTACCGGGCCATGCGCTGGGGAAGCAGAGTGCACGCGCTTTGGGTTCATGACCAGGCAAAGCGGACGTACTCCCCTGGACCTCCGGAGAGCAGGATGCGCATGCTTTGGGCTCTGGGCCGGCTAAGCTGGATACGCACCCTGGACCCCCCATGCACAACGCTGACCTTTCCTGGAGGTGACCATCTGACACCGCAACACCTGACTGGGGGAGGCCCGAGAGACTCACTCGGCCATCGGCAGGTGCCTCAAGCGCAGCCGCCTTCGGGAGGATAGCAAATGCCGACTATGGGTGAGCGCAGGAGAGGGGGAGCTAGACGTATGATGAACATACAGAGATAGTGCGATCATAAAAATTAATGCATAATTCAAATGAGCGCATGAGAAGGAGCTAAGTAGAACAGGTCTCTGTATTCGCGCCCATAGGTGGAATTCTGGCTGTTCGTGGGGGCAATGTTCCGCCTCGTCTACAAGGGAAGCAAGACTCTACGCGCTTATGGTCAGAACCAGGCTAAACTGGACGTAGTCCTGTACCGTCCCTTGAGACTTAGCTACCCCAAGCTCTGTTCCTAAGTTCTATGAGGTCTATTACAGAAGTGAATAACCCTGTTCTACCGATGCTCAGTAAGTAGGACTTACAGTGTTGCTCCATGGCAAGGACTTTTGGGAATGGATCCCACTCTCGGTTGAAAGGCATGCGTACCTGGGGCGGCAGCTTTCATGATTCGGAAGGGACCTTCCCGGCTGGGGGAGAGCTTATGGGTCCTTCTTGGAATATAGCATGCTGCTTCACCAGGCTGCCTTCTTGCGGGCCCCGTCGCGTTTGGTTCTTTGGCGGTAGTGCTTAGAGCATTAGCCGAGACCGTGCGTTGTGGGGTGTTCCCTGCAAGCCGAGTCTTGTCGAAGTTGTTGTCTTCACGCTGGATCAGGTCCTGCGTGGCTTCTCTCCGGGGCCCCCGGAGAGTTCTCGCCTTCTGGCTAAGGCCTTCAAGGGGTAGGTGGACCCGGGCTCGCCTTGGATGACCTAAGGCGTCTCCCCCTTCTGGCAAGGCCTTCAAGGGGTTGACGGCCCCCGAGAGGTATGTTCGAGGCACGGAGGCGTGCCGCAGCTGGCTAACGCCTTGGCCCGTCACCGTCAGAACTGGAGTCCTCACCG
Source organism: Neostapfia colusana (assembly GCA_030760725.1). Taxonomy (NCBI): domain Eukaryota; kingdom Viridiplantae; phylum Streptophyta; class Magnoliopsida; order Poales; family Poaceae; genus Neostapfia; species Neostapfia colusana. The sequence goes on from JASWHV010000016.1 coordinate 67,159,628, forward strand.
TCATGCACTGTCTTTATGACACGCTGAGGCTCCTGGAACCCCACTTGGTGGGCAGCGGTGACTGGGGCATCGGCCTTGTTTGCCATCCCTCTGAGGGTAGGGCGGTGCTTCAGCCCTCTGCTGTCTTCCATTACGGAAGCGCTCTGCGAGCCTCTGGATCTCCCAGCACTCGGCAGCTGTATGGTTGCAGGTGCCATGCACGGGGCATAGCCCGCCTTGGCCACTGTCTGGGGCCGGTGATTGCCGCTGCCTCTTGTCGGGGCGCGGCCCCCGAGCTCCGCTGGTTGTCGCAGCTGCGGCGACGGGGGCCGTGAATGGTGGCTTCGTCTTCCCACTCCCCCGGTTCTTGATCTTCTTGCCACCCCCATAGGCAGCAGCACCGGACCCGGGCTGCCCTCCTGACTCGGAGGTCGGCAGTGCGTGCCAGTTCCGCCCTTCGGCTGCCCTGGCGCACTTATCCGCCAGGCTAAAGAGCTCCGAGACGTCGCGGACCTCTCTGGTCGCGAGCTTCTCGAGCATTTTCTCGTCCCGGACACCCTGTCGGAACGCCACCACCACAGAGGCGCTTTGGATATGTGGGATGGTGTTGCGCACCTGAGAGAACCGCTGGATGAAAGAGCGCAGCGACTCCCCAGGTTGTTGCTTGACGGCGTGGAGGTCGAGCTCCGTGCCGGGACGGGTGTAGGAGCTGCCAAAGTTGGCGACGAACCGCCGGCAGAGCTCACCCCAGGAGGTTATGGACCCCTGGGGTAGATTCATGAGCCTGGACCGCCTGGGCCGGTCAAGGCGACGGGAAAGTAGTTGGCCAATGCAGCCTCATCGCCTCCTGCAGCAAGTACGGCGGTGGAGTAGATCTGGAGGAACTCCACCGGGTTGACGCTTCCGTCGTACTTCTCGGGCAAGTGCGGGCGAAACTTGCGCGGCCACCTTGCGAAGCGAAGGTGGGGTGCAAGGGCCGCACATCCTGCACCTGCTGCTGCAGGTACTGGTGCTGCGAGCAGGTGGTTCACACCTGGAACCCCGTATCCCGGCATGGGCAAGGCTGCACCATAGGGCGGGGCCGCTACTTGCGGCGCATATGGTGGTGGCATATGTTGCGCAGCATATGCCTGAGGCGGGGCTCGCATGGCGAAGGCCTGCCCTTCCGGTTGTGTCGAGGCCGATGACATGCTGTCTCCTGCCTCATGGTTGCGACGCCTTTCTCGACGTCGCTCGAGGTACACTCGGGCGTCCTGCACCAAGTGGCACCGTTCCAGTTCCCTTCGCAGGTCCGTCGACAGGAGCCTGGAGGAGCTGGAATCCGCCGTTAGCCCGTCAACCATGGGTGTGCGCGTCAGCGACACAGCTGGTTGCCCTGGGCGCCACCCTCGCCGAAACCGAGGGTTCGCGGCAGCGACGACGAGGCGGTCCACCTCACGGACCCATTGCTGGGTTGCTGAATGGGGCGCATCCCCTGCAGGTGGGTTGCGCAGCAGCGCCCTTGCTGCAGCTAGCGCACCTCCATGGTGTACGCTCAGCGCTGCAGAAGACCTCACGCTGGTCGGGCCTGCATAGCCGGAGTCGGTGTTGCCGGAGTCGGCTGCTGGCTACCCGCTTGTGCCGACACACTCCGTCCTGAGTGCGTCGACATGTACTCTCCGCTGGTCACGGTTCGCCGTGAATGCGGGGGGGGAGAGCTTGCCGCTGAAGGGAGCTTGGTCATCTTCGTTGGTGGAAACTCGTCGCGCTAGGGGAAAAGCCCCTACCTGGCGCGCCAAATGTCAAAGTGTGCGATCGACACTTCCCCCGGGCCTGCACTGGGCAGCCCGCGGAGGTTCTTTTTTCGGAGGGGCTAGTTCCTAGCGGAGATCTTGCGCGGATGGACGAGTTAGCGAGAGCTTGGCACGGGAAGTTTTACGTGGTTCAGGCCGCCGGAGCGTAAAACCCTACGTCCACGGCGAGCTATGGAGCTCGCTGTATTGCTTGCTGCTCAGGGCCGGGGGCCTGAGCTTGGGGGTGAGTTACAGCTTGTGAGTGTATGGCTAGCGTATGAGTTGCAGAATGCCAACCCTTGCTATCGACGCCTACCCGAGCCTTTTATAGTCCAAGGCTCGGGCGGCTTACAAGGGAAGCCGGGACCCGACAGGTGGTCCCGGGAAGATTGTCTATTATCTACCGTATCTGTAGTTATGCCGGTGGTTGCCTCCGGTCGAAGGCTTCTGAGTCTTCCTTTTGCCGCCCTGCCCATGCCGTGCGCTAGTCGTAGTGGTTGATGACGGCGCAGGCGGCATGGAATGTCTTGTCGCGGCGTTTATTACCTGTCAGGTTCTGACACCGCGCGCCAGTCCGTGATGCGACTGGACGCAACGGCACCTGACAGGCGCGTGCTCCGCGTTTCCGCGTCTTGGGAAGACGCGGGCCTTGAATTCCTTGTACTGGCAAGGTGGGGGGCGCCTTTACGCCCGCTGCCTACCGCTCGGGGGCAGGCAGCACCGTTTTTCCAGCCACGTGGCGGGTCCGGAGCTCTTCTCTGAGGAGAGGGAGGTCCGGCCCCGCTGGACGCGTGGCGCCTTCGGACCTCTCTCCCGCGGAGGGAGAGGTCCGGCTTCTGCATGCCACGTGGCGGGCCCGGAGCTCACCTCTGAGGAGAGGGAGGTCCGGCCTCGCCGGACGCGTGGCGTCTTCAGACCTCTATCCCGCGGAGGGGGAGGTCCGGCGTCTGTATGCCACGTGGCGGGCCCGGAGCTCTCCTCTGAGGAGAGGGGGGTCCGGCCCCGCCAGACGCGTGACGCCTTTGGAGCTCTCCCTGCGGAGAAGGGCGAGCACCTTAGGCATTTTACCCTGTGCGCGGGGGTACCCCATATCTCAGGTACCGACAGACGCATATTGCGCCAGATGGCTGAAGGCACGGGAGTAGTCATGGGCACTCCTCCCGCCCTGCTTCAGCTCCAAGAACTCTTGGAACTTCCGCTTCATTATCCCGGGAGGGATATGGTAGGCGTGGAACGCCTCCCGGAATTCTTCCCACTGCACGGCATGGCCAGCCAGACGTGCGGCGACATAGTTCGCCCACCACGCACCAGCGGCACCGTCTGCTGTGCCGCGAACACAGTCTTTTGCCGCTCCGTAAATTGGAGCAGCCCAAACTTAGACTCGATTGTCCGCAGCCAGTTGTCGGCCTCCAGTAGTTCTGCTGCTTCTGTGAACACCGGAGGGTGCGTACTCTTGAAGTACGAGTACGTCACCTCACGGGGCTCACGAGGCCCCTTCTATTGACACCCCCCCCCCCCGCGCCTGGGACGTATTTTGCACGATCGTGCGGAGCAGGTCGGTCTGCTCCTCACGACCACCCACCAGTGCCGCTATCACATCCGCTAGAGTAAGCGGAGGCGGCAGTGGTGGTTGTTGCTGCAGGGTGCTGTCGTAGGCAGGTGGCTGGGAGTCCTCACCCCCCATCTGGCTAGAGCCACCAATTTCATGTGTGGTCCGAGTGCGAACCATCTGCAACCATACGACAATAAACATCAGTCCCGCAACATACTCCATGCAATCCAATAAAATAGGCGTAAAACATAATGACAGTAAAACATGTGATACATCTCGTATATAGATAATGTAATAACTTTGCACAAGCTACACCATTACCAGACCAATACAAGCTAGTTAAATCCAATTTGATAGACTCCCTCTTTAGAAGTTCATCTCAACTAGGTTTGGTCACTACGAGATGTTGACATCGCCTTGTCATCACGTATACTACCCTTTTATCTCCAATACGACACAAACATGGTCTCTAGCAAAAGAAACTTGAGTAAGATATATACTCAAATCTCTCACTAGTTGAATATAACCCCTCATGAGTATGTTCTACCCCATTGGAAGTACTTAAACCCCCTAGGGTACAACAATCTCTCAAATGAGTTCAACTGTCATTCCTCTGTCAGAATGACCAGTTTCTACATATCCAAGATTTTGATCTGGTTCTGGGCATTTTCATGACTCAAGTTGAATACCAAAGTTAAAGTTAACTTCATTATATTTCCAATGAGTATTTATCTGCCCTCATATCAGCTCTGGTTTAAAAGTTATGGTAATTCAAAATCACAGAATTTCTGGAAGAATTTCAACAGCACCTCCCTTGGAAGTGGCTGTTTTCAACTCTGATTTCCACTAAGTTCTGTGCTGAAATTTCAGAAACTTTGAATTACCAAGCTGTAACACATCTCCTCCCCTTTCTAGAGATGTATTATATGAAAATTTAATATTTTTCTACTGGAAGTTATGCTTGAAAAACAGAACAGTCCAGAGAGTGTTTTTGACTCTGACCTGGTTCTGGACAGTTTACAAGCCACTGGAATTTCAGCCAGATTAAGGTGTTATTCAGCTCTGGAAGTCTACAACAAAGTTGTAGAGCACTTAAACACCTTTACAGAACTATATCCCACACCTCCATTGGCCAAATGATCTGTGAGTTATGCCCTGTCAAGGTTTAAGCAAACTTGCTGCCCAAAACAGAGCATTCTGTTTTTCAATCCCTTGGAGCTACACTGATCAACTATTGAATTTCTCTAACCAACTAGGGTCCTAAATGTTGACACTTAGTAATTTTAGTTCCCTGTTATCATTATCTTTCATGCACATGCCTATAATGTGTCGGTACTATGTTCCCCACAAAAGAAAATCCTAACCGGATTCTACCGGCATATACGTCTCAAGTGTGGCACTAAACGGTCTCTCGCACACGTTTACTACACGGAATACATACGTGGTTAGTATCTGCATAAGACCACACAATAATGATGCACTCAAAGGTTATTTCCATTTCAGGCAGGACCATATTTAAAAGTAAATACAAACGCCCGCATCATTGCCATACGGCCGTCCTTGAGTTAAGTCACGTCTCAAGGTGCGTGATTGTGTTTCAACACCACACAACGGGGAACCTGAGTATATCATGAACGGGTCGTCACGGTTGGGAATATTATCAACCCAACAGATACCACCTATTGCCCTGCAGGGCACGCCGATGGCAAGCGCTGCGTATGTCCTCCTGGACTATTTCCAGATGAACACACTCCCGCGTTACTGACCACGCGATGGGGTCTCCACTTACTTGCCTAATGCACGCTAGGGATTAGTGTTTCATATGAACTCAAGAACATGAAGAGTCCGAGAGTTTCATATTGACGTCTCACACGAAGCTGTGAGACCAATCCCTGAACCTCGTTCCTCGTCAGGGGAGCTAAACGAAATTGAACCGCTTTCAGTGGCGTTCCTTATCATTCTTACTAGAGCGTAGGTGTGTCGTTACATAATTTAAAATTCAGAATTATAACACATATGTTAGTCTTGCCACTTTAAGTAACTATGCTAATATAGTCCTTACTTGGGCAAACTACCGAATCCTCACCGTAAACCTAAGTTTTACCGTAATACAGTCCTCAATTAATGTGCTATCCCCAATGCCGCTCTGATACCAGCCTGTGGCAGACCGGAATCCGCTCATCCAGGATCGTAGAGGGTGGTGCCGTACGATGCGACACCCGACAGCACACATCATAAAGATACATTGTATTACATAGAAAACCAACTGAAACTGTACAAACTGGTACAATACTCAGTTACAAACTAGTGTTTATATTACACAGCGGAAGTTTAATTTGTACAACTCACGCCCGCCTATCTAGCAAAAGTTGGTTGCCCAGCCCTAGGGCAATCCACACTAGCTGCACTCCTCAGCTCAGCGCGGCGTGTACGGCTCCCACTCAGACGTAGTCCCCGACGGAGGGTAACACTCGCCGGTGGACTCGTAGCCCGAGTCCGCGGGTAGCTCCTCACCTGAAAAACACTTAAGCAGCAACCATGAGCACGATGGCTCAACAAGACTTAACCGACTCACCTAGGCATGAAACTCTACATGTAGTGCACCACGAACATGGGACGGTAAATTGCAGCAAACGGACACGCCTACAAGTTCATCCTTAATTCCTCTTTTATCCACAAGTTAACAGTTCATAAATCCGAAATTTAGTAAGCAATATTTGGTGGCACACATATAGCAATACAATTATATCATAACAGCAATATTGAATCATCACGTTTCGTATATTACCCTATGTCACGACTCAGTGACCAAGTGGTACTCTTCACCGCGAGGTACGGCGATTCGACTCGATATACACCTGCAGGGACACCCAAAGAGCACGTCACGTACACCCACCCGTGGAGCTGCACAGCACGCTCACCCGATGTCATACCGGACAACCTTTCACCCAACAGCCCAAACGTCGAACCGGTCGCATCGAAACAAGCAGGAGGTTCCGTACACGGAGCATCTCTCTATGCCCGTTAGCATATTTCCACCTTGCTGCCCTCAGCCTACACCTATAAATCAGTGTATTATGCCTCGACGCCCGGAGATTTAGGATACATCGGTTTACCGGGGCCTATTATCCGATATGCCTTCGGTACGTTCAAACTTGATCAGCGTGGGCTGCACACGGATCGGTCCTCAATCTACCCGGACAGGGCTGCGCACACAAGACTTCCTCTTGCTGCGCCCTAGCCCCTGCCTAGTCTCATTTTCCTTACTAAAGTGACCTCACATCACTCGAACCAATCCCGTGTGTCCCAAGCCTAAACTCGCGAGTAGATTCCAACTACTCGACTTGTACCGAAGTTCTAGGAATTATTAAGCATAGCCTGTCTACTCGAGGTCTTAGACACTACCCTCACTCTTATAGGAAAATCTGGTTATGCATTTGGGGTCTCATCCATCCTACACCTAATGCACATAAATATACCTCACACTAAGTATGTAAACAAAACAAAACTTTATAAAATGGGTTAATGCAAACCGGGGCTTGCCTTGTTGCTGCTGGTCAGTTGTTAGAGTTTCGTCCGGAAGAAGGAAGTCGAGCACTTCCGGAGTCTCCTCGCCTTCAGCGACTACACGTTAACCATATGCTATATGTCAATTTAAATGCAATGTTTGAACTTGAATAAGTAATTACTATAACTCTATCTAACCCTCCCCTTTGGTTCTGAAATTTTTATGGTGGTTTGGTAGGGTCCTAACCAGAGTCTTGACCAAGTTTCATTTGAAACAAAGTTTATTTGAGCTTTGTATAAACAAAAGCCTATTTGGTAAATATTAGAGCCTCTAAGGAATTTCAGGGTTTTCATTGCTCCAACCATTACTTTCTGGAAACTAGAATTTGATATGGTCCTAATGGAAATGGTTTCATGTCATTTGATAAATTCTATAGGAAGTTGTGCCCTAAACAAGATTTGAGAAAATCTGAAAAATGTTTCTGTACATTTTTCTATTTTCTCAGGCCAGTTCACTTAATCACCCCATTAGGGGGACTAAATGAACTTGGATGAGTCTGAAAATGATACTGTGACTCAAGGATTTTCCAATGAACCTCCCAGCCAAATTTCAGAATTTTTCATAAAGTAATTCTCCAGATAAACTTCCTAACAGTTTAAATTTTTAGGGATTAAATTCTGGAAAACTATTAAATTTCATGAGCTGAAATTTGTATTGCTGGAAAGTACTCAAAATTCTGAGTTCAGCAAAATTCGGTTCACTGAATTTGGAGCTCCCTAGCAAAAGTTCTATGCATTTGAAGTTTGCACTAAAACTGGAAAATCCCCAAAATGTTTAAACTCTGCGGGTGGGTCCCACCACCCGCCTTCTTCCTCCTCGCGCACGCTCGCGATTTCAGTGGCGGTGTACTCCGACGAGTTTTGCCGGAACTGCCTTCCCGATCGCCCCCAGCGCTAGAACTGGCCGCCTAGCATTATCTCGCCATGTGGAACTTGCCTCGGGGGTCGGAGCTCGCCGGCGGTGACCAGAAACGGCCGTGCGACGTCCACCGCAGAGCTTAGAGCTCCGGGGAGGTCGTTCTCGATCTCTGAGGCATGAAAAGGGTTACGGTTTGCTCGGGAAGCACCAGTGGTTCACGAGGAACCCGACGTGAGCAGCCTCGGAAGCTAAAAATGCCTGCAAACCCACCATCGACGGTGACCCAGCCGTGTTTGCACCGGCGGCTATGGAAACTGCTATAACTCAGCCATTTCTGGAAGGTTTTGCTCAGTTCTTCCTCGAGGAGGGGCGCTAGGAGGTGTTGGAGCTACTTGCGAGCTAGCTTGATCATTGACTCAGCGTGTGAGCCGAATTTTGGGTTTTTGCCGAGCTCGGTCAGTTGCACTAGGGTTCGGGACTTTCTAAAATACTTGCTACCCGTGGGTTATTTGCTGAATGGTTCGCGGCTACACCATCTAGGGATCCCCACGCACCTTTCTTGTGTAGAACGCAGTCGATGAAGATGGCCAGATGGGGCTGTCACCGGTGAGCTGAAGCACGGCTCCGCCGGTTCCTCCTGGTTTCTCGACTTCGACGGCTTACACCGCTCACAATCGAGTGCAGCTTGCTGGAGCAGCACGGGGAACAGCTAGAGCACGCCTTGGCGCTTCTTTTTGCTGCAGGGACCGCGAGTGCTCGATGATCAGCACGGGAGCACGCCGGTGCTCGGAGGCGCGGACGCTGCGGCAGGTTTTTCACGCGCGCGGACGCAGGGCAGAGCAACGAAGGCGAGGGAGGCAGGGAACTCGGTTTGTGCTGTGTACGTGGTGATCGGTAGGAGGCGCGAGCTAATCCAGGCGTGCGCTGGCGAGGCCGTGAGGCGGCAACCAGTCCCGGCGGCTGACCGACGACCACCGAGTCGGTTCCCTGCTGATCACAGTCACTGATCCGTGGACCTCCCCCCTCTAATTCCTTTTCCAATTTTTCATTTGCTGTTTTTGCTGAAAATATCCCCAGCTACTCACAATTAACTGTGAGACTTAAGCACCAAGTCATAGTTTGAATTTGGTTTCCAAAATTTGGATTTGGTTTGGCTAAATTTTCTTCACATTTGAACTGAAATTCCAATTCAGTTTTGAATTATTCCAAATTTGGCTCCCAACAAGATGAAGTCCAATGGGGATGAAAATTGGTGGACTAACTCAGAAAAATGTGCTGAGTTTGAATATGAAGTCAGCTTTTGAAGTCAAGTGATAAAAGTTGCTGCAATTTGAATTTACATTCAAATTGGCCTGTTTTTCAAATGCCTCCAAAAGTGCCTCAAAAAGTGTTGGATTGGCATGAAATTTGGCCTGAACCTTCCCAAGACTATTTAAGTTCTAGGGGTGAGCTCAACCTCTCATGTTCATGTGTAGAAATACTACTTTGTGAAAGTTAGGGCTTTCCCCTCTAATCACCCTTTTGATGGAGGTTACTTGCTCTTCACAAGTCTTCTCAAGATATCCACAACAAAAGTTGTGGTGTTGTGAGGTGATGAAAAATTTTTGCAAGTCCCTTTTCTTAGGTATTTCCAGGATGGAGGCTCAGAAGCTACTACCATAGACAGCTACCGGCGTTACTGCGATATACAGTAGATGGCAGGAAACCACCCCGGGACCACCTGTTGGGTCCCGGCTCCCCACTTGTAAGCCGCCCGAGCCTTGTACTATGAAAGGCTCTGGTAGGAAACGTTACAAAGGGTTCGAACTCTGCTGGGTTCGGATCCATTGGCATTCGACCCTTATACATTCATCCTCATACCCAGACTTAGAACTCCAGTTCTAAGCTTGAAGCAATACATAGAGCAACTCTGCTCACCGTGGACGTAGGGTTTTACGCTCCGGTGGCCCGAACCACGTAAAAAATCCCCGTGTCAAACCACTTTCATCCCCTTCCTCCATCCATTCTGGCGAGACCCACATGAGAGGACTAGCCGCTCTGAAAAAGAACCTCCGCGGGCTGCCCAGAGCAGGCCCAGGTGAAGTGTCAACCGCAGACGCTTCGACATTTGGCGTGCCAGGTAGGGGCCTTTTCCCTCTTGCGTTGAGTCTTCGCCGATGAAGATGACCAAGCTTCCGTCCGCGGCAAGCTCTTCTCGCCCTCGTTCCCATGCGAACGATGACCAGAGAGGCTTACGTCTCGACGCACTCAGGGAGGAGTGTGTCGGCACAAGCTGGCAGCCTGCGACCGACTCCAACAACACGGACTCCAGCAAGCCCAAGATCTGCTGCGGCGCCGAGTATCACCCATGGGGGCACACTAGCTGCAGCACGATCGCTTCTACAAAATCCACCTGCTGGGGACGCTCCCCAGGCGGCTACCCAGCAGTGGATTCGTGACGTCGACCGTCTCGTCGTCGCTGCCGCCAACCCTTCGCTCTGGTGGGGAAGACGCCCCAGTCAACCGGATGTGTCGCTGTCGCGCATGCCAACGGTTGACGGGCAGATGGCAGACTCTCGCTCCACCAGGCTCCCAGCGACGGACCTGAGGTCGGAGCTGGAGCGACGTCACCTGGGCGAAGATGTCCGATTGACCATCGAGCGGCGGCGAGAAAGGCATCGCAACCACGAGGCCGACGACAGCATGTCGACCGCCTCGAAGCAGCCTGGGCTGCAGACGTTCGCCAAGCAACCTCTGCCCCAGGCGTACACCATGCAGCATATGCAGCAGCCATATGCCATGCAGTCGGCGCCCCCGATGCATGGTGCACCTTTGCCCATGACGAGTACAACGTGCCAACAGCGGACCAAGGGTTCGTGGCACCAGGATCTGCAGCAGCAGGAGCGGGGTGTGCGGCCCTGGCGCCCCACCTTCGCTTCGCAAGGTGGCCATGCAAGTTCAGGCCACACCTGCCGGAGAAGTACGATGGAAGCGTCAACCCGGCGGAGTTTCTGCACATCTACTCCACCGCCATACTAGCGGCAGGAGGGGATGAGGCCGTCATGGCCAACTACTTCCCCGTCGCTTTGACCGGCCCAGCCCGGTCATGGCTCATGAACCTCCCCTAGGGTTCCATAACCTCCTGGGGAGAGCTGTGCCGGCAGTTCACAGCGAACTTCGACAGCTCCTACACCCGTCCCGACATGGAGCTTGACCTCCACGCCATCAGACAACAACCTAGAGAGTTGCTGCGCTCCTTCATCCAGCGGTTCTCCCAGGTACGGGACACCATCCCCCACATCTAGAATGCTTCAGTGGTGGTGGCGTTCCGACAGGGTGTTAGAGATGAGAAGATGCTCGAGAAGTTGGCCACCAGGGAGGTGCGCGACGTCTCGGAGCTCTTCAGCCTGGCGGACAAGTGCGCCAGAGCAGCAGAAGGGCGCAGTTGGCATTCACAGCCAGCCTCCAAAGCAGGAGGGCAGCCCCGTGCCAGCGCTGCTTACCATGGGAGCGGCAAGAAGATCAAGAAGAAGGGTGGTGGCAAGGTCAAGCCGCCGGCCGGAGCTCCCGTTGCTGCAACTGCAGCACCCAGCGGAGCTCGGGGGCCACGCCCCGACAAGAGGCCACGACAGTCACCCGGCCGTGGTGACCAAAGTGAGTCGTGCCCCGTGCACAACACCAGGAGCCACACTGCTGGTGAGTGCCAGGAGATCATGAAGCTCACGGAGCGCCTCCACGAGGGGAGGCGGCCGCGCGCAGATGCTCCTCCCTTCTGACAGAGGGAGGGCAAGCAGAAGGTCGACCCCTGGGACGACGTCGACCAGGAGATGGAGTTCTAGGAGCCCCAGCGCACTCTGAAGGCAGTCCATCACCGCGAGGGCTCCAGCTCCAGCGACGACGAGCGCCGGAAGGCGCTCCACGTCATCTATGGTGGGTCCTCGGACCCCTCCTCCCGGAATGTGGTCAAGACCCTGCGCCGGGCAGTGGCGTCGGTGGCCCCTACACCAAGCGCAGCGCCACACCTCAAGTGGGTAGGGATCCCCATCAGCTTCGACGTCGCCGACTGCCCCAAGAATATGGCTGGAGCTGGACAGCTACCGCTCTTGGTAGCTCCCACCATCGCCAACGTGAAGATGTACCATGTCCTGGTGGATGGCGGGGCCGGCCTCAATCTCATCAGCCGCGCAACTTTCCTGAAGCTGCAGATTCCGATGGCCAAGCTCTCCCCGTCGAGCCCGTTCTCAGGGGTAGGGCCGAGACAAGTCGTCCCATAAGGCAACATCAGCCTTCCGGTGACCTTCGGAGCACCGGACAACTACCGGACAGAGTACATTCTATTTGACGTGGCGGAGGTGACCTCCCCTTCAACGCCATCATCGGCAGGCCTGCCCTGTACCGGTTCATGGCGGTAGCAAACTACGGCTACCTCGTCCTGAAGATGCCTACACCAACCGGCGTCCTCAGGATCTGTGGAGACAGCACTGCCACAGTGTCAGCCTTGGAGAAGCTCCAAGCACTTGCGACAGCCCGAGCACCAGCCCCTGGCAGTGCAGAACCGGGCCAGCTCCACCCGAGTGCACGCCGCCGTGCCTTGGCCTCAGCACCCTGAGTGCAACCCCTCGACGAGGGCGATGTCCCCCTGAAGGTCGTCCAAGTCAGCACTGAAGCTGCTCAGACCACCCGGGTAGCCGGGGGCCTGGACAGCAAATAGGAAGGCGCGCTCATCACCTTCCTCCGGCCCAACGTCGACGTGTTTGCATGGCAACCGTCGCAGATGCCGGGGATTCCTAGGGAGGTGATCGAGCACCATCTAAAGATCTTCCCCGATGCTCGGCCGATCCAGCAGAAGCCCCGGAAGCAGTCCATCGAGCGGCAGAACTTCATCCATGAAGAAATCAAGAAGCTACTGGATGCTGGCTTCATACGGGAGGTCCACCACCCTCGGTGGTTGGCAAACCCTGTTGTAGTCCCGAAGGCCGGCGGGAAGCTCCAGATGTGCATCGACTACACCAGTCTCAATAAGGCATGTCCCAAAGATCCATTCCATCTCCCTAGAATAGATCAAATAGTAGACTCTACATCAGGCTGTGATATGTTATGCTTCCTAGACGCCTACTCAGGCTTTCATGAAATTCCCATGTCTAGAGAAGATGAAGAACATACTGCTTTTATCACTGTAGATGGCATGTACTGTTATGTCTCCATGCCTTATGGTCTAAAGAATGCTCTCCCCACCTTTGTACATGCTATGCACAAAACCTTTGGAGAGCTCATAAGAGACTTAGTTGAGGTGTATGTCGATGACATCGTTGTCAAAGTCAGACAGAGCTCATCATTGTTAGATAACCTAGCTCTAGTCTTTGGCAAGCTGCGCTCCATGCGCACCAAGCTGAACCCAGACAAGTGTGTGTTCAGCGTATCCTCTGGGAAGCTCCTCGGATTCCTGATCTCACACCGAGGGATCGAGGCCAACCCAGAGAAGATCAAGGCCATCGAGCTGGTTCGGCCCCCGTCCCGCATCAAGGATGTCCAGAAGCTTACGCGATGCCTATCTGCGCTGAGTCGGTTCATACCGAGGCTAGCAGAGTGGGCTCTCCCCTTCTTCAAGCTCCTGCGCAAATCCGGTCCATTCGCTTGGACCGATGAAGCAGAAGAAGCATTCCAAGAGTTGAAGCAGCTCCTGACGATGCTACCCATCATGGTAGTGAATGTGGCCTAGAGGGGGGGTGACTAGGCCTTATAGAGTTTCCTGCACACTTAAAGTAGTTGTCAAAAACTTGATTGACCGGACTAGTCCGGTGTGGCTGAAGTGTGTAGATTGTATAAGTGTTGTGCAGGAGAATTAACTTGTTTAGCAGCGGAAATAAGAACAACAATTATTCTATTTTGATTTTATAATGTGAGGTGTGATTATGCCCGTGAATGAGACTTAGCAACTCAAATTATGAAGTTTAGCAACTAGATGTTATAATCAACAAAAAACAAGGAGGCATGCGAGGCACAAATTTTACCGAGGTTCGATCTCACCAAGAGATCTACGTCCTCAATGAGGAAGCTCACACAGAGCCGGGTCTCTAACCCTTTCCCTCTTCAAGTCACCACACAAGGCCGACTTGACTCCACTAGCACGGGTAATCACCGAGTTTGTGGGGCAACCTCACGCGTTGAGGACTCCCACAAGAATTACAATGGGAAAGCGATCAAATACACTCAAAAAGATTACAATGCAGAATATGAGTGTAGAGAGATCAAACCCCAAGAGCTCACAATGAAGGCACGACGATCTCCCAATCCCAAATCCAAGTGTTTGATTGATTTTCACCTTTTTGCACCTTAGATGTGTGGGGAGATGTGTTTTTTGGGCTCTTGGGACAGGTGGCGGCGCTAGGGTTGAGTTTTTAGCAGTATGAGTCGTGTTTTTCCTGTTGGAAGGCCGTGGATCACCCATTTATATGGTTTCCAAAAAGGTTATTGTTGTAAAACCTAATACCGGACTAGTCCGGTATATGATCGGACTTGTCCGGTCTACTTCCAGTGGGTTAATCGGACTAGTCCGATCTAAAACCGGACTTGTCCGGTGCTATGTGAAGTGGGGCAGTCCTCTAAAGAGGACAACAGAGACATGAGCGGACTAGTCCGGTCTAAAACCGGACTTGTCCGGTTGCATTCCAGTAAGCTGACCGGACTAGTCCGGTCCTTGAACGGACTAGTCCGGTGTCCAGTGGATTTTAGTTGATTATTAACCCCTTACCCTTACGAAAAGTCATGAGCTCTTGGGATGTGTCTCTCACACACCCCCTATACATTTACATCTAATTTGCTCTTCTAAATTCCACTAAAGTCTTCCTTTTCGGGCAGCACTTTATTTTTCACCTTTTTGTGTGCACCGAGCTAGTTCACTTTGTTTGTCCTGCAATCATTTCATTAGGATCTCATATGCTTGTCATCAATTCTCCAAAACCCACAAGGGATACCCTAGATGCACTTTCAGGTAGCCCCAGAGCCTGGGGAGCACCTGCTGCTCTACATCACGGCGACAACAGAGGTGGTGAGCATGGTCCTCATCGCAGAGTGGCCGAACCCCTCATCACTGCAACCTACTCCGGCAGCAGAAGACAAGCACCAGAAGATCCCGGAGGTCTAAGACAACCTCCTGAAGCTCCAAGACAACCTCCCAGAGGTCCAAGGGGACCTCCCGGAGGCCCAAGACAACCTCCCGGAGGTCCAAGGGGACCTCCCGAAGAACCAAGACTACCTTCCGGAGGTCCAAGACAACCTCCCGGAGGTTCAAGGGGACCTCTCGGTGGTTCGAGACGACCTCCCAAAGATACAAGATAACCTCCCGAAGTTTCAAGACAACCTCCCGGAGGTCCAAGGGGACCTCTCGGAGGTCCAAGACGGCCAAGAAGTATTTGGGTCCCAGCCCCCGGGGGCTGCCCAGGGCCTGTCTACCTCCTGTCGGCCTGAGCCAATGGATGAAGACACCCCGGGTCCCCCAGGGAGGACCAGGACCATCCAGAGGCCCGGCTACTACATCAGCGAAGTCCTCCACGATGCCAATACTCGATACCTGGAGGTCCATAAGCTGTTGTATGCTGTGCTCGTGGCGTCCAGGAAGCTCCGGCACTACTTCCAAGCCCACCGGATCTCGGTGGTCACCTTCTACCCGCTGAAGACCATCCTTCACAGCCCCAACGCGACTGGCAATGTCGCTAAGTGGGCAGTGGAGCTACCGGAGTTTGAGCTGGACTTCCTCCCTCGTCACGCAGTCAAGAGCCAAGCACTGGCTGACTTCGTGGCCAAGTAGACGCCATAGACAACCAACCCAGAGGGCCCCGAAGACGGTGAACCGGAGCCCCGAGCCCCGGACTTCACCAAGCCCAACTGGACGCTCTTCTTCGACGGCTCCTCACGAAAGCAGGGGGCCGGTGCCGGCGTACTGCTTCTCATGCCATCGGGGGAGTAGCTCCGGTACGTGGTGTGTCTCAATTTCAAGGCAACTAACAACATGGCCGAGTATGAAGCTCTCATCTTCAGCCTGAAGACGGCACTGTCCCTCGGCGTCCGCCCGTTGCTGGTCAAGGGCGACTCCCAGCTCATCATCAAGCAAGTCAAGGGGGAGTGCTCCTGCAATGACCCACAACTGGCTGCCTACCTCCTCCACGTCCAGATGCTGGAGAAGGACTTCATTGCCTTGGACCTGCGCCATGTACCGCGCGCCGACAATGCCATGGCCAATGACCTCTCAACGAAGGCCTCCACCGGAGCCCCTATGCCCGAAGGAGCCTTCGAGAGGACGTTGCCGCGGCCCACAGCCCGTCCTGCCGAGCCGTACGAAGGGGGCGAGACCAGCACCTCGAAGCTGGTGATCCCGGTGGCCCTGCAACCATGGCGCCTGCCAAGGATCATAAGCGTCACTAGGGACTCCGTGCTACCCAGCGCTCAAGAACCAAAAACTCAAGTCAGGCCCGATGCATGGATCACGGAGATCCGGGACTACTTGAAAGACAACATCCTTCCTGATGAACATGCATCCGCTGAACGGATTGTGCGCATGGCTAAGAGATACACGCTGGTAGAAGGGGATCTCTACAGGTGTGGCGCCAACCACATCCTATTGCGGTGCATAACCTAGGAGGAAGGCTGCGACCTGCTCGTAGAGATCCATGGAGGCGAGTGCGGGAATCATGCTTCCTCACTCATGCTGGTCGGTAAAGCCTTCCGGCATGGCTTCTACTGGCCGACAGCACTCCTGGATGCCGTCAAGCTGGTAAAGAGATGCAAGGCATGCCAGTTCCACGCCAAGCAGATCCACACACTGGCTCAGACGCTGCAGATGATCCCGCCCTCGTGGCCGCTCGAGGTATGGGGGCTGGACATCCTGGGGCCATTCCCCAAAGCCGTCGACGGATTCCTGTACCTCTACGTCGCCATCGACAAGTTCACCAAGTGGCCGGAAGCTGCACCAGTCATCACCATCAACAAGCAATACGCAGTCAAGTTCATCAAGTCGATCGTCTGCAGATTCGGGGTTCCGAACAGGATCATCACCGACAACGGGACTCAGTTCACCAGCGTAGCATTCCAAGAGTACTGCGAAGACCTCGACATTCAGGTGTGCAATGCCTTTGTCGCTCATCCAAAGAGCAATGGGCAAGTCGAGAGGGCCAACGCCGAGATCCTTCGGGGCCTCAAGACTCGCACCTATGCCAGCTTGAAGAAACATGGTGCCAAGTGGGTGGACGAGCTTCCGAGCGCGCTGTGGGCTAGTCGGACATCCCAGAGCCGGGCCACCGGGGAGACACCCCTCTTCATGGTCTACGGGGCCGAAGTCGTGCTTCCCCCCGAAGTCACCATGGGGTCCCCCCATGTCCGAGCTTACGATGAAGCCGCGCAGGACCAGCTCTGGCGTGAGTACATCGACCTCGTCGACGAGGCCCGACTGCAAGCAACGCTCCACAACGCACGGTACCGGCAGGCGCTCCGGCGCTACCACCAGAGGTCTGTGCGTGTCTGGGAGCTCCAAGATGGCGACCTGGTGCTGCGGCGCATACTTTCTCGCAAAGGGACCAACAAACTCTCCCCCAGCTGGTAAGGTCCCTTCTGAGTCACGAAAGTTTGCCGCCCGGGTGCGTGCGCCTTTCCACCGAGGACGGGGATCCGCTCCCAAACCCTTGTGTCGGGACCCTCAATATGGGGTACCCCCGCGCACAGGGGAAACTGCCTAAGGACCTCGCCCTTCTCCGCAGGGAGAGCTCCGAAGGCGCCATGTGTCCATCGGGGCCGGACAACCCTTTCCTCAGAGGTAAGCTTCGGGCCCGCCACATGGCCAACTGAGCCGGACCTCCCCCCTCCGCGGGGAGAGCTCCGGAGGCTCCACGTGTCCAGCGGGGCAAGACCTCTCTCTCCTCAGAGGACAGCTCCGGGCCCGCCATGTGGCCAGTAGAGCCGGACCTCCCCCCACCGCGGGGAGAGCTCCGAAGGCTCCACGTGTCCCACGGGGCCGGACCTCCCTCTCCTCAGAGGAGAGCTCCGGGCCCGCCACGTGACCAGCAGAGCAGCGCTACCTGCCCCCGCGCGGTAGGCGGCAAGAGTAAAGACGCGCCATACCTTGCCCGTACAAGGTATTCAAGACCTGCGCCCTCCCAAGGCGCGGAGACGTGGAGCACGCCTCTGTCACGTGCTGTTGCGCCCAATCACATCGTAGTGAAGACTGGCGCGCTGCGTCAGAGCCTGCCCGCCAATAAACACAGTGACAAGACATCCCCTGCCGCCCCTGCCAACCACTAGGACTAGCTTGCGGCATGGGCAGGGCGGCAGAACGAAGACTCGGAAGCCCTCACCAGAGACAACTACCGGCGTTACTGCAGATACGGTAGATGGCAGGTAATCTCCCCGGGGCCACCAGTCAGGTCCCGGGCCCACCTTGTAAGCCGCCCGAGCCTTGGACTATAAAAGGCTCGGGTATGCAACGTTAGCAAGGGTTGGACTCTTTGCACACTTACGCTCCAGCATCCGAGCACTTAGGTCATCCTCAAGCTCAGGACTCCGGTTCTAAGCAACAAGCAATACAACGAGCAACTCGGCTCACCGTGGATGTAGGGTATTACGCTCCGGCGGCCTGAACCACGTAAAAATCCCTGTGTCAAGGTTCTGCCTCCATCGTCCCTAACACGAAATCTCTCCGTGAGTGACTAGCCCCTCCAAAAAAGAACCTCCGCGGGCTGCCCAGAGCAGGCCCGGGGGAAGTGTCGGCTACACACTTCGACATTTGGCGCGCCAGGTAGGGGGCTTTTCCCTTGCGTGACAAGCTTCTGCCGACGAAGATGACAAAGCTTCCTTCAGCGGCAAGCTCTCCCCGCCCATGTTCACAACGAATGGTGACCAGCGGGGACTACGCCTCGACATACTCAGGACGGAGTGTGTCGGCGCAAGCTGGGAGCCAGCGGCCGACTCTGGCAGCGCCGACTTCGGCAGCGCAGGCTCCAGCAAGCGCAGGATCCACTGCAGCGCTGAGTGTCTCCCACGGAGGCGCACTAGCTGCAGCACGAGCGCTACTGCACAATTCACCTGCTGAGGACGCGCCTCAGTCAGCGACCCAGCAGTGGATTAGCGACGTAGACCATCTCGTCGTCACCGCTGCCAACCCTCAACTTCGGCGGGGATGACGTCCCAGTCAACCGGCTATATCGCTGACGCGCACACCAACGGTTGACGGGCAGACGGCAGATTCCCGCTCCACCAGGCTCCCATAGGCGGACCTGAGGTCGGAGCTGGAACAACGCCACTTGGGCAAAGGTGCCCGATTTCTCATCGAGCGACGGCGAGAAAGGCGTCGTAACCAAGAGGCCGGCGACAGTATGTCGACCGCCTCGACCCAGCCTGAGGTGCAGACTTCACCATGCGATCTCTGCCCCAGGCATACGCCACGCAGCATGTGCCCCAGCCATATGCCCTGCAAATGGTGCCCCCGGTCTATGGTGCAGCCTTGCCCATACCGGGGTATACAGTGCCAGCAGCGAACCAAGCGTTCGTGGCACCAACACCTGCAGCAACAGGAGTAGGATGTGCGGCCCTAGCGCCACACCTTCGCCTCGCGAAGTGGCCACGCAAGTTTCGGCCGCACCTGCCCGAGAAGTACGACGGCAGCGTCAACCCGGCGGAGTTCCTCCAGATCTACTCCACCACCATCCTTGCTGCAGGAGGGGACGAGGCCGTCATGGCCAACTACTTCCCTGTCGCCTTGATCGGCCCAGCCCGGTCTTGGCTCATGAATCTCCCCCAGGGTTCCACAACCTCCTCGGGAGAGCTCTGCCGGCAGTTCTCTGCTAACTTCAGCAGCTCCTATACCCGGCCTGGCACAGAGCTCGACCTCCATGCCGTCCAGCAACAACCTGGAAAGATGCTGTGCTCCTTCATCCAGCGGTTCTCCCAGGTACGGAACACCATCCCACATATCCAAAATGCTTCTGTGGTGGTGGCATTCCGGCAGGGTGTACGGGACAAGAAGATGCTTGAGAAGCTCGCGACCAGAGAGGTTCGCGACGTCTCAGAGCTCTTCGGCCTGGCGGACAAGTGCGCCAGGGCAGCAGAAGGGCGGAAATGGCATTCACAGCCAGCCTCCGAATCAGGAGGACAGCCCGGATCTGGCGCTGCTTCCCATGGAAGCAGCAAGAACATTAAGAACCGGGGCGGTGACAAGATGAAGCCGCCGACCGCGGCTCCCGTTGCTGCAGCAGAAGCGCCCAGTGGAGCTCGGGGGCCACGCCCCGACAGAAGGCAGCGACAGTCACCAGCTCCAGATGTTGACCAAGGCGAGCCGTGCCCCGTGCACAACACCAGCAGCCATACTGCTGCTGAGTGCCGGGAGATTCAGAAGCTCGCGGAGCACTTCCGCAAGGGGAAGCAACCACATGTTGACGCCCCTCCCTTCCGTCAAAGGGAGGGCAAGCAGAAGGTCGACACCCAAGACAACGTCGACCACCAAGTGGGGTTCCAGGAGCCTCAGCGTGCCGTGAAGGTGGTGCACAACCATGAGGACTCCAGCTCCATCGATGACGAGCGCCAGAAGACGCTCTACGTCATCTATGGCGGGTCCGCTGACCCCTCGTCCCAAAGCGCGGTTAAGACTCTGCGCCGAGCGGTAGCGTCGGTGGCTCCTCTCCCAAGTGCCGCGCCGCACCTCAAGTGGATGGGAACCCCCATCAGCTTTGATGCCACCGACTGCCCCAGGAACATGGTTGGGGCTGGCCAACTACCGCTCTTGGTAGCACCCACCATCACCAACGTGAGGATGTACCACGTTCTGGTAGATGGCGGAGCTGGGCTGAACCTCATCAGCCGCGCAGCTTTCCAGAAGTTGCAGATCCCGATGGCCAAGCTCACCCCATCGAGCCCGTTCTCAGGGGTAGTGTCGAAGTGTTCGGTCGACACTTCCCCCGGGCCTGCACTGGGCAGCCCGCGGAGGTTCTTTTTTCGGTGGGGCTAGTCGCTTGCGGAGAGCTTGAGCGTATGGACGAGTTAGGAAGAGCTTGACACGGCGAGTTTTACGTGGTTCAGGCCGCCGGAGCGTAAAACCCTACGTCCACGGCGAGCTAAGGAGCTCGCTGTATTGCTTGTTGCTCAGAACCGGAGTCCTGAGCTTGGGGATGACTGATGTCTAGCGTATGAGTTGCGGGAGTGTGAACCCTTGCTAACGTTGCCTACCCGAGCCTTTTATAGTCCAAGGCTCGTGTGGCTTACAAGGGGGGCTCGGGACCCGACAGGTGGTCCCGGGGAGATTGACTGTTATCTACCGTATCTGCAGTTATGCCGGTAGTTGTCTCTGGCGAAGGCTTCTGAGTCTTCGTCTTGCAGCCCTGCCCATGCCGCATGCTAGTCATAGTGGTTGATGACGGCGGGGGCGGCATGGGATGTCTTGTCACTGCGTTTATTGGCTGGCAGGCTCTGACACTGCGCGCCAGTCTGTGATGCGACTGGGCGCAACGACACCTGACAGAGGCGTGCTCCGTGTCTCCGCGTCTTGGGAAGACGCGGGCCTTGAATACCTTGTACGGGCAAGGTATGGGGCGTCTTTACGCCCGCTGCCTACAGCTCGGGGGCAGGCAGCGCCGTTCTGCTGGCCACGTGGCGGGCCCGGAGCCCTCCTCAGAGGAGAGGGGGGGTCCGGCCCCGTAGGACACGTGGATCCTTCGGACCTCTCCCCGCGGAGGGGGAGGTCCGGCTTCTGTCGGCCACGTGGCGAGCCCGGAGCTCCTCTCTGAGGAGAGGGAGGTCCGGCCCCGCTGGACACGTGACACCCTCGGACCTCTCTCCCACGGAGGGGGAGGTCCGGCTTTTGCAGGGCACGTGGCGAGCTCGGAGCTCTCCTCTGAGGAGAGGGAGGTCCGGCCCCGCCGGATGCGTGGCGCCTTCGTTGCTCTCCCTGCGGAGAAGGGCGAGTTCCTTAGGCATTTTCCCCTGTGCGTGGGGGTACCCCATATCGCGGGTACCGACAGTGGCCCCCGGGCCCATCTCGGGGGAGATAGCGAGCCCGGGCTGGGACCTCCGTCTCTTCTGATCCGCACACTTTTTCTAAGTCCCGCATTGACCGCTGCCGGAGCATGAACAGTTGCGGGGTTGTGGGAGCGTGCGCCCACTTGATGGTTGCTTTTACTGCGGCGGTTCCCAAAACTGCCGCTTCTGCATGTTGCGGCGCTTTCTTCGGGAACCGCCGAAGTGCCTTGCCGGCTCGTCTTCTTAGGAGACTGACTCCTTGACCCACCGCTTCAGCTGGGCAGCTTGGGTCCACTTGCCATTGACACTCTGTCTCGGAGCCGAAGCGGTTGCCGATGCGGCGTATTCGAAGAGTTTCGAATTGCTTTGAATCATACCTGGAAGGTGTGAAAAGAAACCGCAGCGTGGGTATGCTCCCCTTATAAGGCTTCCAGCCCTTTCTCCTTACTCGAGTCTCTGCGGCCTAGTCTTCTTCTATGGCTTCTAACCCGCCTTTGGGGGGAATCGCTCTTGATTTCCTACGGTGACGGCGTCTGCACCAAGTCTGGGACCCAGGAGCCTGCATGCCTTGCCTCTGGAGGTGGCGCCTTCAAGGGCCCTCAAGTTTGTCCTCCCGACGGGACTCTTCCTAGACGACGGCAGGCTGAAAGTTCCCCGGCGTTGCGTCCCTTCTCAGATGGTGGAGTCTTCAAAGAAACTGCTGATACGCCGAGGCGGCTTTAGGCGGAGGAGTCTCCAAGGGAACCGCTGAAGCACCAAGGAGGACTCCAGGCAGCAGAGTCTCCAAGAAGACCGCTGAAGCTGCGGAGGGGGCCTCAGGAGCACCCTTGATGACACCGGCCTTTGCGCTGGTGATGAGGGAAGTCTCCAAGGAAACCACTGAATCAGCGGAGGGGGCTTCAGGAGCATCCTTGATGATACCGGCCCTTGCGCTGGTGATGGCCGAGGTGATTCCTGCACTCGGGTCACGGAGCGGGAGAACGCCGTCAGGGCTGAAGCCTGATGACGTGGCCGTTCTTGCAACTTCTAGGCTCTGGTCGTGCCAGGGGAACCCTGGGGCTTGTTTCTTTCTTTTTTATCGAGTCTGTAGTCCAGCTCATGGAGCGTCGCATAAATAGACTCTCTTGAATGTTTGTGTCTGTGATGCCTTTTCTCTCCTTCTTGGCTTTGCCTGACTGAGTCCTTAGCTCCACAAGGTACTCAGAGGCCTTCACCAATCTCGGATCTCTGCACAGACACCTTCCCCTGGTCCTAACTGTATTAGGGGCCCCCGGGGGTCTCCGGATCTCGCCCTATGGGGAGGTCCAGATCTGCCGTCCACGTGGCGGGTCCGGAGCCCCTCCTGAGGAGGCGGGAGCTCTGGCCCTGCTGGACACGTGGGGCTTTCGGAGCCCCCCCCCCCCCCCCCCCCGCCGAGGGGGAGGTCCGGTTTCCGCCTGCCACGTGGTGAGTCCGGAGCCCCCCTCAGGGGAGGCGGGAGCTCCGGGCCCGCTGGACACGTGGGGCCTTCGGGCCTCGCCCCTGCTGAAGGGGCGGGACCCGGTCCTTCCAGTCCTATGCCGGAGTAGTTAGTAGCTCCTTTCCCCCCGGTTCGTGCAGTCCCCGTTGCTGTAACCTGGAGGTCCTCCACACAGGCAAAGGAAACGTAATTCTCCTCGGGGGGTCCTCCCCTCCCGTCTCCTAGTCTTATTCGGCTTACGATCCTGATCCGCTATACGGGGCTTGGGAAATTCTGTGCGCGAGGCGCCGGAGCTCCGGCTCCCTCCGAGGTCCGGGTACGGCCGTCCGATCCCTAGTACCGGGCCGTGCGCCGGGGAAGCAGAGTGCACGTGCTTTGGGTTCATGACCAGGCAAAGCGGTTGTACTCCACTGTACCTCCGGAGGGCAGGATGCACACGCTTTGGGCACGGAGCCGGCTAAGCGGGATACTGACCCTGGACCCCCCATGCACAACGCAGGCCTTTCCTGGAGGTGACCAACTGGCACCGCAACACCTGACTGGGGGAGGCCCGAGAGACTCACTTGGCCATCGGCAGGTGCCTCAAGCTCAACCGCCCTCGGTAGGATAGCGAATGCTGACTATGGATGAGCGCGGGAGGGAGGGAGCTAGATGTACGATGAACATACATAGACAGTGCGATCATAAAAATTAATGCATAATTTAAATGAGCACATGAGAGAGAGCGAAGTAGAACAAGTTTCTGTGTTAATGCCCATAGGTGGACGTCTGGCTGTACATGGAGGCAATGACACGCCTCGTCTACAAGGGAAGCAAGACTCTACGCGCTTAGGGTCGGAACCAGGCTAAGCTGGCCGTAGTCCTGGACTGTCCCTTGAGACTTAGCTGCCCCAAGCGCTGTTCCTAAACTCTATGGGATTTATTACAGAAGGGAACGACCCTGTTCTACTAATGCTCGGGGGGTAGGACTTACAGTGTTGTTCCAAGCCAAAGGGTTTTAGGAACGGATCCCACACTCGGTTGAAAGGCATGTGTACCTGGGACGGCAACTTTCATGAATCGGAAGGGACCTTCCCGGCTGGGGGAGAGTTTTAGGTCCTTCTCGGGAAAGTGCGTGCCGCGGCACCAGGTTGCCTTTCTGCAGGTCCCTGACGCGTTTGGTTCTTTGGCGGTAGTGCTAGAGCAGCAGCCGAGACCGTGCGTTGTGGGGTGTTACCTGCAGCCGAGCCTCGTTGACGAGGTTGTCATCTTCACGCTGGATCAGGTCCTGCGCGGCTTCTCCTGGGTGCCCCGGGGAGTTCTCCCCTTCTGGCTAAGGCCTTCAAGGGGTAGGTGGACCCGGGCTCGTCTTGGAAGACCCAAGGCGTCTTCCCCTTCTGGCAAGGCCTTCAAGGGGTTGACAGACCTTGGGCGGCCCCCCAGGAGGTATGACCGAGGCATGGAGGCGTGCTCTCGGGAGGGGCTGGCCCGATCTTGCACCATTGTGATTGGTGCTTGGGCTGCTGCGACTACTTGGAGCTTCTCCAAGGTTGACGCCGCAGCAGTGCAGCCTCCACTGACCTGGGGCGGCAGCCACAGTCGGCTACCGCCCCGGCCCGTCACCATCGGAGCTGGAGTCCTCACCGTTATGCACTGTCTTCATGACACGCTGAGGCTCCTGAAACCCCACCTGGTGGCCGGCGCTGACTGAAGCGTCGACTTTCTGCTTGCCATCCCTCTGAGGGTGGAGCGGTGCCTCAGCTCTCTGCTGCCTTCATTTGCAGAAGCGCTCTGCGAGACTCTGGATATCCCAGCACTCGGCAGCAGTATGGTTGCCGGCGCCAAGCACGGGGCATACCCCGCCCTGGTCACTATCTGGGGCTGGCGACTGCCGCTGCCTTTTGTCGGGGCGTGGCCCCCGAGCTCCACTAGCCATCGCTGCTGCGGCGACGGGAGCCGCGGACGATGACTTCATCTTGCCACTCCCCCGGTTCTTGGCCTTCTTGCCGCTTCCATAGGAAGCAGCGCCGGACCCGAGCTGTCCTCCTGACTCGGAGGTCGGCAGAGAGTGCCAGTTCCGCCCTTCAGCTGCTCTGGCGCACTTGTCCGCCAGACTGAAGAGCTCAGAGACGCCGCGGACCTCTCTGGTCGCGAGATTTTCAAGCATTTTCTCGTCCCGGACACCCTGCCGGAACGCCACCACCACAGAAGCACTTTGGATATGCAGGATGGTGTCGCGTACCTGGGAGAACCGCTGGATGAAAGAGCGCAGCGACTCCCCAGGTTGTTGCTTGATGGCGTGGAGGTCAAGCTCCGTGCCGGGACGGGTGTAGGAGCTGCCGAAGTTGGCGATGAGCTGCCGGCAGAGCTCTCCTCAGGAAGTTATGGAACCCTGAGGGAGATTCATGAGCCAAGACCGAGCTGGGCCGGTCAAGGCGACGGGGAAGTAGTTGGCCATGACGGCCTCATCCCCTCCTGCGGCAAGCACGGCGGTGGAGTAGATCTGGAGGAACTCCGCCGGGTTAATGCTGCCGTCATACTTTTCGGGCAGGTGCGGCTGAAACTTGCGCGGCCACCTCGCGAAGCGAAGGTGGGGTGCAAGGGCCGCACGTCCTGCTCCCGTTGCCGCAGGTATTGGTGCCGCAAACGCTTGGTTCGCACCTGGCACAGTGTACCCCGGTATGGGCAAGGTTGCTCCATAGACCGGGGACGCTGTTTGCAGGGCATATGGTTGTGGCATATGCTGCGCGGCGTACGCCTGGGGCAGAGCTCGCGTGGCGAAGATCTGCCCTTCAGGATGGGTCGAGGCCGACGTCATGCTGTCGCCAGCCTCTTGGATGCGACGCCTTTCTCGACGTCGCTCGAGGAACACTCGGGCATCTTGGCCCAAGTGGCATCGCTCCAGCTCTGCCCTCAGGTCCGTCGACGGAAACCTGGTGGATCTGGAGTCCGCCGTCTGCCCGTCAACCGCTGGCGTGCGCGTCAGCGACACAGCCGGTTGACAAGAATGTCATCCCCGCCGAAGACGAGGGTTTGCGGCGGCGACGACGAGGCGGTCTACCTCGCGTATCCACTGCTGGGTTGCTGAATGAGGTGCGTCCCCAGCAGGTGGGTTGTGCAGTAGCGCTCTTGCTGCAGCTAGCGCACCCTTGTGGGGTTCGCTCATCGCTGTAGAAGACCTCACGCTGGTCGGAGCCTGCATTGCCGGAGTCGGCTGCTGGCTACCAGCTTGTGCCGACACACTCCGTCCTGAGTGTGTCGACATGTACTCCCCGCTGGTCACGGTTCGCCGCAAACGCGGAGGAGGAGAGTTTGCCGCTGAAGGAAGCTTGGTCATATTCGTCGGCGGAAACTCGTCGCGCAAGGGAAAAGCCCCCTACCTGGCGCGCCAAATGTCGAAGTGTTCGGTCGACACTTCCCCCGGGCCTGCACTGGGCAGCCCGCGGAGGTTCTTTTTTCGGTGGGGCTAGTCGCTTGCGGAGAGCTTGAGCGTATGGACGAGTTAGGAAGAGCTTGACACGGCGAGTTTTACGTGGTTCAGGCCGCCGGAGCGTAAAACCCTACGTCCACGGCGAGCAAAGGAGCTCGCTGTATTGCTTGTTGCTCAGAACCGGAGTCCTGAGCTTCGGGATGACTGATGTCTAGCGTATGAGTTGCGGGAGTGCGAAACCTTGCTAACGTTGCCTACCCGAGCCTTTTATAGTCCAAGGCTTGTGTGGCTTACAAGGGGGGCCCGGGACCCGACAGCTGGTCCCGGGGAGATTGACTGTTATCTACCGTATCTGCAGTTATGCCGGTAGTTGTCTCTGACGAAGGCTTCTGAGTCTTCGTCTTGCAGCCCTGCCCATGCCGCATGCTAGTCGTAGTGGTTGATGATGACGGGGGCGGCATGGGATGTCTTGTCGCTGCGTTTATTGGCTGGCAGGCTCTGACACTGCCCGCCAGTCTGTGATGCGACTGGGCGCAACGGCACCTGACAGAGGCGTGCTCCGTGTCTCCGCGTCTTGGGAAGACGCGGGCCTTGAATACCTTGTACGGGCAAGGTATGGGGCGTCTTTACGCCCGCTGCCTACAGCTCGGGGGCAGGCAGCGCCGTTCTGCTGGCCACATGGCGGGCCCGAAGCCCTCCTCAGAGGAGAGGGGGGGTCCGGCCCCGCAGGACACGTGGAGCCTTCGGACCGCTTCTGTCGGCCACGTGGCGAGCCCGGAGCTCCTCTCTAAGGAGAGGGAGGTCCGGCCCCGCTGGACACGTGGCACCCTCGGACCTCTCTCCTGCGGAGGGGGAGGTCCGGCTTCTGCAGGCCACGTGGCGAGCCCGGAGCTCTCCTCTGAGGAGAGGGAGGTCCGGCCCCACCGGACGCGTGGCGCCTTCGGAGCTCTTGTGACGCCCTCAATTCTATGGAAAGCCACGGAACCGAGAACTAATGCATATGTGTGCCCAGGATGTTCATCACACATACACATACTTTCCACAAACAGAATTCAGACTATATATTGCCACGAATAACAGAGTTTATTACAACACCTAATGAGTCTTGGACTCATGCTCACAGCGGAAGTCTTTATTTCTACGCAGCGGAAATCTTTATTTAAATGCGGAAGCAAAAACTAATGCGGAAGCAAAACTAAGCAGAAGTGGCTCCATCTCTACTCCCTCCACAGGCAAGGTTGAGAACAGATCACACGCCATAATGCTCTACTCGGTCTTCATAGTAGTCTTCTCTTGCTGTTGATGAAGAAATAATAATGCAAGTTTGAGCACAATGATGTACTCAGCAAGTGCGGGAATAACACATGATATGCAGCTCATAAACAAGGTAGGTATAAAAGGCTTATTTGCAGAAAAGCAGATTTATAAAACCGTGATAAAACAGCAACTTAACTTTAGATGAATGTAGTCCCAGCATGTATGAAATTACCAACATACCTCCATCACTTCCCGTGTTCCATCCAAACATTAACCAATCCTTTACCCATACTCACGAATACCTCCTCATATTCGCTACCATCTCACCTCATGAAACAATCTTGTCTCGCACCGAGACCAATCTCATATCATGACCCACCAGTCATGCAACCCTTTCATCATCCAGACTTAGCAATTCCAAACCAAACCACAACCAATAACCATAACCATAATCAAGAACCTTCCCAATAACCATCCCATTTAATCATGGCAGTTTAGCCAGGTGCTCATGACCGTAAGCTCGGCTATCATGATAGTTTTAGACTCTGCAGAGTTTGCACCTCTTTACCCACAAGTTTGTGATTTCGTCACCCGTCGGCGACTGCAGAACCTCCATTATACCAGTACACAACCGTCGGTGTATAGTCAAGAGATCACAAAATAGCCTTTACAAAGGGGTTACTAGATGTATGGACTCACTAAGGTTTCACCGGCAGGCTAGAATCTCCAATTCTCCCACCCACGGGCCCCCTCTTGTGCCATGCAGTTCCCAGGGCAGTCCTCACTCGACTCCCATTCCCCGCGCCTTCCACAGTCCATAACACTCTAGCAACTTACCTAATTACTCAGCTAAGCCGCACCCATACTTGGCCTTGTGGTGGCACTGTTATCCTGGCATGTGCATGCATGAACCGGTCCTTAGATCTGCGGCAAGCAAAACCACCCTCTCATGATACCTCATTCACAAACCCAGGCTTGCCTAGATCTCCCTCCAATCCATGTTTATTAACCTCATCAGTTACTTATTATCAGTACGAATGCAGTTAGATAGACACATCTATCTCGCTTCCCAATCCCATGGACTCAGTGAAGCATAAAGCAAAAACCATACCCGACTCATAAACTTCCCAGGCGACAAGGATGGTTTAATCAAAACTAGTAAACTCCTATAAAAAGGGTTTTCCCATCATGTTTGTCTCAGCACACACACCTTTTTCGCAAAACAAAATAGTTTTACCCAAAACATAGGATCAACATGGTCAAGGAGCACTTGCCTTGTTCTTGCGGTTCCGGTTGTCCTTGATTCTCAAAACCTTGTTGCTGCAGCTCGTCGTAGACAGCTTCCTGGATCTGTCCTGCTATGTAGGATTTACGCACATACAAGATTCACAGCAATCAATATCATGTTCAAACCTTAAACTAGATGCGATGATGCACATGCATGCTATCCTATGATTAGTTTTATTAGACTGATCTGTTTATTGCATGGCTTGCATGGGCAGAGGTGTTTGGATCAAAAGTGGACGTAGCGATGATCTTGTCTTTAGATCAAACTGATCATCGAGTGATCTGCCCATGAAAAGGCTTCTGTTCGAAAGGAATCGAAGAACAGATGCAAAGATGAACACAATGATGTCGTAAGGTGGTATCGAAGTCCTACCTCACGCTCTTCTTGTCTTCGAAGTCCTCCCCAGACCGCTTGGTCCTTCTCTGATGATCTCCCTTGTTGCGCTTCGGCGATGTTTTGCTCGGCGAGTTAGGGCTAGGGCTCTAAGTCGTCGGCTCAGGAGTTGAAAGAGAAGTTTGTGGTTTCGGCCAGAGGTTTTGGGTTCTATTTATAATCGGGAAGAGAAGAGTCCTAATCTGATTGGATCCCGAATAAGAGTCTTATTCAGATCTTTGTTGGATCCTGACGTCTTATTTTTGGTAACATCGCGGAGTTTAGATCGGTTTCTGTTGCGTACCGGTATCTTTACACGTAAAAACCGCTCCAGACTCGTTACCTCCGCGGTGATGAGCTCCGGAGGCTCCACGTGTTCTCCCGGGGCCTGGTATTTACTCCTCCGCAGAGACGAGCTCCGGTTGTGCCACGTGTCAGTCGACCGAGACCTCTCCCTCTTTTGAAGGTGAGCTCCGCGCACGCCACGTGTGGGTGCCGGTCTTTCCGCCTTTCCTTCCCTCAGGGACATGCCCCGAGGTCGACACGTGTCCAGCAGCAACGGTCCTCCGGAGATAAACTCCGGTGGCGACACGTGTTCAATAGATCCGGACTTTTCGGAGATGGGTTCCGAGATCAACACGTATCCCGTGCGACTGGTCCCCTGACTTCCGCGAGGACTAGCTCCGAAGGTGACATGTGTCCCATGAAAAATGCCTTTGCTTCTTCCGCAGAGGCTAGCTCCACGGGCAACACGTGTCCCACAGGGTCGGACCTCTTTCCAATTGCGGAGGTGACCCCCGATCCTGCCACGTATCCAGTTTAGCGTCGGACCTCTCCTTATCTCTCGGGAATGAGTTCCGAACACGCCACGTGGTCTGCTGGTCATGGAAGTTGTCTTCGGTGTTCTCGGAGAGTTTTATTGGCTATCCTTTTGATACTTGTCTCTGTTCCTCCTTAAAAATGTTTTTCTTCTTCATAAAACATGAACATATGCTGACACCCGAGATGAGGGTGTCACAAATCTACCCCCCTTAAATTGAATCTCGCCCTCGAGATTCGTTAGTGGGAAATAGATGGGGAAATTCTGCCTTAATATCCTCTTCACGCTCCCATGTGGCTTCAGCTTCAGTGTGATGGCCCCATTGTACTTTGCACCATCGAATCACCTTGTTTCGGGTAACCCTTTCCTTTACGTCCAAGATTCGGATAGGGTGTTCTGCGTAAGTCAGGTCCTCTTGAAGTTTAAGTTCTCCCATTGACACTTGTTCCTCTGGTATTCTCAAGCACTTCTTGAGCTGAGATACATGAAACACGTCATGTACGTCGGAGAGGTGGTTTGGGAGCTCTAGTTGATAGGCTACTTCTCCTCGCTTACCCAAAATCTTAAATGGTCCGATGTAGCGAGGCGCTAGTTTGCCTTTGACGTTAAAACGTCGTTGGCCTCGGATAGGCGATACCTTAAGGTATACGAAGTCTCCAACTTCAAAGGTCAACTTTCTACGCCTATTGTCCGCATAGCCTTTCTGTTGTGACTGAGCAGCCTTTAAGTTCTCCCGTATCGTTTGGACTTGCTTTTCAGCCTCTTGTAGTACTTCGGGTCCAAACACCTGGTTCTCTCCAGTCTCATTCCAGAACAGTGGCGTTCTACACCGTCTACCATATAAGGCTTCGAAAGGCGACATCTTCAAGCTAGCTTGATAGCTGTTGTTATAGGAGAACTCGGCATACGGTAAACTCCTGTCCCAACTACGCCCACGTTTCAAGGCGCAAGCTCTCAACATGTCTTCCAAAATTTGGTTCGTCCTTTCGGTTTGTCCATCTGTTTGTGGGTGGTAGGCAGAGCTAAAATCCAGTCGTGTACCCATGGCTTCCTGCAGCTTCTTCCAGAATCTAGAGGTAAACTGAGAACCTCGATCTGAGACTATCCTCTTCGGAACTCCATGACGGCACACGATCTGCTCCATGTACAACTCTGCCAACTGTGTAACGTTGTAACTGGCCTTTACCGGAAGAAAATGGGCGGTTTTCGTCAACCGGTCCACAATGACCCAGATGGAGTCGTATCCTGACTGAGTTCTTGGCAATCCGACAATAAAGTCCATACTGATGTCCTCCCATTTCCATTCAGGTATTTTTAAAGGTTGCAACAACCCGGCGGGTTTTTGATGTTCGGCTTTTACCCGTTGGCATGTGTCGCATAGGGCAACGTGTTCGGCTATATCCCTCTTCATACCATCCCACCAATAGCAAGTTTTCAAGTCTTTGTACATTTTGGTGCTCCCTGGATGTATGGAATAGGGTGAATCATGTGCCTCCTTCAATATCATGTCGCGAAGGTGTCTTAGGTTTGGCACACAAATCCTTTTTCCTAGCCAAAGCGTACCCTTTTCATCCTCTTTGAAATCCTTCTCTATCCCTTGTCGGATTCTTTCCTTGATTTCCTTGATCCCCTCATCCGTTGCTTGTCCCTTTCTTATTTCTTGCTCCAATGAGGAGTGGATCTCCATCAGTTCCATGTTATTCAAAAATCCGAGGTGTAACCGTTCGAACTCCTTACGTAGTTCGGGTGGTAGCTCCCGAACCGTGAGTTGGTGGCATGCTCTCTTTCTGCTCAATGCGTCAGCGACCACATTGGCCTTCCCGGGGTGGTAGTTGATTCCCACATCATAATACTTGATGAGTTCTAACCATCGACGTTGCCTCAAATTCAAGTCCGTTTGTGTAAGTATGTACTTGAGGCTTTTATGATCTGTATAGATCTCACATCGATGACCAAGGGTATAATGTCTCCAAATCTTCAATGCATGCACCACTGCTGCTAACTCCAAATCATGTGTAGGATAGTTAAGCTCGTGCTTCTTTAATTGTCGTGAGGCATAGGCTACCACTTGTCCTTCCTGCATGAGTACACACCCGAGCCCTTGTCTGGATGCGTCACAATATATGTCAAAGCTCTTGCTTACATCTGGCAATACCAGAACTGGTGCTGTGGTTAGCCTTTTCTTGAGTTCCTCAAAACTTTCTTGGCAGGCTTGTGTCCATTGAAAGATCTTCCCCTTCGTTAGCAACTCCGTCGTAGGTTTTGCTATTTTAGAGAAGTCTTTAATGAAGCGCCGATAGTATCCTGCCATCCCAAGGAAACTCCGAATATCCCTCATGCTCTTCGGTTGGTCCCACTTCAGAACATCTCTCACCTTTCCAGGATCAACCGATACCCCTTCCTTGGAGATGATGTGGCCTAGGAAGGATATTTCTTTTAGCCAAAATTGACATTTGTTGAGCTTGGCATACAACTGATGCTCTCGCAACTTCTGCATGGTCAATCTCAGATGTTCTTCATGCTCCTCCTCACTTTTTGAATACACCATAATATCGTCGATGAAAACCACGACGAACTTGTCCAAGTACTCCATGAAAACCTTATTCATAAGGTACATGAAGTATGCGGGTGCATTCGTCAATCCAAAAGACATAACGGTATATTCATATGAACCATACCGCGTCCGAAAGGCTGTCTTAGGTATATCGGAGGGTTTAATCTTCAGCTGGAAATATCCCGACCGAAGATCAATCTTGGAGAACACTTGGGCTCCTTTCATTTGATCGAATAGGTCCTCTATACGGGGCAGAGGGTATTTATTCTTGATTGTTACCTCGTTGAGAGACCTGTAGTCCACGCACATTCTTTGGGTTCCGTCCTTCTTGTCCACGAAGAGTACCGGGGCTCCCCATGGTAACGAACTTGGACGGATAAAACCCTTCTCCAACTGTTCTTGAATTTGCTTCTTTAGTTCAACTAACTCGTTGACGGGCATCCTATATGGTCTCTTAGCTATGGGTGCAGTTCCAGGTACCAAATCTATGGCAAACTCAATATCCCGGTCAGGTGGCATACCTGGAAGTTCTTCCGGGAACACATCCGAGAATTCCTGAACCACTGGAATGTTGTCCAATGCTACTCCTTCAACATGGTTCAGATCCGCCCGTTCGGTCGCTTGCGGGGCTGACTCAAACTCGACACGGATACCGTGTTTTTTTGTCAATTGCACGCTTCTCTCAGCGCATTGGATTACTCCATTGTGCTTGCTTAACCAGTCCATTCCGAGTATGATGTCAATTCCGTGGGAGTCCAAGACAATAAGGTTGGCAAGGAAGTCTACCCCCCTTATTTTAAGGCTTACCTTAGGACATACTATACTAGTCCTCATTTCTCCTCCGGGAGAATTAACTAACATAGCACATTCTAGGTGGGGTAGATGATGTTTGGCAACATATTTGGATGATATGAAGGAATGTGATGCTCCGGAATCAAATAAAATGGTGGCTGGGTTGGAGTTGGCAAGGAACATACCAGTTGCGACGTCCTCAGCCTGTTGTGCTTCCTCAGCAGTGACATGGTTAACGTGGCCACGAGCATAGTTCTGCGGTCCTCGGTTCCCTTGGTTCTCCCCTCCGTTTGGTCGCTGATTCTGCTTGGGCACGTTACCTTGCTGTCCAGGGCCTCTCTTCGGGCACTGGTTAGCGAAGTGGCCTACTTCCCCGCATGCAAAGCATGCCCTATTGCCTATGGCAGCAGGTACGTTGGGGCGGGGGTTTTGAACAGGAGCGCCATTGTTAGGCCGGGGTGCATGAGGCATGGGCACTCGAGGTGCCGGTGCAACAAACCGTTGCTGTGGTGACTGACCGGGGCGGTACGTAGGAGTGGTTGGTCCATACTGCGGTGCAGGGGGCGTGTACCTAGGTTGTACGTTGCTCCCTTGGGGCTGGTATGGCACCTTCCTTTTGCACTCGCGCTCAATTTCTCGGATCTTGTTTTCCACCACAATAGTCTTATCAACCAGCTTCTGGAAGCTTACGTAGTCATTGTTGAGGAGCTGAACTTGGATCTCATTGTTCAACCCTCTCATGAACAGGTACTGCTTCTTCTGATCCGAGTTGACATCTTCGGGGGCATACCGGGACAGTTGTATGAACTTGTTGAGATATTCGTTCACACTTTTCTGCCCTTGGCGGAGACCTTCAAACTCCTGCCTCTTGAGCATCATTACGCCAACAGGGATGTAGTGGGAGCGGAAATTGTCCTTGAACTCAGTCCAAGTGATTGCCTCCGGGTTGGCATGGGCGTTGCTCAAGGCATCCCACCAGTCAGCAGCTGCTCCCATCAGTTGGTGCGACGCAAAGAGAACCTTCTCTCGGTCGTTGCACTGAACAATGGCAAGCTTCTTCTCCACGGATTTCAACCAATCATCGGCCTCCATTGAATCGCTTGCTTGAGCAAAGGTGGGTGGTCGAGTCCTCATGAACTCTCCCAGCCTGTTATGAGCCGGCGGTGGTGGTGGCGGTGGTGCCGGAACGGGGTGTTGGTTGGCCTGCAACTGACCCAAAGTTTGGATCATGGTTTGCATAAGCTGGTTTTGCATGGCCATCAACCTTTCTAGGTTGTTTTCGCCAGCTCCGGGGTTAGCAGGAACTTCCTCGTGGTCATCTTCCTGGACGTTCCTTCGGCTGGCGTTTCCTCTCACCATCTGTGAGAGAGAACAAAATAGTAATAGAAGGTTAGAAAGTTAGATAGGTCCTTTCAACTATATGTATCAAGGTGAGTTGGACTATATATATTAGCCCTTATGAGGATGTGAGCAAGTGCCGAAACATCTCACACCTCCTTCTTCTTATGTGTGGATATGGGCAACGTTTTTGAGACGTCCCACCACTCACACTAAGCACATATTCACAAATAATCATCACAAGGGCCCACTCAACTCCTATTCAAGGATGGTTTCCCCATGTCAAGGTGGTTTTAAAGGCCAATCTAAGCTATTCACCCTAGGATGCTTCCTTTGGTCCGCGTGGCTTAGCTATCTGTGATTTCTATTTAGGGGTGTAACTTGCCGTTAACCCGTGATTCTAATATCAATCTAAGGTTTCTATCTAGGCGTGTAACCTACTGTCAACCCGTGGCTCTGATACCAATCTGTGACGCCCTCAATTCTGTGGAAAGCCACGGAACCGAGAACTAATGCATATGTGTGCCCAGGATGTTCATCACACATACACATACTTTCCACGAACAGAATTCAGATTATATATTGCCACGAATAACAGAGTTTATTACAACACCTCATGAGTCTTGGACTCATGCTCACAGCGGAAGTCTTTATTTCTACGCAACGGAAATCTTTATTTAAATGCGGAAGCAAAAACTAATGCGGAAGCAAAACTAAGCAGAAGTGGCTCCATCTCTACTCCCTCCACAGGCAAGGTTGAGAACAGATCACACGCCATAATGCTCTACTCGGTCTTCATAGTAGTCTTCTCTTGCTTTTGATGAAGAAATAATAATGCAAGTTTGAGCACAATGATGTACTCAGCAAGTGCGGGAATAACACATGATATGCAGCTCATAAACAAGGTAGGTATAAAAGGCTTATTTGCAGAAAAGCAGATTTATAAAACCGTGATAAAACAGCAACTTAACTTTAGATGAATGTAGTCCCAGCATGTATGGAATTACCAACATACCTCCATCACTTCCCGTGTTCCATCCAAACATTAACCAATCCTTTACCGATACTCACGAATACCTCCTCGTATTCGCTACCATCTCACCTCATGAAACAATCTTGTCTCGCACCGAGACCAATCTCATATCATGACCCACCAGTCATGCAACCCTTTCATCATCCAGACTTAGCAATTCCAAACCAAACCACAACCAATAACCATAACCATAATCAAGAACCTTCCCAATAACCATCCCATCTAATCATGGCAGTTTAGCCAGGTGCTCATGACCGTAAGCTCGGCTATCATGATAGTTTTAGACTCTGCAGAGTTTGCACCTCTTTACCCACAAGTTTGTGATTTCGTCACCCGTCGGCGACTGCAGAACCTCCATTATACCAGTACACAACCGTCGGTGTATGGTCAAGAGATCACAAAATAGCCTTTACAAAGGGGTTACTAGATGTATGGACTCACTAAGGTTTCACCGGCAGGCTAGAATCTCCAATTCTCCCACCCACGGGTCCCCTCTTGTGCCATGTAGTTCCCAGGGCAGTCCTCACTCGACTCCCATTCCCCGCGCCTTCCACAGTCCATAACACTCTAGCAACTTACCTAATTACTCAGCTAAGCCGCACCCATACTTGGCCTTGTGATGGCATTGTTATCCTGGAATGTGCATGCATGAACCGGTCCTTAGATCTGCGGCAAGCAAAAACCACCCTCTCATGCTACCTCATTCACAAACCCAGGCTTGCCTAGATCTCCCTCCGATCCATGTTTATTAACCTCATCAGTTACTTATTATCAGTACGAATGCAGTTAGCTAGACACATCTATCTCGCTTCCCAATCCCATGGACTCAGCGAAGCATAAAGCAAAAACCATACCCGACTCATAAACTTCCCAGGCGACAAGGATGGTTTAATCAAAACTAGTAAACTCCTATAAAAAGGGTTTTCCCATCATGTTTGACTCAGCACACACACCTTTTTCGCAAAACAAAATAGTTTTACCCAAAACATAGGATCAACATGGTCAAGGAGCACTTGCCTTGTTCTTGCGGTTCCGGTTGTCCTTGATTCTCAAAACCTTGTTGCTGCAGCTCGTCGTAGACAGCTTCCTGGATCTGTCCTGCTATGTAGGATTTACGCGCATACAAGATTCACAGCAATCAATATCATGTTCAAACCTTAAACTAGATGCGATGATGCACATGCATGCTATCCTATGATTAGTTTTATTAGATTGATCTGTTTCTTGCATGGCTTGCATGGGCAGAGGTGTTTGGATCAAAAGTGGACGTAGCGATGATCTTGTCTTTAGATCAAACTGATCATCGAGTGATCTGCCACGAAAAGGCTTCTGTTTGAAAGGAATCGAAGAACAGATGCAAAGATGAACACAATGATGTCGTAAGGTGGTATCGAAGTCCTACCTCACGCTCTTCTTGTCTTCAAAGTCCTCCCCAGACCGCTTGGTCCTTCTCTGATGATCTCCCTTGTTGCGCTTCGGCGATGTTTTGCTCGGCGAGTTAGGGCTAGGGCTCTAAGTCGTCGGCTCAGGAGTTGAAAGAGAAGTTTGTGGTTTCGGACAGAGGTTTTGGGTTCTATTTATAATCGGGAAGAGAAGAGTCCTAATCTGATTGGATCCCGAATAAGAGTCTTATTCAGATCTTTGTTGGATCCTGACGTCTTTTTTTTGTAACATCGTGGAGTTTAGATCGGTTTCTGTTGCGTACCGGTATCTTTACGCGTAAAAACCGCTCCAGACTCGTTACCTCCGCGGTGATGAGCTTCGGAGGCTCCACGTGTTCTCCCGGGGCCTGGTATTTACTCCTCCGCAGAGACGAGCTCCGGTTGTGCCACGTGTCAGTCGACCGAGACCTCTCCCTCTTTTGGAGGTGAGCTCCGCGCACGCCACGTGTGGGTGCCGGTCTTTCCACCTTTCCTTCCCTCAGGGACATGCCCCGAGGTCGACACGTGTCCAGCAGCGACGGTCCTCCGGAGATAAACTCCGGTGGCGACACGTGTTCAATAGATCCGGACTTTTCGGAGATGGGTTCCGAGATCAACACGTATCCCGTGCGACTGGTCCCCTGACTTCCGCGAGGACTAGCTCCGAAGGTGACATGTGTCCCATGAAAAATGCCTTTGCTTCTTCCGCAGAGGCTAGCTCCACGGGCAACACGTGTCCCACAGGGTCGGACCTCTTTCCAATTGCGGAGGTGACCCCCGATCCTGCCACGTATCCAGTTTAGCGTCGGACCTCTCCTTATCTCTCGGGAATGAGTTCCGAACACGCCACATGGTCTTCTGGTCGTGGAAGTTGTCTTCGGTGTTCTCGGAGAGTTTTATTGGCTATCCTTTTGATACTTGTCTCTGTTCCTCCTTAAAAATGTTTTCTTCTTCATAAAACATGAACATATGATGACACCCGAGATGAGGGTGTCACAGCTCTCCCTGCGGAGAAGGGCGAGTTCCTTAGGCATTTTCCCCTGTGCGCGGGGGTACCCCATATCGCGGGTACCGACAGGTAGGGCTGGGACAAGTCATGCCCTACGGCAACATCAGCCTTCCGGTGACCTTTGGGGCACCGGACAGCTATCGGAGAGAGTACATTCTGTTCGACGTGGCGGAGATCAACCTCCCCTTCAACGCCATAATCGGCAGGCCAGCCCTGTACCGATTCATGGCAGTAGCCCACTACGGCTACCTTGTCCTGAAGATGCCTACACCAACAGGCGTCCTCAAGATTCGTGGAGACCGCACTGCTGCAGTGTCAGCCTTGGAGAAGCTCCAAGCACTTGCAACAGCTCGAGCACCAGCCTCTGGTAGTGCAGAGCCAGGTCGGCTCCACCCGAGTGCACGCCACCGTGCCTCTACCTCAGCACCCCGCGTGCAACCCCTCGACAAGGGCGACGTCCCCCTGAAGGTCGTCCAAGTTGGCGCCGATGCTGCCCAGACCACCCGGGTAGCCGGGGGCCTGGACAGCAAATAGGAAGGCGTACTCATCACCTTCCTCCGGCACAAAGTCGACGTGTTTGCATGGCAGCCATCGCAGATGCCGGGGATCCCAAGGGAGGTGACCGAGCACCATCTGAAGGTTTTCCCCGACGCCCAGCCAGTCCAACAGAAGCCTCGCAAGCAGTCCATCGAGCGGCAGAACTTCATCCGAGAGGAAATCAAGAAGCTGCTGAATGTTGGCTTCATACGGGTAGTCCATCACCCCCGGTGGTTGGCGAACCCCGTCGTCGTCCCGAAGGCCGGCGGGAAGCTCCGGATGTGCATCGACTACACCAGCCTCAATAAGACATGTCCCAAAGATCCATTCCCTCTCCCTAGAATAGATCAAATAGTAGACTCGACATCAGACTGTGATATGCTATGCTTCCTAGACGCCTACTCGGGTTTTCATCAGATCACTATGTCTAGAGAGGATGAAGAGCACACTTCCTTCATCATAGTAGACAGCCTGTATTGTTATGTCTCTATGCCTTTTGGCTTAAAGAATGCTCTTCCCACCTTTGTACGTGCAATGCACAAAACCTTTGGAGAGCTAATAAGAGACTTAGTCGAGGTGTATGTCGATGACATCGTTGTTAAGGTCAGGCAGAGTTCATCCTTGTTAGACAACCTATCCCTAGTCTTTGACAAACTGCGCTCCACGCGCATTAAGCTGAACCCCGACAAGTGTGTGTTCGGTGTATCCTCTTGGAAGCTCCTAGGATTCCTGGTCTCACACCGAGGAATTGAGGCCAACCTAGAGAAGGTCAAGGCCATCGATCTAATGTGGCCCCCCGCCCGCACCAAAGATGACCAGAAACTCACGGGATGCCTAGCCGCGCTGAGTCGGTTCATGTCGAGGCTAGCAGAGCGGGCGCTCCCCTTTTTTAAGCTCCTGCGCAAATCCGGCCCATTTGCTTGGACCGACGAAGCAGAAGAAGCTTTCCAGGAGTTGAAGAAGCTCCTGACGACCCTACCCATCATGGTAGCCCCGGAGCCCGAAGAGCATTTGCTGCTCTACATCGCGGCAATAACTGAGGTGGTGAGCATGGTCCTCGTCGCGGAGCGGTCGGACCCCTCGTCATTGCAGCCTGCTCCAGTAGATGAAGACAAGCACCAGGAGACCCCGGAGATCCAAGACGACCTCCCCGAGCTCCAAGACAACCTCCCGGAGGTCCAACGGGACCTCCCGGAGCTCCAAGACAACCTCCCGGAGCTCCAACGGGACCTCCCGGAGCTCCAAGACAACCTCCCGGAGCTCCAGGATAATCCCCTGGAGACCCAAAGGAACCTCCCAGGAGGACAAGACGTCCTCCCGAGGGTCAAGGAGGACCACCTGGAAAACCAGCCGGATCTCCCGGAGGTCCGAGACGGGCTAGGAGCCTTCGAGTCCCAGCTCCCAGAGGCTCCCCTGGCCCCGTCTACCTCCTGTCGGCCTGAGCCAATGGATGAGGACATCTCAGGCCCAGGAGGGAGGGTCCGGACCATCCAGAGGCATGTCTACTACATCAGCGAAGTCCTCCACGACGCCAAGACAAGGTACCTGGAGGTCCACAAGCTGCTGTATGTAGTGCTCGTGGTATCCAGAAAGCTCCGCCACTACTTTCAAGCCCACCAGATCTCGGTGGTCACCTCCTACCCGCTGAAGGAAATCCTTCACAGCCCCAACGGGAATGGCAATGTCGCTAAATGGGCAGCGGAATTGGCAGAGTTTGAGCTGGACTTCCTTCCTCGCCATGCAGTCAAGAGCCAAGCATTGGCTGACTTCATGGCCGAGTGGGCGCCAACGAAGACTAACCCAGGGGGCCACTGTAAAAGGCCCAAGAAATGGGACTTGCAAAAACTTTTCTTCACTTCACCACACCTCAGCTCTTGTTGTGGATGGCTGGTAAGGAATGGGAGGAGCAAGTAACCTCTATCAAAGAAGTGGTTAGAGGGTAAACTTACACTTTCACAACATGGGAAAATTATACACATATGATTACACATGAGAGTGTGTTTCCAAACTGTTGCATTCAAACTCAGGATTTCAGCAGCTAAACCAAGGATCAAAGTGCATAATTGGATTCCTCAGGTCCAAATTAGTGGGGAGGCAAAGTTTCAGAAATTTTCAAAAAGATTTGCTACCCATTTTTCCAAAAAGGATCCAAATATGCCAAGAATTCAAATATTTATTTGAATTTGGGGGAAATGAGCCCAACCATACAAATGTAGGTCAGTTTCAAACTCCAAATATTTGGATTCATCTCTGGCTAAGCTTTGGAGATCTTTTGAGGGGTGGGGGAGCACTGACAAGTGGGTCCCACATGTCATTGGGAAGGTTAAAATGGCACAAAAGTCAACAGCCTTAGGGGCTAAGTGTTGCACTCGGAACAGAGCCGAGGCTCCACCGCGACACGCCGTGAAAACGCCGGACGCCACCTCCTGCTCTCCCCTCGCGCGCTGGCGAGCTCCTTGTGCGGGCGCAGTAACTCCCAGCCGTGCCCCAGCTCGCCACGACCACGGGCCGACCCCCAGTCACTGCCCTCTCGCACGACAGAGCGCCGAGGAGCCGCCGCTGTGATCCACTCACTCGGGAGCGATCGTCTCTCGTGTACCAACGTCGGCAGCGCAACAAACCTATATCCTCAGACCTCCCACGCACTACCCGCATCACTTCCGGTCAAGTGAACCACTACCCACCGAGAAAAACCACGTTTTCGTGGCCGCCGGTGAGAACCGAGCAAAGGTGCTCCCGTGGGCAGCTCACACCAACCAGTTTCACGACTGAGCAAGAGCACCCCAAGGTGCGCCAACTCCCTGCGCTGCTCCACTCCAAATTCCAGAGCAATCCGTGCGACGTAGCTTCGGAATTTCAAGTTTTCCCCTCGGACGAGGAAAACCGGACCGCGGGTAAGAACTGTGGAAATTTACGCTTAATTCTCGGTTAAAGTTGTTCATTTTGCACACACCAGAACTAGAGAGGATAGGGAACCTTTTCCCTCCACAACCCTAGCTAGAAACGCCGTGGTTACAGCTAATTTCGAGCTTTTCGGTCGGCGGCCATGGCGGGAACACGCGGGCGCACGGTGACGACCGGTTTGCCGTCGTTTCCGAGCCAGGTTGAGGCCACGCCGAGATTTCCTGACCTCCACTGATGCTTTAGAGCGGATCCGCCGAGCTTTTGGCGGGCTAATGTGCTCGGGCGACGGTGCCGATCATCACCGAAGGCCGCGGCTCGTCGCCAGCCTACTTCCGGCCACCGGCAGCCCAAGCCAACCCCGTAGACTTGTTCCCCGACCCTGAAAACCCCCAGGCGGCGAGTCTCCGGCCGAAAGGTGGCCGGGAAGCCGGGTCCGGCGAGCTCCAGTACAGCGCCGGCGAGGGGGAGGCGCGGGAGCGAGAGGAGGAAGAAGACCCACCGGGCCCACGTGTCAGCAGCTGAAGATTAAAACCCCGGATCAGCTGTGGCGTGTGATCCCGTGTGGTGGCGCGGGAAAAAGGTCTGTGGCCCCCGTGTGGCGCGAGTCCGGCGGGTGACACGTGTAGGGTGGACCCACAGGCAGAGTTTGAACTTTTCCCGAATTAATTTGAATTCCAGAATTGGTTCAAACTTTGGAACTGCATAACTTTTGCTAGGAAGCTCCAAATTTAGTGATTCAAATTGGGTTGGATTCCTATTGCCTAGTTCTGTCAAAATACACAACCCAATTTGTATGAAACCCAATAATTAATTCTGGAAAATTCTTTAAAGCTTTTCAGCAAAAGAATTTTAGAGGGAGTTTGGTTCAGCCAAAAATCCCCAAATTTTACCAGAATGTTCTTTAGGACATTAGTAAACCCCTGTAAAAGTTTCAGACCATTTGGAGTTGATTTGGTCAGAGCAATTCAAATTGGAAGGTGCTGTGTTCATTTGAATGCAGAAACATTTTCAGAGAGTTTCCAAAACTTGGAAATTCAATTCTGGGCAAACCTTGACTCCAAAAATGCTAGGAAAATTCATGCAAACTCTATGAGCTATAATAGAAATTGTAGTTCATTAAGTTGAACATGAACAGGGGTATTACCTCAGAATTAATTCTTCCTTGCTGATTTACCAAGAGAATTATTCTGAGCAAACCACTCCATGAAAAGTGCTAATGTTTGGTCCAGAGAGTTTTCTTGTGACAAGGAACTCACACAAAAATTCTCAGCTCTATTGGAGCTCTAGATTACCCCTGTCCTGTTTAACCACTTAAGGGATTAATATGGAAAAGGGGGAAAACCACTTAGCATTCAACCATGTGATTAAGTTCAAGCCAAGCCACCAACCCCAATTCATATTTAAATTCTTAAACAAAGTTCCAGGGGTTAGAGGCTGGTTATTATAACTAATAGTAGAGGTCTTACTCTAGGACTCACATTTGCATCTAAACTAACATATAGTATTTCATTAACGTGTAGCCGTTGAAGAAGAGACTCCGGAAGTGCTGGACTTCCTTCTTCCGGACGAAGACTTAACTCCTGACCAGCAGCAACAAGGCAAGCCCCGGTTTGCATTAACCCTTTTTAAGAGCTTTACTTTGTTTACATGTGTCATATGAAGTATGTATGTGCATTAGGTATAGAACGAATGAAACCCCACTTGCATAACCAAAGGTTCCTAAAAGAGTGAGGGTAGTGTCAAGGACCTCGAGTAGACAGGCTATGCTTAATGAGTCATAGGACTTCGGTACAAGTCGAGTAGTTGGAATCTACTCGCGAGATAGGCTGGGGACACACGGGTTCGGTTGAGTGATGTGAGATCACTTTAGTAATGAAAATGAGACTAGGCAGGGGCTAGGGCGCAGCAAGAGAGAGTCTTGTGGGCGCAGCCC
This sequence comes from Neostapfia colusana, assembly GCA_030760725.1. Lineage (NCBI taxonomy): Eukaryota > Viridiplantae > Streptophyta > Magnoliopsida > Poales > Poaceae > Neostapfia > Neostapfia colusana. The sequence goes on from JASWHV010000016.1 coordinate 67,203,457, forward strand.
TGCCCGTGTCGATTGAGGACCGATCCGTGTGCGGCCCTGCTGAACAAGTATTGAACGTACCGAAGGCATATCGGATATATGGGCCCCGATAAACCGATGTAGCCTAAACCTCCGGGCGTCGAGGCATAGCACACCGATTTATAGGTGTAGGTTGAGGGCAGCAAGGTGAAAATCTGCCAACGGGCATAGAGAGATGCTCCGTGTGGGGAACCTCCTGCTCGTTTCGGTGCAACCGGTTCGACGTTTGGGCTGTTGGGTGAAAGGTTGTCCCGTACGACATCGAGTGAGCGTGCTGTGCAGCTCCACGGGTGGGCGTACGTGACGTGCTCTTTGGGTTTTCCCTGCAGGTGTATATCGAGTCGATTCGCCGTCCCTCGCGGTGACGAGTACCGCTTGTTCACTGCGTCGTAACGTAGACTAATGGACGAAATATGTTGATTCAATGATGCTGATTGATATAATTGTATTGCTACATGTGTGCCACCAAATACTGCTTACTAAATTTCAGATTTCATGAACTGTTAACTTGTTGCTAAAAGATGAACTAAGGATGAACTTGTAGGCGTGTCGTTTTGCTGAAATGTTACTATCCTATGTCCATTGTACACCTCATGTAGAGTTTCATGCTTAGGTGAGTCGGTTAAGCCTTGCTGAGCCTTTGTGCTCACGGTTGCTGCTTAAGTGTTTTTCAGGTGAGGAGCCACCCACGGACTCGGAGTACGAGTCCACCGGCGAGGGTTACCCTCCGTCGGGGACCACGGCTGAGTGGGAGCCGTACACGCCGCGCTGAGCTGAGGAGTGCAGCTAGTGTGGGTTGCCCTAGGGCTGGGCAACCGACTTTTGCTAAATAGGCGGGCGTGAGTTGTATAGTGTAGTCTTCCGCTGTGTAATAGAACAATAGTTATAACTGAAGTTTGTACCTGTTGGTACAGTTTCAGCTGTTTTCCCATGTAATATATTGCGTTCTTATGACGTGTGCTGTCGGGTGTCGCATCGCGCGGCACCACCCTCTGCGATCCTGGATGAGCGGATTCCGGTCCGCCACAGCCACGAAGACGGTGAACCAAAGCCCCGAGCTCCGGTCTTCACCGGGCCTCACTGGATGCTCTTCTTCGATGGCTCCTCGCGAAAGCAGGGGGGCCAGTGCTGGCGTACTGCTTCTCATGCCATCGGGGGAGCAGTTTGGGTACATGGTGCGTCTCAATTTCAAGGCAACCAACAACATGGCAGAGTATGAAGCACTCATCTTTGGCCTAAAGACAGCCCTGTCTCTGGGCGCTCGCCAGTTGTTGGCATAGGGCGACTCCCAGCTAGTCATCAAGCAAGTTAAGGGTGAATGCTCCTGCAATGACCCACAGCTAGCTGCTTATCTGCTCCACGTTCAGATGTTGGAGAAAGACTTCCTCGCCTTGGACCTGCACCATGTACCGCGCGTTGGCAATGCCACGGCCGACAACCTCTCAACGAAGGCCTCCACCGGAGCCCCTGTGCCCGAAGGAGTCTTCGAGAGGACGTTGCTACGGTCCACAGTCTGGCCTGCCGAGCTGGGCGAAGGGGGCTGGACCAGCACCTTGAAGCTGGCGGTCCCGACGGCCCTGAACCCATGGACGCCGCCAAGGATCGTAAGTGTCACTGGGGACTCCGTGCAACCCAGCGCTCAAGATCCAGAAGCTCAAGTCAGACCGGATGCATGGATCATGGAGATCCGGGACTACTTGAAAGACAACATCCTCCCTGATGAACGTGTATCCGCTGAACGGATCGTGCGCATGGCTAAAAGGTACGCGCTGGTAGAAGGGGATCTCTACCGGCGTGGCGCCAACCACATCCTATTGCGGTGCATAACCTAGGGGGAAGGCTGTGACTTGCTCGCTGAGATCAATGGAGGCGAATGTGGGAGTCACTCTTCCTCACACACGCTCATTGGTAAAGCCTTCCGGCATGGCTTCTACTGGCCTACAGCACTCCAGGATGCCGTCAAGCTGGTCGAGAGCTGCAAGGCATGCCAGTTCCACGCCAAGAAGATCCACACACCAGCTCAGGCAGTTCAGATGATCCCACCCTCGTGGCCGTTCGCCGTATGGGGGTTGGACATCCTGGGACCATTCCCCAAAGCCGTCGAGGGATTCCGGTACCTCTACGTCGCCATCGACAGGTTCACCAAGTGGCCGGAAGCTACACCCATCGTCACCATCAACAAACAATCCACAGTAAAGTTCATCAAGTCGAGCGTCTGCCGGTTCGGGGTCCCGAACAGAATCATCACCGACAACGGGACCCAGTTCACCAGCGCAGCATTCCAACACTACTGCGAAGACCTCGGCATCCAGATGTGCTATGCCTCCGTTGCTCACCCAAAGAGCAATGGGCAAGTCAAGAGGGCCAACGCCAAGATTCTTCGGGTCCTCAAGACTCGCACCTATGTCGGCTTGAAGAAACATGGCGCCAAGTGGGTGGACAAGCTTCCGAGCACACTGTGGGCTAACCGGACATCCCAGAGCCGGGCCACCAGAGAGACACCCTTCTTCATGGTGTACGGGGCCGAAGTTGTGCTTCCCCCAGAGATCACCATGGGGTCTCTCCGTGTCCGAGCTTACGACGAAGCCGCGCAGGACAACCTCCAGTGTGAAGACATCAACCTCGTCGACGAGGCTCGATTACATGCAGCACTCTGCAACGCCAGGTACCGGCAAACGCTCCGGCGCTACCACCAAAGGTATGTGCGTGTTCGAGAGCTGCAAGAAGGCGACCTGGTGTTGCGATGCATACTTTCTCGCGAAGGGTCCGACAAACTCTCCCCCAGCTGGGCAGGTCCCTTCCGAGTCACGAAAGTTTGCCGCCCCGGGTGCGTACGCCTTTCCACCGAGGATGGGGATCCGCTCCCGAACCCTTGGAACATAGAACACATCCGTAAGTTCTATCCCTAGAGCAATAGTAGGACAGTCTTTTCTTTCTGTAATAGATCCCATAGAGTCCAGGAACAGCGCTCGGAGCAGCTAAGTCTCAGGGGACGGTCCAGGACTACGTTCAGCTTGGCTTGGTTCCGACTCTAAGCGTGTAGAGTCTTGCTTCCCTTCTTAATGGGGCGGGTCGTTGCCTCCATGTTTAGCCTGCCTTCCTCCTATGGATATTTATATGGAAAGAAACCTGCCCTGCTTTGCTCTTCCCATGTGCTCATTTCAATTACGTATTAATTTTTATGACCGCACTTCTTGTGTATGCTCACCATGCACTCAGCTTCCTTTCCCCATTCTCACACCTAGTCGGCATTTGTATCCTACTGAATACGGTCGCGTTTGAGGTACCTGCCGATGGCCACGGGGCCTTTCGGGCCTCCCCCAGTCAGGTGTGCGGTGCCAGTTGGTCTCCTCCAGGGAAAACCTGTGCCGTGCATGAGGGGTCCAGTGGAGTACAGCCGCTTTGCCTGGTTCCGTACCAAAAGCCTGTACACTCTGCCTCCCCGGCGTCACAGTCCGGTACTGGAGGCTAGACGGCCGTCCCTGACCTCGGTGGGAGCCGAGCCCCCGACGCTTCGTGCACTGAATTACCCAAGCCCCGTATACCGGATCAGGACCGTAAGCCAAATAAGACTACGAGATAGGGAAGGGAGAGCCCCAAGGAGAATTACGTTTCCCTTACTTGTGTGCAGGACCTCCCGGCCTTAGCTCCCCCGCAGCAGTAGGGTAGGCGCGCCCAAACAATTGGCCACACCTACCAGGGGCCACTACGGGGACCGCGCAAGGAAAGACCGGAGGATCCAGACCTCGCCCCCTCCGCAGGGGCGGGCTCCGGAGGATCACGTGTCTGGTAGGGCCGGAGCTCCCCTCTCCTCTGACGGTAGCTCCGGGCCTGCCACGTGGCCGGCAAAGCCGGGCCTCGCCCCCTTCGCAAGGGTGAGCTCGGAAGGCCCCACGTGTCTCGCGGGGTCGGACCTCCATCTTCTCAGAGGAGAGCTCCAGGCTCGCCACGTGGCCGGTGGATCTGGACCTCCCCATTCTCACAGGGCGAGCTCCGAAGACCCCTTGGACCCTTAACATAATAAGGACCCGAGGAAGGTGTCTGTGCAAAACTTCAAGATCGGTGAAGACCTCCGAGGTCCTTGCGGAGCTAAGGACTCGGCCAGGCCAAGCCAAGAAGATGATAAGTACGGACACAAAAAAACAAAGAGCTTGTTCATTCATTCAAGGATCCATGATCTGAACTACAGACTCAACAAAAGCAAAAAAAAAAGAAAGGGGGGGAAGAGATACAAGGCCTTCTGGCCGCAGGGGCGACTGCCTAGGAGTCCCCGGACTCCCGCTGGAACCTAGAGACCACGAGGGCGGCCATGTCCCCGACTTCGGCCCTGGCAGCTTCCTCCCGCTCGACGACGGGGCCTAGTCACACTGGCTCCAGAGAGAAGGAAGGGTCTTGGCTCCGGAAGCACGCTAGCACGTGCGTGGTGACCTCCTTTGCCAGGCCTCGTCCCTCCACCTCAAGCTCGCCGGCGATCACCGCTTCGAGCCTGCCCAGCTTGGCACCGATGGATTCAAGCACCGGGATTGCCTCAGACACATCCTGCGCTGGAGCCTCCGTCCGCACTGGGCTGAAACCGAGGGGAACCAGGGCGGACCCCGCCTCAGCGACAAATCTCCAGACCGCTCGGGCCTCGATAGACCGCGAAGCCTGGAGCTTCTCCACCTCTTGGCGGGCCGCCAGCTCGCGATCCAGCGCCACCTGGCGCTCCCGGGAGGTTTCCTCCTCCCTCGCGGCAACAGCCGACTCGCGGAGCCCCAGCTCCTCGGCCCGAGCCCTCAGCTTGCCCTCGCTGGCCTCCAGCCGTGCGGTGACCTTCTTCTCCTCGGCCGCCACGACACGCTCCCGATCCGTGACAGTGCACTCGCGGTGAGCTACCTGCAGCCGCAGCTCCTCCACTGCGGTGGAACGCGCTTCAGCTCTGGCGCGAGCTTCGCGGGTCTCCTGACGGAACCGCCGGGTCTCCGAGCCCAGGCGGTCGACGGCCCTCTTCTGAGCATCGAGCATCGCCAGCATGGCATCAAGCCTCGACTGCATCGAGTCGAGCTCTGCCTTAGCCTCATGGATCCGCTGCTTCAGAAGATGCTCCCAGCTAAGGAGGCGCTCTCTCTCTCTCTCCAGCCAGCGCCTCCCACTCCTGCTCAAAGGCGGCCTGGACCTGCTGGGCACCAGCCTGGGCAAGCCCCAAGGCATCCGCTAGGGGAAGCGGGGCAACGAAAGAAGGAGTCGCGCCGCTGACCTCCCCCGTCACGTCCACGACCGGTGGAGGTGCCGGTGCCTCGGCAACTGAGGCGAGGCGCCGATTTGGGGAAGCCAGTGGGCCAGCAGCTGCACCCAAAGCTGCCCTTCCAGCCTCAGCACCGGACGTCCGAGTTGGCGAAGGAGGACGAGCGGGTGCTGCCGCTGCCACCGCGGGGGATGGTCCCGCCGGCACAGAAGAATACCCAGCCGACTTGGGGGCCGTCGGAGCCGCCGCAGCTCCCGGATGCTGCGGAGCAGAGCCTCCGCTGGCCGGAGATGGCCGGGGAACAGATTTGCCCCCAGCAGCCAGTGAGTCCCTGCCGACACAAGAAGCTCTCAGGCTAAGAAAGGAGAGAGGAACGCCACTTCTAAAAGTTGGAAAGAGCAACACTTTCTGGGGGACGTGAGCGCTCCAACGGGCTTGGATCCCCGGCCTCCAAGCCGGTACAGAACCACCAGAACCTGCCGCAGGCGCCTGCGCCTGCGCTGCAGGCACCCGAACCGGTGGAGTCGGAGGTAGAGCAGTAGGGCCCCCGTCAGTGGCGCCCCTAGCGCTGCTCGCCGATCCAACCCCTGAGGCCCGGGGCATCTGCGCCCCCGGATGAGTCCCAGCACTGCCCCTTCCGACGCCGCTGCTGGCCGAGCCTGCAGCCGGGACGCTCGCTGGCTGTGGCGCCTGAGCCCTCGGCTCACCCCCGGGCATCGCCCCACCGGCGTCCCTCCTTGAAGCTACCCAGCCTGAAGAAGGGAGAAGGGACGCTTGGGGCTCCTCGGACCGCCGCTGTCCGAGAAGAGACCCGCCGGACCTGGTGTCAAAGTGTGTGGTCGACACTTCCCCCGGACCTGCTCTGGGCAGCCCGCGGAGGTTCTTTTTCGGAGGGGCTAGTCGCTTGCGGAGAGCTTAAGCGTAAGGGACGAGTGAGGGAGGAGCTTGACACGGCGAGTTTTACGTGGTTCGGGCCGCCGGAGCGTAAAACCCTACGTCCACGGAAAGCAGAGGTGCTCGCTGTATTGCTTGTTGCTGAGAACCGGAGTCCTGAGCTTGAGGATGAGTTATGCCTAGGGTGTGAGTTGCTGGAGTGCGAATCCTTGCTAACGTTGCCTACCCGAGCCTTTTATTGTCCAAGACTCGTGTGGCTTACAAGGGGGGCTCGGGACCCGACAGGTGGTCCCGGGGAGATTTCCTGCCGACTATCGTATCCGCAGTTATGTCGGTAGTTGTCTCTGGCAAAGGCTTTCGAGTCTTCGTCTTGCCGCCTGCCCATGCTGCATGCTAATCGTAGTGGTTGATGACGGCGGGGGCGGCAGGGGATGTCTTGTCGCTGTGTTTATTGGCTGGCAGGTTCTGACACCGCGCGCCAGTCTACGATGCAACTAGGCGCAACGGCACCTAACAGAGGCGTGCTCCGCGTCTTGGGAAGGCGCGGGCCTCGAATACCTTGTACGGACAAGGTATGGTGTGTCTTTACGCCCGCTGCCTACCGCTCGGGGGCAGGCAGCGCTGTTCTGCTGGACACGTGGCGGCCTGGAGCTCTGCTCTGAGGAGAGGGAGGTCCGGCCCCGCAGGATACGTGGAGCCTTCGGACCTCTCCCCGTGGAGGGGGGAGGTACGGCTTCTGTTGGCCACGTGGCGGGCCCGGAGCTCTCCTCTGAGGAGGGGGAGGTCCTGCCCCGCGGGACACGCGGCGCCTCCGGAGCCCTCCCCACGGAGGGGGAGGTCTGGCTGCTGTTGGCCACATGGCGTGCCCGGAGCTCTCCTCTGAGGAGAGGGAGGTCCGGCCCCGCTGGGCACGTGGCGCCTTCGGAGCTCTCTCTGCGGAGAAGGGCAAGATCCTTAGGCATTTTCCTCTGTGCGCGGGGGTACCCCATATCGCGGGTACCGACAGTGGCCCCCGGGCCCATCTCGGGGGAGATAGCGAGCCCGAGGTGGGGCCTCCGTCTCTTCTGTTCCGCGCACTTTCTCTAAGTCCCGCATTGACCGCTGCCAGAGCACGAACAGTCGCGGGATCGTGGGAGCGTGCGCCCACTTGATGGTTGCTTTTACTGCGGCGGTTCCCAAGGCTGCCACTTCTGCACATTGCAGCGCTTTCTTCTGGAACCGCCGAAGCGCCTTGTCGGCTCGTCTTCTTGGGAGACTGACTCCTTGACCCACCGCTTCAGCTGGGCGGCTTGGGCCCACCTGTCATCGGCGCTCGGTCTTGGAGCAGATGCGGTTGCCGATGCGGTGTATTCGAAGAGTTTTGAGTCATTTGGAATCGCATCTGGGAAGTTTTAAAAGGGGATCTTACCCGCATTGCGGCTTCCCTTCGCACTTCCCAGCGCTTTTCCTTGGACTCTTGTGCCTTTGTCTTCTTGTCTTTGAGGCCTCCCTCGCCATGGCTTCCAACCCGCCCCCGGAGAAGCTGCTGAGACGGCTGCTGCGGCCCCCAAGCCAGCGCAGGTCGACCCTGTACCAGGCGGCCCGGCTTCTATTTCAGCGTCAACTTCCCCCACTCGTCCCTCTCCACGGGCTGAGGAGCCAGAAGTTAGTGAGAGTTCGGTGGGTCTGGCTGTCGAAGTCCCTGCGCCGGCTTCTCCTGACCGGCATCTCATCCCGGTCCCTGGCGCATCGCCTTTTCTTGAGGATGATGTGATGGAGGAGGTCGGGGGTGCTGCTCCGGCCTCTGCTGCCCCACTGCCCCTGGCGGATGCCTTCGTGCTCGCCCAAGCGAGCGTCCGGCAGGTCTTGGCCGCGCTTGGTCGCGAGCGAGAGGAGCATACGGTTGGAAGGGATCGCCTCCATCTGGGGGAACCTTTTGCAGGAGCGGACCACGGAGGTCAACGGCTTAGCTCGATTCCAGGCGGGAGTTGCTCGACTTCAGGGAAGCGCTCCTTGACCGGCAGAAGCGGGTTGTCGACCGTTTGGACGCCGAAACGCGGTGGCTCCACAGGGAGGCCCTTGAGGCACATGCCCAGGCCGAGGAGAGCCTCTCTGCCGTGGAGGAGATACGGCAGAGGCTGGAGCGCCGTAAGCTCGCCGTTGGGGACCAGGAGCGTTCCACGGCAGCCGAGGCGGAGAGGGTCGCCACGCGGCTGGCGGCGGGCGAGGACGACCTGCGAGCTCGGGCCAGGGAGCTAGAGGCCCGGAAGGCAGACCTGGCCTCGAGGGAGCAACAGGTCTCTCGCGAATGCCAAGCGATCCTGGATCGGGAGTTGGCTGCCGACTTCCGGGCTTCTGAGTTGGAGCGGCTCGCCCACACACTCCGCCTTCGGGAAAGCTCCCTGGCGGCTAGGGAGAAGGAATTATCCGAGGGAAACCACGACGCCCTGCAGGCAGCCCGCCACGAGGTAGAGGAGCTCTTGTCCTTGCGGTCATCCGAGGCGTGCGCGGTCTCATGCTTCGTCGATCAGGCGGGGTCTGCCTTGGTCCCCCTTGGCTTCAGCCCGGTGAAGGCAGCGGCTCCTGCACTGAAGGTGGCTGAGGTGATCCCCGCACTGGAGTCAATCGGTGCCAAGCTGAGCAGGCTGGACTCAGTGGTTGCCAGCGAGCTTGAGGCAAAGGGACGGGGCCTGGCCTTGGAGGTTGCCACGCATGTGTTGGCATGCTTCAGGAGCCGGAACCCTTCTTTCTCCCTGGAGCCAGTGAGAGAGGGCCGTGCCGCGGAGCGGGAGGAGGCTGCTAGGGCCGAAGTCGGGGATGTGGCCGCCCTCGTAGCCTCTAGGTTCCGGCGTGAGCCAGGAGGACCCTAGGACTTGCTTCTTTCTTTTTATCAAGTCTGTAGTCCAGCTCATGGAGCCATGAATAAATAGACTCTCTTGAATGTTTGTGCCTGTGATGCTTTTTGCCTTCTTCTTGGTTTAGCCTGGCCGAGTCCTTAGCTCCGCAAGGTACTTAGAGGCCTTCACCAATCTCGAAGCTCTGCACAGACACCTTCCCTGGGTCCTAACTGTATTAAGGGCCCTGGAGGTCTCCGGAGCTCGCCCCATGAGGACGGGGAGGCCCGGATCTGCCGGCCACGTGGCGGGCCCGGAGCTCCCTTCTAAGGAGAAGGAGGTCCGGCCCCGCGTGACACGTGGAGCCTTCTAAGATCTCCCCCCCCCCCCGGAGAGGGAGGTCCGGCTTCTGCCGGCCACGTGGCGGGTCCGGAGCCCCTCCTGAGGAGGCGGGGAGCTCCGGCCCTGCTGGACACGTGGGGCCATCGGAGCCCCCCAGAGGGGAAGGTCCGGCTTCTGCCGGCCACGTGGCGGGTCCGGAGCCCCCCCAGGGAGGCGGGAGCTCCGGCCCCGCTGGACACGTGGGACCTTCGGGCCTCGCCCCTGTTGAAGGGGCGGAGCCCGGACCTTCCGGTCCTGTGCTGTAGTAGTCGGTAGCTCCTTGCCCCCCGCCATATGCAGCCCTCGTTGCTGTAACCTGGAGGTCCTGCACACAGATAGAGGAAACGTAATTCTCCTCAGGGGGTCCTCCCCTCCCCGTCTCTTAGTCTTATCCAGCTTACGGTCCTAGTCCGGCATATGGGGCTTGGGCAATTCTGTGCGCGAGGCACCGGGGCTCCGGCTCCCTCCAAAATCCGGGTACGACCGTCCGGTTCCTAGTACCGGACCGTGCGCCGGGGAAGCAGAGTGCACAGGCTTTGGGTACGGAACCAGGCAAAGCGGTTGTACTCCCCTGGACCTCCGGAGGGCAGGGTGCGCACGCTTTGGGCACAGAGCCAGCTAAGCGGGATACGCACCCTGGACCCCCCATGCACAGCGCAGGCCTTTCCTGGAGGTGACCAACTGACACCGCAACACCTGACTGGGGGAGGCCCGAGAGGCCCACCCGGCCGTCGACAGGTGCCTCAAGCGCAACCGCCTTCGGTAGGATAGCAAATGCTAACTATGGATGAGCGCGGGAGAGAGGGAGCTAAATGTACGGTGAGCATACATAGAGAGTGCGATCATAAAAATTAATGCGTAATTTAAATGAGCACATGAGAGAGAGAGAGAGAGCGAAGTAGAACAAGTTTCTGTGTAAATACCCATAGGGGGAAGTCAGGCTGTACATGGAGGCAACGACCCGCCTCGTTAAGAAGGGAAGCAAGACTCTACGCACGTAGGGTCGGAACCAGGCTAAGCTGGACGTAGTCCTGGACCGTCCCCTGAGGCTTAGCTGCCCCAAGCGTTGTTCCTAGACTCTATGGGATTTATTACAGAAGGTATGGTCCTGTTCTACTAACGCTCAGGGGGTAGGACTTACAGTGTTGTTCCATGCCAAGGGTTTGGGAACGGATCCCATACTCGGTTGAAAGGCACGTGCACCTGGGATGGCAACTTTCGTGACTCGGAAGGGACCTTCCCGGCTGGGAGAGAGTTTATAGGTCCTTCGCGGGAAAGTGTGTGCCGCGGCACCGGGTTGCCTTCCTGCAGGTCCCTGACGCGTTTGGCCCTTTGGCGGTAGTGCTAGAGCACCAGCCGAGACCGTGCGTTGTGGGGTGTCACCTGCAGCCGAGCCTCGTCGACGAGGTCGTCATCTTCACGCTGGATCAGGTCCTGCGCGGCTTCTCCTGGGCGCCCCGGGGAGCTCTCCCCTTCTGGCTAAGGCCTTCAAGGGGTAGGAGAACTCGAACTCTTCTTGGGAGACCCAAGGCGTCTTTCCCCTTCTGGCTAAGGCCTTCAAGAGGTTGACAGACCCTGGGCGGCCCCCAGGAGGTACGGCCGAGTCACAGAGGCGTGCTCTCGGGTGGAGCTGGCCCGGTTCTGCACCGTAGGGGCTGGTGCTTGGGCTGCTGCGACTACTTGGAGCTTCTCCAAGGTTGACGCCGCAGCAGTGCAGCCTCCACTGACTTTCGAGGTAGCCACAGTTGGCTACCGCCCCGGCCCGTCATCACCGGAGCTGGAGTCCTCACCGTTGTGCACCGTCTTTGTCGAAGTGTTCGGTCGACACTTCCCCCGGGCCTGCACTGGGCAGCCCGCGGAGGTTCTTTTTTCGGTGGGGCTAGACCCTTGCGGAGAGCTTGTGCGGATGGACGAGTTAGTAAGAGCTTGACACTGTGAGTTTTACATGGTTCAGGCTGCCGGAGCGTAAAACCCTACGTCCACGGCGAGCTATGGAGCTCGCTGTATTGCTTGCTGCTCAGGGCCGGAGTCCTGAGCTTGGGGGTGAGTTACAGCTTGGGTGTGAATGGATAGCGTATGAGTTGCAGAGGTGCAAACCCTTGCTATCGTCGCCTACCCGGGTCTTTTATAGTCCAAGACTTGGGTGGCTTACAAGGGGGGCCCCAGGACCCGACAGGTGGTCCCGGGGAGATTGTCTATCATCTACCGTATCTGCAGTTATGCCGATAGTTGTCTCTGACGAAGGCTTCCGGGTCTCCGTCTTGCCGCCCTGCCCATGCCACACGCTAGTCGTAGTGGTTGATGACGGCGGAGGCGGCAGGGGATGTCTTGTCGCTGTGTTTATTGGCTGGAAGGTTCTGACACCGCGCGCCAGTCTGTGATGCGACTGGGCGCAACGGCACCTGACAGAGGCGTGCTCCGCGTCTCTGCGTCTTGGGAAGACGCGGGCCTTGAATACCTTGTACGGGCAAGGTATGGGGTGTCTTTACGCCCGCTGCCTATCGCTCGGGGGCAGGCAGCGCCGTTCCGCTGTCCACGTGGCGGGCTCGGAGCCCTTCTCAGAGGAGAGGAGGGTCCGGCCCCGCGGGGCACGTGGAGCCTTCGGACCTCTCCCCGCGGTGGGGGAGGTTCGGCTTCTGTCGGCCACGTGGCGGGCCCGGAGCTCCTCCCTGAGGAGAGGGAGGTCCGGCCCCGCCGGGTACGTGGCACCTTCGGACCTCTCTCCCGCGGAGGGGGAGGTCCGGCCTCTGTATGCCACATGGCGGGCCTGGAGCTCTCCACTGAGGAGAGGGTGGTCCGGCCCCGCCGGACGCGTGGCGCCTTCGGAGCTCTCCCTGTGGAGAAGGGTGAGTTCCTTAGGCATTTTCCCCTGTGCGCGGGGGTACCCCATATCGCAGGTACCGACAGTGGCCCCCGGGCCCATCTCAGGGGAGATAGTGAGCCCGAGGTGGGACCTCCGTTTCTTCTGATCCGCGCACTTTCTCTAAGTCTCGCATCGACCGCAGCCGGAGCGCGAACGGCCGCGGGATCGTGGGAGCGTGCGCCCACTTGATGGTTGCTTTTACTGTGGCGGTTCCCAAGGCTGCCACTTCTACACGCTACGGTGCTTTCTTCTGGAACCGCCGAAGCGCCTTGCCGGTTTGTCTTCTGGGGTGACTGACTCCTCGACCCACCGCTTCAGTTGGGCGGCTTGGGTCCACCTGTCATCGGCGCCCGGTCCCGGAGCCAACGCGGTCACCGGTGCGATGTTCTCAAAGGTTTCCGAGTCACCTCGAATCATCCCTGGAAAGTTTTAAAAGGGGATCTCACCCGCATCGCGGCTTCCCTTCGCCTTTCCTAGCACTCGTACTTCCCTTGAACTCTCGCGCCCCGGCTTTCCTGCCCTTGTGCCCTCTTTCGCCATGGCTTCCAACTTGCTTCCGACGTGCCTCGTTCGTTCTTCCGAGCTTGGGCCAGTGCGCAGGCTGCTGGGCTGGTGCTTAGAAGACCAGAAACACCGGCTTCGCCGAGGATCTCTCCCCCTGATCCTGGAAAAGGGGGAGATGGTTTTCTTCACGGCTTATGCTCTGGCGGGGTTCGTTCCGCCGATTTCTTCCTTCTTTGTCACCCTGCTGGAGACATATGGCCTCCAGCTCCACCATCTTTCCACCAACTCTTTTGCAATGGCTGCTGTTTTTGTCCACTTCTGCGAGATGTTCGTGGGGGTGCATGCTTCCGTGACGCTCTTCCGCTACTTCTTTGTGTTGCGGACGACTGGGCGCGGCTCGAAGACTCAGATGGGGGCATACTACTTTCAGCATCGCTGCAAGGACCCCAAGGTCTCTAGATACCTTCTGCCCTTCAGCGCATCAAGGTGGGAAAACTGGAGGGAGAGCTGGGTGGTAGTGCAGACCGACGAGCACGATCGCCTACAACTCCCAACCACCAGCCCAACCACCGATCGTCGCTTCTGGGACGAGATCCCTGAGCTGGAGCAGGAGTACTCCCCGGTCTGGGAGCGGATCCGGTTCCTGGCCAACGGGGGGCTGACGTCTCTGATGGTGCTGATGGACTTTATGTCGCGCCGTATTGCACCCTTGCAGCAGCGTAGTCGCCCAGCGTGGTACTACACCGGCGAGCAGGACTGTACCAGGCTGGAGAGGGGCCCCGGCTCTGACCCTTCCGACGAGGAGCTGAACGAGATGGTGGATGTCGAAGTGTTCTGTCGACACTTCCCCCGGGCCTGCACTGGGCAGCCCGCGGAGGTTCTTTTTTCGGTGGGGCTAGTCTCTAGCGGAGAGCTTGCGAAGATGGACGAGTTAGTAAGAGCTTGACACGGCGAGTTTTACGTGGTTCAGGCCGCCGGAGCGTAAAACCCTACGTCCACGGCGAGCTATGGAGCTCGCTGTATTGCTTGCTGCTCAGGGCCGGAGTCCTGAGCTTGGGGGTGAGTTACAGCTTGAGAGTGTATGGCTAGCGTATGAGTTGCAAAGTGCAAACCCTTGCTATCGTCGCCTACCCGAGCCTTTTATAGTCCAAGACTCGGGCAGCTTACAAGGGGGGCCGGGACCCGACAGGTGGTCCCGGGAAGATTGTCTGTTATCTATCGTATCTGCAGTTATGCCGGTAGTTGCCTCTGGTCGAAGGCTTCTGAGTCTTCATCTTGCCGCCCTGCCCATGCCGCATGCTAGTCATAGTGGTTGATGACGGCGTAGGCGGCATGGGATGTCTTGTCGTGGTGTTTATTGGCTGGCAGGTTCTGACACCGCGCGCCAGTCTGTGATGCGACTGGACGCAACGGCACCTGACAGAAGCGTGCTCCGCGTCTCCGCGTCTCGGGAAGACGCGGGCCTTGAATACCTTGTACGGGCAAGGTATGGGGCGGCTTTACGCCCGCTGCCTATCGCTCGGGGGCAGGCAGCGCCGTTCTGCTGCCACGTGGCGGGCCCGGAGCCCTTCTCAGAGGAGAGGAGGGCCCGTTCCACGGGGCACGTGGAGCCTCCGGACCTCTCCCCGTGGAGGGGGAGGCTCGGCTCCTGTTGGCCACGTGGCGGGCCCGGAGCTCTCCTCTGAGGAGAGGGAGGCCCGGCCCCGCTAGACGTGTGGCGCCTTCGGACCTCTCTCCCGCGGAGGGGGAGGTCCGGCTTCTGTATGCCACGTGGCGGGCCTGGAGCTCTCCTCTGAGGAGAGGGAGGTCCGGCCCCGCCAGACGCGTGGCGCCTTCGGAGCTCTCCCTGCGGAGAAGGGCGAGTTCCTTAGGCATTTTACCCTGTGCGCGGGGGGTACCCCATATCTCAGGTACCGACAGTGGCCCCCGGGCCCATCTCGGGGGAGATAGCGAGCCCGAGGTGGGACCTCCGTCTCTTTCGATCTGCGCACTCTCTCTAACTCCCGAATTGACCGCTGCCGGAGCACGAACGGCCGCGGGATCGTGGGAGTGTGCGCTCACTTGATGGTTGCTTTTACTGCAGCGGTTCCCAAGACTGCCACTTCTACACGTTGCGGCGCTTTCTTCGGGAACCGCCGAAGTGCCTTGCCGGCTCATCTTCTCAGGAGACTGACTCCTTGACCCCACCGCTTCAGTTAGGCAGCTTGGGCCCACCTGTCTTCGGCACTCGGTCTAGGAACCGAAGCGGTTGCCGATGCGGGGTATTCGAAGAGTTCCGAATCGCTTGGAATTGCACCCGGGAAGTTTTTAGAGGGGGTCTTACCCACATTGCAGCTTCCCTTCACACTTCTCTGCGTTTCTTCTCGGACTCTTGTGCTTTTGCTCTCTTGCCCTTGAGTTCTCCCTCGCTATGGCTTCCAACCCGCCACCAGAGAAGAAGCGCGCTCGGTCTCCTCCAGCAGCGGCGTCTGTGCCAAGTCAGGATTCTGGGGTGCCTAACACTCCCTTTGGTGGCGACTCGAAGAGGCCCCGGGTTGATGCACTGGGGGAAGCTTCTGGGGCGTCCCCTGTTCCGCCAGTTCAAGCGACTGTGGAGCGGCCGTCAGTGACGGTAGCGGGCTCTGGGAGTCCTACCCCGGCTCGAAAGTCGGGGTTCAGAGCCCGCTGGAGTGTTCGCGCTTCCCGGCCATCCCCGACTCGCGGGGAATCTGTGCCGCTGCACTCGGAGCCAGGGCCAACTGCCGCGGCCCCCAGGCCAGCGCGAACTTCTCCTGTTCTGGTGTGCCCGGACTCCGCGGCGGCGTCGTCTTTTCCTGCCGAGACGGCCACCACGGCCCCCAAGCCAGCGCAGGTCGACCCTGCACTAGGCGGCCCGGCCTTTTCTCCAGCACCGCCTTCCCCGGCTCGCCCCTCTCCTCAGATCAAGGAGCCAGAAGCTGAAGAGAGCCCGGCTGGCCTGGCCGCCAGAGCCTCGGAGCCAACTTCTCCTGATCGGCGTCTCGTCTCGGTTGCTGGTGCGTCGGCTCTTCCTGAGGACGAGGTAATGGAGGAGGTCGGGGGGACTGCCCCGGCCTCTGTTGCTCCATTCCCCTGGCGGATGCCTTCGCGCTTGCCGAGACGAGCGTTCGGCAGGTCTTGGCTGCACTAGGGCGCGAGCGGGAGGAGTATACGGTTGAACGGGATCGCCTCCTCACTTGAGGGAACCTTTTGCGGGAGAGGACCACGAAGGTTAAGAGTGAGCTCGACTCCAGGCGGGAGTTGCTCGACTTCAGGGAAGCGCTCCTCGACCGGATGAAGCGGGCTGTTGACCGCATGGACACCCAATCGTGGCGGATCAACAGGGAGGCCCTGGAGGCACATGCCCAGGCCGAGGAGAGCCTCTCTGCTGCTGTAGAGATACGGCAGCAGTTGGAGCGCCGTAAACTCGCCGTTGAGGAACGGGAACGTTCCACGGCAGCTAAGGTGGAGAGGGTCGCCGCGCAGCTGGCGGCAGGCGAGGATGACCTTCGAGCCCGGACCGAGGAGCTGGAGATCCTGAAGGCAGACCTTGACTTGAGGGAGTAACAGGTCTCCCGTGATCGCCGGGCGGTCTTGGACCGGGAGTTGGCCGCCGACTTCAAGGCTGCTGAGTTGGAGCGGCTCACCCAGACTCTCCATCTTCGGGAGAGCTCCCTGGCGGCCAAGGAGAAGGAATTCTCTGAGAGGAACCTGGAGGCTCTGCAGGCGGCCCGCCGCGAGGTGGAGGAGCTCTCAGCCATGCGGTCCTCCGAGGCTCTTGCGGTCTCAAGCTTCGTGGATCGAGCGGGGTCCGCCCTGATCCCTCTTGGCTTCAGTCCGGTGAGGGCCGCGGCTCCTGCATTGAAGGTGGCGGAGGTGATTCCTGCGCTGGAGTCGATCGGCGCCAAGCTGGACAGACTAGACTCGGTGGTCGCCAGCGAGCTTGAGGACGAGGGCCACGGCCTAGCTTTAGAGGTCGCCTCACATGTGCTGGCATGCTTCAAGAGCCGCGATCCCTCTTTCTCGCTAGAGCCAGCGAGAGAGGGCCCAGCCGCGGAGCGGGAGGAAGCTGCTAGGGCTGAAGTCGAGGATGTGGCTGCCCTTATAGCCGAAAGGTTCCGGCGGGAGCCGGGAGGTCCTTAGGACTTGTTTCTCCCTTTTTATCGAGTCTGTAGTCCAGCTCATGGAGCCTCGCTTAGTTCGACTCTTTTGGATATTTGTGTCTGTGATGCTTTTTCTCTCCTTCTTAGCTTTGCCTGACTGAGTCCTTAGCTCCGCAAGGTACTCAGAGGCCATCTCCAATCTCGGAGCTTTGCACAGACACCCTCCCCGGGTCCTAACCGTGTTAGGGGCCCCCGGAGGTCTCCGGATCTCGCCCTATGGGGAGCTCCAAATCTGCCTGCCACGTGGCGGGTCCGGAGCTCCTCCTTAAGAGGCGGGAGCTCCGGCCATGTTGGACACGTAGGGCTTTCGGAGCCCTCCCACTGAGGGGGGAGGTCCGGTTTCCGCCTGCCACATGGCGAGCCCGGAGCCCTCCTCAAGGGAGGTGAGAGCTCCGGGCCCGCTGGACACGTGGGGCCCTCGAACCCGCCCCTGCTGAAGGGGCAGGACCCGGTCCTTCCAGTCCTAGGCCGGAGTAGTTGGTAGCTCCTTTCCCCCTGCTTCATGCAGACCCTGTTGCCGCAACCTGGAGGTCCTGCACACAGGCAGATGAAACGTAATTCTCCTCGGGGGGTCCTCCCCTCCCGTCTCCTAGTCTTATCCGTCTTACGATCCTGATCCGTTATACGGGGCTTGGGCAATTCTGTGCACGAGGCGCCGGAGCTCCGGCTCCCTCCGAGGTCCGGGTACGGCCGTCCGATCTCTAGTACCGGGCCATGCGCTAGGGAAGCAGAGTGCACGTGCTTTGGGTTCATGACCAGGCAAAGCGGTTGTACTCCCCTGTACCTCCGGAGGGCAGGATGCGCATGCTTTGGGCTCATGGCCTGCTAAGCTGGATACGCACCCTGGACTCCCCATGCACAACGCAGGTCTTTCCTGGAGGTGACCAACTGGCACCGCAACACCTGACTGGGGGAGGCCCGAGAGACTCACTCGGCCATCGGCAGGTGCCTCAAGCGCAGCCGCCTTCGGTAGGATAGCGAATGCCGACTATGGATGAGCGCAGGAGAGGGGGATCTAGATGTACGATGAACATACAAAGGTAGTGCGGTCATAAAAATTAATGCATAATTTAAATGAGCGCATGAGAGAGAGCTAAGTAGAACAGGTTTCTGTATTCACGCCCATAGGTGGAATTCTGGCTGTACATGGTGGCAATATTCCGCCTCGTCTACAAGGGAAGCAAGACTCTACGCGCTTAGGGTCGGAACCAGGCTAAACTGGACGTAGTCCTGTACCGTCCCTTGAGACTTAGCTGCCCCAAGCTCTGTTCCTAAATTCTATGGGATTCATTACAGATGGGAATAACCCTGTTCTACTGATGCTCGGGAAGTAGGACTTACAGTGTTGCTTCATGGCAATGGTTTTTTGGGAACGTATCCCACACTCGGTTGAAAGGCATGTGTACCGGGGGCTGCAGCTTCCATGATTCGGAAGGGACCTTCCCTGCTGGGGGAGAGCTTATGGGTCCTTTTCGGAATAGAGCGTGCCGCGACACCAGGTTGCCCTCCTGCAGGTCCCCGATGCGTTCGGTTCTTTGGCGATAGTGCTTAGAGCATCAGCCGAGACCGCGCGTTGCGGGGTGTTACCTGCAGCCGAGTCTCGTCGGCAAGGTTGTCATCTTCGTGCTGGATCAGGTCCTGCGCGGCTTCTCCTGGGGGCCCCCAGGGAGTTCTCCCCTTCTGGCTAAGGCCTTCAAGGGGTAGGTGGACCCGGGCTCGTCTTGGATGACCCAAGGCGCCTTCCCCTTCTGGCAAGGCCTTCAAGGGGTTGACAGATCTTGGGCGGCCCCCGGGAGGTATGCCCGAAGCACGGAGGCGTGCCGCAGTTGGCTACCGCCCTGGCCCGTCACCGTCAGAGCTGGAGTCCTCGCCGTTATGCACTGTCTTTATGACGCGCTGAGGCTCCTGGAACCCCACCTGATGGGCGGCAGTGACTGGGGCATCGACCTTCTGTTTGCCATCCCTCTGAGGGTAAGGCGGTGCTTCAGCTCTCTGCTGTCTTCCTTTGCGGAAGCGCTCTGCGAGCCTCTGGATATCCCAGCACTCGGCAGCAGTATGGTTGCCGGCGCCATGCACGGGGCATAGTCCGCCCTGGTCACTGTCTGGGGCCGGTGACTGCCACTGCCTTTTGTCGGGGCGTCGCCCCCGAGCTCCACTAGCTGTCGCTGCTGCGGCGATGGGAGCCGTGAACGATGACTTCATCTTGCCACTCCCCCGGTTCTTGGCCTTCTTGCCACCCCCATAGGAAGCAGCACCAGACCCGGGTTGTCCACCTGGCTCAGAGGTCGGCAGAGAGTGCCAGTTCCACCCTTCAGCTGCTCTGGCGCATTTGTCCGCCAGACTGAAGAGCTCAGAGACGTTGCGGACCTCTCTGGTCACGAGCTTCTCAAGCATTTTCTCGTCCCGGACACCCTGTCGGAACGCCACCACCACAGAGGCACTTTGGATATGTGGGATGGTGTTGCGTACCTGGGAGAACCGCTGGATGAAAGAGCGCAGCGACTCCCCAGGTTGTTGCTTGACGGCGTGGAGGTCAAGCTCCGTGCCGGGACGGGTGTAGGAGCTGCCGAAGTTGGCAACAAACTGCCGGCAGAGCTCTCCCCAGGAGGTTATGGACCCCTGAGGTAGATTCATGAGCCAAGACCGAGCTGGGCCGGTCAAGGCGACGGGGAAGTAGTTGGTCATGACAGCCTCGTCCCCTCTTGCGGCAAGTACGGCGGTGGAGTAGATCTGGAGGAACTCCGCCGGGTTGACGCTACCGTCGTACTTCTCGGGCAGGTGCGGCCGGAACTTGCGCGGCCACCTCGCGAAGCGAAGGTGGGGTGCAAGGGCCGCACATCCTGCACCTGCTGCTGCAGGTATTGGCGCTGCGAACGCTTGGTTCGCACTTGGCACCGCGTATCCCGGCATGGGCAAGGCTGCACCATAGACCGGGGGCGCTGCTTGCGCCGCATATGGTTGTGGCATATGCTGCGCGGCATATGCCTGCGGCAGGGCTCGAGTGGCGAAGACCTGCCCTCCAGGTTGTGTTGAGGCCGACGACATGCTGTCGCCAGCCCCACGGTTGCGACACCTTTCTCGACGTCGCTCGAGGTACACCCGGGCATCCTGGCCCAAGTGGCACCGTTCCAGCTCCCTTCTCAGGTCCATCGACAGGAGCCTGGAGGAGCTGGAATCCGCCATTTGCCCGTCAACCGTGGGCGTGGGCGTCAGCGACACAGCCGGTTGACCGGGGCGTCGCCCTCGCCGAAACCGAGGGTTCGTGGCAGCGACGACGAGGCGGTCCACCTCGCGGACCCACTGTTGGGTCGCTGAATGGGGCGCATCCCCCGCAGGTGGGTTGCGCAGCAGCGCTCTTTCTGCAGCTAGCGCACCCCCATGGTGTACGCTCAGCGCTGCAGAAGATCTCACACTGGTCGGAGCCTGCATCGCCGGAGTCGGCGTTGCCGGAGTCGGCTGCTGGCTTCCAGCTTGTGCCGACACACTCCGTCCTGAGTGTGTCAACATGTACTCCCCACTGGTCACGGTTCGCCGTGAACGCGGAGGGGGAGAGTTTGCCGCTGAAGGAAGCTTGGTCATCTTCGTCAGCGGGAACTCGTCGCGCTAGGGGAAAAGCCCCCTACCTGGCGCGCCAAATGTCGAAGTGTTCTGTCGACACTTCCCCCGGGCCTGCACTGGGCAGCCCGCGGAGGTTCTTTTTTCGGTGGGCTAGTCTCTAGCGGAGAGCTTGCGCAGATGAACGAGTTAGTAAGATCTTGACACGGCGAGTTTTACGTGGTTCAGGCTGCCGGAGCATAAAACCCTACGTCCACGGCGAGCTATGGAGCTCGCTGTATTGCTTGCTGCTCAGGGCCGGAGTCCTGAGCTTGGGGGTGAGTTACAGCTTGAGAGTGTATGGCTAGCGTATGAGTTGCAAAGTGCGAACCCTTGCTATCGTCGCCTACCCGAGCCTTTTATAGTCCAAGACTCGGGCAGCTTACAAGGGGGGCCGGGACCCGACAGGTGGTCCCGGGAAGATTGTCTATTATCTACCGTATCTGCAGTTATGCCGGTAGTTGCCTCTGGTCGAAGGCTTCTGAGTCTTCATCTTGCCGCCCTGCCCATGCCGCATACTAGTCGTAGTGGTTGATGACGGCGCAGGCGGCATGGGATGTCTTGTCGCGGTGTTTATTGGCTGGCAGGTTCTGACACCGCACGCCAGTCTGTGATGCGACTGGACGCAACGGCACCTGACAGAAGCGTGCTCCGCGTCTCCGCGTCTCGGGAAGACGCGGGCCTTGAATACCTTGTATGGGCAAGGTATGGGGCGTCTTTACGCCCGCTGATCGCTCGGGGGCAGGCAGCGCCGTTCTGCTGCCACATGGCGGGCCCGGAGCCCTTCTCAGAGGAGAGGAGGGACCATTCCATGGGGCACGTGGAGCCTCCGGACCTCTCCCCGCGGAGGGGGAGGCTCGGCTCCTGTTGGCCACGTGGCGGGCCCGGAGCTCTCCTCTGAGGAGAGGGAGGCCCGGCCCCGCTGGACGCGTGGCGCCTTCGGACCTCTCTCCCGCGGAGGGGGAGGTCCGGCTTCTGTATGCCACGTGGCAGGCCCGGAGCTCTCCTCTGAGGAGAGGGAGGTACGGCCCCGCCGGACGCGTGGCGCATTCGGAGCTCTCCCTGCGGAGAAGGGCGAGTTCCTTAGGCATTTTACCCTGTGCGCGGGGGGTACCCCATATCTCAGGTACCGACAGTGGGTGTCGAAGTGTTCAGTCGACACTTCCCCCGGGCCTGCACTGGGCAGCCCGCGGAGGTTCTTTTTTCTGTGGGGCTAGACCCTTGCGGAGAGCTTGCGCGGATGGACGAGTTAGTAAGAGCTTGACACTGTGAGTTTTACGTGGTTCAGGCCGCCGGAGCGTAAAACCCTACGTCCACGGCGAGCTATGGAGCTCGCTGTATTGCTTGCTGCTCAGGGCCGGAGTCCTGAGCTTGGGGGTGAGTTACAGCTTGGGTGTGAATGGCTAGCGTATGAGTTGCAGAGGTGCGAACCCTTGCTATCGTCGCCTACCCGAGCCTTTTATAGTCCAAGACTCGGGTGGCTTACAATGGGGCCCGGGACCCGACAGGTGGTCCCGGGGAGATTGATTGTTATCTACCGTATCTGCAGTTATGCCGGTAGTTGTCTCTGGCGAAGGCTTCCGAGTCTCCGTCTTGCCGCCCTGCCCATGCTGCATGCTATTCGTAGTGGTTGATGACGGCGCAGGCGGCATGGGATGTCTTGTCGCGGGGTTTATTGGCTGGCTGGTTCTGACACCGCGCGCCAGTCTGTGATGCGACTGGGCGCAACGGCACCTGACAGAGGCGTGCTCCGCGTCTCCGCGTCTTGGGAAGACGCGGGCCTTGAATACCTTGTACGGGCAAGGTATGGGGCGTCTTTACGCCCGCTGCCTATCGCTCGGGGGCAGGCAGCGCCGTTCCGCTGGCCACGTGGCGGGCTCGGAGCCCTTCTCAGAGGAGAGGAGGGTCCGGCCCCGCGGGGCACGTTGAGCTTTCGGACCTCTCCCAGTGGAGGGGGAGGTTCGGCTTCTGTCAGCCACGTGGCGGGTCCGGAGCTCCTCTCTCCGGAGAGGGAGGTCCGGCCCCACCAGATACGTGGCACCTTCCGACCTCTCTCCCGCGGAGGGGGAGGTCCGGCCTCTGTATGCCACGTGGCGAGCCCAGAGCTCTCCTCTGAGGAGAGGGAGGTCCGGCCCCGCCGGACGCGTGGCGCCTTCGGAGCTCTCCCTGCGGAGAAGGGCGAGTTCCTTAGGCATTTTCCCCTGTGCGTGGGGGTACCCCATATCACAGGTACCGACTGTGACACCCTCATCTCGGGTGTCAGCATATGTTCATGTTTTATGAAGAAGAAAAACATTTTAAGAAAAGAAGGAATAGAGACAAGTATCAAAAGGATAGCCAATAAAGCTCTTCGAGAACACCGAAGGCAACTTCCACGGCCAGCAGACCACGTGGCGCGTTCGGAGCTCATCCCCGAGAAATTTGGGAGAGGTTCGCCGTTAAACTAGCTACGTGGCAGGCTCGGAGGTCACCAACGCAATTGAAAAGAGGTCCGACCCTGTGGGACACGTGTTGCCCGCGGAGATAGCCTCTACGGAAGAAGCAAAGGCATTTTTCATAGGACACATGTCATTCCCGGAGCTAGTCCTCGCGGAAATAAGAGGGCCAGTCGCGGGGGATACGTGTCAATCTCGGAGCTCATCTCAGAGAAGTCCGGATCTATCGAACACGTGTCGCCACCGGAGCTTATCACCGGAAGGTCCGTCGCAGCTAAACACGTGTCGACCTCGGGGCATGTCCCTGAGGAAAGGAGAGCGGAAAGACCGGCACCCACACGTGGCGTGCGCGGAGCTCGTCTCCGAAGAAGAGGGAGGTCTCGATCGATTGACACGCGGCACAACCGGAGCTCGTCTCTGCGGATGAGGAGATACCAGGCCCGGAGGACACGTGGAGCTTCTGGAGCTCATCATCACGGAGGTAACGAGTTCTGGAGCAGTTGTTACGCGTAAGGACACCGGTACGCAACAGAAACCGATCTAAAATCCACGATGGTTACCGAAGATAAGACGTCAGGATCTAACAAAGATCTGAATAAGACTCTTATTCGGGATCCGATCAGATTAGGACTCTTCTCTTCCCAATTATAAATAGAACCCAAAACCTCTGGCCGAAACCACGAACTTCTCTTTCAACTCCCGAGCCGACGACTTAGAGCCCTAGCCCTAACTCGCCGAGCAAAACATCGCCGAGGCACAACAAGGGAGATCATCGGAGGAGAACCAAGCGGTCTGAGGAGGACCCCGAAGACAAGAAGAACGTGAGGTAGGACTTCAATACCACCTTACGACATCATGTTGTTCATCTCTTTACGTCTGTTCTTTGATTCCTTTCGAACAGAAGCCTTTTTTGTTGGCAGAACACTCGATGATCAGTTTGATCTAAAGACAAGATCATCGCCACGTTCATCTTTGATCTGAACACCTCTGACCATGCAAGCCATGCAATAACACCAGATTAATCTAATAGAACTAATCGTAGGATAGCATGCATGTGCATCATCGCATCTAGTTTAGGGTTTGTGCATGATATTGATTGCTGTGAATTTGTATGCACGTGAATCCTACATAGCAGGACAAACTCAGGAAGTTGTCTACGACGAGCTGCAGCAACAAGGTTTTGAGAATCAAGAACAACCGGAACCGCAAGAACAAGGCAAGTGCTCCTTGACCATGTTGATCCTATGTTTTGGGTAAAACTATTTTGTTTTGCGAAAAGGTGTGTGTGCTGAGTCAAACATGATGGGAAACCTTTTTATAGGAGTTTACTAGTTTTGGTTAAACCACCCTTGTCGCCTGAGAAGTTTATGAGTCGGGTATGGTTTTTGCTTTATGCTTCGCTGAGTCTCTGGGATCGGGAAGCGAGATAGATGTGTCTAGCTAACTGCACTCGTACTGATAATAAGTAACTGATGAGGTTAATGAACATGGATCGGAGGGAGATCTAGGCAAGCCTGGGTTTGTGTATGAGGTAGCATGAGATGGTGGTTTTACTTGCCGTATATCTAAGGACCGGTTCATGCATGCACATGCCAGGATAACAGTGCCACCACAAGGCCAAATATGGGTGCGGCTTAGCTGAGTAATTAGGTAAGTTGCTAGAGTGTTATGGACTGTGGAAGGCGCGGGGAATGGGAGTCGAGTGAGGACTGCCCTGGGAACTGCATGGCACAAGAGGGGGCCCGTGGGTGGGAGAATTGGAGATTCTAACCTGCCGGTGAAACCTTAGTGAGTCCATACATCTAGTAACCCCTTTGTAAAAGCTATTTTGTGATCTCTTGACCATACACCGACGGATGTGTACTGGTATAATGGAGGTTCTGCAGTCGCCGACGGGTGACGAAATCACAAACTTGTGGGTAAAGAGGTGCAAACTCTGCAGAGTCTAAAACTATCATGATAGCCGAGCTTACGGTCACGAGCACCTGGCTAAACTGCCATGATTAGATGGGATGGTTACTGGGATGGTTATTGGAATGGTTATTGGGAAGGTTCTTGGTTATGGTTATTGGTTATGGTTTGGTTTGGGACTGTTGAGTCCGGGAGATGAGATGGTTGCATGACTGATGGGTCATGACATGAGATTGGTCTCGGTGCGAGACGAGGTTGTTTAATGAGGTGAGATGGTAGCGAATACGAGGAGGTATTCGTGAGTATGAATAAAAGATTGGTTAATGTTCGGATGGAACACGGGAAGTGATGGAGGTATGTTGGTAATTTAATACATGTTGATTTAAACTTAAGTTGTTGTTTTATCATGGTTTTTACAGAACTGCTTTTCTGCAAATAAACCTTTTATGCCTACCTTGTTTATGAGCTGCATATCATGTGTTTTCCCGCACTTGCTGTCCCCCCCCCCGGCGAGTCTCTCCCGAGACAGCGGCCGTCCGAGTCAGCCCAAGTACCTTGTCACCCTTCCTCAAGCGGAGGGGTTTCCAGGACGGATGCTGGTGGGGCCACGCCGGCGAGTGTGCCGGGGACCCAGGCGTCACGCTCCGCGACCGTTTCAGCCGCTGGTCCCGGTGGTTCAGCTACAGCCCAGAGGCCAGTGCTGCAAGCCCGTTGGAGCGCTCATGCCGCCCAGTAAGTGTTGCTCTTTCTGGCCTGTAGGAGCAGAGCTCTTGTCCCCTCTCTTTGCCTGAGGGTTTTCTCTTCTTGCAGGGACCGACCCGCTGCTAGGGGCGGGCCTCTTACCCGGCCGCCTTCAACCGACGGAGGCTCCGTGCCTCAGCATCTGGGGACCGTGGTGGCTCCCATGGTCCCCAAATCGACGGGGGCTCCCTCTGCACCGGCGAGTTCACCCTTCGTGGTGGCCGCACCTGCTCCTATCCGTCCTCCTTCACCAGTCCAGAAGTCCGGTCCTGAGACTGGGGAGGCCGCTGTAGGTGCGCCTGCTGGCCCCCTGGCCTCCCTAGGACAGCGCCCCACCCTGGTTGCTGAGGCGCCGGCGCCTCCGCCGGTCTTAGACTCGATAGGGGGGTCCAGTGGCGTGACTCCTGTCCCCCCTGCCCCGGTGCCCGTGTGGGACGCCCTGGGGCGTGTCCAGACCAGCGCCCGACAGCTCCAATCCGCCTTTGAGCAGGAGCGGGGGGCGCTGGCCGGCGAGAAGGAACGTCTTCTCAGCTGGCAGCAGCGGGCCCAGGAGGCTAAGGCGGACCTTGATTCGAGGCAGTCAAGGCTTGAGGCCATGAGTGCTGTGCTTGGCACTCTGAAGAAGGCCATTAGCCGCTTGGAGTCAGAGTCCCGGCGGGTTCGTGCCACCTACCGCGAGGCTCTGGCCCATGCTGAAGCCAAAGCCAAGGAGCGTTCCGCCGCCGCGGAGGAGTTGCAGCTGCAGGCAGCCCGTCGGGAGTGCGCCGTCGCCAATCGGGAATGCGTTGTCGCGGCCGAGGAGGGGAAGACCACCGCTCGGCTGAGGGCCAAAGTGGAGGAGCTAAGGGCTCGGACCGAGGAGCTGGATCTCCGTGAGTCGGCTGTTGCCGCGAGGGAGGAGCAGTTCTCCCAGGAGCGCTAGGCGGTGATGGATCGCGAGCTGGCGGCTCGCCAAGAGGTGGAGAAGCTCCAGTCCTTGCGGTTTGCTGAGGCCCAGGCAGTCTGGGGCTTTATTGCCAAGGCGGGGTCCGCCTTGGCTCCTCTTGGCTTCAGCCCTGTGCAGGTGGAGGCTCCGGCGCGGCCAATGTCCGAAGAAATCCCGGCACTTGAGTCCATCGGCGACGAGCTGGGTCGGCTCGAAACAATGATCGCCGACGAGCTTGAAGCGGAAGGTCGGGGCCTTGCGAAGGAGGTCGCTATGCACGTTCTGTCGTGCTTCCTGAGCCGAGACCCTTCGTTTTCTCTTGGGCCAGTCCGTCTAGGACCCGTCGCCGATCGGGAGGAAGCTGCCAGGGCCGAGGCCGAGGACTTGGCCGCCCTCGTGGCCTCCAGGTTTCATCGGGAGTCCGGGGACTCTTAGGCATCTGCCCCCGTGGCCACAGGGCCCTGTACTTCCTTTTTTATTTTTGTTGAGTCTGTAGCCCAGCTCATGGAGCCTTTGTATGAACAGACTCCTGTTTCTTTCTATGTCTGCATGTCCTAGTCTTCTTCCTGGCTTTTTCCTGGCCGAGTCCTTAGCTCCGCAAGGTACTCAGAGGCCTTGACCAATCTCAAAGCTCTGCATAGACACCTTCTCCGAGTCCTCACTGTATACTAAGGGCTCCGGAGGTCTCCAGGACCCGCCTCACGAGATCGGAGGGAGTCCGGGCCTGTTGGCCACGTGGCGGGCCCGGAGCTCCCCTCTGAGGGGAGGTTCGGGCTTGTGGGGCACGTGGAGTCCTCGGACCTCTCCCCGCGGAGGGGGGGTCCGGCTTCTGTTGACCACGCGGCGGGCCCGGAGCTCCCCCTCAAGGAGGTGGAAGGTCTGGCCCCGTTGGACACGTGGGACCTTCGCGCCTCGCCCCTGTGAGGTCTAGTTCTTTGATCTTACCTTGGGGTTTTGGTCTTGCGCGATCCCATAGCGGCCCCCTGGTAGGTGCGTTCCATTGGATGGATGTGCCTACCATATTCCTGCGGGGAGCTGAGGCCGAGAGGTCCTGCACACAAGTAAGGGAAACGTAATTCTCCTTGGGGGCTCCCCCCTCTATCTCTTAGTCTTATTTGGCTTACGGTCCCCGTCCACCTATACGGTGCTTGGGAACTACCGTGCGCGAAGTGCCGGGGGCTCGGGGCCCCCCTGGCTATCGGCCGGTACCTCCCACGCAACCGCCTTTGGTAGGGCAGCAAATGCCGACTAAAGATGAGAATGAGAAGAGGGAGCTGAACGCATGGTGAGCACGCGCTAGTAGGGCAATCATAAAAATTTAATAAGTAAACTAAATGAGCACCAAAGAAGAGCAACATAGGACAGGTTTCTTTTCATATAAATTTCCATAGGGGGAAGGCAGGCTGAATATGGAGGCCACGACCCGCCTCAAGGGAAGCAAGACTCTACGTGCTTGGGGTCGGAACCAGGCGAAGCTGAACGTAGTCCTGGACCATCCCCTGAGGCTTAGCTGCACCAAGCACTGTTCCTGGACTTTATGGAATTTATTATAAAAAGAAGGGTCTGTCCTATTGTTGCTCTAGGGGTAGAACTTACAGCGGTGTTCTGTGTTCCGAAGGTTGGGAGCGGGTCCCCATCCTCGGTTCTGGGGAATGGTCCCAGGCCCAGGATGTCCAGCCCCAGTATGGCAAATGGCCATGTGGGCTGGATCATCTGTACCGTCCAAGCCGGTGTATGGATCTGCTTGGCGTGGAACAGGCACGCCTTGCATCTCTCGACCAGCTTGACGGCATCCTGGAGTGCTGCCGGCTAGTAGAAGCCATGCCGAAAGGCTTTACCGACAAGTGTGCGTGAGGAAGAGTGACTCCCACATTCGCCTCCATGGATCTCAGCGAACAAGTCGCAGCCTTCCCCCTGGGTTATGCACCGCAATAGGATGTGGTTGGCGCCGCGTCGGTAGAGATCCCCCTCTACCGCCATGTGTCTCTTAGCCATACGCACGATCCGTTCAGCGGATACACGTTCATCAGGGAGGATATTGTCTTTCAAGTAGTCCCGGACCTCCGTGATCCATGCATCGGGTCTGACTTGAGCATCTGGATCTTGAGTGCTGGGTTGCACGGAGTCCCCAGTGACGCTTATGATCCTTGGCGGCGTCCATGGCCGCCGGGACCGCCAGCTTCGAGGTGCTGGTCTAGCCCCCTTCGCCCGGCTCGGCGGGCCGGGCTGTGGGCCGCGGCAACGTCCTCTTGAAGCCCCCTTCAGGCACAGGGGCTCTGGTGGGGGTCTTCGTTGAGAGGTTGTCAGCTGCGGCCTTGCTAGCGCGCGGTACGTGGTGCAGGTCCAAGGCGAGGAAGTCTGTCTCCACCATCTTGTTTGATAACCAGCTGGGAGTCGCCCTGAGCCAACGACTGGCGAGCGCCTAGAGACAGGGCTGTTTTTAGGCCAAGGATGAGTGCTTCATACTCTGCTATGTTGTTGGTTGCCTTGGAATTGAAATGCACCACATACCCAGACTGCCCCCCCCCCCCCCCCGATGGCGTGAGGAACAGTACGCTAGCACCGGCCCCCTGCTTTCGCAAGGAGCCATCGACGAACAGCATTCAGTAAGGCCCGGTGAAGGCCAGGGCTCAGGGTCCTGGTTCACCGTCTCCATGGCCCCCTGAGTCAGCCTGCGTTGGCGTCAACTTCAGCCACGAAGTCAGCTAGTGCTTGGCTGTTGTTTGCGTGACGGGGAAGGAAGCCTAGCTCACACTCCAGTAGCTCCGCCGCCCATTTGGCGGCATTGCCCGTTGCGTGGGGGCTGTGGAGGATAGCTTTCAGCCTGGGGAGACCGCTGGGTGCTGATACTCGGAGGTCCCCCAGGCTGTCTTGGACCTCCGGGAAGCCCCGCTGATTTCCCGGGAGCTCCGGGGGGTCCCGTTGGACGTCCGGGAGGTTCTGTTGGGCCTCCGGGGGGGGTCCCGTTGCACCTCCGGAAGGGCCTGCTGGTCCTCCGGGAGGTTGTGTCGGGGATCCGGGGTCTGTTTTGGGCCTCCGGGGTTTCTTGGCACTTGTTTCTTGACAGCGAAACAGGTTACGGTGGTATGGGGTCCAGCCACTCTGCGGTGAGGACCATACTCACCTCTGCAGCCGTCGCCGCGATGTAGAGCAGCAGATGCTCTTCGGGCTCGGGGACTCCTATTACGGGTAGGGTCATCAGGAGCTGGTTCAGTTCCAGTGGAGCTTCCTCCGCTTCGTCGGCCTAAGCGAATGGGCCGGATTTACGTAGGAGCTTTAGAGAAGTTTCGCTTTGCTAACCTCGGTATAAACCGACTCAGCGCAGCTAGGCATCCCGCGAATTTCTGGTCTTCGAGCCAATGGCTTTGACCCTCTCTAGGTTAGCCTCAGTTCCTCGGCGTGAGGTCAGGTATTCTAAGGGTTTTCCAGAGGGTATACCGAGCTCACATTTGTCGGACGGACGAAGACTAAGTGTAACACCCCAAATTTTGATTCAAAACTCTAAACCATGCTCAGAGGGGAATTTAAAAATTTTTGGACGTGTTGCATGTTTTGCAAAAATTCAAATTCAAACTGGAATTCAAATTAGACTCAAAACAGAAAAGAAATGGAAAAAGAAAAAGAAAAATGGGAAAAAAACCGGCCAGTGGGCCGAAACCCGCCAGCCGGCCCAGCTTCCCCGCGCCAGCCCGCCCCCGCGCGCGCCGCGCTCCCTCTCACAGACGGGTGGGACCCGCCTGTCATCCCTAACCCCGCGACCCCGGACTTTTCCCCGAGCGCGCGCGATCTTAACCGATCGGGAAACCCGTCCCGCAGCCCGAATTCCGGCCCCAGAGGACTCCAACTCAATCACAACAGACCCACCGCCCTCCCCCGGCTATAAAAACCCCAGCCCCGATCAGTTTTTCCCACGCGATCGCCGATTTTCACTCAGGTGAGCACCGAGACTTCGCCGGTGAATTCTGGCCGATCTAAGCTCGGAAACTCTGATCTAACTCGCTGGTCTTGATCCACCGCCTCCGGGGAACTTTGCAGGTGCAGAAAACCCGAAGACTTACGGTGTAAATCCAGCGCCGACGAGCTTCGCCGTGGTTTTGCCTCAGACCTCGCCGCCGATCACTTTCCAGGACCCCCGAGCTCGATAAAACCCCCGAGGTGAGATCCCTGACCTCCCCTCTACCGATCTATGCCATAAGATCACAGTTCTAGGTAGAATTCTCGCGGATCCGAAACTTTCCGGCGAGATCGCCGCCGTGCGCCGCCGGCAGCGCCGCCCGCGCTCGATCGAAGCGACGTGGCCGCTTGTGCGCCGTTTATTTTAAATCGCACGGTAGACTTTAAAACCCCGCGTACCGGTTCGATCTTATAATCTCAGCCGTCGGTTTAAAATCGGACGGACCACGTCAACCCCGCATTATAAAGACTGGAATTCTTACGTGCTACCCCCTGGGGTTCTCTGGAATTGAGAGCTAGCCCCGGAAACTTCAGATCTAGCCCCTGGAACTCCAGAAAATCATGTAAATTCATTTAAAAATCAGTTTTAGCCCCTGGACTTAATAGAAATTAGGAAAACACCTCTGATAAATGTAGCTAGACCCCTGGAAATTATAAAAATAATATTATAGACCCTGTAATGGGGTGAGTTCATTATTTTAACCCTGTTTAGTAATTAATTTAGAAAATTGAATATGTAACTAGTGTTTAAAAAATTAAAAAGTGGGACAAACATGTTGTCAAAATTAAGTTAAAGACTTTCTCAGTGTTTAGAAAACTTTGGAGTGAGATAAAAACATATTTTGACAGAATTGAATCTGTTTAATTTATTATTCACATTTAGGGACACATTTTTAAGTAAAGAATAGTTATAGAAAATAGGTAAAATAATTATAAAATAGTTTACATCAGAGGCAAAGGTCAAAATATGCTATTAAATTATTTAGGACCAGAACCTATTCTGTTTAGATGATGTGTATTACTAATTTCATAATAAAATACACATTTATGCATAGGAGAATAAATCTGAAAATATAGCAACTAGCAAATGATAAATGGAGTTTCTAAAATACAAAGAATTCAGTTTAGGGTTGGTAGAAATTCTGAAGGCACATATGGAGAAGAAAAATACTTTTCATACATACTTGGTAGTGAAAAGGTGTAGTAGCTTAATATAAGGAATTTATTTAAAACTGAAACACACATATATATATATATAGTATGTAAGTATAAATATGAACACCAAAGTAGGAATCATGTACATATAAATAAAAGTGTATGTAAGCCACAGATCAACACACACAGAGTAACCACAACACATATAATGGTGAATGAACTTCATAAATATGAATGTGTGGTTTGTATGAAGTGGAAGTGTGAACTATGTCTTATGGATTGTTGTTTTTCTTTTGCTATGTGTGATGGTATGAAGTAGAACCTGTTCAAGAACAAGTTATTCATTTCCAAGATCAGGACTACCCATTTCAAGAGCAGCAAGAAGGAGGCAAGTGTCCTTGACCACTTTGATCCTATGCTAGGATATGTAGATAGAATTATTTGCATTTGTCAAATGAAATATGAAACCCATGCTAGGAAGTTTCCTTAGAATTGCATTACCTTGTTTCCTTGTAGCTTGGGTTGGGATTTATTTTATCATGTCATTTAATAATTTGCATATGCTTAGCCATGCTTAGAATGGGATAATTGGGATATGAGATCATCAGTTTATTTTACCATACTCTTGAATGAGCTATTGTGAGTTATGTAGAGGTAGGGATCAAGGCAAGTTGGATGTTTTGGTTGTGTGCTGGGTGCACGAGATTTGGGTTTGTGTTTAGTACTTGCCTGGATCCTAAGGACCAGTTCATGGAGCATGTAACCCGGCTTTACAGTGCCAACCACATGCTGAGATGGGGCAGCTTGGCCAATTAATTAGGTGTATCCCCGGCGTAGTATGGGTGTGTTGGATGGTGCGGGGAGTAGGTGTCAGCTGGACTACCATATGAACCGCAAGGCTCAAGAGGGGGCCACTGCAGCGGGGTTGGAGCCTCTTGTATGCTGTTAGGGGTGAAACCTCAGTGGGCCCACGCTCGTCGGGAATCCCTTTGTAAAGGCTTTGTAGTGATCTCCTGGCTGCACACCTGGGAAGTGTGAATGTGGAACGTAGCCACTGGCATAATGGAGGTTCTTTTAGTCCACCCGGCAACGGGGGATGAAATCACTACATGTGGGTACAGTGGTACAAACTCTGCAGAGTCAAAACTGTCTTGACAGCCGTGCTCACGGTTAAGAGCGGCCTGGACTTATTCATGATTAGAGGATTGATGGTTTTGGAAGTTAAGCGGGGAGCTTAACATTGGAAATGATGTTATGGTTATTGGATTATGATGATGGGATGGGAGATTGGGACCATTTCACCTGTGTAGTAATGTAAGTGCTTAATAAGCTAAGGTGATAGGTATTAATTGCGTAGTGCTTTAACCATGAGTTCAACCTCTCCTTGTTCTAGCCATGCATGATATAATTTTCCCACACTTGCTGAGTACCATTGGTACTCAACCTTGCATATTTGTTGGTTTATATTGCTGCTCAGGTCAAGATAATGAGGTGGTGTATAATGACCAAGATTTTGGACCCGAGGAAGGTTTTTAGGTTCATGAAGACCCCCGGGCAACGCCTGTGATGGAGCCCTAAAAGAATAATATTCCGCTGCTAGTTTATTTACTTGTGATGAAGCATTAGTGTCCATTGAGACATTTGCGATGTAAGACTTATTTATATTCGACACCTGGCTTGTAATAAATGATGCTTCACTATTTGTCATCACATGTATGAGAAAATGATCCTGGCATACATGTGATATTCACTTGGTTGTTTCTTCGGAAAAACCGGGTGTGACAGAGGTGGTATCAGAGCCAAGGTTGCCCGTAGGAACGTGGACCTAGGTAGAAATGGACGTAGTTAAGGGCCCTATTTTCTTAAAAACTATTTTCCAAGGTGTGGGTGGAAAAGTGTTATTAAAGGAGTCATTTTCTTCATCTTACCCCAACTTTCATTCAAAATAGGATTTTTATTTGAGAATTTATCTAACCTAATTTTAAATTCTTTTGTTTTAGATGGTTCGCATGATTCGCACCGCTCGTAAGTCCACAGGAGGGAGAGTTCCCGTAGTTGCCCTTGCCGAAAGAGAGGAGAGTCGTCCAGTGACGTACCTTTCCTACGGATTGGCAGTAGGAGATTTGTTGCGCCATCTTCGACGTATGCTCGAAGCCGCCGGCAATACGGGCAAGCTGATCATCCACTATAACTCCACCAGGACCATCCGTGAGAAGAGGGAAGAATGGAGTTCGGAGATGAGGATTATACACGAGAATCAGCTACTTAAGATTCACCACTCTCCAGCTTGTCGAGCAACACAAGTTGACGCGGAGAAAGATGTCACCTGGGAGGCCGTCACCTGCCAGAGTCACATCTATCGTCGCCACTTGGACAAAACTGAGTACATGTATGTCCTCCAACGTGAGAGTGGTACTACGGAGTACAAGTACCCACCGGTGCAGCAGGGGACTTCCCATGAGCACATGGACTTGTGCTTGGAGGATGCTGCTATGCTCAGCACTCGACTGCAGGAGTGTCAACAAGAGCTTCAGGATGTCCGAGACACCCTGAAGGAAATGGAGGCGTTGCTGCGAGCTTGCTTAAAGGCGAGAGAAAGAGGAGATGGGAATGAACTGTGTGTCACTGTGAGTGATCCATGGACTCCTGACTCCCCGGATCGCCGAGCGATCAGGCGTCGTCGCACTTCTCCACCAGCAGCCTCCCCACCCAAAGCAGAGTCAGAAGGTAGCCGAAATGAGGAGGAAGATCCCGAGGAGCCAGCTCAAGAGGACGAGTAGTGTAGAGTCTTTCCCCTAGCTAGCAAGAGGTCGAGTAGTCGAGTCGTTACGTAGTTAATGGTGTGATAATGCTTGGTGTGTGACGTGAGTTGTGGAAGCCATGAGCGATTGTCCACAGCCTCGTCTTCAGATTGTTTTGCTTTGGTGTGGGAACCCACAGGAAATAATAGTGCATTTATTTGATGTGAGATATGAACCCTCGTAAAAGCATAACAAAGCCTCAACACTTCAAAGTACAAACAAATGAAAGTAGTAAGATGAGGCTAAATGATTTCAAATTGACATTGGTTGATTCTGCCAGATGGCCGGAAGAGGAAAAGGACGTGCTGCCAACCCCGCCAACAACAACGATGAGGCATGCAACCCTCATCTTTCTAGAGGCCAGGACAGGGGTGGTCGCCGTGAAGAAGTTGACCCTCTCCACCAAATGCTGGAGAATCAAAATCAGCTCATCCAGAACTTGACTCAAGTGGTGGCCAACTTGCATCAAGTTCCACCTCCACAAGCTGCACAACGCCAACCAAGGTTGAGTGAGTTTCTAGGAACTCAACCTCCAAAGTTTGCAAGTGCTGCTGAATCTCTGGAGGCCGATGATTGGCTGAAGACCATTGAAAGTAAGATGAGGATAATCCAATGCCAAGGGTATGAGAGGGTGCTGTTTGCCTCTCATCAATTGCAGGGACCTGCTGCTGATTGGTGGACCGCCTACGTGGCCGCCCATCATGACCCTGAGAACATCACTTGGGAAGAGTTCAAGCGTAGCTTCCGCAACCATTACATCCCAAGAGGTGAACTCAAAAACAAGAGGAAGGAATTTCTGGGACTGCAGCAGGGAAACATGACTGTGAGGGAATACCTCACTAAATTTACTCAACTATCCCGTTATGCTCCACGAGACATAGAGACTGATGAGCAGAAACAAGATTGTTTCGTGGAAGGACTTACCGCAGAGATGCAGTGTGCAATGTCTTCCAATGAGTATGAAAGCTTTCAAAAGATGGTGGACAGAGCATTTGTGGTAGAAAGGAAGCTAAAGGCCCTGGAAAATGAGAATAAGAGGAAGGCTGGGTGGTCACATCAGGCCTCAGGGAGCAACACCCGCCCACGTATGATGCAGCAACCTACGGGGCAGACGAGCCGTGCTGCGGTACCCTATTCAGCACCAAGAGGGTACAACCCAAACTACAGGCCTCCTGCGGCACCAGCACAGCCGCCACGTCAGTTTGTGCAGCAGCCTCGCCCCGCATATCCACCTCGACCAGCAGTGCAAGGACCCCCAAACCAACCCCAAGACAACAAGGGCCAAGCATCTAAGATTGGGGTGCAATGTTTCAGCTGTGGTGAAGTGGGGCACTACGCCCATAAATGCCCAAAGAAGAAGCCTGCGCCGCCACAACAGCAGAATGTAGTGAGAGGACGGGTGAACCACGTCACTATGGAGGAAGCACAAGAGGCACCCGACGTGGTAGTTGGTAAGTTTCCTGCCAATTTACACCTTGCAACTCTGCTGTTTGATTCTGGTGCTACCCACTCGTTCATTGCTCAAGGGTTTGTTAAGAAGCATGACCTAGCAACCACACAAATGAACCATATGTTAACCGTAAACTCTCCAGGTGGAGAAATAAGGACAAGACAAGTGTGTCCCAAAGTGAGCCTAGACATTAATGGGGTAGTATTTACTGCTAACCTCATAGTGATAGATTCACGAGGGATAGATATTATTTTGGGTATGGATTGGTTGACCAAACATAAAGGAATCATCCATTGTTCGACCAGAACGGTGGAACTAACTCACCCCAGTGGTACCAGAGTGAAGTTCATAACAATACACGAGCCTAGGAGGGACATTAAATTAAATCAAGTGGAGGCGAAAGTTGAGGAAATCAGGACTATCAGGGAATATCCAGATGTTTTTCCGGAGGAATTGCCAGGAATGCCCCCCGACCGTGACGTAGAGTTCGCAATTGAGCTAGTACCGGGGACAGCCCCGATATACAAGAGACCTTATCGAATGGACTCCAAGCAGTTAGAAGAGCTCAAGGATCATTTGAGAGAATTGACGGAGAAGGGGTATATTCGCCCTAGTTCCTCACCATGGGGAGCTCCGGTGATATTTGTGCCTAAGAAAGACGGAACCCAAAGGTTATGCGTGGATTACCGTGCCTTGAATGAGGTAACCGTCAAGAACAAATACCCATTGCCCCGCATTGAAGACTTGTTCGATCAGTTGAGGGGAGCTTGTGTGTTCTCAAAAATTGATCTCAGGTCGGGGTACCACCAACTCAAGATAAGGCAATCAGATATTCCCAAGACAGCTTTCGTATCTCGGTACGGACTGTATGAATACACCGTCATGCCTTTTGGGTTAACCAATGCCCCGGCATATTTCATGTACCTCATGAACAAGGTATTCATGGAATATCTGGACAAATTTGTGGTGGTTTTCATAGATGATATTCTCGTCTTCTCCAAAGATGAAGAAGAACATGAGAAACATCTACGGTTGGTGTTACAGAGGCTGAGAGAACACCAACTATATGCCAAGTTGAGCAAGTGTGAGTTTTGGCTGAAGAGAGTTCCCTTTTTAGGACATATAATCTCGGAGGGAGGAATCTCCTTAGATCCCGCCAAAATCGAGGATATCCAGAAGTGGAAAACCCCTGAAAATGTCGGGGAAGTTCGAAGCTTTTTGGGATTGGCTGGATACTATCGACGGTTTATTGAGGGATTCTCCAAGATCTCGAGACCTCTCACCAAACTGTTGGAAAAGGGAATCACATTCACCTGGACACCACAGTGCGAGACGAGCTTTCAGGAGCTGAAGAAGAGATTGACAACAGCCCCAGTGTTGGTTATGCCAGATATGCAGAAGAATTTCACAGTGTACTGCGATGCCTCTGGAAATGGGTTGGGATGTGTTCTCATGCAAGAAGGACATGTCGTGGCATATGCATCCCGGCAGCTTCGGAAGCATGAGAAGAACTATCCTACACATGACCTAGAACTAGCTGCAGTGGTACACGCGTTGAAAATTTGGCGGCACTATTTGATGGGGAAGAGGACAGAGATATATACGGATCATAAGAGTTTGAAGTACATATTCACACAGCCAGATCTCAATCTCCGACAAAGGAGATGGTTAGAGCTAATCAATGACTTTGATGTGGGCATCAACTATCATCCCGGAAAAGCAAACGTCGTGGCCGATGCTTTGAGTCGGAAAGTGCAGGTCAATAAGTTGAGCTTGAAGGACATGCCCGCAGAATTGAAGGACAAGGTTATAAGGCTCCATCTATGTCTAGTAAATAGTGGTGAAGCCATCGCCATGGAAGTGGACTCCACACGAGCAAGACATACGCGAGGGCCAAAAGAATGATGAGAAGATACAAGAGATCCGACAGCTCATCAAAGAAAATAAAGCTCCTGGTTTTAGAGAGGATGAACAAGGAACGGTGTGGCACGGGAAAAGGATCTGTGTGCCAGAAGTAAAGGAGATCCGTGAATTGATTTTAAAGGAGGCTCATGATTCCGACTATTCCATTCATCCTGGGAGTACGAAGATGTACCAGGACCTTAAGAGCAGGTATTGGTGGTATGGCATGAAGCGAGATGTCGCGGAACATGTTGCCCTATGTGACACATGTCAGTTGGTGAAAGCCGAACATCAACGACCCGCGGGATTATTGCAACCACTCAAAGTACCTGAATGGAAGTGGGAAGAAATCAGCATGGATTTTGTAGTGGGATTGCCTAGGACCCAATCCGGGTATGATTCAATATGGGTCATTATTGATAGGCTAACCAAGGTAGCTCATTTCATTCCTGTGAAAGAAAGCTACAGCGGATCCAAATTGGCAGAATTGTACATGTCAAGGATTGTGTGTTACCATGGAGTGCCAAAGAAGATAGTGTCGGACCGAGGGACACAGTTCACCTCGAGGTTTTGGCAAAAGCTGCATGAAACCATGGGAACCCATCTGAACTTCAGCTCTGCCTATCATCCCCAAACTGACGGGCAGACGGAGAGAACCAATCAGATCCTTGAAGATATGTTAAGGGCATGTGCACTCAAAAACAATAGGAGTTGGGACAAGAACTTACCGTATGCGGAGTTTTCCTATAACAACAGCTATCAAGCTAGTATGAAGATGTCACCGTTTGAAGCTTTGTATGGAAGGAAGTGCAGAACTCCCCTATTTTGGAACCAAACAGGAGAAAGCAAAGTGTTTGGTCCAGAAGTGCTACAAGAAGCCGAAGCGAAGGTGAGGGAGATTCGCAACAACTTGAGGATAGCACAAACACGCCAGAAGAGTTATGCTGATGTACGAAGAAGAGAACTCGTTTTCAACGTGGGAGACTATGTTTATCTCAAGGTGTCCCCTATCAGAGGACTTCGTCGGTTCAAGGTGAAAGGGAAATTGTCACCGCGATACATCGGACCCTTTCAAGTTTTGGAAAGAAAAGGCGAAGTGGCGTACCAACTAGAGTTACCGGTTCATCTATCGGACGTGCACGATGTATTCCATGTGTCACAACTCAAGAAATGCCTGAGGACGACTGAGGAGGTGTTACCCATGAATGAAGTGGATGTAGCTGAAGATTTATCTTATGCCGAACAACCATACAAGATTTTAGATACAATGGAACGCCTCACCAGAAACAAGAGAATCAGGATGTGCAAGGTGCAGTGGAAGCATCACTCAGAAGAGGAAGCCACCTGGGAACGGGAAGATGAGCTCAAGGCACAATTTCCGGAATTGTTTTCTTAGAAACACCAATCTCGAGGACGAGATTTCTTTTAAGGGGGGTAGAGCTGTAACACCCCAAATTTTGATTCAAAACTCTAAACCATGCTCAGAGGGGAATTTAAAAATTTTTGGACGTGTTGCATGTTTTGCAAAAATTCAAATTCAAACTGGAATTCAAATTAGACTCAAAACAGAAAAGAAATGGAAAAAGAAAAAGAAAAACGGGAAAAAAACCGGCCAGTGGGCCGAAACCCGCTAGCCGGCCCAGCTTCCCCGCGCCAGCCCGCCCCCGCGCGCGCCGCGCTCCCTCTCACAGACGGGTGGGACCCGCCTGTCATCCCTAACCCCGCGACCCCGGACTTTTCCCCGAGCGCGCGCGATCTTAACCGATCGGGAAACCCGTCCCGCAGCCCGAATTCCGGCCCCAGAGGACTCCAACTCGATCACAACAGACCCACCGCCCTCCCCCGGCTATAAAAACACCAGCCCCGATCAGTTTTTCCCACGCGATCGCCGATTTTCACTCCGGTGAGCACCGAGACTTCGCCGGTGAATTCTGGCCGATCTAAGCTCGGAAACTCTGATCTAACTCGCTGGTCTTGATCCACCGCCTCCGGGGAACTTTGCAGGTGCAGAAAACCCGAAGACTTACGGTGTAAATCCAGCGCCGACGAGCTTCGCCGTGGTTTTGCCTCGGACCTCGCCGCCGATCACTTTCCAGGACCCCCGAGCTCGAGAAAACCCCCGAGGTGAGATCCCTGACCTCCCCTCTACCGATCTATGCCATAAGATCACAGTTCTAGGTAGAATTCTCGCGGATCCGAAACTTTCCGGCGAGATCGCCGCCGTGCGCCGCCGGCAGCGCCGCCCGCGCTCGATCGAAGCGACGTGGCCGCTTGTGCGCCGTTTATTTTAAATCGCACGGTAGACTTTAAAACCCCGCGTACCGGTTCGATCTTATAATCTCAGCCGTCGGTTTAAAATCGGACGGACCACGTCAACCCCGCATTATAAAGACTGGAATTCTTACGTGCTACCCCCTGGGGTTCTCTGGAATTGAGAGCTAGCCCCGGAAACTTCAGATCTAGCCCCTGGAACTCCAGAAAATCATGTAAATTCATTTAAAAATCAGTTTTAGCCCCTGGACTTAATAGAAATTAGGAAAAACACCTCTGATAAATGTA
This sequence comes from Neostapfia colusana, assembly GCA_030760725.1. Classification (NCBI taxonomy): domain Eukaryota; kingdom Viridiplantae; phylum Streptophyta; class Magnoliopsida; order Poales; family Poaceae; genus Neostapfia; species Neostapfia colusana. Next base: position 67,243,741 of record JASWHV010000016.1, read on the forward strand.
GCTAGACCCCTAGAAATTATAAAAATAATATTATAGACCCTGTAATGGGGTGAGTTCATTATTTTAACCCTGTTTAGTAATTAATTTAGAAAATTGAATATGTAACTAGTGTTTAAAAAATTAAGAAGTGGGACAAACATGTTGTCAAAATTAAGTTAAAGACTTTCTCAGTGTTTAGAAAACTTTGGAGTGAGATAAAAACATATTTTGACAGAATTGAATCTGTTTAATTTATTATTCACATTTAGGGACACATTTTTAAGTAAAGAATAGTTATAGAAAATAGGTAAAATAATTATAAAATAGTTTACATCAGAGGCAAAGGTCAAAATATGCTATTAAATTATTTAGGACCAGAACCTATTCTGTTTAGATGATGTGTATTACTAATTTCATAATAAAATACACATTTATGCATAGGAGAATAAATCTGAAAATATAGCAACTAGCAAATGATAAATGGAGTTTCTAAAATACAAAGAATTCAGTTTAGGGTTGGTAGAAATTCTGAAGGCACATATGGAGAAGAAAAATACTTTTCATACATACTTGGTAGTGAAAAGGTGTAGTAGCTTAATATAAGGAATTTATTTAAAACTGAAACACACACATATATATATATAGTATGTAAGTATAAATATGAACACCAAAGTAGGAATCATGTACATATAAATAAAAGTGTATGTAAGCCACAGATCAACACACACAGAGTAACCACAACACATATAATGGTGAATGAACTTCATAAATATGAATGTGTGGTTTGTATGAAGTGGAAGTGTGAACTATGTCTTATGGATTGTTGTTTTTCTTTTGCTATGTGTGATGGTATGAAGTAGAACCTGTTCAAGAACAAGTTATTCATTTCCAAGATCAGGACTACCCATTTCAAGAGCAGCAAGAAGGAGGCAAGTGTCCTTGACCACTTTGATCCTATGCTAGGATATGTAGATAGAATTATTTGCATTTGTCAAATGAAATATGAAACCCATGCTAGGAAGTTTCCTTAGAATTACATTACCTTGTTTCCTTGTAGCTTGGGTTGGGATTTATTTTATCATGTCATTTAATAATTTGCATATGCTTAGCCATGCTTAGAATGGGATAATTGGGATATGAGATCATCAGTTTATTTTACCATACTCTTGAATGAGCTATTGTGAGTTATGTAGAGGTAGGGATCAAGGCAAGTTGGATGTTTTGGTTGTGTGCTGGGTGCACGAGACTTGGGTTTGTGTTTAGTACTTGCCTGGATCCTAAGGACCGGTTCATGGAGCATGTAACCCGGCTTTACAGTGCCAACCACATGCTGAGATGGGGCAGCTTGGCCAATTAATTAGGTGTATCCCCAGCGTAGTATGGGTGTGTTGGATGGTGCGGGGAGTAGGTGTCAGCTGGACTACCATATGAACCGCAAGGCTCAAGAGGGGGCCACTGCAGCGGGGTTGGAGCCTCTTGTATGCTGTTAGGGGTGAAACATCAGTGGGCCCACGCTCGTCGGGAATCCCTTTGTAAAGGCTTTGTAGTGATCTCCTGGCTGCACACCTGGGAAGTGTGAATGTGGAACGTAGCCACTGGCATAATGGAGGTTCTTTTAGTCCACCCGGCAACGGGGGATGAAATCACTACATGTGGGTACAGTGGTACAAACTCTGCAGAGTCAAAACTGTCTTGACAGCCGTGCTCACGGTTAAGAGCGGCCTGGACTTATTCATGATTAGAGGATTGATGGTTTTGGAAGTTAAGCGGGGAGCTTAACATTGTAAATGATGTTATGGTTATTGGATTATGATGATGGGATGGGAGATTGGGACCATTTCACCTGTGTAGTAATGTAAGTGCTTAATAAGCTAAGGTGATAGGTATTAATTGCGTAGTGCTTTAACCATGAGTTCAACCTCTCCTTGTTCTAGCCATGCATGATATAATTTTCCCACACTTGCTGAGTACCATTGGTACTCAACCTTGCATATTTGTTGGTTTATATTGCTGCTCAGGTCAAGATAATGAGGTGGTGTATAATGACCAAGATTTTGGGCCCGAGGAAGGTTTTTAGGTTCATGAAGACCCCCGGGCAACGCCTGTGATGGAGCCCTAAAAGAATAATATTCCGCTGCTAGTTTATTTACTTGTGATGAAGCATTAGTGTCCATTGAGACATTTGCGATGTAAGACTTATTTATATTCGACACCTGGCTTGTAATAAATGATGCTTCACTATTTGTCATCACATGTATGAGAAAATGATCCTGGCATACATGTGATATTCACTTGGTTGTTTCTTCGGAAAAACCGGGTGTGACACTAAGGCCAGGTTATCTAGTAGGGACGAACCCTGCCTGATCTTGACAACAATGTCTTCGACACACACCTCAACTGAGTCTCTCATTAGCTCTCCTAAGGTCTTGTGCATTGCACGTACGAAGGTAGGGAGAGCGTTCCTTAGGCCATAAGACATAGAGGCATAACAGTACAGGCCGACTACTATGGTAAAGGGTGCCCTTCAACTTCTCTAGACATAGGGGTCTGGTGGAAACCCGAGCAAGCATCTAGGAAGCACAGTATATCGCAGCCTGACGTCAAGCCTACTATTTGATCTATCATAGGGAGAGAAAATAGATATTTGGGACATGCCTTATCGAGACTGGTGTAGTCGATGCACTTCCGGAGCTTCCCGCCGGCCTTTGGAGCAATCAACGAAGCACCGGGGGTGGCGGACTTTCCATATGGAGCCAGCGCTCAGCAGCTTCTTGGTTTCTTCCCGAATGAAACTTTTTACTGCTCGGTGGGCTGCCTGAGGGGCTCCTGTCGGACTGGTCAGGCGTTGGGGGAGACCTTTAGTTAGTGCCCAATCACCTCCCTAGGGATCTCTGGCATCCGCGACAGCTGTCATGCAGCACATCGGCATTGTGCCGGAGGGAGGTAACGAGCGCGCCCTCCTATCTGCTATCCAGACCCCCGGCTACTCGGGTGGTCTGGGTGGCATCGGCGCTGATTCGGACGAGCCTCAAGGGGACATCGTCCTCGTCGAGGGGTTGCACGTGGGGTGCTGTGGTAGTGGCACGGTGGCATGCACTTGGGTGGAGCCGGTTTGGTTCTGTACCGCCCGGGGTTGGTGCTCCAGCTGCTGTAAGTGCCTGGAGCTTTTCCAAGGCTAACACTGCTGCAGCACGGTCTCCACAAACCTTGAGGACGCCTGTTGGTGTAGGCATCTTCAAGACAAGGTAGCCGTAGTGGGCTACTGCCATGAATCGGTACAGGGCTGGCCTGCCAATTATGGCGTTGAACGGGAGGTAAATCTCGGCCACGTCGAACAGAATGTACTCTGTCCGATAGCTGTCTGGTGCCCCAAAGGTCACCGGGAGGCTGGTGTGGCCGTAGGGAACGACCCTTTCCGGCCCTACCCCTGAGAACGGGCTCGATGGGGTGAGCTTGGCCATCGGGATCTGCAGCCTCCGGAAGGCTGCGCGACTGATGAGGTTCAGTCCATCCCCGCCATCCACCAAAACATGGTACATCTTCACGTTGGCGATGGTGGGGGCCACCACGAGCGGTAGCTGGCCGGCCCCAGCCATGTTCCTGGGGCAGTCGGTGTCATCGAAGCTGATGGGGGTTCCCATCCACCTGAGGTGCGGTGCTGCACCTGGGAGGGGAGCCCCCGACGCTACCGCTCGGCGCAAGGCCTTAGCCGCGCTTCGGGACGGGGGTCAGCGGACCCGCCGAAGATGACATAGAGCATCTTCCGGTGCTCGTCATCACTGGAGATGGAGCTCCCATGATTGTGCACTGCCTTTACGGCGCGTTGAAGCTCCTGGAACTCCACCTGGTGGTCGACACCGTCTAGGGCTTCGACCTTCTGCTTGCCCTCCCTTTGACGGTAGGGTGGGGCATCAGTTAGGGGCTGCTTCCCTTTCCGGAAGCGCTCCGCGAGCTTCTGGATTTCCCGGCATTCGGCAGCGGTATGATAACTGGTGCCATGCACAGGGCATAATTCATCCTGGCCCCTGTCTGGGGCCGGTGATTGTCGCGGCCTCTTGTCGGGGCGCGGCCCCCGAGCTCCACTGGGCGCCGCCGTTGTGGCAACGGGGACTGCGGCTGACGACTTTATCTTGCTTCCGCCTTCGTTCTTGATCTTCCTGCCGCTTCCGTATGAAGCATCGCCGGATCCCGGCTGACCCCCTGGCTCGGAGGCCGGCAAAGAGTGCCAGTTCCGCCCTTCGGCTGCTCTGGCACACTTGTCCGCCAGGCTGAAGAGTTTTGAGACATCGCGGACCTCCCTAGTCGCGAGCTTCTCGAGCATCTTCTTGTCCCGAATGCCTTGCCGGAACGCCACCACCACAGAAGCGTTCTGGATGTGTGGGATGGTGTTCCGCACCTGGGAGAACCGCTGGATGAAGGAGCGCAGCGACTCCCCTGGTTGTTGCAGGATGGCGTGGAGGTCGAGCTCCGTGCCAGGCCGGGTGTAGTAACTGCTGAAGTTGGAGACGAACTGCCGGCAGAGCTCTCCCCAGGAGGTTATGGAATCCTGGGGTAGGTTCATGAGCCAAGACCGGGCAGGGCCGGTTAAGGCGACGGGGAAATAGTTGGCCATGACAGCCTCATCCCCTCCTGCGGCGAGTACGACAGTGGAGTAGATCTGGAGGAACTCCGCCGGGTTGACACTGCCGTCGTACTTTTTGGGCAGGTGCGGCCGAAACTTGCGCGGCCACTTCGCGAAGCGAAGGTGGGGTGCAAGAGCTGCACATCCTGCTCCTGCTGCCGCAGGTATTGGCACTGCGAACGCTTGGTTCGCACTTGGCACCGTGTATCCCGGCATGGGCAAGGCTGCACCATAGACCGGGGGCGCTGCTTGCGGCGCATATGGTTGTGGCATATGCTGTGCGGCGTGTGCCTGAGGCAGGACTCGCGTGGCGAAGATCTGCCCTCCAGGTTGTGTCGAGGCCGACGACATGCTGTCGCCAGCCTCATGGTTGCGACGCCTTTCTTGACGTCGCTCGAGGTACACCCGGGCATCCTGGCCCAAGTGGCGCCGTTCTAGCTCCCTTCTCAGGTCCGTCGACGGGAGCCTGGAGGAGCTGGAATCCGCCGTTTGCCCGTCAACCATGGGCGTGCGCGTCAGCGACACTGCCGGTTGACTGGAGCGTCGTCCCCGCCGAAGTCGAGGGTTTGCGGCGGCGACGACGAGACGGTCTACCTCGCGAATCCACTGCTGGGTCGCTGCCTGAGGCGCGTCCCCAGCAGGCGGATTGTGCAGTAGCGCTCTTGCTGCGGCTAGCGCACCCCCACTGGGTACGCCTAGCGCTACTGAAGACCTGATGCTGGTTGGAGCCTGCATTGCCGGGGTCGGCGCTGCCAGAGCCGGTTGCTGGCTCTCAGCTTGTTTCGACACACTCCGTCCTGAGCGTGTCGACATGTACTCCCCCTGGTCGTGGTTCGCCGTGAACGCGGAGGGGGAGAGTTTGCCGCTGAGGGAAGCTTGGTCATCTTCATCGGCGGAAACTCGTCGCGCAAGGGGAAAAGCCCCTACCTGGCGCGCCAAATGTTGAAGTGTTCGGTCGACACTTCCCCCGGGCCTGCACTGGGCAGCCTGCGGAGGTTCTTTTTTTGGTGGGGCTAGACCCTTGCGGAGAGCTTGCGCGGATGGACGAGTTAGTAAGAGCTCGACACTGTGAGTTTTACGTGGTTCAGGCCGCCGGAGCGTAAAACCCTACGTCCACGGCGAGCTATGGAGCTCGCTGTATTGCTTGCTGCTCAGGGCCAGAGTCCTGAGCTTGGGGGTGAGTTACAGCTTGGGTGTGAATGGCTAGCGTATGAGTTGCAGAGGTGCGAACCCTTGCTATCGTCGCTGTCGAAGTGTGCGATCGACACTTCCCCCGGGTCTGCACTGGGCAGCCCGCGGAGGTTCTTTTTTCGGAGGGGCTAGTTCTTAGCGGAGAGCTTGCGCGGATGGACGAGTTAGCGAGAGCTTGGCACGGGAAGTTTTACGTGGTTCAGGCCACCGGAGCGTAAAACCCTACGTCCACGGCGAGCTATGGAGCTCGCTGTATTGCTTGCTGCTCAGGGCCGGGGGCCTGAGCTTGGGGGTGAGTTACAGCTTGTGAGTGTATGGCTAGCGTATGAGTTGCAGAATGCCAACCCTTGCTATCGACGCCTACCCGAGCCTTTTATAGTCCAAGGCTCGGGCGGCTTACAAGGGAAGCCGGGACCCGACAGGTGGTCCCGGGAAGATTGTCTATTATCTACCGTATCTGTAGTTATGCCGGTGGTTGCCTCCGGTCGAAGGCTTTTGAGTCTTCCTTTTGCCGCCCTGCCCGTGCCGTGTGCTAGTCGTAGTGGTTGATGACGGCGCAGGTGGCATGGGATGTCTTGTCGCGGCGTTTATTACCTGTCAGGTTCTGACACCGCGCGCCAGTCCGTGATGCGACTGGACGCAACGGCACCTGACAGGCGCATGCTCCGCGTTTCCGCGTCTTGGGAAGACGCAGGCCTTGAATTCCTTGTACTGGCAAGGTGGGGGGCGCCTTTACTCCCGCTGCCTACCGCTCGGGGGCAGGCAGCACCGTTCTTCCAGCCACGTGGCGGGTCCGGAGCTCTTCTCTGAGGAGAGGGAGGTCCGGCCCCGCTGGACGCGTGGCGCCTTCGGACCTCTCTCCCGCGGAGGGAGAGGTTCGGCTTCTGCATGCCACGTGGCGGGCCCGGAGCTCACCTCTGAGGAGAGGGAGGTCCGGCCTCGCCGAACGCGTGGCGTCTTCGGACCTCTCTCCCGCGGAGGGGGAGGTCCGGCTTCTGTATGCCACGTGGCGGGCCCGGAGCTCTCCTCTAAGGAGAGGGGGGTCCGGCCCCGCCAGACGCGTGGCGCCTTCGGAGCTCTCCCTGCGGAGAAGGGCGAGCACCTTAGGCATTTTACCCTGTGCGCGGGGGTACCCCATATCTCAGGTACCGACAGTGGCCCCCAGGCCCATCTCGGGGGAGATGGCGAGCCCGAGGTGGGACCTCCGTCTCTTCCGATCCGCGCACTTTCTCTAAGTCCCGACTTGACCGCTGCTGGAGCCCGAACGGCCGCGGGGTCGTGAGAGCGTGCGCCCACTTGATGATTGCTTTTACTGCGGTGGTTCCCAAGGCTGCCACTTCTGCATGTTGCGGCGCTTTCTTCGGGAACCGCCGAAGGGCCTTGCCGGCTCATCTTCTCAGGAGACTGACTCCTTGACCCCACCGCTTTAGCTAAGCGGCTTGGGCCCAGCTTTCATTGGCACTCGGTCTAGGAACCGAAGCGGTTGCGGGTGCAGGGTATTCGAAGAGTTCCGAATCGCTTGGAACTGCACCGGGAAGCTTTTTAGAGGGGGTCTCACCCACGTTGTAGCTTCCCTTCGCACTTCTCCGCGTTTCTTCTTGGACTCTTGCGCTTTTGCTTTCTTGCCTTTGAGCTCTCCCTTGCCATGGCTTCCAACCCGCTGCCAGAGAAGAAACGCGCCCGATCTCCTCCAGCAACGGCGCCGGTGCCAAGTCGGGATTCTGGGGTGCCTGACACTCCCTCCGGTGGCGACTCGAAGAGGCCCCGGGCTGATGTGCTAGGGGAAGCCTCTGTGGCGTCCCCTGTTCCGCCAGTCCAAACGACTGCGGAGCGGTCGTCGGAGACGGTAGCGGGCTCTGGAAATCCTCCCCCAGCTTGGAAGTCGGGGTTCAGAGCCCGCTGGAGTGTCCGCGCTTCCCGGCCTTCCCCGTCTTGCGGAGAATCTGTGCCGATGCGCTCGGAGCCAGGGGCGACTGCTGCGGCCCCCAGGCCAGCGCGGACTTCTCCTGTTCCGGTGTGCCCGGACTCCGCGGCGGCGCCGTCTCTTCCTGCCGAGACGGTTACCGCGGCCCCCGAGCCAGCACAGGTTGATCCTGCACTAGGCGGCCTGGCTTCTTCTCCAGCTCCATCTTCCCCGGCTCGTCCCCCTCCTCAGGTCAAGGAGCCTGAAGCTAAAGAAAGCCCGGCTGGCCCGGCTGCCAGGGCCGCTGGGCCAGTTTCTCCTGATCGGCGTCTCGTCTCGGCGGCTGGCGCGCCGGCTCTTCCCGAGGACGAGGCAATGGAGGAGGTCGGAGGGACTGCCCCAGCTTCTGTTGCTCCATTGCCTCTGGCGGACGCCTTCGCGCTCGCCGAGTCGAGCGTCCGGCAGGTCTTGGCTGCGCTAGGGCGCGAGCGGGAGGAGTATACGGTTGAACGGGACCGCCTCCTCACCTGGGGGAACCTTTTGCAGGAGAGGACCGCGAAGGTTAAGAGCGAGCTCGACTCCAGGCGGGAGTTGCTCGACTTCCGGGACACGCTCGTCGACCGGATGAAGCGGGCTGTTGACCGCATGGACACCCAGTCGCGGCGGATCAACAGGGAGGCCCTGGAGGCTCACGCTCGGGCCGAAGAGATCCTCTCTGCTGCTGTGGAAATACGGCAGCGGTTGGAGCGCCGCGAACTCGCCGTTGAGGAGCGGGAGCGTTCCGTGGCAGCTGAGGCAGAGAGGGTCGCCGCGCAGCTGGCTGCAGGCGAGGATGACCTCCGAGCTCGAATGGAGGAGCTGGAGATTCTGAAGGCAGACCTTGACTTGAGGGATGAACAGGTCTCCCATGATCGTCGGGCGGTCTTGGACCGCGAGTTGACTGCCGGCTTCAGGGCCGCTGAGTTGGAGCGGCTAGCCGAGACCCTCCGCCTTCGGGAGAGTTTCCTGGCGGCCCAGGAGAAGGAATTCTTCGAGAGGAGCCTGGAGGCTCTGCGGGCGGCCCGCCGCGAGGTGGAGGAACTCTCAGCCCTACGGTCCTCCGAGGCCCTTGCGGTCTCAAGCTTCGTGGATCGGGCGGGGTCCGCCCTGATCCCTCTTGGTTTCAGTCCGGTGAGGGCCGCAACTCCCGCATTGCAGGTGGCATAGGTGATCCCTGCATTGGAGTCGATCGGCGCCAAGCTGGACAGACTCGACTCGGTGGTCGCCAGCGAGCTTGAAGCCGAGGGCCGCGGCTTAGCTTTAGAGGTCGCCTCGCATGTGCTGGCATGCCTCAAGAGCCACGACCCCTCTTTCTCACTGGAGCCAGCAAGAGAGGGCCCAGCCGCGGAGCGGGAGGAAGCTGCCAGGGCTGAAATCGAGGATGTGGCCGCCCTTGTAGCAGCAAGGTTCCGGCGAGAGCCAGGTGGTCCTTAGGACTTGCTTTTCCCTTTTTATCGAGTCTGTAGTCCAGCTCAAGGAGTCTTGCTTAATTTGACTCTTTTGGATACTTGTGTCTGTGATGCTTTTCCCTCCTTCTTGGCTTTGCCTGGCTGAGTCCTTAGCTCCGCAAGGTACTCAGAGGTCATTTCCAATCTCGGAGCTTCGCTCAGACACACCCCCCCCGGGTCCTAACCGTGTTAGGGGCCCCCGGAGGTCTCCGAACCTCGCCCTATGGGGGGCTCCAAATCTGCCGGCCACGTGGTGGGTCCGGAGCTCCTCCTCAAGAGACGGGAGCTCCGGTCATGTTGGACACGTAGGGCTTTCGGAGCCCTCCCGCTGAGGGGGGAGGTCCGGTTCCTGCCTGCCACGTGGCGAGCCCGGAGCCCTCAAGGAAGGAGTTCCGGGCCTGCTGGACACGCGGGGCCCCCGGGCCCTGCCCCTGCTAGGGGGGCAGGTCCCGGTCCTTCCAGTCCCAGGCCGGTGTAGCTGGTAGCTCCTTTCCCCCCGCTTCATGCAGTCTCTGTTGCCGTAACCTGAAGGTCCTGCACACAGGTAGAGGAAACGTAATCCTCCTCGGGGGGTCCTCCCCTCCTGTCTCCTAGTCTTATCCGTCTTATGGTCCTGGCCCGCTATACGGGGCTTGGGCAATTCTGTGCACGAGGCGCCGGAGCTCCGGCTCCCTCCGAGGTCCGGGTACGGCCGTCCGATCCCTAGTACCGGGCCATGCACTGGGGAAGCAGAGTGCACGCGCTTTGGGTTCATGACCAGGCAAAGCGGACGTACTCCCCTGGACCTCCGGAGAGCAGGATGCGCATGCTTTGGGCTCTGGGCCGGCTAAGCTGGATACGCACCCTGGACCCCCCATGCACAACGCTGACCTTTCCTGGAGGTGACCAACTAACACCGCAACACCTGACTGGGGGAGGCCCGAGAGACTGACTCGGCCATCGGCAGGTGCCTCAAGTGCAGCCGCCTTCGGGAGGATAGCAAATGCCGACTATGGGTGAGCGCAGGAGAGGGGGAGCTAGACGTATGATGAACATACAGAGATAGTGCGATCATAAAAATTAATGCATAATTCAAATGAGCGCATGAGAAGGAGCTAAGTAGAACAGGTCTCTGTATTCGCGCCCATAGGTGGAATTCTGGCTGTTCGTGGGGGCAATGTTCCGCCTCGTCTACAAGGGAAGCAAGACTCTACGCGCTTAGGGTCGGAACCAGGCTAAACTGGACGTAGTCCTGTACCGTCCCTTGAGACTTAGCTACCCCAAGCTCTGTTCCTAAGTTCTATGGGGTCCATTACAGAAGTGAATAACCCTGTTCTACCGATGCTCAGTAAGTAGGACTTATAGTGTTGCTCCATGGCAAGGACTTTTGGGAATGGATCCCACTCTCGGTTTAAAGGCATGCGTACCTGGGGCGGCAGCTTTCATGATTCGGAAGGGACCTTCCCGGCTGGGGGAGAGCTTATGGGTCCTTCTTGGAATATAGCGTGCTGCTTCACCAGGCTGCCTTCTTGCGGGCCCCCGTCGCGTTTGGTTCTTTGGCGGTAGTGCTTAGAGCATTAGCCGAGACCGTGCGTTGTGGGGTGTTCCCTGCAAGCCGAGTCTTGTCGAAGTTGTTGTCTTCACGCTGGATCAGGTCCTGCGTGGCTTCTCTCCGGGGCCCCCGGGGAGTTCTCCCCTTCTGGCTAAGGCCTTCAAGGGGTAGGTGGACCCGGGCTCGCCTTGGATGACCTAAGGCGTCTCCCCCTTCTGGCAAGGCCTTCAAGGGGTTGACGGACCCTAGGCGGCCCACGAGAGGTATGTTCGAGGCACGGAGGCGTGCCGCAGCTGGCTAACGCCTTGGCCCGTCACCGTCAGAACTGGAGTCCTCACCGTCATGCACTATCTTTATGACACGCTGAGGCTCCTGGAACCCCACTTGGTGGGCAGCGGTGACTGGGGCATCGGCCTTCTGTTTGCCATCCCTCTGAGGGTAGGGCGGTGCTTCAGCCCTCTGCTGTCGTCCATTATGGAAGCGCTCTGCGAGCCTCTGGATCTCCCAGCACTCGGCAGCTGTATGGTTGCAGGTGCCATGCACGGGGCATAGCCCGCCTTGGCCACTGTCTAGGGCCGGTGATTGCCGCTGCCTCTTGTCGGGGCGTGGCCCCCGAGCTCCGCTGGTTGTCGCAGCTGCGGCGACGGGGGCCGTGAATGGTGGCTTCGTCTTCCCACACCCCCGGTTCTTGATCTTCTTGCCACCCCCATAGGCAGCAGCACCGGACCCGGGCTGCCCTCCTGACTCGGAGGTCGGCAGTGCGTGCCAGTTCCGCCCTTCGGCTGCCCTGGCGCACTTATCCGCCAGGCTAAAGAGCTCCGAGACGTTGCGGACCTCTCTGGTCGCGAGCTTCTCGAGCATTTTCTCGTCCCGGACACCCTGTCGGAACGCCACCACCACAGAGGCGCTTTGGATATGTGGGATGGTGTTGCGCACCTGAGAGAACCGCTGGATGAAAGAGCGCAGCGACTCCCCAGGTTGTTGCTTGACGGTGTGGAGGTCGAGCTCCGTGCCGGGACGGGTGTAGGAGCTGCCGAAGTTGGCGACGAACTGCCGGCAGAGCTCACCCCAGGAGGTTATGGACCCCTGGGGTAGATTCATGAGCCAGGACCGGGCTGGGCCGGTCAAGGCGACGGGAAAGTAGTTGGCCATGACAGCCTCATCACCTCCTGCAGCAAATACGGCGGTGGAGTAGATCTGGAGGAACTCCACCGGGTTGACGCTTCCGTCGTACTTCTCGGGCAAGTGCGGGCGAAACTTGCGCGGCCACCTTGCGAAGCGAAGGTGGGGCGCAAGGGCCGCACATCCTGCACCTGCTGCTGCAGGTACTGGTGCTGCGAGCAGGTGGTTCACACCTGGCACCCCGTATCCCGGCATGGGCAAGGCTGCACCATAGGCCGGGGCCGCTACTTGCGGCGCATATGGTGGTGGCATATGTTGCGCAGCATATGCCTGAGGCGGGGCTTGCATGGCGAAGGCCTGCCCTTCCGGTTGTGTCGAGGCCGATGACATGCTGTCGCCTGCCTCATGGTTGCGACGCCTTTCTCGACGTCGCTCGAGGTACACTCGGGCGTCCTGCCCCAAGTGGCACCGTTCCAGTTCCCTTCGCAGGTCCGTCGACAAGAGCCTGGAGGAGCTGGAATCCGCCGTTAGCCCGTCAACCGTGGGTGTGCGCGTCAGCGACACAGCTCGTTGCCCTGGGCGCCGCCCTCGCCAAAACCGAGGGTTCGCGGCGGCGACGACGAGGCGGTCCACCTCACGGACCCATTGCTGGGTTGCTGAATGGGGCGCATCCCCTGCAGGTGGGTTGCGCAGCAGCGCCCTTGCTGCAGCTAGCGCACCTCCATGGTGTACGCTCAGCGCTGCAGAAGACCTCACGCTGGTCAGGGCCTGCATAGCCGGAGTCGGCGTTGCCGGAGTCGGCTGCTGGCTACCCGCTTGTGCCGACACACTCCGTCCTGAGTGCGTCGACATGTACTCTCCGCTGGTCAAGGTTCGCCGTGAATGCGGAGGGGGAGAGCTTGCCGCTGAAGGGAGCTTGGTCATCTTCGTTGGCGGAAACTCATCGCGCTAGGGGAAAAGCCCCTACCTGGCGCGCCAAATGTCGAAGTGTGCGATCGACACTTCCCCCGGGCCTGCACTGGGCAGCCAGCGAAGGTTCTTTTTTCGGAGGGGCTAGTTCCTAGCGGAGAGCTTGCGCGGATGGACGAGTTAGCGAGAGCTTGGCACGGGAAGTTTTACGTGGTTCAGGCCGCCGGAGCGTAAAACCCTACGTCCACGGCGAGCTATGGAGCTCGCTGTATTGCTTGCTGCTCAGGGCCGGGGGCCTGAGCTTGGGGGTGAGTTACAGCTTGTGAGTGTATGGCTAGCATATGAGTTGCAGAATGCCAACCCTTGCTATCGACGCCTACCCGAGCCTTTTATAGTCCAAGGCTCGGGCGGCTTACAAGGGAAGCCGGGACCCGACAGGTGGTCCCGGGAAGATTGTCTATTATCTACCGTATCTGTAGTTATGCCGGGGGTTGCCTCCGGTCGAAGGCTTTTGAGTCTTCCTTTTGCCGCCCTGCCCATGCCGTGCGCTAGTCGTAGTGGTTGATGACGGCGCAGGCGGCATGGGATGTCTTGTCGCGGCGTTTATTACCTGTCAGGTTCTGACACCGCGCGCCAGTCCGTGATGCGACTGGACGCAACGGCACCTGACAGGCGCGTGCTCCGCGTTTCCGCGTCTTGGGAAGACGCGGGCCTTGAATTCCTTGTACTGGCAAGGTGGGAGGCGCCTTTACGCCCGCTACCTACCGCTCGGGGGCAGGCAGCACCGTTCTTCCAGCCACGTGGCGTGTCCGGAGCTCTTCTCTGAGGAGAGGGAGGTCCGGCCCCGCTGGACGCGTGGCGCCTTCGGACCTCTCTCCCGCGGAGGGAGAGGTCCGGCTTCTGCATGCCACGTGGCGGGCCCGGAGCTCACCTCTGAGGAGAGGGAGGTCCGGCCTCGCCGGACGCGTGGCGTCTTCGGACCTCTCTCCCGCGGAGGGGGAGGTCCGGCTTCTGTATGCCACGTGGCGGGCCCGGAGCTCTCCTCTGAGGAGAGGGGGGTCCGGCCCCGCCAGACGCGTGGCGCCTTCGGAGCTCTCCCTGCGGAGAAGGGCGAGCACCTTAGGCATTTTACCCTGTGCGCGGGGGTACCCCATATCTCAGGTACCGACAGTCGCCTACCCGAGTTATTTATAGTCCAAGACTCGGGTGGCCTACATGGGGGGCCCCAGGACCTAACAGGTGGTCCCGGGGAGATTGTCTATCATCTACCGTATCTGCAGTTATGCCGGTAGTTGTCTCTGGCGAAGGCTTCCGGGTCTCCGTCTTGCCGCCCTGCCCATGCCGCACGCTAGTCGTAGTGGTTGATGACGGTGGAGGCGGCAGGGGATGTCTTGTCGTTGTGTTTATTGGCTGGCAGGTTCTGACACCGCGCGCCAGTCTGTGATGCGACTGGGCGCAACGGCACCTGACAGAGGCGTGCTCCGCGTCTCCGCGTCTTGGGAAGACGCGGGCCTTGAATACCTTGTACGGGCAAGGTATGGGGTGTCTTTACGCCGGCTGCCTATCGCTCGGGGGCAGGCAGCACCGTTCCGCTGGCCACGTGGCGGGCTCGGAGCCCTTCTCAGAGGAGAGGAGGGTCCGGCTCCGTGGGGCACGTGGAGCCTTCGGACCTCTCCCCGTGGTGGGGGAGGTTCGGCTTCTGTCGGCCACGTGGCGGGCTCGGATCTCCTCCCTGAGGAGAGGGAGGTCCGGCCCCGCCGGGTACGTGGCACCTTCGGACCTCTCTCCCGCAGAGGGGAGGTCCGGCCTCTGTATGCCACGTGGCGGGCCCGGAGCTCTCCACTGAGGAGAGGTAGGTCCGGCCCCGCCGGACGCGTGGCGTCTTCGGAGCTCTCCCTGCGGAGAAGGATGAGTTCCTTTGGCATTTTCCCCTGTGCGCGGGGGTACCCCATATCGCAGGTACCGACAGTCTTTATAACGCGCTGAGGCTCCTGAAACCCCACTTGGTGGTCGACGCTGTCTGGGGCGTCGACCTTCTGCTTGCCCTCCCTTTGGCGGAAGGGTGGAGCATCAGTCCGCTGTTGCTTCCCTTTGCGGAAGCGCTCCGCGAGCTTCTGAATCTCCCGGCACTCGGCAGTAGTATGGCGACAGCTGCCGTGCACGGGGCATAGCTTGTCTTGGTCACCTTCTAGGGCTGGTGACTGTAGCTGCCTCTTGTCGGGGCGCGGCCCCCGAGCTCCGCTGGGTGCCGCTGCTGCGACAACGGGAACCGCGGCCGGTGACTTCATCTTGCCACTACCCCGGTTCTTGGCCTTCTTGCTACCTCCATAGGAAGCGGTGCCAGATCCGGGCTGTCCTCCCGACTCGGAGGCTGGCAGTGAGTGCCAGTTCCGCTCTTTTGCTGCTCTGGCGCACTTGTCTGCCAGGCTGAAGAGCTCGGAGACATCGTGGACCTCTCTGGTCACGAGCTTCTCAAGCATCTTCTCGTCCCGGACACCCTGCCGGAACACCACCACCACTGAAGCACTTTGAATGTGCGGGATGGTGTTGCATACCTAGGAGAACCGCTGGATGAAGGAGCACAGTGATTCCCCAGGTTGTTGCTTGATGGGGTGGAGGTCAAGCTCCGTGCCTGGACGGGTGTAGGAGCTGCCGAAGTTGGCAACGAACTGCCCGCAGAGCTCTCCCCAGGAGGTTATGGAGCCTTGGGGGAGGTTCATGAGCCAAGACCGGGCTGGGCCGGTCAAGGCGACGGGGAAGTAGTTGGCCATGACGGCCTCATCCCCTCCTGCGGCAAGTACGGCGGTGGAGTAGATCTGGAGGAACTCCGCCGGGTTGACGCTACTGTCGTACTTCTCGAGTAGGTGCGGCCGAAACTTGCGCGGCCACCTCGCGAAGCGAAGGTGGGGCGCCAGGGCCGCACATCCTGCCCCTGTTGCTGCAGGCGTTGGTGCCGCGAACGCTTGGTTCGCTGCTGGCACAGTGTACCCCGGTATGGGCAGGGCTGCACCATAGACCGGGGGCGCAGTTTGCAGGGCATATGGTTGTGGCATATGCTGTGTGGCGTATGCCTGGGGCAGAGATCGCGTGGTGAAGGTCTGCGCCTCAGGCTGGGTCGAGGCTGATGTCATGCTGTCGCCAGCCTCTTGGTTGCGACACCTTTCTCGACGTCGCTCGAGGTACACCCGGGCATCCTGGCCCAAGTTGCACCGTTCTAACTCTGTCCTCAGGTCCGTCGACTGAAGCCTGGTGGAGCTGGAACCCGCCGTCTGCCCGTCAACCGTTCGCGTGCGCGTCAGCGACACAGCCGGTTGGCCGGAGCATCGTCCCCGCCGAAGTCGAGGGTTTGCGGCGGCGACGACGAGACGATCTACCTCGCGAATCCACTGCTGGGTCGCTGCCTGAGGCGCGTCCCCAGCAGGCGGATTGTGCAGTAGCACTCTTGCTGCAGCTAACGCGTCCCCGTGGGGAACGCTCAGCGCTGCAGAAGATCTCACGCTAGTTGGAGCCTGCATTGCCGGAGTCGGCGTTGCCGGAGTCAGCTGCTGGCTTCCAGCTTGCGCCGACACACTCCGTCCCGAGTGTGTCGACACATATTCCCCGCTAGTCACGGTCCGCGGTGTACGCGGGGGAGGGGAGCTTGCCGCTGAAGGAAGCTTTGTCATCTTCGTCGGCGGAAACTCGTCGCGCAAGGGAAAAGCCCCCTACCTGGCGCGCCAAATGTCGAAGTGTGTGGTCGACAATTCCCCCGGACCTGCTCTGGGCAGCCCACGGAGGTTCTTTTTCGAAGGGGCTAGTCACTTGCGGAGAGCTTAAGCGTAAGGGACGAGTGAGGGAGGAGCTTGACACGGCGAGTTTTACGTGGTTCGGGTCGCCGGAGCGTAAAACCCTACGTCCACGCTGAGCAGAGGTGCTCGCTATATTGCTTGTTGCTCAGAACCGGAGTCCTGAGCTTGAGGATGAGTTGTGCCTAGGGTGTGAGTTGCTGGACTGCGAACCCTTGCTAACGTTGCCTACCCGAGCCTTTTATAGTCCAAGACTCGTGTGGCTTACAAGGGGGGCCCGGGACCCGACAGGTGGTCCCGGGGAGATTTCCTGCCGACTATCGTATCCGCAGTTATGTCGGTAGTTGTCTCTGGCGAAGGATTCCGAGTCTTCGTCTTGCCGCCCTGCCCATGCCGCATGCTAGTCGTAGCGGTTGATGACGGCGGGGGCGGCAGGGGTTGTCTTGTCGCTGTGTTTATTGGCTGGCAGGTTCTCACACCGCGCGCCAGTCTGCGATACGACTGGCGCAATGGCACCTGACAGAGGCGTGCTCCGCGTCTTGGGAAGGCGCGGGCCTTGAATACCTTGTACGGGCAAGGTATGGTGCGTCTTTACGCCCGCTGCCTAACGCTCGGGGGCAGGCAGCGCTGTTCTGCTGGACACGTGGCGGGCCCGGAGCTCTCCTCTGAGGAGAGGGAGGTCCGGCCCCACAGGACACGTGGAGCCTTCGGACCTCTCCCCGCGGAGGGGGGAGGTCCGGCTTCTGTCGGCCATGTGGCGGGCCCGGAGCTCTCCTCTGAGGAGGGGGAGATCCTGCCCCGCGGGACACGCGGCGCCTTCGGAGTCCTCCCCACGGAGGGGGGAGGTCTGGTTGCTGTTGGCCACGTGGCGTGCCCGGAGCTCTCCTCTGAGGAGAGGGAGGTCCGGCCCTGCTGGACATGTGGCGCCTTTGGAGCTCTCCCTGCGGAGAAGGGCGAGATCCTTAGGCATTTTTCCCTGTGCGCGGGGGTATCCCATATCGCGGGTACCGACAGCTGGAGACCCAAGCTCTCTTTGGGTCGCCACCCGACGAACCAGCACCTCCGGGAGATGGGCGCAAGGGTACCTCGGCCCCCTGGCTTGGCACAAACGACGCCCTCGGAGGGGACCGGGCACGTTTCTTCCCTGGCTGCCCGGGGGCCGGCTCCTTTCCCTTCCACTTGTCGACGGTCTGAGCTCCGTCGACCCTCGGTACGGGTTGGGCAGTGGTAGACGCCTCGCGCTCCGCCCCGGAGTGCTCGACCTCGGGAATCAAGATCCCCCAGAGGGCATCCCCAACCTGATGAACGGCAATCTTGATGTCATCAAGGTTCGGCATCTTCCGCAGCAACTCCACCCTCCTCTACGGCTCCAAGAAGAGGGGAGTGCCGGAGGCCGGGAAGGTGAGGTTGTCACCGGTCATGAGGTCGCTGCTCACCTTGGCCACCATCTCGTACAGTACCTCATCAGATGGGTCGGAGCCGAGACCCCTCAGTAGCCTGGTGCAGTCGAGCTCACCGGTGTAGTACCACGTCGGGCGGTTGCGTTGCTGCAAGGGTGCAATACGGCGCAACAAGAAATCTATCAGCACCATCAGGGACGTCAGCCCCTCGTTGACCAGGAACCGGATCCGCTCCAAGACCGGCGCGTACTCCGGCTCCAGCTCCGGGATCTCCTCCCAGAAACGACGCTCGGTGGTCGCGGCGGCAGTTGGCAGCTGCAGGCGATCATGCTCGTCGGTCTGCACGATCACCCAGTTCTCCCTCCAGTTTTCCCACCTCGACGCACCGAAAGGTAGAAGGTACCCGGGGGCCACTGTCTGTACCCTCGATATGGGGTACCCCCGCGCACAAGGGAAAATGCCTAAGGATCTCGCCCTTCTCCGCAGGGAGAGCTCCGAAGGCGCCATGTGTCCAGCGGGGTCGGACCTCCCTCTCCTCAGAGGAGAGCTCCGGGCCCGCCACGTGGCCAGCAGCAGACGGACCTTCCACCTCCGTGGGGAGAGCTCCGAAGGCGCCACGTGTCTCACGGGGCCGGACCTCCCTCTCCTCAGAGGAGAGCTCCAGGCCCGCCACGTGGCCGACGAAAGCCGGACCTCCCCCTCCACGGGGAGAGGTCCGAAGGCTCCACGTGTCCCGCGGGGCCGGACCTCCCTCTTCTCAGAGGAGAGCTCCGGGCCCGCCATGTGGCCAGCAGGACGGCGCTGCCTGCCCCCGCGTGGTAGGCAGCAGGTGTAAAGAAGCACCATACCTTGCCCGTACAAGGTATTCAAGGCCCGCGCCTTCCCAAGACGCGAATATGCGGAGCACGCCTCTATCAGGTGTCGTTGCGCCCAGTCGCATCATAGACTGGCGCACCATGTCAGATCTTGCCAGCCAATAAACACAGCGACAAGACATCCCCTGCCGCCCTCACCGTCATCAACCACTACGACTAGCTTGCAGCATGGGCAGGGCGGCAGAACAAAGACTCGGAAGCCTTCGTTAGAGACAACTACCGACATAACTACAGATACGATAGTCGGCAGGCAATCTCCCCGGGACCACCTGTCGGGTCCCGGGGCCCCCTTGTAAGCCGCTCGAGCCTTGGACTATAAAAGGCTCGGGTAGGCAACGT
The DNA here is from genome assembly GCA_030760725.1 of Neostapfia colusana. NCBI lineage: Eukaryota > Viridiplantae > Streptophyta > Magnoliopsida > Poales > Poaceae > Neostapfia > Neostapfia colusana. The sequence continues at coordinate 67,262,883 of JASWHV010000016.1, forward strand.
TAGCAAGGGTTCGCACTCCAGCAACTCGCACCCCAGACATAACTCACCCTCAAGCTCAGGACTCCGGTTCTGAGCAACAAGCAATACAGCCAGCACCTCTGTTCACCGTGGACGTAGGGTTTTACGCTCCGGCGGCCCGAACCACGTGAAACTTGCCGTGTCAAGATTATCCCTCACTCGTCCCTTACGCTGAAGCTCTCTGCAAGCGACTAGCCCCTCCGAAAAAGAACCTCCGCGGGCTGCCCAGAGCAGGTCCGGGGGAAGTGTCGACCACACACTTCGACACCTTCGGATCCTTGCAGCGATGCTGGAAGTAGTACGCCCCCAGCTGATTCTTCGAGTTGTGCCCGGTCGTCCACAACACGAAGAAGTACCGGAAGAGCGTCACCGAAGCGTGCACCCCCACGAACATCTCGCAAAAGTGCACGAAGACGGCGGCCATCGCGAAGGAGTTGAGGGAGAGGTGATGGAGCTGGAGACCGTACGTTTCCAGCAGCGTCACGAAGAAGGAAGAAATTGGCGGGACAAACCCCACCATGGCGTAGGCGGTGAAGAAGACTATTTCCCCCTTTTCCAGGAGCAGGGGGAGAGATCCCTGCCGGAGCCAGCGCTTCTGCTCCTCCGCGTGCCAGCCCAGCAGCCTGCGCACTGACCCAAGCTCGGCCGACCAAGCGAGACGTGGCGGAGGCAAGTTGGAAGCCATGGCAGAAGAAAGCTCAAGAACAGGGAAGACAAGGGTGCAAGAGCTCAAGGAAGATGCAAGCGCTGGGAAGTGCGAAGGGAAGCCGCGATGCGGGTAAGGTCCCCTTTTAAACTTCCCAGGCGCGGTTCAAAGTGATTCGAAACCCTTCGAATACGCCGCTTGGACAACCGCTTCAGCTCCGAGACTAAGCATCGATGACAAGTGGACCCAAGCCATCCAGCTAAAGCGTTGAGCCAAGAAGTCAGTCTCCCAAGGAGACGAGCCGGCAAGACGCTTCGGCAGTTCCTGAAAAGGCGCTGCGATGTGCAGAAGTGGCAGCCTTGGAAACCGCTGCAGTAAAAGCAGCCATCAAGTGGGGCACATGCTCCCATGATCCTATGACTGTTCGTGCTTCAACAACGGTCAATGCGGGTCTTCGAGAAGATGCGCGAAGTGGAAGAAACGGGGGGCCCACCTCAGGCTCGCTATCTCCCCCGAGATGGGCCTGGGGGCCATTGTCGGTACCCTCAATATGGTGTACCCCCGCGCACAGAGGAAACTGCCTAAGGACCTCGCCCTTCTCCGTAGGGAGAGCTCCGAAGGCGCCATGTGTCCAGCGGGGCCGGACAACACTCTCCTCAGAGGTAAGCTCCGGGCCTGCCGCGTGGCCAGCAGAGCCGGACCTCGCCCCCTCCGCAGGGACGAGCTCCGAAGGTTCCACGTGTCTAGCGGGGCCAGAGTTTCCCTCTCCACGGAGGAGATCTTTGGGCCCGCCACATGGCCAGTAGAGTCGGACCTCGCCCCCTCCGCAGGAGCGAGCTCTGAAGGCTCCACATGTCCAGCGGGGCTGGAGCTCCCCTCTCCCCAGAGGATAGCTCCGGGCTCGCGACGTGGACAGCAGAGCCGGACCTTGCCCCCTCCGCAGGGGCGAGCTCCCAAGGCTCCTTGTGTCCAGCAGGGGCCGGACCTCCCTCTCCTCACAGGAGAGCTCCGAGCCAGCCACGTGGCCAGCAGAGCCGGACCTCCCCCCTCCGCTGGGAGGAGCTCCGAAGACCCCTTGGGCCCTTATGACAACAAGGGCCCGAGAAAGGTGTCTGCGCAAAGCTTCGAGATTGGTGGAGACTTCCCGGAGCCCTTGTGGAGCTAAGGACTCAGGTAGGACAAGCCGAGAAAAGAAGCAAAGAGCAGACACAGAAAACAACAAGTCCATTCATCAAAAGCTGCATGAGCTGGACTACAGACACAACAAAAAACAAAAGATACAAGGATCTCCAGCTACAAGGGCAAGCCCCTAAGAGTCCCCGGACTCCCGCCGGATCTTAGACGCGATGAGGGCAGCGACGTCTCCGACTCCGTCCCTAGCGACCTCCTCCTGCTCGGCGACGGGGCCCCGAACCACCGGCTCTAGAGAGACGGAAGAGTCCCAGCTCCGGAAGCACGTCAGCACGTGCGTGGCGACCTCCTTCGCAAAGCTCCGTCCCTCCGTCTCGAGCTCATCGGCGATCACAACCTCGAGCCTATCCATCTTGGTGCCGATGGACTCAAGTGTCGGAAGCGCCTTGGCCACCTCTTGCGCCGGAGCCCCGTCCTCACGGGGCTGAAGCCAAGAGGCACCAGGGCGGATCCCGCCTAGCCAACGAAGCTCCAGACTTCTCGGGCCTCGACGGACACAAAGCGTGGAGCCTCTCCACCTCCTGGCGAGCCGCCAGCAGAGCGCCAAGACCTTCCTCAGTGAACCTCCTCTCCTTCGCCGCCAGCTCCTTCTCCCAGAGCTGGAGATCCCGGGTGAGCCGCTCCAACTCCGACGCCTGGAAGTCAGCCGCCTGTTCCCGGTCCAGCACCACCTGGTGGTCCTGGGCGACCTGCTCCTCCCTCTCAGCCAGAGCTGCCTCCCGAAGCTCCAGCTCTTCGGACCGAGCCTTTAGGTCGCTCTCTCCAATCTCTGACTCCTCGGCGACCTTCTTCTCCTTTGTCGCCACGGCGTGCTCCCGATCTGCGACAGTGCACTCGCGGCGCACAAGCTGCAGCCGCAACTCCTCGTTGGCATCGGAGCGGGCTCGAACACTAGCGTAAGCCTCACAGGTCTCCTGCAAGATCCGCCGAGTCCCGGCATCCAGGCGGTCGACGGCTCTCCTCTGCACCTCGAGGAGCTCCTCCTGTGTCCCGCTTGGCGTCGAGCTCTTCCTCGACCTCGCGGGTCCGCAGTTTCAAGAGCCGCCCCCAGCTGCGGAAGCGGTCCATATCATCCACCAAGGCCTCCCGCTCACGCTCCAGAGCAGCCTGGAGCTGCCGGACGCTAGACTAGGCCTGCTCCATGGCGTCCGATAGGGGCAGCGGGGCGGCAGAGGCCAGAGCCGCACCACAGACCTCCTCCATGACATCATCCAAAGGAGGAGACGCTGGCATCTCGGCAACCAGGACAATGCGTTGATCTGGAGAAGACGGCACCGAAGCAGGGCCAGTCCCGACGCGCCCCTACTCATCGCCACCAGCCAGCTCCGCCAAGTCTTCATTAATAGCTAGCTCTTGAGCTGGCGAAGGAGGGGGAGCGGGCGCCACCGCCGCCATAGAAGCCGGTTCCATCGGCCCAGTAGGAGGAGGCACCTGGACCTGCACGGGGGCTGGTGAAGCTGTCGCAGTGTCCTCACGCTGTGGCGCTGGGCCCCTGCCAACCGGAGGAGGCCGAGGAACAGACGCGTCCCCGGCAGCCGAAGAATTCCGGCAAGCACAGGGAGCTCTCAAGACAAGAAAAGAAGTACACAAGTACTAAGATCCGGTGAGTGCAAACTTACCAAGGAACGTGAACACTGCAGCGGGCGTGGAGCCATGGCTTCCGAGCTGGGGCAGGACCGCCGAAGCCTGCCATCGCCGCCGGGGCCTGCGCCGAAGGCACCCGGACCGGCGGAGCAGGGGGTGCTCCTGGAGCTCCCCTAGAAGACGGAGCAGCAGAGCTCCCACCGGCAGCACCTCCGGCGCCACTCTCCGAACTGGCCCCTGAAGCCCGGGCGCCTGCGTCCCCTGATGAGTCCTGGCTGCGCTCCCTCTGGCGCCGCCGCCTGCCGAGCCTGCAGTAGGGACTCTCGACGACCGAGGCACCTGAGCCCCTCGCTCAGCCCCGGACGCCGCAGCACCGACGCCCCTCCTCGGAGCTCCACCACCTGTGGAAGGAGGGTGGGGAGCCCGGGGTTCCTCTGACCGCCGCTGTCCAAGAGGAGTCCCGTCGGCACGGAAGACCCGAGGCCTCTTGGAGTCGCCGCCTGATGAACCGATGCCTCCCGATGAAGGGCGCGGGGGGACTCCGGTCCCCTAACTCGGCGCAAAAGACACCGTCGGTGGAGACCGGGAGTGCTTCCTCTTCAGTGAACCAGAGGCCGGCTCCTTGCCTTTCCCCTTGTCGGCAGTCCGAGCTCTGTCGACTCCCGGCGCGGGTTGGGCATCAGCCGACGTCTTGCGCTCCGCTCCAGAGCGGTCAACCCCGGGGATCGAGATCCCCCGGAAGACATCACCAACCTGGCGCACAGTAATCTCGATGTCGTCCAGGGTTGGCAGCTCCCGCAACAGCTTCGACCTCCGCAACAGCTCCATGGAGAGAGGGAGCCAGGAAGCTGGAATCGTGAGGGAGCTGTCATCGAGGAAGTCGCTGCTCATGCTCGTCAACATCCCCCTCAGCAGTTCGTTGTACGAGTCGGAGTCTAAGCCCGTCTCCAGCCTAGTGCAGTCGTGTATGCCAGTGTAGTACCACGCCGAGCGGTTGCACTGCTGCAGCGGCGCAAGGCGTCGTGACAGGAAGCTCTCCAGCACCATCAGGGATGTCAACCCCTGATCCGCCAGGAACCGGATCCGCTCCAGGACTCGCGCGTATTCTGGCTCCAACTCTGGGCTCTCCTCCCAGAACGACGCGCAGTGGTTGGAGCATCAGTCGGCAACTGGAGGCGATCGTGCTCATCGGTCTTCACGATCACCCAGTTGTCCCTCCAGCCTACCCACCTCGCGGCACTGAAGGGCAGAAGGTACCTAGAGACCTTCGGGTCCTTGCAGCGGTGCTGGAAGTAGTAGGCGCCCAGCTGATTCTTCGAGCCGCGCCGAGTCGTCCGCAGCACGAAGAAGTGATGGAAGAGCGTCACTGAAGCTCACACTCCCACGAGCATTTTGCAGAAGTGGACGAAGACGGCGACCATGGCAAAGGAGTTGGGGGAGAGGTGATGAAGCTGGAGACCGTACGTCTCCAGCAGCGTCACGAAGAAAGAGGAGATCGGCGGGACGAACCCCGCTAAGGCGTAGGCGGTGAAGAAGACAATCTCCCCCCTCTCCAGACACAGAGGGAGAGATCCCCGCCGAAGACAGCGTCGCTGCTCCTCCGAGTGCCATCTCAGCAGCTTGCGCATCGACCCCAGGTCTCTCGTCCGGGCGATGCACGGCGGAGGCAGGTAGGAAGCCATCGAAGATGAAGAGGCAAGAACTCAGAAGGTGGAAGAGGCTTGGGCGCACGGAGGAATCCGGAAAGCTCGGGCGCAAGGAAGTGTGCGAAGGGAAGCCTGCGATGCATAAGGAATCCCCTTTAAACCTCCCAGAAGCGATTCAAAATGCTTCGTATGTGCCGCTCGGGGTGAACGCCTCAGGTCCAAGCCCCAGCGACGATGACAAGTGGGACCAAGCCGTCCTGCAGGGGCGGTGGACCAAGAAGTATGCCACTCAAGCGGACAACCTGGGGGTCCCTAGCGAGGCGCTACGACCTGCGGTAGTGCGCTGCGATGTGCAATAGTTGCAGCCTTGGAAACCGCCGTAGTAAAAGCAACTTTAAAAGCAAGAGTCAAGACCCCACGACCTTCCGTTGCCCAAGCGGCGGTTCAAAGAAGTTTGAAGAAAGTGTGCGGGATAGAAAAGGTGAAGGCCCCACCTCGGGCTCGTTACCTCCCCCGAGATGGGCCCGGGGGGCATTGTGGGTACCCTCAATACCGGGTACCCCCGCGCACAGGACAAAACCGCCTAAGGACCTCGCCCCTTCCGCAGGGGCGAGCTCCGAGGGTGCCATGTGTCCAGCCGAGCCGGAGCTCCCCCTCTCCTTAGAGGAGAGCTCCGAGCCAGCCACGTGGCCAGACGGAGCCGGTCCTCCCCCCTCCACGAGAGTGAGCTCCGAAGGCTCCACGTGTCCAGCGGGGCCGGAGCTCCCCCTCCCCTCAGAGGAGAGCTCCTGGCCCGCCACGTGGCGAGCAGAGCCGGACCTCCCCCCCCCACCCCCCCCCCCCCCCCCCCGCCCCCCCTCCGCGGGGGTGAGCTCCAAAGGCTCCACATGTCCAGCGGGGCCGTACCTCCCCTCTCCCCACAGGAGAGCTCCGGGCCCGCCACATGGCCAGCAGAGCAACGCTACCTGCCCCAGCGTGGTAGGCAGCGGAAGTAAAGACTCGCGCCTTCCCAAGGCGCGCGTGTCAGTACCCTCGATACGGGATACCCCCGCGCACAGGGAGAAATGCCTATGGACCTCGCCCTTCTCCGCAGGGAGAGCTCCGAAGGCGCCACTTGTCCAGCAGGGACGGACCTCCCTCTCCTCAGAGGAGAGCTCCGGGCCCGCCACGTGTCCAGTAGAAGCCGGACCTCCCCCCTCCGTGGGGAGAGCTCCGAAGGCTCCACGTGTCCCGCGGGGCCGGACCTCCCTCTCCACAGAGAGCTCCGGGCCCGCCACATGGCCAGCAGAAGCCGAACCTCCCCCCTCCGTGGGGAGAGATCCAAGGGCTCCATGTGTCCCGCGGGGCCGGACCTCCCTCTCCTCAGAGGAGAGCTCCGAGCCCGCCACGTGGCCAGCAGAGCAACGTTGCCTGTCCCCGCGCGGTAGGCAGCAGGAGTAAAGATGCGCCATACCTTGCTCGTACAAGGTATTCAAGGCCCGCGCCTCCCCAAGGCGCGGAGACGCGGAGCACGCATCTGTCAGGTGCCGTTGCGTCCAATCGCATCATAGACTAGCATGCCGTGTCAGAGCCTGCCCGCCAATAAACACAGCGACAAGACATCTCCTGCCGCCCCTGCCATCATCAACCACTACGACTAGCTTGTGGCATGGGCAGGGCGGCAGAACGAAGACTCGGAAGCCTTCTCCAGAGACAACTACCGGCATAACTGCAGATACGGTAGATGGCAGGAAATCTCCCCGGGACCACCTGTTGGGTCCCGGGCCCACCTTGTAAGCCGCACGTGCCTTGAACTATAAAAGGCTCGGGTAGGCGATGTTAGCAAGGGTTCGAACGCTGTTCGGCTCAGCTCATACGCACCCTTGCACTCTAGCCATCTCACACCCTCAAGCTCAGGACTCCGGTTCTGAGCAGCAAGCAATACAGCGAGCATCTCTGCTCACTGTGGACGTAGGGTTTTACGCTCCGGCGGCCTTAACCACATAAAACTCCTAGTGTCAAGCGTCTCCCTCAATCATCCCTAACGCTGAAGCTCTCCACGAGTGACTAGCCCCTCCGAAAAAGAACCTCCGCGGGCTCCCCAGAGCAGGCCCGGGGGAAGTGTCGGCTACACACTTCGACATTTGGCGCCCCAGGAAGGGGGCTTTTCCCTTGCGCGATGAGCTTCTGCCGGCGAAGATGACGAAGCTTCCTTCAGCGGCAAGCTCTCCTCCCCCGCGTTCACGACGAACGGTGGCAAGCTGGAAGCCAGCAGCCGACTCCGGCAACGCAGTCTCCAGCGAGCGTGAGATCCTCTGCAGCGCTGAGCGTCCCCCACAGGGGTGCGCTAGCTGCAGCAAGAGCGCTACTGTGCAATCCACCTGCTGGCGATGCGTCTCAGTCAGCGACCCAGCAGTGGATTCGCGAGGTAGACCGTCTCGTCGTCGCAGCCGCAAACCCTCGACTTCGGCGGGGACGACGTCCCGGCCAACCGGCTGTGTCGTTGACGCGCACGCCAACAGTTGACGGGCAGACGGCTGACTCCCGCTCCACCAGGCTCCCATCGACGGACCTGAGGACGGAGCTGGAACGATGCCACTTGGGCAAAGATGCCCGGGTGTTCATTGAGCGACGACAAGAAAGGCGTCGCAACTAGGAGGCTGGCGACAGCATGTCAACTGCCTCAACCCAGCCTGAGGCGCAGATGTTCGCCACGCGATCTCTGCCCCAGGCATACGCCACGTAGCATATGCCCCAGCCATATGCCCTGCAAATGGCGTCCCCGGTCTATGGCGCAGCCTTGCCCATACCGGGGTATACGGTGCCAGCAGCGAACCAAGCGTTCGCGGCACCCGCGCCTGCAGCAACAGGAGTAGGATGTGCGGCCCTGGCGCCACACTTTTGCTTCGCGAGGTGGCCGCGCAAGTTTCGGCCGCACCTGCCCGAGAAGTACGATGGCAGCGTCAACCCGGCGGAGTTCCTCCAAATCTACTCCACTGCCATCCTTGCTGCAGGAGGGGATGAGGCCGTCATGGCCAACTACTTCCCCATCGCCTTGACCGGCCCAGCCCGGTCTTGGCTCATGAACCTCCCCCAGGGTTCCATAACCTCTTGGGGAGAGCTCTGCTGGCAGTTCACTGCTAACTTCGGCAGCTCCTACACCCGGCCTGGCACGGAGCTCGACCTCCACGCCATCCAGCAACAACCAGGAGAGACGCTGTGCTCCTTCATCCAGCGGTTCTCCCAGGTACGGAACACCATCCCGCACATCCAAAATGCTTCTGTGGTGGTGGCGTTCCGGCAGGGTGTACGGGACAAGAAGATGCTTGAGAAGCTCGCGACCATAGAGGTTCGTGACGTCTCAGAGCTCTTCAGCCTGGCGGACAAGTGCGCCAGGGCAGCAGAAGGGCGGAACTAGCACTCACTGCCAGCCTCCGAGTCAGGAGGACAGCCCGGATCTGGCGCCGCTTCCCATGGAAGCGGCAAGAAGATCAAGAACCGGGGCAGTGGCAAGATGAAGCCACCGACCGCGGCTCCCGTTGCTGCAGCAGCAGCACCCAGTGGAGCTCGGGGGCCACGCCCCGACAAAAGGCAGGGACAGTCACCAGCTCTATATGGTGACCAAGGCGAGCTATGCCTCGTGCACGGCACCAGTTACCATACTGCTGCCGAGTGCCGGGAGATTCAGAAGCTCGCGGAGCGCTTCCGCAAAGGGAAGCAGCTGCGAACTGATGCCCCACCCTTCCGTCAAAGAGAGGCAAGCAGAAGGTCGATGCCCTAGACAACGCCGACCACCAAGTGGAGTTCCAGGAGCCTCAGCGCGCCGGGAAGGCGATGTGCAACCATGAGGACCCCAGCTCCAGCGATGACGAGCGCCGGAAGATACTCTACACCATCTACGGCGGGTCGGCTAACCCCTCGTCCCGAAGCGCGGTTAAGACTCTACGCCGAGCGGTAGCATCGGTGGCTCCCCTCCCAAGTGTCGCGTCGCACCTCAAGTGGATGGGAACCCCCATCAGCTTCGATGCCACCGACTGCCCCAGGAACATGGCTGGGGCCGGCCAACTACCGCTCTTGGTAGCACCCACCATCGCCAACGTGAGGATGTACCATGTTCTGGTAGATGGCGGGGCTGGGTGGAACCTCATCAGCCGCGCAGCTTTCCAGAAGTTGCAGGTCCCGATGGCCAAGCTCACCCCATCGAGCCCGTTCTCAGGGGTAGGGCCGGGACAAGTCGTTCTCTACGGCAACATGAAAGTGCATCTAGGGTATCCCTTGTGGGTTTTGGAGAATTGATGACAAGCATATGAGATCCTAATGAAATGATTGCAGGACAAACAAAGTGAACTAGCTCAGTGCACACAAAAAGGTGAAAAATAAAGTGCTGCCCGAAAAGGAAGATTTTAGTGGAATTTAGAAGAGCAAATTAGATGTAAATGTATAGGGTGTGTGTGAGAGACACATCCCAAGAGCTCATGACTTTTCGTAAGGGTAAGGGGTTAATAATCAACTAAAATCCACTGGACACCGGACTATTCCGTTCAAGGACCGGACTAGTCCGGTCAGCTTACTGGAATGCAACCGGACAAGTCCGGTTTTAGACCGGACTAGTCCGCTCATGTCTCTGTTGTCCTCTTTAGAGGACTGCGGACTAGTCCATCCATGCGACAGGACTAGTCCGCTAAACTTTCTGGAACCCCACTTCACATAGCACCGGACAAGTACGGTTTTAGACCGGACTAGTCCGATTAACCCACTGGAAGTAGACCGGACAAGTCCGATCATATACCGGACTAGTCCAGTATTAGGTTTTACAACGATAAACTTTTTGGAAACCATATAAATGGGTGATCGATGGCCTTCCAACAGGGAACACGACTCATACTGCTAAAAACTCAACCCTAGCGCCGCCACCTGTCCCAAGAGCCCAAAAAACACATCTCCCACACATCTAAGGTGCAAAAAGGTGAAAATCAATCAAACACTTGGATTTGGGATTGGGAGATCGTCGTTCCTTCGTTGTGAGCTCTTGGGGTTTGATCTCTCTACACTCATATTCTGCATTGTAATCTTTTTCAGTGTATTTGATCGCTTTCCCATTGTAATTCTTGTGGGAGCCCTCAAAGTGTGAGGTTGCCCCACAAACTCGGTGATTACCCGTGCTAGTGGAGTCAAGTCGGCCTTGTGTGGTGACTTGAAGAGGGAAAGGGTTAGAGACCCGGCTCTGTGTGAGCTTCCTCAACGAGGACGTATGGTGAGATCAAACCTCGGTAAAATTTGTGTCTTGCATGCCTCCTTGTTTTTTGTTGATTATAACATCTAGTTGCTAAACTTCATAATTTGAGTTGCTAAGTCTCATTCACGGGCATAATCACACCTCACATTATAAAATCAAAATAGAATAATTGTTGTTCTTATTTCCGCTGCTAAACAAGTTAATTCTCCTGCACAACACTTATACAATCTACACAATTCAGCCACACCGGACTAGTCCGCTTAGACAACCGGACTAGTCCGGTCAATCAAGTTTTTGACAACTACTTTAAGTGTGCAGGAAACTCTATAAGGCCTATTCACCTCCCTCTAGGCCACATTCAATTGGTATCAGAGCCAAGTTCTCCATCAACGAGACTCACATCTCAGAGAGATCAATGGCCTCTGAGAAGAACAACGATATCCCGAAGACGAACAACAATGATGAGGAGCAAGAAGCCAAGTCTTCGATGTGCTGAAAGAAAGTCCACATGACGATGAAGAAGTGAGACAGCTAAAGGCACTTCAGAGAAAGAAATTAATGGCACAAAAGGGAAAAGAGGAAGAAAAGACGATGGGGAGTGGTCATCACGACTACTCCCGATATCCTTACAACTACAACCGTCTCAATTCAAATAATCATTATCTCTCCATTCCTATGGGAAGGCCCCCGCAGTTTGACGGAAGTGACTATACCATGTGGAAGTACAACATAAAAATGCATCTAATATCCTTGAATCCCAGCCTTTGGCATATTGTCTGCACAGGAATAGATATCCCAGACACGGATGAAGAACTCACTCCGGAACAAGAACAAGAGATTCACAGAAATGCACAAGCCGTTGCAGTAATCACATCGTCACTGAGCAGAGAAGAATTCACCAAGATCGATGGACTAGAGAGTGCAAAAGAAATCTGGGATACACTCAAAACTGCTCATGAAGGAAATAGGTATGTACGTGAAGCCAAAATTGAGATGCTTGAAGGAGAGTTGGGGAGATTTGCTATTGAAGAAGGCAAATCACCTCAAGACATGTACAACCGGATGAAGGCACTCATCAACAAAATCCGTGCCTATAGAAGTAAGAAATGGACTGATCACGAGGTGGTCAAAAGGATGATAAGAGCCTTCATGCCAAGAAACGTCACACTTTGCTCAATGATTAGAGAAAGCCCCAGGTTTCACAAAATGACTCCCGATGAGTTATTGGGGAAGATCATAAATCATGAAATGATGGAGAAGGAGGCTCAATACATCAAAGACTTAGCCGAGCTCACCTCTTCCAAAAAGAAAGAAGTTGCTCTCAAAGCAACGTGCAGACCCAAACTCAAAGAAACCCGTGAAGACCAAGATGACGGAGATACAAGCGACGTGAGTACCGACCTAGATGATGAGGAAATGGTACTCTTTATCAAAAAGTTCAAGCGCATGATGAGGAGAAGACATGGCAACAACTCAAATGAAGGGAAAAGCAAGGATAAAGGAAAATCCAAGGCTCGACGTACTTGCTATAATTGTGGAGAGTACGGTCACTTCATGGTGGACTGTACTTATGAAGAAAACTAAGCACATAGATATTCGTCATCACTTTCTTAGAGATCACTCATTAAAAGGTGACATTGAAATTTCACATGTTAGAACTGAAAAACAACTAGCAGATATTTTTACCAAACCATTAGATGAGAAAAGGTTTTGTGAGCTAAGAAATGAACTTAATATTCTTAACTCTCGAAATGTGGCTTGAAACGTTGCATACCTGATTGCAACCTCAAATGTTACATTTTATTGTAAAACCGCTCCTCATCTCTTTTTCTTCTAAGAAAACTATTTTAATGAAGAAATCTTGCGAAATATGACCATTTTTTGATTGTTGCTTGCCTACTGGTCGTAATTACCAAGATTATTTGCAAAAATTAGTGTCCTTGGAACACCTCTAAACTCTACTCTCTGCATCAAGTCTGTTGGAACCGGACTTGTCCGGTTGTCGACCGGACTAGTCCGGACAGACGACAATTAGGTTAATTCAGGGGCACCGGACTAGTCCGCTACCATGACCGGACTAGTCCGGTCAGTCGCATATAGAAGCAGTTGGCCGGACCAAACCCCTCCCTCTCCACTCATAAGCACTTTGTCTCACCCCCTCTCCTAAACCCTAGCTCCCAAAGTGATTTTCGAGTTGAGCCCTGAAACTCGGAGTTTTCTCCGTGAAAAAGCCTCTCCTCGACGAGTGGATTCTACTCTCCGGACTCATCCGGATAGACTCTTGCTCCTTCAACGCGAATCTTCAAATCTTGGTAAATTCCCCCCTAAAACCAAAATCCCAACTTTTCTAGTTCTAGCTAGTTTCCTTTGATTTCAAAAGGATGTACATTGTCTCAATAGATGCATTCCTACCACTTTCCTGCCTTTGTGTCCTTAGATAGGAGATTTGATTCAAATGAAACATAAGGGTTCTTATGCCAGGCCGGACTAGTCCAGCGCACAGATGCAGACAAGTCCGGTCCACCGGACAAGTCCGCACTCTGAAACTGGACAAGTTCGGTCTCTGACAATTGAACCCCTACATTCCCATTTGAAGTCGATAATGAGTCCATTCGCATCTAATCCTTGAACTCCTTATCAGGCACCATGTCTTCAGGCTCAGATGACGGCTCTTTTCACCTTGACGAAGAAGTTCAACGTGAAAGAGTGAGGAGAGCTAAGGAGGGAGTGATGAAGAAAAGACATGATGTCAATGTCCAATCTTCACCTTCTGACGAAAATTTTCCTAAGAAGAGGAAAGTAATTGTGAAGAAGCCTCGAGGGAAGGCTATGGCCGAGAGCTCCTCAGGACCTAAGAGGACTCTCAATAAATGAAAGGGGCTTGCTAGTGGCCCCATTGGGCCTCTGAAAATGAAAAATCCCGTTCATCGCAACAGGCAACCTTCAGATAATGATTACACTGGAAAAGGGGGTGAACTAGCTGACAAGTTCAGAAAAGCAGAAGTGTATAATCAGCCCAGAGAGTCAGTTGACCCCAGATTTTGGAGTAATTTTCATGCTGATTAATATGAACATGTGTATCGGAAGATGAAGCATCCCGTTGTCGAAAGTCAGTGGGTTGATATTGATTATCTTCAGTCCAAGAGATGTCAAGCTTATCAGGAGGTTGTGACAACCCTCGAGCTTCATGGGCTAAAAGAACTATTCTCTTTCTAGTGTGACTGGAATGATGAAGTCATCACGCAATTCTACTCCACTCTCTACTTCGCTCGTGATGACAACGACAGGATGATCTAGATGACACATGGGTCTCAGTACAGTGTCACATATGAAGAATTTGCAAGGATCCTTCATCTTGGGCATACTTTGGACAATGAACTTGTGATTCACAACCTGAAACCACTGGAGAAGGATCAGCTGGACTTTCTCTATGATACAAGAATTCCATTCAGGCCTCCAACCACAAAATACATGAAGCCCTTCTTTGCAGTCCTCAATCGAATATTGGGGAAGACTATAGCTCCCAAAGAGGGAGATGCAGGGACTGTTCAGGGCACCCTCAGAACCTTAATGAAGGTCATAAGCAAGAAGAGGAAATTCAATGTGTTTGAGTACATCTACAATGACATTGTCAATATCTCTATCAATCCCATCCGGTCTTGCGGCTATGCACCCTACATAATGTTCATGATTGAGAAAGTGACATGATTGGAGTTCGTAAAAGATGTGGCTCACACTAGACTTAGGCCCCAAAAGCCCACTATAACTCTGCTCCTTCTGCTCCTGCCTCACCCGGAGAAGAAAGAAGATCCAAGAGAGCTCAAGAGGAGCCAAGATCTGAGGCTGCAGCTACCACTCATGCAACCTCCTCTACTCGAGAATCCTCAAGTGGCATCTTCAAGATGCTATCTTATATCTTTGCCTCTTGTCGCAAAGTTGAAGTTAAGCAACATGAAGAGAGATTGGCCAGGAAGAAGCATCAAAGATATGTAAAAGCCAACATCCAAGCCATGTGTGCCAAACTGGAAATTGAGCCACAAGAGTCACTTGAGGTTTCTGAGAACTCAGCTGAAGACTTCACTGAAATGCCAACCTTCATTGACCAAGAGTTGAGCTCCCTTGGGTTTGGTGGTGGTTCAGCTGCTAACCCTCTACATGGTCAAGATGATGAAGATCAAGGTGAAGAGGAAGATGAAGATAGGACTGAGAGTGAAAGTGGGAACGACGATGAGTGATTCCACTCGATTTTTCCCTTTTTGGTGCCTTGATGCCAAAGGGGGAGAGATTATCTAGGATAAGTTATTAAGGACTTGTGATCGAGGACTTATGATCGAGGACTTGTACTTATTTTTAAAACTATTGTAATTTGACTATTTACCTTATGTGTGATGCTTACATCTATGGTTGTTATCTTTTATCCTCGTTCATCACATTTTTGTTGATCACACATTTGTTACGCACCCCACCATAAGATGTGTGTATATGAGAGAAGTTTTTCTTGTAAGTTATTCATTATTCTCATATATGCACACGTTATGAAAAAACAATTTTTTCTCTTAATTGTGATATCTCAAATGGTTGTCATCAATCACCAGAAATGGGGAGACTGAAAGTGCATCTAGGGTATCCCTTGTGGGTTTTGGAGAATTGATGACAAGCATATGAGATCCTAATGAAATGATTGCAGGACAAACAAAGTGAACTAGCTCGGTGCACACAAAAAGGTGAAAAATAAAGTGCTGCCCAAAAAGGAAGACTTTAGTGGAATTTAGAAGAGCAAATTAGATGTAAATGTATAGGGTGTGTGTGAGAGACACATCCCAAGAGCTCATGACTTTTCGTAAGGGTAAGGGGTTAATAATCAACTAAAATCCACTGGACACCGGACTAGTCCGTTCAAGGACCGGACTAGTCCGGTCAGCTTACTGGAATGCAACCGGACAAGTCCGGTTTTAGACCGGACTAGTCCGCTCATGTCTCTGTTGTCCTCTTTAGAGGACTGCGGACTAGTCCATCCATGCGACAGGACTAGTCCGCTAAACTTTCTGGAACCCCACTTCACATAGCACCGGACAAGTCCGGTTTTAGACCGGACTAGTCCGATTAACCCACTGGAAGTAGACCGGACAAGTCCGATCATATACCGGACTAGTCCGGTATTAGGTTTTACAACGATAACCTTTTTGGAAACCATATAAATGGGTGATCCACGGCCTTCCAACAGAGAACACGACTCATACTGCTAAAAACTCAACCCTAGCGCCGCCACCTGTCCCAAGAGCCCCAAAAACACATCTCCCCACACATCTAAGGTGCAAAAAGGTGAAAATCAATCAAACACTTGGATTTGGGATTGGGAGATCGTCGTTCCTTCGTTGTGAGCTCTTGGGGTTTGATCTCTCTACACTCATATTCTGCATTGTAATCTCTTTGAGTGTATTTGATCGCTTTCCCATTGTAATTCTTGTGGGAGCCCTCAACGTGTGAGGTTGCCCCACAAACTCAGTGATTACCCATGCTAGTGGAGTCAAGTCGGCCTTGTGTGGTGACTTGAAGAGGGAAAGGGTTAGAGACCCGGCTCTGTGTGAGCTTCCTCAACGAGGACGTAGATCTCTTGGTGAGATCGAACCTCGGTAAAATTTGTGTCTCACATGCCTCCTTGTTTTTTGTTGATTATAACATCTAGTTGCTAAACTTCATAATTTGAGTTGCTAAGTCTCATTCACGGGCATAATCACACCTCACATTATAAAATCAAAATAGAATAATTGTTGTTCTTATTTCCGCTACTAAACAAGTTAATTCTCCTGCACAACACTTATACAATCTACACACTTCAGCCACACCGGACTAGTCCGCTCAGACAACCGGACTAGTCCGGTCAATCAAGTTTTTGACAACTACTTTAAGTGTGCAGGAAACTCTATAAGGCCTATTCACCCCCCCTCTAGGCCACATTCACAACATCAGCCTTTCGGTGACCTTTGGGGCACCAGACAGCTATCGGACAGAGTACATTCTGTTCGACGTGGCGGAGATCGACCTCCCCTTCAATGCCATAATCGGCAGGCCAGCCCTGTACCGATTAATGGCAGTAGCCCACTACGGCTACCTCGTCTTGAAGATGCCTACACCAACAGGCGTCCTCAGGATTCGTGGAGACCGCACTGCTGCAGTGTCACCCTTGGAAAAGCTCCAGGCACTTGCAACAGCTCGAGCACCAGCCTCTGGCAGTGCAGAACCGGACCGGCTCCACCCGAGTGCACGCCACCGTGCCTCTACCGCAGCACCCCGTGTGCAACCCCTCAACGAGGGCGACGTCCCCCTGAAGGTCGTCCAAGTTGGCGCCGATGCTGCCCAGACCACCCGGGTAGCCGGGGGCCTGGATAGCAAATAGGAAGGCGCGCTCATCACCTTCCTCCGGCACAATGTCGACGTGTTTGCATGGCAGCCATCACAGATGTCGGGGATCCCTAGGGAGGTGATCGAGCACCACTTGAAGGTCTTCCCCGATGCCCGGCCAGTCCAACAGGAGCCTCGCAAGCAGTCCATCGAGCGGCAAAACTTCATTCGAGAAGAAATCAAGAAGCTACTGGACGGTGGCTTGATACGGGAAGTTCACCACCCCCGGTGGTTGGCGAACCCCGTCGTTGTCCCGAAGGACGGCGGGAAGCTCCGGATGTGCATCGACTACACCAGTCTCAATAAGGCATGTCCCAAAGATCCATTCCCTCTCCCTAGAATAGATCAAATAGTAGACTCGACATCAGGCTGTGATATGTTGTGCTTCCTAGATGCCTACTCGGGTTTCCATCAAATCCCTATGTCTAGAGAAGATGAAGAGCACACCTCCTTCATCACAGTAGACGACCTGTATTGTTATGTCTCTATGCCTTATGGCCTAAAGAATGCTCTTCCCACCTTTGTACGTGCAATGCACAAAACCTTTGGAGAGTTAATAAGAGACTTAGTCGAGGTGTATGTCGATGACATCGTTGTCAAGGTCAGGCAGAGTTCATCCTTGTTAGATAACCTGGCCTTAGTCTTTGACAAACTGCGCTCCACGCGCACCAAGCTAAACCCCGACAAGTGTGTGTTCGGTGTATCCTCTGGAAAGCTCTTAGGATTTCTGGTCTCACACCGAGGAATTGAGGCCAACCCAGAGAAGATCAAGGCCATCGACCTGATGCGGCCTCCCGCCCGCATCAAAGAAGTCCAGAAACTCACGGGATGCCTAGCCGCGCTGAGTCGGTTTATACTG
Organism: Neostapfia colusana; assembly: GCA_030760725.1. NCBI lineage: Eukaryota > Viridiplantae > Streptophyta > Magnoliopsida > Poales > Poaceae > Neostapfia > Neostapfia colusana. The sequence goes on from JASWHV010000016.1 coordinate 67,280,444, forward strand.
AGGCTAGCAGAGCGAGCGCTCCCCTTCTTTAAGCTCCTGCGCAAATCCGGTCCATTTGTTTGGACCGATGAAGCAGAAGAAGCTTTCTAGGAGTTGAAGCAATTCCTGACGACCCTACCCATCATGGTAGCCCCCGAGCCCGAAGAGCATTTGTTGCTCTACATCGCGGCAACAACCGAAGTGGTGAGCATGGTCCTCGTCGCAGAGCGGGCGGACCTCTCGTCACCACAACCTGCTCCGATAGCAGAAGACAAGCACCAGGAGACTCCGGAGGTCCAAGACGGCATCCCGGACCTCCAAGACAACCTCCTGGAGGTCCAAGACGACCTCTCGGACCTCCACGACAACCTCCCGGAGCTCCTGGAAAACCAACGGGATTTCCCGAAGGTCCAAGGCGGCCTAGGAGCCTTCGAGTCCCAGCTCCCGGAAGCTTCCCCAGATCCACCTGCCTCCGGTAGGCCTGAGCCAATGGATGAAGACATCTCTGGCCTGGGAGGGAGGGTCCGGACCATTCAGAGGCCTGTCTACTACATCAACGAAGTCCTCCACGACGCCAAGACAAGGTACCTGGAGGTCCACAAGCTGTTGTATGCAGTGCTCGTGGCATCCAGGAAGCTCCGCCACTACTTTCAAGCCCACCGGATCTCGGTCGTCACCTCCTACCCGCTGAAGGCGATCCTTCACAGCCCTCACGCGACCGGCAATGTTGCTAAATGGGCAGCGGAACTGGCGGAGTTTGAGTTGGACTTCCTTCCTCACCATGTAGTCAAGAGCCAAGCACTGGCTGACTTCGTGGCTGAGTGGACGCCAACGAAGGCTGACCCAGGGGGCCACAAAGACGGTGAACTGAAGCACCGAGCTCCGGTCTTCACCGGTACTCACTGAACGCTCTTCTTCGACGACTCCTCGCGGAAGTAGGGGGCCGGTGCCGGTGTACTGCTTCTCATGCCATCGGGGGAGCAGTTTGGGTACATGGTGCGTCTCAACTTCAAGGCAACCAACAACACTTGAAAGACAACATCCTCCCTGATGAACGTGTATCCGCTGAACGGATCGTGCGCATGGCTAAGAGGTACGCGCTGGTAGAAGGGGATCTCTACTGGCGTGGCGCCAACCATGTCCTATTGCGGTGCATAACCCAGGGGGAAGGCTGCGACTTGCTCGCTGAGATCCATGGAGGCGAATGTGGGAGTCACTCTTCCTCACGCACGCTTGTCGGTAAAGCCTTCCGGCATGGCTTCTACTGGCCGACAGCACTCCAGGATGCTGTCAAGCTGGTCGAGAGCTGCAAGGCGTGCCAGTTCCATGCCAAGCAGATCCATACACCGGCTGAGGCGGTTCAGATGATCCCGCCCTCATGGCCGTTCGCCGTATGGGGGTTGGACATCCTGGGACCATTCCCAGAGCCGTCGGGGGATTCCGGTACCTCTACGTCGCCATCGACAAGTTCACCAATGGCCGGAAGCCACACCCGTCGTCACCATCAACAAGCAATCCGCAGTAAAGTTCATCAAGTCGATCATCTGCCGGTTCGGGGTCCCGAACAGAATCATCACTGACAACGGGACCCAATTCACCAGTGCAGTGTTCCAAGAATACTGCAAAGACCTCGGCATCCAAGTGTGCTATGCCTCCGTTGCTCACCCAAAGAGCAATGGACAAGTTGAGAGGGCCAAAGCCGAGATTCTTTGGGGCATCAAGACTCGCACCTATGCCGGCTTGAAGAAACATGACACCAAGTGGGTGGATGAGCTTCCGAGCACACTATGGGCTAACCGGACATCCCAGAGCCGGGCCACTGGAGAGACACCCTTCTTCATGGTCTACGGGGCCGAGGCTGTGCTTCCCCCAGAGATCACCATGGGGCCCTCCGTGTCCGAGCTTACGACGAAGCCGCGTAGGACAACCTCCGGCGTGAAGACATCGACGTTGTCAACGAGGCTCGATTACATGCAGCACTCCGCAACACACGGTACCGATAAGCGCTCCAGCGCTACCACCAAAGGTCTGTGCGTGTCCGGGAGCTGCAAAAAGGCGACCTGGTATTGCGGCGCATACTTTCTCGCGAAGGGACCGACAAACTCTCCTCCAGCTGGGAAGCTCCCTTCCGAGTCACAAAAGTGTGCCGCCCCGGGTGCGTACGCCTTTCCACCGAGGATGGGGACCCACTCCCGAACCCTTGGAACATAGAACACCTCCGTAAGTTCTACCCCTAGAGCAATAGTAGGACAGTCTCTTCTTTTTGTAATAGATTCCATAGAGTCCAGGAACAGCGCTCGGAGCAGCTAAGTCTCAGTGGACGGTCCAGGACTACATTCAGCTTGGCTTGGTTCCGACCCTAAGCGCGTAGAGTCTTGCTTCCCTTCTTAATGGGGCGGTTCGTTGCCTCCATGTTTGGCCTACCTTCCTCCTATGGAAATTTATATGGAAAGAAACCTATCCTACTTTGCTCTCCCCTTGTGCTCATTTAAATTACGTATTAATTTTTATGACTGCACTTCCTGTGTATGCTAACCATGCACTCAGCTTCCTTTTCCCATTCTCACCTCTAGTCGGCATTTGCTATCCTACCGAAGGCGGTCGTGTTTGAGGTACCTGCCGATGGCCAGGAGGCCTCGAGCTCCCGGCATTTCGCGCACTGAACTTCCCAAGCACCGTACACCGGATCAGGATCGTAAGCCAAATAAGACTATGAGATAGGGAAGGGGGAGCCCCAAGGAGAATTACGTTTCCCTTACTTGTGTGCAGGACCTCCCGGCCTTAGCTCCCCGTAGGAGTATGATAGGAGCGCCCAAACAATTGGCCACACCTAACAGAGGGCCACTACGAGACCGCACAAGACCGGAGCTCCAATGCAAGACCGAAGGATCCAGACCTCGCCCCCTCCGCAGGGGCGGGCTCCGGAGGCCCCACGTGTCCGGCGGGGTCGGAGCCCCCCTCTCCTCAGCAGGTGGCTCCGGGCTCGCCACGTGGCCGGCAGAGCCGGGACTCGCCCCCTCCGCAGGGGTGACCTCCGAAGGCCCCACGTGTCCCACAGGGTCGGACCTCTGACTTCTCAGTAGAGAGCTCCGGGCCCGCCACGTGGCCGGCAAATCCGGACCTCCCCGTTCTCACGGGGCAAGTTTCGGAGACCTCCGGGGCCCTTAACACAATAAAGACCCGGGGAAGGTGTCTGTGCATCGGTCAGGCCAAGCCAGGAAGAAGACGAAAGCACACAGACGCAGAAAATAACAAGAGTCTAATCATTCAAGGCTCCATGAGCTGGACTACAGACTCAACAAAAGTAAAGAGAAAAGGGAAAGAGATACAGGGCCTTTTGGCCACAGGGGCGGCTGCCTAAGAGTCATCGGACTCCCGCTGGAACCTAGAGGCCACGAGGGCGGCCATGTCCCAGACCTCGGCCATGGCAGCTTCTTCCGGCTCGACGGCCGACCCTAGTTGGACTGGCTCCAGAGAGAAGGAAGGGTCTTGGCTCCGGAAGCACGCCAGCACATGCGTGGCGACCTCTTTCGCCAAGCCTCTTCCCTCCACCTCAAGCTCGTCGACGATCACCGCTTCGAGCTGGCCCAACTTGGCGCCGATGGACTCAAGCGCCGGGATTGCCCCAGACACCTCCTGCGCTGGAGCCTCCGTCTGCACCGGGCTGAAACCAAGAGGAACCAAGGCGGATCCCGCCTCAGTAACAAAGCTCCAGACCGCCCGGGCCTTAATAGACCGCGAAGCCTGGAGCTTCTCTACCTCTTGGCGGGCCGCCAGCTCGTGATCCAGCGCCGCCTGGCGCTCCTGGGAGGATTGCTCCTCCCTCGCGACAGCAGCCGACTCGCGGAGCTCTAGCTCCTCGGCCCGAGCTCTCAGCTCGCCCTCTCTGGCCTCTAGCTGTGCGGCGACCTTCTCCTCCTCGGCCGCCACAGCACGCTCCCGCTCGACGACGGCGCACTCTTGGCGAACTACCTGCAGCCGCAACTCCTCCACGGTAGTAGAGCACACTTCGGCCTTGGCCTGAGCTTTGCGGAATGTAGCGCGAAGCCGCCGGGTCTCTGAGTCCAGGCGGCCGACGGCTTTCTTCTGAGCATCGAGCAGAGAACCCATGGCGTCAAGCCTCGACGTAGCCTCCTGGGTCCAGCAGCCCCACCAGCCTCAGCACCGAACTTCCGGGCTGGCGAAGGGGGACGAGCAGGTACTGCCGCAGCCACCGCAGAGGGCGAACCCGCCGGCACAGAAGAAGCTCCCACCGACTTGGGGGCCGTCGGAACCACCGCAGTTCCCGGATGCAGCGGCGCAGAGCCTCCGCCAATTGGAGATGGCCGGGGAATAGGCTCGCCCCCGGCAGCCGGTGAGTCCCTGCAGGCAGAGGAAGCTCTCAGGCTAAGAGAGGAGAAGGGAACGTTACTTCTACAAGCCAGAAAGAGCAACACTTACTGGGCGGCGTAAGCGCTCCAACGGGCTTGGAGCCCCGGCCTCTGGGCCGGGGCAGAACCGCCAGGACCAGCAGGCGGGACGCTCGCTGGCTGTGGCGTCTGAGCCCCCGGCACACTCCTAGGCGTCGCCCCACTAGCGTCCTTCCTAGAAGCCCCTCCGCCTGAGGAAGAGTGGCGCAACGCTTGGGGTTCCTCGGACCGCCGCTCTCCGAGAAGAGACCCGCCGGAGTGGGATACCCGGGGTCTCTTTGGGTCGCCGCTCGACGAACCAACGCCTCCGGGAGACGCCCTCGGAGGAGACCGGACACGTTTCTTCTCTGGCTGCCCGGGAGCCGGCTCCTTCCCCTTCTCCTTGTCGGCGGCCTGAGTTCCGCCGGCCCTCGGTGCGGGTTGGACAGCGACAGACGCCTCGCGCTCCGATCTGGAGCGCTCGGTCCCATGGATCGAGATGCCCCGGAGGGCATCCCCAACCTAACGAACGGCGATCCCAATGTTGTCGAGATTCGACATCTTCCGCAGCAGCTCCGTCCTCCTCTGCGGCTCCAAGAAGAGGGGAGTCCCAGAGGCCGGGAAGGCGAGGTCGCCGCCGGTGATGTAGTCGCTGCTCACCTTGGCCACCATCTCGTACAGCTCTTCATCGGAAGGATCAGAGCCGAGACCCCTCTCCAACCTGGTGCAGTCGAGCTTGCCGGTGTAGTACCATGCTGGGCGGTTGCGCTACTGCAAGGGCGCAATACGGCGCGACAAGAAATCCACTAGCACCATCAGGGACGTCAGCCCCTCGTTGGCCAGGAACCGGATCCGCTCCAAGACCGGTGCGTACTCCTGCTCCAGGTCCAGGACCTCCTCCCAAAAGCGACGCTCAGTGGTTGGGCTGGCAGTTGGGAGCTACAGGCGATCGTGCTCGTTGGTCTGCACGATCACCCAGTTCTCCCTCCAGTTTTCCCACCTCGACGCACCGAAAGGTAGAAGGTACCCAGAGGCCTTCGGATCCTTGTAGCAATGCTGGAAGTAGTACGCACCCAGCTGAGTCTTCGAGGTGCGCCCGGTCGTCCGCAACATGAAGAAGTAGCGGAAGAGCGTCGCTGAAGCGTGCACCCCCACAAACATCTCGCAGAAATGGACGAAGACGGCGGCCACCGTGAAGGAGTTGGGGGAAGGTGGTGGAGCTGGAGACCGTACGTCTCCAGTAGCGTGACGAAGAAGGAAGAAATTGGCGGGACAAACCCCGCCATGGCGTAGGCAGTGAAGAAGACCATCTCCCCCTTCTCCAGGAGCAGGGGGAGAGATCCCTGGCGGAGCCGGCGTTTCTGCTCCTCCGTATGCCAGCCCAGCGGCCTGCGCACTGTTCCGAGCTCGGCAGGCCGAGCGGGACGCGACGGAAGCAGGTTGGAAGCCATGGGAGGAGAGAGCTCAAGAACAGGGAAGACAAAGGCGCAAGAACTCAAGGAAGGTGCAAGCGCTGGGAAGTGCGAAGGGAAGCCGCGATGCGGGTAAGATCCCCTTTTAAACTTCCCAGGTGCGATTCAAAGCGATTCAAAACTCTTTGAATACGCCGCTTGTGCAACCGCTTCGGCTCCAAGACCAAGCGTCGATGACAAGTGGACCCAAGTTGTCCAGCTGAAGCGGTGGGCCAAGAAGTCAGTCTCCCAAGAATATGAGCCGACAAGGCGCTTCGGCGGTTCCCGAAAAAAGCGCTGCGACGTGCAGAAGTGGCAGCCTTGGGAACCACTGCAGTAAAAGCAACCATCAAGTGGGCACACGCTCCCACGATCCCGCGACTGTTCGCGCTCCGGCAATGGACAATGCGGGACTTAGAGAAGGTGCGCAGAATCGAAGAGACGGAGGCCCCACCTCGGGCTCGCTATCTTCCCCGAGATGGGCCCGGGGGCCACTGTCGGTACCCTCGATACGTGGTACCCCCGCGCATAGAGAGAAATGCCTAAGGACCTCGCCCTTCTCCGCAGGGAGAGCTCCGAAGGCGCCACGTGTCCAGCGGGGCCGGACCTCCCTCTCCTCAGAGGAGAGCTCCGGGCCCGCCACGTGGCCAGCAGAAGCCGGACCTCCCCCCTCCGTCGGGAGAGCTTCGAAGGCTCCACGTGTCCCGCGGGGCCGGACCTCCCTCTCCATAGAGGAGAGCTCCGAGCCCGCCACGTGGCCAGAACAAGCTGGACCTCCCCCCTCCAAGGGGAGAGCTCCGAGGGCTCCACGTGTCCCGCGGGGCCGGACCTCCCTCTCCTCAGAGGAGAGCTCCGGGCCCGCCGCGTGGCCAGCAGAGCAACGCTGCCTGTCCCCGCACGGTAGGCAGCAGGAGTAAATACGCGCCATACCTTGCCTGTACAAGTTATTCAAGGCCCGCGCCTCCCCAAGGCGCGAAGACGCGGAGCACGCCTCTGTCAGGTGCCGTTGCGCCCACTCGCATCACAGACTGGCGCGCCGTGTCAGAGCCTGCCCGCCAATAAACACAGCGACAAGACATCCCCTGCCTCCCCTGCCATCATCAACCACTACGACTAGCTTGCGGCATGGGCAGGGCGGCAGAACGAAGACTCGGAAGCCTTTGCCAGAGACAACTACCGGCATAACTGTAGATATGGTAGACGGCAGGAAATCTCCCCGGGACCACCTATCGGGTCCCGGGCCCACCTTGTAAGCCGCACGAGCCTTGAACTATAAAAGGCTCGAGTAGGCGACGTTAGCAAGGGTTCGAACGCTGTTCGGCTCGCCTCATACGCACCCTTGCACTGTAGCCATCTCACACCCTCAAGCTCAGGACTCCGGTTCTGAGCAGCAAGCAATACAATGAGCATCTCTGCTCATCGTGGACATAGGGTTTTACGCTCCGGCGGCCTGAACCACGTAAAACTCCCCGTGTCAAGCTTTTCCCTCAATCGTCCCTAACGCTAAAGCTCTCCGCGAGTGACTAGCCCCTCCGAAAAAGAACCTCCGCGGGCTCCCCAGAGCAGGCCCAGGGGAAGTGTCGGCTACACACTTCGACAGCGCGCCTTCCCAAGACGCGGAGACGCGGAGCACACCTCTGCTAGGAGGCGTTACGCCTAGTCATATCACAGTGAAGACAGACGTAGAATGCCAGAGGCTGTGGACCAATAAACGCAGCGAGAAGACAACCCCTGTTGCCTCTGCCATCATCAACCACTACGCCTAGCTTGCGACGTGGGTAGGGCAGTAGGACGGACGCTCAGAAGCTACTGCCAGATACAGCTACCGGCGTTATTGCGATATACGGTAGATGGCAGGAAACCACCCCGGGACCACCTATCGGGTCCCGGGTCCCCACTTGTAAGCCGCCCGAGCCTTGTACTATAAAAGGCTCTAGTAGGCAACGTTACAAAGGGTTTGAACTCTGCTGGGTTCGGATCCATTGGCATTCGACCCTTAGACATTCATCCTCATACCCAGGCTTAGAACTCCGGTTCTAAGCTTGAAGCAATACACAGAGTAACTCTGCTCACCGTGGACGTAGGGTTTTACGCTCCGGCAGCCCAAACCACGTAAAAAATCCCTGTGTCAAACCACTTTCATCTCCTTCCTCCATCCATTCCGGCGAGACCCACGTGAGAGGACTAGCCCCTCCGAAAAAGAACCTCCGCGGGCTGCCCAGAGCAGGCCCGGGGGAAGTGTCGACCGCAGACGCTTCGACAGCTACCTACACTGATATGAGTTCACAATTATGAATTTCCAATCCCACCTGCGCCACAAACTCAGAATTGATGAATGATGCTGAGCCGCCAGAGTCAATTAGAAGCCAAAACACTTGATTATGAATTAAAGATTGAAGCCTGATGCATTCAGCACCCTTTGTTCCTGCTATAGCATGTATGGACAGGCTAAATTGTTCCTCCTTCAGAGCATCTTCCTTGTCTAGCTGTAGCAGAACATCATCTGATAATATCATGTTTAAATCTTCATTTGACAAGGCATTTAGTTGTAATTGCATCCTCTTGGAACATTTTGGCAAGATGCCCTGGTTCAAATTTTCCCCACATGTGAAACAAAGTCCATGGAGTCTACGATAGTCCCTCAACTCTCTCCTTGTACAACTCAGGGGCTGTAACTGTCTGTTTCTGCTCAGTTTTTGCAACTCCAAGAGGTTTCAAGCCAACTGATTGTTTCATTGGCCTTGCTCTGCCCCTTTCCTGAATGTCATGTTGAAGCTGCGCTAGGAGTACTGCTCGGTTCACTGATGATGGCACTTGGGCTAATACGGCACCATGCAATTCCAGCTTCAATCCTTTCACAAATTGAGTGACAAAGAAAATTTCATCAAGGTCAGGGTTATGCATAGCGGTTGCATATCTCAATTCTTCGAATGCAGCAATATATTCCTCCAAATCTCCACGTTGCCTCAAGTGTAACAAATCATAAATAGCTTTAGGATATTCATATGAACCAAACTTCTCCTTCACCGCCCGAGTAAACTGCATCCAACTCCCTAGACCCTCTGTCAACCTATACACTTGCAACCACCTTGCGGCATTGCCCTCCATGTGCATCGATGCCGCTCGAACCCACAAGGACTCATGGACATGAAAAATGGAGAAATAATCTTCACATTTATCCAACCAAATTGTCGGGTTCTCACCGCTAAACTTTGGGAAATTCAGCTTCAGTAATGATCTATCACACCTCCTTCATCCCTTCGATGGCGTCCCGGGTCCGGCGCTCCTACTTGGTCAACCTGACCTCTTGAGGTTTTAGGAAACTCCCCTAACACCCCTCTTTCCCGATTTGCGGACTCCTCCCTGTTGTGGCGATTGCCCCTGTTGTGCCGCTCATCAACTAAATATTCTAACCCTTCCGCCAAGCGCTCAAGAGCAAGTGTGGTCACCCTCTTCCCCGTCTCAGCCATCTGCTAGAACAAGAGATCTCTCTCTCGCCGTGCTTGCTCCGCCACCTTCGCCGCAATTGCCTGTTGCCCTAATAACTCCTTCTGCACCTCATCCACCAACTCAATCCTCCTAGAAATAGACTCGAGAGCAGTGGATACCTTCTCCCATCGTTCGCCCTTCGCCTGCGCCATCATCGCCATCTCGTCGAGGATGAAACGGGTCTGAACTGAAGGCTTCGTTGGTGCCGTATTGAACCACCTGGACGCGAACCAACCAGAGTGGTAGCGCGGGGAGCCGGATCAGCCCAAATCACCCCCACACGCCACCCTGGGATTTTACGGCTCGAAATCCACCACAATCGGCCGCTCACGTCGATCTCCCCGCAGCCAGAAGGGGCCTTGCTCTGATACCAACTGTCGCACCCCATTGCCGACGCGCGCTACTGCGAGGCGTGAGGAGCGACGACGGCCACCGCGAGCACGAGCGTTTGCGTCGGGGAAGAGAGAAGAACGAAGGAGTGAGAAATCTTCCTGTTTCTTTTCTCTCTCTCCCGTATTCAGTTTAGCCCCTGTTTAACAGTATAGCTGTAGTATGGATCCACCAACTCTCCCCACGAGACTCTATGTTAATTACAAGTGTAGCCACTCCACCTGATGCAGACTCGCAGGTCAGTGTAGCTGGGATCCCAGGCGTCACACATTTCTCCCCACTGGTCGCTCTCGCTGCTCCCAGGCTCCCCTCTCTCCTCCCCAGTCCCGGCCCCAAAGCCCTAACCCTAGCCCCCCTCCGCCGGAGGTCCCGTCGAGCACCCCAGCACCGGGAGATGGACGGAGGTGGGGCGCATCGCACGCCGGAGGACGTGTTCCGGGACTTCCGCGCGCGTAGAGCCGGCATGATCAAGGCGCTCACCACCGGTACGCAGCCTCTTGTACTTGAAATTCTCAATTTTTTTGGGAGGGGGGACTCCGGGGGCTATGGAGTCTTTGATCGATCGGTTCCCGTTTCGCTGATTGGTTTTGCTGGTTGGAATTGTTTCAGATATGGAGAAGTTCTACCAACAGTGCGACCCAGGTGAGCTCACGTGCTCGTCGGATTCCCCGCCCTTGGGCCTCGAATTCGCGCGTTTCGTTGGTGTTCTTGATGTTCTGTTGCCGAAAGATGCGGTTCTTGAGGCTCTTTAACTTGGAGGCTTTGTGTGATTTTCGCGTTTCTAGCTGAACTGAGGAATACTCTCGATAGATTTTGGTGTTTTCAGTTGCAATTCCGGGTTAATTTTGCCTGTAGCGGTAAATCCTTGCCTAGCGTTGCGTGGATTTGCTTTTCAGTGGTTCGCGAAGTTTTACCGTTCAAGACAGAGCAGGATTTGAGGAGGGTCTTTTGGAAAAGGTTCGCCAGAATTACGATGTGCTGGTTTTGGGCGTCGTACTAACCGGGGCTGGCAGGATAAGCGGCAGAGTATTTCACCCCCCTTTTGGTGGGTTTGTGCGGGGTCGCGTCGATTTACTCTTCTTTTCTGACTGAATGACGTTCGTTGCCCCTGTAATGCAAAGTAACCACGTTGCCCCACCTTGTGAAGGGTATTTTTGGGATTTAGGAGAGAGAGTAGGGAGAGAACTGGAGATGGCTTTCATTGAAATAACGCAGAAAGTGAAAATAATAGTAAGGTCACCATCTGCACCTTTGTCTAGTAGACTTTCTGCCTGTCATCCAAATCTAACTCTTTATTATTGACGTCTAGTCGAACGAAACACTATTTTTACTGTCTTAAGATCCTTTTCACAATCTTTCATGATAGTTATACCGTCGGTATCTACTTTCTTGGCACATGTGTTTGATCTTTGATATTAGACAGAGTTTAGAAATGAAGACCCGTAGTCTGTTTTTTGTTGTTTCTAATTGCATCTTTAAGATCCAGTTTATCAGTCTGTCTCTTCCCCTCCTTTCCCCCGGTTTCTTCCTCTCTTCTTTTACCACTTTTTGTTGGGTGGGCAAACAGCTGCAGGCCTTTTCAAATCTTCTTGGTCATGTTGTCTTTTGGTTAGATAACGTAGAAGAAAGTCATGACATGTACTAAGAACAAGCATTTTGATTGCAGAGAAAGAGAATCTCTGTTTGTATGGTCTTCCCAATGAAACATGGGAAGTAAACTTGCCTGCTGAGGAGGTTCCTCCTGAACTTCCAGAGCCAGCTCTGGGAATTAATTTTGCTCGTGATGGGATGGATGAAAAGGATTGGCTATCTCTTGTTGCGGTTCATAGTGATGCCTGGCTGCTGGCTGTGGCCTTTTACTTTGGAGCAAGATTTGGATTTGAAAAAGAATCGAGGTACTTGATTTATTTCATGTCTGTTTCTTGTTTTTCTTTTTGTGGTTACACAGAATCTTATTAGCACGTTGTGCCTTATATGCCTTTGAGTTGTGGGAACTCTATTCTAACTGCTACTGCTTTGCAGTTATTACTTTTTGTTGTATGTGTTAGACTGTGTAATTAAGTAGGCTAATCAGGGGCATTTTGGTCCTTTGTAGGAAATTAGGGTTAGTGGCAGTTTAGTCTTTTCCCTCACCTAATCCCTCTATATAATGTACCCTTGACCCTCAGATTAATCATCTCATTCTATTCCCTCTAATATGGTATCATTAGAGGTAATTAAGATTAGCTAACAGTAACCCTAATGGTTGCATCGCAGCCACAGCCCTGGGTCGCCGCTGCCGCCGGCTCACCCACGCCCGCCGTGCACCCAGCCGTCGCCGGCTCACCCACCCCAGCCGCTTGGCCTGCCGCCGCCGCCACCCCTTGGGCCGCCGCCTGGCCCGCAGCCGCCGCTGCCCCTTGGGACGCCGCCGCTGGTGGCGCCACCTCTGCAGCGCCCCACGATGGCGCCCCCTGGTCCGCCGCCTCCGCCGCTCCTTGGGCTGCCGCCGTCGCCACCCCTCGGGCCGCCGCCGCCTCTGCACCAGCCGCCCACCGGTCCGGCCGCCGGCGAACCTCTTGTAGGTACCACCGGCAAACCCGCCACCGCTGTCGTTTTCATGGCAGGTACCTCTGGGCCACGTGATTCTACCACCACCGGTCTCGACATCGACGGGAGCACCACGACCACCGTCTCGCCGATCCCATTTCCAGTCGCTGGCGCCGCTGCTGAGAGCTCAGCTACTTCTTCCTACGGCACCGACACGACAGACACCTCCGACATCGCCGCAGCTCTGGCTGCCTCTCGCGAGCGAGAGTGGGAAACCGCTCTCCCCCTGGAGCAGGAGCGTGCCTCCGTGGCCGCTCTATCTCACCAGCTCGAGGAGAGTGCTCACCGATCGACTAGTGCTGCCCACGAGCCTCACTCAGACGCTGGTACATACTCAGCTTCACTTGTGGCTGCTCTTCATGCGCAGGCCGTCGGGATTCAGAACATCCAGACGCTCGTGCCGGTTGTCCTCAGCTCCGAGTCTACCTCATATGCCCGGTGGCGGTGCTCCTCACACTGAGGCACTTCCGCCTCGACGACCACGTCCTACAGGACGACTCTTCAATGGATGTCTCCGGGGTCAGCATGGACCTATCCTGGATCCTTGGCTCCCTGTTAGAGGAGCTACAGGACATCGTCAGGCAGCGCGGTGGTGGCGCCGCTCGACGAGCCTGGCTGGTCCTTGAGCAACGGTTTCTGGGGAACCGCGCGACTCGAGCCCTCCACATCAGTGCTCGGTTCCAGAACACCGTCCAGGGTGACCGCTCTATCTCCACCTACTGTCCGGAGATGAAGGGCATGGCCGATGCTCTACGTGACCTTGGCGAGCCGGTCACCGATAGCGCTCTCGTTCTTCGGGTCCTTCAGGGCCTAAATGAGCGCTATTGTCACCTACGGATGTTGCTACTCCGTTTGGAGCCATCCCCTACCTTCGATAAGGTATGGTCTGACCTTGAGCTTGAGGAGATCACCGCAGGAGGCTCTACTGGCTCCGGGTCTGCCACAACCTTTTATGGCTCTGGGCAATCCCCTCGTCCACCATCACCAGCTACAGGTGGACCTTCCAACCCAGGCACTCCTGCTAGTACTGGAGGTGGTGGAAATCGTTGCCACCGAGGCAAACACAACAACCATGGTGGAGGTAGCAGTGCAGGCGGCAATCCTACACCCACTACTCCGGCTACTGGTGGTAGTGGTGGTATCGGCCGGGGAGGTGCACCTTGGCCCACACCCTACAACCCGTGGACTGGCCAGATCTACATGTGGCCTGGGCCGTCTTCGGGTTCTCAGCCCCCACGACCACCACGCCCTCAGCCGGTGTTCGTAGCCACCCCGGGCTACAGTGGACTAGCCTATAGTGCTGGTGGGCCGCCAACTCAGGCCTATGGTGGGCTTGGCTACTGTTATGACGGGAGTTCAATATCAGAGGAGGACTGCTCGGGCCTAGAAGGCGCAGGCAGGAGAAGGCCCAAACGGCCCAGGACGTTTCCTATTATTAGAGAGCTATTATTAGAAACTTAAGCGTTATATAATTGTAAAGACAATTGAATCAGGGGTAAGCAGAAACAGATTGTTCCGGCTTCCTGCAGGGAGCCGGGAATTTCCAAACCCTAGCCGCCACCCCCTGTATTTTCTCATCTCGCGATCGCTGGCGTCTCGCCGCCGATCAACCTCCAACCCGTGCCCACCGATCCTCCACAAGTACAATCTCCGATCGGTGAGGAGCAGAGAGCAGCAGCGTACCAACCTGGTATCAGGGACCTCCGATCCGATGTCGCTGCCGCTGGCCGCTTCAACCGCCGATCCCGGCCGCACCGCGTCACCGCCGGATGCCGACGGGTCCGTGCCGATCCCGGCCGCACCGATCCCGCCTACATCGCTGGCCGCGGGATCGCTGCCGCTGGCCGCCGGGGCTTCATCCTCCACCGTGGGGGTGATGTCCAACGAGCAGCTCACCAAGGCCGTCCTCGACCTCGGCAGGATGATGACCGGCGTCCACGCTTTCCTCTTAGGACCGCAGCCAGGCGTGGCACCGTCTCACCCGCAGCCGCAGTTACCGCCGGCGCCCAACCCGCAGCAGCAACTGCCTTCTTCCGCCTCGGGCACCTTCATCCCCATACAGGAGATCCAGTTCCCCCACTCGCCGTCCCCGCTTCCGTCTTGGCTCACCGACGTCGCGCCGCCAGCCTACTCCTCCGCGCCGGCGCGCCCGTCGGTCCATTCGACCCCTCACATCACAGCGGGCTTCGGCCATGGGGGCGTTCCGGCGTCGGGAACGCTCTATGGCGGCGTTGACGACCCAATCCTCCACGGCTCCACCTTCGGGTCCGCGCCGGCTGCAGCTCCAGCGATCGGCGGGGCGCCCCCGGCGGCTGCCCCCGCGACGTTCGGCGCAGCGCCCTTCCAGCCTCGGACCTACAAGATCGACTTCGCGACATACGACGGCTCGGTCGACCCGCTGAATTGGCTCACACACTGTGAACAATTCTTCTGGGGCCAGCGCACTCCGGTGGAGCAGCGGACGTGGATGGCCTCTTACCACCTCATCGGCGCCGCTCAGACCTGGTACTACGCCCTCCTATCGGACGAAGGCATGCCGTCCTGGGAGCGCTTCAAGGAGCTTTGCCGCTTTCGTTTCGGACCGCCTATATACGGCTCGCGGCTGGCCGAGTTGGGGCGCCTTCCTTTCCACTCCACGGTCCAGGAGTTTGCGGACCGCTTCGAGACGGTGCTAGCGCATTCCAGGGACATCTCCACGCGCCAAAAAGCGGAGCTTTTCGTCGGCGGCCTTCCGGAACACATTCGGGTCGACGTCGCGATGCGCGCCCCCCCGACCTCCAGACGGCCATGTTTCTTGCCCGCGCCTTCGAGACACGGGCTCTGGCCGCGGCAGCGCCGCCTCAGCAGCACGGCGCCCGCCCTCCCCCGCGACCAGCCCTTTCTCCACGACAACCGGGGGCGGCCGCAGCTCCGACTGGCGCACCAGCGCTGCCTGCGCCGCCCGTAGCCGGCGCTGCAGCACCGGCCGCAGCAGCCCCGGCGGCACCCGTGCGGCCGTACCGTCGCCTCTCGCCGGCCGAGATGCAGGAACGCCGTCGTCAAGGCCTCTGCTACAACTGCGACGAGCAATACGTGCGTGGGCACGTGTGCCCCCGCCTGTTCTTTCTGGAGGTGGAAGATTTCCTCGACGCCGATGAGGAGGCGGTGGCCGATGCTGCGACCACGGCCTGGTCCGCAGACACCGCCGCCGCAGCGGACGCTCACGCTCACGCTCTTGTGGTTTCTGTACACGCTCTTGCAGGCATCAGGACGTACCACACTATGCTCCTGCCCGTGACGATCCAGGGCGAGCGCCTCCTCGCCTCTTGGACACTGGCTCCACCCACACTTTCCTCCAGGGCACGGCCATGCGGCGCCTTGGTCTCGCTCCTCAGGGGGGCGACCAGCTTCGCGTTACGGTGGCCAACGGTGAGCGCGTGCCGTGTGAAGGCATCGCACGCCACGTGCCCGTCGACATCCACGGGGCGCCTTTTTCCATAACCTGCGTGGGCCTCGCGCTCGGCTGTTTCGACTTCATCCTCGGCGTCGACTTCCTTGGCACGCTGGGCCCCATCACCTGGGACTTCGAAGGGCTCGCCATATCCTTCCTGCACGAGGGCCGCCGCGTCACGTGGCAGTGTGTGGGCGCCCCGGGCGCGCCCTTCCAGCAGCGGTCGCTGGTAGCGGTAGCTCCGGACCCGCACCACCCGCTGCTGGACGAGCTCCTATGTCAGCACGACGCCGTCTTCGACACACCACGCGGCCTTCCACCAGCCCGCCCCTACGACCACCGCATACACCTGCTGCCCGAGACCGCACCGGTGGCAGTGCGGCCGTACCGGTACCCTCAGTTGCAGAAGGACGAGCTCGAGCGGCAGTGCGCCGCCATGCTGGAGCAGGGTATCATCCGCCCCAGTACTTCTCCGTTCTCGGCACCCGTGCTCCTCGTCAAGAAGGCGGATGGGTCGTGGCGCTTCTGCATCGACTACCGCGCGCTCAACGACCGTACGTCCAAGGACAAGTTCCCGATCCCGGTGGTTGACGAGCTCCTCGACGAGCTTCACGGGGCCAAGTACTTCACCAAGCTCGACCTCCGCTCGGGGTACCACCAGGTGCGCATGCACCCGACCGACATAGAGAAGACGGCGTTCCGCACCCACCATGGCCACTTCGAGTTCCTGGTGATGCCGTTTGGGCTCTCCAACGCCCCTGCGACATTTCAGGCGCTGATGAATGATGTGCTCCGCCCCTTCCTCCGCAGATTCGTGCTGGTTTTCTTTGACGACATTCTGATCTACAACACGTCGTGGTCTGAGCACCTGCAGCATGTCGGCCTCGCCCTCACCGCCCTACGAGCCCACGGCCTCTTTCTGAAGAGGTCGAAGTGCTCCTTCGGGGCCCCCTCCGTCGCCTACCTCGGCCACGTCATCTCCGCCGACGGCGTCGCCATGGACAGCGACAAAGTAGCCGCGGTCGCCTCGTGGCCGCTACCACGCTCTCCACGCGGGGTGCGTGGCTTCCTGGGCCTCGCCGGCTACTACAGGAAGTTCATCCGCGACTTCGGCTCCATCGCGGCACCACTCACACGTCTCCTGCGGAAGGAGGCGTTCGTCTGGACGGCGAAGGCGGACGAGGCTTTCGCTGCCCTGAAGCGGGCGCTCTCGTCGGCACCGGTGCTACAGATGCCCGACTTCGCGCGCCAGTTCGTAGTTGACTGCGACGCGTCCGGCACCGGTTTTGGCGCCGTCCTCCACCAGGGGGGCGGACCCCTGGCTTTCTTCAGTCGACCTTTCGCCGCCCGCCATGTCAAGCTGGCGGCCTACGAGCGCGAGCTTATCGGGCTGGTGCAAGCCGTCCGGCACTGGCGCCCGTACTTGTGGCGGCGCCGGTTCCTGGTCCGCACCGACCACTACAGCCTGAAGTTTCTCCTAGACCAGCGGCTGTCCACCGTGCCTCAGCACCAGTGGCTCAGCAAGCTATTCGGGTTTGACTTCACCGTCGAGTACCGCCCCGGGCGGCTCAACTCGGCGGCCGACGCGCTGTCCCGCCGCGACGAGGAGACTGCGACGCTCTGTGCCCTCTCTGGGCCCTCCTTCGACCTCTACGCCGACATTCGCCACGCCACCGCGACCGACCCGGTCGCGCGTGACCTGCTGCAGCAGCTGGAGGCCGCGTCTCTGGGCGAGCCGTGGGCTGCCGACGACGGCTTCCTCCTCCACGGCAAGCGCATCTACGTACCTGCCACCGACGACTTGCGCCACCAGGTGGTGACCCTGGCTCACTCGGCGGGACACGAGGGGGTCCAGAAAACCCTGGTGCGCCTCCGCGCGGACTTCTACATCCCCGGCGACCGCCAGCTGGTGCACGACTTCGTCCGCTCCTGTGATGTGTGCCAGCGGAACAAGACGCCGACCACACCGCCGGCCGGCCTACTTCAGCCCTTGGACGTTCCGTCGCAGGTGTGGGCAGATATCTCCATGGACTTCATCGAGGGGCTGCCGAAGGTGCACGGCAAGTCCGTGGTCCTGACGGTGGTGGACCGCTTCTCGAAGTACGCCCACTTCATCGCGCTCAGCCACCCCTACACCGCCGCCTCCGTCGCCCGTGCTTTCTTCGACGGGATCGTGCGCCTACACGGTTTCCCCAGCTCAATCGTCAGCGATCGCGACCCAGTCTTCACCAGCAATCTTTGGCGCGATCTCTTTAAATGTGCAGGTGTCAAGCAGCGGCTTAGTACGACCTTTCACCCCCAGACGGACGGCCAGTCCGAGGTTGTCAACAAGACCATCGCGATGTATTTGCGCTGTGCGACAGGGGATCGGCCTCGATCGTGGGTCGACTGGCTATCCTGGGCGGAGTACTGCTACAACACCTCTTACCACACGGCAATCCGAGCGTTGCCGTTCGAGGTTGTGTACGGCCGACCCCCGCCACCACTCCTGCCACACCACGCCGGGGCGGCCCAGACCGAGGCGGTGGACACCATGCTGCGGGACCGCGACGCTTTCCTGGAGGAGGTTCGCGAGCGTCTTCTTCAGGCCCAGCAGTACGCCAAGCGCCACTATGATGAGCACCATCGCGAGGTGGAGTTCGACGTGGGCGCATGGGTGCTGCTCCGACTTCTCTACCGCCCCACCCATGCGCTCGCCTCGCCGTCCAAGGGCAAGCTCCGCCCACGCTACGCGGGGCCATTCCAGATCGTCGAGTGCATCGGGCAGGTGGCTTATCGTCTCCGACTCCCCGCGGACGCGCGCCTGCATGACGTCTTCCATGTGGGGCTGTTAAAGCCTTACAACTACGCCGGCTCGCCACCATCAACGCTGGCCGTGCTGCCACCGGTTCAGGACGGGCGACTGCTGCCAGCCCCTGCGCAGGTCCTGCGCGCCCAGCTCCGTCGCGACGCGTGGCACATCCTCGTCAGGTGGCAAGGCCTTTCGGAGGACGACGCCACCTGGGAGCCCCTGGACGACTTCAAGACTCTCTACCCGGATGTGCAGCTCGAGGACGAGCTGTTTGTCGAGGCAGGGAGAGATGTTATGACGGGAGTTCAATATCAGAGGAGGACTGCTCGGGCCTAGAAGGCGCAGGCAGGAGAAGGCCCAAACGGCCCAGGACGTTTTCTATTATTAGAGAGCTATTATTAGAAACTTAAGCGTTATATAATTGTAAAGACAATTGAATCAGGGGTAAGCAGAAACAGATTGTTCCGGCTTCCTGCAGGGAGCCGGGAATTTCCAAACCCTAGCCGCCACCCCCTGTATTTTCTCATCTCGCGATCGCTGGCGTCTCGCCGCCGATCAACTTCCAACCTGTGCCCACCGATCCTCCACAAGTACAATCTCCGATCGGTGAGGAGCAGAGAGCAGCAGTGTACCAACTACCCTTGTGGCGGACAGTTAGCCTTGACCTTCGGAGGCACCGACTATCCTGTTGGGTACTCGGAGCCGTCAGCACCTCTCCTGGAGCCACCCTCGACGTGGGATCGACAGTCGCTGGCCTCTTCTTTCAGCACCATGCACCTTACTCCACCAGGTGCCGATTGGATAGTTGACTTCGGAGCGTCATACCATACCACTCCAAATGTTGGTATACTCTCTTCCACCCACCCTCCCAATCCCTCTTTTCCTTCATCTATTGTTGTTGGGAATGGGTTTGTTCTTCCGGTCACCTCAGTAGGTAATTTCGGTTTCCCGGGCTCTTTCTAGCTTAAAAACATTTTTGTCGTTCCGGATATCTGTAACAGCTCTCTAGGATCATAGACTGGCCCCACATACCACCACTCGTCTTTTCTGCGCACTTTGTCCTCACTCGTGCGCACCCGGGAAGACTTCCCGGTCGGTCACCCATCCCCAAATTCCTCCGGGCCAAACACGCTTAACCCCGGAGTCCTTTGTAGGTGGACTTCCTGAAAAGATGGTATACCTTGGTGGTATGAGTACTCTATCAATCCTATTACGCTGGGAGTCAGGATATCACACAATCCACCCCCCTTAGAAGATCGACGTCTCGTCGGTCAATGTCAAGACAGGAACGTCCCCTCTTAGCCACGTCCGTACGTTCAGTACTGGCATACGCATATCGTACATCCTGTTAGCAGCATACATACCATACCGTGTCCCACACAGAGGACCCACGCGTCATGCGTACGTACCCACGTCCCTGATCCATACGCTACCGTATCCTTCTCACTGACCCGTACGCACCCGTGAAACTGCGAGGGTCGGCTTTGATACCATTTGTAACAGCTCTTTAGGATCATAGACTGACCCCACATACCACCACTCGTCTTTTCTGCGCACTTTGTCCTCACTCGTGCGCACCCGGGAGGACTTCCTGGTCGGTCACCCATCCCCAAATTCCTCCGGGCCAAGCACGCTTAACCCCGAAGTCCTTTGCAGGTGGGCTTCTCGAAAAGAAGGTATACCTTGGTGGTATGAGTACTCTATCAATCCTATTAAGCCGGGAGTCAGGATATCACAATATCATTCAAAACTTGCTTTCTGCCCGTCGTTTTTACCACTGACAACAATGTTTCCATTGAGTTTGACCCATTTGGTTTGTCTGTGAAGGATCTTTCTACCCGACGACCTCTTTTTCGATGTGATAGCTTGGGCCCCTGTACACACTTCGACTCCCTACTTCCGCTGCGTCACCGCCTTTTGCTTTGACTACGACAGCTTCATCCACCATTTGGCATCGCCGGCTTGGCCACCCTGGTGCAGATGCTATATCGAAGTTGTCTAGTAGTTCTGTTATCTCGTGTTCTAGGGGCACACATGATTCCTTGTGCCATGCTTGTCAGCTTGGTCGCCATGTTCGGCTCCCTTTTCCTACTTCTGTGACTCATGTTGAGCACGTTTTTGATCTTATACATTGTGATTTGTGGACATCACCCATTACCAGTGTATTGGGCTTTAATTATTACTTGGTGATCATTGATGATTTTTCTCACTTTTTCTAGACTTTTCATTACGATTGAAGTCTGAGACTTTCGTTACTCTTTCTCACTTCTTCGTTTGGATTAACACTCAGTTTGGGCGCACCACCCGAGCTGTCCAGTGTGATAACGGACATGAGTTTGATAACTCTGCATTTTGTTACTTTCTCTCCGCACATGGGGTACAGCTACGCATGTCTTGTTCGTATACCTCACCTCAAAACGGCAAGGCAGAGCTCATGATTCGCACCACCAATGATGTCATGCGCTCGCTGATGTTCCAGGCATCTGTTCCAGCCCGATACTGGGTGGAGGCTCTCTATACTGCCACACTTCTGATTAATCGCCTTCCTACCAAGGCGATTCGTGCCTCCACCCCCTACTTTGCTTTATATGGCACCGATCCTCTTTACGATCACCTTCGAGTTTTCAGGTGCGCTTGCTACCCTAACCTTTCTGCCACTGCCCCGCATAAGCTTGCGCCCCGCTCGACACGGTATGTTTTCTTCAGGTATTCCCTTGATCATAAGGGGTACCGGTGCTTAGATCTCACTACTCATTGCCTTTTGATCTCTCGGCACGTCGTCTTCGACGAGTCCTCCTTTCCCTTCTCCACCACCTCTTCCGGTTCTACCACAGAGCTGGATTCCCTTTTCCCACTGACACCGAGGCTGCTCCCCAGCTGCCTTGGCCTCTTTCTTTTGCAGGTTCGACACGCGCCACGCCTCAAGTGCCCACGACTTCACCTGCTGCACCACGTGCGGCATCGACGCCTCCAGCGTCACCTGCTGTACCTCGGGTGGCCTCGACGTCACCACCTGCGCCACGTGCGACATCGACGTCTCCGGTGTCGCCTGCTGCGCCTCGGGTGATCCCTACGTCACCAGCTGCACCACGCGCAGCCTCGGCTTCCCCGACGTCACCTGCAGCGAGCCCGACGCCCCCGACGTCACCAGTCGCATCAGGCGCAATACCGACGACGACCCCGACTTCTCGTTTCGCCGACCCCACACTTGTCTACCAGCGACGAGCACAGGAGTCTCCGACCAGTTGAGCGCTTCTCCGGAGCTGCCTTCTCGTCAACGATGTCTCCACCGACAGACTCTTCTTCGATCTCACGCATACCGACTTTCGTTCGTAGCGCCTTTGTCGACCCTCACTGGCGTAGCGCTATGTAGGAAGAGTATGAGGCCCTGCTTGCCAACCGGACCTGGGACCTGGTTCCCCGCCCCGGTCATGGCAATGTTGTCACGGGCAAGTGGGTATTCACACATAAGAAGAAGGCGGACGATACCTTGGAGAGGTACAAGGCTCGGTGGGTACTTTGGGGCTTCACTCAGCGTCCTGGAGTCGACTACAACGAGACCTTCAGCCCGGTGGTGAAGTCGGCGACGGTTCGTACAGTTCCGTTGCTGGCTCTCTCGCGTGCTTGGCCTGCCCACCAGTTGGACGTCAAGAATGCCTTCCTCCACGGTACACTGACTGAGACGGTGTACTGCAGTCAGCCGACAGGATTTGTTGACTCAGCTCATCCAGACATGGTCTGTAAGTTGAACAAATCACTGTACGGTTTGAAGCAAGCACCGAGAGGCTGGTATAGCCGGTTCGCCTCCTTCTTGGTCTCACAGGGCTTCGTCGAAGCTAAGTCGGACACTTCGCTGTTTGTCTATCGTCGTGGCAGTGACACTGCTTACCTTCTACTATACGTCGATGACATTGTACTGACAACGTCTAGTTCAACTCTTGTTCGTCGCACTATTTCTGCTTTACAGCAGGAGTTCGCTATGAAGTACATGGGCTGCCTCCACCACTTCCTGGGTATTGTGGTCGAGGACCGACCGGGCGGCTTGTTCCTTCACCAGCGACAGTACTGCCTGGATATCCTGCAGCGAGCAGGCATGGCTGAGTGCAAGCCGTGCTCCACTCCAGTGGATACTCAGGTGAAGCTCTCCGCTACCGACGGGACATCCGTCTTGCAGGTGCTCTTCAGTACCTCACCTTCACCAGGCCGGACATCTCCTATGCAGTTTCAGCAGGTGTGCCTCCACATGCACGACCCGAGGGAGTTGCACCTCACTGCCGTGAAGCGGATTCTTCGGTACCTGCGTGGCACCCTCGAGTACGGCCTCCTCCTTTGACGTGACGCGGCCTCCGAGCTGGTCGTGTACACCAACGCTGACTGGGCAGGCTGCCCGGACACTCGCCGGTCTACCTCTGGGTACGCCGTCTTCCTGAGCGGTAATCTTGTCTCCTGGTCCTTGAAGCGACAACACGTGGTGTCGCGTTCGAGTGCTGAGGCGGAGTATCGCGCCGTGGCTAACGGCGTGGCTGAGGCTTCCTGGCTTCAACAACTGCTTCAGGAGCTCCACATTCCCGTCGCTAGGAGCACCCTGATCTACTGCGACAACGTTAGCGCCGTGTACCTCTCCACCAACCCGGTCCAACATCAGCGCACGAAGCATGTGGAGATTGACGTGCATTTTGTTCGTGAGCGGGTTGCACGTGGCGAGGTTCGGGTACATCATGTTCTGACGACGACACAGTTCGCCGACATCTTCACGAAGGGCCTACCGTCGTCGCTGTTCTCCGAGTTTCGGTCTAGTCTCAACATCTGTAGTGGCTAGATGTTGTAACTGCAGGGGGTGTTACTGTGTACTTAAGTGGGCTAATCAGGGGCATTTTGGTCCTTTGTAGGGGATTAGGGTTAGGGGCAGTTTAGTCTTTCCCCCCCACCTAATCCCTCTATATAATGTACACTTGACCCTTAGATTAATCATCGTTCTATTCCCTCTAATAGTATGCATAGATTACACGACTTTAAAGGCTACAAATGATTTTTGGTACACTTTTAGTTAATACAAATATTCGACTTCTCTTGTAACAGTTATGTGTGAGCTTCCCTTATATTTGTTATCTAATGAATCACAAGAACGCTTCAATATGTTTTGCCTTATTGTTAGCAGTAATCTTGACGTTTGTGTTAGTTTGTTCTTGTCACATGTGTGCCACTTGTGCTGGGTATGTCTCAGGATTAGAGTGGGATTTGTCTCCGTCGGTAGTTAGCTGCAGGACCGAGTCATGGTCGTGGCTCCAGGACGGCTCCGCAAATGGCCAGGACGTGTGCATGAGTAGGAGCCTCACGTATGTATTGTGGCCGCGTCGCATAGAGCTGGCGTGAGACGCGGACGTTAGCCATGCAGCTTGCATTTCAGTTGCATTTCCATTTCAGGTGCTCAGGCATGCAAGATCTGTGGTGTGGTGCAGCCTGCGGCAGTGGCGTGTATGCTGGCGTAGAGGCTGTGAGGCCCAGTCTTGCAAGGCCTGCATGCGGCCGAGTGACCATTGTATTTAGGGCCCGGTCTTGTCCAACTTCTTTAACTTAGATTATCTCTTATCGTTTGAGTCAATAGTATAGATGTACCTGGACGATTTTGAGCATCCCAGTCAGGTACTATTGGTTCACCTTGGATATTTGACTCGTGTGCGTCCTTTGACCTTTCCTGTGACATGGCAAGTTATGGCCCACCACACCTAAAATACTTGTATTCAGATAGCTGGCGGTATTTCATTCCATATGTTCCCATGGTACTCATCACACTTATTAGTTTACTCAAATGTTATTGCTTAGTGCACTTGCTGTTGCCTATGTGCCTAGTTTGTAGACTTTAGGCATGTTTGTCAGATTAGATATATGAAGTGTCTTACTGGATTGGATCAGATCCTTATAGGTGATCTGAGGGGCTGTACTCAAATATTCTAATGTTTCAAATCACCTCATGGGCAAGCAAAGTTGTAATCTCAGTTGGAGCTTGTTTTTATCTTGGCTACAGCCTTGAGCTCAAGGTCTACTATGTTATTATCTTTCATCATTTTATTCTTCTATCAAGTTGTGATAGGCTTGGCGAGCCAACATCCAAATCAGTCATTTCTAAGGATATGAAAACCCAGTTTGGGTTTCATATCTAGCCTACCTCAACGTGCTTGAGACAAAGTCTTTGTTGTTGTTGTTGTTGTTGTTGTTGTTGTTGTTGTTGTTGTATTATGTTAATGATCCCTCTACTCAGAGTATATGTTCCTCTGATGTGTCTTTTTTATAAATGTCCTTTTGATCCATTTACTAACATCATCATATTTTTTCTTGTTAACCTACCTTTGATATGAATCCACATTCTTACTGCTAAAAGGTTCTTTTATAAATCAATTTTGTCTAATCAAAATTGATAGGGCGTGGGAGATATTACTCTGCTGTGATAGAATAGAGCTTGGTCACTTTGTCATGGTTAGATGCAAACTTCGTTTGACCATTAAGGGTCATTGTGTCAATGTGGAATGACTTTGCTTTTTAAATAATGAAAATTAGAAATTTGTTTTTACAACGTGATATCTGCAGTTCAAATTGTTTGAATAGTTCTTGAGCCAGAGGATCTAGATATTTTATTTTTTATCAAAAAAGGATATAAAGATAGTTGTTTTGTTCTACATCACTCAAGAGACTATGAGGTGTGACTTTAGTGGTGTTAGGGACATGAAGAGGAAAATGTTAGTCTATTAGGATAAATAGTTACTAAGAGGGACTTCTTTTGATATCTAAGACCAATTTACAAAACAATAACGATATTGATGAGGATGTTTGCCTTAGATCATGTCAAGCATTTGAAAATCCTATGTGACAAGAAGGTACCACAAAAGCTAAAAGGTAAGTTCTATAGGATGGTGCTCAGATCTGCAATGTTATATGGGTGGAATGTTGGCCAGCTAAAAGACAACAATCAACAAATGAGTGTCGCAAAGATGCACATGTTATGGTTGATGTGAGGTCACACAAGAAAAAACCGAATTATAGGGTAGGGGTGGCATCGATTGAAGGCTCGGGTGGTTTGGGCATCTTTAGCGCAGACCTCCTGAAGCATCGGTTATCAGTGAGATTTTAAAGGGTAGGGAAAATATTTGAAGGGATAGAGGGTGACCAAGGTCGATATGGGAGGAGGCGGTAAAACGAGACCTTAGGTACTGAAATGTACTTAAAGATTTGGCTCATGACAGGATTGCATAAAAATCAGCAACTCATGTGCTGGAATCTTAGTTTACTTGTATTTTAACTCTTATCTCTTTTTTATTTCTTTCTTTTACTTTTTTTTTTCAAATTTATTAGGTTTTATACAAGTATAAATGTTGCCTCATTTCTCCTCTGCTCATCCATCTAGATATTCAATCTTTCTCAAATCTTAATGAGGTTTATATTTTACCTTCATTGGAATAACTCTTACCACTGGGGCAGAAAATTACCTTCCTAATTCAGAAAATCTAAGTATAGGATGTCCAGAAACTCCAGTGTTCTGTGTCCAGTTTGTTTTGATGTTATATGCAATATAGCATTAAGATGTGATGGGCTGCAAGGTGAATGCCTGTCCAACTGCTTTGAAACCAGCAGTTGTTATTTTGGTTGATTATTTCTATTCAAGTTTGGTTACACTATTATATGATGCTTCTGTGTACTCTGATGCTTACGCAACCAATACAGAAACTTCTGATGCATGTTCTATTACTTATCCAATACAGAAACTTCTGATGCATGTCTATTTGATAATGTAAATGATGGAATGGAAATTCCACTGTAAAGTTCCTTCAATTTTCGGGATGCATATAATTATTTAGTTGCTGTATTATTCTATGTTCTGAAGGGGAGCCTTGGCTGTTGCCTTGTGACGATAAGGTCACGGGTTCGAGTCCTGGAAACAGCCTCTTGCAAAAGTGCAGGGAAAGACTGTGTACAAAAGATTCAAGTGGGTCGGACCCTTCCTTGGACTCCGCGCAAGCGGGAGCTACATGCACTGGGCTGTCCTTTCTTTTTATTATTCTATGCTCTAAAAGAATCTGATACATAGCTGCAGTTTGAGACCTTTAATTTTTTTTTGCAGGAAGCGGCTTTTTGCCATGATTAATAACCTCCCTACCATATATGAGGTTGTCACGGGTACTGCCAAGAAGCAGACCAAAGAAAAGACACCCAAAAGCAGCAGCAAAAGCAAAAAATCTGGCACAAAAGTAACATATTCCTTCCATTTTAATTTGAAATGTTTGGCGTGAGAATGTGTTAAATCCATGACGCTATTCCTTTTGGTACTGAATGCATGTACAGCCGCCACGCCAGTTAGAACCCAACTCAAGAGGTTCCAAGATGCCACCTACAAAGGATGAGGATGATAGTGGAGGTGAGGAAGAGGAAGAAGAGGAAGATCATGAAAACGCGTTGTGTGGTGCATGTGGTGACAACTATGGACAGGATGAGTTTTGGATCTGCTGTGATGCGTGTGAAACATGGTTCCATGGTAAATGCGTCAAGATCACTCCTGCCAAGGCCGAGCACATCAAGCACTACAAGTGCCCCAACTGCAGCAGTAGTAGTAAGAGAGCCAGAGCATGATCCTGGAGGCATCCATTGCTTATGCCAGAAAGAAGAATTTGACTCCGCCGTAAACACTTATGGGACAGAATGCCCAATGGATATGCATTCAGTTGTTTTCAGTTAGGACCAGTTGTAGGTTCTTGATGTGTCGTTTGATGTATGTTAATGACGTTTTAGATTTTCTATTATTAGTATTTAGCATCTAACTGTAGTAGCCTGTATTTCTTCAAGCTTCCAGTGCAACTTCACTGGACTCCAAATTGCTTTAGATATCTCAGTTGTGCATTGTATCACTGTGTATTTGTGTCAGTTTGTTAAAATTCTGTGTTGTGACGATGCTCCTAGTTCATACGTGCACGGGCTGCTCTTGCGGTTTTACCATCCTTAGACTGTCTGCACTGGTCGTGCTTTAAAACACTACTCTAAAAAAATATTCTCTCTTTCTAACGCACTTTAAAAGATCTGTGTTATCTACTCTATCATTTACTATTCATTCTTTAATATACATTTCAATCCTTTTTACTTAAAAACACATAAGTTTGCAAATACTTACATTAATTGTGTACGATTGTCAAAAAAATCAGAAACATTTTAGCAAATGTTACCCGTTATTGATAATATAACAATATTAACTTGATAGCATCTTATTACATGTTCTAAATTATTGAGCAAATTATTGTTCTCATATACAAATAAAAATATGTGCTGCTTCTAATTAAGAGCTACAACAAGTCAAGAACATCTTCCATATCAGGCAGACACCGCCGCTAGCAACCGCTGCAGCCCTATTCCACTTCCTTTCGCCTGTGCTTGCTGTGGTGAATGTCTGTAGCGTGTTGGCACTTAGCGCACGCCGAGAAGCACGCGCGAGCGCGATGCTCGAGCTGGCGTCTAGCATGTTATCACGTACACCGCTGCAACTGGTCTTACCAATTTACGGGCTGCTCTATTTTGTACCTCCATGAAGTCTTGTGAAACCGTCCAGATACAATGTACCAAGGTAAATCTGAAGTATTTAAGGATGGCACTTTCACCTGCCGGTTTGGGCCACGTCGGAGTTTGCACTTGAGTGTGCGGGTGAAATTTTCCATCCGTGAGTCTGATCTACACCTGATTCGATATAGTGCAGGTGTGAATTTATTTTGTATCAGCCGGTGCCCAACCGATGCCTAAAATACTTAACATCAAAATTTGCCATAGCAAATCACAACCCGTCAATCTACATTTTCACCTCCTAACCAAGTAAGCAAGTAAGAAACATTAAAGCTCTCTTATGTATGAAACTTGTTGACCTCTTATGTAGCTGTTTCTATGGTAGATGTGAAATTAGATTAAATTTTTTGAGTACTTATTTGTTTTATCATATAAGTTAAACCTGATGGACACCCAAAAACCGTCCGAGACCGGACGGGTGTGGTATAGGTGGCTAATGGGTTGTGCCGGGCCGGCACGGGCCGAGCTCGGCTGGACTCGGAGCTGATCGTGCTGTGTTGGCCCGAAGCCCGACAGTATAAAAAACATTCATATTAAACAAAAACTTATAGCAAATCAGATCACAATGCTGTAAGAAGCTGATTATTGTACAATTTACATAAGTGGCTGCCTCATTAAAAACATTTAGGTAAAACCTCGTATCTACTACATGAGGATAAGACCCTAAAGAGAAAAAAGTACACCCCATCTCTTTTAGTGATCTACAACCATAAGGCATCAACCAACAACAAGACAATGTTTCAAACTCAGTCATACATCAAACTCACTGAGACCGATCCAAATACATGTGTTGGTGATATGCCCAAGAGGCAATCATAACAATTCGGATAAAGGCCTGATGGATATTTGATCCATAAGAAATTAGGGTACTAATGGGCCTGTGACCTAAAAGCCCATTAGCGCGCCTATAAATATGAGGGGTAGGGTTAGGGGCAGATTACTCCACCACATAACAGCCCTAGCCGCCGCCCCTCACAGGCCACACACCGAAACCCCTGTCGCGCGCGCGGTGCTAGCACACCGATGCACGACGTTCCTACATGTACGTGTGGACTCCGTGTAGGCGCTGCTGTTACTGCTGCGTTGATCGGCTACGGTGACGTGATGACGTTCCTGTGACGAGGAGTCAGGAGGAGACGAACGTGATCGTCTACTTCTCCTACACCGATGCGCATCTACGATCCGCTGCGCTGCGCGTCTAGTGGTAACGATCCATGACCATCTTACTCGCATGTTTCCTGGGTGATACTATCGAATTGCTAGAGTAGCGCATCGCCTATTTCCCAACAGTGGTATCAGAGCCGACTTGCGTAGTTTTTGGTCTGGATCTTAGATGCGATCTACTGCAGACAAGTTCATATGATGAATTTTTATTGTTTGACTTTTGGGGTTTGGAATTGGTTAGAGTAGATTGCCATCATATGACTAAAGGATTAGTTCGTGCTCCTTCTCTGCTGTGTGCACCTGTCCCTACCGGCTGGAATCACGATCGGGACTAATAGCGTACATAACTAACAGATTGAGCCAACAGATCATGGTCATGTGTCATGATCTTCTTGTGGATAACCAGTCACAATGAAAATTGAGACATTCTGAATGGCTCAGATTCGGGTTAATTTGATCAATTCGATGAGATTTTCATAGTGATTTCATAGATGTGATCTATGTAATTCCGTTTGGTGTTCAGGACGCTGCCCTGAAACCCACGGGGACCGTTGCTGTCTGCTATAGTGACATCATTAAGTTGTTTCATGATAGAAATCGTTCTACGCTTAACTTGTTTTTTACAGGGAATGATGTGAATGGTATGGCCTAAATGTGATGTGATGATCTGTATGTAAAATTCGTGCAGCCTGCGTGTTGCAAATTTAACACAACCGGGTTGAGTTTGTCACATAATTGTATAACGACCTGCTTGTCGCCCTGTGATGCTTGATCTCTCATGTAATTTATTTGATAGCTATTAGATGTATTAGCTTCTTTTATATTCATTGAGAAACCTCAAGCATGATGGCGATGGTGATCACCATAAGAAGGGAGACATGGCGGTGTAGATCATAATGGAGACCATTATGATCCTAAAGGCCATACTATTCACAGATATGATATGATCGTATGTCTGTGATGTTTTACTATTCTTTTCATGCTTTTCATATGGTGGATGTTTTATCATGATAGAATAGCTTCCCTCAGAAAAGTTGAGTATTTGATGCCATTTACCTATAGCTGCACCTATGTTGTTTTGATCGTTGTATGGTAGGTTTGTCAAAACAAAATACCGTCATCTATCATAATGAATAGGGTGGATGTTGGACATTCACATGCATAGTATTAGTTTACTCAACAAAGCTATCAAAACAGTTTTGGGCTTTATGGCATAGTGTTGGGGGCCGGGGCATTGGATATCACCCAACAAACAAGAATCATATAGAGATATGATTAACAATGGTTGTTTACCTATGTCACTAATTTTCTAGCAGTGAAGCCAAAGCTCATTAGAAATTAGTGAATATGGATCTTGGACCACTATATGTCGTTAAAGGGAGGACAATGCTCATATAGTAGTGGTCTTTTATTAAACTGTTAATAAAAGATTGGTACATAACATAGTGCTAAAACCTTGCATATTTATTTTCTATTGTAGATCATGTCTGCCAATAACAATTCCGGTTTCAATTTGCGATCTGTGCTTGAGAAAGAAAAGCTCAATGGAGCTAACTTTATTAATTGGTACCGCAACCTGAGAATTGTTCTCAAGCAAGAGAAAACTGAGTATGTTCTTGAGCAACCATACCCCAATAACCTCCCCGATGATGCAAATGCCGCAACTTGCAGGACTTATGAGAAGCACTGCGATGATGCGCTTAATGCAAGCTGCCTCATGCTTGCCACAATGTCCCCTGATCTACAGAAACAGTATGAGCATACAGATGCTTATTCTATGATTCAGGGACTACGTGGAATGTTTGAGAACCAAGCAAGGGATGAGAGGTACAACATCTCAAAGTCCTTGTTCTCATGCAAGCTGGCAAAAGGTAGTCCGGTCAGTCCCCATGTAATCAAAATGATTGGTTACATTGAGACTTTGGACAAACTTGATTCTGAACTCAAGGATGACCTGGCTATTGACGTTATTCTCCAGTCACTCCCACCGAGATATGAGCCATTTATATTGAATTATCAAATGAATGTCATGGAGAAAACGTTGGCTGAATTGCATGTGATGCTTAAAACAGCCGAGGAAAGCATTAAGAAAAACACCACTCATGTGATGATGGTTTAAAAGGAGAATAAAAAGAGGAAGCGTGTGACGCATCCTAAAGGCAAGGGAAAGGTTCCCAATGAGCCTTCAAGCTCAAAGCCAAATGGTAAATCAGGTCCTTCTCCTAATGATGAATGCTTCCACTGTCATGCTAAGGGCCATTGGTCTAGGAACTGCAAGAAGTACTTAGAGGATAAGAAGAAGAAAGGGAGTGAGACTTCCGCTTCAGGTATAAATATTATAGAAATCAATATTGCTACATCTTCTAGTGAATCATGAGTATTTGATACCGGATCAATGATTCACACTTGCAAATCATTGCAGTGTCTAAGTGAGACTAGAAGATTTGTAAAAGGCGAGTTGGATGTTCGGATCAGCAATGGAGCAAAGGTTGCTGTCATAGCTGTTGGAACTTATCACTTGTCATTACCCTCAGGATTAGTTTTGGAATTAAATAATTGTTATTACATTCCTTCTTTGAGCAAGAACAACATATCTTCTTCATGTTTGGAAGAAGTTAATGGTTATGAGATTATAATAAAGAACAAATGTTGTTGTATTTATTATAATAATATTTTCTATGCTCAATGTCTATTAGTGAATGGATTATATGTTCTTGATCTTGAGGATAAAACAGTCTATAACATTAATACAAAAAGGGCTCGACGAAATGATCTAAATCCTACTTTTATTTGGCATTGTCGCTTAGGTCATATAAATGAGAAATGCATTGAGAAACTCCATAACGATGGTTTGTTAAGTTCATTTGATTTTGAATCACTTGACACATGCAAGTCTTGTTTGCTTGGAAAGATGACCAAAGCACCCTTCACTGGTCAAAGTGAGAGGGCATGTGACTTATTGGGACTTATACATACTGATGTATGTGGATCAATGAGTTCAGTAGCTAGAGGTGGTTTTCAATATTTCATTACTTTTACCGATGACTTTAGTAGATATGGATATGTCTATCTAATGAGGCACAAGTCTGAATCTTTTAAAAGTTCAAAGAATTTCAGAATGAAGTACAAAATCAGTTGGGCAAGACAATTAAACTTCTACGATTTGATCGTGGGGGTGAATATTTGAGCCATGAATTTTATGATAATTGAAAACAATGTGGAATTGTTCCACAGTTGACTCCACCTGGAACGCCTCAATGGAATGGGGTGTCCGAGCGGAGGAACCGAACCTTGTTAGATATGGTTAGGTCGATGATGAGCCAGACTGATCTTCCACTATCCTTTTGGGGTTATGCTCTTGAAACTGCTGCGTTTACACTAAACAGAGTCCCAACTAAGTCTGTTGAGAAGACACCATATGAGATGTGGACTAGGAAACATCCCAGATTGTCTTTCCTCAAAGTTTGGGGATGTGATGCTTATGTCAAACGTTTGACGTCAGACAAACTTACTCCAAAATCAGACAAATGCTTCTTTGTGGGATATCCTAGGGAAACCAAAGGATATTATTTTTATAAAAAAACGGAGGTAAAGTGTTTACTGCTCGTAATGGTGTCTTCTTGGAGAAAGAGTTTCTCTCAAAAGGAGTTAGTGGGGGCAAGGTGCATCTTGAAGAAATTCAAGAAATACCTGAAAATGTTTCGGCACCCTCTAATCCTGTACAAGATGTACAAGATGTTGTACAACCACTTGATGAAACACCAGCCCCACGAAGGTCTACAAGGGTACGTCGTGCAACTGAAAAGTTGACACTCCTAACCACGGAACAACAGGACATGATATTGTTGGACAATAATGAGCCTGTGACCTACACTGAAGCAATAATGGGACCCGAGTGTGAGAAATGGCGTGGAGCCATGGAATCCGAAATAGAATCCATGCATGAGAATCAAGTTTGGAACTTGGTTGATCCAATCGATGGTGTGAGACCGATCGATTCCAAATGGATTTTCAAGAAAAAGACTGATATGGATGGAAAAGTTCACATCTATAAAGCACAATTGGTGGCGAAAGGTTTTAAACAAATTCAAGGTGTTGATTATGATGAAATATTTTCGCCCGTCGCTATGCTAAAGTCTGTTCAGATTCTCCTAGCAATTGCTGCATATTTTGATTATGAAATATGGCAGATGGATGTCAAAACAACCTTTCTTAATGGGAGCCTGACTGAGGATGTTTACATGACACAACCTGAGGGTTTTGTCGATCCTAAAAATGCTAGAAAAATATGCAAACTTCAAAAGTCCATCTATGGATTGAAGGAAGCATCTCGGAGTTGGAATCTACGTTTTGATGAAGTGGTCAAAGGGTTTGGTTTCATCAAGAACGTAGAAAAACCTTGCATTTACAAGAAGGTTAGTGGGAGCGCACTTATATTTCTGGTCCTATATGTAGATGATATATTGTTGATCGGAAATGACATTCTGGTACTAGATGCTGTTAAATCCTCATTAAGGAAAAGTTTCTCAATGAAGGATTTAGGAGAGGCAGCGTACATTTTGGGCATAAAGATCTATAGAGATAGATCTAAAAGGCTAATTGGATTAAGCCAAGACACATATATTGACAAGATATTGAATCGGTTCAATATGCAAGATTCTAAGAAAGGTTTCTTGCCAATGTCACATGGCATCACTCTAAGCAAAAGTCAGTGTCCTTCGACGCATGATGATCAAAAGAGGATGAGAGCGATTCCTTATGCTTCGGCTATTGGATCTATCATGTATGCCATGTTGTGTACACGCCCAGATGTATCCTATGCTCTAAGTGTTACGAGCATGTATCAATCAGATTATGGTGAGGCTCATTGGATAGTTGTCAAAAACATTCTTAAGTACTTGAGAAGAACTAAGGATGTGTTCCTAGTTTTTGGAGGTGAAGAAGAGCTCGTTGTAAGAGGTTACACCGATGCTAGCTTCCAAACAGAAAAGGATGACTCTAGATCGTAATCCGGTTTTGTATTCTGCCTCAATGGAGGGGTAGTGATCTGGAAAAGTTCCAAGCAAGACATAGTAGCAGGTTCAACGATAGAGGCGGAGTATATTGCAGCTTCTGAAGCTACAAAGGAAGCTTTTTGGATCAGAAAATTTGTTTCTGAGTTGGGTGTTGTTCCTAGTGCGTCCGGACCTGTGGATCTCTATTGCGACAATAATGGAGCCATTGCACAGGCAAAGGAGCCTAGATCACACAAAAGATCCAAACATATACTACGATTCTATCACCTCATTCGAGAGATTATCGACCGAGGTGATGTGAATATATGCAAAGTGCATACAGATTTGAATATGGTAGATCCGTTGACAAAACCTCTTCCACAATCAAAGCATGAGGCGCACACGAGATCTATGGGTATTAGATACTTACATCAGTGATCCTAGTGTGTACGTGGGAGACTTGTGTCATATCTATGTTTATGTACTATTTGAGTAACTATTATTCACATTGATCATCAAGTATGTGACTTGTTCGTGAGACTCTTGGTTAATTATAATGTTACTCAAAATGATCCCTAGTCTACATCGTTATATGAGATAATGATAGTACGTAAACTAGAACATGTATTAATTGATGATCACGTTTCGTGGATTATAGATATGGAGATATCAAATTAATAATGTGAACACATGTTAGTGAACATAGTGTTGGATAGACCCATTCCGAGACACTGTTGAGATTGTTATTTACATATGTGCCATCAGTTGGTCTTGAGTGACACACCTGCTAGATTCTTAGACCTGAGATCGCCATTGTTTCTCACTATGTGTAGTTGTGCACTTTGAAACTATCAAACGCTACTCCGTAACTGGATGGTCATAAAAATAGTCTTCAGGTACATGATGAAGCATGGAATGAGATTGTGCGGATCAAGATGGGATTTGTCCATCCTAAATAACATGAGAGATATCTCTGAGCCCCTCGAGATAGTTGGATTGGAAAGTGCATGGCCATGCTAAAGTGATTAAGGAGTTAATCATTATGACTAAAAGTTAGTCATATATTGAATCCACTATTTGATCGAGTGAATGGTCGAGCTATCACAAGGATAGCACGTATCTCGCCTTGAGCTTGACTGGTATCGTGTGGCAACGGAATTAGCATGTGAATGTATCTAGGTTCAGCCGATATGATCTTTATGTACATTCGGGAGTCAGTATGTCCTGCTAGGTACCTCTACTGACTTGTGTTTGAAAACGGTTTTCATTCATAAACGACTGTACATGAACCTAACGGGTCACACTTAAGGGGATGGAATATTGAAAAACTTGGCTATATGATTGTCTCTAGTGCAAGTGGGAGATTGTTGGTGATATGCCCAAGAGGCAATCATAACAATTCGGATAAAGGCCTGATGGATATTTGATCCATAAGAAATTAGGGTACTAATGGGCCTGTGACCTAAAAGCCCATTAGCGCGCCTATAAATATGAGGGGTAGGGTTAGGGGCAGATTACTCCACCACATAACATGCCTAGCCGCCGCCCCTCACAGGCCACACACCGAAACCCCTGTCGCGCGCGCGGTGCTAGCACACCGACGCACGGCGTTCCTCCCTGTACGTGTGGACTCCGTGGAGGCGCTGCTGTTACTGCTGCGCTGATCGGCTACAGTGACGTGATGACGTTCCTGTGACGAGGAGTCAGGCGTAGACGGACGTGATCGTCTACTTCTCCTACATCGACGCGCATCTACGATCCGCTGCGCTGCGCGTCTAGTGGTAACGATCCATGACCTTCTTACTCGCATGTTTCCTGGGTGATACGATCGAATTGCTAGAGTAGCGCATCGCCTATTTCCCAACAACATGTTCATCATCCTGTCCTCAAGCTCCTGGTACAGTTAAATTAGCTAAAGTACAGTTCAATTAGCTCACCTCTGCCTCTTGTTGGCGGTGCTGGTCGTTGGGCCTGCGTCTACTATTGCCGCAGTCGATGATCTAACTCTCTCCAGAAAAACATCAGCATCTGCAGCAATATAATCATCATGGTCATCACCATGGAGCCCCTGCATGCGAAGATCATCATTAATGGAGCCTCCAACGGAGTAGAAGAAGAAGTGTGCTCTGCGGCCATGATAGGCCGGGCCTGAGCAGAGTTAGCGAGGGGGAGCGGAGGCGCCGTGGGGGAACGGAGGCGCCGAGGGGGAGGCGGGGAGCGGAGGTGCCTAGGGGAAGCGGTCGAGCGGCGATTAGGGTTTGCATGGGGGGCGGGGGCGACACATCTCCATTTATATAGGCCGGTCGGGCCGGTCTCCAGCCACCACGTGCTATGCGAGCCACAACCCAGGCCGGTCGGGCCAACCCTTACACGGGTCGTGTCGTGCTGGCACGACGGGCCTGCGCCTCAGCCCAGGCATGAACTGTGATGGGCTCTGGGCCAGCCTGGGCCGTGCTTGTGCGGAGCCAATTTTACCGGCCTTCGGGCTGGCCCGTTTATCCCGACCCACTTGGCCAACCCTAGGGTGTGGGTGCCAAATTTCACCAGCAGGTGGGGTGTGGGTCTCAAATTTCACCAAAGGTCTTTTTTTTGGGTGGATTCTCACTCCACTTGATCCTGACGTCCCATTGCCATTCCTATTCCTAAAAGTGTTGCCTGATTCTGTGTAGATTTTTTACACATCTACACCCAATATCATCATGAATCCATGTCACTTTCACAAATCGCTGTATCCTCTTTACATCCAGCACACCGTTTGTACACCATATTGGCAAAGGGGAGGAGTGGACTGCATCGGGTGCCCTGTTTAGTTTACAAGCGCATCTGCGTCCATCACGGTCCGCCTTCTTTGATTCTTCTTTTCTGGTTTTCTGTTCATTACCTTGTCCAATTTGCAAAATTATCTATTTTACCTTCCATTCTGCCAACCTTGCCTTTTCAACTTGTCTAAGTTTGTCCGGGTTCTTATTGCAGTCCATTTCAGGGCTTTTATCAGGCGTGGCAAATCCTGTTGACAACAATGGTTTGCTATGTGCATGACGTTAGAGGTTTCAAGATATTGTGATTCAAGTGATACAACAGCTCAAGAGCTTCTTCGGGCTTTCTGACTTAGTGCCTATTTGGCACAGCTCCACGGAACTGATTCCCGGTCAATTAAAAAATATCCGTCAAACATAGTTTTCAGAAGCTATGATTCTTGACTAATTATATAAAGCGGTTATCTCAAATGAACTAGGACGTTGAGAGTTAAAAATATAACTTCTTCTAATTCTGTGATGTGATTATGTGTCTTGATTCTAAGAATTTATCATAGAGAACCAAAGAGAATAAATTTCAGCCAAAGAATTACTTCTCTTCAAAAAATCTTATTCCACATAGAATTAATTTCAGAGAAGCCCTGTCAAATAAACACTTACTAATATCTTTAAAACTCTCATTTTCAAATTGGACCCAAAAGGGCCTCTGTTCTTTTTGTTCCTATGAACAACATGCAAGCTCCATGAGGGACGATGCATGTGTTCTAGTGTTGGCCGGGTGTGCTGACTTTTTTTACGTGCTTGTAATCCGCACAAGTGTTGCTAACACTATTTAACATACTATAAGTACCAGAAAAAATGGAACATTTTAAGGTTTATTGGCAAAAGCAAGGGTTACACTTAAATAGCTTAATATCCACACATTAAATCTCTAAAAGTATATATCTTATTAATTTCAAGTTTGAATCCAAAGACTGTTGTATAATGACTGCTTCCTCCTGTTCAAATTATTTTTCATTAGGTATAACTCTACCTTCACCTCCAACCTATCACAAGTTGACTACTTCACATCTAACCTTTAAAACAAGGTATTTTATGTATTGAAGTATTGGAAAACCGTATAAATAACCTTCGAGTTGGTTTGGAAGTTAGTTTTCTGACTGGCATGTTACATGTAAGTTGATGTGACTGTGACTCAACTTTAATGTGTGGGGTTATGGGTTTCATAGAAAGGGATGAAAACCCGGATATGATCTTATATTATAGAGGAGGCTCCAAGCGGCCATCCTAATACACCATTGTAGGTCGCATGAAACTTGGGTGACGACAAAGAAAATAAGAGAAGGGAGGTGTACTACAGGAATCATGCATATTTACGACGGTCAAATGCCGTCGTTAATAAAAGAAAAGCTGTCGTAAGTAGCTTTACGACGGCAAATGGTTATTTATAACGGTTTGTAGCCGTCACTAGTCAAAAGTCATAAATAAGTATATTTATGACGGTTACCGTCGTAGATAAGTTGTTTACGACGGGCTGGCTTAGCTGTCGTAAATAAAGAGGCCGTGCCATGTGGCACTTTTGAATACTTAATTGCGACGGACAGGATTAGGTCCGTCGTAAATAAGGTTCCCCTATTTACAACGGCCTTGTCCAGGCCGTCGTAAATATGGATGACTCTTTTACGATGGTCTGGACTCGACCGTTGCAAATAATAATTGCTTATTTATGACGGCCTAGATTTGGACATCGTAAATAAGGGATTTTATTAAAAAAACAGAAAATTACTAACCTGGCACGATGGCCAGCTCACAGGCTGAGACATGACAATGTAACAAACATCACAGGTAGTTCACAAAACAATAATATAAAAATTACACAAGACACTAGATACTCCCATGTGTGCTACCTCCGGGCTCCGGAAAGTCGTCCTAGCGTCATGCTCCAGGTCCCGGTAGCTACGACGATGGAGTCTGAGCCTCCGTCATCGATCTCTGTGATGTACAAATGTAGTTAGATAAGTTTTAACTCTAAAAGTGTATGGTTCACTAAATTTGCTTATGGCGAGCTATAATTGGGCAAGTTTGGCTATGTTTGGCTAAAGAAGCCTATATTTAGCTAAGTGTTGTTATTTCTTGCGTCTACAGTTCATCCTGGCAATGGATGCCAGCAAGGCTTATGACAACTAGGATAACCTAGTACCAAAGCAAGATAAGTTCCACAAGCGCACAGAAGATACCGCTATAATATTTCACGTAAGAGTATTTCCTAGAGTATCGTATTTCCCAAAAGAAGATGAAGGGTAGCAAAACGATAGAAAGGATAGGTTGTTCTAGTAGAAAACGAAGGAGGATGGGTAAAAAGGATAACAATGGGGTAGTGTGACACATACTGAGCAATCTACTCTAAGGGTAAGATAGTCCTAGTAAGAGTTAGACTAAGGTAAGGAGTTGTTCCTAATGTGCTTCTAATATACATATGCATAGCCTATATAGTGTACATATGGATATGCTAGTAGTGAAACTAGGGTTTAGTGGTCCAACATATCGAGCATGGGCTTACCCCTAGTAATACCAGAGCGACCCCCGTCAAGAGCCTGTGGCATAGCCGAAAGTGAGGGATTACAGTGGATGAATGAGGCTGTCACCACCTTCCCACCAACCCCCATAGACATCTAACGCTACTTAACTATCCAAGCATCATGCTTGCATGCTAAGTAAATACCTTAGAAGCTGCAGTATAATTATCATTCTATGGCAATGATTAACCTAAACATCATTGAACAATGCTGGACCAAGCACTATATTACTCATACTAACATATTCATATAATATCTAATTAGATTATAGTGGAGGGCATTGATGTTTATGATAAAATAACAACAATATTACTATACTATCATAAGAACATCTAAACCTACCACATACATGAATTCCACAATCAAACAAGAAACGCTTCATCCAAGCATATGAATAAAACAAGACTAATATTACTAAATAGAATAAAGTCAATAAGAAAGGAAAAGATACACGAATCATACTTTTCCCAAAGAAGACTTTGGAACTAGAGGCTCCTTCCTACAGCCTAAACTCCACTAGGGACTTGGATTGCATGTTTATACAAGAGAGTATTACTCAAGTGCTGTGTATGAGAAGTGAGGGTATGGGTTCCTATTTATACTTGAGTTGAGGTCGGTTCCCGCTAGACTATACGCGCGAATCAACCAGAACCGAATTCAGGGAACCATAGGGTGTCGACACATGGAAGCTGACCGGGTTTAAAGGACTTACAAGGTTGCACCGAACCAGGGGGGTCGGCCGACCTTGGGGTGCTCCCAAAGTCGGTGTGCTTCCTCCGGGTGGCTTCTAGGTGGGCCCTCAGGTGTTTACCGGGTGATACACCGTGGAAATCCCTCGGATACTCCTATAGGTGGGCCATTGGATCTATGGACCGACCCGTGTCGTCCTTTGATTGGCTGGAAGTATATATTTTAGGATTGCTCCCCTAAGTACTCCTAAATTCTACATATCTTCTCTGCATGCACATTTCATTCCAGGTAAAAGTGGAACTACGTTATTTGCAAGGGTAATGCGTGTAAGAAATGTTTATTCCTTCACATACATTAGTAATATTGATAGTCGAAATTAGTACTTAACGACCGTTAACAAACTCCCCTAAGCTTATCCCTTTGCTCGTCCCGAAGCAAAGATCAAGACTTAGGTTGTTGATCAGAAGTTACTACAATGTTCTACTTTTCAATAGTACCAAGTGCACAACAGAATATTCTACCTTGTGTTGAATATTGGCAATGGTACTCACCCTTTACCTTAGTAAATATAGGGCGTATGCCTTCTCCTCTTCTTGGGTAGTTGAAAGATAGAACAATAACTCAAGCATGCGTCACCTAAATTCTAAATTCCACTTAAAGTCCAGAGAGTTTCAAATGGTTTCAATTTTCAAGTTTCCTCAAATGATACTCTCAATAACTCTTATTTATAAGTCGAATTTTCCTCACCAAGGCAATGCCTCTTTTGATCCTACCTATAAATATGACTTTTTGTAGAGTTTGGTAGGGAACAAGAGTAGGCCTATTTGCATCACATATTTTGCTAAGTCAAAATAGTAAGTCTTAGGAGAAAACAAATCATACTCTAGATCAAGATGTGCATGTGTGATAGATGATATGTGTAGGTGGAAGATGACTCCGTTTTGTGAACTCTCTTTATTTGCAAGGATGAAACATGGCTACGTATCTTTTTCTCATGCTCATGTACAAGACATGTAGCCATGTCTTGTACTCCATTTTTCAATAAATCCTAAGAGAGTGTTCAACATGGAAGATATGGAGTATCTTTTTGTGGTGGGATGGTATGATGGAAAATTTTCTAACTTCTAATGTAGAAGTTTAGCATGTGTACGTGGTACCTTGATCACAGAAAGTATGAAAAGAATATCACATAGGTCTATACTAGTTTGACTAGGCTCAATGTGAAAGCAAATAGCATATGCATAAGGTTTTATCTAGTGAAAATAT
The DNA here is from genome assembly GCA_030760725.1 of Neostapfia colusana. NCBI lineage: Eukaryota > Viridiplantae > Streptophyta > Magnoliopsida > Poales > Poaceae > Neostapfia > Neostapfia colusana. Next base: position 67,321,991 of record JASWHV010000016.1, read on the forward strand.
CATATGGGTCTAGTAGAAAGTTCTAATCAAGTGAGGAAACTTTCAAATTTGGAACAATTTGTATTTCTCCAGATATTAAGTTTCACCTTAGTTAGGGTTTAGCAGCTCAATTGCTATATCATATCTCACAACAACCTAGAATTATATGCAAGCTTATGCTACCCACAAATTCTAAGTTCAAGGCAAAGTTACTCAAAACCAATAAACTCAATAGTTGGAGAATACTAAGTTGTATACTAGGGACTAAGAAAAAATAAAACTGAGTAACTATTCATCGTTTCAACTTATGCGAAGGCATAACGTTTTTACCACACATTATTTATTCAATTCAAATCCTATACTAATTTTTATGCAATGTGATGTGGAACAAGAAATGACATGAAATGCAAAGTGATACAAGTTACCTTAAGTGGGGGTTCCTCCCCCAAGCTTTTCTTCATCAATTTCCGTGATAAGGGTTGAACACTCGATGACAGAAATAGGCCAAGAGGTCGGCCTGTTGTTGTTACAGCATGGCGTTGACGTTGTTGAGCTGGGTGTCGATTTGTTGTTGCCGGTCGTGGGTGCCTTGAATGTGATCTTGAAGTGTATTGAGGATGTCTCCCATCCTAACTTCAAGGTCTCCCATCCGATGATTCAGATCCGTCATTTCTTGGCTAAGGTCACTCATTGGTGGAGGAGGCAAGCTACTTGAGTTTGAGTGAGAATCGTATGGTTCCCATCCTCCTCCAGTGGCCCATTGGTCACTGGATGCGGATTACCATGATGATCCTCTTGCCTCATACGGTTGAGGTGGGGTCCATCCAGGTGTATCTCCTGATGGATCCACTTCCTCTTAGTACTCATGGGTAGGAGTGTATCGTGGTGGCATCATCATGGCTGCATTTCTTGATCGACTCCTTGTGATCCTGCATGAAACATTACTCCTGTGGGCTTCTCCGAGAGGTCGAAGAGCAATGGTTAGCTCCCGACACTTATATAAATGAAGATCCGGGTTAGATAACCGTATTTCATTTACATAGCCAAGGAAGAAAAACAATAAAGAGCCATCAGGTCCATGTTTTAGAGTTTGTCCTTGAACAAGATAACCCTCATTGATAAGATAACAAGTTGTTGGGATATACGTAATAGATGCATTTACTAAAGCTCCTATTCTTATAATAATGCGGAAAATTAATAAAGTGTACTCTATAGGACCCGTGGTCCTAAATTTTCTAACCATTGATAAATCATAACCTTTATAGGAGAAATGTTTATCTTTCTAACCATGGCAAAAAGGATCTTTAGTTCATCCTCTCGAACAATCCTAACATCACCTCTAGGGAACATAGTCATAGCCACCCATCTATTAGTGAAGCGTAAAGTAGGATTTTGGATATGGCTATTCCTAGGAGCCCTACATGGTATCTCATTTGTTATTTCTTGCCAAAAGCTTTGTTTATTAAATTGAGACCTAAGGTCTAAATCTAGTGAACATTGCCTATGGAAACCTAGGTGCTCACTTGATTCTTTTCATGAAAGAAAATATTATTTTTGTAAAAACCTAAAAGAAATACCTTCATTTCCATGTGTAAGGGTGCATAGGAATTGAATAGTGAGGAGGCTTGAACCATCATCATCCAATTCAGCAAAATTATCCCATCCTAATGCATGCCAAACGGTAAAGAATTTGGAGTCATACCTATTTTGGAGAGTAGCTCGCGATCGTAGGCCTTCGTGTGAGAAAACTCACGATCTCGTATGAGGCTGTAGGCTTGTTGCTCAACGTCTCTTTCCAAGTCGATGTCGTCATCGTTGAGAAGTTGGGGTGTAGCATCACCTCCCTCCGCTAGGACATCGTCTTGCACATTTCTCCACGGAGGGCTTGGCGTAGGCTCGTAGGAGATGTATGTTGTAGAGTCACCCATCCGATGACTTGAGCTTGATGAAATACCTTTCTTCTTCACAAACAACCTCTTAATTCTTTACTTCATGGCTGCAAAACTTGTGACAATAAAACAAAGCGAAACTCGAATAGGGTTACATTAGTGAAACCAAAACAAAACCTTCAACAAGCTGCCTTGCTTAGTTTAAGAGCAACTTGTGAATGCAAGCAAAGCAAACATTTTTTGTATGGAAATGAAAGAAGTATTTCAATGAAGACTAAGAAAACAACTTGAGCAAGAATGTGAGAATGTTTGAGAGATGAAAAAGGGATGAAGTGTGAATGAAAACTTCCACCTGGGCACCAATTTATAGTGCTTCACTCCCCAACGGTCACAAGTGAAAAGAATATAGCCGTTGGAGGTGGAAAGGGCTAAAATGCCTCCCCCCTGGTCAGCCGAACTAGGGGTTCGGCCGCACCTACAGGTGGGCCCCCTAGTTCCCCTTTCCGCATGTGGCTCTCCAACGGCTATATTTCTAGCGGTTGGATGCAATGTCCACGAATTATGCTCAGAAAATTGTTTTCCAAATATTTTTTCTCAAATCTAAATTTTCAAAAATAAAAATGTTGGTTGAGACTACAAAATTCTCAACATGCAAATAAAATTTCAAACATGCTGTGAGAAATTGCAAACTAAGTGGGCAAAAATTAAATTGGGATGAAAAATAAAATATCAGGTAACTACCAATTAACCTATTGGCAAGGTCTCACCCAACTTTTTAAAGTCCGATGAGAGGGACTTTGTTCCGTCTCGTTCAGCTCGATGTTTTGGCATTTGGTCCCGGAGAAGAAGATGTGGATGATTTCTTTTGCTTCTTCCGCCATTCTCTTCTTGGCGGATTTGTGGACTTGGCCGTTCAACCGGCCGTGGCCTTCCCGTCGGCTTGAATTATTTCCTTAGTCATAGTGACGGTGTATCCTCATATAATAATTTCCTCATAAATGCAATGAGGCTGTCCACTAGCGGGGGTGTCACTTCAGCTTCTATGATGTATTTGACATTCGGGCCATACTTGACCTTGATCATGGAGCATTGCTCTCTCCTTGGCCGAAAGTCAAACTTTTCTTCGGCTCCCACATCGAAGCGAGCATCCGCGGTGCTATGGAATGGTCACTCAAGAATGAGTGGCATTTCTTTCTTGATCTCCATGTCGAGCACAACGAAATCCATGGGGCTGAAGCAGTTCCGGATTCTCACCAAGACTTCTTTAGCTATTCCTGCCGGATAGCAAACTGACAAATCGGCGAGCTGGAGTTGCACCGACATTGGTGATAATGCCGTGATGTTGATCTTGTAAAAGACCACCTTTTGCATGCACTTACACTTGCTCCAATTTCACAAAGGGCCTTGCCTAGGCACACACACTATAGGAAACACGCCAATTTACGACGGCCTACCTAAGTTACAACGGTCCTAGGATTGTCCGTCATAACTTAAGTTAACTACGACGATCCTAGGGTTGTCCGTCATAACTTAAGTTAACTACGACGACCAACTCTGGCCGTCGTAAATTAACTTTTGTTAACAACGGCTTGACCTAGGCCGTTTTAAGTAACAACTTAATTACGATGGCCGGTGCATGGCCGTCGTAATTAAGCTTATTTATGACGGCCAAACATCGTGCCGTCGTAAATAGATCTTATATACCCCACGGGCCCGGGTTGGCACGGGCATTCACGCCCACGCCGACCCGAGTTACAGAGCCCTCTGCCGCCGCACCCGAGCCACCGCCCGCCGCCGCCCTCGAACGTCGCCGCCGCCGTCCCCCGCCACCCCGAGCCTCCCTCGCCAGAGCCACCCCAGATCCCCTCGCCCCCGGTCGCTGCAACTGCTAGAGCCGCCTCCCCCAAGGTCCCCCGGCCGCCCCGGAGCTCCCTCGACCTCCCTGAAGATCCCGAACCACCTCGCGTCGCCCCTGGCCTCCCCCGCGCCTCCCCCGTGCGTCGTGCGCCTCCGGACAAGTAAATGTTTTTTATGTTTAATTTTTTGGAAATTGTTGGTATAAAACTAATTGAATTGAATCAAAGTAGTAGGAATTGAGTTGAATTGAGTCAAATTAGTATGGACTGAATCAAATTGAATTGAATTGAATTATTGAATTGAATTTAGTTGTTTTAGTTTACTTAAATTTCTTTTATTAGTGTTGAATTGAATTGTTGAATTGAATTGAATTTAGTTGTTTTAGTTTATGTAAATTACTATTATTATTGTACAATTGCATTATTTAGTTTATATAAATTGCTTTTATTAGTGTTGAATTGAATTGTTTTAGTTTATGTCGCCGTCCATGTTTTCAAGTCGTCCGACGAATCGCGATTAGTCGTCCTTATCGGTATGTGGCGCACGACTAGGTCAGCCGACACGATCAGCTCGACTAGGAATCTAGTGGTCCAACTAGTCGACCGATCAGGGCGACTAGTCGGGCTACTAGTGATTAGAGCGATCAAGATGACTTGGAAATTTTTTTTGGGCCACCTGGCCAGCCCATTAGGGTTTCATCTCTTATTCTTCTTTTCACTTTTATCCCCCTGACGCCTCTCTTTCTCCCCCTCCCTTGACCAGCACCGCCCGCCTTCTGACCGGCGTCGCCCAATCCCGAGCCCCTTCCCTGGCGTTGGCGCGTCGCCTCTCCCCTGCTGTCGGCCCTCCTCCTGGTGCCGCCCCTCCCCTGGCACCGACCTTCTGCTATGTTGTGTGAAGTCGGCGCCGCCCCCTCTATTATGTGTTCCCTGAAGCCGGACAATCATCGAACCAGACACGGAAGCGAATGGTACCGATGCGGAAGGCAAGCACTCGTTGGAACAAGGACACGGTGGATAATGGAACCTATAGTGTGCAAACATGGCCATTTCTTAAACCGTTTCCCTCTCTCTCTCAATCTCTCTTCTCTCTATTTCTTTTCTATCTCTCTCTCATTGGAACACATGAAAAACGTTTTAACGTAACCTATGCGCCATCTGTTACGAACCTACACGTGACACGTGTAGGTTTGGAATTGTCCCTTTTTTGGACAGCTTCGGAGTGACTGGGAGAGCTTGCTTATGGCAAGAAGCGAGAGGTCTAGATCCTGATGAAGTTTCGGTTGTATAACCCTGATGTTCTCTGCTACAGCATTTGGCCGTGCAGTTGGAGAACTGCGGGGTTATGCTACCGAAATTTCGTCGGGATCCGGACCCCGCATCTCGCTGTAAGCAAGCTCTCTCGGTCACTCTTGGGTGGGTTTAGGACACATCCTTCCTAATAGAGATGTAGATGTGTGATATCTAACGCTGAATTTGGTTTGTAGGCTCACATATGGGTGAAGACCGTAGTTGGATGTATACTGGTTGGAAAAAGAATGGAAGTCACTTAAATAAGTGGGTGACCAAGACTACAACTTTTGTGTACCGTGCTTTTTTGTTAGCCAAGATAAATAAGGTGCGGTGTCCATGTAGCAGATGTTAAAATATGAGGTGTTTGGACAAGAGAACACTTTCACTTGACTTGTGCCGATACGGTTTTGTGCCACATTATTAGGTGTGGGTCTTTCACGGTGAATCAACGCCTAAACCCATAGAAGAAGAGGAAGAGGATGCTTATAGCATGGGGGTTGATAGGACGGAAGAGATGCTTGAATCTTTACAACCAGAATTGAACGAAGACTCTCTTACACCAGAGGTTGAAGCGTTCTTCAATCTTCTTAAAGCCTTAGAAGAACCGCTACATGAGCACACAAAAGTGACACTCCTTTCTTTCGTGACACGACTTATGACAATTAAGTCTAAGTATTTTTTGTCAAATAATTGCTACAACGATCTGGTCAAATTGAGCAGCTATTTCTTCCAAAGCCTCATAAAGTTCCTAAAGACATGTACCAGTCAAAGAAAATACTTTCTTGTTTGGGTATGAAATATGAGAAGATTGATGTATGCCCAGGCAACTGCATGCTTTTCTGGAAAGAGCATGGCAAAGAGAACAAATGCTTACAGTGTGGTAAATCGAGGTTTGTCGAAGTTGTTAACGACGACGGTGACAAGGTGATGACAGAAGTCACACAAAAGCAACTTCGTTACTTCCCCGTCACACCTCGGTTGAAATGATTGTTTCTCTCTAAAAGTATTGCCAGACATATGAGGTGGCACAAAGAAGGTGTGTGTGAAGACGATCGAGTAATGGTGCACCCATCTGATGGTGATGCATGGAAGGCGCTAGACAGCTTCGATGCAGAGTCCGCTAGTGATGTGAGAAATGTTCGCATCGGTTTAGCGACAGATGGCTTCTGACCTTTCGGTACAAATGCCGCACCTTACTCATGTTGGCCACTTTTTGCTATTCCGTGCAACCTACCACCTGCTCTTTGTATGAAATATGAGTTCATGTTCCTTTGTCTCATTCTACCTGAACCCGATCATCCTGGTCCACGCCTGAACGTGATGTTGCAGCCCCTAATCAAAGAGTCGGAACAGTTGTGGACCGGAGATGAAGCTTACGACTGTTACAAAAAGCAGAAATTCAACCTTCGAGTTGCGTACTTGTGGTCCGTCTATGATTTCCTGGCATACGACATGTTTGCTGGCTAGAGTGTCCACGGACGTTTGACATGTTCGATATGTGCTTCAAACACGGATTGTTTTCGTCTTACTCATGGTGGCAAGATTTGCTACTTTGATTGTCATAGACTTTGGTTGCCCCAGAATCATGAGTTTAGGCAACAGATGAATTCTTTCAAAAAGAATACTATTGTGATGAAATTGCTAATATCTTGGAGAAACTGGTGTTAGATAAAGATCTTCCACGATTTTTTATAGGTTATGGAGAGGTACATAATTGGACTCACAGATGAGGACTATGGGACCTACCGTACACCAAGTCGTTGATTTTAATGCACAATATTGATGTCATGCAACACGAGCGTAACATGGGCGAATGCAATAAACACGTGCATGGATATGCCTGGCAAACAAAAGATAATATAAAGGCTCGAAAGGATTTGATAGAGCTTTATAATCGTCCAACGCTTGAGCCCTCTGAAAGTGGTGGCAAGCAAGTTGAGCAAGTGTATTATCTTCCTTATCCATGCTAGAAGATGAGTTCTTGGTGGGTCGTACAAAAGGTGAATCCTCGTGAACGGTTATTTACCCTAAGCGATGTTGGGTACCATGATACTTCGATGTCTGGTGGTGAGTTCGATCATGTTTACCAAGAAGAAGATCTCCCACCCTCATTTGTCGTTGGGACTGGTCAAGAGCTCAATGATTTAGTTGGAGACACCGATGATGTACAGACTCGCTAGACGCGCAAACGGAAACCAGTCACTAAAACAATTGGATGTCTTGTTTAAGGAGTAGAGTAAATGAGCGAGATTCTGATGAGTTTTAAAACTAATACAAGTAATGCTTTCTTCATTTAATATTCATGTTGTATATATTATAATAATTATACTTATGAAAGCATCGTTGAAATAGGATGTCATCACACAAGAGTAGTGTGATAAAGAGGACCGTGAAGAGGTTTCTCAGCAGTGTGAGCATGATGGCTCGCACACGAGACGTGGTGGACACCCTTTTTCAGGGTAGTAGCTCTGGAGAGAGCAGACGGTCTCAGTTGTTGAGACACGTGCTCTCAGAGCTGTCAGGCAGACCTGCTGCCTTTCAGCAAACCGAGGTAATTTCACTTAGCAATCTTATTTCATTACATTATTAATTATCTTTTTATATTTCTTAAAACTATTATAATATTGAAGGATGACTCAGAGTTAGGGTCAGAGGGCGAGGCTCCTCCCGTGCCACAGTTGGCTGACCACCCGTCCGGTTCAGCTGATCACCCTTCCGGGTCGGCGGACCACCCTTGGGTCGTCCGAGGACACGGAGGCGTAGAGAAAGTGATGGACGAGGAGGAGCCATGGCTCCTCCTCCAGTTCCTAGAGAAGAAGCAACTTTGCCGGCTATCCGCCCTGTTGGCGATAGGTAAGAAGCCCTTACGGTGTACCTTTAGAAATTACCTAGTGCTAAATCTCTTTGATGCATATCTGTTCTTGCAGCGGATGGGAGGACACTACCTTCGAGGGTAGAGGACGTTAGAGACAGGTCAACGCTATCTTAGGGAACCTCGTGCGCTTGCACTACCCTGGTGAGGTCCCTGGTAGAGGTGACGAGCGTATCCCTGCCAAGTCATCGGATGATTACGCTCGTGCTACTGACCTGACGTACGAGACTTCTCAGGGTGCAGTGTGGGATGACTTCTGGGTAAGTGTGTTTAATATATATCTTAAATTTAGTGCTTCAATAGCTATAATGTTTAACACTTAGGTTTCTGTCTTCTTGTAGAGATGGTACCTTTTGGCGGATCCACCGGATGCCGACCACGCGAGAGCAGTCTTCAACAAGAACGCTAGGAAGCTTGTTACGCAGACAATCTCCTATGCCCGTATTCAAGCAACAAACGATTATTTGAAGAGACATCAAGGGCAGGAGCTTGCGGTTTTCAGAGACGGCTCGAACACATACTTGATCGAGGAGCAGTATGTCGAGGTAAACTAGTAGTATTTTACTTAGGAGTATGATTTTGTAATGTCAATGTTATTTCAATCAATTACTAAATTCATGCAGGTAAGGATTTCTTGGTTGGAGGACCGTCTGGAGGCTACCGGGTCTCTGTCGCCTATGGTCCAGCAAGGACTTCGTCGCCAAGTCCAAGAGGGCCCGGCAGTTCAGACGCTCTACCGGAGGCCATACGTATGGTAAGTAAAATACGTTCAAACTTTATTTGTAGTATATTTATGCTACTGACTCGTATTTACAGGAAAACGAGCTCGGTGAACGACTGAGCGATGTTCAGGTGCATAAAAAAGGTCACAGGACAAGTGACCCTTCACACCCAAACTAGCTATGCACTCCGGTGGTCACAGCAAGACTGGTGAGTCCCTTCAATAACATGTTGCTTTACTTGTAACTAACATTGCTACTAATGCGTTATTATGTTTTGCTTGTATTTGTAGGAGAAGTATGTGGAGGAGGCGATGAAAATTCAAGGCCAAGATTTCGATTGGTAGAACACACTAATCGATACGAACGCCGTGTATGCGAGCGGTGGCAGTAAAGCCCATGGACGGTGATATGCTACTTGTTTGTTTTTTATCAATTCGACTTACATTATCTAACTCTTAATCTTTTTTTTTGTATAGTTTTATCATTTTCGATGGAATGATTGACTTGAGGGAGGCAAGGTCTTCGAGGGGCTTCTCCTCGTAGTCTTCGTCCACTGGACCCAGCGGGCAGATGTCAGCGAGGGAGCTAGAGCTTCTAAGTGTCCAGGAGGAGCTACGCCGGACACAGGAGAAACTACAGTAGCAAGAAGCCTTATTGAAGGCCACTCACGACTCTCAGGCCACCTACAACGCACAAATACAAGCGGTGATACAGTTAATAGATTTAAATACAAAGCAATTATGTAATTTCATTCCTAATTCATGTTATAATGTTTTTCTATCACACCCTTTAGCACAGGGACAACAAATTACCATTCCCACATGACAGCCACCGATGCCGGAGTCACAGGTGCTTTCTTCTACGGCACAAGTAGGCACTATTTATTCAAAACATCATACATTAGATTACTATAACAAACTAGGATCAATTTAGTCAACCATAGCAAAACTTAGCCAAAACTTAATCAAACATAGCTATATTTTCCCAAACATAGCCATAATTGCTCTTCCATCTTATAGGGATCGGCGACGGAGGCTCACACTCCATCGTCTATGCTACCGAGACCTGGAATACGACGCAAGGACGATATTCCGAGCTCCGGAGGTAACAGACGTGGGAGTGTGTAGTGTCGTTGGTTGTTTGATAATATTGTGTTATGAACTGCCTGCGTGTTTGATATATTAATTTTTGTGTCTGCTTGTGAGCTGGCCATGGTGCCAGGTTAGCATTTTTCTGTTTTTTAGAAAATTACATACCTTATTTACGACGGCCTGGAGCTGGCCGTCGTAAATAAGCCTCTGTTATTTACGACAGCTAGCTGTTGGCCGACGTAAATAAGCCTCTGTTGTCTGCGACGGCCAGATGCCAGCCGTCGTAAACAACCTTCCAATTGGCACCCTCTCATTTAATTACGACGGCCAGGTCCGACCGTCGTAAATAAGTTATTTACGACCAAAAAGTTGTGACGGCCTTTTGCCATCATAAATAAGTGGAAACCATCATAAATAGCTTAACTACGACGGTTTAGGGCTTGATTACGAAAGTGTTGGCCGATGTAATTTGTCCGGTTTCCCTGTAGTGACATCAATCTTCTCATATATCATATCGAGACTATGAGCATTTTCTTATACTGGTATATGTATTTAGGCACTTTATGGGGCTTTGGAATAATTAAACTAGTTAAACTAATTAATAAATCAAACTAATAATTAATTACAGTGATTCTACTAATTAAACATACTAATTAACTAAACTAATTACAATAAATCCTCAAATAACTAAACAAATTAAATAAATAAACTTACTAGCTAATAAAGAAATCTTACTAATTAGTCAAATAATTAAACTAATTAGAGTAATTAAACTAATGAACCAAATAATTTAACTATCTAATTAATCAACTAACTAATCAAACAAATTAATAAGAAATAATTAACTACCTAATTACTCAACTAAATAATTGAATAAATTAAATAAGTAATAAAAAATTAACTCATTAGGATGGCGGCGGGGCGCGGGCAGGCGGGCGGTGTGGGCGGTCGAGGGCAGCACAGGCGGGCGTGTGGCGGGAGTGAGCGGACCGCGAGGTGGCCTACCAATAGGTATAGGACACTTATTTACTACGGTCGATTACTAGCTCTCATAATTGTGCCTTAACTTACGATAGTCGGAATCTGACCGTCGCAAATAAATTAACTTACAACGGTCAACCCTAAAACCATCGTAAATAACTTCAGTCTTCATAAATTTTGTGTTTTCCTGTAGTGGTGAGAGCGGCCGATGGGGTATTCCAGCCTAATCTCTGCAACACGAACATTTTTTAGGTCTTCTCAATGAGGTCCTAGGGTAAGAGAGAAAAAATAGAACAAACATGTGATCTAGTGTAACACCCTAAGTTAAAAAAAAGAAAATGATGATGAAATGAAATGAAAAATGATGATAAAAAAATCTATAGAAGAAAAGAAACCAAAAGGAAAACACTTAAACAAAAAGAAAAGAAAAGGAGGACCAGAAACGAAATGGGTCGAAGCCCACCTCTTCTTTACTCCCCTAGTAGCCCAGCTTAGCCCACTCACCTTTCTCTTTTCCCCCAGCCCAGCCCGCGCACCCTCTTTTCTTTCCCTCACTGACCGGCGGGGCCGCCTGTCAGGCGTCTTCTTCCCGTTGCCGCGTGGTCCCCTCCCTCTCCTCTCTTTTCCTCGGCCGCCGACCGTCTGAACCGAACGCAACCGAAAGCGATTTTTGTCTCTCGCTATTCCCCCCTCCCTTCCCTCGGATCCTCTGCCCTCCACCGCGCTATAAAAGGGCCGAAAACCCTACCGCCCCCCTTGCTCCGTCACCCCGCCGCGGACGGAGCCCCTAGTTCTTGCAGAAAAGACCCTGGACTAGTAGGAAAATGTGTATTTCATAGGGAAATTGCTCCCTAAGCCCCTGTGACCTTCTGAAATTGCACAGAGCACCCTAGAAACCCTCTGTCTTAGCAATTTCACCCCTGGTATTCACTGAATTAATGATCTAGCCCCCTGGTGCCATTTAAATTAGCACATTAGCCCCTGATGCTACTGAAAAACGATGTTTAAGTCCCTGTAATGTCTCATTTCATATTTCAACCCCTGAATGATGATGGAAATTCATTAGATACCCCTGGAGCCCACTATTTTCATGCTTTGACCCCCTAGAACAATTCAAAATGTACATGTAAGCCCCTGAAAATTTCCATTTTGAACCCTGTGACCCTCTGTTTTAGCCCTAGAACCCTTGCACTATGCTGAAATTGTTAGCAAGCCCCTAGCAGCCCCCCTGTTTTAACATTTTGACCCCTGCTCTTCTGCTATGTAGCAAATGAGCCCCTATAGGTGCTGAAATGACACTTTAGACCCTGTTGTAGGCTGCAACTTTAATATAAAATCAAGTGTAGTTGCCGAAATGAAAGTAACACCCCCCCCTATAGTTTCACATATTGTATTTTGACCTTTGTATAGGTGCTGACTTGAAAAAAAAATACCCTCATGCCTTCTAAAACTCCCAACCAGGGCCTATAACCATCCCTAATCTATGTAAAACACCCCTACATGAAATATACACACAATAAGATGAAGGGAGTGGGATTTATGCTACACCTTGATGAATGCTATGTGAGAATGTTGAATACTTTTGCTTACTTGTTCTTCGCTATTTTATTTTCCATCTAGTTCGACATGGATTCAAATTAGCCCCCGAGCCGACGCTGGACCTGCAAGCCCAAGACTTCGACGACCCCGAGCCGCATCACTTCTCGAGAGGCAAGTGCCCTTGACCATATTTCTCTGTTTTTTGGATTTTAGTTAGAAATGCATGCTTAGGTCTTAAAATGAATCCCATGTGTTGGTTGTTTACTAGAATTTCCAAAAATTGCCTTGTAGCCAGAATGGGTAGACTAGGGTTTACTTTATGTCATTATTTTCATGGTTAGCCCTGCTTAGATGTCGGGATGGGAGTTATTACATTTAATTTCAATATATCATGATGTCTGTGATGATGTGGTGATGTATGTGGTGTATGAGGTGGGTAGTGTAGTGATCTAGCAGGAAGGTGGGTTACGGTGGGTGCCGAGTGCACGAGACTCGGGTTTGTGGTTGGTTAGCCTGCGTAGATCCAAAGGACCGGTTCATGAGACCCGTCAACTGGCTTATACAGTGCCACCACAAGAACTGTTATGGGGCAGTGTGGCCAATTAAGTTGTTCCTATCTTTCCTTGTGTACACCAGATAGATGTGTAAGTGGCACAAGAGGGGGCTTCTGCGGCAGAGGTTTCAGAGTGCCGCAGCGGAACATTCGAGAAGGCCAAAAGAATGATGAGAGGATCCAAGAGATCAAGCAATTGATGGAGGAGGGCAAGGCTCCAGACTACATGATGGATGAGCAAGGAACGTTGTGGCTTGGCAAGAGGATCTGCTTGCCTGACATTCAGGCCATTCGGCAGACGATCTTGAGGGAACCACATGACTCAGAGTACTCCATTCACCCTGGGAGTACCAAAATGTATCAAGATCTCAAAGACCGCTACTGGTGGCACGACATGAAACGTGACGTGGCAGAGTACGTAGCCCTGTGTGACACATGCCAGCTCGTCAAGGCGGAGCATCAAAGGCCTGCCGGATTGCTTCAGCCACTCGAGATACCAGAGTGGAAATGGGAGGAAATCAGCATGGATTTCATTGTAGGATTGCCCAGGACCCAGTCTGGTTACGACTCCATATGGGTGGATGTGGACCGCCTTACCAAGGTGGCTCACTTCATCCCCGTGAAGGAGAAGTACAAGGGGGAAAAACTGGCTGAGTTGTACATGTCCCGTATTGTGTGCTACCACGGGGTTCCGAAGAAAATCGTTTCAGATCGTGGCACACAATTCACTTCAAGGTTCTGGCAACAGTTGCAAAAATCCTTGGGAACACAACTGTACTTTAGCTCAGCATATCACCCCCAGACAGATGGACAAACGGAACGAACCAACCAAATTCTGGAGGATATGTTGAGAGCTTGTGCTCTGAAAAACAACCAAAGTTGGGACCAGTACCTGCCCTATGCGGAGTTCTCCTACAACAATAGCTACCAAGCAAGCTTGAAGATGTCACCCTTCAAGGCCCTGTATGGTAGGAAGTGTAGGACTCCCCTGTTCTGGGATGAGGTAGGTGAAGGACAAGTCTTTGGCCCGGATGTGCTTAGAATTGCCGAGGAAAAAGTGCGTGAGATCCGCAAGAACCTAAAAACTGCACAATCGAGGCAGAAAAGTTATGCGGACACACGCCGGTGAGAGTTGACCTTTGAGGAGGGAGACTATGTGTACCTCAAGGTGTCTCCCATTCAAGGTCTTCGTCGTTTCAAAATGAAAGGCAAGCTAGCACCCCGGTACATAGGACCCTTCAGGGTTGTGAGTAGAAGAGGAGAGGTTGCTTACCAACTTGAGTTGCCTCCTCGCCTGTCAGACGTGCACGACGTGTTCCACGTCTCACAGTTGAAAAAGTGCCTGAGAGCATCCGAGGAGCAACTACCCCTGGAAGATATCAACGTGCAAGAAGATCTCTCCTACGATGAATGCCCCGTCAAAATTCTCGAGAGGTCAGAAAGAATTACAAGGTACAAGAGGATCCCGATGTGCAAGGTACAACGGAAGCACCACTCCGAGAGAAAAGCTACATGGGAGCGAGAAGAAGATATCAAAGCAAGCTATCCGCATCTCTTCAAGTAAGTCACTTCAAATCTCGGGTCGAGATTTCTTTTGAGGGGGGGAGTGTTGTAACACCCTAAGTTAAAAAAAAGAGAAAATGATGATGAAATGAAATGAAAAATGATGATAAAAAAATATATAGGAGAAAAGAAACCAAAAGGAAAACACTTAAACAAAAAGAAAAGAAAAGGAGGATCAAAAACGAAATGGGTCGAAGCCCACCTCTTTTTTACTCCCCTAGCAGCCCAGCTTAGCCCACTCACCTTTCTATTTTCCCCCAGCCCAGCCCGCACACCCTCTTTTCTTTCCCTCACTGACCGGCGGGGGGCCGCCTGTCAGGCGTCTTCTTCCCATTGCCGCGCGGTCCCCTCCTTCTCCTCTCTTTTCCTCGGTTGCCAACCGTCTGAACCGAACGCAACCGAAAGCGATTTTTGTCCCCCGCTATTCCCCCTCCTTTCCCTTAGATCCTCCGCCCTCCACCACGCTATAAAAGGGCCGAAAACCCTACAACCCCCCTTGCTCCCTCAAACCCGTCGCGGACGGAGCCGAGCGGGCTTCCGTCTACCCCCACGGTGAGAACTCCACGCCGCCGTCGTTCTCTCCCGTCCTTCATCGTTTCCAGTAGCTAACGTGTCAACCTTCTTTGCTAGGGCGTGAGCCAGCCCCTCACGGCCTCCCTCGACGCGTTCCGACGGGGAAGAGAGACCCCCCCCCCCCCCGCCGATCAACAGTGAGCACCGTCTACCCCGTACTCCCCTGACCCTCCTCGGTTTCCCTCACGAGCTGAACCCCGACACCCTCCCTCTTCCTCCAGTGCACGTCATCAATCCGAAGCCGGCGAAGGGAGAGCCATCCCCACGCCACCCCGACGTGAAGCCGAGAGGCTGCACCGCTGCCTCACGACGCGGCACCGAGCAGGCCTCTCTGGACCGCGCAAGGACCCTAGGTAAGATTCCCATCCCTTCTCCCCCGAATCTGGTAGCTAGCTGAGATCAGTAGGCCTAGAAGGCGTAGGAAAAACAAGCTCCGGCGATCACCCGACTCGGCCATGGCGCGCCACCCCGGAAGCCGTCATCGGCGGTCACTTCCGGCCGGGGGGAAAGCCCCCACCATCCGATCGGGAGCCGATGGCCCCGATTAGACCAGGGCGTACCGGTTCAGGATTTTAAATCCCGACCGTCCGCGCCCGATCCGGCGGCCCCGGTTGAACCCCCATTTTCCCGCGGATTATTTTGCGCTAGGCCCCCTGGATCTTTCGAAATAGAACAAGCAGGTCCCTGGTTCTTGCAGAAAAGACCCTGGACTAATAGGAAAATGTGTATTTCACTAGGTAATTGCTCCCTAAGCCCCTGTGACCTTCTGAAATTGCGCAGAGCACCCCAAAAACCCCCTGTCTTAGCAATTTCACCCCTGGTACTCACTGAATTAATGATCTAGCCCCCTGGTGCCATTTAAATTAGCACATTAGCCCCTTATTCTACTGAAAAATGATGTTTAAGTCCCTGTAATGTCTCATTTCATATTTCAACCCCTGAATGATGATGGAAATTCATTAGATACCCCTGGAGCCCACTATTTTCATGCTTTGACCCCCTAGAACAATTCAAAATGTACATGTAAGCCCCTGAAAATTTCCATTTTGGACCCTGTGACCCTCTGTTTTAGCCCTAGAACCCTTGCACTATGCTGAAATTGTTAGCAAGCCCCTAGCAGCCCCCCCTGTTTTAACATTTTGACCCCTGCTCTTCTGCTATGTAGCAAATGAGCCCCTATAGGTGCTGAAATGACACTTTAGACCCTGTTGTAGGCTGCAACTTTAATATAAAATCAAGTGTAGTTGCTGAAATGAAAGTAACACCCCCTATAGTTTCACATATTGTATTTTGACCTTTGTATAGGTGCTGACTTGAAAAAAATACCCTCATGCCTGCTAAAACTCCCAACTAGGGCCTATAACCATCCCTAATCTATGTAAAACACCCCTACATGAAATATACACACAATAAGATGAAGGGAGTGGGATTTATGCTACACCTTGATGAATGCTATGTGAGAATGTTGAATACATTTGCTTACTTGTTCTTCGCTATTTTATTTTCCATCTGGTTCGACATGGATTCAAATTAGCCCCCGAGCCGACGCTGGACCTGCAAGCCCAAGACTTCGACGACACCGAGCCACAACACTTCTCGAGAGGCAAGTGCCCTTGACCATATTTCTCCGTTTTTAGGATTTTAGTTAGAAATGCATGCTTAGGTCTTAAAATGAATCCCATGTGTTGGTTGTTTACTAGAATTTCCAAAAATTGCCTTGTAGCCGGAATGGGTAGACTAGGGTTTACTTTATGTCATTATTTTCATGCTTAGCCCTGCTTAGATGTTGGGATGGGAGTTATTACATTTAATTTCAATATATCATGATGTCTGTGATGATGTTGTGATGTATGTGGTGTATGAGGTGGGTAGTGTAGGGATCTAGCAGGCAGGTGGGTTACGGTGGGTGCCGAGTGCACGAGACTCGGGTTTGTGGTTGGTTAGCCTGTGTAGATACTAAGGACCGGTTCGTGAGACCCGTCAACTAGCATATACAGTGCCACCACAAGAACTGTTATGGGGCAGTGTGGCCAATTAAGTTGTTCCTATCTTTTCTTCGTACACCAGATAGATGTGTAAGTGGCGCAAGAGGGGGCTTCTGCGGTAGAGGTTTCAGAGTGCCGCAGCGGTGAAACCTTATTTGGTGTGCACGGGTTGGGTAGTGCAATGTAAAGGCCTTGTCGTGTACTCTTGGCCACACACCATAGGGAGTGTGAGATGGCGGAAAGGAGTTTATTGAGTCGCCGACGGGTGATGAAAACACGACTTGTGGGTAAAGGGTACAAACTCTGCAGAGTCAAAACTGTCTAGACAGCCGTGCTCACGGTCAAGAGCGGGCTGGTAACTCTCTCAAGATTAGCGTGGGTTGGTTTGGTGTGGTTTGGGATGGTGGTTGGGATAGAGATTTACAGTGATAGTGGAGATCACTTGGAGATATGTTTTGGTTGGGCGGGGATGTCACTAAACAAATAGGACGCTTAATAAAACTAAGGAATAGGTTGCGTAGTGCAAGAGCCGGGTCTAGCCTTCCTTGATTCTTGCCCCACATTATGTACTCAGGTGTTTGCCTCTTTTCTTTTCTGAGCTGCTCAGGACCCGAGGAGGCTGCTGAGGATGACGCGGACGACGGCTTCGACCCCGACGCGCAGTTCTAGGCTGGCATACCACCGGACGGCGCCTGTGGATGCCCTACTTAGTTTTCCGCTGTCATGATGTACTCTTCTTTTTGAGCCTTTAGGCATTTTATTTACTGGGATGATGTAATCGCCGCACTTGACTTAATTAATAAATGATACATTTGCTCTTTATTATTCCGCGTGTGATTGACATGATCCTGGCACACGCGGGAGAACGCTTGGTGTCTATTGCAGGTACCGGGTGTGACAGAGTGGTATCAGAGCCAAGGTTGTCTCTAGGACACGAGCCTAGATAAAACGGACACGAAATAGATTTAATTTCGACTTAAAAACTAGTTGCAACTATAGACATGCGTAAAATTTGCATGAGTTTCTATGTTTCACACGACTTACCCCTTTTCTCCCAAGCTCGTCTTGTTCAACACATCTATCTTCCTCACTCGTATCTCATTCAAACCTAGTAGGGTTCGTTACCACGGACAATCCGAAACTCTCTAAGGTTAGGAGATACCCGACCATGGAAAAGGAGCGTTTAGTTCCGTAGAGATAGGAATCACACGGGTATGGGTTAATTTGTTGCATACTTGTTTGATGAGTGATGCATGCATATTTACGGTTCTTTATATATAATTATGAGCCTAATAATAGATTTTTCTCTAGATTTTCCAGATTCTAAGATTTTGTTGCTATCTGTAACAGATGGCAGGTAGGGGACGAGGTCGAGGACGAGGTCGAGGGCGTGGAGTGCCCGAGGCCGATGGGCCTCCGGAGTTCCCGGTCCCAGGCTGGAACGGGCGAGCGGCTCAACGAGGAGCTGACTGCATGACAGTGCAGGACATGCTGGCCTCTCAAAACCAGCTCCTGCAGGGCCTGGTGGCAATTATGGCCCACAACCACCAAGCCCCTCCGCCTCCACCACCACCGGCACCTAGACCACGGTCCAAGCTGAGAGACTTTCAGAGTACTCAGCCCCCGGTCTTCTCGAGCCCGGTGGAGCCGATGGACGCGGATGATTGGCTGAAGACGATCGACAGCAAGCTGCGGTTGATCCAGTGCGTAGGAGGAGAGCGTGTCTTGCTAGCAGCTCACCAGCTAGCGGGACCCGTGGCAGACTGGTGGACAGCTTACACCGCTGCTCACGCCGACCCTGAGGCTATCACTTGGGAGGAGTTCCAGCACAGCTTCCGTAACCACTTCGTGCCAGCTGGTGAGATCAAGATGAAGCGGCAGGAGTTTCTCGGACCGAGACAGGGCGGCTCGACAGTGCAGGAGTACCTCACACGCTTCACACAGCTGTCCCGCTACGCACCGGAGGACATCAGGATTGACGACATGAAGCAGGACTGCTTCGTACGAGGTCTTGATGAGGAGCTGAAGTGTGCCTTATCGTCCAGCTACTATGACGACTTTCAAAAGATGGTGGACAAGGCCTTTGTGATGGAGCGACAGATGCCAGAGCTCGAGGCGCACAGGAAGCGCAGGATGGGATGGCAGGGACAGTCTTCGGGCAGCAGCAGCCGCACTCGCTTTGCACCACCTCCAGCTACGCAGACGGGCCGGTACGTGGGACCGAGTCCGCCTCCGAGGTACCCTTCTCCAGTTTACAGGCAGCCGTTTCCACAGCCACAGCGCCCGCAGAGCCAGCAGCTACAGCAACGACCAACTTTCCCACCCCGCACAGCAGCGCCTACTCAGCAGGGACAGTTCGTCAGGGCTCTGGGCCCGTGCTACGTGTGTGGTGAGATGGGCCACCTTGCCAGCAGATGCCAGAAAAAGAAGCCACCACAGAAGCAGCAGCAGCCGCAGAGTCTCCCGCGTGGTCGAGTGCACCACGTAGCTGCGGAGGAGGCTCAGTTGGCTCCGGACGTGGTACTTGGTACGTTCACAGTCGACTCGCACCCCGCTACTATTTTATTTGATTCTGGTGCTACTCACTCTTTTATTGCCAAGAATTTTATAAAGAAATATGATATGAGGGTAATAGCTATGTCCCATATGCTAGTAGTCACTTCTCCTGGAGGTGAGATCAAAACAAGTCAGGTGTGCCCAAAAGTGAGCATCAAGATCGTGGGAAGGGAGTTCAAGGCAAATCTTATTGTGTTGGAGTCACAAGGCCTGGACGTGATCTTAGGGATGGATTGGTTGGCCAAGTATGGAGGTGTGATCCTTTGTGCCACCAGGACCGTCAGGTTGTCACACCCAAACGGCGTTGTGGTGGAGTACACCTCTCTGCCCCCGCCAGCCGAGAAGATCCACCTTAACCAGCTCGACACTACTGAGGGGATTCGCGTGGTTGGCGAGTTCCCGGACGTTTTTCCAGAGGAGCTACTAGGTATGCCTCCAGACCGCGATATTGAGTTTGCTATAGAACTAGTGCCTGGCACGACCCCTATATACAAAAGGACGTATAGGATGGATGCCAAGCAATTAGCAGAGCTCAAGAACCACCTCCGAGAGCTCCTAGACAAGGGCTATATCCATCCTAGCTCCTCTCCTTGGGGAGCCCCGACCATATTTGTGCCGAAGAAGGATGGGACCTAGAGGTTGTGTGTAGACTACCGAGCCCTCAACGCCGTCACAATTAAAAACAAGTATCCTCTGCCTCGCATCGAGGATCTGTTTGATCAACTTAGAGGGGCGTGTGTGTTCTCAAAGATTGACCTTCGATCGGGTTACCACCAATTGAAGATTCGAGCTTCGGATATTCCGAAGACGGCCTTTGTCACCGGATATGGTCTCTATGAGTGCATGGTCATGTCCTTTGGGTTGACCAATGCTCCTGCTTACTTCATGTACCTTATTAACAAGGTGTTTATGGAGTACTTGGATAAATTTGTTGTGGTCTTCATTGATGACATCCTCGTATTCTCCAAGAACGAAGAGGAGCATGCAAAACACTTGAGCTTGGTGTTGCAAAAACTTCGGGAACACCAGCTATACGCCAAGCTCAGCAAGTGTGACTTCTGGTTGAGGGAGGTGTCTTTCTTGGGACACGTGATCTCCAAAGGTGGCATATCTGTGGATCCAAGTAAGGTGGCGGATGTGATGAAGTGGAAGGTGCCAGAGAACGTGAGCGAGATCAGAAGCTTCTTGGGATTGGTAGGCTACTACCGACGATTCATTGAAGGGTTCTTGAAGATTTCAAAGCCACTCACCAAGTTGCTAGAGAAGGGGAAGACATTCAAGTGGACGCCCGAGTGCGAAGCAAGCCTTCAAGAGTTGAAGGAGAGGTTGACGACGGCGCCCGTGCTAGTGATGCCTAACATGCAAAAGGAGTTCACCGTGTACTGTGATGCCTCCGGGCAGGGACTGGGATGCGTACTAATGCAAGAGGGACGTGTCGTAGCCTATGCCTCTAGGCAACTTCGTAAGCACGAGCGGAATTACCCGACGCATGACTTGGAGTTGGCCGCCATGGTTCGCGCTTTAAAGCTGTGGAGACACTACCTCATTGGAAAGAGGACGTAGATCTACACAGATCATAAGAGCCTCAAGTACATCTTCACACAGCCGGACCTCAACCTCAGACAGCGCAGGTGGCTAGAGCTCATCAACGACTTCGATGTGGGCATCAATTATCACCCTGGAAAGGCGAACGTCGTTGTCGATGCTCTGAGCCGGAAAGCGCATTGCCACGCTTTGACGCTACAGCCCCAGCTGTGCGAGGAGTTTGCAAAACTCAACCTCAGCTTGGTGACAAGCGCAGAAGCAGTGGTAATGGAGGTGGATTCAACCTTGGAGCGTGACATTCGAGAATGCCAAAAGAATGATGAGAGGATCCAAGAGATCAAGCAATTGATGGAGGAGGGCAAGGCTCCAGACTACAGGATGGATGAGCAAGGAACGTTGTGGCTTGGCAAGAGGATCTGCGTGCCTGACATTCAGGCCATTCGGCAGACGATCTTGAGGGAAGCACATGACTCAGAGTACTCCATTCACACTGGGAGTACCAAAATGTATCAAGATCTCAAAGACCGCTACTGGTGGCACGACATGAAATGTGATGTGGCAGAGTACGTAGCCCTGTGTGACACGTGCCAGCTCGTCAAGGTGGAGCATCAAAGGCCTGCCGGATTGCTTCAGCCACTCAAGATACCAGAGTGGAAATGGGAGGAAATCAACATGGATTTCATTGTAGGATTGCCCAGGACCCAGTCTGGTTACGACTCCATATGGGTGGTTGTGGACCGCCTGACCAAGGTGGCTCACTTCATCCCCGTGAAGGAGAAGTACAAGGGGGAGAAACTGGCTGAGTTGTACATGTCCCGTATTGTGTGCTACCACGGGGTTCCGAAGAAAATCATTTTAGATCGTGGCACACAATTCACTTCAAGGTTCTGGCAACAGTTGCAAAAATCCTTGGGAACACAACTGAACTTTAGCTCAGCATATCACCCCCAGACAGATGGACAAACGAAACGAACCAACCAAATTCTGGAGGATATGTTGAGAGCTTGTGCCCTGAAAAACAACCAAAGTTGGGACAAGTACCTGCCCTATGCGGAGTTCTCCTACAACAATAGCTACCAAGCAAGCTTGAAGATGTCACCCTTCGAGGCCCTGTATGGTAGGAAGTGTAGGACTCCCCTGTTCTGGGATGAGGTAGGTGAAGGACAAGTCTTTGGCCCGGATGTGCTCAGGATTGCCGAGGAAAAAGTGCGTGAGATCCGCAAGAACCTAAAAACTGCACAATCGAGGCAGAAAAGTTATGCGGACACACGCCGGTGAGAGTTGACCTTTGAGGAGGGAGACTATGTGTACCTCAAGGTGTCTCCCATTCAAGGTCTTCGTCGTTTCAAAATGAAAGGCAAGCTAGCACCCCGGTACATAGGACCCTTCAGGGTTGTGAGTAGAAGAGGAGAGGTTGCTTACCAACTTGAGTTGCCTCCTCGCCTGTCAGACGTGCACGACGTGTTCCACGTCTCACAGTTGAAAAAGTGCCTGAGAGCATCCGAGGAGCAACTACCCCTGGAAGATATCAACGTGCAAGAAGATCTCTCCTACGATGAATGCCCCGTCAAAATTCTCGAGAGGTCAGAAAGAATTACCAGGTACAAGAGGATCCTGATGTGCAAGGTACAATGGAAGCACCACTCCGAGAGAGAAGCTACATGGGAGCGAGAAGAAGATATGAAAGCAAGCTATCCGCATCTCTTCAAGTAAGTCACTTCAAATCTCGGGTCGAGATTTCTTTTGAGGGGGGGAGTGTTGTAACACCCTAAGTTAAAAAAAAAGAGAAAATGATGATGAAATGAAATGAAAAATGATGATAAAAAATATATAGGAGAAAAGAAACCAAAAGGAAAACATTTAAACAAAAAGAAAAGAAAAGGAGGATCAAAAACGAAATGGATCGAAGCCCACCTCTTCTTTACTCCCCTAGCAGCCCAGCTTAGCCCACTCACCTTTCTATTTTCCCCCAGCCCAGCCCGCACACCCTCTTTTCTTTCCCTCACTGACCGGCGGGGGCCGCCTGTCAGGCGTCTTCTTCCCGTTGCCGCGCGGTCCCCTCCCTCTCCTCTCTTTTCCTCGGTCGCCGACCATCTGAACCGAACGCAACCGAAAGCGATTTTTGTCCCCCGCGATTCCCCCTCCCTTCCCTTAGATCCTCCACCCTCCACCGCGCTATAAAAGGGCCGAAAACCCTACAACCCCCCTTGCTCCCTCACCCCGCCGCGGACGGAGCCGAGCGGGCTTCCGTCTACCCCCACGGTGAGAACTCCGCGCCGCCGTCGTTCTCTCCCGTCCTTCATCGTTTCCAGTAGCTAACGTGTCAACCTTCTTTGCTAGGGCGTGAGCCAGCCCCTCACGGCCTCCCTCGACGCGTTCCGACGGGGAAGAGAGACCCCCCCACCCCCGCCAATCAACAGTGAGCACCGTCTACCCCGTACTCCCCTGACCCTCCTCGGTTTCCCTCACGAGCTGAACCCCGACACCCTCCCTCTTCCTCCAGTGCACGTCATCAATCTGAAGCTGACGAAGGGAGAGCCATCCCCACGCCACCCCGACGTGAAGCCGAGAGTCTGCACCGCTGCCTCACGACGCGACACCGAGCAGGCCTCTCTGGACCGTGCAAGGACCCTAGGTAAGATTCCCATCCCATCTCCCCCGAATCTGGTAGCTAGCTGAGATCAGTAGGCCTAGGAGGCGTAGGAAAAACGAGCTCCGGCGATCACCCGACTCGGCCATGGCGCGCCACCCCGGAAGCCGTCATCAGCGGTCACTTCCGGCCGGGGGGAAAGCCCCCACCGTCCGATCGGGAGCCGATGGCCCCGATTAGACCAGGGCGTACCGGTTCGGGATTATAAATCCCGACCGTCCGCGCCCGATCCGGCGGCCCCGATTGAACCCCCGTTTTCCCGCGGATTATTTTGCGCTAGGCCCCCTGGATCTTTCGAAATAGAACAAGCAGGTCCCTAGTTCTTGCAGAAAAGACCCTGGACTAATAGGAAAATGTGTATTTCACTGGGAAATTGCTCCCTAAGCCCCTGTGACCTTCTGAAATTGCGCAAAGCACCCCAAAAACCCCCTGTCTTAGCAATTTCACCCCTGGTACTCACTGAATTAATGATCTAGCCCCCTGGTGCCATTTAAATTAGCACATTAGCCCCTTATTCTACTGAAAAATGATGTTTAAGTCCCTGTAATGTCTCATTTCATATTTCAACCCCTGAATGATGATGGAAATTCATTAGATACCCCTGGAGCCCACTATTTTCATGCTTTGACCCCCTAGAACAATTCAAAATGTACATGTAAGCCCCTGAAAATTTCCATTTTGGACCCTGTGACCCTCTGTTTTAGCCCTAGAACCCTTGCACTATGCTGAAATTGTTAGCAAGCCCCTAGCAGCCCCCCCTGTTTTAACATTTTGACCCCTGCTCTTCTGCTATGTAGCAAATGAGCCCCTATAGGTGCTGAAATGACACTTTAGACCCTGTTGTAGGCTGCAACTTTAATATAAAATCAAGTGTAGTTGCTGAAATGAAAGTAACACCCCCCTATAGTTTCACATATTGTATTTTGACCTTTGTATAGGTGCTGACTTGAAAAAAATACCCTCATGCCTGCTAAAACTCCCAACTAGGGCCTATAACCATCCCTAATCTATGTAAAACACCCCTACATGAAATATACACACAATAAGATGAAGGGAGTGGGATTTATGCTACACCTTGATGAATGCTATGTGAGAATGTTGAATACTTTTGCTTACTTGTTCTTCGCTATTTTATTTTCCATCTGGTTCGACATGGATTCAAATTAGCCCCCGACCCGACGCTGGACCTGCAAGCCCAAGACTTCGACGACACCGAGCCACAACACTTCTCGAGAGGCAAGTGCCCTTGACCATATTTCTCCGTTTTTAGGATTTTAGTTAGAAATGCATGCTTAGGTCTTAAAATGAATCCCATGTGTTGGTTGTTTACTAGAATTTCCGAAAATTGCCTTGTAGCTGGAATTGGTAGACTAGGGTTTACTTTATGTCATTATTTTCATGCTTAGCCCTGCTTAGATGTCGGGATGGGAGTTATTACATTTAATTTCAAAATATCATGATGTTTGTGATGATGTGGTGATGTATGTGGTGTATGAGGTGGGTAGTGTAGGGATCTAGCAGGCAGGTGGGTTACGGTGGGTGCCGAGTGCACGAGACTCGGGTTTGTGGTTGGTTAGCCTGCGTAGATCCTAAGGATCGGTTCATGAGACCCGTCAACTGGCATATACAGTGCCACCACAAGAACTGTTATGGGGCAGTGTGGCCAATTAAGTTGTTCCTATCTTTTCTTCGTACACCAGATAGATGTGTAAGTGGCGCAAGAGGGGGCTTCTGCGGTAGAGGTTTCAGAGTGCCGCAGCGGTGAAACCTTAGTGGGTGTGCACGGGTTGGGTAGTGCAATGTAAAGGCCTTGTCGTGTACTCCTGGCCACACACAATAGGGAGTGTGAGATGGCGGAAAGGAGTTTATTGAGTCGCCGACGGGCGATGAAAACACGACTTGTGGGTAAAGGGTACAAACTCTACAGAGTCAAAACTGTCTAGACAGCCGTGCTCATGGTCAAGAGCGGGCTGGTAACTCTCTCATGATTAGCGTGGGTTGGTTTGGTGTGGTTTGGGATGGTGGTTGGGATAGAGATTTACAGTGATAGTGGAGATCACTTGGAGATATGTTTGGGTTGGGCGGGGATGTCACTAAACAAATAGGACGCTTAATAAAACTAAGGAATAGGTTGCGTAGTGCAAGAGTCGGGTCTAGCCTTCCTTGATTCTTGCCCCATCATGCATAAACTTTCCCACACTTGCTGAGTACATTATGTACTCAGGTGTTTGCCTCTTTTCTTTTCCGTGCTGCTCAGGACCCGAGGAGGCTGCTGAGGATGACGTGGACGACGGCTTCGACCCCGACGCACAGTTCTAGGCTGGCGTACCACCGGACGGCGCCTGTGGATGCCCTACTTAGTTTTCCGCTGTCATGATGTACTCTTCTTTTTGAGCCTATGAGGCATTTTATGTACTGGGATGATGTAATCGCCACACTTGGCTTAAGTAATAAATGATACATTTGCTCTTTATTATTCCGTGTGTGATGTGACATGATCCTGACAAACGCGGGAGAATGCTTGGTGTCTATTGCAGGTACCGGGCGTGACATCTAGATGCCTTGCCGACATCTATATAAGGTTCCACATCAGCAAAAACATCTTTAAAACTACCCTATTGGATGTTTAGAATGTTTCTGATACTTCAAGTGGTTAAATACTCGGTTTTAAAGGTTAGGGGATGAAGTAATCTACTTGTAAGTAATTGAGGGGTTATATAGACTTACTCCTTATTATTATAACTTTGTCCTACGTCAAACGTCCTATTTTTGATGACCACCAATTTCTAGAAATTCAAATTGATTTATAAACTGGTGTTCAAAGAGAAAATTTTAACTTAGGACAAAGCTAGTGCGACATAGTACTCGAAGAGAGTGTCTTTCAAAATGTAATTGTATCTACATCGAGAAAGTCGCTTGCCCAGACTAGGTCGTAAAACTAAAACAAAAGGACCACTAAAATCTAGTATAATGTAAAAAGCATTGTAGTCTTGCTAATGTTACATGTTCACTAGAATAAGATGTATTATTTCATATGCATAGGAGCATTAATTATTGCTATCCTTGTTCTAATACATACATACATGCTAGAGTGAGTTTATAGTGATAAACTGTTGTTGTTACCCTGCAGACTGGGTACCCCCGCGTGGAGGGTAAAAGACAACCCATGCCCCGCCTCTCTGTTGAGGCGGGCACCAGCATAGCCACGTGTCCTTGGCCCCGAGGTCAGCCCAGGGGCTACCACGTGCCCTTGGGCTCTAAAGCCGACATGTGCCCTGGACTCCGGTCCGATCCTCCCCGCTGAGGTGAGGTCCGGAGCTGCCACGTGTTGGTGGGGTCTAAACCTCCTCTCTGCTGAGGAGGGCTACGGAGCCGACACGTGCCCTAGGCTCCGGTCCGAGCCTCCCCGCTGAGGTGAGGTCCGGACCTGCCACGTGTCGATAGGCTCTGAACCTCCTCCCTGCTGAGGAGGGCTCCAGAGCCAACACGTGCACTGGGCTCCGGTCCGAGCCTCCCCATTGAGGTGAGGTTCGGAGCAGCCACGTGTATCCGGGCTCCAAACCTGCCGAGAGGAGCTCCGGAGCCGCCACGTGCCCCACAATCCATCGTGGGCCGTGGGTCGATGAAGTCAAGGATGAAGTGCGCTGTCAGGCCGTGCATTCAAGGCTCGCGTCTTCCCTAGAAGCATGGCGCACGGCGCACGCCTCTGTCCTCCACCTGTCCACCATTACGGTGACAAGACAGGGCGGTGAGGCGTGACAGCGGTACAATGCCACCCAATGGCACAAAGCCACCCAACCTAAGCGAGAAGATGCGGCGACAAGACGACATCTTCATCATCACCTGACACACGGACAGGGGCGCTCAACGCGCCAGGCGACGGGACTTAACTCCCCCACTGGCTACCCTACTTTGAGTGTAAAACCCTAGATCATGTATAGGGTTCATATAGCTTCGGGGCCACCTGTCAGGCCCCAAGCCACATTGTAACCACCCCAACCTTGGACTATAAACAGACCGGGGTGTCCACCTGACAAGGGGTTCGCAACCCTGCATCCCCACACACTCTTACGTGCAAGTAATAAGCAAACACTCCCATGGACGTAGGGTATTATGCTCCGGCGGCCCGAACCACGTAAATCTCGGTGTTCACCCGCTCTCTCGAGTTTGATCGCTTAGGGACGCTAAGCCCCCTCCAATCAAATAACCTCTGCGGGCTGCTTCCGTTGCAGGTCGGGAGGAGTGTCGTATAGCTCACACTACGACAACTGTGGTTTTAGATTTGTGACCCTTTTCTATGCTACTATGATAACAAGACGAGATTCAATGACTATTGCTGCTTCATGCATTGTATAAGTCAAATCTTAATCATGATAGCTATTATGAAACATGTAAAAACCAGGGCATTAGACATTACTTGTTCCCATCATAAATAAGGAATGCTCTAGAATGTTATGCTCATAAAAAAGAACATCTATGAACATTTCATATACTTAAATATGAATTACTGATAAAAATGAAATCATATTTATGAAAATACACTCCAAGATGGATCGATTTCATGTAAAGCACAAGTAGTTGCAGAAATATGGATGAGCCAGCCATAAATTGATCCAAGCATCACTTGAAACTAAAAAATCATTTTATTTCCTAAAAGAGTATACAGATAATTAGAATCATAGAAAAAAGATTATACATCTGTTGATAAAATCTGATTCCATGGGCTCGTTTGAATTTTAATGTATCATGTATGTTTTACGTATTGAAAAGTTCATTATAAGAGTTTTAATGTGTCATCTCTATATTATAAGAACTATCTTCAACTATTTAGAAACATGTTTTCTTAATCTAATGATTATCACCCATGAACAGACTACTTTCCTTGTTAATTTACTTGAATCCGATTCTGTAGCAAAGCAGCAGCAAATTGCAGTATAGTAACATCTGGAGATTCTAAGTTAATTAGGTGTTGCATGCACCACATTAAGGTTGTGCCCTCGCTATAATATATAAATTTCTCCTCTTTCATATGGAATTTGCCAAGCTAGTGTTGTCTAGATAATTTAGTTGCACGTTTGCATGTTCGTTTGCTTTGTAAATGGCCACGGATGTGAGCCAAGTCGTGGGAATAAGTCTGATGGACTCGGCGTCTGTTACGGACATGAATTGGTCATGGGGTTCATGTCGGACGTGGTGCCGGCTAATCGGACCAAACTATTTAAATCCATGCATGATCATGTATTCACAGATAAATAGAAGTGTTCCAATGCCAGGTAGTTATCCCGGTGCAAATTACTCTCTCTGAAAAACCACACCAAACAGAACTCATCTCGCCGTCCCTCGCCACGATGTTCCTGGCGTGAACTCATCATCCTTCGTTCCGGCGATCATAGCAGAGAGAGGTGAGGGCGCCAACACGTGGCATCAGAGCCCAGGTTGAGGAGAAGAGACGGCCGAGTATGTCGAGTAGTAAGTCGCCACCAAGACCTCGTGCTGGCGGGAAGACCGTGGAGGACGACGACGTCACGGGGTTTGTCATGATCGATATGGTGGTGAAGGAGGCAAACAACACCTTGTTCTATCCAATGCGAACACGCTCAAACCACAGCCAATGGGCACTCGTTATGCAGGTCAATCTCGAGGCTCATGATATGTGGCATGCCGTCGAGTCCGACTCGGTGGAACGCGTGAGGATTGTCTGGCGCTGGCGACCATTCTCAGGGGTGTGCCGACAGACATGCACAAGTCGCTGGCAGCCAAGAAGAGTGCAAAGGCGGCGTGGGAGGCGGTGAGAAGCATGCACATCGGCGATGAATGCGTTCGGGAGGTGAACACACAAAAACTGCTTAAGGAGTTTGAGAACATATAATTCAAGGAGGGAGAGGCAGTTGACGAGTTTGCCATGAGAATCTCTGGGCTAGCATGTAGCCTGCGTACACTTGGAGAAACCATTGATGAGGTGCGCATTGTAAATAAGTTCTTGCGCGTCGTGCCTTTGAGGTACATGTACATAGCCCTTTCGATCGAGACTTTGTTTGATTTGAACAGACTCTCTGTGGAGGAGCTGGTTGGGCGTCTGCAAGCAGCTGAAGACAGACTCGGCTGTGGCGACGTTGTTGACAAGGCCGGGCGTCTGCTTCTGGCTGAGGATGAGTGGTTGGCATGTTACAAGCATAGACTAGCCCCTGAATCATCATCAGCCGGGAACAAAGGAGGAGGCAACACTACTGCAAGGGGCAGAGGAGGTTCACGCTCTGACAACTGAGGCGCCACTGTGAGGCTCACTTTAGAAGGCACCCCTCATCAAGGAAAATGCCACAACTGTGAAATTTGGGGGCACTGGGCTAAGGATTGTCGCAAACCTAAGAAAGATCGCAAGGAGGAAGCACACTTGGCAAAGGGTGACACTGATCAATCGGCTTTGCTACTTGCAATCACTGAAATGATCAACACTTCGCAGGAAGTGCAATTGAATGAAACTCTGGCGAGGCCATCAGAGATTTCAGAAGAGGAAGAATGGTACCTGGACTCTGGCGCCAGCAGCCATATGGCAGGGAGGCGATCTGTTCTGTCTAGCCTGGATGAAACAGTGAAAGGGACTGTCAAGTTTGGAGATGGGTCGACAGTTGAAATACAAGAGCAAGGCTCTGTAATCTTCCAAGGGAAATGCCATGAACACAAGGTGCTGTCAGGTGTGTATTATATTCCCAAACTGAAAAATGCTGGAACCACAGGATCGAAATGGCACACAAGAACAGAGGAAACTCTATTCATCTCTGAATTTCTGGACATGCACACAAACCTGCCGGTGACACACGCTGGAGGCCGGGCAACTAAGGCCACCGCGCGCCACTGGCGACACACGCTGCGGCACTCACACCATGAAGGCTGGAACCTATTGTTCACATGTACACACACGGGGCCGGCAACACATTGCTCGGCACTGCTTACAAACAATGGTACATGGCCGTTTCATAGACCCAGCAAACTCACACGAGAGCCCATCGCTGAGGTAACGCTTCCTGCGATCTTCTCACGTACGTGCACACTATCTCCGGTGATCTGGCCTGCCTTCCATCGTGAGCGACGACTCATCCCTTAGAATCGGTCGTTCCATGTTTGACTGCTAGCCAGGCCCCACTCGGATGCTGCAACAACCTGAGCTAAACACCGGCTAACTCAACCTGAACCGATCACGTTCTACACCTGCTTCCGTGTACTGATGCATGCAACACGCAGCTATGAACTGACCCATGCAGCCTGGAGCAACAAACTCCACCATGCATGTCATCTTATTAGAGTGGAAATATTGGATTAATTGATTAGGGGCTGTCAAGGGTACATATATAAAGGGGCACAAGACTTGTCCCCCAAGAAGCCTAGTAGGATAAAGACTAAAATACACCTGACCCTGATACATAGTCTAACACCCTGACCGAAACTCGGAGAACAGCGACGACGGAACCCCTTCGTGAAGATGTTGGCAAACTGCGACATCGTCCTGACATGGAGAACCCGAACCTCGCCATGTGCAACCAGCTCACGAACAAAGGAGGTCGATCTTTGTGCGCTGATGTTGGACAGGGTTGGTGGAGAGGTAGACGGCGCTGACGTTGTCGTGGTAGATCAAAGTGCTCCAAGCGACGGGAGAGTGGAGCTCCTGAAGCAGCTGCTAGAACTAGGAAACCTCAGCCACTCCGTTAGCCATGGCGCGGTACTCCGCCTCAGCACTCGAGCGTGACACCACGTGTTGCCGCTTCGAGGACCAGGAGACAAGGTTGGCGCCTAGGAAGACGGCGTAACCAGAGGTGGAATGACGAGTGTCCGGGCAGCCTGCCCAGTCAGCGTCGATGTACACGACCAGCTCGGAGGCTGAGTCACGCCAAAGAAGGATGTCGTAGTTGAGGGTGTTGTGCAGGTACTGAAGGATCCGCTTCACAGCGGTGAGGTGCGGCTCCCGCGGGTCATGCATGTGGAGGCACACCTGCTGAACCGCGTAGGAGATATCCGGCTTGGTGAAGATGAGGTACTGAAGGGCACCTGCAAGACTCTTGTAAGCAGTGGGGTCACTGACGGGTGTCCCGTCGGTAGAGGAGACCTTCGCCTGGGTATCCACCAGAGTGGAGCACGGCTTCCTCTCAGCCATGCTCGCTCGCTGGAGTATGTCTAGGCAGTACTGTCGCTGGTGAAGTAACACGCCACCTGGTTAGTCCTTGACCGCAATACCCAGGAAGTGGTGAAGCTGGCCCAAGTCCTTCATAGCGAACTCCCGCTGTAAGGCAGAGATAGTACGCTGAAGGAGAGACGGACGGGATGCCGTCAGTACAATGTCATCGATGTACAAGAGAAGGTAGACAGTGTCACTCTCACATCGATAGACAAACAACGAAGTGTCCGACTTGGCCTCGACGTAACCCAACGAGACCAGAAAAGAGGTGAACCGGCTGTACCAGGCTCGGGGTGCCTGCTTCAGGCCGTACAGGGACTTGTTCAGCTTATAGATCATGTCTGGATGATATGAGTCAACGAACCCTGTCGGCTGACTGCAGTACACCGTCTCCGTCGGAGTGCTGTGGAGGAAGACGTTCTTGACGTCCAGCTGGTGGATGGGACAAGAACGCGAGAGAGCTAGCGACAGAACAGTATGAACCGTCGTCGGCTTCACCACCGGACTGAAGGTCTCATCATAGTCGACCCTAGGGCGCTGAGTGAAGCCCGAAAGTACCCACCGAGCCTTGTATCTCTCCAAGGAACCATCCGCATCTTACGCGTGAACACCCACTTTCCTGTGACAACATTGCCACGATCAGGACGGGGCACCAGGTCTCAGGTCCGGTTGGCAAGCATGGCCACATACTCTTCCTCGATAGCGCGACCCCAGTGAGGGTCCATGAGGGCGCTAAGAACGGAAGACTGTATATGCGATATTGAAGAGGAGGCGAACGGTGGAGAATTCATCGATGAAAGGATGACCCCGGAGAAGCGCTCAACTAGCCGGAGGACCCTGGCAGCACGTCGAGTCACCATCGGGTGGACGTGACTCGGGTCTTGGTGGAGCAGAGGATGATGGTACACCGGGGGCTTGGAGTGAGCAAGAGTCGCAGCGCCACCCCGCTCCCGTCTCTGATAGACAAGAGTTGGGTTCATGGCCACACGTGGCGCATAGAGTGACACCAGAGACGCCGGGGCCGCGCGTGACACAGCTAGAGCTAGAGCACCAACCCACACTCATTGCTGATAGATAAGAGAGGGGTTGGTGAACCGAGAAGTCGGGGCCGTGGGAGGGTAGCCGGTGGCGCCTGAGACGCCGATGACACGCGAGGCGTGTCGGGTGACATCGGGGACGCCGAGGCCATGCGTGGTGCAGATGGCGACGTCGGGGACGTCGGGGCTGCACGAGGCGCAGCAGGTGACGTCGGGGATGCCGAGGCCGCGTGTGGCGCAGCTGGCGACGTCGGGGATGTTGGGGCTGCACGAGGTGCAGTAGGTGACGTCAGGGACGCCAAGGCCGTGCGTGGCGCAGCAGGCGACGTAGGGGGCTCCGGGGCCGCGCATGGCGCAACGAGTGTCGTACCTACAGAAGAAAAAGGCCAAGGCAGCTGGAGAAGAGCATCCTCGAAGTCAAAAGAAAATAGGGAATCCAACTCTCCGGTGGAACCAGAGGAGGAAGTGGAGAAAGGAAAAGGGGACTCGTCGAAGACGACGTGTCGAGAGATCAAGAGGCAGTGAGTGGTGAGATCAACACACCGGTACCCCTTATAATCAAGGGAATACCCAAGGAAAACACAACGCGTAGAGCGAGGCGCAAGCTTATTGGGGCGATAGCGGAAAGGTTAGGATAGCAAGCGCACCCGAAAACTTGAAGGTGGTCGTAAAGAGAAGTGGTGCCAAACAAAGCAAAGTAAGGAGTGGGGGCACAAATCGGCTTGGTGGGAAGGCGATTAATAAGGAAGGTGGCAGTGTGAAGGGCCTCTACCCAGTATCGGGCAGGATTGGAGGCCTGAAACATCAGGGAGCGCATGACTTCGTTGGTGGTATGGATCATGCGCTCAACCTTGCCGTTCTGAGGAGCGGTGTACGGACAAGACATGCGCAACTGGACACCTTGAGCGAGGAGAAATTTACGGAACGTCGAGTTATCAAACTCATGTCTATTATCGTACTGGACAGCCCGAACAGTGTGCCGGAACTGTGTGGACACCCAAACGAAGAAGTTAAAAGAGTGACGAATGTCTCAGACTTCAGACGTAAAGGAAAAGTCCACAAAAAGTGAGAAAAATCATTAAGTATCACCAAATAATATTTATAGCTCAACACACTAATAATAGGAGATGTCCACAAATCATGGTGAATGAGATAAAACAATGTGCCCAACATGAGTCACAGAGGTCGGAAAAGGAAGCGGAACATGGCAACCAAGCTGACAGGCATGACATAAAGACTTATGTGTGCCTCTAATACACGAGATAACTGTACTACTAGAGAACTTAGACATGGCATCTACACCAGGATGGCCAAGCCGGCGATGCCAAGTGGTGGACGAAGCTGTCGTAGTCAGAGCAAAAGGTGGAGACGCAACGGAAGTAGGAACTCAAAGAGTGTATAGGGGCCTGAGCTATCACATCAAAAAAGAAGTCGTCAGGTAGAAAGATCCTGCAGATTTATGTAATTGGTGTGCAATGTCTTGCTTGCTTGCATGAACTCTGAATTACAGAAACAATGTGAGAGCACCTCTACTTAAGGTATTAATATATTGAAATCAATCTTGCAACACAGCCTAATGAAAGTATGGATATTTGATATTGATGCTATAATTCACAACTACAAGTCGTTTCAAACGCTGAAAAGAGTTAGACATTTTGCAAGAGATGAGGTCGACATACACGTTGAAGATGGAGCAAAGATTGCTGTATTGGCCGTCAACATTTACCCACTTGTGTTGCCCTCTAGATTTGTGTCAGAATTAAATAATTGTTATTATATTCTTGCACTTAATAAGAATATTATTTAGTTCCAGGAAGAAGCTATAATTTCACAATAAAGAATAAGTGTTGTTCTATATTTGTGAATGGAATGGTCATGCCACATTTTGAACTAGATCTATGTTTATGTTTTAGGGAGTTCTAAGATTAATAATATTAATGCTAAGACAATGCACGTTAATAACTCGAATCTACTTACTTGTGGCATTATCGTTAGGTCATATAGGCAAGAAACACATAGAAAAGCTCCATAAAGATGATCTTCTCAACTCATTTGATTATAAATCAATTGGAAAGTCATGCCCGTTTGTTAAGATGACTAAAGCTCCCTTTGTTGGACAAAGTGAGAGTGCAAGTGAGTTATTGGGAACAATACATACTGATGTCTGTGATGTAATAAACTTAATCGCAAGAGGTGATTTTTAGTACTTTATAATCTTTCCTAATGATTTGAGTAGATATGACTATATGTATTTAATGAGAAATAAGGATAAATACTTGGAAAGGTTCAAAGAGTTCCGAAATGAACCGTAGAAGCAGACTGGCAAGACAATTAAATTCCTACAGTCAGATCATGGTGGAGAATATTGAGTAATGAGTTTAGCGGTCACCTGAAAATCTATATAATTGTTCTACAACTTACTTCTCTTGAAGCACTACCCTGGACTGGTATGTCTGAGTAGAGAAATCAAGCCGTGTTAGACATGATATCCTGTTGTTGGGTAACGATGAGCAGAACACGGAGACAATGATGGGACCGGAATATTAGAAATGGCTTGAAGTCATGTGATTCGAATTGGAATCCATGAAAAAAAATCAGGTTTAAATCTTGATTGATTCACCCGATGGCGTGAGAGTCATTGAGTACAAATGGATTTCCATGAAAAATATAGACGTTGATAGAA
Source organism: Neostapfia colusana (assembly GCA_030760725.1). Classification (NCBI taxonomy): domain Eukaryota; kingdom Viridiplantae; phylum Streptophyta; class Magnoliopsida; order Poales; family Poaceae; genus Neostapfia; species Neostapfia colusana. Next base: position 67,357,525 of record JASWHV010000016.1, read on the forward strand.
AGGTTCACATCCATAAAGCTGAGTAGCAGCCAAAGGTTTTCATCAAACTCATGGTGTTGATTTTTGACAAAACATTTTCACCTGTTGAATTCATGTCACGTATTATGACTATGAGATATGGAAAATGGATGTTAAAATAACTTTCTTTAATGGAAACCTAAGTGATGATGTGTACATGAAACAATTTGGAGGTTTTATCGACTAATAAATTGCTACAAAAGTGTGTAGACTTAGAAAGTCTATATATGGGCTAAAACAAATGTCTCAAAGTTGAAACATTCCTTTTGATGGGGTAGTCAAATTGGCTTCTCTAACACTGAAGTAGAGTCGTGTGTACACAAAATGTCTAGTGTGAGCGCACTCATGTTTCTGGCCTTGTATATGCAGGACATACTACTGATTAGAAATGATGTTCTGCTCATGAAGGATGCTAAGTAGGGATGACAATCCCACCCGTGGGTGCAGGTACCCGACAGGTTTTGTGTAAAAACCCAAGAAAGTGACTTGCAAAAGTGTTCATTTCATCACCTCACAACACCACAGCTCATTTTTTGGATAGCTCATGAACACTTGTGAAGAGCAAGTAAACACCATCAAAAGGTTGATTAGAGAGGAAAAACCCATAACTCCAAAAAAGTAGGAGTCATACTCATACACATGAAAGGTTGAGCTCACCCCTAGACCTTAAATATTATTGGGAGGGCCCAGGCCAAGTTTCATGCAAATCAAAGACTTTTTGAGGCAATTTTGGAGACATTTGTAAAAAGGGCCAATTTGAATGCAAATTCAAATTGCAGCCACTTTCATCACTTGAATTCAAAATTTGACTTCACATTCAAACTCAGCACATTTTTCTGGGTTAGTCCACCAATTTCCAGCCTCATTGGAGTTCATCTTGTCGGGAGCTAAATTCGCATTAATTCGAAACTGAATTTGAATTTCAAATTCAAATGGACAGAAAATTTAGCCCGAACAAATTTCAGCTGAGGAAATCAAATTCAAACCAAAACTTTGTGGCAAAGTCTATCATTCAATCTTGAGTGGTTGAGATAATTGCAGCAGAAGAGGGAGAAAGGATTAGAGGGGAGAAGAGGGCCCACTGGTCAGAGACTGAAGAGGAGAGAACCGTCTCCACTGCTTCAGTCGCCTACCGAGAACGCTGCCGCCTCACCCTCTCGTGGCCACGCGCGCGCCAGCACTGCGAAAGGATCAGCCCCCGCTCATTCCCGTCTTCCACGCACGCTGCACAGACCGACTTCCCTTTCTCCACCAGCCAGCATTGCTGCGTTTGTTCCCGCGCACGAAGAAAACTATCGCCGGCCGACTCCCTCTGCTCCCCGGCGTCCGAGAGCTAGAAGCCGTTTCGTGCCCAACGAGCTACACGAAAAAGGTACGCTTCAGAGTGCTTAACACGCTCGTACCGACCGCTCATCCTCTCATGCCTCACCGGAGGAGAATTCGCCCGGTTATCCATTCGGGGTTCAAAGAACCGAATAGTTCAAAACTCGGAAATTCGTAATGGGTAGTTCACCACAGAGGATTCTGAGCTACACATACGTTCTGCACCTTCCCATGGCCACCTAGGATAAAAAACTAGCGGACGCCATAGACTAGGGTTGCTGTTCTTGGAAATTTTCTGATCACCGTCGTTTTAGCCCTAGGTTGACGGTGAGGTCCTAGTTGCAGCCGTTTCCACGAGGATCAGTGCTCATATCGGTGATCAGCAAGTCTCAGCGGAGCTCTACGAGCAAACTGCATCGAAAAAGGTGTAGAGAACACCGAGTTCGATGTCGCCGATGAGCTCCCGGCCACTGTCACCGTCGCGAGCACTATTCCGGCCGTCACCGAGCTCCGGAGTGTGCACCACCGTGTTTCTCTGGCAGAAATATGCACAGGCAGCGAGTTTCGTCGCGGGCAGCATAATGCCCGGCGGCGAGCTCTCCGGTGAAGGGGGGCGGCGGGGAGCTGCAGGAGCGCGAGGTAGACGAAGCCCCACGGGCCCCACGTGTCGGTCTTTGCTAAAACCGTCCCGGATCGGCTGTGGCATCGGGATCGCATGCGATTATGCGGGAGACTCTGCGGACCCCCGTGTGGGTTGGCTGCGGTGCTGACACGTATCCCGGGGACCCCACCAGCCGGTTTACACATTATTTGAATTTTCAGATTTGGTTCAAACTTCAAAGGCATATAACTTCTGCTCCGAAGCTCCAAATTCAGTGAACCAAATTTTTTTGAATTCATCTCTTCAAGTACTATCCAGCGAAACAAGTTTCAGCTTATGAAAATAAATAATTTTCTAGAATTAATTCCCTAAATTTTAAGCTGTTGGGAATTTTATCTGGGGAATTACTTGGTGAAAAATTCTAAAATTAGGCTGGGAGGTTCCTTTGAAAATCCTTGAAACAAAGTAAAATTTCAGACCCATACAAGTTCATTTATTCCCCCTAATGGTGTGATTAAGTGAACTACCCTGAGAAAATAGAAAAATGTACAGAAACATTTTTCAGATTTTCTCAAATCTTGTTTAGGGCATAACTTCATCTAGAATTCTTCAAATGACATGAAACCAATTCTATTAGAACCATATCAAACTCTAGTTTCTAGAAATTAATGGTTGGAGCCACGAAAACCCCTGAAAATCCTTAGAGGCCCTACTAATGACCAAACAGGCTTTTATTTGTACAAGGCTCAAATGAACTTTGTTTCAAATGAAACTTGCGAAAGACTCTGGTTAGGACCCTAACAAGCCACCATAAAAATTTCAGATCCAAAGGGGAGGGCTAGCTAGAGTTATGGTCTTTACATATTCAGTTCTAAACATTGCATTTAAATTGACATATAGTATATCGTTTACGTGTAGTCGCTGAAGGCGAGGAAACTCCGGAAGTGCTCGACTTTCTTCTTCTGGACGAAGCCCTAACCACTGACCAGCAGCAACATGGCAATCCCCGGTTTGCATTAACAAATTTTACAAAGTTTTTCTTTATGAATACTTAGTATGAAGTATGGGTGTGCATTAGATGTAGGATGGATGAAATCCCAATTGCATAACCAGAATTTTCCTACAAGAGTGAGGGTAGTGTCTAAGACCTTGAGTAGACAGGCTATGCTTAATGATTCATAGAACTTCGGTACAAGTTGAGTAGTTGGAATCTACTCGCGAGTTTAGGCTTTGGGACACACGGGATTGGTTCGAGTGATGTGAGATCACTTTAGTAAGAAAATGAGATTAGGCAGGGGCTAGGGTGCAGCAAAAGGAAGTCTTGTGGGTGCAGCCCTGTCCGTGTCGATTGAGGACCGATCCGTGTGCGGCCCACGCTGAACAAGTTTGAACATACCGAAGGCATATCGGATATATGGGCCCCGGTAAACCGATGTAACCTAAACCTCCGGGCGTCGAGGCATAACGCACCGATTTATAGGTGTAGGCTGAGGGCAACAAGGTAGAAATCTACTAACGGGCATAGAGAGATGCTCCGTGTAGGGAACCTCCTGTCCGTTTCGTTGCGACCGGTTCAACATTTAGGCTGTTGGGTGAAAGGTTGTCCCGTACGACATCGAGTGAGCGTGCTGTGCAGCTCCACGGGTGGGCGTACGTGATGTGCTCTTCGGGTATCCCTGCAGGTGTATATCGAGTCAATTCATCGTCCCTCGCGGTGATGAGTACCACTTGGTCACTGAGTCGTGATGTAGGTTAATATATGAAAGGTGATGATTCAATATTGCTGTTATAAAAAATTGTATTGCTACATGTGTGCCACCAAATATTGCTCACTAAATTTCATATTCATGAACTGTTAACTTGCGGCTAAAAGAGGAACTAAGGATGAACTTGTAGGCGTGTTCGTTTGCTGAAATTCACCATCCCATGTTAGTGTAAACTGCATGTAGAGTTTCATGCCTAGGTGAGTCGGTTAAGTCTTGTTGAGCCATCGTGCTCATGGTTGCTGCTTAAGTGTTTTTCAGGTGAGGAGTATCCCACGGACTCGGGTTACGAGTCCACCGGCGAGGGCTACCCTCTGTCGGGGACCACGGTTGAGTGGGAACCGTACACGCCGAGCTGAGTTGGAGGAGTGCAGCAAGTGTAGGTTGCCCTAAGGCTGGGCAACCGACTTTTGCTAGGTAGATGGGCGTGAGTTGTACAAACTTAGTTTCCGCTGTTGTAATCTAAACACTAGTTTGTAACTGAAGTTTTATACTACTTTGTACATTTCAGTTGGTTTTCTATGTAATACAATATCGTTCTTCTGAGGTGTGTTGTCAGGTGTCTCATCGTGCGGCACCACCCTCTGTGATCCTGGATGAGCGGATTCCGTTCTGCCACATTTTGCACCCGACGGGTACCGGTGGGATTTTCCACCCACGGGTCTAACCTGCACCCGTGATAAGTTGGGTCAGGTGCGGGTGCAGGTTTGATACTTGAAGGGTACCCAAAATAATTTATTTTTATAATTTTAAAATCAAATTTAATCGTTTTCTATAATTTATTTGTTTCATCTTACTTATCATAACCTATATTTGCAATCTTTGTAAGCAACTTAATATTTTTTATTACATTGCCATTCAAAATGGATGATTGTTTAGACTTATTTATTAAATGTTGTATTATGGTTATAAAAAGTCAAACCCGGCGGACACCCGAAACACGACGGGTGCGGATCTCAAATTTCAACCGCAACCTCTTTTGTTTCGGACGGGTTTTTGCTCCACCCGATCCATTGCCATCCCTAATGCTAAGACCTCATCAAGAAAGAGTTTTTCTGTATAGAACCTTGGAGAAGCATTATTAAAAATAATGTTCAATATATGAGTTCCTCACTGAGGATGGTAAGGATGTTCAATAGGGCTTCTTAATTTATTTTGAGAAGCAAAAATATCTGCACTATAAGAACTATTTTATTATTCATAGAAAAATGGGCCAACAAATATATATCAAAAAACATTTGCAGTTCAAATATACTCTGTCATGAATATAATGATCAGAAGAAATAAATCCTATATGCTAGATTCTTCTCTTTTTATTTATTTTGCAGGTACAAGTTGTGTGCATACATCAACTGATCAGTCAACAACAAAGGTGATATATTTAGTGCTTAAACCTGAAACTTAACTCCATCTAAAATATCTGTTTACAAAATTTAGTGATTCAGCTACATATAAGCACGATTCATTGGATTCATAAGTAATACTAGTCATAGTAATAATGTTTCTTAATACCTTTCAGATAGGTTAAATTATGTGTTTTAAAAAGGCAGAAACTGCACCTTGCTAATAATTCTTCTTAATACCTTTTTGGAACAAGCAAATTATGTGTATTGAAAAAGCAAAAAACTTCCACTTGTTAAAAAAACCTTTTAATAGCTTTCAGAATATAGAGGATATGTGTGGCATACTGTTCTGTAGATGACAATTTCATAATCTTGGACAAAATTTTGTACTCTTATGAGCATTTTCGTGCTATCTGCACGACAAATAACTCCCACTTAGGAAACGTGCTGACCCTTTCAATGTTCTGAACTTTTTCAAGGGCTCAAACGTTTTGTACAGCAAGATATGGAACATAAATTCTGGAGAAAGTTTAGTTTTGTTCATGTGGAATTTCAAGCAATAATTTGAACATGCAGGCGTTTGCCTCCTCCATAAATTGGATTGACAAATTCGTGTTTGGGCTGCAGGGTCCTCAAATCAGTCAAAGCCTGAACTGAACGCTAAAGCATTTTAAGCTTCAATACCCAATACTCCAATAGCCTGGCCTACTCAGCCCATGGACGTTTGGGACCTCACTGAAGAGCTCCTCCCCAGCGACATCCCCTCCGTCGTCAACCCGCCAGAAACGCCTAGAAGTTCACGTAGCCAGCGAAAGAAGCCTCTCGATGGAGCTCACCTTACCGCCTCGCTCACTTTTTCCTATAAATGTGGGCGTGAGCCCTCTTCCAGCCGATCAGCAGAAGCACGAGGCAAGAGAGAGTGATCAGAAAAGTTGCACGCATTTCTTCGCGGAAGAGAGCAGCTTTGAGCAGATAGCAATGGTGTCCGTGTCCCGGAAGGCGATGGCTTCGTCGGCCGTCGCTCTCGCTGCGGTGGTGACAATGGCGTGGCTCGCGGCGCCCGCGACAGCTGGTCCCATACGGGCTGTGGGACCTGCTCGACGACCCATTCCGCGTGCTGGAGCAGTCGCCCGTGACGCTGCCGTCGGCACCGAGGCCGGGCGGCGGTGAGGGCGGAGCGGGGGTGGCGCTAGCGCGGTGCGACTGGAAGGAGACGCCCGAGGCGCACGTCATTTCGGTGGTGTGAAATTATTCTTTCTGTGACAGTAACACTGCCTGATCCTTTGTTAGCTTGTCATTGCAGGACATTAGTGTAGAAATTGGGCTGCATTTTTCCATTTTGGTTTTTGCAAGTAAGTCTTGTACGTATCTTTGTTGACTAAGAATAATTCCTTTCTTGTGGAGCTTCACTTCTATCCCTAGAAAATACTGCAGTCTTTCTAAGTCTGACACCGAAATCTCCATTGAGATCTTTTATGAGCTTATCTGTTGCACCTGCCTTAGAGCTCACAATGATAATATCATCGACATATATCAGCATGTACATTGTGAGATCACCTTGGTTTACAATAAACAATAATGTATCTGCTTGAGATGGTTTAAAACCAAGTGTCTGAAGTTTCTGTGTCAGTCTTGAATACCATGCTTTTGGGGTCTGTTTTTATCCATACAGTGCCTTGTTCAGTTTGCAGATTTGAGTTCTAGACTGGTCTGGATCTTCATAACCAAGTGGCTACTTCATATAAACCTTTTCTTCAACCAAACCATGCAGGAATGCATTTTGAATGTCGATTCGCCTCATGGACCAGCCCTTTGCAACAGCAAATGAGATGATCACTCTAACAGTGGTGTGTGTCACTACTGGATAATATGTATTAGAATAATAAATGCCAAGTCTTTGTTTAAATCCTTTGGCTACTAATCTTACCGTGTATCTCTCCAGTCATCCATCTATTTTTTTTCTGAAGACCCACTTGCTATCAATCAAATTTATGCCCTTCTGCATTGGAATTAAAGTGCAGATGTTGTTCTTCAACAATGCAGTGTATTCATTGTCCATTACTTCTTTCCATTCCTTGTACTTGCAGGCTTCTTCAAAGCTAATAGGATCACTTGGAATTTTGCTCACTTCAGTAGAATTGCTGTATTTTATTGTGCCATCATTGAACTGCTTTGGCTTCACCATATTGTTCTTCAGTCTTGTCTGCATTGGATGACCTGTCACTTGATTTCTATGCTGATATTTTTCTGAACTGGGTGAACTTGTTTGTTCTACATCCAATTTGGATGAATCATATGTACCTGTGCTTTGTTCAGTTATGTTGTTTGTCAGTGAGTTTTCTTCAGTCAGATAGCTTTCAGTATAGTGTGAAATGGGTGTGAAAGAGGGTAGAACACTAGGCTGGTTAGAAGTTTGAGGAGTCAGGGACTGATGTGCTTGATTATTTTTGAAATGGAAAATAATTTTTATTAAACACAACATCCCTAGAAATGAAGACTCTGCCTGTCTGAACATCTAATTATTTATACCCTTTGTGGTTAGCTGAATTGCCAACGAAAACACACTGTTTTGATCTGAATTCTAATTTTCTTGAGTTGTATGGCCTTAGGTTAGGCCAACAGGCACACCAAAAAACTTTAAGCATCTTATAATTGGGCTTAACACCAAGGAGCCTAAACAGTGGAGTGTCATTGTTGATGGTCTTACTGTGCATCCGGTTTATGAGATAACAAGCAGAGTGAAAGGACTCATCCCAAAAACGGACAGGCAGTCCTGATTGAGTAAGGAGTGTGATTCCTGTTTCTACAATATGCCTATGTTTCGTTTCAACTAAACCACTTTGTTGATGAGTGTGAGAACAAATTCCTCTTTGTCTGAAGAATTGTTGCAGTTTTTGAAACTCACCTCCCCAGTCAGACTGGACAGTGAGTATTTTGTTTCCTGTCAATCTCTCTACATGAGTTTCGAATTGAAGAAATATATGTTGGACTTAGGATTTATTCTTGAGAAAATAAATCCACACAAATCTAGTGTAATCATCAACAACACTTAAATAATATCTCAACCCGTTTACAGAGACACGTGCAGGGCCCCAAACATCAATGTGAATGAGTTCTAATGACTTTGATGCAACATGAGAAGAGGAAACAAAAGGCAACTGATGTGCCTTGCCCTGTTGGCAGGCATCACACACAGAGTGTTCATTATTTGTGGCTGCATGTATGTCACTACTTTGAAGAACTTGATGAACAACATAAGAGGATGGATGTCCAAGGCGCCTATGCCATAAATCTTTAGAAACTTTGGCCGTGGAGAGTGCTCTACTAGGGACTTTATTTGGAAAGTAGTAGAGCCCATCTTTGCATAGCCCTCTAAGTAATGTCTTCTTTGTGGCTTGATCCTTGACAATAAAGTAAGTGGGATGAAACTCAATAAAGGTATTATCATTGACAAGTTTTTGGACAGACAAGAGATGACGATTTATTTTAGGAACAAGCAACACATTGTTTAGTCTTGGAGCAGCAGCAATAAAAGAATTTCCTACATGAGTTATGGACAAACCTGATCCATTTGAGACATGAACTCGGTCACCACCATTGTAGTTCTCCTTGGTTGTGAGATGATCCAGATCATTGGTGATATGATCTGTTGCCCCACTGTCTGCATACCAGTTAAGATCAATTGTGTAGCTACTGTTGTTTACTGCAGCAACAACTCGAGTTGTATCCCTTGGCTGATAACTCTGATCAAAGCGATGGTAGCACGTGGAAGCATCATGGTTACTCAGGTTGCAGATCTGACAAGGAATTTTGTTACCTCCTGAACCTTTGGGATTGTCACGTCCACCATTTCCACGGCCTCCTCCGTTGTTGTTTCGGCCACGGCCTCCTCCGTTGTAGTATCCACGATCTTGGCTTTGACTTGCCTGGTTTGCTTGCATATGGTGATTGTTGGCTTCAATTCTCAGCTCATAGGTCAGCATGTGTGCGTACACATCACTGATGGACATGGCTTCAGCACGTGTAGTTAGGCTGGTGACCAGAGAGTCATACTCAGGTCCCAAACCACAAAGCATATAAGAGATGAACTCATCATCTTCAAGGCGTTTGCCAACAACAGCGAGTGTATCAGCAATGCTTTTGACACTTCTGAAATAACTGGCGATGCTTTGATCACCCTTTTGGATGTTTGCCAATTTCATTCTCAGCTGCATAACTTGTGCTCTAGAGCGAGCTGCATGCTGCCGCTCAATCTCACATCAGACCTGTCGAGCAGTGGTGCATCCCACAACTTGGGCTAGAATTACTTCTAAAAGTGATGAGGGAATTCCACTCATCACAGCTTGATCTTGCTGCATCCAGAGTGTATACCCTGGATTGAGAACAGTTTGAACACTGTCATTTCCTTTCTTGACAGTGATGGTTGGCCCCGGACAGATGCTCGATCCGTCGATGAATCCCATCAGCCTTTGGCTTTTCAGATATGGAAATAACTGTGTTATCCATAACAGAAAATTATCACCTGTGAGCTTGACGGTGATCAGGTGATTGAAGCCATTGATGGAGACGCCACTGGGTTGAGCCGAGCTTTCGCCATTGACAGGACCAGTGGTGTTGATGATTTGATTGTTGGGAGTATTGGTTGAGATCGTCGACATGGCTATGTGGATTCAATTCGGAAGCAAGGTTAATTGGATCGTAGCTTGGGTACCGTGTGAAATGATGAATGTGTTTTGGAATGGCTCAACTGAGCATTCCCTGTTTTGCATTGTTATTTATAGATGAAGATTACATTGTAACGTGAGGTGCTGGAAACCAGGCCACTACTAACATCATGCGCGTAAGTAGCGCCACTACCTAAACTAACAAGACTTGATCACGTCGTATAAGATAATATGTGGCTAACAAACTTGACTAGTTAATGACAACATGCCAAGCACTCATCAGTGTACTCCTTTTAACAGGTGGACATGCCCGGGGTGCGCCGGGAGGACGTGAAGGTGGAGGAGAGCAGCCGCGTGCTACGGGTCTCCGGGGAGCGGCGGGCCGAGGAGGAGAAGGACAGCGAGCGGTGGCACCACGCCGAGCGCGCGGCTGGCCGGTTCTAGCGCCGGTTCCGCATGCCCGCCGGCGCCGATGTCGACCGCGTGTCCGCCAGACTCGAGAGCGGCGTGCTCACCGTCACCTTGTCCAAGGCCGCCGGGCACCGGAGGTGGGAGCCACGCGTCATCAGTATCGCCGGTGAGGATGGCGATGGCAAGGGCGGTGCCGAGGCGACCGAGGTCAAGGCGTCCAAGGCCGAGATGTGAGCTCGCCGCCGCCGCCGCCCAGAACGGGCAGAATACAAACACCCCCAATACACATGGAAACGCTACCAGCTGTGTTATATTTCGTGCATAGCCATAAGTGTGTTTTGTACTTTTGTTACATGGTTTCTTCTGTATTCTATAAGTGAGGACGAGCTTTTTTGCACTGATCATGTATCATACCTAATGTTCGCTGATCGATCAGGACTAATAATAAGCATGTTGCTATTCTCTCTAAAGCTTTTCGTTTCAGATGTCCTCTCCTCTTTGGATGTGCTCTTACTATCATAAAGCGACCAACTAACAACCTATTCCATACTCTTATTTCACTCCTCTTCCCTTGGTTCATGACAAAACTATAAAAATGAGTAACCCGAGGTCCATAATAAAGTATTCATGTTTCATGGTTCTATAAAATCACCTCACAGGGTGAATCTCGAGCTAATCATATTTTCTATAAATAGATGGGAAAGCTCCTATTAGTTGCACATTAATATTAAAAAAATTGATGTAGAAAAAATGGCAAAGCCAAGAAAGAGAACAAAGAAAAACAAAAAAAATTAAGGTGTTATATATTCCTTCATATGCCAGGAGCAAGATAAGGAGATAGAAATAAACCAGATTTTGCTGCAAAGGACATCAGAAAATAAAAAATTTCCTTTACCTATAGGGTTCTATTCTCGAGCCACCTTGGCAGGGTCCCTCGCTGCCCAAGCGACAACTCCTCTCTGTTCTCCAGTTCTTCTCGCTATCCTTTGAGATCCAATCCTCAATCCCGCCTGCACCTGAGCTCTCCCCTGCACTCCCAGAGGAAAAAATCATAACAATTTGGTATCGGGGACAGCACAACCTCTGAATCCATGGCTGGGGTGCTGGTGAAGATCCGGAAACCCTCACCAATTTACAGAAATTGGATCGCATATTGGGACCGATTACGACTATGAATGCCCAACTGGATTCTCATGACATCCGCATTGCCAGAACAGAGGCCCAAAGCAATCATCATGGGGGTGGTGCAAGATTTCAGCGCCACACAGATGAGGACTCCTCAAGTAGAATGGTACAGGGGGATGATTGGCGCCCTTACCATCGTTTCCCAAAGGTAAACTTTCCTAGTTTTGATGGGCAATCAGACCCCTTAACATGTCTAGTGAAGTGCGAATCATATTTTCATGGCATGAACACGATAAATGAGGATAAAGTCTGGCTTGCTTCCCTGCACCTGGAAGGTATTGCAGCATAATGGTATTATACCCTGGAGAGATTCTATGGTGTCCTTTTTGTGCCTAGATTTGCAGACTTTGTGAATCTGAGATTTGTACCCCCAATTAGGTCCAATGATCTGGCTGAGTTGAAGGACCTTCGCTGCAAAGGGTCTGTGGAGGAGTATCAAAGGAAGTTTCTGGCGCTGCTATGCAGATGTGATGATTTATCTATAGCTCATCAAATAAATTTGTTCACCCTGCAAACAGGTGTGAAACTGCAAATATCGGCAAATTTACAAATGGCAATGAGCCTTGCTAGGGCATATGAGAAAAGATTGGGTTATGAAATAGAAGGAAATTTTTAATCTGGGAAAGGAGTCCAGAAAAATTATCCAAGGTTTTCAACTGCATCTGCACCAGCCTCTATGAATGCCTCCAGCAGGGGACCTGTCTCCCAAGGGTACTCAACATCTTCCAGACCAAGATTCAAGAAATTATCTGCTGAAGAGATGGCTATTAAGCGTGCTAATGGTGAGTGCTATAATTGCAATGAGAGATATACACCAGATCATAAGTGCAGCAGCAAAAGTGTTTTCCTATTAGAACTAGAGGAGGGTGATAAAATTGAAACTGTGACTGAAAATTTAGGAATTTTACTGCATGCACTAACTGGCATTGGGGTTTCAAATACTATGCAGCTAGCAGTGAAGTTAGGAAACCAAATTGTAAGAGCATTAGTTGATTCTGGTTCCACTCACACATTCCTGAGTGAGGCAGTGGTCAGGAAATTGAACCTAAAGGTGTACAAAAGGTCAGGGTTATCAGTAACAGTAGGAAATGGGGACAAAATTATCAGCCATAGGGTTTGTACCCACATATCAATTATTATTGAAGGGGGAATTTATTCTGGATTGTTTTGTGTTACCAATACAGGGCTTTGATATTGTTCTGGGGTAAAATGGTTGAAAACACTGGGTCTGATATTATGGAATTTTGAGACTCTCACAATGACATTCTGGAGAGATGGACAGACAATTAAATGGAATGGCATTGGAGAATCGGTTTTTACTACAATACAGTCCATGACAGCATGAGATTGGCTAGAGGTTATGTTGTAGGAATTTGATGCCCTGTTCTAGACACCACAAGTGCTTCCTCCACCGAGGCGGCAGGGCCATCTCATTCACCTTATTCTAGGAGCAACCCCAATTGTTGTAAGGCCATATAGATATCCTCAGTTACTAAAAGATGATATGCTGCAACAGGGGATCATTAGGCCGAGCACATCAGCCTTTTCTTCTCCAGTGTTATTGGTCAAAAAAGTAGATGACACTTGTCATTTTTGTGTGGACTATAGGGCCCTGAATGAAAAAACAATCAAATACAGATTTCCAATACCAGTAATTGAGGAGCTGTTAGATGAGTTGAGAGAGGTACAATTTTCTACTAAGTTGGATTTGCATAGTGGATATCATCAAGTCCGCATAAATGAGTCAGATATTGAGAAAACGACTTTTCGAACTCACCATGGACATTTTGAATCCCTGGTCATGCCGTTTGGGCTAACTAATGCATCCTCTACATTCCAAGCCCTTATGAATGAAGTGCTGAAACCTTTTCTTCACAAGTCTGTCCTAGTATTCTTTGATGACATTTTTATCTACAGTACATCATGGGCAGCACACTTACAACAGGTGAAAGCAGTTTTCCAAATTTTATTGGACAACCATTTGGTTCTTAAAAAATCCAAGTGTTTTTTCGGGCAGAACTCGGTCACTTATTTGGGTCACCTTATTTCTAATGGAACAATAGCTATGGATCCATCAAAGGTTGCATCCGTAGAAGTATGGCTTGAACCAAAGAATATCAGGGCTCTCTGAGATTTTTTGGGACTGACAGGCTATTATAGGAAATTTATTGCGGGATATGGGGCTATTGCTAGACCATTAACAGCATTACTCAAAAAGGATTCTTTCTCTTGGTCTGCAGAAGCAACGAAGGCTTTCAATAGTCTTAAAAAGGCTTTGACTACAGCTCCATCTTACATCTCCCTGATTTCCAGAAGGATTTTTTGTGGACTATGATGCATCGGGATCAGGGTTTGAAGCTGTGTTACATCAAGAAGAGGGGGCTATTCATATTTCAGACGACCAGTAGCACCCTAACATGCCAAGCTGCCAGCTTGTGAACGGGAGTTGATTGAGTCAGTCAAAGTCGTTCGCAATTGGAGACCTTATTTATGGGGCAGGCAATTCATAGGACTGATCATTACAGTCTTAAATTTTTATTAGATCAGAGACTTACCACCATTCGCCAGCATGTATGGGTAAGTAAACTATTTGGTTTGATATTACTGTGGAATACATGCCAGGGAAATTAAATGGAGCTACAGATGCCTTGTCAAGACGAGATATGGAGGAAGCTTGCTTACAGGCTATGTCAGGACCTATATTTACAGTTTTTGATGATTTACGCACTGAGCTGCTGTCAGATCCCTCAGCAATTGAATTAAAAATAAAGTCCATGAGAATTCTGCTCCAGAAGACTGGCAGATTATAAATGACCTTTTGATTTTTAAAGAAAGAGTTTTTCTGCCAGATAGTTCAGGACTATGGCCTCAGATATTAGCAATGGCACACAATGGCCATGAAGGGGTCCAAAAGACCCTACATCGGTTTAGATCCCACTTCTACAGTCCTTCAGCTCATAAAAGGGTGAAGGATCATGTCAAAGGGTGCTCAATATGTCAAAAAACAAAACCGAACACCTCCACCCAGCTGGGCTGTTGCAACCCCTGCCAGTGCCTCCGCAAATTTGGAATGATATAGCAATGGATTTTTTGAAGCGTTTCCAAATGTGGGAGGTAAATCAGTTACTCTAACTATAGCGGACATATTTTCTAAATATGCACATTTTATTCCATTAGGGAATCCATATTCAACATCATCAGTGGCTAGAGTATTTTTTGATAATATTGTCGAATTGCATGGAGTCCCATGTTCCATAGTGAGTGACCGAGACAGTTTTTACAAGCCACTTTTGTAAGGAATTATTTCAACTGTTTGGGATTACTTTAAAGATGAGTTTAGCTTTTCATCCGCAAACATATGGCCAATCAGAAGTGCTTAATAGAGTCATAACAATGTATCTACGACACCTTGCGGGTTATAGACTAAAAACATGGTTGCAATGCTTACATGGGCCGAATACTGTTATAATTCTTCATACCAGACATCCCTTCATTAAACTCCTTTTAAGGTTGTGTATGACAGGGACCCCCCTTGAATTTTATCATATGAACCAGGAAAGGCAAATGTAGCAGCAGTGGATCAACAATTAAGAGACAGATGAATTTTTGAACGAGATAAGGGAAAGATTACTGCAGGCTCAGAAGACGATGAAACTGTAGTATGATCAAAAGAAACGATGTGTGACTTCAAGGAGATTGGGTACGGGTGAAATTACATCAAAGACAGGCAACAGGAATATCTACATCACCATTATCTAAATTACATCCTAAATTCTATGGGCCTTTTATGATACTGGAAAAGATTGGGAGTGTATCATATAAGCTGCAGCTACCAATTAAAGCAAAAATCCATGATGTCTTTCATGTGTCACTTTTGAAGAAATTTGAATGAGTGCCACCTACTAAACCCTCTCAATTGCCAGAATTTTTCCATGGCACAGTTATCCCGTCTCCAGAAAAAATAGTGCGGGCTCGCTTGAACAGAAGGATATGAGAACTCCTGGTAAAATGTGTTGGTGTTTTTGGCGATGATCACCAAGAACTTAGATGAATGAGGTAGGTACTCCTTTCGGGGAGAAGGGCCAGATACTTTTCTCAGTAAAGTATCAAAGAAGTTAAGAACTAATCTATTAACTAGAGAAAAATAAGAGAACGAGAGTTTTGGTTTTGATTCTGATATCTTTCTCAATAGAGGGCTGTCTTTATATAGCCCCGGTATAAATATTGACGATCTCGACTATTCTAAGTTTAAACTCAAATTTTCTAAACTTTATCTTATCTCTAAGGCACGTATACATGAAAGTATCATGCAGATACCTTCTAGAACATTGACACGATGAAAATATAAAAAGTTACATTATTTGGAACCACCTGAGAATTACTAAGTCTCGCTCCGGCCTTTGCATATTGCGGTTTAGCTCATTTATCTTGCAGCCACAAGGTAAACTTGGTTTCCCGACTGGCTCTTCACCCGGGTGCCCGTATCTTGGGTTTTCAAGGTAAAACTGCCTCCCACAGGCCAAACTGTTGGGTGTTTCCCTCATAGAACACTCATGGATTTGTGATGCAAATCGTGTTGGAAGTCAAGAGGTGTGGTGTAGATCCAAGAACTCGAGTGGAGAACTGAAAGAAAATGAGTCGGATGAGTTGTGGCGGCACTCAACAAACACCAGCGCGTTCTCCCCCTTTTATTAGCCGAAAGCCACACGTTTACAACAACCTTAGCCCTGGTTTTGCACCATACAAATTTGAAAAAACATGCAGCACATGCATGTTCCATGCACATATGGCCCAAAACCTCCCGGGTTCTGTTTAAAAATCAAACAAAAAACACCTTCACACACACTAGGACTCGGTGCAACACATGTGACTCAAGATATACCCCTGGTTCTTGTCATGTGTGCTTTATTTCCTTGAAACATAAGGAAACTAAACTTTGATAAACCTCCAGAAGTAGTCAACAATCTCCCCCTACTTCTGAGGTTTGATCTCCTGAACTCCAATCTTCTCACGAAGTTCCTGAAAATGTGTATGTCCCAGTGGCTTTGTGAGGATATCAGCAAGTTCATCTTTTGTCCCAACATGCTCCAAGATGACTTCTCCTCTATCAACACATTCTCTGACAAAGTGAAACTTGATGTCAATGTGTTTACTTCTATCATGCAAGATTGGATTCTTTGCCAAAGCAATTGCTGCTGTGTTATCCATCTTAATCACTGGTGGAGGTACTTGAATTCTTTTCACTTCTTGTAGCACATGCATGAGCCAAGCAGCCTGACTTGCTGCAGCTGCTCCAGCCACATACTCAGCTTCACATGTGGACTTTGCCACAGCCTTTTGCTTATGAGATAACCAACTGATAGGATTTTCACTCAGGAAGAAAATGACTCATGTTGTGCTTCTTCTGTCATCCACATCTCCCCCAAAATCACTATCACTATAGCCTCTTAACTCAAGACTTCCTTCACCTCGGTTGTAAGACAAGCCATACCTCATTGTAGTTGCCACCTACCGAAGTAAATGTTTCAAAGCCACCATGTGTTCTTCTTGAGGTTCTGACATGTACCTGCTTAAGTACCCAACACCAAAACTAAGATCAGGCCGAGTATGTAAAAGATACCTGAGTCCACCAATTATACTACGATAAGTGGTTGGATCAGTGAGTGGTGTTGTACTTCTCTTGGTAAGCTTCAACCGGGATTCCATGGGAGTGACACACCCATTGCAACTTATCATCCCACTTCTTTCCAGCAACTTTGCAGCATAAGCTCCTTGACATAATTCAATACCATGTCTTCCTTGCTTTACTTCAATATCAAGATAGTAAGACAAGCTTCCTAGATCACTCATGCAAAACTTCTCCTTCATTTTCTCCTTGAAACGACTGATTTGCTCCATGTTCTCCCCCATAATAAGCAAGTCATCAACATACACACCCACAATGAGTCTTGCCTCACCTCCAAGCTTAGTATACAAGCCATGTTCTGATTTTCACCGTGTGAAAACGAGCTGCTTGACACTTTCATCAAATTTGCAGTTCCATGCTCGAGGAGCTTGTCTCAAGCCATACAATGCCTTGTGAAGTCTTAAAACCCACTTCTCCTTGCCTTTCAGCTATGAAACCCGGAGGTTGAGTGACATAAATTTCCTCTTCTAGACTCCCATTCAAGAAAGCTGACTTCACATCCATGTGATGAACATGCCACCCAAAATGATCTGCAACAGCTAACACAATCCTCACAGACTCCATCCTGGCAACTGGTGCAAAAACTTCTTCAAAATCAACTCCTTGCTTCTGCACATACCCCTTTGCAACCAGCCTTGCTTTGTGGCGTATGACATTCCCATGTTCATCTTTCTTCAACTTGAAAACCCATTTCAAGCCAATGGCACGATAACCCTCCGGAAGTTGTACCAATGACCATGTTTTGTTCTCTTCAATGGATGTGAGCTCCTCAATCATGGCAATGCGCCACTCTTTGGTCCTCAAGGCCTCTTCTGCTGTGCATGGCTCTTCACCTATGATAACAAGAAGTTCATCTACTCCTCCTTCTTCTGGTTCACAGCTTGGCACCATTTCAACGATATTTCTCATGGAACGATAACGAAGTAGTGCTTCTTTTAGCTCACTATCCATTTCTGGTGACATGGAAGGAGGTGACACAAACTCCACATCCTTGGATGCTTGTCGTCTCAGTTGTGTCATAGAAGACACTCCCTCAGCTGGGGTTTTGTCACCCTGACCTGTGTCACAAGCGGAAGAACTCACTCCACCAGGTTTCTCATCACAAAAGATGTATTCTACCCGAAAGATGTCTTCACCATTCACCACTTCACTTGACTCAGCTGCATCCCACTTCCATGGGCGGTTTTCTTCAAACACAGCATCACGTGACACGTGAACACTCTCCGTGTTTGGATTGTAAAACCTCCACACCTTACTTCCTTGCTCATATCCAATGAAGACCATTGGAATACTTTGATCTTCAAGTTTTCTAAGGCGCTTGCTTCCCTGTTTCACATGTGCCACACAACCGAAAGTGCACAAATGATGTACACTAGGTTTTTTGTCATGCCATACCTCATATGAAGTCTTTCTCTCAACACTCTGAGTAGGAGATCGGTTCAACACATACACAGCTGTGGTCACTGCCTCCCCCCAGAACCAACCGGGCATATTCATTGCTTTCAACATGCTTCTTGCCATTCCCATAACAGTTTGGTTCCTTCTCTCAACTACACCATTTTTCTCAGGAGAATATGGAGCTGTCAAGTGACGTTGAACACCCTCGTTGGTGCAATACTCAACAAAAGCCCGAGCTATGAACTCTCCACCACGATCTGTGCGAAAAGTTCCAATCTTCCTCCCTGCCTCAGCTTCAACACTTGTTTGAAATTCCATGAAAGTACTCATTGCTTGATCCTTTGTGCTGATTAAAAACACCCACATGTATCTACTGAGATCATCCACAAGAAGAAAGAAAAACCTGCTGCCTCTTGGAGTTGCCGGCTTCACTGGTCCACAGAGGTCTCCATGCACAAGTTCAAGTTTCTTCTCAGCTCGATACTTTGCCATGCACGGGAACGGTTGACGTCTTTGTTTCCCAGCCAAACAGCTATCACACTTCTCCTCAGTTTGAGTGATGGTTGGCAATCCATACACAAGTTGCTCTTCAGCAAGTCTTCTAAGACTCCGAAAATTTAGGTGCCCCATCCTTGCATGCCACATCCATGTTGCATTGCTCCCTTGTGCCATGAGACACCTTGGTTGCACTACCTTAAGATCAATGGTGTACAACCGGTTCACACCCGTTTCACCATTGCCACAGGGGTTCCATCTTTATCCCAAATCTTGACATAACCATCCACCATCAAGATTCGGTGTCCCTCTGTAAAAGCCCAAGAAAAGCGACTTGCAAAAACTTTTCATCACCTCACAACCCCACAGTTTTTGTTGTGGATAGATTGTGAAAAATTGTGAAGAGCAAGTAACCTCCATCAAAAGATTGACTAGGGGAGGAAGCCCTAACTTTCACAAAGTGGGATTTCTACACATGAACATGAGAGGTTGAGCTCACCCCTAGAACTTAAAAAGTCTTGGGAAGGTTCAGGCCAAGTTTCATGTAAATCCAACACTTTTTGAGGCACTTCTGGAGGTATTTGAAAAAGAGGCCAAGTTGAATGTAAATTCAAATTGCAGCAACTTTAATCCCTCAAATTCAAAAGTTAGCTTCATATTCAAACTCAGCACATTTTCTGAGCTAGCCCACCAATTTTCATCCCCATTGGAGTTCATCTTGTCAAGAGCTAAATTTGCAATAATTCAGAACTGAATTTGAATTTCAGTTTAAACATGAAGCAAATTTAACCCAACAAAGTTTAAATTTGAGAACTCAAATTCAAACCAATACTTGGGGGCTAAGTCTCTCATTCAATGTTTAGTAGCTGGGATATTTACAAAAGAAATGGGGAAGAGAGGATTAAGGGGAAAGTTGGGCCCACAGGTCAGTGGGAGGACTGTTCTCCAGCCAAGAGCTGCCTGTTTCTCACCGACGCCGATCGAGCACATAAGCGACAGTTCTTGCTCCCGCGCCCGGGTGGGAGGGACACTGCATGAGTCGAGCGCCCGTGGGAGATCGACTGAAGCGACGATAACGCACACAGCCACGTGAAGGTCATCACTGCCCACGTCGCTTTGCACTGAACCAACCCGACGGCCGCCGATCGACTTCCACCAAGAATTTGGCCGAGCCTTTGCGTGAAGCGCCTCTCCGAGCCCAGAACCACACCAGCTACTCGTCCTCTACCCCCTCAGACCGAAGACAGCCGAGTTTTCGCCACCAGAACCTAGCTCGACAACTATCGGCGATAACTGAGAGAAAACGGCCGACACCGGCTCACCGTGGGTAGCTCGGACCAAAGGCTTCCATGGCCGAGCGAGGCCACTCTGAGACGCGCCGGATAGTCGCGCTGCTACTGGCCAAGCCACAGCCCCAACGGTGGACCATCGAGTGTCAATTCGACGTTTTTCTCCAAGCACATACACTCGGACCTCCAGGTGAGAATCTGTCGAATTCATCTGTAATCTTCGTTCTTAGGCCACCAGACCGTGCACACGCGAACTAGGTTGGCTAACGGTCAATTTCCCTTCACAACCCTAGTTAGGAAACGGACACGGTGTGGGGTATTTTATGTTGTTCTAAGCTCAACCATGCGGCATGGAGCGGGCGCACGGTGACAACCCCTTTTGAGGTGTTGCCTTGAGCAGGGGAGTACTTGCCGTGCCTCCCTAGCACCCACTGGTGCTCTAGAATGGATGGGCTAGGTCGTTGGCAGGCTAGAACCACCGGGCAACGATGCCGAACATCCCCCGAGACTGCCGCACACTGTCGGCACAGTTCCGGTCTCCTAGCGCCCGAACCGAGCCCACAACCATGTTTCCCGGCCCCATAAACCCCCAGGTGGCGAGCCTCTGGCCGGGGGACGGTCGGAAACACTCAGCTGGCGGGGCGCCGCCTCGGTCCGGCGAGGTCAGCGCGCGCGGGAAAGAGGGCTCGGAGGAAGAAGAAGGGTGGGGCAGTCCCACCGGTCAGTGAGGGGGGAGTTTAAAACCGAACCGAATATGGCCCAGGATCCCATGTGGCTGCGCGCGGGGTAACCCTGTGGCCCGTGTGTTCTCGGTTTTCACTGGCTGAGATTTAAAGAGTGGGCCCAGGTTCTTTTCCAATAGCAAAACAATTCCAGTTCCGACTCAAACTTTAGAAATTCATAACTGTGCGTAGGAAGCTCCAAATTCAATGAACCAAAATTTTCTGAACTAAGAATTCTGAGTACTTTCCAGCAATACCAATTTCAGCTCATGAAACCTAATAGTTTTCCAGAATTACTTCCCTAAAGTCTAAACTGTTGGGAATTTTATCTGGAGAATTAATTTATGAAAAATGCTGAAATTTCGCTGAGAGGGTCACTGGAAAATCCTGGAGTCACAGTAAAATTTTCAGACTCATTCCAGTTAATCTAGTCCCCCTAATTGGTTAATTAAGAGGGCTGCCCTGAGAAAATAGAAAAAATGTACAGAAACATTTTTCAGATTTTCTCAAACATTAATTAGGGCATAACTTTAAATAGAATTCTTCAAATGACATGAAACCAATTCCATTAGAACCCTCATAAATTCTAGTTTCCAGAAAGTAATGGTTGGCGCCATGAAAACCCCTGGAATTACTTAGAGGCTCAAATAATGACCACATAGGCTCTTATTTGTACAAGGTTCGAATGAATTTGTTTCAAATGAAACCTGGTCAAGACTCTGGTTAGGACCCTACCAAACCACCATAAAAAATTCAGAGCCAAAGGGGAGGGCTAGCTAGAGTTATTAGTAATTGTGTATTCAGGGTTACACTTTGCATTTAAATTGACATGTAGCGTATTTCATTAACGTGTAGTCGCTGAAGGCGAAGAAACTCCGGAAGTACTGGACTTCCTCCTTACGGACGAAGACTTACCCACTGACCAGCAGAAACAAGGCAAGCCCCGGTTTGCATTTGCTTCTTTTATCAAGTTTTGCTTTGTTCACATGTCTAGGATGATGTATGAATGTGCATTAGGTGTAGGATGAATGGAACCCCACTTGCATGACCAGTATTTTTCCATAAGAGTGAGGGTAGTGTCTAAGACCTCGAGTAGACAGGCTATGCTTAATGATTTATAGGACTTCGGTACAAGTCGAGTAGTTGGAATCTACTCGCGAGTCAGGCTCGGGACACACGGGATTGGTTCGAGTGATGTGAGATCACCTTAGTAATGAAAATGAGACTAGGCAGGGGCTAGGGCGCAGCAAGATGAAGTCTTGTGTGCGCAGCCCTGTCCGTGTCGATTGAGGACGATCCGTGTGCGGCCCTGCTGAACAAGTATTGAACGTACCGAAGGCATATTGTATATATGGGCCCCGATAAACCGATGTAGCCTAAACCTCCGGGCGTCGAGGCATAACGCACTGATTTATAGGTGTAGGCTGAGGGCAGCAAGGTGGAAATCTGCCAACGGGCATAGAGAGGTGCTCTGTGTGGGGAACCTCATGCTCGTTTCGGTGTGATCGGTTCGACGTTTGGGCTGTTGGGTGAAAGGTTGTCCCGTACGACATCGAGTGAGCGTGCTGTGCAGCTCCACGGGTGGGCGTACGTGACGTGCTCTTTGGGTTTCCCTGCAGGTGTATATCGAGTCGATTCGCCATCCCTCCCGGTGACGAGTACCGCTTGTTCACTGCACCGTAACATAGTTAATGTATGGAATGTTATGCTCCAATATTGCTGTCATGATATAATTGTATTTCTACATGTGTGCCACCAAATATGGCTTACTAAATTTCAGCTTTCTGAACTGTTAACTTGTTGCTAAAAGATGAATTAAGGATGAACTTATAGGCGAGTCCCTTTGCTGCAATATTACTATCCTATGTTCATGGTACACCTCATGTAGAGTTTCATGTCTAGGTGAGACGGTTAAGTCTTGTTGAGCCCTCGTGCTCACGGTTGCTGCTTAAGTGTTTTTCAGGTGAGGAGCCACCCATGGACTCGGAGTACGAGTCCACCGGCGAGGGTTACCCTTCGCCCAGCCAACTTTTGCTAGATAGGCGGGCGTGAGTTGTACAGAGTAGACCTCCGCTGTGTAAAATAAATACTAGTTTGTAACTGAAGTTGTACCTGTTTGTACAGTTCAGTTTGTTTTTCCCATGTAATATATTGTGTCCTTATGACGTGTGCTGTCGGGTGTCACATCGTGCAGCACCACCCTCTGCGATGCTGGATGAGCGGATTCCGGGTCCGCCACACCCTCCTCCTCAACTGTACAAGACTGATGATATTTGCCTTGAGCTGAGAAATAAGATAGACCCCAGCCAACTCCTTTCGACCACCTCTCTTTCCTTGGAACACCACAGTTCCTTGGCCATCAATCTCTGTCACTAAGCCATCTCCCAAACGCACAGTACCATGCACCGTGTTATCAAGTTTTGTGATCACATCCTGTTTCCCGGTCATGTGATTTGTTGCACCAGAGTCCAGGATCCACCGAATACTGCCTCCTCCCTCCAAGTCTCCTACTTGAACGTGTAACATATCATTGTTGAGGCATACTTCCCCCAGGGACGTGTCTTGCTTAGCCTTTGTGTTGGCACACGCCACCAAGAGGCTGGATTCAAACTCATGATCAACTTTAGCTGTGTTCACCTCTTCATCCTTCTTTTTCTTCCTGCATTCTCTAGCCCAATGACCTTTCTTACCACAGTAGCGGCACTCATCTTTGGCCACTCCACGGCCTGAGTTTGCACCACCACGGTTACCTCGACCACGGCCACGTCCTCGACCATGATCTCTCCTCGGTGCAAATGAGTCTTTGTGCCGTTCCTGTCCAGCTCCCCCGGACATCTTGAGATGTGTTGACAACCTTGCAAGCAACTCTTCTTCACTCAGATGCAACTTCTCTTGTGTGTTGCCCTCCCAAGAGCTTGCACCAAGCCTTTCTTCTGCAGCCTTGAGTCTACCAATCAACTCATCAATGGACATATCATTTAAGTCAAGCAATGTCTCGATGGAGGCCGCAATCTACTCAAACTTTTGTGGTACCGCCTGAAGGAACTTCCGGACAATTTCCTCCTCCGAACGTTCACTCCCAAGTGCCGCAAGTTAAGACGTGATCTGGCTCATACGCACACCAAACTCATCAACGGTTTCACCATCGTGGAATCTTAGTGCATCAAACTCCCGACCCAATGTGCTTGCCCTGGCCTTGCGTACACGTTCGGCTCCCACGTTGCGCAACTTGATCGCATCCCATGCAATCTTGGCCGACTCCTTCCGGCAATGATCCCTATCATTTCTGGTGGCACAGCCTTGGTGAGAGCCTCCAAAGCCATCTGATCTTCAATGTAATTATCGGTGCCAAGGCTCACCGCAGTCCACAAGCCTCTCGCTTGCAACATCACCCGCATAAGTGCCGACCAATCATGATAGTTTGTCTTCGTGAGCATCGGATACGTACCACCATGTAATATTACTATACTATGTTCATGGTACACCTCATGTAGAGTTTCATGTCTAGGTGAGTCGGTTAAGTCTTGTTGAGCCCTCGTGCTCACGGTTGCTGCTTAAGTGTTTTTCAGGTGAGGAGCCACCCACGGACTCGGAGTACGAGTCCACCGGCGAGGGTTACCCTCCGTCGGGGACCACGGCTGAGTGGGAGCTGTACACGCCGCGCTGAGCTGAGACGTGCAGCTAGTGTGGGTTGCCCTAGGGCTGGGCAACCAACTTTTGCTAGATAGGCGGGCGTGAGTTGTACAGAGTAGACTTCTGCTGTGTAAAATAAATACTAGTTTTAACTGAAGTTGTACCTGTTTGTACAGTTAAGTTTGTTTTTCCCATGTAATATATTGTGTCCTTATTGTGTGCTGTCGGGTGTCGCATCGTGTGGCACCACCCTCTGCGATCCTGGATGAGCGGATTCCGGGTCCTCCACAGCCTGGTATCAGAGCTGCATTGGGGATAGCACAATACTTAAGGACTGTATTATGGGAAAACTTAGGTTTACGGTGAGGATTCGGTAGTTGCCCAAGTAAGGACTATACTAGCATAGTTACTTAAAGTGGCAAAGACTAACCTATGTGTTATAATTCTGAATTTTTAATTACGTAACGACACACCTACGCTCTGGTAAGAATGGTAAGGAACACCACCGAAAGCGGTTCAATTTCGGTTAGCTCTCCCTGACGAGGAACGTGGTGCAGGGATAGGTCTCACAGCTTGGTGTGAGACATCAATATGAAACTCTTGGGCTCTTCATGTTCCTGAGTTCATATGAAACGCTGATCCCTAGCCTGCATTAGGCGAGTAAGTGGAGACCCCATCGCGTGGTCAGTAACGCGAGAGTGTGTTCGTCTGGAAGTATCCCAGGAGGACATACGTAGTGCTTGCCATGGGCGTGCCCTGTAGGGCAGTAGGTGGTATCTGTTGGGTTGATAACATTCCCAACCTTGACGACCCGTTCATAACATACTCGGGTTCCCCATCGTGTGGTGTTGAAACACGATCACGTACCTTGAGACGTGACCTAACTCAAGGACGGCCGTATGGCAATGATACGGGTGTTTGTATTTACTTTCAAATATGGTCATGCCTGAAATGAAAAACCATTGCGTGCATCATTATTGTGTGGTCTTCTGCAGGTACTCACCACGTATGTATCCGTGTAGTAAACGTGTGCGAGAGACCGTGTAGCGCCACACTTGAGACGTATGTGCCGGTATAATCCGGTTAGGATTTTCTTTGGTGAGGAATGTAGTACCGAGATATCATAGGAATATGCATGAAAAATAATGATAACAAGGAATTAAAATCACTAGGTTCAACATTTAGGACCCTGGTTGGGTAGAAGAATGTGATAGTTGAGCAGGATAACCAAAGGAATGAAAAACAGAGTGCTCTGTTTTGGGCAGCAAGTTTGCTGATCTTGAACAGGGCATAACTCACAGGTCTTTTAGCCCAGGGAGGTGTGGTATATAGTTCTAGAAAGGTATTTAAGTGCTCTACAACTTTTTTGTAGACTTCCAGAGCTGACTCACACCTTAAGATGGCTTGAAACCCAGAGGGATGTAGACTGTCCAGAATCAGGACAGAGTTAAACACTCTCTGGACTGTTCTGTTTTTTTTTTCAAACATAACTCCTAGTAGAAAAATCAAAAAAATTCATATGATACATATTTAGAAAAGGTAGAAGATGTGTTACATCTTTGCAATTCAAAGTTTCTGAAATTTCAGCGCAGAATTCAGTGGAAATCAGAGTCGAAAACAGCAACTTCCCAAAGGAGGTGCTGTTGAAATTCTTCCAGAAATTCTGTTGACTTTGAACTACCATAACTTTTTAAACAGAGCTGATCTGAGGGCAAATAAATACTCGTTGGAAAGATACTGAAGTTAGCTTTAACTTTGGTATTGAACTTGAGTCATCAAACTACCCAGAACTAGATCAAAACCTTTAATATGTAGAAACTGATCATTCTGACAGAGGAATGACACTTGAATTCATTGGAGAGATTGTTGTACCCTAAGGAGGGGTTTAAGTACTTCCAATGGGTAGAACATACTGATGAGAGGTTATCTTCAACTAGTGAAAGATTTGAGTATAGGTCTCACTCAAGTTCTTTTACTAGAGACCATGTTTGTGTCGTATTGAAGATAAAGGGGTAGTATACGTGATGACAAAGCGATAATAACGTCTCGTGGTGACCAAACCTAGTTGTGGTGAGCTTCCAAAGAGGAGGTTCATCAAGTTGTATTAAACTAGCTTGTATTTGGTCTGGTAATGGTGTAGCTTGTGCAAAGTTATTACATTATCTACGTACGATATGTATCGCATGTTTTATTGTCATTATGTTCTTACGCCTATTTTATTTGACTGCATTGAAATATGTTGCGGGACTGATGCTCATTGTCGTATGGTTGCAGATGGTTCGCACTAGGACCACGCACGAGATTGGTGGATCTAGCCAACATGGAGGCGATGACTCCCAGCCACCGGCCTACGACAGCACCCCGCAGCAGCAGCCACCACCGCCGCCTCCGCTTACTCTAGCGGATGTGATAGCGGCACTGGTGGGGGATCGTGAGGAGCAGACCGACCTGCTCCGCACGATCGTGCAGAATACGTCCCAGGCGGGGGGTCATCAAGACAGAGGGCCCCATGAGCCCCGTGAGGTGTCGTACTCGGACTTCATGAGTACGCATCCTCCAGTGTTCACAGAAGCTGAAGAACCACTGGAGGCTGACAACTGGCTGCGGACAATCGAGTCCAAGTTCGGGCTGCTCTAATGTACGGAGCGGCAGAAAACTCTGTTCGCAGCGCAGCAGCTTCACGGTGCCGCTGGTGCGTGGTGGGCGAATTATGTCGCCTCACGTCCGGCTGGCCATACCGTGGAATGGGAAGAGTTCCGGGAGGCGTTCCGCGCCTATCATATCCCTCCCGGGATAATGAAGAGGAAGTTCCAAGAATTTTTGGAACTGAAGCAGGGTGGGAGGAGTGCCCATGACTACTCACGTGCCTTCAACCATCTGGCGCAATATGCGTCAGACTACATCTCCACTGAAGAGAAGAAGCGGGAACATTTCTATCAGGGGTTACACCCCGAGATGAAAACACATCTCGTTCAGTGGAATCGCGGCACCTTCAACGACCTAGTCAATGCCACGATTATGCAAAAGGACGCTCAGCGAGAGTTAGCAGCTGAGCAGAGGAAGCGCAGCGCTCCACCTAGCAGTGGGGGTGGCGCTCCCCAGAAGTACCACATGGTGTATCGGACACCATCCGGGCAGCAGTGGCACCCACCAGCGCGACCTCAACGGTTCGGGGGACGTCCTTTTCAGTCACCTCCGTTCCGACCGCCGATGCCACCCCCAATACAGCAGCAGCAGATGGCACCCCGGATGTTTCCATTGCCACAACGCGCCCCGGGTTTCCGTCCACCGATCAGCGGGGGACCGCCCCGTTTCACCTGCTTCACGTGTGGCCAGGTGGGCCACTTCGCGAAGGACTGTCCCCAGGGGCAGCGGAGCAGCGGGCAAGCCCAGTTCCAGGGCGGTGCTCGAGGCCGACCTCCGGTCAATAAGGTTGGTCAGCAGACAGGGGGCGTTCGCCACCTCGAAAATGAGGACGCCCCGGAGGGAGACAACGTGCTGGCGGGTGCGTTTACTCTCAACGACCAAGCCATCATAATATTGTTTGATTCTGGTGCAACCCACAACTTCATAAGTGTATCATATGTGGTTAAGCATCAGCTGGAAGCCTTTCCAACCGAGTGTTCTTATATGATCTGCTCACCGTAAGGAAAGATTTCAGCAACTATAATGGTTCCAAAAGCACCACTGTGCTTAGGTGGGAAGATATATCCCACCACTATGATTATCCTTGAGGGGCAGAAGATTGATGCAATCTTGGGAATGTCATGGCTAAGCTACCATGGCGCTGTCCTGGAAACCCTATCACGGACGATTTACCTCAACTCCCCATTACACCGTCCGCAGTCCCTCTTATTAGATAATCCAGTCTGGGAGGTTTCAGCGATCAACAATACTGAAGCTCTCAAGTTAGAGGACATCCCCGTAGTCCGGGAGTACCCCGACGTGTTCCCAGATGATCTTCCAGGCATGCCACCTTAGCGGGATGTCGAGTTCAAGATTGAACTTGCACCCGGGACTACGCCCATATCACGGAGACCCTATAAAATGGCTCCGAATGAGCTGGCTGAACTGAAAGAACAGCTCAATGATCTGTTGAGCAAATGTTTCATTAGGCCGAGTTCCTCGCCTTGGGGATGCTCGGCGCTGTTCGTAAAGAAGAAGGATGAAACCTTGAGGCCGTGTGTGGACTACCGGCCGCTCAACGCCATCACCATCAAGAATAAGTACCCACTGCCCCGCATCGACATATTGTTTGATCAACTTGTGGGTGCAAGTGTGTTCTCCAAGATGGACCTTCGCTCTGGATATCATCAGATCAAGATCCGGGCGGAGGATATCCCGAAGACGGCCTTCTCGACGAGATATGGATTATATGAATATCTCGTCAGGTCTTTTGGTCTCACAAATGCTCCAGCCAATTTCATGTATCTCATGAACACGGTGTTCATGCCGGAGCAGGACAAGTTCGTGGTAGTGTTCATCGATGATATCTTGGTTTACTCCAAGACAGAAGCCAAACATGTCGAACACTTGAGAATCGTTCTTTAACGATTGCGAGACCACAAACTCTACGCCAAGTTCAGCAAATGCGAGTTTTGGATCAGCCAAGTGCCATTCTTGGGACATATCATCTCCGCGGAAGGCATTGCGGTTGACCCAAGCAAAATAGAGCAAGTGCTGAAATGGAAAGCTCCCACTTAAGTTCATGAGGTCAGAAGCTTCCTCGGGTTAGCGGGATACTATCGGAGATTCATTCCAAGCTTCTCCAAGCTCGCTAAGCCGATGACAGAATTGCTGAAGAAAGGGACGAAATATGTTTGGAACACGGCGTGTGAAGGAGCGTTCCAAGCATTGGTGAAGCATCTCACCACAGCCCCGGTCTTAGCTCAGCCGGATACAACAAAGCCCTTCGACGTGTATTGTGACGCGTTCGGTATTGGGCTCGGCTGCGTGTTGATGCAGGAAGGACGTGTTGTCACCTATGGCCCACACCAACTTCGAAACCATGAGCAGCACTATCCGACTCATGATCTTGAGCTTGCTGCAGTGGTTTTGGCGCTGAAAATGTGGAGGCACTATCTCCTGGGGAATCTGGTGCACCTCTACACCGACCACAAGAGCTTGAAATATATTTTCACCCAGAAGGAACTGAACATGAGGCAAAGGAGGTGGTTAGAACTGATCAAAGAAGATTGAGATCCATTACCACCCCGGCAAGGCAAATGTGGTTGCTGACGCGCTGAGTCGGAAATCACATGTCCATCACCTCACCATTGCCCCGGTGGAGGAGGAAGAGCCGAGTTTATACTTGGTTACTTATGGATCGTTGTACAACCTTGCCCTCATCCCTACTATTAGGGAGGACATTTTTGCAGCTCAGAAGACGGATAAAGGCATGGCACATCTCCGGAGACGGATAGACAACGGAGAGATCAAATGTTTCCGGAAGGATGATGAGGGGACGCTATGGTTCAATGACCGCATAGTCGTGCCCTGGGACATGGAACTGAGGAAAAAGATCCTCGATGAAGCTCACTTGTCTAAATACTCCATTCATCCGGGCAGCAACAAAATGTACCAAGATTTGAAAAAGAAATTTTGGTGGACACGGATGAAGCGGGAAGTAGCGAAGTACGTATCCGAGTGCGATACATGTAGACGAGTGAAAGCTGACCATATGAAGAAATCAGGGCTGCTGCAATCTCTGAAGATCCTGGCATGGAAATGGGAAGATGTGAGCATGGATTTCATTGTGGGATTGCCCCTAACTTCCAACAAACATGATTCCATTTGGGTAATCATCGATCGGTTAACCAAGACGGCTCACTTCATTCCGGTGAATACACGTTACAATGCCGGCAAATATGCAGAGCTGTACATAGCAAAGATCCTATGCTTATATGGGGTACCCAAGACCATAGTCTCAGACCGAGGTGCCTTGTTTGTATCTCGCTTTTGGGAACATCTACACGCTGCATTGGGTACCAAGATGATTAGGAGCTCCTCCTATCACCCTCAAACCGATGGGCAAACAGAGAGGGTGAACCAAGTATTAGAAGACATGTTGAGAGCATGTGCCATCCACCATGGTAGGAACTGGGATGATCACCTACCATTGGCGGAATTATCGTACAACAACGGCTATCAGGCGAGTATCAAGATGGCACCCTACAAAGCTCTCTACGGTCGCAAATGCCGCACCCCATTAAACTGGTGCGAGTCCGGCGAAAGGGTCACATTCGGGGTTGATGTGGTGAACGACGCCGAAGAGCGTGTTCAGACGATTCAAGCCAATTTGAAGGCCGCTCAATCCTGGCAGAAGAGCTACGTGGTAAGAGGCGTAGACCGTTGCACTTTGACGTCGGTGAACACGTGTACCTCCGTGTGTCTCCGATGAAGGGCGTGCACCGGTTTGGTGTGAAGGGGAAGCTCGCTCCCCGTTTCATTGGACCCTATGCTATCACCGAGAAATGTGGGCCAGCGGCGTATAGATTGGAGCTACCGGCATCTCTTGATGGTATCCATGACGTTTTCCATGTTTCGCAATGCGAAAATGTTTAAAGCATACAACTGCTTTTCCTACCGAAGGCATCGGCGAGCTGAAACCGGATTTGACTTATGATGAGTATCCGGTGGCAATTCTTGATGAGAAAGCCCGAACCGCGCATAGCCGAACGTTGTGGTTCTACAAGATACTCTGGAGCAACCACACAGCCAAAGAAGCGACGTGGGAGAGCGAGGAATTCCTTCGCTCAAATTACCCGGAGTTCATGGCGTCTCAACACGGGTAAGTCCCTGTTACATCGCTGTCTCTTCTTTTGTAATCTCGGGACGAGATTCTTTTAAGGGGGGGAGAGATGTAAAAGCCCAAGAAAAGGGACTTGCAAAAACTTTTCATCACCTCACAACCCCACAGTTTTTGTTATGGATAGATTGTGAAAAATTGTGAAGAGCAAGTAACCTCCATCAAAAGAGTGATTAGGGGAGGAAGCCCTAACTTTCACAAAGTGGGATTTCTACACATGAACATGAGAGGTTGATCTCACCCCTAGAACTTAAAAAGTCTTGGGAAGGTTCAGGCCAAGTTTCATGTAAATCCAACACTTTTTGAGGCACTTCTGGAGGTATTTGATAAAGAGGCCAATTTGAATGTAAATTCAAATTGCAGCAACTTTCATCCCTCAAATTCAAAAGTTAGCTTCATATTCAAACTCAGCACATTTTCTGAGCTAGCCCACCAATTTTCATCCCCATTGGAGTTCATCTTGTCGGGAGCTAAATTTGCAATAATTCAAAACTGAATTTGAATTTCAGTTTAAACATGAAGCAAATTTAACCCAACAAAGTTTAAATTTGAGAACTCAAATTCAAACCAATACTTGGGGGCTAAGTCTCTCATTCAATGTTTAGTAGCTGGGATATTTACAAAAGAAATGGGGGAAGAGAGGATTAGGGGGAATGTTGGGCCCACAGGTCAGTGGGAGGACTGTTCTCCAGCCGAGAGCTGCCCGTTTCTCACCGACGCCGATCGAGCACATCGCGCCAGCTCCTGCTCCCGCGCCCGAGTGGGAGGGACACTGCACGAGTCGAGCGCACCGTGGGAGACCGACCGAAGCGATGATAACGCGCACTGCCACGTGAAGGTCGTTACTGTCCACGTCGCTTTGCAATGAACCAACCCGACGGGTGCCGATCGACTTGCACCAAGAATTCGGCCGAGCCTTCGCGTGCAGCGCCTCTCCGAGCCCAGAACCACACCAGCTACTCGTCCTCTACCCCCTCAGACCGAAGACAGCCGAGTTTTCGCCACCAGAACCTAGCTCGGCAACTATCGGCGATAACAGAGAAACGGCCGACACCGGCTCACCGTGTGCAGCTCGGACCAAAGGCTTCCACGGCCGAGCGAGGCCACTCTGAGACGCGACGGATAGTCGCGCTGCTACTGGCCAAGCCAAAGCCCCAACGGTGGACCATCGAGTGTCAATTCGATGTTTTTCTCCAAGCACATACACTCGGACCTCCAGGTGAGAATCTGTCAAATTCGTCCGTAATCTTCGTTCTTAGGCCACCAGACCGTGCGCACGCGAACTAGGTTGGCTAGCGGTCAATTTCCCTTCACAACCCTAGTTAGGAAACGGACGCGGTGTGGGGTATTTTATGTTGTTCTAAGCTCAACCGTGCGGCATGGAGCGGGTGCACGGTGAGAACCCCTTTTGAGGTGTTGCCATGAGCAGGGGAGTACTTGTCGTGCCTCCCTAGCACCCACTGGTGCTCTAAAACGGATGGGCTGGGTCATTGGCAGGCTAGAACCACCGGGCAACGATGCCGAACATCCCCCGAGACCGCCGCACGCCGCCGACACGGTTCCGGTCCCCTAGTGCCCGAACCGAGCCCATAACCAAGTTTTCTGGCCCCATAAACCCCCAGGCGGCGAGCCTCCGGCCGGGGGACGGCCGGAAACACTCAGCCGGCGGGGTGCCGCCTCGGTCCGGCGAGGTCAGCGCGCGCGGGAAAGAGGGCTCGGAGGAAGAAGAAGGGTGGGGCAGGCCCACCGGTCAGTGAGGGGGGAGTTTAAAACCGTATCGAATATGGCACAGGATCCCGTGTGGCTGCGTGCGGGCTAACCCTGTGGCCGTGTGTTCTCGGTTTTCACTGGCTGAGATTTAAAGAGTGGGCCCAGGTTCTTTTCCAATAGCAAAACAATTCCAGTTTCGACTCAAACTTTAGAAATTCATAACTGTGTGTAGGAAGCTCCAAATTCAATGAACCAAATTTTGCTGAACTCAGAATTCTTAGTACTTTCCAGCAATACCAATTTCAGCTCATGAAACCTAATAGTTTTCCAGGATTACTTCCCTAAAGTCTAAACTGTTGGGAATTTTATCTGGAGAATTAATTTACGAGAAATGCTGAAATTTGGCTGAGAGGGTTATTGGAAAATCCTGGAGCCACAGTAAAATTTTCAGACTCATCCCAGTTCATCTAGTCCCCCTAATTGGGTGATTAAGAGGGCTGCCCTGAGAAAATAGAAAAAATGTACAGAAACATTTTTCAGATTTTCTCAAACCTTAATTAGGGAATAACTTTTAGTAGAGTTCTTCAAATGACATGAAACCAATTCCATTAGAACCCTCATAAATTCTAGTTTCCAGAAAGTAATGGTTGGCACCATGAAAACCCCTGGAGTTACTTAGAGGCTCAAATAATGACCACATAGGCTCTTATTTGTACAAGGTTCAAATGAACTTTGTTTCAAATGAAACCTGGTCAAGACTCTGGTTAGGACCCTATCAAGCCACCATAAAAATTTCAGAACCAAAGGGGAGGGCTAGCTAGAGTTATTAGTAATTGTGTATTCAGGGTTACACTTTGCATTTAAATTGACATGTAGCGTATTTCATTAACGTGTAGTCGCTGAAGGCGAAGAAACTCCGAAAGTACTGGACTTCCTCCTTCCGGACGAAGACTTAACCACTGACCAGTAGAAACAAGGCAAGCCCCGGTTTGCATTAGCTTCTTTTATCAAGTTTTGCTTTGTTCACATGTCTAGGGTGATGTATGAATGTGCATTAGGTGTAGGATGAATGGAACCCCACTTGCATGACCAGAACTTTTCCATAAGAGTGAGGGTAGTGTCTAAGACCTCGAGTAGACAGGCTATGCTTAATGATTTATAGGACTTCGGTACAAGTTGAGTAGTTGGAATCTACTCGCGAGACAGGCTCGGGACACACGGGATTGGTTCGAGTGATGTGAGATGACCTTAGTAATGAAAATGAGACTAGGCAGGGGCTAGGGTGCAGCAAGAGGAAGTCTTGTGTGCACAGCGCTGTCCGTGTCGATTGAGGACCGATCCGTGTGCAGCCCTGCTGAACAAGTATTGAACGTACCGAAGGCATATCGGATATATGGGCCCCGATAAACCGATGTAGCCTAAACCTCCGGGCATCGAGGCATAACACACTGACCTATAGGTGTAGGCTGAGGGCAGCAAGGTGGAAATCTGCCAACGGGCATAGAGAGATGCTCCGTGTGGGGAACCTCCTGCTCATTTCAGTGCGACCGGTTCGACGTTTGGGCTATTGGGTGAAAGGTTGTCCCGTATGACATCAAGTGAGCGTGCTGTGCAGCTCCACGGGTGGGCGTACGTGACGTGCTCTTTGGGTTTCCCTGCAGGTGTATATCGAGTCGATTCGCCGTACCTCGCGGTGACGAGTACCGCTTGTTCACAGCGTCGTAACGTAGTTAATGTATGGAATGTTATGTTCCAATATTGCTATCATGATATAATTGTATTGCTACATGTGTGCCACCAAATATGGCTTACTAAATTTCAGCTTCCTGAACTGTTAACTTGTTGCTAAAAGATGAATTAAGGATGAACTTATAGGCGAGTCCCTTTGCTGCAATATTACTATCCTATGTTCATGGTACACCTCATGTAGAGTTTCATGTCTAGGTGAGTCGGTTAAGTCTTGTTGAGCCCTCGAGCTCACGGTTGATGCTTAAGTGTTTTTCAGGTGAGGAGCCACCCACGGACTCGGAGTACGAGTCCACCGG
Organism: Neostapfia colusana; assembly: GCA_030760725.1. NCBI lineage: Eukaryota > Viridiplantae > Streptophyta > Magnoliopsida > Poales > Poaceae > Neostapfia > Neostapfia colusana. Next base: position 67,392,619 of record JASWHV010000016.1, read on the forward strand.
CGAGGGTTACCCTCTGTCAGGGACCACGGCTGAGTGGGAGCCGTACACGCCGCGCTGAGCTGAGACGTGCAGCTAGTGTGGGTTGTCCTAGGGCTGGGCAACCAACTTTTGCTAGATAGGCGGGCGTGAGTTGTACAGAGTAGACTTCTGCTGTGTAAAATAAATACTAGTTTGTAACTGAAGTTATACCTGTTTGTACAGTTCAGTTTGTTTTTCCCATGTAATATATTGTGTCCTTATGACGTGTGCTGTCGGGTGTCACATCGTGCGGCACCACCCTCTGCGATCCTGGATGAGCGGATTCCGGGTCCGCCACACCCTCCTCCTCAACTGTACAAGACTGATGATATTTGCCTTGAGCTTAGGAATAAGATAGACCCCAGCCAACTCCTTTCGACCACCTCTCTTTCCTTGGAACACCACAGTTCCTTGGACATCAATCTCTGTCACTGAGCCATCTCCCAAACGCACAGTACCATGCACCGTGTTATCAAGTTTTGTGATCACATCCTGTTTCCCGGTCATGTGATTTGTTGCACCAGAGTCCAGGATCCACCGAATACTGCCTCCTCCCTCCAAGTCTCCTACTTGAACGTGTAACATATCATTGTTGAGGCATACTTCCCCCAGGGATGTGTCTTGCTTAGCCTTTGTGTTGGCACACGCCACCAAGAGGCTGGATTCAAACTCATGATCAACTTGAGCTGTGTTCACCTCTTCATCCTTCTTTTTCTTCCTGCATTCTCTAGCCCAATGACCTTTCTTACCACAGTAGCGGCACTCATCTTTGGCCACTCCACGGCCTGAGTTTCCACCACCATGGTTACCTCGACCACGGCCACGTCCTTGACCATGATCTCTCCTCAGTGCAAATGAGTCTTTGTGCCGTTCCTGTCCAGCTCCCCCGGACATCTTGAGACGTGTTGACAACCTTGCAAGCAACTCTTCTTCACTCAGATGCAACTTCTCTTGTGTGTTGCCCTCCCAAGAGCTTGCACCAAGCCTTTCTTCTGCAGCCTTGAGTCTACCAATCAACTCATCAATGGACATATCATTTAAGTCAAGCAATGTCTCGATGGAGGCCGCAATCTGCTCAAACTTTTGTGGTACCGCCTGAAAGAACTTCCGGACAATCTCCTCCTCCGAACGGTCACTCCCAAGTGCCGCAAGTTGAGACGTGATCCGGCTCATACGCACACCAAACTCATCAACAGTTTCACCATCATGGAATCTGAGTGCATCAAACTCCCGACCCAATGTGCTTGCCCTGGCCTTGCGCACACGTTCGGCTCCCACGTTGCGCAACTTGATCGCATCCCATGCAATCTTGGCCGACTCCTTCCCGGCAATGATCCCTATCATTTCTGGTGGCACAGCCTTGGTGAGAGCCTCCAAAGCCATCTGATCTTCAATGTAATTATCGGTGCCAAGGCTCACCGCAGTCCACAAGCCTCTCACTTGCAACATCACCCGCATAAGTGCCGACCAATCATGATAGTTTGTCTTCGTGAGCATCGGATACGTACCACCACTGCTGACTTCCTTCATGATGCGATGAATCACCAATGCCCCTGATCCTCCTCCTGCCCTGCTGATGCCTCCTGGCGGTGTGACGTCCCTCCATGAACGTCGGGCTAGCGATGAGGATCTCCTCCGTGACATCAGCGCCCAATCAATGGTTGTGTCACGGTTCCAGGCAACGTAATCGGCTCTGATGCCAATTGTTGGGTGTTTCCCTCACAGAACACTCACGGATTTGTGATGCAAATCGTGTTGGAAGTCAAGAGGTGTGGTGTAGATCCAAGAACTCGAGTGGAGAACCGAAAGAAAATGAGTCGGATGAGTTGTGGCGGTGCTCAACAAACACCAGCGCGTTCTCCCCCTTTTATTAGCCGAAAGTCACACGTTTACAACAACCTTAGCCCGGGTTTTGCACCATACAAATTTGAAAAAACATGCAGCACATGCATGTGCCATGCACGTATGGCCCAAAACCCCCCGGGTTGTGTTTGAAAATCAAACCAAAACACCTTCACACACACTAGGACTCGGTGCAACACATGTGACTCAGGACACACCCCTGGTTCTTGTCATGTGTGCTTTATTTCCTTGAAACATAAGGAAACTAAATTTTGATAAACCTCCAGAAGTACTCAACACAAACTACGGGTTCTGGTAGGTTCTCTCGCTGAGACATCTGCATCTTGAGTTTCCAAGATAAAATGGCCTCTCACAACCCGTTTTTTGGCGTCTCCTACCTGCAAAACACACAATCATTTTGCACACCCAACATATGCCCCTGTTTTTGGGCAAACAAAGTATGCCAAAAAACATCATTTTAGCCATGATTCATTAAGTAAATTGGCTGTTTTACCATGCAACTTTTATTTGTTTCAACTGTCTTGCCACACACTCGGGTAGAATTTCTTCAGGGATCTTCCGTTGATAGCTTTACCCGAATTTTCTCCTTGCAAGGTCTCTACAAAGTATGCATTCCCAGCGATGATTCCTACAATCTTGAAAGGTCCTTCCCAACTTGGTGACCATTTGCCAAACTTCTTGTCTCGAGTTCCTAAGGACAAAATCATCTCCATACTAAGTCTCCGACTTGAAATGATTTCTCTCAAACTCTTGTGTTGTAAGTCTTGGCCACCTTGCTCCTTTCCTTCTCATTTCTCTCAAGACTTTCATTCAGCTCTCAGATGCTTCATGTATCTTGTCCTTCATCAGCTCTTGATATTGCACAATCAAAAGGTTATCTTGTTGAACTACTCGACATGCTTGCAACTTGATTTCCAGTGGTAATATGGCTTCTTGTATATTAACAAGCTCAAAAGGAGTTACCTTGGTGGCGCCATGCTATACTCTATGAGCCCATAGAGCTTCGTTCAATGTCTCATGCAAACGTCTTGGGTTCTCTTTGATCTTCTTCTTGATGAGTTTGATCAATATTTTGTTACTATCCTCAGCTTGTTCGTTGGTTTGAGCATAGTATGGTGAAGAGTTCAACAATTTTATCTTAAAGGATTCGACAAACTCTTTAAACTGAGTGGATATGACGCCCCTCCTTGATCCGTAGTTAAAGTTTGCGGAACACCGAATCTATGAATGATATGCTCAAGGACAAAGCTGGTTTTATCTTTGTACGTGTTGCTCTTTAGAGGAACGACCTCTGTCCACTTGGTGAAGTAATCCATAACAACCAACATGAACCAATGCTCCTTCGATGACACAAGGTGTTTCTCCCCGATGAAGTCCAAACCCCATCCTCTAAACGGCCACGGCTTCACGATAGGGTGTAACATGCTAGCCGAGGCTTGTTGGATGTCTCTGAACCTCTGGCAGGCTTCACATCCCATTTAATACTTGGATGTCCTCTTGAATGGTTGGCCAATAGAATCCTGCTCGTTTGAGCATCCACTTCATCTTGTGGGCAGACTGATGCATGCCAAAAGCCCTTCGTGCACCTCTCTCATGGCTTCCTTTGCTTGATTGTTATCTAAGCATCTCAGCAAGAGTCCATCAATAGTCCGACGATATATCTCGCCTGGCGCCAAACCTTCCTATCCTTGCATGTACTTGGGTATTTGATGCATTCTACAATCACTGGCCTCCAGTTCTCGATTGCCAACACATTGATCTTGGCCGAATTGTTCAGTTCTTTAATCCCATCATCCTTGGACAATGTCGGTCTTGTCTTTACGTGAAATTTCCCTCTCTTTACCTCATAGCCCGATGCCTGTTGTGCCAAGTTGTTTGCTTTTCAATTGTTCTCCCTAGGGATGTGTTTGGCACAGAAAGTATCTAAGGTTTTGATGATGTCTAGACATCATTCTCGGTAGTCATTCAAAATCCCATCGTAGCATTGGCTTTCACCAGTGACTTGTTGATTGATGAGCTTGGAGTCACCGAAGGCCTCAAAATTCTTGATTCCCATATCAATTAGGTGCTACAAACCGTTCAAACAGAGCTTCATATTCAGCTTGGTTATTGGTGCACGTGAAGCTTAATCGAACAGAGAACTCATATGTTGTATTCGTAGGTGACGGGGTAACATACCCCGGGTACCCAAGAAGCAGTCAACCGACCAGCCGCACGAAGACACGTGGCTTCACAGGTCACGACCAGGGGCAGGCGCTTGAGGGGGACACTTTGGAAGACCGACCCACGGGACAAGAGCAGCGACCGACCTCCAAGCCTGGACGGCAAGGCCAGAAGATAGAAGCAATCTAGGCTAGAGCCCGGACTGGGAGCAGACGGAAGACTTAAATACCGATGCAATGGAATGGCAGAAGGGATTTAAGATGAAGTGGGAAGCCACACGCGACAAGACAAGCATGACGTTGGTCCATCATCACCACCCGCCCCGTTCCGCTCGGTGCTGGTGTACAGAGACGGAAAGTAGACATAGACCATAGACTAGACAGAGCAGGTGTACTCATCGCCCCTGTACCGCTTTGGGCCGCTTTAGACGCTGACACACCATGTAAGCCCCCGTCCCATTTATGAGGAGCCAGCGGGTAGCCATAGGCGTCCGGTCTATAAAAGGGGAGGCTCGGAACCTCCCCTCGGACAGCGAACACAGTTCACGCACATGCTCGACACTTAGGCTTTCTCTTCGTTCTTGCACGCAAGACAACCTCGCTTGTAACCGTGTTTTCACAAATCGCTTGAGCTAATACAAGACCGATGAACACCATAGACTGGACGTAGGACACGTTGTCTAAACCAGTATAAACCCTTGTATTCGTTAGCTAGCTATCCAGACACAAAACGTGAAGCATTCGTTTACTAGCCAGTGGTAAAAACACCGAAAGTAGGTGAAACCAACACGTACCCAATCCCTTGATCTTTGTCACAAACTGATCCATCAAAAATAATTTCTAGGGACATACCTCAACCAAGCATTCTTCCTCGAGTTGCACATCATGCTTCACGATGATGTTAGCTACAACTTGGCCCTTCATACGCCGGAGAGGCTCAAACACCAAGTCGTATTTCACCAAAGAGAACGCCCATTTGCCTATCCTGCCACTTAGAATCGGTTGTTGCAACATGTGTCTGACGATGTCCTGTTGACATGCCACAAACACAAGTACTAGGGAGAATATAATGCCGAAACTTAGAACATGCATAGTAGAGAGACAAGCATAGTTTTTCAATGAGAGCATACCTGGTCTCGGCATCTAAGAATATTCTACTCAAGTAGGCTACGGAGTACTCCTTACCTTGGCCTTGAGAAGCTACATAGAGCCTAAAAGGTTGTCTCATTTTTGGTGCTCGCAAAACTATTGAATTGATCAAGTATTCTTTAATTCTTTCGAAGGCCTCCTTCTGTTCTGCCCCCAAGTGAACTCCTGCTCGTGCTTGAGCTTCAAGAGAGGCATGAAGGTCTCAATCTTGCCGGCCAAGTTTGCAATGAACCATCTTAAGTAGTTTATCTTCCCTAGTAGGCTCTGAACATCCTTCTTGCATGTCGGCTCTCTTATTCTCTTGATAGCTTCCACTTTTTTAGGGTCGATCTCTATACTGTGCTCGTGCACGATGAAAGCCAAGAAACATCCAGCCAACATACCAAATGCACACTTGAGAGGATTCATCTTGAGTCCATATTTTCTCATCCTCTCAAAGGCCACCCTCAAATAAGCCATGTGTCCTTGGAAACCTGCTGATTTTACCACAAGGTCATGGATGTACACCTCAAGGATATCTCCTAATAGATCATGGAAGATAAGGTTCATGGCCCTCTGGTACGTTGCACCAACGTTATTCAGCCCGAAGGTAATCAGGATCCATTCAAAGAGCCCCACAAACCCTAGGCAAAAGAAACCCGTCTTTGATGTGTCTTCCTCGGCCATGAAGATCTGGTTGTACCCCGCACTGCCATCCAAGAAGATGATCATCTTGTGCTTTGAGGCATTGTTGATCAACATGTCGGCAATGGACATGGGGTACTCATACTTGGGTGTAGCCCCGTTGAGATATCAGAAGTCTATGCAAATCCTTAGTCTCCCTGTGTCTTTCTTCTGTACCGGGACTATGTTTGAGACCAACTCGGCGTATCTGTATGGCTGAATGAAATTAACTTGGAGTAGGCGATTTACCTCTTCTTTAATCTTGTCATGTATGGCCGAATTAAATCGCCTAAAGGGCTGCTTGTGAGGTCTGAAACCTGTATTGATCGGCAACTTCTCCATGAGGTCTCGGCATGACCCTGGCATTTTGGTGTACTCCTATGCAAAACAATCTGGTACGCAGGGCTTCTATTCTCGGCCACGCGATTTAAAAAGGACGGCCCACAAAAGGCCACGTTGTCCCGGCCGGATCTAGACGGCGCGCGCGGCGGCGCACGGCGGTTCCCGCCGGCGACCTCGTCGGGTTTTTTTTGAAAACTTGTCTAACTGCCCTAGAACGCGGGTTTCTTCGCGTGAATTGACGGAGGAGTAGGGGGTCTCACCAGTGGGGTTTTCTTGAACCCGAAGCAATCGGAAACGGCTCGGCGTCAGACGGCGGAGATCAGCGGTGATCGTTGGCAGCGCACCCGGGTACCGTTTCCTCCCGGATTTCTGGTCGTCGAGGTTCCCTGTGCTCCAGAGATGGTGTACCGAGGATTAGGATGGATCAAAACAAGGCAATTCGTGTACTTCACCGGCGATCAGTGGCTAGACCATACCGGAGTTTGGTGGCGTCGGTTTTCCCGGCGAGGACTCGTCCAGAAGTGAAGGCCTACGGCTGTGCAAGTTGCTGCGGAGATGCGAGACCGGTTAGAAGGAAAGAAACGGTGCTGTGCAGAGGAAATTTCATCAGGGCAGCGGTGGTACTCACCGAGAGAGGCGATGATCGCGTGTGGGAAGGAGGAGTTGGGGCCGGGGCCGCGTTTTAATCGAGGAGGAGGGTTGGGGAGGTTGGGATCATGCGGAGCGGGCACGATGACTCCGGAGTCAGTGGGAGGAGGAGGGGGAAGGGGAACGCGGGCTGGTGGTCTGCTGCTGGGTTCAGCACAGGGGATTCGGCCTACTGCCGGTTTTCCTTTCCTTTTTTTTCTTTTCTGTTTCTTCTTCAAATTCAAATTCTGGTTTGAATTTTCAATCTTTTTGAACATGCAGGACGTCCACTTGCTTGGAATTCAGATTTGCAAATTTGTGGACGTTACAGCTACTTGATCAAACACAACCTTACTCAACAACTTAACAGACATAGCAATCTTATCTTTCACGTTGGCGACTTGACAAGATTCTATAATCATACATATATCATACTGAATTATGATGTCATTTTTATCTTTCACGTTGGCTACTTGACCAAAAATGACACCAGAACAACTTAAAAGACATGGCAATTTTATTTTTCATGTTACCTACTCAATAAAATTCCATGCAACTAAAATGATCTCAAATGACATAGTAATTTGCCTTTCATGTTGGCTACTTGACCAAATTACTATGACAACATAAACTTAATTCAGAGCAGAAGCTGAATTAAATAATCAAACTTAATTACTAACAACAGACTAGTCCACTCAGGACCGAACAAATCTGAAGTCAAACAAAACTTTTTGGTCTAGCCAATTCCGGACATTCTGGAATTGTACCAGAAACATTTTATCCATTCTTTATTGAACTTTTTTGAGTTTGGCCCGCACTATTCGAGGCTAGTCCGGTCAAATTTGAATAAGTTCATACAAAAACCGAAAAATGCTATAAATTCCAAAAGGGCAATCTTAACTTACCATCTTACAAATTCCTCTTTGTCTTATTCATTGTAATTCAATCCAAAATTCTTAATTTGTTTTCAATCGTATGGACGCGTCGAAATGCCCCAATCCGAAAACCTATTTGTCCTCTTACGGAGTACTGGACTAGTCCGGTCATAGTCTGGACAAGTCTGGACCCTCATTTCATGCAGCAGTTACTTATGATCCAAATTCCTTTTGAAGAGGAATTTTGGCATGCGTCGTTATATGGATGCCGACATGTACTTAGTCTATCCAAAAACGTCGTATCTTAATGGTTAATCATAACCATTTTTACTTTCTTAATTTCAATTCTTATTTGGGTTCAAAAAACTCCTCTTTGCAGCGGAAAACTTATATTAGAGAATCAAAACCAATTCAAAATGATCAGTGGTCTAATTGGCTCTGATATCATTGATAGAATTTAATGGATACACTAATATCAATTATCCACTTATATCATTTCGGATTGTACAGAGATGAAGTATATAAACTGATATCTTACAACACTTAAGCACTAATCTCTTGACCAGCGTAAAACATAGGAATACCTTCTCATCCACCAGCACTGGATGATGCAGCCATCGTGTGGGAGAAGGCAACGATCATGAAGAAGGCTTGGACGCGCTGGAGTTGATGGCGCAACATCCTTGGACACCTGAAGTGGGAATCCTTCCCCTTGTTTTCCCTCTCTGATTGATCGTACTTCTGTTTGTAGTGTTCGTTGTGTTTTCATATTTCTTCTAAATTGCCAACCACTACCACATACTTATAGTTTGTAGAGGGACACAAGAAGGGGCCTCCCACCCTTTAGGAATGGATATGTCTCTCGAATCAGGGACATGACCATTTGGTGGGATGTGTTTTTTCAAATTAAGACACATGCTAATTCTTACTCCTGAGTTCACACTCCAACACGGGAAACACGGTACTGGTGTGGCAAGATACATGGAATGATCACCTTCTTAGGACAGAACTGTCAAGCATATTTTCTAGGGTCAAACGAACTGACAAATATGTTGCACAATACAGAAATAATCAAGATCTACCAGAACATCTACACGCCTCTCATCGAACAATAAATGGACGACGTCCAATGTCTTAGTCGGTTCCTACAAGAGGCATAGGGTAGACAACATGGCAAGCACAGATTGACCTACAATTGGGGTCCAGGGGTTTTCACCTCTAAGAAACTATACTCTTTATACTTTCAGCACATCAACTCACCAAGACCTTTCAGCTGGATCTAGAAACCAAGAGTATCCAAGAAACTCAAGATCTTCACTTGGTTGATATTCCTAGAACGGATGAACTCAAGAAACCTACTCAAGGTAAAGACATACAACATAGAAGGCAATTACTAGAGTTGTGTCCTATGCGACCAGAATACAGAGGAGTTAACTTATCATCTGTTCTTCACTTGCCCATCTAATATAAGACGCTGGGACATGGTTGGTTTCTACTAGGACCACAACCTATAGTTTTTTATACCTTCTAGCAAGCAAGACAGTCCTGTAACCTTCCTCCATCTTCCATGTAAATGCTTTCTAGTGTGGCTTCAGAGATCTAGAAACAGGGGAATGATAAAATCTTTTGATTGTTTGTCGTGTCTTTCCAATTCTATTACAACAACACACTCGAATTCAAGCTCATCAATTTAAACCACGAGATAGGGATTTGACAGTATCCTCGGGGGATAATTTGGCTTCTTAGTTTATTTTCTTTGGCCTTTAGCTGCCTCCTGTACAGTTATATTGACACTTTGTCGATATTTATCTTTCGTCTTATATAATATATTACCATAGTCAGATTCCCCTATTGTTTTCTTACAAAAAAACTACAAAAACACCAACCAGTAGTTTCATAGTGCACATAGAATAAATGTACATTGAATATATGATAGATTTACGAATCTGCAGCCTACCCGCCTGATTTAAAATCTGAGAGGTGGCGCTTAGCCTTCTTTCTGTTTTGTTCATGATAGCTGAATGTGAAGACCCACCTTCACCGGGGTCCACTTATGCTTCCCATACCAATTACCGGATCAGTAGTTGGTACGCACAACAGAATGAACCGAGTTCTATATGATAATTTATTCCAATCAGGACCATTATGGTCTTACAAGCATGTCTTAGATTATAATATGTGTGGTCTGCAAGGCCAGTGAAAACAAAAGAGTTGAACAACAGCAGAGCAAGTGACACCCTGCCCCTCATACAGCCTTGGGCATAGGACTAGACCTATTCGTCGTCATCTCGCGCCTCACTTTTTCCGTTCCCTTCTTCATCATCCTCTGGGAGTCATACATTATGCAAGAGTGAGTACAAAAAGTACTTAGCAAGCCCTAACACTACACAAGAGAAGGTGTTTCATGCATGGGGGCGTTGGCAAGGATAGGCCATACGGCATAGATTTGCTAAAAGCATTTCATGCAGGGTTTCTTTTGTAAGAGATTTGCAAGAAGAGGGAGGGTTAGATGAATCATTGTTTTAGTTGGTGGGACCTGAGGTTGTTGAACTCCATCCCGCCAGTTCGTTCCTTAAGTTTTATTTGAGTGTTCGAGCCCCATGGCCCTACTAACTCTAGCACAAACTGCCACAGTATCCAAAGCATGACAACTAGTGCTACACAACTAAGTCAAGGAGGTATATTAAGACTAATCAATATGATCTCAGGACATAGTGTGTGAATGACCGTGACAACGGATATCCGGATAGTTAACATTCTACAAATGTTGTGCACTTTACCCACAAGTTATGTACTCCTAGCAAGGGACTGACATAACGCTCGCCTCATTTTCCCCAAGTAACCCCACAATCACACCTCGGGATTCAACCAGGGGCTATTTGGACAATAACTTTCCAAGCTGGATCACGGGTAGTGACTCCCACGTGTCTTCTCTTGGTCCCTTGTGCCCTGATGGCTGACAGATGACTCATGTGGAAGTCACCAAGAAGGTAGAGGGATTCATGTCCATACAGGTTCTATGGTTGTACAAAATCACTATATTGAGGTCATATGAACCTGTCCTTATATTGGTGAGGCGGCTCCATCGAGTCCATGGCAGGTGGACTACATCGAAGCACACAACTACTCATTCATCGTATACCGCCTCACCCACACCACTCTACTTCACTTACCCACCATTTTGCTAATGCGACCCCATTCCCACTTCCTAACTCACCCCACCAAACACGTTTTTACACTTTTTGCAAATCAGGTGAGTAGTTGTAGTGGGTTACGATGCGAACATCGCAGGGGTTCCTAAGCATCCTACTACCAAGAGGCACCCACATCATTGCTTATAGTGTGATGACGGAGCTACAGAATATCAAGGAGGTAGTGTCATCAAGGTCAAGGAGGGGTTTATGGTATTTCACATTTTTATCATGTGACTGTAATCATGCCAGACTTCTGGATTGGGTGACGCGAAACTGACATGATTCTTGCAAGTGTAACGGAGAGCCGATGACAAGATCTGTATGACCGCTAATGACATCAAGCTACGTTATTAAAGAGAAAGTAACCACCATCAATATCAAGTCATCATCATGAAGTCATATAATTGATTCGACTGCTAGGTTCCTGACATAATGATGCTACCACTAATCAAGTGGGTCTTAGCTACAACAATCCTTTAAAATAGTCACGAAATAATGCAAGATAAAACAGGCTAATAGGAGCGATTGCAAAAACATAGGTTCAATATGATCAAAGGAGTTAGAGCTTGCCTTCACAAGCTTCTAGAAGTTCTTCGTAGTCTGGATCTTCTAGTTCCTCGGCGGACTCCTCGTTTGCTTCATCACATAATTATGTGAATAAATGCTACATCCAAGAAATCCAAATAGCACTCCAAGGATACTAATACTAACATTATTAGAATATTTATTGGTGAGAAGATTATTTAGATTGAATCTTTATGTGATTCTTTTTATTTCATGGTTGTTTAAATGATTTATGAGGTTTATTATTAATTACCATAATTTATTTTGAGAAATTATCACTTGTATTATACTCTAGGGGACAAGTAACATTTTGGGGCTTTTTATTATAATTATTGAGGAAGCATTATAAATTTTGAAGGTTAAACACTAATTTTCTCAATCTTTCTAGGTATTCAAATGACTTATGACAAGCTATAAGTTATTTATCAATTTTTCTCAATTTATTCAATTGCTTTCCAATCTATGACAAAAAATATTATTATCATCAGTTTTTTGCGCTTGCTTGAAGCTTTTGCTTTGCCATCATTACTACAACAAGCTTCATCTCAGACAACTCTAAACATATTATCACACGCGGTTTTCAAAACCGCCTAAAACGAAGAGCCTGTGATAATCAGTAATTTTCACAGGCGGAAACTTAAACTGTCTGTGAAAAAAGTAATCACAAGCGGTCTTAACCTTCATGAATCCGCCTTTGTAGACTCTTTATCACAGACGGTTTGTAACATAAGATTATCCGCTTGTGATAACTCCATTATCGCTGTCGGTTCTATACCTACGACTAGCCGCCTGTGAAGAGGATCCAGGAACTGAGAAGATGCACGTAGTTGTTTCTTGAAAGCAAAATATTTTTGGGGTTGAGAATATGTGAGATAATGAAGAGGAATATAATCAATATGAAGATATGTACCTTTCCACAGATCCAGAAAACATCAATCGCGTAGAAAGAAGCATTAAAAAGAATTTGAAACCCTATATGCGAGAAGGTGTCAATGCTGGAAAAAATGTATGACACATATTTTATATATTTATAATATTGTAATGAAGATTTATTTTTTTTAATTTGACAAATTGTTCTCTTTTAATATTTGAATTTTGACATGTTGGAATGCTTTAAAAAGTTAATAAAATTCATACAACGAAATATTGGCTTTGAGTTGGCCGTAGACTTCAACAGTGAAATACACTGCGCTTGAAGCCATGACCGGCTGAGTGCTGCTTCATCTCTATGTGTACCTGTGAGCTTTGTTTTTCCTCTGTTCGTGTGTATATAATTTTCCTCTGTTTTTCCTTCAAGTAAAGACCACATGTAAAAACATTTTGAATAATTGGTAAATACAATTTTCGCAGGCGTCTATTGGTCAAGGACCGTCTGTGAAAACTTATGCCACTTTATGATATTAACTTTTATACGATAATGTGTAACACACCATTGCAGCACAACACTTTCAGAACAAGAAAAGTCACTAGAGGAAAAGATATCTGCAACATTACGGTTTCAAGTAGAAGGATGTACATATTACAAAGGAAGAGGAGGAGGAGGTGGTGGTGGTGGTGATCACGAGGTGTGTATGAGGTCACGAGTGAAGTGAAGTGATCGATGCAATTGCTTTTGAGTGCACAAGATGCATAGATGCGATATCTATTATGATTAGGAGATAAAAACAACATTATAGAACATGAAAATAAAACACAACATCAACTAAAAACAAGAAAAGAAAAACAACTAATTCTACTATTGTTGTGCGAAGAAGACGATAGCGCGGGTGTCTATATATATCGATCATCGTTTGGTGGCTTCGAATTGAATTCAAAGGACACATGTACTGCGCATGCTCCCGTCGGTAACCGAAAAAGCGCGCACACCCGGTCGCTTCAGCCGCCTATATTAATGGTGTGATATTCTGACTCCCGGCTTAATAGGATTGATAGGGTACTCATACCATCAAGGTATACCTTCTTTTTCGGAAGCCCACCTGCAAAGGACTCCGGGGTTAAGCGTGCTTGGCCCGGAGGAATTTGGGGATGGGTGACCGACCGGGAAGTTTTCCCGGGTGCGCAGAGTGAGGACAAAGTGCGTAGAAAAGACGAGTGGTGGTATGTGGGGCTAGTCTATGATCCTAGAGAGCTGTTACAAATGGTATTAGAGCCGACCCTCGCAGTTTCACGGGTGCGTACGGGTCAATTAGAAGGATACGGTAGCATACGGGTCAGGGACGTGGGTACGTACGCATGACGCATGGGTCCTCTGTGTGGGACACGGTATGGTACATATGCTGCTAACCGGACGTACGGTATGCGTATGCCAGTACTTAACGTACATACGTGGCTAAGAGGGGACGTTCCTGTCTTGGCGTTGACCGACGAGGATGTCGGTCTTCTAAGGGGGGTGGATTGTGTGATATCCTGACTCCCGGCTTAATAGGATTGATAGGGTACTCATACCATTAAGGTATACCTTCTTTTCCGGAAGCCCACCTGCAAAGGACTCCGGGGTTAAGCATGCTTGGCCCGGAGGAATTTGGGGATGGGTGACCGACCGGGAAGTTTTCCCGGGTGCGCACGAGTGAGGACAAAGTGCGTAGAAAAGACGATTGGTGGTATGTGGGGCTAGTCTATGATTCTAAAGAGCTGTTACAAATGGCCAATATTGCAGGTGGCTCCTGCTCCACGGTCCGTCTGTATCGTGCGGTCGTTGGAATTCACGAGCAGAATTTGAAGCGATCCGACCTCTCCTTCTCCGCACCATTATAACATGCACCTTCCCCTTCTCTGCACCACGATCATAGTCTTCCTCTTCCCTCTAGTCTTTTTCTTCCTCGTCGCACCGTAGCCCTATTCTCAATGGCACCATCGAAGTGTGGGGGAACCACCAACGCCGCCCTGCCAGGACCTCGTCGGTTGGTGCCGTGATATGCGGCACCCAACAGCACACGGGTCGATGAAACACATCACATTACATAAATCATTTGCGGAAGCGTACAAGAGTATTTTGCAAATACTTTTATCTCAAAATAAGCTATAGCGGAAGACTATAACTCTCACGACTCATTTCTAACTTAGCAACAAAGAAACAATCCAGCCCGCGGACGTTTCTTACTAGCAACACGAAGACAAACCGCAGCGGCAAGGATGCTCTTGAGTAACTACCCGGAGGTTTCCGAGTCTCATCAGCATCCCTTCTCATAAGCATGAAGTCAATACCTGCAAAACAACTCTGATAGCATCCGTGAGCATAACGCTCAGCAAGACTTAACCGTCACCCTAGCCAGGAAACTCTACATGAGGTTATGAACATAAAGTAGGATGGCATAATTCATAATAAACTCGCCTAAATGTGAATCCTTATTTCCAGGTATTATTTGCAGAAATTTTAAGTAACCTTGGGCACGCCACATCGGGAGTCCACAATCAAACAAGAAACACTTTCCCTCGATGTAATTTGCTCACGACATAACGAATCGAGTTTGCACTAGCTATTCATCAAACATACATCAAAAATATAGTATAAACTTCAAACCAATGTGATTAGTTCCTTTCTCATGCAAGTTCTTACTACGTCGCGACTGTGAGAACAAGTATGCTCGGTCCATATCGCGAGCGACGGTGATTCGAATCAATAACACACGGACTACACGACACGTACACCCATACTCGACGTTGCCTACAACAACCATCACTGACGTCGTACGTGGCAGCCTTTCTCCCATTTCACCCCCGTTGAATTGATCAAGTCGCCCCGTACAGTAGCCACTCTCATGGTGCACCTACCGACAAGAGATGTCATGAGAATGTTACCCACATACTGCACACCGGCCCTCTCGCCTGAGGCGACCCAAAAAGGCTCAACGCAAGCTTCCCGTGGTACATCGGTTTACTGGGTCCCATATATCCAGCATGAGTCCGGTACACAACTCAAACTTGTTCAACAGGGCCGCATACGGATCGGTCCTTGACCAACACGGACAGGTCTATAGCACCCAGTCCCCTATGTCCTGCTGCCCCTAAACCTTCCGGCCTCAACTTTAACTTTCTACATATTTTCTAAACCAATCCCGTATGCCCCAGTTGTTCCTAATCATGCAAGTAGCATCTCACCACTCGACTGCTACGAACCTTACTTAAGCATGGCAGTTCTACACGGTGAAAGACACGTACCCAATACTCCATGGGTTTATTTGGTCATGCAAGAGGAGTATCAAACAACTAGACCTAATGCACATTTCATATCTTAACCGAAAGTGAATACAAAGTAAAAACTAAACAGCTGTTAAATGCAAACCGGAGCTCGCCTGTTTTGCAGGGTAGTAGTATATAAGCAGTTAGTGATCCTTGCTGATCAACCCTTGATTCTCCGGAGTTTGATCCACTTCAACGAATTGCTCCTTTGAATCCCCTTCGTCGTGAATCCTAATGAAATGTATATGCACAATTTTTATAGAATGCAATGGACAAAATTATAGAATGGATTTCTAGGAATAGAAGCTGTGTGGAATTGCCAAGAATGGCTTGGTTTGCCCCTGTTGTGCAAAGAATTATGACAGAACTAAATTGGTCTTAGTGTTTTAGCTATACACTAACTAACTTTCCTAATGACCATAAGATATGAGCTGAAAAGATTTGAATGCAACTGCAAAACAAGGACTCCAATGGCCTCAAAACTTTTACAGCAGGTTCTATACTACCTAAGGATTTAGCTGGCCAAATTGCAGCTGATGTGGAGTCAAATGGTGTTCTCCATAATTCCTACAATGTCTCTTATGTATTTCCTATATACATAAGTATGGAGCACAATACCGGGGAGTTCTATGCTCAAAATGAGCTGATAATTTATATGTGAGTTCCTGGTCGCATGAAAGTAATTTGATCCAAAATTCGGACCCTTTGCTTGAGTAGTTCTCCCAGAATAATTTCTTAAACATTTCTACTCAAAAGAATTAATTCTGGAGTAATGTGCATTTTCATTCCCAATTAAGTGAACTACAATTTCAAGTATGTCTCAGAGAGGTTGCCTAAATTTTCCTATGATTTTTGGAGCTATGAATTGCCTATAAGAGATTTTACAATTGGGAAACATTTTCTGAAAATGTTTCTGGACTCTTATGAACACAGCAGTTTGTATTTAGCAAATTCCTACTCAAATTTTCTTTAAATGAGCTGAAAATTTTCTATAAGGTCAAAAATATTCTAAAGAATATTCTGGCAAATTTTGAGGATTTCTGGATAAGCCAAACTCTCTCAATAATTTCTTTTCCAGAAAATTTTCAAAGCATTTTCCAGAATTTAATATTGAATTTCATACAAAATTGAGTTCATATTTGGATAGATCTTTGCAAAAGGAATCCAACCCAATTGGAATCACTCAATTTGGACATTCCTACACAAAGATATGATTTTCCAAAGTCGGAACCCACTCTGGAATTGTTTTTCTTACTGAAATTCAACTGGGCTCGCTATTCAAACTCCAGCCAAACAGAACTCAGCCACACTGGTTCACATTTTTTTGTCACGCAGCCACAGCAGATCCCCGAGCCACAGATGATCCCGAATTTAAACACTGAGTCGCTGACAGCCGGGACCCGCACCTTCTTCTTCCTCCCGCCCCTGTTTCGCGCGCGTGCCGCCTCCCTCGCCGGAACCGCAACCGGACCTCATCGGCTCGCAGTTTCCGGCCACCACTCAAGCTGACACTTGCCGCCAGAGGGTTTGTGACGTTGAGGAACACACTGGTGGGATTTTCTAGGGCTGGCGGTGACCGGAAGATGGTCGGCGACGTGCGGCGGCCTCGGATGGAGTTTGGTACCGTCGCCCGAGGTTTCCAGCCCGCCAAAACGTCGACCAAATCGCGCTACCACACCCTTGGAGCTTGAGGAAGACCGACATGGCCTCAAAAGTGCTCAAAGGTGGCTGCAACTGGGTCGGCACCGTGCACCCGATCGGCTCCGCCGTGAACATGCTCGGGAGACCTCAAAATCCTCTACTCCGAGGTGTTTTCATGCGACGGTTGCTAAAGGAGAAATGGTCGCCGGCTAGTCCGGCTCCTATGTGCCATGTTTGACGACCTATGGAGGATTAGAGAGTGGGAATTTGAAGTTCTCGTACATGACATTCGGTTTGCACCCGCCGGAGCTAACTTCCAAAATTCACCGTCGATACTTCACGGTTTGCTCCAAGCTTTGGGTGGAAGCAGTGCAGTGGTCGTGCGCTCACGTTGCCGTGCTTTCTTGGGTGTGAAACACGCTGTGGCGAGATGTCAACGAGTGCCCAATCACCAGTTTAGGTTAGGTCGCCGCGGAGTGGGTATTTGAGGGCTCGGGAACGCCGGAGCTCGCTCGCTTTTGGATCGGGGAGGTGTGCAACAGTCGTGGGGTTCTGTTTAGCAGCTCTGAGTAGAGTGGGCGCGAGTTTTTCCTGGCTTCCCGGTGGCTCCTGAGGCACGGCGGTGAGGGAAGACGCTGTGGTCGTGTTTCTTGCGAGGAGGAGAAGGCAAAGAGGAAATAGTTCGGTCTGGAGAGGAGGATCACATCGAGCGGACGAGGGGGCAATCAATTGGCCACCAGCGTGTGGGAGGAGGGAGTAGGAGGTGGCGCAGCCGCTTCTCTCGGTGGCGCCCTGGTGTCTCACAGTCGGTTTGAGAAAAACAGAGCACAGTAACTTCTTTGCTTTAGGTGCAAGTTACCCTTTGTATCACAATGACATGTGGGCACTACTCCACTTTCCGCCCCCAAATATCTTCTCATGTTGATCTCTCACATTCCAAAGTTTTGAAGTTTAAATGTGGGCTAGCATTTGAATTTCCCCAAATTCAGTTTGAATTTGCATAGCAAATTTGAATTTGGTTGAAATTTGAAAATGCTTCTATTTAACTCCTTTTTGAGCCCACCTCCAAGTGACAAGTTTGTCATCCCACTTTTTCCATAATTTCCAAACTATATGGCTGCATGGTTATTCAAAGTTTTGGGCCACCATTTGTGTGAACTTTTAAGTTTGAAATCTGATTTTTAAACTTTCATGCAAAGAGGTATTCAAATCCTTATTGGTTCAACACCTTCAAATAAAAATGTGAGCCTCATTTTTGGATGATCATCCATGTATCACTTTGCATGAAGAAAAGTTTTAGCAAGTCCCATTTTTCATGACTTTGCCACACATATGAATTCAAACCTCGGTTTTTATTCATATACATTTTTGGGACTTTTACATTCCTCCCCCTTAAAAGAATCTCGTCCTGAGATTACAAAAGAAGAACGAGACGGGAGAGGTAATTACAAACTGTACAAAGCTAAAAGTTCCGGATAGTTGGTGCGGAGGTAATCTTCACTTTCCCACGTCGCCTCTTCCACGGTATGATTACTCCACAGCACCTTATAAAATTTGATCGTCCGGTTCCGGGTTACCCGGGTCTTTTCATCCACAATCTGAACCGGTCGCTCAGTGTAGGTAAGGTCCGGTTTCAATTCGTCGATTTCCTCGGTGCGGACAGCAGCGGTGAATTTGAGGCACTTCCGCAGCTGTGACACATGAAATACATCATGAACACCCGCAAAGCTTGCAGGTAATTCCAGCCGGTAGGCTACGGGACCGCACTTCTCCGTGATAGCAAAAGGACCTATAAAACAGGGAGCGAGTTTCCCCTTTACACCGAACCGGTGAATTCCCTTCATCGGAGACATGCGAAGATAAACGTGCTCTCCGACGTCAAAATGCAATGGCCTATGCCTTTTATCAGCTTAGCTCTCCTGTCTGGATTGTGCAGCCTTCAAGTTTTGTTGTATCAACCGAACTTGGTCCTCGGCTTCGTTCACAAGATCAATCCCAAACAGAACTCTTTCGCCGGACTCACACCAATTTAGCGGTGTGCGGCACTTCCGGCCGTAGAGAGCTTCATACGGTGCCATTTTAATACTCGCTTGATACCCGTTATTGTATGAAAACTCCGCCAACGGTAAGTGATCATCCCAATTCTTACCGTGGTGGGTGGCACACGATCTCAACATATCTTCCAGCACTTGGTTCACCCTCTCAGTTTGTCCATCAGTTTGAGGGTGATATGCGGAGCTTCTAATCAGCTTGGTGCCAAACGAGGCATGCAGCTGCTCCCAAAACCGAGCAACGAACAGCGCACCTCGATCTGAAATAATAGTCTTTGGGACACCGTGTGAGCATATAATTCTAGAGATATACAATACAACTCCGCATATTGCCTTGCTCGATAATGAGTGTTCACCGGTATGAAATGAGCTGATTTCATCAACCGGTCGACGATCACCCATATCGAGTCATGCTTCCGGGTTGTGAGCGGTAATCCGACGATGAAATCCATACTCACATCCTCCCATTTCCATGCCGGTATCTTCAGAGGTTGTAGCGGTCCGGCTTTCCGCATATGTTCAGTCTTGACCCGTGTACACGTATCACACTCGGATACGTACTTAGCAATTTCCCTCTTCATCCTCATCCACCAAAATTTCTGTTTCAAATCTTGGTACATCTTGTTACTTCCGGGATGAATGGAAAACTTAGACAGGTGGGATTCATCCAAGATCTTCTTCCGGAGTTTCATATTATGCAGTACCACTATACGGTCGTTAAACCATATCGTACCGTCATTATCCTTCCGGAAACACTTCACCTCTCCGTTGTCTAGTCTTCTCCGTATGTGAGACATACCTCTGTCTCCTCTTTGAGCCTCAACGATCTCTTCACGGATTGTTGGAATGAGAGCGATATTGTAAAGTGCTCCATACGGAATGACACGGAAACTCGGTTCTTCATCTTCCAACTCAGCAATCGCCAAGTTGTGAACGTGGGCCTTCCGACTCAGCGCGTCGGCAACCACGTTTGCTTTTCCCGGATGGTAGTGGATCTCGAATTCATAATCTGTTATGAGCTCCAACCATCTCCATTGTCTCATATTCAGCTCCTTCTGCGTGAAGATATTCTTCAAGATTTTATGGTCGGTGTAGAGGTGAACAAGATTACCCAGTAGATAATGCCTCCACATCTTTAACGCCAACACCACAGCAGCAAGCTCGAGATCGTGAGTTAGATAATGCTGCTCGTGGTTTCGCAGTTGACGAGAACCATAGGCGACTACATGCCCTTCTTGCATCAGAACACAGCCAAGACTGATGCTGATGCATCACAATATACATCAAATGGCTTTGTCGTGTCCGGCTGAGCAAGCACTGGAGCTGTTGTGAGATGTTTCATAAATGTCTTGAATGCGGCTTCACATGCGGCATTCCACATGTATTTAGTGCCCTTCTTCAGTAGCTCCGTCATTGGTTTAGCAATTTTTGAGAAGCTCGGAATGAACCTCCGATAGTACCCTGCTAAACCTAGGAAATTTCGGACCTCGTGGACTGATTTGGGAGATTCCCACTTCAGCACTTGTTGAATTTTGTTGGGGTCCACGGCAATGCCCTCTGCTGAAATAATATGGCCTAGGAAAGGCACTAGATCAATCTGGAACTCGCACTTGCTGAACTTGGCATATAATTTGTGCTCCCTAAACCGTTGTAGCACGATAGGCAGATGTTCAGCATGCTCTTCTTCAAATTTGGAGTAAACCAATATGTCGTTGATGAATACCACAACAAACTTGTCTAACTCTGGCATGAATACAGAATTCATCAAGTACATGAAGTGTGCCAGAGCGTTGGTTAACCCAAATGACATGACGAGGTACTCATAGAGTCCGTATCTTGTCGAGAAAGCTGTCTTCGGTATGTCCTCCGGCCGGATCTTGATTTGATGATATCCAGACCGAAGATCCATCTTCGAAAATACCTTTGCACCCACCAGTTGATCGAACAAGATGTCGATGCGGGGCAAAGGATACTTGTTCTTTGTCATGACAGCATTTAGAGGACGGTAATCAACACATAGCCGCAGTGTTTCGTCCTTCTTTTTAACGAACAGCGAGCAACCCCAAGGTGAAGAACTTGGTCGTATGAAACCCTTGCTCATGAGTTCATTTAGTTGCTCCTTCAACTCCGCTAGCTCGTTAGGTGCCATCTTGTAAGGCCTTCGTGAGATAGGTGTTGTTCCCGGCGCCAGTTCAATCTTGAACTCGACGTTCCGTTCAGGCAGCATGCCTGGTAAATCATCGGGAAACACCTCAAGATAATCATGTACCACCAGAATATCTTCAAGTTTAAGTGCTTCCGTGTGGTAGGCCTCTGCCATATCTGGGTCTTCGCTGTCTAAAAACAGCGTGTGCTGTCCGTGAATCGGCAAGTCAATCTGGACAGTCCGGTTACCGATATTGAGAACAGCACCGTGACGATTTAACCAAGACATCCCCAATATTATATCTATCTTCTGCCTATCCAACATAATCAGCGATGTTGGGTATATTTTTCCTCCCAAACACAAGGCTGCTCGGGACACAATCTGATTAGCAGAGATATTTCCTCCCGGTGAACGTATAAGATAACTCGTTGTGGGAGTATTGGTGGATAATTGGTGCTGATCCACACATGATTTGCTGATAAAATTGTGGGTTGCACCGGAATCAAAAAGTATGAGCACGGGCACGTCTTTGAGAGTGAACATGCCCGCTAAAACCGGTGCTCCCTCCCAGACATCCTCAATAGCAAGATGTTGCACACTCCCGGATTGCAATGCTGTTATATTGACATGAGCAGGTAGCGGCATACCACCTGATGATGATTGTTGTCTGCTGTTCAACAATTTCTCCCAGCATTCTTGCCTCAAATGCCCAGAACGGTGGCAATAAGAACACAGGTGTTTCCCCGGTTCTTCATTGACTGGTGGTTGAGAAGTTGATGTACTTGGCTGCAGCAATGATGCCCCAGAAACCAATCGTTGCTGCGGCAATGGTGTTGCTTCAAGACATGATTCTTGAGCAGGAAATCTGTACTGAGTTGATCTTACTGGCGCTTGCCATAGTTCATCGGATGGTGTGTGATACACCACACGGTATTTACGAGGAACAACTGGTGTGTCTTCTTGCACATCATCCTGGTCCCTCTTCTCTGCTTGACACTCAAGTGTCGCTTGTTCTTGCAGCAGGGCAGCACTGATCAACTCGGTGTAATTGCCTTGATTGAACAAAGCCAGCCTATCTTTTAATATGGCACTCAGGCCATGAAAGAAGTAGTCACACCTTGCAGCTTCGCTTGTCGCATAAGCAGGAGCATATTGTGCCAAATGGTTGAACCGTTTGAGATAATCGAGGACACTCATGTCCCCCTGCTTCAAGTTCCTAAATTCTTGCTGCTGGGCCTTGATAAAACCCATAGGAATGTGACGAGCATTAAATGCTTTATGAAATTCCGTCCATTCCACTTGATGGCCTTCCAGAATGGTGGCGAGATAAGCGAACCACCAATTTCCGGCGGCTCCATGTAGCTGTTGAGCTGCAAATAATGTCTTCTGATACTCATCGCACTCAAACACTCCAAAGTTGGACTCCATAACCCGAAGCCACTGATCAGCTTCCACTGGTTCATTGGCTTCTGTGAAAATTGGTGGTTGTGTCGCCAAGAAGTCCAAATAGGCGTTCCGAGGTGGAACAACCTGTTTTGTGCGTTGGAGTAAGCCCTGTTGTACCAAGGCTTGGAGTAGTCTTGTGTTCTCTTGACTTGACTCGACCATCTGAGCCATGACATCCGCCCATACCGTTGATGGCGGTGCCTGTGGTGGAGCCGATTCATCGCCGTCTCGGCGAGAACCTTCAGCCCTACTCGGAGAATAAGTACGCACCATACTGCAAAATAATAATTTTTGATGGGAGTCAGAACTTGATCTCAGCAGTATGTGAAAGTATGTAAAACATGAACATGCTAAAACTTTATGAAAGAATAACAAAATTTCATGTTTACACATCTTCCTAAAGCAAACCTAATCAGTCCCCTATTCTGTACAGAACAGACCTTTCTGTACTTAACCTAAATTTTGATCCAGTTAACAGCATTTTCATAACTCAAGTTGAATACCAAAGTTAAATTTAACTTCGGTATCTTTTTAATGAGTATTCATGTACCTCTAGATCATTTCCGGATCAAAAGTTATGATAGCTCAAAGTTGACAGAATTTCTGGATAAAATTTGCCAGCATCTCCTTTGTATGTGGCTATTTTTATCACAGTCGTACATAAAAATGGAGTACAATTCTGAACAAACTATGAACTACAAAATCGTTGCAAATCTCATAACCTTTCCAACTGCATATCATATGACCCTTAGTGATTTTTCTACACAGAGTTATGGCCAATATACAGAAACATCCAGAGAGGTTTGTAGCTGTCCTGTCTTCTGGACAGTTTGCATTCGTCTGGACATTCAACCAAGTTGGCTTCTGATTTTGCTCTGGAGGTTTACAGAAAAGTTGTAGAGCACTTAAAAAAATTTCCAGAACTGTATCATACTCCTCCATTGGGTCAAGCTACTCAGAGTTATGCTCTGTCAAAATCCAGCAAAATTTCTGCCAGAACAGAACACTCTGTTTTTTAGATCAAAAGAAGCCTAGCAAGTCTCTTCTTTGAAGCTTAGTTCAAATGACGAGCTCAATAACTAATATGTGCTTTCCAACATCCATTTTTAGTTTGAAAGTTAGTCATGAATGATTTATTCATAGGAAAGAAAACTATCAAGTGTAGTACGGTGGCAATGCACCGTAAGACATATGACGGTACTACGTTGCCTCACCAAAGAAAAACCTAACCGGATTACACCGGCATATACGTATTCTTAGGTGGCACTAAAACGGTCACTCGCAAACGTGTTCTATATGTACTATGATTTTCATGGTTAGTACCTACATAAAACACAGTCATCAGGTTCGGCTGCACACCGAACCCGGTCCCAATACAGTTTGTACACCCGTCCGTCCTCACTCGCACAGGTGTTCTCAAGCCAAACACGCCTTGAGCTATGTGTTCACGTTTCTGACCACGTGACGGGGTCTCCAATACTTCCCTGAAGCATGCCAGGGAAGAGCGTTGCTCGAATACCCCAAACGACTTGAAGAGTCGTAGAGGATACTAAAGCGGGCCGGGTTACCTGCCACCCGTGAGGCTCCACCCTTCAGCTTGTGCGCACTGGTGGACAGCCGTTACGTGCACCCCCAAGACATAAAACGTCCTGAGATGCACAATTTTCCGACATAGCAAATAGGTTAGGTTGCCACCTTCATAATATGCTAATATAATAGTCCTTATGTGGGCCTAGTACCGTTATCTCACCGTATCCTAAGTTTTTAATGTAATATGATGCTCAATCCATGCGCTATTCCCAACGCAGCTCTGATACCATGCTGTAGGGGAACCAACAACGCGGCCCCGCCAGGACCTCGTCGGCTGGTGCCGTGATATGCGGCACAAACAGCACACGGGTCGATGAAACACATCACATTACATAAATCATTTGCGGAAGCGTACAAGAGTATTTTGCAAATACTTATCTCAAAATAAGCTATAGCGGAAGACTAACTCTCACAACTCATTTCTAACTTAGCAACAAAGAAACAATCCAACCCGCGGACGTTTCTTACTAGCAACACGAAGACAAACCGCAGCGGCAAGGATGCTCTTGAGTAACTACCCGGAGGTTTCCGAGTCTCATCAGCATCCCTTCTCATAAGCATGAAGTCAATACCTGCAAAACAACTCTGATAGCATCCGTGAGCATAACGCTCAGCAAGACTTAACCGTCACCCTAGCCAGGAAACTCTACATGAGGTTATGAACATAAAGTAGGATGGCATAATTCATAATAAACTCGCCTAAATGTGAATCCTTATTTCTATGTATTATTTGCAGAAATTTTAGGTAACCTTGGGCACGCCACATCGGGAGTCCACAATCAAACAAGAAACACTTTCCCCCGATGTAATTTGCTCACGGCATAACGAATCGAGTTTGCACTAGCTATTCATCAAACATACATCAAAAAGATAGTATAAACTTCAAACCAATGTGATTAGTTCCTTTCTCATTCAAGTTCTTACTACGTCACGACTGTGAGAATAAGTATGCTCGGTCCATATCGCGAGCGATGTGATTCGAATCAATAACACACAGACTACACGACACGTACGCCCATACTCGACGTTGCTTAAAGCAACCATCACTGACGTCGTAGTGGCAGCCTTTCTCCCGTTTCACCCCCATTGAATTGATCAAGTCACCCCATACAGTAGCCACTCTCATGGTGCACCTACCGACAAGAGATGTTATGAGAATGTTACCCACATACTGCACACCGGCCCTCTCGCCTGAGGAGACCCGAAAAGGCTCAACGCAAGCTTCCCGAGGTACATCGGTTTACTGGGTCCCATATATCCAGCATGAGTCCAGTACACAACTCAAACTTGTTCAACAAGGCCGCATAAGGATCGGTCCTTGACCGACACGGACATGTCTATAGCACCCAGGCCCCTATGTCCTGCTGCCCCTACAACCTTCCGGCCTCAACTTTAACTTGCTACATATTTTCTAAACCAATCCCGTATGCCCCAGTTGTTCCTAATCATGCAAGTAGCATCTCACCACTCGACTGCTACGAACCTTACTTAAGCATGGCAGTTCTACACGGTGAAAGACACGTACCCAATACTCCATGGGTTTATTTGGTCATGCAAGAGGAGTATCAAACAACTAGACCTAATGCACATTTCATATCTTAACCGAAAGTGAATACAAAGTAAAAACTAAACAGCTGTTAAATGCAAACCGGAGCTTGCCTGTTTTGCAGGGTAGTAGTATATAAGCAGTTAGTGATCCTTGCTGATCAACCCTTGATTCTCCGGAATTTGATCCACTTCAATGAATCGCTCCTTTGAATCCCCTTCGTCATGAATCATAATGAAATGTATATGCACAATTTTTATAGAATGCAATGGAAAGAATTATGAATGGATTTCTTAGGAACAGAAGCTGTGTAGAAATGACAAGAATGGCTTGGTTTGCCCATTTTGTGCAAAGAATTATGACAGAACTAAATTGGTCTTAGTGTTTTAGCTATATACTAACTGACTTTCCTAATGACCATAAGATATGAGCTGAAAAGATTTGAATGCAACTGAAGAACAAGGACTCCAATGTCCTCAAAACTTTTACAGCAGTTTCTATACTACCTAGGGATTTAGCTTGCCAAATTGCAGCTAATGTGGAGTCAAATGGTGTTCCCCATAATTCCTACAATATCTCTTATGTATTTCCTATATACATAAGTATGGAGCACAATAACAGGGAGTTCTATGCTCAACTTGAGCTGATAATTTACATGTGAGTTCCTGGTCGCATGAAAGTAATTTGGTCCAAAATTCAGACCCTTTACTTGAGTAGTTCTCCCAGAATAATTCTTTAAGCATTTCTACTCAAAAGAATTAATTCTGGAGTAATGTGCATTTTGATGCCCAATTAAGTCAACTACAATTTCATGTATGTCTCAGAGAGCTTGCCTAAATTTTCGTATGATTTTTGGAGCTATGAATTGCCTAGAATAGATTTTACAAGTGGGAAACATTTTCTGAAATGTTTCTGGACTCTTATGAACACAGCAGTTTGTATTAGCAAATTCCTACTCAAATGATCTGAAAATTTGCTAGAAGCTCAACAATATGCTAAAGAATATTCTTGAAAAATTTGAGGATTTTTGGATAAGCCAAAGTCCCTCAATAATTCTTTTTTCAGAAAAATTTCAAAGAATTTTCCAGAATTTGATATTGACTTTCATAAAAAATTGAGTTCATATTTGGATATATCTTTGCAAAAGGAATCCAACCCAATTGGAATAACTCAATTTGGAGATTCCTACGCAAAGATATGATTTTCCAAAGTTGGAACCCACTCTGGAATTGTTTTTCTTACTGAAATTCAACTGGGCCCGTTATTCAAGCTCCAGCCAATCAGAACTTAGCCACACCGGTTCACATTGTTCTGGCGCGCAGCCACAGCAGATCCCCGAGCCACAGCTGATCCCGAATTTAAAAACTGAGTCGCTGACAGCCGGGACCCGCACCTTCGTCTTCCTCCCGGCCCTGTTTCGCGCGCGCGCCGCCTCCCTCGCTGGAACCGCAACCGGAGCTCGTCGGCTCGCTGTTTCCAGCCACCACTCGAGCTGAGGCTCGGCGCCAGATGGTTTGTGATGTCAAGGAACACACCAGTGGGGTTTTCTAGGGCTGCCGGTGACCGGAAGATGGTCGGCGACGTGCGGCGGCCTCAGATGGATTTCGATACCGTCGGCCGAGGTTTCCAGTCCGCCAAAATGTCGACAAACTCGTGCTACCGCACCCTTGGAGCTTGAGGAAGACCGACATGGCCTCAAAAGTTATCAAAGGCGGCTGCAACTGGGTCAGCACCGTGTGCCCGATCGGCTCCGCCGTGAACATGCTCGGGAGACCTCAAAATCCTCTGCTCAGAGGCGTTTTCATGCGATGGTTGCTAAAGGAGAAATTGTCGCCGGCTAGTCCGGCTCCTATGTGCCAAGTTTGATGACCTATGGAGGATTAGAGAGTGGGAATTTGAAGTTCTCATACCGGACGTTCGGTTTGCACCCGCCGGAGCTATCCGAAATTCGCCGTCGATACTTCATGGTTTGCTCCAAGCTTTGGGTGGAAGCAGCGTGGTGGTCGTGCGCTCCCATTGCCATGCTTTCTTGGGCGTGAAACACGCTGTGGAAAGCTGTCCACGAGCGCCCGATCACCGGTTTAGGTTAGGTCGCAGCGGAGTGGGTGTTTGAGGGCTCGGGAACGCCGGAGCTCGCTCGCTTCTTGGTCAGGGAGGTGAGCAACGGCCGTGGGGTGCTGTTTAGCAGCTCTGAGTAGAGTGGGCGCGAGTTTTTCCTGGCTTCCCGGTGGCTCCCGAGGCACGGTGGTGAGGGAAGGCGCTGTGGTCGTGTTTCTTGCGAGGAGGAGAAAGCAAAGAGCAAATAGTTCGGTCTGGAGAGGAGGATCACGTCGAGCGCACGAGGGGGCAATCAATCGGCCACCAGCGCTTGGGAGGAGGGAGCAGGAGGCGGCACAGCCGCTTCTCTTGGTGGCGCCCCGGTGTCTCACAGTCGGTTTGAGAAAAACAGAGCACAATAACTTCTTTGCTTTAGGTGCAAGTTACCCTTTGTATCACAATGACATGTGGGGTCCACTCCACTTTCCTCCCCCAAATATCTTCTCATGTTGATCTCTCACATTCCAAAGTTTTGAAGTTTAAATGTGGGCTGACATTTGAATTTCCCCAAATTTAGTTTGAATTTGCATAGCAAATTTTAATTTGGTTGAAATTCGAAAATGCTTCTATTTAACTCCTTTTTGAGCCCACCTCCAAATGACAAGTTTGTCATCCCACTTTTTCCATAATTTCCAAACTATATGGCTGCATGGTTATTCAAAGTTTGGGCCACCATTTGTGTGAACTTTGAAGTTTGAAATCTGATTTTCAAACTTTCATGCAATAAGGTATTCAAATCCTTATTGGTTCAACACCTTCAAATAAAAATGTGAGCCTCATTTTGGATGATCATCCATGTATCATTTTGCATGAAGAAAAGTTTTAGCAAGTCCCATTTTTCATGACTTTACCACACATATGAATTCAAACCTCGGTTTTTATTCATATACATTTTTGGGACTTCTACACGAAGCGCTCCTGACCATGCTCTCCACTTAACGTGCCTCCGTCCCTGTCTCCAACCGCATCTCCGTCCCCGGCTCCAACCGAGCCTCCGTCCCCGGCTCCAACCGCACCTCTGTCCCTCGGTTGCTTCAGCCGCTTGTATTAATGGCCAATATTGCAGGCTGCTCCTACTCCACGGTCTGCCAGTGAAAATTGATATGTTTACACAGGCGGTTTGACTTTGCTAGCCGTCTATGATGTTCATTCATCACAGGCGGCTATTAATTCATTTGACGTTACAAGTGCATTTTTTACGGACTGCCTGGGTCTGAAAAAAGAGACGCCTGTGATAATGGTTTTTGTAGTAGTGCATGACCAAGCAAAGTAGGTTGCTCAACTTTACAAGCCTTGTTATGATCCTTCCCACGAGCACTTCTCTTTGGGTCAATATCCACAATAGGAAATTAGCCCACTTCCTAGCAAGCACCCTTGTGACAACTCTCTGCATAATATACTTCTTGACCACGTTCTCGTCTTGACCATTGGAAGCACTGTTCTTATTTGTCTGCACCAATTGGTTATACTGCAGGACAGAATGTGCAGAATGTCCTAATCTGGTGTCCACATCACTGTTATCACCCAACTCAGTGTCACAGATTAGCACAAGATTGACCCTTGTACCCTCAGTAAGTAGGGCGAGCATAAGGGTAGTACTAGGGCCTTTCATGCAAGTACCAAAGCCTTTGTATCTAGGTTTGCACCTCCGACCTTACTGAAATCGATGGGAGACAAACATGCGCCATCAGATCATCCTGCGGTCCCTGAGGTCCAGAACCGTGCTTAGGTGGGAGATCAAGGTGTTGATCCTCCATAGGCTCCTCAGGATTGGGCCCTGGCTGTAAAAGTCCCAAAAATTGTATATGAAATAAACCTAAGCTTGAATGCTATGTGTTTCAAATTCATGAAATGGAACTTACAAAAACTTTTCTATACATGATGGTGTACATAGATGTTCATCGAGAAGGGGCACATGTTCATTTGAATTGGTTGCACCAAGGTGGACTTAAACACTATGGAGGAATTACTCATTTGCATGAAAGATTAAAAATCAGATTTTCAAATTTAAAGTTCACCGCAAATTGTGGCCAAACTTTTGAATACACATGCAGTCCTATACTTTTGAATTTGAGGAAACTTAGGATGGCAACCTTCTAATTTTTGGGTGGGCTGAAAAAGGAATTAAATAGAAGCAATTCTAAATTTGAACTGAATTCAAATTTGAAAGGCAAATTCAAACCGAATTCAGGTACTTCAAATTCTAGCCCACTTTTAAACTTCGGAATCTTTGAATTGTGGAGATTAACATGAGGAGATCTTTTGTGTGGAGGAAATTGGGTGGAGCCTACATGTCATGGAGGCAACTTAACTTGCACCCGAAGTTGTTCTCTGTTTTCCACTCAAGCAACCGAAGGCTCTTGTCTCTGTTGCACTTGGATCACCCAAACTCACCTCAGAGCGCCACCGAGTGCCACACCGAGCCACCACCAGCTTCCTCCATCGTGCTGGAGGCGTTCCCAGCGAGTCCTATCACCTCACAAAGTGATCGTTCGCTCACCCCACCGAAGCAACCGGACTTTGCTTCCTCCTCGCACATGCAAAGAGCCGAGCTCACCGCCGCCTCTGTAAATCGATCGGAAGCCAGCTAAACACTGCACACACCTCCCCTCCGATCTGCAAAACGGCACTGGGGGGCCCTCTTCTATGCCCTCGGTGCAAGAACTGTACGAGTTTCGGCCTCTCCTGTTCGGGCGCGCCACTGCTTCGCGGCGACCTAACATAGCCGACAACCGGGCACACGTGGACAGCTCACACCAGAGGATTTCACGCCTGAGCGAGGACGTTCATAGGAGCGCTGGTGATCCACGCTGCTTCCACCCAAACCTCAAGCCAAGCCGTGGACGACCGAGCGCGAATTCGAGAAATTTTCTTCGGCGGGCACAAACCGACGTTCCGGTACGGAACCTTCAAATTCATTATTAATCTTCATTCTTAGGCAACAAATTCTTGCGCACAGGAGATAGGATAGCCGGCGATCGACTTCTCTTTGCAACCCTAGCTTAAAACGGCACGTAGACCGACCAATTTTTGAGTTTTACGAGCGCTTCCATGGCGGCACGGGTGGGGCGCACGGTGACAAGCTAGTTGGAGCCGTTCCCAAGTGTATTTGCTTATGTGCTGAGCTTCACGAGCATCCACTGGCGCTGTAGCGCCATTTTGCCGAGCTTTTGGCGGGCTAGAACAGTCGGCCGACGGCGCCGAAGTCATCCCGAGGCCGCCGCACGTCGCCGGCTTGTTTCCTGCCTCCGGTAGCTCGAGCTTGCCCCACAGACAGTTTTCCCGACCTCCAAAATGCACGGGCGGCGAGTCTCCGTCCGGGAGAGGGCTGGAAACGAGTCGCCAGCGAGCCCCTGCCTCGGTCCGGCGAGGGGGCAGCGCGGGCGCGGGAAGGCAATGGAGGAGGAAGAAGACCGGTGCCGGTCCCACACGTCAGTGACCGAGAATTTAAAAATAGGATCGGCTGTGGCTCTCTGATCCGGTTGGCTGCGCGCTAATAACCGTGTAGCCCCGGTGTGGCTCGAATCTCATTGGCTGCAGTTTAAAACTGTGGGCCCAATCAATTTCCAGTAGCAAATCATTCCAGATTTTGCCACCACTTTGGAAATACATATCTGTGCGTAGGAAACTCCAAATTGAATGATTCAAATTGGGTTGGATTCTGTTTACAAAGATCTATCCAAATATGAACCCCAATTTGTATAAAAGTAAATAATAAATTATGGAAAAATTCTTTGAAGGTTTTATGAAAAATAATTATGGAGGGAGTTTGGACAATCCAAAAATCATCAAATTTTGCCAGAATATTCTTTATGATATTATTGACATCCTAGAAAATTTCCAGCTCATTTTAAGTTGAATTTAGTAGGAATTTGCTGAGTGAAATCTGCTGCACTCTAAATGGTCCAGAAACTTTTTCAGAAAAAGGTTTCCAATTTGTAAAATCCATTCTTGGCAATTCATAGCTCCAAAAATTATAGAAAAATTCAGGCATGCTCTATGAATCATACTTGAAGTTTCAGACATTACTTCAAAATTAATTCTTTTTAATAGAACTTCTTAAGGAATTATTCTGGAGGGACTACTCAAGTAAAAGTCCTGAATTTTGGATCAAAATACTTTCATGTGACCAGGAACTCACATGCAAATTTTCAGCTCACGTTTAGCCTTAGATTTTCCTGTCCTTGTTCTCCATGCTTATGTATGTGAGAAAAACATAGGGATCAGTGTGGGAATTATGGGAGACATCATTTCCCTTCACTTGAGCTGCAATTTGGCAAGCTAAGTCCCTGTGTAGTTTATGACTTCCTGTAAAAATTTCGAAGTAATTGGACATCAGGATCTTCAGTTATATTCAAATCATTTTAGCTCATCTCTTATGTCCATTAGGAATTTAGCTATGTTTATAACTAAACTCCTAAGGCAGATTTAGTTTTCATTATTTCCTTGCACAACAGAGGCAACCAAATAATTCTTAGAATTTCTACACAGCCTCTGTTCTTAAGAAGTTCAAGTCTTTAATTCTTTACATTGCATTATAAAAACTTATGCATATACATGTCGATAGCTCACGACAAAGGACTTCGATGGAGTCATCCCATGAAGTGTGGATCTGTTGATCAATCTTAGGAGGATCAAGGGATCAAAGATCACTAACTGCTTATATATATTACTTCCCTGCAAAACATGCAAGCTCCGGTTTGCATTTAACAACTTTTAAGTTTTTTACTTTGTATTCACTCTTTTGGTTAGGAAATAAAATGTGCATTAGGTCTAGTTGTTTTGATACTCCTGTTGCATGACCAGAGAAACCTATGGAGTATTGGGTAGACGTCTTTTCCTCGTGTAGAAACTGCCATGCTTAATTAGGGTTCGGTAGAAGTCGAGTGGTTGGACGCTACTCGCATGATCAGGAGAAAAAAGGGCATACGGGATTGGTTCAGAAAATTGTTAGCAAGTTGAAGTTGAGGCCAGGCAGGTTGTAGGAGCAACAGGACATCGGGGCCTTGGTGCGTTAGACCTGTCCGTGTCGGTCAAGGACCGATCTGTATGCGGCCCTGTTGAGCAAGTTTGAGTTGTGTACCGGACTCATGCTGGCTATATGGGACCCAGTAAACCGATGTATCTTAGGAAGCTTGCATTGGGACTTTTTCGGTTGCCTTAGGCGAGAGGCCGGTGTACAGTATGTGGGTAACACTCTTATGACATCTCATGTTGGTAGGTGCACCATGAGGGTGGCTATTGTACGGGACGATAGGATCGACTCGACGTAGGTGAAACGGGGGAAAGGCTGCCATGTACGACATCAATGATGGTTGCTGTAGGCAACGTCGAGTACGGGCGTCGTGTCATGTAGTCCGGGTGTTTTTGATTTGAATCACCGTCGCTCGCGGTAGTGAGCATACTTGTTCTCACAGTCGTGACGTAGTAAAGAACTTGCATGAGATAAGAACTAATCACTATTGGTTGAAGTTGACACTACCCTTGTATTGTTACTTTGAATGAATAGATTAGTGCAAACTTGATTCATTTACATCATGAGCAAGTTACATCGGGGGAAAGCGATTCTTGTTTGATTGTGGACTTACGATGTGAGGTGGCCAAGGTTACTCTTAAATTGCTGCAAATAAAACCTGAGAATAAGGATCCACTTTTAGGCGAGTTTGTTATGCCTATTGCTATCCTACTTTATGTCTTTACCTTCATGTAGAGTTTCATTACTAGGTTTGACGGTTAAGTCTTGCTGAGCGTTATGCTCACGGATACTATAGTAGTTGTTTTGCAGGTATTGACTCTATGCTTATGAGTATGGTTGTCGATGAGACTTGTAAACCTCCTAGTGGTTACTCATGAGCATCCTTGCCGCTTTTGTTGGTTATTCGTGTTGCCCCATGCAAAAAACTACATGCTTGGTGGGTTGTACACAAGGTGAATCCTTATGAGAAGTTATATACACTAGATGATGCTGGGTACCGAGATAGTTTGTTGTCGTTGAACGCTGAGATTGATAAGGTTTACCAAGAACAAGAGTTGCCAGACTCTTTTTTCATTGAACCTGGTCTAGGCCTCGATGAGTTAGTTGGAGATTCTCAAGATTTACAGACTCATGAAATACGAAAACGAAAATGAAAAAGAATCACGACAAAAGATCAGTGGTCCGGATTAAGGAGTAGAGTTCATGGTCGTTATACTGATGAATTTTAAAACAAATTTCAAGTAACGTTTCATTTATCTCTTCTTTCGTCTTATATATTTTACTTTACATTCATTACCAACTTTTTTTTATTTTCAATAGGATGTCGTCGAGCAGTGGTAGAGGAAGGGAAAGGCGAGGAGTGTACCGAGAGGTTTCCTGTGGAGGACAGTTGACATGTTTCAGAGCAGTATGTCTAGCGGAGCTGAGAGGCGTAGCAGTCGCCTTACAGCGGTTAGACGAGGTAAATATCATTTTGTGAATCTTATAATGTCAATAATTACTTCATTCATCTACATTACTATTCTTTTAAATTATCAGGAGGACTCTAGGTCCGAGGACTCAGAGACGAGAGGTCCTCTGCAGCCAGCACAAGCTGACCACCCTTCGGGGTCCGGTAGCCAGCCTGTGGACCCGCTTTCGAACTCTTCCGGTGACCACTCCTCCGGGTCACCTGACGTCAAGCCAACTCAGAGGCCCCTGCAAACCCAGATGATCGGATCGTTATTCGTCCGGTTGGAGATATGTAAGTAAATCTCTAACTCTTCAATTTAGATTATTTTAGTGTTATAGATGTATTGGTTTATCATTCTCTATAAGGTCTTGATACGATGACTCATTCACGGCTTAAGGATGGCACAAGCAGGTGAACAGTGTCCTCGGGCAGCTTATCCGTTTGCACTACCCTGGTGTAGTGAACGGTGTCTCCGCCACGTTGTGGGACGATTATGCCACCGCCCAGCATGTTGCTCACGGCAACCACCAGGAGGCTGTGTGGTCCGACTTCATGGTAAGCATGAAATATATATATTTCTGTAATACAAGTCTATAATATGGTTAATACCAATGATGTATATAAATATGTTTTTCTAGGCACGGTACCATTTAGAGGACGAGGGCGAGGTGGACTACGCCATAGCCGTGTTTCATAAGAACGCTCAGAAGCTCGTTACGCAGTCGCTATCAAACGCAAGAATTCAAGCGGCTAGAGCATACACGAAGCTGGATCCGGAAGAGGGTGAGCTGGGGGTATTCAAGAACGTGGCTCCCAGGTACTTGACGGTGGGGCATTATGCAGAGGTAAATTGTAAAATATTTATTTTAAAATGTGGAAGAAACACAATAGGTTAAAGGTTCTATAACCTAATAATAAATATATGCAAGTCGGTGTAGCCTGGTTGGACGGCCGCGCGGAGGACTACCGTATCCTGTGTGCTCTATGGGCGAGTCAGGGGTTCCAGGAAGTCTCTAGAACCTACCGACAGAGCAGAGGGACGGATGGGAAGCTCACATTTGGTGTGGACGGCTACTTATGTCTAGCTAAACGCATGGTAAGTGTGATTACTATTGTTTTCAAATACGTTTAAATTATTCATTGTACTAACACACACACACACATATATATATATATATATATATATATATATATATATATATATATATATATATATATATATATATATATATATATAGGAGCACGAGACCGGTCATGAGCCTACTCTGATTCAGGTCTAGAAGAGGGGTCACAGGTGAAGTGACCCGTCACATCCTGACCAAATGTGTTCTCAGGCAGCGAAAGAAGCGCTGGTGAGTTGTTTTGTATTTGTATTGAGTTTTCTTAAATAGTTTTTATGATATTATCTTATCGTATTTGTATGCAAGGTATGGGCAGGAGGCGTAGCGACTTCACGGTGAAGGTTTCGATTGGAAGACCACGCCAGTTATCCCAGAAGCAGCGTATGCAACCGGAGGCGGGAAACCTCACGGACAGTGAGTTCTCAAATTTTTTAATGTCAATGATTTGAGATACGAAAATTTAATAATCCTTCTTCTTTTGTATGTTCGCCATCTTCGATGGAGCTGTCGACTCGAGGGAGGCAGAGCCTTCCTTGAGTTGCTCTTCATCGCGGCAGACCGGAGCGAGGCAGGCTAGCTCCCTAGATCTCTAGAGAGTCCGGGAGGAGCTCCGCAGGACACAGGAGGAGCTTCGGCTAGAAAGGGAGCGTCAAGCCGTGGGTAAGAGGGCTCGGGACGAGTATCAAGTCTCGTTAATGCTACAGATGCAAGCAGCAATGCAGGTATGTACTGGTCGTTTTACTTAATATTTCTAACATATCAATGATGGTTATGTGATAATGTTTTGTGTTCACAGGCTATGGCGGCAGGGCAGCCGGCCGTCTTCCCGCAGTGTCAGCCCCCATAGGAGCCACAGGCCCCGTTTTCCGGAGCAGAGGTACAAATTTCCCAAACTTAAAAAACATAGCCATATTTGATAAAGTTAACTAAATTTGTTAGAATATCACCAAACTTAGTCAAACATAGACAATCCTAGATTAACTTGATCAATTATAGGTTATAGTAAGCTAACTTAGGCAAACTTGCATTTTTAAACTCATGACTTGTCTAACTATACTTATACATAACAGTTCTCCACGACCGAGGCTCACACGCCATCGCCGCAGCTACCGGGAGGACGAAGGCTCGAGGATGACTTCCAAGGTTCTGGAGGTAGCGGACGTGGTAGTTCGTAGGGTGGTGTGTGTCTCTAGTGTTCATGAATTACTATTATGTTTATAATGTTGTGACTTCCCGTGTGAGCTGGCCATCGAGCCAGGGCTGGCCTCGAAGCCAGGTTAGAATTTTCTTATTTTTTTAAAAAATTACCAACCTTATTTATGACGGTTTTCCGGTCACGACTGTCGTAAATAAGCCATAACTATTTATGACGGCCTGCCCCGTCGTCAATAGTACCAAGCTTATTTACGACGGGGCCGTCGTGAATAAAGTGGAGTATTCACGACGGCCCTGTCGTGAATAAATCCCTGCGCCACGTGGCATCCGGAAAGCTTATTCGCGACAGGACTATTTAACCATCGCAAATAAGCTTATTTAACACGGGAGCAGTCGTTAACAACCTTATTTACGACTAATTGTCGGTGACGGTCAGAAACCATTGTGAATAAGCCTTCTCCGTCATCAATAACTTATTCACGACGGTTTACCCTTTATGAACGACGGTTTCCAGCCATCGTTAATGTAAGGGCCTCAGTTTTTGACACATATTCAAAGTGTTCACCACCACACACACCCTTCATTTGAAGAAACTTGATGAACACATTTGAAGAGCAAGTAACCACCATCAACATGCTCATGAGAGAATAAACTCACAAAATGCAAAAGTAGCATTTCCTACATGCATCATATAGGGGCTGGGCATATGAAAAAGTCCTACACCTTGCTAGGAGTGTCCATGCTAAATTTCACCCAAATCCAAAACCTTTTTGAGGTCTTTTGGGTACAACTAAAAAGAGGGTAGTTTGAACTCAAATTCAAATTCAAACTGTTTCCATCCCATGAATTAAAAAGTGGGAGGCATATTCTTGCTCAGCACATTTTTGTGAGCACACCCACCAATTTTCACTCCATTTGGAGTTGATGTTGACATGAGCTAAGTTTAGCAAATTCAGACTTTATTTGAATTTCAAACTGCATATGTGCTGAAATTTAGTCAAACACTTCACAATTTGAATTCTACCAATTCTAAATGGGCATGTGGTATATAATTCAAATGACCAAGGGTATTAGAGGCATTACTGTTTGTAGCAGTGAGAGGAAGTTAATTTCAGAGGTTTAAAGGGGGTGGGACCCACATGTCAGCCTCTACTGCAAATCCAACCGACTGAAAATTCAACACTCGGTTTCTCGGGCTTCCTCCGAGGGCGCCACCAAGCTGGTCACCGGGACAGCTCCTGCTCGGGCTGGCAGCGCCGACTGACGTCGCCTCTTCCTCTTATCCCCGCAGCCGACCTGATCGAAGGCAGAACCGATCACTTCTCGGCTCCCCCATGCAAGAAACTGATCAGAGAAGCCGCTGCTCCTCCGATCGTCGGCCACCCGCCAATCTCGCACACAAGCCTCAGCTGAGCAGCAAAACGGCACCACAGCACTCTCCACTACCCCCTCAAACCATCATCCAGTGATCTCGTGTTCTCTACCCCGAGAATCACACCGATCCGCAGCAGTCGCCACCAAGCCGAGAATAGGTGCTCTCGTGGGCAGCCTCATCCCGGGCTTGTCACAATCAAGCCAAGCTGTTTTCGGACGCGCACGCACCTCCTGCAACTCATCTCCGAAGCCAGAGCCAAGACGTTGAGCGTCGACGGAGAATTTTGCAGTTTGCTTCCAGCTGGTCCAAAGTCACCTTCGGGTGAGAAATGTTGAAATTCCCGTTTGATTCTCGTTTACATCCCATCAAACTTCGCACATAGGAGGTAGACTTAAGGGCGCACAAGTTGGCTTCACAACACATAGCATGAGAACCCTTGTACATGGCGTAATTCCGAGCTTGCCAACGGCGGCTTATTTGGGCAGCATCGGGCACACGGCAAGAACAACTTTGGAGCTCTCCCCGAGCATGCCCATCGCTATGTAGAGCTTCCCGAGCCACCACTGGTGCTGTAGAGCCTCTGTGACAGGCGTTTGGCAGGCTAGTACGCCGGAGCGACATCACCGGACTCTTTCCGAGCCGCTGCGCCACCGCGAGCTCAGTTAGAGCCAACGTCGATGAGGGGAAACCCTCTTAACGTGTTCAGCGCACCAAAATAGGGGCTAGCAGAGAGTTGGAGCTCGGTAGCTGACCGGACGATCCAGTTCGGCGGTACTCCGGCGACCTCGGCGACGCTACCGCGCGGGAGGCGCGAGGTTGAAGACGACCGAGCCGGGTCCGCTTTCAGTGGAAGGAAACCGGGCGGTTTGATCTTCTGTGGGCACGGATCGACTGTGGCAGCGCAGGAATTAAATCTTTAGCCCAGTGTGCCGTCGCTTCGGCGTCCGACACGTGTATCCGTGGACCCCTCGGCAGATTTAAACATTTCCCCGATTTTCAGATTTAGTTCAAACTTCAAACCCACATAACTTTGGCTAGGAAACTCCAAGTCAAGTGAACCAAATTTTGTTGGATTCATCTATCTGAGTACTTTCCATCAAATCAAGTGTCACTTAATGAAAATCCTTATTTCTCCAGGATTAATTCTTCAAAGTTCAAACTGGTTAGAATTTTAACTGGAGAACCCTTTGGAGGAAAATTCTGAAACTTTGCTGGGATGTTCATCAAAATATCCCTGAGCTACCATAAAAAATTTCAGATCCATTTGAGCTCATTTGATCCACCTAATGGTGGTATTAATAAAACTCTTCCAGAGAAAATAGAAAAATGTCCAGAAATATTTTTTCAGAATTCCTCTGAAATTGTTTAGCTCATATCTTTAACTAGGGACCTCCAAATTAAGTGAAACCAACTCCATTATAACCCTCTGAAAATCTAGTTTTCAGAAAGTCATGGCTTGCTCCATGAAAATCCCTAGAACACCCTAAGAGCTCCAATTAAGGTCAAGTACATAATTATTTGTGGAGAGCCAAATGAGCTTTGCTGCAAATAAAACTTTGCCAATTCTCTGTTTAGGTTGTATCCAAACCACAGTAAAAATTTCAGAGTCATTGGGTCTGTCTAGTAGGACTTATAGTCTTCACGAGTTTAAATTCAATTCAAATGCATTTAAATTGATACATATACATGTTATCTCATGTAGTTGCTAAGGTTGAGGAGGAACCCGAAGTCTTAGATTTCGTCACTCCGGAAGAGCAGCTAGCCTATGACCAAGAGCAGCAAGGCAAGCTCCGGTTTGCATTAAACTTTTTACAAATTTTTATTGTTTTGAGAACTTACTTTGAGTAGAACTTACTTCTTGCATTACAGTCTTGTTTGAAACCCAAATGCATAGCCAAGAAAATCATGGGTTGGGATTAGGATTGAAAACCCCATTTAGTTACTGCAATGCTAAGATAGAGTAGGATTCGGTACAAGTCGAGTAGTTGGAACTACTCGCGAGGATAGGCTAGAGGCACTCGACTCGGGTAAAGATAGCAAATGATACACATGGCAAAAAAATGATACCGAGCGGAGAGTAAGGGCAGCAGGACATTGGGGCCTGGGTGCTATAGCTCCACTTGTGTCGATTGAGGACCGAGCCGTGTGCGGGCCTGTTGAACAAGCTAGAACAGTACCGAAGACCTACCGGCTATATGGGAACCGGGAAACCGATGTAACTCGGGTAGCTGGGTGTTGAGGCATAGCTGGTCGTTCAGAGGGTAGGTTGAGAGCTCGAGGTGTATATCGGCTGGCGGCACTGTGGATGCGCGCGGAGAGACCTCTTGCTCGGGACGATTGGACCGGTTCAACATTTGGCTGACGGGTGAAAGGTGGTTGCGTACGACTTCCGTGATGGTTGCTGTAGGAAAGATCGAGTATGGGCGTACGTGATGGGTTATTCGGGTAACCCTGCAGGTGTAAATTGATTATAGTCACCGTCCCTCGCGGTCAGTGAGTACCACTTGTTCACTGTACCGTGACGTAGAAAGAACAGGCTAGATACATGTTAAAAGTTTGCTGATTTGAAAGACATACTTTGCTTGTTAATGTCTTGTTGTAGTTTAGAGCTAAAGTTCTTTTCAACTTTGGGCAAAGTACATGAGAGAAATGCGTTTCTTGTTTGATTGCGGATCTCTCATGTCCCTTAGCGTAAGGTTCTCCACAACCGGCTGCTAAAACTTGAAAGTAAGGTTCAAACAATTAGGCGAGTCCTTTGCAAATTATTTACCTCATGTACCCTGTACCCATCATGTAGAAGTTCCATGTATAGGAGAGACGGGTCAGTCTTGCTGAACCATCGTGCTCACTGCTTGTGTTTGAAGCTTTTGCAGGGTTTTATGAGGAAGGGACTCCCGAGGAGGAGACGGAACCCCAGGAAGGGAACCCCGTCGAGTAGGGGTGGTGCACGCCGCCGTGTTAGTGTATGTGCGTGCTAACGGGGACACATTCACGGGCTAAATGTGAACTCGATGCATAGTCTACGCCCGGGAGTGTAGACTGAACATATTTTGTTGTACAAATGGTCGTAAACCTGTTTATGTAATAAAACTTTGCTTCCGCTTTGTACCTTTGATGTGTGTTATCCGGTGTTGTGCAACGCAGCACCCCTCAGCGTGATCCTGGCTCGACAAGACCGTGGGGTCGTGTCAGCGTGGTATCAGAGCTTGCTTGAGGTTTAACACACTACAAAGGTCATTTTTTTTCAAAAATCCAGTGAGGAACAAGTTAGTAGCCCATATAAGGATGTTATTAGTGTATAGAAAGTGGCATACTAACCTATTTCCTTATGTTGGAAAAATCGTGCATCTCGGGACGCTTTATGTCTTGGGGGGTGCACGTAAGCGCTGTCCACCAGTGCGCACAAGCTAAAGGGTGGAGCCCACGGGTGGCAGGTAACCCGACCCGCTTTAATATCCTCTACGACTTGTCATGTCGTTTAGGGTATTCGAGCAACGTCTGTCCCTGGCGTGCTTCGGGCAAATTGCGAGACCCCGTCACATGGTCAGTAACGTGAACACGTAGCTTAAGGCGTGTTTGGCTTGAGAACATCCGGGCGAGTGATGACGGCTGGGTGTACGAACTGTACGGATACCGGGCTCGGTGTGCAGCCGAGTCTGTCGATTGTGTGAGTTATCTGCAGGTAGTCTAACCACGAAACGTTAGACATGTAGCATCCATGTGCGAGAGACGTTTAGTGTCACTGAAATAACGAAACCGGCTAAGTCCGGCATAGGTTTTTCTTTGTGAGGACGTAGTACCGACAAGATCTGGTGACCCATCGACGTCACACCCAACTAAGTGAGCAACTTCATTGTAAAACTTGAAAGTTTTAATCCAGAGAACTAAAACTTGATGTAACTCCTTCCCTTGAACAGGATATTCGAAGTTAACAAGTTTTCAACTTATAAGATACGAAGGACAGAGTCCCCTGTTTTCAGCTGAGGTAAGGCTGAAGTTAATCAGAGGTTAGAGGTTGAGCTATTTCGAGGTTGGGGGTCATATGATACATTTATGGAAAGCTTTCAAAGAGCTTTACAAATTTTCTGTTGAGGTCCAGGGGTGTATCATCCTCTAACCAATCAAAAAATGCAGTAGAGTTGAAACTGTCCAGAAAACAGGGCAGAGCAAACACTCTCTGTAACTCTCTGTAAATTGAGCATAACTTCCTGCATAAAAATCCAAAAATAGAAAATGAGGTAGTTCTGAAAATTTAATGAGAGGGGTTACAACTTTGTAACAGAAAATTTTCTCAGATTGGGAGTAGGATTAACTGGAATTCTTTGATCAAATCAATACCTAAAGCAGGGAGGTGCTGTCCAATTTTCTCCAGAAATCCTGTTAACTTTGACATCTCATAACTTTTGAACCAGGATAGATCTTAGGCCACGCAAATACTTTCTGGAAATATTTTGAAGTTAACTTCAACTTTGATGTTGAGCTCCAGAATTGGTTTTGCATTTAGCATGGTCTAAATCATGTTGGAATGAAAACTGGTCAGGGCTGTCAGGTTGGACAGCAGATCAGCAGTCAAATTTGTATAAATTTGAACTATGTTTCCAAGTTTTATGAGTTAAATGACATGTTTTATGTTATAACTCAATGGTTTACTGTTCAAATAAATATTTGACATTTCTCAAATATGTTTCTACAGATGACAGCGAATAGACAGTTGGAGAACGGGTGGGTGGAATCTTACTGTTCTCACCACAGCGGCTATCCGGAAGCCTTGAGGCAAATGCTTCAATATTTCGGATACAACAAGATGCCGCAGTACTTCGCCAAAGAAGAAGGTGAGGAGGGGAACAAGATGTGGACGGTCCATGTCGAAGTTCCTGCAGGACCTACGCCACCCGGTTGGGCGCCGTTCACCGTCACGGTGAGAGGTAGACATCCGGAGGGAATGTGGCAAGTGGCAGCCCGTGACACCACGTCGACTTTCTGCCAGCTATACATGAGAGCTATGGAGGGCACTCCATACGCGCTCGTTCTGGTAGAGGGACAGGCTAATCACGTGTGGGAAGGGAGGTACATGGAGGCAACAGATCCGGTTGCCCAAGGTACAACCCCGCGGAGGCGAACCTCAGCCTCCAGATAAGGGCTGGAAAGGCTGTGATGGACAGCCAAGCTGTTCATACGGAGTGTCTCGCCATGAAGCTCAAGGAGAGCAACAGCCGTGGAGACCATTTCGAGAGTGCTCACAGCGCACTCCGCAATGTGCTCCTTCTGACGATCAAGCGACTGAACGAACAATATAATCAGTTGCATCGTCTGAAGAAGGCAAAGAGGAAAAGCCGCGTCGACATCACGGCTTTGCAACAGCAGGTGGAGGCTCTGACCCAGCAGAACGAGGTCCTTACTCAAGAGCAGGACGGCGCTATTGAGGAGGGGCAAGGCTGGGAAGAGGATTACAACCAAGCCATGGACGAGGTGCACGCGTTGCAGGACCTCGTACCTCCGGTAATGGACATACCGGTGGTAGGCGCCGTACCCGTGGTCTTGGGTCTTCCGGCAATGGGAGAACCCGAGCCGGAAGAGGAGGTTGTGGACCCAGAGCCACCAGCAGAGGTACCGGAGGAAGACGACCCGCAGGAGGTCGAGTTCTACTCCGAGTAGGGGGTTACTGTTGCCAAGTAGGGCAGCAAGGGTGATGTAACCCAAACTTTTGTAATAGATGACATGTCGTGTAGACAGTAGTGCATGTATAGTTAGTGACGACATGAGCACGAGTTCTCGGGGATCCGAGACTAATGTATCTTGTATAAAGTTTATGCTTTATCAATATATGTGAATGTTGTGCAAATTATTCATGCGTCACTTCAATACCTACTGTTTCATATGGAATTTTAAGTATGACATGTGCTGATCGCTGCTGTTTTCAACTTCAGAATGACTCGTACTCGTGCCATCCCAGACGTTGGGGGTTCCAGTCAGGGGGGAGAAACCTCCCAACAGCCTCCCGAGGACTACTCGGGACAGCAAAAGCAACAGCATCAACAGCAACAACCGCCACCGCCAACGGTTACATTGGCCGACATCGTTACGGCAATGGTGGGTTCTAATTAGCAGCACACGGAGTTGCTGCAAACTCTTATTGCAATTACGTCTCGACCAGAGAGGCGTCAAGATCGTGAGGAGCACCAACAGAGCTCCTACTCCGACTTTCTGGCGACTCACCCCCCGGTATTCTCAAGGGCGGATGAACCCCTCGATGTGGACAACTGGCTCTGCACGATGGAAATGAAGTTCGGTCTGCTCCAAGTGAGTGAGCAGCGCAAGACTCAGTTCACGGTCCAACAGCTCCAGGGATCCGCGAGCGCGTGGTGGGCGAATTACTGTGCTTCGCAGCCCACAAAGCGAGTTATGACCTGGGCGGAATTCCAGACGGCCTTCAGGGCCTATCACATACCGCCAGGTCTCATGAAGAGGAAGACACAGGAGTTCTTACGCCTGCAGCAAGGGAGCCGGAACGCGCTGGAATACTCCAGGGCATTCAACGATCTCACACTCTACGCTTCATATCACGCCGATACCGACGAGAAGCGGCAAGATCATTTCTACCAGGAGCTTAACCCGCTCCTGAAGGACAAGCTGGCGATGTTCAATCGCGGCAGCCTCAACGATATAATTGATGCTGTGATTGTTCAGGAGGAC
This sequence comes from Neostapfia colusana, assembly GCA_030760725.1. Classification (NCBI taxonomy): domain Eukaryota; kingdom Viridiplantae; phylum Streptophyta; class Magnoliopsida; order Poales; family Poaceae; genus Neostapfia; species Neostapfia colusana. The sequence continues at coordinate 67,437,544 of JASWHV010000016.1, forward strand.
TCCGGCAAGGAGTTAGCGGCAGCGGAGAGGAAGCGAAGCGCACCACAAAGCAGCGGAGAAGGAAGTGGTCCTTCTCAGAAATATCGGATGGTGTATCGCCCACCATCGGGTCCACGCTGGCAGCCATCACAGAGGCCGATACCATTCCGCAGTCGGCCATATTCTCCATCGGCATTCCGAGCAGCACTGCCAGCTACACCTCCGCAACAACAACAGCAGCAGCGGACGATGCCGCGTGCGTATGCACCTCAGCAGCGCATGCCGGTCTTTCGTCCCCCAAGCACCGGACAAGCAGCAGCCACATGCTACAAATATGGTCGTCCAGGACACTTCGCCAGCAGATGTCCGGAGAGGCAAGGCGGCGGAGTTGCACCGCAACTTCCAGGGAGGAATCAGCCCCGGAACCCCACTAATGCGTGGCGGGCAAACCCTAGGCCCGGCACCGTCCACCAACTCGCCATAGAGGACGTGCGGGTATGTTCCAACTCCACCAGCATCCCACCATAGTATTATTTGATTCAGGCGCCACACATAGCTTTATTAGCCAAGCTTTCATTGCTAAATACAGCTTGCAAATACTACCCACCGATAGTCCATATTTGATTTGTTCACCGGGTAGGAAGATTTCAGCAATCATGATGGTCCCAAAAGCACCATTATGCTTAGAGGGTAGAGTATACCCTACGTCTCTCATAATTTTAGAGGGACAAAAGGTCTATGTCATCTTAGGGATGTCGTGGTTAACCCGCCACGGCGCTGTTTCAGACACCGTCCTCTGAATTGTGCACTTGAACTCAGAAGTGCACGAATCTCATTCCTTATTTCTGGACAGTCCAGAAATAAAACTTCCAAGTGTGTATCAATCCACAACCATCAGATTGGAATACATTCCAGTAGTCCATGAGTTCCCTGACGTGTTCCCGGATGATTTACCGGGGATGCCGCCCGACAGAGAAGTGGAGTTCAAGATTGAGCTTGCACCGGGAACTATGCCAATGTCCCGAAGGCCGTACAAGATGGCGCCCAAGGAATTGGCTGAACTGAAGACTCAGCTAACGGACTTGCTGGAGAAGGGTTTTATTAGGCCGAGCTCCTTGCCATGGGGCTGTTCGGCATTATTCATGAAGAAGAAAGATGAGACATTGAGGCTTTGCGTGGACTATCATCCATTAAACGCCGTAACCATCAAGAACAAGTACCCGTTGCCACGGATCGACATGTTGTTTGATCAGTTGGTCGAAGCAAAGATCTTTTCCAAGATGGACTTAAGATCCGGGTACCACCAGATTAAAACATGGGCTGAGGATATTCCGAAGACGGCTTTCTCGACGAGGTACGGACTTTATGTGTACCTGGTCATCTCCTTCGGCCTCACCAATGCTCCAGCTCATTTCATGTATTTGATGAACTCGGTATTCATGCCGGAGCTGGATAAGTTTGTCGTGGTCTTCATCGACGATATATTGGTATATTCCAAGTCGGAGGAAGAACACAAGAAGCATCTGCGTATAGTCTTGCAACGGCTGCGGGATCACAAGCTATACGCGAAATTCAGCAAGTGTGAGTTCTGGATATCGCAAGTGCCTTTTCTCGGGCATATTATCTCAGCGGAAGGCATCACTGTAGACCCGAGTAAAATCACACAAGTGCTGAATTGGAAGTCCCCGAGAACTGTTCACGAGGTACGGAGTTTCCTCGGACTCGTGGGATATTATTGGAGGTTCACTCTGAACTTCTCGAAGATTGCCAAGCCTATGACGGAACTGCTGAAGAAGGCTACCAAATATGTTTGGAGTCCAGCATTTGAAGCAGCGTTCAAGGCATTAGTGAAACACTTAACATCAGCACTGGTTTTGGAGCAGCCAGACACAACAAAACCGTTCGATGTGTACTGCGATGCATCCGGCGTTGGGCTCGGATGTGTGCTGAAGAAAGACCGAAGGGTGGTCCCGTATGGATCACGGCAGCTCAGAAACCATGAGAAGAATTATCCAACTCACGACTTGGAGCTCGCTGCCGTGGTACCTGCACTTCAAATGTGGAGGCACTACCTACTCGGTAACCTCGTACATTTATATACCGACCACAAGAGCCTCAAGTACATATTCACTCAGAAATAGCTGAACATGAGGCAGCGAAGATGGTTAGAGTTGATAAAGAATTATGAAATAAAGATCCATTATCACCCCGACAAGGCAAACGTGGTGGCGGATGCGCTGAGTCGCAAGTCACACGTCAACAATCTGACCATCACACCGTTGGAAGAGAGCGAACCACCACTGCATGTGATTCCACATGAACCACCACTGCATGTGGTTAGAGTTGATAAAGAATTACGAAATAAAGATCCATTATCACCCCGGAAAGGCAAACGTGGTGGCGGATGCGCTGAGTCGCAAGTCACACGTCAACAATCTGACCATCACACCGTTGCAAGAGAGCGAACCACCACTGCATGTGATTCCACATGGAGCTCTCTACAACTTAGCTTTGATCACCACCGTCCGTGAAGAGATAGCGGCAGCCCAGAAAAATGACAAGGGAATGTCTCATTTGCGGAGACGTATAGACTGTGGGGAGCTGAAAAGTTTCCGGAAAGACAGAGACGGCGTCCTATGGTTCAAGGACCGGATCGTCGTACTCCGTAACCCGGAGTTACGGAAGAAAATCTTTGATGAGGCTCACTTGTCAAAGTTTTCTATTCACCCCGGCAGCAACAAAATGTATCAAGAACTCAGAAGCAAGTTTTGGTGGACACGAATGAAGCGGGAGATCGGAAAGTACGTGTCCGAGTGTGATACATGTCGAAGGGTGAAGGCAGATCATATGCTGAAACCGGGACTGCTACAACCACTGGGCATTCTGTGAGGCCCGAAGATCGCAGTGGGTGGTGCCGTGCGATGCGGCAACCAACAGCAAGCATGAAAAGAGGCTCAAGAACATAACGGAACCATTTTTTACTCAAGATAAGTTCTTTTACAACATAAGTACACACGCAGCAGAAATTAAAACTAGCTGGACAATCTACTCACTCTCGACCCTAAAGGATTTACACCTCCTGCCTTCTCAACGCCATTCCCACGCGAAGGATGAGTTTCTATATCACGGTCCATCGAGTTACATTGGTTTCATGGGTCCCATACCCCACTATATATCTGGTACAGCCCAATCTTGTCCAGCAGGGCCGCATACATACGGTCCTTAACCGACACGGACGGGGCTACAACCAACCTCCACATTTGCCATACCATCCCAGTCCAGGCCAAATGTGGCCTCAAGCATTGTCACACCCATCGCAGGTCGAGACCAACCTTGAGCGCTCCATCCTACAGGAACATCCCCGTCCCCATCTCATTTTCATGAGGGTGCTCTTATCATTAACCTCTCGCGAGTAACTCCATTACTTGAACTTTCTCGCGAGTAGCTTTTTACTACTCGACTTCTACCGAGCTAGCTACAACATTAGCCTAGCATCTACGACGAGGCAAATCCTACATTAAACCTTCTACTCAGGGATGTAATAGCCATGCAAGTGGGTTTCAAACATCCTAGACATAATGCACAATATCAACTCTAATACACATGAGGTGAAGTAAAGCAAAATTTAAAACGGTAACGATATGGAAACCGGGGCTTGCCTTGCTCAACGGTTTTGTTAGACGCTAGGAGTTAGTCTTCCTCCGTAGAATCCTCCAAACTCGTCAAGAGATGGAGATCCTCGCTGCAGAGTCGAGTCGTCGTCGAACGTCGACGTCACGTGCCATTAAGATGATTTATGCACATGTATTCAAAAGCAATTTAGAAAATGATTCAAAAATATTGTACTAGTTAACTCACACCTAAAAGTGACAAACAACAGCAAGGTTTCTGTTGTTGGATCAAAACCTTAAAGAAGAAGAATGCTAGGTGACAAGGGAGGAAAATAAATCACCATGTGATTACATCCTCATATGAACACTTAGACCTAAAATATGGTAGCTCAAGTTCCATAGGTCCAATGAAGCTGCGAATTTAACCACAGCCTCTATGGAAGATATTTAGGCAGTGTGCAAAAATGGAGCTCATGACATGGCTTCATGTGAGCACAAGAAATCCTTATGTGATTTTCACTAATCTGCCTTTACCCCTAGATATTAAGCTTTCATATGCTGCAAAGTAGACCCTTTGTGAAGTACAAAATGTCTTGAGTCCATAGGAATTGGTTTTACTATTTTTGGGGTTTCCTACATGAAGATATGGATTTTACAAAGAATGGGGAAAAGCTGAAATTGTCTCTGTTCATTTTTCCATTTTTCAGAGACATAAGGAATGAACACATCATTTGTCCAAGCAAATTTTGTATAATGCCTCCAAACGTTTTACTGAAGTTCAAGGATTTTTGGAAGAATGTCCTGTCCAAATTTGGGAATTTTCCAATAAACAGAACTCCTGTAAAAATTCAGACAAGATTTAATTTAAATGAATTGATGAGCCAAATCCAGTGATTTTCATAAACATTGGGCTGCACCCCCGGATAGTATTCTTTGAGAGGAATCCAACAAAATTTGTTTCACAATTTTTGTACACTCCTACACAAAGTTATGGCCCTCCAAAGTTTGAACTAAAGTGGGAAAATCTGGAAAATATTTAAATGCCGACAGTGGGTCCACCTGTCATCCCTAACCTCCAGACTCGTGCCAAACAGGGCAGTGGCGGCCCCCTCCGGCGAGGTCGCCGGAAAAGCACTTCCCAGCCACTTCCAGACCCCCTGCTGGCCGCCCCCTATATTTCCCCACGCTGAACACGTTGGTGAGGTTGCCGGCTGCTGAAACTCGCTGAAAAACAGGGCGCACCGGCCACAGCAAACCCTAGGGCTCTGGCGAGGTCTTGCACGGTGAATTCTCCCCGAAATGGTCGGTTCTTGGGCTCTACAGCACCGGGGGATCATTTAGAAGACCGGCATGAGGTATAAACAAGCTGGAGAGGGCTCTAAACCTATCGGCACCGTGCGCCCGATAGGGTCCAGCGGTATACCCTCTAAAAGGGCTCGGATTGCTTACTCTACACTCAATTTCTTGGTCTAAAATTGATGGAGGAGGTGTGCTAGGCAGTTAACATCCTGTGTGTGAAGTTTGAGACCCAACAAAAACGATTTGAGGACGAATTTTACAATTCCTTACCTCAAGGTCCGTTTCTGCCGCCCGGGAGAAAAACTTGAAATTCTCCCTCTGTGATCAATGGCTAGGGCATGAGCTTTGGGGGTGAGCAACTAGGCTTGTAGGTGCACCGATGGGGTGGCTTGCTTGGGCGTGATCCCTCCTGGTTTGGGCTGTCCACGGCGTCCAGTTTCGGTTCCTTGAGTTTGAACTCGGGAGCAGTGGAAACCTCGCTGTTTTCTAGGCGCCGGTGAGCTCGGGACGGCGGGGTAAAGTGGCTAGCCGGCTAGAGCATGTGCATGCGACGATCTTTGCTGTGGAGACCTCGATCATCCGTCGCTCAGGTGGCTGTGTAGGATCGAGAGAAGAAGGGGCGCTGTTCTGCTCGGGAGAAACAACGAGAGTAGCTCCAGCGGGAAGAAAAACACAATTGGTGTGTTGCTTCACGGGAGGAGTACGAGCGAAGAAATCCACCGGATAGTAGGAGCTGGCATGACAGAGCATCGGGCGGGTGTCGCATTCCGGGAGCTGTCGAGCTCGGGTGCAACCGGGAGGAAAACAGAGGCGGTAGAGTGTAACGTGTGGCTGACAGATGGGGTCCACAGCCCCACAATTATCTCCCCCTCCGTGCTTTAATTTTCCTGCACCGCCTTTGTCCGAATTCAACCAAAATTGTACGGCCCATCAAATAATTTACGGAGAATTTGAATCTGAGATCAGATTTCAAAATTTAGTATGTTTGGTTCAGTTTTCGAATTAAATTTTGAATTTGAACTCTCCCTCGAGTATTCCACGGATTAATTGGTATACGGGCTACAAAATTATCCAAATTTGAATCATGAGCTCATTCATACATGGGAAATGCATCGGTGACTTTATTTGCAATATTTAGGGCAATCTGAACATGAATTCTTTCAAAAGAATTCAACTTGTGTTTAAACTCCCTCCACTCTACTCCTAGAGGAGGTGCCCATGAGTTAGAGTTTGAGAGTGAAATATTTCCCTTAGGTTAACATGTGCTGATCATGGGCTAGAGAAAATTTTTAACTCCCTCACATGTCCATATTTGTGTTCATCATTTCATGTGACACAACTATAGTCTTCTATCGCCTTAACTTTGTTTCATAAGTTGAAATCACACTTTACATAAGTTAGGGCTGTTACATTCCTCCCCCCTTAAAAGAATTTCGTCCCGAGATTACAAAAAGAAAGAAGAAGGGAGAATGGCTACTGGACATATGGTACAAACAAGTCAGGAAAATTTAAATGGAGAAAATCCTCGCTTTCCCACGTGGCTTCATCAGCGGTGTGGTTGCTCCACAAGACTTTGTAAAATCGCAATGTCCGATTTCTTGTGGCGTGGGTCTTCTCATCGATAATCTGTATCGGATACTCAGAATAAGTGAGATCTGGTTGAAGATCCTCAATGTTCTCCATATGAACTACGGTTGGGTACTTAAGACATTTCCGCAGCTGAGAGATGTGGAAAACATTGTGAATACCCGAAAGTGACGCCTGTAGCTCCAGACGATAGGCCACAGGTCCGCATATCTCAGTGACAGCAAACGGCCCGATGAATCGCGGAGCGAGCTTTCCCTTCAGTCCGAAACAATGAACCCCTTTCATCGGAGAGACACAAAGATAAACGTGGTCCCCGATGTCGAAGTGAAGAGGTCGACGCCTTTTGTCTGCATAACTCTTCTGCCGAGATTGAGCAGCCTTTAAATTGGCTTGAATCACTCGCACTCGTTCCTCGGCTTCATTCACAAGATCAATCCCGTAGACCACTCTCTCGCCGGACTCACACCAATTCAGCGGTGTGCGGCACTTCCGGCCATAAAGAGCTTCATACGGGGCCATCTTGATGCTGGATTGATAACCGTTATTATATGAGAATTCTGCTAACGGTAGATGGTCATCCCAATTCTTCCCATGATTGATGACACATGCCCGTAGCATGTCCTCCAGAATCTGATTTATCCTCTCCGTTTAACCATCAGTTTGCGGATGATACGCTGAACTCCAAATTAACTTGGTTCCCAAGGAAGCATGCAGTTGCTCCCAAAATCTGGATACGAATAACGCACCTCGGTCAGACACGATGGTGCGGAGAACCCCGTGTAAACACACGATTCTCGAGATGAACAGCTCCGCATACTTCTTTGCCACATATTTGGTATGGACTGGAATAAAATGAGCTGTCTTGGTCAAACGGTCGACGATTACCCAAATAGAATCATGTTTGTTGCTGGTCATGGGTAAACCGACGATGAAATCCATACTTATGTTTTCCCACTTCCATGCTGAAACCTTCAGCTGTTGAAGTGGTCCGGCTTATCTCATATGGTCGGCTTTAACCCGCCGACACGTATCACACTCGGATACGTACTTCGCAATCTTTCTTTTCATCCGTGTCTACCAGAACTTAGATTTTAAGTCCTGATACATCTTGTTGCTTCCTGGATGAATGGAGTACTTGGATAAATGCGCTTCATCTAGTATCTTCCTCCGCAATTTTATGTTTCGGGGTACAACTATTCGGTTGTTAAACCATAGAGTATCCTCTTCATCCTTGCGGAACATCTTCAATTCACCGCTGTCCACTCTCCTCCGGATATGAGACATACCCCTGTCTCTCTTCTAAGCCTCTACAATATCATCTCGGATCGTAGGAATAGGAGCGAGGTTGAACAGCGATCCGTAGGGAACTAAGCGCAGGCTTGGTTCTCCTTCTTCATGTGCAGCCATGGCTAAATGGTGAACGTGGGCTTTCCGACTAAGTGCATCGGTAACCACATTCGCTTTGCCCGGATGGTAATGAATTTCAAGTTCGTAGTCCTTGATCAATTCGAGCCATCTTCGCTGCCTCATATTCAGTTCTTTCTGTGTGAAGATGTACTTCAAGCTTTTGTGGTCAGTGTAGAGATGTACTAGATTGCCTAGTAGATAATGTCTCCACATTTTTAATGCTAAGACCACTGCAGCTAGTTCAAGGTCGTGCGTCGGGTAATTCTGCTCATGACCCCTGAGTTGTCGGGATCAATATGCGACCACACGTCCTTCTTGCATCAACACACAACCCAAACCAATGCCGGATGCATCACAATAAACATCAAACGACTTTGTTGTGTCCGGCTGGGCCAAAACTGGAGCTGTAGTGAGATGCTTCACTAAAGTTTGAAAAGCTTGTTCGCATGAATTGCTCCAATCATACTTGGTGCTTTTCTTCAACAGCTCTGTCATAGGTTTAGTGACTTTGGAGAAGTTTGGAATGAATCTCCGGTATTACCCCGCTAAACCTAGGAAACTCCTCACTTCATGAACAGATGTTGGAGATTTCCAATTCAGCGCTTGCTCGATTTTACTTGGGTCCACAGCAATGCCTTCCGCTGAGATAATATGCTCAAGAAACAGCACTTTGCTGATCCAAAACTCACATTTACTGAACTTTGCATATAGCTTGTGATCTCTCAACTGTTGGAGTACAATACGCAAATGTTCAGCATGTTCTTCTTCTGACTTTGAATAGACCAAAATGTCGTCGATGAAAACCACGACGAACTTGTCTAACTCCGGCATGAACACAGAGTTCATGAGATACATAAAATGAGCCGGAGCATTGGTCAACCCAAAGGACATGACAAGATATTCATAAAGACCATATCTTGTCGAGAACGCCGTCTTAGGTACGTCTTCTGCCCGGATTTTTATCTGGTGATACCCAGACCGAAGATCCATCTTGGAGAATACCTTAGCACCCACTAGTTGATCAAATAAAATATCGATGCGCGGTAGTGGATACTTATTCTTGGTAGTGAAAGCATTCAGTGGATGATAATCTACGCATAGCCTCAAAGTCTCGTCCTTCTTCTTCACGAAGAGTGCGGAACAACCCCAAGGTGATGAACTTGGGCGTATAAAACCTTTGTCTATGAGGTCATTAAGCTGCTCCTTCAATTCTGCTAGCTCCTTTGGTGCCATTTTGTATGGTCGCCGAGAAACAGGTGTTGTTCCCGGTGCTAGTTCAATCTTGAACTCAACATCACGTTCGGGTGGTGTCGGTACCCTCAATACGGGGTACCCCCGCGCACAGGGGAAAAATGCCTAAGAACCTCGCCCTTCTCCGCAGGGAGAGCTCCGAAGGCGCCATGTGTCCAGCGGGGCCGGACCTCCCTCTCCTCAGAGGAGAGCTCCGGACCCACCACGTGGCCAACTAAGCCGGACCTCCCCCCTCCGCGGGGAGAGCTCCGAAGGCTCCACGTGTCCCGCGGGGCCGGACCTCCCTCTCCTCAGAAGAGAGCTTCGGGCCCGCCACGTGGCTAGCAGAAGCCGGACCTCCCCCCTCCGCGGGGAGAGCTCCGAAGGCTCCACGTGTCCCGTGGGACCGGACCTCCCTCTCCTCCGAGGAGAGCTCCGGGCCCGCCACGTGGCCAGCAGAGCAGCTCTTGCTGCCCCCGCGCGGTAGGCAGCAAGAGTAAAGACGCGTCATACCTTGCCCGTACAAGGTATTCAAGACCCGCGCCTTCCCAAGGCACGGGGACGCGGAGCACGCCTCTGTCAGGTGTCGTTGCGCCCAGTCACATCACAGACTGGCGCGCCGCGTCAGAGCCTGCCCGCCCATAAACGCAGCGGCAAGACATCCCCTGCCGCCCCTGCCATCATCAACCACTACGACTAGCTTACGGCATGGGCAGGGCGGCAGAACGAAGACTTGGAAGCCCTCGCCAGAGACAACTATCGGCGTAACTGCAGATACGGTAGATGGCAGGCAATCTCCCCGGGACCACCTGTCGGGTCCCGGGCCCACCTTGTAAGCCGCTCGAGCCTTGAACTATAAAAGGCTCGGGTATGCAACATTAGAAAGGGTTCGACTCTTGGCACACATACGCTCCAGCAATCGAGCACTTAGGTTATCCTCAAGCTCAGGACTCCGGTTCTGAGCAGCAAGCTATACAACGAGCAACTCTTCTCACCGTGGACGTAGGGTTTTACGCTCCGGTGGCCTGAACCACGTAAAAATCCCCGTGTCAAGCTTCTCCATCAATCGTCCCTAACGCTGAAGCTCTCCGTGAGTGACTAGCCCCACCGAAAAAGAACCTCCGTGGGCTGCCCAGAGCAGGCCCGAGGGAATTGTCGGCTACACACTTCGACAGGTGGCGTGCCCGGCAAGTCTTCGGGAAACACATCTGGATATTCACATACCACTGGAATATCCTCAAGTTTAGGAGCTTCAATCTGATGCACTGCTGCAACACGTTGTGACGGATCCACAAGATTCAATGTGTTGCAACCGTGTATTGGGGAATTCAGTTGGACAGTCCGAGAGCTGATGTCAAAGATAGCCCCATAATGTGTCAACCATGACATCCCCAAGATAATATCAATCCTTTGGCCTTTGAATATGATAAGGCTCGCAGGATAGATGTTTCCACCCAAACATAAAGGTGCTCGTGAGACCATCTCATCTGTTGATATCTTGCCTCCGAGTGAGTTGATATGAAACGGATGCTTAACGGTGCTAAATGGAAGATTATTCTTCAGCACATAGTCTCTGCTAATAAAATTGTTGGTGGCTCCAGAATCAAACAACACGAAAGTGGGCTGGGCTGTTCATGTAATGTGAACATGCCCGCTAAAAATGGTTCGCCTTTTGCAATGTCCTCAATAGCAGTTTAATTAACCCTGCCAGCTTTTGAAAGGTTCTTCTTTGAATGTTCATGATACTGATCTGAGCATTGATGAGACAACACACGAGTGTGACTCTGCTCCGCTCCATGATGGTTTCGTGTTGTAGAAATCCTCAGCTCTCTACTAACATGAGGTGGAGATAATTCGTGTGTAGCTGGTTGCGGTAGGGTTGCACGGATAATTTCTGACCGCTGCTGTTGAGGTGGAGGCTCATAAGTGATCAACTCCAGCCGTGGTTGTGAGAGTTGCACCACAGGCTGAATTTGTTGCCTCACTGGCAAGTAATACCGTACTCGATAGTTCGGACGAACCTAAATATCGCTGTCTGACGGTATACTTCTTTTCAGCTCCGCTTCGCAACGAAGATGCATGTCTTCCTTAATGATAGAGGCATTTACCAACTCATTGTAAATACCGTTATTGAACAAGGTCACTTGTTCCTTAAGTTCGACATTCAAACCTCGGAAGAAATACTCGCACTTCAACGCTTCCGAGTCTACCATATGAGTGGCGTATTGCATTAAGTCTTCAAACTCTTTGAAGTACTCGTATGCACTCCTTTCCCCTTGCTTTAGCTCCAGAAAGTCTTGATACTTTGTTCGTAGAATTCCCGAACAAATATGACGTGCCCGGAAAACATTCCGGAATTCATCCCACGTCACTCGATGACCTTCAGGAAGAGTAGCGATGTACTCTGCCCACCAGGATCCAGCGGCTCCGTGGAGTTGTTGAGCGGCAAATAGAGTCTTCTGATATTCATCGCACTCAAACGTATCGAACTTGGCTTCAATACATTGGAGCCAATGAGCCGACTCAATGGTTATTTCGCTTCCGAGAAAACCGGTGGTTGTGTTGCTAAGAAATCCAGATAAGTGCTTGGCGGGGGATTTTGCTGTAGTGTCTCCTGTCGTATGCTTTGTCGCACCAATAGATCCAGAGACTCAGCCATCTTTGCCAAGATTCCCGCCAATCCGGTTGATGATGTCGGCACTTCTTGTCGTGGCGAATTACTTTTGCCGTGACTCGACTCACCAACCTCACTCTTAGAATGAGCACGATACATGCTGCAAGAGTGAGCAATTTACAGTTAAAATTCAAAGTTTAAACTCAACTTGAATTGAAAACATAACCGTAAAAACATCACATCAATATTGCAGCATTACACAAGCTAACTAGGGTTTCGACAATACTGAAATCTATCACATGTGAGCAAGTTTGTCCAAACCCTTAATTTGAACAGTAGTACAAACTGAAAAATAACTCAAGAACATGTTATGGAGCTTAGAGAAGTCTGAAACATCCCTGTCCACAACAAGTCTTAAGTTACATAGGCAATAAGCACTACTCTGTTCAGAATGACCAATTGGTCTTAACCCCAGAATTTGAATATGAAAATTGCAATTTCATGTCTCAAATTGAATATCAAAGTTATAGTTAACTTAAATATCTTTCCAACGAGTATTTATTTGCCTTCATATCAGTTCTGGATCAAAAGTTGTGATATTTCAAAGTTGACAGATATCTGGAACAATTTTGACAGCACCTCCTTTGAAAGTGGCTGTTTTGTCCGCAAGATTTCATACAATTAAACTCCAAATCTGGAGAAACTTTGAACTACGAAGTCATAGAATATATCACAAGCTTTCCAACGGTGTATTACTTGACCCTTAGAAAATTTTCTACGGAAAGTTATGGTCGAACTACAGAAATTTCCAGAGAGCATTTTGTGTCTGCCCTGTTTTTGGGAAGTTCACACTGATCTGAGAATTTCATCCATTTGGAAGGTGATTCTTGTCTGGACTTCTACAAAGAAGTTGTAGAATACTTCAACAGCTTTCCAGAAATGTATCACTCACCTCCATTGGTTCAACCAAACAAAAATTATGCCCTGTTCAACTTCAGAATTTTTTTTTGCTGAAAACAGGGGAGGTTATTCCTAAGTCTTTGTGAATGAATCTATACTCCCAATTGACTCTTAGTTCAATATAGGAGTTCATTAACCCTTAATGGAATCCTAGACTCCAAATTTACTCTTTTTCTTTTCAAACCTTCTTTTTCATGCGGTTCAAAACACATCACGGTACTACGTTTCCTCACCAAATTAAAATCCTAACCGGCTTTATACCGGCGTATACGTCTCAAGTGGTGGCACTAAAACGATCCCTCACAAACTTTTTCTACACGACATGTACTAACGTGGTTAAGGTACCTGCAGAAAACCACTCAATAATGATGCACACATTGGTTTGTCATTTCAGGCAGGTCCATATCATAGTAAAAACATACGCCCCGTATCATTGCCATACGGGCCGTCCTTGAGTCAAGCCACGTCTCAAGGTACATGATCGGGTTATTCACCACCCGACGGGGGCTCCACACCTTTGCAATAAAGCACACCGGTGGAACAGCGCTTTCGTATGCCTCATAGGACATGAAGAGTCCTAGAGAACACACTTCGTGTTACAAACCACACGATGGGGTCTCCTCCTCTTGCCCCTGGTTGCGCACTGGAGGCTAGTGCCATTCATATGTCTCTAAGACATGAAGAGTCTTAGAAAACATATTCACTTCCCGTCCATTGCTGAACGGGACATCCCACACTACTTTCCTCGTATGGGTGAGCTAACCGAAATTGATCCGCTTTCGGTGGCGTTCCTTACCATTCTTACCACCACGTAGGTGCGTCGTTACAGAATTGAAATACTGAAGAGTAACACACTGTTAGCCTGCCACCTTAAGTAACTATGCTACTAATACTCCTTATGTGGGCATACTATACGTTCCTCACTCGTATACCTCTAAGTTTTCGAAAATATGCTCTTTTCATGCGTGCTATTCCCAATGTGGCTCTGATACCGCGTCTGTGAGGCCCAGAGATCACAGTGGGTGGTGCCGTGCGATGCAGCACCCAACAGCAAGCACGAAAAGAGGCTCAAGAACATAACGGAGCCATTTTTTACTCAATATAAGTTCTTTTACAACATAAGTACACACGCAGCGGAAATTAAAACTAGCTGGACAATCTACTCACTCTCGACCCTAACTACGCCGAAGAGAAGTCGTTCAGACCATGAACGCTTCCTACTAGCTTCACCAAAGAAAAGCAGCGGCTAGGTTTCCGATGAGTTGAACAAACCGTGAGGTTCATCGTCTCACCGAACAACCCTCTTCATAGCAGGCATCCCGCTACCTGCAAAAACAACTCAGAAGCAACCGTGAGCACTAAGGCTCAGCAAGACTTAACCGTCACTCCTAAACATGTAACTCTAAATGCAGGGTTAGTAAGATAGTAGGAACAAGAATTTGCAAAATGCAGCTTGACTAAACTTGATCCTTATATTCAGATTCTTATAGCCTTCATTTTAGTGGTCCTCATGCCTCACAACATCGGAAGTCCACAATCAAACAAGAAACGCTTATCCCGATGTTGCTAGCCTAAGGTGGAAATGAAATTTAGTTGGCTCTATATCTACTTCAGTCAAGGTTCCAACATAGTGATTAATCCACAAACAGCAAGTTAAGAGACTTAGTTCCTCTTCTTACTAAGTCACGGCGCAGTGCGCAAGTATGCTCAATCCTCTTCCGCGAGCGACGGTGATTCGAATCAATAACAACCCAGAATACACGACACATACACCCGCCTCGAAAGACTCTCTCAAGAGCTCTTTCTTACGTTGTATGCAGCAACCTTTCACACGACACCCCAACATAGAAAAATGCTTCGCGCCGAGCAGGATGGTCCTCTACGCGGACACGTCGAAGTTGCCTGCTAAAGGATTTACATCTCCCGCCTTCTCAACGCCATTCCCACGGGAAGGATGAGTTTCTATATCACGGTCCATCGAGTTACATCGGTTTCATGGGTCCCATACCCCACTATATATCCGGTACAGCTCAATCTTGTCCAGCAGGGCCGCATACATACAGTCCTTAACCGACACGGACGGGGCTACAACCAACCTCCACATTTGCCATACCATCCCGGTCCAGGCCAAATGTGGTCTCAAGCATTGTCACACCCATCGCAGGTCGAGACCAACCTTGAGCGCTCCATCCTAGAGGAACATCACCGTCCCCATCTCATTTTCATGAGGGTGCTCTTATCATTAACCTCTCGCGAGTAACTCCATTACTCGAACTTTCTCGCTAGTAGCTTTTTACTACTCGACTTCTACCGAGCTAGCTACAACACTAGCCTAGCATCTACGACGAGGCAAAGCCTACACTAAACCTTCTACTCAGGGATGTAATAGCCATGCAAGTGGGTTTCAAACATCCTAGACATAATGCACAATATCAACTCTAATACACATGAGGTGAAGTAAAGCAAAATTTAAAATGGTAACGATATGCAAACCGGGGCTTGCCTTGCTCAACGGTTTTGTTAGAAGCTAGGAGTTAGTCTTCATCCGGAGAATCCGCCAAACTCGTCAAGAGATGGAGATCCTCTCTGCAGGGTCGAGTCGTCGTCGAACGTCGATGTCACGTGCCATTAAGATGATTTATGCACATGTATTCAAAAGCAATTTAGAAAATGATTCAAAAAAATTGTACCAGTTAACTCACACCTAAAAGGGACAAACAACAGCAAGGTTTCTGTTGTTGGATCAAAACCTTAAAGAAGAAGAATGCTAGGTGACAAGGGAGGAAAATAAATCACCATGTGATTACATCCTCATATGAACACTTAGACCTAAAATATGGTAGCTCAAGTTCCAAAGGTCCAATGAAGCTGAGAATTTAACCACAGCCTCTACGGAAGGTATTTAGGCAGTGTGCAAAAATGGAGCTCATGACATGGCTTCATGTGAGCACAAGAAATCCTTATGTGATTTTTACTAATCTGCCTTTACCCCTAGATATTAAGCTTTCCTATGCTGCAAAGTAGACTTTTTGTGAAGTACAAAATGTCTTGAGTCCATAGGAATTGGTTTTACTATTTTTGGGGTTTCCTACATGAAGATATGGATTTTACAAAGAATGGGGAAAAGCTGAAATTGTCTCTGTTCATTTTCCCATTTTTCAGAGACCTAAGGAATGAACGCATCATTTGTCCAAGCAAATTATGTCCAATGCCTCTTAAATTTTTACTGAAGTTCAAGGATTTTTGGAATAATGTCCTGTCCAAATTTGGGAATTTTTCAATAAACAGAACTCCTGTAAAAATTCAGACAAGATTTTATTTAAATGAATCAATGAGCCAAATACAGGGATTTTCTTAAACATTGGGCTGCGCCCCTGTATAGTATTCTTTGATAGGAATCCAACAAAATATGTTTCACAATTTTTGGACACTCCTACACAAAGTTATGGCCCTCCAAAGTTTGAACTAAAGTGGGAAAATCTGGAAAATGTTTAAATGCCGACAGAGGGTCCCACCTGTCATCCCTAACCTCCAGACTCGCGCCAAACAGGGCAGTGGCGGTCCCCTCCGGCGAGGTTGCCGGAAAAGCACTTCCCAGCCACCTCCAGACCCCCTGCTGGCCGCCCCCCCCATATTTCCCCACGCTGAACACATTGGTGAGGTCGCCGGCGGCTGAAACTCACCGGAAAGCAGGGTGCACCGGCCACAGCAAACCCCAGGGCTCCGGCGAGGTCTTGCACGGTGAATTCTCCCCCAAATGGTGGGTTCTTGGGCTCTACAGCACCAGGGGATCATTTAGAAGACCGGCATGAGGTCTAAACAAGCTGGAGATGACTCTAAACCTATCGGCACCATGCGCCCGATAGGGTCCAGCGGTATACCCTCTAAAAGAGCTCGGATTGCTCACTTTACACTCAATTTCTTGGTCTAAAATTGATGGAGGAGGTGTGCTAGGCAGTTAACATCCTGTGTGTGAAGTTTGAGACCCAACAAACATGATTTGAGGACGAATTTTACAATTCCTTACCTCAAGGTCCATTTCTGCCGCCCGGGAGAAAAACTTGAAATTCTCACTCTGTGATCAATGGCTAGGGCTGAGCTTTGGGGGTGATCAACTAGGCTTGAAGGTGCACAGATGGGGTGGCTTGCTTGGGCGTGATCCCTCCTGGTTTGGGCTGTCCACAGCGTCCAGTTTCGGTTCCTTGAGTTTGAACTCGGGAGCAGTGGAAACCTCGCTGTTTCAAGGCGCCGGTGAGCTTGGGACGGCGGGGTAAAGTGGCTAACCGGCTAGAGCATGTGTATGCGATGATATTTACTGTGGAGACCTCGATCATCCGTCGCTCAGGTGGCTGTGTAGGATCGAGAGAAGGAGGGGCGCTGTTCTGCTCGGGAGAAACAATGAGAGTAGCTCCAGCGGGAAGAGAAAACACAGTTCGTGTGTTGCTTCACAGGACGAGTACGAGCGATGAAATCCACCGGATAGGAGGAGCTGGCATGACAGAGCATCGGGCGGGGGTCGCATTCCGGGAGCTGTCGAGCTCGGGTGCAACTGGGAGGAAAACAGAGGCGGTAGAGTGTAACGTGTGGCTGGCAGATGGGGTCCACAGCCCCACAATTTATCTCCCCCTCTGTGCTTTAATTTTCCCGCACTGCCTTTGTCCGAATTCAACCAAAATTGTACGGCCCATCAAACAATTTATGGAGAATTTGAATCTGTGATCAGATTTCAAAATTTAGCATGTTTGGCTCAGTTTTTGAATTAAATTTTAAATTTGAACTCTCCCTCGAGTATTCCACGGATTAATTGGTATACGGGCTCCAAAATTATCCAAATTTGGATCATGAGCTCATTCATACATGGGAAATGCATCGGTGACTTTATTTGCAATATTTAGGGCAATCTGAACATGAATTCTTTCAAAAGAATTCAAATTGTGTTTAGACTCCCTCCACTCTACTCCTAGAGGAAGTGCCCATGAGTTAGAGTTTGAGAGTGAAATATTTCCCTTAAGTTAACATGTGCTGATCATGGGATAGAGAAAATTTTTAACTCTCTCACATGTCCATATTTGTGTTCATCATTTCATGTGACACAACTATAGTCTTTTATCGTCTTAACTTTGTTTCATAAGTTGAAATCACACTTTACAAAAGTTAGGGCTGTTACACGTTCCTACCTGGAAGTGGGAGGATGTGAGCATGGACTTCATCGTCGGTTTACCCACCACTTTTCAGAAGCATGATTCTGTGTGGGTGATCGTCGACCGGATCACCAAAGTTGCTCATTTCATGCTGGTCAACACCAACTACAACGCCAAGAAGTATGCTGAACTGTACATCTCACGGATCCTATGCTTGTCTGGCGTACCCCGTACCATCATATCGGATCGGGGCACTTTATTTGTGTCCCGTTTTTGGGAGCAGCTACACGCTGCATTGGGGACGAAGCTGATCAATAGTTCAGCATACCACCCGCAGACGGATGGACAAACTGAGCGGGTAAACCAAATTTTAGAAGATATGCTACGAGCTTGCGCTATCAACCATGGAAAGAATTGGAATGATCACTTGCCGTTGGCCGAGTTCTCGTACAACAATGGATACCAAGCCAGCATCAAGATGCCGCCTTACGAGGCGCTGTACGGGAGAAAATGCCGCACACCACTGAATTGGTGTGAGTCTGGCGAAAGGGTCACCTTCGGGATTGATCTTGTCAACAACGCGGAAGAAAAGGTTCGGCTGATTCAAGCAAACCTAAAAGCCACACAATCCCGACAGAAAAAATATGTGGACCGGATAAGACGCCTATTACAGTTCAAAGTCGGGGATTACGTATACCTACGTGTGTCTCCAATGAAGGGTGTAAATAGATTCGGGGTGAGGGGAAAGTTGGCACCCCGATTTATCGGTCCATTCCAGATTACCGAAAGATGTGGATCAGTAGCATACCGGCTGAAATTACCAGAAGCACTTTCCGGTGTGCACGACGTCTTTCACATCTCCCAGCTGAGGAAGTGTCTCAAGCTATCAACTGCCGTTCAGCTGGAGGATATAGAAGAACTGAAACCGGATCTCACGTATCGGGAGGAACCGGTTCAGATCGTTGATGAAAAGGCCCAAACCACACGCAACCGTACGTTTTGGTTCTACAAAGTGCTATGGAGTAATCACTCCGTAGACGAAGCGACATGGGAGAGCGAAGGATTTCTTCGTGCTAACTACCCCGACTTTTTCACGTCGCATATACGGTAATTTTTCCACCATCCTCTCTCATTTTCACCTTATAATCTCGGGACGAGATTCTTTTAAGGGGGGAGGAATGTAAGGGCCTCAGTTTTTGACACATATTCAAAGTGTTGATCACCACACACACCCTTTATTTGAAGAAACTTGATGAACACATTTGAAGAGCAAGTAACCACCATCAACATGCTCATGAGAGAACAAACTCACAAAATGCAAAAGTAGCATTTCCCACATGCATCATATAGGGGCTGGGCATATGAAAAAGTCCTACACCTTGCTAGGAGTGTCCATGCCAAATTTCACCCAAATCCAAAACCTTTTTGAGGTCTATTGGGTACAACTAAAAAGAGGGTGGTTTGAACTAACATTCAAATTCAAACTGTTTCTATCCCATGAATTCAAAAGTGGGAGGCATATTCTTGCTCAGCACATTTTTTTGAGCTCACCCACCAATTTTCACTCCATTTGAAGTTGATCTTGACATGAGCTAAGTTTAGCAAATTCAAACTTTATTTGAATTTCAAACTGCATATGTGCTGAAATTTAGTCAAACACTTCACAATTTGAATTCTACCAATTCCAAATGGGCATGTGGTAGATAATTCAAATGACCAAGGGTATTAGAGGGATTACTGTTTGTAGCAGTGAGAGGAAGTTAATTTCAGATGTTAAAAGGGGGGTGGGACCCACATGTAAGCCTCTACTGCAAATCCAAACGACTGAAAATTCAACACTCGGTTTCTCGGGCTTCCTTCGAGGGCGCCACCGAGCTGGTCGCTGGGACATCTCCTGCTCGGGCTGGCAGCGCCGACCGACGTCGCCTCTCCCTCTTATCCCCGCAGCCGACCTGATCGAAGGCAGAACCGATCACTTCTTGGCTCCCCCGCGTAGGAAACTGATCAGAGCAGCCGCTGCTCCTCCGGTCGTCGGCCACCCGCCAATCTCGCACACAAGACTCAGCTGAGCAGCAAAACGGCACCACAGCACTCTCCACTACCCCCTCAAACCATCATCCAGTGATCTCGTGCTCTCTACCCCGAGAATCACACCGATCCGCGGCAGTCGCCACCAAGCCGAGAAGAGGTGCTCTTGTGGGCAGCCTCATCCCGGGATTGTCACGATCAAGCCAAGCTGTTTTCGGACGCGCACGCACCTCCTGGAACACATCTCCGAAGCCTGAGCCAAGAGGTTGAGCGTCAACGGCGAATTTTGCAGTTTGCTTCAAGCCGGTGCAAAGTCACCTTCGGGTAAGAAACATTGAAATTCCCGTTTGATTCTCGTTTACATCCCATCAAATTTCGCACATAGGATATAGACTTAAGGGCGCACAAGTTGGCTTCACAACACATAGCATGAGAACCTTTGTACACGGCGTAATTCCGAGCTTGCCAACGGCGGCTTATTCGGGCAGCAACGGGTGCACGGTGAGACCCACTTTGGGTCTCTCCCCGAGCCTGCCCATCACCATGTCGAGCTTCCCGAGGCACCACTGGTGCTGTAGAGCCGCTGTGACAGGCGTTTGGCAGGCTAATACGCCGGAGCGACATCACCAGACTCTTCCCGAGCCGCTGCACCATCGCGAGCTCGGTTAGAGCCAACGTCGATGAGGGGAAACCCTCCCAACGTGTTCAGCGCACAAAATTAGGAGCTAGTGGCGAGTTGGAGCTCGGGAGCTGACCGGACGATCGAGTTCGGCGGTGCTCCAGCGACCTCGGTGACGCTACCGCGCGGGAGGCGCGAGGTTGAAGACGACCGAGCCAGGCCCAGTGTCAGTGGAAGGAAACCGGGCGGTTTGATCTTCTGTGGGCACGGATCAACTGTGGCAGCACGGGAATTAAACCTGTTGCCCAGTGTGCCGTCGCTTCGGCGCCCGACACGTGTATCCGTGGACCCACCGGCAGATTTAAACATTTCCCCGATTTTCAGATTTAGTTCAAACTTCAAACCCACATAACTTTGGCTAGGAAACTCCAAATCAAGTGAACCAAATTTTGTTGGATTCATGTCTCCGAGTACTTTCCAGAAAGTCGTGTCACTTCATGAAAGTCCTTATTTCTCCAGTATTAATTCTTCAAAATGCAAAATGGTTAGAATTTTAACTGGAGAACCCTTTGGAGTAAAATTCTGAAACTTTTCTGGGATGTTCACCAAAATATCCCTGAGCTACCATAAAAATTTCAGCTCCATTTGAGCTCATTTGATCCACCTAATGGTGTGATTAATAAAACTGTTCCAGAGAAAATAGAAAAATGTCCAGAACACTTTTTTAAGAATTCCTCTGAAATTGTTTAGCTCATATCTTTAACTAGGGACCTACAAATTAAGTGAAACCAACTCCATTAGAACCTCCTGAAAATCTAGTTTTCAGAAAATCAAGGATTTCTCCATTAAAATCCCTAGAACATCCTAAGAGCTCCAATTAAAGTCAAGTACATAATTATATGTAGAGAGCCCAAATGAGCTTTGCTGCAAATGAAACTTGGCCAAGTCTCTGTTTAGGTTGTATCCAAACCACAGTAAAAATTTCAGAGTCATTGGGTCTGTCTAGTAGGACTTATAGTCTTCACGAGTTTAAATTCAATTCAAATGCATTTAAATTGATACATATACATGTTATCTCATGTAGTCGCTAAGGTTGAGGAGGAAGCCAAAGTATTAGACTTCATCACTCCGGAAGAGCAGCTAGCCTATGACCAAGAGCAGCAAGGCAAGCTCCGGTTTGCATTAACCTTTTTACAATTTTTTATTGTTTTGAGAACTTACTTTGAGTACCACTTACTTCTTGCATTAGAGTCTTGTTTGAAACCCAAATGCATAGCCAAGAAAACCATGGGTTGGGATTAGGATTGAAAACCCCATTTAGCTACTGCAATGCTAAGATAGAGTAGGATTCGGTACAAGTCGAGTAGTTGTAACTACTCGCGAGGATAGGCTAGAGGCACTCGACTCGGGTAAAGATAGCAAATGATACACATGGCAAGAAAAATGAGACCGAGCAGAGAGTAAGGGCAGCAGGACTTTGGGGCCTGGGTGCTATAGCTCCGCTTGTGTTGATTGAGGACCGAGCTGTGTGCGGGCCTGTTGAACAAGCTAGAACAGTACCGAAGATCTAACGGCTATATGGGAACCGGGAAACCAATGTAACTCGGGTAGCTGGGTGTTGAGGCATAGCTGGTCGTTCAGAGGGTAGGTTGAGAGCTCGAGGTGTAAATCGGCTGGCGGCACTATGGATGCGCGCGCAGAGACCTCTTGCTCGGGACAATTAGACCGGTTCAACATTTGGCTGACGGGTGAAAGGTGGTTGCGTATGACGTCCGTGATGGTTGCTGTAGGCAACGTCGAGTACGGGCATACGTGACGTGTTATTGGGGTAACCCTGTAGGTGGAAATCGATTATAATCGCCGTCCCTCGCGGTCAGTGAGTACCACTTGTTCACTGTACCGTGGCGTAGAAAGAACAGGCTAGATACATGTTAAAAGTTTGCTGATTTGAAAGACATACTTTGCTTGTTAATGTCTTGTTGTAGTTTAGAGCTAATTAAAAGTTCTTTTCAACTTTGGACAAAGTACATGAGAGAAATGCGTTTCTTGTTTGATTGCGGCTCTCTCATGTGCCTTAGCGTAAGGTTCTCCCCAACCGGCTGCTAAAACTTGAAAGTAAGGTTCAAATAATTAGGCGAGTCCTTTGCAAATTATTTACCTCATGTACCCTGTACCCATCTTGTAGAAGTTCCATGTATAGGAGAGACGGGTCAGTCTTGCTGAGCCATCGTGCTCACTGCTTGTGTTTGAAGCTTTTGCAGGGTTTTATGAGAAGGGACTCCCGAGGAGGAGACGGAACCCCAGGAAGGGAACCCCGTCGAGTGAGAGTCGTGCACGCCGCCGTGTTAGTGTGTGTGCATGCTAACAAGGACACGTTCACGGGCTGAACGTGAACCCGATGCATAGTCTACGCTCGGGAATGTAGACTGAACATATTTTGTTGTACAAATGGTCATAAACCTGTTTATGTAATAAAACTTTGCTTCCGCTTTGTACCTTTGATGTGTGTTATCCGGTGTTGTGCAACACAGCACCCCTCAGCATGATCCTGGCTCGACAAGACCGTGGGGTCGTGTCAGTTAATTGTTTATATTTCTGTAGTGGGCATGTTCTTTGACTTTAACAGACACCGAGCCATGCCGATGATGGACTGGTTGTCGCTCTCCATGATGCCCTTTTGTTGCGGCTAGTACGCCTGAGCATGAGCAAGACGTCAACACGTGGTCTTCTACCGATCAGCAACCAACAGAGAACAGAGTGAAGCAAGCCAATAGCAGCAAGAAATGGATGCGACAATTAACGAGTTGGCTTCAAGCAGCAGGAGTCAGATGTGTCGGTGAATGTAGCCTAGAGGGGGGTAAATAGACTCTTTGAATTTTTAGGCGGTTTCCTGAAACACTAAGCAGACTGATTAATTCCAGGTGGGCCGGACTAGTCCTGTATGGTGCGGACTAGTCCGGTATGATCGTAATTAATAGATCAAAGTGGGACTTCTTCCTACTTCAGGTATTTGTGCAGCGGAAAATAAATGCTTATTTAAGTATAGTGAAGTAAGATACAATAACTCTCAATTTTAACGCTAGGTGTCGATGTAAACCAAATGATGACTAATACCCTTAATTAGCAATTGAAGGACGATCAAGAAGACACAAGACAAGGCTTTATCCCGAGGTTCGATTCCACCCAGGAATCTACTTCCCCGTTGAGGAGTCCACCAAGGACCGGGTCTTCACCAACCCTTGCCTCGTTGAATCACCACAAAGGCCGTTTCGATTCCACTATCCACACACAGGGGTAAACAATTGTACGTGGGGCGTTCTCACAATATGAGAGCTCCCACAAGATTACAGCGAATGATACTTCCTCCCACACACACAAACAAAGAACAATGATCATCTAATGTGTGAGAGAAGACAAACCAAGAGCTCAATGTCTAGAAGAACGACTCTCTCCTTGATCTAATCTCTAATCCTCAGACTTAATCTTTCTCAGATTAGAATGAGTTGAGAGAGGCAGTTTTTGTGCTCTTGGGGCGTGCGGTGGCACTGGGAATCGTGTCTTGTGTTTGTGTGGCCGTGCACCTCTATTTATATAAGGTTTCCAAAAACCCTGGCGGCTGGACTAGTCCGCTATGTTCACCGGACTAGTCCGGTGTTGTAAAGGCCTCAGTTTTTGGCACATTCAAAGTGATCATCACCACACACACACACCTCATTTGAAGAAAGTTGAAGAACACATTTGAAGAGCAAGTAACCATTATCAACATGCTCATTAGAGAATAAACTCACAAAATGCAAAAGTGGTATTTCCCACATGCATCATCTATGGGCTGGACATATGAAAACTCCTACACATTGCTAGGAATGTCCATGCCAAGTTTCACCCAAATTGAAAACCTTTTCAGGTCCTTTTGGGTATAGCTTAAAAGAGGGTAGTTTGAAACCAAATTCAAATTCAAACTGTTTTTATCCCATGGATTCAAATATGGGAGGCATATTCTTACTCAGCACCTTTTTGTGAGCTCACACACCAATTTTCACTCCATTTGGAGTTGATCTTGACATGAGCTAAGTGTAGCAAATTCAAACTTTAATTGAATTTCAAACTGAACATGTGCTGAAATTTAGTCAAACCAAACCCAATTTGAATTTTAACCAATTCAAATGGCTCAGGGGTGGATAATTCAAATCACCATGGGCATTTTAGGGCTTACTGTTTCAACAGTGATATGGAGTTAATTTCAGGGGTTAAAAGTGAGAGTGGGACCCACTTGTCAGCCACTGAAGATAGCTCAGCCGACTGAACACTGCAATCGGGTTCTTGCGCTGAACCGAGCTGCCGCCACGGCGAGGAAACGGCGAGGCCACCAGCTGCTTGCCGATCTCAGCCGCTGAACCGACTCTCGGGGCCATTATCTACGCGCCCGAGCGGTCACCGGTGCATCTCACTGCTGACTCGTCGCGTTCCACCCAGAAAGATGAAACCCCTCGCCGCTCGGTTGAGCTCTCGGTCCCTCATCGCCCGGCCGATCCAGTGATCCTCCCGGCGATCTGAGACCAGCACCAGGTGCGCCAAGGCTTCCTGGACACCCTCGCGCCAGTTGCAGGCCCGGAGCAGTCCTCCCCGAGCTCCACTGCGACGATCTTTTCTCTGCCGGTTCAGCTCGAGCCGCCACCACGGGAGCGATCCATCCGGCCACCACAGCCTACCGTTCGCCGAGCTGTGAACAGCAATAAGGTTCGCCTTCGGTCTCTCTTTCATTCCCGCAAGTTCCGGCGACATGACATAGACTGCTCACGTCGGAATTTCATGATTTCGCCACAGTGTGCAAAAAGGGAGTCTGAACCAATCCGTGAAATTTGTAATCCACACTGCACCACTCATCCTCTCGTGGAGGGGATCACTTCTAGGTGCCAGTAAGAGTCCATAGGAGCAGGAACCACGAAGAACCGTTGAGGGAAACCACTGTTCTTCGAGTTTTAGTAAAAATCCCAATTTCCGGCCTAGGTCGCACGATGACAGTCCAACATAGCCCTTTCCGAGCTCCGTGGAGCTCATGTCGACCTTTCCTAAGGTCCACTGATGCTTTCCGACCGTTTGCTCGATCGATTGGGTTGCTAGGGAGGTCGGCCGACACGGCCGAAGTCCTCCCGAGGCTGCCGCTCGTCGCCGACCAGGTGCCGGCCATTTTCATGACGAACTGAGTCCGGAATCATGTTCCCCGAGTGGAAGTAGGCAGGGGCGGCCAGAATCATGAAGTT
Organism: Neostapfia colusana; assembly: GCA_030760725.1. Taxonomy (NCBI): domain Eukaryota; kingdom Viridiplantae; phylum Streptophyta; class Magnoliopsida; order Poales; family Poaceae; genus Neostapfia; species Neostapfia colusana. The sequence goes on from JASWHV010000016.1 coordinate 67,463,280, forward strand.
TGGAGCACCACAGAGGCTGTCGGCGAGCTCTCCGGCGAGGTGTCGCGGCGGCAGAGCGTGGGCAGCGAGAGGTAGACGAAGGGGTGGGTCCCGGCTGTCAGCGGCCTGTATTTTAAATTGGGATCAGTCTGCGGCTCGGATCCAGTGTGCTGGCGCACAAAAACTCCATGGACCCCGGTGTGCCGTCGCTCCAGCGCCCGACACGTGTACTGTGGACCCACCGACAGATTTAAACTTTTCCCCGATTTTCAGATTTCATTCAAACTTCAAATCCTCATAACTTGGGCTAGGAAACTCCAAATCAAGTGACCAAATTTTGTTGGATTCATATCTCTGAGTACTTCCCAGAAAATCAAGTTTCACGTCATGAAAATCCTTATTTCTCTAGAATTAATTCCTCAAAATTTAAACTGTTTGGAATTTTAACTGGAGAATCCTTTGGAGGAAAATTCTGAAATTTTGCTGGAATGTTCACCAAAATATCCCTGAACTACCATAAAAATATCAGATCCATTTGAGCTGATTTGATCCACCTAATTGTGTGATTAATGAAACTGTTCCAGAGAAAATGGAAAATGTTCAGAAACATTTTTCAGAATTTCTCTGAAATTGTTTACCTCATATATTTAGCTAGGAACCTTCAAATTAAGTGATACAAACTCCATTAGGACCCTCGGAAAATCTAGTTTTCAAAAAGTCATGGCTTGCCCCATGAAAATGCCTAAAACACCCTAAGAATTACAATTAAGATCAAGGACATAATTAATTGTGGAGAGCTCAAATGAGCTTTGCTGCAACTAAAACTTGGCCAACTCTCTGTTTAGGTTGTATCCAAACCACAGTAAAAATTTCAGAGTCATTGAGTCTGTCTAGTGGGACTTATAGACTTTACAAGTTTAAAATTCAATTCAAATGCATTTAAATTAATACATGTACTTGTTATATCATGTAGTCGCTAAGGTCGAGGAGGAACCTGAATTCTTAGACTTTGTTACTCTGGAAGAGCAGCTAGCCTACAACCAAGAGCAGCAAGGCAAGCCCCGGTTTGCATTAACCTTTTTACAAATTTTTATTGTTTTGAGTGAGTATGATTATTTCTTGCATTGGAGTCTTGTTTGAAAACCAAATTGCATAGCCAAGAGAACCATGGGTTTGGGAATTAGGATTGCAAACCCCGTTAGCTACTGCAATGTTAAGATAGTGTAGGATTGGGTACAAGTCGACTAGTTGGAACTACTCGCGAGCATAGGCTAGAGGCACTCGACTCTGGTAGAGATTGCACATGATACACATGGCAAGAAAAATGAGACCGAGCGGAGAGTAAGGGCAGCAGGACTTTGGGGCCTGTGTGCTATAGCTCCGCTTGGGTCGATTGAGGACCGAGCCGTGTGCGGGCCTGTTGACCAAGCTAGAACAGTACCGAAGACCTACCGGCTATATGGGAACCGGGAAACTGATGTACGGGCGTACGTGACGGGTTATTCAGGTAACCCTGCAGGTGTAAATCGATTATAATCACCGTCCCTCACAGTCAGTGAGTACCACTTGTTCACTGTACCGTGACGTAGAAAGAACAGTCTAGTCACATGTTAAAATGTTGCTGATTGAAAGATGGACATTGCTTGCTAATGATTTGTTGTAGTTTAGAGCTAATTAAAGTTCTTTTCAACTTTGGGCAAAGTACATGAGAGAAATGCGTTTCTTGTTTGATTGCGTCTCTCCCATGTGCCTTAGCGTAAGGTTCTCCATAACCTGCTGCTAAAACTTGAAAGTAAGGTTCCACTAACTAGGCGAGTCCTTTGCAACTTATTTTACCTCATGTACCTATTACACCGCATGTAGAAGTTTCATGTTTAGGAGAGATGGGTCAGTCTTGCTGAGCCTTCGTGCTCACTGCTTGTGTTTGAAGCTTTTGCAGCGTTCTATGAGGAAGGGACTCCCGAGGAGGAGACGGAACCCCAGGAGGGGAACCCCGTCGAGTGGGAGTCATGCACGCCGCCGTGTTAGTGTGTGTGCGTGCTAGCAAGGACACGTTCACGGGCTGAACATGAACTTGATGCGTAGTCTATGCCCGTGAGTGCAGACTGAACATATTTTGTTGTAAAAATGTTCATAAACTCATTTATGTAATTAAACTTTGCTTCCGCTTTATGCCTTTGATGTGTGTTATCCGGTGCTGCGCAACGCAGCACCCCTCAGCGTGATCCTGGCTCGACAAGACCGTGGGGTCGTGTCAGCATTGGTATCAGAGCTCGCTTGAGGTTTAACGCACTAAAAAAGTCATCTTTTTCAAAAATACAGTGATGAACGAGTTAGTAGCCCATATAAGGATGTTATTAGTGTATTGAAAGTGGCATACTAACCTAATTTCTTATGTCGGAAAATCGTGCATCTCGGGGCATTTTATGTCTTGGGGGGTGCACGTAAGCGCTGTCCACCAGTGCGCACAAGCTGAAGGGTGGAGCCCCACGGGTGGCAGGTAACCCGACCCGCTTTGGTTTACTCTACGACTCTTCATGTCGTTTGGTGTATTCGAGCAACGTCTATCCCTGGCGTGCGTGGTGCAATTTGGGAGACCCCGTCACGTGGTCAGTAACGTGAACACGTAGCTCAAGGCATGTTTGGCTTGAGAACATCTGGGCGAGTGATGAAGGCCGGGTGTACGAACTGTATGGATACCGGGCTCGGTGTGCAGCCCAGTCTGACGATTGTGTGAGCTATCTGCAGGTAGTCTAACCACGAAACAGTAGACGTGTAGCATCCGTGTGCGAGTGACGTTTAGGCCACTGAACTAACGAAGCCGGCTAAGTCCGGTATAGGTCTTTCTTTGTGAGGACGTAGTACCGACATGCTTTGGTGACGCATCGACGTCACACTCCACTAAATGAACAAATTTATTGTAAAACTTGAAAGTTTTGATCCAGAACACTTAAACTCGATATAACTCCTACCCTTAATTAGGACATTCAAAGTTAACCAGTTTTCAACTGCTAAGATACTAAGGACAGAGTCCCCTGATTTCAGCTGAAACAAGGCTGAAGTTAATCAGAGGTTAGAGGTTGAGTTCTTTCGAGGTTGGGGTCATATAATACATTTCTGGAAATCTTTGGAAGAGCTTTACAACTTTTCTGTTAGGCTCCAGAGGTGTTTCATCCCTTAAACCATCAAAAAATGCAGTAGAGTTGAAACTATCCAGAGAACAGGGCAGAGCAAACACTCTCTGTAAATTGAGCATAACTTCCTGCATAAAAATCTAAAAATATAAAATGAGGTAGTTCTGGAGAGCTTATGAGATGGGTTACAACTTTGTAACAGAAAGTTTTGTCAGATTGGGAGCAGAATTAACTGGAATTCTTGGATCAAATCAGTACCTAAAGCAGGGAGGTGCTGTCCAATTTTCTCCAGAAATTCTGTTAACTTTGACACCTCATAACTTTTGAACCAGGACAGATCTTAGGCCAAGCAAATACTTTATGGAAAACTATTTAAGTTAGATTTAACTTTTATGTTGAGCTCCAGAATTGGTTTTGCTTTTAGCATGGCCTAAATCAGGTTGAAATAGAAACTGGTCAGGGCTGTCATGTTGGACAGCAGATCAGCAGTCAAATTTGTTTAAATTTGAACTATGTTTCCAAGTTTTATGGGTTCAATGACATGTTTTATGTTATAACTCAATGGTTTAATTTGCAAATAAATATTTGACATTTCTCAAATATATTTTTTACAGATGACAGCGGATAAACAGTTCGAGAACGGGTGGGTGGAATCTCACTGTTCTCACCACAGCGGCTATCCGGAAGCATTGAGGCAGATGCTTCAATATTTCGGGTACAACCAGATGCCACAGTACTTCGCCAAGGAAGAAGGCGAGGAGGGGAACAAGACGTGGACAATCCATGTCGAGGTTCCTGCAGGGCCTACACCATCCGGTTGGGTGCCGTTCACCGTCACGGTGAGAGGTAGACAACGTGAGGGAATGTGGCAAGTGGCAGCCCGTGACACCATGTCACGTTTCTGCCAGCTACACGTAAGAGCGATGGAGGGCACTCCATACGCGCTCGTTCTGGTGGAGGGACGGGCTCATTATGTGTGGGAAGGGAGGTACCGGGAGGCAACCGGTCCAGTTTGCCCAAGGTACAGCCCCGCGGAGACAAACCTCAGCCTCCAAATGAGGGCGGGAAAGGCCGTGATGGACAGTCAAGCTGTTCATACGGAGCATCTCACCACAAAGCTCAAAGAGAGCGCAAGACGTGGAGACCATTTTGAGAGTGCTCACAGCGCACTCTGCGATGTGCTCCTTCCGACGATCAAGCGACTGAACGAACAGCATAATCAGTTGCATCGTCTGAAGAAGGCGAAGAAAAAGAGCCGTGTCGACATCGCGGCATTGCAAGAGCTGGTGCAGACTCTAACCCAGCATAATGAGGACCTTACTCAAGAGCGAGACGACGCTATTGAGGAAGGGCAAGGCTGGGAAGAAGACTACAACCAGGCCATGGACGAGGTTCACGCGTTGCAGGACCTCGTACCTCTGGTATTGGGCATACCGGTGGTCTTGGGTCTTCCGGCAATGGGAGAACCCGAGATGGGAGAAGAGGTGGTAGATCCGGAGCCACCAGCAGAGGTACCGGAGGAGGACGACCCGCAGGAGGTTGAGTTCTACTCCGAGTAGAGGGTTACGGTTGCAAAGTAGGGCAGCTATAGTAGTGTAACCCAAAATTTGTAATCGGTGACATGTCGTGTAGGCAGTAGGGTATGTATAGATAGTGACGACATGAGCACGACTTCTCGGAGGCCCAAGAATAATGTATCTTGTATAAAGTTTATGCTTTATCAATATATGTGAATGTTGTGCAAATTATTCATGCGTTACTTCAATACCTACTGTTGCATATGGAATTTTAAGTATGACATGTACTAATCGCTGCTGTTTTGAATTTCAGAATGACTTGTACTCGTGCCAACCCAGACGTTGGGGGTTCGAGTCAAGGGGGAGAAACCTCCCAACAGCCTCCCGAGGATTCCTCGGGACAGCAGCAGCAACAGCAGCAACAACAACAGCAAACACCGCCAACGCCACCGCTAACGGTTACATTGGCCGACATCGTTGCGGCAATGGCGGGTTCTCATCAGCAGCACACGGAGTTGCTGCAAACTCTTATTGCTAATATGTCTCGACCAGAGAGGCGTCAATATCGTGAGGAGCGTCAACAGAGCTCCTACTCCGACTTCCTAGTGACTCATCCCCCGGTATTCTCAAGGGCGGATGAACCCCTCGATGCGGACAACTGGCTCCGCACAACAGAGATGAAGTTCGGGCTGCTCCAAATAAGTGAGCAGCGCAAGACTTAGTTCGCGGTCCAGCAGCTCCAGGGTTCCGCGAGCGTGTGGTGGGCAAACTACTGTGCTTCACAGCCCACCGACCGAGTTATGACCTGGGCGGAGTTCCGGACGGCCTTTAGGGCCTATCACATACCGCCGGGTCTGATGAAGAGGAAGACGCAGGAATTCTTACACCTGCAACAAGGGAGCCGGAACACGCTGGAATATTCCAGGGCGTTCAACGATCTCGCACTCTACGCGTCGTATCAAGCCGATACCGACGAGAAGCAGCGGGACTACTTCTATCAGGGGCTTAACCCGCTTCTGAAGGACAAACTGGCGATGTTCAATCGTGGCAGCCTCAATGACATAATTGATGCTGCGATTGTTCAGGAGGACTCCGGCAAGGAGTTAGCGGCGGCGGAGAGAAAGCGAAGCGCGCCGCAAAGCAGCGGAGAAGGAGGCGGTCCTTCTCAGAAATTTCGGATGGTGAATCGCCCACCATCAGGTCCACGCTTGCAGACGCCACAGAGGTCGATGTCATTCCGCAGTCGGCCGTATTCTTCACCGGCATTCAGGCCGGTACTGCCAGCATCACCTCCGCAACCACAACCGCAGCAGCGGGCGATGCCGCGTGCATATGCACCTCAGCAGCGCATGCCGGGATTTCGTCCCCCAAGCACCAGCCAGGCAGCGGCCACATGTTACAAGTGTGGTCGTCCAGGACACTTCACCAGCAGTTGTCCGGAGAGGCAAGGCGGCGGAGTTGCACCACAACTTCCGGGGAGGAATCAGCCCCGGAATCCTACTAATGCGCGGCGGGCAAACCCTAGGCCCGGCACCGTCCACCAGCTTGCCATAGAGGACGTGCCGGATTGTTATCCAATCCTTGCGGGTATGTTCCAACTCCACCAGCATCTCGCTATAGTGTTGTTTGATTCAGGCGCCACGCATAATTTTATTAGCCAAGCTTTCATTGCTAAACACAGCTTGCAAATACTACCCACCGATAGTCCATATTTGATTTGTTCACTGGGTGGGAAGATTTCAGCAAGCGTAATGGTTTCCAAAGCACCATTATGCTTAGCGGGTAGAGTGTACCCTACGTCTCTCATAATCTTAGAGGGACAGAAGGTCGATGTCATCCTAGGGATGTCGTGGTTAACCCGCCACAGCGCTGTTTTAGACACCGTCCTCCGAATCGTGCACTTGAACTCAGAAGTGCACGGATCTCACTCTTTATTTCTGGACAGTCCAGAAATAAAACTTCCAAGTGTCTATCAATCCACAACTATCAGATTGGAAGATATTCCAGTGGTCCGAGAGTTCCCTGACATATTCCCGGATGATTTACCGGGGATGCCGCCCGATAGAGAGGTGGAGTTCAAGATTGAACTTGCACCGGGAACCATGCCAGTATCCCGAAGGCCGTACAAGATGGCGCCCAAGGAGTTGGCTGAATTGAAGACCCAGCTAACGGACCTGCTGGAGAAGGGTTTTATTAGGCCGAGCTCCTCGCCATGGGGCTGTTCGGCATTATTCGTGAAGAAGAAAGACGAGACGTTGCGGCTTTGCGTGTACTATCGTCCACTAAACGCCGTAACCATTAAGAACAGGTACCCGTTGCCACGGATCGACATGTTGTTTGATCAGTTGGTCGAAGCAAATATCTTTTCCAAGATGAAATTAAGATCCGGGTACCATCAGATTAAGATACGGGCTGAGGATATTCCGAAGACAACTTTTTCGACGAGGTACGGACTTTATGAGTACCTGGTCAAGTCCTTCGGCCTCACCAATGCTCCAGCTCACTTCATGTATTTGATGAACTCGCATGCCGGAGCTGGACAAGTTTGTCGTGGTCTTCATCGACGACATACTGGTATATTCCAAGTCGGATGAAGATCACAAGAAGCATCTGCGTATAGTCTTGCAACGGCTGCGGGATCACAAGCTATATGCGAAATTCAGCAAGTGTGAATTCTGGATATCGCAAGTGCCTTTTCTCGGGCATATCATCTCAGCGGAGGGTATCGCTGTAGACCCGAGTAAAATCACACAAGTGCTGAATTGGAAATCCCCGAGAACTGTTCACAAGGTACGGAGTTTCCTCGGACTCGCGGGATATTATCGGAGGTTCATTATGAACTTCTCGAAGATTGCCAAGCCTATAACGGAGCTGCTAAAGAAGGCTACCAAATATGTTTGGAGTCCAGCATGTGAAGCAGCATTCAAGGCATTAGTGAAGCACCTGACATCAGCACAGGTTTTGGCACAGCCAGACACAACAAAACTGTTCGATGTGTACTGCGATGCATCCAGCATTGGGCTCGGATGTGTGCAGATGCAAGACCGAAGGGTGGTCGCGTATGGATCACGGCATCTTAGAAACCTTGAGCATAATTATCCAACTCATGACTTGGAGCTTGCTGCCGTGGTACTTGCACTGAAAATGTGGAGGCACTACCTACTTGGTAACCTCGTACATTTATATACCGACCACAAAAGCCTCAAGTACATATTCACTCAGAAGGAGCTGAACATGAGGCAACGAAGATGGTTAGAATTGATAAAGGATTATGAAATAGAAATCCATTATCACCCCGGCAAAGCAAACATAGTGGCGGATGCGCTGAGTCGCAAGACACACGTCAACAACCAGACCATCACACCGTTGGAAGAGAGTGAACCACCACTGCATGTGATTCCACATGGAGCTCCCTACAACTTAGCTTTGATCCCCACCATCCGTGAAGAGATAGCGACAGCTCAGAAACATGAAAAGGGCATGTCACATTTGCGGAGACGTGTAGACAGTGGGGAGCTGAAATGTTTCCGGAAAGACGGAGACGGCGTCCTATGGTTCAAGGACCGGATCGTCGTACCCCGTAACCCGGAGTTACGGAAGAAAATTTTTGATGAGGCTCACTTATCAAAATTTTCTATTCACCCCGGCAGCAACAAAATGTATCAAGAACTCAGAAGAACTTTTGGTGGACACGGATGAAGCGAGAGATCGAAAAGTATGTGTCCGAGTGTGATACATGTCGAAGGGTGAAGGCAGATCATATGCGGAAACCGGGACTGCTACAACCACTGGGCGTTCATGCCTGGAAGTGGGAATATGTGAGCATGGACTTCATCGTCGGTTTACCCACCACTTTGCAGAAACATGATTATGTGTGGGTAATCATCGACCGCTCATCAAAGTTGCCCATTTCATCCCGGTCAACACCAACTACAACGCCATGAAGTACGCTGAACTATACATCTCGCGGATCCTATGCTTGTACGGCGTACCCCGTACCATCATATCGGACCGGGGCACTTTATTTGTGTCCCGTTTTTGGGAGCAGCTGCATGCTGCATTGGGGACGAAGCTGATCCGTAGTTCAGCATACCACCCGCAGACGGATGGGCAAACCGAGCGGGTAAATCAAATTCTAGAGGACATGTTACGAGCTTGTGCTATCAACCACGGCAAGAATTGGGATGATCACTTGCCGTTAGCTGAGTTCTCGTACAACATTGGGTACCAAGACAGCATCAACATGGCGCCTTATGAGGCGCTATACGGGAGGAAATGCCGCACACCACTAAATTGGTGTGAGTCTAGTGAAAGGGTTACCTTCGGGATTGATCTTGTCAACAACGCAGAGGAAAAGGTTCGACTGATTCAGGCGAACCTAAAGGCCGCCCAATCCCGGCAGAAACAGTATGCGGACCGGAGAAGACGCCCATTGCAGTTCGAAGTCGGGGATCACGTATACCTACGTGTGTCTCCAATGAAGGGCGTAAACAGATTTGGGGTGAGAGGAAAGTTGGCACCCCGATTCATCGGTCCATTCCAGATTACTGAAAGATGTGGATCAGTAGCATACCGGCCGAAATTACCAGAAGCACTTTCCGGTGTGCACGACGTCTTTCATATTTCCCAGCTGAGGAGGTGTCTCAAGCTATCAAATACCATTCAGCTGGAGGACATTGAAGAACTGAAACCGGATCTCACCTATCGGGAGGAACCAGTTCAGATCATTGACGAGAAGGCCCGAACCACATGCAACCGTACGTTGTGGTTCTACATAGTTCTATGGAGTAATCACTCCGTGGACAAAGCGACATGGGAGAGCGAAGGATTTCTTCACGCTAACTACCCATACTTTTTCACGTCGCATATACGGCAATTTTTCACCGTCCTCTCTCTCATTTTCACCTTGTAATCTCGGGACGAGATTCTTTTAAGGGGGAGGAATGTAAAGGCCTCAGTTTTTGGCACATTCAAAGTGTTCATCACCACACACACACACACACACACCTCATTTGAAGAAAGTTGATGAACACATTTGAAGGGCAAGTAACCATTATCAACATGCTCATTAGAGAATAAACTCACAAAATGCAAAAGTGGTATTTCCCACATGCACTATCTATGGGCTGGACATATGAAAACTCCTACAAATTGCTAGGAATGTCCATGCCAAGTTTCACCCAAATTCAAAACCTTTTTAGGTCCTTTTGGGTATAGCTTGAAAGAGGGTAGTTTGAAGCCAAATTCAAATTCAAACTGTTTTTATCCCATGGATTCAAAAGTGGGAGGCATAGTCTTACTCAGAACCTTTTTGTGAGCTCACACACCAATTTTCACTCCATTTGGAGTTGATCTTGACATGAGCTAAGTGTAGCAAATTCAAACTTTAATTGAATTTCAAACTGAACATGTGCTGAAATTTAGTCAAACCAAACCCAATTTGAATTCTAACCAATTCAAATGGCTCAGGGGTGGATAATTCAAATCACCATGGGAATTTTAGGGCTTACTGTTTACAACAGTGATATGGAGTTAATTTCAGGGGTTAAAAGTGAGAGTGGGACCCACTTGTCAGCCACTGAAGAGAACTCAGCCGACTGAACACTGCACTCGGGTTCTTGCGCTGAACCGAGCTGCCGACACGGCGAGGAAAGGGCGAGGCCACCAGCTACTTGCCGATCTCAGCCGCTGAACCGACTCTCGGGGCCTTTATCTACGCGCCCGAGCGGTCATAGGTGCATCTCACCGCTGCCTCGTCGCGTTTCCTCCCAGAAAGCTTAAACCCCTTGCCGCTCGGGTGAGCTCTCGGTCCCTCATTGCCCGGCCGATACAGTGATCCTCCCGGTGATCTGAGACCAGCACTGGGTGCGCCAAGGCTTCCTGGACACCCTCGCGCCAGTTCCAGGCCTGGAGCAGTCCTCCCCGAGCTCCACCGCGACGATCTTTTCTCTGCCGGTTCAGCTCAAGCCGCCACCGCGGGAGCGATCTGTCCGGCCACCACAGCCTACCGTTCGTCGAGCTGTGAACAGCAAAAAGGTTCGCCTTCGGTCCCTCTTTCATTCCTGCAAGCTCTGGCGACATGACATAGACTGCTCATGCCGGAATTTCATGATTTCGCCACGGTGTCCAAAAAGGGAGTCTGAACCGATCCGCGAAATTCGTAATCCACACTGCACCACTCATCCTCTCGTGGAGGGGATCACTTCTAGGTTCCCGTACGAGTCCATAGGAGCAGGAACCACGAAGAACCGTTGAGGGAAACCGCTGTTCTTCGAGTTTTAGTAAAAATCCCGATTTACGGCCTAGGGTGCACGATGACAGTCCAACACAGCCCTTTCCGAGCTCCGTGGAGCTCATGTCGACCTTTCCTAAGGTCCACTGATGCTTCCCGACTGTTTGCTCGATCGATTGGGTTGCTAGGGAGGTCGGCCGACACGGCCGAAGTCTTCCCGAGGCTGCCGCTCGTCGCCGACCAGGTGCCGGCCATTTTCATGACGAACTGAGCCCGGAATCATGTTCCCCGAGTGGAAGTAGGCAGGGCCGGCCAGAGTCATGAAGTTTGGAGCAGCACAGAGGCTGCCGGCGAGCTCTCCGGCGAGGTGTCGCGGCGGCAGAGCGCGGGCGGCGAGGGGTAGACAAAGGGGTGGGTCCCGGCTGTCAGCGGCCCGTATTTTAAATCAGGATCAGTCTGCGGCTTGGATCCGGTGTGCTGGCGTGCAAAAACTCTGTGGACCCCAGTGTGCCGTGCCTCCAGCGCCCGACACGTGTACTGTGGACCCACCGACAGATTTAAACTTTTCTCCGATTTTTAGATTTCATTCAAACTTCAAATCCTCATAACTTGGGCTAGGGAAACTCCAAATCAAGTGAACCAAATTTTGTTGGATTCAGATCTCTGAGTAATTTCCAGCAAATCAAGTTTCACTTCATGAAAATCATTATTTCTTCCGAATTAATTCCTCAAAGTTTAAACTGTTTGGAATTTTAACTGGAGAATCCTTTGGAGGAAAATTCTGAACTTTTGCTGGAATGTTCACCAAAATATCCCTGAACTACCATAAAAATTTCAGATCCATTTGAGCTCATTTGATCCACCTAATGGTGTGATTAATGAAACTGTTCCAGAGAAAATGTAAAATGTTCAGAAACATTTTTCAGAACTTCTCTGAAATTGTTTAGCTCATATCTTTAGCTAGGAACCTTCAAATTAAGTGATACTAGGATCCTCGGAAAATCTAGTTTTCAAAAAGTCATGGCTTGCCCCATGAAAATCCCTAAAACACCCTAAGAATTCCAATTAAGATCAAGGACATAATTAATTGTGGAGAGCTCAAATGAGCTTTGCTGCAACTAAAACTTGGCCAAGTCTCTGTTTAGGTTGTATCCAAACCACAGTAAAAATTTCAGAGTCATTGAGTCTGTCTAGTGGGACTTATAGCCTTCACAAGTTTAAAATTCAATTCAAATGCATTTAAATTAATACATGTACTTGTTATATCATGTAGTCGCTAAGGTCGAGGAGGAACCCGAAGTCTTAGACTTAGTTACTCCAGAAGAGCAGCTAGCCTACGACCAAGAGCAGCAAGGCAAGCCCCTGTTTGCATTAACCTTTTTACCAATTTTTATTGTTTTGAGCACTTACTTGAGTATGATTATTTCTTGCATTGGAGTCTTGTTTGAAAACCAAATTGCATAGCCAAGAGAACCATGGGTTTTGGAATTAGGATTGCAAACCCCGTTAGCTACTGCAATGCTAAGAAGTGTAGGATTCGGTACAAGTCGAGTAGTTGGAACTACTCGCGAGCATAGGCTAGAGACACTCGACTCGGGTAGAGATAGCACATGATACACATGGCAAGAAAAATGAGAGAGAGGGGAGAGTAAGGGCAGCAGGACTTTGGGGCCTGTGTGCTTTAGCTCCGCTTGGGTCGATTGAGGACCGAGCCGTGTGCGGGCCTGTTGAACAAGCTAGAACAGTACCGAAGACCTACCGACTATATTGGAACCGGGAAACTGATGTAACTCGGGTAGCTGGGTATTGAGGCATTGCTTGTCATTCAGAGGGTATGTTGAGAGCTCGAGGTGTAAATCGGCTGGCGGCACTGAGATGCGCGTGCAGAGACCTCTTGCTCGGGACGGTGGGACCGGTTCAATATTTGGCTGACGGGTGAAAGGTGGTTGCGTACGACGTCCGGGATGGTTGCTGTAGGTAACATCGAGTACGGGCGTACGTGACGGGTTATTCGGGTAACCCTGCTGGTGTAAATCGATTATAATCGCTGTCCCTCGCGGTCAGTGAGTACCACTTGTTCACTGTACCATGACATAGAAAGAACAGGCTAGTCACATGTTAAAATGTTGCTGATTGAAAGATGGACATTGCTTGTTAATGATTTGTTGTAGTTTAGAGCTAATTAAAGTTCTTTTCAACTTTGGGCAAAGTACATGAGAGAAATACGTTTCTTGTTTGATGGCGGCTCTGCCATGTGCCTTAGCCTAAGGTTCTCCATAACCTGCTGCTAAAACTTGAAAGTAAGGTTCCACTAATTAGGCGAGTCCTTTGCAACTTATTTTACCTCATGTACCTATTACCCCTCATGTAGAAGTTCCATTCTAGGAGAGATGGGTCAGTCTTGCTGAGCCTTCGTGCTCACTGCTTGTGTTTGAAGCTTTTGCAGGGTTCTATGAGGAAGGGACTACCGAGGAGGAGATGGATCCCCAGGAGGGGAACCCCGTCGAGTGGGAGTCATGCACGCCGCCGTGTTAGTGTGTGTGCGTGCTACAAAGAACACGTTCACGGGCTGAACATGAACTTGATGTGTAGTCTATGCCCGTGAGTGTAGACTGAACATATTTTGTTGTAAAAATGTTCATAAACTCGTTTATGTAATAAAACTTTGCTTCTGCTTTATGCCTTTGATGTTTGTTATCCGGTGCTGCGACACGCAGCACCCCTCAGCGTGATCCTGGCTCGACAAGACAGTGAGGTCGTGTCAGGTGTGCCGTGTACAATTTTCGTGTTACATGTGGCACAGTTGAAACCCTAATTTGATGTGTTTACAGAAAGTATAACAGACTAGTCCGGTACAAGAGCGGACTAGTATGGTGTAAAGGGAATGTCGGTTCCAGAGAGTTGAACGGACTAGTCTGGTTTCTGGGCGGACTAGTCCGGTGCAAGGTGAATGTTGGTTCCAGAGAGTTGAACGGACTAGTCCGGTTTATGAGCGGACTAGTCCGGTGCAAGGTGAATGTTGGTTCCAGAGAGTTGAACGGACTAGTCTTGTTTCTGAGCGGACTAGTCCGGAGCACGTGTTGTGAGGCAACAAAAAGTTTAACGGACTTGTCCGGTTTCTGGGCCAACTAGTCCAATGCACGTGTTGTGACTGATTGGGATATGCTTTAATCTCTTACTCCTATGCAAGGATATTGAGCTCTTGTGATGTGTCTCTCACACACATCCTATGCAAGTATGTATACATTTTTCTTGGCTCATGTATCTATTCTTTCCCTTTTTTCTTCATCACTTGATTTTTCACCTTTTGAGTGCACCACTTCTACTTTACACGAGTTAATCTGCATTCATCTCAGCAAGTTCATTAGGATCTCAATTCATTTGTCATGAATCGTCCAAAACCCACAAGGGAATGCCTAGATGCACTTTCAATCTCCCCCTTTTTGGTGATTGATGACAACCATCTGAGATTGCATAATTAATGATAAAATTTGATTTTCATAAAGTTTGCATATATGAGAATGAAAAATGAGTACAAGAACCACTCACATATATGCACCCTTTATGGTGGGATGCCTAAAAGTGTGTGAAACAGAATGTGACATCCATGAGACTTCAGGAATAAAAATCATCACATTGATATTGAATAGGCATCACACATTCATGAGACTTCAAAATAAAAATTTCGTGAGACTTCAAAATACATATCCATGTCCATCACACATCCTTAAGGTTTACAATAAGATAACTTAACATAAATCTCAATCTCTCCCCTTTGGCATCAAGGCACCAAAAAGGGAAAAATTGAGTGGAATCACTCATCGTCGCTCTCTCCCTCACTCTCGGTCCTATCTTCATCGTCATCTTCATCATCATCTTCATGAACATGCTGAGGAGGAGGAGCGGAGACACATGCAAGTCCAAAAGACCTCAATTCTTGTTCGATGAGTGGAGCCATTTCTGTGAAGTCTTTTCAGAGACCTCAGAGATCTGTAGTGATCCAACTGGCTCAATCTCCAGCTTCTCACATATGGCTTTGATGTTGGCCTTCATGTATCTTTGATGTCTTTTTCTGGCCAAACTCTCCTTGTGTTGCCTAACTTCAATTTTGCGACAACAGCCAAAAATAGAAGAGAGCATTTTGAGCATACCACTGGAGGACTCTCTAGCAGGTGGAGGGATAGGAGTAAGTATAGGCTCTGACACCTTTGAGCCTTCATGAGCAGATGGCATAGTGTAGACTGTAGTCTTCTAGGGCTTGAGGCCAGTGTGAGAGACATCTTTGACAAACTCCAGTCCTGTTACCTTATCAATCATATACATGACATAGGATGCATAGCCATAGGACCTGTTTGGAGTGATGGAGATATTCACAATGTCATTGTAGATGTACTCAAAGACATTGAAAGTCCTCTTCTTGCTTATCACTTTCATCAATGTCCTCAGAGTCCCTTGGATTGTCCCTGCATCACCATCCTTTGGAGCTATGGTCTTTCCCAAGATCCTATTGAGTACGACAAAGAATGGCTTCAAGTATTTGGTGGTGGGGTATACATATGGCATTCTTGTATCATACAAGAATTCCAGCTCATTCTTTTCCAAAGGCTTCAGGTTGTGAATGACAAGCTCATTGTCCAGGGTGTGTTCAAGATGAAGAATCTTTGCAAATTCTTCATAGGTGACACTGTATCTGGATCCATGTGTCATCTAGATCATCTCATCCCCATCATCACGAGCAAAGTAGAGAGTAGAGTAGAACTGGGTGATTACCTCATTGTTCTAGTCGTACTGAAAAGAAAGGAGGTCCTTCAACCCATGCCTCTCTAATGCCTCTAGTACCTCATCATAGGCTTGGTAGTCAATGTTGAGCCACTAACTCTCGACCACAGGATTCTTCATCTTCATGTAGACATGCTCATTGTAGTCAGCATGGAAGTTGCTCCAGAATGTAGGGTCTGCACATTGCTTTGGCTGCCCATAGACTTGAATTTTCCCGAGGTTGTCAGCCAGATCACTCTCCTTTCCAGCAAAGTCATCACTTGATGGCTGCCTGTTGCAGTGAATGGGGGCTTTCTTCTTCAAGGGACCAATAGGACCACTAGCAAGTCCTTTGCCCTTCCCGACATTTCTCCTGGGGTCCGTAGAGCTTCCAACAATGTCTTTGCTCTGTGCCGTCTTACCAACCACTCTCCTCCTTTTAGGAAGAGAGTCGTCGGGAGAAGACGGTTGGGCAACGTTGTCATGCTTCTTCTTCATGGGTTCGGAGCGGGACGACATCGTGCCTGACAGGAAAATCAAGGATTAGTTGACACGATGTATTGTAGATTATGTGAAGATAAGAAGGTAGATGTTCAATTGACAGGTAACCGGACTTGTCCGTTTTCAGAGTGCGGACTTGTCCGAAATACCAGACTTGTCTGCACCGGAGACCGGACTAGTCCGGACCTGCTGAAGAACCCTAACTTCGTATTTTCAACAGATCTACCGCAAATTTGTGCAAAGTATGTAGGGATGCACTAGGGATTCATCTAGAAAGGTAGTGTATGCCCTAGGGATCAGAAAAGATTGAGCTAAAGTATTGAAAAGATAAGAACTTGAGTAGAAGGAATTTTCCCGAAAAAATGAGAATTTGAGTCAAAGTGTGAGGTCTGATCCGGATTAGTCCGGAGGGGAGGAGACCACGTGTTGAGGAGAAGCTTTCCCGTGGAGAGAACTTCGACTTCCTTGGCTAAAATCAAAAATCACTTTTGGGGGCTAGGGTTTGAGGGGTGAGAGGCAAAGGAGTGTTTTGAGGTGAAGAGGGCTGAGGTTGGCACATCTATAGAATTTTAAACTCGGACATGCGGAGTAGTCCGGTGGGAGGACCGGACAAGTCCGATATGCCAGATCTGTCCGGACTAGTCTGAGGGAGCGGACTAGTCCGTTGTTGACACCGGACTAGTCCGGGTCAACTAGATAGATTAGAGTAGAAATTAGAGAAATATTGGGAATTTGATCTAATAGTGATCTAAGGACATAATTTTCACAAATAATCTTGATGAACATGCCCAGTAAGCAATCAACAATCAGACAATAGTCATAATTCATCAAGATTCATTAAATTAAATAATTTTCAAGAGAAAATCGAGATAAAGGATAGTTTTTTGCAAAGTAAGTAAGAATTTGAGAATTCAAGCAAGTATGCAGTGTTTCAAGCCACGTTTTGAGAGTCAAGTATATTTAGTTCATTCCTAAGCTCACAAAAGCGTTTTTCATCAAGTGGCTTGGTGAAGATATCGGCGAGTTGCTTCTCGGTTTTGACATGGGAAATGGCTATGTCTCCTTTGATTGAGTGGTCTCTCAAAAAGTTATGTCGAATATCAATGTGTTTGGTCCTAGAGTGCTCAATAGGGTTATGTGCAATCTTAACCGCACTCTCATTGTCACAAAGGAGCGGAATACGGTTCATATTGTAACCGTAGTCCCTTAGAGTTTGTCGCATCCAAACGAGTTGTGCACAACAACTCCCGGCTGCAACATACTCCGCTTCGGCTGTGGACAAGGCAATGGAGTTTTGCTCTTTAGAGGACCAGGAAACTAGGGACCTACCCAAGAATTGGCAAGTCCCGGAGGTACTTTTTCTATCTACTTTGCATCCTGCATAATCTGCATCGGAGTATCCAATGAGATTGAATTTTGAACCTTTAGGGTACCGAAGTCCTAGGTTGGGTGTATGGACTAAATATCATAAGATTCTCTTTACGGATATCAATGACATTCCCTAGGATTGGCTTGAAATCTTGCACACATACAGACACTCAACATGATATCAGGCCTAGATGCACAAAGATAAAGTATAGATCCAATCATGGAATGGTATACCTTTTGATCCACGTTAGGTTCATCTTCATTAAGGTATAAATGTCCATTTTTTATCATGGGAGTCTTTATGGGCTTCGCTTTGTCCATGCCAAATTTCTTGAGAATGTCTTGAGTGTACTTTGTTTGGCTTATGAACGTTCCTTCCTTTAGTTGTTTCACTTGGAATCCCAAAAAGTATCTCAATTCTCCCATGATGGACATCTCAAATCTATCTGTCATGATTTTACTAAATTTTTGACAAAAAGATTTATTAGTTGAACCAAATATGATATCATCAACATAGATTTGACAAATAAACAGATCATCATTGAAGTGCTTGGTAAATAGGGTGTAATCAGCTTTACCAATTTTAAAGCCATGCTCAATTAGAAAATCTCTAAGGCACTCATACCAAGCTCTAGGAGCTTGTTTGAGGCCATAGAGAGCATTACATAGTTTGAACACATGGTCGGGGTACTTTCGATCTTCAAAACCAGGGGGTTGCTCCACGTACACCTCCTCCTTGAAAGGTCCGTTGAGGAAGGCGCTTTTGACATCCATTTGATACAGCTTGAAATCATGGTGAGTAGCATATGCAAGTAATATACGAATTGGTTCAAGCCTAGCTACAGGAGCAAAAGTCTCATCGAAATCCAAACCTTCGCCTTGTGAGTAACCTTTAGCCACAAGTCGTACCTTGTTTCTTGTTACAACTCCGTGTTCATCTTGCTTGTTGCAGAAGACCCATTTAGTGCCCACGATATTGGACTTTGGTCTTTCAACAAGTTCCCATACTTCATTCTTCTCGAAGTTGTTCAATTCTTCTTGCATTGCCATCACCCAGTCCAGATCTTTTAGCGCATCTTCGACCTTGTATGGTTATAAAGAGGATACAAAGGAATAGAATTCACAAAAATTAGCTATACGAGATTGAGTTGTCATTCCCTTTTGTATATCGCCAATTATGTTGTCTACGGGGTGATCTCTTTGTGTGCTTTGGTGTACTCTTGGATGTGGAACTTGTGGTGTTGTGTTCTAATAATCATCATCTTCTTCGGCTCCCCCTGGATCGTTGCCGTCATTAATGCTTTGATCATCTTGTTGGTCTTCATGATCTTGATTTTGTGCATGGGCTCCCCCTTGATCATAGCTCTCCTGTTGAGGTTCATCTTGAGCACTTGATTCTTGTGATTGTTCTTGAGGTCGAATATCACCAAGTACCATTCTCCTCAATGCTTGACATGGGGCTTCTTCTTGATCTAGCACACACTTATCAACTTGCTCCATTTGGGAGCCATTAGTTTCATCGAACACTACATCACGTACAACTTCAACAAGCCCGGAGACCTTGTTGAAGACACGATAAGTGTAGGAGTTTGAATCATAGCCAAGCAAGAAACCCTCATCAGACTTCGAAGCGAACTTTGAGGTCCTAGGCTTCTTGTTTAGAATATAACATTTTGAATCAAAAACTCGAAAGTACGAAATATTTGGTTTGTTACCAGTGAGTAGTTCATATGAGGTTTTCTTGAGTAGGCAATGAAGGTACAGTCGGTTAGTTGCATGATAAGCAGTGTTCATAGCTTCAGCCCAAAAGCGGTCAGAGGTCTTGTATTCATCAAGCATTGTCATGGCCATCTCAATGAGCGTCCAGTTCTTCCTTTCAGCTACCCCGTTTTGTTGTGGGGAGTATGGTGCTGAAAGTTCATGCTTTATTACTTCTTCATCTAGATACTCATCGACTTGTGTGTTCTTGAATTTTGTTCCCTTGTCACTTCTTATGTTCTTGATTGTCAATGAGAACTCATTTTGAGCTCGCTTGAGAAACTTCTTGAGTGTTCCTTGAGTTTCTGACTTATCATGCAAAAAGAAAACCCACGTGAAGCGTGAAAAATCATCAACAATAACTAAACTGTATTTATTACCACCGATGTTTATGTACACAATTGGACCGAATAGGTCCATGTGGAGGAGCTCGAGTGGTCTTGTTGTAGTCATGACATTCTTCGCTGGATGAAGTGCTCCTACTTGTTTCCCGGCTTGACACGTGCTAAAAGGCCTGTTTTTCTCAAAAACAACATTCTTCAAACCTCGGATGTGATCTTCTTTTAGAAGTTTTTGTAGATTCCTCATACCAACATGCGCTAGCCGTCTATGCCACAGCCAGACCATGTTGGTCTTTGCAATCAAGCATGTGTCAAGTTCGGCTTTATCTTTGTTGAAATCAACTGGATAAAGTTTTCCCTTTAACACACCCTTGAAAGCAATAGAGTCATCACTCCTTCTAGAGACGGTAACACACTCATTAGTGAACAAGCAATTATAACCTTTGTCACATAGTTGAGATATGGATAGGAGGTTATAATCTAAGGAATCAACATGTAAAACATGAGAAAGTGTGTGTTGTGATGAAATGGCTATTTTACCGGTACCTAGTACCTTTCCTTGACTATTGTCACCAAAACATATGCCTTCGCTTGAGTCTTCATTTTGTTCGTACTCCACAAACATTTTTATTTCTTCGGTCATATGATTGGTGCATCCACTATCTAGCACCCATTTCGCTCCACCGGATGCATATGCCTGCAAGAAAGAAGCTATGCTTTGGCTTTAGGTACTCAAGCTTGCTTGGGTCCATTGAGGTTAGTGACAAGTGATTTGGGCACCCACACGTGAGACTTGGTGTTCTCATGGCGTGGCCCAACATATTTGGCGTGAACTTTTCCAAGACTGTTTTTCATAAGCACATATGAAGCATCAAGGGTTCTAAACAGGATTTGTTGCTTATATGAGTTTTCAATGTTAATTTTATCAACATTGTTATGTTTTCCAACTTGGGAGGAATTTCCCTTGACAAAAACAATGCTCTTCTTGTTATCCTTGAGGCTTCTACGATTTGACTTTCACCATAAGAATACCCAATGCCATGATTGACACTAGGAGGTATTGTGACCAAGTATGCACTATGTGCATACTTGATCTTCTCCATGTCAAACATGCCACTTTGAGAGGGATGCTTGTTTTTTTTCAAGTATCACTTTTATTTTATGTGGGTGTCATTTTTAGTACATGTACAAGTTACAAGAGTTTTTTATTCAATATGTTGAGAAGGTGAGCTTAAATAGGATGAAGAACCACTTTGCTTGAGTGACTCAGCTTGTGCCTCAAGAATCTTGTTAACCTTGGTTAAGTTATCAAGCTCATCCTTGAGTGTAGTGTTTGAGTCTCTTAGCTTCAAACAGGTCTCCTTGCTTGAAGCTAACTCAAGCTCAAGTGATTTGCTTCGCTCCTTTTCAATCTCAAGAAGCCCTTCAATCTTATAATATTTCTCCTTTTGGAGAACGATCATATTTTCTTGTTTATTGACTAGCTCCTCCTTATCAACTATCTCATCCATTAGAATTTTTAATTTAGCTATAGTGTTTTTATCTAAACCTCTAAGCATATCTTCATCATCACTAGAATTATCAGTATCACTAGTAAAAGAATGCAAGGAGGGAGTTTTGGTTTTAACCTTTCTTTTTCCTTCCTTGGCCATTAGGCATGTGTGGTTGGTGTCCTTCCATGCTCCCATGGTTGGGAATAGGGTAGACTTCATGGTAGGCTTCTTGATAGCTATGGTGGCCATCTCCTCTTCTTCTTCAAATGAGTACTCATCATTGGCGTCCCATTCTTTCCCTAGATGAGCTTGGCCATATTGCTTCTTTTTCTTGAATATTTTCTTTTGTTGAGGCTTGTTGTCTTTACTCTTCCTCTTGTTGTCTTCATGTGGACAATCAACCATGAAATGATCATATTCTCCACAATTGTAGCATGCACGCCTCGTCTTGGATCTTTGTTTGTCCTTGTATCTTCTTTCATTTGAGTTACCACTTTTTTTCTTCTCATCATTTTCTTGAAGTTTTTGATGAACATGATCATGTCTTCTTCATCAATATCAATGCTTTCATCATCACCATCATCGTCCTCAAGAGCTTCTGGAGATTCTTTTGATGCTGGCTTGTATGTTGCTTTTAGTGCAACTCCTTTCTTCTTTGCCGAGGTGAGATCCGCAAGTTCCTTGACATGCTTGGCTTCCTTCTCCATCATTTCAATGTTGATGATCTTGCCAAGAATCTTGGCTGGGGTTATTTTGTGAAACCCTGGACTTTCTCTAATCGTGGAGCAGAGTTTCAAGTTCCGAGGCATGAATGCCCTAAGAATTGACTTGACCACCTCATGATCCGTCCACCTTCTGCTACCATAGGCTCGAACCTTATTGATGAGAGACTTCAGTCTATTGTGCATCTCTTGAGGTGATTCTCCTTCTTCAATGGCAAACCTTCCCAATTCACCTTCTATCATTTCAATCTTGGCTTCACGCACATGACGATCACCTTCATGTGCGGTTTTGGGAGTGTCCCATATTTCTTTAGCAATTTCGAGTCCATTCACCTTGGTGAACTCGTCTCGACTCAGTAATGAGGTGATTACTGTTGTGGCTTGAGCGTTCCGATGAATAGTTTGTTCTTGATCCAGGGTTAGCTCTTCATCGTCATCAGGTATATCTAAACCTGTACACACTGTATGCCAAAGACTGGGGTTAAGAGATATAAGGTGCATTTTCATGTTTTGTTTCCACATCGTATAATCAGTTCCATCAAAGTGAGGTGGTTTGCCTAATGGAATTGACAAATAATGATTATTTGAATTTAAACGCTCATAATTAAAAGGATATCGGGAGTAGTCTTTGGGACTACCCCCTTTTTGCTTCTTGTCTTCTATTTTCTTCGCGTTGGGGGAGAGTGCCTTCTTCTGCATAATCGCCTTTACCTGGAGCATCTCCTCATCATCATCCTCACAGTCCTGGATGACATTGAGGAGCTTCTCCAACTTTTGGTTCCCTACGTCACCACCATTTTCATAATGGAAGCCCTTGGATACACCCTTAAATTCCGGCATCGTCTCTTCGAGCGGTGATTCTCTTCTGAAGAGTTTGGCTCTAATAGCAATTGAATGTAGCCTAGAGGGGGGTGAATAGGCTCTTTGAATTTTTAGGCAGTTTCCTGAAACACTTAGCAGACTGATTAATTCCAGGTGGGCCGGACTAGTCTGGTATGGTGCGGACTAGTCCGGTATGATCGTAATTAATAGATTTCCTACTTAGGTATTTGTGCAGCGGAAAATAAATGCTTATTTAAGTATAGTGAAGTAAGATACAATAACTCTTAATTTTAACGCTAGGTGTCGATGTAAACCAAACGATGACTAATACCCTTAATTACCAATTGAAGGACGATCAAGAAGACACAAGACAAGGCTTTATCCCGAGGTTCGATTCCACCCAGGAATCTACGTCCCCATTGAGGAGTCCACCAAGGACTGGATCTTCACCAACCCTTCTCTCGTTGAATCGCCACAAAGGCTGATCCAATTCCACTATCCACACACAGGGGTAAATAATTGTACGTGGGGGGGCGTTCTCACAATCTGAAAGCTCCCACAAGATTACAGCGAATGATTCTTCCTCCCACACAACAAACAAAGAACAACGATCAGCTAATGTGTGAGAGAAGACAAACTAAGAGTTCAATGTCGAGAAGAACGACTCTCTCCTTGATCCAATCTCTAATCCTGAAAGACTTAATCTTTCTCGGATTAGAATGAGTGGAAAGAGGCAGTTTTTGTGCTCTTGGGGCGTGCGGCGGCGCTGGGAATCATGTCTTGTATTTGTGTGCCCTTGACTTCTATTTATATAAGGTTTCCAAAAACCCTGGTGGCCGGACTAGTCTGCTATGTTCATCGGACTAGTCCGGTGTGCCGTGTACAATTTTCGTGTTACATGCGGCACACTTGAAACCCTAATTTGATGTGTTTACAGAAAGTTGAATGAACTAGTCCGGTCCAAGAGCGGACTAGTACGGTGTAAAGGGAACGCCGATTCGAGAGAGTTGAACGGACTAGTCCAGTTTCTGGGTGGACTAGTCCGGTGCAAGATGAATGTTGATTCCAGTGAATTGAATGGACTAGTCCGGTTTCTGAGCGAACTAGTCTGGTGCAAGGTGAATGTTGGTTCCAGAGAGTTGAATGGACTAGTTCGGTTTCTGAGCGGACTAGTCCAGAGCACGTGTTGTGAGGCAACAGAAAGCTTAACGGACTAGTCTGGTTTCTCGGCCGACTAGTCCGGTGCCCATGTTAGGACGGGGTGCAGAAGGCAAAGGCACACGAGGTGCTTGCATGACAGGACGTTGCTGCGGTGGTTGGTTAGGGCAAAAAGTAGGAGCGGACGAGCCATACAGCGGTGCAGTTGGGGGCATGTAACGGGGACGTACATTGCTCCCTTGTGGCTGGTATGGCATCTTTCTTTGGCCCTCTTGCTTGATCTCTCTGATCTTGCTCTCAACCACTATAGCTTTGTCAACTAGCTTCTGGAAGTTTGCATAGTCATTGTTGAGGAGCTGAACTTGAATCTCATTGTTCAACCCTCTCATGAATAAGTACTGCTTTCTTTGGTCGGAGTTGACATCTTTGGGGGCATACCTTGACAGTTGCGTAAACTTGGTGAGGTACTCATTCACGCTTTTCTTGCCTTGGCGGAGACCTTTAAACTCTTGCCTTTTGAGCATCATGACTCCAACAGGGACTTAATGAGAGCAGAAACTCTCTTTGAATTCCGCCCAAGTGATAGTCTCCTGGTCGACATTAGCGTTGCAAAGAGCATCCCACCAGTCAGCGGCTGCTCCCATAAGTTGGTGCGATGCGAAGAGAACTTTCTCTCGATCGTTGCACTGAACTATGACAAGCTTCTTCTCCATGGACTTCAACCAGTCATCGGTCTCCATGGGATCATTAGCTTGTGCAAAAGTGGGTGGTCGAGTCCTCATGAACTCTCCCAGTCGGTTGTGAGCCGCCGATGGTGCAGGAACAGGGTTAGGATTGTTGTTGGCTTTCAGCTGACCCAAAGTTTGGATCATGGTTTGCATGAGCTGACTCTGCATAGCCATGAACCTTTCAAGGTTGTTTACACCAGCCTCGGGGTTGACATTCTCAGGAACTTCGACGTGGTCATCCTCTTGGTTGCCACGAACGTTCCTCCTTTGTCGGCCGGCATTTTCTCTCACCATCTGTGAGAGAGAGTTGGATAGAATAGAAGTTAGAAGTTTAGATGGATTCACCCCAACTATATGCATCAAGGGTATGAACTATATATCAACCTATATGAGGATGTGAGCACATGCCGAAGCATCTCACATCTCTCTACATGTGTGGATATGGACAACGCTGAAACGTCCCACAACTCACACTAAGCACACAATCACAAGCAATCATCACAAAAGTTTCACACAACTCCTATTCAAGCTTATTCAATGGGATTCCTATGTGTTTTTAGGGTGATACCAATCTGTGACTTCGTCCTATAGTCAATGTGGTTTGGGGTGATACCTATGATACCAATCTGTGATCAATCTGTGACTTCTCCTAGGCTTGCATTGTACGGTCAAGGTGGCTCTGATGCCAATCTATGCATTATAGGCTTGCACCCTACGGACACAGTGGATATAATGCTAATCTGTGACTAGGCCTGCACCCGATGGTCAACGTGGCGATTTTGATACTAATCTGTGATTTCTGTCTTGGCCTGCGACCTACAGTCAATCGTGGCTCTGATACCAATCTGTGACGCCCCTGTTCCGAGAAAACCTTAGAACCGAGCTGATGCATATGTGTGCCTAGGATGTTCATCACACATACACATATCATCCCCAAACTGAACTCAGAATGTAACCACGAATAATGGGGTTTAAGTACTTTATTATATCAATCTCTTAACATGTTCTGGCAGCAGAAATCTTCTAACTTATTCTAGCAGCGAAAGTCTTATTCTAGCAGCGGAAGTCTCTAATGATAGCGAAAACAACTAAGCAGCAGCGGCTCCATCTCCTACTCCACAGGCAAGTTGACGGTAGATCACACGCCTAGTACTCTGCATGCTCTTTGAAGTACTCCTCTCCTGTTGCTGATGATGTAATAAGAATGCAAGTTCGAGTACATGACGTACTCAGCAAGTGTGGGAAAATATGATATGTAGCTTAAAGCAAGGTAGGATTAAAAAGGCTCATTGCAGAAAGCAAGGTTTATTTCACAAAACATGATAAAAACAGCAACTAGCTTTAAGTGAATGTAATCCTAACATTTATCCAATTAAAATACCAACATACCTCCATCATATTCCACAACCTTTCATGTCTCATCCAGCCATTTATCTTTCTCAGCTTTTTCTCATGCTCATGAATACCATCTCATATTCATTACCATCTCAACTCATATTCAATTCCGTCTCATAACCGAGACCAAAGCTCATTATCACGACTCAATAGTCCAATTCTCATTACCAAGACTCAACAGTCCCGAAAA
Source organism: Neostapfia colusana (assembly GCA_030760725.1). Classification (NCBI taxonomy): domain Eukaryota; kingdom Viridiplantae; phylum Streptophyta; class Magnoliopsida; order Poales; family Poaceae; genus Neostapfia; species Neostapfia colusana. The sequence continues at coordinate 67,489,376 of JASWHV010000016.1, forward strand.
CAAAACCAAAGACCATCCATAACCAAACCCATAACCAAACCAAATACCATCCCAATCACCATCCCAATAACCATCCCATCTAATCATGTGAGTTGGCCAGGCGCTTGTTACCCTAAGCACGGCTATCATGATAGTTTTATACCCTGCAGAGTATGCACCACTTTACCCACAAGTTTGTGATTTCGTCACCCGTCGGCAACTGTAGAACCTCCATTATACCAGTACACAACCGTCGGTGTATGGCCAAGAGATCACAAAATAGCCTTTACAAAGGGGCTACTAGATGTATGGACTCACTAAGGATCCACCAGCAGGCTCGAATCACCATTCTCCCACCTATGGGCCCCCTCTTGTGCCATGCAGTTCCCAGGGCAGTCCTCACTCGACTCCCATTCCCCGCGCCTTCCACGGTCCATAACAATCTAGCAACTTACCTAATTAGTCATCTAAGCCGCACCCATATTTGGCCTTGTGGTGGCACTGTATTCCTGGCATGTGCGTGCATGAACCAATCCTTAGATCTACGGTAAGTAACCACCATATCATTCTATCACTTCCACGAACCAAGCTTGCCTAGATCTCCCTCCGATTCATGTTCATTATCAAGTTCTCATTATCTTTGTTTAAATGAGTGCAATAGCTAGACACATTCTATCGCTTCCCATATCCCGTAGATTAGCGAATCAGAAAACAAAACGACCATACCCGACTCATAAACTTCCCTGGCGACAAGGGTGGTTAACAATACTAGTAAACTCCTATAAAAGGGTTTCCCATCAAGTTGACTCAGCATACACAGTTTTTGCAAACAAAACAGATTTCAAAACATGGGATCAATATTGTCAAGGGGCACTTGCCTTGTTCCTGTGGCTTCTGTTGCTCACAGATGTTGAAGTCTTGTTGTTGTAGCTCGTCGTAGATAACTCCCTGAGCTTGTCTTTCTACTCACGATCACGCATATACAAGATTTACAGAGATCAATCGTCATGCACAAACTTTACTCAGGATGCAATGGTGCATACACATGCTAATCTTATGGTGCTGTTTTATTATATCAGTTGTACGTGTTCTTGCGTGGCTTGCATGGGTTTGCATGGGTTTTTACGATGAACAGAGGTGTAAAGATCAAGTGCAGACAGGGTGATGATCTGGACTCAAGATCTAGATCAAACCTATCAACACGTGATCTGTCCATGAAAAAGCTTTTGTTCGAAGGGATCGAAGAAATAGATGCGAAGAAAACAGCGATGAGGTCGTAAAGTGGTAACGAAGACCTACCTCACTTCTCCTTGGTCTCGGGGTCTTCCTCCTAGCAAGACAAGATCGTCGGGGCTCTCTTCCGGTGACGGCGAGCTCGTCGGCAGTCTCCAGCGACTGAACTCGCGAAGGGAATTAACTCGACGAGTTGGGGGCTAGGGCCTCTAAGTCATCGACTTGAGAATAGATGGTAGGGCCAAGGGGTGTTTCTTGTTCTATTTATAACCGGAAAAAGAAGAGTCATAATCTGATTGGATTTCAAATAAGCGTCCTATTCAAATCATTTTTGAATCTTAACAACTTATCTCCAATCGATTTGGTGCGGTAACATCATGGAAATCGTGTCGGTTTCCTCCCGTATCGGGTATGCCCGTGCGTACAGAAGAAAAACCACTTAAGATCTCATCACCTCTGCGGTGATGAGCTCCGGAGGCTCCACGTGTCCAGCAGAGGCCGGGCCTCCCTTTTCCGCAGAGGCGGGCTCCGGTTGTGCCGCGTGTCAGGCGGGCGGGACCTCCCCTCTCCTCAGAGGTGAGCTCCGCGTGCGCCACGTGTTTTGGTGGGTGGGACCTACCCTCTCCCTCAGAGGCGAGCTCCACGTGCGCCACGTGTCAGTGCCGGACCTCCCCTCTTTTCGGAGGTGAGCTCCGAGTGTGCCACGTGTCAAGTAGCGTCGGTTCTACTTTCTACTCAGAGATGAGCTCCGAGGTCGACATGTGTCCAACAGCATCGGACCTCCCGGAGGTGATCTCCGAGGTCGACACGTGTCCAACAGTGTCGGACCTCCCAGAGGTGAGCTCCGGAGGTGACACGTGTCCGGTAGTGTCGGACCTCCCGGAGGCGAGCTCCGTAGGTGACACGTGTATAGTAGGACCGGACCTCTCGGAGGTTAGCTCCGAGAGTGACACGTGTCCCGCAGTGTCAGACCTCTCGGAAGTGAGTTCCGAGAGCGACACGTGTCCAGCAGGTTGGGCCTTACTTCCCCGCAGCGACTAGCTCCGGTAGCGACACGTGTCCTACGGGGCTGGACTTCGCTTCTCCGCAGAGACAAGCCCCGGAGGCAACACGCATCCTGCGGGTCGGACCTTGCCCCTTCCACAGAGGCTAACTCCGAGCCTGCCATGTGTCTGGTGGTGCCGGACCTCTCCCCACTACGCAGGGATGAGCTTCAAACACGCCAAGTGGCCAGCAGGCCGCGGGAAGTGCCTACAGCGCTCCTCGGTGAACTGGAACTGTCTCTTTTTAGCTATCTTTCTGATTCCTTCTATATTTCTACTTATTTTAAAATGTTTCTCTACATGAATTATGAATGCATGCATGAATTATGAAATTGAGGGTGTTACAGGGGACGCGGCCCAATCTTGCCTCCACCGTCCCATGTGAGGAAGGAGGAGACATGGTCCCACTTGCCTTCCGTGCGCCCTAATCGACCCTCACACGCACTGAGGAGTAGGGATGGCAATCCCACCCATGGATTCAAGGCCTGTTGGGTTTTGCACCCGATAGAGAGGGTGGGATTTTCCACCTTTGGGTCGAACCCGCACTCGACCAAACAAGACATGGGTTAGGTACGAGTTTATTTTTGTACCCATGAGTGCTTGAAATATCCTACCAGGATTTGTCGCCCAGCCCATAGGGAATAACTCAACCCACGAAACCATCTCATCTGTCGACTGTCACCGAGACACCAAACCCTAGCGTTATCCAAATATTAGCCATGACCCACAGAGCACACACCGTTGAACGATTGTGAGCGATTGGTGATTTCTCTCGATGTGTTTCTGATTGATTGACTGATTCCCCCATGATTTTGTTGCTTTGTAGATTCACCATAGAGGAGTGCACCCATTGGAGCAAATTGACCTTGCCTGCCCTCTCGCTGGCAGAAAAGATTTTGGTAGTGCACGTTTTTGACGAAGGAAGAAGAGAAGCCACCACGCGCATGACTATGGGTTGGGGAAGGTGTTTTCTTTTTCTACTTGAAACATTTTAAAATTTGACTTGAAACTTTTAAGATTCAACTTGAAACATTCCAAAATCAACTTGAACCTTCTTTAAATCCACTTAGAATTTTCCGTCTAGACTTGAAAGTTTGTATAGTCAACTTGAAGCTCTGGTGCAAGCTACTTGCATGGTGTCAGGTTCAGAATAGGCATTGCTGAAGATGGTACCAAGAGCCTTAACCACTAGGCTAAGACATCAGTCTTAACCACTAGGCTAAGACATCATTTGTAACATTATTTAAAAACAAATCAAGTAAATATTAGAACATTTTACTGGTACCAACACTTTATCAAGGCTTTACTTGCACCCTTAAGGCCACATGTTTCCAACGAAAACTCTACTTTCAATCTAGACAAAGCTTCTCAGCGATGTAGAATTGTGCCAAGCACTTCTGTTTTTCTAAAAAAACGTACCTAGTGTGGAAAACAACCACACATTATAGGGACTAGGGGAAGATTTTTTATAGAAAACATTACCCTTGCATTTGCTGAGAGGTTGGTTCAAATCTAAACTTTTTAAACACAAGTGTAAACACATCCCACTGCCTAGATCCACCCTTCTCTATTTTTCTATAAATAAAATAGGTTTTCATATAAGCTGCAAAAAGTTAATGTACATAAAAAATTTATATAATCTACTGTTCATATATAATAGCGCTGCAAATTCCACCAGGGAAGGGAAAAAGAAATCTTCAACCAGTACAAGAAGATTCTCATCAGGATAAGTACAAAACTTCTGCTTATAGTCACTTTTTTGTTTTGCAAATTATGAAATCTTTTTTATCGAAGGAGCACCTTGAACAAATTCCAACCCATGAGTAACCAGTCTTCTTTTTGCCTAGCTTCCGATGAATGGAATTACGCTCTCCAATATTAGAACCACACCATGTTACATGCTCCTTCTATGCACCAAGGAGTAGGTCTGGCAATCCAATCCATGGATCTGAGGCACATCGGGTTTTCCACCCGACAGCGGATGAGATTTTCCAACCTTTAGTCTGACCCGTACCTGACGCAACACAACGCGGGTCAGGAATGAGTTTCTTTTTCCACTTACGAGTGCTTGAAATAGCCTACCACGACTTTCCACCCAGACCATTAGGTACAACTCAACCTACGACCTCATCTCATCAGTCGACTCTAATCAAGACACCAAACGCTAGCATTATCCAAGTCTCAGCCTTGACCCTCAGAGCGCACGCCGACAAACGATCATGTGATCGATGCCAGTGCAGTTGGGGAGGTAGCGGTAAACGGTTCATGTAGTGTGCACAAGCAAAGGGTAGTCGTGGGCGGAGGGTTGGTCGGCGCGGCCAGAGGTTGCCAGGAAGGAGGGCATTACTAGTGCGGTAAGCAGTGCCAGAATGAGGGGGACGGCGAGTAGGGGAAGCACGTGGTGGCCTGTGCCTTGTTCAAGCTAACTAGTTGCAAATCCCTCGCTTCCCAAATACGTTTCCAGAGCTCATGCTTCTTCCCTTTCCAAATCAAACAAAGGACCACCGTTTCTTCGGTGCCATGTTGTCAACGGCAGCCAGATCCCCTTACCGGACTGTTGGAGACTTAGGCAGAACGCAGACTCCATCCCATTTCATTCTTGGTTTATTTATTTTCGCTTGTACTGTCGATTTTGATCTGAGATCTCCTCTTTCTTCCTTGATGTAATTAATCGGTTATTTCTCTCGATCTGTCGCCGATTAATTGAGTGATTCCCCGCTGATTTTTCTGCTTTTCTGATTCACCAGAGTACATCTGTGCAGCAAATTGACCTTTCCTGCCATCTCGTCTGGCAGATATGATTTGGCAGTGCAAGTTTCCGACGAAGGAAGATGAGCAGCCACCCCGCGCATTACTAACGTCATTAGGTGCCAGGTTCCGGGGAGGGGGTCTATGTATCAAGTGTAAAACTGTCATTAGGAAGGGGTATTTTAGTCATTTTGGTGTAAGGCTTGACAGCCTATATATGTATCCCCCTTGACAGACAGCCTATTGGGTTAATGAAATCATTTTTCTTCCAATACTAACGTCTTCATAGGAACTTTTAAAATTCAACTTGAAACATTCCAAAATCCACATGAACCTTCTTTAAATCTACTTAATTTTTTTCTATCAAGACTTGAAAGTTTGTATAGTCAACTTGAAGCTCTGGTGCAAGCTACTTGCAAGGTGTCAGGTTCGAATAGGCATTGCCGAAGATGGTACAAAGAGTCTTAACCACTAGGCTAAGACATCAGTCTTAACCACTAGGCTAAGACATCATTTGTAATATTGTTTTAAAACAAAATCAAGTAAATATTAGAACATTTTACTGGTACCAACACTTTATCAAGGCTTTACCTTCATCCTTAAGGCCACATGTTTCGGCAAAGGTGCTCAGAGATGTAGAATTGTGCCAAGCACTTCTGTTTTTCTAAAAAAAAAGCGTACCTAGGGTGGAAAACAACCACACATTATAGGGACTAGGGGAATATATTTGATAGACAATATTACCCTTGCTTTTGCAGAGTGTTCAAAGCTAAACTTTTTTAACACGAGTTTAGACACATCACCACTGCCTAGGTCCACCCTTCTCTATTTTTCTATAAATAAAAATAGGTTTCCACTATAAGCTGCAAAAAGTTAATGGACATAACAAATTGCTATAATGTACTATTCATATATAATAGCGCTGTAAATTCCTCCAGGGAAGGAAAAAAAATAAATCTTCAAACAGTACAAGAAGATTCTCATCAGGACAAGTACAAAACTTCTGCTTATAGTCACTTTTTTTTGTTTTGCAAATTATGAGTGCTTTTTATTGAAGGAGCACCTTGAACACATTCCAACCCATGAGTAACCAGTCTTCTGTTTGCCTAACTTCTGATGAATGGAATTACACTCTCCAACATTAGAACCACACCTTGTTACATGCTCCTGCTATGCACCAAGGAGTAGGTCTGGCAATCTCATCCATGGATCTGAGGCACATCGGGTTTTCCACCCGACAGCGGATGAGATTTTCCAACCTTTAGTCTAACCCGCACCTGACGCAACACAATGCGGGTCAGGGATGACTTTCTTTTTCCACTCACGAGTGCTTGAAATAGCCTACCACGACTTTCCACCCAGCCCATTAGGTACAACTCAGCCTACGACCTCATCTCATCAGTCGACTGTCACAGAGACACCAAACCCCAGCATTATCAAAGTCTCAGCCTTGACCCTCAGAGCGCACGCCAACAAACGATCATGAGCGATCGATGCCACTGCAGTTGGCGAGGTAGCGGTAAACAGTTCATGTAGCGTGCACAAGCAAAGGGTAGTCGTGGGCGGAGAGTTGTCCGGCGTTGCCAGAGGTTGCCAGGAAGGAGGGCATTACTAGTGCGGTAAGCAGTGCCAGAATGAGGGGGGCGGCCAGTAGGGGAAGCACGTGGTGGCCTGTGCCTTGTTCAATCTAACTAGTTGCAAATCCCTCGCTCCCCAAATACGTTTCCAGAGCTCATGGTTCTTCCATTTCCAAATCAAATAAAGGACCACCGTTTCTTCGGTGCCATGTTGTTAACGGCAGCCAGATCCCCATACCGGACTGTTGGAGACTTAGGCAGAACACTGACTCCATCCCATTTCATTATTGGTTTATTTATTTCCGCTTGTACTGTAGATTTTGATCTGAGATCTCCTCTTTCTTCCTCGATGTAATAATCGGTTATATCTCTCGATCTGTCGCCGATTAATTGAGTGATTTCCCGCTTATTTTTCTGCTTTTTAGATTCATCAGCGTACATCTGTGCAGCAAATTGACCTTTCCTGCCATCTCGTCTGGCAGAAATGATTTAGCAGTGCAAGTTTCCGACGAAGGAAGATGAGCAGCCACTCCGCACATTACTAACATCATTAGGTGCCAGGTTCTGGGGGGGGTCTATTATCAAGTGTAAAACTGTCATTAGGCAGGAGTCATTTTGGAGTAAGGCTTGACAGCCTATATATGTATCCCCCTTGACAGCCTATTGGGTTAATGAAATCATTTTTCTTCCAATACTAACGTCTTCATAGGAACTTTTAAAATTCAACTTAAAACATTCCAAAATCCACTTGAACCATCTTTAAATCTACTTAAATTTTTTCTATCTAGACTTGAAAGTTTGTATAGTCAACTTGAAGCTCTGGTGCAAGCTACTTGCAAGGTGTCAGGTTCGAATAGGCATTGCCGAAGATGGTACAAAGAGTCTTAACCACTAGGCTAAGACATCAGTCTTAACCACTTGGCTAAGACATCATTTGTAACATTATTTTAAAACAAAATCAAGTAAATATTAGAACATTTTACTGGTACCAACACTTTATCAAGGCTTTACTTGCACCCTTAAGGCCACATGTTTCCAACGAAAACTCTACTTTCAATCTAGGCAAAGGTGCTCAGAGATGTAGAATTGTGGCAAGCACTTCTGTTTTTCTGAAAAAAAGCGTACCTAGTGTGGAAAACAACCACACATTATAGAGACTAGGGGAAGATTTTTTATAGACAACATTACCCTTGCTTTTGCTGAGAGGTTGGTTCAAAGCTAAACTTTTTTAACACAAGTTTAGAGACATCACCACTGCCTAGGTCCACCCTTCTCTATTTTTCTATAAATAAAAATAGGTTTCCACTATAAGCTGCGAAAAGTTAATAGACATAACAAATTGCTATAATGTACTGTTCATATATAATAGCACTGTAAATTCCACCAGGGAAGGAAAAAAAATAAATCTTCAACCAGTACAAGAAGATTCTCATCAGAACAAGTACAAAACTTCTGCTTATAGTCACTTTTTTGTTTGGCAAATTATGAGTGCTTTTTGTCGAAGGAGCACCTTGAACACATTCGAACCCATGAGTAACCAGTCTTCTTTTTGCCTAGCTTCCGATGAATGGAATTACACTCTCCAACATTATAACCACACCTTGTTACATGATCCTGATATGCAGCAAGGAGTAGGTCTGGCAATCTAATCCATGGATCTGAGGCACATCGGGTTTTCCAACCGACAGCGGATGAGATTTTCCAACCTTTAGTCTGACCCGCACCTGACACGACACAACACGGGCCAGGGATGAGTTTCTTTTTCCACTCACGAGTGCTTGAAATAGCCTACTACAACTTTCCACCCAGCCCATTAGGTACAACTCAGCCTACAACCTCATCTCATCAGTCGACTGTCACCGAGACACCAAACCCTAGCATTATCCAAGTCTCAGCCTTGACCCTCAGACCACACGCCGACAAACGGTCATGAGCGATCGATGACAGTGCAGTTGGGGAGGTAGCGGTAAACGGTTCATGTAGCGTGCACAAGCAAAGGGTAGTCGTGGGCGGAGAGTTGTCCGGCGTGGCCAGAGGTTGCCAGGAAGGAGGGCATTACTAGTGCGGTAAGCAGTGCCAGAATGAGGGGGGCGGCGAGTAGGGGAAGCACGTGGTGGCCTGTGCCTTGTTCAATCTAACTAGTTGCAAATCCCTCGCTCCCCAAATACGTTTCCAGAGCTCATGGTTCTTCCCTTTCCAAATCAAACAAAGGACCACCATTTCTTCGGTGCCATGTTGTTAACGGCAGCCAGATCCCCATACCGGACTGTTGGAGACTTAGGCAGAAAACAGACTCCATCCCATTTCATTCTTGGTTTATTTATTTCCACTTGTACTGTAGATTTTGATCTGAGATCTCCTCTTTCTTCCTCGATGTAATAATCGGTTATTTCTCTCGGTCTGTCGCTGATTAATTGAGTGATTCCCCGCTTATTTTTCTGCTATTCAGATTCATCAGAGTACATCTGTGCAGCAAATTGACCTTTCCTGCCATCTCGTCTGGCAGAAATGATATGGCAGTGCAAGTTTCCGACGAAGGAAGATGAGCAGCCACCCCGCACATTATTAACATCATTAGGTGCCAGGTTCTGGGGGGGTCTATTATCAAGTGTAAAACTGTCATTAGGCAGGGGTATTTTAGTCATTTTGAAGTAAGGCTTGACAGCCTATATATATATCCCCCTTGACAGCCTATTGGGTTAATGAAATTATTTTTCTTCCAATACTAACGTCTTCATAGGAACTTTTAAAATTCAACTTAAAACATTCCAAAATCCACTTGAACCATCTTTAAATCTACTTAAATTTTTTCTATCTAGACTTGAAAGTTTGTATAGTCAACTTGAAGCTCTGGTGCAAGCTACTTGCAAGGTGTCAGGTTCGAATAGGCATTGCCGAAGATGGTACAAAGAGTCTTAACCACTAGGCTAAGACATCAGTGTTAACCACTTGGCTAAGACATCATTTGTAACATTATTTTAAAACAAAATCAAGTAAATATTAGAACATTTTACTGGTACGAACACTTTATCAAGGCTTTTCTTGCTCCCTTAAGGCCACATGTTTCCAACGAAAACTCTACTTTCAATCTAGGCAAAGGTGCTCAGAGATGTAGAATTGTGGCAAGCACTTCTGTTTTTCTGAAAAAAAGCGTACCTAGTGTGGAGAACAACCACACATTATAGAGACTAGGGGAAGATTTTTTATAGACAACATTACCCTTGCTTTTGCTGAGAGGTTGGTTCAAAGCTAAACTTTTTTAACACAAGTTTAGAGACATCACCACTGCCTAGGTCCACCCTTCTCTATTTTTCTATAAATAAAAATAGGTTTGTACTATAAGCTGCGAAAAGTTAATAGACATAACAAATTGCTATAATGTACTGTTCATATATAATAGCACTGTAAATTCCACCAGGGAAGGAAAAAAATAAATCTTCAGCCAGTACAAGAAGATTCTCATCAGGACAAGTACAAAACTTCTGCTTATAGTCACTTTTTTGTTTGGCAAATTATGAGTGCTTTTTATCGAAGGAGCACCTTGAACACATTCCAACCCATGAGTAACCAGTCTTCTTTTTGCCTAGCTTCCGAGGAATGGAATTACACTCTCCAACATTATAACGACACCTTGTTACATAATCCTGATATGCAGCAAGGAGTAGGTCTGGCAATCTAATCCATGGATCTTAGGCACATCGGGTTTTCCACCCGACAGCGGATGAGATTTTCCAACCTTTAGTCTGACCCGCACCTGACACGACACAACACGGGCCAGAGATGAGTTTCTTTTTCCACTCACGAGTGCTTGAAATAGCCTACCACAACTTTCCACCCAGCCCATTAGGTACAACTCAGCCTACAACCTCATCTCATCAGTCGACTGTCACCGAGACACCAAACCCTAGCATTATCCAAGTCTCAGCCTTGACCCTCAGAGCACACGCCGACAAACGATCGTGAGTGATCGATGCCAGTGCAGTCGGGGAGGTAGCGGTAAACGGTTCATGTAGCGTGCACAAGCAAAGGGTAGTTATGGGCGGATGGTTGGCCGGCGCGGCTAGAGGTTGCCAGGAAGGAGGGCATTACTAGTGCGGTAAGTAGTGCCAGAATGAGGGGGGCGGCGAGTAGGGGAAGCACGTGGTGGCCTGTGCCTTGTTCAATCTAACTAGTTGCAAATCCCTCGCTCCCCAAATACGTTTCAAGAGCTCATGGTTCTTCCCTTTCCAAATCAAACAAAGGACCACCATTTCTTCGGTGCCATGTTGTTAACGGCAGCCAGATCCCCATACCGGACTGTTGGAGACTTAGGCAGAAAACAGACTCCATCCCATTTCATTCTTGGTTTATTTATTTCCACTTGTACTGTAGATTTTGATCTGAGATCTCCTCTTTCTTCCTCGATGTAATAATCGGTTATTTCTCTCGATCTGTCGCCGATTAATTGAGTGATTCCCCACTTATTTTTCTGCTATTCAGATTCATCAGAGTACATCTGTGCAGCAAATTGACCTTTCCTGCCATCTCGTCTGGCAGAAATGATATGGCAGTGCAAGTTTCCGACGAAGGAAGATGAGCAGCCACCCCGCACATTACTAACATCATTAGGTGCCAGGTTCTGGGGGGGTCTATTATCAAGTGTAAAACTGTCATTAGGCAGGGGTATTTTAGTCATTTTGGAGTAAGGCTTGACAGCCTATATATGTATCCCCCTTGACAGCCTATTGGGTTAATGAAATCATTTTTCTTCCAATACTAACGTCTTCATAGGAACTTTTAAAATTCAACTTAAAACATTCCAAAATCCACTTGAACCATCTTTAAATCTACTTAAATTTTTTCTATCTAGACTTGAAAGTTTGTATAGTCAACTTGAAGCTCTGGTGCAAGCTACTTGCAAGGTGTCAGGTTCGAATAGGCATTGCCGAAGATGGTACAAAGAGTCTTAACCACTAGGCTAAGACATCAGTCTTAACCACTTGGCTAAGACATCATTTGTAACATTATTTTAAAACAAAATCAAGTAAATATTAGAACATTTTACTGGTACCAACACTTTATCAAGGCTTTTCTTGCTCCCTTAAGGCCACATGTTTCCAACGAAAACTCTACTTTCAATCTAGGCAAAGGTGCTCAGAGATGTAGAATTGTGGCAAGCACTTCTGTTTTTCTGAAAAAAAGCGTACCTAGTGTGGAGAACAACCACACATTATAGAGACTAGGGGAAGATTTTTTATAGACAACATTACCCTTGCTTTTGCTGAGAGGTTGTTTCAATGCTAAACTTTTTTAACACAAGTTTAGAGACATCACCACTGCCTAGGTCCACCCTACTCTATTTTTCTATAAATAAAAATAGGTTTGCACTATAAGCTGCGAAAAGTTAATAGACATAACAAATTGCTATAATGTACTGTTCATATATAATAGCACTGTAAATTCCACCAGGGAAGGAAAAAAAATAAATCTTCAGCCAGTACAAGAAGATTCTCATCAGGACAAGTACAAAACTTCTGCTTATAGTCACTTTTTTGTTTGGCAAATTATGAGTGCTTTTTATCGAAGGAGCACCTTGAACACATTCCAACCCATGAGTAACCAGTCTTCTTTTTGCCTAGCTTCCGATGAATGGAATTACACTCTCCAACATTATAACGACACCTTGTTACATAATCCTGATATGCAGCAAGGAGTAGGTCTGGCAATCTAATCCATGGATCTTAGGCACATCGGGTTTTCCACCCGACAGCGGATGAGATTTTCCAACCATTAGTCTGACCCGCACCTGACACGACACAACACGGGCCAGGGATGAGTTTCTTTTTCCACTCACGAGTGCTTGAAATAGCCTACCACAACTTTCCACCCAGCCCATTAGGTACAACTCAGCCTACAACCTCATCTCATCAGTCGACTGTCACCGAGACACCAAACCCTAGCATTATCCAAGTCTCAGCCTTGACCCTCAGAGCACACGCCGACAAACGATCATGAGTGATCGATGCCAGTGCAGTCGGGGAGGTAGCGGTAAACGGTTCATGTAGCGTGCACAAGCAAAGGGTAGTTGTGGGCGGATGGTTGGCCGGCACGGCTAGAGGTTTCCAGGAAGGAGGGCATTACTAGTGCGGTAAGCAGTGCCAGAATGAGGGGGACGGTGAGTAGGGGAAGCACGTGGTGGCCTGTGCCTTGTTCAATCTAACTAGTTGCAAATCCCTCGCTCCCCAAATATGTTTCCAGAGCTCATGCTTCTTCCCTTTCCAAATCAAACAAAGGACCACCGTTTCTTCGGTGCCATGTTCTCAACGGCAGCTAGATCCTCGTACCCGGTCTGTTGGAGACTTAGGCAGAACACATACTCCATCCCATTTCGTTCTTGGTTTATTTATTTCCGCTTGTACTGTGGATTTTGATCTGAGATCTCCTCTTTCTTCCTCGATGTAATTAATTGGTTATTTCTCTCGATCTGTTCAGATTAATTGAGTGATTCCCCGCTGATTTTTTTTGCTTTTCAGATTCACCACAGAGTACATCTATGCAGCAAATTGACCTTTCCTGCCGTCTCGCCTGGCAGAAATGATTTGGCAGTGCAAGTTTCCGACAAAGGAAGATGAGCAGCCACCCCGCGCATTGCTATGGGATGGAGAAGGTGTGTTTTCCTAATTGAAACTTTTAAAAGTCAACATGATCAGTGATATCCTTCCACGGCCCCATAACCTAAAGATATGTATGACGCGAAGAAATTGCTTTCAGGTCTCGGTATGAAATATGAGAATATTGATGTGTGTCCAGACAACTGCATGCTTTTCTGAAAAGAACATGCCAATGAGAAGAAATGTTTAAAATGTGGTGAATCAAGGTATGTCGAAGTCTTTAATGAAGATGGTGAAAATGTGAAGACAGAAGTGGCACGTAAGCAGCTTCGATACTTACCCGTGACACCTCGGTTAGAAGCATTTGTTTCTTTCGGAAAAAAAACTGCCAGACAATGAGATGGCACAAAGAAGGTGTACGTTAGAACAAAGAAGTCATGACGCACCCATCCGACGGCGAGGCATGGAAGGCGCTGGACCGGTTTGATCTAGAATTTGGTCGTGATGCGAGAAATGTTCGGATTGGGTTGGCGACAGATGGATTCTCGCGGTTCAGTACAAACGCTTCACTATACTCTTGTTGGCATGTCTTTGTCATTCTGTACAATCTACCACCGGCCCTCTGTATGAAGTACGAGTTCATGTTTCTTAGCCTCATTTTACCTGGGCTGGACCATCCTGGGTCACGTCTCAACGTGATGTTGAAATCACTGACCATTGAATTAAAATGTTGTGGACAGGAGTCGAAGCGTACGACAATTACAAGAGGCAGCAATTTAATCTTCGAGCTGCTTATTTGTAGTCCGTCCATGATTTTTCGATGTATGGCATGTTTTCTGGATGGAGCACTCACGGTCATTTGACGTGTCCAATATGTGCTTCTGACACTGATTGTTTTTGACTTACTCATGTAGGAAAGATATGTTACTTCGATTGTCACAAACGTTGGCTTCCTTTAAATCACATGTTTAGGCAACAGAGGAATGTATTCAGAAAGGACACCATTGTCACTAAAGGAACACCGAAACGTCTTAACGGGGCAGAAATATCTGATATATTAGATAAACTGTTGCCAGATAAAGATCGTCCTGGATATTTTCTTGGTCCCGGAGATGATCACAATTGGACTCATATATGTGGACTATGGGAGCTACCATATGTGAAGTCGTTAATGCTAATGCACAACATTGATGTCATGCATCAAGAGCGTAACATGGAGGAATGTATCATAAGCTCATGCATGAACATGATGGGCAAAACGAAAGATAATATAAAGGCTCGAAAGAATCAGGCTGAGCTTTGTAACCATCCAACTCTTGAACTTTCCAAAAGTGGTGGTAAACCACATGCTTCCATCTGTCTTCGACCCAAAGAAAAGAAAGAAGTCCTCAAATGGTTGAAAAGTTTGAAATTCCCAGATGGTTACACAACTAGTCTAAAACGAGTTGTGAATGTGAAAATGGGAAAACTAACTGGGTTGAAGAGTCATGATTATCACATAATCATGGAAAGACTTCTACCTGTTATGTTTCGGCGCTATTTTGACGATGCAGTGTGGAAGGTGCTAGCCGAGCTGAGCCACTTTTATAAACAGCTTTGTGCTAAAGAAATAACGATAGAGATGATGAGTAAGTTTGAGAAGGAGATACCAGTATTATTATGTAAGATGGAAAAACATTTTGCTCCAGGCTTCTTCAATCCAATGCAACATCTCCTTATTCATCTTCCATATGATGCTAAAGTGGGTGGTCCCGTGCAATATAGGTGGATGTATTATATTGAAAGAGCGCTAAGATATCTGAAACCAATGGTTCGTAACAGGGCAAAGGTAGAAGGGTGCATCGCCGAATCATTTACTCTTAAGGAAGTAGGATATTTTTCAAGTGTTTACTTTACAGAGTACCACAATGTCAATACTTCGGCAATGCGGTACAATATGGATGAGCAATCTCCTTATAGCGATCTCTCCATTTTTGCAACAAGAGGCACTGCAGTTGATAGATGCAATTCCTACAACTCTACCACAGAAGAAAGGAATGCTGCTTTCCTCTACATGTATGCTAATATAGATGAGATGGACAAATATTTTGAGTAAGTGTTTGTCCTACATTTATGCTACACATCAAAAATGGAACAGATCCGTTCTAAAATTTTTCTTTTCGTATAGAGAGTTTCACAAACAGAATTGGACACATAAATATCAACCTACGAGCAAACAAGTAGAAGCGATGCAACGAGATGGAATAAATGGAAGACCTAACTTCCTATCCTGGATTCATGATCATGTAACATTTTCTTATAACTTACGAGTATTTACAAATTTTTCTTATAACTTATGAGTATTTACAAAGTTTTCTTATAACTTAATATTTTGGACAGTGCATGAAAGATGTCAACGTCCATGAAGACTTGACAACTATCCTATGGATTGGTTAAAGTTAGAAGTTACGGTCGATATAACGTCAATGGCTTCCGATTCCGTACAAATCGATTTGAATCTCATCGTTCACTCGGAGCAACGTCAAATACCGGAGTTAGGACGAGGGCAATCGACTCAAGAATGTGAAACTAATTACTATGGGATCATTAAAAAAATTCTTGAATTTGCTTTCGTCGGTAATAAGGATCTTCGAGCAGTATTTTTTGACTGTGATTGGTTTGGTAACAATCATGGAATTTGACAAAACCAATTTGGCATGGTGGAAGTCAAACACAAGGAATGCCTACGAGGATATGATTCATTTGTTCTTGCTCACCAAGTGGAGCAAGTGTATTATCTACCTTATCCATGCAAAAAACTCGATGCTTGGTGAGTGGTACATAAGGTGAATCCTCGTGAGAGGTTATACACTCCAGGAGATGATAGATACCATGATACTAATGAAGTTGATGAGGTTTACCAAGAATAAGAGTTGCCAAACTCGTTCATCGTCGAGCCTGGTGTAGGAATCGATGACTTGGTTGGAGACGCTCAAGATGACGAGACTTATGATATGCGGAAATGAAAACGGAAATGAAATCTAGTTTAGACTTTCAGAAAAGAAGATCGATGGCCTGTTTTACGGAGTAGAGTACATGATTGTAACATTGATGATTTTGAAATTGATGAAGTATGTTTTCTTCACTAACTTATCATGAATTTTGTATATTATCTTAGTATATTTATCAATTACTCCTTGCATCAGGATGTCGTCGTCAAATGGAAAGGGGAAGGGGAGGAAGGGGAAAGAGAGAGAGAGAGAATGACGGAGAGGGGGATGGGGAGAGGGACAACGAGAGCGAGATAAATAGTGAAAGAGGGGTACTGAGAGTGAAAGAGAGAATGAGGGAGAGATAGGGAAAGATGGGAATAGACATGTCTAATATTTATTTACTTTACAGGGTTCACCGACGAAGGAGAAGACTCCATCTCCGTAGCTACCGGCAACGGGAGAAACGCGCGAAGACGACGTTCACGGCTCTGGAGGTAGTCGTGAGGGGAGTGTCTAGCTGCTAGGTGTTTTTAGATTTCTTTTGACTTTATGAATGAAAGTCGATTGTGTATTGTGTTCTTTGTCTGAGTTATATAACTGTGTGATTTGTCTCGACTGGCAACTATGACAGGGCAGCTAGTTTTTGTTCATTTTTTAAAAAAAATTAAACCATAACTTACGACGGCCTGTATACAGGCTGTCGTAAGTAAGCCCAAGTAACATACGACGGCTGATGTGGCCGTCGTAAGTAAGCCCAAGTAACTTACGATGGCCTGGGTCGTGGCCGTCTTAAGTAACATGATTACTTACGACGGCCGGGATCAGGCCATCGTAAGTGGTATGGCCCAGCCCACCACGTGGCCCAGACGCTTACTTACGACGGCGATGGACCGCCATCGTAAGTAACTTACGACCAAATCCTGACGATGGCTAGAAACCATCATAATTAGGTGTTAACCATCGTAATTAAGCTAATTACGACAGTTTGGACCTTACTTACGACGGTTTTGGCCGTCCTAAGTGAGTCGTATTGCTGTAGTGAATAGCAGAACAAGTGACACCCTGCCCCCCAGGCAGCCTTGGCGCAGGACTAGACCTACACGTCATCGTGATGCGCTTCACCTTCTTCGTCCTCTTCTTCTCCATCCTCTGAGGGTAATGAAATAAGCAAGAGTGAGTACATAAGGTACTCAGCAAGCCCTAACACTACACAAAGGGAAGTGTTTCATGCAAGGGGGCTGTAGCAAGGTATGGCCATACAGCTTAGAGTCACCCAAAAGCATTTCACGTAGGGTTCTCTTCAAAAGTTGTTTGCATAGAAGGACAGTAACTAAATTATGATTTTAGTTGGTTGGACCTGGGGGAGTTGAGCTCCATCCCTCTAGTTCCCTAAGTTTTATTCGAGCGTTCGAGCTCCATGGCCCTACTAGCTCTGGCTCACTGCCGTAATATCCAAAACACGACAAGTACTGCCACGCAATCCAATTTAAGGAAACATACTAAGACTAATCAACAGGATCTCATGACATAGTGTGTCAATGACCATGACAACGGTTATCAGGATGTTAACACTCTGCAGAGGTTGTACACTTTACCCACAGGTCATGTACTCCTAGAAAGGGAGTAACGTAATGCTCGCCTCATCTTCCACAAGTAACCCCACAATCGCACCTCGGGACACACAAAGGGGCTATTCAGGCAATCACTTTCCTAGCTGGATCACGGGTGATAACTTCCCTGTGTCTTTTCCTGGTCCGTCGTGCCCTAATGGCCGCTAGATGTCTCGTGTGGAAGTCACCAAGAAGGTAGAGAGAGTCCTGCCCATACATGTTTTGTGGTTGTACTAAATCACTATCATGAGGTCATATGAACTGGTCCTTATGTCGATGAGGCGGCTCCATCAAGTCCACGGCAGGTGGACTACACCGAAGCACAGAATACTCATTCACCATATCCTGCCTCAACCATACCATTCCAATTCGCTTAGCACCAAATTGCTAGCTGTAACTCTCACCCCCACTTCCTAACGCACACCACCAAGACAATTTTTAAAACTTTTGACAAATCCGGTGAATAGTGGTAATGGGTTGCGATGCGAACATCGCAGGGGTTCCTAAGCACTCTACTATCAAGGGGGCACACACATCATCATCTATAGTGTGATGAAGGGACCTTAAGATATCAAGGAGGTAGAGTCATCAAGTTCAAGAAGAGGTCTGTGATATTTCACATATTTATCATGTGACTGTCAATATGCGAACCCGCTGGCTTGGATGATGAGAAACTGACATGTCACTTGCTTGTATAACGGCTAGCCGATGACAAGATTTCGTTTGATCGGTGATGACATCGAGCTACGTTATTGAAGAGCAAGTAACCACCATCAATATCAAATAACCATCATTAAGTTATAAAACTAACTTATTGAAAGTGCATCTAGGCATTCC
The DNA here is from genome assembly GCA_030760725.1 of Neostapfia colusana. NCBI lineage: Eukaryota > Viridiplantae > Streptophyta > Magnoliopsida > Poales > Poaceae > Neostapfia > Neostapfia colusana. The sequence continues at coordinate 67,507,965 of JASWHV010000016.1, forward strand.
CTTGTGGGTTTTGGATGATTGATGACCAACGAATTGAGTTCCTAATGAACTTGTTGAGATGAATGCAAATTAACTCGTGTAAGGTAGGATTGGTGAAATCAAAAAGTGAAAAATGAAGTGATGAAGAAAAAGGAAAAGGACCAATCCATGAACAAAGCGCAATGTAGACTTACTTGTATAGGATGTGTGTGAGAGACACATCCCAAGAGCTCAAAATCTTTGCGTAGGGGTAATGAGAGGGCCCGGTCCCGATCACGGGGCCGTGCCGCTCGCCCGGGAATCGCATTGGGAGGTGCCGTGTTATGCGGCACCCAACAGCACACATATAAGGAACACTGTATTACATAAATCAAAAGCGGAAGCTTACAAATGTTCTTTGTAAATACTTTACATAAAATAGCTACAGCGGAAGACTACAAATAACTCACGTCGAATAACTAATGAGCACTCAAGAGGAGGTCCAGCCCGCGGACTCCTCTCGCTATCAACACGCAGACATGGCAGCGGCTAGGTTCTCCATGTGTTACCCGACTCGGCAGTTTCCGAGTCTCACCGGACAACCTTCTTTATAGCATCGATGTTGACCTGCAAAACCACTCATATAGCAAGAGTGAGCACAAAGGCTCAGCAAGACTTAACCGTCTCTCCTAAGCATGCAACTCTACATGAAAGTAACTTAAGACTTAAACATGTAATTTGCAAAAAGGACTCGCCTACGAGTTTATCCTTAACTTTCCGATTTTAGCCTTCACACTAGTGACCTTGCGCCCAGCAACATTGGAACTCCACAATCAAACAAGAAACACTTCATTCCAATGTTACTTGTCCCAAGGTGGAAATTAACTTTAGTTTGCTCTATCTCTACTTCAAACAGGGTTTTCATGCAATTTATGATAATCATAGCGGCAATTAAAACTTTGCAAACTGTTCCCACAAAACTTGCTTACTACCTCACAACACAGTGAGCAAGCGGTACTCAATAACCGCGAGGGACGGTGATTCGAATCAAACACTACCCGGATAACTCGACACATACGCTCGCCTCTGAAGACCCAAATCTGGTGTCCTTCATTACGTCGTATGTGGCAACCTTTCGCAGGACACTCGACTGTAGAACCGGTCGCGCCATCTCGTGCTCATAGGTCTAACGAGACGATGTGGTATGCCTCTACAATCCAGTGAACCTGGTACATCGGTTTCCTGGTTCCCATACAGCAGTAAGCATCCGGTACACAACTCAATACTTGCTTAGCGGGGCTGCACACGCTTCGGTCCTTAACCGACACAGGTAGAGCTACTCGACCAAGACCTCATCTTGTCGTTGCCTACCCTCCTGCCCGGTCTCATCTTTAGAACTGTAAACTTTAGTTTGCCTCTTTTCCAACTAAACCAATGTGATCCCGACTATAACTCGCGAGTAGATTCAAACTACTCGACTTCTACCGGATGTCCTAAGCTATTTAGCATGGCATTATTATACAGCGGTGACCCTTTTCTACCCTAAACTCCAGGGTTCATCTGGTCATGCATTTGGGGTGTAAAGCATCCTTGACCTAATGCACATACAAACTCTAAACCATAATTGTGAACAAAGTAAAAACTTTATAAATGACTTAAATGCAAACCGGACCTTGCCTTGGTTTTGCAGGTGACTAAAGTAAGATAATTATGAAGTTAGTTGCTGATGACTTGAATCTTGATCACTGCCCTTCTTGCTCCTTGATCCAAACTTCACTTCTCCTCCACTCTTCCACGTTTAATCACTACACGTTATGAACATGCATATAGGTTTAATTGTAAAAATTTTGCTAACAAGTTCTAAAGACAAGTTTAAAACTGGAACTCTGTTTAATAATTTAAAATGATACTGGTGCTATAGATTTGGATTTGAGTTTAGTACTCTGCTCAAGTGAGATGTGTGTTTCATCACTTGTGTGTTGATCACCTAATGAGATTGAACAGAATAGTACTGATCCAGGGCTCCAATGGAGCTGAAATTTTTCATGTGAGTTCCTTGTCACAAAAAGGTCATATGGACCAAAATTTGGAATTTTTCAATGAATAGATCACTCAGAACAATTTCCTATGCATTTAGGAAAAAAGGAATTAATTCTGAATAAACTTGCACTTTCATGCAAATTCAAGTTAACTACAATTTCAAACATATCTCAGGGAGCATGCATGAATTTTCCTAGGATTGTTGGAGATAACAACTGCCCAGAACTGAATTTCCAAGTTTTGGAAATTCTCTGAAATTGTTTATGTATTCATTTGAACACAGAAACTAGAAATCAGAATTATCCTAAATAAATCAAATCCAAATGAGCTGAAACTTTTAAAAGAGTTCCCTAACATCCTAAGGAATATTCTGGAAAAATTTGAGGATTGGTGGATGAACCAAACTCCCTCTAAAATTCTTTTGTTGAAAAGTTTTAAAGAATTTTCCAGAATTTAATACTTATTTTCATACAAATTGGGTTGCACATTTGGATAGAGTTGTTCAGTCTGAATCCAACCCAATTTGAATCACTAAATTTGGAACTTCCTAGCAAAAGTTATGAGGTTCTAAAGTTTGAATTGAAATTGGGGATTCAAATAAACCGGGAATTGTTCATATCCTGTGGGTGGGTCCAGGGGACCACGTGTCACTCACTGGGATAAGCCACACGGGGCCACAGTTTCATTTCCCGCGCTGTCACAAAGGATCCGAATCCACAGACGATCCCAACCGGCTTTCTTCTCACTGACAGCGGGGCCGACGCCATTGTCTTCAACCTCCGGACATCCGCGCGACCCCGCCGCCGGAGCTCGCTGGAGGACATTGGAACCCGGTCGTCCGTCCATATCCTGTGCCCAAACTTGCCGCCAGTGCCTAAAATCAGGCGAGGAACACGGTATGAGAGTTTACTAGGGCTGCCGGTGCTTGGAAATTGGTCGGCGACGTGCGGCGGCATTTGGTGAAGCTCGGTGCCGTTGCCCGGCACTTCTAGCCTGCCAAACGCTCGACCAAACCGCTCTAAAGCACCAGTGGGGATGAGCTAACTCGACATGGCCTGAATATTGCTCGGAAACGGCGGTTACTAGGGTTTCACCGGGCGCCCGATCGTTCCCGCCACGGCCGCCGATGGAAAAACTTGAAATTAACTGTTAACACGGGGTTTCAAGCTAGGGTTGTGAAGGAAAATCAATCGCCATCGAGTCTAGATCATCTGGGCACAGTTTAGTGAACTAAAGACTAGAATTGAGTGGGAATTTTGAGGTTTCATACCGGAACATCGCTTTGCGGCCGCCGGCAAAATTTTCCCGAACTCTCACTTGGTAGTCCACGGCTTTGCTTGAGGTTTTTGGGTGAGCAGCACGGTCCAACAGCGCGTACGGAGGTGTCCTTGCTCGGGTGCGAAAGTCCCCGGTGAGGGCTGTCCACGCGCACACCGGTTCGCGGTTGTTTTAGGTCGCCGCCCGGGGAAGCTGTCCTAGTGTGGAGAACGCCAGGAACTGTGGTTTTTGCGCTGAGGAGTTTAGTGGACGGTCGGTCCTTGCTGTTTTGCAGCTCAGGGCGATGTCACACGCGCGTTTTTGGGGGTTTCTGGTAGCAACCGAGGCGGCGGCGTACTGGGCTGCTATCGCATGCGAGGGGGAGACGAAGCACAAATGGCTCGGTTCAGAGGTGGAAAGGATCACACTGAGGTGCAGAAGGCCCACGAGCAGCTCTCCAGCGCTGCTCAATTCGGTGAGGAGGTGGCAGCAATTTTCTTCTCGGTGGCGCTTGGAGCACGCTCGGCAGCTCGAGTCTGAATAGAGAATTTGCTTCGAGTGTATGTTTAAATGGCACTATGACATATGGGGTCCACCCCTGTTCCTCCCAAAAGATCTCCCAATTTTTGGCACAGTGCAAACTTCACTCATGTGGAGCTCAAATTTGAAACCCATTTGGCAAATTGATAAATTTTACCTCAGTTTCTTTGAAACTCAAATTTCAATGAAATTCACAAGTCTCTTTGATATACATATCAAAGCACCTCCAAATTTTCTCAAAATTTGCCTTCCTCATAATTTGGACCTGAAGAATTCAAATATGGATTCAAACTTTTAATTTGGTGGCTGGAAGAGAAGGTTTCCAACCACAGTTTGCATCCTCCATTTCAAATGACCACCTTTACATTCAAATAATCATTTGAATTCAAAGGGGACTTGAATGCATGTGATTGCTCATGACCATCTTCACATTTTTAGAAAATGTTTTTGCAAGTCCCATTTTCTTGGATTTAATCTCAACTTTATTCCTCACTAAAGTTTTCCATTTACAAGTTTTGGGACTTTTACCTTCCTCCCCCTTAAAAGGAATCTTGTCCCGAGATTCATGATTAAGAGCAATGCGGGGAGGACGACTACTGAACATAAGCCTCTAATAATGATTGCGTTGTAAATATTCCTCGCTTTCCCATGTAGCTTCGTCAGACGTGTGATTTTCCCATCGCACCTTGAAAAATCACAGCGTCCGGTTTCTGGTCTCGCGAGTCTTTTCGTCAATTATCCGGGTTGGATGCTCAATATAAGTGAGGTCCATCTTCAAATCTGCTATGCCTTCCGTGAGAATCTCCGTCGGAACTTTCAAACACTTCCGCAACTGAGATATGTGGAAGACGTTCTTTACTCTGGCTAAGGCTGCCGGTAATTCCACACGGTATGCCACGGGTCCACATCTTTTGATGATGACGAAGGGACCGATAAAACGCGGAGCTAATTTTCCTTTTACTCCGAATCGGTGAATTCCCTTCATAGCAGATACGCGGAGATATACGTGGTCTCCAACTTGAAATTCCAGAGGATGACGTCTCTTATCCGCATAGCTCTTTTGACTGGACTGAGTGGCTTTAAGATTTGCTTGAATAAGCCTTGCGCGCTCTTCCGCTTCATTTACGAGATCAATCCCGTAAATAACTCTCTCGCCGGATTCATACCAGTTCAAGGGTGTGCGGCAGTTCCGGCCATAGAGAGCTTCATAAGGTGCCATTTTTATGCTCGTTTGATAACCGTTGTTATACGAGAACTCCGCCAATGGTAAGTAATCATCCCACCTCTTACAGTGGTGGATGGCACATGCTCTCAGCATATCTTCAAGTATTTGATTCACCCTCTCAGTTTCGTCCCATTGGTTTGAGGGTGATACGCGGAGCTTCAAATCAATTTGGTTCCCAAGGATGCGTGTAGCTGCTCCCAGAAATGAGCAACGAACAACGCGCCTCGATCGGAGATGATCGTCCGGGGAACTCCATGTAGGCACAAGATCCATGCTATGTATAACTCCGCATACTGCTTGGCTGTGTATCAGGTATGCATGGGGATGAAACGTGCTGATTTGGTTAACCGGTCCACGATTAACCAAATGGAATCATGGTGGTGGGAGGTCATCGGCAACCCGACGATGAAATCCATACTCAAGTGTTCCCACTTCCATGATGGTATTTGTAGTGGTTGCAGCAGGCTTGACCTTTTCACATGGTCGGCCTTAACTCTTCGACACGTATCACATTTTGAAACGTGTTTTGCAACTTCACGTTTCATACGTGTCCACCAAAACTTCTTCCGGAGGTCTGGGTACATTTTATTGCTGCCCGGATGAATAGAAAATTTGGATAAGTGAGCCTCATCTAAAATTTTCTTCCGCAGCTTCATATCACGGGGTACGACTATCCGGTCCTTGAACCATAAGGTATCTTCATCATCTAACCGGAAACATTTCATCTCGCCGTTCTTCAACCTCCTTTTGATATGAGCCATGCCCTTGTCTTACTTTTGAGCTTCCATAACCTCCTCTTTTAATGTGGGTATGAGAGTCAGATTATGTAGAGCTCCATATGGAACCAAGTAGAGACTCGGTTCTTCCTCTTCTATCGGCGTAATGGTCAGATTATGAATATGAGATTTCCGGCTGAGTGCATCGGCAACCACATTTGCCTTGCCCGTATGATAATGAATTTCAATCCCATAATCTTTGATCAGCTCCAACCATCGCCGTTGTTGCATATTCAACTCTTTTTGAGTGAATATTACTTCAAACTTTTGTGGTCAGTGTAGAGATGAACCAGGTTCCCCAATAGGTAATGTCTCCACATCTTTTAAGCTAATACCACGGCAGCAAGCTCCAGACCATGAGTTGGATAATGTTGTTCATGAATAAGGGGGTCCGACCCCGATCACGGGGTCGTGCCGCCTTGCCCGAGAATCGCATTGGGTGGTGCCGTATTATGCGGCACCCAACAGCACACATATAAGGAACACAGTATTACATAAATCAAAAGCGGAAGGTTACAATTATTCTTTGTAAATAATTTACATAAAATAGCTACAGCGGAAGTATATAACCAGCTCACGTTGAATAACTACGAAGCACTCGAGAAGGGGTCCAGCCCTCGGACTCCTCTCGCTAGCAACACGAAGACACGGCAGCGGCTAGGTTCTCCGAGTGTGACATGACTCGGAAGTTCCCGAGTCTCACCGGACAACCTTCTTTATAGCGTCAAGGTTTACCTGCAAAACCACTTATATAGCAAGAGTGAGCACAAAGGCTCAGCAAGACTTAACCGTCTCTCCTAAGACATGAAACTCTAGATGAAAGTAACCTAAGACTTAAGCCTGACATTTGCGAAAAGACTCGCCTATGAGTTCATCCTTAACTTTCAGATTTTAGCCATAATAATAGTGACCTTGCGCCCAGCAACATTGGAACTCCACAATCAAACAAGAAACGCTTCATTCCAATGTTACTTGTCCCAAGGTGAAAAATAAATTTAGTTTGCTCTATCTCTACTTCAAACATGGTTTTCATGCAACTTAACATAATCATAACAGCAATTATACTTTTTGCAAACTGTTTCCACACAAGTTGATTACTACGTCACAACATGGGAGCAAGCGGTACTCAATAACCGCGAGGGACGGTGATTCGAATCAAACACTACCCGGATAACTCGACACATACGCCCGCCTCTGAAGACCCAACTCTGGCGTCCTTCATTACGTCGTATGTGGCAACCTTTCTCAGGACACTAAACTGTAGAACCGGTCACGCCGTCTCGGGCTCATAGGTCTAACGAGACGATGTGGTATGCCTCTACAATCCAGTGAACCTGGTACATCGGTTTCCTGGTTCCCATATATCAGTAAGCATCCGGTACACAACTCAATACTTGCTCCTGGACGCGGCATACGCACCGGTCCTTAACCGACACAGGCAGAGCTACTCGACCAAGACCTCGTCTTGTCGCAGCCTAACCCCTCTGCCCGGTCTCATCTTTAGAAATGTAAACTTTAGTTTGCTTCCTTTCCCAACCACATTTATGATAATCTGAACTATAGCTCGCGAGTAGTCTCCAACTACTCGTCTTCTACCGGATGCCCTAGTCTATTTAGCATGGCCTTATTCTACATCGATGACACAATGCTACCCTTTGACCTCAGGGTTCATGTTTGGTTATGCAAGTGGAGTATCAACATCCTTGACCTAATGCACATACAAACCTTGACCAATTGTAGTGAACAAAGGGAAAACTTTAAAAACAACTTAAGTGCAAACCGGGGCTTGCCTTGGTTTTGCAGGTGACTAAAGTCAGTTGAGAGAAAGTCAGTTTCTGATGTATTGAAGTTCACTCCTGCCCTTCTTGTTCCTTGATCCAAGTTCCCCTCCTCCTTCTTCGCTTTCCACGTTTAATCACTACACGTTATGAATATGCATACATGTTCAATTATAAAACCTTTTTCTAACAAGTGCTAAAGACAAGTTTGAAACCGGAACTTTGTTTAATAATTTAAAATGAAACTGGTGCTAGTGGTTTGGGTTTGTGTTTAAGCACTATCATCAAGTGATGAGTGGGATTTCATCACTTGGGTGGGGGATCAACTAATGGTTGAACAGAACACTAATGATCCAGGGCTCCAATGGAGCTGGCAATTTTCTTGTGAGTTCCTTGTCACAAGAAAGTCCTCTGGACCAAAATTCAAAACATTTCACTAAGTGGATCACCCAGAACAATTCCTTAAGTATTTAGGCATAAAGGAATTAATTCTGATTAAGCTTGCACTTTGATGCAAATCCAAGTGAACTACAACATCATACACATCTTGGGGAGCATGCATGAATTTGCCTAGGATTTTTGGAGCTAAGGAATGGCTAGAACTGAATTTCCAAGTTTTGGAAATTCTCTGAAAATGTTTCTGTATTTATTTGAATATAGAAACTTGGAATTAGAATTACCCTACCTAAATCAGCTCCAAATGAGCTTAAACTTTTACAGGAGTCTCCTAATATCATAAGTAATATTCTGGAAAATTTGGGGATTTTTGGATGAACCAAACTCCCTCTAAAATTCTTTTGCTGAAAAGCTTTATAGAATTCTCCAGAATTTTATATTCGTTTTCATGCAAATTGAGTTGCATATTTGGATAGTTCTTTTCAACCTGAATCCAACCCAATTTGAATCACTAAATTTGGAGCTCCCTAGCAAAAGTTATGCAGATCCAAAGTTTGAACCAAATCTGGAATTCAAATTAATTCGGGAAAAGTTCAAACTCTGCCTGTGGGTCCACCCTACACGTGTCAGCCACTGGAACCATGCCACACGGGGCCACAGACTACTTCCCGCGCCACCACACCGGATCCCGGGCCGCAGCGGATCGACGATTTAAAATATCGCCACTGACAGGTGGGACCGGCTGGTCGTCTTCAACCTCGGCCCGTTTCCTTTTTCCCGCGCCGCCCCCTCGCCGGAAGTTCGTCGGGGCTCGCCGGAGTCGGCTTCCCGGCCGTCTCCCGTCTTGGTACTCGCCGCCTGGGGGTTTTCAGGGGCGAGAAACTCATCTACGCGGTCAGCCCAAGCTATAGGCGCTCGGAACTAGGTCGGCGACGTGCGCACCCTTCGGTGAAGCTTCGGCGCCGTGGTCCGAGCATCCTAGCCCGCCAAAGGGTCGGAAAATTTGCTCTAAAGCATCAGTGAAGGTCAGGCAAGCTCGGCATGGCCTCAAACTGGCTAGGAAATGGCGGCAACTCGGTTGTCACCGTGCGCCCGAGGGTCCCCGCCATGATCGCCGCTCGGAAACTTCAAAATGATCTGCTAATATGGGGTTTCAAGCCATGATTAGGGAGGGGATCGGGTCGTCCTCGAGTCTAGGTCCTTTGAGCACAGTTTAGTGACCTAAAGACGAGAAGGGAGTGAGAATTTAGAGAATTCGTACCAGAACGTCGCCCGGTGGCCGCCGGCGAAGTTTTTTCCGAATTCTCGCTCGGTGGTTCACGGATTGCCTTGTGGTCTGGATGGAAGCAGCAGGGCTCGCTGGCGCATCCGGGGACGTCCTTGCTTGGCTGTGAAAGGCGCTAGACTCCGCTGTCCACGGGAGCGACGAGCTGCTGTGCAGTTCGGTTGCCGCGGAAACGAGCTTGGCTAGGGAAGGGAGGCCGGAACCTGACTGCTCTTGCGCTGAGGACGTGTGAGGAGCTCCCTCAGGACTAACTTGCGGCTCAGTGGGTGGAGGGTGCGAAGTGGAATCAGTTCCTGTCGATCACTGAGGCAGCGGCGGCGAGCTGTCGAGTTTTGTTCTTGCGCGAGGGGGAAAAACACGAGCTGTGGTTCGGCCCCGGGGAACGGATCACGCCGATGGTTGAGGCAGCCACGAGCAGCTCTCCAGTGCTGCTACTTTGGTGAGGAGGTGGCAGTAGCTTGCGCTCGGTGTCGCCTGGAGCTCGGGCGGCAGTTCGGTTGTGAGCCGATAAGCAGGGACTGAAGCCTTAGGCAGTAAGTTTAATCTCCCCTCTCAATGACAATTGGGGCCCACAGCCCCTCTCTGCACCAAAAGATCTCCAAATTTTGACCCATTGCAAATTCAGCTATGAGGGATCCAAATTCAAAAGCCATTTTGCCATTTGACAATTTGTGCCACAGTTTCAAATTTAAAATTCAAATTTGGATGGAATTCACAAGTTCCTTTGATATTCCTATCAAAGCACCTCCAAATATTCTCCAAATTTGCCCCCTCTACAATTTGAACCTGGGGAGTTTGAATATGCCCTCAGATCTTTGAGTTGGTCATTGCAAATACAACTTTTTAAACAACAGTTTGAATTCCCTCTTTTGAATCATGCCCTTCTTCTTTTTGGAAGTGACCCTCTTATTTCAAACTGAATTCAAAGTTTTATAGCACATGCCAACACTTTCATGAGTAAACAAAAGTTTTTTGTAAGTCCCATTTCTTGTATTCAAACTCAACTTTATTCATAGCTCAAGTTCTCTATTTACAAGTTTTGGGACTTTTACATTCCTCCCCCCTTAAAAAGAATCTCGTCCCGAGATTCATGATTAAGGACAACGTGGAGAGGACAACTACTACATATAAGCCTCTAACAACTCCGGATGATTGCGCTGTAAATATTCCTCGCTTTCCCATGTAGCTTCGTCGGACGTGTGATTTTCCCATAGCACCTTGAAAAATCGTAGCGTCCGGTTTCTGGTCTCACGAGTCTTTTCATCAATTATCCGGGTTGGTCGCTCAACATAAGTGAGGTCCGGCTTCAAATCTGCTATGTCTCCCGTGAGAATCTCCGTTGGAACTTTCAAACACTTCCACAACTGAGATATGTGGAAGACGTTATGCACTCCGGCTAAGGCTGCCGGCAGCTCCAAACGGTATGCCACGGGTCCACATCTTTCCATGATGACGAAGGGACCGATAAAACGCGGAGCTAATTTTACTTTCACTCCGAATCGGTGAATGCCCTTCATAGGAGATACGTGGAGGTATACGTGGTCCCCAACATGGAAATCCAGAGGACGACGTCTCCTATCTGCATAGCTCTTTTGTCTGGACTGAGCGGCTTTCAGATTTGCTTGAATAAGCCTTACCCGCTCTTCAGCTTCATTTACGAGGTCAATCCCATAAATCACTCTCTCGCCAGATTCACACCAGTTCAATGGTGTGCGGCACTTCCGGCCGTAGAGAGCTTCATAAGGCGCCATTTTGATACTTGATTGATACCCGTTGTTATATGAGAACTCCGCCAACGGTAAGTGATCATCCCAGCTCTTACCGTGGTGGATGACACATGCTCTCAGCATATCTTCAAGTATTTGATTCACCCTCTCAGTTTGTCCATCGGTTTGAGGGTGATATGCGGAGCTTCGAATCAATTTAGTTCCCAAGGATGTGTGTAGCTGTTCCCAGAAACGGGATACGAACAGCGATCCTCTGTCGGAGACAATGGTACGGGGAACTCCGTGCAGGCATAAGATTCGTGCTATGTATAACTCCGCATACTGCTTGGCGCTGTAGTTGGTATGCACCGGAATAAAACGTGCCGATTTGGTTAATCGGTCAACGATTACCCAAATCGAGTTATGGTGGTGGGAGGTCATCGGCAACCCAATGATGAAATCCATACTCAAGTCTTCCCACTTCCATGCCGGTATTTGTAGCGGTTGCAGCAGGCCCGACTTCTTCACATGGTCGGCCTTAACTCTTCGACACGTATCACATTCCGAAACGTATTTTGCAACTTCACGTTTTATACGTGTCCACCAAAACTTTTTCCGGAGGTCCTGGTACATTTTATTGCTGCCAGGATGAATAGAAAATTTGGATAAGTGAGCCTCATCCAAAATTTTCTTCCGCAGCCTCATATCACGGGGTACGACTATCCGGTCCTTGAACCACAAGGTATCTTCCTCATCTAATCGGAAACATTTCATCTCCCCGTTCCTTAACCTCCTTTTTATACGGGTCATGCCCTTGTCTCTCTTTTGAGCTTCTATAACCTCCTCTCTTATTGTAGGTATGAGAGCTAGATTATGCAGAGCTCCATATGGAACCAAGTAGAGACTTGGTTCTTCCTCTTCCGTCGGCGTAATGGTCAGGTTATGAATATGAGACTTTTGGCTCAATGCATCGGCAACCACATTTGCCTTGCCCGGACGATAATGAATTTCAATCTCATAGTCCTTGATCAGCTCCAACCATCGCCGTTGTCGCATATTCAACTCTTTCTGAGTGAATATGTACTTCAAACTTTTGTGGTCTGTGTAGAGATGAACCAGATTTCCCAATAGGTAATGTCTCCACATCTTCAAAGCTAGTACCACGGCAGCGAGCTCGAGATCATGAGTTGGATAATGTTGCTAATGATTCCGTAATTGCCGTGATCGATATGCGACCACGCGTCCTCCTTGCATGAGTACACAACCAAGCCCGATGCCCGACGCATCACAATAAACATCAAAAGGCTTGGTTGTATCCGGTAGAGCTAGAACCGGGGCTGTTGTGAGGTGTTTCACCAACGCTTGAAAAGCTTCCTCACATGGCTTTCTCCAATCATATTTGATGCCCTTTTTCAGTAGCTCAGTCATAGGTTTGGAGATTTTTGAGAAGCTCGGGATGAACCTCCGCTAATATCCTGCCAAACCCAAGAAGCTACGAACTTCATGGACTGATGTTGGAGACTTCCATTTCAGCACTTGTTCAATCTTGCTTGAATCAACAGCAATGCCTTCTGCTGAAATAATGTGCCCAAGAAATGGCACTTGGTTGATCCAGAATTCACATTTACTAAACTTTGCATAGAGTTTATGATCCCTCAGTCGTTGGAGCACAATATGCAAATGTTTAGCGTGTTCCTCTTCTGGTTTGGAATAGACCAAGATGTCGTCGATGAATACCACGACGAACTGATCCAGCTCCGGCATGAACACCGAGTTCATAAGATACATAAAGTGGGCCGGAGCATTGGTCAACCCAAATGACATGACAAGATATTCATAGAGCCCATATCTTGTCGAGAATGCTGTTTTTGGAACATCTTCCGCGCGAATCTTGATTTGATGATATCCCGACCTTAAGTCCATCTTGGAGAAAACTTTAGCACCCACTAGCTAATAAAAAAGGATATCAATTCTTGGTAGTGGATACTTGTTCTTTATGGTCACAGCATTTAAAGGACGATAATCGACGCATAGCCTCAGCGTCTCATCCTTCTTTTTCACAAACAAAGCTGAGCAACCCCATGGTGATGAACTTGGACGAATAAACCCTTTGTCCATCAGGTCTTTGAGTTGCCCCTTCAATTCTGCTAACTCACTCGGAGCCATTTTGTATGGTCTCCGAGAGATCGGCGTGGTTCCCGGTATCAACTCTATTTTGAACTCCACCTCGCGCTCAGGTGGTAGGCCTGGGAGATCTTCGGGAAACATGTCCGGATATTCACGGACTACCGGAATGTCTTCTAACTTGCACGCCTCGGCATTACATACTTCTGGGTCTTTGGAAATCGCTTCGCCGAGGTACAATGTTTAACGTCCGTGAAGTGGAGAGTCCAAGTGAACACTCCTGTTCTCGATGTCCAGAACAGCCTTATGGAAGGTCAACCATGATATTCCCAATATGGCATTAATTCCCTGGTCTTCGAGAATGATGAGGGTGGTAGGATAAATTTTTCCACCCCAGCAAAGTGGTGCTCGAGAGACGACTTCATTAGTGGATATGTCTCCACCTGGCAAATGAATAAGGTATGAACCTTTTGTGACAGTGGTGAAGATCTGATCCCGGATTACCGTTGCCCGGCTAATGAAGTTATGTGTTGCACCAGAGTCGAATAAAATGACAACCGGCTTGTCATTTAAGGTGAGCCTGCCGGCAAGAACAGGTCCTCCCTTTGGCAGATCATCGACTGACACATAATTGACTGTTCCCACTTTTGACATAGCTTTTCTGGGCTGCCCAAGATCACTTTTTGGAACTGGACCCGCAGACACGTTGTTGCTGTTCAGTTCAGTTGCTTCATTGACATTGAGCTCATTGTCAATATGAAGTGGGACAGCACTCGGTTCAGCTGAGAAATCACCTTGATCATCTTCAACCTCCTGAGGGAAAAAGTATCCTGGTGCACCTTGTTGATACGGAGATGCATAAGAATTAAGTTGCTGCTGTAGTGGAGGTGAATAAGACATCTGTGAAGTAGAAGAGTCGTCACACTCCCAGAATGATTGCACCTCTTGTGGAATCTCTCGACCGGAAGGTGAACGGATTACCAACCGATACTTCTGAGGTAGACGATTGTCTTCATCTTGTGATGAGTCCCTCTCCCTCTTTTCTTTGAGGTAGAGGTTGGAATAATATTCTTGAGCGATAGCACAGCTCACAAACTCATCAAAATTCTCTTGGCTAACTTGAGCCAATTCACATCGCAGCCTAGCAGTCAGCCCTCGATAAAAATGATAACCCCTCATGGATGGTGATTTCACATAGTCAGGAACATATTGAGCTAAGCGATTGAATTCCTTCGCATACTCAATAACACTCATGTCCCCTTGCTTCAGACTCCAGAACTCATCCAGACTGGTCTGCATTATGCCCACAGGGATGAAACGAGCACGAAATGCAGCCTGGAACTCCGTCCATGTGACACGATGCCCTGCTGGTTGGACAGCAAGGTAGTCTGCCCACCATGCTCCAGCAAAGCCGTGAAGCTGCTGAGCGGCATATAGAGTCTTCGAGAATTCATCACACTGGATCAACCCAAGCTTGGACTCAATGACACGTAACCAGTGATTTGCTTCACAATGGTCAGCCGCCTCAGAGAATACCGGCGGTTGTGTCGCCAAGAAATCAAGGTACGTGCTCTGGGTTGGCATGTGACGTTGAGCTTCCTGATCTATGCCTTGTTGAACTAGAGTTTGGAGAGTTTCATTCATCTTCGCCATAATTTCAGCCAATCCGGTTGGCGATGGCTCTTGTGACGAAGTCGAGTCATTCCCACCTCGACTTGAACCTCCAAGCTCCATTTGAGAATGTGTACGTACCATACTGCATGAAACAAAATTTTGAGTCAATCAAAATTCTATCTCAGTAGTAAGTAAAGATAAGTAAAACATGAACAGGTCATGAACTTTAAGAAAGCATAACCACATTCATGTTTAAACAAATCTTATGTACACTAAGCTAATCAGCGGAACTACCCTGACCAGCTCACACAAACTCCAAATTTTACTCAAGTTATCAACAGATTCTTGACTTGAGTTTAATACCAAAGTTTTAGTAAACTTTAGCATCTTTCCAACAAGTACTTATGTGCTCCTTAAGGATTTTTCTACAGGAAGTTATGGCTTAAAAATAGAAAGGTCCAGAGAGGTTTCTGGTACTGTCTTGGTTCTGAACAGTTTGCCTTCAACTGGGCTTTCCACCAATTTAACGTGTGATTCTGCTCTGGAGGTCTACAAATAAATTGTAGAGCACTTGAAAATCTTTCCAGAACTGTATCATACACCTTGATTGGTTAAATATACTCAGAGTTATGCTCTGTCAAAGTCCAGCAAAAATTTCTGCCAGAAAAAGAGCACTCTGTTTTTGAAAACTTTGACACCTAGTTATACTCTCATTTGAATCTTAGCTCAAAATAAGAGTTCAATAACTTATATTTGTTTCAAACTTCCATTTTTAGTTGAAAGTTAGCTCATGAATTATTTCTTAATAGGGAAGAGGTTATTAAGTGTAGTACGGTGTCGATGCACCGTAAGAAACATGTTGGTACTACGTAGTCTCACCAAATAAAAATCCTAACCGGATTACACCGGCATATACGTATTATCAGTGGCACTAAGACGGTCTCTCGCACACGTGTACTACACGGGATAAGTACGTGGTTAGTACCTGCAGAAGAACACTCAATAGTGGTGCACTCAAAGGTTGTTTCATTTCAGGCAGTTCCATATTTGAATGTAAATACAAACGCCCGTATCATTGTCATACGTCCGTCCTTGAGTTAAGCCACATCTCAATGTACGTGATCGTGTTTCAACACCACACGACGGGGAACCCGAGTATGTCATGAACGGGTCGTCACGGTTGGGAATGTTATCAACCCAACGGATACCACCTACTGCCCTGCAGGGCACGCCGATGGCAAGCGCTGCGTATGTCCTCCTGGGCTACTTCCAGATGAACACACTATCGCGTTACTGACCACACGGTGGGGTCTCCACTTACTTGCCTAATGCACCCTAGGGATCAACGTTTCATATGAACTCAGGAACATGAAGAGTCCAAGAGTTCATATTAACGTCTCACACCAAGCTGTGAGACCTTTCCCTGAACCACTTTCCTCGTCAGGGGAGCTAACCGAAATTGATCCGCTTTCGGTGGCGTTCCTTACCATGGTTACCTGAACGTAGGTGCGTCATTACATAATTAAAATTTCAGAATTGTAACAAGTATGTTAGTACTGCCACTTTAAGTAACTATACTACTATAGTCCTTATGTGGGCCTAATACCGTTTCCTCACCGTATCCTAAGTTTTTGTTGTAATACGATCCTTATTCCGTGTGCTATTACCAATGCGGCTCTGATACCACGCTGAGGGGGTCTGACCCTGATCACGGGGTTGTGCCGCCTTGCCCGAGGAATCGCATTGGGTGGTGCCATGTTATGCGGCACCCAACAGCACACATATAAGGAACACAGTATTACATAAATCAAAAGCGGAAGGTTACAATTATTCTTTGTAAAGAATTTACATAAAATAGCTACAGCGCAAGTCTATAACCAGCTCACGTTGAATAACTACAAAGCACTCGAGAAGGGGTCCAGCCCGCGGACTCCTCTCGCTAGCAACACGAAGACACAGCAGCGGCTAGGTTCTCCGAGTGTGACATGACTCGGAAGTTCCCGAGTCTCACCGGACAACCTTCTTTATAGCGTCAAGGTTTACCTGCAAAACCACTTATATAGCAAGAGTGAGCACAAAGGCTCAGCAAGACTTAACCGTCTCTCCTAAGACATGAAACTCTAGATGAAAGTAACCTAAGACTTAAGCCTGACATTTGCGAAAAGACTCGCCTATGAGTTCATCCTTAACTTTCAGATTTTAGCCATAATAATAGTGACCTTGCGCCCAGCAACATTGGAACCCCACAATCAAACAATAAACGCTTCATTCCAATGTTACTTGTCCCAAGGTGAAAAATAAATTTAGTTTGCTCTATCTCTACTTCAAACATGGTTTTCATGCAACTTAACATAATCATAACAGCAATTATACTTTTTGCAAACTGTTTCCACACAAGTTGATTACTACGTCACAACATGGGAGCAAGCGGTACTCAATAACCGCGAGGGACGGTGATTCGAATCAAACACTACCAGGATAACTCGACACATACGCCCGCCACTGAAGACCCAACTCTGGCGTCCTTCATTACGTCGTATGTGGCAACCTTTCTCAGGACACTAAACTGTAGAACCGGTCACTCCGTATCGGGCTCATAGGTCTAACGAGACGATGTGGTATGCCTCTACAATCCAGTGAACCTGGTACATCGGTTTCCTGGTTCCCATATATCAGTAAGCATCCGGTACACAACTCAATACTTGCTCCTGGACGCGGCATACGCATCGGTCCTTAACCGACACAGGCAGAGCTACTCGACCAAGACCTCGTCTTGTCGCAGCCTAACCCCTCTGCCCGGTCTCATCTTTAGAAATGTAAACTTTAGTTTGCTTCCTTTCCCAACCACACTTATGATAATCTGAACTATAGCTCGCGAGTAGTCTCCAACTACTCGTCTTCTACCGGATGCCCTAGTCTATTTAGCATGGCCTTATTCTACATCGATGACACAATGCTACCCTTGACCTCAGGGTTCATGTTTGGTTATGCAAGTGGAGTATCAACATCCTTGACCTAATGCACATACAAACCTTGACCAAATGTAGTGAACAAAGGGAAAACTTTAAAAACAACTTAAGTGCAAACCGGGGCTTGCCTTGGTTTTGCAGGTGACTAAAGTCAGTTGAGAGAAAGTCAGTTTCTGATGTATTGAAGTTCACTCCTGCCCTTCTTGTTCCTTGATCCAAGTTCCCCTCCTCCTTCTTCGCTTTCCACGTTTAATCACTACACGTTATGAATATGCATACATGTTCAATTATAAAACCTTTTTCTAACAAGTGCTAAAGACAAGTTTGAAACCGGAACTTTGTTTAATAATTTAAAATGAAACTGGTGCTAGTGGTTTGGGTTTGTGTTTAAGCACTATCATCAAGTGATGAGTGGGATTTCATCACTTGGGTGGGGGATCAACTAATGGTTGAACAGAACACTAATGATCCAGGGCTCCAATGGATCTGGAAATTTTCTTGTGAGTTCCTTGTCACAATAAAGTCCTCTGGACCAAAATTCAAAACATTTCACTAAGTGGATCACCCAGAACAATTCCTTAAGTATTTAGGCATAAAGGAATTAATTCTGATTAAGCTTGCACTTTCATGCAAATCACAGTGAACTACAATTTCATACACAGCTTGGGGAGCATGCATGAATTTGCCTAGGATTTTTGGAGCTAAGGAATGGCTAGAACTGAATTTCCAAGTTTTGGAAATTCTCTGAAAATGTTTCTGTATTTATTTGAATATAGAAAATTGGAATTAGAATTACCCTAACTAAATCAACTCAAAATGAGCTTAAACTTTTACAGGAGTCTCCTAATATCCTGAATAATATTCTGGCAAAATTTGGGGATTTTTGGATGAACCAAACTCCCTCTAAAATTCTTTTGCTTAAAAGCTTTAAAGAATTCTCCAGAATTTTATATTGGTTTTCATGCAAATTTAGTTGCATATTTGGATAGTTCTTTTCACCCTGAATCCAACCCAATTTGAATCACTAAATTTGGAGCCCCCTAGCAAAAGTTATGCAGATCCAAAATTTGAACCAAATCTGGAATTCAAATTAATTCGGGAAAAGTTCAAACTCTGCCTGTGGGTCCACCCTACACGTGTCAGCCGCTGGAACCATGCCACACGGGGCCACAGAATACTTCCCGCGCCACCACACCGGATCCCAGGCCGCAGCGGATCGATGATTTAAAATATCGCCACTGACAGGTGGGACCGGCCGGTCGTCTTCAACCTCAGCCCGTTTCCTTTTTCCCGCGCCGCCCCCTCGCCGGAAGTTCGTCGGGGCTCGCCGGAGTCGGCTTCCCGGCCGTCTCCCGGCTCGGTACTCGCCACCTGGGGGT
The DNA here is from genome assembly GCA_030760725.1 of Neostapfia colusana. Classification (NCBI taxonomy): domain Eukaryota; kingdom Viridiplantae; phylum Streptophyta; class Magnoliopsida; order Poales; family Poaceae; genus Neostapfia; species Neostapfia colusana. The sequence continues at coordinate 67,527,012 of JASWHV010000016.1, forward strand.
TTTCAGGGGCGAGCAACTCATCTATGGGGTCAGCCCAAGCTATAGGCGCTCGAAACTAGGTCGGCGACGTGCGCACCCTTCGGTGAAGCTTCGGCGCCATGGTCCGAGCATCCTAGCCCGCCAAAGGGTCGTAAAATTTGCTCTAAAGCATCAGTGAAGGTCAGGCAAGCTCGGCATGGCCTCAAACTGGCTAGGAAATGGCGGCAACTCGGTTGTCACTGTGCGCCCGAGGGTCCCCGCCATGATCGCCGCTCGGAAACTTCAAAATAATCTGCTAATATGGGGTTTCAAGCCATTATTGGGGAGGGGATCGGGTCGTCCTCGAGTCTAGGTCCTTTGAGCACAGTTTAGTGACCTAAAGACGAGAAGGGAGTGAGAATTCAGAGAATTCGTACCAGAACGTCGCCCGGTGGCCGCCGGTGAAGTTTTTTCCGAATTCTTGCTCGGTGGTTCACGGCTTGCCTTGTGGTTTGGGTGGAAGCAGCAGGGCTCGCTGGCGCGTCCGGGGACGTCCTTGCTTGGCCGTGAAAGGAGCTAGACTCCGCTGTCCACGCGAGCGACGAGCTGCTGTGCAGTTCGGTTGCCGCCGAAACGAGCTTGGCTAGGGAAGGGAGGCCGGAACCTGACTGCTCCTGCGCTGTGGACGTGTGAGGAGCTCCCTCAGGACTAACTTGCGGCTCAGTGGGTGGAGGGTGCGAAGTGGAATCAGTTCCTGTCGATCACCGAGGCAGCGGCGGTGAGCTGTCGAGTTTTGTTCTTGCGCGAGGGGGAAAAACACGAGCTGTGGTTCGGCCCCGGGGAACGGATCACGCCGATGGTTGAGGCAGCCACGAGCAGCTCTCCAGCGCTGCTACTTCGGTGGGGAGGTGGCAGTAGCTTGCGCTCGGTGTCGCCTGGAGCTCGGGCGGCAGTTCGGTTGTGAGCCGATAAGCAGGGACTGAAGCCTTAGGCAGTAAGTTTAATCTCCCCTCTCAATGACAATTGGGGCCCACAGCCCCTCTCTGCACCAAAAGATCTCCAAATTTTGACCCATTGCAAATTCAGCTATGAGGGATCCAAATTCAAAAGCCATCTTGCCATTTGACAATTTGTGCCACAGTTTCAAATTTAAATTCAAATTTGGATGGAATTCACAAGTTCCTTTGATATTCCTATCAAAGAACCTCCAAATTTGCTCCAAATTTGCCTCCTCTCTAATTTGAACCTGGGGAGTTTGAATATGCCCTCAGATCTTTGAGTTGGTCATTGCAAATACAACTTTTTAAACAACAGTTTGAATTCCCTCTTTTGAATCATGCCCTTCTTCTTTTTGGAAGTGACTCTCTTATTTCAAACTGAATTCAAAGTTTTATAGCACATGCCAACACTTTCATGAGTAAACAAAAGTTTCTGTAGGTCCCATTTCTTCTATTCAAACTCAACTTTATTCATAGCTCAAGTTCTCTATTTACAAGTTTTGGGACTTTTACAATGAAACCGTAATTGCCGTGATCCATATGCGACCACACGTCCTCCTTGCATGAGTACACAACCAAGCCCGATGCCCGACGCATCACAATAAACATCAAAAGGCTTGGTTGTATCCGGTTGAGCTAGAACCGGGGCTGTTGTGAGATGTTTCACCAACGCTTGAAAAGCTTCCTCACATGGCTTGCTCCAATCATATTTGACGCCCTTTTCCAGTAGTTTTGTCATAGGTTTGGATATTTTGGAGAAGCCCGGGATGAACCTCCGATAATATCCCGCCAAACCCAAGAAGCTACGAACTTCATGGACTGTTGTTGGGGACTTCCATTTCAGCAGTTATTCAATCTTGCTTGGATCAACAGCAATTCCTTCCGCTGAAATAATATGTCCAAGAAACGGCACTTGGTTGATCCAGAATTCACATTTACTAAACTTTGCATAGAGCTTGTGATCTCTCAAGCGTTGGAGCACAATATGCAAATGTTTAGCGTGTTCCTCTTCTGATTTGGAATAGACCAAGATGTCGTCGATGAATACCACGACGAACTGATCCAGCTCCGGCATGAACACCGAGTTCATAAGATACATAAAGTGAGCCGTAGCATTGGTCAACCCAAATGACATGACAAGATACTCATAGAGTCCATATCTTGTCGAGAATGCCGTTTTTGGGACATCTTCCGCTCAAATCTTGATTTGATGATATCCCAACCTTAAGTCCATCTTGGAGAAGACTTTATCACCCACTAGCTGATTGAAGAGAATATCAATTCTTGGTAGTGGATACTTGTTCTTTATCGTCACAACATTTAAAGGACGATAATCGATGCATAGTCTTAGCGTCTCATCCTTCTTCTTCACAAATAAAGCCGAGCAACCCCAGGGTGATGAACTTGGACGAATAAACCCCTTGTCCATCAGATCCTTGAGTTGCTCCTTTAATTCTGCTAATTCATTTGGAGCCATTTTGTATGGTCTCAGAGAGGTCGGCGTGGTTCCCGGTATCAACTCTATTTTGAATTCCACCTCGTGTTCAGGTGGTAAGCCTGGAAAATCTTCGAGAAACATGTTCGGATATTCACGGACTACCGGAATGTATTCTATCTTGCAAGCCTCGGCATTACATACTTCCGGGTCTTTGGAAACCGCTTTGCCGAGATACAATGTTTGACGCCCGTGAAGTGGAGAGTCCAAATGAACACTCCTGTCCTCGATGTTCAGAACAGCCTTATGGAAGGTCAACCATCATATTCCCAATATGGCATTGATTCCTTGATCTTCAAGAATAATGAGGGTGGTAGGATAAAATTTTCCACCCAAACAAAGTGGTGCTCTAGAAACGACTTCATTAGTCGATATATCTCCACTTGGCGATGGATAAGGTAAGAACCTTTTGTGGTAGTTGTGGAGATCTGATCCTGGATCACCGTCGCCCTGCTAATGAAGTTATGTGTTACACCAGAGGCGAATAGAATGACAACCGGCTTGTCATTTAATGTGAACCTGCCCGCAAGAACTGGACATCCTTTGGGCAGATCATCGACTGACACATAATTAACCGTTCCCACTTTGGACATGGCTTTTCTTTGCTGTCCAAGATCACTCTTTGGAACTGAACCCACAGACATAATGTTGTTGCTCGTTTTCATTGACGTTGAGTTCATTGTCAATATGAAGTGGGACACCACTCGGTCCAGCTGAGAAATCACCGGGAACATCTTCAACATCTTGAGGGAAATAACATTCTGGTGCACCTTGTTGATACTGATGTGCATGAGAAATAAGTTTCTGCTGCGGTGGAGGTGAATAAAACCTCTGGGGAGTAGATGAGTCATCATACTCCCAGAATGACTGCACCTATTGTGGAACCTCTCGACCGGAAGGTGAACGGATTACCAACCGATACTTCTGAGGCAGATAATTGCATTCATCCTGTGATGAGTCCCTCTCCGTCTTTTCTTGAAGGTAGAGATTGGAATAATATTCCTGAGTGATAGCAAAGCTAACAAACTCATCAAAATTCTCTTGGCTAACTTGAGCCAACTCACATCATAGCCTAGCAGTCAGCCCTCGGTACAAATGATAACCCCTCATGGATGGTGATTTCACATAATCAGGGACATATTGAGCTAAACGATTGAATTCCTTCGCATACTCAATAACACTCATTTCTCCATGTTTTAGATTCCAGAATTCATCAAGACTTGTTTGCATTATGCACGCAGGAACGAAACGAGCATGAAATGCATCCTGGAACTCCGTCCATGTGACATGATGCCCTTCTGGTTGGACAGCGAGGTATTCTGCCCACCAGGCTCCAGCAAAGCCGTGAAGCTGCTGAGCGGCATATAGAGTCTTCGAGAAGTCATCACATTGAATCAACCCAAACTTAGACTCAATGACACAACCAGTGATTTGATTCACAATGGTCAGCCGCTTCGGAGAATACCGGCGGTTGTGTCGCCAAGAAATCCAGATAAGTGCTCGGGGTTGGCATGTGATGGTGAGCTTCTCTATTTATTCCTTGCTGAACTAAAGTTTGGAGAGTTCCATTCATCTTCGCCATAATTTCCGCCAATCCGGTTGGCAATGGCTCTTGTGATGAAATCGAGTCATTCCCACCTCGACTTGAACCTCCAAGCTCCATTTGAGAGTGTGCACGTACCATACTGCACGAAATAAAATTTTAAGTTAATCAAAATTTTATCTCCGTAGTGAGTAAAGATAAGTGAAACATGAACATGTCATGAACTTTATGAAAGCATAACCACATTCATGTTTAAACAAATCTTAAGTACGCTAAACTAATTAGCTGGACTACCCTGACCAGTTCACACACTCCAAAATTTACTCAAGTTAACTGCAGATTCTTTACTTGAGTTCAATACCAAAGTTTTGGTAAACTTCAGTATCTTTCCAACGAGTACTCACAGGCCTCATCTCTGGATCAAAAGTTATGATTGCTCAAAGTTGACAGAATTCCTGGATAAAATTTGCCAGCATCTCCTTTGTATGTGGCTACCTTTATCACAGTTGTATATGCAAATACAATAATAATCTGAGCAAACTCTGTACTACAACAATGTTGCAAATTTCATAACATTTCCAACGATGTATCATAAGCTCCTTAAGGATTTTTCTAAAGTAAGTTATGGCTTAAAAACAGAAAGGTCCAGAGAGTTTTTTGCTGCTGTCCTGGTTCTGAACAGTTTGCCTTCAACTGGACTTTTCACCAACTTAACGTGTGATTTTGCTCTGGAGGTCTACAAAGAAGTTGTAGAGCACTTGAAAATCTTTCCAGAACTGTATCATACACCTTAATTGGTTATATCAACTCAGAGTTATGATCTGTTAAAGTCCAGCAAGAATTCCTGCCAGAAACAAAGCACTCTGTTTTTGAAATCTTTGAAGTCTAGTCATGCTCTCATTTGAATCTTAGCTCAAAATAAGAGTTCAGTAACTAATATTTGTTTCAAACTTCCATTTTTTAGTTTAAAGTTAGTTCATGAATCATTTCTTCATAGGGAAGAGATTATTAAGTGTAGTACGGTGTCGATGCACCGTAAGAAACATGTCGGTACTATGTTGCCTCACCAAAAGAATATCCTAACCGCATTATACCGGCATATATGTATTATCAGTGGCAATAATACAGTCACTCACAAACATGTACTACACGGAATAAGTATGTGGTTAGTACCTACAGAAGAACACTCAATAGTGGTGCACTCAATGGTTGTTTTCATTTCAGGCAGGTCCATATTTGAAAGTAAATACAAACGCATGTATCATTGTCATGCGGCCGTCCTTGAGTTAAGCCATGTCTCAAGGTACGTGATCGTGTTTTAACACCACACGACGGGGAACCCGAGTAGAGCGTGAACGGGTCATCACGGTTGGGAATTTTATCAACCCAACAGATACCACCTACTGCCCTGCAGGGCATGCCGATGGCAAGCGCTGTGTATGTCCTCCTAGGCTAATTCCAGAAGAACACACTATCGCGTTACTGACCACACGATGGGGTTTCCACTTGCTTTCCTAATGCACGCTAGGGATCAGCATTTCATATGAACTCAGTAACATGAAGAGTCCAAGAGTTTCATATTAACGTCTCACACCAAGCTGTGAGACCTATCCCTAAACCACTTTCCTCGTCAGGGGAGCTAGCCGAAATTGAACCGCTTTTGGTGGCGTTCCTTACCATGCTTACCTGAACATAGGTGCGTCGTTACATAATCAAAATTCAGAATTATAACACATATGTTAGTCATGCCACTTTAAGTATCTATACTACTATAGTCCTTATGTGGACCTAATACCGTTTCCTCACCGTATCCTAAGTTTTTGTCGTAATACAATCCTTATTACTTGTGCAATTACCAATGCGGCTCTGATACCAAGCTGAGAGGGCCCGGTCCCGATCACGGGGCCATGCCGCTCGCCCGGGAATCGCATTGGGAGGTGCCGTGTTATGCGGCACCCAAAAAGCACACATATAAGGAACACTGTATTACATAAATCAAAAGCGGAAGCTTACAAATGTTCTTTGTAAATACTTCACATAAAATAGCTACAGCGGAAGACTACAAATAACTCACGTCGAATAACTAATGAGCACTCAAGAGGAGGTCCAACCCGCGGACTCCTCTCGCTAGCAACACGCAGACATGACAGCGGCTAGGTTCTCCATGTGTTACCCGACTCGGCAGTTTCCGAGTCTCACCGGACAACCTTCTTTATAGCGTCGATGTTGACCTGCAAAACCACTCATATAACAAGAGTGAGCACAAAGGCTCAACAAGACTTAACCGTCTCTCCTAAGCATGCAACTCTACATGAAAGTAACATAAGACTTAAACATGTAATTTGCAAAAAGGACTCGCCTACGAGTTCATCCTTAACTTTCCGATTTTAGCCTTCACAGTAGTGACCTTGCGCCCAGCAACATTGGAACTCCACGGTCAAACAAGAAATGCTTCATTCCAATGTTACTTGTCCCAAGGTGGAAATTAACTTTAGTTTGCTCTATCTCTACTTCAAACAGGGTTTTCATGCAATTTACGATAATCATAGCAGCAATTAAAACTTTGCAAACTGTTCCCACAAAACTTGCTTACTACGTCACAACACAGTGAGCAAGCGGTACTCAATAACCGCGAGTGATGGTGATTTGAATCAAAAACTACCCGGATAACTCGACAATACACCTGCCTCTGAAGACCCAAATCTGGCGTCCTTCATTTGTCATTCAAATATATGCACACTTTATGAAAATCAAATTTCATTATTAATTATGTAATCTCAGTTGGTTTTCATCAATCACCAAAAAGGGGGAGATTGAAAGTGCATCTAGGCATTCCCTTATGGGTTTTGGACGATTGATGACAAACGAATTGACATCCTAATGAACTTGTTGAGATGAATGCAGATTAACTCGTGTAAGGTAGGATTGGTGCACTCAAAAAGTGAAAAAAATGAAGTGTTGAAGATTAACTCGTGGACCGGACTAGCCTGTTCAACTCTCTAGAACCGGCTTAACACAAGGAACCGGACTAGTCCGCTCACGCACTGGACTAGTCCGTTCAATTCTCTGGAACCGGCCATTCACCTTGCACCGGACTAGTCCGCTCGTGGGCTGGATTAGTCCGTTCAACTTTCTGTAACCACTATAAAACTAGGGTTTCCATTGTGCCGCATGCCTCACATGAATTGTACACAGCACACAGGACTAGTCTGGTCAACAGATGGACTAGTCCGACCGCCAGGAGACTTTAACGGTAACTTTTGGAATCTTTGTATAAATAGAGGTGCACTGCCACACACTCCAAAAAAAATGAACCCTAGCGCCGTCACATGTTCCAAGAGCACAAAAACACTTCTTTCCACTCATTCTAAGCCTAAAAAGATCAAATCTTTGAGGATTAGGGATTGGATCAAGGAGAGAATCGTTCTTCTCGATATTGAGCTCTTGGTTTGTTTTCTCTCACACAACTGTTGATCATTGTTTTCTATGTGTATGTGGGAGATAGTGTTACTCATTGTAATCTTGTGGGAGCACTCAAATTGTGAGAACGCCCCACGTACGATTACTTACCCATGTGTGTGGTCAGTGGATTCGAATCGGCCTTTGTGGCGATTCAACGAGGGAAGGGTTGGTGAAGACCCGGTCCTTGGTGGAATCCTCAACGAGGACGTAGATTTCTGGGTGGAATCGAACCTTGGGATAAAAACCTTCTCTCGTGTCTTCTTATTCTTCTTTCAATTATCAATTAGGGTTTGCTAGTACTCATTTGATTTACATCGATATCTTGTGTTAAATTTGATAGTTTCTGTTTCTTACTTCATTATCATATTGTAACACCCGGTTCCGAAGATAGAACCAAGTGAATGCATACGTGTGCCCAGGATGTTCATCACACATACACATGTAATCCACAAACTGAATTCAAAATATAACCACAAACAAATAGTGTTTAAGTACTTTATTACAATGACTCAATATCTCACTCATGAATGTCTATCTTATTCTTGCAGCGGAAGACTCTAACGACAGCAGAAAGTGGCTAAAGATAGCAGGCTCCATCTTTGACTCCACATGCATGTTGACGGTAGTTCACACACCTAGTACTCCACATGGTCTTCGAAGTACTCATCTCCTGTAGCTTATGTTTATGTGGTAATGCAACGGTGAGTACATGTCGTACTCAGCAAGTGCGGGGAAGTATGACATGTAGCTTACAACAAGGTATGGAATGAAAAGGCTCATTGCAGCAAGCAAATTTTATTTCATAAACATGGTAAAAACAGCAACTATCTCTAGATGAATTTAATCCCAATATAACCAAGTAAAACAGCAACGTTCTTTCTTCATAATTCACCATTTATCAAGTCTCATCCAGCCATCAATCTTTCTCAAGTTCATCTCATGCTCATAAATATTCATAACCATCTCATATTCATACAACTGAAACCAAACTCATTTTCATGACTCAAAACAGTTCCAAAACCAATCCCAATGACCATACCATAACCATATCGAATAAACATCCCAAGTTTTGCCTCTAATCATGGAAGTTGGCCAGGTGCTTGTGACCGGAAGCACGGCTATCATGTTAGTTTTACGCTCTGCAGAGATGGCACCACTTTACCCACAAGTTCGTGATTTTGTCACCCATCGGCGACTGTAGAACCTCCATTATACCAGTACACAACCGTCGGTGTATAGCCAAGAGATCACAAAATAGCCTTTACAAAGGGGCTACTAGATGTATGGACTCACTGAGGTTTCACCGGCAGGCTCGAATCACCATTCTCCCATCCATGGGCCCCCTCTTATGCCATGCAGTTTCCAGGGCAGTCCTCCTCGACTCCCATTCCCCACGCCATCCACGGTCCATAACAAACTAGCAACACACCTAATTAATCAGCTAAGCCGCACCCATACTTGGCCTTGTGGTGGCACTGTTTTCCTGGCATATTCTCGCTTGAACCGGTCCTTAGATCTATGGCAAGTACCACCATCTCATCCAGCAACATTCACGAACCAAGCTTGCCTAGATTTCCCTGATTCCATGCCCATTAATATCATCAAGATCTCATCATCATTATTCATACGAGTGCAGTAGCTAGACATGTTTTGTTTTAGCTACCCGTATCCCGTGAAATAAGCGAAGCAAAAAGAAAAAACGACCATACCCGACTCATCAACTTTCCCGGTGACAAGGATGGTTAACAAAACTAGTAACCTCCTATAAAAGGGTGTCCCATCAAGTTGACTCAAGCATACGAGTTTTCGCAAACAAAACAATTTCAAAACATGGGATCAATATGGCCAAGGGGCACTTGCCTTGCTCCTATGGCTCTTGTTGTTCGAGCATCTCGAAGTCTTGGTGCTGTAGATCCTCGTAGATGGCCTCTTGAGCTTGTCCTTCTACTCACGACCACGCACATACAAAATTTACAGCAATCAATCATCATGCACAAGCTTTACTCAAGATGCAATGGGGTAGATGAATGCAAACCCTATGGTGCTGTTTTATTAAACCAGTTTGTACGTGTTCTTGCATGTTTTAATGGGCTTCTATGGTGTTTTATGATGAACAAGGGTGTAGGGATCATGTGTGGACGTGGTGATGATCTTGCTCAAAATCTAGATCAATTCCACAGTCAAAAATCGATCAAAACACGATCTGTCCACATGCAAAAGTTTCTGCTCGAAGGGGGCGAAGAAAATGGATGCGTAGAAACAGCGGCGACGTCGTAAGATGGGTAATGAAGACCTACCTCACTTCCTCCTTGTGGCAGGGCCTTTCTCCTAGCAATGGCAGCAGCGGGGAATTTTTCTATGGAAGATTAGGGCAGGACAGATCGTCGGCTTCTTTTCCGGCGACAGCGAGGCGTGATGGGGCTCAACGACGGGGCTCGACGGCGGGGCTCACCGGCGACCAAATTCCAGCGGCGAGGGGGGGGGGCAACTCGGCGAGTTGGTGGGGCAGGGGATCCAAGTCGGCGACTTGGAGGGGAAGGGGGAGGGGGAGGCTGTGGCCAAAAGGGGGGGCTGGGGTTGTATTTATAAGGGGGAGAAGGGAGGAGTCCTACTCCAATTGGAACTCAACCAAGAGTCCTACTCAATTTGGAACTCAACCAACTTATCCCTTTAGTTGGGTGCGGCAGCCTTGGGGATTTTACCCCCCCCCCCCCCCCAAAATGTGGAGAAAATTCCCCTTTTGTGGAATTGGGGAATTTGGAAATTTTGAGGAAAATTTGGGGATGGCTCATTTCAGCTATCTTTTTCCCATTCCTCACCATTTCTATGTCACTTGTTCCATTTCTACATTCCCCTCTCCATTTTATGTCCCATTCTCCATTTCTACATTCCCCACTCCATTTCTATGCCATATTCTCCATTTCTACATTTCCCTTCTCCATTTATATGCCCATTCTCCATTTCTATATTCCCTCTCCATTTCTGTGGTTTTTCCTCCATTTCTATGGTTCCTTCCTCCATTTATATGGTTCTTTCTCCATTTCTATGGTTCTTTCTCCATTTCTATAGTTCTTTCTCCATTTCTACTTCTTTTATAATGCTTCTCTACATGAAAAATGTATGCAATGCATGGAAATTAATTTGAGGGTGTTACACATATTACACTCAAGTTGTCATTTACTTTCTGCTGCATAAATACTTGAAGTAAGAATAAGTCTAAATTTAACTTTTTAATTACACTCATACTAGACTAGTCCGCACCATACCGGACTAGTCTGACCTACCTGGATTTGATCTATTCGCTAAGTGTTTCGGGGAATCGTTAAAAAATTCAAAGAGTCTATTCACCCCCTCTAGGCTACATTCACTTATCGGCCAAACTACTGACATAATGACACTACCACTAATTAAGTGGGTCTTAACTACAACAATATTTAAATAGTCACGGGAGCATTCAAGGTAAAAACTGGCTAATAAGAGCATTTGGAAAATCATAGGAACAACATGATCAAGGAATTAGAGCTTGCCTTCACAAGATTCTAGGAGTTCCTCGTAATCTAGGTCTTCTGGTTCCTCGTGGAATTCGTCGGTTGCTACAGTATGTAATTGCACGGGTAAGTGCTAAATCCAAAGGAACTACAAGAAATTCAAAAACCCAATAGTGTGGTTGTAGGGAGTCTCAAAGGATTTTTAGTAAAGGGTATGTTTTATTTGGAGCTTGGATGGGGGTGAAACCAATTCAGGGCTACTAAATGATTTTTAAACATTTATCACAACTCATCTTGAAAAATTAGCACTCGTATTGGACTCCAGGGCCAAGTAATATGCTAAAGGTTTTTATTTCTATTATTGGGGTGCTATTATCACTTGGGAGGCTAAACACGAACTTTTCCCAATTTTTCTCAGTTAATTAAATGAGTTAGGGCAATTATTAGTAATTAACAATTTTCCAGAATTTATTTGGATCGTTTCTCTTAGCTACTACACTCTATGGTTAGGGATTTTTCAGAAATTTTTCTTCACTCCGAAATGTATTTTGTGTAGTCTTGTGTGCACTGAGGTGTGGCTTTAGCAATTTCCAATGGGTACAGAGACTGAGAGGTGGGCCCAGGGTGGCAGTGGGTGCCCAGGTCACTGTTTTGTGGACCTGGACCCAACCCACAGCCGATGGGTCTCTGGTCAACAAGGACCGAGCCCACGGGGACCCAGGTTGGCGTGTGGGTTGGCTGGCTCCCGTGTGGCGCTGACTCAGCTGCCACACCCGCGTGCCTTCCTGGGTTGCCTGCCACCTGCCGGCCATGCGTGCCGAGCGGCCGGGCAGCTCCGGCGCGGCAGGGACGGCCGGTGGCTAGTGGAAGCTGAGCCGTTTCACTTTTGGGTTCAACCTAAAGTGGTGTCGGCGTCCCTCCCGATGTAGGGATTCTACGTGTAGGGTCCCTAGCCGGACTTGCTCACCAGAACGGCGTCGGCGGCTCGCCAGAGTTGCTCGCAGTGGTGGTGCTCGATGGAGAAGCCGTTACACTCGTTTTCCTTTGGTTTTCATCACTCCTACATGTTCGTGGGCATTTGGGGAAGCTGCTACGGGGCTTGGCCAGGCCGTAGGGGGGGGTCCTCCAGCGGCCGGCGACGGGCCGCAACGACGAGGGGCGGCGGTGCTCGGTGAACTTGACCGTGTCGCTTTCTACCCGTTTGCAACGATACACGCTTCACTGAGGTGGTGAGAGTGTCCTAGAGAGCTCGGCGGAGCCGGGGAGCACCCCATGGCACCCGGTGACAAGAAAGGGCTGCGGCACATTTGGTCTCATGATGCTAGCTTACCATGGCGGCTGGAAGCGCAATAAAATACACAGAGAAGCTAGAGGGGACTATGAAGATGCTACCCTCCTAAGGGATTGGGGTTCTGGCGCTTACCGTGCGAGCTCGGCTGCGGCAGCCGGCGACAGAGAAGAAGGTGGAAAAGCTCCGAATTCCCACTCGAGGCGGCCAGGCTTCACTCAATTGGGAGCGTGGGTGTGCGAGGGTGGTCTTGCGCTCAGTTGGAGTGAAGGGAGGGCCATTTTCTAGCAGGGGAAAGGCGGTGGTCGATGGCAGGCCGTCGAGGAGATATTTTCCTATGTGCAGTTAAAGTGGTGACCGGATTTCGGACGGAAGTGCGGCGCTAGCGGGTTTATTGTGATGGGCGGAGGCTGTGGCGGTGAGAGGCGTGTGGCGATGTGACGGGGGCTCTTGTCGCTGGATTTTGGGGATCTGGCGTGGGTGCCTGCTCGGGCTCGGGTGCGAGCGTAGGAGGTTGAAAGAGGCAAGACAGTGCTGGGCCACTGTGGGCCGCGCGGGGGAGCAGGGGGGAAAAGGGCATAGGAGCAGGTTGGGCCGCACTGAACGTTGCCTAGAGGGGGGTGAATAGGCTAATAAAACCTGAAATTATAGCAAACAGCGGATAAAACCTGAAGCAGGCCAGACTAGTCCGGTCTGAGGTCGGACTAGTCCGGTGTATAAATTTGCGTTTTAGGTTTCCTTTTAAGTTTGTTTGAGCGGAAAATATATGGTAGTCAAATGATATCACTAATTAGTTGAGAATGATTAGATTGCGAAATAGTAGAACAATTTGCGGGCATTAACACAATGGAAGCTTAACAAGTAATTCTAGTGAGCAAGTGAGATAGTAGAGGAACCAAGAGACACGATTTATCCCGAGGTTCAATTTCACACAGGAATCTACGTCCTCGTTGAGGAGTCCACCAAGGACCGGGTCTTTTCCAACCCTTCCCTCACCGAGCGATCACCAAGATCAAGCCCGAGCTCTCTCACTATCAATCAAATATGAATACAATGCTCTTAGGGGCTACTCACACCTTGAGGCTCCCTACACCAACCAAGTAGTTCTAGAATTCAAAGTACAACTGTTAAGACCAAAATAACAGTTAGAGTGCAAGGGAATCAAACCGAGAGCTCAAACGTCGATCACCACGTCTTTCCTCTCACAAAACCACTAACTCCTTAAGATCCAATCTTAGGGGTCTAGAAGGTGAGGAAAGAGGCTTAGAAGAGCTCTAGGAATGAGTTTTCAGCGCTTAGGTTGTTGTTCTTTAATTCTCAGCCGGGGGGTCTCCTTTTATAGAAATCCCGGCATTTAGCCGTTACCAACTAAAGTCCGGCCTAGTCCGGTCCCAACCCCGGACTAGTCCGTTCTTGAGGGACCACTCACGTCACAAGGCTACAAACTAATGTTTAGTGACCGTTGGACTCAAACGGTCATGAAACCATGGACTAGTCCGGCCAAGAGCGGACTAGTCCGATCTCAGTCAGGAACCTTTGTTCCGTATAAGAACGGACTAGTCTGGTAAGGGCGGACTAGTCCGGCCTCAAGGGCGGACTAGTCCGGTCTTACCAGACTTAGTCTAAAAACTCTCTAATCTGAGCTGCGGACTAGTCCAGCCAACTTCGGACTAGTCCGAGCTCAAACAGGAACCTTTTTTCCGTTCTAATTCGGACTAGTCTGAAAAGATCGGACTAGTCCGACCTGTGGAGCGGACTAGTCCGATGGCACTCAGAGACTTCTTCTCCGGACATAAGCGGCTTAGTCTGCTTAGCGGACTAGTCCGGCCTTCGAGCGGACTAGTCCGGCCTTCTGAGACTTAGTCTCATAATGGCTCAGATTAACAAAACAACAGACTAGTCCGGCCTTTAATGGACAAGTCGGAACTGACTCAGAGACTATTTATCCGGTCCAAAATGGATTAGTCCGGGTCCGAACAGACTAGTCCGGCCAATGGTCCGGACAAGTTCGGTCTCTCCTTTTCTATATATCTATGACCACTTTGTCTCATGATTCTAACTTTCTACCCTTCGTTTGAGCTCTCTAATGATTCTCAAGCACTCTCAAAGAGAAGACCCTGTACATAACTAGAAAATGTGAAATAGAGAACTCTATTTTCTACTCTTTCAAGTCTTCTTCTTTTCCTTTTGCTTCTTGAGAGACTCCATATCCATTTCTTTGATAAACACCTGTGCTCATACTCAGTAGAAACTTATTAGTATCTTAATTGTCGTCATCAATCAACCAAAACCCACGCGGATTACCTAGATGCACTTTCAATCTCCCCCTTTTTGGTGATTGATGACAACTCATTAAGATTTTCGAAAAGTAAATATAGTAGATTGTTTTCATAACACATGTGTGTATGATTTACTCCCCCTAGATGTGTGCACAATGGATTATCAAGGAAAATATGCACAAGAGTGAGTTCTCTGGGAATTTCATACTTACATGTGTTATGGTGGGGTGGCTCAGTGTGATCTGAGCAGTGACCGCGTTAAGAAAGATATAACATTTACGAGCAAACATATTTCAATATGGCATAATATGAAGACATAAAGTAGCATAGTCATTACAAAATAACATAATGTGGCATAGTTATTACAAACCAGCATAAAATGAGTTTAAAGAGCAAGACTTATGACTAGACTTATGACTAGACATGACTAGACTACTCCCCCTTATTCTATCCCCCTTTGGCATCAAGGCACCAAAAAAGGGAAGGAAAAAAAAAGAGAAAAACCTAATCACTATCATCTTGATCTTCATCTTGGTCACTTTGAGTCTCCTCGTTCTCATCCTTATCTTCATCTTCATTGTCATCCTCGTGATGAGTGTGGGAGGTAGGAGGAGCAGCTGAGGAGGATCCAAAGTAGGCAAGCTCGTCCTTCGTGAGAGTGGGAAACTCTGTCACTTCGTCATCATCTGATGACGGTGAAGATATAGGTATCTCCATCTTGTCGCACATGGCCTTGAGATACTTCTCTTGGCGTTGCTTCATTTTCTGCGTGCGAACTTCCACCTTCCGACACGAGGAGAATATGGCCTTGAAAATTTTGAGCAGTCCACTAGAGGAGCCACTCGATGATGGAGGGACAGATGGTTCGGCAGAGGAGGATGGAGCTGCAGTGGATCTTCTGCCCAAGGATGCAGGAGGGCGAGGAAAAGGAGTCGGCATCTGAGGACGTTGCTTCCTGTGCTTCACATCCTTTGCAAATTCTAGTCCGGTGACATTTTCTATCATGCACATGATGTATGGTGCATAGCCACAAGATCTGTTCGGGGTGTGGGAGATGTTGAAGATGACGATGTATATGTAGTCAAAGACATTGAATCTCTCTTCTTCATTGAGCAGCTTCAACAGGTTTCTGAGATACCCCTGTATCATCCCCGCATCTCCATCTTTTGGAGCTAGAGTCTTTCTTAGAATCCTGTTCAGCACTCCAAAAAAGAGTTTGATGTTGTGGGTTGAGGATGCCTCATAGGAGAGATATGAAGGATACATGAAGTCCAAGTCATCCTTTCCCAAGGTTCTCTCATTGTGAAATATGATCTCATAGTTCAAGTGCTCCCCAAGTCCAAGGATTCGAGCAAACTCATCATATAGGACAGAGTAAACCACACCATTTGTCATCCCAGTGATTTTCCTGTTTCCATAGGTGTGGAAGTAGCAGGTGGTGTAAAACTGGACTATGACCTCAATGTTCCAATCATACTGAAAGGCCATCAAGTCCTTGGTCCCATGGCGTTCTGTTGCTTCAATTACTGCATCAAAAGCTTGATGCTTCTTGTTGGCCATGTATGGCCAGTCCACCCACTAAGCATCAACTACCGGTGTCTTCATCGGGAGATAGACAAGCCGGTAGTAGTCACAATGGAAGTCACACCAGAAGCGAGGGTCTGGTGTGGACTTCTCGTACTTATAAACCTCCTCTTCCTGGAACCTTCTGGCTTTGCCAACTCCTTTCCCCTTGAAGGTTGCACTTGCCAAATTGGGTTGGCGGTTTGGGTTGTGCATAGGATGTTCCCTTTCAAGAGGCCCAACAGGTCCCTGTGGGGGATTTTCCCTTCCCCGTCCAGGGTTGTCACGGATGACGAGTCCCTTGTTGGCTAAGGCCTTTTTCCTAGGAGGATCAGCTGCTTTGCCTTTTCCTTTGTCTTCGGTCGATTTTTGGGGCTCGGCATGTTGTTTTTCTTTCAGGGTTACTAGCCTCTTCCTCCTTGGAGGATCAACGGACTGAGAGGCTTGTGCTTCCCTGTCAGCCCGTTTCTTTGTCCGAGCCTCCCTTGCAGCAGCCTCTCCTGCCTCTGCCTCGGCTGCCGCACGATAAGCGGCTTGGCGAGCCGCTTCGGCCTCGGAGTTTGGAAGAGGACTGTCGCTGGGTCCTGACATGATCTGGTGAGAAAAGAAGTATTTAGATGATGGAGCACTGCGTTTGAATTAGTTTACAACCCCAAAGTTAGGGGCTAAGACTGTATCAGCCGGACTTGTTCGGGCAGGAGGCGGACTAGTCTGCTCCGGCCGGACTTGTCCGGTTGGAGTCCGGACTAGTCCGTACCCTACAGTTTTAAACCCTAACTGATGTCATTTGATTACTAATTCAGCAAAGTAGTCGCAATACTATGGGGGATTGAAATAATATGGTATAGGAATCTCAGAGAAGCCCTAAGGTACTAAAGGTATGTCCTAGAAATAAGATTTTTGTGAAAAGTCAAGGCTAGGTTAAAAAGTACCTTAGAGTGAAGAAATTTGATGAAATCCGCGGTTCGAAGGAGCGGAGATGGTCGGAGAAGAGTTCCCCGCACTCCACAAGCCTTGAATCGAGGATGCCTTCGAGGGATTTGAGGGAGGACTCCAAAATCGCCAATGGGGGCGAGTTTTGGAGGAGAGAAGTGGAGTGGAGGTGAATGAGGGAGAGGGAGGGGGTCAGCCCGACCCTTGGAGGTTAAGTCTCCAGGGGCCGGACTAGTCCGGTCCTCAGTCCGGACTAGTCCGGTCTGTCGCACTAGCTCCGGACTAGTCTCTAGTCCGGACTTGTCCGGGTGCCGGGCGGACTAGTCGGTAGTGGACTTGTCCGCTGCATCTCGGACTTCTTAGGATGCCCGGACTTGTTCGGCCTCTAGGTCGGACTAGTTCGGCTCTTAAAGTCTAAAAATTCTTATATATATTAGAATTTTGCCTTTGTTTGTGGTGGATTTACTTGCACCTGCTATATGGTCCATATATATATATATATATATATATATATATATATATATATATATATATATATATATATATATATATATATATATCGAACACATAATTACATGATGATCACAATATAGCCAAAAATAATATGAGAGAAGAAATAGAGGAGGAACAAATTTTTCACAATCGTGCACATTTTTGAAAGTTGTGGAAGAATTTTGAGAACTTCTATTTGCACAGCTTTTCAGCTCACATTCCTAGAGTATAGTATATTCAGCTCATTTCGAAGTCACAAAATCGTTTTTCATCTAGTGGTTTGGTAAAAATATTGGATAGTTGTTTTTCATTTCTTACGTGTGAGATAGCTATGTCCCCCTTTATAGAATGATCTCTCAAAAAGTGATACCAGATGTCTATATGTTTGGTCCTAGAGTGCTCAACGGGATTGTGGGCTATCTTAATGGCACTCTCATTGTCACAAAGGAGTGGAATGTGGTTCATATTGTGACCATAATCCCTTAGAGTTTGTCGCATCCAAAGAAGTTGAGCACAACAACTCCTGGCTGCGACATACTCCGCCTCAGCTGTGGAGAGAGCAATGGAGTTTTGTTTCTTGGATGACCATGATACTAGGGACCTACCCAAAAATTGACAAGTCCTTGAGGTGCTTTTTCTATCTATTTTACATCTAGCGTAATCCGCATCGGAGTATCCGATGAGATTAAACTTAGATCCCTTTGGATACCATAATCCTAGTTTAGGTGTGTGAACTAGATATCTTAGGATCCTTTTAATGGCTGTTAAATGACATTCTTTAGGTGGTGCTTGAAATCTTGCACATAAACATACACTAAGCATGATATCGGGCCTAGATGCACAAAGATAAAGTAATGAGCCAATCATAGAGCGATATACCTTTTGATCCACGCTTGGTCCATCTTCATTGAGGTCAAGGTGTCCATTTGTTGCCATTGGTGTCTTGATAGGTTTTGCTTTGTCCATGTCGAACTTCTTGAGTAGTCTTGTGTGTACTTGGTTTGACTAATGAACGTGCCTTCCTTGAGTTGCTTGACTTGAAATCCGAGGAAGAACTTCAACTCTCCCATCATGGACATCTCAAACCTATTTGTCATTATCTTACTAAACTCATTACAAAAAGATTTGTTAGTAGAACCAAATATAATTTCATCGACATATATTTGGCACAAATAGAGATCGTTGTCTACATTCTTTGTGAAGAGTGTATAATCTGCTTTGCCTATCTTAAAGCTATTATCAATGAGAAAGTCTTTAAGACATTCATACCAAGCTCTAGGAGCTTGTTTGAGGCCATATAGAGATTTATGCAACTTAAACACATGATCAGAATATTCTTGGTCTTCAAAGCCGGGTGGTTGCTCCACGTACACCTCCTCCTTGATTGGACCGTTTAGGAAGGCACTTTTCACATCCATTTGATAGAGTTTAAAATCATGATGAGTATCATAGGCTAATAGAATACGAATAGACTCAAGCCTAGCTACGGGAGCAAAAGTTTCATCGAAATCCAAACCTTCGACTTGAGCATATCCCTTTGCCACAAGTCTGGCCTTATTTCTCGTCACCACTCCGTGTTTGTCTTGTTTGTTGCGGAACACCCACTTGGTGCCTACCACGTTTGCATTTGGTCTTTTCACTAGCTCCAATACTTGATTTCTTGTAAAGTTGTTTAACTCTTCTTGCATAGCTACCACCCAATCTGGATCCTTGAGTGCATCTTCCACCCTAAATGGTTCCAAGGACGACACAAAAGAGTAATGTGCACAAAAGTTAGCTATTCGAGAACATGTTGTTACCCCTTTTGTGATATATCCAAGGATGTTATCAACGGGGTGATCTCGTTGAATGCTTTGATCAACCCTTGGGTGAGGCACTTGATTTCTTGAGTGGTTTTCTTCTTCTTCTTCTCCCCCTTGATCAACATCATGGTTTCGATTTTCTTCTTCTTCAAACTAACCGTCTTGATCTTGGGATGCTTGAGTTTGATCTTGAGTGAGAGGTGCCAATTGTGATGAGCTTGTAGAATCTTGTCCTACATTTTCTTGGGGACGGACTTCTCCAAGCCCCATTCTTCTTAGTGCTTCACTTTGTGCTTCTTCTTCATCTAATACACATTGATCAACTTGCTCCGCTTAGGAGTCATTAGTTTCATCAAACACCACGTCACGTGCAATTTCAACGCACCCGGAGGTTTTCTTGAAGACACGATAAGCGTAGGTGTTTGAGTCATAACCAAGTAGGAAACCTTCATCGGATTTCGAAGCAAATTTTGAAGTCCTAGGCTTCTTGTTGAGAATATAGCATTTACTTCCGAAAACTCGAAAGTAGGAGATATTGGGTTTGTTACCGGTTAGGAGCTCGTATGAGGTTTTCTTCAAAAGTCGATGGAGGTAGAGGCGTTTGTAGCATGACAAGCGGTGTTGACTGCCTCCGCTCAAAATCGACCGAGGTCTTGTATTCATCGAGCATGGTTCTTGCCATCTCTATGAGTGTTCAGTTCTTCCTTTCAGCCACCCCATTTTGTTCGGGAGTATAAGGGGCTGAAAACTCATGTTTGATGCCCTCTTCATCCAAAAATTCTTCTACTTGAGTGTTCTTGAATTCAGAACCGTTGTCACTCCTTATCTTCTTGGTTTTTGAGGAAAACTCGTTTTGAGCTCTCCTTAAGAACTTCTTGAGGATACCTTGAGTTTCTCCCTTATCATGCAAGAAAAATACCCAAGTGAAACGAGAATAATCATCAACAATTACAAGACCATACTTGTTATCGCCAATGCTTATATAGGTGACAGGGCCGAAGAGGTCCATGTGAAGCATTTCCAATGGTCTTGTTGTCGTCATCACATTCTTGGCGGGATGAGCTTTTCCAATTTGCTTTCCTGCTTGGCATGCACTACATGGTCTATCCTTTTCAAAAACAACATCTTTTAGTCCACGGATGTGATCCCCTTTTAGAAGTTTTTGTAAGTTCCTCATTCCAACATGGGCTAGTCTTCTATGCCACAGTCATCCCATGTTGGTTTTTGCTATTAAGCATGTGTCAAGCTGAGCTTTATCCGTGGAAAAATCCACCAAGTAAAGCTTTCCCTTTAACACACCCTTAAAGACAATTGAGTTATCACTTCTTCTAGACGGTCACATCCTCGTTAGTAAACAAGCAATTATAACCTTTCTCACATAGTTGAGATATGGACAATAGGTTATAATCCAGTGATTCAACATGTAGAACATGTGAAAGAAAGTGTTGAGAAAAGATTGCAATTTTACCAATACCGAGTACCCTTCCTTGGCTGTTGTCACCAAAATAGATGCCTTCATTTGGATCATCATTTTCTTCATACTCGACAAACATTTTTCTTTCTCCGGTCATATGGTTAGTGCATCCACTATCTAGCACCCATTTAGTGCCACCGGAGGAGTAGGCCTGCAAAACAATTTAAACTTTGCTCTTAGGTACCCAAACTTGGTTGGGTCCTTTGAGGTTAGTTACTAGGCATTTGGGCACCCACACATAAGTTTTTTGACTCTTGTGGAGTGGCCCAACATATTTTGCATAAACTTTACCATACTTGCTTTTCGTAAGAACATAAGATGCATCGAAATTATGAAATACTTTTGATTTTACATTTTTGGTAATTTCATGTGAGGTAGATGCAAGGTTGTCACTCTTGTCTTGACTTGAGTTTTCTTTCACGAAGGCTACGCATTTGTTATTGTTTTTAAGGATTCTAGCGTTTTGCTTTCCTCCCCTAGTATAACCAAATCCATCTTTGATGAAGGGAGATCTTGTGATTGAGTATGCACTACATGCATATTTGATTTTTTCCTTATCAAAGATCCCACTCTTGTGTGTATTCTTGCTTTGTGCCTCTTTGAGCTCATTTTTTAAGTTTAAGACAATGCTAGCACATTTACAAGTTTTAGTGTTGGATTCTATATTTGTTGAGAGAGAGTTTTTGGAGGATGAATTAGTTGAGACACTTGACTTAAGTGAGTCAAGTTGTGCTTCAAGATTCTTGTGAGCTTTTGTTAAACTTACAAGTTCATCTTGAAGTGCTACATTCTCACTTTTAAGCTGAACGCAAGTCTCCTTGCTCATGACAAGTTCGCTTTCAAGTGTTCTACTCTTTTCTCTCTCAAGTTCAAGGAGTTTCTCAATCTCAAGGTTTCTTTCCGTTTCAAGGATAAGCAATTCTTCTTGTTGATTGAGAAGCTCTTCTTGTTCAAATATTTCATCCGATAACATTTTCATTTTAGCTATAGCCTTTTTGTTTAATCCTTTAAACATGAATTCGTTTTCACTACTACTATCAAAGTCACTATCATCTTCAATATGTAACTTAGAAGGTTTAGACATTACCTTGCGCTTTCCTTCCTTTGCCATGAGGCATGTGTGACTTCGGCTCTTCCAATCACCCTTGTTTGGCAAGAGTGATTTCTTCATGGTTGGCCTCTTGATGGCTACGGTTTCCACTTTTTCTTCATCTTCGGAGGAGGATTCTTTGTTTGAGTCCCATTCTTCTCCGATGTGGGCTTGTCCATACGTCTTCTTCTTTGTGAAAATTTTTTATCTTGAGACTTCCCATCCTTCTTCTTTCTCTTGTCATCTTCCTTGATATGGGGGCAGTTCACAATGAAATGACCATGTTCTCCACAGTTGTAGCAAGTCTTCTTTGTTCTTGACTTGCCCTTGTCTTTGCTCTTGTTCTCATAGTGATGGCTTCTCCTTCTCCTCATCAACCTTTTGAATCTTTTGAAGAACGCCATTTCTTCATCATCCATGTCCGTGATCTCATCATCACATTCTTCTTCTTCACTTGTGAGTTGTGTTTCTTTTGCCTTGGACTTGGATGTGGCCTTGAGAGCAATGCCCTTCTTCTTGGATGAAGTGATCTTGGCTAGGTCATTGACGTGTTGAGCTTCCTTTTCCATCATCTCGTGGTTAATGATTTTCCCTAGCACTTCATCCGGAGTCATCAAGAGAAAGTTTGGACTTTCCCGGAATAAGGTGCATAGGGTCACATTGCAAGGCATAAATGCTCTTATCATTATTTTGACCACCTCATGGTCATTCCATTTCTTGCATCCGTATGCCCGACTCTTGTTGATAAGAGTTTTGAGTCGATTGTACATTTCTTGAGGTGTTTCGCCTTCTTCCATGGCAAACCTTCCAAGCTCTCCTTCTATCATCTCAATCTTAGCTTCCCTCACGGATCAGTTTCCTTCATGTGTGATCTTGAGGGTGTCCAAAATATCTTTGGCGAGCTCCAACCCATCTACCTTGTTAAATTCTTCAATGCTTAGAGATGAGTTGAGCACAGCTGCTGCTTGTGCATTGCGATGGATTTGTTGTTCTTGTTCTAGGGTGAGTTCATCCTTGTCTTCGGTGATATCTATACCTATACATACAACATGCCAAAGACTTGGTCTCAAGGAAATTAGATGCAACTTCATGTTGTGTTTCCACATTGTATAGTTAGTTCCATCAAAGTGAGGTGGTTTTCCTAGAGGAATTGATAAATAACTAGAATGATAATTTAGACATTCATAGTTAAAAGGATATCGCGAGTAGTCTTGTTGACTACTCTTGAGCTTCTTCTCCAACTTCTCCTTCTTTTTCCTTTTAGTCTCCTCCTTCTTCCTTTTGAGGAGTGCCATGAGACGAAGAACTTCTTCATCTTCTTCTGAGCTTCAAACGTCTTGTGGAGGAGTAACCGCTGGAGGCGGGTTAGAACCTTGTCCTTCAAAGTTGCTCGTGCTTGCTCCTTTTCCCTTGTTGAGATCAATTTGGCTACCGACCTTGTCCCCCATCTCCTCTCCAAGCAGTTAAGCTTTTGTGGAGAGTTAGGCTCTGATACCAATTGAAAGTTGCCTAGAGGGGGGGTGAATAGGCTAATAAAACCTGAAATTATAGCAAACAGTGGATAAAACCTGAAGCAGGCCGGACTAGTCCTGTCTGAGGTCGGACTAGTCCGGTCTAAGTATAAATTTGTGTTTTAGGTTTCCTTTTAAGTTTGTTTGAGCGGAAAATATATGGTAGTCAAATGATATCACTAATTAGTTGAGAATGATTAGATTGCGAAATAGTAGAACAATTTGCAGGCATTAACACAATGAAAGCTTAACAAGTAATTCTAGTGAGCAAGTGAGATAGTAGAGGAACCAAGAGGCACGATTTATCCCGAGGTTCGATTCCACACAGGAATCTACGTCCCCGTTGAGGAGTCCACCAAGGACCGGGTCTTTTCCAACCCTTCCCTCACCAAGCGATCACCAAGATCAAGCCTGGGCTCTCTCACTATCAATCAAATGTGAATACAATGCTCTTAGGGGCTACTCCCACCTTGAGGCTCCCTACACCAACCAAGTAGTTCTAGAATTCAAAGTACAACTATTAAGAACCCAAAATAACAGTTAGCGTGCAAGGGAATCAAACCGAGAGCTCAAACGTCGATCACCACATCTTTCCTCTCACAAAACCACTAACTCCTTAAGATCCAATCTTAGGGGTCTAGAAGGTGAGGAAAGAGGCTTAGAAGAGCTCTAGGAATGAGTTTTCAGCGCTTAGGTTGTTGTTCTAGAATTCTCAGCCGGGGGGTCTCCTTTTATAGAAATCCCAGCATTTAGCCGTTACCAACTAAAGTCCGGACTAGTCCGGTCCCAACCCCGGACTAGTCCGTTCTTGAGGGACCACTCACGTCACAAGGCTACCAACTAAAGTTTAGTGACCGTTGGACTCAAACGGTCATGAAACCACGGAATAGTCCGGCCAAGAGCGGACTAGTCCGATCTCAGTCAGGAACCTTTGTTCCGTATGAGAACGGACTAGTCTAGTAAGGGCGAACTAGTCCGGCCTCAAGGGCGGACTAGTCCGGTCTTACCAGACTTAGTCTAAAAACTCTCTAATCTGAGCTACGGACTAGTCCAGCCAACTTCGGACTAGTCCGAGCTCACACAAGAACCTTTGTTCCGTCCTAATTCGGACTTGTCTGAAAAGATCGGACTAGCCCAGCCTGTGGAGCGGACTAGTCCGATGGCACTCAAAGATTTCTTCTCCGGACATAAGCGGCTTAGTCCGCTTAGCGGACTAGTCCGGCCCCTCGAGCGGACTAGTCCGGCCTTCTGGGACTTAGTCTCATAACGGCTCAGACTCACACAACAACGGACTAGTCCGACCTTTAATGGATAAGTCCGAACTGACTCAGAGACTCTTTATCTGGCCCAAAACGGATTAGTCCGGGTCCGAACGGACTAGTCCGGCCAATGGTCCGGACAAGTCCGGTCTCTCCTTTTTTATATATCTATGACCACTTTGTCTCATGATTCTAACTTTCTACCATTCGTTTGAGCTCTCTAATGATTCTCAAGTACTCTCAAAGAGAAGACCCTGTACATAACTAGAAAATGTGAAATAGAGAATTCTATTTTCTACTCTTTCAAGTCTTCTTCTTTTCCTTTTGCTTCTTGAGAGACTCCATATCCATTTCTTTGATAAACATCTGTGCTCATACTCAGTAGAAACTTATTAGTATCTTAATTGTCGTCATCAATCAACCAAAACCCACGGGGATTACCTAGATGCACTTTCACACGCATGTGAGCAGGAAAAGAGAGGGGGGAGGCTGGGCCGCAGGTAGAAAAGGAGTGCGCTGCGCTGGGGGAGTGGGTTTTGTTTTTTCATTTTCATTTCATTTGATGTTTGGTATTTCAAATTCAAATTTGAAGCAAATTTTATTCCCTCCAAATCTTGTGACTGTTATACTTAACCACTAGGCTGAAACCATGTTCGTAATATTATATAAAAACAAGTCAAGCGGATATCAGAATATTTCACTGATACCTACTTTTAGCCCACACTACAGGAATCCAACCAATTTACAACAGATAGAAACCGTCGTAAATAACAAAAAACCTACTTATCTACAATGATTTTTTGTTATTTACAACGGTTTCTGGCCTTTGAATTAATTGGTCATAAATAACGTTAATTACGATGGTCACCGTCATAAATTACTTTTTTACGACGGCCGTTCCCAGCCGCCGTATATAAGGGTCGTCGCCCACCCTCGTGCCACGTGGCGGGCTGGGCACATAACTTACGATGGCTTGGACCACATGCCGTCGTAAATAAACCCGTCGTAAGTAAAGTAGGTTTACTTACGACAGCCTGTATAGCTGGCCGTCGTAAATAAGGTTTTTCATTTTTTTAAAAAAAATACAACACATCTACTCTTGGCACGATGGCAAGCTCACAGAATAGTTAAGCACAAGGAGATATTCATATATGTAATGCCCCATTTTTCATAAAGCTAATAAATCAGGGTTATAGAATTAACCACCAGACATATTGCGCACACTCTTGGCCGATTTCAGATTTGTCCTCCATCGAAACTGGTGCAGCCACCCCTCTACCTCTGCCTAAAGGCAAACCCTTTTTTCCTCTTCCTCCCCCATCCCCATTCATTCTATGAGAAACTTCTAGAACCACACATCACCCACCCCTTCCTCCCCCATCCTTATCTATTTCACGAGAAACTTCCGAAGTCACCCCTCCCATACCCCTTCTTCATCTATCCTTATCCATTTCACGAGAAGCTTCTGGAATCAGCCCCCCACATACCCCTTTCTCCTTCATCCTTTTCCATTCTACGAGAAGCATCCGAAATCACCCCTCACATACCCCTTCCTCCTCCATCCTTATCCATTTCACGAGAAGCTTCCAGAACCACCTCTCACATATCTCTTTCTCCCCCATCCTTATCCACTCCACGAGAAGCTATCGGAACATGCATTAATTACACCTCACCTACCTCTCCTTCCTCCATCCCTATCCCTTCCCCCCTTCATCTATAAAAGGGGCTCGGGAGGTCACTTTCTCCCCCGCCCCATTGAGCACTGATGTTCACGTCTTCCCCCAACATCGATCTCTGACGAGGAACCCTCCCCGCCGAGCCCCACCAAGCCACGACCAAGGTGAGCACCCCAACCTCCACTCTTCTTCCCGAGTCATCCCCCTTCTCCCTCTCCTCGGTTTGGCTGCGACCACCCCACGGCATGGCCGCCCTGCCATGAAGTTGCTCTACTTCCTATATCCCAACCCAAAATTGGCAGCTTAATCGAGTGAGTCATAGCCTTGGCGTTCGATTTCTTACTCTATGGCCAGCCTCCCCAGGTTTACCCTCGCTGATTTGAGCCCAACCCTAAGCAACCCCTTGATTGGCCTTAGACCAAATCTCACACACACACAAAGATCACTTAATACGATTCTTCTTATAAGAATCATCTAATATCATAATATAGTTAGTGCAAGCAAGTCTGAATGATGTATATTTGCTTTGTTTGTATGTCTGCTTGTGCGCGGTGTAGAACCAATGCCGGAAGAGAACCCAGGAGAGCCAAGTGACCAAGAGCACGACGCTGCAGATGGTAGCGAAGGCAAGTTCCTGTAAGGGCCTAAGTTTTTGGCACATATTCAAAGTCTCCATCACCACACACACACTTCATTGAAGAAACATGATGAACACATTTGAAGAGCAAGTAACCACCATCAACATGCTCATTAGAGAATAAACTCACAAAATGCAAAAGTGGTATCTCCCACATGCATCATATAGGGTCTAGGCATATGTAAAACTCCTACACCTTATTAGGAATGTCCATGCCAAGTTTCACCCAAATTCAAAACATTTTTTTGAAGTCCTTTCGGGTATAGCTAGAAAGAGGGTGGTTTGAACTCAAATTTAAATTCAAACTGTTTTCATCCCATGAATTCAAAAGTGGGAGACATATTATTACTCAACACATTTTTGTGAGCTCACACACCAATTTTCACTCCATTTGGAGTTGATCTTGACATGAGCTAGGTTTAACAAATTCAAACTCCATTTGAAATTCAAAACTTCATATGTGCTGAAAACATGTCCAAACAAAACCCAATTTGAATTCCATCCAATTCAAATGACCAAGGTTAATTTGGTCTCTACTGTTTAGAGCAGTGGAGAAAAGTTAATTTCAGAGGTTAAAACCCCGGGTGGGACCCACATGTCAGCCACTGTCACACCCGGTTTCTCCGAAGAACAACTGAGTGAATATCACATGTTTGCCAGGATCATTTTCTCATACATGTGACGACAAATAGTGAAGCATCATTTATTACAAGCCAGGTGTCGAATATAAATAAGTCTTACATAGCATATGTCTCGACGGACGATAATAAATTCATAACAAGTAAATAAAATAGCAGCGGAATATTATTCTTGTGGGCTTCGTCACAGGCGTTGCCCGGGGACTCCATGAACCTAGAAACCTTCTTCGGGTCCAAAGTCTTGGTCATTATACACCACTTCATTATCTTGACCTGAGCAGCAATATAAACCAACAAATATGCAAGGTTGAGTACCGATGGTACTCAGCAAGTGTGAGAAAGATTATGTCATGCATGGCTAGAGCAAGGAGAGGTTGAACTCATGGTTAAAGCTCTACGCAATTAATACCTATCACCTTAGCTTATTAAGCACCTACATTACTACACAGGTGAAATGGTCCCAATCTCCCATCCCATCATCATATTCAAATAACCATAACCTCATTTCCAATGTTAAGCTCCCTGCTTAACATCCACAACTTCCAAAGCCATCATCCTCTAATCATGAATAAGTCCAAGCCGCTCTTGACCGTGAGCACGGCTGTCATGACAGTTTTGACTCTGCAGAGTTTGCACCACTGTACCCACATGTAGTGATTTCATCCCCCGTTGCCGGGTGGACTAAAAGAACCTCCATTATGCCAGTGGCTACGAACCACATTCACACTTCCCAGGTGTGTAGCCAGGAGATCACTACGAAGCCTTTACAAAGGGATTCCCGACGAGCGTGGGCCCACTGAGGTTTCACCCCTAACAGCATACAAGAGGCTCCAACCCCGCTGCAGTGGCCCCCTCTTGAGCCTTGCGGTTCATATGGTAGTCCAGCTGACACCTATTCCCCGCACCATCCAACACACCCATACTACGCCGGGGATACACCTAATTAATCGGCCAAGCTGCCCCATCTCAGCATGTGGTTGGCACGGTAAAGCCAGGTTACATGCTTCATGAACCGGTCCTTAGGATCCAGGCAAGTACTAAACATAAACCCGAGTCTCGTGCACCTAGCACCAAACAAAACATCCAACTTGCCTTGATCCCTACCTCTACATAACTCAGAATATCTCATTCAAGAGTATGGTAAATAAACTGATGATCTCATATCCCAATTATCCCATTCTAAGCATGGCTAAGCATAAGCATGTAAATAAATGATATGATAAAATAAATCCCAATCTCAAGCTACAAGGAAACAATATAATGCAATTCTAGGGAAACTTCCTAGCATGGGTTTCATATTTCAATTGACAATGCTAACAATTCTATCTACATATCCTAGCATAGGATCAAAGTGGTCAAGGACACTTGCCATCTTCTTGCTGCTTTGAGAATGGAAAATCTTGGTCTTGGAAGGGAAGAACTTGCTCTGGGGCAGGTTCTATTCATGCCAACACACATAGCAAAAGAAGACAACAATCCATAAGACATAGTTCCCACTTTCACTTCATACAAACCACACATTCACATCTATGAAAGTCATTCACATTTCTAAGTGTTGTGGTTACTCTATGTGTGTTCATTTTTGGCTTACATGCACTTTTAAACATGTGCATATGATTTCTAAATTTTGTATTCAGATTTATGTTTGCACACTATATATGAATTTCAAATTTGAACAAATTCCTTATATTCAATTGATACACATCTTAGCTACCAAGTATGCATGGAAGGTATTTTCCTACTCCAAATGGGTTTTCAGATCTTCTACCAAATCCTAAACTGAAATCTTTGGATTTGGAGACTTCATTTATCATTCTCTAGTTATACCTATTTTCCTATATTTTCAGATTTATTTTCTATACCTAAATGTGAACTTTATTATGAAAATAGTGAGACACATCATCTAAACAGAATAGGTTCTGATCTAAAGTATTAAATAATATATTTTTGAACTTATCCTCTGATGTGAACTAATTTACATTTATTTTACCAATTTTCAGAATTATTCTCTAACCTAAAAATGTGTCCCTATAACTAATAAATGTGAACAATCAATTAGACAGATTGATTTCAGCTTAAAATCTATTTTTAACTCATTCCAAAGTTTTCAAAGTGCTAGGAGAGTTTAAATTTGAATTTACAATGTGTTTGTCCCATCTTTTAAATTTTAAATACTAATCACATATTCAAATTCCTAAATTTAATATCATATATGGTTAAAAAGGTAAAATCACCCCACTACAGGGTCTATTATATTATTTCATAAATTTCCAGGGGTCTAACTACACATAACAGAGGGGTTCTCCTAATTTTTATTAAGTCCAGGGGCTAAAACTGATTTTTAAATGAATTTACATGAATTTCTGAAGTTCCAGGGGCTAGATCAGAAGTTTCCGAGGCTAGCTCGTATTTTCCGAGATCCCCAGGGGGTAGCGCGTAAGAATCCCGGCCTTTATAATGCGGTGCTGATGTGGACCGTCCGATTTAAAACAGACGGCTCAGATTAGATCGTCGAACCGGTACGCTCGGGTTTTAATTCCACCGTGCGATTTAAAATAGACGGCGCACAATTGGCCACGTCGCCCTGACCGTGCGCAGGCGGCGCTGCCCGGTGGCGCGCGGCGGCGGGAGGCGGCGATCTCGCCGGAAAACTTCGGATCTTCGTCTATTCTTCCTAAAACTGGGATTTCATGGCATAGATCGGTAGAGGGGAGATCGGGGATCTCACCTCGGGGTTTTTCTTGAGCTCGGAGGTCCTGGAAGACGGTCGACGACGAGGTCCGAGGTGAATTCACGGCAATGCCCGTCGGTGCTGTGTCTGAAGCACAAACCACCGAGTTTTCTGCACCTGCGTGATTCCCCGGAGGCGGTGGAACACGATCGGCGCGTTAGATCAGAGAACCCAAGCAAAGATCGAGAGAAAACTGTGATTGGAGCTTCGGTTCTCACCGGGAGGAAAAACAACCGATCGCGGGTGAAAAACGGGATGATGCCGGTGTTTATATTGACGGGGGAGGGCGGCGTTCGGTTGGGATCAAGCTGGAGTCGTCTAGAACCGAAATTCGGCTGGGATACGCGGGTATCCGGGGTGGTTTCGATTCGGGGGATAGAGGAGTCCCGGGTCGGCCGAGCGCGCGCGCGAGGAGGAAGAAGACAGCGGGCCCCGCGTGTCAGTGAGAGGAAAACGGGGTGCGCGGCTGCGGGCTGGCGCGGGGGCGAGGTGGGCCGGCTGGTGGGTTTTGGCCCACTGGCCATGGGGTTTTGTTTTTTCTTTTTCTTTTTCTTTTCTGTTTTGAGTTGAATTTGAATTCCAATTTAAATTTGAATTTCTGCACCACATGCAATACGTCCAAAAATTTTTAAATTCCCCTCTTAACAGGTTTTGGGGTGTTACAGCTCTACCCCCCTTAAAAGAAATCTCGTCCTTGAGATTGCTGGTCCTAGGAAAACAATTCCGGAAATTGTGCCTTAAGCTCGTCTTCTCGCTCCCATGTGGCTTCCTCTTCCGAGTGATGCTTCCACTGCACCTTGCACATCCGGATTCTTTTATTTCTTGTGAGGCGTTCCATTGTCTCCAAAACCTTGACCTGTTGCTTAGCATAAGACAGATCCTCGGCTACGTCAACCTCATTCATGGATAACATCTCTTCAGGTGTCCTCAGACATTTCTTGAGCTGCGATACATGGAATACATCGTGCACATCCGATAGGCGAGCCGGTAATTCTAGTTGATATGCCACTTCACCTTTCCTCTCCAGAACTTGAAAGGGTCCGATGTATCGAGGGGATAACTTCCCTTTCACCTTGAACCATTGAAGTCCTCGAATAGGTGACACCTTGAGGTAGACATAGTCCCCTACGTTGAAAACGAGCTCTCTTCTCCGTACATCGGCATAGCTCTTTTGTCGTGTCTGTGCTATCCTCAAGTTGTTGCGGATTTCCCTCACCTTCGCCTCGGCTTCTTGTAGTACTTCGGGCCCAAACACTTTGCTTTCCCCCGTTTGGTTCCAAAATAGTGGAGTTCTGCATTTCCTCCCATACAAAGCCTCAAATGGTGACATCTTCATGCTAGCCTGATAGCTGTTGTTATAGGAGAACTCCGCATACGGTAAGTTCTTATCCCAACTCCAATTGTTTTTGAGTGCACACGCTCTCAGCCTATCCTCAAGGATCTGATTGGTTCTTTCCGTCTACCCGTCAGTTTGGGGATGATAGGCAGAACTAAAATTCAGATGGGTTCCCATGGTTTCATGCAACTTCTGCCAGAACCTTGAGGTGAACTGTGTCCCTCGATCCGACAATATCTTCTTTGGCACTCCATGGTAACACACGATCCTTGACATGTACAACTCCGCCAATTTGGATCCGCTGTAGCTTTCTTTCACGGGGATGAAATGAGCTACCTTGGTTAGCCTCTCGATGATGACACATATCGAATCATATCCTGATTGGGTCCTAGGCAATCCCACTATGAAATCCATACCGATTTCTTCCCATTTCCATTTAGGCACTTTGAGTGGTTGCAATAATCCCGCGGGTCGTTGATGTTCCGCTTTCACCAACTGACATGTGTCACATAGGGCAACATATTCCGCGACATCTCGCTTCATGCCATACCACCAATACCTGCTCTTGAGGTCCTGGTACATCTTCGTACTCCCAGGATGAATGGAATAGTCGGAACCGTGAGCCTCCTTCAAAATCAATTCACGGATCTCCTTCACTTCAGGCACACATATTCTTTTCCCGTGCCACACCGTACCTTGTTCATCCTCTCTGAAACCAGGGGCTCTATTATCCTTGATGAGTTGTTGGATTTCTTGTATCTTCTCATCATCCTTTTGACCATCGCGTATGTCTTGCTCTAATGTGGAGTCCACTTCCATGGCGATGGCTTCACCACTATTCACCAGGCATAGATTGAGTCTTATAACATCATCCTTCAATTCCGTAGGCATGTCTTTCAAGCTCAACCTATTAACCTGCACTTTCCGGCTTAGAGCATCCGCCATGACATTCGCTTTCCCAGGATGATAGTTGATTCCCACATCAAAGTCGTTGATTAGCTCTAACCATCTTCTTTGTCTGAGGTTGAGATCTGGCTGTGTGAAAATGTACTTTAAGCTCTTATGATCCGTATATATCTCTGTCCTCTTCCCCATCAAGTAGTGGCGCCAAATCTTCAACGCGTGTACCACTGCGGCAAGTTCTAGGTCATGTGTAGGATAGTTCTTCTCGTGTTTCCGGAGCTGCCGGGACACATAAGCCACGACATGCCCCTCTTGCATGAGAACACATCCCAGCCCGTTTCCAGAGGCATCGCAGTACACCGAAAAGTTCTTCTGCATATCTGGCATAACTAGCACTAGGGCTGTTGTCAATCTTTTCTTCAGTTCCTAGAAACTCGCCTCGCACTGCGGCATTCCATGTGAATGTGATTCCCTTCTCCAACAGTTTAGTGACGGGTCTCGAGATCTTGGAGAATCCCTCAATAAACCGTCGATAGTATCCAGCCAATCCCAAGAAGCTTCGAACTTCCCCGACATTCTCTGGGGTCTTCCACTTCTGTACATCCTCAATCTTGGCGGGATCTACGGAGATTCCTCCCTCCGAGATTATATGTCCTAAGAAGGGAACTCTCTTCAGCCAAAACTCACACTTGCTCAACTTGGCATATAGTTGGTGTTCTCTCAGCTTCTGCAACACCAACCTTAGATGTTTCTCATGTTCTTCTTCATCTTTGGAGAAGACGAGAATGTCATCTATGAAAACCACCACAAATTTATCTAGATATTCCATGAATACCTTGTTCATGAGGTACATGAAGTATGCCGGGGCATTAGTTAGCCAGAAAGGCATGACGGTGTATTCATACAGTCCGTACCGAGATACGAAAGCTGTCTTTGGAATATCCGTTTGTCTTATATTAAGTTGGTGGTATCCCGACCTGAGATCAATTTTCGAGAACACACAAGCTCCCCTCAACTGATCAAACAAGTCTTCAATGCGGGGTAATGGGTACTTGTTTTTGATGGTTACCTCATTCAATGCACGGTAGTCTACGCATAACCTTTGGGTTCCGTCCTTCTTGGGCACAAATATCACTGGAGCTCCCCATGGTGAGGAACTAGGACGAATATACCCCTTCTCCATCAATTCTCTTAAATGATCCTTGAGTTCTCCCAGCTGCTTGGATTCCATCCGATAAGGTCTCTTGTATATCGGAGCTGTTCCAGGCACTAGCTCAATCGGGAATTCCACTTCACGATCGGGAGGCATACCTGGCAACTCCTCCGGAAAAACATCTGGAAATTCCCTGATGATCCTGATCTCTTCCACCTTCACCTCGACTTGATTTAATTTAATGTCCCCCCTGGGCTCTTGTATTGTTATGAACTTTACTCTTGTGCCACTAGGGTGAGTTAGTTCCACCGTTCTGGTCGAACAATGGATGATTCCCTTATGTTTGGTCAACCAATCCATACCCAAAATAATATCTATCCCTTGTGAATCTATCACTATGAGGTTAGCAGTAAATACTACCCCATTAATGTCTAGGTTCACCTTGGGACACACTTGTCCTGTCCTTATTTCTCCACCTAGAGAGTTTACTGCTAGCACATGGTTCATTTGTGTTGTTGCTAGATCATGCTTCTTAACAAACCCTTGGGCAATGAACG
Source organism: Neostapfia colusana (assembly GCA_030760725.1). Lineage (NCBI taxonomy): Eukaryota > Viridiplantae > Streptophyta > Magnoliopsida > Poales > Poaceae > Neostapfia > Neostapfia colusana. The sequence goes on from JASWHV010000016.1 coordinate 67,561,278, forward strand.
AGTGGGTAGCACCAGAATCAAACAACAGGGTTGCAATGTGTAAATTGTCAGGAAACTTACCAACTACCACGTCAGGTGCCTCTTGCGCTTCCTCCATGGTCACGTGGTTCACCCGTCCTTGCATCACATTCTGCTGCTGCGGCTGCACGGGCTTCTTCTTTGGGCACTTATGGGCGTAGTGCCCCATTTCACCACAGTTAAAGCATTGCACCCCGACCTTAGGTGCCTGACCTTTGTTGTCTTGGGGTTGGTTTGGGGGTCCTTGTACTGCTGGTCGAGGTTGATATGTAGGGCGAGGCTGCTGTACAAACTGACGTTGTGGTGGTGCTGGTGCTGCCGGAGGCCTGAAGTTCGGGTTGTACCCTCTCGGTGCTGAGTAGGGTACCGCAACACGGTTCGTCTGCCCTGCGGTTTGCTGCATCAGACGTGGGCGGGTGTTGCTACCCGAGGCTTGGTGTGACCATCCGGCCTTCCTCTTGTTTTCATTTTCCAAGGCCTTCAGCTTCCTTTCCACAACAAATGCTCTGTCCACCATCTTTTGGAAACTTTCATACTCGTTGGAGGATATTGCACACTGCATTTCTGCTGTAAGTCCTTCCACGAAGCAATCCTGTTTCTGCTCATCAGTCTCGATGTCTCGTGGGGCATAATGGGATAGTTGGGTGAATTTAGTGAGATATTCCCTCACCGTCATGTTTCCTTGCTGCAGCCCCAAGAACTCCTTTCTCTTGTTTTTAGTTCACCCCTTGGTATGTAGTGGTTGCGGAAGCTACGCTTGAACTCTTCCCAAGTGATGTTTTCAGGGTCATGATGGGCGGCCACGTAAGCGGTCCACCAATCAGCAGCAGGTCCATGCAATTGGTGAGAGGCAAACAGCACCCTCTCATACCCATGGCATTGTATAATCTTCATCTTGCTCTCAATGGTCTTTAGCCAATCATCTGCCTCCAGAGGTTCAGAAGCACTTGCAAACTTTGGAGGTTGAGTCCCTAGAAACTCGCTCAACCTTGGTTGGCGTGGTGCAGCTTGTGGAGGTGGAGCTTGGTGCAAGTTGGCCACCACTTGAGTCAGGTTCTGGATGAGCTGATTTTGATTCTCAAGCATTTGGTGGATGGTATCAACTCCTTCACGGCGACCACCATGTCTTGGCCTCTAGAAAGATGAAGGTTGCCGGCCTCATCGTTGTTGTTGGCGGGGTTGGCACCACGACCCTTTCCTCTTCCGGCCATCTATCATGATCAACTAAATGTCAATTTAAAGCATTACGTATTATCTTACCAATTTTACTTGTTTACACTTTGTAATGTTGAGGCCTTGTTGTATTTATATTTTTCTTAGGGTTCATGTCTCACGCAAAAATAAATGCACTATTAATTTCATAGGGGTTCACACATCAAAGCAAAGCAACCTGAAGACGAGGTTGTGGACAATTGCTCATGGCTTCCACAACTCACGTCACACACCACACATTAACACACTATTAACTAAGGTATTGACTCGCCTACTCGATAACCTGCTGAACTATGGGGAAGGACTCTACACGACTCGTATCACTGAGCTGGCTCCTCGGGATCTTCCTCATTATTGCGGCTGCCTTCTGACTCCGCTTTGGGTGGGGAGGCTGCTGGTGGAGAAGTGCGACGACGCCTGATCGCCTGGTGATCTGGGGAGTCAGGAGTCCATGTGTCATTCACGGTGATACACATTTCATTCCCATCTCCTCTTTCTCTCGCCCGCATGCTGGCTCGAAGCAGTGCCTCGGTCTCCTTCAGGGTGTCACGAACATCCTGAAGCTCCTGCTGACACTCCTGCAGTCGAGTGCTAAGCATAGCAGCATCCTCCAAGCACAAGTCCATGTGCTCATGGGAAGTCCCTTGCTGCACCGGCGGGTACTTGTACTCCGTTGTACCACTCTCACGCTGGAGGACATACATGTACTCAGTCCTGTCCAGGTGGCGACGATAGATGTGACTCTGACAGGTGATTGCCTCCTAGGTGACATCCTTCTCCGCATTGACCTGTGTCGCTCGACAAGCTGGAGAGTGGTGGATCTTGAGCAGCTGATTTTCGTGGATAATCCTCGTCTCCGAGCTCCATTCTTCCCGCTTCTCACGGATAGTTCTGGTGGAGCTGTAGTGTATGATTAGCTTGCTCGTATTGCCGGCGGCTTGGAGCATGCGTCGAAGACTGCGCAACAGGCCTCCTACTGCCAATCCGTAGGAGAGGTACGTCACCGGACGGTTCTCCTCCCTCAGGGCAAGGGCAACTACGGGAACTCTCCCTCCGGTGGACTTGTGGGCTGTGCGGATCATGTGAACCATCTAAAACATAAAGCATTTAAAATTAAGTTAGATAAAATCTTAAACAAAAATCCTATTTTGAATAAAAGTTGGGGTAAGATGAAGAAAGTGACTCCATTAAATAACACTTTTCAACCCACGCTTTTGTAAAATAGTTTTTAAGAAAATAGGGTCCTTAAATACGTCCATTTCTACCTAGGTCCACGTTCCTGCGGGCAACCGTGGCTCTGATACCACTTCTGTCACACCCGGTTTTTCCAAAGAACAACCGAGTGAATATCACATGTATGCCAGGATCATTTTCTCATACATGTGATGACAAATAGTGAAGCATCATTTATTACAAGCCAGGTGTCGAATATAAATAAGTCTTACATAGCACATGTCTCGATGGGCAAGGAGAGGTTGAACTCATGGTTAAAGCACTACGCAATTAATACCTATCACCTTAGCTTATTAAGCACCTACATTACTACATAGGTGAAATGGTCCCAATCTCACATCCCATCATCATAATCAAATGACCATAACATCATTTCCAATGTTAAGCTCCCCGATTAACATCCACAACTTCCAAAGCCATCAATCCTCTAATCATGAATAATTCCAAGCCGCTCTTGACCGTGAGCACGGCTGTCATGACAGTTTTGACTCTGCAGAGTTTGCACCACTGTACCCACATGTAGTGATTTCATCCCCCATTGCCGGGTGGACTAAAAGAACCTCCATTACGCCAGTGGCTACGAATCACATTCACACTTCCCAGGTGAGTAGCCAGGAGATCACTACGAAGCCTTTACAAAGGGATTCCCGACGAGCGTGGGCCCACTGAGGTTTCACCCCTAACAGCATACAAGAGGCTCTAACCCCACTGTAGTGGCCCCCTCTTTAGCCTTGCGGTTCATATGGTAGTCCAGCTGACACCTATTCCCCGCACCATCCAACACACCCATACTACGCCGGGGATACACCTAATTAATTGGCCAAGCTGCCCCATCTCAGCATGTGGTTGGCACGGTAAAGCCAGGTTACATGCTTCATGAACCGGTCCTTAGGATCCAGGCAAGTACTAAACACAAACCCGAGTCTCGTGCACCCAGCACCAACCAAAACATCCAACTTGTCTTGATCCCTACCTCTACATAACTCAGAATATCTCATTCAAGAGTATGGTAAATAAACTGATGATCTCATATCCCAATTATCCCATTCTAAGCATGGCTAAGCATAAGCATGTTAATAAATGATATGATAAAATAAATCTCAATCCCAAGCTACAAGGAAACAAGATAATGCAATTCTAGGGAAACTTCCTAGCATGGGTTTCATATTTCAATTGACAATGCAAATAATTCTATGTACATATCCTAGCATAGGATCAAAGTGGTCAAGGACACTTGCCTTCTTCTTGCTGCTCTGAGAATGGAAAGTCTTGGTCTTGGAAGGGAAGAACTTGCTCTGGGGCAGGTTCTATTCATGCCAACAGACATAGCAAAAGAAGACAACAATCCATAAGACATAGTTCGCACTTTCACTTCATACAAACCACACATTCACATCTATGAAAGTCATTCACATATCTAAGTGTTGTGGTTACTCTATGTGTGTTGATTTTTGGCTTACATGCACTTTTAAACATGTGCATATGATTTCTAACTTTTGTATTCAGATTTATGTTTGCACACTATATATGAATTTCAAATTTGAACAAATTCCTTATATTCAATTGATACACATCTTAGCTACCAAGTATGCATGGAAGGTATTTTCCTACTCCAAATGGGTTTTCAGATCTTCTACCAAATCCTAAACTGAAATCTTTGGATTTGGAGACTTCATTTATCATTCTCTAGTTATACCTATTTTCCTATATTTTCAGATTTATTTTCTATACCTAAATGTGAACTTTATTATGAAAATAGTGAGACACATCATCTAAACAGAATAGGTTCTGATCTAAAATATTAAATAATATATTTTTGAACTTATCCTCTGATGTGAACTAATTTACATTTATTTTTACCAATTTTCAGAATTATTCTCTAACCTAAAAATGTGTCCCTATAACTAATAAATGTGAACAATCAATTAGACAGATTCATTTCAGCTTAAAATCTATTTTTAACTCACTCCAAAGTTTTCCAAGTGCTAGGAGAGTTTAAATTTGAATTTACAATGTGTTTGTCCCATCTTTTAAATTTTAAATACTAATCACATATTCAAATTCCTAAATTTAATATCATATAGGGTTAAAAAGGTAAACTCACCCCACTACAGGGTCTATTATATTATTTCATAAATTTCCAGGGGTCTAACTACACATAACAGAGGGGTTTTCCTAATTTTTATTAAGTCCAGGGGCTAAAACTGATTTTTAAATGAATTTACATGAATTTCTAAAGTTCCAGGGGCTAGATCAGAAGTTTCCGGGGCTAGCTCGTATTTTCCGAGATCCCCAGGGGGTAGCGCGTAAGAATCCCGACCTTTATAATGCGGTGCTGATGTGGACCGTCCGATTTAAAACAGACGGCTCAGATTAGATCGCCGAACCGGTACGCTCGGGTTTTAATTCCACCGTGCGATTTAAAATAGACGACGCACAATTGGCCACGTCGCCCTGACCATGCGCGGGCGGCGCTGCCCGGCGGCGCGCGGCGGCGGGAGGCGGCGATCTCGCCGGAAAACTTCGGATCTTCGTCTATTCTTCCTAAAACTGGGATTTCATGGCATGGATCGGTAGAGGGGAGGTCGGGGATCTCACCTCGGGGTTTTTCTTGAGCTCGGAGGTCCTGGAAGACGGTCGGCGACGAGGTCCGAGGTGAATTCACGGCGATGCTCGTCGGTGCTGTGTCTGAAGCGCAAACCACCGAGTTTTCTGCACCTGCGTGATTCCCCGGAGGCGGTGGAATACGATCGGTGCGTTAGATCAGAGAACCCGAGCAAAGATCGAGAGAAAACGGTGATTGGAGCTTCGGTTCTCACCGGGAGGAAAAACAGCCGATCGCGGGTGAAAAACGGGACGATGCCGGTGTTTATATAGACCGGGGAGGGCGGCGTTCGGTTGGGATCAAGCTGGAGTCGTCCAGAACCGAAATTCGGCAGGGATACGCGGGTATCTGGGGTGGTTTCGATTGGGGGGAGAGAGGAGTCCCGGGTCGGCCGAGTGCGCGCGCGAGGAGGAAGAAGACAGCGGGCCCCGCGTGTCAGTGAGAGGAAAACGGGGCACGCGGCTGCGGGCTGGCGCGGGGGCGAGGTGGGCCGGCTGGTGGGTTTCGGCCCACTGGCCGGGGGGGGTTTGTTTTTTCTTTTTCTTTTTCTTTTCTGTTTTGAGTTGAATTTGAATTCCAATTTAAATTTGAATTTCTGCACCACATGCAATACGTCCAAAATTTTTTAAATTCCCCTCTTAACAGGTTTTGGGGTGTTACATTCATAAAACAATTCTCCAGATAAAATTCCTAACAGTTTAAATTTTAGGGAATTAATTCTGGAAAACTATTTAGTTTCATGAGCTGAAATTTGTGTTGCTGGAAAGTACTCAAAATTCTGAGTTCAGCAAAATTTGGTTCACTGAATTTGGAGCTACCTACACAAAGTTATGAATTTCTAAAGTTGGAGCTAATCCCTAAATTATTTTCCTACAGAAAATCGTTTCCCGCGTTTAACCCGAGGCTGACAGCGGGACCCGCCCATTTAATTTGAACTAACCGCACGCTCGCGCGTGATTAACACAGCGGCTGACACGTGGGACCCATGCCTTCGTCTTCCTCCTGACGCCACCGCCCCGAGCCGCCAGATCTCCGGCAAGGTCGGTGTTCCCGGCGATCTAGCTCGCCAGCGACAGTGAGACTTGCTGCCCCCACATAATTTTGGGCGCTGAACACGTTGGACATCATGCCGTCGTCGGCTAACCGGCGCAGCTCGCCGGCGACGAGCGCTATGTCTATGTGCCACTTCGGCAATGTGTCCCGCCCTCCTGACAACCTTCTTCGCGTGCTAATCGCGTCGCCATGTTCAGGGAGACCTCGGGAAACCCGGCCTGACCTTGGTCGTGACCTAAACGGCCGGCAACCCGGACCTCACCTGCGACCCCCTCTTCCGCCAAACTGTTCTATGGTGAACCTAGGGTTCCGGCGGTGGTTTCCTTCCGATTTTTGATCGAGAAGGGGCGCAAGAACCTCTAGATGCTATCTCACAGCTCCGTTCGGCCTCTCACACGACGATTTTCCCGAATTTCTCCTAAACCTAATCGGGTGCCGAAATGAGCTCCCCGCCCTAAACTGGAAAATTCTCCGCGCACAAAGGTCGAACTTTGGAACGGTTTGCGCGGTGGTCTCAAGGACAAGCTAGCGCTCCACTTTCCTATGGATGTCGCTGGCGGAGGATGATCACAGCTCGGGTGGTGAGCGATCAGAACTCAGGCGATTAGGCGGCTGGTTGCTGAGGTTCGCGGAAACAGGAGCTCGCCGGCGGTTTCGTGCCTTTTATATGCAACTGAGGGCGGTGGAGGGCGCGATACCTGCTGTGCCACCTCCCACGCTGAAGCAGGAGCTGGCCGGCTGAGGCGGTCGGGCGCCGACGCCGTGGCTGGCTGGCGCGCGTGTACGGTCGAGACAAAATCGGCTGAGGATGCTTCTGTGTTAAGTCTGCTGACCAGTGGGCCCTATTCTCCCCTCTAATTCTTTCTCCCCCTTCTGCTGCAAATATCCCAGCCACTAAACATTGAATGATAGACTTTGCCACCAAGTCACAGTTTTGATTTGGGTTCTCAAATTTGAAATTTGTTTGGCCAAATTTGCTTCACACTTAAACTGAAATTCAAATTCAGTTTTGAATTATTGCAAATTTAGCTCCCGACAAGATGAACTCCGATGAGGATGAAAATTTGTAGACTAACTCAGAAAAATGTGCTGAGTTTGAATATGAAGCCAACTTTTGAATCCAAGTGATGAAAGTTGCTGCAATTTGAATTTACACTCAAATTGGCCTCTTTTTCAAATGCCTCCAAAAGTGCCTCAAAAAGTGTTGGATTTGCATGAAATTTGGCCTGAACCTTCCCAAGACTATTTAAGTTCTAGGTGTGAGATCAACCTCTCATGTTCATGTGTATAAATCCTACTTTGTGAAAGTTAGGGCTTTCCCCTCTAATCACCCTCTTGATGGTGGTTACATGCTCTTCACAAGTCTTCACAAGATATCCACAACAAAAGCTGTGGTGTTGTGAGGTGATGAAAAAAAAATTTGCAAGTCCCTTTTCTTGGGCTTTTACATCCCTCCCCCCTTAAAAGAATCTCGTCCCGAGATTGAAAAAGAAGAGACAGCGATGTAATAGGAACGCACCCGTGCTGAGACGCCCTGAACTCCGGGTAATTTGAGCAAAGGAATTCCTCGCTCTCCCACGTCGCTTCTTCGGCGGTGTGGTTACTCCAGAGTATCTTGTAGAACCACAATGTTCGGCTACATGTGGTCCGAGCTTTCTCATCAATAATTGCCACCGGATATTCATCATATGTCAAATCCGGTTACAACTCGCAGATGTCTTCGGTGGAAACAGCAGCTGTATGCTTCAGACATTTTTGCAGTTGTGAAACATGGAAAACGTCATGAACACCAGCAAGAGATGCCGGTAGTTATAGTCTGTACGCCACTGGTCCACACTTCTCGGTGATAGCATAGGGTCCAATGAAACGGGGAGCGAGTTTCCCCTTCACGCCGAACCGGTGCACGCCCTTCATCGGAGACACACGGAGGTACACGTGCTCTCCAATGTCAAAGTGCAGCGGTCTACGCCTCTTATCAGCGTAGCTTTTCTGCCGGGATTGAGCGGCCTTCAAGTTGGCTTGAATCGTCCAAACGCGTTCTTTGGCGTCGTTCACCACATCAACCCCAAATGTGACCCTTTCACCGGACTCGCACCAGTTTAATGGGGTGCGGCACTTGCGACCATAGAGAGCTTCATGGGGTGCCATCTTGATACTCGCCTGATATCCATTGTTGTACGAGAATTCCGCCAACGGTAGGTGATCATCACAGTTCCTACCGTGGTGGATGGCACATGCTCTCAACATGTCTTCCAGTACTTGGTTCACCCTCTCTGTTTGCCCGTCTGTCTGAGGGTGATAGGCGGAACTTCTAAACAACTTAGTACCCAAAGCAGCGCGCAACTGCTCCCAAAAGCGAGATACAAATAATGCACCTCGATCTGATACGATGGTCTTGGGTACCCCGTATAGGCATAGAATCCTCGCTATGTACAGCTCCGCGTACTTGCCGGCATTGTAATGTGTATGCACCGGGATGAAGTGAGCCGTCTTGGTTAATCTGTCAACGATTACCCAAATGGAATCATGCTTGTTGGAGGTCAGGGGTAATCCCACAATGAAATCCATGCTCACATCTTCCCATTTCCATGCCGGGATTTTCAGGGGTTGCAGCAGCCCTGATTTTGTCATATGATCTGCTTTCACTCGTCTACACGTATCACACTCGGATACGTACTCAGCCACTTCCCGCTTCATCGGGTCCACCAAAATTTCTTTTTCAAATCTTGGTACATCTTGTTGCTGCCCGGATGAATGGAGTATTTATACAAGTGAGCTTCATCAAGGATCTTTTTCCTCAGCTCCATATCCCGGGGTATGACTATGCGGTTATTGAACCATAGCGTCCCCTCATCATCCTTCCGGAAACATTTGATCTCCCCGTTGTCTATCCGTCTTTGGAGATGTGCCATGCCCTTATCAACCTTCTGAGCTGCAATGATGTCCTCCCTAATAGTAGGGATGAGGGCAAGGTTGTAGAGCGATCCATAAGGAACCAAGTATAAACTCGGCCCTCCCTCCTCCACCAGTGTAATGGTGAGGTTATGGACATGTGATTTCCGACTCAGCGCGTCGGCAACCACATTCGCCTTGCCAGGGCGGTAATGAATCTCAATCTTATAATCTTTGATTAATTATAACCACCTTCTTTGCCTCATATTCAGCTCCTTCTGGGTGAAAATGTACTTCAAGCTCTTGTGGTCGGTGTAGAGATGCACCAAGTTCCCCAGGAGATAGTGCCTCCACATTTTCAGCGCCAACACCACAGCAGCCAGCTCAAGATCATGAGTTGGATAGTGCTGCTCATGGTTCCGAAGTTGGCGTGAGCCATATGCGACCACACGTCCTTGCTGCATCAACACGCAGCCGAGCCCAATGCCGGATGCATCACAATACACGTCGAAGGGCTTGGTTGTATCCGGTTGAACTAAGACCGGGGCTGTTGTGAGATGCTTCACTAATGCTTGGAACGCTCCTTCACACGCCGTGTTCCAAACATATTTTGTTCCTTTTTTCAGCAACTCTGTCATCGGCTTAGCAAGCTTGGAGAAGCTTGGAATGAATCTCCGACAGTATCCATCTAAGCCGAGGAAGCTTCTGACTTCATGGACTGAAGTGGGAGCTTTCCATTGCAGCACTTGTTCGATTTTGCTCGGGTCCACCGCAATGCCTTCCTCTGAGATGATATGTCCCAAAAATGGCACTTGGCTGATCCAAAACTCACATTTGCTGAACTTGGCATATAGCTTATGGTCCCTTAGGTGTTGGAGAAAAATCCTCAAGTGTTCGGCGTGTTTTGCTTCTGTCTTGGAATAAACCAAGATATCATCAATGAACACCACCACGAACTTGTCCAGCTCCGGCATGAACACCGAGTTCATGAGGTACATGAAATGTGCCGGAGCATTAGTGAGACCAAAAGACATGACGAGATATTCATATAAGCCATATCTCGTCGAGAAGGCCGTCTTCGTGATATCCTCCGCCCGGAATTTTATTTGATGATATCCAGAGCGAAGGTCCATCTTGGAGAACACGCTTGCACCCACAAGTTGATCAAACAAAATGTCAATGCGGGGCAGTGAGTACTTATTCTTGATGGTGACGGTGTTGAGCGTCTGGTAGTCCACACGCAGCCTCAAGGTTTCATCCTTCTTCTTCACAAACAACGCCGAGCATCCCCAAGGTGAGGAACTCGGCCTAATGAAACCTTTGCTCAACAGATCATTGAGCTGTTCTTTCAGTTCAGCTAGCTCGTTTGGAGCCATTTTGTATGGACTCCGGGAGATAGGAGTAGTCCCGGGTGCAAGCTCGATCTTGAACTCGACATCCCGCTCAGGTGGCATGCCCGGAAGATCATCCGGAAACACGTCGGGGTATTCCCGGACTACGGGAATGTCCTCTAACTTGAGAGCTTCAGTATTATGGATTTCTGAAACTTCCCGGACTGGATTGTCTAATATGAGGGACTGCGGACGGTGTAGTGGGGAATTGAGGTGAACCGTCCGTGATAATGTTTCTAGGACAGCGCCATGGTAGCTTAGCCATGACATTCCCTAAGATTGCATCAATCTTCTGCCCCTCAAGAATAATCATAGTGGTGGGGTATATCTTCCCACCTAAGCACAGTGGTGCTTTCGGAATCATCATAGTTGCTGAAATCTTTCCTCCCGGTGAGCAGATCATATAAGAACACTCGGTTGGAAAGGCTTCCAGTTCATGCTTAACCACATATGATGCACTTATGAAGTTGTGGGTTGCACCAGAATCAAATAATATGATGATGGCTTGATTGTTGAGAGTGAACGTATCTGCCAGCATGTTGTCGCCCTCTGGGGCATCCCCATTGTCGAGGTTGCGAACGCCCCCAGTCCGCTGAGCAACCTTCTTGACCGGAGGTCGGACTCAAGCACCGCCCTGGAGCTGGGCTTGCCCACTGCTCTGCTGCCCCTGGGGACAGTCCTGCGAGAAATGGCCCGCCTGGCCACACGTAAAGCACGTGTAGCGGGGCGGTCCTCCGCTGATCGGCGGACGGAAACCCGGGCGCGTTGTGGTGGTGGAAACGTCCAGGGTACCATCTGCTGCTGCTGTTGCAGTCGCGGTGGTGGCATCAGCGGTCGGAACGGGGGTGCCTAGAAAGAACGACTCCCGAACTGTTGAGGTTGCGCCGGTGGATGCCACTGCTGTCCGGATGGTGTCCGATACACCATGCGGTACTTCTGGGGAGCACCACCACCACTGCTGGGTGGAGTGCTGCGCTTCCGTTGCTCAGCCGCCAATTCTCGCTGAGCGTCTTCTTGCATGATTGCGGCATTGATGAGGTCGTTGGAGGTGCCATGATTCCATTGAACGAGATGCATCTTCATCTCGGGGTGTAACCCCCGATAGAAGTGCTCCCGCTTCTTCTCCTCGGTGGAGACGTAATCCGATGCATATTGCGCCAGATGGTTGAAGGCACGGGAGTAGTCATGGGCACTCCTCCCGCCCTGCTTCAGCTCCAAGAATTATTGGAACTTCCTCTTCATGATCCCGGGAGAGATATGATAGGCGCGGAACGCCTCCCTGAATTCTCCCCACTCCAAGGCATGGCCAGCCGGACGTGAGGCGACATAATTCGCCCACCACGCACCAGCGGCACCGTGAAGCTGCTGCACCGCGAACAGAGTCTTTTGCCGCTCTGTACATTGGAGCAGCCCGAACTTGTACTCGATTGTCCGCAGCCAGTTGTCAGCCTCCAGTGGTTCTGAGGCTTCTGTGAACACCGGAGGGTGCGTACTCATGAAGTCCGAGTACGTTACCTCATGGGGCTCACGAGGCCCCCTCTCTTGACGCCCCCCCCCCGCCTGGGACGTATTCTGCACGATCGTGCGGAGCAGGTCGGTCTGCTCCTCACGATTCCCCACCAGTGCCGCTATCACATCCGCTAGGGTAAGCGGAGGCGGCGGTGGTGGTTGTTACTGCAGGGTGCTGTCGTAGGCAGGTGGCTGGGAGTCATCGCCTCCCTGCTGGCTAGAGCCACCAACCTGATGCGTGGTCCGAGTGTGAACCATCTGAAACCATACGACAATAAACATCAGTCCCGCAACATATTTCATGCAGTCCAATGAAATGGCATAAACATAATGACAATAAAACATGTGATACATCTCGTACGTGGATAATGTAATAACTTTGCACAATCTACACCATTACCAGACCAAATACACACTAGTTAAATCCAATTTGATGGACTTCCTCTTTGGAAGTTCATCTCAACTAGGTTTGGTCACTACGAGACGTTAATATCGCTTTGTCATCATGTATACTACCCTTTTATCTTCAATACTGTAAGGGCCTCAGTTTTTGACACTTGTTTAAGGTGTTCATCACCACACCACACACCTCATTTGAGGAAAGTTGATGAACACAAATGAAGAGCAAGTAACCACCATCAACATGCTCATTAGAGAACAAACTCACATATTGCAAAAGTGGTATTTCCCACATGTGATATAGAGGGGCTGGACATATGAAAACTCCTACACATTGCTAAGGATGTCCATGCCAAATTTCACTAAAATTCAAACCCTCCTTGAGGTCATTTTGGCTATAGCTAGAAAGAGGACAGTTTGAAACCATATTCATATTCAAACTGTTTTTATCCCATGAATTCAAGAGTGGGAGGCATATTCTTATTCAGCACATTTTTGTGAGCTCACACACCAATTTTCACTCCTTTTGGAGTTTATCTTGACATGAGCTAAGTGGGACAAATTCAAACTTTATTTGAATTCAAAACTGAACTTGTGCTGAAATTCATTCATACCAAACTCAATTTGAATTCTAATCAATTCAAATGGCTCATGGGTGAATAATTTGAATCACTTGGGGTATTTTGGGGCTCACTGTTTACAACAGTGATTAGGAGTAAATTTCAGAGGTTAAAACCCTGGGTGGGACCCACATGTCATAGAGAGGAGGAGGGAAAACTTGCACACAAAGTCACAGCCTCGGTGGGAAATTCCACCGAGCAGCTGTCGGCTGTGCCACCGAGCAGCCACCGGCGCCACCAGCTGCTTCCCACTCCACGCGCTGGCGCCCAGGGCGTCTTGCTCGCACCTCCACGCGACCGGCACCGCCTCATCCGAGCAGGAGTCGGCCGGCTTAATCTCCTCGCGTGTGAACCCGAGCAGCGGCAGTTCTTATCCACGCAGCTCATTGCTCGATTGGGAGAACCATCAAAACAATCTCCTCCTTCGTTCCTGAGCTGCTAGACAGCAACCTGAGAGCGCCCTCTACCTCCCCAACGCCAGAAACCCCAAGCTCTGACCTCCTTTGCTCGAAAACGATCGCCACCGCGGCGACCTAGCCTCAGCCGAGAGTCAGGCGCCCGTGGACAGCGTTCCACAGGTGTTTTCACGGTCCAGCAAGAGAGGCAACAGGAGCGCGCGACCACCGTGCTGCTCTCCTCCAAGTTTGGAAGCAAACCGTGAAGAATCCACGGCGAATTCTCAGTTTTTGCTCCGGCGACCTTAAACTGAGCTTCCGGTACGGATTCTTCAAATTCTCGCTCTATGATCCTTCTCCAGCTATCAAATCGTGCACATAGACGCTGGACTAGCCGGCGATCAAGTTCCTTTCTGCATCCGTGGCGTGAAACTGTCTAGAAGTGACGAATTTCGAGCTCGATCAAGAGTGGTCATGGCGGGCACGATCGGTCACACGGTGCCGACCAACTTGCCGCCATCTTTGAACCCTTTGACACCTTGTCGAGTTTCATAGAGGCACACTGATGCTGTAGAACCGATTGTTTGAGGTGTTGGCGGGTTAGAACTCATGGCCAACGGTGTCGAACCTCAACCGAGGCCATGGCACGTCGCCGGGCTATTTTCGGTCACCGCCAGCCCGAACTGACACCACCGACGTCTTCCTCGACGTCGACAACCCCCCTGGCTGCGAGTTTCAGACCATGGAAGGGCCGGCAGCAGCGAACCGGTGAGCTCCGGGTCTGCTCCGGCGAGGGGCGACGGCGCGAGCGCGCGGGCGCGACGGGAGGAAGACGAAGCCGGCTGGCCCACGCGTCAGCGGCTGAAAAATTTCAATCGGGATCGGGTGTGGCCGGGATCGGCTGTGCTGGCACGCAGGAACCCCGCAGACCACGGTGTGCCGTCGCCTCGGCGTGCGACGCGTGTCCCCGGGGCCCCCGCGAGTTTAAACTTTTCCCCGATTTTCAGATTTCCTTCAAACTTCAAATCCTCATAACTTTGGCTAGAAAGCTCCAAATCAAGTGAACCAAATTTTGTTGGATTCAGCTATCTGATTACTTTCCAGCAAATCAAGTTTCACTTCATGAAAGTCCTTATTTCTCCAGAATTAATTCCTCAAATTTAAACTGTTTGGAATTTTAACTGGAGCATCCTTTGGAGGAAAATACTGAAACTTTGCTGGAAGGTTCACCAAAATATCCCTGAACTACCATAAAAATTTCAGATCCATTTGAGCTCATTTGATCCACCTAATAGTGTGATTAGTGGAACTGTTCCAAAGAAAATAGAAAATGTTCAGAAACATTTTCAGAATTTTCTCTGAAATTGTTTAGCTTTTATCTTTAGTTAGGAACCTTCAAATTTAGTGAGACCAACTCCATTAGAACTCTCTGAAAATCTAGTTCTCAGAAAGTCATAGTTTGTTTCATGAAAATCCTTAGAACACCCTAAAAGCCTTCAATTAAGGTCAAGTACATAATTAATTGTGGAGGGCTCAAATGAGCTTTGCTGCAACTAAAACTTGACCAAATCTCTGTTTAGGTTGTAACCAAGCCACAGTAAAAGTTTCACAGTCATTGGGTCTATCTTGTGAGAGTTATAGACTTCACAACTTCAAACTTAATACAAATGCATTTAAATTGATACATGTACCTCTTATATCATGTAGTCGCTAAGGTCGAGGAGGAACCTGAAGTCCTAGACTTCGTTACTCCGGAGGAGCAGCTAGCCTACGACCAAGAGCAGCAAGGCAAGCTCCGGTTTACATTAACCGTTTTACAAAGTTTTTTTGTTTTGAGCACTTACTTGAATATTATGATTCCTTGCATTAGAGTCTTGTTTGGAAACCCAATTGCATAGCCAAGAAAACCATGGGTTGGGTTTAGGATTGCAAACCCTGTTAGCTACTGCCATGCTAAGATAGTGTAGGATTCGGTACAAGTCGAGTAGTTGGAACTACTCGCGAGCATAGGCTAGAGGCACTCGACTCGGGTAGTGATAGCACATGAAACACATGGCAAGAAAATGAGACCAAGCGAAGAGTAAGGGCAGCAGGACTTTGGGGCCTGTGTGCTGTAGCTCCGCTTGTGTCGATTGATGACCGAGCCGTGTGCGGGCCTGTTGAACAAGCTAGAACAGTACCGAAGACCTACCGGCTATATGGGAACCGGAAAACCGATGTAACTCGGGTAGCTGGGTGTTGAGGCAAAGCTGGTCGTTCAGAGGGTAGGTTGAGAGCTCGAGGTGTAAATCGGCTGGCGGCACTGAGATGTGCATGCAGAGACCTCTTGCTCGGGATGATTGGACCGGTTCAACATTTGGCTAACGGGTGAAAGGTAGTTGCGTACGGCGTCCGTGATGGTTGTTGTAGGCAACATCGAGTACGAGCGTACGTGACGGGTTATTCGGGTAACCCTGCAGGTGTAAATCGATTATAATCGTCGTCCCTCGCGGTCAGTGAGTACCACTTCTTCACTGTACCGTGACATAGAAAGAACAGGCTAGTTACATGTTAAAATGTTGCTGATTGAAAGATGGACTTGATTGTTAATGATTTGTTGTAGTTTAGAGCTAATTAAAGTTCCTTTCAACTTTGGGCAAAGAACATGAGAGAAATGCGTTTCTTGTTTGATTGCGGCTCTCTCATGTGCCTTAGCGTAAGGTTCTCCACAACCTGCTGCTAAAACTTGAAAGTAAGGTTCTACTAATTAGGCGAGTCCTTGCAAATGATTTTTACCTCATGTAACCCATCACCCCTCATGTAGAAGTTCCACGTTTAGGTGAGACGGGTCAGACTTGCTGAGCCTTCGTGCTCACTGCTTGTGTTTGAAGCTTTTGCAGGATTCTATGAGGAAGGGGCTCCCGAAGAGGAGACGGAACCCCAGGAGGGGAACCCCGTCGAGTGGGAGCCGTGCACGCACAGAGTTAGTGTGCGCGTGTGCTAGCAAGGACACGTTCAAGGGCTGAACGTGAACTTGATGCGTAGTCTACGCCCGTGGGTGTAGACTGGACCTATTTTGATGTAAACATGTTCATAAACTTGTATATGTAATAAAATCTCGCTTCCGCTTTGTACCTTTGACGTGCGTTATACGGTGCTGTGCAACGCAGCACCCCTCAGCGTGATCCTGGCTCGACAAGACCGTGGGGTCGTGTCAGTGCTGGTATCAGAGCTCGCTTGAGGTTTAACGCACTACAAAGGTCATATTTTTCAAAAATCCAGTGAGGAACGAGTTAGTAGCCCGTATAAGGATGTTATTAGCATATAGAAAGTGGCATACTAACCTATCTGTCTATGTTGGAAAATCGTGTATCTCGGGACGTTTATGTCTTGGGGGGTACACGTAAGCGCTGTCCACCAGTGCGCACAAGCTGAAGGGTGGAGCCCCACAGGTGGCAGGTAACCCGACTCGCTTTGATATCCTCTACGACTCTTCATGTCGTTTGGGGTGTTCGAGCAACGTCTGTCCCTGGCGTGCGTGGTGCAACTTGGGAGACCCCGTCACGTGGTCTGAAACGTGAACACGTAACTCAAGGCGTGTTTGGCTCGAGAACATCCGGGCGAGTGATGACGGCCGGGTGTATGAACTGTAGGGATACCGGGCTCGGTGTGCAGCCGAGTCTGACGATTGCTTGAGTTATTTGCAGGTAGTCTAACCACGAAACGGTAGACGTGTAGCATCCGTGTGCGAGAGACGAGTAGTGCCACTCAATTAACGAAGCCGGCTAAGTCCGGTATAGGTTTTTCTTTGTGAGGACGTAGTACCGACATAATCGGGTGACGCATCGACGTCACACCCCAACTAAATGAACAAATTCATTGTAAAAACTTGAAGGTTTTGATCCAAAGTAGTAAAACTTGATGTAACTCCTTCCCTTGAACAGGATATTCAAAGTTAACAAGTCTTCAACTTATAGGTTGTCAAGGACAGAGCACTCTGTTTTCAGCTGAATCAAGGCTGAAGTTAATCAGAGGTTAGAGGTTGAGTTCTTTCGAGGTTGGGGTCATATGATACAATTCTGGAAAGCTTTGGAAGAGCTTTACAACTTTTCTGTTGAGGTCCAGAGGTTTTTCATCCCTTAACCAATCGAAAAATACAGTAGAGTTGAAACTGTCCAGAAAACAGGACAGAGCAAAGACTCTCTGTAAACTCCCTGTAAATTGAGTATAACTTCCTGCATAAAAATACAAAAATAGAAAATGAGATATTTCTGGAAAGCTTATGAGATGGATTACAGCTTTGTAACAGAAAGTTTAGTCAGAATGGGAGCAGAATTAACTGGAATTCTTGGATCAAACCAGTACCTAAAGCAGAGAGGTGCTGTCCAATCTTCTCCAGAAATTCTGTTAACTTTAACCTCTCATAACTTTTGAACCAGGACAGGTCTTAGGCCAAGCAAATACTTTCTGGAAAGCTATTGAAGTTAGCTTTAACTTTGATGTTGAGCTCCAGAATTGGTTTTGCTTTAACAGGGCCTAAATCAGGTTGAAATGGAAACTGGTCAGAGCTGTCATGCAGACAGCAGATCAGCAGTCAAATTTGTTTAAATTTGAACTGTATTTCCAAGTTTTGTGGGTTTAATAACATGTCTTATGTTATAACTCAATGGTTTACTGTTTAAATAAATATTTGACATTTCTCAAATATATTTTTACAGATGACAGCAGACAAACAATTGGAGAACGGGTGGGTGGTATCCCACTGTTCTCACCACAGCGGTTATCCGGAGGCATTGAGACAGATGCTTCAATATTTCGGATACAACCAGATGCCACAGTACTTCGCCAAGGAAGAAGGCGAAGAGGGGAACAAGACGTGGACAATCCATGTCGAAGTCCCCGCAGGACCTACGCCACCCGGTTGGGTGCCGTTCACCGTCACGGTGAGAGGTAGACAGCCGGAAGGTATGTGGCAAGTGGCAGCCCGTGACACCATGTCACGTTTCTGCCAACTACACGTGCAGGCTATGGAGGGCACTCCATACGCGCTCGTTCCGGTGGATGGATAGGCTCACCATATGTGGGAAGAGAGGTACCTGGAGGCAACGGACCCGAGTTGCCCAAGGTACAACCCCGCGGAGGCAAATCTCAGCCTCCAGATGAGGGCGGGAAATGCCGTGATGGACAGCCAAGCTGTTCATATGGAGCATCTTGCCACGAAGCTCAAGGAGAGCACGAGCCGTGGAGACCATTTCGAGAGTGCTCACAGCGCACTCTGTAATGTGCTCCTTCCGATGATCAAGCGACTGAATGAACAACACACTCAGTTGCATCGTCTGAAGAAGGCAAAGAAGAAGAGCCGTGTCGACATCGCGGCGTTGCAGGAACTGGTACAGAATCTGACCCAGCAGAACGAGTACCTTACTCAAGAGCGAGACCACGCTATTGAGGAAGGGCAAGGCTGGGAAGAGGACTACAACCAGGCTATGGACGAGGTGCATGCATTGCAAGACCTCGTACCTCCGGTATTGGGCATACCGGTAGTCTTGGGCCTTCCAGCAATGGGAGAACCCGAGATGGGCGAAGAGGTGGTAGATCCAGAGCCACCAGCAGAGGTACCGGAGGAGGACGACCCGCAGGAGGTCGAGTTCTACTCCGAGTAGGGGGTTACAGTTGCCAAGTAGGGCAGCTAGAATAATGTAACCCAACTTTTGTAATCGGTGACATGTCGTGTAGGCAGTAGCGTATGTATAGGTAGTGACGACATGAGCACGACTTCTCGGAGAACCGAGAACAATGTATCTTGTATAAAGTTTATGCTTTATCAATATATGTGAATGTTGTGCAAATTATTCATGTGTCACTTCAATACCTACTGTTGCATATGGAATTTTAAGTATGACATGTGCTAATCGTTGCTGTTTTGAATTTCAGAATGACGCGTACTCGTGCCAACCCGGATGTTGGGGGTACTAGTCAAGGGGGAGAGACCTCCCAACCGCCTCCCGAGGACTCCTCGGGACCGCAGCAGCAACAGCAACAGCAAACACCGCCACCGCCACTGCCAACGGTTACATTGGCCGACATCGTCGCGGCAATGGCGGGTTCAAATCAGCAGCACACGGAGTTGCTGCAAACTCTTATTGCCAATACGTCTCGCCCAGAGAGACGTCAAGACCGTGAGGAGCGTCAACAAAGCTCCTACTCCGACTTCCTGGCTACTCATCCCCCGGTATTCTCAAGGGCGGATGAACCTCTTGACGCGGACAACTGGCTCCGCGCAATAGAGATGAAGTTTGGGCTGCTCCAGATAAGTGAGCAGCGCAAGACTCAGTTCGCGGTCCAGCAGCTCCAAGTATCCGCGAGCGCGTGGTGGGCCAACTTCTGTGCTTCACAGCCCACCGACCGAGTACTGACCTGGACGGAGTTCCGGACGGCCTTCAGGGCCTATCACATACCGCCAGGTCTAATGAAGAGGAAGACGCAGGAGTTCCTGCACCTGCAGCAAGGGAGCCGAAACGCGCTGGAATACTCCAGGGCGTTCAACGATCTCGCGCTCTACGCGTCGTATCACGCAGATACCGACGAGAAGCGGCGGGACCACTTTTACCAGGGGCTTAATCAGCTCCTGAAGGACAAGTTGGCAATGTTCAATCGCGGCAGCCTCAACGACATCATTGACGCTGCGATTGTTCAAGAGGATTCCGGCAAGGAGTTGGTGGCGGCGGAGCAAAAACGAAGCTCGCCGCAGAGCAGCGGAGAAGGAGGCGGTCCTTCTCAAAAGTTTCGGATGGTGAATCGCCCACCATCAGGTTCATGCTGGCAGCCACCCCATCGGTCTATGCCTTTCCGCAGTCGGCCGTACTCTTCACCGGCATTCAGGCCGGCACTGCCAGTACCACCACCGCAACAACAACAGCAGCAGCGGACGATGCCGCGTGCGTATGCACCTCAGCAACGCATGCCGGGCTTTCGTCCCCCGAGCACTACACCAGCAGCGGCCACATGTTACAAGTGTGGTCGTCCAGGACACTTCGCGAGCAGTTGCCCGGAGAGGCAAGGCGGCGGAGTTGCACCACCGTTTCCGGGTAGGAATCAACCCCGGAACCCTACTAATGCGCGGCGGGCAAACCCTAGGCCCGGCACCGTCCACCAGCTTGCCATAGAGGACGTGCTGGAGGGTGAGCCAATCCTTGCGGGTATGTTCCAACTCCACCAGCATCTCGCCATCGTATTGTTTGGTTCAGGCGCCACACATAATTTTATTAGCCAAGCTTTCATTGCTAAACACAGCTTGCAAATACTACCCACCGATAGTCCATATTTAATTTGTTCACCGGGTGGGAAGATTTCAGCAAGCGTAATGGTTTCCAAAGCACCATTATGCTTAGCGGGTAGAGTCTACCCTACGTCTCTCATCATCTTAGAGGGACAAAAGGTCGATGTCATCCTAGGGATGTCGTGGTTAACCCGCCACGGCGCTGTTTTAGACACCGTCCTTCGAGTCGTACACTTAAACTCAGAAGTGCATGGGTCTCACTCTTTATTTCTAGACAGTCCAGAAATAAAACTTCCAAGTGTCTATCAAGCCACAACTATCAGATTGGAAGACATTCCAGTGGTCCGAGAGTTCCCTGACGTATTCCCGGATGATTTGCCAGGGATGCCGCCTGATAGAGAGGTGGAGTTCAAGATTGAACTTGCACCGGGAACCATGCCGATATCCCGAAGGCCATACAAGATGGCGCCCAAGGAATTGGCTGAATTGAAGACCCAGCTGACGGACCTGCTGGAGAAGGGTTTTATTAGGCCGAGCTCCTCGCCATGGGGCTGTTCGGCATTATTTGTAAAGAAGAAGGATGAGACGTTACGGCTTTGTGTGGACTATCGTCCATTAAATGCCGTAACCATCAAGAACAAGTACCCGTTGCCACGGATCGACATGTTGTTTGATCAGTTGGTCGAAGCAAAGATCTTTTCCAAGATGGACTTAAGATCCGGGTACCATCAGATTAAGATAAGGGTGGAGGACATTCCAAAGACAGCTTTCTCGACGAGGTACGGACTTTATGAGTACCTGGTCATGTCCTTCGGCCTCACCAATTCTCCAGCTCACTTCATGTACTTGATGAACTCGGTATTTATGCCGGAGCTGGACAAGTTTGTCGTGGTCTTCATCGACGACATACTGGTATATTCCAAGTCAGAGGAAGATCACAAGAAACATCTGCGTATAGTCTTGCAACGGCTGCGGGATCACAAGTTATACGCGAAATTCAGCAAATGCGAGTTCTAGATATCGCAAGTGCCTTTCCTCGGGCATATCATCTCAGCGGAGGGTATCGCTGTAGACCCGAGCAAGATCACTCAAGTGCTGAATTGGAAATCCCCGAGAACTGTTCACGAGGTACGGAGTTTCCTCGGACTCGCGGGATATTATCGGAGGTTCATTCCGAACTTCTCGAAGATTGCCAAGCCAATGACAGAGCTGCTGAAGAAGGCTACCAAATATGTTTGGAGTCCAGCATGTGAAGCAGCATTCAAGGCTTTAGTCAAGCACCTGACATCAGCACCGGTTCTGGCGCAGCCAGACACAACAAAACCGTTCGATGTGTACTGCGATGCATCCGGCATTGGGCTCGGATGTGTGCTGATGCAAGACCGAAGAGTGGTCGCGTATGGATCATGGCAGCTTAGAAACCATGAGCAGAATTATCCAACCCACGATTTGGAGCTCGCTGCCGTGGTACTTGCACTAAAAATGTGGAGGCACTACCTACTCGGTAACCTCGTACATTTATATACCGACCACAAAAGCCTCAAGTACATATTCACTCAGAAGGAGCTGAACATGAGGCAACGAAGATGGTTAGAACTGATAAAGGATTACGAGATAGAGATCCATTATCATCCGGGCAAGGCAAACATAGTGGCAGATGCGCTGAGCCGCAAGTCACACGTCAATAATCTGACCATCACACCGTTCGAAGAGAGCGAACCACCACTACATGTGATTCCACACGGAGCTCTCTACAACTTAGCTTTAATCCACACCATCTGTGAAGAGATAGCGGCAGCCCAGAAGAATGACAAGGGCATGTCACATTTGCGGAGACGTGTAGACAGTGGGGAATTGAAATGTTTCCGGAAGGACGAAGACGGCGTCCTATGGTTCAAGGACCGGATCGTCGTACCCCGAAACCCGGAACTACGGAAGAAGATCTTTGATGAGGCTCACTTGTCAAAGTTCTCTATTCACCCCGGCAGCAACAAGATGTATCAAGAACTCCGAAGGAAGTTTTGGTGGACACGGATGAAACGCGAAGTTGCAAAATACGTGTCTGAGTGTGATACATGTCGACGGGTGAAGGCAGATCATATGCGGAAACCGGGACTGCTACAACCACTGGGCGTTCCTGCCTGGAAGTGGGAGGACGTGAGCATGGATTTCATCGTCGGTTTACCCACCACCTTGCAGAAACATGATTCTGTGTGGGTGATCGTCGATCGGCTCACCAAAGTTGCCCATTTCATGCCGGTCAACACAAATTACAACGCCAAGAAGTATGCTGAACTGTACATCTCACGGATCCTATGCTTGTACGGCGTACCCCGTACTATCATATCGGATCAGGGCACCGCCTCAGCCGAGCAGGAGTCGGCCGGCTTTATCTTCTCGCGGGCAGACCCGAACAGCGGCATTGTCTCTCGCCGCAGCTCGCTGCTCAATCGGGAAAATCAGCAAAACCATCTCCTCCTTCGTTCCTGAACTGCTAGACAGCCACCTGAGGTCGCACCCCACCTCCCCAACGCCAGAAACCCCGAGCTCCGACCTCCTTTGCCCGAAAACGATCGCCACCGCGGCGACCTAGCCTCAGCCGAGAGTCAGGCGCCCGTGGGCAGCGTTCCAAAGGCGTTTTCACGGTCCAGCGAGAGAGGCAACAGGAGCGCGCGACCACCGTGCTGCTCTCCTCCAAGCTTGGAAGCCAACCGTGAAGAATCCGCAAAGAATTTCCAGTTTTTGCTCCGGCGACCGTAACCCGAGCTTCCGGTACGGTTTCTTTAAATTCTCGCTCTATGATCTTTCGGAGGTCATCAGATCTTGCACATAGACGCTGGACTAGCCGGCGATCAAGTTCTTTTCTGCATCCGTAGCGTGAAACTGTCTAGGAGTGACGAATTTCGAGCTCGATCAAGAGAGGTCATGGCGGGCACGATCTGTCACACGGTGCCGACCGACTTGCCGCCATCCCTGAACCCTTTTGACACCTTGTCGAGCTTCCTAGAGGTACGCTGATGCAGTAGGACCGTTTGTTCGAGGTGTTGGCAGGTTAAAACCCACGGTCGACGGCGCCGAACCTCAACCGAGGCCGCGGCACGTCGCCGAGCTATTTCCAGTCACCCCCAGCCCGACCTGACACCACCGACGTGATCCTCGACGTCGACAACCCCCTGGCGGCGAGTTTCAGCCCATGGGAGGTCCGGCAGCGGCATGCCGGCGAGCCCCGAGTCTGCTCCGGCGAGGTCGGCGGCGCGGGCGCGAGAGAACGGCAGGAGGAAGAAGAAGCCGTCTGGCCCACGTGTCAGCGGCTGAAGAATTTAAATTGGGATCGGGTGTGGCCGGGGATCGGCTGTGCTGGTGTGCAAATACCCTGTGAGCTCCGGTGTGCCGGACACCTTCGCGCTCGACACGTGTGGTATCCCCGGTGTGCCGGACACCTCCGCGCTCGACAGGTGTCTCCGCGGGCCCCGAGAGTTTGAACTTTTCCCCGAATTTCAGAATTCTTCCAAACTTAAAATCCTCATAACCTTGGCTAGAAAGCTCCAAATTGAGTGAAACAAATTTTGCTGGATTCAGCTCTCTGAGTACTTTCCAGAAAATCAAGTTTCACTTCATGAAATTCCTTAATTCTCCAGAATTAAATCCTCAAAGTTTAAATTGTTGGAATTTTAACTGGAGAATCCTGTGGAGGAAAATCATGAAATTTTGCTGGGATGTTCACCAAAATATCCCTGAACTACCATAGAAATTTCAGATCCATTTGAGCTCATTTAATCCGCCTAATGGTGTGATTAGTAAAACTGTTCCAGAGAAAATAGAAAATGTTCAGAAACATTTTCAGAATTTTCTCTGAAATTGTTTAGCTCATATGTTTAGTTAGGAACTTCCAAATTAAGTGAGACCAACTCCATTAGAACCCTCTGAAAATCTAGTTTTCAGAAAGTCATAGTTTGTTTCATGAAAATCCTTAGAACACCCTAAGAGTTCCAATTAAGGTCAAGGACATGATTAATTGTGGAGGGCTCAAATGAGCTTTGCTGCAACTAAAACTTGACCAAGTCTCTGTTTAGGTTGTAACCAATCCGCAATAAAAGTTTCACAGTCATTAGGTCTGTCTAGCAAAGGTTATAGACTTTACAACTTCAAACTTAATACAAATGCATTAAATTAATACATGTATTGTTTCGATCATGTAGTCGCTAAGGTCGAGGAGGAACCCGAAGTCCTAGACTTCGTTACTCCAGAGGAACAGCTAGCCTACGACCAAGAGCAGCAATGCAAGCTCCGGTTTGCATGAGCCTTTTTACAAATTTTTATTGTTTTGAGCACATACTTGTTTCCTTTATTCTGTGCATTAGAGTCTTGTTTTGAACCCCACTGCATAGCCAAGAGAACCATGGGTTGGGTTAGGATTGCAAACCTCGTTAGCTACTGCATTGCTAGGATATAGTAGGATTCGGTACAAGTCGAGTAGTTGGAACTACTCGCGAGAATAGGCTAGAGGCACATTGCTCAGGTAGAGATAGCACATGATACACATGGCAAGAAAATGAGACCGAGCGGAGAGTAAGGGCAGCAGGACTTTGGGGCCTGTGTGCTGTAGCTCCACTTGTGTCGATTGAGGACCGAGCCGTGTGCGGGCCTGTTGAACAAGCTAGAACAGTGCCGAAGACCTACCGGCTATATGGGAACCGGGAAATTGATGTAACTCGGGTAGCTGGGTATTGAGGCATTGCCCGTCGTTCAGAGGGTAGGTTGAGAGCTTGAGGTGTAAATCGGCTGGCGGCACTGAGATGCGCGTGCAGAGACCTCTTGCTCGGGACGATGGGACCGGTTCAATATTTGGCTGACGAGTGAAAGGTAGTTGCGTACGGCGTCCGTGATGGTTGTTGTAGGCAACATCAAGTACGGGCGTACGTGACGGGTTGTTCGGGTAACCCTGCAGGTGTAAATCGATTATAATCGCCGTCCCTCGCGGTCAGTGAGTACCACTTGTTCATTGTACCGTGACGTAGAAAGAACTGGCTAGTCACATGTTAAAATGTTGCTGATTGAAAGCTGGACATTGATTGTTAATGATATGCTGTACCTTAGAGCTAACTAAAGTTCTTTTCAACTTTGGGCAAAGTACATGAGAGAAATGCGTTTCTTGTTTGATTGCGGCTCTCTCATGTGCCTTAGCGTAAGGTTCTCCACAACCTGCTGCTAAAACTTGAAAGTAAGGTTCTACTAATTAGGCGAGTCCCTGCAACTGATTTTTACCTCATGTAACCCATTACCCTCATGTAGAAGTTCCATGTTTAGGTGAGACGGGTCAGACTTGCTGAGCCTTTGTGCTCACTGCTTGTGTTTGAAGCTTTTGCAGGGTTCTATGAGGAAGGGACTCCCGAAGAGGAGACGGAACCCCAGGAGGGGAACCCCATCGAGTGGGAGTCGTGCACGCCGCAGAGTTAGTGTGCGTGTGTGCTAGCAAGGACACGTTCGAGGGCTGAATGTGCACTTGATGCTTAGTCTACGCCCGCGAGTGTAGACTGAACTTATTTTGATGTAAACATGTTCATAACTTGTTTATGTAATAAAATTTCGCTTCCGCTTTGTACCTTTGACGTGTGTTATACGGTGCTGTGCAACGCAGCACCCCTCAGCGTGATCCTGGCTCGACAGGACCAAGGGGGTCGTGTCAGCGTGGTATGAGAGCTCCCTTGAGGTTTAACACAGTACAAAGGTCTTCTTTTTCAAAAATCCAGTGAGGAACGAGTTAGTAGCCCATATAAGGATGTTATTAGCATATAGAAAGTGGCATATTAACCTATTTGTTATGTCAGAAAATCGTGTATCTCGGGACGTCTATGTCTTGGGGGGTACACGTAAGCGCTGTCCACCAGTGCGCACAAGCTGAAGGGTGGAGCCCCACGGGTGGCAGGTAACCCGACCCGCTTTGATATCCTCTACGACTCTTCATGTCGTTTGGGGTATTCGAGCAACGTCTGTCCCTGGCGTGCGTGGTGCAACTTGGGAGACCCCGTCACGTGGTCTAAAACGTGAACACGTATCTCAAGGCGTGGTTGGCTTGAGAACATCCGGGCGAGTGATGACAGCCGGGTGTACTAACTGTATGGATTCCAGGCTCGGTGTGCAGCCGAGTCTGATGATTGTTTGAGTTTCTGCAGGTAGCCTGACCACGAAACGGTAGACGTGTAGCATCCGTGTGCGAGTGACGTTTAGTGCCACTGAAATAACGAAGCCGGCTAAGTCCGGTATAGGTTTTTCCTTTGTGAGGACATAGTACCGACATAATCTGGTGACGCATCGACGTCACACCCCATTAAATGAACAACTTCATTTAAAAACTTGAAGGTTTTGATCCAAAGTAGTAAAACTTGATGGAACTCCTTCCCTTGAACAGGATATTCAAAGTTAACAAGTTTTCAACTTATAGGTTGTTAAGGACAGAGCACTCTGTTTTCATCTGAATCAAGGCGGAAGTTAATCAGAGGTTAGAGGTTGAGTTCTTTCGAAGTTGGGGTCGTATGATACATTTCTGGAAAGCGTTGGAAGAGCTTTACAACTCTTCTGTTGAGGTCCAGAGGTGTTTCATCCCTTAACCAATCGAAAAATGCAGTAGAGGTGAAACTGTCCAGAAAACAGGGCAGAGCAAAGACTCTCTGTAAACTTTCTGTAAATTAAGCATAACTTCCTGCATAAAAATCCAAAAATAGAAAATGATGTGGTTCTGGAAATCTTATGAGATGGGTTACAACGTTGTAACAGAAAGTTTTGTCAGATTAGGAACAGAAGTAACTGGGATTCTTGGATCAAATCAGTACCTAAGGCAGGGAGGTGCTGTCCAATTGTTTCCAGAAATTCTGTTAACTTTGACATCTCGTAACTTTTGAACCATGACAGATCTTAGGCCAAGCAAACACTTTATGGAAAGCTATTGAAGTTAGTTTTAACTTTGATGTTGAGCTCCAGAACTGGTTTTGCCTTTAACATGGCCTAAATCAGGTTGATATGGAAACTGGTCAGGGCTGTCATGGGAACAGCAGATCAGCAGTCAAATTTGTTTAAAATTTGAACTATGTTTCCAAGTTTTATGGGTTCAATGACATGTCTTATGTTATAACTCAATGGTTTACTGTTTCAATAAATATTTGATATTTCTCAAATATATTTTTACAGATGGCAGCAGATAAACAGTTGGAGAACGGGTGGGTAGTTTCCCACTGTTCTGACCGTAGCGGCTACCCGGAAGCATTGTGGCAAATGCTCCAATATTTCGGGTACAATCGGATGCCGCAGTACTTCGCCAAGGAAGATGGCGAAGGGGGGAACAAGACGTGGACGATCCATGTCGAGGTTCCTGCAGGACCTACACCACCCAGTTGGGTGCCATTCACCGTCACGGTGGGAGGAAGACAACCGGAAGGTATGTGGCAAGTGGCAGCCCGTGACACTATGTCACGTTTCTGCCAACTACACGTGCAGGCTATGGAGGGCAGTCCATACGCACTCGTTCCGGTGGAGGGACGAGCTCAGCAGGTGTGGGAAGAGAGGTACCTGGAGGCAACGGATCCGAGTTGCCCAAGGTACAACCCCGCGGAGGCAAATCTCAGCCTCCAGATGAGGGCGGGAAACGCCGTGATGGACAGCCAAACTGTTCATACGGAGCATCTCGCCACAAAGCTCAAGGAGAGTACAAGCCGTGGAGATCATTTCGAGAGTGCTCACAGCGCACTCCGCAATGTGCTCCTTCCGACGATCAAGCGACTGAACGAACAACACAATCAGTTGCGTCGTCTGAAGAAGGCAAAGAAGAAGAGCCGTGTTGACATCGCGGCGTTGCAAGAGCTGGTGCAGACCCTAACCCAGCATAATGAGGACCTTGCTCAAGAGCGGGACGATGCTATTGAGGAAGGACAAGGCTGGGAAGAGGACTACAACCAAGCCATGGACGAGGTGCATGCTTTGCAGGACCTCGTGCCCCCGGTGTTAGGCGTACCGGTGGTCTTGGGTCTCCCAGCAATGGGAGAACCCGGAATGGGAGAAGAGGTGGTAGATCCAGAACCACCAGCAGAGGTACCGGAGGAGGACTCCGGCAAGGAGTTGGCGGCGGCAGAGCGAAAGCGAAGCGCGCCGCAGAGCAGTGGAGAAGGAGGCGGTCCTTCTCAGAAGTTTCGGATGGTGAATCGCCCACCATCAGGTTCACACTGGCAACCACCACAGCGGTCGATGCCGTTCCGCAGTCGGCCGTACTCTTCACCGGCATTCCGGCCGGCACTGCCAGCACCACCGCAACCACAACAGCAGCAGCGGGTGATGCCGTGTGCGTTTGCACCTCAGCAACACATGCCGGGCTTTCGTCCACCGAGCACTCCACCAGCAGCGGCCACATGTTACAAGTGTGGTCGTCCAGGACACTTCTCGAGCAGTTGCCCGGAGAGGCAAGGCGGCGGAGTGGCACCACAGTTTCCGGGGAGGAATCAACCCCAGAACCCTACTAATGCGTGGCGGGCAAACCCTAGGACCGGCACTGTCCACCAACTTGCCATTGAGGACTTGCCGGAGGGCGAGCCAATCCTTGCGGGTATGTTCCAACTCCACCAGCATCCCGCTATAGTACTGTTTGATTCAGGCGCCACGCATAATTTTATTAGCCAAGCTTTCATTGCTAAACACAGTTTGCCAATACTACCCACCGATAGTCCATATTTAATTTGTTCACCGGGTGGGAAGATTTCAGCAAGCGTAATGGTTTCCAAAAGCACCATTATGCTTAGCGGGTAGAGTGTACCCCACGTCTCTCATTATCTTAGAGGGACAGAAGGTCGATGTCATCCTAGGGATGTCTTGGTTAACCCGCCACGGCGCTGTTCTAGACACCGTCCTTCGAGTCGTGCACTTAAACTCAGAGGTGCACGGTTCTCACTCATTATTTCTGGACAGTCCAGAAATAAAACTTCCAAGTGTCTATCAAGCCACAACCATCAGATTGGAAGATATTCCGGTGGTCCGAGAGTTCCCTGATGTATTCTCGGATGATTTGCCGGGGATGCCACCTGATAGAGAGGTGGAGTTCAAGATTGAACTTGCACCGGGAACCACGCCAATCTCCCGAAGGCCGTACAAGATGGCGCCCAAGGAGTTGGCTGAACTGAAGACTCAGCTCACGGACCTTCTGGAGAAGGGTTTTATTAGGCCGAGCTCCTCGCCATGGGGCTGTTCGGCATTATTTGTCAAGAAGAAGGATGAGACGTTGCGGCTTTGCGTGGACTATCGTCCATTAAATGCCGTAACCATCAAGAACAAGTACCCGTTGCCACGGATCGACATGTTGTTTGATCAGTTGGTCGAAGCAAAGATCTTTTCCAAGATGGATTTAAGATCCGGGTACCATCAGATTAAGATAAGGGCTGAGGACATTCCGAAGACGGCTTTCTCGACGAGGTACGGACTTTATGAGTACCTGGTCATGTCCTTCGGCCTCACCAATGCTCCAGCTCACTTCATGTACTTGATGAACTCGGTATTCATGCCGGAGCTGTACAAGTTTGTCGTGGTCTTCATCGACGACATCCTGGTATATTCCAAGTCGGAGAAAGATCACAAGAAACATCTGCGTATAGTCTTGCAACGACTGCGGGATCACAAGTTATACGCAAAATTCAGCAAATGCGAGTTTTGGATATCGCAAGTGCCTTTCCTCGGGCATATCATCTCAGCGGAGGGTATCGCTGTGGACCCGAGCAAGATCATGCAATTGCTGAATTGAAAATCCCCGAGAACTGTTCACGAGGTACGGAGTTTCCTCGGACTCTCGGGATATTATCGGAGGTTCATTCTGAACTTCTCGAAGATTGCCAAGCCAATGACAGAGCTGCTGAAGAAGGCTACCAAATATGTTTGGAGTCCAGCATGTGAAGCAGCATTCAAGGATTTAGTCAAGCACCGGACATCAGCACCGGTTTTGGCACAGCCAGACACAACAAAACCGTTCGATGTGTACTGCGATGCATCCGGCATTGGGCTCGGATGTGTGCTGATGCAAGACCGAAGAGTGTTCGCGTATGGATCACGGCAGCTTAGAAACCATGAGCAGAATTATCCATCCCACGATTTGGAGCTCGCTTCCGTGGTACTTGCACTAAAAATGTGGAGGCACTACCTACTCGGTAACCTTGTACATTTATATACCGACCACAAAAGCCTCAAGTACATATTCACTCAGAAGGAGCTGAACATGAGGCAACGAAGATGGTTAGAACTTATAAAGGATTACGAGATAGAGATCCATTATCATCCGGGCAAGGCAAACGTAGTGGCAGATGCGCTGAGCTGCAAGTCACACGTCAATAATCTGACCATCACACCGTTGGAAGAGAGCGAACCACCACTACATGTGATTCCACACGGAGCTCTCTACAACTTAGCTTTAATCCCCACCATCCGTGAAGAGATAGCGGCAGCCCAGAAGAATGACAAGGGCATGTCACATTTGCGGAGACGTGTAGACAGTGGGGAATTGAAATGTTTCCGGAAGGACGAAGACGGCGTCCTATGGTTCAAGGACCGGATCGTCGTACCCCGAAACCCGGAACTACGGAAGAAGATCTTTGATGAGGCTCACTTGTCAAAGTTCTCTATTCACCCCGGCAGCAACAAGATGTATCAAGAACTCCGAAGGAAGTTTTGGTGGACACGGATGAAACGCGAAGTTGCAAAATACGTGTCAGAGTGTGATACATGTCGAAGGGTGAAGGCAGATCATATGCGGAAACCGGGACTGCTACAACCACTGGGCATTCCTGCCTGGAAGTGGGAGGATGTGAGCATGGATTTCATCGTCGGCTTACCCACCACCTTGCAGAAACATGATTCTGTGTGGGTGATCGTCGATCGGCTCACCAAAGTTGCCCATTTCATCCCGGTCAACACAAATTACAACGCCAAGAAGTATGCTGAACTGTACATCTCACGGATCCTATGCTTGTACGGCGTACCCCGTACTATCATATCGGATCGGGGCACTTTATTTGTGTCCCATTTTTGGGAGCAGCTGCACGCTGCCTTGGGGACGAAGCTGATCCGTAGTTCAGCATACCACCCGCAGACGGATGGGCAGACAGAGCGGGTAAATCAGATTTTAGAAGACATGCTACGAGCTTGCGCTATCAACCACGACAAGAATTGGGATGATCACTTGCCGTTAGCCGAGTTCTCGTACAATAATGGATACCAAACCAGCATCAAGATGGCGCCCTACGAGGCGCTATACGGAAGAAAGTGCCGCGCACAGTTGAACTGGTGTGAGTCTGGCGAAAGGGTTACCTTCGGGATTGACCTTGTCAACAACGCGTAGGAAAAGGTTAGACTGATTCAAGCAAACCTAAAAGCCGCTCAATCCCGACAGAAACAGTATGCGGACCGGAGAAGGCGCCCATTACAATTCGAAGTTGGAGATCACGTATATCTACGGGTAGCTCCAATGAAGGACGTAAACAGATTTGGGGTGAGAGGAAAGTTGGCACCCCGATTCATCGGTCCATTCCAGATTACCGAAAGATGTGGACCAGTGGCATACCGACTGAAATTACCAGAAGCACTTTCCGGTGTGCACGACGTCTTTCACATTTCCCAGCTGAGGAAGTGTCTTAAGCTATCAACTACCGTTCAGCTGGAGGATATTGAAGAACTGCAACCGGATCTCACCTATCGGGAGGAACCGGTGCAGATTATTGATGAAAAGGCCCGAACCACACGCAACCGTACGTTGTGGTTCTACAAGGTTCTATGGAGTAATCACTCCACGGACGAAGCGACATGGGAGAGCGAAGAATTCCTTCGCACTAACTACCCCGAATTTTTCACGTCGCATATCCGGTAATTTTCCACCGTCCTCTCTCTCATTTTCACCTTATAATCTCGGGACGAGATTCTTTTAAGGGGGGAGGAATGTAAGGGCCTCAGTTTTTGACACACATTTGCAGTGTTCATCACCACACCACACACCTCATTTGAGGAAGGATGATGAACACAAATGAAGAGCAAGTAACAATTATCAACATGCTCATTAGAGAACAAACTCACACATTGCCAAAGTGGTATTTCACACATGTGATATAGATGGGCTGGACATATGAAAACTCCTACACTTTACTAAGGATGTCCATGCCAAGTTTCACCCAAATTCAAAACCCTTTTGAGGTCATTATGGGTATAGTTAGGAAGAGGGCGGTTTGAAACCATATTCAAATTCAAACTGTTTTTATCCCATGAATTTAAATGTGGGAGGCATATTCTTACTCAGCACATTTTTGTGAGCCCACACACCAATTTTCACTCCATTTGGAGTTGATCTTGACATGAGCTAAGTGGGACAAATTCAAACTTTATTTGAATTCAAAACCGGACTTGTGCTGAAATTCACTCAAACCAAACCCAATTTGAGTTCTACTCAATTCAAATGGCTCATGGGTGAATAATTTGAATCACCAGGGGTATTATGGGGCTCACTGTTCACTGCAGTGATCAGGAGTAAATTTCAGAGGTTAAAACCCCGGGTGGGACCACATGTCATAGAGGGAAGAAGGAGAAACTTGCAACCAAAGTCAGAGTCTCGGTGGGAAATTCCACCGAGCAGCTGTCGGCTGTGCCACCGAGCAGCTACCGGCGCCACCAGCTGCTTCCCTCTCCACGCGCTGGCGCCCAGGGCGGCTTGCTCGCGCCCCCATGCGACCGGCACCGCCTCAGCCGAGCAGGAGTCGGCCGGCTTTATCTTCTCGCGGGCAGACCCGAACATCGGCATTGTCTCTCGCCGCAGCTCTCTGCTCAATCGGGAAAATCAGCAAAACCATCTCCTCCTTCGTTCCTGAACTGCTAGACAGCCACCTGAGGTCGCACCCCACCTCCCCAACGCCAGAAACCCCGAGCTCCGACCTCCTTTGCCCGAAAACGATCGCCACTGCGGCGACCTAGCATCAGCCGAGAGTCAGGCGCCCGTGGGCAGCGTTCCACAGGCGTTTTCACGGTCCAGCGAGAGAGGCAACAGGAGCGCGCGACCACCGTGCTGCTCTCCTCCAAGCTTGGAAGCCAACCGTGAAGAATCCGCAAAGAATTTTCAGTTTTTGCTCCGGCGACCGTAACCCGAGCTTCCGGTACGGTTTCTTTAAATTCTTGCTCTATGATCTTTCGGAGGTCATCAGATCTTG
This sequence comes from Neostapfia colusana, assembly GCA_030760725.1. Classification (NCBI taxonomy): domain Eukaryota; kingdom Viridiplantae; phylum Streptophyta; class Magnoliopsida; order Poales; family Poaceae; genus Neostapfia; species Neostapfia colusana. The sequence continues at coordinate 67,595,074 of JASWHV010000016.1, forward strand.
CACATAGACGCTGGACTAGCTGGCGATCAAGTTCTTTTCTGCATCCGTAGCGTGAAACTGTCTAGGAGTGACGAATTTCGAGCTCGATCAAGATAGGTCATGGCGGGCACGATCGGTCACACGGTGCCGACCGACTTGCCGCCATCCCTGAACCCTTTTGACACCTTGTCGAGCTTCCTAGAGGTACGCTGATGCAGTAGGACCGTTTGTTCGAGGTGTTGGCAGGTTAAAACCCACGGTCGACGGCGCCGAACCTCAACCGAGGCTGCGGCACGTCGCCGAGCTATTTCCAGTCACCCCCAGCCCGACCTGACACCACCGACGTGTTCCTCGATGTCGACAACCCCCTGGCGGCGAGTTTCAGCCCATGGGAGGTCCGGTAGCGGCGAGCCGGCGAGCCCCGGGTCTGCTCTGGCGAGGTCAGCGGCGCAGGCGCGAGAGGACAGCGGGAGGAAGAAGAAGCCGTCTGGCCCACGTGTCAGCGGCTGAAGAATTTAAATTGGGATCGGGTGTGGCCAGGGATCGGCTGTGCTGGTGCGCAAATACCCTGTGAACTCCGGTGTGCCGGACACCTCCGCGCTCGACACGTGTGGTATCCCCGGTGTGCCGGACACCTCCGCGCTCGACAGGTGTCCCCGCGGGTCCCGAGAGTTTAAACTTTTCCCCGAATTTCAGAATTCTTCCAAACTTCAAATCCTCATAACTTTGGCTAGAAAGCTCCAAATTGAGTGAACCAAATTTTGCTGGATTCAGCTCTCTGAGTACTTTCCAGCAAATCAAGTTTCACTTCATGAAATTCCTTAATTCTCCAGAATTAAATCCTCAAATTTTAAATTGTTAGAATTTTAACTGGAGAATCCTGTGGAGGAAAATCCTGAAATTTTGCTGGGATGTTCACCAAAATATCCCTGAACTACCATAAAAATTTCAGATCCATTTGAGCTCATTTAATCCGCCTAATGGTGTGATTAGTGAAACTGTGCCAGAGAAAATAGAAAATGTTCAGAAACATTTTCAGAATTTTCTCTGAAATTGTTTAGCTCATATGTTTAGTTAGGAACTTCCAAATTAAGTGAGACCAACTCCATTAGAACCCTCTGAAAATCTAGTTTTCAGAAAGTCATAGTTTGTTTCATGAAAATCCTTAGAACACCCTAAGAGTTCCAATTAAGGTCAAGGACATGATTAATTGTGGAGGGCTCAAATGAGCTTTGCTGCAACTAAAACTTGACCAAGTCTCTGTTTAGGTTGTAACCAATCCGCAATAAAAGTTTCACAGTCATTAGGTCTGTCTAGCAAAGGTTATAGACTTTACAACTTCAAACTTAATACAAATGCATTAAATTAATACATGTATTGTTTCTATCATGTAGTCGCTAAGGTCGAGGAGGAATCCGAAGTCCTAGACTTCGTTACTCCGGAGGAACAGCTAGCCTACGACCAAGAGCAGCAAGGCAAGCTCCGGTTTGCATGAACCTTTTTACAAATTTTTATTGTTTTGAGCACATACTTGTTTCCTTTATTCTGTGCATTAGAGTCTTGTTTGGAGCCCCACTGCATAGCCAAGAGAACCATGGGTTGGCTTAGGATTGCAAACCTCGTTAGCTACTGCATTGCTAGGATAGAGTAGGATTCGGTACAAGTCGAGTAGTTGGAACTACTCGCGAGAATAGGCTAGAGGCACATTGCTCAGGTAGAGATAGCACATGGTACACATGGCAAGAAAATGAGACCGAGCGGAGAGTAAGGGCAGCAGGACTTTGGGGCCTGTGTGCTGTAGCTCCGCTTGTGTCGATTGAGGACCGAGCAGTGTGCGGGCCTGTTGAACAAGCTAGAACAGTACCGAAGACCTACCGTCTATATGGGAACCGGGAAACTGATGTAACTCGGGTAGCTGGGTATTGAGGCATTGCCCGTCGTTCAGAGGGTAGGTTGAGAGCTTGAGGTGTAAATCGGCTGGCGGCACTGAGATGCGCGTGCAGAGACCTCTTGCTCGGGACGATGGGACCGGTTCAATATTTGGCTGACGAGTGAAAGGTAGTTGCGTACGGCGTCCGTGATGGTTGTTGTAGGCAACATCGAGTACGGGCGTACGTGACGGGTTGTTCGGGTAACCCTGCAGGTGTAAATCGATTATAATCGCCGTCCCTCGCGGTCAGTGAGTACCACTTGTTCACTGTACCGTGACGTAGAAAGAACAGGCTAGTCACATGTTAAAATGTTGCTGATTGAAAGCTGGACATTGATTGTTAATGATATGCTGTAGCTTAGAGCTAACTAAAGTTCTTTTCAACTTTGGGCAAAGTACATGAGAGAAATGCGTTTCTTGTTTGATTGCGGCTCTCTCATGTGCCTTAGCGTAAGGTTCTCCAAAACCTGCTGCTAAAACTTGAAAGTAAGGTTCTACTAATTAGGCGAGTCCCTGCAACTGATTTTTACCTCATGTAACCCATTACCCTCATGTAGAAGTTCCATGTTTAGGTGAGACGGGTCAGACTTGCTGAGCCTTCGTGCTCACTGCTTGTGTTTGAAGCTTTTGCAGGGTTCTATGAGGAAGGGACTCCCGAAGAGGAGACGGAACCCCAGGAGGGGAACCCCGTCGAGTGGGAGTCGTGCACGCCGCAGAGTTAGTGTGCGTGTGTGCTAGCAAGGACACGTTCGAGGGCTGAACGTGCACTTGATGCTTAGTCTACGCCCGCAAGTGTAGACTGAACTTATTTTGATGTAAACATGTTCATAACTTGTTTATGTAATAAAATTTCGCTTCCGCTTTGTACCTTTGACGTGTGTTATACGGTGCTGTGCAACGCATCACCCCTCAGCGTGATCCTGGCTCGACAGGACCAAGGGGGTCGTGTCACTACCCGGCGATCAAGTTCCTTTCTGCATCCGTGGCGTGAAACTGTCTAGAAGTGACGAATTTCGAGCTCGATCAAGAGTGGTCATGGCGGGCACGATCGGTCACACGGTGCCGACCGACTTGCCGCCATCTTTGAACCCTTTTGACACCTTGTCGAGCTTCCTAGAGGTACACTGATGCTGTAGAACCGATTGTTCGAGGTGTAGGCGGGTTAGAACTCACGGCCGACGGCGCCGAACCTCAACCGAGGGCGCGGCACGTCGCCGGGCTATTTTCGGTCACCGGTAGCCCGAACTGACATCACCGACGTGTTCCTCGACATCGACAACCCCCCTGGCGGCGAGTTTCAGACCATGGAAGGGCCGGCAGCGGCGAACCGGTGAGCTCCGGGTCTGCTCCGGCGAGGGGCGGCGGCGCAAGCGCGCGGGCACGACGGGAGGAAGACGAAGCCGGCTGGCCCACGCGTCAGCGGCTGAAAAATTTAAATCGGGATCGGGTGTGGCCAGGACCGGCTGTGCTGGCGCGCAGGAACCCCACAGACCACGGTGTGCCGTCGCCTCGGCGTGCGACGCGTGTCCCCGGGGCCCACCCGCGAGTTTAAACTTTTCTCCGATTTTCAGATTTCCTTCAAACTTCATATCCTCATAACTTTGGCTAGAAAGCTCCAAATCAAGTGAACCAAATTTTGTTGGATTCAGCTCTCTGAGTACTTCCAGCAAATCAAGTTTCACTTCATGAAAATCTTTATTTCTCCAGAATTAATTGCTCAAAGTTTAAACTGTTTGGAATTTTAACTGGAGAATCCTTTGGAGGAAAATCCTGAAATTTTGCTGGAAGGTTCACAAAAATATCCCTGAACTACCATAAATAATTGCAGATCCATTTGAGCTCATTTGATCCACCTAATGGTGTGATTAGTGGAACTGTTCCAAAGAAAATAGAAAATGTTCAGAAACATTTTCAGAATTTTCTCTGAAATTGTTTAGCTCATATATTTAGTTAGGAACCTTCAAATTAAGTGAGACCAACTCCATTAGAACCCTCTGAAAATCTAGTTTTCAGAAAGTCATAGTTTGTTTCATGAAAATCCATAGAACACCCTAAAAGCCTTCAATTAAGGTCAAGTACATAATTAATTGTGGAGGGCTCAAATGAGCTTTGCTGCAACTAAAACTTGACCAAATCTCTGTTTAGGTTGTAACCAAGCCACAGTAAAAGTTTCACAGTCATTGGGTCTGTCTAGTGAGAGTTATGGACTTCATAACTTCGAACTTAATACAAATGCATTTAAATTGATACATGTACCTCTTATATCATGTAGTCGCTAAGGTCGAGGAGGAACCCGAAGTCCTAGACTTCGTTACTCCGGAGGAGCAGCTAGCCTACGACCAAGAGCAGCAAGGCAAGCTCCGGTTTACATTAACCGTTTTACAAAGTTTTATTGTTTTGAGCACTTACTTGAATATTATGATTCCTTGCATTAGAGTCTTGTTTGGAAACCCAATTGCATAGCCAAGAAAACCAGGGGTTGGGTTTAGGATTGCAAACCCCGTTAGCTACTGCCATGCTAAGATAGTGTAGGATTCGGTACAAGTCGAGTAGTTGGAACTACTCGCGAGCATAGGCTAGAGGCACTCGACTCGGGTAGTGATAGCACATGAAACACATGGCAAGAAAATGAGACCAAGCGGAGAGTAAGGGCAGCAGGACTTTGGGGCCTGTGTGCTGTAGCTCCGCTTGTGTCGATTGAGGACCGAGCCGTGTGCGGGTCTGTTGAACAAGCTAGAACAGTACCGAAGACCTACCGACTATATGGGAACCGGGAAACCGATGTAACTCGGGTAGCTGGGTGTTGAGGCATAGCTGGTCGTTCAGAGGGTAGGTTGAGAGCTCGAGGTGCAAATCGGCTGGCGGCACTGAGATGCGCGTGCAGAGACCTCTTGCTCGGGACGATTGGACCGGTTCAACATTTGGCTAACGGGTGAAAGGTAGTTGCGTACGACATCCGTGATGGTTGTTGTAGGCAACATCGAGTACGGGCGTACGTGACGGCTTATTCGGGTAACCCTGCAGGTGTAAATCGATTATAATCACCGTCCCTCACGGTCAGTGAGTACCACTTGTTCACTGTACCGTGACGTAGAAAGAACAGGCTAGTTACATGTTAAAATGTTGCTGATTGAAAGATGGACTTGATTGTTAATGATTTGCTATAGTTTAGAGCTAATTAAAGTTTATTTCAACTTTGGGCAAAGTACATGAGAGAAATGTGTTTCTTGTTTGATTGCGGCTCTCTCATGTGCCTTAGCGTAAGGTTCTCCACAACCTGCTGCTAAAACTTGAAAGTAAGGTTCTACTAATTAGGCGAGTCCTTGCAAATGATTTTTACCTCATGTAACCCATCTCCCCTCATGTAGAAGTTCCATGTTTAGGTGAGACGGGTCAGACTTGCTGAGCCTTCGTGCTCACTGCTTGTGTTTGAAGCTTTTGCAGGGTTCTATGAGGAAGGGGCTCCCGAAGAGGAGACGGAACCCCTGGAGGGTAACCCCGTCGAGTGGGAGCCGTGCACGCCGCAGAGTTAGTGTGTGCGTGTGCTAGCAAGGACACGTTCAAGGGCTGAACGTGAACTTGATGCGTAGTCTACGCCCGTGAGTGTAGACTGGACCTATTTTGATGTAAACATGTTCATAAACTTGTTTATGTAATAAAATCTCGCTTCCGCTTTGTACCTTTGATGTGCGCTATACGGTGCTGTGCAACGCAGCACCCCTCAGCGTGATCCTGGCTCGACAAGACCGTGGGGTCGTGTCAAATACGCCACAAACATGGTCTCTAGCAAAAGAGATTTGAGTAACTAGTTGAAGATAACCACTCATGAGTATGTTCTACCCCATTGGAAGTACTTAAAACCCCTAGGGTACAACAATATCTCAATGAGTTCAACTGTCATCCCTCTGCCAGAATGACCAGTTTCTACATATCCCAGATTTTGATCTGGTTCTGGGCATTTTCATGACTCAAGCTGAATACCAAAGTTAAAGCCAACCTTAGTATCTCTCCAACGAGTAATTATTTGCCCTCGGATCAGCTCTTGTTTAAAAGTTATGGTAATTCAAAGTCAACAAAATTTCTGGAAGAATTTCAACAGCACCTCCTTTGGGAAGTTGCTGTTTCCAACTCACATTTCCACTGAATTCCGTGCTGAAAATACAGAAACTTTGAATTACAAAGATGTAAAAAATCTCCTCCTCTTTATAGAGATGTATGATATGAAATTTTTTGATTTTTCTACTGAAAGTTATGCTTGAAAAACAGAACAGTCCAGAGAGTGTTTTGAATCTGTCCTGGTTCTGGACAGTTTACATCCCTCTGGAATTTAAGCCCTCTTAAGGTGTGATTCAGCTCTGGAAGTCTACAACAAAGTTGTAGAGTGCTCAAACACCTGTCCAGAACGATCTCCCACACCTCCATTGGCCAAATGATCTGTGAGTTATGCTCTGTTAAGGTTCAGCAAACTTGCTGCCTAAAACAGAGCACTCTGTTTTTCAATCCTTTAGAGCTACACTGATCCACTATCAAATTTTTCTACCCAACCAGGGTCCTAAATGTTGAAACTTAGTAATTTTAATTCCTTCTTATCCTAATTTCTCGTGCACATGCCTATAGTATGCCTGTACTACGTTCCTCACAAAAGGAAAATCCTAACCGGATTATACCGGCATATACGTCTCAAGTGTGGCACTAAACGGGCTCTCGCACACGTATACTACACGAGATACATACGTGGTTAGTACTTGCAGAAGACCACAAAAGAATGATGCACTCAAAGGTCATTTTCATTTCAGGCAGGTCCATATTTGAATGTAAATACAAACGCCCGTAACATTGCCATACGGCCGTCCTTGAGTTAAGTCATGTCTCAAGGTACGTGATCGTGTTTTAACACCACACGACGGGGAACCCGAGTAGACCATGAACGGGTCGTCACGGTTGGGAATGTTATCAACCCAATGTATACCACATACTGCCCGGCAGGGCACTGACGGGACCCCGCCGTCCCGATCACTCACGGGGACGGGGCACCTTGCCCGAGAATCGCATTGGGTGGTGCCGTGTTATGCGGCACCCAACAGCACACATATAAGGAACAATGTATTACATAAATCAAAAGCGGAAGCTTACAATTGTTCTTCATAAATAGTTTACATAAAATAGCTACAGCGGAAGTCTATAAACAGCTCACGTTGAATATCTAAGAAGCACTCGAGAAGAGGTCCAGCCCGCGGACTCCTCTCGCTAGCAACACGAAGACATGGCAGCGGCTAGGTTCTCCAAGTGTGACATGACTCGGAAGTTCCCGAGTCTCACCGGATAACCTTCTTTATAGCGTCCAGGGTTACCTGCAAACCACTTATATAGCAAGAGTGAGCACAAAGGCTCAGCAAGACTTAACCGTCTCTCCTAAAGCATGAAACTCTACATGAACGTAACCTAAGACTTAAGCCTGTCATCTGCAAAAAGACTTGCCTACGAGTTCATCCTTAACTTTCAGATTTTTAGCCATAATAATAGTGACCTTGCGCCTAGCAACATTGGAACTCCACAATCAAACAAGAAACGCTTCATTCCAATGTTACTTGTCCCAAGGTGGAAAAATAACTTTAGTTTGCTCTATCTCTACTTCAAACAGGGTTTTCATGCAACTTAACATAATCATAACAGCAATTATACTTTTGCAAACTGTTTCCACACAAGTTGATTACTACGTCACAACATGGGAGCAAGCGGTACTCAATAACCGCGAGGGACGGTGATTCGAATCAAACACTGCCCGGATAGCTCGACACATATGCCCGCCTCTGAAGACCCAAATCTGGCGTTCTTCATTACGTTGTATGTGGCAACCTTTCGCAGGACACTCGACTGTAGAACCGGTCACGCTGTCTCAGGCTCATAGGTCTAACGAGACGATGTGGTATGCCTATACAATCCAGTGAACCTGGTACATCGGTTTCCCGGTTCCCATATGTCAGTAAGCATCCGGTACACAACTCAATACTTGCTCCTGGACGCGGCACACGCATCGGTCCTTAACCGACACAGGCAGAGCTACGCGACCAAGACCTCGTCTTGTCGCTGCCTAACCCCTCTGCCCGGTCTCATCTTTAGAAATGTAAACTTTAGTTTGCTTCCTTTCCCAACCATACTTATGATATTCTGAACTATAGCTCCCGAGTAGATTCCAACTACTCGTCTTCTACCGGATGCCCTAGTCTATTTAGCATGGCCTTATTCTACAGCGATGACACAATTCTACCCTTGACCTCAGGGTTCATGTTTGGTTATGCAAGTGGAGTATAAAACATCCTTGACCTAATGCACATACAAACTTTGACCAATAGTAGTGAACAAAAGGAAAACTTTAAAAACAACTTAAATGCAAACTGGGGCTTCCCTTGGTTTTGCAGGTGACTAAAGTCAGATAATATGGGGTTAGTTGCTGATGTATTGAAGTTCAACTCCTGCCCTTCTTGCTCCTTGATCCAAGCTCAACTTCTCCTTCTTCACTTTCCACATTTTATCACTACACGTTATGAATATGCATACATGTTTAATTATAAAACTTTTACTAACAAGTGCTAAAGGCAAGTTTAAAACTGGAACTCTGTTTAAGAATTTTAAAATGACGCTGGGGATGGTGGTTTGGGTGTGTGTTTAAGCACTATGATCAAGTGATGAGTGGGGTTTCATCACTTGGGTGGTGATCACCTAATGGGTTGAATAGAACACTACTGATCGAGGGCTCCAATGGAGCTGGAAATTTTCTTGTGAGTTCCTTGTCACAAGAAAATCCTCAGGACCAAAATTCAGAATGTTTCACTGATTAGATCACCCAGAACAATTCCCTAAGCATTTAGGCATAAAGGAATTAATTCTTATTAAACTTGCACTTTCATGCAAATCCAAGTGAACCATAATTTCACACATGGCTCAGGGAGTATGACTGAATTTGTCTAGGATTTTTGGAGCTAAGAAATACCCAGAACTGAATTTCCAAGTTTTGGAAATCCTCTGAAAATGTTTCTGTATTCATTTGAATACAGAAACTTTAAATCAGAATTACCCTAAATAAATCAACTCCAGATGAGCTGAAACTTTTACATGAGTTTACTAACATCCTAAAGAATATCCTGGCAAAATCTGGGGATTTTTGGATGAACCAAACTCCCTCTAAAATTATTTTGCTGAAAAGTTTTAAAGAATTCTCCAGAATTTTCTATTGGACTTCATGCAAATTGGGTTGCATATTTGGATAAAGTTTTTCATCCTGAGTCCAACCCAATTTTAATCACTAATGTTGGAGTTTCCTAGCAAAAGTTATGCCCTCCCAAAGTTTAAATCAAATCTGTTATTTGAATAAACCGGGGAAATGTTTAAACTCTGACCGTGGGCCCATCGCCCACGTGTCAGCTGCTGGAACCGTGCCACACGGGGCCACAGGACCTTTCCCGCGCCACCACACTGGATCCAGGGGCCGCAGCTGATCGGGGATTTAACTTTTCGCCACTGACACGTGGGACCCGCCGGTCGTCTTCCTCCTCTAGACGCCCGTGCGATCCCGCCGCCGGAGCTCGCCGGAGGGCATCGGAACCCGACTTCCCGGCCGCCCCTCGGCTTGCTACTCGCCGCCCGGGGGTTTTTGGGGACGAGGAACTCATCCAGGGGGTCAGCACACGCACTAGAAGCCCGGAACCAGGTCGGCGGCGTGCAACGACCTCGGTGAAGCTTCGGCGCCGTCGACCGATCGCTTCAGCCCACAAAAACCCCCAAGGGATCGGCTCTACAGCATCAGTGACGCCTAAATAAGCTCGACATGGCCACAAAGTAGCTCGGGAATGACGTTTACTAGGACTTCACCGAGCACCCGATCGTTCCCGCCATGGCCGCCGAAGAAAGAACTCGAAATTAGGTGCAACCACTTACTTCTAAGCTAGGGTTGCAAAGGAAAAAGGTTCCCTATCCATTCTAGCTCCTGATTGCGCAAAATGAGCAGCTCTAACAGAAAATTGAGTGTCAATTTCAACAATTCTTACCCGTGGGGAAGTTTTTCCGGCCGAAAGAAGAACTCAAAATTCTCGAGCTACGGTGCACGGATTGCCCTGAAATTTGGAGAGGAGCAGCGCAGAGAGTTGGTGCGCCTTGGGGTGTTCTCATTCAGTCGTGAAACTGGCGGTGTGAGCTGCCCACGAGAGCCCGACGTCGGTTTCCACTGTTTGCACCTCGGCTTCGGCGCTGATCCTCAAAATACGGCCAACAGCAGCGCCAAATGCCGGAGCTGAGCTGGGGAAACTCTTGTGCACATGCTGGCGCTCCATTTTCGTGTTGATAGCTTGAGCAGTCGGGGAGCGACGCCGGCTTAGGATCGTGGAGAACAGACGCGGCGCCGGCGGCTGTTGTTTGGGCGCGTGAGAAGACGAAGGCCACGAGCATGAGTGAGAGGCTTCGTGTTTGCTTCGGTGGGAGATATAAGCGCTGGGTGAACCGCCTCTGGCGCCCGGGCGTGGGGGGGGGGGCTCGAGCCGGAGGTAGCGGTAGCCGCTTCTCGGTGGTGCCACAGTGGAACCGTTCGGTTGAACTGATAACAGAGAGCTGAACACTTAGGCAGTAAGTTTGATCTCCCCTCTCAATGACAATTGGGGCCCACAGCCCCTCTCTGCCCCAAAAGATCACCAAATTTTGACACATTGCAAATTCAGCTATGAGGGATCCAAATTCAAAAGCCATTTGGCCATTTGACAAGTTGTGCCACAGTTTCAAATTTGAATTCAAATTTCAATGAAAATTCACAATTCTCTTTGATATACCTATCAAAGAACCTCCAAATTTTCTCAAAATTTGCCTTCCTCATAATTTGAACCTGGAGAGTTTGAATATGCCCTCTGATCTTTGAGTTGGCCATTGCAAATACAACTTTTTAAACAACAGTTTGAATCTCCACCTTTTAAGAATGGCCTTCATCTCTTTTGAAGTGACCCTTTTAGTTCAAACTGAATTTAAAGTTTTATTGCACATGCCAACACTTTCATGAGTGAACAAAAGTTTTTGCAAGTACCATTTCTTGTATATAAACTCAACTTTATTCATAGATCAAGTTTTCCATTTACAGGTTTTGGGACTTTTACATTCCTCCCCCCTTAAAAAGAATCTCGTCTCGAGATTCATGATTAAGGACAACATGGAGAGGACAACTACTAAGTATAAGCCTCTAACAATTCCGGATGATTGCGTTGTAAATATTCCTCGCTTTCCCATGTAGCTTCGTCGGACATGTGATTTTCCCATAGCACCTTGAAAAATCGCAGCGTCCGGTTTCTGGTCTCGTGAGTCTTTTCATCAATTATCCGGGTCGGGTGCTCAACATATGTGAGGTCCGGCTTCAAATCTACTATGCCTTCCGTGAGAATCTCCGTTGGAACTTTCAAACACTTCCGCAACTGAGATATGTGGAAGACGTTATGAACTCCGGCTAAGGCTGCTGGCAACTCCAAATGGTATGCCACGGGTCCACATCTTTCCATGACGATGAAAGGACCGATAAAACGTGGAGCCAATTTTCCTTTCACCCCGAATCGGTGAATGCCCTTCATAGGAGATACGCGGAGGTATACGTGGTCCCCAACTTGAAAGTTCAGAGGACGACGTCTCTTATCCGCATAGCTCTTTTGCCTGGACTGAGCGGCTTTAAGATTTGCTTGAATAAGCCTTACCCGCTCTTCTGCTTCATTTACGAGATAAATCCAGTAAATTACCCTCTCGCTGGATTCACACCAGTTCAAAGGTGTGTGGCACTTCCGGCCGTAGAGAGCTTCATAAGGTGCCATTTTTATGCTCGTTTGATAACCGTTGTTATATGAGAATTCCGCCAACGGTAAGTGATCATCCCAGCTCTTACCGTGGTGGATGGCACACGCCCTTAGCATATCTTCAAGGATTTGATTCACCCTCTCCGTTTGCCCATCGGTTTGAGGGTGATACGCGGAGCTTCAAATCAATTTAGTTCCCAAGGATGCATGTAGCTGTTCCCAGAAGCGGGACATGAACAGCGATCCTCTGTCAGAGACAATAGTACGGGGAACTCCATGCAAGCACAAAATCCGTGCTATGTATAACTCCGCATACTGCTTGGTGCTGTAGTTGGTATGCACCGGAATGAAACGTGCTGATTTGGTTAACCGGTCCACGATCAACCAAATCGAATCATGGTGGTAGGAGGTCATCGGCAACCCAACGATGAAATCCATACTCAAGTCTTCCCACTTCAATGCCGGTATTTGTAGCGGTTGTAACAGGCCCGACTTCTTCACATAGTCAGCCTTAACTCTTCGACACGTATCACATTCTGAAACGTATTTTGCAACTTCACGTTTCATACGTGTCCACCAAAACTTCTTCAGGAGGTCTTGATACATTTTGTTGCTGCTAGGATGAAAAGAAAATTGGGATAAGTGAGCCTCATCCAAAATTTTCTTCCACAGCCTCATATCACGGGGTACGACTATCCGGTCCTTAACAAAGGGTGTCTTCATCATCTAACCGGAACATTTCATCTCCCGTTCCTTCAACCTCCTTCTGATATGAGCCATGCCCTTGTCTTGCTTTTGAGCTTTCATAACCTCCTCTCTTATTGTGGGTATGAGAGCTAGGTTATGCAGAGTTCCATATGGAACGAAGTAGAGACTTGGTTCTTCCTCTTCTATCAACGTAATGGTCAGGTTATGAACATGAGACTTCCGGCTGAGTGCATCGGCAACCACATTTGCCTTGCCCGGATGATAATGAATTTCAATCTCATAGTCTTTGATCAGCTCCAACCATCGCCGTTGTCGCATATTTAACTCCTTTTGAGTGAATATGTATTCCAAGCTTTTGTGGTCGTTGTAGAGATGAACCAGATTTCCCAATAGGTAATGTCTCCACATCTTCAAAGCTAATACCACGGCAGCAAGTTCGAGATCATGAGTTGGATAATGTTGCTCATGATTACGTAATTGCCGTGATCCATATGCGAACACACGTCCTCCTTGCATGAGTACACAACCAAGCCCGATGCCAGACGCATCACAATAGACATCAAAAGGCTGGGTTGTATCCGGTTGAGCTAGAACCGGGGCTGTTGTGAGGTGTTTCACCAACGCTTGAAAAGCTTCCTCACATGGCTTGCTCCAATCATACTTGATGCCCTTTTTCAGTAGCTTAGTCATAGATTTGGAGATTTTTGAGAAGATCAGAATGAACCTCCGATAATATCCCGCCAAACCCAAGAAACTACGAACTTCATGGACTGATGTTGGAGACTTCCACTTCAGCACTTGCTCAATCTTGCTTGGATCAACAGCAATACTTTCCCCTGAAATAATATGTCCAAGAAATGGCACTTGGTTGATCCAAAAATCACATTTACTAAACTTTGCATAAAGCTTGTGATCTCTCAGTCGTTGGAGCACAATATGCAAATGTTTAGTGTGTTCCTCTTCAGATTTGGAATAGACCAGGATGTCATCGATGAATACCACGACGAACTGATCCAGCTCCGGCATGAACACCGAGTTCATAAGATACATGAAGTGAGCCGGAGCATTGGTCAACCCAAATGACATGACAAGATACTCATAGAGTCCGTATCTTGTCGAGAATGCTGTTTTCGGGATATCTTCCGCTCGAATCTTGATTTGATGATATCCCGACCTTAAGTCCATCTTGGAGAAGACTTTAGCACCCACTAGCTGATCGAAGAGGATATCAATTCTTGGTAGTGGATACTTGTTCTTTATTGTCACAGCATTCAAAGGACGATAATCGACGCATAGCCTTAGCGTCTCATCCTTCTTCTTCACAAATAAAGCCGAGCAACCCCATGGTGATGAACTTGGACGAATAAACCCCTTGTCCATGAGATCTTTGAGTTGCTCCTTCAGCTCGGCTAATTCATTCGGAGCCATTTTGTATGGTCTTCGAGAGATCGTCGTGGTTCCCGGTATCAACTCTATTTTGATCTCCACCTCGCGCTCAGGTGGTAGGCCTGGAAGATCTTCGGGAAACACGTCCGGATATTCACGGACTACCGGAATGTCTTCTAACTTGCAAGCCTCGGCATTACATACTTCCGGGTATTTGGAAACCGCTTCTCCGAGATACAATGTTTGACGTCCGTGAAGTGGAGAGACCAAGTGAACACTCCTGTTCTTGTTGTCCAGAATAGCCTTATGGAAGGCCAACCATGATATTCCCAATATGGCATTGATCCTTTGGTCTTCGAGAATGATGAGGGTGGTAGGATAAATTTTTCCACCCAAACAAAGTGGTGCTCGAGAAATGACTTCATTAGTTGATATGTCTCCACCTGGCGAATGAATAAGGTAAGAACCTTTTGTGACAGTTGTGGAGACCTGATCCCGGTTCACCGTCGCCCTGCTAATGAAGTTATTTGTTGCACCAGAGTCGATTAAAATGACAACCGGCTTGTCATTTAATGTGAACCTGCCGGCAAGAACAGGTCCTCCCTTTGGCAGATCATCGACTGACACATAATTAACTGTCCCCACCTTGGACATAGCTTTTCTTTGCTGCCCAAGATCACACTGTGGAACTGGACCCGCGGACACAATGTTGCTGCTCGGTTCAGTTGCTTCATTGACGTTGAGCTCATTGTCAACGTGAAGTGGGACAGCACTTGGTTTAGCTGAGAAATCACCTTGTTCATCTTCAACCTCTTGAGGGCAATAATATTCTGGTGCACTTTGTTGATACTGAGGTGCATGAGAAACAAGTTGCTGCTGCGGTGGAGGTGAATAAGACCTCTGTGGAGTAGAAGAGTCGTCACACTCCCAGAATGATTGCACCTCTTGTGGAATATCTCGACCGGAAGGTGAACGGATCACAAACCGATACTTCTGAGGTAGATGATTGCATTCCTCCTGTGATGAGTCCCTCTCCCTCTTTTCTTTGAGGTAGAGATTGGCATAGTATTCCTGAGTGATAGCACAGCTCACAAGCTCATCAAAATTCTCTTGGCTAACTTGAGCCAATTCACATCGCAACCTAGCGGTCAGCCCTCGGTAGAAATGATAGCCCTTCAAGGATGGTGATTTCACATAGTCAGGGACATATTGAGCTAAGCGATTGAATTCCTTCGCATACTCAATAACACTCATGTCCCCTTGCTTCAGACTCCAGAATTCATCCAGGCTGGTTTGCATTATGCCCGCAGGAATGAAACGAGCACGAAATGCATCCTGGAACTCCGCCCATGTGACACGATGCCCTGCTGGTTGGACAGCAAAGTATTCTGCCCACCATGCTCCAGCATAGCCGTGAAGCTGCTGAGCGGCAAATAGGGTCCTCGAAAATTCATCACATTGAATCAACCCAAACTTGGACTCAATGACACGTAACCAGTGATTTGCTTCACAATGGTCAGCCGCCTCAGAGAATACCGGCGGTTGTGTCGCCAAGAAATTCAGATACGTGCTCTGGGTTGGCATGTGACGTTGAGCTTCTCGATCTATGCCTTGCTGAACTAGAGTTTGGAGAGTTTCATTCATCTTCTCCATAATTTCAGCCAATCCGGTTCGTGATGGCTCTTGTGATGAAGTCGAGTCATTCCCACCTCGACTTGAACCTCCAATCTCCATTTGAGGATGTGTGCGTACCATACTGCACGAAACAAAATTTTGAGTCAATCAAAATTCTATCTCAGTAGTAAGTAAAGATAAGTAAAACATGAACATGTCATGAACTTTATGAAAGCATAACCACATTCATGTTTAAACAAATCTTAAGTACGCTAACTAATCAGCGGGACTACCCTGACCAGTTCACACAAACTCCAAAATTTACTCAAGTTATCTACAGATCCATGACTTGAGTTCAATACCAAAGTTTTAGTAAACTTCAGTATCTTTCCAACGAGTACTTATATGCTCCTTGAGGATTTTTTCTACCAGAAGTTATGGCTTAAAAACAGAAAGGTCTAGAGAGGTTTTTGCTACTGTCCTGGTTCTGAACAGTTTGCCTTCAACTGGACTTTTCACCCACTTAACGTGTGATCTTGCTCTGGAGGTCTAAAAAGAAGTTGTAGAGCACTTGGAAATCTTTCCAGAACTGTATCATACACATTAATTGGTTAAATATACTCAGAGTTATGCTCTGTCAAAGTCCAGCAAGAATTCCTGCCAGAAACAGAGCACTCTGTTTTTGAAAACTTTGATGCCTAGTTGTACTCTCATTTGAGTCTTAGCTTCAAATAGGAGTTCAGTAACTAATATTTGTTTCAAACTTCCATTTTTAGTTGCAAGTTAGTTCATGAATCATTTCTTCATAGGGAAGAGGTTATTAAGTATAGTACGGTGTCGATGCACCGTAAGAACATGTAGGTACTACGTTGCCTCACCAAAAGAAAATCCTAAACCGGATTATACCGGCATATCCATTTTATCAGTGGCACTAAGACGGTCTCTCGCACATGTGTACTACATGAGATACGTACGTGGTTAGTACCTGCAGAAGAACACTCAATAGTGGTGCACTCAAAGGTTGTTTCATTTCAGGCAGTTCCATATTTGAAAGTAAATACAAACGCCCGTATCATTATCATACGGCCGTCCTTGAGTTAAGCCACGTCTCAAGGTACGTGATCATGTTTCAACACCACACGACAGGGAACCTGAGTATATCATGAACGGGTCGTCACGCTTGGGAATGTTATCAACCCAACGGATACCACCTACTGCCCTGAAGGGCACGCCGATGGCAAGCGCTGTGTATGTCCTCCTAGGCTATTTCCAGAAGACACACTATCGCGTTACTGACCACACGATGGGGTCTCCACTTACTTTCCTAATGCACGCTAGGGATCAGCGTTTCATATGAACTCAGGAACATTAAGAGTCCAAGAGTTTTATATTGACGTCTCACACCAAGCTGTGAGACCTATCCCTGAACCACTTTCCTTGTCAGGGGAGCTAACCGAAATTGAACCGCTTTCGGTGGCGTTCCTTACCATTCTTACCTGAACGTAGGTGCGTCGTTACAGAATCAAAATTCAGAATTATAACAAGTAAGTTAGCAATGCCACTTTGAGTAACTATACTACTATAGTCCTTATGTGGGCCTAATACAGTTTCCTCACCGTATCCTAAGTTTTTGTCGTAATACGATCCTTATTCCGTGCGCTATTACCAATGCGGCTCTGATACCACGGTGACGGGACCCCGCCGTCCCGATCACTCACGGGGACAGGGCACCTTGCCCTGGAATCGCATTGGGTGCCGCATAACACGGCACCACCCAATGCGATTCACGGGCAAGGTGCCCCGTCCCCGTGCATGATCGGGACGGCGGGGTCCTGTCAGGCACGCCGATGGCAAGCGCTGTGTATGTCCTCTTGGGCTATTTCCAGACGAACACACTCTCGCGTTACTGACCACACGATGGGGTCTCCACTTACTTGCCTAATACGCTAGGGATCAGCGTTTCATATGAACTCAGGAACATGAAGAGTCCAAGAGTTTCATATTGACGTCTCACACCAAGCTGTGAGAACTATCCCTGAACCACGTTCCTCGTCAGGGGAGCTAACCGAAATTGAACCGCTTTCGGTGGTGTTTCTTACCATTCTTACCAGAGCGTAGGTGCGTCGTTACATAATTAAAATTCAGAATTATAACACATAGGTTAGTCTTGCCACTTTAAGTAACTATGCTAATATAGTCCTTACTTGGGCGAACTACCGAATCCTCACCGTAACCTACGTTTTCCTGTAATACAGTTCTTAATTAGCATCCTATCCCCGATGCGGCTCCGATACTAGCCTGTGGCGGACCTGAATCCGCTCATCCAGGATCGCAGAGGGTGGTGCTGCACGATGCGACACCCGACAGCACACATCATAAGGATGCATTGTATTACATTGAAAACCAACTGAAATGTACAAAGTAGTACACTACTCAGTTACAAACTAGTGTTTATATTACACACGGAAGTTAAATTTGTACAACTCACGCCCGCCTATCTAGCAAAAGTCGGTTGCCCAGCCCTAGGGCAACCGACACTAGCTGCACTCCTCAGCTTAGCGCGGCATGTACAGCTCCCACTCAGCCGTGGTCCCTGACGGAGGGTAACCCTTGCCGGTGGACTCGTAACCCAAGTCCATGGGTGGCTCCTCACCTGAAAAACACTTAAGCAGCAACCATGAGCACGATACCTCAACAAGACTTAACCGACTCACCAAGGCATGAAACTCTACATGTAGGGTACAATAGACATGGGACGGTAAAATTTCAGCAAACGGACACGCCTACAAGTTCGTCCTTAGTTCGTCTTTTAGCCACAAGTTAACAGTTCATGAATCTGAAATTTAGTAAGCAATATTTGGTGGCACCCATGTAGCAATACAATTTTAGCATAACAGCAATATTGAATCATCACATTTCATATATTAGCCTATGTCATGACTCAGTGAACGAGCGGTACTCGTCACTGCAAGGGACGGCGAATCGACTCGATATACACCTGCAGGGATACCCGAAGAGCACGTCACATACGTCCACCCGTGGAGCTTCACAGCACGCTCACTCGATGTTGTAAGGGACAACCTTTCACCCAACAGCCCAAACGTCGAACCGGTCGCACCGAAACGAGCAGGAGATTCCCTACACGGAGCATCTCTCTATTCCCATTAGCAGATTTCCACCTTGCTGCCCTCAGCCTACACCTATAAATCGGTGCGTTATGCCTCGACGCCCGGAGGTATAGGTTACATCGGTTTATCGGGGCCCATATATCCGATATGCCTTCGGTACGTTCAATACTTGCTCAGCAGGGCCGCATACGGATCGGTCCTCAATCGACATGGACAGGGCTGCACACACAAGACTTCCTCTTGCTGCGCCCTAGCCCCTGCCTAGTCTCATTTTCATTACTAAAGTGATCTCACATCACTCGAACCAATCCCGTGTGTCCCAAAGCCTAACTCGCGAGTAGATTCCAACTACTCGACTTGTACCAAAGTCCTATGAATCATTAAGCATGGCCTGTCTACTCGGGGCCCTAGACACTACCCTCACTCTTATGGGAAAATTTTGGTTATGCAATTGGGGTTTCATCCATCCTACACCTAATGCACATCCATACCACATACTAGGTATTCATAAAGCAAAACTTTATAAAAAGGTTAATGCAAACCGGGGCTTGTCTTGTTGCTGTTGGTAGTTGTTAGGGCTTCGTCCGGAAGAAGGAAGTCGAGCACTTCCAGAGTCTCCTCGCCTTCAGCGACTACACGTTAACGAGATACTATATGAAAATTTAAATGCAATGTTTAGAATTTATTAAGTAATTACTATACTCTAGCTAGCCCTCCCCTTTTGGTTCCGAAATTTTTATGGCGGCTTGGTAGGGTCCTAACCAGAGTTTTGACCAAGTTTCATTTGAAACAAAGTTCATTTGAGCTTTGTACAAATAAAAGCCTATTTGGTCAATATTAGAGCCTCTATGGAATTTCAGGGGTTTTCATGGCTCCAACCATTACTTTCTGGAAACTAAAATTTAAGAATGTTCTAATGGAATTGGTTTCATGTCATTTGAAGAATTCTAGAGGAAGTTATGCCCTAAACAAGATTTGAGAAAATCTGAAAAATGTTTCTGTACATTTTTCTATTTTCTCAGGGCAGTTCACTTAATCACCCCATTAGGGGGACTAAATGAAATTGTATGAGTCTGAAAATTTTACTGTGACTCAAGGATTTTCCAGTAAACCTCTCAGCCAAATTTCAGAATTTTTCATAAAGCAATTCTCCAGATAAAATTCCTAACAATTTAAAATTTAGGGAACTAATTCTGGAAATCTATTTAGTTTCATGAGCTGAAATTTGTGTTGCTGGAAAGTACTCAAAATTCTGAATTCAGAAAATATGGTTCACTGAATTTGGAGCTTCCTACACAAAGTTATGAATTTCTAAAGTTGGAGCTAATCCCTGAATTATTTTCCTACAGAAAATCGTTTCCTGCGTTTAATCCAAGGCTGACAGCGGGAGCCGCCCGTTTAATTTGAACTAACCGCGCGCTCGCGCGCAATTAACACATCGGCTGACACGTGGGACCCATGCCTTCGTCTCCTCCCGACGCCGCCGTCCCGAGCCACCAGAGCTCCAGCAAGGTCGGCGTTCCCGGCGATCTAGGTCGCCGGAGACGGTGAGACTTGCTGCCCCCGCATAATTTTGGGCGCTGAACACGTTGGACATCATGCCGCCGTCGGCTAACCGGCGTAGCTCGCCGGCGACGAGCGCTATGTCTCTGTGCCACCTCAGCAACGTTTTCCCGCCCTCCTGACCACCTCCTTCGCGCGCTAATCGCGTCGCCATGTTCAGGGAGACCTTGGGAAACCCGGCATGACCTTGGTCGGGACCTAAACGGCCGGCAACCCGGACCTCACCAGCGACCCCCTCTTCCGCCAAACTGTTCTATGGTGAACCTAGGGTTCTGGCGGTGGTTTCCTTCCGGTTTTTGATCGAGAAGGGGCGCAAGAACCTCTAGATGCTATCTCACAGCTCCGTTCCACCTCTCACACGACGATTCTCCTGAATTTCTCCTAAACCTAATCGGGTCCCAAAATGAGCTCCCCGCCCTAAACTGGAAAATTCTCCGTGCACAAAGGTCAAACCTTGGAACGGTTTGCGCGGTGGTGTCGAGGACAAGCTAGCGCTCCACTTTCCTATGGACGTCGCAGGAGGAGGATGATCACGGCTCGGGTGGCGAGCGTTCAGAACTCAGGCGATTAGGCGGCTGGTTGCTGAGGTTCGCGAAAACAAGAGCTCGCCGGCGGTTTCGTGCCATTTATAGGCCACTGAGGGCGGTGGAGGGCGTGACACCTGCTGTGCCACCTCCCACGCTGAAGCAGGAGCTGGTCGGTTGAGGCGGTCGGGCGCCGACGCCGTGGCTGGCTGGCGCGCGTGCTCGGTCGAGAGAAAATCGGCTGAGGATGCTTCTGTGTTAAGTCTGCTGACCAGTGGGCCCTCTTCTCCCCTCTAATTCTTTCTCCCCCTTCTGCTGCAAATATCCCAGCCACTAAACATTGAATGATAGACTTTGCCACCAAGTCACAGTTTGAATTTGAATTTGTTTGGCAAAATTTGCTTCACACTTAAACTAAAATTCAAATTCAGTTTTGAATTATTGCAAATTTAGCTCCCGACAAGATGAACTCCAATGGGGATGAAAATTGGTGGACTAACTCAGAAAAATGTGCTGAGTTTGAATATGAAGCCAACTTTTGAATCCATGTGATGAAAGTTGCTGCATTTGAATTTACACTCAAATTGGCCTCTTTTTCAAATGCCTCCAAAAGTGCCTCAAAAAGTGTTGGATTTGCATGAAATTTGGCCTGAAGCTTCCCAAGACTATTTAAGTTCTAGGGGTGAGCTCAACCTCTCATGTTCATGTGTAGAAATCCTACTTTATGAAAGTTAGGGCTTTCCCCCTCTAATCACCCTCTTGATGGAGGTTACTTGCTCTTCACAAGTCTTCACAAGATATCCACAACAAAAGCTGTGGTGTTGTGAGGTGATGAAAAAAATTTTTGCAAGTCCCTTTTCTTGGGCTTTTACATTTGAGCTCATTTGATCCACCTAATGTCGTGATTAATAAAACTGTTCCAGAGAAAATAGAAAATGTCCAGAAATATTTTCAGAATTTCTCTGAAATTGTTTAGCTCATATCTTTAGTTAGGAACCTTCAAATTAAGTGGGACCAACTCCATTAGAACCCCCTGAAAATCTAGTTCTCAGAAAGTCATGGCTTGCTCCATGAAAATCCCTAGAATACCCTAAGATCTCCAATTAAGGTCAAGTACATGATTATTTGTGGAGAGCTCAAATGAGCTTTGCAGCAAATAAAACTTGGCAAGTCTCTGTTTAGGTTGTATCCAAACCAAATAAAAATTTCAGAGTCATTGGGTCTGCCTAGTGGGACTTATAGTCTTCACAAGTTTAAATTCAATTTAAAAGCATTTAAATTAATACATTACATGTTATCTCATGTAGTCGCTAAGGTTGAGGAGGAACCCGAAGTCTTAGACTTCGTTACTCCGGAAGAGCAGCTAGCCTACGACCAAGAGCAGCAACGAAAACCCTGGTTTGCATTAACCTCTTTACAATTTTTTATTGTTTTGAGCACTTCCTTTGAGTACCACTTATCTATTGCATTAGAGTCTTGTTTGAAACCCAAATGCATATCCAAGAAAACCATGGGTTGGGATTAGGATTGAGAACCTCGTTAGCCACTGCAATGCTAAGATAGAGTAGGGTTCGGTACAAGTTGAGTAGTTGGAACTACTCGCGAGAATAGGCTAGAGGCACATTGCTCGGGTACAATATGCAAATGAAACACATGGCAAGAAAAATGAGACCGAGCGGAGAGTAAGGGAAGCAGGACTTTGGGGCCTGGGTGCTATAGCTCCGCTTGTGTCGATTGAGGACCGGGCCGTGTGCGGGCCTGTTGAACAAGCTAGAACAGTACCGAAGACCTACCGGCTATATGGGAACCGGGAAACCGATGTAACTCGGGTAGCTGGGTGTTGAGGCATAGCTGGTCGTTTAGAGGGTAGGTTGAGAGCTCGAGGTGTAAATCGGCTGGTGGCACTGTGGATGCGCGCGCAGAGACCTCTTGCTCGGGACGATTAGACCGGTTCAACATTTGGCTAACGGGTGAAAGGTGGTTGCGTACGGCGTCCGTGATGGTTTCTGTAGGCAACATCGAGTACGGGCGTACGTGATGGGTTATTCGGGTAACCCTGCAGGTGTAAATCGATTATAATCGCCGTCCCTCGTGGTCAGTGAGTACCACTTGTTCACTGTACCGTGACGTAGAAAGAACAGGCTAGATACATGTTAAAATGTTGCTGATTGAAAGATGGACTTTGATTGTTAATGATTTGCTGTAGCCTAGAGCCAACTAAAGTTCTTTTCAACTTTGGGCAAAGTACATGAGAGAAATGCGTTTCTTGTTTGATAGCGGCTCTCTCATGTGCCTTAGCGTAAAGTCTCCACAACCTCTTGCTAAAACTTGAAAGTAAGGTTCCACTAATTAGGCGAGTCCTGTGCAACTTATTTTACCTCATGTAACCTATCAACCATCATGTAGAAGTTCCATGAATAGGAGAGACGGGTCAGTCTTGCTGAGCCTTCTTGCCCACTGCTTGTGTTTGAAGCTTTTGCAGGGTTCTATGAGGAAGGGACTCCCGAGGAGGAGACGGAACCCCAGGAGGGGAACCCGTCGAGTGGGAGTCGTGCACGCCGCCGTGTTAGTGTGTGTGTGTGTGTGCTAGCGGGGACACGTTCACGGGCTGAACGTGAACTCGATGCGTAGTCTACGACTGTGGGTGTAGACTGAACCTATTTTGTTGTACAAATGTTCATAAACCTCTTTATGTAATAAAACTTTGCTTCCGCTTTGTACCTTTGATGTGTGTTATCCGGTGCTGTGCAACGCAGCACCCCTCAGCGTGATCCTGGCTCGACAAGACCGTAGGAGTCGTGTCAGCGTGGTATCAGAGCTCGCTTGAGGTTTAACGCACTACAAAGGTCATCTTTTTCAAAAATCCAGTGAGGAACGAGTTAGTAGCCCGTATAAGGATGTTATTAGTGTATAGAAAGTGGCATACTAACCTATTTGTTTATGTCAGAAAATCATGCATTTCAGGATGCTTTATGTCTTGGGGGGTGCACATAAGAGCTGTCCACCAGTGCGTACAAGCTGAAGGGTGGAGCACCACGGGTGGCAGGTAACCCGACCCGCTTTAATATCCTCTACGACTCTTCATGTCGTTTGGGGTATTCGATGAATGTCTGTCCCTGGCGTGCTTTGGGCATTTTGGGAGACCCCGTCACGTTGATGAGGACATCTCTCCTTTGCATACAATGCAAGGACCGATCACTAGAGCACGTGCACGGTAATTGGATCTCCAGGTACGTTCTAACCTTGTCAATTGTTTTTCAGAACTAACGCTTGTTTCCATGCATGTTTTATTGATTAGGAACAATGGAGAGGACCAGCAAGGGCTGGGAGGAGTCCAAGGAGTCAAGGAGGAGGAGATAGGACGTGCACACCAAGGAGGAACCCAAGTACAACTCGACTTCGACTCCACCTCGGGTTCCAGGAGCTGCCTTCACCAAAACTGACGTCCCAGACACATACGGAGTCAGATTTGGACTTTATATATATGGTTGGAACCGTGATTTCATAAAGCTTCCAATGGAACCAGCCACACCTCAAAAGTCCTTCTAAGTTGACGGGAATCAGCGAAACAAGTGGGTGTCTAGAATCTGTCCGGTGCTGTGCCACCGCCTTTTGGGCTGCTGGCCCGTGTAACGTGTGGAAGCCCATTAGGGTTGCGTCCAGGCGTCTTGCACGCCCCTAAACTCCTTTTTATACAGCAGCCGTCACCACATTAGGGTGGGGTTTTGCTTAGTTACAATCTGTCATCAAACAGTGTCGCCGATCATCGGTTGTGAGACCCCAAATTCGTGATCAATTCAGTTTTGATTGCAACTTCTCTGTTCTTGCTTGTGTTCTTGATTGCGCTTGCAAGGATAAGCCTTCGTGGCGAGGTCATTTGTGTGACACGAGTGATAACCAACGGAGCAGTGGTATAGTGATTGCGGGGTTTCGTTCGTTCGGAGCCTTGGATCATCAACGTCGAGATCTCCACCCAATCAAGTTTACCCTACCTCTCGGAAGATCGGGACTCATCCTCCTATCAATTGGTATCAGATTTCCAGGTTCACCGTGAGGTATACTTGTGTGCCCTTTAGATTTATTTTGTTTCAGTCCTATCGTCCACAAAAAGCCACAAAAAAATTTTTAGTTTCCCTGACCTACAACCCCCGCTCAACCTTTTGCACAATTTAGTTTCGGAGTCCGTAGTTCTGAGTTCGTGTCCTAGGTTGAGTCTGGTTGCTGGTTTAGATTTGTTTTGGTTCAGTTTTGTTTCTTCCATCCGCTGCCTTCTACAAAAAACCAATCTACAAAAAAGTTCCATCCACCGATTCGTTTCTGTTGCAGTTTCCACCACCACCAAAACCTGATTCAGGGTATCCTCCTTAAAACGGGCATAACTTTTTACTCGTAACTCCGATTGAGGCGCATTTTTTCCTGGAAAGGTCTCAAAAAAGTCCACATACGATACACCAGCTACGCCAGTCACGGCATTTTTAAAAAATATTTAAAAAAATTAAGAAGGCACTCGTTTCGAACTCCGAAGTTCTAGCACCAGTTTTTCCAATCGCTCCTGAATTTGTGCCGATCTCATCTTTCATCGATTTGAGCTAATACTTGGTACTGTTTCTATTCTTGTGCCCCTGGTTGAGAAAAAATATCAAAAAATAAAGAAAAAAAAAGATTTTGATTTCTACTAGTGCTTCAAGACAAAAACAGGAGGCTAAGGGGTTTTCTAGTTGTGCTATTTCTGTGTGAGTGCTGGATACTTGCTGATATTATCCTTGTTGTTCATCATCATTCATCCTTGTCCTTGCTTGTTACAACAACTGTTCTAATACATTCTTAGGCCAGCAACTAGGTGAAATTCTTTGGACACTTATTCAGCATTGCTATCTGTTACTAACTTGTGTGCCACATACATATACTGCATTTGAGCCTTCCAAGCTCCACCTTCTCTCGAGCAGAACAGGTAACCTTTGCAATCACACCTACTCTCTGCTTGCTTCACACCGGTCACCGTTGGCCACCTGCGGTGCTGGTAAGAAACTTGTAAGAGCGGGGTAAGACGCATCTTACTGATCAATTTTCCACCCACTTTGGAGAGTGTAGTAATAGGGTTCTTCACGATCTTTTTGTCTTCATTTCTGTTTTGTACTAACAATGACAGGAAAGAAGCCTATGGATAAGACCTCTGGTTCTACACCTCCGGATGATGATGAGTGCGTGTCCCATATGGAACTAAGGGACATGATGCGGGCAATGACCGAAGCTTTCAACAATTACCAGACCACTACAACAGCCACCTTTCAGAGGCTCCATACAAGCGTTGCTGGTCTGACCACACGGTTGGACGAGATGGAGACTCGTCTTCCACAAAAAGCTACACCCTCTATCATCCTTGATGGTGATGCACATGCTCACTACGACACAGAGGATGACTTCAATAACGATGAGGTTGACGCACAGCAGCGCCGTCGCTCTCGACAAAATCGTGAAGGTATGGGAGGTAGACCTCGTCCTCATGCTCCTGAACAAGATAATGATCCTTATGCTAAGATTAAGTTTTCAATACCACCATTTTATGGATCTTATGATGCTGAGACTTACATGGATTGGGAGATGACGGTAGAACAAAAATTTAGCTCTCATCTTGTTCCTGAGCGACATAGAGTTAGACAAGCCACTAGTGAGTTTAAAGATTTTGCTATAATTTGGTGAAATGAACTTGTCAATACACGTAATGCACCACAGACATGGGCTGCGTTAAAACAAGAGATGCGCGCTAGGTTTGTTCCTCCTTCATATAGACGTGGTCTTCTTAAGAAATTGCAACACTTTGACCAGGGTGACATGACTGTCCAAGAGTACTACCAAGAGTTGCAGAAAGGTATGCTTCGTTGTGGGGTAGTTGAGGATCAGGAAGACCAAATTGTTGGGTTTTATGGGGGCTTGCGGCGTGAGATCCAGGACATAGTTGACTACAAGGAATATCATTCTATTCAACGTTTATTTCAACTTGCTATGTTAGCAGAAAAAGAAGTGCAGGGTCGCCAACAGCAGCGGCGGAACAACACCTTCACGCCACGACAATTTCCGGTGCCATCCAAAGCAGCGCCCTCCTCGAGCGTACGTGCTTCTACACCACCCTCCACTGGTGTTGTACGTAGCAGCATCGCACCTTCTACATCACGGGGACAAGATAACAGCAAGTCCCAGATGCCTCCAGGTGTTGCAGCAAAGGCGGCTGCACCCAACACTTCGACAAGTCGCAGCTCCGACATCAAGTGCCACCACTGCCAGGGACTTGGCCATATGCAACGAGATTGCCCCAGCAAACGGGCGATCATTGCCACTGCTGATGGTGGGTATGTTTGTGCTTCTGATATTGAAGATGAAAATATTATTGCAACTAACATTTCAGGTTCGGATGATGGTGCTGAGGAGGTTCTTGGTACATCTGCGACAAACAACTATAGGACTTTGATTGTGCAGCGAGCTTTGAGTGCAACGGTTCGAGAGGACGACAACCGCCAACGTCACAACCTTTTCAACATGTTTCTCGTCGTCAACGACTGCCGTGTACGTACCATCATTGATGGTGGTAGCTGCAACAATTTGGTGAATGTTGAGGTGGTCAAGAAGCTTGGCTTGACCACATGGGAGTATCCCCACCCTTATCACATTCAATGGTTTAACAACAATGGTAAGGCAAAGGTAACACAAACAGCAAGGATACATTTTTCCATTGGTTCTTATCATGATTTTTCTGATTTTGATGTGGTACCTATGGATGCTTGTTCTCTTTTGTTGGGACATCCTTGGGAGTTTGATACTGATGCTATTCACCATGGTCGATCTAATAAGTATACTCTCATGCATAAGGGCAAGAAAATTGTGTTTCTTCCTGTGAGTCCCACTGAAATTGTACAATTTGAGCAGGAGAAAAAGAATAATGCTAAGCAAAAGGGTGTTTTCAATTCTGAAATTCAGCAACCTATTAAGTTGAAAAATCCTATTTTGCTTGCAACTAAATCTGATCTTGATGATTTATATGCCTCTAATGGAACTTGCTATGCTTTAGTGTGCAAACATGCTTTATATTCCATTGAGGATACATCCATTGTATTGCCACCTGCTGTTGCTAACCTTTTGGAGGAATATATGGACGTTTTTCCATCAGAGATGCCCCCTGGATTACCACCTGTGCGAGGCATTGAGCACAAGATTGATTTGGTTCCAGGGGCGAGCTTGCCAAACCGTGCTGCCTACAGGACCAACCCTGACGAGACTAAGGAAATTCAGCGACAAGTCCAAGATCTTCTGGACCGCGGGTACATTCGTAAGAGCCTTAGTCCTTGTTCTGTTCCTGTTCTTTTGGTTTCAAAAAAAGATGGCACTTGGCGCATTTGTGTTGATTGTAGAGCCGTCAATAACATTACCATTCATTATCGCTATCCTATTCCTAGATTGGATGACATGCTTGATGAGTTGAGTGGTTTTGTTATTTTCTCCAAGATTGATTTGCGTAGTGGGTATCATCAGATTCGTATGGCTTTAGGTGATGAATGGAAAACTGCTTTTAAAACTAAATTCGGACTTTATGAATGGTTAGTCATGCCATTTGGTTTAACTAATGCGCCCAGCACTTTCATGAGGTTGATGAATGAGGTTTTACGTGCTTTCATTGGTAAATTTGTGGTGATTTACTTTGATGATATCCTTATTTACAGCAAGTCATATGATGACCATCTTGAACATTTGCGTGCTGTTTTTAATGTCTTGCGTGATGCACATTTATATGGTAACCTTGAGAAGTGCACCTTTTGCACCGATCGTGTGTCTTTTTTTGGGTATGTTGTTACTTCGCAGGGCATTAAGGTGCACGAGGCAAAGATTGTTGCCATCACGAGCTGGCCACTTCCGACTACGGTCACACAGCTTCGGAGTTTTCTTGGTCTCACAGGTTTCTACCGGCGTTTCGTCCGGGATTTCAGCACCATTGCGGCACCTCTCCACGAGTTGACAAAGCATGGAGTGTCGTTTCGATGGGGACCAGCACAACAATAAGCTTTTGATGTTCTCAAGTCGAAGCTCACACAAGCACCATTGCTGCAACATCCTGATTTTGAGACGACCTTCGAGCTTGAATGTGACGCGAGCGGCATTGGCATTGGAGGAGTGCTAATTCAAGGAGATAAACCTGTTGCCTTCTTTAGTGAAAAATTGCATGGGCCTTCGCTGAATTATTCTACATATGACAAAGAACTTTATTCTTTAGTGCGTGTCTTGCAAACTTGGCAACATTACCTATGGTCTAAAGAATTTGTCATACATTCAGATCATGAGTCTTTGAAGTATCTTAAAGGACAAGCTAATCTGAACAAACGTCATGCTAAATGGATTGAGTTCATAGAATCATTTCCTTACATCATTAAACATAAGAAAGGGAAAGACAATGTGATTGCCGATGCTTTATCTAGACGTTATACCATGTTGTCCCAACTTTCTCATAAAATCTTTGGTTTGGAAACCATAAAGAGGTTATATGCTACTGATTTGGACTTCAAAGATGCCTTTGAAAATTGTAGAGAGGGAAGAACGTGGCAAAAATTCCTGCTGCGTGAAGGCCTTCTCTACCGTGCTAACAAGTTGTGTGTTCGAGCTAGCTCCGTTTGTCTTTTGTTGTTGCAGGAAGCGCATGGAGGTTGTTTGATGGGACATTTTGGTGTTAAAAATACAGAGGACGTGCTGGACACTCACTTCTTTTGGCCACGAATGAGGCGTGATGTGGAGCGCTACGTTTCACGTTGCACGACATGCAACAAAGCTAAGTCTCGACTTAACCCACATGGTCTTTATATGCCTCTTCCGGTTCCTAGTGCACCTTGGGAGGATATTTCTATTGACTTTGTTTTAGGATTGCCTAGAACAAAGAGGGGGAGGGATAGTGTCTTTGTGGTTGTTGATTGTTTCTCTAAAATGGCTCATTTTATACCCTGCCACAAGACCGATAATGCTTCACATGTTGCTGATTTGTTCTTTAATGAGTTTGTGCGTTTGCATGGTGTTCCCAATACTATTGTTTCTGATAGGGATGCCAAGTTTTTGAGTCACTTTTGGAGAACTTTATGGTATAAATTGGGAACAAAGTTGCTGTTTTCTACTACTTGTCATCCACAAACTGATGGGCAAACGGAGGTAGTTAATCGTACCTTATCTACTATGTTGCGGGCTGTTTTGAAAGACAATTTGAGGTTGTGGGAGGAGTGTTTGCCACATATTGAGTTTGCTTATAACAGGTCTATTCACTCCACAACCAAGTTAAGTCCGTTTGTGGTAGTCTATGGTTTCAATCCTCATGCTCCAATTGATTTGCTACCTTTACCACATACTGAAATTGTGAACTTAGATGCTACACAACGTTCTGAATTTATTCTTAAGTTGGATGAAACTACTAAGTTACAAATTGAAAAAATGAATGAAAAGTATAGCATTGATGCTAGTAATGGTAGGAAGGAAGTAAAATTGGAACCCGGTGATTTGGTGTGGGTTCATTTGAGAAAATATAGGTTCCCGGATTTGAGAAAGTCCAAACTCATGCCACGTGCTGCTGGACCTTTTAAGGTTCTTGAGAAGATAAATGACAATGCATATAAACTCGAGTTGCCTCCCGAGTTTGGGATTAGTCCCACATTTAACATTTCAGATTTGAAGCCATACTTGGGTGAGGAAGATGAGCTTGAGTCGAGGACGACTCCAATTCAAGAGGGGGAGGATGATGAGGACATCTCTCCTTTGCATACAATGCAAGGACCGATCACTAGAGCACGTGCACGACAATTGGATCTCCAGGTACGTTCTAACCTTGTCAATTGTTTTTTAGAACTTACGCTTGTTTCCATGCATGTTTTATTGATTAGGAACAATGGAGAGGACCAGCAAGGGCTGGGAGGAGTCCAAGGAGTCAAGGAGGAGTAGATATGACGTGCACACCAAGGAGGAACCCAAGTACAACTCGACTTCGACTCCACCTCAGGTTCCAGGAGCTGCCTTCACCAAAACTGACGTCCCGGACACATACGGAGTCGGATTTGGACGTTCTATATATGGTTGGAACCATGATTTCATAAAGCTTCCAATGGAACCAGCCCCACCTCAAAATTCCTTCTAAGTTGACGGGAATCAGCGAAACAAGTGGGCGTCCATAATCTGTCCGGTGCTGCACCACCGCCTTTTGGGCTGCTGGCCCGTGTAACATGTGGAAGCCCATTAGGGTTGCGTCCAGGGGTCTTGCACGCCCCTAAACTCCTTTTTATACAGCAGCCGTCACCATATTACGGTGGGTTTTTGCTTAGTTACAATCTGCCATTGAACAGTGTCGCCGATCATCGGTTGTGAGACCCCAAATTCGTGATCAATTCAGTTTTGATTGCAACTTCTCTGTTCTTGCTTGTGTTCTTGATTGCGCTTGCAGGGATAAGCCTTCATGGCGAGGTCATTCGTGTGACACGGGTGATAACCAATGAAGCAGTGGTGTAGTGATTGCGGGGTTTCGTTCGTTCGGAGCCTCGGATCATCAACGTCGAGATCTCCACCCAATCAAGTTTACCCTACCTCTCGGAAGATCGGGACTCATCCTCCTATCACATGTGGTCAATAACGTGAACACGTAGCTCAAGGCGTGTTTGGCTTGAGAACATCCGGGCGAGTGATGGCGGCCGGGTGTACGAACTGTATGGATACCGGGCTCGGTGTGCAGCCGAGCCTGACGATTGTTTGAGTTATCTGCAGGTAGTCTAACCACCAAATGGTAGACTTGTAGCATCCGTGTGCGAGTGACGCTTAGTGGCACTGAAATAATGAAGCCGGCTAAGTCCGGTGTAGGTTTTTCTTTGTGAGGACGTAGTACCGACATGCTCTGGTGACGCATCGACGTCACACTCCACTAAATGAACAACTGTATTGTAAAACTTGAAAGTTTTAATCCAGAGTACTAAAACTTGATGTAACTATTTCCCTTAATCAGGAAATTCAAAGTTAACAAGTTTTCAACTTATAGGATACTAAGGACAGAGTCCCCTGTTTTCAGCTGAATTAAGGATGAAGTTAATCAGAGGTTAGAGGTTGAGTTATTTCGAGGTTGGGGTCATATGATACATTTCTTGAAATCCCTGGAAGAGCTTTACAACTTTTCCGTTGAGGTCCAGAGGTGTTTCATCTTATAACCAATCGAAAAATGCAGTAGAGTTGAAACTGTCCAGAAAACAGGGCAGAGCAAACACTCTCTGTAACTCTCTGTAAATTGAGCATAACTTCCTGCGTAAAAATCGAAAAATAGAAAATTAGGTAGTTCTGAAAAGTTTATGAGATGGGTTACAACTTTGTAACAGAAAGTTTTGTCAGATTGGGAGTAGAATTAACTGGAATTCTTGGATCAAATCAGTACCTGAAGCAGGGAGGTGCTGTCCAATTTTCTCCAGAAAATATGTTAACTTTTACATCTCATACTTTTGAACTAGGACAGATCTTAGGCCAAGCAAATACTTTCTGGAAATCTATTGAAGTTAGCTTTAACTTTGATGTGGAGCTCCAGAATTGGTTTTGCCTTTAGCATGGTCTAAATCAGGTTGAAATGGAAACTGGTCAGGGCTGTCATATGGACAGCAGATCAGCAGTCAAATTTGTTTAAGTTTGAACTATGTTTCCAAGTCTTATGAGTTCAATGACATGTTTTATGTTATAACTCAATGGTTTACTGTTCAAAAAAATATTTGACATTTCTCAAATATGTTTTTACAGATGACAGCGGATAAACAGTTGGAGAACGGGTGGGTGGTGTCCTACTGTTCTCACCGCAGCGGCTATCCGGAAGCATTGAGGAAAATGCTTCGATATTTCGGGTATAGCAAGATGCCGCAATACTTCAACAAAGAAGAGGGCGAGGAGGGGAACAAGACGTGGACGATCCATGTCGAAGTTCCCGCAGGACCTACGCCACCCGGTTGGGCGCCGTTCACCGTTACGGTGAGGGGTAGACAACCGGAGGGAATGTGGCAAGTGGCAGCCCGCGACACCATGTCGCGTTTCTGCCAACTACACGTGAGAGCTATGGAGGGCACTCCATACGCGCTCGTTCCGGTGGAGGGACGGGCTAATCATGTGTGGGAAGGGAGGTACATGGAGGCAACAGATCCGGGTTGCCCAAGGTACAACACCGCGGAGGCGAACCTCAGTCTCCAAATAAGGGCGGGAAAGGCTGTGATGGACAGCCAAGCTGTTCATAGGGAGTGTATCTCCATGAAGATCAAGGAGAGCAACAGCCGTGGAGACCATTTCGAGAGTTCTCACAGCGCACTCCGCAACGTGCTCCTTCCGACGATTAAGCAACTGAACGAACAACATAATCAGTTGCATCGTCTGAAGAAGGTGAAGAGGAAAAGCCGTGTCGACATCACGGCTTTGCAACAACAAGTGCAGGCTCTGACCCAGCAGAACGAGGTCCTTACTCAGGAGCGGGACGACACTATTGAGGAGGGGCAAGGATGGGAAGAGGACTACAACCAGGCCATGGACGAGGTGCACGCGTTGCAGGACCTCGTACCTCCGGTAATAGGCATACCGGTGGTAGGCGCCATACCCGTGGTCTTGGGTCTTCCAGCAATGGGAGAACCCGAGATGGAAGAGGAGGTTGTAGACCCAGAGCCACCAGCAGAGGTATCGGAGGAGGACGACCCGCAGGAGGTCGAGTTCTACTCCGAGTAGGGGGTTACCGTTGCCAAGTAGGGCAGCTGGGTGATGTAACCCAAACTTTTGTAACCGGTGACATGTTGTGTAGACAGTAGTGCATGTATAGGTAGTGACGACATGAGCACAACTTCTCGGAGACCGGAGACTAATGTATATTGTATAAGGTTTATGCTTTATCAATATATGTGAATGTTGTGCAAATTGTTCATGCGTCACTTCAATACCTACTGTTGCATGTGGAATTTTTAAGTATGACATATGCTGATCGCTGCTATTTTGAATTTCAGAATGACTCGTACTCCTTCCAACCCGGACGTTGGGGGATCCAGTCAGAGGGGGAAACCTCCCATCAACCTCCCGAGGACTCCTCGGGACAGCAACAGCAGCAACAGCAACAGAAAACACCGCCACCTCCACCGCCAACGGTTACATTGGCCGATATCGTTGCGGCAATGGCGGGTTCTCATCAGCAGCACACGGAGTTGCTGCAAACTCTCATCTCAAATACGTCTCGACCAGAGAGGCGTCAAGATCGTGAGGAGCATCAACAGAGCTCCTACTCGGACTTTCTAGCTACTCATCCCCTGGTATTCTCAAGGGCGGATGAACCCCTCGATGCAGACAACTGGCTCCGCACGATGGAGATGAAGTTCGGGCTGCTCCAAGTGAGTGAGCAGAACAAGACTCAGTTCACGGTCCAACAGATCCAAGGATCCGCGAGCGTGTGGTGGGCGAACTACTGTGCTTCACAGCCCACCGACTGAGTTATGACCTGGACGGAATTCAGGACGGCCTTCAGGGCCTATCACATACCGCCGGATATCATGAAGAGGAAGACGCAGAAATTCCTACGCCTGCAACAAGGGAGCCGAAACGCGCTGTAATATTCCAGGGCGTTCAACGATCTCACGCGCTACGCGTCGTATCACGCCGATACCGATGAGAAGCAGTGGATCGCTTCTACCAGGGGCTTAACCCGCTCCTGAAAGACAAGCTGGCGATGTTCAATCGCGGCAGCCTCAACGACATAATTGATGCTGCAATTGTTCAGGAGGACTCCGGCAAGGAGTTAGCAGCGGCAGAAAGAAAGCGAAGCGCACCGCAAAGCAGCGGAGAAGGAGGCGGTCCTTCTCAGAAATATCGGATGGTAAATCGCCCACCATCGGGTCCACGCTGGCATCCACCACAGAGGTCGATGCCATTCCGCAGTCAGCCATATTCTCCACCGGCATTCAGGCTGGCACTGCCAGTACCACCTCCACAGCAACAACAACAACAGCGGGTGATGCCTCGTGCGTATGCACCTCAGCAACGCATGCCGGGCTTTCGTCCACCAAGCACCGGCCAAGCAGCAGCCACATGCTACAAATGTGGTCATCCCGGACACTTCGCCAGCAGTTGTCCGGAGAGGCAAGGCGGTGGAGTTGCACCGCAACCTCCGGGGAGGAATCAGCCCCGGAACCCCACTAATGCGCGGCGGGCAAACCCTAGGCCCGGCACCGTCCACCAACTTGCCATAGAGGACGTGCCGGAGGGTAAACCAATCCTTGTGGGTATGTTCCAACTCCACAAGCATCCCGCCATAGTATTATTTAATTCAGGCGCCACGCATAGCTTTATTAGCCAAGCTTTCATTGCTAAATACAGCTTACAAATACTACCCACCAATAGTCCATATTTCATTTGTTCACCGGGTGGAAAGATTTCAGCAAGCATGATGGTCCCAAAACCGCCATTATGCTTAGAGGGTAGAGTATACCCTACGTCTCTCATAATTTTAGAGGGACAGAAGGTCGATGTCATCTTAGGGATGTCGTGGTTAACCTGCCACGGCGCTGTTTTAGACACCGTCCTCCGAATTGTGCACTTGTACTCAGAAGTGCACGAATCTCATTCCTTATTTCTGGACAGTCCATAAATAAAACTTCCAAGTATCTATCAATCCACAACTATCAGATTGGAAGACATTCCAGTTGTCCGAGAGTTCCCTGACTTATCCCCGGATGATTTACCGGGAATGCCACCCGACAGAGAGGTGGAGTTCAAGATTGAACTTGCACCTAGAACTATGCCAATATCCCGAAGGCCGTACAAGATGGCGCCCAAGGAATTGGCCGAACTGAAGACTCAGTTAATGGACCTGCTGGAGAAGGGTTTTATTAGGCCGAGCTCCTCGCCATGGGGCTGTTCGGCATTATTCGTGAAGAAGAAATACGAGACATTGCGGCTTTACGTGGACTATCGTCCACTAAACGCCATAACCATCAAGAACAAGTACCCGTTGCCACAGATCGACATGTTGTTTGATCAGTTGGTCGAAGCAAAGATCTTTTCCAAGATGGACTTAAGATCCGAGTACCATCAGATTAAAATACGGGCTGAGGATATTTCGAAGACGGCTTTCTCGACGAGGTATGGGCTTTATGAGTACCTGGTCATGTCCTTTGGCGTCACCAACGCTCCAGCTCACTTCATGTATTTGATGAACTCGGTATTCATGCCGGAGCTGGACAAGTTTGTCGTGGTCTTCATCGATGATATATTGGTATATTCCAAGTCGGAGGAAGAGCACAAGAAGCATCTGCGTATAGTCTTGCAACGGCCGCGGGATCACAAGCTATACACGAAATTCAGCAAGTGCGATTTCTGGATATCACAAGTACCTTTTCTCGGGCATATCATCTCAGCGGAGGGCATCGCTGTAGACCCGAGTAAGATCACACAAGTGCTGAATTGGAAATCCCTGAGAACTGTTCACAAGGTACGGAGTTTCCTCCGACTCACGGGATATTATCGGAGGTTCATCCCGAACTTCTCGAAGATTGCCAGCCTATGATGGAGCTGCTGAAGAAGGCTACCAAATATGTATGGAGTCCAACATGTGAAGCAGCATAACATCAGCACCGGTTTTGGTGCAGCCAGACACAACAAAACCGTTCGATGTGTACTACGA
This sequence comes from Neostapfia colusana, assembly GCA_030760725.1. Taxonomy (NCBI): domain Eukaryota; kingdom Viridiplantae; phylum Streptophyta; class Magnoliopsida; order Poales; family Poaceae; genus Neostapfia; species Neostapfia colusana. The sequence continues at coordinate 67,631,403 of JASWHV010000016.1, forward strand.
TGCATCCGGCATTGGTCTCGGATGTGTGCTGATGCAAGACCGAAGAGTGGTCGCGTATGGATCACGGCAGCTCAGAAACCATGAGCAGAATCATCCAACTCACGACTTGGAGCTCGCTGCCGTGGTACTTGCACTTAAAATGTGGAGGCAATACCTACTCGGTAACCTCGTACATTTATATACCGACCACAAAAGCCTCAAGTACATATTCACTCAGAAGGAGCTGAACATGAGGCAGCGAAGATGGTTAGAGTTTATAAAGGATTACGAAATAGAGATCCATTATCACCCTGGCAAGGCTAACGTAGTGGCGGATGCGCTGAGCCGCAAGTCACACGTCAACAATCTGACCATCACACCGTTGGAAGAGAGCGAACCACCACTGCATGTGATTCCACACGGAGCTCTCTATAACTTAGCTTTGATCCCCACCATCCGCGAAAAGATAGCGGCTGCTCAGAAACATGACAATGGCATGTCGCATTTGCGGAGACGTATAGACAGTGGGGAGCTGAAATTTTTCCGGAAGGACAGAGACGGCGTTCTATGGTTCATGGACCGGATCGTCATACCCCGTAACCCAGAATTACAGAAGAAAATCTTTGATGAGGCTCACTTGTCAAAGTTTTCTATTCACCCTGGCAGTAACAAAATGTATCAAGAACTCAGAAGTAAGTTTTGGTGGACACGGATGAAGCGGGAGATCGCAAAGTACGTGTCCGAGTGTGATACATGTCGAAGGGTGAAGGCAGATCATATGCGGAAACCGGGACTGCTACAACCACTGGGCGTTCCTGCCTGGAAGTGGGAGAATGTGAGCATGGACTTCATCTTCGGTTTACGCACCACCTTTCAGAAACATGATTCTGTGTGGGTGATCGTCGACCGGCTCACCAAAGTTGCCCATTTCATCCCGGTCAACAGCAACTACAACGCCAAGAAGTACGCTAAACTGTACATCTCACGGATCCTATGTTTGTACGGCGTACCCCGTACCATCATATCGGATTGGGGCACTTTATTTGTGTCCCGTCTTTGGGAGCAGCTACATGCTGCGTTGGGGATGAAGCTGATCCGGAGTTCAGCATACCACCCGCAGACGGATGGGAAAACCGAGCGGGTAAATCAAATTTTGGAAGATACGTTACGAGCTTGCGCCATCAACCACGGCAAGAACTGGGATGATCACTTGCCGTTGGCCGAGTTCTCGTACAACAATGGGTACCAAGCCAGTATCAAGATGACGCCTTACGAGGCACTATACGGAAGAAAATGCCGCACACCACTAAATTGGTGTGAGTCTGGCGAAAGGGTTACCTTCAGGATTGATCTTGTCAACAACGCGGAGGAAAAGGTTCGACTGATTCAAGCGAACCTAAAAGCCGCACAATCCCGAGAGAAACAATACGCGGACCGGAGAAGACGCCCACTACAATTCAAAGTCGGGGATCACGTACATCTACGTGTGTCTCCAATGAAGGGCGTGAACAGATTCGGGGTGAGGGGAAAGTTGGCACCCCGATTCATCGGTCCATTCCAGATTACAGAAAGATGTGGATCGATAGCATACCGGCTGAAATTACCAGAAGCACTTTCCGGTGTGCACGACGTCTTTCACATTTCCCAGCTGAGGAAGTGTCTTAAGCTATCAACTACCATTCAGCTGGAGGACATTGAAGAACTGAAACCGGATCTCACGTATCGGGAGGAACCGGTTCAGATTATTGATGAAAAGGCCCGAACCACACACAACCGTACGTTGTGGTTCTACAAAGTTCTATGGAGTAATCACTCCATGGACGAAGCGACATGGGAGAGCGAAGGATTTCTTCGCGCTAAGTATCCTGATTTTTTCACGTCTCATATATGGTAATTTTCCACCATCCTCTCTCTCATTTTCACCTTATAATCTCGGGACGAGATTCTTTTAAGGGGGGAGGAACGTAAGGGCCTAAGTTTTTGGCACATATTCAAAGTGTCCATCACCACACACACACTTCATTTGAAGAAACATGATGAACACATTTGAAGAGCAAGTAACCACCATCAACATGCTCATTAGAGAATAAACTCACAAAATGCAAAAGTGGTATCTCCCACATGCATCATATAGGGGCTGGGCATATGTAAAACTCCTAGACCTTGTGGAAATGTCCATGCCAAGTTTCACCCAAGTTAAAAACTTTTTTTGAAGTCCTTTTGGGTATAGCTAGAAAGAGGGTGGTTTGAACTCAAATTCAAATTCAAACTGTTTTCATCCCATGAATTCAAAAGTGGGAGGCATATTATTACTCAGCACATTTTTGTGAGCTCACACACCAATTTTCACTCCATTTGGAGTTGATCTTGACATGAGCTAGGTTTAACAAATTCAATCTCCATTTGAAATTCAAAACTGCATATGTGCTGAAAACATGTCCAAACAAAACCCAATTTGAATTCCATCCAATTCAAATGGCTCAGGGGTAGATAATTCAAATGACCAAGGTTAATTTGGTCTCTACTGTTTAGAGCAGTGGAGAAAAGTTAATTTCAGAGGTTAAAACCCTGGGTGGGACCCACATGTCAGCCACTGAAACAATTCAACCGACTGAAGTCACCGGGCTCGGTTCTTGCGCGCGCCCACGAGGTCGCCACGGCGATTGCCGACCGCAGCCACCTCCTGGTCGCCGATCACCGCCTCAACCGACGTCCCCAGCTATTTAGCTGCGAGCTGCCGCCGGCAGCAGCTCACCTTTCTACTGCTTCTACGTGTCCAGCGCTGAAAACACCGAGTTGGTCGCCGCACGACCCACCGCATCACCTCGCCATCGACCGGCTAAAGAAGTGCCTTCCACCGCGAGCTGAGGCTACAAACGGCACCGCCGACCCTTGCTCGACGAGTTACAGCCCTCAGCTGCTCGTGATCAGCTTCGGTGAAGCTTGGCCTTGCCGTTCTTTCATCGCTCTGTTAACCGAGAGCTCCTCCGACTCGACGCCGTCAACCGAGCAGCGCAAAGCTTCTCCGGCGTGACCAACATGTCCCTTAGGTTCACATCCAAGTCTAGTATCTCTCCCCGAACTCCCTAGGTCCCTATTAAGCGCCGGTTAGCCGGAATTTCAATTTTTCCGATGATCACCGTATAGAACACCGAGAACCAAAACTCGAAATTCGCCTCGATCACTTGATCACCAGGGATCCTGGTCGAGCTGAAGCTAGACTAGCACCTCGCGGTCACCTCAGCCAAATTCTAGCGGTGATGATCGACCCGATGAGCATAGCACCAAAATTTGGCCATCGCGGGTGAAGTCTATTTTCCCGGCGATCTCTGGCCAAGAGAAGGGCAGGGTTAGCTTCCTCGTGCCCCAGTGGTGCTTTGCGACCCATTGGTTGATCGTGTTCACCGCCGAGACGAGCTAGCACCGTTGGACCCGAGCTCCTCTTCCGCCTCCACCGTCGCCGACTAGGTTTCCGATGATGTCAAGGTCCGAGAAGGTGCCCGGCGTGTGCGCCGTGTTCCAAGGATCATGTAGGAAGAAACCACGTAGCAAATTAGGCAGTAGCGGCCGAGAACAACCTGCGCCACCGGCGCTGGAAGTCGCGCGCTCGAGCGCTGGCGTGAGGTAGACGAAGGCACTGTGCGTGGGAACCACGTGCAGTGTTTTAAACATTTCCCTATTGTCAGATTTAGTTCAAACTTCAAACCCACATAATTTTGGCTAGGAAACTCCAAATCCAGTGAACCAAATTTTGTTGGATTCAGCTCTCCGAGTACTTTCCAGCAAATCAAGTTTCACTTCATGAAAATCCCTATTTCTCCCGAATTAATTCTTCAAAATTTAAAACTGTTTAGAATTATCTGGAGAACCCTTTGGAGGAAAAGTCTGAAATTTTGCTGGGATGTTCACCAAAATATCTCTGAGCTACCATAAAAATTTCAGATTCATTTGAGCTAATTTGATCCACCTAATGGTGTGATTAATAAAACTGTTCCAGAGAAAATAGAAAATGTCCAGAAACATTTTCCGAATTTCTTTGAAATTGTTTAGCTCATATCTTTAGTTAGGAACCTTCAAATTAAGTGGGACCAACTCCATTAGAACCCTCGTAAAATCTAGTTCTCAGAAAGTCGTGGCTTGCTCCATGAATATCCCTAGAGCACCTTAAGAGCTCCAATTAAGGTCAAGTACATGATTATTTGTGGAGAGCTCAAATGAGCTTTGCTGCAAATAAAACTTGGCCAAGTCTGTGTTTAGGTTGTATCCAAACCACAATAAAAATTTCAGAGTCATTGGGTCTGCCTAGTGGGACTTATAGTCTTCACAAGTTTAAATTCAATTCAAAAGCATTTACATTAATACATTACATGTTATCTCATGTAGTCGCTAAGGTTGAGGAGGAACCCGAAGTCTTAGACTTCATTACTCCGGAAGAGCAGCTAGCCTACGACCAAGAGCAGCAAGGCAAACCCCGGTTCGCATTAACCTCTTTACAAATTTTTATTGTTTTGAGCACTTCCTTTGAGTACCACTTATCTCTTGCATTAGAGTCTTGTTTGAAACCCAAATGCATAGCCAAGAAAACCATGGGTTGGGATTAGGATTGAAAACCTCATTAGCCACTGCAATGCTAAGATAGAGTAGGGTTTGGTACAAGTCAAGTAGTTGGAACTACTTGCGAGAATAGGCTAGAGGCACATCGCTCGGGTAGAATATGCAAATGAAACACATGGCATGAAAAATGAGACCGAGCGGAGAGTAAGGGCAGCAGGACTTTGGGGCCTAGGTGCTATAGCTCCGCTTGTGTCGATTGAGGACCGAGCCGTGTGCGGGCCTGTTGAACAAGCTAGAACAGTACCGAAGACCTACTGGCTATATGGGAACCGGGAAACCGATGTAACTCGGGTAGCTGGGTGTTGAGGCATAGCTGGTCGTTCAGAGGGTAGGTTGAGAGCTCGAGGTGTAAATCGGCTGGCGGCACTATGGATGCGTGGGCAGAGACCTCTTGCTTGGGACAATTGGACCGGTTCAACATTTGGCTAACGGGTGAAAGGTGATTGCGTACGGCGTCCGTGATGGTTGCTGTAGGCAACATCGAGTACGGGCGTACGTGACGGATTATTCGGGTAACCCTGCAGGTGTAAATCGATTATAATCGTCGTCCCTCACGATCAGTGAGTACCACTTGTTCACTGTACCGTGACGTAGAAAGAACAGGCTAGATACATGTTAAAATGTTGCTGATTGAAAGATGGACTTTGATTGTTAATGATTTGCTGTAGCCTAGAGCTAACTAATGTTCTTTTCAACTTTGGGCAAAGTACATGAGAGAAATGTGTTTCTTGTTTGATTGCAGCTCTCTGATGTGCCTTAGCGTAAAGTCTCTACAACCTGTTGCTAAAACTTGAAAGTAAGGTTCCACTAATTAGGCGAGTCCTGTGCAACTTATTTTACCTCATGTAACCTATCAACCATCATGTAGAAGTTCCATGAATAGGGGAGACGGGTCAGTCTTGCTGAGCCTTCGTGCTCACTGCTTGTGTTTGAAGCTTTTGCAGGGTTCTATGAGGATGGGACTCCCGAGGAGGAGACGGAACCCAATGAGGGGAACCCCGTCGAGTGGGAGTCGTGCACGCCGCCGTGTTAGTGTGTGTATGTGCTAGCGGGGACACGTTCACGGGCTGAACGTGAACTCGATGCATAGTCTACGCCTGTGAGTGTAGATTGAACCTATTTTGTTGTACAAATGTTCATAAACTTCTTTATGTAATAAAACTTTGCTTCCGCTTTGTACCTTTGATGTGTGTTATCCGGTGCTGTGCAACGCAGCACCCCTCAGCGTGATCCTAGTTCGACAAGACCGTAGGGGTCGTGTCAGTTCCATCACCCTGTTTCTGATCATATTGCTCCTATGTGAGGTTCATCCATTGTGGCCAGTAGATTAGGCCTTTGCATTGTTGAGCATGAGTTATTCGAGTGATAGAGTATAAACATACTAGTTTCTCCTTTTGCAGCATATTGATATGATAAGAATATGTATGATGATGTTGCCCTGTTTATGTTGCACGGATGGGGAGAGCATGAGTTGAGACCGGGGCAGAAGGGTTAGTGTTGGTGTAGCTACCGTGGTGGTAGACTTACAGCGACTACTCTCAAGATGATAGGCTCATGGTTTGAGTATAGAGGCTGCCCTGGTGAGCCTTAAGGACCGAGTTGTTTTGACATATCACCTAACTTTCTTCAGTACGACCACATGACCCTGTATGGGCGGGGCTTAGCCTAACCCCGGTGGCTAGCCCGACAATCGTCCACGGTGAAGAGAGAGAGAGATATACATTTATGAGTAAAAATTGATATGATATTGAGATAAGTCATGACACTGAGTTGGGGATGACTGGTTTGGGTAATGTTTCGACTGGGCGTCGGTTATGACGGGATATCTTTGATGGCCCGTGCGTGTGGGTACAGCGTACGACCTCTGCAGAGCGTAGAACCCGTTCGGACGGCCGTGTCCTCGGCATAGGACAGGTTATGGTGTGGTCCTAACAACTAGGAAGCCACCTGTTGTGAGAATGAGGTGAGATATGTCTCTAGATGGGTTATTTGGTTGCATTTAGTTGCATTAGGTTGCATCACTCTTTTTTTGTGCATTGCATCTATGTTTGTTTCATTCCCCTCCCAAAGGCGAGGTGGAGCTTGCTGAGTACTTTTGTACTCAACTGTTGCTGATATCTTCAGAGGACCTTGACTTCAACCCAGAAGACTTCGAGTAGGGTCGCATCCACACCCAAGGTGTTACCGTGGAACCATGTAAGAGGAGGAGCTAGTCGTCCATGGTTTTATGTCGTTAGTCATCCTTATGTTAGTCCTTATTATTGTTGTACTAAAGTGTATGCCGTTGTAACAAAGCTCTGTATGGTTGTGGTTCCACTTGTGTTGTAATATTATGTACCGAACTCTGTTTCTGGCATAATATTACATGTTTAGTTCCGATCTTATGGGTCGGGACGCTTCAAGTGGTATCAAAGCCATACTTGGCTGTAGGATGCATACCCTAGTCTTGAGTGACCGTAGGAGACCGTAAACTAGTTGGCCTGTAGGAAACCTAGACCGTAGAGCCTTGGTGATAGGTTGTTCTCTCATCTAATCCTTGTGCACTGTTCTAAGCTAGATGACCGACGACCGTATCACCACCTTCTGCATCAACGAAGATGGCTTCCCCAAGGTGCTCTATGCCGCCACGGCGTGACTCGGTATTCCAGACCGTCCGCAGTACGTGGGTCATGAGTTCGTGGAGCATGGCACCGAAAGATGCGAGGTCACTGTGCACATCGACGCCAGTGAGAGGTTCCTAGACATGAAGCCTTGAAATGTCTCCGCCACTGGATGCCGCATGAAAGATACGTGCCAATTGGTGGCCCGCAAAGCCCTGAAGAACCTCTGCCACATGTTTGACTGGCATTTGGGTTCCACACCCATGAAGTACATCCCACCACTAGATCGTAGTCGTCCCGCATGGATGGCGAGGATTCACAACTTGGAAGGCCTCGGGTCGACCAAAGACGAATCCACCATTGTTGCCATGTTCGGTTATTTATTGAGCCTGGACTACTTGTGCGACCAGCTGAACCAGCGTGTGAAGCCCCTCATCCAGCGTGCCGAGACACTAGAGACCCGCTAGCAAAAGGCTAAGCTAGCACTAGCGCAGGCTGAAGCCCGGGTTGCCAGCGCCGAAATTCGTGTCGCCTTGGCCGAGGAGAACCTTAGGGAGCAGGCCGACCGCCACAGCCAACTGCTTAGGGGTGTCTACCTGGTAGACCGGGCCAAGTGGAAGGACCGTCAGGCAGGTGCAACGACGGAGCCACTGATCCTAGAAGGGACTCCAGCATATCACCTATCCAACTCCCATAGGAGGATTTGTGAGCCCGTGCCACCTACCCCTCCGACCTCACCTCGCGGGACCAACGAAGGCCCGGAAGATCATGATGTAGGACCCAGTAGCCAGGCAGAGGTCCCGGCTGACCCTTAAGGGAATGGACCTAGGGACGACATGCGCTATGTATCTTGTACCCGCTTGCCTGAATGAATGAATGCTTGGTGTGTTGCTGGCAATGTTTGATGTTTACGTGAATTGTGTGGTATAAAACTATATATGTGTATTTAGATACACATAGTAAAATAGTAAAAATAACAATAATAAAAGACAGTAAGCATAACTAATTTTGATGCACCATAGTAATAATAATAAGAAGAAAATCTAAACCCATCGATTCCCTTGCCACAGATGCCTCACCGCTTGAGCCGAGCAACAAATGGACACGAGACGGACCAGGGACTACGAGAGATTCCGCCTGCACTTCACGAGCATGAGACATCGGAGAGTGCATCTGCCCGGCCACATACCCAAGCACTACCTGTGACCTGACTGCCATTCTGGACCGCCAGACTCGACTCCTTGAGATATTGGTGAACACCCTGGCTGCTCAGAACAACAATGGCCTCAACAACCATCAGCCAGCACCGCAGAACAATCACCAGATTGCGGACTTCAACAGGATGAACCCGCCAAAGTTTTCTGGATCCGAGGATCCTATTGAGGCAGATGACTGGCTAAGAGAGATCGATATGAAACTCGAGGTCGTGCATGGTAATGAACAGGATAAGGTTCTGCTTGCAGTCCAACAACTGAGAGGATCTGCCTTAGCTTGGTGGCACAGATACAGAGAGATGCATCCACATGCCAGGACCATGATATGGGATGAGTTGTGAAGTTGTTTAGAGAGCAACACATCCCAAGTAGCATTGTGAAGATAAAGAGAGAAGAGTTTATGAACCTTAAAAAGAAGGGTCTAACCGTGACGGTGAGAGGGACCAAAGCCACCCGTTCAGTCACGGGGACGTGGCACTCGCTCGGGAATCGCATTGGATGGTGCCGTGATACGTGGCACCCAACAGCACACATATAAGGAAACATGTATTACATAAATCAAAAGCAGAAACTTACAAATGTTTCTTTGTAAATAATTTACAACAAATAACTACAGCTGAAGATTATAATCATCTCACGTCGAATAACTACTAAGCACTCGAGAAGAGGTCCAGCCCGCAGACTCTTCTCGCTAGAAACATGAAGTCATACGGCAGCGGCTGGGTTCTCCACGTGTTAAACGACTCGGAGGTCTCCGAGTCTCACCGGACAACCTTCTCATAAGCACCGAGGTTAACCTGCAAAATCACTCATATAGCAAGTGTGAGCACATAGGCTCAGCAAGACTGACCCGTCTCACCTAAACATGTAACTCTATGTGCTGGAATTGCAATATGAAATAGGAGGTAAGTTGCAAAAAGGACACGCCTATTTATTTGAACCTTACTTTCAAGTTTTAGCAGCAAGTTGTGGAGAACCTCACGCTAAGACACATGAGAGAGCCGCAATCAAACAAGAAATATATTTCTCTCATGTACTTTGCCCAAGGTTAAAAGTAACTTTAATTAGCTCTAAACAATAGCAAATCATTAACAATCAACATTCATCCTTCAATCAGCAACATTTTAACATGTATCTAGCCTGTTCTTTCTACGTCACGGTACAATGAACAAGTGGTACTCACTGACCGCGAGGGACGGCGATTATAATCTATTTACACCTGCAGGGTTAGCCGAATAACCCGTCACGTATGCCCGTACTCGATGTTGCCTACAGAAATGATCACAGACGTCGTGCGCAACCACCTTTCACCCGTCAGCCAAATATTGAACCGGTCCTATCGTCCCGAGCAAGAGGTCTCTGCGCGCGCATCCACAGTGCCGCCAGCCGATTTACACCTCGAGCTCTCAACCTACCCTCTGAACGACAAGCAATGCCTCAATACCCAGCTACCCGAGTTACATCGGTTTCCTGGTTCCCATATAGCCGGTAGGTCTTCGGTACTGTTCTAGCTTGTTCAACAGGCCCGCACACGGCTCGGTCCTCAATCGACACAAGCGGAGCTATAGCACCCAGGCCCCAACGTCCTGCTGCCCTTACTCTCCGCTCAGTCTCATTTTTCTTGCCATGTGTTTCATTTGCTATTTTTACCCGAGCGATGTGCCTTTAGCCTATTCTCGCGAGTAGTTCCAACTACTCGATTTGTACCGAATCCTACTCTATCTTACCATGGCAGTAGCTAAACGGGGTTTTCTATCCTAATCCCAACCCATGGTTTTCTTGGCTATGCAATTGGGTTTCGAACAAGACTCTAATGCAAGAAGTAAGTGGTGCTCAAAGGTAGTGCTCAAAACAATAAAAATTTGTAAAGAGGTTAATGCAAACCGGAGCTTGCCTGTTTTGCAGGGTAGTAGTATATAGTAGAAGTTAGTTAGCTTTGATCCCTTGATCTTTCTGAATTTCCTCAACTGATCCACACGTCAAGGGATGACTCCGTCATGTCCTTCGTCGTGAACCCTATCGACATGTATATGCATAATCTTTTATAATCCAATTTAAAGACTTCAGAGATTAAAACTTCTTAAGAACAGAGGCTGTGTGGAGATCCTAGGATGATGTTGTTGCCTCTGTTGTGCAAAGAACTCAAAGGAACTAAATCTACCTTAGATGTTTCATTACATCTCTAGCTAAGTTTCTAATGACCTATAAGATGAGCTCTAATGATTTGGACATAACTAAAGATCCTGATCTCCAATAACTTCGAAATTTTTACAGGAAGTCATACACTACACAGAGACTTAGCTTGCCAAATTGCAGCTAAAGTGGAAGGAAATTGGGTCTCCCATAATTTCTCCACTAATCCCTATGTTTTTCTCATATGCATAAGATTGGAGAACAAGGACAGGAATATCCAAGGCTCAACTTGAGCTGAAAGTTTACATGTGAATTCCTGGTCACATGAAATTGTTCTGGACCAAAAATGAATACTTTTCATTGAGTGTTTTATTCAGAACAATTCCCTAAGCAATTAAGCAAAAAGAAATTAATTCTGAATTAATTCACATGTTCATGCCCAACTTAGTGAACTACAATTTCAATTATAGTTCATAGAGTCTGCATGAATTTTCCTAGGATTTTTGGAGCTAAGATTTGCCCAGAAATGTTTTTTCCAACCCTGGGACAATTTCTGAAAAGTCTCTGTATTCATTTGAATACAGTACATTGAAATCTGAATTACCCCACACAATTTAACTCTACATGAGCTGAAATTTATACAGTAGATCGATAACATCCTAAGGGTTATCCTGGAAAAAGTTCAGGATTTTTGGATAAACCAAACTCCCTCTAAAATTCTTTTACTGATCTGTTTCAAAGAATTTTCCAGAATTAATTATTGACTTTCATACACATTGGGTTGCATATTTGGATAGAGTATTTCAATCTGAATCTAACCCAATTTGGATCACTAAATTTGGAGGTTCCTACACAAAGATATGATCTTTACAAGAATTGGGTAAAATCTGAAAATGAACTCTGTTCTATTTTTCCAATTTTCAGAGACATAAGGAACTAACACCACATTTAGCCAAGCAAATGAGATCCAATTCCTCTGAAATTTTTACTTGAGTTCAAGTGTTTTTGTAATAATCGCCTGCCCAAATTTGGGAATTTTCCAATACACAGAACTCCTGGAAAAATTCATACAATATTTTCCTTATATGAATTAATGAGCCCAATCCAGGGATTTTCATAAATATTGGACTGCACCCCTGGATAGTACTCTTTGAGAGGAATCCAAACAAAATTTGTTTCACAATTTTTGGACATTACTACACAAAGTTATGGCTCTCCAAAGTTGAACTAAAACGGGAAATTCTGAAAATGTTTAAAACCTGCCCGTGGGTCCCACCTGTCGTCCCTAACCTTCAGCATCGCGCCAAATAGAGCAGTGGCGGCTCCCTCCGGCGAGGGTCGCCGGAAAGGACCTTCCCAGCCACCTACAGCCCCCCTGCTGGCCGCCCCCCATTTTCCACCACGCTGAACCTGTTGGTGATGTCGCCGGCGGCTGAAACTCTTCGGAAAACAGGGCGCACCGGCAACAGCAAACCCTAGGTCTCCGGCGAGGTTGTGCACGGTGAATTCTCCACAAAATGGTCGTTTCTTGGGCTCTAAAGCACCAGGGAATCATATAGAAGACCGACATGAGGCCTAAACAAGCCGGGAGCGCTCCAAACCTAGCGGCACTGTGCGCCCGATATGGTCCCTCGAAAAGAACTCGGATTCCTCGCCCTACACTCAATTTCTTGGTCTAAGATCGATGGAGGAGGTGTGATAGGCAGTTAAGATCCTTTGTGTGAAGTTTGAGACACAACAAACACGATTTGAGGATGGATTTTTGCAATTCCTTACCTCAAGGTCAGTTTCTGCCGCCCGGGAGAAAATCCTGAAATTCTCCCTCTGTGATCAATAGCTATGGCTGATCTTCGGAGGTGAGCAACTAGACTTGTAGGTGCACCGATGGGGTGGCTTGCTTGGGCGTGATCGCTCCTGGTTTGGGCTGCCCACGGTGACCAGTTCATGTTCTTCGACGTTCAACATGGGAGCAGCAGAGACTTTTCTGTTTCTAGGCGCTGTTGAGCTCGGGACGGCGGAGGAAAGGTGCTAGCCGGCTAGAGCATGAGTATGCGACGATCTTTGCTGTGGAGACCTCGAGCATCAGGTGCTGGGTGGCTGTGTAGGACCGAGGGAAGCAGAACGGCGCCGGCTGTACTCACGCGGGAGACACCGAGAGCTGAGCTACGAGTGAGCAAATAAACTCCGGTTGTGCTGCTGTGTGGAGGATAAGAGCGAGGCTAGCCACGGGAGAGCAGGAGCTGGCGACCGCGAGGTGTCGACGTGGTCGGAGCAGCTGTCTGTCGAGCACGCGCGCGTCCGGGAGAAAAACAGAGTCGGTTGTTGCATTGTTGTGTATGACATGTGGGTCTGGCTCCTTTTATTTGATTTCCACACTGTGCTTTGAGATTCCCACGCAAACGTTGTCCAAATCTCACCAAATTTGGAGGATAGGCCAAACATAATGTGAGGAATTTGAATATGAAATCTGATTTCAAAATTGAGCACATTTGGTTCAATTTCCAATTTCAAATTTGAATTTGAATGTGCTCGCAAATATTCCTTCAAATAAATGGTAGATGTGCTCCAAAATTCTACAAACTTGGAACTTAAACTCTTGAATGCTTGAGGAATGCAGTGGTGAATTTACTTGAATGCATTTAGATAATCTGATCATGAATCCTTTTAAATGATTCAAATTTGTGTCTAAATCTCCCTCATCTTCTACTCACAAAGGATGTGCACATGAATGAGATTGGTGGAGTGAATTTCTTTCATCATGTCAACCTGTGTTAAGCATGGGCTAAAGAAGATTTTTAACTCCCTCACATGACCATTTTGGAGTTCATTATTTAATGTGACACATGATCAAGAAATTCCTATGCCTTAACTTTGTTTTGTAAGTTGAAACCAAACTCTCCCAAAATATCTCCACAGTTTGCAAATGAGGAAATGCAATTATGTGGAGTTAAAAACTGAACTGCCTTTGGATAATTGGGCACAATTCATCCCAGTTCAATTATGTATTTGAATTCATTGTACATTTAGATTTATTTGGAAAAATGGGTAGCAAATATCTTCAAAAATTCATGAGACTTTGCCTACCCCCTAATTTGGACCTAAAGAATTCAAATATGAAACCTGATTTTTTTGTTTGGCTGCTGCAAATGAGGTTTTGATCACAACAGTTTGCATTCCTATTGTTGCCCTCATTTGAAATTTGAGTTTAAAAATCTGGATCCCATTTCCCCTTGCACATGAGAGCTTACACATGGGTTTTAAGATAACTTTGTCCCCCAACACTCAATTGATCCTAGTCTAGAGTGGTGGGACACTCATGTGTGTCATCATATGTGCAAAAATTTAAACAAGTCCAAATTTTCATAACTTGAAACTAAATGGTGTTCAAACTTCAGTCCCTTTTTATTCCAATTTTTGGGACCTTTACAGACGGAGTATCTACACAAGTTCACCGGGTTATGCCGCTATGACCCCCACGTTGTGGATACAAAAGAGAAGAAACAAGAAGCCTTTTTGCGTGGGTTAAACACTGAGATCAGGAAATTTCTTGAAGCATCTGTTTATCCAGATTTTAGTACCCCAGTTAACAAGGCCATCACTACAGAAAAGAACATAGAAGATGAGATAGGGAGAAGAAAAGGAAATTTGAGGACAAGAAGGTGTTCCAGCAGGTGAAACTTCAGAGGACTAATCAACCTGTTTATCCAGTACAGAGGGCAAAGCAACCAACCTTCTTTGTGCAGAAGACCCAACAACCTATTTACTCTGGGCAGATGGCTCATAGTGGTGTATCCTACAAAGCACCAACCACCACCTTCAAGCAACCGGTACAGCCTGCTAAATCACATGGCTCATTCCGTCCTTCGCAGTCTGGAGTCAATCAGACTGGTGGCCAGAGGGTTTGTTTCAGCTGCCGTGAGCCTAGGCATATCGCTGTTAACTGCCCTTACAAGATTAAGCCAGAACCATCTGCCGTCTCCAACTCAGTTAACGGACCAAGGCAACCAGCCGGAGGTAGCCGTGGAGCGCCTTCGAGGACTCAACACTCCTTTGGAAAGGCCATAGTAAACCATGTCTATGCCGAAGAGGCAGATGCAACACCAGGAGTTCTACTTGGTGAGTTCTTGGTTCATTCAGTTTTGGCTTCAGTACTATTTGACTCTGGTGCATCACATTCTTTTATATCATCGCACTTCATAGAGACACATGATATATCTACGGTAGCCCTTAAGAGGCCATTAATGACTTGATCATCAGGAGGTTATATACCTTGCCTCCAAGGAGTAAACAACATCCCTTTAAACCTAAGTGCGGTAGAGTTCTTGGTTAATCTAGTAGTGCTTGACTCCCAAGGGATAGATGTGATCCTAGGTATGGATTGGTTAGCCAAGTGCAATGGGAGTATAGCTTTTGCACAGAGGACTGTGACAGTGACAAATCATGAAGGGAAGACTGTCACATACCAGCCTGGCTGATCCAATAGTAAATCACTTGAAGGCGGAAACACCTCAGGAAGTGCTAGTGATTAAGGAGTATGTTGATATGTTCCCTGAGGAGTTGTCAGGCATGCCTCCAGAAAGAGAAGTGGAGTTCTCCATTGATCTAGTTCCTGGAATTGCCCCGATAGCTAGGAGGCCTTATAGAATGGCAGCGCCAAAACTAGCCGAGTTAAAGAAACAGTTAGATGAGTTGCAAGAGAAAGGGTACATAAGGCCTAGTGCATCACCATGAGGCGCACCAGTCCTCTTTGTAGAGAAAAAGGATGGAAGTAAGAGACTCTGTGTAGATTACCGAGCTCTTAATGTGGTGACCATCAAGAACAAATACCCTCTACCACGAATAGATGATCTATTCGACCAGCTAAAGGGCGCCAAGTTGTTCTCAAAGATTGACTTGAGGTCTGGATATCATCAAGTGAGGATTAAGCCTAAAGATATACCTAAGACAGCATTTGTGACTCGCTATGGTCAGTCCGAGTTCACAGTGATGTCTTTTGTATTAACCAATGCCCCTGCCTACTTCATGAACCTAATGAAACGGGTGTTCATGCAAGAGTTGGACAAGTTTGTCGTTGTCTTCATCGATGACATTCTAGTCTATTCATGAAGCGAAGCAGAGCACGCGCAACACCTGCGTGTTGTTCTGGACCAGCTCAAGAACCATCAACTTTATGCCAAGTTCAGCAAATGTGAGTTTTGTTACAGAAAGTTAGTTTTCTTGGGCATGTGCTGATAGCCGAGGAAGTTGCAGTTGATCTAGAGAGGTCAAAACTGTATTATCTTGGAAGCAACCAACTTCGGTCTTGGAGATTCATAGTTTTCTGGGTATTGCTGGTTATTATCGGAGGTTCATCGAAGGATTTTCCAAGGTAGCCCAACCAATGACGGAACTACTCAAAAAGGATAAGAAGTTTGTGTGGACTGAATCATGTGAGCGGAGTTTTCATGAGTTGAAGGGAAGACTAACCACTGCCCCAGTCTTAGTCTTACCGGATATTCACAAAAGCTTCGTTATTTATTGTGATGCTTCTACACACGGCCTAGGCTGTGTGTTAATGCAAGAAGGACAAGTGGTGTCCTATGCCTCTCGTCAGTTAAGGCCGCACGAGCAGAACTATCCAACCCATGACTTGAAATTAGCTGCGGTAGTGCATGCTCTTCAGATTTGGAGACACTATCTAATCGGTAACAAGTGTGAAATCTACACAGATCACAAGAGCCTCAAGTATATCTTTACCCAACCTGATATGAACCTAAGACAACGAAGATGGTTGGAAATAATTAAGGATTATGATGTGGAGATCCACTACCACCCGGGTAAAGCACATGTTGTGGCAGACGCTCTCAGCAGGAAAGCATACTGTTATCTGATGACTCAAGTACCACAATTGTGCGAGGAGATGATGAAGTTGAACCTAAGTATTATACCTCACTCCTACAACTACAACCTTAGTGTCCACCCTGTCCTAGATGACCAGATTAAGAAGGCTCAACATGAGGATGAAAAGTTAATGAAGATCAAGGAACAAACCGGTGAAGGCAAGGCACCATACTTTAGAGTTGATAGAGATGGAATATTATGGTTCAAGAAACGGTTGTGTGTGTCTTCACAAGGTCACTATCGAAATTCGATCATGGATGAAGCTCATAACTCTGACTACTCTATCCATCCTAGAGCCACAAAGATGTACGTGGATATTAAGCAGAAATATTGGTGGGTTGGCATGAAGGGTGACATAGCCAAATTCGTGGCTTATTGTGATGTGTGTAGAAGGGTCAAAGCTGAGCATCAAAAGTCGAGTGGCCTATTACATCCCTTTCTGATTTCCGTTTGGAAATGGGATGAGGTAGGAATTGATTTCATCACTGGCCTACCAAGGACCAAGAATGGTAATGACTCCGTGTGGGTAGTGGTCGACCGTCTGGCTAAAGTTGCACACTTTATTCCTGTGCGCACTACCTACAATGGGAGTAAGCTGGCCAAGTTGTACATAGATCGTATTGTGAAACTACATGGAGTACCCTCGAGGATAGTCTTAGATCGAGGTACTCAATTTACGTCAAAGTTTTGCAGGAGTCTTCAAAAGGCACTTGCTACCAAGTTGGACTTTAGTTCAGCAAATCACCCTCGGACGGATGGTCAGACAGAGAGGATCAACCAAATCTTGGAAGATATGTTGAGGGCCGCTGTTCTCACCTACGACAAGGATTGAGAAGACAGATTACCATATGCCGAGTTCTCATACAACAACAGTTATTAGGCTAGCATCAATATGTCACCGTATGAAGCCCTCTATGGAAGGAAGTGTCGAACCCCGCTCATGTGGTCAGAAGTTGGGGACCGCATTGTGGAGCAACCAGACTTCATCTTGGCAGTAGAGGACAAGGTAGCGTAGATTCGAGCGGATCTCAAGGCCGCCCAATCACGTTAGAAAAGCTACGCAGATAAGAGGAGGCGTGAACTCAGTTTCCAAGCTGGAGATCATGTGTACCATAAAGTATCTCCTATCTGTGGCACGCACAGATTCCAAGTACGTGGAAAGTTGGCACCACGGTACATCAGCCATTTCTCAGTCCTAAAAAGGGAAGGATCAGTATCGTATGATATTCAGCTACCCGAAGAAATGTCAGGCGTGCACAACGTCTTCCATGTGTCACAACTAAGAAAATGCCTACGGGTTCCCGAGGAACAGGTGGCACAAGAAACCCTAGACCTGCAAGATGATCTGCGCTACTAGGAGGTGTCAGTAAAGATTTTGGAAACAGCCACACGGAGGACATGGAGAAACACCATCACACTTTGTCGGGTCCAGTGGAGCAGACACTCGGAAGCCGAAGCTACTTGGGAAAGAGAAGATGCATTGCGGACAGAGTTCCCCCATCTCTTTGCAGACCACTCGAATCTCGAGGACGAGATTCATCCTAAGTGGGGTAGATCTGTAACGCCCCATTTTGCATAAAGCTAATAAATCAGGGTTATAGATTAACCACCAGACATATTACACACACTCTTGGCCGATTTCAGATATGCCTTTCATCAAAACTGGTGCAGCCACCCCTCTACCTCTGCCTAAAGGCAAACACCTTTTTTCCTCTTCCTCCCCCATCCTCATCCATTCTACGAGAAACTTCTAGAACCACACACACCCACCTATTCCTCCCCCATCCTTATCCATTTCACGAGAAGCTTCCGGAGTCACCCCTCCCATACCCATTCTTCCTCTATCCTTATCCGTTTCACGAGAAGCTTCCGGAATCACCCCCACATACCCCTTCCTCCTTCATCCTTATCCATTCCTTGAGAAGCTTCCGGAATCACCCCCCCCCACATACCCCTTCCTCCTCCATACTTACCCATATCACAAGAAGCTTCCAGAACCGCCCCTCATATATCTCTTTCTCCCCCCATCCTTATCCACTCCACGAGAAGCTCCCGAAACATGCATTAATTACACCTCACCTACATCTCCTTCCTCCATCCCTATCCCTCCCCCCTTCATCTATAAAAGGGGATCGGGGGCTCACTTTTTCCACCGCCCCATTGAGCACCGGCGTTCACGTCTTCCCCCAACATCGATATCTGACGAGGAACCCTCCCCGCCGAGCCCCACCAAGCCACGACCAAGGTGAGCACCCTAACCTCCACTCTTCTTCCCGAGTCATCCCCCTTCTCCCTCTCCTCGGTTTGGCTGCGACCACCCCGCGGCATGGCCGCCCTGCCATGATGTTGCTCTACTTCCTATATCCCTACCCAAAATTGGCAGCTTAATCGAGTGAGTCATAGCCTTGGCGTTCGATTTCTTACTCTATGGCCAGCCTTCCCCGGTTTACTCTCACTGATTTGAGCCCAACCCTAAGCAACCCCTTGATTAGCCTTAGACCAGATCTCACCCACACACAAAGATCACTTAATACGATTCTTCTTATAAGAATCATCTAATATCATAATATAGTTAGTGCAAGCAAGTCTGAATGATGTATATTTGCTTTGTTTGTATGTCTGCTTGTGCGCGGTGTAGAACCAGTGCCGGAAAAGAACCTAGGGGAGCCAAGTGACCAAGAGCACGACGCTGCAGATGGTAGCGAAAGCAAGTTCCATCACCCCCTTTTTGATCATATTGCTCCTATGTGAGGTTCATCCACTGTGGCTAGTAGATTAGGCCTTTGCATTGTTGAGCATGAGTTATTCGAGTGATAGAGTATAAACATACTAGTTTCTCCTTTTGCAGCATATTGATATGATGAGATTATGTATGATGATGTTACCCTGTTTTATTGCACGGATGGGGAGAGCATGAGTTGAGACCGGGGTAGAAGGGTTAGTGTTGGTGTAAGCGCTACCGTGATGGTAGACTTACAGTGAGTACTATAAAGATGATAGGCTCGTGGTTTGAGTATGGAGGCTGCCCTGGTGAGCCTTAAGGACCGAGTTATTTTGACATCTCACCTAACTTTCTTCAGTACGACCACATGACCCTGTATGGGCGGGGCTTAGCCTAACCCCGGTGGCTAGCCCGACAGTTGTCCACGGTGGAGAATTATGAGTGAAAATTGAGATGATATTGAGATAAGTTATGACACTGGGTTGGGGACGACTGGTCTGGGTCATGTTTTGACTGGGTGTTTGTTATGACGGGTTGTCTTTGATGGTCCGTGTGTGTGGGTACAGCGTACAACCTCTGCAGAGCGTAGAATCCGTTCGGAGGGCCGTGTGTCCTCGGCATAGGATTGGTTATGGTGTGTTCCTAACAACTAGGAAGCCACCTGTTGTGAGAATGAGGTGAGATATGTCTCTGGATGGGTTATTTGGTTCATTTAGTTGCATTAGGTTGCATCACTCTTATTTTTGTGCATTGCATCTATGTTTGTTTCATTCCCCTCCCAAGGGCGAGGTGGAGCTCGCTGAGTAGTTTTGTACTCAACTGTTGCTGATATCTTCAGAGGACCTTGACTTCAGCCTGGAGGACTTCGAGTAGGGTCGCATCCACACCCAAGGTGTTACCGTGGAACCATGTACGAGGAGGAGCTAGTCGTTCATGCTTTTATGTCGTTAGTCATCCTTATGTTAGTCCTTATTATTGTTGTACTAAAGTGTATGCCGATGTAACAAAGCTCTATATGATTCGACGTGCCATCAAATGATCAAGTTATGGCTGTGAACATGAGGGATGTTGACAACAATAACAAGGATCGCAACTTGATCATCCAAGGATTGACTCAAAGCAACTTCGATCGTATTGCACACCTCCGATCTGCATACAATGTGGAAAGAACTTTGCGACTACCACAAAGAATCCAACACGATCAAGGAGGTAAGGCAACATATATTCAGGAAAGAATATATGCACTTTGAGATGCAACTAGGTGAGTCCATCGATGATTGATTTGCTCGCTTTAATAAAATTCTCAGCAACTTGCGTAGCGTCAACGTTAATTTCTCCGATGCTGAAAATGCTAGGCAATTGTTAAGTGCATTAGACATGTCAATTTGGGAGATGAAAGTTACATTTATTCATGAATGTACTATCATGAGTACACGTACTTTATATGTGCTATATTCTAGATTGAAAACTCATGAAATGTACATAATCTCACGTAAGATCCCAATAAGTCTCTTGCTTTTGTTTCACAACGTGACATGCCTAGTTCTAGCAATTCTTAATCTCATGGTACACTTTCTTTGTTGTCCTCTCTAACCCTTGAACAGATTGAAGAGTTTTGGGAGGAGGAGCTAGCACCTCTCTCTACCCGGTTCTCAAAAGCATTGCAAAATGTTAGAATAAAAAGAAGAGAAAGTGGCAGCTCTCATCGATGCTTCGAATGCGGTAAGACAGGACATTTTCGTACAGACTGCCCTAACCGTTCAGGTCCTACTTTCCGCGATGAAAAACTAACAAGGACGAAGCACTCCTCTGCCAACTACAACAATAAAAAGAAGGGTTTCACTCAACGTCTAGTGATGGACAAAATTTTCTCCGCAATTCAAGAGTATTGCTCGAGCGACGTTGATATTGGAAGTGATGAAGATGATGATACGACCCCACGGTCTTGTCGAGCCAGAATCACACTGAGGGGTGCTGCGTTGCACAGCACCGGGTAACACACATCAAAGGTACAAAGCGGAAGCAAAATTTTATTACTTAAACGAGTTTATGAACATGTTTACAGCAAAATATGTCCAGTCTACACTCACGGGCGTAGACTACGCATCAAGTTCACGTTCAGCCCTTGAACGTGTCCTTGCTAGCACACACACACACTAACTCTGCGGCGTGCACAACTCCCACTCAACAGGGTTCCCCTCTTGGGGTTCCGTCTCCTCTTCGGGAGTCCCTTCCTCATAGAACCCTGCAAAAGCTTCAAACACAAGCAGTGAGAGTGAAGGCTCAGCAAGTCTGACCCGTCTCACCTAAACATAGAACTTCTACATGAGGGGTTATGGTTTACATGAGGTAAAAATCATTTGTAAGGACTCGCCTAATTAGTAGAACCTTACTTTCAAGTTTTAGCAGCAGGTTGTGGAGAACCTTACGCTAAGGCACATGAGACAGCCGCAATCAAACAAGAAACACATTTCTCTCATGTACTTTGCCCAAAGTTGAAAGGAACTTTAATTAGCTCTAAACTACAGCAAATCATTAACAATCAAGTCCATCTTTCAATCAGCAACATTTTAACATGTAACTAGCCTGTTCTTTCTACGTCACGGTACAGTGAACAAGTGGTACTCACTGACCGCGAGGGACGGCGATTATAATCGATTTACACCTGCAGGGTTACCTGAACAACCCGTCACGTACGCCCGTACTCGATGTTGCCTACAACAACCATCACAGACGCCGTACGCAACCACCTTTCGCCCGTCAGCCAAATATTGAACCGGTCCCATCGTCCCGAGCAAGAGGTCTCTGCACGCGCATCTCAGTGCCGCCAGCCGATTTACACCTCGAGCTCTCAACCTACCCTCTGAACGACGGGCAATGCCTCAATACCCAGCTACCCGAGTTACATCAGTTTCCCGGTTCCCATATAGCCGGTAGGCCTTCGGTACTGTTCTAGCTTGTTCAACAGGCCCGCACATGGCTCGGTCCTCAATCGACACAAGCAGAGCTATAGCACACAGGCCCCAAAGTCCTGCTGCCCTTACCCTCCGCTTGGTCTCATTTTCTTGCCATGTGTTTCATGTGCTATCTCTACCCAAGTTGAGTGCCTCTAGCCTATGTTCGCGAGTAGTTCCAACTACTCGACTTGTACCGAATCCTACCCTAACTTAGCTTTGTAGTAGCTAATGAGGTTTGCAATCCTAAACCCAACCCATGGTTTCCTTGGCTATGCAATTGGGTTTCCAAACAAGACTCTAATGCAAAGAATCATAATACTCAAGTAAGTGCTCAAAACAATAAAAATTTGTAAAACGGTTAATGCAAACCGGAGCTTGCCTTGCTGCTCTTGGTCGTAGTCTAGCTATTCCTCCGGAGTAACGAAGTCTAGGACTTCGGGTTCCTCCTCGACCTTAGCGACTACATGATATAAGACATACATGTATTAATTTGAATGCATTTATATTAAGTTTGAATTTGTGAAGCTTATAAGTCCCACTAGACAGACTCTATGACTGTGAAACTTTTACGGTGGCTTGGTTACAACCTAAATACAGACTTGGTCAAGTTTTAGTTGCAGCAAAGCTCATTTGAGCCCTCCACAATTAATTATGTACTTGTCCTTAATTGGCACTCTTAGGGCGTTCTAGGGATTTTCATGGAACAAACTATGACTTTCTGAAAACTATATTTTCAGAGGGTTCTAATGGAGTTGGTATCACTTAATTTGAAGGTTCCTAACTAAAGATATGAGCTAAACAATTTCAGAGAAAATTCTGAAAATGTTTCTGAACATTTTCTATTTTCTCTGGAACAGTTTCACTAATCACACCATTAGGTGGATCAAATGAGCTCAAATGGATCTGAAATTTTTATGGTAGTTCAGGGATATTTTGGTGAACATTCTAGCAAAATTTCAGGATTTTCCTCCAAAGGATTCTCCAGTTAAAATTCCAAACAGTTTAAATTTTGAGGAATTAATTCTGGAGAATTAAGGACTTTCATGAAGTGAAACTTGATTTGCTGGAAAGTGCTCAGAGTGCTGAATCTAACAAAATTTGGTTCACTCGATTTGGAGCTTTCTAGCCAAAGTTATGAGGGTTTGAAGTTTGAAGGAAATCTGAAAATCGGGGAAAAGTTTAAACTCGCGAGTGGGCCCTGGGGATACACGTCGTCCACTGAGGCGTCGGCACACCGTAGCCTGCGGGGTTCCTGCGCTCCAGCACAACAGATCCCGGCCACACCCGATCCCGGTTTGAATTTTTGAGCCGCTGACGCGTGGGCCAGCCGGCTTCTTCTTCCTCCCGATGCCCGCGCTCTGCCGCTGGGGTATCTCGCCGGAGAGCTCGCCGTCAGCTTCTGTAAAGCTCCAAACTTCACGATTTTGGCCGCCTCTGTCTATTTCCACTCGGGGAACAGGATTCTTGGGTCAGCTCGCCATGAAAATGGCCGCCACATGGTCGGCGACGAGCAGCAGCCTCGGGAGAACTTCGGCCGCGTTGCCCGTCCTACTTAGCACCCCACCTGATCAAGCTAAGGGTCGTCGAGCATCAGTGGACCATAGGAAAGGTCGACATGAGCTCTACGGAGCTCGGGAAGGGCTGTGTTGGGCTGTCACCGTGCGACCTAGGCCGGAAATCGGGATTTCTACTAAAACTCGAAGAACAGCGGTTTCCCTCCACGGTTCTTCGTGGTTCCTGCTCCTATGGACCCGCACGGGGTACTAGAAGTGATCCTCTCCATGAGAGGATGAGTGATGCAGTGTGGCTTACGAATTTCTCGTATCGGTGCAGACCTCACTTTTGCACACCGTCACGAAAACATGAAATTCCGGCTTGAGCAGTGCTTGTCTCGCCGCCGGAGCTTGCGGGAGAGAAAGAGGGGTTGAAGACGAACCTCTTTGCTGTTCACAGCTCCGTGAACGGTGGGCTGTGGTGGCTGGAACGACGGTTCCTGCAGCGGCGGCTCGAGCTGAACCGGCAGAGAAAAGATCGCCGCGGTGGAGCTCGGGGAAGACCGCGCAGGGTCTGGAACCGATGCGAAGGTGTCGAAGATGGCTTGGCGCACCCGGTGCTGGTCTCAGATCGCCGGGAGGGTCACTGGATCGGCCGGGCGACGAGGAACCGAAAGTTCACTCGGGCGGCGAGGTGCTTCGGCTTTTTGGGTGGAAGTGCGACGAGGCAGCGGTGAAGACCCCCTGTGACTGCTCGGGCGCGCAGATAAGGGCCCTGCGAGGCGGTTCACCGGCTGAGGGCGGCAAGCAGCTGCTGTCTTCGCCATTTCTTCGTCGTGGCGGTCGCTGCAGCGCGCGCGAGTACCCGAGCTGAGCTCTCAGTCGGTTTCTTTTGCCTCAGTGGCTGACATGTGGGTCTCACCCGGGGTTTTAACCTCTGAAATCCACTCCTAATCACTGTTGTAAACAGTGAGCCCTAAAATACACATGGTGATTCAAATTATTCACCCATGAGCCATTTGAATTGATTAGAATTCAAATTGGGTTTGGTTTGAATGAATTTCAGCACATGTTCAGATTGAAATTCAAATAAAGTTTGAATTTGCCCCACTTAGCTCATGTCAAGATGAACTCCAAATGGAGTGAAAATTGGTGTGTGAGCTCACAAAAATGTGCTGAATAAGAATATGCCTCCCACTTTTGAATTCATGGGATAAAACAGTTTGAATTTGAATATGGTTTCAAACTGCCATCTTTCTAGCTATACCCAAAATGACCTCAAAAAGGTTTTGAATTTGGATGAAACTTGGCATGGACATCCTTAGCAATGTGTAGGAGTTTTCATATGCCCAGCTCATCTATATCACATGTGGAAAATGCCACTTTTGCACTATGTGAGTTTGTTCTCTAATGAGCATGTTGATGGTGGTTACTTGCTCTTCATTTGTGTTCATCATCTTTCCTCAAATGAGGTGTGTGTGTATGGTGATGAACACTTCAAATATGTGTCAAAAACTGAGGCCCTTACAGATGAAGAGCCATGGCAAATGCGTGTTTCATGGTGAGCAAATCAAGTTCAAGCTCGGAGGAAGACAAACAAAACAGTGGCAATGAGGATGTAAATCCCACTTACGATGAATTGTTTTATGCTCTTTATCGTGCCACTACCGTACTTAAGAAAAAGGACAAAAAACTTAAGCAAAGTGATGTTAAAATTGAATCACTATAATCTAAAATTAAACGTTTTAAAACTTTGATTCCTAGTGATGATTCTTGCTCATCTTGCGATCTTATTTATGAACAATTGTCCTCTTTAAGAAGTCGCACACCTCCACACTTGATAGACTTGAACTTGAAATTGAAAAGAACAAAAAGCTTGCTGCACTTAATGATAAGAACATGAAAGATGCTAGTTGTTCTACAATTGATTTGTATTGTTCTGTCTGTGATGATCTTAATAAGAAACTACATGATGCTACGGATGAAATGTTTGCTTTGGACAATGCTTTACGAATTCATGAAGTTAATTCTTGTTTTAATTGCAAACTAAAAGGAGAAACTTCATGTGAATACTGTCTAGACTTGTCCAATAAACTTGATGACATGCATAGGACACTAGAACGGTTTTGTTGTGCAAATAAGAACCTAAAATTGCTGCTGAATTCATTTAAGTCTTGCAATGATAAAAATAGTTTAGGTTTTGATTCTCATGCTCATGCTAAAGAACATCCGCCTAAAATTGTAAAGTCATTAGGAAACGGTTTGATTCAAATAGTTCCTAAACAAAAAGAAGTGGTTTTCAAATCTGCATGAGTGTTGTCTCATTCGGTTTCTAATAAACATGTTTCTTGCTCATGTAGACATGAACATAAGGTTACTTTTCATTGTACATACTGTGGTAGAGATGGTCATGTGATAGATTTTTGTTATAGACTAGCTAAACAACATAAAAAGGAAAGATTGATTGCTAGATCACATAACAACCGAGAAAAACTTGTTGTACATACTGAATCGAATGTTAGGAACATGCAACCTGCTGTAACGAGTCATAAAAATGCAAAGATTGCTCCTAAACCTACTGTTTTTCATGCTACACATAACACACTTCATAAATCAGTAGTTGGGAACAAGAATTTTCAAAATTTGGCTCATAAACCTGTTGTATTTTCTCATCTTTCGCGTGCTATTCCTGTTGGACATCGTGTGACTCAATACTGGATTCGTAAATGCCTTTTGTATTGTGGATTCATCGACGTATTGTGCTGCTATGTAGGTTACACGCTTGAGGAAGGAGAATATTTGGATTGTGGATTCAGGTTGCTCACGCCACATGACCGGAAACAACGAATGGTTCTCCTCCCTCTCTTTTGTGTCACGTGTAGAAAATGTTACTTTTGCCGATAATTCGTCAACTCTTATAATTGCTAAGGGTTCGGTTAGAGTAAATAAACACTACACTTTGAAGGATGTGGTACTTGTTAAAAATTTGAAATACAACTTGTTTTCCATTTCACAAATGCTAGATGAAAATCTAGAAGTTAACTATATTGCTGCAAGGTTGTATATTCAAAAGGTGAGCTTTTGTTTAACATGTCTAGGATTGGAAGAGTTTTTAAAGATGATTTTGATATGTCAACTTCTAAGCATAGGCGTCTAGTTGCTAATGATTCAAAGGACTTATATTTTTGGTATCGTAGACTTGGTCACGTAGGCTTTGATCACCTCACACGTGTTAGTGGTATTGATTGCATACGTGGGCTACCTAAGCTTAAAGGGGACAACAATATTGTGTGCTCTTCTTGTAGACATGCTAAGATGGTTACAGGTTCAGATCCTCCTCTCACAATGACCATGACAACTGAACCGGGACAACTTTTACATCTTGACACCGTAGGTCCTTCACGTGTTCAATCTTTTAGAGGTAAATTGTATGTGCTTGTGATTGTTGGTGATTATTCTAGATACTCTCGGGTTTACTTTATGGCATCTAAGAATGAAGCTTTTAGTCACTTTAAAACTTTATTTCTTATATTATCAATTGATCACCTAGGATCTTTAAAAGCAATTAGAAGTGATAACAGAACCGAATTTAAAATCAATATTTTGATCACTTTTGTGCTAAAAAATAAAATAGATCATCAATTTTTTTCACCATATGTACCTCAACAAAACGGTGTTGTAGAGATAAAGAACAGAACCTTAGTTGAGATGGCTAGGACTATGCTTTATGAGTACCAAACTACTAGAAAATTTTGGGCAGATGCAATTTCAACAACTTGTTATGTTTCAAACCGTGTGTAACACCCAAAAAAATTGGCAAATCAAATTTTGAAAAGATTGGACATCGTGCATGTTTGAAATGTTGAAGATTTGAAGATGGGTTCAAAATTGAAACTTGAGAACAAAAAAGAAAAGAGAAAGAAATTGGGAAAAGCTCCCTGGCCAAAACTCGCCCGCGCGGCCCAGCCCACCCACAGCCCCTTCTCCCCTCTCCCCCTCACTGCCGTTCGGACCCCACATGTCAGTTCGTTCTCTCCCAACCGTCGCCCGTGTTTCTCCCGCGCCCGATCGCTGCGCCCGCCCCGTTTCGAATTCTCCGCGCACGGCCACGATAGTGGAGTTCCCACGCCTGTTTCGCACGTCTACAACCTCCCCAACTCTGGCTCCTCCAACTTTATAGACCCCTGGAGCCCCTCCTATTCCCCCCCGCTCGCAACTGAACCTCCTCGGTGTGTTCCGCCACCGGAAACCAAAATTCACCCGGGTTGTTGCCGTTCCTTCAAGTCTAACTCACCTCTCCGCTTCACAGGAAATCCCTCGATCTCTCAGCGCTGTCACCATGAAGGATCCCCACTGGAAACACCCACCCTAACGCTCGCGAGAAAGTAACTGCCGCCGGTCGCCGGTGAAGCCATCAAATTCCCTTGTTTTGATCCAAACTGATCCTCGGTGCTTCATCTCCGGACCACAGTGCACCTCGACGACCGAAAAACCGAGAAGAAAAAGGACTCAGGCGCCTTGCTGATGAAGCTTGCCGAGGACCGCCCGTGATCACCATTGCCGACCACCCTCTGGCCACCTCGGGATCACGAAAACCCAAATAGTGAGATCCCCTACCTCCCGTCTGCCGAATTCTGTCGAGAAGTCTGAGTTTTAGCGTGTGTAGAGGCAGTTCCGAAGCTTCGACAGCGAGACCGCCGCCTCCGCCGCCGTGCGCCACCGGTCGCCGTAACTAACAGGCAGAGAGGCGACGTGACCCTCTGCGGTGCGTCCATTTTAAATCGGACGACCGAGAACAGAACCCCGTGTAGCCCTTCGGTGATCTAATCTGGATCGCGTGTTTTAAATCCGACGCCCCATGTTTAAAGCGCTGATTCCCGCCAAGAATTTAGCATGCTACCCCCTGGGGTTTTCAGAAAGCGCGCGCTAGCCCCGCGATTTTCTGATCTAGCCCATGGACTCTCTGGAAATTAGGCAAACAAGTGTATTTAGTTGATTTAGCCCCTCGACTTAATAGAAATTGGGGAAATCTTTCTGTCTTTGGTAGTTAGACCCCTGAACATTTAGGAAAATAGGATTTTGGACCCTGCAGTGTTGTGTACCCTGTAGAACATTTGATTTAGGAAATTAATCATCTGAATATGATTTAAAAGCAAATAAGTGATGCAAACACATATACAAATTCAGTTTAAGTAGCCCTAGCACTTTGAAAACTTGTAGAACAGTTTGAATTTGGATTTAGATGGAAAATTAATTCTGAGAATGCAATTTTTTCTGTTTTATTTCTGAAATTCACTTTTTAGACAAAGAATTAAATCTAAATGTATAAAAAATAACAAACACTTAGGAAATGTTCATATAAGGTTTTTGAACATAAATTTTCAATTTGAAAGTTGATTAAAAAGTCTGAAATTCTGTTTAGGGTTGGAATATACACTTTTATGCAAGATTTGTAGCTAAAAAGTGTGGTATTTAATATAGAAATTAGTTTAAAATTAGCAATTCATTTTAGGTGTGCATTTAAAATCTGAATAACAAGTTTAGCAACAATATATATGTTTAAAAAGTGTATGTAAGCATCGAAACAACCCATCTAGTGTGAAATTTGGATAAAAACAAAGTTTAGATGTAATATATATGCACACATACACACCAAATTTTGTTCGAGATGTTATAGGAAACTAAAAAGGAGAATTTTACCATGAGACACCCAAGAGGATCACATATATAAAAACTTTGGTAATTTTAGGTTAAAATAATAATGTGGAACAATGTTGTATGTATGTTTGACTTGCATGAGTGTATATGTGGACGATTGCTTATGGAGTGTTGTTTCCTTTTGCTATGTGTATGTTGGCATGAGTAGAACCAACCTCAAAGACGGTTCTCAATTTCCAAGAACAAGACTCTCCATTCCCGGAGCAGCAAGAAGAAGGCAAGTGTCCTTGACCACTTTGCACCTAAGCTAGGATGTGTAGTTACAATTACCTGCATTGTCATATGAAATATGAAACCCATGCTAGGAAGTTTCCCTAGATTTTCATCATCTTATTTCCTTGTAGCCTAGGTTGGGAGTTACTCATTATGCTATTTATTTATATTATTCATGCTTAGCCATGCTTAGAGTGGGATAATTGGGATATGAGATCACCACCTTGATTATTTACCCTTGAATGGAATATTACGAATTATGATAGAGATAGGAATCTAGGCAAGCTGGATGTATTGGTTGGTGCTGTGTGCACGAGACTCGGGTTCGTGTTTACTGCTTGCCTGGGTTCTAAGAACCGGTTCATGGAGCATTTAACCTGGCTTTACCGTGCCACCACATGCTGAGATGGGGCAGCTTGGCCAAATAATTAGGTGTATTTCCGACCTAGTGTGGGTGTTTGGATGGTGCGGGAATTAGGTGTCAGCTGGACTACCATAGGAACCGCAAGGCTCAAGAGGGGGCCACTGCAGCGGGGGTTGGAGCCTCCTGGATGCTGTTAGGGGTGAAACCTCAGTGGGCTCATACTCATCCCTTTGTAAAGGCCTCGTAGTGATCTCCTGGTTACACACCTAGGAAGTGTGAATGTGGTTCGTGGCCACAGTCATAATGGAGGTTCTCTAGTCCACTCGACAACGGGGGATGAAATCACTACTTGTGGGTAAAGGGTACAAACTCTGCAGAGTCAAAACTATCATGACAGCCATGCTCACGGTCAAGAGTGGCTTTGACGTCTTCATGATTAGAAGACGATGAAGAGAGAGGTTGGCTATGTTAAGCGGGGAGCTTAATATTGATGAGTTGGCATTGGGACTACCTCACTTTTGTAGTAATATAGGTGCTTAATAAGCTAAGGTGATAGAATTTTAATTGCGTAGTGCATTAGCCATGGTTTCGGCCTTTCCTTGTTCTAGCCTGCATAACATTACCTTCCCACAATTGCTGAGTACCATTGGTTCTCAAGCTTGCTTTCGTTGGTTTTACTTGCTGCTCAGGCCAAGTTAATGAAGTGGAGTACAACAACGATGACTTTGGTCCTGAAGATGGGTTCTACGTTCATGGAGTCCCCAGGGCAATGCCTGTGTCAGAGCCCACAAGACATTATTTCTGCTGCATTGATTATTTGCTGGAGCCCACAAGACGTTATTTCCGCTGCATTGACTATTTGCTGTACTCTGAACTTTTGATAGTCCTTGGGACATTATTGTAAGACTATTTATTAAGATGAGCTTGGCTTGTAATTTAATGATGTTTCACTATTTGTCATCACATGTATGAGAAAATGATCCTGGCATACATGTGAGAATCACTTGGTTGATCTTTGGAAAACCGGGCTTGACAGAAGTGGCATTAGTGCCAAGGTTGCTCGTAGGAACGTGAACCTAGGTAGAAATAGACGTATCTAAGGTTATTATGTTCTTAAAAACTATTTTACAAAAGTGTGTGGGGGTAAAAGTGTTATTTAAGATTGTTCTATTATTATTCCATCTCATCATAACTATTGTTCAAAAGAGAGTATTTATTTTCTTATTATTTCACTTGATTTTTAAATGTTTTATGTTTTAGATGGTTCGCATGATCTGTACCGCTTGCAAGACCACGAGAGGACAAGTTCCTGTAGCTGCACCTGCCTTGAGGGAAGAGAACCACCCTGTGACGTACCACTCTCACGGGGTAGGTGTAGGGAGTTTGCTGCGGCGTCTTCGATGTATCCTCCACACCGCTGGCTACACCGGCAAGCTGGTAGTGCACTACAGCTCTACCAAGACCATTCGTGCAGAGCGCGAAGAGTGGAGCTCGGAGGTCAGGATCTACCACGACAACAGGCTGCTCAAGATCCATAATTCACCAGCTTGTAGAGCGACTCAGGCATATGCTGAGAAAGATGTCACCTAGGAGGCCATCACCTGTCAGAGTTACATCAACCGTGGTCACCTAGATAGGACCGAGTACATGTACGTTTTCAGCGCGAGAGTGGCACAGCTGAATGCAAGTACCCACCAGTCCAGGAGGAAAGTATCCATGACCATATGGATATGTACTTGGAGGATGCAGCTTTGCTCAGCACTAGAGTACTGCAGAAGTGCCAGCAGGAGCTTCAGGATGTATGTGACATCCTGAAGGGGGCCTTGGTTACACTTCGTGCCTGCTTGAGAGCAAGGGAAAGAGGAGATCAAAACAAGCTCTATGTGTTAGAAAATGACTCATGAACGCCTGATTCCCCAGACCGCAGGGCGAAAAAGTGTCATCGCACTTCTCCACCGACCAATTCCCCACCTAGAGCTCAGTCAGGGGGCAGCCACCATGAAGATGAAGACCCCGAGGAGCCAGCACAGTGATGCGAGTCGTTTAGAGTCTATTTTCCTTAATTTAGCATTTCCTCGAGTAGTTGCGTCATGAACTCATTTGTTTAGTTTGCTTGTTGAGGATTGGTGTGTAACGTGAGTTGTGAAGCCATGGGCACTTGTCCACAACCTCGTCTTTATGTTCGCATTTGCTTTCGGATGAGACATTGTGATGATTAGTGGATTGAAAGTTTGTGTGAAAATTTTCTGAATTCCCTAAATTTCTGTTATCCAAAAATTAAAATCCATGCAAGCTACATAGAAAGTTAATACATTATGATTAAATTGGTATTTGGTTGAACATGATAGATGGCTGGAAGAGGAAGAGGCTGTGGTGCTAACAACAACAACCACGAGGCTGCCAACATCCCCATTCCTGGATAGTAGGGTAGGGGTGGTCGCCGAGGAGCAGCTGACCCAATCCACCAAATGATCAACAACCAGAACCAGCTCATCCAGAACTTGACACAGGTGGTGGCTAACCTGCATCAAGCCCCACCCCCACCAGCTGCACCACGACAACCAAGGTTGAGTGAGTTTCTGGGAACTCAACCCCCAAAGTTTGTTGGTGTCACTGAACCCCTGGAGGCAGATGACTGGTTGAAGACCATTGAGAACAAAATGAAGTTCATATAGTGTCAAGGGCAGGGTGCTGTTTGCCTCTCACCAGCTGCATGGACCCGCAGCTGACTCGTGGACTGCCTACGTAGCAGCCCATGATGACCCCGAGAACATATCTTGGAAGGAGTTCAATGTTAAGTCCCTTGGCCGGGAGCTCGTCGGAACTCCGGCGTGAGCGCGCACAGGATCCGGCCGGCGGTGGGCACGGCACGGGAACGACGAAGTAAAGGAGACGCTCAACTGATTCAGTTTTCTTTTTTTTTTCTCCTCACGAAATGCGTTTGTTTACATACCCGACCGGGAGCTGACCCGGGGGCCCAACACCACACACAAGACCCCACCAGTCATACGCCGATACAACTCACGCACTGTTTCGCACGTCTCCAACCTCCCCAACTCTGGCTCCTCCAACTTTATAGACCCCTGGAGCCCCTCCTATTCCCCCCGCTCCAACTGAACCTCCTCGGTGTGTTCCGCCGCCGGAAACCAAAATTCACCCGGGTTGTTGCCGTTCCTTCAAGTCTAACTCACCTCTCCGCTTCACAGGAACTCCCTCGATCTCTCAGCGCTGTCACCATGAAGGATCCCCACTGGAAACACCCACCCTAACGCTCGCGAGAAAGTAACTGCCGCTGGTCGCCGGTGAAGCCATCAAATTCCCTTGTTTTGATCCAAACTGATCCTCGGTGCTTCATCTCCGGACCACAGTGCACCTCGACGACCAAAAAACTGAGAAGAAAAAGGACTCAGGCGCCTTGCTGATGAAGCTCGCCGACGACCGCCCCTGATCACCATTGCCGACCACCCTCTGGCCACCTCGGGATCACAAAAACCCAAATAGTGAGATCCCCTACCTCCCGTCTGCCGAATTCTGTCGAGAAGTCTGAGTTTTAGCGTGTGTAGAGGCAGTTCCGAAGCTTCGACAGCGAGACCGCCGCCTCCGCCGCCGTGCGCCACCGGTCGCCGTGCCTAACAGGCAGAGAGGCGACGTGACCCTCTGCGGTGCGTCCATTTTAAATCGGACGACCGAGAACAGAACCCCGTGTAGCCCTTCGGTGATCTAATCTGGATCGCGTGTTTTAAATCCGACGCCCCATGTTTGAAGCGCTGATTCCCGCCAAGAATTTAGCATGCTACCCCCTGGGGTTTTCAGAAAGCGCGCGCTAGCCCCGCGATTTTCTGATCTAGCCCATGGACTCTCTGGAAATTTGGCAAACAAGTGTATTTAGTTGATTTAGCCCCTCGACTTAATAGAAATTGGGGAAATCTTTCTGTCTTTGGTAGTTAGACCCCTGAACATTTAGGAAAATAGGATTTTGGACCCTGCAGTGTTGTGTACCCTGTAGAACATTTGATTTAGGAAATTAATCATCTGAATATGATTTAAAAGCAAATAAGTGATGCAAACACATATACAAATTCAGTTTAAATAGCCCTAGCACTTTGAAAACTTGTAGAACAGTTTGAATTTGGATTTAGATGGAAAATTTAATTTTGAGAATGCAATTTTTTTCTGTTTTATTTCTGAAATTCACTTTTTAGACATAGAATTAAATCTAAATGTATAAAAAATAACAAACACTTAGGAAATGTTCATATAAGGTTTTTGAACATAAATTTTCAATTTGAAAGTTGATTAAAAAGTCTGAAATTCTGTTTAGGGTTGGAATATACACTTTTATGCAAGATTTGTAGCTAAAAAGTGTGGTATTTAATATAGAAATTAGTTTAAAATTAGCAATTCATTTTAGGTGTGCATTTAAAATCTGAATAACAAGTTTAGCAACAATATATATGTTTAAAAAGTGTATGTAAGCATCGAAACAACCCATCTAGTGTGAAATTTGGATAAAAACAAAGTTTAGATGTAATATATATGCACACATACACACCAAATTTTGTTCGAGATGTTATAGGAAACTAAAAAGGAGAATTTTACCATGAGACACCCAAGAGGATCACATATATAAAAACTTTGGTAATTTTAGGTTAAAATAATAATGTGGAACAATGTTGTATGTATGTTTGACTTGCATGAGTGTATATGTGGACGATTGCTTATGGAGTGTTGTTTCCTTTTGCTATGTGTATGTTGGCATGAGTAGAACCAACCTCAAAGACGGTTCTCAATTTCCAAGAACAAGACTTTCCATTCCCGGAGCAGCAAGAAGAAGGCAAGTGTCCTTGACCACTTTGCACCTAAGCTAGGATGTGTAGTTACAATTACCTGCATTGTCATATGAAATATGAAACCCATGCTAGGAAGTTTCCCTAGATTTTCATCATCTTATTTCCTTGTAGCCTGGGTTGGGAGTTACTCATTATGCTATTTATTTATATTATTCATGCTTAGCCATGCTTAGAGTGGGATAATTGGGATATGAGATCACCACCTTGATTATTTACCCTTGAATGGAATATTACGAATTATGATAGAGATAGGAATCTAGGCAAGCTGGATGTATTGGTTGGTGCTGTGTGCACGAGACTCGGGTTCGTGTTTACTGCTTGCCTGGGTTCTAAGGACCGGTTCATGGAGCATTTAACCTGGCTTTACCGTGCCACCACATGCTGAGATGGGGCAGCTTGGCCAAATAATTAGGTGTATTTCCGACCTAGTGTGGGTGTTTGGATGGTGCGGGAATTAGGTGTCAGCTGGACTACCATAGGAACCGCAAGGCTCAAGAGGGGGCCACTGCAGCGGGGGTTGGAGCCTCCTGGATGCTGTTAGGGGTGAAACCTCAGTGGGCTCATACTCATCCCTTTGTAAAGGCCTCGTAGTGATCTCCTGGTTACACACCTAGGAAGTGTGAATGTGGTTCGTGGCCACAGTCATAATGGAGGTTCTCTAGTCCACTCGACAACGGGGGATGAAATCACTACTTGTGGGTAAAGGGTACAAACTCTGCAGAGTCAAAACTATCATGACAGCCATGCTCACGGTCAAGAGTGGCTTTGACTTCTTCATGATTAGAAGACGATGAAGAGAGAGGTTGGCTATGTTAAGCGGGGAGCTTAACATTGATGAGTTGGCATTGGGACTACCTCACTTTTGTAGTAATATAGGTGCTTAATAAGCTAAGGTGATAGAATTTTAATTGCGTAGTGCATTAGCCATGGTTTCGGCCTTTCCTTGTTCTAGCCTGCATAACATTACCTTCCCACAATTGCTGAGTACCATTGGTACTCAAGCTTGCTTTCGTTGGTTTTACTTGCTGCTCAGGCCAAGTTAATGAAGTGGAGTACAACAACGATGACTTTGGTCCTGAAGATGGGTTCTACGTTCATGGAGTCCCCGGGGCAATGCCTGTGTCGGAGCCCACAAGACATTATTTCTGCTGCATTGATTATTTGCTGGAGCCCACAAGACGTTATTTCCGCTGCATTGACTATTTGCTGTACTCTGAACTTTTGATAGTCCTTGGGACATTATTGTAAGACTATTTATTAAGATGAGCTTGGCTTGTAATTTAATGATGTTTCACTATTTGTCATCACATGTATGAGAAAATGATCCTGGCATACATGTGAGAATCACTTGGTTGATCTTTGGAAAACCGGGTTTGACAGAAGTGGCATTAGTGCCAAGGTTGCTCGTAGGAACGTGAACCTAGGTAGAAATAGACGTATCTAAGGTTATTATGTTCTTAAAACTATTTTACAAAAGTGTGTGGGGGTAAAAGTGTTATTTAAGATTGTTCTATTATTATTCCATCTCATCATAACTATTGTTCAAAAGAGAGTATTTATTTTCTTATTATTTCACTTGATTTTTAAATGTTTTATGTTTTAGATGGTTCGCATGATCTGTACCGCTTGCAAGACCACGAGAGGACAAGTTCCTGTAGCTGCACCTGCCTTGAGGGAAGAGAACCACCCTGTGACGTACCACTCTCACGGGGTAGGTGTAGGGAGTTTGCTGCGGCGTCTTCGATGTATCCTCCACACCGCTGGCTACACCGGCAAGCTGGTAGTGCACTACAGCTCTACCAAGACCATTCGTGCAGAGCGCGAAGAGTGGAGCTCGGAGGTCAGGATCTACCACGACAACAGGCTGCTCAAGATCCATAATTCACCAGCTTGTAGAGCGACTCAGGCATATGCTGAGAAAGATGTCACCTAGGAGGCCATCACCTGTCAGAGTTACATCAACCGTGGTCACCTAGATAGGACCGAGTACATGTACGTTTTCAGCGAGAGAGTGGCACAGCTGAATGCAAGTACCCACCAGTCCAGAAGGAAAGTATTCATGACCATATGGATATGTACTTGGAGGATGCAGCTATGCTCAGCACTAGACTGCAGAAGTGCCAGCAGGAGCTTCAGGATGTATGTGACATCATGAAGGGGGCCTTGGTTACACTTCGTGCCTGCTTGAGAGCAAGGGAAAGAGGAGATCAAAACAAGCTCTATGTGTTAGAAAATGACTCATGAACGCCTGATTCCCCAGACCGCAGGGCGAAAAAGTGTCATCGCACTTCTCCACCGACCAATTCCCCACCTAGAGCTCAGTCAGGGGGCAGCCACCATGAAGATGAAGACCCCGAGGAGCCAGCACAGTGATGCGAGTCGTTTAGAGTCTATTTTCCTTAATTTAGCATTTCCTCCAGTAGTTGCATCATGAACTCATTTGTTTAGTTTGCTTATTTATGATTGGTGTGTAACGTGAGTTGTGAAGCCATGGGCACTTGTCCACAACCTCGTCTTTATGTTCGCATTTTCTTTCGGATGAGACATTGTGATGATTAGTGGATTGAAAGTTTGTGTGAAAATTTTCCGAATTCCCTAAATTTCTATTATCTAAAAATTAAAATCCATGCAAGCTACATAGAAAGTTAATACATTATGATTAAATTGGTATTTGGTTGAACATGATAGATGGCTGGAAGAGGAAGAGGCTGTGGTGCTAACAACAACAACCACGAGGCTTCCAACATCCCCATTCCTGGATAGTAGGGTAGGGGTGGTCGCCGAGGAGCAGCTGACCCAATCCACCAAATGATCAACAACCAGAACCAGCTCATCCAGAACTTGACACAGGTGGTGGCTAACCTGCATCAAGCCCCACCCCCACCAGCTGCACCACGACAACCAAGGTTGAGTGAGTTTCTGGGAACTCAACCCCCAAAGTTTGTTGGTGTCACTGAACCCCTGGAGGCAGATGACTGGTTGAAGACCATTGAGAACAAAATGAAGTTCATATAGTGTCAAGGGCAGGGTGCTGTTTGCCTCTCACCAGCTGCATGGACCCGCAGCTGACTCGTGGACTGCCTACGTAGCAGCCCATGATGACCCCGAGAACATATCTTGGGAGGAGTTCAATGTTACGTCCCTTGGCCGGGAGCTCGTCAGAACTCCGGCGTGAGCGCGCACAGGATCCGGCCGGCGGTGGGCGCGGCACGGGAACGACGAAGTAAAGGAGACGCTCAACTGATTCGGTTTTCTTTTTTTTTTCTCCTCACGAAATGCGTTTGTTTACATACCCGACCGGGAGCTGACCCGGGGGCCCAACACCACACACAAGACCCCACCAGTCATATGCCGATACAACTCACGCACTCACACCATTTCACCCTCCACAACTTTCCTCTTCGTCTTCACGCCTCCTCGGCAGCTCCGGTGGCGACGCCGTCTTCCTCCCTGGGATCCTCGGCCGTAACAGCTTCCCCCCCTCGAGCTTCGGCTTGACCCCAAGCCACCACTTCCGGAAAGTGCTTCAGCAGTACGTACCAATCCTCCCAGCTCTCAGCAGCTTCACTTCCCTCCCAGCGAACCCTAACTTGCGGCATCGCCTTGCTTCCCTTCTTGACCAGCCGGCGCTCCAGAATCCGACACGGCCTCAGTGGATCTGCGCTAAAGTCGACGACTTTCGGCAGATTGGAGAAGATTGGAGAGTAGTTTGGAGTAAATGGCTTGATTTGAGATGTGTGGAACACGGGATGCACCAAAGCACCAGCAGGCAACTCCAAGCGGTAAGCTTCCTTGCCAATCCTCTCCAGTATCTTGTAGGGTCCAAAAAATTTGTATGCCAGTTTAGGGAAGGGTCGATTGACCACAGAAGCTTGCGCATAGGGTTGCAGACAGAGCAGCACCATCTCCCCCACCGCAAAGTCTCGATCTTTCCTCTTCTTATCTGCAGTTTGCTTCATTCTGTTTCGTGCCATAGCAAGCTTATCACGCAACAGATCCAGATGAGCTTTTCTCTCCTGCAACATCTCCTTAACATTTGTGTCTTCTGTACAAGGTACTGTTGGAGCCAGAAATGGATTTGGAGCATAACCATAGAGGGCCTGGAAGGGAGAACACCCCAAGGTTGAATGGTGAGGTGTATTATACCAATATTCTGCCAAAGGTAACCAACTCTTCCACTTTGTAGGAGATTCTTGCACTGCACATTTAAGATAGGTCTCTAGGCATTGATTCACCCTCTCAGATTGGCCATCAGTCTGAGGGTGGTATGCAGTACTCAGTAGCACCTTCACTTGCATGCTATTGAATAGATGTTTCCACACACCACTTGTAAATATTTTGTCCCTATCAGAGATCATGGTCTTAGGTAGACCATGTAGCTTGACCACATTGTCTAGTAGGGCAGTGGCCACTTGAGCAGCTGTATAAGGATGCTTGAGTGGGATAAAGTGAGAGTATTTGGATAGTCTGTCCACCACCACTAAGATTGTATTGAACCCTTCAAATCTTGGTAATCCTTCCACAAGGTCCATGGTGATGTCTTGCCACATTCCTTGAGGTACTGGCAGAGGCTGTAAAAGCCCTGCTGGTACTGTCCTTTCCCCTTTGGCTTGCTGACAGACCTGGCATTGCTTCACCCAGTCCTCTAAATCCTGCTTCATTCCCCTCCAAGCAAATAGCTTCTTCACTCTGTGATAGGTATTGTGAATGCCAGAATGACCTCCTACTGCACTGTCATGACATGCTGCCATTATCTTGGTCCTCAAGGCAGAATTCTCACCTACCCATATTCTGCCTTGTTGTCTGATCACCCCTTGATAAACAGAAAATCCTTGCTGGTCAGGGCTGGAGATAGTCAACTGAGCCAACAGATCTTGGGCATGTTGATCAGTAACATAGGAGTTCTTGACTTCCTGAATCCACATAGGAACTACCTCAGCAACCATAGACACCTCCATCAGATGAGCTACCCTTGACAGAGCATCAACAGCCAGATTTTCTTTCCCCTTCTTGTAGACAATTTTGAAATTTAATCCCATCATCTTAGCCATTGCCTTCTTCTGAAGATCAGACTGAAGGACTTGCTCATCCAAAAAGCTGAGACTCTTGTGATCAGTTCTGATTTGGAACTCGGTCCTCTGTAAATAGGATCTCCATCTGTCCACAGCTAAGATTAGGGCCAGAAATTCTTTCTCATAGATGGACCACTGCTTGTATTGTTCAGACAATGCCTTGCACAGAAATGCAATAGGCCTATCATTCTGCATCAACACTGCTCCAACCCCACATTCACAAGCATCAGTCTCTACCACGAAGGGTTCATTGAAGTTGGGTAAAGCTAACACAAGTGCCTCACTCATAGCCTCCTTGAGTAACTGGAAAGCCTCTTGTGCCTCCTTGGACCACTGAAACTGCTTATGTCTAAGGATTGCAGTCAGTGGCCTGGAAATAACCCCATACCTCCTCACAAACTTTCTGTAATAGCCAGTCAATCCCAAGAAGGCACTGAGTTCAGTGAATGAGCTAGGTACTGGCCACCCTTTCATTGCCTCAATTTTCTTGCTATCTGTCTGAACCCCTTTTGCTGAAATGACATGGCCCAGATAAACCAACTCCTCTTGAGCAAAGTGACATTTAGACAGCCTAAAGTAGAACTGATGTTGCCTCACCAACTCAAACAACAGTCTAAGATGTTGCACATGTAACTCTAAAGTAGGACTATAAACCAATATGTCATCAATAAAGACCAACACAAACTTTCTCAGATAGGGACTTACAATAGAATTCATGGCACATTGAAAAGAGGCAGGAGCATTAGTTAGGCCAAAAGACATCACCTTGAACTGGTAGTGCCCACAATGAGTCTTAAATGCTGTTTTGAACTCTTCTCCATCCTTCATTATGATTTGGTGATATCCAACCTTCATATCTAGACTAGAAAAGTAATGAGCCCCATGCAATTCATCCAAAATCTCCTCCACCATGGGCATAGGGAACCTGTTCTTGATAGTGATGTCATTTAACTTACGATAGTCAATGCAGAGCCTCCAAGTCCCATCCTTCTTCTGCACCAACAATACTGGGGAAGCAAATGGGCTGACACTGTGTTCTATCAGCCCTGACTGCAATAACTCAGCCACTTGTCTTTCAATCTCATTCTTATGCAGGGGTGAATACCTATAGGGTCTTGCATTGACAGGTATAGCCCCTGGGATCAAGGAGATGACATGATCAAAAGGCCTTGGGGGTGGTAAGACCTTAGGATCATCAAATACATCCCTGAACTCCTCTATCAACTGCTGCACTAGCTTCTGACTTCCAACCTTCACCCCAGACTTCTCAAATCTCCCCTGATCCTCCACCACTGCCATAGCCCACACCTCATTGCCCACCAGCCACTTATCCAATTGCATTGGAGTAACCAGAGCCAAGTGATGTTGAACAGGTGTCTGGCTACCCTGCAACCTCACCTCCTTTCCATCCTTCATGAAGGCCAAGTACTTTTGGATCCAGTCACATGTCATAGGGCTGTACTGGGTTAACCAGTCATACCCCAATATTGCATCATAGGCTCCCAGGGACAGGATGCGCATGTCATTCCTGAAGGTATGCCCCTCACACCACCACTCCAAACCTGTCACCATGTACTCGCTCCATAGCTCCTCTCCAGACGCTACCTTAACATTCAGAGGGGAACATTTGTGCTTTTGCAACCCTGCTCTGTCCACAAAGGCAATGTTAACAAAGGACATTGCACTCCCCGAGTCCACCAAGATCAGGAAGGTTTGGTCCTGCACCAGTGCTTTCAAGCGCAAGCTCTGCCCACCCTGGGTACCAGAAATTGCATGGACTGACACATGCAGACACTCAGCCTCCTGGTTATCCTCCTGCTCCAACTGCCTCAACACCTCTTCAGACAGTTCCTCCTTCGAGTCTGCAATCTCCACCATATTGAGATGAGCTTGGGATCTCTTGGAACACTTCTGTATGTGTCCAGGTTCAAATTTCTCACCACAAGCATAACATAATCCATTCAGCCTCCTATAGTCCCTTAACTACCTTTCTCTACTCAATTCAGCTGGTACAGCTCTACTCTCCCCTTTACCTCCAACACATGATCTAACTCCACTGCTACCCCTGTAAGTGCTCCTCTCCTGAATATCCCTCTGCACTTTAGCCAGCACCACTGCTCTATTGACAGTTGTAGGGATCTGTGATTGAACTGGCCCCTTCAGTTCAGACTTCAGCCCCTTCATGAACTGTGTAACAAAAAAGACTTCATCCAGCTCTGGGTTGTGCATAGAAGTTGAGTATCTTGCTTCCTCAAACTCTGAGATATACTCATCCAGGCCACTGGTTTGCCTCAGATGCAGTAGGTTGTGCATGGCCTGGGGGTACTCATAAGAGCCGAACTTCTCCTTCACTGCCTCCACAAATCGCCGCCAAGTGCTTAACCCTTCTGTCAGTTTGAAGATCTGTAGCCACTTGGATACATTGCCCTCCATATGCATGCTAGCAGCTCTCACCCAGGTCATCTCTGGCACATGATAGATGGAAAAGTAATCCTCACATTTATCAATCCAAATGGTCGGATTATCACCAGAAAACTTAGGGAATGACAGCTTCATCAATGTTTTGTCCTCCTGCACCTCTCTCTGCTGAAATCCTCCATTCCTCCCTTGGTGTCCTACCTCCTCTACTCCCCTGTATGGTGGCGGCTCTCTGCCACCTCCTCTCTGCTGCTGCCAGCCACCATCACCCCTCTGCTGTCCTATCTCCTCTATCCTT
Source organism: Neostapfia colusana (assembly GCA_030760725.1). Taxonomy (NCBI): domain Eukaryota; kingdom Viridiplantae; phylum Streptophyta; class Magnoliopsida; order Poales; family Poaceae; genus Neostapfia; species Neostapfia colusana. The sequence continues at coordinate 67,673,928 of JASWHV010000016.1, forward strand.
CTGAACGGCGGTACCTCCAGCCGACGCTCTAGGGTCATAGCTTCCACCTTCACCTCGATCTCCTCCATCTGTTTTGCCAGAAGATCTCGCTCCTTGGCCGCCTGCTCCGCGATAGAGGCCGCGAGAGCCTGCTGACCCTGGAGATCGCTCTGACCCCTCGCCAACTGCTCCAACAACCCGAAAAACCTCTCCCATCTATCCCCTTCTGCTTTCGACTCCTCTGCCATCGCTTCCAGCACGAATCGAGTCTGGACCGATGGCTTGGGTGCTAGCGCCGTGGTGAGAAACGGGGATTCACGACGATCTCTACTCCCGATCGCCCGCAACTCCGACCACAAATCACAGGAACACCCCGCCCCCAAAAATTTGAAGTCCCAAGGAAAGAGAAGGCTCTGATACCAGCTGTTACGTCCCTTGGCCGGGAGCTTGTCGGAACCGGCGTGAGCGCGCACAGGATCTGGCCGGCGGTGGGCGCGGCGCGGGAACAACGAAGTAAAGGAGACGCTCAACTGATTCGGTTTTCTTTTTTTTTCTCCTCACGAAATGGGTTCGTTTACATACCTGACCAGGAGCTGACCTGGGGGCCCAACACCGCACACAAGACCCCACCAGTCATACGCCGATACAACTCACGCACTCACACCATTTCACCCACCACAACTTTCCTCTTCGTCTTCACGCCTCCTCGGCAGCTCCGGTGGCGACGCCGTCTTCCTCCATGGGATCCTCGGCCGTAACATTCAAGCGCAGCTTCCGCAACAACTACGTTCCAGCGGGAGAACTCAAGAACAAGAGGAAGGAGTTCCTCGGTCTCAAACAACGCAACATGACAGTGAGGGAATACCTCACCAAGTTCACCTAGCTGTCCCGCTATGCACCAAGGGACATTGAGACGGATGAGCAAAAGCAAGACTGTTTCGTGGAGGGACTCACCTTGGAGATGTTGTGCGCCTGTCACACCCGGTTTCTCCAAAGAACAACCGAGTGAATATCACATGTATGCCATGATCATTCTCGCATACATGTGATGACAAATAGTGAAGCATCATTTATTACAAGCCAGGTGTCAAATATAAATAAGTCTTACATAGCATACGTCTCGATGGACTATAATAAGTTCATAACATGTAAATAAAATAGCAGCGGAATATAAATCTTGTGGGCTCTGTCACAGGCGTTGCCCGGGGGGGACTCCATGAACCTAGAATCCTTCTTCGGGTCCGAAGTCTTGGTCATTGAACACCACATCATCCCCTTGACCCGAGCAGCAATTTAAACCAACAAATATGCAAGTTTGAGTACCGTTGGTACTCAGCAAGCGTGGGAAAGTTATGTCATGCATGGCTAGAATAAGGAGAGGTTGAACTCATGGTTAAAGCACTATGCAATTAATACCTATCACCTTAGCTTATTAAGCACCTACATTACTACACAGGTGAAACGGTCCCAATTCTCCCAACCCATCATCAGAATCAAATAACCATAACATCAATTCCAATGTTAAGCTCCCCGCTTAACATCCTCAACTTCCAAATTCATCATCCTCTAATCATGAATAAGTCCAAGCCGCTCTTGATCGTGAGCATGGCTGTCATGACAGTTTTGACTCTGCAGAGTTTGCACCACTGTACCCACATGTAGTGATTTCATCCCCCGTTGCCGGGTGGACTAAAAGAACCTCCATTATGCTAGTGGCCACGAACCACATTCATAATTCCCAGGTGTGTAGCCAGGAGATCACTACGAAGCCTTTACAAAGGGATTCCTGACGAGCGTGGGCCCACTGAGGTTTCACCCCTAACAGCATACAAGAGGCTCCAACCCCGCTGCAGTGGCCCCCTCTTGAGCCTTGCGGTTCATATGGTAGTCCAGATGACACCTATTCCCCGAACCATCCAACACACCCATACTACGCTGGGGATACACCTAATTAATTGGCCAAGCTGTCCCATCTCAACATGTGGTTGGCATGGTAAAGCCAAGTTACATGCTCCATGAACTGGTCCTTAGGATCCAGGCAAGTACTAAACACAAACCCGAGTCTTGTGCACCCAACACCAACCAAATCATCCAACTTGCCTCGATCCCTACCTCTACATAACTCATAATATCTCATTCAAGAGTAAGGTAAACAAATTGATGATCTCATATCCCACTTATCCCATTCTAAGCATGGCTAAGCATAGCATATAAATAAATGACATGATAAAATAAATCCCAACCCAAGCTACAAGGAAACAAGATAATGCAATTCTAGGGAAACTTCCTAGCATGGGTTTCATATTTCAATTGACAATGCAAATAATTCTATCTACACATCCTAGTATAGGATCAAAGTGGTCAAGGACACTTGCCTTCTTCCTGCTGCTCTGGGAATGGAAAGTCTTGGTCTTGGAAGAGGAGAACTTGCTCTGGGGCAGGTTCTACTCATGCCAATACACATAGCAAAAGAAAACAACAATCCATAAGACATAGTTCACACTTTCACTTCATACAAACCACACATACGTACCTATGAAAGTCATTCTCATTTCTAAGTGTTGTGGTTACTCTACATGTGTTGATTTTTGGCCTTCATGCACTTTTAAACATATGTATATGATTTCTAACTTCTGTATTCAGATTTCTATTTGCACACTATATATGAAGTTCCAATTTGAACAAATTCTTTATATTTAATTATTACACTTCTTAGCCACAAAGTTTGTATAAAAGGTATTTTCCTACTCCAAATAGGTTTTCAGATCTTCTACCAAATCCTAAACTGAAGTTTTGGGATTTGGAGACTTCATTTATCATTTTCTAATTATGCATACCTATTTTCCTATATTTTCCAGATTTATTTTCTATGCCTAAAAGTGAGTTTTAATATTACATAGTAGAATATGTCATCTAAACAGAATAGGTTCTGACCTAAAATATTAAATAATATATTTTTGAACTTCTCCTCTGATGTGAACTAATTTAAATTTATTTTGTCAGTTTTTAGAATTATTTCCTAGCCTAAAAATGTGTTTCTAGAACTAACAAATATGAACAACATTTAGACAGATTTCAATTCAGCCTAAAATCTATTTTTAACTCATTCTAAAGTTTTCCAAGTGCTAGTAGAGTTTAGATTTGAATTTGCACATGTGTGTGCCTCACCTTTTAAATTTAAATCCTAATCACATATTCAAATTTCTGAATTTCATATCATATAGAGTCAAAAAGGTAAATCCATCCTACTGCAGGGTCTAATTTTCTATTTCATAAATTTTCAGGGGTCTAACTACACATAACAGAGGGGTTTTCCTAATTTTTATTAAGTCCAGGGGCTAAAACTGATTTTTAAATGAATTTACACGAATTTCTAAAGTTCCAGGGGCTAGATCAGAAGTTTCCAGGGCTAGCTCATGTTTTCCGATATCCCCAGGGGGTAGCGCGTGAGAATCACGACTTTTATAACGCGGAGCTGACATGGACCGTCCGATTTAAAATAGACGGCTCAGATTAGATCACCGAACCGGTACGCGTGGGTTTTATCTCTACCGTGCGATTTAAAATAGACGGCGCATAAGAGGCCACGTAGCTCCTGGCCGGAGTTCGGCCGCGCGCGCGGCAGCGCACGGTGGAAGAGGCGCGATCTCGCCGGCGAGGTCGCGGATCTTCATCTGCAGACACTAACACCCGCCCTTTTTGGTAGCAAACGACAGAGGGGAGGTAGGGGAGCTCACCTAGGCTAATTTCTTAGGCCTGAAAGACTCGGAACCCGGTCGGCGACGAGGAGAGGCGGCGGCGGCTTGCGGTGCTCTTCGAAGTGGCCGTTGGGGCGGTGATCCCTTCGAGTTCTAGGGTCGTGACACTTCACTGGGGTCTAGAGATGGCACACCGATGATTAGGATGGATCGGAACCGTGTAATTCGGAAATTTCACCGGCGAGCGGCGGTGGTACTCACCGGCGAGCGTTGGGATGGTCGTTTCCGGCGGCGTTTCCCTCCGGGGTCGGTGTCTACAGCTTGTGCGCGGTGCTGCGGGGTCACGTGATCGGTTTGACAGAGGGAGACGGTGACGCTCTTGGGGAATTCCGAGCTCAACGGCGGCGGCGCTCACCGGGAGAAAACTGCTCGTGCGAGGGGAGGGCGGCGGGTTCATCTGTTTTTATCAGGGCTAGGGGCGCGGGGGTTTGTTGCAATTGAGCTGGCCGGCGCGAGGAACTCGGGTCGGGCCGAGCGCGAAGAATCCGGGAGCGTCGGGTGTGATCGGCGCGAGGGAAAAGTCCGGGCCGTTGGGGGCGCGCGGGGAAGAAGATGACATGCGGGCCCCGCGTGTCAGTGAGAGTGAGAGAGAGGGGCGCGGGTTCGGGGCTGGCACGGGGAGATTGGGCCGTCTGGTGGGTTTCGGCCCACTGGCCGGTGGGGTTTTTCTTTTTCTTTTCTGTTTTGATTTGAATTTGAATTCCAATTTAAATTTGAATTTCTGCACCCCATGCAACACGTCCAAAATTTTTTAAATTCCCCTCTTTACAGGTTTTGGGGTGTTACAGCGCCATGTCCTCCAATGAGTACGAAAGTTTCCAGAAGATGGTAGACAAGGCGTTCATTGTTAAAAGGAAGATGAAGGCCCTGGAGAATGAACGCAAGAGAAAGATGAGCTGGCCAGGCCAAGCTTCGAGCAGCAACATTGAAATTGTCTAGAGGGGGGTGAATAGGCTAGAATACCTGAAATGACTTAATTAAACGAGATTAGAACACCGGGGCCGGACTAGTCTGGCTCAGGGGCGGACTAGTCCGGTCAGCCTGCTTAAAAAGCCTTAAAAGGCCGGAGTAGTCTGGCTCAGGGGCGGACTAGTCCGGTCAGACTGCTGGAAAAGCCTAAACTTGATTTTTATGGGTTTTTCTTTAGATTTTAGTTCAGCAAAGTGTAGATAAACTATCTAGCAATTTAATATGACAAATTTGACAGGATATAGAAGTGGATCTCAAGATTGTGACAATGAATACTATAATAGCGAAATGATCGAAACTAACCCTAATCAATTTTAATGATCAATGAAATGTAAATGCAAAAGTGACACAAGGATTTTTGCCCGAGGTTCAATTCCACTCAGGAATCTACGTCCCTGTTGAGGAGTCCACAAAGGACCGGGTTTAACAACCCTTTCCTCACCAAGTCGCCACTAAGGCTAACTCGGTTCTTCACTATCTCAAGGGTGAACTTACAAGATTTCGGGGCTGCTCACAATCCGAGGCTCCCACTCGAACTTGTTCACAAAACTTCACGGATCTCTTAAGCCACAGGTCACAAAGACTCACACCAAGTGCACGAGATCACTCCAAGAGCCTAAACGCGAAGTTCTTCCTTCTCCTCTCCTCACACACCCAAATCCACTCAAGAATTGATTCTAGAGGTTGAGTAGGCAATGTAGAAGGCTTGGAGAGGCTCTAGGATGGCTGTGGCGGCGCTAGGGTTCCAGTTTCTTTAAATGAAGTTGGGGCATCTCCTTTTATAGAAGTCCCGATGGCCAACCGTTGCCACCTACCGAAATTCCGGACTAGTCCACCTCACACCGGACTAGTCCGATCTCACATAGGAACTATTTGTCCGGGTGAGAACGGACAAGTCTGGAGGACCCGGACTAGTCCGGCCACTAAGGCAGACAAGTCCGATCCACCAAGACTTAGCCGTGGGAGCTCTCATCTCACAACCATACGGACTAGTCCACCTCAGAACGGACTAGCCCGAACTCACACACGGACTGGTTGTCCGAGTGAAAACGGACTAGTCTTGCTAGCCCGGACTAGTCCGGCCACTGAGGCGGTCAAGTCCGGTCTACCAGGACTTAGTCCCGAAACACTCTCACCAAGAGAGAAACGGACTAGTCTGTCCCCAAACGGACAAGTACGAACTCAGTCAGGAAATCTTAGTCCGACCCAAAACAGACTAAGCCGTAGGACTTCCGGACTAGTCCGGCCTCTGGCCTGGACAAGTCCGGCCTGGCCTTCACTAGCACTCTCCACTAAGAATTCGACACTTCTAACGCTTTGAGCTCTCTTCTATAATCTCAATACACTTGACACACACACTCTCACTCTTACACGGCTAGCCTACTAAAGACTCAAATGAAACCCTAATTTATACTCTTCGAGTCTTCGACGCCATCCTTCATCCTTTTTCTTTTTGAGAGTTTAGGTGCCCGCCTTGGAAATATCCTGTTCTTATGATCATCTCAGCTCATTAGTCTCTTAATTGTCGTCATCAATCATCCAAAACCCACGGGGATACCTAGATGCACTTACAATCTCCCCCTTTTTGGTGATTGATGACAACACATTAAGTTTCAACATAAGAGGTAAAATTTTGATTTTCATAACATGTGTTTGTATGCATAACTCCCCCTAGATATATGCAACAGTAAAAGAGGGGATTTGACATACATTCACATGTTATGGTGGGGTGCCTACGTGTTGTGCTCAAAAAAGTGATAAGACAATGTAACATAGTAAAGAGCAACAATGATCAAATATAAGCCATAATATCCAACATGTAGTCTTACACAAAAGAGATATAATGCATAAAACATAGAGATAGTCATGTCCAAGGATCTATTACAAGACTAGAAGATGATAAAAAGAAGACATCCTCTTCCATCTCTCCCCCTTTGGCATCAAGGCACCAAAAAGGAAAAGGAAGAAGATACGCCTAAGTATACTCATCATCTTCATCGTCTTCTTCTTCATCCCCATCTTCATTGCTCTCCGTGGCCTCCGTATCATCTTCCTCGTCGTCGGCGGCGGTGGATGGAGGCACGACCTTGGAAGAGCTTCCATCTCCCCTGAACTGGGCGAGCTCATCAGTGGTGAACTCTAGATATGGAGTGAGCTCCCCATCACTCTCCTCGGGAGGAGACATGGGTACCTCAAGCTTGTCACACACAGTCTTGAGGTACTTCTCCTGACGCCTCTCCATGCGTCAAGTCCGGACCTCCACACGTCGACAAGAGGCGAAGAGTGCGTTGAAGCACTTGAAGAATCCACTCATTGACTGTGGAGGAGGAGGTGATGAGGGAGCCACTGAGCTAGGAGGGGCAGCTGAGCTGGAAAGAGGTTGAGCATTCTTCCTTCTGGAGGGTTCAGGCGCAATAGGGGGTAGCTGAGGACGGAGAGGTCGATTAGTGACATCCTTGACAAAGACAATCCCTGACACCTTCTCAATTAAGCACATGATATATGGTGCATACCCACATGAGCGGTTGGGAGTGTGAGAAATGTTGAAGATGTCGTCATAGATGTGCTCAACAAGGTTGAACGTCTCTTCACCATCTATGAATAGGAGGAGATGCCTTAAGTTTCCTTGAATCGCCCCTGCATCTCCATCCTTAGGGGAAATAGTTCTCCTCAAAATCCGGTTGAGGAGGCTATAGAATGGCTTGATGTTTCTAGCAAGCCCGACATCATAGGGAACATGACTAGGATACATGTAGTCAAGCTGATCCCTATCCACTGCCTTGAGGTTGGAAATGATAATCTCATGGTCCAGGTGCTCCTCAAGGCCAAGTATCTGAGCAAAGCTCTCATATGTGACTAAGTATTGCTCTCCATGTGTCATCCAGGTGATTTTCTGGTCACAGTAGGTGGAGAAGTACACGGTGGTGTAAAACTGCACAATCACCTCGATGTTCCAGTCATACTTGAAGCTCATGATGTTCTTGATTCCATGGCGCTCTGCGGCTTCAATCACAGCATCAAAGGCTTTGTGCTTACTTTTGGCCATGTAGTCCCAATCTACCCATTGAGCTTGAGCAACTGGAGTCTTCATCTTTAGGTACACTAGGCGATAGTAGTCGCAATGGAAGTCACACCAAAACCTAGGGTCGGCCGTGTCCTTCTCATAGTCATAGACTTTATTTATTTTCAGTCTTCTCGCCTTCTCAGCCCCCTTTCCTTTCAACACATATGTCGGATTGTTGGGCTGCCGGTTTAGATCTCTAGCAGGGGCAGCCATCTTCAGGGGACCGATGGGCTTCGGTTGCCCTTTCTCCCTGATCACTATCCCTCCTGCCCTCTTTGTTGGTGCTTTGGAAGTTGCCTTTTTGTTCTTGGGCTCCTCAGGAAGTGGAGCCTTGCCTTTCTTCGGGTCACGAAGAACCCTACCCTCAAATTCCTTCTCCTTCTCCTTTTCCCGCACTTTCTCTCCCAAAGTGACCAGCCTCTTCCTCTTGGGCTCTACGACACTAGCAACCTGGGAGCTATGGGCTTCACCTTTGGCCCTTTTCTTCTTCCGTTGATCCGCCAAGGATTCTTCAACGGCTTGGGCAATCTGTGCCTCCTCGTCGAGATCATGTGTCTTTTTTGTTCTTGCCTCTCGACTGACGGCATCCTTAGCTGTTTGGGCCTCCTTTGCCACCCTCTCTTCGGCAATGCGCCGATGGAGGGCTTGTCGAGCCTCCTCGTCCGTGGGACTTGGAAGAGGAGAGCTTTGGTCAGAGTCCGACATATTGCCTGAGAACCAAGAGATAAGAGGTCAAGGAAGTGGAATATTATGAAAGAATTCACTAAAAATGGCTAAAGTTGGGGTTTGTCCTGTGTAAATCGGACTTGTCCGTTAAGGGGCCAGACTAGTCTGCCCGAGAACGGACTTGTCCGCCCAGAAACTGGATAAGTCCGGGTTGCACACGAAGAACCCTAACCCTAACAATTTTTCGCAAAAACTTTGAATCAAGTCGCAATACTCCTAGGCTATGATCACAATGACATTAGGAACAACATTTGTGAAGAGGTTTCTAGCAAAAGACCTAAGATAGAAGAAAAGGAAGGATTTTTGGTTAGGTCAAGAATACCTCTTCAAATCTTCAAATGTGATGAAATTGAAGTCGAAACTTGAGCAATGAAGCACGGGGAAGTATTTCCGCACTCCTTAGGGCTTCAACCCGTGGATTGAATGAGATTTTTGGTGGAGAAAAAGCGAAAATCGCCAATCAGAGGCAGTTCCCGCTTAGAGAGAAAGTTGAGAGTTCAAAGTGAGGGGGGTCTGGCCGCCCTGGGAGGTTAAGTCCCCAGGGGCCGGACTAGTCCGGCCTGGTGCACGGACAAGTCCGGTTGACGGACCAGAGTCAGACTTCTCCGGGGCTAGACTTGTCCGGCCTCCAAGGCGGACTAGTCCGGTTTGGACTTGTCCGCTGAGAAGTCCGACCTAGACAGCCCGGACTTGTCTGGCCCATGGGCGGACTAGTCCGGCTATATGCTGAAATTCATATAATTTGAATTTTAGCTCAAGAATGTGATCCTTTTTGGACATGTTTTTGCAAATATCTTTGACAAACATGGTTAGTAAGCGTACATCAAACAAACAATGACCATATTTGGCAAAGAATCCTTTTGAACATAGTTTTCATATAGTAAGAGAGATTAGGGTAGAATTTTGAAAGCATGCGATTTTTGAAGTTTATATACATGTAACAAACAGATGTGCATGACTCAAGCAACGTTTTGAGAATCTAGGATATTTAGTTCACTCCTTAGGTCACAAAAATGTTTCTCATCAAGGGGTTTGGTGAAAATATCCGCCAATTGCTTCTCACTCCTAACATGAGTTATAACGATATCTCCCTTGATAGAGTGATCTCGTAGGAAATGGTGACGGATATCAATGTGTTTCGTTCTAGAATGCTCCACGGGATTGTGAGCAATCTTGATGGCACTCTCATTGTAACATAGGAGTGGAATATGGCTCAAAGTGTAACCATAGTCCCTAAGAGTTTGTCGCATCCATAGGAGTTGTGCACAACAACTCCCGGCTGCAACGTACTCCGCTTCGATTGTGGATAAGGCAATAGAGTTTTGTTTCTTTGAAGACCACAAAACCAAAGACCTACCAAGGAATTGGCAAGTCCCGGACGTGCTCTTCCTATCTACCTTACAACTGGCATAATCGGCATCGGAGTATCCGATGAGATTGAACTTGGATCCTTTGGGATACCAAGTCCTAGGTTAGGAGTGTGAACCAAATATCTATGAAACCTCTTAACGGCCGTCAAGTGACACTCCTTAGGAGCGGCTTGGAACCGTGCACACATACACACACTAAGCATTATGTCGGGCCTAGATGCATAAAGGTAAAGCAAGGAACCTATCATGGAACGAAATACCTTTTGGTCCACACTTGGACCATCTTCATTGAGGTCAAGGTGTCCGTTAGTTCCCATTGGAGTCTTGATGGGTTTGGCTTTGTCCATGTCGAACCTCTTGAGTATGTCTTGAGTATACTTGGTTTGACTTATGAAAGTTCCTTCCTTGAGTTGTTTGACTTGGAATCCTAGGAAGAACTTCAATTCCCCCATCATTGACATCTTGAACCTTTCGGTCATTATTTTTGAAAACTCATCACAAAAAGCTTTGTTAGTAGAACCAAATATAATGTCATCGACATATATTTGGCACACAAATAAATCATCATTAAAATACTTAGTGAAGAGTGTATAGTCGGCCTTCCTATCCTAAAACCATTTTTAGTGAGAAAGTCTCTAAGACACTCATACCAAGCTCTAGGAGCTTGTTTGAGGCCATAGAGGGCTTTACGAAGTTTAAAGACATGGTTAGGATACTTATCATCCTTAAATCCGGGTGGTTGCTCCATGTACACTTCCTCCTTGATCGGACTGTTGAGAAAGTCGCTTTTCACATCCATTTGGTATAGCTTGAAATCATGGTGAGTAGCAAAAGCAAGCAAGATACGAATTGATTCAAGCCTAGCTACGGGAGCAAAAGTTTCATCGTAATCCAAACCTTCTACTTGTGCATATCCCTTTGCAACAAGTCTTGCCTTGTTTCTTGTTACAACCCCATACTCGTCTTGCTTGTTGCGAAATACCCACTTGGTTCCCACAACATTTGCGTTGGGTTGCTTCACGAGTTCCCATACTTGATTTCTTTCAAAATTGTTGAGTTCCTCTTGCATGGCCACCACCCAATCCAGATCTTGTAGTGCTTCTTCTACCTTGCGGGGCTCCAAAGAGGAAACAAAAGAGTAATGTTCACAAAAGTTAGCCATTCGAGAGCTAGTGGTCACCCCTTTGGGGATGTCTCCTAGTATGTTGTCGACGGGATGATCCCGTTGAACACTTTGGTGCACTCTTGGATGAGGTGGTTGACTCTTTGATCTTCATATTCATCGCCGTTCTCTTCTTCGTCTCCCCCTTGATCCAATCCTCCTTCTTGGCTTTGATCGTTTTGATCTTGTTGAGGTTGGCCTTGCTCATCTTGAGCTTGATCATGGGAAGGAGACGTATCTTCGTTTGTTGGATGATCATTTGATTCTTGAGGATGTTCTTGAGGGAAAATGTCTCCAAGTGCCATCCTTTTAAGTGCTTCTTATGGAGCCTCTTCTCTATCTAGCACACTTTGATCAACTTGCTCCGCTTGGAAGCCATTAGTCTCATCAAACACTACGTCTCTCGCTATTTCAACAATTCTGGAGGATTTGTTGAAAACACGATAGGCGTAGGTGTTTGAATCATAACCAAGCAAGAAACCTTCATCGAACTTTGAAGCAAACTTCGAAGTCCTAGGCTTATTGTTTAGAATATAGCACTTGCTCCCAAAGACACGAAAATAGGAAATTTTAGGTTTGTTACCTGTTAGAAGTTTGTAAGACGTCTTCTTCAAAAGTCAATGAAGGTACAACCGGTTTATGGCATGGCAAGCGGTGTTAACCTCTTCTGCCCAAAACTGATCCGACGTCTTGTACTCATCAAGCATGGTTCTTGCCATCTCAATAAGAGTCCTATTCTTCCTTTCAGCCACTCCGTTTTGTTGAGGGGAGTAGGCGGCTGAAAACTCATGCTAGATGCCTTCTTCATCCAAGTATTCTTCCACTTGAGTGTTTTTGAACTCGGTGCCATTATCGCTCCATATGTTCTTGATTCTTAAGGAGAACTCGTTTTGAGCTCTTCTCAAGAACTTCTTGAGCACACCGTGAGTTTCGCCTTTGTCATGCAAAAAGAACACCCAAGTGAAGCGAGAATAATCATCTACAACTACAAGACCATATTTGTTACCGCCGATGCTTATGTAGCTGATTGGACCAAAAAGGTCCATGTGAAGTAGCTCCAAAGATCTTGTAGTCGTCATGACATTTTCGGATTGATGTTGAGCTCCAACTTGCTTTCCGGCTTGACAAGCACTACATGGCCTATCCTTATCAAAATCAACATTTTTCAAGCCTCGAATGTGTTCTCCGTTAAGAAGTTTTTGCAAATTTCTCATCCCAACATGGGCTACCCGTCTATGCCAAAGCCATCCCAGTTGGTCTTCACCATTAAGCACGTGTCAAGTTGAGCTTTATCCCTGGTGAAATCCACAAGGTAAAGCTTTCCCTTGAGCACGCCCTTAAAGGCGATTGAGTTATTGTTTCTTCTTAAAACAATCACACCCTCGTTAGTGAAAATGCAGTTGTAACCTTTATCACATAGTTGAGATATGAATAGAAGGTTATAATCAAGGGAGTCAACATGCAAAACATTTGAAAGAGTATGATGGGGACAAATAGCAATTTTACCAGTGCCAAGGATTTTCCTTTGGCTATTGTACCCAAATTATATTCCTTCACTTGGATCTTCATTTTCCTCATACTCCACAAACATCCTCTCTTCGGTCATATGGTTTGTGCATCCACTGTCGAGCACCCATTTTGATCCACCGGAGGAGCATGCCTACAAAATAGAGTTATGCCTTACCTTTTGATACCCAAATGGAGTTGGGTCCTTTCATGTTAGTAAAGAGGCACTTGGGCACCCACACACAAGGTTTTGGACTCTTACGGAGTGGCCCAACATACCTAGCATAGATCTTTCCAAATTTGTTCCTCAATAAAACATATGAAGCATCAAAGTCATGGAACAAAGGATGAGGTTCATTTTTAGGCATGTTAGATGAGTTTGCAATGTTCTTTCCATTTTCTTTGTTGGATGAACCCTCCTTGAGAAACACAATCAAGTCTTTCCCATTCTTGGGAGTTTTAGCATGTTGCTTCCACTCCCGGGAATAGCCAAGACCATCTTTGACATGTGGAGGTCTTACATTGGTATATGAACTTCGTGCATATGCCAACTTTTCTTTGTCAAAGATCCCACCTTTCGGTGAATGCTTATTTTGTGCCAACTTGAGTTCATCCTTAAGTTTTAGGATTAAGTTTGAGCACTTGCAAGTTTGAGTTGCTTTGGGAGACGTCTTTGAGGAGGGTGAAATCATAGAGGAAAAATATGCATTGATCTTGAGAGACTCAACTTATGTTTCAAGGATCTTGTTCACTTTTGTCAAGTTAACAATTTCATCCTTGAGCACAATAGTTGTGTCCTCAAGATTTGAGCAAATTTCCTTGCTCAAAGCGAGTTCACGCTCAAGTGCCTTGCTTCTTTCCCTTTCAACCTCAAGGAGCTCTTCAAGCTCATGACATCTCTCCTTCTCAAGGATGAGCATGTCTTCTTGACGGTTGATGAGTTCCTCCTTCTCAAAGATTTCTTCTCACAACAAGCTCATCTTTTTCAAGGTGCTCCTACTTAGATCCTTAAGCACGGATTCGTTTTCACTACTACTATCAAAGCTATCAAGTGAAGAAGTAGAGGAGGATGGTTTAGATTTAACCTTTCTTCTTCCCTCCTTAGCCATGAGACATGTAGATTTGAAGTATTCAAGGTTGGGGAAGAGCTTTCTCCTTCCAATGGCAAGTGTTGCCACTTTCTCTTCATCCTCGGAGGATGAGTCTTCATTTGAGTCCCATTCCTTTCCAAGGTGAGCATGTCCCGATGGCTTCTTCTTCTTGAAGAACTTCTTCTCTTGGGACTTGCCATCTCTCTTCTTTTTGCTCTCTTCATATGGACAATCCACAATGAAGTGTCCATATTCACCACAGTTGTAGCATGCTCTTTTCATCTTGCGCTTAGACCTTTCCTTGTTCTTGTTCTCATAGTGGTTGCTCCCCTTCCTCCTTCTCATCATCCTCTTGAATTTGTTGATGAAGAGCGCCTCTTCTTCATCGGTGTCGAGACTCTCATCATCACTCGCTTCGAAGTCTTGTGATGAGGATGTTGCTTTGAAAGCAACATCTTTCTTCTTGGAGGAGGCGAGCCCTTGGAGGTCGCTGTAGAACATGGCTTCCTTCTCCATCATCTCATTGTCGATGATTCTTCCAAGCACTTCCTCCGGGGTCATTTGAGCATATCCCAGACTCTTACGGATCAAGGAGTAAAGAGCAATGTTTCGAGGCATGAATGCCCGAATCATCCTCTTCACCACCTCATGATCCGTCCTCCGGGTGCGTCCATAAGATCAGATCTTGTTGATGAGGACTTTGAGATGGTTGTACATGTCTTGAGGGGATTCACCATCCATGATGGTGAACCTCCCAAGCTCTTCTTCGATCATCTCGATCTTGGCCTCCCTAATGACTCGGTTGCCTTCATGCACCGTCTTGAGTGTGTCCCATATGTCTTTGGCCACCTCCAATCCATCGACTCGGTTAAACTCTTCTCGAGTCAAGGATGAGGTGATGACCTCAACTGCTTGAGAATTGCGATGAAGTAGGATGGCTTGCTCCGGGGTGACGTCTTCTTCATTCATTGGAAGATGGACACATGTTAGAACAATTTGCCACAAGCTAGGGTTTAAGGAGATTAGATGCATCTTCATATTATGCTTCCACATAGAGTAATTATTTCCATCGAATTGAGGAGGTTTGCTAAGAGGAATAGATAAGTAATGATTGTTAGAAGTTAATCGCTCATAATTGAAAGGATATTGGGAGTAGTCCGGTTGACCACTCCTTTCTTGATCCTTCGTATTCTTCTTCTCCTCTTTACTTGAGTGACCTAGCTTCTCACAAAGTCGTGCCTTGAGCTGGCGAACTTCTTCATCGTCACTTGAATGGTCTTGCAGCACATCCGTGTTCTTCTTCTTTTCATGTGAGTTGTCGCCTTGCAACATCGGCGGAATCCCGTGTCCCTCCAATCCAGCCATCTTCTCTCCGAGTGGTTAGACTCTTGATGGAGAGACCTGCTCTGATACCAATTGAAATTGCCTAGAGGGGGGTCAATAGGCTAAAATACCTCAAATGACTTAATTAAATGAGATTAGAACACAGGGGTCGGACTAGTCTGGCTCAGGGGCGTACTAGTCCGTTCAGCCTGCTTAAAAAGCCTTAAATGGCCAGACTAGTCTGGCTCAGGAGCAGACTAGTCCGGTCAGGCTGCTGGAAAAGCCTAAACTTGATTTTTATAGGTTTTTCTTCAGATTTTAGTTCAACAAAGTGCAGATAAACTATCTAGCAATTTAATATGACAAATTTGACAGGATATAGAAGTGGATCTCAAGATTGTGACAATGAATACTATAATTGCAAAATGATCGAAATTAACCCTAATCAATTCTAATGATCAATGAAATGTAAATGCAAAAGTGACACAAGGATTTTTGCCCGAGATTCGATTCCACTCAGGAATCTACATCCCCGTTGAGGAGTCCACAAAGGACCGGGTTTAACAACCCTTTCCTCTCCAAGTCGCCACTAAGGCCAACTCGGTTCTTCACTATCTCAAGGGTGAACTTACAAGATTTTAAGGCTGCTCACAATCCGAGGCTCCCACTTGAACACGTTCACAAGACTTCACGGATCTCATAAGCCACAAGTCACAAAGACTCACACCAAGTGCACAAGATCAGTCCAAGAGCATAAACGCGAAG
This sequence comes from Neostapfia colusana, assembly GCA_030760725.1. Classification (NCBI taxonomy): domain Eukaryota; kingdom Viridiplantae; phylum Streptophyta; class Magnoliopsida; order Poales; family Poaceae; genus Neostapfia; species Neostapfia colusana. The sequence goes on from JASWHV010000016.1 coordinate 67,689,641, forward strand.
TTCTTCCTTCTGTTCTCACACACCCAAATCCACTCAAGAATTGATTCTAGAGGGTGAGTAGGCAATGGAGAAGGCTTGGAGAGGCTCTGGGTTGGCGGTGGCGGCGCTAGGGTTCCAGTTTTTTTAAATGAAGTCGGGGCATCTCCTTTTATAGAAGTCCCGACAGCCAACCGTTGCCACCTACCGAAATTCCGGACTAGTCTGCCTCACACCGGACTAGTCCGATCTCACACAGGAACTATTTGTCCGGGTGAGAACGGACAAGTCTGGAGGACCCGGACTAGTCCGACCACTAAGGCGGACAAGTCCGGTCCACCAAGGCTTAGCCGTGGGAGCTCTCGTCTCACAACCATACGGACTAGTCCGCCTCAGAACGAACTAGCCCGATCTCACACAGGGTCTGGTTGTCCGGGTGAAAACGGACTAGTCTGGCTAGCCCGGACTAGTCCGACCACTGAGGCGGTCAAGTCCGGTCTACTAGGACTTAGTCCCGAAACACTCTCACCAAGAGAGAAACAGACTAGTCCGTCCCCAAACGGACAAGTCCAAACTCAGTCAGGAACTCTTAGTCCGCACCAAAACGGACTAAGCCATAGGACTTCCGGACTAGTCCGGCCTCTGGCCCGGACAAGTCCGGCCTGCCCATCACTAGCACTCTCCACTAAGAATTCGACACTTCTAACGCTTTGAGCTCTCTTCTATGATCTCAATGCACTTGACACACACACTCTTACTCTTACACGGCTAGCCTACTAAAGACTCAAATGAAACCCTAATTTCTTCTCTTCGAGTCTTCGACGCCGTTCTTCATCCTTTTTCTTTTTGAGAGTTTAGGTGTCTGCCTTGGAAATATCATGTGCTTATGATCATCTCAGCTCATTAGTCTCTTAATTGTCGTCATCAATCATCCAAAACCCACGGGGATACCTAGATGCACTTACAAACACTCGTCCTCGTTTTGCACCACGCCTGCGGGATAGATGAGGCGCACTATGGTACCCTACCCAGCACAGAGGGGCTACAACTCTAGTTTCAGGGCTCCCTCACGACAAGTCCAGCCACAGCGCCAACAACTACAGCAGCCACGTCCTGCTTTTCCACCTCGGCCGGCAGGACAAGGACCACAAAACCCACCCCAGGACAACAGAGGTCAGGCACCTAAGGTTGGAGTGCAGTGTTTCAATTGTGGGGAAGTAGGACACTACGCCCACAAGTGTCCTAAGAAGAAGCCCATGCAGCCACAACAACAAGATCCGGTGTGTGGAAGGGTGAACCGCATGACAATGGAGGAAGCACAGGAGGCACAGGATGTGGTGATTGGTAAGTTTCCTGCAAATTTCGACCTTGCAATAACTTTGTTTGATTCTGGTGCTACCCATTCATTCATTGCTCAAGAATTTGTTGGAAAGCATGAACTAGAACAACACAAATGAACCACATGCTAGTTGTGAATTCTCCAGGGGAAAAAATAAGAACAAGAAAAGTATGCTTTAAGTTGAGTTTAGACATTAATAGGGTAGTATTCTATGCAAACCTCATAGTGATAAACTCACATGAGATAGATATTATTTTGGGAATGGACTGGCAGACCAAACATAAGGGTGTTATCCATTGTTTGACTAGAATAGTGGAGTTAACTCATACTAGTGGCACCAAGGTTAAATTTATAGCCGTCCATGAACCTAGGAAGGACATAAAACTCAATCAAGTGGAAGTGAAACTTGAAGAGATAAGAGTGATAAAGGAGTATCCAGATGTCTTTCCTAAGGAGTTACAAGGTATGCTCCCTGATCAAGGAGTGGAATTCACGATCGAGCTAATGTCTGGAACAACCCCGATATATAAGAGGCCCTACCGGATGGATTCCAAGCAGCTACAAGAGCTCAAAGAACATATCTGGAGTTGACAGAGAAAGGATACATTCGTCCTAGTTCCTTACCTTGGAGAGCTCCGGTGATATTCGTTCCCGAGAAGGATGGAATCCAAAGGTTGTGCGTAGACTATCGCGCACTTAATGAGGTAACCATCAAGAACAAGTACCCGTTATCCCGCACTGAGGATTTATTTGACTAGTTAAGAGGGGCATGTGCGTTTTCCAAGATTGATCTCAGATCTGGATATCGCCAATTGAAGATAAGGCCATCCAATATTACCAAGACAGCTTTCGTCTCTCGATACGGGTTGTATGAATACACGGTCATGCAGTTCGGGTTGACCAATGTCCGGGCATACTTCATGTACCTAATGAACAAGGTATTCATGGAATATTTGGACAAGTTTGTGGTAGTTTTCATTGATGACATTCTCATCTTCTCCAAAGACGAAGAGGAACATGAGAAACACTTAAGGTTGGTGTTGCAGAAACTGCGAGAACATTAACTCTATGCCAAGCTAAGTAAATGTGAGTTTTATCTGAAGAGAGTTCCCTTCCTAGCATACATAATCTCGGAAAGAGGGATATCCGTGGATCCCTCCAAGATCGCGGATGTGCAAAAGTGGAAGACTCCTAAGAATGTCGGGGAAATCCGAAGCTTCTTAGGCTTGGCAGGATATTACCAATGATTCATTGAGGGGTTCTATAAGATTTCAAGGCCTCTCACCAAAATGGTAGAGAAGGGAATCGCATTCACATGGAGATCGGAGTGTGAGGCGAGTTTTCAGGAATTAAAGAAAAGATTGACAACAACCCTTGTGCTAGTAATGCCAGATATGAAGAATTTTTTTTCCGTGTATTGTGATGCTTCGAGACACGGATGGGGTGTGTCCTCATGCAAGATGGACATGTCATTGCATATACCTCTAGATAACTAAGGAAACATGAGAAGAACTATCCTACGCATGACCTAGAGTTAGCCACAGTGGTCCATGCGTTGAAGCTTTGGAGGCATTATTTGATGGGAAAGAGGATTTAGATATATATTGATCATAAAAACTTGAAGTATATTTTCACACAACCCGATCTCAACCTCACACAAAGGCGATGGTTAGAGTTGATCAACGACTTTGATGTGGGTATCAACTATCATCCGGGAAAGGAAAACATCGTTGCAGATGCCTTAAGTTGGAAGATACATGTCAATATGTTGAAACTAAATGATACACCATCAGAGTTATATGAAGAATTTGTGAGACTCAATTTATGTCTCGTGAATAATAGTGAGGCCATCACAATGGAAGTGGACTCCACACTGGAACAGGATATACGCAATGGTCAGAAAATCAATGAGAAAATCCAGGAGATTAAAAAACACATCAAAGAGAATAAAGCTCATGGGTTTATGGAGGATGAACTAGGCAATATATGACATGGAAAAAGTATATGCGTACCTGAGATAAAGGAGATCCGCGAATTGATCTTGAAAGAAGCTCATGATTCTGACTACTCCATTCATCCTGGGAGTACAAAGATGAATCAGGATCTAAAGAGTAGGTACCGGTGGTATGGCATGAAGCGGGATGTCTGTAGGATCAAAGAGCACATAAAAATCTACCAGAGGGGGTGAATGTTAGATTTAAACTTTTTAGCAGAAGCAACAAAAACCACCTCGGCAGAAAATCGATCTGTTAAAGAAACCGTGTATGCGACTGATCTAAACGTGTTCAACCATGACAAAAGTGGTATATATTATAGAGAATCAAGTCACGAAGACACGACAACAAGAATCACGGAAATCCGTAAAAAAAACTCAAGTTATGATCGAAAGATCAAACGAGGGTCAATCTGTTCTACTCCAGTAAAAACCAGATCTGCAATACTGCAAAGAAACTCGTGTATATCAGAAACTACAAATCCAATGACCGTGAAATTTTCATGGATGATAGATAATCAAGGTCTGAAGACAACCTAAAAAGAATCATGTCAATTGGATCTGTAAAACTCGAGTTATGATCAAAACACCAAAGCACTATCGTGCTGTCCAGAAACTCGACGAGAAAGACTTGACAAAAACAAGTCGGACGAACAAGGCACAAAAGCTCCTCTAAATTATGAATTTTATTAATCAAAACATAGAGGAACAGCCCAAAGTCGTGCACACCACGAGCCTTGACCTCCCTTGCTTATATAACCAGCCCTAAGGCCAACCCACTTCAAACTAGGACTCCTACTCCTACTTGGATTCAAACAGTAACTTTCTAATACTGCTCAAGACTCTTCTATACGTAGATAGAAGCAATCTTAAGACTTTCAAACATCTTAAGAACGTCCCAAACATTTCTAAAACAACTCTACTTCATGCCTAACACGAAATCCTATTATAACCAGCTCGAAACTTTCCATAAACAAACCATAACCATCTCAACCGCAGCCTAAGCGCAACATCCAGCCGGTTGAACCTTTTCAACCATATCTCCACTTCCATATCTCTTCACCACGCCTTGAAACAATGTAGACACGTCCATGCACTCCTTGCACACGTGCAAGCACCTTCCAACGACGTCCATGATACCTTCATATGCATTGTTCTTGATCCAAACATGTTGCGCGACCTCCCGATCAACTCAACCACAATTCCTCCCGAACTTGGTTGTTGAACCTCATCTTCTCCCTAAGACTAGTTCAATGGATCCCATCACCAGCCATATCTTGAACTCAAGCAACACCTGCACATGAATAAACAACCAATACTTTCGAGCACAATTCCGCGACTTGACTCACATTAGTTCCGAAAACCACAACACCTTACGTGAACACCTAACATAAGCATGTTGCAAACCATAGCAAAATGTTAACCACCATAAACAGCCATAACACTTCAAAAACTTAGTAAAATAATACTAAGCAAACTTTCCATAGATGTAAAGCAAGTTCGAAACATTTGCATGGTAAAAACAGAACCATTGCGATTTAGCTCCGGACCTTGCCAAAGCTAACCGGACCTTGAGCCAGAGCTTACCAAAGCTAGCAGAACCTAGCACCAGAACTTACCAAAGCTAGTCGAACCTACCGCCGGAGCTAACCAAACATTTGTCAGACCTAGGCATAGCAAGTCGGATCTTATCGGAGCTCGGACCTAGAGTCGTACCTTGACAAAAAGAGTGTTTTGGCAGAATTCAAAACTTTTCATCATCATAGCCAATGTATTCAGCACACATAGGTCTCACACGAGGCGTGGTGAAGAGATATGGAAGTGAAGATATGGTTGAAAAGGTTCAACCGGTTAGATTTTGTGCTCAGGCTGCGGCTGAGGTGGTTATGGTTCGTTTATACAATGTTTTGAGATGGCTATAATAGGATTTCATGTTTGGCATGAAGTAGAGTTGTTTTAGGAATGTTTGAGAGGTTCCTATGGTGTTTGGAAGTCTTAAGGTTGCTTCTATCTGCGTATAGAATAGTCTTGAGCAGTTTTGGAAAGTTAGAGTTTGAATCCAAGTAGGAGTAGGAGTCCGAGTTGGATTGGTTTGGCCTTAGGGCTGGTTATATAAGCAAGGGAGGACAAGGCTCATGGAGAGCACGACTTGTGGCTGCTTCTCTTGAGTTTTGATCAATAAAATTCATAGTTCAGTGGAGCTTTGGTGCCTTGTTCGTCCGACTTGTTTTAGACAAGTTTTTCCTCGGCGAGTTTCTGGACAGACCGATTGCTTCGGTATTTCCATCATAACTCGCGTTTTACTGATCCAATTGACGAGATTATTTTTGGATTGTCTTCGCAACCTTATTATCTATCATCTGTGAAAATTTCACGGTCTTTGGATTTTTTTATCTACTCGAGTTTCTTTGCAGCATTGCATATCTGTTTTTAAAATCGGGTAGAACAGATTGACCTTCGTCTAGTCTTTTGATCATAACTCAAGTTCTACTTAGTGTTTTCACGTGATTCTTGTTGCAGTGGATTCCTGACTTGATTCTCTTTAATATACACTAGTTTATTCACGTTTGAACATGTTTAAAACAGTCACACATATGGTTTCTTTATCAGATTGATTTTCTGCCGAGGGGTTTTTGTAGCTTCCCCATAAAAAGTTTTAATCTACCATTCACCCCCCTCTGATAGCTTTTCAAATGCTCTTTAAACCTACATATGCCATCAACCACAGCAACATCAGTAAAACTAGAAGTGAGGGGATAAATTGGGATCGTCCAAGAACTGCCTTCCCCTCCACACTCCATCCCGAACTTATCACAATGCTACGAGATATATCCAAGATATTCTCAAGCATAACAAATGCTAAAACTCGAGCCAAGGAAGTATTATTATTTTCCCAGTATAACAACTGTCCGAAGGTTGAACAAACTTGTTTGATGTGCCTATTATTCCTTAAATCTAAAGGAAAGCCGAGAAATAAAACCCATACTTTCTTAGTAAAGATGGTACCCCTGAAGTTCAGGGGAATTTCGAACATGGTGAGGGTTTACTGCAATCACAACATCTCTGTTATAAGGGTACATTAAATGAAACAAACCAATTCTAAAAGGATGAGAACCGAAGTTTATGACTTCTAGATGCAAGGTATTCTATAGGTACTCAAAATTTCATCCAAAATACCACTTTTTTGTTGACGGCAATGACCATTTCTTCAAAGCACCGAGTGATATCTCCTGACAGAAAGCAAGAACGACGGGCAACCGTATGAACTCATCCATCTTCAATAGTCATAAGAGGCGGGATGAATCTAGTGGGATCGAGAGGAAAGTTGGCCATTGGGAAGAACACATAGGAGTAGTCTTGGTTCTGATTAAGAGAGTTACTGAATTATGAGCATGATCGATAAAGCACTATGGCTAGGAAGTTATAAGGGTATCCAATGAACGCAACGATTAAGACACGAAGCGATCTGTCCCACAAACTTCACAGGCGGCCATGAGCTAAAACCGACTGTGATAAAAATCTTCGTAGGCAGTTATTATGACATACCGCATGTGAAGTAAATTTTCACATGCGATTATCATTAAGGGCTGCCTGTGAAGTGAATATTGGACTAAAATATTTGAAATTTGTAGGAGGCAATTTATCGTCATAGGCGGTGATATTTAAGGACCGCATGTAAATAAAAAAACTATCTTCAGAGAAATCCACAGACTCTGTAATTTCCATAAAATCAAATTCAATTATCTTGGTTCAATTTGTACAATTATTTTTAAAATTTTATTTCAATATTAATCTGGTTCAAAATCAAATTAATCAAATTTAGTAAAAAATTGAGCATTTGTTTTCAAGTATTTACAATTTTACAGATTAAAATGTCAAGGCATATTTTCAAAGGCGGTCTTTCTATAAAACCGTTGTGATAACACATCTTCACAGGCGGCCCTCTTCAGAGTGGTTCTTGTAAAGATGTGTTATCACAGATGGCTATAAAGTTGGTCGCCTGTAAATATATGCCATGACATTTTAAATTCTTATCTTACATGTCATTTCTTCATTTTTACAAATATCTAAACATACACTATAATCTGTAAAGTTTATTTAACTCTAAAGTATATTATTTGTCCACACAACACTGAAGTATAATATACTTGAGGTTTAATCTTATATTCCTTCCCTTCTATCTCTTGTGTTTGTAAAGTTTGGACATTTGGAAGTGAGCAAATAACAGTAAAGAAATAACTTTGAGTTTCCTACTGAAATTTTAATTCTAGATTAATCCGGTTCAAATTCAATTTAATCAAATTTAGCAAAAGAAGTGGGCATGTGTTTTGATTGTGGTTTTCATAATCTTATGCCTTCACAATATTTTTCTTTCATTATATTTATTTTCTTATGTATGAGACCTTGTTATATGCAACAAAAAACTGTTTATCATCCTAGGTTCATTTGAAAACCCATTTGAACTTTTTTTATAATTGTGATTTTAAAAAAATTGGCAACAACTGAGGCAGCCAGACCCAACAGAGTCGCGAGTGCGCGAAGCACTGCAAGCAGGCCAGTCAGTCCTAGCCGCACAACAGCGCCACAGGCCATGGGAGATCCAAGAGTACTAGAGTAGAGCAGTAAGAGTTCAAGTGAGTTCAGAACAACAGAGGCATTCAAGCCTATAAGATGGACTTGGGCGAGATAGGTACCCGAGGTGGGATTAAATCCCAGTTTAACAGGCGGCTCATTTCACAGGCGGTTTTTTATGTAAAATCGCCTGTGAATATATTGGGCCACGCTAATTTCAGCCCATGAATCGGCCATGTGCCCTCCGTGCACCTATACCAGGTTGGGAACTTTTTATCCCACATCGGATGTTGAGGGCGCCGTGCCTGTCTTATAAGACGAGGCGTGCTTCTTCTATTATCTATATATTCCTTATATTGTATTATAATTGGGGACCCGAAGATTAGGTTATCCGAACCTCAATAACCAGATTTTAGGATCTCCAATTATAGTACCTTGTAAGGCATTTTCTATTTTGCTCAGAACAACTAAAACTAAAACTATTTTGTTTCAAATTCTTCATTTGCCTCTAAAAACAACCACATGTGAAGATAAATTTCCTCCTATCCAATTCACATATTTTGCAACTTCACAGGTGCCTCTAAAAACAACCGCCTATGAATATAAATTCTCGAGTGTCCAACTCAAATATTTTGTCAACTATACAGGCGGCTACCAATATGCTCGCGTGTGAAAATAATTTAACAAATTTTTTATTGTTGTTTCTCTTTATATACGTTTTTTCATAAACTTTTTCATGCATCATTATAACCAAATAACCAATTGAAGTTCAGATTTCAATAGGGCACTCAAAGTTATTTATTTACTGTTATTTGCTCACTTCCAAATGCCCAAACATTACAACCAAAAGAGATAGAAGGGAAGGCATATAAGATTAAACCTTAAGTATATTATACTTCAGTGTTATGTAGACAAATAATATACTTCAGAGTAACATGAACTTTATAGATTATAGTGTATGTTTTATATATTTGTAAAAATGAAGGGATGATATATAAGATAAATATTTAAAATGTCAAGGCATATTTTTATAGGAGGTCTTAGATTAAAACCGTCTGCGATAATACATCTTCACAGGCGGCTACTGATTCTGCCCGCCTGTGAAAATAGTTTAACAAAATTTTGATTATTGTGTCTCTTTCTATATGTTTTACTTTTATAAACTTTTTCATGCGTCATTATAACCAATTAAAGTTCAGATTCCAATAGGATACTCAAAGTTATTTCTTTACTATTATTTGCTCACTTCCAAATGTCCAAACTTTACAAACAAAAGAGTAGAATGGAAGGCATATAAGATTAAACCTGAAGTATATTATACTTCAGTGTTATGTGGATCAATAATATACTTCAAAGTTAAATAAACTTTACAGATTATAGTGTATGTTTATATATTCGTAAAAATGAAGGGATGATATATAAGATAAGAATTAAAAAGTCAAGACGTATTTTTACAGGCTGTCTTACATAAAAACCGCTTGTGATACTATATCTTCACAGGCGGTTACACTTTCCGTCCGCATGTGAAAATAATTAACAAATTTTTCATTATTGTTTCTCTTTTTATATGTTTTATTTTCATAAACCTTTTCATGCATCATTAGAACCAATTCAAGTTCGGATTTTAATAGGATACTCAAAGCAATTTCTTTCCTGTTATTTGCGCACTTCCAAATATCTAAACTTTACAAACAAAAGAGATATAAGGGATGGCATATATAAGATTAAACCAGAAGTATATTATATTCAGCATTATGTGGACAAATAATATACTTCAGCGTTAAATGAACTTTACAGATTATAATGTATGTTTCATATATTTGTGAAAATGAAGAGATGATAAATAAGATAAGAATTTAAAATGTCATGGCATATTTTCACAGGCGGTCTTAATTTACAACCGCCTGTGATAATTCATCTTCACAGGCGGCCATCTTCAGAGCCGCCTGTGAAAATACATATTCACAGGCTGTTCTTGTTTACGGCCGCCCATGAAAATGTCGGCTCTGTAAAGCCACACAGCCGAACCTCGCGAAACCTAAGTCCTTGTGTTTGAAACGACACCGTTAGGCTGCCAAATTTTTTCACGCGCGCCTTGCCGTCGAGCGCCGCCATCTCCATCGCCGCCGTCTCCGTCCTCCTCCAGTCCGCTGCCTGCCACACGCCGCCGCCTCCCACTCCCCCTACGAGGTCTTAATCTATACTGTTAATCTATTCTTTTTGTAGATAATGGGAAATCAAATCCCGACCTTCCCCTCCATCTAGATAATGGCATATTTTCAATTTGTCCTGTAGCTTTTATTAAAACTTTCAGACGTAACTATGTATATATTTGTGTATATATACATGTTCTTAAGGTGTACATTGTTCTTAATGCAATTTCCTAACTTATATTACACCTACAATGTGATTTCAGCCTTAAACAGATTTTTGTTCTCTCAATTACAATCTCAAATATAATATTACATCCAAAATGTTATTTCAGACTAAAACATAATATTTGCTGCTGTAGTGATCTAATATAAATTTCAGATTTCAAAGTACATTAATTTAATTTTCTACGGTATCTAAAACATGTTTCACAATTCTGGTGAATTACAAAGCCTAATTCCTAAAGTTCCGGTCTTTTATTGAATTTTATGAAAGTTTTGAGGGGTGTAAGTGTGAAACCCAAAGGGGTATGGTTTCATTAAATTTCGGACGTTGGATTTATATAGTGCCGATTTAAAATAATTGAAACGTATGTGTCTTCTAATCTTGGCTGTTGCTTCGTTGATGAACGGTTGTCACGTGTCCGACGAGGTTTGTGGCGGTCGAGAGTGAAGAAGGTGGCGGTGCCATGGCCGGAGCTCGCCGGAGTTGGCCAAAGTGGCGCTCCGGTAGCACAAACTCGATGGAAAAATGGGAAAAACGGAGAGGGGATTGAGGGGAATCTTAGCAAGGTGTTACGCGGACGGTCAAATGGCCGGATACGAGAGTTCGATGGTGTGCGCGGTGACCGGGCTTCAGCGTTGATGTAAGGTGATTAGTCATCTAGTACGATTAGTTGTCCTAGTCCACGATTAGTCGTCCTAGTCGACCAAGTCGATGATTAGTCGTCCTAGTCGACCAAGTTGGTGATTAGGTGACTAGGACCGATCAGATGACTAGGGTTATCCTTTGATAACTTCAGTTCATTCTAAAATGAGATGATAAGCAATCACTTTCTTGTTTTATCAGTACTAACATGGAACGCTCTAAGAAGACCGTCTCACAAGGTGATGCCGCCGGTAACATGGAAGGCCACAATATTGATTAGAACTCAGACCACTCAGGTAATGAGTACAGTAGTGATGGATCATATAAAAGTCCACAAGATCCTTTTGCTCATCTGATGATTAAAACTAAAATAACTTCAAAGGATCTTGACTCGGAATATAATCCCGCCGACGAGGTATGGTACTTGTCCGGTCAAATAGATTGCAAGTATTATTGTTTAAGTTAATCTTGCTTGTCAAGTAAATAGTCTTTTAATTCTTTTCTATCTACCTTCACTTCTAAAAGTACAAGGTGACTTCTGCTCCTAAACATGCAGAAGATTCACCAATGGCTGAATCCTCGAGTTCACAAAAGCGAAAACAAGGGCAACGAAGTGCAAATAAGGGTCCAGAAGGCATCATATACATAACAAGAATCAGTAAAGGTGGCCTTCCCCAAGAACTACTTGATGCTGTTACAAAGTACTGAAATACCTGTGGTTGTCTCGTTCGAGCGCTCGTGCCGATCATAACGGACAATTGGAAAAAATTCCCTAAGGCGGGCAAGAATGAGTTGTGGGAGAGCGAAGTGACTTCTGCTCCTAAACACGCAGAAGATTCTCTAATGGCTGAATCCTCGAGTTCACAAAAGAGAAAACAAGAGCAACGAAGTGCAAATAAGCATCCAGAAGGCATCATATACATACCAAGAATCGGTGAAGGTGGCCTTCCCCAAGAACCACTTGATGCTGTTACAAAGTACCGAAATACCTGCGGTTGTCTCGTTAGAGCGCTCGTGCCAATCACAACAGACAATTGAACCATTTCTTTGCAGAAAGAATATATATTCTTCCCTATTGTATACTCCTTTTGTTTCAAATTATTTGACGTTGGTTAGTTCAATTTTTGAACCAACCAGTATCAACACTACAGGAAACATGGCCATTTATGACCGCCAACATAATTTACAGTGGCCCTAGGGTTGGCCATCGTAAATTAAGTGAATTACGACGACCAATTCTGGCCGTCGTGAATAAAATGTTGTTTATGACGGTTTGACCTAGGCCGTCATAAATAATGACTTATTTACGACGGCCATACCACGGGCCGCCGTAAATAAGTGGTATATACCCATGGGCCTGGGTCGGTGCGGGAATTTACGCCCACACCAATCTGAGCCAACCGCGCCCCCGCCGCTGCGCCCGCGCCGCCGTCCGCCACCTCAGTCTCCTTCCGCCCCTGGCCCCCCTTGCCGGTGCCGCCCCCCCCCCCCCCCCGCCCTCGGCCGCTGCACGCCGCCCCCACCACCAAAGCCGCCTCCCCGGAGGTCCCCGGGCCTCCTCGGATCTCCCGGCGCCACCCCCGCGTCGCCTCTGGCCTCCCCCGCGCCTTCCCCGGCTTCCCGTGCGCCGCGTCGCCCCGGCATTGCATGGAGGCAGTGGAGCGAAGAATAGGAGGACAGATAAGGTTATGGTGAGGAGTAGATGAGTTTTTATTTGTACGATCTATAAAGAGGACCATTGGATGAGATCCAACGGTGCACATTTCAACTCTCAGGCCCAACCCATCTAACCTCCAACGCCGCCCTACCTCCCTTCCTCTCTCCTCAGTCCTGCCTCAACCCGCCCTTGACTCCGCTGCCTCCTCCTCCTCTACTCGCCGCCCAGACCATGGGCTATCGTAAATAAGGGTTATATACCCGCGGGCCCGGCCGTACCAACTCTCTGTCCCAACCCAGCCCACCTCCAATGCCGCCCTACCTTACCTACTCTCTCCTTAGTCTCGCCTCAACCCACCCTCAACTCCGTCGCCGCCTACTCCTGTAGTCGCCGCGGTCCCACCTTCCCTCCATAGCTCAGCCTCGTCCCCTACTCATCTCCACCGTTGCCGCCTCCTCCACTCTCTGCAGCCGCCGCCGCTCCTCCTCCTCGTCTCGCCGTCGCTGCCTCCTCCTCACCTGAACTCGCCGCCACTTCTGCTAGTCGCATGGCCGGACGCCTGGGCGTCGAGGTGCCCGGCAGGCGCCTAGGCGTTTGGGCGGTGATTTGCAACACTGGTTTAGATGACTGTTTAATAGCGTTTAGGATAACACTGAGTTTTTATAAATTTCTTGTATACGTGTGTGATTGCATTGTAAATTTAGTTGTCTTTAATTTATGTAAACACTTTGTATTAGTGTTAAATTGCATTGTAAATTTTCTTTAAAATTGAGTGCTAATTATATGCTCATGACGGTTAGCTATATACACCGTCGTGAGAGCATGTGTATAATATGTTATTTACGACGACGCCGGACTGGGCAGTCGCTAGTACAGCAATAATTAGTCGAACAATCATCGAACCGGACACGGAAGCGAATGGTACCGGTGCGGAAGGCAAGCGCTCGTTGGAACAAGGACACAGGGGTGAATGGAACCAATAGCTAGCGAACACGACCATTTCTTTAATCTTTTCCCTCTCTCTCTATTTCTTTCTTATCCCTCTCATTGGAACACATGAAAAACGTCTTAACGTAACCTATGCATCACCCGTTTTGAACCCACACGTGACACGTGTAGGTTCGGAATTGTCCCTTTTTTGGACAACCTCGGAGTGACAAAGAGAGCTTGCTTATGGCGAGACGCAAGAGGTCTGGATCCTGATGAAGTTTTGGTTGTATAATCCTGATGTTCTCTGCTGCACCATTTTAGGCGTGCAGTTGGAGAACTGCAGGACTATGCTGCCGAAATTTCGTCCGGATCCGGACCCCGTGTCTCGTTTTAAGCAAGCTCTACCGGTCACTCTTGGGTGGGTTAGGACACATCCTTCGTAATAGGGATGTAGATGCCTGATATCTAACGCTGAATTTGGTTTGTAGGCTCAAATATGGGTGAAGACCGTAGTTGGATGTATACTGGTTGGAAAAAGAATGGGAGTCACTAAGATGAGTGGGTGACCAAGACTACAGCTTTTGTGGACCGTGCTTTTTCGTTAGCCAAGATAAATAAGGTGCGGTGTCCATGTAGCAGATGCCAGGACATGAGGTGTTTGGACAAGAGAACACTTTCACTGGACTTGTGCCGATACTGTTTTGTGCCACATTATGAGGTGTGGGTCTTTCACGGTGAATCAGCGCCTAAACCCATAGAAGAAGAGGAAGAGGACGCTCATAGCATGGGGGTTGATAGGATGGACAAGATGCTTGAATCTTTACAACCAGAATTTAATGAAGACTCTCCTACACCGGAGGTTGAAGCGTTCTTCAATCTTCTCAAAGCCTTAGAAGAACCACTACATGAGCACACGAAAGTGACACTCCTTTCTTTCTTGACACTACTTATGGCAATTAAGTCTAAGTATTTTTTCTCAAATAATTGCTACAACGATCTTGTCAAATTGATCAGCAATATTCTTCCAAAGCCTCATAAAGTTCCTAAAGACATGTACCAGACAAAGAAAATTCTTTCTGGTTTGGGTATGAAATATGAGAAGATTGATGTATGACCAGACAACTCATGCTTTTTTGGAAAGAGCATGACAAAGAGAACAAGTGGTTACAGTGTGGTAAATCGAGGTTTGTCGAAGTTGTTAACGACGCCGGTGACAAGGTGATGACAAAAGTCGCACATAAGCAACTTTGTTACTTTCCCATCACACCTTGGTTGAAACAATTGTTTCTTTCTAAAAGTACTGCCCGACATATGAGGTGGCACAAAGAAGGTGTGTGTGATAACGATCGAGTAATAATGCACCCGTCCGATGGTGATGCATGGAAGGCGCTAGACAGTTTCAATGCAGACTTTGCTAGTGATGCGAGAAATGTTCGCATCGGTTTAGCCACAGATGGCTTCTCACCTTTCACTATAAATGTTGCACCTTACTCATGTTGGTCGGTTTTTGCTATTCCGTACAACCTACCACCCGCTCTTTGTATGAAATATGAGTTCATGTTCCTTTGTCTCATTCTACCTGGACCAGATCATCCTGATCCACGCCTGAACGTGATGTTGAAACCCCTGATCAAAGAGTTGAAACAGTTGTGGACTGGAGTTGAAGCGTACAATTGTTATAGAAAGCAAAAATTCAACCTTCGAGTTGTGCTCCTGTGGTCCGTCCATTATTTCCTGGCATACGGCATGTTTGCTAGCTGGAGCATCCACGGACGTTTGACATGTCTGATATGTGCTTTAGAACGGATTATTTTCATCTTACTCATGGTGGCTAGATGTGCTACTTTGATTGTCATAGACGTTGGTTGCCCCAGAATCATGTGTTTAGGCAACAGAAGAGTGCTTTCAAAAAGAACACTATCGTGACAAAGGGACCGCCAAAGCGTTTAAGTGGGTCAGAAATTGATAATATGTTGGAGAAACTGGTATTAGATAAAGATCGTCCGACATTTTTTCTAAGTTACGGAGAGGTACATAATCGGACTCACTGATGTGGACTATGGGACCTACGGCACGTCAAGTCGTTGATTTTAATGCACAATATTGATGTCATGCACCAGGAGTGTAACATGGGCGAATGCATCATAAGCATGTGCATGGATATGCTTGGCAAAACAAAAGATAATATAAAGGCTCGAAAGGATTTGGTAGAGCTTTGCAATCGTCCAACGCTTGAGCTCTCTGAAAGTGGTGGCAAGCCACATGCTTCTTTCTGTCTTAAACCTAACCAAAAGAAAGAAGTTCTGGATTGGTTGAAAGGGTTAAAATTCCCCGATGGCTACTCTGCCAACTTGGGACGAGTCGTTAATGTCAGGACAGGAAAACTAACTAGGTTAAAGAGTCATGATTATCACATAATTATGGATATACTCTTGCCCGTTATGTTTCAGGGCTACCTTGATGATGCAGTTTGGAAAGTGTTAGCCGAGCTTAGCTATTTTTATAGACACCTATGTGCTAAGGAAATCATGATACAGATGATGGAGAAGTTGGAAAAGGAGATACCAGTTATTTTTATGTAAGATGGAAAATATATTTCTTCTAGGATTTTTTCAATCCAATGCAGCAGCTCCTTATTCATCCACCGTATGAAGCTAAAGTGGGAGGCCTTTTGCAATATAGATGGATGTATCATATTGAAAGAGCTCTAAGATATCTTAAACCAATGGTTGACAATATGGCTAGAATTGAAGGGTGCATCGCTGAAGCATTTACTCTTAAGGAGGTCGGATACTTTTCAAGTGTTTACTTTGTAGAGAAAAACAATGTCAATGCTTCTACGATGCGGTACAATGTGGAGGAAGATCTTACTTGTAGTGACATATCCATTTTTGCGACGAGGGGCACCTCTGTCGATAGTAGCACGAGCTACAATTGTACCGCAGAAGAAAGGAAGGCTACTTTGTTATATATGTATGCTAGTATAGAGGGGATGGACAAATATTTCGAGTAAGTATTTGTTCTACTTCTATGCTACGTAGCATTCCTTACTATACCTTAATGCTAATATTCATGTTTTCCGGACAACGCATTTCATAAGAAAAATTGGACACTTAGACATCAATCGACAAGCAAGCAGGTAGGAACGATGCGACGAGATGGCATTAATGGAGGGCCTAATTTTCAATCTTGGTTTTGAGATCAAGTAACATTTTCTAGTCAATTATCTATCTTGAATTATATATATTACTATGTAAAAAATATTCTTATAAGTTCATATTATGGACAGTGTGTAAAAGATGTTGACGTCCATCAAGACTTGCGACAACTATCTTACGAAATATTCAAAGTTACTATGTACGGTCGGTACGATATCAACGGGTTCCGATTCCGTTCGACTCAATTTGAAGCTCTTTGTCCTCTTGAGGCAACGACTAATAACGAAGTTGTGACGAGAGCAATCAATGTTGAAGGACGGGAAACAAATTATTATGAGATCATTAACAAAATTCTCGAATTCAACTTTGTCGGTAATAAGGAACTTAAAGTAGTTTTCTTTGATTGTGACTGGTTTGATAACCACAATGGAACCCATGAAAACCAATTTTGCATGATTGAAGTGAAACACAACGAAAGGCTACGAGGGTAGGACTCTTTTGTCCTTGCAGATCAAGTTGAGCAAGTGTATTATCTATCTTATCCATGCCAGAAGATGAGTGTTTGGTGGGTCGTACACAAAGTCAATCCTCTTGAATGGTTATTTACCAAACAATGTTGGGTACCATGATACTCCGACATTTGTTGGTGAGTTTGATAATGTTTACCGAGAAGAAAATCTCCCACCCTCATTTGTCGTTGAGCCTGGTCAAGATCTCAATGATTTAGTTGGAGATGCCGATGATGTACAGACTTGTGAGAGGCGCAAATGGAAACCATTCACTAAAACAATTCGATGGTCTTGTTTAGGGAGTAGAGTAAATGAGCTAGAATCTGATGACTTTTAAAATTAATACAAGTAATGCTTTCTTCATTTAATATTCTTGTTATATGTTTTATAATAACTATACTTATCAAAGCATCGTTGCAATAGGATGTCTTCAGACAAGGTTAAGGGGATAAAGAGGATCGTGAAGAGTTTTCTCAGCAGTGCGAGCATGATGGCTCAAGACGTGGCGGACACCCTTTTTCAAGGTAGTAGCACTGGAGAGAGCAGACGGTCTCAGTTGTTGAGATACATGTCCTCAGACCTGTCAGGCAGACCTATTGCCTTTCAGCGGACCGAGGTAATTTTACTTAACAATCTTATTCCATTACATTATTAATTAATCTATTTATATTTCTTAAAACTATTATAATATTGCAGGATGACTCAGAGTCAGGGTCAAAGGCTTAGGTCGAGGCCGAAGTTCCTCCTGCACCACAATCGGCTGACCACCCGTCCGGGTCAGCTGACCACCCTTCCAGGTCGCCGAGGACACGGAGGCGCAGAGAAAGTGACAGACGAGGAGGAGCCATTACACGGCTCCTCCTCCAGTTCCTATAGAAGAAGCAACGTTGCCGGCTATTCTCCCTGTTGGCGATAGGTAAGAAGCCCTTACCTTGTACCTTTAGAAAATTACGTAGCGCTAAAATTCATTGATGCATAGTTGTTCTTGCAGCGGATGAGAGGACACTACCTTCGAGGGTAGAGGACGTCAGATACAAGTCAACGCTGTCTTAGGAAACCTCGTGCGTTTGCACTACCCTGGTGAGGTCCCTGGCAGCGGTGACGAGCGTATCCCTGCCAAGTCATGGGATGATTACGCTCGTGCTACTGACCTAACGTATGAGACTGCTCAAGGTGCAGTGTGTGCCGACTTCAGGGTAAGTATATTTAATATATGTTTTAAATTTAGTTCTTCAATAGCTACAATATTTAATATTTAGGTTTCTGTCTTCTTGTAGAGACAGTACCGTTTGGCAGATCCAGCGAATGCAAACTACGCGAGAGCCGTCTTAAACAAGAACGCCAGGAAGCTTGTTACGTAGGCAATCTCCTATGCCTGTATTCAAGCAACAAACGATTACTTGAAGAGACATCAAGGGCAGGAGCTTGCGGCGTTCAGAGACGGCTCCGACACATACTTGACGGAGGAGCAGTACGTCGAGGTAAACTAGTAATGTTTTACTTAGGAGTCTGATTTTGTAATGTCAACGTTATTTCAATCAATTATTAAATGCATGCAGGTGGGGATTTATTGGTTGGAGGACCATCCAGAAGCTTACCGGGCCCTCTGTCACCTGTAGTCCAGCGAGGACTTCGTCGCCAAGTCCAAGAGGGCCCAACAGTACATAGGCTCTACTGGAGGCCATACGTATGGTCCGGATGACCATCTACGTCTTGCTAGATGAATGTTAAGCAAAATACATTCAAAACTTTATTTATAGTATATTTATGTTACTTACTCGTATTTATAGGAAAACGAGCTCGATGAACGACCGAGCGACATTCAGGTGTATAAAAGAGGTCAGAAGGCAAGTTACTCTTCACAACCCTACCAGCCGTGCACTCCGGTGGCCACAACAAGACTGGTGAGTTCTCGAACTAACATGTTGCTTTACTTATAACTAACATTACTGCTGACGCGTTATTATTTATTGCTTGTATTTGTAGGGGAAGTATGGGGAGGAGGTGGTGAAGATTCATAGCCAAGATTTCGATTGGCAGAACACACCAACCGATGCAAAAGCTGTGTATGCGAGCGGTGGCTATAAAGCCAATGAACAGTGAGATGCTACTTGTTTATTTTTTATCAATTCGACTTACATTATCTAACTCTTAATCTTTTTTTTGTATAGTTTTTCCATTTAGATGGAGTGGTTGACTCGAGGGAGGAAGGCCTTCGAGGGGCTTCTCCTCGCAGTCTTCGTCCGCTGGACCTAGCCGGTGGATGTCATCGAGGGAGCTGGAGCCTCTAAGTGTCCAGGAGGAGCTACGCCGGACACATGAGAAGCTCCACGAGCAAGCAGCCTTATTGAAGGTCACTCAAGACTCTCAAGCCACCTACAACGCACAGATAAAAGTGGCGATACAGGTAATAGATTAAAATACAAAGCAATTATATAATTCCATTACTATTCATGTTCTAATGTTTTTCTATCACAGGCTTTAGCACGGCAGCACAAACAACACATTACCATTTCCACATGGCCGCCGCCGATGCCGGAGCCACAGGTGCCTTCTTCTGTGGCACAGGTAAGCACTATTTATTCAAAATATCATACATTAGATTACTATAGCAAACTAGAATAAATTTAGTCAACCATAGCAAAACTTAGCCAAATATAGCTATAATTGTCCAACCTTAGCGAAATAAAGCTATAATTGCTCAAATATATCAATATTTAGACATAATTGCACAAACATAAAAAAATTTAGCTATAAATACTCAAACATAGCCAAACTAAGTCAAACTTAGCTATATTTTCTCAAAAATAGACATAATTGCTCTTACATCTTACAGGGATCAGCGGCGGAGGCTCAGACTACCATCACATGTGCTACCGGGACATGGAACACAACGCGAGGACGAAATTTCGGGCTCCGGAGGTAGCGGGCATGAGAGTGTGTAGTATCGTGGGTTATGTTTGATAGTATTGTATTATGAACTGACTGTGTGTTTGATATATTAATTTTTGTGTCTGCCGGTGAGCTGGTCATCATGCCAGGTTAACATTTTTCTGTTTTTTTTATGACATACCTTATTTACGACGGCCTGGAGAGGACCGTCGTAAATAAGCCTATTTTATTTACGTTGACCTACAGCTGGCCGTCGTAAATAAGCCTCTGTTATTTACGACGGCTAGCTATGGGCCGTCGTAGCAACCTTTCAGAGGGTTCCAGCTGGCACCCTTACAGTTAATTACGACGGCCAGAAATGGCCGTCGTAAATGAGTTATTTACAATGCGGATCATCGTAAATAAACTTATTTACGATCAAATAGTTATGACTGCCCGTTACCATCGTAAATAAGTGAAAATCATCATAAATAGGTTAATTATGACGCTTTAGGGCTTAATTACGATCGTAAATGTTGAACATTTGTATAGTGCAAATAATTCGAAACTGAGGAAGTAGTACCAATACTCTAAACTAGATCAGCATCAACAAAGTTGTCGTCAACATCACAATCCATATTCTGTTTGGTCACCACCAGATGATCATTTTTCTTGATAATATTGAATGTATCGTCCAACATAGCTTCATTTCTCGGTTCTTTCAGTTCTTGGCAAGCTTCAAACAGCGAGATGTTCGACGAACAGGGGACAACGTGGTCATTTGCACTGTTTGAATCATGTTCACCATTCGATGCATGCTGCTCAAATGCTCTAGCTGAGAGTGCACGCACAGTAAAATAATAAGACAATTGTGAACGGAACAAATATGAGAGCTAAAAATACACTAGGAACAAAAATCCGGAAGACAAAAACAACTGTCCTGGCAATTCAGGTCTATTCATTCAAAGTTGATCGTTGATTGCATCTTTCATTAAGCTTGTGTTTATTCTTTATGATACAACAGCATAACTATAAATGTGACACCTTCTGCTGGCTCTTACTACCAATGGCGAAGTTCACACAAGCATAGCAGCAAAAATGGATAACACATATACTTTCCAGAGCCATGCAACCTCCCACTAAGCCTGGAGAAGCGGGGTTCTGACCCGCGTAAAGGGGGCGCACGGTACCTGGAGTACCATACTCCTCCCCGAGCCTGCGACGCCACTCGTGCTGTTGCTCGATGGTGACGCGGCCATTTTCCTTCTAACAGCGGCGACGGTTCAGCTCGCCCGTGAGGTCAGTGGTGGGGAGTCTGCACGTTACCCTCGAGTCGGTAGTCGCCGTCCTGTAATCCCTTGTCAGGTTACATGGCGGCAGCTGTCCCGTCTCTGGCCATCGTCTCTAGTGACACGGCGAGTTGAGCGCGGCTACGATCAGGTGATCGACGTCGTTGCGCCACTGCTCAGCAGCGGAAGGGGAAGCCCCCACATTCGGGGGGTTGTGCAGGAGCGCGCGAGCTACTAACAGCGCGCTTTCCAGACTAGCTTCGGCCGGCGCTTGCGATTCTGTTGCCGTCGCCGCCGAGGGCTGCCAGGTGGCAACGGGTACCATCACCGTAGGAGCCGGCAGCGGTACAGAAGGTCCAGCCCTGATACCAGAGGACGCCTCCTGCTCACTCTGCATCTGGCGGCGCGAGGGGCGGGAAGAGCCTCCAAAAGACTGGATGTTCACCACGGTAGGCTTCAGACATCTTCAAGAACCAAAAGCCTCCTTCCTGGCGCGCCAAATATCGAAGTGTTCGCTCACCTTTTTTGGTGGGGCTAAAGGATCACGAAGGTCTAAGCACAATGGTGAGACGGACACGGGGATTTACGTGGTTCAGGCCGCCGGAGCGTAAAACACTACGTCCACTGGAGTGCTGGGTGTATTACTTGCTCGCGTGTGAGAATGAGTTGGCTGGGTCGCGAACCTTTTGCCCGGAGGCTGCCCCGGTCCTTTTATAGCCCAAGAGCCGAGGCAGTTACATGGTGGTCCGGGCCCCGACAGGTGGCCCCGCGACTCTCTGTCTCCTATTCATGAGCTATTGATATTTACAGCAATATATATTGTCACTGTCGGTGGAGTTAAGATGCGCCACCTGACCCGTTGGGCACCTCTAATCTGGCGGCCGGTGATGATGAAGTTCCCATCTTGTTGCCACGTCTCCTTGCTTTGTTAGGCGGCTCAGTGTCGTCGGGCGACACTGTTGTGCCATCACGCCTCGCCGCCCTATCTTTCACCGTAATGGTGCGCAAACGGGGGTTGGAGGCGTGCGTCGTGCGCCATGCTTCTGGGGAAGGCGTGAGCCTTCAATGCATGGCCTGGCGGGGTTCCTTCGTCTTTACTCCTTGGCCATCTGCCCGTTGCTCGTCGGAGTGACATGTGAGCGGATGGCCCCCGAGACACGCGTCTCCACTAGAGCCGTCTTGAGGGGTAGTGGGCGGTGCGGAGTTGTTGGGCACGTGGTAGCACAGGAGGCCTCCCACGCTGGAGGTCGGATCTGGAGCTACAGGACACGTGGCACATCTGGAGCCTCCCCACCGTTGCTGCCCACGTGGCAGTACCGTAGGCCTCCATGCTAGAGGTCAGACCCCGAGCTGCAGGACATATGGCACCTCTGGAGCCCTCTCTAGCTAGTGGGTGTAACTCGGAGGTTCCATGCACGTGGTAGTGTTAGAGCCCTCCTTGGTGGAGAATGGGGTCCGACACTACTGGACACGTGTCGGCCCCCGAGCCACCCCACGGTCGGTATTCAGGCTCAGAGCCTGAAGATATGCTGCAACCCTTGGACAGCCCATGGGGCCCAGAGCGCGTGTCTTATGATGGGGCCCGCCTAATCTATGAAAGAGGGGCCCAAGTGCTCTTTACCCACTACGCGGGGGTATCCGGTACGCAGGGTACCGACAGTGGCCCCCAGGCCCATCGTGGGGGAGGTATTGAGCTCGCAGGTGGGACCCCTATTTCTCCCGCGTTGTGGGTTTGGTTTTGAAATTACTAGGAACCAAAATGGCGGGAGATTTTTGTGTAACAGGCGAATATCCGTCCTTGGGAGTTGAAAAGATTGGTTGTCCTAGGCGTAGCGGGCGCACTCAGTCAAAGCGGCAGTGTATCATCACGTTCACTCCGACTTGACCGGTCACGGCTTGGCAGTCGAGGGGTTGCCCAGGGCTATTACTGCGGCCACCTGTGACTGCAGGAGTGCTGCGCTGCTTCCCAAGGAGATGTCAAACGTTACTGAGTTTATACCTGCCTGTCCCATTAGCGCCTGACTGGCGGCCCTGGGCCCTACCTGTCATTGGCGAGCGCTAGAGCGACGTGCTCGAGGGTTCCCCCCAGATCACTTAACTGCGGCAGCCGACGAGTCGGTCGCACCGCTCTCCTTGGGAACCACCGGGCGATCCCGAGGGGTTATCCTTTCGGCCCCCAATGGCTGACGAGTGGACCTGGTTCCAACCCACCGTCGGGGGGGGGGGGGGGGGGAGGGGGGGGAGGGGGGGAGGGGGGGGTGGGGGGCGGATAGCCTCGGTGCGCAGCGGTGGTGACCCAAGCGCCGCGTCTGTTGCTCTGCTTGAGGCCGAGGGCAGTTATAAAAGGAGGTCTTGCGATGTGGGTCGGTACTCCTCCTCACCATGTGGCCTTCGTTCTCCTCTTGCACGCTGGAAGTCTCTGCTTCCAGACGCTCTCGCCCACCAGATGCCTTCCCACTGATACTCGTCTTCGTCTACTTCTACGAGATGTTCATATGCATGCGGCCTTCGGTGAGGTTCTGTGGTACATCCCTTTCCCTGACGGGCCCGGATAGAGGCACAAGCCATCCTGATGGTATGACGATGATCGGGGAGGCCATCGGGGACAGGGTCCTCAACCTGTTGTGAGGCCTGACATCAGTGCCGGGTGGAGCAAGAGGGTTGTTTGCCGGTACCGTAGGAAGGTTAAGTCGAGAGTGATCAAGCCTTCCTCTTGGTATTGTTCTGTACAACAAAATCTGACATAGAGATGATTTTTCCCACCCTGTATTGGATGTTACTACTACGCGGTCCAGCATGCATCGCCTGATACAACACAAGGATGTCATTGTTGTCTCAGTACAGCGTGCATTGTTGCCAACCTCGGTCTAATAGCTGGTGGCCGTCTCACTGCTCAGAGATCAGCTCAGGGGACAACCTAGCAGTCAGTGGAGCAGAAGACTACTCAACTTGAGTTCCATAGTTGTCTTGTATCCTCTCTTGTATGTCGGGACCCCAAATATTAATGAAAATATTTCTGCTCTAAGTCATTCATAGTCTTGTCTTGTATTTCTGTGCTGATGAAAAAAAGTGACTTTGTTGATTTCCCTTCTATTGATCGCTTGGCGCTGGGTCTGATAGGCAGAGCCATCCTCAATTCCTATGGGGCCCTCTAGCGCTCAATGCCGCCAAGATCGGATGATCCCTTAACTTGCCAAAGCAGTTGTTGTTCCTTCGTTGCTTGCCATAGTTATGCACCCGCTTCTTTTTACAGGTTGCCGGGGTCCTAACGTCTGTCTTGTTTTGACTAGTCGCGATGACCCCCTGGCAACGGGTGCCAGTGTAGAACACAAACTTCGGGGCCTCCGGGAGGCGTCAACTTTTGGGAGTCCGAGAGTGGCTTCCTTGGGAAAGCTGGAGTTACGATCCTATGGACCGGAGCTCTGTGACTCGCATAGACACTAATGGCAAAGGATACTCCATGCCTTTAGTTGCATTTTCTCTGCTCGATTGCTCCATTATGGGTTATGGTCATCTGCTAAGCTACGGGGTCTAGGCAATTCAGTGTATGTGACATCCGGACCCCGGTTACCATCCTTCCCGGGGTGATGTGCCGTCTGGGCCCCCCCCCCCCCCCCCCGCACTCTGAGTGCTGCGCCTACAGGAGTAGGGTGCACCTGCTTAGGACGCAGGACCAGTCTAAGCAGGCTACACCCCAAACCTCTTGCTGACCAGACACTCTGAAGAGGGGAGGCATGCTTCCGGCACTACTGGACCCTGGCTGAAAGGTAGCCAGGGGGTCCGGAGGTAATACAGGTGCCTTAGGCGTTTCTGTCTTGTAGGAGGAATTTAGCCAAGGGCGAGGCAGATAAACGACATTATATGCACTTCGTGGGGCATGCAAAAATATACGCAAGCTTGGAGGGGAAGCTTTATTGTTAAGGGAGCGCAAAGGTCCAGAATGACTTAGCTGGTGCGAGCAGTACTTTGCTAATTTCCCAAGCTTGCTCCTCCTGTCACTTAGCGGTGTAAGTACCCAGTGTGCCCGGGCAGCGTGGGTACCTCTCCTTCTAAGCCCCTGACAACGTGGGGACCCTGGGTGAGTTCGGCCCTTGTTTTCAGCTTGTCGTAGCCAGCACTCTGAACTTTCTGCTCGTCGCTGGAGCGGTCCGATGCTTTGCCTGCGTAATTTACCGAGATGGCTCCCTGGTAAGTGTGGTCACCTGGTGAGGGGGGGGGGGGCGCACCTACCAGGTAGACTGGATGATGCAAGGTGCTAGCATCGAGCCTCCCAGGGGGTCCGAGTCACCGTGGGCCTATTGAGACGACCCGGGCTCGGGCGACGTGGTCGCCAATGGCACAGTTGATGCTTTGTCTAGGGGCATGTGCCACCTAGCTCCTCGACACTGCTAAGCTACAGCGGGGGGGGGGGGGTGCCCAGCCGTCATGCCTCCAATGGTCATGAGGGTAGGGCGAATTGCACCGTCTGCACCGGTGTGTGGATCTGCTTGTGTAACATCTCAAAACCTGTTAAGAGGGGAATTTAAAATTTTTTGGACGTATTGCATGTGGTGCAGAAATTCAAATTCAAATTGGAATTCAAATTCAACTCAAAACAGAAAAGAAAAGAAAAAGAAAAAAACAAAACCCCCCGGCCAGTGGGCCGAAACCCACCAGCCGGCCCACCTCGCCCCCGCGCCAGCCCGCAGCCGCGCGCCCCGTTTTCCTCTCACTGACATGTGGGGCCCGCCATCGTCTTCCTCCTCGCGCGCGCGCTCGGCCGACCCGGGACTCCTCTCTCCCCCGAATCGAAACCACCCCGGATACCCGCGTATCCCAGCCGAATTTCGGTTCTGGACGACTCCAGCTCGATCCCAACCGAACGCCGCCCTCCCCCGGCTATATAAAAACCGGCATCGTCCCGTTTTTCGCCCGCGATCGGCTGTTTTTCCTCCCGGTGAGAACCGAAGCTCCGATCACCGTTTTCTCTCGATCTTTGCTTGGGTTCTCTGATCTAACGCGTCGGTCGTGTTCCACCACCTCTGGGGAATCACGCAGGTGCAAAAAACTCGGTGGTTTGCGCTTCAGATACAGCGCCGATGAGCATCGCCGTGAATTCACCTCGGACCTCGTCGCCGACCGCCTTCCAGGACCTTCGAGCTCAAGAAAAAACCCGAGGTGAGATCCCCGACCTCCCCTCTACCGATCTATGCCACGAAATCCCAGTTTTAGGAAGAATAGACGAAGATCCGAAGTTTTCCGGCGAGATCGCCGCCTCCCGCCGCCGTGCGCCGCCGGGCAGCGCCGCCCGCGCTCGGTCAGAGCGGCGTGGCCGCTTGTGCGCCGTCTATTTTAAATCGCACGGTGGAATTAAAACCCGCGCGTACCGGTTCGGCGATCTAATCTGAGCCGTATGTTTTAAATCGGACGGTCCACGTCGGCCCCGCATTATAAAGGCCAGGATTTTTACGCGCCACCCCCTGGGGATCTCAGAAAATACGAGCTAGCCCCGGAAACTTCTGATCTAGCCCCTGGAATTTTAGAAATTCATGTAAATTCAATTAAAATTAGTTTTAGCCCCTGGACTTAATAAAAATTTGCAAAACCCCTCTGTTATGCATAGTTAGGCCCCTGGAAATTCTTAAAATAATAAATTAGACCCTGTAGTAGGGTGAACTTACCTTTTTAACCCTATATGATATTCAATTTAGAAATTTGAATGTGTGACTAGGATTTAAATTTAAAAGGAAATACAAACACAAGGTAAATTCAAGTTTAAACTCTAATAACACTTGGAAAACTTTAGAATGAACTAAAAATAAATTTTAGGCTGAAATGAAATCTGTTTGGGTGTGTTCATGTTCTAGGAACACATTTATAGGTTAATAAATAATTTTGAAAATGGGTAAAATAGATTTAAATTAGTTCACATCAGAGGAGAAGTTCAAAAATATATTATTTAATATTTCATATCAGAACCTATTCTGTTTAGATGAGGTGTCTTACTATTTTCATAATAAAGTTCACATTTAGGCATAGGAAATAAATCTGAAAATATAGCAACTAGGTATGCATAACTAGAAATGATAAATGAAGTTTCCAAATCCAAAGATTTCAGTTTAGGATTTGGTAGAAGATCTGAAAACCCATTTGGAGTAGGAAATTACCTTCCATGCAAACTTGGTAGCTAAATAGGGTATTAAAGAATTTGTTTAAATTGGAAATTCATATATAGTGTGCAAACAGAAATCTGAATACAAAAGTTAGAAATAATATACATATGTTTAAAAGTGCATGTAGACCAAAAATCAACACACATAGAGTAACCACCACCCTTAGAAGTGTGAGTGACTTTCATAGGTGTGAATGTGTGGTTTGTATGAAGTGAAAGTGTGAACTATGTCTTATGGATTGTTGTTTTCTTTTGCT
Source organism: Neostapfia colusana (assembly GCA_030760725.1). NCBI lineage: Eukaryota > Viridiplantae > Streptophyta > Magnoliopsida > Poales > Poaceae > Neostapfia > Neostapfia colusana. The sequence goes on from JASWHV010000016.1 coordinate 67,717,361, forward strand.
ATGTGTGATGGTATGAGTAGAACCTGCCCCAGAGCAAGTTATTCCCTTCCAAGAACAAGACTTTCCATTCCCAGAGCAGCAGGAAGAATGCAAGTGTCCTTGACCACTTTGTTCCTATACTAGGATGTGTAGATAGAGTTATTTGCATTGTCAATTGAAATATGAAACTCATGCTAGGAAGTTTCCCTAGAATTGCATTACCTTGTTTCCTTGTAGCTTGGGTTGGGATTTATTTTATCATATCATTTATTCATATTACTTGTGCTTAGCCATGCTTACAATGGGATAACTGGGATATGAGATCATCAGTTTATTTACCATACTCTTGAATGAGAGGTTATGAGTTATGTAGAGGTAGGGATCAAGGCAAGTTGGATGTTTTGGTTGGTGTTGGGTGCACGAGACTCGGGTTTGTGTTTAGTACTTGTCTGGATCATAAGGACCGGTTCATGGAGCATGTAACCTGGCTTTACCGTGCCAACCACATGCTGAGATGGGGCAGCTTGGCCAATTAATTAGGTGTATCCCCGGCGTAGTATGGGTGTGTTGGATGGTGCGGGGAATAGGTGTCAGCTGGACTACCATATGAACCACAAGGCTCAAGAGGGGGCCACTGCAGCGGGGTTGGAGCCTCTTGTATGCTGTTAGGGGTGAAACCTCAGTGGGCCCACGCTCGTCGGGAATCCCTTTGTAAAGGCTTCGTAGTGATCTCCTGGCTATACACCTGGGAAGTGTGAATGTGGTTCGTAGCCACTGGCATAATGGAGGTTCTTTTAGTCCACCCGGCAACGGGGGATGAAATCACTACATGTGGGTACAGTGGTGCAAACTCTGCAGAGTCAAAACTATCATGACAGTCGTGCTCACGGTCAAGAGCGGCTTGGACTTATTCATGATTAGAGTATGATGACCTTGGAGGTTGTGGATGTTAAGCGGGGAGCTTAACATTGGAAATGATGTTATGGTTATTCGATTATGATGATGGGATGGGAGATTGGGACCATTTCACCTGTGTAGTAATGTAGGTGCTTAATAAGCTAAGGTGATAGGTATTAATTGCGTAGTGCTTTAACCATGAGTTCAACCTCTCCTTGTTCTAGCCATGCATGACATAACTTTCCCACACTTGCTGAGTACCATCGATACTCAAACTTGCATATTTGTTGGTTTATATTGCTGCTCAGGTCAAGAGAATGATGTGGTGTTTAATGATCAAGACTTCGGACCCGAAGAAGGTTTCTAGGTTCATGGAGTCCCTCGGGCAACGCCTGTGACGGAGCCCACAAGAATAATATTCCGCTGCTATTTTATTTACTTGTTATGAACTCATTATCGTCCATCGAGACATATGCTATGTAAGACTTATTTATATTCGACACCTGGCTTGTGATAAATCGTACTTCACTATTTGTCATCACATGTATGAGAAAATGATCCTGGCATACATGTGATATTCACTCGGTTGTTCTTCGGAGAAATCGGGTGTGACAGAAGTGGTATCAGAGCCAAGGTTGCCCGTAGGAACGTGGACCTAGGTAGAAATAGATAAATTTAAGGACCCTATTTTCTTAAAAACTATTTTACAAAGGTGTGGGTTGAAAAGTGTTATTTAATGGGGCCACTTCAATTCATCTTACCCAACTTTTATTCAAAATAGGATTTTTGTTTAAAACCTTATCTAACTTAAATTTTAAATGCTTTATGTTTTAGATGGTTCGCATGATCCGTACCGCCTGCAAGTCCACCGGAGGGAGAGTTCCCGTAGTTGCCCTTGCCCTGAGAAAGGAGGACCGTCCGGTGACGTATCTCTCCTACGGATTGGCAGTTGGAGGCTTATTGCGCCGTCTTCGACGTATGCTCCAAGCCGCCGGCAATAGGGGCAAGCTAATCATACACTATAGCTCCACCCGGACCATCCGTGAGAAGCGGGAAGAATGGAGTTCAGAAATAAGGATTATACATGAAAATCAGCTGCTTAAAATCCACCGCTCTCCAGCTTGTCGAGCGACACAGGTCGATGCGGAGAAGGATGTCACCTGGGAGGCAATCACCTGCTAGAGTCACATCTACCGTCGCCACCTGGACAGGACTGAGTACATGTATGTCCTCCAGCGTGAGAGTGGTACAACGGAGTACAAGTACCCGCCAGTGCAGCAAGGGACTTCCCATGAGCACATGGACTTGTGCTTGGAGGATGCTGCTATGCTCATCACTCGACTACAGGATTGTCAGCAGGAGCTTCAGGATGTACGTGACACCCTGAAGGAGACTGAGGCGTTGCATCGAGCCAGCTTGAGGGCGAGAGAAAGAGGAGATGGGAATGAACTGTGTGTCACCATGAATGACACGTGGACTCCTGACTCCCCTGATCGCCGGGCGAGCAGACGTCGCCGCACTTCTCCACCAGCAGCTTCCCCACCCAAAGCGGAGTCAGAGGGCAGCCGCAATAACGAGGAAGATCCCGAGGAGCCAGCTCAGTGATACGAGTAGTGTAGAGTCCTTTCCCTTAGTTCAGCAGGTTATCGAGTAGTCGAGTCGTTACCTTAGTTAATGGTGTGTTAATGCTTGGTGTGTGACGTGAGTTGTGGAAGCCATGGGCAATTGTCCACAACCTCGTCTTCAGGATTGTTTTGCTTTGATGTGTGAACCCCTATGAATAAAGAGTGCATTTATTTCGCGTCAGACATGAACCCTCAGAAAATATAAATACAACAAGGCCCCAACATTTTAAAGTGTAAACAAGTAAAATTGGTAAGATAATACGTAATGCTTTAAATTGACATTTGGTTGATCATGATAGATGGCCGGAAGAGGAAAGGGTCGTGGTGCCAATCCCACCAACAACAACGATGAGGCCGGCAACCCTCATCTTTCTGGAGGCCAAGACAGGGGTGGTCGCTGTGAAAGAGTTGATCCCATCCACCAAATGCTTGAGAATCAAAATCAGCTCATCCAGAACCTGACTCAAGTGGTGGCCAACTTGCACCAAGCTCCACCTCCACAAGCTGCACCACGCCAACCAAGGTTGAGTGAGTTTCTAGGAACTCAACCTCCAAAGTTTGCAAGTGCTGTTGAACCCCTGGAGGCAGATGACTGGCTAAAGACCATTGAGAGCAAGATGAGGATCATACAATGCCAAGGGTATGAGAGGGTGCTGTTTGCTTCTCACCAATTGCATGGACCCGCTGCTGATTGGTGGACCGCTTACGTGGCCGTCCATCATGATCCCGAGAATATCACTTGGGAAGAGTTCAAGCGTAGCTTCCACAACCATTATATACCAAGGGGTGAACTTAAAAACAAGAGAAAGGAGTTCTTGGGGCTGCAGCAAGGAAACATGACGGTGAGGGAATACCTCACTAAATTCACCCAACTATCCCGTTATGCACCACGGGACATAGAGACTGATGAGCAGAAACAGGATTGCTTCGTGGAAGGACTTACAGCAGAAATGCAGTGTGCAATGTCCTCCAACGAGTATGAAAGTTTCCAAAAGATGGTGGACAGAGCATTTGTTGTGGAAAGGAAGCTGAAGGCCATGGAAAATGAAAACAAGAGGAAGGCCGGATGGTCACACCAAGCCTCGGGTAGCAACACCCGCCCACGTCTGATGCAGCAATCCGCAGGGCAGACGAGTCGTGCTGCGGTACCCGACTCAGCACCGAGAGGGTACAACCCGAACTTCAGGCCTCCGGCAGCACCAGCACCACCACAACGTCAGTTTGTACAGCAGCCTCGCCCTACATATCAACCTCGACCAGCAGTACAAGGACCCCCAAACCAACCCCAAGACAACAAAGGCCCGGCACCTAAGGTTGGGGTGCAATGCTTTAACTGTGGTGAAGTGGGGCACTACGCCCATAAGTGCCCAAAGAAGAAGCCCGTGCAGCCGCAACAGCAGAATGTGATGCGAGGACGGGTGAACCACGTGACCATAGAAGAAGCGCAAGAGGCACCCGACGTGGTAGTTGGTAAGTTTCCTGCCAATTTACACATTGCAACCCTGTTGTTCGATTCTGGTGCTACCCACTCGTTCATTGCCCAAGGGTTTGTTAAGAAGCATGATCTAGCAACCACGCAAATGAACCATATGCTAGCAGTGAACTCTCCAGGTGGAGAAATAAGGACAAGACAAGTGTGTCCCAAGGTGAATCTAGACATTAATGGGGTAGTATTTACTGCCAACCTCATAGTGATAGATTCACAAGGGATAGATATTATTTTGGGTATGGATTGGTTGACCAAACATAAAGGGATCATCCATTGTTCGACCAGAACGGTGGAACTAACTCACCCTAGTGGCACAAGAGTAAAGTTTATAACAATACAAGAGACTAGGAGGGACATTAAATTAAATCAAGTTGAGGTGAAAGTGGAGGAGATCAGGATCATCAGGGAATATCCAGATGTTTTTCTAGAGGAGTTGCCAGGTATGCCTCCTGATCGCGAAGTGGAATTCGCAATTGAGCTAGTGCCTGGAACAGCTCCGATATAAAAGAGACCTTATCGGATGGACTCCAAGCAGCTGGGAGAACTCAAGGATCATTTGAGAGAATTAACGGAGAAGGGGTATATTCGCCCTAGTTCCTCACCATGGGGAGCTCCAGTTATATTTATGCCCAAGAAGGACGGAACCTAAAGGTTATGCGTAGACTACCGTGCCTTGAATGAAGTAACCATCAAGAACAAGTACCCATTACCCCGCGTTGAAGACTTGTTTGATCAGTTGAGGGGAGCTCGTGTGTTCTCGAAAATTGATCTCAGGTTGGGATACCACAAACTTAAGATAAGGCAAACGGATATTCCAAAGATAGCTTTCGTATCTCGGTACGGACTGTATGAATACACTGTCATGCCTTTCGGGCTAACTAATGCCCCGGCATACTTCATGTATCTCATGAACAAGGTATTCATGGAATATCTGGACAAATTTGTGGTGGTTTTCATAGATGACATTCTCGTCTTCTCCAAAGATGAACAAGAACATGAGAAACATCTAAGGTTGGTGTTGCAGAAGCTAAGAGAACACCAACTATATGCCAAGTTGAGCAAGTGTGAGTTTTGGCTGAAGAGAGTTCTCATTTTAGGACATATAATCTCGGAGGGAAGAATTTCCGTAGATCCCACCAAGATCGAGGATGTACAGAAGAGGAAGACCCCTGAGAATTTTGGGGAAGTTCGAAGCTTCTTAGGATTGGCTGGATATTATCGACGGTTTATTGAGGGATTCTCCAAGATCTCGAGACCCCTCACCAAACTGTTGGAGAAAGGAATCACATTCACATGAACGCCGCAGTGCGAGACGAGTTTTCAGGAGCTAAAGAAAAGATTGACAACAGCCCCAGTGCTAGTTATGCCAGATATGCAAAAGAACTTTTCGGTGTACTGCGATGCCTCTGGAAACGAGTTGGGATGTGTTATCATGCAAGAAGGGCATGTCGTGGCTTATGCATCCCGGCAGCTCCGGAAACACGAGAAGAACTATCCTACACATGACCTAGAACTAGCCGCAGTGGTACACACGTTGAAAATTTGGCGGCACTACTTGATGGGGAAGAGGACAGAGATATATACGGATCATAAGAGCTTAAAGTACATTTTCACACAACCAGATCTCAACCTCAGACAAAGGAGATGGTTAGAGCTAATCAACGACTTTGATGTGGGCATCAACTATCATCCTGGGAAAGCGAACGTCGTGGCAGATGCTTTAAGCCAGAAAGTGCAGGTCAATAGGTTGAGCTTAAAGGACATGCCTGCAGAATTGAAGGACGATGTTATGAGACTCAATCTATGCCTAATGAATAGTGGTGAAGCCATCGTCATGGAAGTGGACTCCACATTAGAGCAAGACATACGCGATGGTCAAAAGAATGGTGAGAAGATACGAGAAATCCGACAACTCATCAAGGATAATAGAGCCCCTGGTTTTAGAGAGGATGAACAAGGTACGGTGTGGCACGGGAAAAGAATCTGTGTGCCTGAGGTAAAGGAGATCCGTGAATTGATTTTGAAGGAGGCTCATGATTCTGACTATTCCATTCATCCAGGGAGTACGAAGATGTACCATGACCTCAAGAGCAGGTATTGGTGGTATGGCATGAAGCGAGATATCGCGGAACATGTTGCCCTATGTGACACATGTCAGTTGGTGAAAGCAGAACATCAACGACCCGCGAGATTATTGCAACCACTCAAAGTGCCTGAATGGAAATGGGAAGAAATCGGTATGGATTTCATAGTGGGATTGCCTAGGACCCAATCAGGATATGATTCGATATGGGTCATCATCGATAGGGTAACCAAGGTAGCTCATTTCATCCCCGTGAAAGAAAGCTACAGCGGATCCAAATTGGCAGAGTTGTGCATGTCAAGGATCGTGTGTTACCATGGAGTGCCAAAGAAGATAGTGTCAGATCGAGGGACACAGTTCACCTCAAGGTTCTGGCAGAAGCTACATGAAACCATGGGAATCCATCTGAATTTTAGTGCTGCCTATCATCCCCAAACTGACGGGCAGACGAAAAGAACCAATCAGATCCTTGAGGATATTATGAGAGCGTGTGCACTCAAAAACAATCGGAGTTGGGATAAGAACTTACCGTATGCGGAGTTCTCCTATAACAACAGCTATTAGGCTAGTATGAAAATGTCACACTTTGAGGCTTTGTATGGGAGGAAGTGCAGAACTCCCCTATTTTGGAACCAAGCCGGGGAAAATAAAGTGATTGGACCCGAGGTACTACAAGAAGCCGAGGCGAAAGTGAGGGAAATCCGCAACAACTTGAGGATAGCACAGACACGACAAAAGAGCTATGCCGATGTACGAAGAAGAGAGCTCGTTTTTAACGTAGGGGACTATGTCTACCTCAAGGTGTCCCCTATACGAGGACTTCGTCGGTTCAAGGTGAAAGGGAAGTTATCACCCCGATACATCGGACCCTTTCAAGTTCTGGAGAGGAAAGGCGAAGTGGCATATCAACTAGAACTGTCGGCTCGCCTATCGGATGTGCACGATGTATTCCATGTGTCACAGCTCAAGAAATGTCTGAGGACACCTAAAGAGATGTTACCCATGAATGAGGTTGACGTAGCCGAGGATCTGTCTTATGCCGAGCAACCGGTCAAGGTTTTGGAGACAATGGAACGCCTCACAAGAAATAAAAGAATCCGGATGTGCAAGGTGCAGTGGAAGCATCACTCGGAAGAGGAAGCCACATGGGAGCGAGAAGACGAGCTTAAGGCACAGTTTCCGGAATTGTTTTCTTAGAACCACCAATCTCGAGGACGAGATTTCTTTTAATGGGGGTAGAGCTGTAACACTCCAAAACCTGTTAAGAGGGGAATTTAAAAATTTTTGGACGTATTGCATGTGGTGCATAAATTCAAATTGGAATTCAAATTCAACTCAAAACAGAAAAGAAAAAGAAAAAGAACAAGAAAAAACAAAATCCCCCGGCCAGTGGGCCGAAACCCACCAGCCGGTCCACCTCGTCCCCGCGCCAGCCCGCAGCCGTGCGCCCCGTTTTCCTCTCACTGACATGTGGGGCCCGCCGTCATCTTCCTCCTCGCGCGCGCGCTCGGCCGACCCGGGACTCCTCTCTCCCCCGAATCGAAACCACCCCAGATACCCGCGTATCCCAGCCGAATTTCGGTTCTGGACGACTCCAGCTCGATCCCAACCGAACGCCGCCCTCCCCCGGCTATATAAACACCAGCATCATCCCATTTTTCGCCCGCGATCAGCTGTTTTTCCTCCCGGTGAGAACCGAAGCTCCGATCACCGTTTTCTCTCGATCTTTGCTCGGGTTCTCTGATCTAACGCGCCGATCGTGTTCCACCGCCTCCGGGGAATCACGCAGGTGCAGAAAACTCGGTGGTTTGCACTTCAGACACAGCGCCGACGAGCATCGCCGTGAATTCACCTCGGACCTCGTCGCGGACCGCCTTCCAGGACCTCCGAGCTCAAGAAAAACCTCGAGGTGAGATCCCCGACCTCCCCTCTACCGATCTATGCCATGAAATCCCAGTTTTAGGAAGAATAGACGAGGATCCGAAGTTTTCCGGCGAGATTGCCGCCTCCTGCCGCCGGGCAGTGCCGCCCGCGCTCGGTCAGAGCGACGTGGCCGCTTGTGCGCCGTCTATTTTAAATCGTACGGTGGAATTAAAACCCGCGCGTACCGGTTCGGCGATCTAATCTGAGCCGTCTGTTTTAAATCGGACAGTCCACGTCGGCCCCACATTATAAAGGCCGGGATTCCTACGCGCTACCCCCTGGGGATCTCGGAAAATACGAGCTAGCCCCGGAAACTTCTGATCTAGCCCCTGGAATTTCAGAAATTCATGTAAATTCAATTAAAAATCAGTTTTAGCCCCTGGACTTAATAAAAATTTGCAAAACCCCTCTGTTATGCATAGTTAGGCCCCTGGAAATTCTTAAAATAATAAATTAGACCCTGTAGTAGAGTGAACTTACCTTTTTAACCCTATATGATATTCAATTTAGAAATTTGAATTTGTGACTAGGATTTAAATTTAAAAGGAAATACAAACACATTGTAAATTCAAGTTTAAACTCTACTAACACTTGGAAAACTTTAGAATGAACTAAAAATAAATTTTAGGCTAAAATGAAATTTGTTTGCGTGTGTTCATGTTCTAGGAACACATTTATAGGTTAATAAATAATTTTGAAAATGGGTAAAATAGATTTAAATTAGTTCACATCAGGGGAGAAGTTCAAAAATATATTATTTAATATTTTATATCAGAACCTATTCTGTTTATATGAGGTGTCTTACTATTTTCATAATAAAGTTCACATTTAGGCATAGGAAATAAATCTGAAAATATAGCAACTAGGTATGCATAACTAGAAAATGATAAATGAAGTTTCCAAATCCAAAGATTTCAGTTTAGGATTTGGTAGAAGATCTGAAAACCCATTTGGAGTAGGAAATTACCTTCCATGCAAACTTGGTAGCTAAAGAGGGTATTAAAGAATTTGTTTAAATTGGAAATTCATATATAGTGTGCAAACAGAAATCTGAATACAAAAGTTAGAAATAATATACATATGTTTAAAAGTGCATGTAGGCCAAAAATCAACACACATAGAGTAACCACCACCCTTAGAAGTGTGAATGACTTTCATAGGTGTGAATGTGTGGTTTGTATGAAGTGAAAGTGTGAACTATGTCTTATGGATTGTTGTTTTCTTTTGCTATGTGTGATGGTATGAGTAGAACCTACCCTAGAGCAAGTTTTTCCCTTCCAAGAATTCCATTCCCAGAGCAGCAGGAAGAAGGCAAGTGTCCTTGACCACTTTGTTCCTATACTAGGATGTGTAGATAGAGTTATTTGCATTGTCAATTGAAATATGAAACCCATGCTAGGAAGTTTCCCTAGAATTGCATTACCTTGTTTCCTTGTAGCTTGGGTTGGGATTTATTTTATCATATCATTTATTCATATTACTTGTGCTTAGCCATGCTTAGAATGGGATAATTGGGATATGAGATCATCAGTTTATTTACCATACTCTTGAATGAGAGGTTATGAGTTATGTAGAGGTAGGGATCAAGGCAAGTTGGATGTTTTGGTTGGTGCTGGGTGCACGAGACTCGGGTTTGTGTTTAGTACTTGCCTGGATCCTAAGGACCGGTTCATGGAGCATGTAACCTGGCTTTACCGTGCCAACCACATGCTGAGATGGGGCAGCTTGGCCAATTAATTAGGTGTATCCCCGGCGTAGTATGGGTGTGTTGGATGGTGCGGGGAATAGGTGTCAGCTGGACTACCATATGAACTGCAAGGCTCAAGAGGGGGCCACTGCAGCGGGGTTGGAGCCTATTGTATGCTGTTAGAGGCGAAACCTCAGTGGGCCCATGCTCGTCGGGAATCCCTTTGTAAAGGCTTCATAGTGATCTCCTGGCTACACACCTCGGAAGTATGAATGTGGTTTGTAGCCACTGGCATAATGGAGGTTCTTTTAGTCCACCCGGCAACGGGGGATGAAATCACTACATGTGGGTACAGTGGTGCAAACTCTGCAGAGTCAAAACTGTCATGACAGCCGTGCTCACGGTCAAGAGCGGCTTGGACTTATTCATGATTAGAGTATGATGACCTTGGAGGTTGTGGATGTTATGTGGGGAGCTTAACATTGGAAATGATGTTATGGTTTTTTGATTATGATGATGGGATGGGAGATTGGGACCATTTCACCTGTGTAGTAATGTAGGTGCTTAATAAGCTAAGGTGATAGGTATTAATTGCGTAGTGCTTTAACCATGAGTTCAACCTCTCTTTGTTCTAGCCATGCATGACATAACTTTCCCACACTTGCTGAGTACCATCGGTACTCAAACTTGCATATTTGTTGGTTTATATTGCTGCTCAGGTCAAGAAAATGATGTGGTGTTTAATGATCAAGACTTCGGACCCGAAGAAGGTTTCTAGGTTCATGGAGTCCCCCGGGCAACGCCTGTGACGGAGCCCACAAGAATAATATTCCGCTGCTATTTTATTTACTTGTTATGAACTCATTATCGTCCATCGAGACATATGCTATGTAAGACTTATTTATATTCGACACCTGGCTTGTAATAAATGATGCTTCACTATTTGTCATCACATGTATGAGAAAATGATCCTGGCATACATGTGATATTCACTCGGTTGTTCTTCGGAGAAACCGGGTGTGACAGCTTGGCATGGAACTGATATGCCTCGCATCTCTTGACCAGCTTGATGCAACAAGGGGGGCTATCGGCCAGTAAAAACTGTGCCGGAAGGCTTCACCGGCCAGCGTATGGAACACAGCGGTTGCCACACTCACCCTCATGGATCACTATGAATATGTTGCAGCCCTCCTCCCGGGTAATGCACCGCAATAGATCGCAGTCAGCGCCACACTGGTAGAGACGTCCATCTACTAATATGTATCTTCTAGCCGTACGATCGATCGGTTCAGCGGATACACGTTCATCAGAAAGGATATTGTCCTTCAAGTAGGCCCAGACCTCCATGATCCATGCATTAGACCTACTTGAGCTTTTCGTATCTTGGGCGCCGGGGTGCACGGAGCCCTCGGTGACGCATACGATCCTTGGCAAGCGCCATGGTTGCAAGGCCGCCGGGACTGCTGGCTTCGAGGTGCCAGGTTCGCCCCCTTCGCCTAGTTCGGTAGGCCAGGCTGTATGATGCAGTAGCTTCCTTTCAAAGGTGCCTTCGGGGCCAGAGCCCATGCAGAGGCTTTTATTGGAAGATTGTCTGCTACCGCATTGTTGGCGCAGGGGATGTGGCACTACTCCAAAGCACGAAATCATTTCCCATCTTTACCACATAGATAAGGTAGGAAGCTGGCTGCGGGCCGGTATAGGGTTACTCTCACTCGCCTCGTTTGATGGCGAGACAGGAGTCTCCTCCTAACCCACATCTGCCGTTCTCCTAGAGAAAAAGCAGTAATCAGGCCGAATATGAGGGCTTCATACTTTTCCATACTATTAGTGCTTTGGAGTCAAGGTGCACCACATACTCGTACTGCTTTCCTAACTGTGAGGTGAGCAGGTCCCCCACTTTTGGCGCCTCGTTCACGCGAGGGCCGTTGCAGCAGAGTGTCTAGCGGGGTCCGTGGAAACCAGGGCCACCGTCGTCTTGATCCCCTAGACGGTTTGGAGACGGAACCAATTTCACCTCAAATATGTAGGTCTAGAGTACAGGACTAGCGTGTAGGGTGGCTCCAAACATGCCAGTCATAACCGCTATGCATGAGCCAATATAGGCTGCAATGGGGCACGCAGGTCAGGACTCATTTTTTCTTATTCCCGACTTCCTTCGGGCAATAGGGGGCTACAGGCCGTGCAAGAAGGCAGCGATTCGTCCAGGATGCCGTGAGTGCCTGGAACTTTCCGGGACTTTTGCTCTTTTAAGATCTATTCCTGGTCCCTATGTTATCCTTACGAGAAAGACAAAAAGAAAAAACAGTCTACCACTAATTGGAAGCAGACTTACAGTGGTGTCCTATGGCCTGTGACAGGGTAGAGGTTCCTACCCTTTATATAAAAATGAACGCACCTGGGAGACATGCTCGTGCCGGCCGGAGTATAGGCTTGACACTCCTCCTCGAGAAAACCCTGCCGAGGCATCAGGTGGCCCTTCCCCGGGCCGTCCCCTTTCCTCGACAGAAGAGGGACCGCCTGGTCAGGCATGGAGTGTCTTGCAACGCTCGTTGTGGTCGGGGCGGGAGTCCTCTTCCAGATCGTAGAGGACCTTTAACGCCCGGTTGGCGTCATGGAACTCCATCTCCTGGTCGTCGCCGTCCTCCGGACCAGCCTTCTGTTTGCCCTCCCGATGACAAGAGGGTGCACCGTCTTGGCACTGTTGTCGGAGCTCTCGGAAGCGCTCTGCCAGCCTCTAAATCTCCCGGCATTCGCTGGCGCTGTACCGGTTAGTGTCGTGGACCGGGCACCGCTGGGCACCATCGTCGCTTCCAGACGGCTGGCGTGGGCGCTTGTCGGTGCGTGGCCCCCGACCCCCTGCAGCTGCTACTGCTGCTGCAGTGTGAGCCCCAGCCAGCGGCTTATCCTTGCCGCCGGTCTTCTTTTCTTTATGCCAGAACTCTCCCTGGCAGACTCGACCCCCTTGTTCGGCGGCATGTGCCAGTTGCGGCCCTCGGAGGCCCTGGCGCACTCTTCCGCCAAGCTGAAGAGCTCGGAGACATCCTGCACGTCATGCGTAGACAACTTCTCGAGCATCTACCTTTCGTGGACGCCTTGTCGAAAGGCGAGGACGACCGACACGTTGGAGATGCGAGGGATGGTGTTCCTGACCTGGGAGAAGCGCTGGATGAATGAGCGCAGCGACTCCCCTGGTTGCTGTTGTATGTATGGAGGTCGGCCTCCGAGCCCGGCCGGACGTAGGAACTCCCAAAGTTGGCTGTTAACTGATAGCACAACTCTTCCTAGGAGGTCACAGACCCATGGGGCAAGTTCATGAGCCATGACCGGGCTGACCCGGTCAAAGCTACTGGGAAGTAGTTGGCCATGATGGCCTCATCCCCTCCTGCAGCTAGAATGGCGGTGGAATAGACCTGTAGGAACTCGACGGGGTTGACCGTCCCGTCGAACTTCTCTGGCAAGTGTTACCAGAACCTGCGCGGCCACACCTCCATACGAAGGTGCGGAGCCAGAGCCATGAAGCCTCCCACTGAGCCTGGGGAAGTGGGGTTCTGGCCGGCGTAAACGGAGCGCACGGTACCTGGTGTACCATACTCCTCCCGGAGGCTGCGACGCCACTCACGCTGTCGCTCGATGGTGATGCGGCCATCTTCCTTCTGACAGCGACGACGGTCCAGCTCGACCCTGAGGTCAACGGTGGGGAGTCTGGACGTTGCCCTTGAGTGGGTAGTCGCCGTCCTGTAATCCCTTGTCAGGTTACGGGGCGGCAGCTGTCCGTCCTTGGCCGTTGTCTCTGGTGACACGGCGAGTTGAGCGCAGCTACGATCAGGTGATCGACGCCGTTGCGCCACTGCTCAGCAGTGGACGGGGAAGCCCCCGCATTGGGGGGGTTGTGCAGGAGTGCGCGGGCTGCTAACAGCGCGCTTTCCGGACTAGCTTCGGCTGGCGCTTGCGATGCTGTTGCCGTCGCCGCCGAGGGCTGCCAGGTGGCAACGGGTACCGTTGCCCTAGGAGCCAGCGGTGGCACAGAAGGTCCTGCCTTGAGACTAGGGAACGCCTCCTGCTCACTCTGCATCTGGCGGCACGAGGGGCGGGAAGAGCCTACAAAAGACTGGATGTTCACCATGGTAGGCTTCAGACAGCTTCAAGAACCAAAAGCCCCCTTCCTGGCACGCCAAATGTCGAAGTGTTCGCTACGACACTTCTCCGGTCTGCTCGGAAGTAGCCCGCGGAGGTTCTTTTTCGGTGGGGCTAAAGGATCACGAAGGTCTAAGCACAATGGTGAGACGGACACGAGGATTTACGTGGTTCAGGCCGCCGAAGCGTAAAACCCTACATCCGCGGGAGTGCTGGGTGTATTACTCTCTCGCGTGTGAGAATGAGTTGGCTAGGTCGTGAACCCTTTGCCCGGAGGCTGCCCCAGTCCTTTTATAGCCCAAGGCCAGGGCAGTTACATGGTGGCCCGGGGCCCGATAGGTGGCCCCGCGGCTCTCTATCAACTATATATGAGCTATTGATATTTACAGCTATATGTATTGTCACTTTCGGTGGAGTAAAGGCGCGCCGCCTAACCGGCTGGGCGCATCTAACTGGGCGGCCGATGAAGATGAAGTTCACGTATTGTCGCCGCGTCTCCTCGCTCTGTTAGGCGGCTCAGAGTCATCGGGTGACACTGTTGTGCCGTCACGCCTCGCCGACCTGTCTTTCACCGTAATGGTGCGCAGACGGGGGTTGGAGGCGTGCGTCATGCGCCATGCTTCTGGGGAAGGTGTGAGCCTTCAATGCTTGGCCTAGCGGGGTTCCTTCCTCTTTACTCCTTGGCTATCTGCCCGTTGCTCATCGGAGTGACGTGCTGGCGTTTGGCCCTCGAGACACGCGTCTCCACTGGAGCCGTCTTGTTGAGTAGTGGGTGGTCCGGAGTTGTTGGGCACGCGGTAGTACCAGAGGCCTCCCACGCTGGAGGTCGGATCCGGAGCTACAGGACACGTGGCACATCTGGAGCGTCCCCTAGGGGCAAGGTACACCATTTCTGCCCACATGGCAGCACCGGAGGCGTCCATGCTAGAGGTCGGATCCAGAGCTGCAGGACACATGGCACCTCAGGAGCCCTTCTGGCCGTTGGGTGTAACTCGGAGGTTCCATGCATGTGGTAGTGCCAGAGCCCTCCTTGTCAGAGAATGGGGTCCGACACTACTGGACACGTGTCAAGATATGTTGCAACCCTGGGACCGCCCATGGGGCCTAGAGCGCGTGGCTTACGCTGGGGCCCGCCTAAGCTGTGAAGGCGGGGCCCAAGTGCTCTTTACCCACTACGTGGGGGTATCCGGTTCGCAGGGTACCGACAGAAACCATGCAGTATACAGAATACGTTGCCTTCACAAGACTTCGACCATGGAGACTTTGGACTGAACGACAATTATTGTGGTTATAAAAAATGGGTTTTCACCTTCTTAGATCGAATGAAGCTCTCACACTAATTGGTACCTAAAATCAAGTATACTAAATGAGCTAGATCATACGTAAGAGGGTTGTTGGTGTGATCATTTGGTCAGTCCTATATTGGTGATTATTACTGCAAGTCGGGGGATAATCAAATATTCATATTATGGATGACAATGGGTCGGGTTCGGGTAGGGTGGAGCAGAAACCCACCGGAGCAAAAGAGGTTGCCACACCCACACCCATCGGGTCTCGGGTGGGTCTCGGGTGCCCGTTGGGTTTGAATTTTTAATAAACATACTACAACGTTTAATAAACAAGTCTAACAAAAATCATCCATTTTGAATGTCAATGCAACAAAAAATATTAATTTGCTTGCAGAGATTGTAAATATAGACTCTAATAAACAAGATGAAACAAATAAACAATAGAAAAAATCTAATTTAATTTTAAAGTTACAAACATAAGTCATTTCAGGTACCCGTCGGGTAACCGTGGTTGGAAAACAAAACCCGCACCCACACTCGCAATAAGTCGGGTCAGGTGCAAAACCTGCCGGGTACCCGCACCCGCGGGTGAGATTGCCATCCCTACTTCAGTTCATGGCTGTTCCCAACCAGTCATACTTTCCCTCCAAGAGTCACACTCATTTATTTAAGCCCTGAGCTCATTAAGCAAAACAAGAAAAGGGATCAATTCTGAGCAGACAAAGTTTTTTTGCATAAGGGATGCATAGATAATGTATCGACAGGGATATCACTCATACCGATCACGTTCCAGAGTTCTCTATAAATGTTGCTTGAACTGGACACTGATACTATCGGCACCCTACGAACCGGGTACCCCCGTGTAGTGGGTAAAAAGCATCTGGGCCCCACCTTCCCAGCTTAGGCGGTCCCCAGCGTAGGCCATGCGCCCTATGCCCCATGGGCAGTCCCAGGGTTGCAGCATGTCGTCAGGCTCTGAGCCTGACTACTGGCCGAGGGTGGCTCGGGGCCCGACACGCGTCCGGTGGAGCCAGACCCCATCCTCCACTGTGGAATGCTCCAGCGCTACCACGTGTCCGGAACCTCCAAGTCACACCCCTTGGACGGAGAGGGCTCTGGAGGAGGCACGCGTCCTGCAGCTCCAGATCCGACCTCCATCACGGAGGCCTCCAGTACTGCCACGTGGGCAGCGACTCTGGGTGCACCTTCCCCCTGAGGGAAGGCCCCGATGTGCCACGTGCCCCGCAGCTCCGGATCGGACCTCCAGCATGGGAGGGTGTAGGATCGAAGAGCACGTGAAAAGCTACCAGAGGGGGGTGAATGGTAGATTTAATCTTTTTAGCGGAAGCAACAAAGCCCCCCTCGGCAGAAAATTGATCTGTTAAAGAAATCATGTATGTGACTGATTTAAATATGTTCAACCGTGACAAAAACTCGAGCACGTCGCCTCGTCACTCACCGCCCCCTTTGATGGGTAGAACCCAGGTCCTCCTGTCAGACACTGGGGGCCTAGCGGGTAACATCTCGGGAAGGCAACCCCTCGAGTGCATCATCGTGACCCGTCAATCAAGAGTAGACACGATGACATACTACTGCTTTGACTGACGAATACGCCCACTACGCCAAGGATGTGCAGCCTTTTTCTCCCACGTACAACCAATCGTCCACTACGCATAAATTTCGCCACCACTTCGGCTTCCAAAATGCAGGTTCAGAACTGCCACGCGGGAGAGATGGAGGCCCCACCTAAGGGATTGATGCCTCCCCCGAGATGAGCCCCCAGAGGTGAGGTCCGGAGCTTCCATGTGTCCCCTTACTCTCCCTGCTGAGGACAGCTCGGTGATGACACATGCCCTGGGCTCCGGTCTGAGCCTCCCCGCTGAGGTGAGGTTCGGAGCTGCCACGTGTCCCCTGGCTCAGAGCCACCTCACTGCTGAGGACAGCTCCAGTGCTGACATGTGCCCTGGGCTCCGGTCTGAGCCTCCCCGCTGATGTTAGGTCCGGAGCTGCCACGTGTCCCCTTGCTCAGGGCCACCTCCCTGCTGAGGACAGCTCCGATGCTGACACGTGCCTTGGGCTCCGGTCTGAGCCTCCCCGCTGAGGTGAGGTCCGGAGCTGCCACGTGTCCCCTAGCTCCGAACCAGACGATAAGAGCTCTAGAGCTGCCACGTGTCTCACGATCCATCGTGGGCCGTGGGTCGATGAAGTCAAGAAGGAAGTGCATTGTCAGGCTTCGAATTCAAGGCTCGCGCCTTCCCCAGAAGCATGGCGCGGTTAACCGTAAATCAGAAAACCGAGCCGAACTGAAATACACAGTCAATCAAAATTTTATGTTAAACTCGGTTTTTATTGTTATGTAATTTGGTTAACCAAATTTTATTCGGTTTTCATGTCATATTAACAGATTTAACCGAAATTCTAACCTATACTATCCCATAAAAATAAGCTCAATAGTACTAATCTTCATCCTCATCGAAATTCTTCTAGTAGCACAACCGAATCTTTGATAATCTCTACCCATCACCGGCATATATACATGTCATTTTTGTATACTTATTGCTTTTCTATGTTTTTATTATGATTTTTACCTAATAAATTAAATTACACATTAAAATGTGATTGACTGCAAAACCGAACCGAATTAACTGCAACTGAATTGTGCGGTTATGACTTTTTTGGATCAAATACGGTTATCAATTCTATAAAACCCTAACTTCACTTAATTAAATTAACCACATTAATCAAATGCCCACCCCTATTTCTTACTGAGCAACAGTGAGGAGAGAGATGGAGGTTGGAGAAGGAGTGTATATCACTCATCTATGAGCCCCACTGAGTATATTGAAATATTGAGAGTTGTGTTTTGGAGACTGCAGGAACAAACCTCTCAACCTGAAAATGCTATTGGGAGCCTTCTAATAACAAACTTTTCTTAGTTAGTTTTTAGGATATTGTTAGAGATGCTATTTAAAAGGGAACAACTAGAACACAAACAACTTTCTAGTGTAGTTGTGTAAAAGTCTCTTCTAGGTCTCACGATCTCCATCTAACTGTCACTATATTTTTTCAATTAACCCAATTGAACATGATAAAATATTTTTAAAAATAAAATCACACGGTAGCTAGATGGAAGGGATTAAATGAAAAAAAATACTGTGACCAATAAAGATCATTAGACATTGAAAATATTTTTATGCATTTACACCAATGATTTATTTGCATTCTAGTGGTCTCTTTCAAAGACCTGCTTGGAGAGGTCTTGTAACAGCCCTAACTTTTGTAAAGTTTGATTTCAACGTATGAAACAAAGTTAAGGCAATCAAAGGCTATAATTGTGTCACATGAAATGATGAACACACAAATGGACATGTGAGGGAGTTAAAAAAAATCTCCTCTAGCCCATGCTCAACACATGTTAACCTAGGGGGAAGAATTACACTCCCAAAAACTCTAACTCATGTGCACCTTCTCTATGAGGAGAGTAGAGGAAATTTAAACACCATTTTGAATCTTTTGAAAGGATTCCTATTCAGATTGTCCAGAGGCCTATATGTGAGATCATAGATGCATTTTTCATGTATTCAAGAGCCTAAGTTCCATGTTTGGATATTTTTAGAGCCCGTATACCAATTAATTCGATGGAATATTTGTGAGCACATTCAAATTCAAATTTGAATTTGGAAACTGAACCAAATGTGCTCAATTTTGAAATCAGATTTCATATTCAAATTCCTCACATTAGGTTTGGCCTACCCTCCAAATTTGGTGATATTTGGTCAACGTTTGCGTGGGAATCTCAAAGCACAGTGGAGAAATCAAATAAAAGGGGTCGGACCCACATGTTATACACCACAGTTCAACAACCGGCTCTGTTTCCTCCCGAACGCACGCGCGAGCGACAGCAGCTGCTCCAACCACGTCGGTGGCTCGCCAGCTCCTGCTCTCCGAGGCGTGCCCTGCTCTTATCCTCCCCACGGTAGCACAACCGAAGTTTTCTGCTCACAGCAGCTCACGTGTGTTTTCCTCCCGATAAGAACAGAGCCTGCGGCTCTCTGTTTTCTTTGATCACCAGAGCAAACCAAACAACCTTTGCCCCAGCTTCCCACAGCAAAGACCTTCGCCCATGAGTGCTCTGGCCGGCTAGCACCCTGCCTCCGCCGTCCTGAGCTCGCTGGCGCCTAGAGACAGCGAGGTTTCCTCTGCTCCCGAGCTCAAACTGAAGGAACCGGAACTGGACGCCGTGGACAGCCCAAACCAGAAGGGATCACGCCCAAGCAAGCCACCCCATCTGTGCACCAACAAGTCTAGTTTCTCACCTCCAAAGCTCATCCCTAGCCATTGATCACAGAGGGAGAATTTCAAGTTTTTACCCGGGCGGCAGAAACGGACCTTGAGGTAAGGAATTGTAAAATTCGTTCTCAAATCGTGTTTGTTGGGTCTCAAACTTCACACACAGGATGTTAACTGCCTAGCACACCTCCTCCATCGATTTTAGACCAAGAAATTGAGTGTAGAGTGAGCAATCCGAGCTCTTTTAGAG
Organism: Neostapfia colusana; assembly: GCA_030760725.1. Lineage (NCBI taxonomy): Eukaryota > Viridiplantae > Streptophyta > Magnoliopsida > Poales > Poaceae > Neostapfia > Neostapfia colusana. Next base: position 67,737,007 of record JASWHV010000016.1, read on the forward strand.
GGTATGCCGCTGGACCCTATCGGGCGCACGGTGCCGATAGGTTTAGAGCCCTCTCCAGCTGGTTTAGACCTCATGCCGGTATTCTACATGATCCCCTGGTGCTGTAGAGACCAGGAACCGACCATTTGGTGGAGAATTCACCGTGCAAGACCTCGCCGGAGCCCTAGGGTTTGCTGTGGCCAATGCGCCCTGTTTTCCGGCGAGTTTCAGCCGCCGGCGACCTCACCAAGGTGTTCAGCGTGGGGAAATATGGGGGGCGGCCAGCAGGGGGTCTGGAGGTGGCTGGGAAGTGCTTTTCCGGCGACCTCGCTGGAGTGGGCCGCCACTGGTCTGTTTGGCGCGAGTCTGGAGGTTAGGGATGACAGGTGGGACCCACTATCAGCATTTAAACATTTTTCAGATTTTCCCACTCTAGTTCAAACTTTGGGGAGCCATAACTTTGTGTAGGAATGTCCAAAAATTGTGAAAAAAATTTTGCTGGATTCCTCTCAAATAGTACTATACAGGGGTGCAGCCAAATGTTTATTAAAATCCCTGAATTTTGCTCATTAATTCATTTAAGGAAAATATTGTAGGAATTTTTACAGGAGTTCTGTTTATTGGACAATTCCCAAATTTGTACAGGACATTCTTCCAAACTTCCTTGGACCCCAGCAAAAATTTCAGAGTCATTGGACCTCATTTGCTTGGTCAAATGATGTGTTCATTCCTTATGTCTCTGAAAAATGGGAAAATAAACAGAGACATTTTCAGCTTTTCCCCAATCCTTGTAAAATCCATATCTCCATGTAGGAAACTCCAAAAATGATAAAACCAATTCCTATGGACTCAGGACATTTTTTACTTCACAAAAAGTGTACTTTTCAGCATAGGAAAGCTTAATACCTAGGGGGTTAAGGCAGATTAGTGAAAATCACATAAGGAATTATTGTGATCACCTTGAGCCATTTCATGAGCTCAATTTTTGCACACTGCCTAAATACCTTCATTAGAGGCTGTGGTTAAATTATCAGATTCATTGGACCTATGGAACTTGAGCTACCATCTTTTAGGTTTAAGTGTTCATATAATGGACTTAATCACATGGTGATTACTAGTATTTCTTATCACCCTAGCTTTCATTTTCTCTAAGGTTTAGATCCAACAACAGAAACCTTTCTATTGTTTGTCCCTTTTAGGTGTGAGTTAACTGGTACAACAGCTTTGAATCATTTTCTAAATTGCTTTTGAATACATGTGCATAAATCATCTTAATAGCACGTGACGTCGCCGTTCGACGAGGACTCGACTCTGCAGCGAGGATATCCATCTCGTAACGAGTTTGGCGGATTCTCCGGAGGAAGACTAACTCCTAGCTTCTAACAAAACCGTTGAGCAAGGCAAGCCCCGGTTTGCATATCGTTACCATTTTAAATTTTTCTTTACTTCACCTCATGTTTATTAGACTTGATATTGTGCATTATGTCTAGGATGATTGAAACCCACTTGCATGACTATTACATCCATGAGTCGAAGGTTTAGTGTAGGCTTTGCCTCGTTGTAGATGCTAGGCTAATATTGTATCTAGCTCGGTAGAAGTCGAGTAGTAAAAAGCTACTCGCGAGAAAGTTCGAGTAATGGAGTTACTCGCGAGAGGTTAATGATAAGAGCACCCTCATGAATATGAGATGGGGACGGGGATGTTCCTGTAGGATGGAGCGCTCAAGATTGGTCTCGACCTGCGATGGGTGTGACAATGCTTGAGACCACATTTGGCCTGGACCGGGATGGTAAGGCAAATGTGGAGGTTGGTTGTAGCCCCGTCCGTGTCGGTTAAGGACCGTATGTATGCGGCACTTCTGGATAAGATTGAGTTGTACCAGATATATAGTGGGGTATGGGACCCATGAAACCGATGTAACTCGATGGACCGTGATATAGAAACTCATTCTTCGCGTGGGAATGGCGTTGAGAAGGCAGGAGGTGTAAATCCTTTAGCGGGCAACTTCGACGTGTCCGCGTAGAGGACCATCCTGCTCGGCGCGAAGCATTTTTCTATGTCGGGGTGTCGTGTGAAAGGTTGCTGCATACAACGTAAGAAAGAGCTCTTGAGAGAGTCTTTCGAGGCGGGTGTATGTGTCGTGTATTCGGGTTGTTATTGATTCGAATCACCGTCGCTCGCGGAAGAGGATTGAGCATACATGCCCACTGCGTCGTGACTTAGTAAGAAGAGGAACTAAGTGTCTTAACTTGCTGTTTGTGGATTAATCACAGTATTGGAACCTTGACTGAAGTTGATATAGAGCCAACTAAATTTCATTTCCGCCTTAGGCTAGCAACATCGGGATAAGCGTTTCTTGTTTGATTGTGGACTTCCGATGTTGTGAGGCGTGAGGACCACTAAAATGAAGGCTATAAGAATCTAAATATAAGGATCAAGTTTAGTCAAGCTGCATTTTGCAAATTCCTATTCCTACTGTCTTACTACCCCTGCATTTAGAGTTACATGTTTAGGAGTGACGGTTAAGTCTTGCTGAGCCTTAGTGCTCACGGTTGCTTCTGAGTTGTTTTTGCAGGTAGCAGGATGCCTGCTATGAAGAGGGTTGTTCGGTGAGACGATGAACCTCACGGTTTGTTCAACTCATCGGAAACCCAGCCGCTGCCTTTCTTTGGTGAAGCTAGTAGGAAGCGTTCACGGGCTGAACGACTTCTCTTCGGCGTAGTTAGGGTCGAGAGTGAGTAGATTGTACAGCTAGTTTTAATTTCCGCTGCGTGTGTACTTATGTTGTAAAAGATCTTATGTTGAGTAACAAAATGGTTCCGTTATGTTCTTATCGTCTTTTCGTGCATGCTGTTGGGTGCCGCATCGAACGGCACCACCCACTGCGATCTCCGGGCGTCACAACATGGTATCAGAGCCGCATTGGGAATAGCACGCATGAAAAGAGTCTTTTTTCAAAAACTTAGAGGTATACGAGTGAGGAACGTATAGTATGCCCACATAAGGAGTATTATTAGCATAGTTACTTAAGGTGGCAAGCTAACAGTGTGTTATCATTTAGTATTTCAGTTCTGTAACGACGCACCTACGTGGAGGTAAGAATGGTAAGGAACGCCACCGAAAGCGGATCAATTTCGGTTAGCTCACCCATACGAGGAAAGTAGTGTGGGATGTTCCGTTCAGCAATGGACAGGAAGTGAATATGTTTTCTAAGACTCTTCATGTCTTAGAGACATATGAATGGCACTAGCCTCCAGTGCGCAAACCCAGGGGTAAGAGGAGGAGACCCCATCGTGTGGTTTGTAACACGACGTAATTTCTCTAGGACTCTTCATGTCCTATGAGGCTTACGAAAGCGCTGTTCCACCGGTGTGCTTTATTGCAAAGGTGTGGAGCCCCCGTCGGGTGGTGAATAACCCGATCATGTACCTTGAGACGTGGCTTGACTCAAGGACGGCCGTATGGCAATGATACGGGGCGTATGTTTTTACTATGATATGGACCTGCATGAAATGATAAACCCATTGTGTGCATCATTATTGAGTGGTTTTCTGCAGGTACCTTAACCATGTTAGTACATGTCGTGTAGAAAACGTTTGTGAGTGATCGTTTAGTGCCACCACTTGAAACGTATATGCCGGTATAAAGCCGGTTAGGATTTTAATTTGGTGAGGAAACATAGTACAGTGACATGATTTGAACTGTATGAAAAAGGGGTTTGCAAAGAAAAAGAGTAAATTTGGAGTCTAGGATTCTATTAGGGGTTAATGAACTCCTATATTGAACTAAGAGTCAATTGGGAGTACAGATTTATTCACAAAGACTTAGGAGAAATCTCCCCTGTTTTCAGCAGAATTTTGCTGAAGTTGAACAGGACATAACGTTTGTTTGGTTGAACCAATGGAGGTGAGTGATACATTTCTGGAAAGATATTGAATTATTCTACAACTCTTCAGTAGAACTCCAGATCAGAATCACCCTCCAAATGGATGAAATTCTCAGAGGAGTGTGAACTGCCCAAAAACAGGGCAGGCACAAATTGCTCTCAGGAAATTTCTGTATTTCGACCATAACTTTATATAGAAAAATTTCTAAGGGTCATGTAATACACCGTTGGAAAGCTTGTGATATATTCTATGATTTTGTAGTTCAAATTTTCCCCAGATTTGGAGTTTAAAGTGATGAAATCTTGCGGACAAAACAGCTACTTTCAAAGGAGGTGCTGTCAAAATTGTTCCAGATTTCTGTTAACTTTGAAATATCACAATTTTTGATCCAGAACATATATGAAGGCAAATGAATACTCATTGGAAAGATATTGAAGTTAACTATAACTTTGATATTCAACTTGAGATATGAAGTTTCCATTTTCATATTTAAATTCTGGGGTTAAGACCAATTGGTCATTCTGAACAGAGTATTGCTTATTGCCATTTAGCTTGGGACTTGTTGTGGACAGGGATGTCTTAGGCTTCTCTAAGCTCTGTAACATGTTCTCGAGTTATTTTTCAGTTTGTCCTACTGTTGGGATTAAGGGTTTGGACAACCTTGCTCACGTTTGATAGATATCGGCACTGTCGAAACCCTGGTTAGATTGTGTAATGCTGCAATATTGATGTGATGCTTTTACGGTTATGTTTTCAATTCAAGTTGAGTTTAAACTTTGAATTGTAACCGTAAATTGCTCACTCTTGCAGCATGGATCGTGCTCATTCCAGGAGTGAGGTTGGTGAGTCGAGTCACGGCGAAAGTAATTCGCCACAACAAGAAGTGCCGACATCATCAACCAGATTGGCGGAAATCTTGGCAAGGATGGCTGAGTCTCTGGATCTATTGGTGCGACAAAGCATACGACAGGAGACACTACAGAAAAATCCCCCGCCAAGCACTTATCTAGATTTTCTAGCAAGACAACCACCGGTTTTCTCGGAAGCAAAAGAACCGTTGGAGTCGGCTCATTGGCTCCAATGTATTGAAGCCAAGTTTGATATGCTTGAGTGCGATGAGTATCAGAAGACTCTATTTGCCGCTCAACAACTCCGCGGAGCCGCTGGAGCTTGGTGGGCGGAGTACATCGCTACTCTTCCTGAAGGTCATCGAGTGACGTGGGAAGAATTCCGGAATGTTTTCCAGGCACGTCACATTTGTTCGGGAATTCTTCGAACAAAGTATCAAGATTTTCTGGAATTAAAGCAAGGAGAAAGGAGTGCGTATGAGTACTTCAAAGAGTTTGAAGACTTGATGCAATACGCCACCCATATGGTAGACTCGGAAGCGTTGAAGTGCGAGTATTTCTTCTGAGGTTTGAATGTCGAACTTAAGGAACAAGTGACCTTGTTCAATAACGGTATTTACAATGAGTTGGTAAATGCTGCTACATTAAGGAAGACATGCACCTTCGTTGTGAAGCGGAGCTGAAAAGAAGTATACCGCTAGACAGTGATATCGAGGTTCGTCTGAACTATCGAGTGCGGTATTACTCGCCAGTTAGGCAACAAATGTAGCCTGTGGTGCAACTCTCACAACCACGGCTGGAGTTGATCAATTATGAGCCTCCACCTCAACAGCAGCTATCAGAAGTTGTTTGTGCAACCCTACCACAACCAGCTGTGCACCGTTTATCTCCACCTCGTGTTAGTAGAGAGCTGAGGATTTCTACAACACGAAACCATCGTAGTGCTGAGCAGAGTCACACTTATGTGTCATCTCATCAATGCTCAGATCAGCACCGTGAACGTTCAAAGAAGAATCTTTCAAAAGCTGGCAGGGTTAATTACACTGCTATTTAGGACATTGCAAAAGGCGAGCCAGTTTTAGCGGGCATGTTCACGTTACATGAACAGCCCACTTTTATTTTGTTTGATTCTGGAGCCACCCACAATTTTATTAGCAGAGACTATGTGCTGAAGAATAATCTTCCATTTAGCACAGTTAAGCATCCGTTTCATATCAGCTCACCCGGAGGCAAGATATGAACAGATGATATGGTCTCTCGGGCACCGTTATGTTTGGGTGGAAATATCTATCCTGCGAGCCTTATCATACACAAAGACCAAAGGATTGATATTATCTTGGGGATGTCATGGTTGACACATTATGGAGCTATCTTTGACATCAGCTCGCGGACTGTCCAACTGAATTCCCCAATACATGGTTGCAACATATTAAATCTTGTGGATCCATCACAACAAGTTGCAGCGGTGCATCAGATTGAAGCTCCTAAACTTGAGGATATTCCAGTGGTATATGAATATCCAGATGTGTTTCCCGAACACTTGCCGGGCATGCCGCCCGAACGTGATGTTGAGTTCAAGATTGAACTTGCACCGGGAACAACACCTATTTCTCGGCGACCATATAAAATGGCACCAAAGGAGCTAGCAGAATTGAAGGAGCAGCTGAACGACCTCATGGACAAAGGTTTTATATGTCCAAGTTCATCACCTTGGGGTTGTTCCGCACTCTTCGTGAAGAAAAAGGACGAGACTTTGAGACTATGCGTAGATTATCGTCCACTGAATGCTGTCACTATCAAGAATAAGTATCCACTACCACGCATTGACATTTTGTTCGATCAACTAGTGGGTGCTAAGGTATTTTCCAAGATGGATCTTCGGTCTGGGTATCACCAGATAAAAATCCGGGCAGAAGATGTACCTAAGACGGCGTTCTCAACAAGATATGGTCTTATTGAATATCTTGTCATGTCCTTTGGGTTGACCAATGCTCCGGCTCACTTTATGTATCTCATGAACTCTGTATTCATGCCGGAGTTAGATAAGATCGTCGTGGTTTTCATCGACGACATCTTGGTCTATTCAAAGTCAGAAGAAGAACACGCTGAACATTTGTGTATTGTACTCCAACGCTTGAGGGATCACAAGCTATATGCAAAGTTCAGTAAATGTGAGTTTTGGATCAGCAAAGTGCCGTTTCTTGGGCATATTATTTCAGCGAAAGGCATCACTGTGGACCCAAGTAAAATCGAGCAAGTGCTGAATTGGAAATCTCCAACATCTGTTCATGAAGTGAGGAGTTTCCTAGGTTTAGCAGATTATTACCGGAGATTTATTCTAAACTTCTCCAAAGTTGCTAAACCTATGACGGAGCTGTTGAAGAAAAGCACCAAGTATGATTGGAGCAATTCATGCGAACAAGCTTTTCAAACTTTAGTGAAGTATCTCACTACAGCTCCAGTTTTGGCCCAGCCGGACACCACGAAGCCTTTTGATGTCTATTGTGATGCATCCGGCATTGGTTTGGGTTGTGTGTTGATGCAAGAAGGACGTGTGGTCGCGTATGGATCCCAACAACTCAGGGGTCATGAGCAGAATTACCCGACGCACGACCTTGAACTAGCTGCGGTGGTCTTAGCTTTGAAAATGTGGAGACATTATCTACTAGGCAATCTAGTACATCTCTACACTGACCACAAAAGCTTGAAGTACATCTTCACACAGAAGGAACTGAATATGAGGCAGCGAAGATGGCTCGAATTGATCAAGGATTACGAACTTGCAATTCATTACCACCCGGGTAAAGCGAATGTGGTTGCCGATGCACTTAGTCGGAAAGCCCACATTCACCATTTAGCCATGGCTGCACATGAAGAAGGAGAACCAAGCCTGCACTTAGTTCCCTATGGATCGCTGTTCAACCTTGCTCTTATTCCTACAATCCGAGATGAGATTGTAGAGGCTCAGAAGAGAGACAGAGGTATGTCTCACATCCGGAGGAGAGTGGACATCGGTGAATTGAAGATGTTCCGCAAGGATGAAGAGGGTACTCTATGGTTTAACAACCGCATAGTTATACCCCGGAATATGAAATTGCGGAGGAAGATACTGGATGAAGCGCATTTATCCAAGTACTCCATTCATCCGGGAAGCAACAAGATGTACCAGGACTTAAAATCTAAGTTCTGGTGGACACGGATGAAAAGAGAGATTGCGAAGTACGTATCCGAGTGTGATACGTGTCGGCGGGTTAAAGCCGACCATATGAGGAAAGCCGGACCACTTCAACCGCTGAAGGTTCCAGCATGGAAGTGGGAAGACATAAGTATGGACTTCATCGTCGGTTTACCCATGACCAGCAACAAGCATGATTCTAATTGGGTAATCATCGATCGTTTGACCAAGACAACACATTTTATTCCAGTCCATACTAAATATGTGGCAAAGAAGTATGTGGAGCTGTTCATCTCAAGAATCGTGTGTTTACACGGAGTTCCCCGCACCATCATTTCTGATCGAGGTGCGTTGTTCGTATCCAGATTTTGGGAGCAACTGCATGCTTCCTTGGGAACCAAGTTAATTGGGAGTTCAGCATATCATCCGCAAACTGATGGTCAAACAGAGAGAGTCAATCAGATTCTGGAGGATATGCTACGGGCATGTGTCATCAGTCATGGAAAGAATTGGGATGACCATCTACCGTTAGCAGAATTCTCATATAATAACGGTTATCAATCCAGCATCAAGATGGCCCCGTATGAAGCTCTTTATTGCCAGAAGTGCCGCACACCACTGAATTGGTGTGAGTCCGGCGAGAGAGTGGTCTACGGGATTGATCTTGTGAATGAAGCCGAGGAACGAGTGCGAGTGATCCAAGCCAATTTAAAGGTTGCTCAATCTCGGCAGAAAAGCTATGCAGACAAAAGACGTCGACCTCTTCACTTTGACATCGGGGACCATGTTTATCTTCGTGTCTCTCCGATGAAAAGGGTTCATCGGTTCGGAGTGAAGGGAAAGCTTGCTCCGCGATTCATCGGGCCGTTTGCAGTCACTGAGATATGCGGACCCGTGGTCTATCGTCTGGAGTTACCAACGTCACTTTTGGGTATTCACAATGTTTTCCACGTCTCTCAACTGCGGAAATGTCTTAAGTACCCAACCGCAGTTCATATGGAGAACATCGAGGATCTTCAACCAGATCTCACTTATTCTGAGTATCCGATACAGATTATCGACAAGAAGACTCGCGCCACAAGAAATCGGACATTGAAATTTTACAAAGTCTTGTGGAGCAACCAAACCGCTGATGAAGCCACGTGGGAAAGCGAGGAATTTCTCTGTTTAAATTTTCCCGACTTGTTTGTACCATATGTCCAGTAGTCATTCTCCCTTCTTCTTTCTTTTTGTAATCTCGGGACGAGATTCTTTTAAGGGGGGAGGAATGTAACAGCCCTAACTTTTGTAAAGTTTGATTTCAACGTATGAAACAAAGTTAAGGCAATCAAAGGCTATAATTGTGTCACATGAAATGATGAACACACAAATGGACATGTGAGGGAGTTAAAGAAAAATTCCTCTAGCCCATGCTCAACACATGTTAACCTAGGGGGAAGAATTACACTCCCAAAAACTCTAACTCATGTGCACCTTCTCTATGAGGAGAGTAGAGGAGATTTAAACATCATTTTGAATCTTTTGAAAGGATTCCTATTCAGATTGTCCAGAGGCCTATATGTGAGATCATAGATGCATTTTTCATGTATTCAAGAGCCTAAGATCCATGTTTGGATATTTTTGGAGCCCGTATACCAATTAATTCAAAGGAATATTTGTGAGCACATTCAAATTCAAATTTGAATTTGGAAACTGAACCAAATGTGCTCAATTTTGAAATCAGATTTCATATTCAAATTCCTCACATTAGGTTCGGCCTATCCTCCAAATTTGGTGATATTTGGTCAACGTTTGCGTGGGAATCTCAAAGCACAGTGGAGAAATCAAATAAAAGGGGTCGGACCCACATGTCATACACCACAGTTCAACAACCGGCTCTGTTTCCTCCCGAACGCACGCGCGAGCGACAGCAGCTGCTCCAACCACGTCGGTGGCTCACCAGCTCCTGCTCTCCGAGGCGTGCCCTGCTCTTATCCTCCCCACGGTAGCACAACCGAAGTTTTCTGCTCACAGCAGCTCACGTGTGTTTTCCTCCCGATAAAAACAGAGCCTGCGGCTCTCTGTTTTCTTTGATCACCAGAGCAAACCAAACAACCTTTGCCCCAGCTTCCCACAGCAAAGACCTTCGCCCATGAGTGCTCTGGCCGGCTAGCACCCTGCCTCCGCCGTCCTGAGCTCGCTGGCGCCTAGAGACAGCGAGGTTTCCTCTGCTCCCGAGCTCAAACTGAAGGAACCGGAACTGGACGCCGTGGACAGCCCAAACCAGAAGGGATCACGCCCAAGCAAGCCACCCCATCTGTGCACCAACAAGTCTAGTTGCTCACCTCCAAAGCTCAGCCCTAGCCATTGATCACAGAGGGAGAATTTCAAGTTTTCCTCCGGGGCGGCAGAAACGGACCTTGAGGTAAGGAATTGTAAAATTCGTCCTCAAATCGTGTTTGTTGGGTCTCAAACTTCACACACAGGATGTTAACTGCCTAGCACACCTCCTCCATCGATTTTAGACCAAGAAATTGAGTGTAGAGTGAGCAATCCGAGCTCTTTTAGAGGGTATGCCGCTGGACCCTATCGGGCGCACGGTGCCGATAGGTTTAGAGCCCTCTCCAGCTGGTTTAGACCTCATGCCGGTCTTATACATGATCCCCTGGTGCTGTAGAGACCAAGAACCGACCATTTGGTGGAGAATTCACCGTGCAAGACCTCGCCGGAGCCCTAGGGTTTGCTGTGGCCGGTGCGCCCTGTTTTCCGGCGAGTTTCAGCCGCCGGCGACCTCACCAAGGTGTTCAGCGTGGAGAAATATGGGGGGCGGCCAGCAGGGGGTCTGGAGGTGGCTGGGAAGTGCTTTTCTGGCGACCTCGCCGGAGTGGGCCGCCACTGGTCTGTTTGGCGCGAGTCTGGAGGTTAGGGATGACAGGTGGGACCCACTGTCAGCATTTAAACATTTTCCAGATTTTCCCACTCTAGTTTAAACTTTGGGGAGCCATAACTTTGTGTAGGAATGTCCAAAAATTGTGAAACAAATTTTGTTGGATTCCTCTCAAAGAGTACTATCCAGTGGTGCAGCCAAATGTTTATGAAAATCCCTGAATTTGTCTCATTAATTCATTTAAGGAAAATATTGTAGGAACTTTTACAGGAGTTCTGTTTATTGGAAAATTCCCGACAGCACACGTCATAAGAACACATTATATTACATGGAACAAAAACAAACTGAATGTACAAAATAGTACACTTCTCAGTTACAAACTAGGGTCTTTTATTACACAGCGGAAGTTTCTTTTATACAACTCACGCCCGCCTATCTAGCAAACGTGGTTGCCCAGCCCTAGGGCAACCCGCACTAGCTGCACTCCTCAGCTCAGCGCGGCGTGTACGGCTCCCACTCAGCCGTGGTCCCCGACGGAGGGTAACCCTCGCCGGTGGACTCGTACTCCGAGTCCGTGGGTGGCTCCTCATCTGAAAAACACTTAAGCAGCAACCATGAGCACGAAGGCTCAGCAAGGCTTAACCGACTCCCTAAGCATGAAACTCTACATGAGGTGTACCATGACATAGGATAGCAAAGTTGCAGCAAATGGACGTGCCTACAAGTTCATCCTTAGTTCAACTTTTAGCAACAAGTTAACAGTTTAGGAAGCTGAAATTTAGTAAGCCATATTTGGTGGCACACATGTAGCAATACAATTATGTCATAACAGCAATATGGAATCATAACATTTCATTCATTAGTCTACTTTACGACGCAGTGAACAAGCGGTACTCGTCACTGCAAGGGACGGCAAATCGACTCGATGTACACCTGCAGGGAAACCCAAAGAGCACGTCACGTACGCCCACCCGTGGAGCTGCACAGCACGCTCACTCGATGTCGTACGGGACAACCTTTCACCCAACAGCCCAAACGTCGAACCGGTCGCACTGAAACGAGCAGGAGGTTCCCCACACGGAGCATCTCTCTATGCCCGTTGGCAGATTTCCACCTTGCTGCCCTCAGCCTACACCTATAAATCGGTGCGTTATGCCTCGACGCCCGGAGGTTTAGGCTACATCGGTTTATCGGGGCCCATATATCCGATATGCCTTCGGTACGTTCAATACTTGTTCAGCAGGGCCGCACACGGATCGGTCCTCAATCAACACGGGCAGGGCTGCGCGCACAAGACTCTCTCTTGCTGCGCCCTAGCCCCTGCCTAGTCTCATTTTCATTACTAAAGTGATCTCACGTCACTCAACCGAACCCGTGTGTCCCAATGCCTATCTCGCGAGTAGATTCCAACTACTCGACTTGTACTGAAGTCCTATGACTCATTAAGCATAGCCTGTCTACTCGAGGTCCTTGACACTACCCTCACTCTTTTAGGAACCTTTGGTTATGCAAGTGGGGTTTCATTCATCCTATACCTAATGCACATGCATACCTCATATGACACATGTAAACAAAGTAAGACTTATAAAAGGTTAATGCAAGCCGGGGCTTGCCTTGTTGCTGCTGGTCAGGGGTTAAGTCTTCGTCCGGAAGAAGGAAGTCCAGCACTTCCGGAGTCTCTTCTTCAGTGACTACACGTTTATAAAATACTACATGTTAATTAATATGCATACAAGTTATTGTAAGGTTACTGCTATTAGTTCTAATAACCAGTCTCTAACACCTGGAACTCTGTTTAAGAATCTAAAGATGAACTGGGTGTGGTTGGCTTGGGCCTGGACCTAAGTACATGGTTAAGTGCTAAGTGGTTTTCCCCCTTTTCCATATTAATCCCTCAAGTGGTTAAACAGGACAGGGTGATCCAGAGCTCCAATGGAGCTGAGACTTTTTGTGTGAGTTCCTTGTCACAAGAAAACCCTCTGGACCAAATATTAGCACTTTTCACTGAGTGGTTTGCTCAGAATAATTCTTTTAGCAAATAAGCAAAGAAGAATTAATTCTGAGGTAACACCACTGTTCATGCCTAACTTAGTGAACTAAAATTTCAATTATAGCTCATAGAGTTTGCATGAATTTTCCCAGCATTTTTGAAGCTAAGATTTGCTCAGAACTGAATTTCCAAGTTTTGGAAATTCTCTGAAAATGTTTGTGTATTCAAATGAACACAGCACATTCACATTTGAATTGCTCTGACCAAATCAACTCCAAATGGTCTGAAACTTTTACAAGGGTTCACTAACATCCTAAGGAACATTCTGGCAAAATTTGGGGATTTTTGGATGAACCAAATTCCCTCTAAAATTCTTTTGCTGAAAAGTTTTAAAGAATTTTCCAGAATTAAATATTAGGTTTCATACAAATTGAGTTGCATATTTGGATATATCTATGCAAGGTGAATCCAACCCAATTTGAATCACTAAATTTTGAGTTTCCTAGCAAAAGTTATGGGGTTCTAAAGTTTGAACTAAATATGGAATTCTAAATAATCCGGAGAAAATTTTTAAACTCTGACCGTGGGCCCGGCCCACACGTGTCACTGCTGGAGCTGAGCCACACGGGGCTAAAGACCCCTTCCCGTGCAGTCACACTTGATCCCGGGGCCGCAGTGGATCTGGGTTTTAAACTTCCCGTCGCTGACACGTGGGGCCTGTGGGTCATCTTCCTCCTCGCGTTCCCGCGCCCGCACGCCGCCGGGCTCGCCGGAGACACGCTGTTACCTGCCGCTCGGCCGGCTCTCGAGCTCTCCCTCGCCGCCAGGGCCTAGTTTCGTGCGCTGAACATGATGGCACCGACTGCTCCGGCCGGCGGTGGCCCTAACCTAGCCGGCGACGGTGCTGCGGCTCGGCAACCCTTCGGTCATGTCGCCCGGACAGTTTAGCCCGCCAAAACATCGGTGGATCGGCGCTATAGCACCAGTGGATGCTAGGGAAGCTCGTCATAGTGGTGAAACCGCCCGGAGATGGCTCTACCCTTGGTCTCATCGTGAGCCCGAGCCTCCGTGCCTCAATTACCGTAATAAAACCTAGAAATACCCGGCTTACGTGCGGTTTCAAGCCAGGGCCGTGAGGGGCTAACGAGCGTTGATGAGTGACGGTCCTGTGTGCCAGCTTTCATGACCTAAGAACAAAGGTGGCGAGTGAATTCGACGTTACCGTGCCGGAAGGTCCGTTCGTGCCTGCCGGGGAACTTTCTCCAAATTCGAGCTCTATGGTCCAGGTCACGGTCTGAGCTTCGGATATGAGCACCACCGGTCCCTGACGCGTCCGAGACCGTCCTTGCTCAGCCATGAAAGGCCCTCTGTTGGGCTGTCACCATGAGCCGAATTGTGGCGGTTTCCCGGGCGTTGCTCGGAATCGTGGAGCTAGGGTTGGGGAAGGACCGAGCTCGACCGTTCTCGTGCCGAGGAGGTCGAGGACGAGTAGCTGGTGTGGTCTTTGTGGCTAGGAAAGGTGCTGCACGCGAGAGCTCGGCCGAATTCTCACGGGAAGTCGATCGGCGGCAGTCGGTCGGTTCAGCGCGAGGCAATGGAAAACAGTGCCGATCTTCACGTGGCCGCGCGTGGTATCACCGCTGCAGTCGGTCTTCCCCCGGCGCGCTGGCTCGTGCGGTGTCCCTCCCTCTCAGGCGCGGGAGCAGGAGCTGGCGTGAGGTGTTCGACCGGCGTCGGGGAGAAAAACAGGCCACGCTCGGTTTGGGGCACAGTTCTCCCACTGACTTGTGGGCCCATCCTCCCCCTAATCCTCCTTTTCCCAATTCTTCTGTAAATATCTCAGCTACTCTCCATTTAATGAGAGACTTAGCCCCCAAGTATTGGTTTGAATTTGAGTTCCAAATTTTGAAATTTGTTTGGCTAAATTTGCCTCACATTTGAACTGAAATTCAAATTCAGTTTTGAATTCTTGCAAATTTAGCTCTTGACAAAATGAACTCCAATGAGGATGAAAATTGGTGGGTTTACTCAGAAAAATGTGCTGAGTTTGAATATGAAGCTAACTTTTGAATTTAAGTGATGAAAGTTGCTGCAATTTGAATTTACATTCAAATTGGTCTCTTTTTCAAAAACCTCCAAAAGTGCCTCAAAAAGTGTTGGGTTTGCATGAAACTTGGCTTGAACCCTCCCAAGACTTTTTAAGTCCTAGGGGTGAGCTCAACCTCTCATGTTCATGTGTAGAAATCCTACTTTGTGAAAGTGAAGGCTTTCCCCTCTAATTACCCTTTTGATGGGGGTTACTTGCTCTTCACACTTTTTCCTAAGATATCCACAATAAAAACTGTGGTGTTGTGAGGTGAAGAAAAGTTTTTGCAAGTCCCTTTTCTTGGGCTTTTACAGTCAAGGCCGCTCAGAGCGCCAGACGGAGGGACTTAACTCCCCTGCCGGCAATTCTACTCAGAGGATGAAGCCCTAGATCGTGTATAGGATTCTCTAAGCTTTGGGGCCACCTGTCGAGCCCCAAGCCCCATTGTAACCACACCGGCCTTGGACTATGAAAGGACCGGGGTGACCACCCTGCAAAGGGTTCCGACTCGCCACACTCGAGATCACACAATGCACAAGCGCTCGCGTTCAAGCAATAGAACAAGCACACCTGTGGACGTAGGGTATTACGCTCTGGCGGCCCAAACCACGTAAATCCTCGTGTTCATCCGCTCCCTCGAGCCCAGGTCGCGAAGGGCGCCAAGCCCCCTCAGGAATAAAAGAACCTCACGGGCTGCTAATGAGCAGGCCCGGTGGAGTGTCACAGCTCACACTCCGACATTTGGTGTGCCAGGTAGGGGGGTTTACGCTCTCTCCTCGCGACCATGGTGAACAACACTTCTCACGGTAACCCTTCTCACCCACCTCGCTGTCATCTCCAGACGGGAGACGACGAAGCTACCTCCCGCTCCAGGGCGGGCAGGTCTGGACAGACCGGCGGTTAGACGATCGATGTGCTACCAGAGGTCCCAGCGCCTAAGTCTGGCCCAACCTGCGACCTGAACGCTGGAGCCCCTGAGGCGCCTGTGGCGCCTAGGTCAGGATGGACCGGGAACCATGCGGATGGTGCACCTTCGGTGTTCACTTTGCCAGTGGTCGCTTCCTCCCGGCCGCCCACTTCCCCGGCAGTGGCGACAACACCGCCATGGCCGAGCCCGGAGAGCATGCTGGCCGCAGCACGCGCTCTGCTCCTCAACCCCCCGGGTGAGAGTGACACCCCACAGGCGGTGGAGCAGTGGCGGCATGATGTTGACCATCTTGTCGCCGCTGCCATGAACTCTCCTGCCTACAGGAGACAGCAGGCAGAACCCTCGCTGGCCTAGTCGCATACGTCGACGGTGGCCCGAGGGGTAGCAGCCCCGCGCGCGACGGCCATACCCGACCTCAGGATCGATTTGAACCGTCGCCTAGCGAGTGAGGATGGTCGCGCCATCATCGAGCGATGCCGCAAGAGATGTCGCAACCTCAAAAAGGGGTACCGCTCTCTGAGCATGGTGCCAGTGGGCCACGCCCCCTGCCCCTGCCTCTCCAGGGGCAGTAGGGGGCTGCATGGTGCTCGCCCCGCATCTTCGTATGGTAGTCTGGCCACCCATGTTCCGACCCGACCTGCTGGAAAAATACGACGGGACAGTCAATCCTTCCGAGTTCCTGTAGATCTGCTCCACCTCCATCCTAGATGCAGGAGGGGATGAGGCTGTCATGGCCAACTACTTCCCTGCGGCACTGACCGGCACAACCCGGTCATAGCTTATGAACCTTCCCCCGGAATCCATCTCGTCCTGGGAAGAGTTGTTCTGGAGATTCACAGCCAACTTTGGGAGTTCCTACACATGCCCCGGCACCGAGCTTGACCTCCATGCTGTCCGTCAGCACGATGGGGAGTCGCTGCGATTCTTCGTACATCGGTTCTCCCAGGTCAGGAACACCATCCCCTGTATCTCCAACGCCTCCGTCGATGTCTCCTTCCGGCAAGGTGTCTGCAACAAGAAGATGCTCGAGAAGTTAGCCACCGCATGACGTGCAAGACGTCTCCGAGCTCTTCAGCCTGTCCGAAAAATGTGCTGGGGCAGTGGAAGGCCGGGACAGGCACTCACGACCCGCATCCGGAGTGAGGAATGCTGGAGAGGCTGCTGCATTGCACAGTGGCAAGAAGAACAAGACCGGAGGCAAGAACAAGCCTCTGGCCAGGGCACACACTGCTGCTCTAGCAGCAGCCGGTGAGGGCCGAGCCCCACACCCTGACAAGCGTCCCAGGCTGTCGTCTGCCAGCAGACAACCAGTGGTGTCCGGTGCACAATACGGGCAGCCACGGTGCTAGCGACTGCCACGAGATCAAGAAGCTCACGGAACACTTCCGTGAGCTGCAACAGCAGCGGCCACGCCAAGATGGCGCACCCTCCTGCTAGCGGGAGGGCAAGCAAAAAGACAAACCTGAGGCCGACGCTGAGCAGGGTATGGAATACCAAGACTCCGAGAGAGCATTGAAAGCCGTCTACGGCCACTCCGACTCAGACACTAGAAATCACAGCGAGCGTCACAAGACGCTCCACACCTAACCAGGCGAACCCTCCGTCATGTGACAAGGGAAAACACCCTCTTGCACTGGTGTAGGGGATTGAGGTCGTCCTCCCCCTAGAACACACCAAGGGCTCACCCAATGTCCAGACATACGGCGAAGCCACGCAAGATCAGCTTCTACGTGAAGAAATCGACCTCGTCAACGAGGCAACATGGCTAGAGGCAGCTTGAAATGCGCTACACCACAAATTGCTCCAGCAACGGTACGCACAGAGTAAGCATCCCATGGTAGGGCCACCTGGTGCCTCGACCAATGCTTTCTCGAGAAGGGGTGAAAAACCTCCCCCCCCCCCCCTGAGCTGGGAGGGCCCCCTCCGACCAGTACAAGTATGCCGCTCCAGATGAGCTCGCCTGGCCGCAGGGGATGGGCATCTTTACCCAAACCACAGGATATAGAACATTCCTGTAAGTTCTACCCTTAGCGCAGCGATAGCATATTTTTTTTCTCTTTCTTGTAAGGGTGTTATAGTGTCTAGGAACAATGCTTAGAACAACTAAGTCCCGAAGGGGTTCAGCTACTCTTGTCATCCGGGCCGGGTCGCTGCCTTCTTACACGGCCTGTTACCTCCTAATACCTGAAGGAAGCCAGAAATAAGAAAAGTTTATCCTACCCAGAACACTTTATTTACAGTTTGTGCTAGCTCTTGCATATCAACTGTAAATGGCATGTCCGTAGCCTGTCCTACACACTTGTCCTAGGATCCGTGTCACTAGAAGGTCTCCTCGCTGAAAGGTTAACGCCAGTGGAAGGTCCAGGGTGTGTAGGCTGCTATGTCTGGTTCCGTACCCTTAGCGTACACACCCTGCCTCCCCAGCGCTACAACTGAGTACTTGGGACTAGAAAGAACACGCCTACGGACAAGAAAAGTAACCGGACCCCAGACATGCCCCAATACTTTTCATGCTTTCTTTCCATACCGCTCTGACCGTGTGGCCAGACACTTTTTCTTGTGTCCAACAGTAGCAAGAGCTGTGTTATCCTTGTACTGGCAGGTCTGCTTGAAGTACCTGTAGCGTACCCGGGGACCCTGCGGTTGTCTCGTTGCTCGGGGCATTATGGCGCCGAATGGTCCCTCCTCCGAAAAGCTTATGCCAGTGGGAGGTCCAGGGGCGTAGCCTGCTATGTCTGATTCCGTACCCTTAGAGTGCGTGCCCTGCCTCTCCAGCACTACAGCTCGGTACCGGGGAGCCGGACGACTCATACCCCCGAGCAAAGTCCTGACCGTAACTTAAGGGATCTTTGGCTATCTCATTGCCTGGGGGCCCTATGGCGCCTAACGACCCTCCCCCGAAAAGCCTACACCCGAGGGAGGTCTAGGGGCGTAGCCTTCTATGTTTGGTTTTGTACCTTTAGCGTGTGTACCTTGCCTCTCCAGCTACGGCTCTGGCCAAGGATTTGACCAAAACCTGGGTGACCCGCATCGAATTACCCAAGCCCCACAGCTTAACTAAGGACCGTAAGCCACAGCGAAGCTACCAAACAAGGAAGAGTGACCAGAGAGCATGACTACTCCATTTTAATGCCATGACTGCAGGTCCACACAGGTCCTTGGCGATTCGGGCCTCCCTTGGGGCCCGATGCTGACGTCCTGCCTCATCCAGTGGTAGGTGCGCCCCAACACGAGGGCCGCACCTACCAGGGGGGCCATCACGGTGAACCACGTAGGCAGGACGTCGGACCACTGCAGAAGCAAGCGGAAGACTTGGAACACCAGCTACGACAAGCTGAAGATAGGGGCCGAACTTCCCTTGGGTCCTTACGTCGCCAAGGACCCGGAAGTAGTGGTGGCCACACTGCCGGAGCACCTTGGGCCCTTATGCTGCTAAGGACCCAGAGGAACAAGCTTGGAGCATCGGCAAAGAGCTTCCCACGTCGGCTAAGTTATTCTGGAGCTTTGCGCGGCCAAGGGTCTGAATTCTACATCAACAACTCAAGGTAACATAAGACTTGAAATAAAAAGTCTTCGGTAAAGAGTAGAGCTTCGGCATACGAAGGAGGATACAAAGCAGGCCGAAGACCTAGGAGCTACTCGCACTGAAACCTAGCAGCTACAAATTGGGCGACTTCCTCCATGGAAGACATCGCTGCCTCCGGCAACTCTGCGCAGTGGCCCTGTACTACAGGTTCCAGGGAGATGTGGGGATCAGAGCTCCGAAGGCAGGTGAGCACATGCCCTGCCACCATCTGGGCCAGAGCCTTGCCTTCGGCCTCCAGATGCTCCCCCACAACATTCTCCAGCGTCAGGAGCTTCTCCCCGGCTGACTCCAGGGTAGGGAGCACCTGGCTCACCTCCTGGACTGACCCTCTAGGGCGCAATGGGCCGAAACCGAAGGGTTCTAAGGCCGCCTCTGCGCGGCTGAGGAAGTCCCAAGTCCCAGACCTTCTCTACCTGTGTGGCATGAGAAGCACGGAGATCTTTGACCTCCTTGACAGAAGAAGCCATCTCCCCCGCCGAACTCCTCCTCGCGAGCTCCTGTTCTCGAGCGGCTAGCCCCTGCTCCAGAGCAGTCAGGGTGTGTTCCCTAGTGGCCAGCCGCGCAGCCCGCTCCTCCAAGTCAGATTCCTTGGATGCAGCGGAGACCTCTCGGCCATGGATGCCCTGAAGCCGCTCCTCCAGATGCATCTTCTCCGCCTCAAAGGCAGCCAGATGGTCGAAGAGCTCCCTCTCCCTCGCCTCCGCCGCCTCCTCCCGACAAACGAGTGTCTCTCGGAGCTCCGCCAGAGCTGCGAGACGTGCATCAGCGGAGGCATGGAGGCTCTCGGCCTCAGCCTGGCGCTTATCTACATTCCTTTGGAGGGCCGCGGCAGCGGCCTCTATCTCCTTCAGCACCTCCTCCTAAGCCTCAAGCTGCTCCTCCCGAGCCCAAGCCTTCTCCCTGGCAGACTGGACCCGCGCCTTCAGCAGGTTGTCCCAGTCCTGGATACGCTCCCGCTCGGACCTCAGTTCGGCCCACTCTTGCTCGAGTGCGTCCTGCATCTGGTCCAGACTAGAGCGGACAACCCTTGTGGCCCTGGGGATCGGGACAACTCTCGGCATCGTCAGGCGAGGCGGCGCCTCGACACCTTCTGGCTCCTTGGCCACCAGTGGAGTTGCCACCATGGCAACTTGCGAAGGGATAGGAGGAGGGCTAGTGGACCGTCCAGTGGCAGCCACACAGCTACCAGAGGAAGCTGCACTTGCCAGTTGGCTGACCTCGGGGGCCCGGGTGTCGACATCCGGAACTGCTTCAGGCACAGGCTCCGGCACCAATGCCGGTGTTGGAGCTTCGGCAGATAGGGAGCTCCGACTCTCGGCCTTCTGCGGTGGAGGAGGAGCAGAGGTTCCCTGCTGGGAAGTCCTACAAAAAGGAGCACCAAACATCAACTACAGCATCCATTGGCTCAGTACACAGCCTTGTAAGGTTGAGCCGTACCTGGAGGCCTGGAAGTTCCACTTCGCACGGATATTCTTACGCGGGGGACTTGAGCCACTCGCCCCCACCGGCGTAGGGGTTGCCTTCGTTGGCTTCGGAGCTGGCGGAGCCTCGGGAGTCTTCGTCGATGAATACACCACTTCAGGAGCCTTACGTACCGAGGATCTCGATGTCGAAGATGCGCCATGAGCTGGGGCGACCCTCGATGGCTGAGAAGCCGATGATGTTGCTGCGGGCCATCTTGGAACCCCAGCAACATCAGACGCCCTTCCCGTGGATGTTGGGACTGCTCCGGCAGCTATGACTCCAGAGCTGCCCCCGGCACCAATTGCCGGGCCCAGTGTGGGACCACGACAAGCCTGGGAACCCCTCGCCTTAGGGCCGTAGACGAAGCTTACGTTAGGATGGACTAGCTTACTCTTCGACACCCTGCTGGTCTCTGGGGCATCCTTGGGTGGCAAACGGGGGCGCTGCAGACTCAGACCTCCCTGCCGACTGCTTCCCTGCCTTGGAATGAGTCAGGCACAGGCCCTGACGGACCACCGGCGCCATCTGTTGCAGGGAAATCGATGCCTTGGAGGGATCCCCAATCTACCGCACTACTACATCAATGTCGTCCAGTGTGGGCAGTTCCCTCAGCAGCCTTGACCACGCTTGCGGATTGAGGTAGACGGGCTGGCAGCTTGCCGGCGGGGTGATGGAGTCGTCGGTAATCGAGTCACAGGAGAGCTTCTGCATCATCACCTCCAACATCACCTGACTCGGTGACGACCCTGCTCCGCGCTCCAATCGGCTCATGTTGCCCTCCCCAGTGTACTACCAAGCTGCCCGGATACGCTGCTGGAGGGGAGCGATCCGTTGAGACAGGAAGTCAGCCAAGACCATCAGCGAAGTCAGGCCTTCCTCCGCCAAGTACTTGATCCTCTCCAGCACCGGTGTGAAGACGTCCTGCAGGTCACGGATCTCATTCCCAACGGCCACCTTGGTCATTGGCAGGCCACACGGCAGCTCCAGGCGATCATGGACGTCGAACGTGGCTGATTGCTAGCCGAGCAGGCACCTCACAATAACGATGTCACCATCGTTCCTAAGCCTGGATGAACGGAGGCCATAAGACATGGTGGTGAGGAAAGGTTGAGAGCGCTGGGGAGCAGAGGCTTCGAGCGCCCAGGAGGGAGGCGAAGATTGCAAAGGGCAGAAGGGAACCATCCTTCTCTGGAAGGGTTCCCTTTATACGCCTGCAACCCCGGGCAGGGCAATAGGCACGACGTTTGGGTTTCCATCGTGCTGCGCCGCTGGTTACCTGCCTCCCCCAACGATGAGTAGGACCCAGGTCCACCCGTCAAACACTAGGCGCCAGGCGGGTAACTTCTCAAGAACGTTCGGCGGTTCTCGGGAAAAGCGGTGCAGTGGAGTTGCGGCGACCAACTGTAAAAGCCCAAGAAATGGACTTACAAAAGTGTTCATTTCATCACATCACCCCACCACAGTTCATTTGGTGGATAGCTCTTGAACTTTTGAGAAGAGCAAGTAAACACCATCAAGAGGGTGATTAGAAGGGAAAGCCCTAAACTTCAAAAAAAAAGTAGGGGTCATACACATTAACATGAAAGGTTGAGATCACCCTAGACCTTAAATAATCTTGTGAAGGCTCAGGCCAAATTTCATACAAATCCAAGCCTTTTTGAGGCATTTTTGGAAACATTTGAAAAGAAAGGGCTAATTTGAATGTAAATTCAAATTGCAGCCACGTTCATCACTTGAATTCAAAAGTTGACTTCATATTCAAACTCAGCACATTTTTCTGAGTTAGTCCACCAATTTTCATCCTCATTGGAGTTCATATTGTCGTGAGCTAAATTTGCATTAATTCAAACTGAATTTGAATTTCAAATTAAAATGGGCAGCAAATTTAGCCATACCAATTTCAAATTGAGGAAATCAAATTCAAACCATGACTTGGTGGCTAAGTTTCTCATTCAATTGTGAGTAGCTGAGACTTTTTCAGTGAAAACAGAAATGAAAAACAAAAAAAGGAATTAGAGAGGAGGGACCCACTGGTCAGAGACTGAAGAAGAAGAGAACCGCCTCTGCTGCCTTCGGTCGGCTGCCGGGAACGCTGCCGCCTCACCCCCTCGCGACCACGCGCATGCCAGCGCTGCTAAGGATCAGCTCACGCTCATTTCCAGCTCCCACGTACGCTGCACAGGCGGACTTTGCTTCCTTCATCAGCTAGCGCTGCTGCATCCGCTTCCACGCGCGAAGAAACCATCGCTGGCCGAACCCCACTTCTCCCCGGCGTCCGAGAGCAAGAAGACGTTTCGTGCCCGACGAGCTACACGAAAAAGGTCTGCTCCAAGGTGCTTAACACGTTCGTGCCGACCGCTCCTCCTCTCATGCTTCGGCGGGGTAGATTTGTCCGGTTATCCATTCGGTGTTCAAAGAACCAAATAGTTCAAAACTCCGAAATTTGTAATGGTTAGTCCACCACAGAGGATTCTGAGCTACACATACGTTCTGCACTTGTCCACGGCCACCTGGGATCAAAAACCGGCGAAAACATAGACTAGGGTTGCTGTTCTTCAAAATTTTCCGATCACCGCCGTTTTAGCCCTAGGTCGATGGTGAGGTCCTAGTTGCGGCCGTTTTCACGGGGATCAGTGCTCATATCCGTGATCAGCAAGTCTCAGCGGAGCTCTCCGAGCAAACCACGTCGAAAAAGGTGTAGAGAACACTGAGTTCGACGTCGCCGATGAGCTCCCGGCCGCTGTCACCGTCGCAAGCACTGTTCTGGCCATCGCCGAGCTCTGGTGAGTGCACCAACGTGTTCCTCAGGCAGAAACGTGCATAGGCGGCGAGTTCCGTTGAAGGTCGGGCAGCAGAACGCCCGGCGGCGAGCTCTCTGGCGAAGGTAGCGGCGGTGAGCCGCGGGAGCGCGAGGTAGACGAAGCTCCACGGGCCCCACGTGTCGGCCTCTGTTAAAACAGCGCTGTATCTATTGTGGCGCTGGCATTTCGTGTGACTACACGGGAGACTCTGCGTACCACCGTGTGGTTCGGCTCGGGTGCTGACACATAGCCCTGGGACCCCACCAGCCGGTTTAAACTTTTATTTGAATTTCAGAATTTTGTTCAAACTTCAACTAGCTATAACTTTTGCTAAGAAGCTCCAAATTGAGTGAACCAAATTTTGTTTGATTCATCTCTTCAAGCACTATCCAGAAAAATAAGTTTCAATTTATGAAACTTATTCTTTTTCCAAAATTAATTCCCTCAATTTTAAACTGTTGGGAATTTTATCTGGAGAATTCCTTTGTGAAAAATTCTGAAATTTGGCTGAGATGTTCACTTGAAAATCCTAGAGTCACAGGAAAAATTTCAGACCCATCCAAGTTATTTAGTGCCCCTTTTGGTGTAATTAAGTGAACTGCCCTAAGAAAATAGAAAAATGTACAGAAACCTTTTTCAGATTTTCTCAAATCTTGTTTAAGGCATAACTTCATCTAGAATGCTTCAAATGACATGAAACCAATTCTATTAGAACCATATCAAATTCTAGTTTGCAGAAAGTAATGGTTAGAGCCATGAAAATCTCTGGAAATCCTTAGAGACTCTAATAATGACAAAATAGGTTTTCATTTGTACGGAGCTCAAATGAACTTTGTTTCAAATGAAACTTGGTCAAGACTCTGGTTAGGACCCTACCAAGACACTATAATAATTTCAGAGACAAAGGGGAGGGATAGCTAGAGTTATGGTCTTTACATGTTCAATTTAACACATTGCATTTCAATTGACATATAGTATATTGCTTACGTGTAGTCGCTGAAGGCGAAGAAACTCCGGAAGTGTTGGACTTTCTTCTTCCGGACGAAGCCCTAACATCTGACCAATAGAAACAAAGCAAGCCCCGGTTTGCATTAGCAAATTTTACAAAGTTTTGCTTTATGAATACTTAGCATGATGTATGTGTGTGCATTAGGTGTGGGATGGATGAAACCCCAGGTGCATAACCAGATTTTTTCTACAAGAGTGAGGGTAGTGTCTAAGTCCTCGAGTATACAGGCTGTGCTTAATGTTCGTAGTACTTCGGTACAAGTCGAGTAGTTGGAATCTACTCGCGAGTATAGGAGTCGGGACACACGGGATTGGTTCGAGTGATGTGAGATCACATTAGTAAGAAAATGAGACTAGGCAGGGGCTGGGGCGCAGCAAGAGGAAGTCTTGTGGGTGCAGCCCTGTATGTGTCGATTGAGGACCGATCCGTGTGCAGCCCTGCCGAACAAGTATTGAACGTACCGAAGGCATATCGGATATATGGGCCCGATAAACCGATGTAACCTATACCTCCGGGCGTCGAGGCATAACACACCGATTTATAGGTGTAGACTGAGGGCAGCAAGGTGGAAATCTGCTAACGGGCATAGAGAGATGCTCCGTGTAGGGAACCACTTGCTCATTTCGGTGCGACCAGTTCGACGATTGGGCTGTTTGGTGAAAGGTTGTCCCGTACGACATCCGTGGAGCGTTCTGTGCAGCTCCGAGTATGGGCGTACTTGACGTTCCATTCGGGTATCCCTGCAGGTGTATATCGAGTCGATTCGCCATCCCTCACGGTAATGAGTACCGCTTGTTCACTGCATCGTAACGTAGATAAATTATGGAACGTTATGACTCAATTCTGCTGATATGTATAAATTGTAGTGCTACATGTGTGCCACCAAATATTGCTCACTAAATTTCAGATTTCATGAACTGTTAACTTGTGGCTAAAAGATGAATTAAGGATGAACTTGTAGGCATGTCGTTTGCTGCAAAGTACCATCCCATGTTCGTTGTGAACTGCATGTGGAGTTTCATGCATAGGTGAGTCGGTTAAGACTTGTTGAGCCATCGTGCTCACTGTTGCTGTGATAAGTGTTTTTCAGGTGAGGAGTATCCCACGGACTCGGGTTACAAGTCCACTAGCGAGGGCTACCCTCCGTCAGGGACCACGGCTGAGTGGGAGCCGTACACACCGTGTTGAGCTGAGTAGTGCAGCTAGTGTGGGTTGCCCATAGGGCTGGGCAACCGACTTTTGCTAGATAGATGGGCGTGAGTTGTATGAACTTAGCTTCCGCTGTTGTAATTTCCATACTTAGTTTGTAACTGAAGTCTGGTACTACTTTGTACAATTCAGTTGGTTTTCTATGTAATACAGTTTAGTTCAAAGGGATTGAAAAACAGAGTGCTCTTTTTTGGCAGCAAGTCTGCTTTACTTTAACAGAGCATAACTCACAGATTATTTAGCCAATGGAGGTGTGGGATATAGTTCTGGAAAGTACTAAGGGATTGAAAAACAGATTGCTCTTTTTTGGCAGCAAGTCTGCTGAACTTTAACAGAGCATAACTCACAGATTATTTAGCCAATGGAGGTGTGGGATATAGTTCTGGAAAGTTTTTTAAGTACTCTACAACTTTGTTGTAGACTTCCAGAGCAGAATCACACATTAAGCTGGTTTAAATCCCAGGAGAATGTAAACTGTCCAGAACTAGGACAGATTTAAAATACTCTCTGGACTGTTCTGTTTTTCAAGCATAACTTCCAGTAGAAAAATCTAAAATTTTCACATGACACCTTTTTGGAAAGGATAGGAGATGTGTTACATCTCTGTAATTCAAAGTTTCTGCAATTTCAGAACAGAACTCAGTGGAAATTAGAGTTGAAAACAGCAACTTCCAAAGGAGGTGCTGTTGAAATTCTTCCAGAAGTTCTGTTGACACTGAATTATCATAACTTTTTAACCAGAGCTGATCTGAGGGCGAATAAATACTCGTTGGAAAGATACTGAAGTTAACTTTAACTTTGTATTCAGCTTGAGTCATGAAAATGCCCAGCACCATCTCAAAATCTGGAATATGTAGAAACTGGTCATTCTGGCAGAGGGATGACAGTTGAACTCATTGAGAGATTGTTGAAACCTAGGGGGTTTAAGTACTTCCAATGGTGAGAACATACTCATGAGTGGTTATCTTCAACTAGTGAAAGATTTGAGTATATGTCCTGCTCAAGTTTCTTTTGCTAGAAACCATATTTATGTCATATTGAAGATAAAAGGGTAGTATACGGGATGACAAAGCGATATTAACGTCTGATAGTGACCAAACCTAGTTGAGATGAACTTCCAAAGAGGAAGTCCATCAATTTGGATTTAACTAGCTTGTATTTGGTCTGATAATGGTGTAGCTTGTGCAAAGTTATTACATTATCTATATACGAGATGTATCGCATGATTTACTGTCATTATGTTTTTACGCCTAATTTATGGGACTGCATGAAGTATGTTGCGGGACTGATCTTTATTGTCATATGGTTGAAAATAGTTCGCACACCTGCCACGCATAAGGTCGGTGGCTCTAGCCAGCAGGGGAGTGATGACACCCAGCCACCTGCCTACGACAGTACCCCGCAGCAACAACCACCACCGCCGCTTCCGCTTACACTAGCGGATGTGATCGCGGCCCTGGTGGGTAATCGTGAGGAGCAGACCTATCTGCTCCGGACGATCGTGCAAAATACGTCCCAGGCAGGGGGCGTCAAGAGAGGGGGCCTCGTGAGCCCCACGTTGTGACGTACTCGGACTTCATGAGTACGCACCCTCCGGTGCTCACTGAAGCAGCAGAACCTCTGGAGGCCGACAACTGGCTGCGGACAATCGAGTCTAAGTTTGGGCAGCACCAATGCACGGAGCGGCAGAAGACTCTCTTCGCGGCGCAGCAGCTTCACGGTGCTGCTGGCGCGTGGTGGGCGAACTATGTCGCCTCACTGCCGGCTGGCCATGCCGTGGAGTGGGAAGAATTCCGGGAGGCGTTCCGCGCCTAACATATTGTGACACCCTCATTATTGGTTTCTGCATGTATTCATGTTTCATGTAGAGAAAACATTTTAAAAGAAGTGGGAACAGAGAAAGAATAAAAAAGATAGCCAAAAAGAGCAAAATCCAGTTCATCAAGAGCGCCGAAGAAAAACTCCCGCGGCCCGCTGGCCACGTGGCGCCTTCGGGGCTCATCTCCGCAAATGGGGAGAGGTCCGGCCTCCGCAGGACACGTGTCACCTTCAGAGCTAGTCACCATGGAAATCAGAGGACCAGTCGCGCGGGGTACGTGTCGATCTCGGAGCTTGCCTCCGAGAGGTCCGGTTCTATTGGACACGTGTCACCATCGGAAGCTTATCTCCGGGAGGTCCGTCACTATTGGACACGTGTTAACCTCGGAGCTCATCTCTGAGAACAAAGAAGTCTGGCGCTATTAGGACACGTGACACACCCGGAGCCACCTCCAAAGAGAGGAAAGGTCCGACACTAACACGTGGCATGCGCGGAGCCACCTCCGAATAGAGAGGAGGTCCCGACCGCCAGGATACGTGGCGCACGCGGAGCTCACATCCGAAGTTGAGGGAGGTCTCGCCCGCTTGACACGCGGCACAACCGGAGCTCGTCTCTGCGGAATGGGGGAGACCAGGCCCCGATGGACACGTGGAGCTTCCGGAGCTCATCGCCAAAGAGGTAACGTATTCTGGAGCGGTTTTTGGATTCTATATACGTGAAAATACCGATATGGGAACCGACACGATTTCCACAAGATCGCCACACCGAATCAATCCAAGATAGAGTTGTTAGGATCTAGGAAACAATTTGAATAGGACTCGTAATCGAAATCCAATCAGATTAGGACTCTTTCTTCCCGATTATAAATAAAACCCAAGACCCTTGGCCGAAACCACGAACTTCTTTTCCAACTTCTGAGCCGACGACTTAGAGCCCTAGCCCTAGCTCGCCGAGTAAACCCTTCGTCGGAGATCAGTCGCCAGAAGTTGCCGAAGATCGCCAGAAGGGAGCCCAATGATTTGTCTTGCTGGGAGAAGAACCCGAGACCAAGAGGAACATAAGAAAGACCAGCTCAGGGAGCTGTCTACAATGAGCTGCAACGACAAGGTTTTGAGATCCAAGAACAACAGGAATCGCCAGAACAAGGCAAGTGCCCCTTGACCATATTGATCCTATGTTTTGGGAAACTATTTTGTTTTGCGAAAAGGTGTGTGTGCTGAGTCAAACATGATGGTAAACCCTTTTATAGGAAGTTTACTAGTTTTGGTTAAACCACTCTTGTCGCCAGGGAAGTTTATGAGTCGGGTATGGCTTTTGCTTTTATGCTTCGCTGAGTCCATGGGATTGGGAAGCGAGATAGATGTGTCTAGCTAACTGCACTCGTAATGATATTGAGAAGACTGATGTTGTTAATGAACATGGATCAGAGGGAGATCTACGCAAGCCTAGGTTTGTGAATGAAGTAGCATGAGATGGTGGTTTACTTACCGTAGATCTAAGGACCGGTTCATGCGAGCACATGCCAGGATGACAGTGCCACCACAAGGCCAAGTATGGGTGCGGCTTAGCTGACTAATTAGGTAAGTTACTAGATTGTTATGGACTGAGGAAGGCGCGGGGAATGAGAGTCGAGTGAGGACTGCCCTGGGAACTGCATGGCACAAGAGGGAGCCCGTGGGTGGGAGAATTGGAGATTCTAGCCTGCCGGTGAAATCTTAGTGAGTCCATACATCTAGTAGCCACTTTGTAAAGGCTATTTTGTGATCTCTTGGCCATACACCGACAGTTGTGTACTGGTATAATGGAGGTTCTGTAGTCGCCGACGGGTGACGAAATCACAAACTTGTGGGTAAAGAGGTGCAAACTCTGCAGAGTCTAAAACTATCATGATAGCCGAGCTTACGGTCACGAGCGCCTGGCTAACTTCCATGATTAGTTGGGATGGTTATTGGTGATGATTATTGGTTATGTTTATTGATTATGGTTTTAATTATGGTTTTGGTTTTTTGGGACTGTTGAATACGGGTGATAAGATTGGTTGCATGACTGTTGAGTCATGGCAACGAGATTGGTCTCGGTGTGAGACGAAATTGTTTATGAGATGAAATGGTAGCGAATACGAGATGATATTCGTGAGATGGTAGCGAATACGAGAGGGTATTCGTGAGCAAGATTGAAGTTGATTGATGTTCGGATGGGACATGGAAAGTGATGGAGGTAAGTTGGTAATTTAATACATGTTGGGATTACAATCACTTAAAGTTAAGTCTCTATTTTATCGTGGTTTTATAATTTTTCTTTCTGCAATGAGCCTTTTATACCTACCTTGTTGTGAGCTACATATCATATTTTTCCGCACTTGTTGAGTACATCATTGTACTCAAACTTGCATTATTATTTCATCATCAGCAACAGGAGAAGTTTTCTATGATAACCAGGTGGAGCATTAGGCATGTAATCTGTCCTCAACCTTGCCTGTGGGGATGGAGCAGAGATGGAGTTGCTACTGCTGCTTAGATTGCTTCCGCACTAGTTAGAAGACTTAGCTGCATATAATAAAGTTTTTCGATGTTAGATTAAGACTTCCGCTGTGAGCATGAGTCCAAGACTCATGAGATATTGTAATAAACTCTGTTATTCGTGGACGTATATATTCTGAAATTCAGTTTGTAGATGATATGTATATGTGTGATGAACATCCTTGGCACACCTATGCATCAGTTCTTGGTTCTGTGGTTTTCCACAGAATTGCGGGCGTCACAGATTGGTATCAGAGCCACGGGTTGACAGTAGGTTACACGCCTAGATAGAAATCACATATTGGTAATAGGAGCCATAGTTGGATCATAGATTTTTGTCACTCCAACCACCTTGACAGAGGGTGAAGTCACATATCAGTATTCACCCTAAAACACATAGGACCCCCATTAAACCTGCCTTGAATAGGAGTTGTGTGAACCCTTGTGATGATTGTTGTGCTTATGAGCTTAGTGTGAATTGTGGGACATTTCAGCATTGTCCCTATTCACACATAGTTGAGAGGTGTGAGATGCTTCGGCACTTGTTCACATCCTCATATGGACTAATATATATAGTCTATACACCTTGATGCATATAGATAGGGGGATCTATCTAACCTTCGTTCTACCCAATTCACTCTCACAGATGGTGAGGGGAAACGCCAGCTGCCAAGGAAGGGACGCCCGTGGTAACCAGGAGGATGATCACGATGAAGTTCCCGTTAACCCCAGAGCTGGTGGAAACAACCTGGAACGGTTGATGGCCATGCAAAATCAGCTCATGCAAACCATGATCCAGACCTTGGGTCAGCTGCAGGCCAACAACAATAACCCCGTTCCGGCACCGCCGCCACCACCGCCGGCTCACAACAGACTGGGAGAGTTCATGAGGACTCAACCACCCACTTTATCACAAGCTAGTGATCCCATGGAAGCCGATGATTGGTTGAAATCCATGGAGAAGAAGCTTGCCATTGTCCAGTGCAATGACCGAGAGAAGGTTCTCTTTGCGTCGCACCAACTCATGGGAGCTGCTGCTGACTGGTGGGATGCCCTATGCAACGCTCATGTCGACCCGGAGACGATCACTTGGACTGAGTTCAAGGAGAGTTTCCGCTCTCATTACATCCCTTCTAGTGTAATGATGCTCAAGAGACAGGAGTTTTAAGGTCTCCGCCAAGGACAGAGAAGCGTGAATGAGTATCTCCACAAGTTCACGCAACTGTCCCGGTACACCCCCGAAGATGTCAACTCGGACCAACGGAAGCAGTAGCTGTTCATGAGAGGGTTGAACAATGAGATCCAGGTTCAGCTCCTCAACAATGACTACGTGAGCTTCCAGAAGCTGGTTGACAAGGCTATAGTGGTTGAAAACAAGATCCGAGAGATCGAGCGAGAGGGCAAGAGGAAGATGCAATACCAGCCCGAAGGGAGCAACGTACGACCTCGGTACATGCCCCTAGCCGCACCACAGTATGGATCGACCACTCCTGCATACCGCCCTAATAAGCCACCACAGCAACGACCCGTTGCACAAGCACCTCGGGTGCCTTTGCCTCCTGCGCCCCGTCCCAACATGAGCACCCCTGCTCAAAACCCCCGTCCCAACGTACCTGCTGTAGTGGGCAACAGGGCATGCTTTGCATGCGGGGAACCAGGACACTTTGCGAACCAGTGCCTGAACAGAGGCCCTGGACAGCAAGGCAACGTGCCCAAGCAGAACCCGTGACCGAACGGAGGGGACAATCAAGGAAATCATGGACAACAGTACTATGCTCGCGGCAATGTGAACCATGTCTCTGCTGAGGAAGCACAACAGGCTGAGGACGTCGTAATTGGTATGTTCCTTGCCAGTTCCAACCCAGCCACAATTTTATTTGATTCTGGAGCATCACATTCCTTCATATCATCCAAGTATGTTGCCAAGCATAATCATCCCATATCACACTTAAAATGTGCTATGTTAGTTTATTCTCCCGGTGGAGAAATGAGGACTAATATAGTATGTCTGAAAGTAAGACTTAAAATAAGGGGGGTAGACTTCCTTGCCAACCTCATTGTCTTGGATTCCCAAGGTCTTGACATAATACTCGGGATGGATTGGTTAAGCAAGCACAACGGGATAATCCAATGTGTTGAAAGGAGCGTGCAGTTGACAAAAGAGCACGGTATTCGTGTTGAGTTTGAGTCAGCCCAACAAACAACTAAAAGGGCAATTTTGAACCACGTCGAAGGAACAACGTTGGACAGCGTTCTAGTGGTTCAAGAATTCTCGGACGTGTTTCCGGAAGAGCTTCCAAGTATGCCACCTGATCGGGACATTGAGTTTGCCATTGATTTGGTACCCGGAACTGCACCCATAGCAAAGAGACCCTATAGGATGCCCGTTAATGAACTAGTGGAGCTCAAGAAGCAAATTCAGGAGCAGCTGGATAAGGGTTTTATACGTCCAAGCTCGTCACCATGGGGAGCCTCCGTGCTCTTCGTAGACAAGAAGGATGGGACCCAAAGAATGTGCGTGGACTATAGGTCTCTCAACGAGGTGACAATCAAGAATAAATACCCTCTGCCCCGTATAGAGGACCTATTCGACCAAATGAAAGGAGCCCAAGTGTTCTCTAAGATTGATCTTTGGTCGGGATACTTCCAGCTAAAGATTAAGCCCTCCGATATACCCAAGACTGCCTTTCGAACACGGTATGGTTCGTATGAATATACCGTCATGTATTTTGGGTTAACAAATGCACCCACATACTTCATGTACCTTATGAACAAGGTTTTCATGGAGTACTTGGATAAGTTCGTCGTGGTCTTCATCGACGACATTATGGTGTATTCAAAAAATGAGGGGGAGCATGAAGAACATTTGAGATTGGCCTTGTAGAAAATGCGCGAGCATCAATTGTATGCCTAGCTTAACAAGTGTCAATTTTGGCTAAAGGAGATAGCGTTCCTAGGCCACATTATCTCCAAGGAAGGAGTATCGATTGATCCCAGAAAAGTGGGAGATGTTCTGAAGTGGGACCAACCGCAAAACGTGAGGGATATTCGGAGTTTTCTTGGGATGGTTGGATACTACCGACTCTTCATTAAGGACTTCTCTAAGATAGCAAGACCTATGACGGAGTTGCTAACGAAGGGAAAAGCCTTCCAATGGACACCAGCATGCAAAGGAAGTTTTGAGGAACTCAAGAAAAGGCTAACCATAGCACCGGTTTTGGTATTGCCGGGCGTGAGCAAGAGCTTCGACATATATTGTGACGCATCCAGACAAGGGCTCGGATGTGTGCTCATGCAAGAAGGACAAGTGGTAGCCTATGCCTCACGACAAATAAAGAAGCACAGACTTAATTATCCTACACAAGACTTGGAGTTAGCAGCAGTAGTGCATGCATTGAAGATTTGGAGACATTATATCCTTGGTCATCGATGTGAGATCTATATGGATCATAAAAGCCTCAAGTACATATTTACAAAAACGGACCTGAATTTGAGGCAACGTCGATGGTTGGAACTCATCAAGGATTACGATGTTGGGATCAACTACCACCCTAGGAAGGCCAATGTAGTAGCTGATGCATTGAGCCGGAAGGGAGCATGTCACCAACTCACGGTTCGGGAGCTACCACCCGAACTATGCAAAGAGTTCGAATGGTTACACCTCGGATTCTTGAACAACATGGAGGTGATGGAACTCCACTCTTCATTAGAGCAAGAGATAAGGGACGGCCAAGCAATGGATGAGGAGATCAAGGAAAGGATCCGACAAGGAATAGAGAAAGATTTCAAGGAAGATGAGAAGGGTACGCTTTGGCTAGGAAAAAGGATTTGTGTGCCTAACATGAAGCACATCCGTGACATGATATTAAAAGAGGCACATGATTCACCCTATTCCATACATCCCGGAAGTACCAAAATGTACAAGGACTTGAAGACTTGTTATTGGTGGGACAGTATGAAAAGGGACATAGCCGAATACGTTGCCCTATGCGACACATGCCAACGGGTGAAGGTCGAACATCAACGACCTGCAGGATTGTTGCAACTCTTGAAGGTACCCGAGTGGAAGTGGGAAGACATCAACATGGATTTCATCGTCGGATTGCTGCGTATTCAGTCGGGTTATGACTCCATCTGGGTTATCGTGGACCGATTGACGAAAACAGTCCATTTTCTTCCTGTAAGGGCCAAGTACAACGTTGCACAATTAGCCGAGTTGTACATGGAGCAGATCGTGTGCCATCATGGAGTCCCGAGGAGGATAGTCTCAGATCAAGGTTTTCAATTTACCTCTAGATTTTGGAGGAAGCTGTAGAAAGCTATGGAACACGACTGGATTTTAGCTCCGCCTATCACCCACAAACTGATGGACAAACCAAATTTTGGAAAGACATGTTGAGAGCTTGCGTCTTGAAATGTGGGCGTAGTTGGGATAGGAGTTTACCGTACGCCGAATTCTCCTATAACAACAGCTATCAAGCTAGCTTGAAGATGTCGCCTTTCAAAGCATTATACGGCAGACGGTGTAGAACACCGCTGTTTTGGAACGAAACCGGAGAGAACCAAGTGTTTGGACCAGAAGTGCTACAATAAGCTGAAAAGCAAGTCCAAACGATACGGGAGAACTTAAAGGCTACTCAGTCACGACAGAAAGGCTATGCGGACAATAGGCGAAGGAAGTTGACTTTCGATGTAGGAGACTTCGTATACCTTAAGGTATCGCCTATCCGAGGCCAATGACGTTTCAACGTCAAAGGCAAGCTAGCACCTCGCTACATTGGACCGTTTAAGATTTTGGACAAGCGGGGAGAAGTAGCCTATCAACTAGAGCTCCCAACATATCTCTCCGATGTACATGACGCGTTTCATGTATCCCAGCTCAAGAAGTGCTTGAGAGTACCAGAGGAGCAAGTACCAATGGAAGAGCTTGAACTTCAAGAGGACCTGACCTATGCGGAGCACCCCGTCCAAATTTTGGACGTAAAGGAAAGGGTCACGAGGAACAAAGTGATCTGATGGTGCAAGGTACAATGGAGCCATCACACGGAAGTTGAAGCCACATGGGAGCGTGAAGAAGATATCAAGGCAGAATTCCCTCATTTATTCTCTACTAACGAATCTCGAGGGCGAGATTCAATTTAAGGGGGGGTAGATTTGTGACACCCTCATTATTGGTTTCTGCATGTATTCATGTTTCATGTAGAGAAAACATTTTAAAAGAAGTGGGAACAGAGAAAGAATTAAAAAGATAGACAAAAAGAGCAAAATCCAGTTCATCAAGAGCGCCGAAGAAAAACTCCCGCGGCCCGCTGGCCACGTGGCGCCTTCGGGGCTCATCTCCGCAAATGGGGAGAGGTCCGGCCTCCGCAAGACACGTGTCACCTTCGGAGCTAGTCACCACGTAAATCAGAGGACCAGTCGCGTGGGGTACGTGTCGATCTCGAAGCTCGCCTCCGAGAGGTCCAATTCTATTGGACACGTGTCGCCATCGGAAGCTTATCTCCGGGAGGTCCGTCACTATTGGACACGTGTTAACCTCGGAGCTCATCTCTGAGAACAAAGAAGTCTGGCGCTATTAGGACACGTGGTACACTCGGAGCCACCTCCTAAGAGAGGAAAGGTCCAGCACTAACACGTGGCATGCGCGGAGCCACCTCCGAATAGAGAGAAGGTCCCGGCCGCTAGGATACGTGGCGCACACGGAGCTCACCTCCGAAGGAGAGGGAGGTCTCGCCCGCTTGACACACGGCACAACCGGAGCTTGTCTCTGCGGAATGGGGGTGACCATGCCCCGATGGACACGAGGAGCTTCTAGAGCTCATCGCCGCAGAGGTAACGTATTCTGGAGCGGTTTTTGGATTCTGTACGCGTGGAAATACCGATACGGGAACCGAATCGATTTCCAAAAGATCGCCACATCGAATCAATCCAAGATAGAGTTGTTGGGATCTAGGAAACAATTTGAATAGGACTCGTATTCGAAATCCAATCAGATTAGGACTCTTTCTTCCCGATTATAAATAAAACCCAAGCCCCTTGGCCGAAACCATGAACTTCTTTTCCAACTCCTGAGCCGACGACTTAGAGCCCTAGCCCTAGCTCGCCGAGTAAACCCTTCGCCGGAGATCAGTCGCTAGAAGTTGCCGAAGATCGCTGGAAGGGAGCCCAACGATCTGTCTTGCTGGGAGAAGAACCCGAGACCAAGAGGAAGACCAGCTCAGGGAGCTATCTACAACGAGCTGCAACGACAAGGTTTTGAGATCCAAGAACAACAGGAACCGCCAGAACAAGGCAAGTGCCCCTTGACCATATTGATCCTATGTTTTGGGAAACTATTTTGTTTTGTGAAAAGGTGTGTGTGCTGAGTCGAACATGATGGGAAACCCTTTTATAGGAAGTTTACTAGTTTTGGTTAAACCACCCTTGTCGCCAGGGAAGTTTATGAGTCGGGTATGGCTTTTGCTTTTATGCTTCGCTGAGTCCATGGGATTGGGAAGCGAGATAGATGTGTCTAGCTAACTGCACTCATAATGATATTGAGAAGACTGATGTTGTTAATGAACATGGATCGGAGGGAGATCTAGGCAAGCCTGGGTTTGTGAATGAGGTAGCATGAGATGGTGGTTTACTTGCCGTAGATCTAAGGACCGGTTCATGCGAGCACATGCCAGGATGACAGTGCCACCACAAGGCCAAGTATGGGTGCGGCTTAGTTGACTAATTAGGTAAGTTACTAGATTATTATGGACTGAGGAAGGCACGGGGAATGGGACTCGAGTGAGGACTGCCCTAGGAACTGCATGGCACAAGAGGGGGCCCGTGGGTGGGAGAATTGGAGATTCTAGCCTGCCGGTGAAACCTTAGTGAGTCCATACATCTAGTAGCCCCTTTGTAATGGCTATTTTGTGATCTCTTGGCCATACACCAACGGTTGTGTACTGGTATAATGGAGGTTCTGCAGTCGCCGACGGGTGACGAAATCACAAACTTGTGGGTAAAGAGGTGCAAACTCTGCAGAGTCTAAAACTATCATGATAGCCGAGCTTACGGTCACGAGCACCTGGCCAACTTTCATGATTAGTTGGGATGGTTATTGGTGATGATTATTGGTTATGGTTATTGGTTATGGTTTTAATTATGGTTTTGGTTTTTCGGGACTGTTGAGTCCGTATGATAAGATTGGTTGCATGACTGTTGAGTGATGGCAACGAGATTGGTCTCGGTGTGAGACGGAATTGTTTATGAGATGAAATGGCAGTGAATACGAGATGGTATTTGTGAGATGGTAGCGAATACGAGAGGGTATTCATGAGCATGAATGAAGTTGATTAATGTTCGGATGGGACATGAAAAGTGATGGAGGTATGTTGGCAATTTAATACATGTTGGGATTACAATCACTTAAAGTTAAGTCTCTGTTTTATCGTGGTTTCATAATTTTGCTTTCTGCAATGAGCCTTTTATACCTACCTTGTTGTGAGCTACATATCATATCTTGCCGCACTTGATGAGTATATCATTATACTCAAACTTGCATTATTATTTCGTCATCAGCAACAGGAGAAGATTTCTATGAAGACCAGGTGGAGCATTAGGCGTGTAATCTGTCCTCAACCTTGCCTGTGGGGATGGAGCAGAGATGGAGTTGCTGCTGCTGCTTAGATTGCTTCCGCACTAGTTAGAAGACTTTCGCTGCATAGAATAAAGATTTCCGCTGTTAGATTAAGACTTCCGCTGTGAGCATGAGTCCAAGACTCATGAGACATTGTAATAAACTCTGTTATTCATGGACGTATATATTCTAAAATTCAGTTTGTGCATGATATGTATATGTGTGATGAACATCCTAGACACACATATGCATCAGTTCTCGGTTCCGTGGTTTTCCACAGAATTGAGGGCGTCACAGATTGATATCAGAGCCACGGGTTGACAGTAGGTTACACGCCTAGATAGAAATCACAGATTGGTAATAGGAGCCATAGTTGGATCATAGATTTTTGTCACCCCAACCACCTTGACAGAGGGTGAAGTCACAGATCAGTATTCACCCTAAAACACATAGGACCCCCATTGAACCTGCCTTGAATAGGAGTTGTGTGAACCCTTGTGATGATTGTTGTGCTTATGAGCTTAGTGTGAATTGTGGGACGTTTCAGCGTTGTCCCTATTCACACATAGTTGAGAGGTGTGAGATGCTTCGGCACTTGTTCACATCCTCATATGGGCTAATATATATAGTCTATACACCTTGATGCATATAGCTAGGGGGATCTATCTAACCTTCTAACCTTCGTTCTATCCAATTCACTCTCACAGATGGTGAGGGGAAATGCCAGCCGCCAAGGAAGGGACGCCCGTGGTAACTAGGAGGATGGCCACGATGAAGTTCCCGTTAACCATCCGGTCAACAGTGGCATCCACCGGCGCGACCTCAACAGTTCGGGGGTCGTTCTTTCCAGCCACCCCCGTTCCGACCGCCGATGCCACCACCGCGACCGCAACAACAGCAGCAGCAGCAGATGGTACCCCGGACGTTTCCATCGCCACAAGCGCCCCGGGTTTCTGTCCGCCGATCAGCGGAGGACCGCCTCGCTACACTTGCTTTACATGTGGCCAGACCGACCATTTCTCGAAGGACTGTCCCCAGGGGCAGCAGAGCAGCGGGCAAGCCCAATATCAGGGCGGTGCTCGAGGGCGACCTCCGGTCAAGAAGGTTGGTCAGCGAACCGGGGGCGTTCACAACCTCGACAATGAGGACACCCCAGAGAGAGAAAACGTGTTGGCGGCTATGTTCACTCTCAACGATCAAGCAATCATCATATTATTTGATTCTGGTGCAACCCACACCTTCATAAGTGCATCATATGTGGTTAAGCATCAACTGGAAGCCTTTCCAACTGAGTGCTCTTATATGATCTGCTCACCGGGAGGAAGGATTTCAGCAACTATGATGATTCCGAAAGCACCACTGTGCTTATGTGGGAAGATATATCCCACCATTATGATTATTCTTGAGGGACAGAAGATTGATGCAATCTTAGAGATGTCATGGTTAAGTTACCATGGCACTGTCCTAGAAATCTTATCACGGACGGTGCACCTCAACTCCCCACTACACCGTCCGCAGTCCCTCATACTAGACCATCCAGTCCGGGAAGTTTCAGCTGCCTATATTACTGAAGCTTCCAAGCTAGAGGACATCCTCGTAGTCCGAGAATACCCCGACGTGTTTTCGGATGATCTTCCGGGCATGCCACCTGAGCGGGATGTGGAGTTCAAGATGAGCTTGCACCTGAGACTACTCCTATCTCACGGAGACCGTATAAAATGGCTCCGAACGAGCTAGCTGAATTGAAAGAACAACTCAATGATCTGTTGAGCAAAGGTTTCATTAGACTGAGTTCCTCGCCTTGGGGATGCTCGGCGCTGTTCATCAAGAAGAAGGATGAAACCTTGAGGCTGTGTGTGGATTACCGGCCGCTCAACGCCGTCACCATTAAGAACAAATATCCACTGTCCCGCATTGACATCCAGTTTGATCAACTTTTGGGTGCAAGTGTGTTCTCCAAGATGGACCTTCGCTCTTGGTATCATCAAATAAAAATACGGGCAGAGGATATCCCGAAGACCGCATTCTCGACGAGATATGGGCTATACAAATATCTCGTCATGTCTTTTGGTCTCACCAATGCTCCGGCACATTTCATGTATCTCATGAACTCGGTGTTCATGCCGGAGCTGGACAAGTTCATTGTGGTGTTCATTGATGATATCTTGGTTTACTCCAAGACAAAAGCAGAACACGCCGAACACTTGAGAACCGTTCTTCAACGATTGAGGGACCATAAACTCTATGCCAAGTTCAGGAAATGTGAGTTTTGGATCAGCCAAGTGCCATTTTTGGGACAGATCATCTCAACGGAAGGCATTGCGGTTGACCCAAGCAAAATTGAACAAGTGCTGAAATGGAAAGCTCCCACTTCTGTTCATGAAGTCAGAAGCTTCCTCGGTTTAGCAGGATATTACCGGAGATTCATTCCAAGCTTTTCCAAGCTTGCTAAGCCGATGACAGAATTATTGAAAAGGAGAACAAAATATGTTTGGAATGCAGCATGTGAAGGGACGTTCCAAGCATTGGTGAAGCATCTCACAACAGCCCCGGTCTTAGCTCAACCAGATACGACCAAGCCCTTCGACGTGTATTGTGATTCATCGGGTATCGGGCTCGGCTGCGTGTTGATGCAGGAAGGACGTGTGGTCGCATATGGCTGACGCCAACTTCGGAACCATGAGAAGCACTATCCAACTCATGATCTTGAGCTCGCTGCTGTGGTTTTGGCGCTGAAAATGTGGAGGCACTATCTCCTGGGGAATTTGGTGCATCTCTACACCGACCACAAGAGCATGAAGTATATCTTCACCCAAAAGGAGCTGAATATGAGGCAAAAGAGGTGATTAGAACTAATCAAAGATTATGAGATTGAGATTCATTACCACCCCGGCAAGGCGAATGTGGTTGCCGACGCGCTGAGTCAGAAATCACATGTCCATAACCTCACCATTACACCGGTGGAGGAGGAAGAGCCGAGTTTATACTTGGTTCCTTATGGATCACTCTACAACCTTGCCCTCATCCCTACCATTAGGGAGGATATCATTGCAGCTCAGAAAAGTGGACAGGGGCATGGCACATCTCCGGAGACGAA
Organism: Neostapfia colusana; assembly: GCA_030760725.1. Lineage (NCBI taxonomy): Eukaryota > Viridiplantae > Streptophyta > Magnoliopsida > Poales > Poaceae > Neostapfia > Neostapfia colusana. The sequence goes on from JASWHV010000016.1 coordinate 67,777,883, forward strand.
TAGATAATGGGGAAATCAAATGTTTCCAGAAAGATGATGAGGGACGCCGTGGTTCAATGATCGCATAGTCGTACCCCGAAATATGGAGCTGAGAAAGAATATCCTTGATGAAGCTCACTTGTCTAAATTCTCCATTCATCCGGGCAGCAACAAGATGTACCAAGAATTGAAAAGAAAATTTTGGTGGACACGGATGAAGCGAGAAGTAGCTAAATACGTATCTGAGTGTGATACGTGTAGACAAGTGAAAGCAGATCACATGAGGAAATCAGGGCTGCTGCAACCCCTGAAAATTCCAGCATGAAGTGGGAAGATGTGAGCATGGATTTCATTGTGGGATTACCCCTGACTTCCAACAAGCATGATTCCATTTGGGTAATCATTGACCGATTAACCAAGTCAGTTCACTTCATTCCCGTGCATACACGTTACAATGCTAGCAAGTATGCGGAGTTGTACATTGCAAGGATTCTATGCTTACATGGAGTACCCAAGACCATCATCTCAGACTGAGGGGCACTATTTGTATCTCATTTCTGGGAGCAGTTGCACGCTGCTTTGGGTACTAGCCTGATTAGAAGCTCCGCCTATCACCCTCAGACAGATGGACAGACTGAGAGGGTGAACCAAGTATTAGAAGACATGTTGAGAGCATGCGCCATCCACCACGGTAGAAACCGGGATGATCGTCTACCATTGGCGGAATTCTCGTACAACAATGGCTATCAAGCAAGTATCAAGATGGCACCATATGAGGCTCTCTATGCTTGTAAATGCCGCACCCCATTAAACTGGTGCAAGTCCGGTGAAAGGGTCACATTTGGGGTTGATGTGGTGAATGACACCGAAGAGCGCGTTCGAATGATTTAAGCCAACTTGAAGGACACTCAATCCTGGCAGAAAAGTTACGCTGATAAGAGACGTAGGCCGCTACACTTCGATGTCGGGGAACACGTATACCTCCGTGTATCTCCGATGAAAGGTGTGCACCGATTAGGCGTGAAGGGGAAGCTCGCCCCCAGATTTATTGGATCCTATGCTATCACCGAGAAGTGTGGACCAGTAGCGTATAGACTGGATCTACGGCATCTCTCGTTGGTGTTCACGACGTTTTCCATGTTTCACACCTACGAAAATGTCTGAAGTATACGGCTGCTGTTCCCACCTAAGATATTGGCGAGCTGCAACCGGATTTGACGTATGCTGAATATCCGGTGGCAATTATGGATGAGAAGGCTCGGACCACACGTAGCCGCACGCTGTGGTTCTACAAGATACTGTGGAGCAACCACACCGCTGAAGAAGCGGCGTGGGAGAGCGAGGAATTCCTTCGCTCAAACTACCCGGATTTCATGGCGTCTCATCACAGGTAATCTCCTCTTACATCGTCGTCTCTTCTTTTATAATCTCGGGACGAGATTCTTTTAAGGGGGAGGGATGTAAAAGCCCAAGAAATGGACTTGCAAAAGTGTTCATTTCATTTCATCACATCACCCCACCACAGTTCATTTGGTGGATAGCTCTTGAACTTTTGAGAAGAGCAAGTAAACACCATCAAGAGGGTGATTAGAAGGGAAAACCCTAAACTTCAAAAAAAGTAGGGGTCATACACATTAACATGAAATGTTGAGCTCACCCTAGACCTTAAATAATCTTGTGAAGGCTCAGGCCAAATTTCATACAAATCTAAGCCTTTTTGAGGCATTTTTGGAAACATTTGAAAAAAGGGCCAATTTGAATGCAAATTCAAATTGCAGCCACTTTCATCACTTGAATTCAAAAGTTGACTTTTATTCAAACTCAGTACATTTTCCTGAGTTAATCCACCAATTTTTATCCTCATTGGAGTTCATCTTGTCGGGAGCTAAATTTGCATTAATTCAAACCGAATTTGAATTTCAAATTCAAATGGGCAGCAAATTTAGTCAAACCAATTTCAAATTGAGGAAATCAAATTCAAACCATGACTTGGTGGCTAAATCTCCAATTCAATTGTGAGTAGCTGAGATTTTTCAGTGAAAACAGAAATGAAAAACAAAAAAAGGAATTAGAGGGGAGGGACCCACTGGTTAGAGACTAAAGAAGAAGACCGCCTCTGCTGCCTTCGGTCGGCTGCCGGGAACGCTACCGCCTCACCCCCTCATGACCACACGCGCGCTAGTGCTGCTAAGGATCAGCTCGCGCCCATTTCCAGCTCCTACGTACGCTGCACAGGCGGACTTTGCTTCCTTCATCAGCTAGCGCTGCTGCATTCGCTCCCGCGCGCGAAGAAACCATCGCCGGCCGAACCCCTCTTCTCCCCAGTGTTCGAGAGCAAGAAGCCGTTTCGTGCCCGACGAGCTACACGAAAAAGGTCCGCTCCAAGGTGCTTAACACGCTCGTGCGGACCGCTCCTCCTCTCATGCTTTGCCGGGGTAGAATTTGTCCGGTTATCCATTCGGTGTTCAAAGAGCCGAATAGTTCAAAACTCTGAAATTCGTAATGGTTAGTCCACCACAGATAATTCTGAGCTACACATACGTTCTGCACTTGTCCACGGCCACCTGCGATCAAAAACTGGCGAAAACCATAGACTAGGGTTGTTGTTCTTCGAAATTTTCCGATCACCGCCGTTTTAGCCCTAGGTCGATGGTGAGGTCCTAGTTGCGGCCGTTTTCACAAGGATCAGTGCTCATATCTGTGGTCAGCAAGTCGCAGTGGAGCTCCCTGAGCAAACCGCGTCAAAAAAGGTGTAGAGAACACCGAGTTCGACATCGCCGATGAGCTCCCGGCTACTGTCACCGTCGCAAGCACTGTTCCGGCCATCGCCGAACTCCGGTGAGTGCACCAACGTGTTCCTCAGGCAGAAACATGCACAGGCGGCGAGTTTCGACGAAGGTCGGGCAGCAGAAAGCCCGGCGGCGAGCTCTCCGGCGAAGGTGGTGGCGGTGAGCCGCGGTAGCGCGAGGTAGACAAAGCTCCGCGGCCCCATGTGTTGGGCTCTGTTAAAACAGCGCTGGATCTATTGTGGCACCGAGATTTCATGTGACTACACAGGAGATCTGTGGACCCCCGTGTGGTTCGGCTGTGGTGCTGACATGTAGCCATGGGCCCCACCAGCCGGTTTAAACTTTTATTTGAATTTCAGAATTTGGTTCAAACTTCAACTAGCTATAAATTTTGCTAAGAAGCTCCAAATTGAGTGAACCAAATTTTGTTGGATTCATCTCTTCAAGCACTATGCAGAAAAACAAGTTTCAGCTTATGAAACTTATTCTTTTTCCAAAATTAATTCCCTCAATTTTAAAATGTTGGGAATTTTATCTGGAGAATTCCTTTGTGAAAAATTCTGAAATTTGGCTGGGATGTTTATTTGAAAATCCTTGAGTCACAGGAAAAATTTCAGACCCATCCAAGTTCATTTAGTCCCCCTTTTGGTGTAATTAAGTGAACTGCCCTAAGAAAATAGAAAAATATACAGAAACATTTTTTAGATTTTCTCAAATCTTGTTTAGGGCATAACTTCATCTAGAATGCTTCAAATGACATGAAACCAATTCCATTAGAACCATCTCAAATTCTAGTTTCCATAAAGTAATGGTTAGAGCCATGAAAATCCCTGGAAATCCTTAGAGACACTAATAATGACCAAATAGGTTTTCAGTTGTACAGAGCACAAATGAACCTTTTTTCAAATGAATCTTGGTCAAGACTCTGGTTAGGACCCTACCAAGCCACCATAAAAATTTAAGAGCCAAATGGGAGGGCTAGCAAGAGTTATGGTCTTTACATGTTCAATTTAACACATTGCATTTCAATTGACATATAGTATATTGCTTACATGTAGTCGCTGAAGGCGAAGAAACTCTAGAAGTGCTGGACTTTCTTCTTCTGGACGAAGCCCTAACATCTGACCAGCAGCAACAAGGCAAGCCCCGGTTTGCATTAACAAATTTTACAAAGTTTTGTTTTATGAATACTTAGCATGATGTATGTGTGTGCATTAGGTATAGGATGGATGAAACCCCAGGTGCATAACCAGATTTTTCCTACAAGAGTGAGGGTAGTGTCTAAGTCCTCAAGTAGACAGGCTGTGCTTAATGTTCATAGAACTTCGGTACAAGTCGAGTAGTTGGAATTTAATCGCGGGTATAGGAGTCGGGACACACGGGATTGGTTCGAGTGATGTGAGATCACTTTAGTAAGAAAATGAGACTAGGCAGGGGCTGAGGCGCAGCAAGAGGAAGTCTTGTGGGTGCAGCCCTGTCTGTGTCGATTGAGGACCGATCCGTGTGCAGCCCTGCCGAACGAGTATTGAACGTACCGAAGGCATATCAGATATATGGGCCCGATAAACCGGTGTAACCTATACCTCCAGACGTTGAGGCATAACACACCGATTTATAGGTGTAGACCGAGGGCAGCAATGTGGAAATCTGCTAACGGGCATAGAGAGATGCTCCGTGTAGGGAACCTCTTGCTCATTTCGGTGCGACCAATTCGACGATTGGGCTGTTTGGTGAAAGGTTGTCCCGTACGACATCCATGGAGTGTGCTGTGCAGCTCCGAGTATGGGCGTACGTGACGTGCCATTCGGGTATCCCTGCAGGTGTATATGGAGTCGATTCGCCATCCCTCGCGGTGATGAGTACCGCTTGTTCACTGCGTCGTAACGTAGATAAATTATGGAACATTATGATTCAATTCTGCTGATATGTATAAATTGTAGTGCTACATGTGTGCCACCAAATATTGCTCACTAAATTTCAGATTTTATGAACTGTTAACTTGTGGCTAAAAGATGAATTAAGGATGAACTTGTAGGCGTGTCGTTTGCTGCAAAGTATCATCCCATGTTCGTTGTGAACTGCATGTAGAGTTTCATGCATAGGTGAGTCGGTTAAATCTTGTTGAACCATCGTGCTCACTGTTGTTGCGATAAGTGTTTTTCAGGTGAGGAGTATCCCACGGACTCGGATTACGAGTCCATCGGCGAGGGCTACCCTCCATCGGGGACCACGGCTGAGTGGGAACCGTACACGCCACGCTGAGCTGACGAGTGTAGCTAGTGTGGGTTGCCCATAGGGCTGGGCAACCAACTTTTGCTAGATAGATGGACGTGAGTTGTATAAACTTAGCTTCCTCTGTTGTAATTTTCATACTTAGTTTGTAACTGAAGTCTGATACTACTTTGTACAATTCAGTTGGTTTTCTATGTATCACAATATTATTCTTATGATGTGTGCTATCGGGTGTCGCATCGTGCGGCACCACCCTCTGAGATCCTGGATGAGCGGATTCCGGTCCGCCACACCAACCAAAAGGCTGTCGCAGTAACTGTTCTGGGGCAACTCCTCGAGCACGTTACCACGACTCGCCAGTCTGGGGTAAGCACGCGTCCACTACGCTTACGATGATCTGCCACATCGATTGGCAAGTATGCCCATTACGCCAGGGACATGCAGCCTTTTTGCCTCTCAGGTACAACCACTCGGCCTCTACGAGAAGATCTCACCACCACTTCGGTTTCCAAAAGCACAGGATCAAAACCACCATGCGGGAGAGATGGGGGCCCCACCTGCGGGTTCGATGCCTCCCCCAAGCTGGGCCTGAGGGCCACTGTCGGTACTTTGCAGACCGGGTACCCCCACGTAGTGGATAAAAGACAGTCTGGGCCCCGCCTCCCTACTGAGGTGGGCCCCAGCATAAGCCACGTGCCTTGGGCCCCATGGTCAGCCCTGGGGCTGCCGTGTGCGCTTGGGATCAGGAGCCGACACGTGCCCCGAGCTTTGGTCCGAGCCTCCTAGCTGGGGTGAAGTCCGGAGCTGCCACGTGTCCCGGGCTCCGGTCCGAGCCTCCCCGCTGAGGAGAGCTCCGGTGCTGACATGTGCCCCGGGCTCCGGTCCGAGCCTCCCCTCTGAGGTGAATTCCGAAGCTGTCACGTGCACCCGAACTCTGAACCGCCTCCCTACTGAGGACAGCTCCGGAGCAGACACGTTCCTCGGGCTCCAAGCAGAACCTTCCCGCTGAGGTGAGGTTCGAAGCTGGCACATGCCCCTAGATACTAAGCCTATCGATAAGGACTTACATACCCACAACACTTTATGGGCCGTGGCATCCGAGCGCGCCACCGACTGAAGATGCTGCAAGCCAGCGCGATACTTTCGGACGCATTTGGCATCCGAGATTCCAAGCGGGCTAAGCAACCGCCCTGCATTGCACGTGGTGGCTGCTCTGCTCGGATTGTTTGCTTGGCGAGCCTTGCCCGCGTGCAGGAATGCTGGCCGAATAATTACTACATGCCAGTTCGAGTTGTTAACTGAATGAATAAAAGAAATACTACGCAAGTTTCGGGAAGCGGCAGGGATGCCTGCCGGCGGGGACTCGGGCACAGAAGCCTGGCGGCGCTCACGGATGCCAGAGGCCGGGCACAGCCAAAAGAACAAGGGTACATTTAAAAATAAAAGAAGAATATAATAGTCATTTCAAAATTTATAATAATTAAAAAAGAAAAGAAAAATATTAAAAAGAGATAGATTAAACTAAAATTTTATTTTAACGATACGTTAACTATAGAAGTGTTATTTTAATTATCAACAATGTAAGTATTATTTTATTAAATCTGCTCGAAAAGGAGTGCTATAATAATAATTGACTCCAAACAAGGCGGTCGGTTTGGTTCCCCGGGCCGAATAAACTACTCCTTTCCCCTTTGCGCGCCCCGACTCCGGCTGGGTTGCCGCCCTTCCGCCCCCCTCCCCTTCCCAGACCCTAAGCAGCGAAGGACAAGCGCTGCCGCTCGCCGCTATCGGCCCAGTCCCCGATGTGCGGGAGAGCCCGGTGCACTCTCAGCGCGACCCAGGCCGCCAGAGCCTTCGGTTTCCCCACTACCTCCGCCGCTGGCAGCGGCGGCCGAGATGCCCCCGCCGTGCCAACACTCCATATGGACCGGTAGGATGACCCTTATCAAACCTGGTGTCTTCACCTAGGCCATCGAGTAGTGTGTCCTGAAGCTTACTCGGCTTGGGTTGTGGGGCCGCAGGTTCCGGCCGTCGTACAACGTGTCTCCGGGGGCGTACCTGCCGGTGGGCGCGGTGGGAGAGAGGCCAGCGGGTGGAGCCGACGGAGGAGGAGTCGCGGAAGAGGTGGGACTGGTGATCCAGTGCATGAAATGGGGGCTTGTGCCCAGCTTCACCGGCAAGACGGAGAAGCCTGACCATTTCAGGATGGTATGTACGGTCTTATGGGTTGGCTTCACCAGCAACTTGCAACGTCTTTGTTGTCACGTCTGAACAATACTTCGTTAAAAGCTTTGATAGATGGATAGATAGATAGGAACGGCAAACTACAGATGAGAGTCTGTCAGTAAGTTAAATTATTAGGGCAATGCTCGAAGAGATCTGTAGAGAAGCATTCTTATGAAGAATGTGCAAACTTAACTGAAACATGGACTGCTAAAATATCATAGTTTGCTAAATGGAGCTTATTAGCTTGTTGGTTGTTGTGCTTCTTTTGATTAGGTGGTCTTTTGTTGAGCCTCTGTTATTGTTTATTTTTATAAAAGTTGGATTAACATAACAATAAAGGGATACAGAAAGGTTATGGAATTGCTAGGGAAATCTATCTATAAAAGGCGCATGTGGTCATTAACAACTTATATCTCACAAGATTGGTTTAAGTTTTATTGTTTCAAAAGATTATACGAAGCACTGAATTTTCCTGCAAATAATTGCTCAAAGTACATCCAATCAATATTTAAAAAAGAGAGGGTAGCCCGGTGCATGTAGCTCCCGCTTGCGCAGGGTCCGGAGAAGGGTCCGACCACTTGGGTCTTTTGTACGTGGCCTTTCCCTATATTTCTGCAAGAGGCTGTTTACAGGACTTGAAACCGTGACCTCATGGTCACAAGGCGACAGCTTTACCGCACAAATATTAAATATTTAATTTGCAGAAAATCAAATAGAGTACATTGTGATATTGACCATATAATAGAAAATTTTAATTTCTTTTTTCGACTATGGAAGAATTCCCTGCAGTCACTGCATTTTAAATTGTAAAATTTTGCCCCTAGGAGTCATCATTACCCCTATTTCAAGTGTTGACTGGATCCGAGGCAGGGTCCCAACTTATTGATCCTGCACAAATAAACATAACAAATCGGAACTACTGTAGATGATACGGGACTGCTCAAGCACTAGTCAGATTGTGCTAACCATCCTCATGGCATTTGCAGCTGCAACCTGCTGGTTAAGTGAGCAGCATAGTGATGTTGATGCCATCTATCTGGAATCTTTGCTTGAAATACATTTGAGGTGTGGAAAGAGAATGACACAAAAGAAGTCACCTGCCCAATAAATTGTGGAGGTGGCAAACCTGCCGAATAAATTGTGGAGGTGGTAAACCGTAGAAATCTAATGTTAGGTGGCATTGAGTACTAAGTAGACATAAAACTGATGTGAATAAAAACTGCCTTTTAGCAGCTGTAACTCTTGTCTTACCACATGGATTTTTGTAGTTTTATCCGACTCTTCCCGCCTACTGAACATTATTTGTATGCAGTTTGTTTTTTTGTCAAGTTAATCGTTTTTCTGTGCAGTTCAATGCCAGATCGGAGTCTGTAAAAGAAAAGGCTTCATTCAGACGGCTAATCTCAAAGAATAGGTGCCTTATCGCAGTAGAAGGGTATGAAAACATGGTTGACTATTAAAATTTGAATTCATTATATGCAAGCATATCCTCCTTGTCGTCTGCATCTCCTGCCATCCCTTCTTTCCCTCCCACCCTAAATGTACTGATGTTCATAATCTCTGGATGGATTGATGGAAAATTTGAAGTTCTTAACATTGTGTAGTTTTTTTTGTTTATTTGCTTCTGCAAATCTAAAATAAGAAAAACTATGGCCCTGTTTGACACAACTTAAACTTGTTAAAAAAAACACCTTGTCAGAAAAGCTGGTGAACAACAGCTTAAGCTTATATCCTGCTTTTAGTTCATTCTGTGAAACAGCTGAACTAATAAGCTGCTGGAGAAGCTGGCTATTTGGCAGACCCTCAGCTTATTTTTATAAAAAAAAGCTGGTTCAGAAGCTGTGCCAAACATGGCCTATAACTCACCGAGGAGAATTTCATTATAAATAATATATTAAATTTGAAGAGCATTATAATACCATCAATTACTGAGAATGTGTTTTTACGCTGCTCTTTTCTTGGGGTGTTTTTCTTGTTCGTAGCATGGATGTTGCGGTGCTTCACTAGAAAAGGTATATTTCAGATTGCTAAAAAAAGATATATTTCAATGTTGCCATCAAAAAGTTACCTTACGAACAATAATTCACGATGGAATAGTTACAATGCAGAAGAGGGCCAAACACTGTGGTCTCTGCAGCCCGTCTGGGTCTGCTGGGTCCCTAGGTGTGTATGTAAGTGTGCAAGGGAATTAGAAAATCAAAGTTCTTTCTTTAGTGCTATGACAGGCAGTCCTCTTTATTGAAGTATAAGTGAATTCTCCACCTTTTTCTTTAGCTTGGGCTTTTGGGTGTATCTGGTCAATGCGTTGTATTTCAATATGGGATCAGAGTCTGTCAGTCAGAGGTGCCGAATGATGGGGGAAACATAAACAATAGACTGAGAAGGTTGTATGAGAAGTTTGGTGCCATCCTTTCATCTGAATACAAGCGCTGTTCAAGTAATTTGACTTGTAGCTTCATATGAATTCATCCTGAATAAGGATTTCAACTAGCCATACTAACCTTACACATTGTCACGATCCTAGCAGGGCATGAACTTATTTACCAAGGTACCCTGGCTGGCACTGGCAGCCCTCTTTGGATAGATTCTGGAGCTTGTGCTGACATCTTGTCTTAACCTTTGTGCTATCCTCATTGTCTTCATGTTCTTGAATCTTGACTTTCCTTTACCTACCTCTAACATGTCTTCTTGTATTAGCGTCCAAGAATTATTGCATTGAGTCTTTATAAATAACTTATTTTAATCTGGTGAACTTCAATTCAAAACAGTGGTGTTGGCAGGCCCAGGATTGCTCGTGCTCGAGCCTAACCCTGGTTGAAGAGATATCAAGAATCCACTTAAAAATGTACAGATATTCCATCATGTTGAAGCACAATGTAGTTTAGGCCTGTATTACCTGGTCGTTAATCTGGTGAATTTCAATTCAAAGCAGTAGTGGAGGCATTGCTTGTGCTCGAGCCTGCCCCTGGTTGGAGAAATATCAAAAATCCACTTAAAAAATATACAAATATTCCATCATGTTGAAAGCACCATGTAGTTTAGGCCTGTATTTGTTAGGAATAATCTATTTTTTCTAGATAAATTAGAGTTAGAGATATATTACAAGTCTATCTCAATTTAGAGTAGAACTATAGGGATTAGTTAAGAGTAGAATTCCATTGTAATTGGGCTATATATACAACCACCTATAATTGAGAATTATGGAGAAAATTAGAGAGATTAATGCCCTAGAAATCTAACAATTGGAATCAGAGCAAGATTTAGATCTCTGACCCACTAGGACCCGACACAACTGTTGCTTGCCTGATTGGTGACCGCGTCGCCGAGACGCGAGATCAAGTGCAAGATGAAGATTAACCCATCTTGGGGTTGAAGATGTGTCCAACTCGAATTTGTGTGTAGGATAAAGTTGTGACTATCCCGAGAGTGTAGATATGTCCATCTCAAAATTGAGTTGTACAGGGTGAAGATGTGACCATCTTGGTGGTGTAGTTGTGTCCCACCCAAAATTGTGTAGGAAGTGTGTTTCCGTTCTAAGATATAGAAAACCAAGATTAGGGGGTGATTGTTAGAAATAATCTAGTTCTTTCTAGATAAATTAGAGTTAGAGATATATTAGAAGTCTATCTCAATTTAGAGTAGGAGTCTAGGGAGTAGTATTAGAGTATGATTTCATTGTAATTGGGGCTATATATACAGCCACCCATAATTGAGAATTAAGGAGAAAATCAGAGAGATTAATCTCCTGGAAATCCAATAGTATTACCAGGCCATTAATCTGGTGAACTTCAATTCAATGTAATGGTGGAGGCAGGCCCAGGATTGCTCGTGCTCGAGCCTGCCCCTAGTTGGATACAACAACAACAACAACCAAGCCTTTATTCCAAGCCTGTTGGGGTCGGCTAGACATGAAACCCAATATCAATAAAGTAAAAGAGAGGAAGAGATATAAGAACAAGGAAAAAAGAAAAAAAGAGAAAAAAAGAAAAAAAAAGAAAAAAAGAAAAAGGAAAAAGAGAAAAGAAATAAGAAAAAAGGAAAAGAAAAGAGAAAAGAAAAAAGAAAAAAGAAAAAAAGAAAAAAAAACAAGACTACGATTCTGGCACATGAATTGCTACTTTCCATGCGGTCCTATCATGAGCTAAGTCTCTGGATACATTCCAATCTCTCAAATCTCGTTTTACCGCCTCCTCCCAAGTCAACCTTGGTCGTCCTCTACAACAACAACAACAACAACAACCAAGCCTTTATCCCAAGCCTGTTGGGGTCGGCTAGACATGAAACCCAATATCAATGAAGTAAAACAGAGGAAGAGATATGAGAACAAGGGAAAAAAAGGAAAAAAAAAGAAAAAAAGGAAAAAAGAAAAAGGAAAAAGAGAAAAGAGAAAAGAAATAAGAAAAAAGGAAAAGAAAAAGAGAAAAGAAAAAGAAAAAAAAACAAGACTATGATTCTGGCACATGAATTGCTACTTTCCATGCGGTCCTATCATGAGCTAAGTCTCTGGATACATTCCAATCTCTCAAATCTCGTTTTACCGCCTCCTCCCAGGTCAACCTTGGTCGTCCTCTACCCCTCCTAATATTTTCTCTACCTCTTAAAATCCCACTGTTAACCGGTGCTTCTGGAGGTCTCCGTTGGATATGTCCAAACCACCTAAGCCGATGTTGGACTAACTTCTCTTCAATCGGCGCCACCCCTACCTTATCACGAATCGCCTCATTCCTTATTCGGTCTCTTCTCGTGTGCCCACACATCCACCGTAGCATGCGCATCTCTGCGACACTCATTTGTTGGACATGTTGCCGTTTAGTTGGCCAACATTCCGCCCCATAGAGCATCGCGGGTCTGATCACCGTCCCATAGAACTTCCCTTTTAGCTTTTGTGGGACTTTCCTATCACATAGGATTCCAGAGGCTTGTCGCCATTTCATCCACCCTACCTTGATCCTGTGGCAAACATCCTCATCAATATCGCCATTGCTTTGTAACATTGATCCTAAGTATCGGAAAGAGTCCCTTCTAGGTACTATTTGTCCTTGTAGACTAACATTTCCCTCTTCACGACCAACACCACTAAAGTCGCACCTCATATACTCGGTTTTGGTCCTACTAAGTCTAAACCCCTTGGACTCTAAGGTTTGTCTCCATAACTCTAATTTCTTATCAACACCATCTCTAGTTTCATCTACCAGCACTACATCATCAGCAAAGAGCATGCACCAAGGGATATCCCCTTGTATATCCTTCGACACCTCATCCATGACCAAGGAAAAGATGTATGGGCTCAAAGCTGATCCTTGATGTAATCCTACCGTGATAGGAAATGCATCAGTCTCACTATCACTTACGCGCACACTTGTCCTAACATTATTGTACATATCCTTGATAAGGGTAATGTACTTTGTTGGCACTTTATGTTTCTCTAGTGCCCACCACATGACTGACCTTGGTATCTTGTCGTACGCCTTCTCCAAGTCGATGAACACCATATGCAAGTCCTTCTTCTGCTCCCTATATCTCTCCATAAGCTGACGAAGCAAGAAAATCGCCTCCATTGTAGACCTCCCAGGCATAAAACCAAACTGGTTTTTAGTGACATTGGTCACTTTCCTCAGGCGGTGTTCAATCACTCTCTCCCAAAGCTTCATAGTATGACTCATAAGCTTAATACCTCGATAATTAGTACAACTTTGAATATCTCCTTTATTTTTGAAGATAGGTACTAATATACTTTTCCTCCATTCTTCAGGCATCTTGTTTGACCGAAAAATGTGGTTGAATAGCTTTGTGAGCCATACTATTGCGACGTCCCCAAGACATCTCCACACCTCAATAGGGACATCGTCAGGGCCGAGGGCCTTTCCTCCTTTCATCCTTTTTAAGGCCTCCTTAACCTCAAACTCTTGTATCCTCCGCACGAACTGCCTGTTGGAGTCATCAAAGGAGTCATCCAACTCAACCATAGTGCTCTCATTCCCATCATTGAATAGCCCATTAAAGTAATCACGCCATCTATTCTTAATCTCTTCATCCTTCACTAGAATGCGGTCAGTCTCATCTTTGATGCATTTAACTTGATTGAGATCCCTCATCTTTCTCTCGCGGATTTTTGCTACCTTGTATATGTCTTTTTCACCTTCTTTTGTCCCTAGTCTCTCATATAACTTATCATAGGTTTGTCCTCTTGCCTTACTCACAACCCGCCTTGCATTCTTCTTAGCCTCTTTGTACTTAATCATGTTGCTTGCGCTTCTATCATTATGCCAACTCTTGTAACACTCCTTCTTCTCCTTAATGGCCTTTTGTACATCCTCATTCCACCACCAAGTGTCTTTATCTATAAGTTTCTTTCCCTTTGTCACACCGAACACCTCACTAGCTACCTTCCTAATGCAAGCTGCCATCTTCATCCACATACTATCTACATCTCCATTTTCTGCCCAGGGTCCTTCTGTGATCACCCTATTTTTAAAGGATTCTTGTGATTCTCCCTTCAACTTCCACCACTTTGTTCTTGTGATTTTGACACCTTTGTCCCGCAAAGAACATGTATGGAAGCGAAAGTCAGCTACCACAAGCTTATGTTGTGTCACAACACACTCCCCCGGGATCACCTTACAATCTAGACACTCCCGTCTATCCTTTCTCCTAGTGAGGACAAAGTCAATCTGGCTAGAGTGTTGGGCACTACTAAAGGTCACTAGGTGAGATTGCCTCTTCCTAAAGAGGGTGTTAGCTATCAACAGATCATAGGCTACGGCAAAGTCTAGGATGTCCTTACCCTCTTGATTTCTATCGCCGCATCCAAAACCTCCATGTACTCCTTCAAATCCTAGGTTAGTTGCACCCACATGACCATTGAGATCTCCCCCTATGAGGAGTTTCTCGGTTATCGGTACACTACTAACCATATCCTCCAAGTCCTCCCAAAATTGCCTCTTAGCACTCATGTTGAGCCCAACTTGTGGGGCATAAGCACTAATGACGTTCAAGACAATGTCCCCAATTACTATCTTGATTAAGATGATCCTATCCCCTCGTCTTCGAACATCCACTACTCCATCCTTAAGACTCTTATCTATTAGAACACCTACGCCATTCCTAGTCCCAGCCGAACCAGAATACCAAAGCTTGAAACCGGTATTCTCGACTTCTCTCGCCTTTTGACCCGCCCATCTAGTCTCTTGTACACAAAGGATATTTACTCGTCTCCTAATGGCAACATCTACTAACTCACGTAGCTTCCCCGTCAAGGATCCTACATTCCAACTACCCACCCGAAATCTATGTTCCTCGGCTAGCTTCCTTACGCTTTGCACCCGTCGAGTAAGATGCAAAGACCCTTGCTCACTTATCACTACATCCGGGCGATGATGTAGCGCGCCACTAAGGTGATGGCGATTCGGCCCTTGCTCATTTAACACCATATCCGGGTTCCGATATGGCGCGCCACTAAGGCGGTGGCGACCCGGCCCTTGCCCACTTAACACCATACCCGGGTTCCGATATGGCGCGTCGCTAAGAGGGTTACGCCCCAACGAATTTCTATTGGGTTTCATTTCCATGAGAGTGGCTAAGTGTAGTTGTTGGCTCGCCAAGCCTATCACAACCCCCTCCTCCTTTACCCGGGCTTGGGACCGGCTATGTCATTACAACATAGGCGGAGTTAACCTTGGTCGTCCTCTACCCCTCCTAATATTTTCTCTACCTCTTAAAATCCCACTGTTAACCGGTGCTTCTGGAGGTCTCCGTTGGATATGTCCAAACCACCTAAGTCGATGTTGGACTAACTTCTCTTCAATCGGCGCCACCCCTACCTTATCACGAATCGCCTCATTCCTTATTCGGTCTCTTCTCGTGTGCCCGCACATCCACCGTAGCATTCGCATCTCTGCGACACTCATTTGTTGGACATGTTGCCGTTTAGTTGGCCAACATTCCGCCCCATAGAGCATCGCGGGTCTGATCACCGTCCTATAGAACTTCCCTTTTAGCTTTTGTGGGACTTTCCTATCACATAGGATTCCAGAGGCTTGCCGCCATTTCATCCACCCTACCTTGATCCTGTGGCAAACATCCTCATCAATATCGCCATTGCTTTGTAACATTGATCCTAAGTATCGGAAAGAGTCCCTTCTAGGTACTATTTGTCCTTGTAGACTAACATTTCCTTCTTCACGACCAACACCACTAAAGTCACACCTCATATACTCGGTTTTAGTCCTACTAAGTCTAAACCCCTTGGACTCTAAGGTTTGTCTCCATAACTCTAATTTCTTATCAACACCATCTCTAGTTTCATCTACCAGCACTACATCATCAGCAAAGAGCATGCACCAAGGGATATCCCCTTGTATATCCTTCAACACCTCATCCATCACCAAGGAAAAGATGTATGGGCTCAAAGCTGATCCTTGATGTAGTCCTACCGTGATAGGAAATGCATCAGTCTCACTATCACTTACGCGCACACTTGTCCTATCATTATTGTACATATCCTTGATAAGGGTAATGTACTTTGTTGGCACTTTATGTTTCTTTAGTGCCCACCACATGACTGACCTTGGTATCTTGTCGTACGCCTTCTCCAAGTCGATGAACACCATATGCAAGTCCTTCTTCTGCTCCCTATATCTCTCCATAAGCTGACGAAGCAAGAAAATCGCCTCCATTGTAGACCTCCCAGGCATAAAACCAAACTGGTTTTTAGTGACATTGGTCACTTTCCTCAGGCGGTGTTCAATCACTCTCTCCCAAAGCTTCATAGTATGACTCATAAGCTTAATACCTCGATAATTAGTACAACTTTGAATATCTCCTTTATTTTTGAAGATAGGTACTAATATACTTTTCCTCCATTCTTCAGGCATCTTGTTTGACCGAAAAATGTGGTTGAATAGCTTTGTGAGCCATACTATTGCGACGTCCCCAAGACATCTCCACACCTCAATAGGGACATCGTCAGGGCCGAGGGCCTTTCCTCCTTTCATCCTCTTTAAGGCCTCCTTAACCTCAAACTCTTGTATCCTCCGCACGAACCGCCTGTTGGAGTCATCAAAGGAGTCATCCAACTCAACCATAGTGCTCCCATTCCCATCATTGAATAGCCCATTAAAGTAATCACGCCATCTAATCTTAATCTCTTCATCCTTCACTAGAATGCGGTCAGTCTCATCTTTGATGCATTTAACTTGATTGAGATCCCTCATCTTTCTCTCGCGGATTTTTGCTACCTTGTATATGTCCTTTTCACCTTCTTTTGTCCCTAGTCTCTCATATAACTTATCATAGTCTTGTCCTCTTGCCTTACTCACAACTCGCCTTGCATTCTTCTTAGCCTCTTTGTACTTAAGCATGTTGCTTGCGCTTCTATCATTATGCCAACTCTTATAACACTCCTTCTTCTCCTTAATGGCCTTTTGTACATCCTCATTCCACCACCAAGTGTCTTTATCTACAAGTTTCTTTCCCTTTGTCACACCGAACACCTCACTAGCTACCTTCCTAATGCAAGTTGCCATCTTCATCCACATACTATCTGCATCTCCATTTTCTGCCCAGGGTCCTTCTGTGATCACCCTATTTTTAAAGGATACTTGTGATTCTCCCTTCAACTTCCACCACTTTGTTCTTGTGATTTTGACACCTTTGTCCCGCAAAGAACATGTATGGAAGCGAAAATCAGCTACCACAAGCTTATGTTGTGTCACAACACACTCCCCCGGGATCACCTTACAATCTAGACACTCCCGTCTATCCTTTCTCCTAGTGAGGACAAAGTCAATCTGGCTAGAGTGTTGGGCACTACTAAAGGTCACTAGGTGAGATTGCCTCTTCCTAAAGAGGGTGTTAGCCATCAACAGATCATAGGCTACGGCAAAGTCTAGGATGTCCTTACCCTCTTGATTTCTATCGCCGCATCCAAAACCTCCATGTACTCCCTCAAATCCTAGGTTAGTTGCACCCACATGACCATTGAGATCTCCCCCTATGAGGAGTTTCTCGGTTATCGGTACACTACTAACCATATCCTCCAAGTCCTCCCAAAATTGCCTCTTAGCACTCATGTTGAGCCCAACTTGTGGGGCATAAGCACTAATGACGTTCAAGACAATGTCCCCAATTACTATCTTGATTAAGATGATCCTATCTCCTCGTCTTCGAACATCCACTACTCCATCCTTAAGACTCTTATCTATTAGAACACCTACGCCATTCCTAGTCCCAGCCGAACCAGAATACCAAAGCTTGAAACCGGTATTCTCGACTTCTCTCGCCTTTTGACCCGCCCATCTAGTCTCAGAGCCTGCCCCTAGTTGGATAAATATACAAAATCCATTAAAAAATATAAAAATATTCCATCAAATTAGATTAGGAAAAGTAATCTCAAATTAACAGACTGTCAATGGGTTACATATATAGGGGGATACAGCTTAAGGGTTAAGCAACCCTAATACCAAAAGACTAAAATACCCCTACCCCCCTATACATGCAGTCTAACACCCCCCACAGTCCCAACATCTAGCCACGGCAGATGTTGAGACTGGACCGAAACTCGGTGAACACCGTCGAAGGAAGTCCCTTGGTGAAGATGTCGGCGAACTGCGACGACGTCGGTACGTGCAGGACTCGCACCTCCCCGAGAGCCACCCGCTCACGAACAAAGTGAAGATCGATCTCTACGTGCTTCGTGCGCTGATGCTGCACCGGGTTGGTGGAGAGGTAGACGGTGCTGACGTTGTCGCAGTAGACCAACGTACTCCGGGCGAGGGGAGAGTGAAGCTCCTGAAGCAGCTGCTGAAGCCAGGAAGACTCGGCCACGCCGCGGTATTCCGCCTCGGCACTCGAGCGGGACACCACGTGCTGCCGCTTCGAGGACCAGGAGATGAGGTTGCCGCCCAGGAAGACGGCGTAGCCGGAGGTGGACCGACGGGTATCCGGGCAGTCCGCCCAGTCAGCGTCGGTGTAGACGACCAGCTCGGAGGCAGAGTCGCGCCGCAGAAGAAGACCGTAGTCGTGAGTGCCACGCAGGTACCGAAGGATCCGCTTCACCGCCGTGAGATGAGGCTCCCGCGGATCATGCATGTGGAGACACACCTGCTGAACCGCGTAGGAGATGTCCGGCCTGGTGAAGGTGAGATACTGTAGTGCACCAGCAAGACTCCTGTAAGTAGTGGGGTCGGCTACCGGAGCGCCATCGGCCGAAGACACCTTTGCCTGGGTGTCCACGGGAGTGGAGCATGGCTTGCAATCAGCCATGCCCGCTCGCTCGAGGATATCCAGGCAGTACTGCCGCTGGAGGAAAAGAGCACCCGGGCGGTGCTCAACCGCAACGCCCAGGAAGTGGTGAAGCTAGCCGAGATCCTTCATCGCAAACTCGCGCTGCAGGGCGGAGATCGTGCGCTGAAGAAGAGCCGAGCTGGACGCCGTGAGGACAATATCGTCCACGTACAGGAGGAGGTAGATGGTGTCACCCTCATGCCTGTAGATGAAGAGCGAAGTGTCCGACTTGGCCTCGACAAAGCCGAGCGAGACTAGGAAGGAGGCGAACCGGCTGTACCAGGCCCGAGGTGCCTGCTTCAGCCCGTACAGGGACTTGTTCAGCCGGCAGACCATGTCTGGACAAGCTGAATCAACAAACCCTGTCGGCTGACTACAGTACACCGTCTCCGTCAGCGTCCCGTGGAGAAAGGCATTCTTGACGTCTAGCTGGTGGACAGGCCAAGAACGCGACAGAGCCAGCGACAGAACGGTACGAACTGTCGCCGGCTTCACCACCGGGCTGAAGGTCTCATCGTAGTCGACGCCGGGACGCTGCGTGAAACCGCGAAGCACCCACCGTGCCTTGTACCTCTCTAGAGACCCATCCGCCCTCCGCTTATGCGTGAACACCCACTTGCCCGTGACAACATTGCCACGAGCAGGACGGGGAACCAGGTCCCAGGTCCGGTTGGCAAGTAGGGCTGCATACTCTTCTTCCATAGCCCGACGCCAATGAGGATCGGCGAGGGCGCTACGGACAGAAGAGGGGATAGGCGAGATGAGTGACGAGGACGAGGCAGGCTCCGGAGTGGTCGAGGACGAGAGAACAACCCCGGAGAAGCGCTCCACAGGTCGAAGGACGCCGGCAGCCCGTCGAGTCACCATCGGGTGAACGTGACAAGGGTCCCGGTGAAGCAGCGGAGGGGCAAGGCGCGAAGAGGACGGTCCACCAACCCGCGCTCGTCGATGATAGACGAGAACGGGATCGGCGTACCGCGGTCCGGGGGCCGTAGGTGGTACGGCTGACGACGGCGAAGACACCGTTGGGGGCGTCGGAGACACGTGAGGCGTGACGGAGGACGTCGGAGACGCTGGGGCCGCGCGTGGCGCAGCAGACGTCGTCGGAGACGCAGTGGCCGCGCGTGGCGCAGCGGACGTCGTCGGAGACGCTGGGGCCGCGCGTGGCGCAGCGGACGTTGTCGGAGACGTAGGGACCGCACGTGACACAGCGGACGTCGTCGAAGACGCTGGAGCCGCGCGTGGCGCAGCGGACGTCGTCGGGACCGTCGGAGGGACGGCCAGTGGCGGCAAGGCCGCCGAAACCGCGGGAGGCACGACAGGTGGCGTCTGAGACACCGTGGTCGTGTCTGGCACAGCTAGAGGAAGACCTGCAGAGGGTAAAAAACACGGTCGCTGGACAGGAGCGGCCATAGGATCAGTGGAAAAGAGAGAATCCAACTCGGAGACCGAATCAGGAGAAGACCCAGCGAAAGAGAAGGACGACTCGTCGAATACGACGTGTCGGGAGACTAAGATACGACGAGTAGTGAGGTCTAAACACCGGTACCCCTTATGATCGGGGGAGTACCCAAGAAAAACACATCGGGTCGAACGAGGTGAGAGCTTATGAGGGGCGGTAGCAGAAAGATTAGGGTAGCACGCACACCCGAAGACTCGAAGGTGCTCATAAAGAGGGGTGGTACCAAAAAGGGCGAAGTGAGGGGTGGGAGCACTAATCGCCTTTGTAGGAAGGCGATTAATGAGGAAGGTAGCAGTGTGAAGGGCCTCTGCCCAGTAACAAGCAGGAATAGAAGCCTGGAACATCAGGGAGCGCATAACATCGTTGGTGGTACGAATCATACGCTCGGCCTTGCCATTCTGGGGAGAAGTGTATGGGCAAGACATGTGCAACTGGACCCCACGGGAAAGCAAGAAGTGAAGAAACGCGGAGTTATCAAACTCGCGTCCGTTGTCGCACTGGACAGCCCTGATGATACACCCAAACTGTGTGGAAACCCAAGTGAAGAAGTGAGAGAGAGTAGCAAACGTATCGGACTTCTGTCGCAATGGAAAGGTCCACGAATAATGGGAAAAATCATCAACGATCATCAGATAATATTTGTAGCCAGAAACACTGAGAACAGGTGAGGTCCACAGATCACAATGAATCAGGTCAAAAAGGTGCTCCACATGGGTTACAGAATGTGGAAAAGGAAGCCGAACATGGCGACCCAACTGACAAGCATGGCATAAAGACTCATGAGAATCCCTAGTACACGAGATCACTGAACTACGAAACAGCTTCGACATAACTTCAGCACCGGGGTGACCAAGTCGACGATGCCAAGTAGTCGACGGAGCTGTCGTAGTCAGGCAAAAAGGCGAGGGCGAATCGGAAGCAGGAAGTCTCATCGTGTACAGGGGCCCTGAGCTCACATCGGAGAAGAAGACGCCGGGTAGTAAGATCCTTCACAGACAAACCAAGAGGATCAAACTCGATAGAAACATGGTTGTTAGTGGTAAATCGACGAACAGAAAGAAGATGCTGGATGATATCCGGAGCAACAAGAACATCACGAAGACGGAAAGACCCCGACGAACCCGAATCACCTACTGAGGTGACCGGAAGGACAGACCCATTCCCAAGAACGATAGAAGAAGGAAAAGAAGGGTGGGAAGGGTGGGTAGAAGAGAGTATACCAGCGTCGGGGGTGGTGTGGTACGAAGCTCCAGAGTCCACAACCCACTCGGGGCTAGGTGGTGTGAGACTCATCGTACTGAAAGAAGACGCAAGTGACTGGCGATCCCAGCCCTGAGCAGGGTCAGAGTGTGGTGCCGACGACTCGGGCCGACCAACTGGGTTTCCCGAAGCCCAGTTGGCTAGAGAAGAGGGCCCAGCAGAGTAGCCTGGTCCACCAGGGGGCAGGGTCCACTGTCCACCAGCAGCGTAGACCGGCCCGCCGAAAGTCGGAGTAGTCACGTAAGCCGGCTGAGGACGTGGTGGGCGAAGTGCCGGGAGACCCGGGGACGGTCCAGGCCACATCGAGATCTGGCCTGTCCACGGGTTGTAGGGTGTGGGCCAGGTCACACCACCCTGACCCCGACAACCGCTACTGCCACCAGTAGTAGTACCAGCACCAGTACTGGTCGTACCACCTCCACCAGTCCCTCCACCACGGCCACCACGTCGGCCACGACGACGGTTCCCACCACCACCGGAGGTAGCAGGGACTCCTGGTGTGGTAGGTGGACGAGGAGGCTGGCCCCCAGAACCAGGAGGTGGAGGAGGGCGTGAAGACGACCCTGAGCCGTAGAAAGCCGCGCAGGGGAAGAAGCAGTAGATCTGCCCTGGGTGATCTCCTCAAGCTCGAGATCCGACCAGACCTTCTCGAAGGTCGGGAAGGGCTTCTCGCGGAGAATCCACGAGCGAACGTGGGTGTAGCGTTCATTCAGGCCCTGAAGAACCTGAAGAACGAGAGTACTGTCCGGGATGGGATCTCCAAGGTCACGAAGGGCGTCAGCCATAACCTTCATCTGTCGACAATATGCAGTAATGGAGAGATCACCCTGGACAGTGGAACCAAAGCGGGCCCGGATATGGAGAGCTCGGGTCGCTTGGTTCCCCTGGAAGCGAAGCTCGAGTACCTGCCAGGCCTGACGAGCCGTAACGCCACCCTTCTGGGCGACGATATCCTGAAGCTCCTTAGAAAGTGTGCCGAGGATCCATGCAAGGACAAGACTGTCCATGCAGATCCACGAGTCGTCCAGTGGGCAGTCATCTCGCAGCACATGGTCTTCCAGCCGAAAGCGTTGCGGCGTCAAGAGAAGCAAGCTGCGCCAACGAGCGAAGGATGTAGAGTCTGAGCCGAGAACAACCGGGACAAGAGTCCGGATGTTCTGTATGCCAGCCGCCTGGGCATGTAGAGCAGTGATGAGAGACGCCGAGTAGGTAGTATAGGCAGCACCATCTCCTGGAGTATCCTGTGTGTCGCTCCACTGTGCGGGCGGAGACTCCTCAAGCTGACGTGTGAGAGAGGCCGCAGCAGCACGTTCCTGCTCCAAGGCGAGGACGAGCACTCGTTCCCGCTCACGGGAGATGGCCAAGGCAGTAGCGACGTCGTGCGAAGAGGACTGTCCCCCGGATCCAGCAGGAACAGTATGCCCAGCGGCGCTCACAGCAGGACCAGCAGCGAAACGCGGCGGCCAGGCAGCGCTGGGGAGGCCGAGGGACCCACCTGATGCTGGGCCGGCCGCACCAGAACCAGGCCCGAGGAGTCTAGCGGCTGTGTGCCCGGGAGAGAAGACATGAAGAGCAGCCGCAGGGCTGGGAGCCCCTGATCTGGTGGCGGCAGCCCCAGGAGAGGTGGCGGGGCGACCAGCAGCACCACGCCCGGTGGCGGCGGGCGCAGGGAAGAGGGCGGCCTGGCCGGCGGGGTCAGGGGCACTGACCCCAGCAGCGGCCACAACCTGACAGAGAGGAGGGGGCGGCGGGGCAGGCGTACCCGCGGCGGCCGCGCCCGAGGTCGCGGCGGAGGCGGCGCCGGTAGCTGAGGCGGCGGCGGCGCCCGTGGCCGCGGTGGCGGAGGAGGTCGTAGATGCCATCAGGAGAGAGGGCCCGCGCGGCAGCGCGAGGGGGGGGGGGCGGCGGGCGCGAGAAGGAGCTCGCGGCGGCGCAAGGGAGGAGCTCGCGGCGGGGCGAGGGAGGGGCGCGCGGCGGCCGCGAGGGAGGGCGCGCGGCGGCGCGAGGAGAGGGGAGGCGCTCGCGCGGCGGCCGGGTGAGGAGAGAGAAAAGAATCTGATACCAAATTAGATTAGGAAAAGTAATCTCAAATTAACAGACTGTCAATGGGTTACATATATAGGGGGATACAGCTTAAGGGTTAAGCAACCCTAATACCAAAAGACTAAAATACCCCTACCCCCCTATACATGCAGTCTAACACATCATGTTGAAAGCACAATGTAGTTTAGGCCTGTATTACCTGGCCCAGTCTTGGGATCAGCCCTTTTCTGTCCCCGTCCCTAATTCATAGGATTTGTATAGAAAAACCTTAGGTATCATCGTACGTTTCAAACATACAGTAATCCATCTTGTATTTCGGATTACTGCATATCACACTTTCCTGGAGCTTGTCGAGAAAATTAAATTCTCCTTTGGTTATGCCTTGTTGGGTGATCATGTGCTTGTTAAAGTATAAGTGAATTGCCCACCTTTCCCTATTAGCTTAAGCTTTTGGGTGCAATTGGTCAGTGCGTAGTCGTTTAACATGGTATCAGGGCTAGAGGTCTCGAGTTCGAATCCTGATGGGTGCGATTTAAAAAAAAGGGCATAGCCAGTGCTGATCTGATGGGTGCGATTTATTAAAATAAATTGCAGTCAACTTCTATTCCACTTTGCGGCCCAAGAGAGCCTACACGTGAGGAGTGTTAATGTACAAGTGAATTGTCCACCTTTCGCTATTGGCTTAAGCTTTTCGGGTCAACCGTGTTAGACACTGTAATTAGGGGTGTGACACAGGGGTATATTAGTCATTAGAGAGAGATTAGGGTTAGGGGTAGTTTAGTCTTTTCTCCCCTCCTAATCCCTCTATATAATCACACCTGTACTCTAGCTTTTCCATCATCTCAATACAATTACCATTAGCCCTCTTTCATGGTATCATTAGCTAGGAATAATCAGGATTAGGGCTAACCCTAATCCTAATGGGCCAGCCGCCGCCGCAGCCCTGGGCGCACGCCGCCGCCACCCCACCCTGGGCCAGAACCACCGCCGCCCCTGAGCAGCCGCCCGCTGCCGCCAGGGCGCCGCTGGATCTGGGCTGCGCACGCGGGGGGGGGGGGGGCTCCTCTGGAGGACAGCGCGTGGAGGCAGGAGCCGCCGCCACCCCACCCTGGGCGCGGGGAGGGGCCGCCGCCGCCACCACCTCCGGATCCGGGGCCGCCGCGCCCTGGATCGGGGCGGCTCCGCCCGGATTCGGGCCGCCCCCACCCGGATGGGGGCCGTGCGCGCACGGGGGGGGGGGGGGGGGGGTCACCTCCCCTGTCTGGGGCGCCAGCTCCCCTGGAGGGAGCGCCGCCCCCTGGCCTGCCTGGGCCGCCGCCGCCCCTGGGGGCTCCGCATCCGCCCCTAGGGGGGGCGCCAGCCCCACTGGAGGGGGCGCCACCCTCTGGACTGCTGAAACTGGAGGAATAACAGCCTCTGGAGGGGGCACCGCCTTCTTAGGAGGAGCCACAACCCCTAGGCCCCTCGCTGCTCGTTCTGCAGCCGCCCCCTCCTCGAGAACCGGTCCAGCCGCCGGTGAACCCCTCGTCGGTACCTCCAGCAACCCCGCCACTGCTGTTACCTTCATGGCAGGTACCTCCGCGCTACGGGACGCCACCGGCCTCGACATCGATGGGAGCACCACGGCGATCCCGCCGATTTCGTTCCCAGCCGCCGGTACTACTGTGGAGAATACAGCTTCTTCCTACGGCACCGACACTGCGGAGACATCTGACATCGCCGCAGCACTGGCCGCCTCTCGCGAGCGCGAGCGGGCACTCGCCCTTGCCCTAGAGCAGGAGCGTGCCTCTGTGGCATCACTGTCCCACCAACTTGAGGAGAGTGCTCGCCGATCAACGAGTGCTGTCCATGAGCCTCTCTCGGACGCTGGTACGTACTCGACTTCGCTTGTGGCCGCTCTTCATGCACAGGCCGCAGGGATTCAGAACATCCGGACGCTCGTGCCGATTATTCTCAGTTCCGAGTCCACCTCATATGCCCGGTGGCGTGATATGGTGCTCCTCACGCTGAGGCGCTACTGCCTCGATGACCACGTCCTCTAGGACGAGTCTTCAGTACAGGTGTCCTGGATCAGCATGGACAGCCTGGTACTATCCTGGATCCTTGGCTCCCTGACAGAGGAGCTACAGGACATCGTCAAGCAGCGCGGTGGCGGTACTGCTCGACAGGCCTGGCTAGTCCTGGAGCAACGGTTTCTAGGGAACCGTGCGACTCGAGCCTTCCACATCAGCACTCGGTTCCAGAACACCGTCCAGGGTGATCGTTCCATCTCCACCTATTGTCGGGAGATGAAGGGCATGGCGGATGCCCTACGTGACCTTGGTGAGCCGGTCACCGACAGCGCTCTTGTCCTTCGGGTCCTTCAGGGCCTGAACGAGCGCTATTGTCACCTACGGACATGGCTACTTCGACTGGAGCCACTACCTACCTTCGAGAAGGTATGGTCTGATCTTGAACTTGAAGAGATCACTGCAGGAGGCTCTACTGGCTCTGGATCTGCCACAACTTTCTATGGCTCCGGGCAGTCCCCTCGTCCACCCTTACCAGCGGCTGGTGGACCGCCGTCACGTCCACCTTCTACTCCTACCAGTACAGGAGGTGGAAACCGTCGTCGCCGAGGAAAGAACGGCGGCCGTGGTGGCAGCAGTGCAGGCAGCACCCCCACGGCTTCGACTACTGGAAGTAGTGGTGGTACCGGCCAGGGAGGTGCACCCTGGCCCACACCCTACAACCCGTGGACTGGCCAGATCTACATGTGGCCTGGACCGTCCCCAGGTTCTCAGCCTCCACGACCACCGCGTCCTCAGCCGGCGTTCACGGCTACCCCCGGCTACAGTGGACCAACCCACAGTGCTGGTAGGCCGACAGCTCAGGCCTATAGTGGGCCTGGATACTCTTCAGGCGGGCAGTCAGCCCCGACCTACGGAGGCACTGACTACCCTGTTGGGAACTCGGAGCCATCGACACCCCTTCAGGAGCCACCGTCGACCCCGACCTACGGAGGCACTGACTACCCTATTGGGAACTCGGAGCCATCGACACCCCTTCAGGAGCCACCGTCGACGTGGGATCGACAGTCGCTTGCTTCCTCCTTCAGCACCATGCACCTTACACCACCTGGTGCCGACTGGGTAGTTGATTCCGGAGCATCATACCATACCACTCCTAATTCCGATATACTCTCTTCCACCCATCCTCCCAATCCCTCTTTTCCTTCATCTATCGTTGTTGGAAATGGGTCCGTTTTTCCGGTCACCTCAGTAGGTGATTCCGGTCTTCCGGGTACTTTCCAGCTTAAAAACATTCTTGTTGCTCCGGATATCATTCAGAACTTACTTTCTGTTCGCCGTTTTACCACTGACAACAATGTTTCCATTGAATTTGATCCTTTTGGTTTGTCTGTGAAGGATCTTTCCACCCGGCGACCTCTTTTCCGATGTGATAGCTCGGGGCCCCTATACACACTTCGGCTTTCTACTTCCGCTGCATCACCGCCATTTGCTTTGACTACGACAGCTTCATCTACCATTTGGCATCGCCGGCTTGGCCACCCTGGTGCAGATGCTATGTCAAAGTTGTCCAGTAGCTCAGTTATCTCGTGCTCTAGGGGTACACATGACTCCCTATGTCATGCCTGTCAACTTGGTCGCCATATTCGCCTCCCTTTTCCCACATCTGTGACTCATGTTGAGCACTCATTCGATCTTATACATTGTGATTTGTGGACATCTCCCATTTCCAGTACATCGGGCTTTAATTACTATTTGGTGATAATTGATGATTTTTCTCACTTCTCCTGGACTTTTCCATTACGATTGAAGTCTGAAACTTTCATCACTCTTTCTCACTTCTTCGTTTGGATTTCGACTCAATTCAGGGTACCATTCGAGCTTTCCAGTGCGATAACGGACGAGAGTTTGATAACTCTGTGTTTCGTAATTTTCTCTCCGCACATGGGGTACAGCTACGCATGTCTTGTCTGTATACCTCTCCTTAAAACGGCAAGGCAGAGCGCATGATTCACACCATTAATGATGTCATACGCTCCCTGATGTTCCAGGCATCTATTCCAGCCCGATACTAGGTGGAGGCTCTTCATACCGTCACACTTCTGATCAATCGTCTTCCCACCAAAGCGATTCGTGCCTCCACCCCCTACTTTGCTCTATATGGCACTAATCCTCTTTATGATCACCTTCGAGTTTTCGGATGCGCTTGCTACCCTAATCTTTCCGCCACCGCCCCACATAAGCTTGCCCCCCGCTCGACACGGTGTGTTTTTCTCGGGTATTCCCTTGATCATAAGGGTTACCGATGCTTAGATCTCACTACCCACCGTCTTTTGATCCCTCGGCACGTCGTCTTCGACGAGTCATCTTTTCCTTTTTCCACCACCTCTTCTGATTCCACCACAGAGCTGGACTCCCTTTTTCCTACTGACCCCGAGGCTGCCTCCTAGTTGCCTTGGCCTATTTCTTCTGCAGGATCGACACGAGCTACGTCCCAGATGCCCTCGACACCGATTGCTGCACCTCGTATGGCATCGATGTCTCAGGCGTCACCCGATGCACCCCGTGTGGCATCGACGCCTCCGACGTCACCTGCTGCGCCTTGCGCGGCCTCGGCTTCCCCGACACCATCTACTGTACCCCAGGTGCCCTCGGCGTCTCCAGCTGTACCACGTACGGCACCAGCGGCATCACCAGCTACCTCCCCGACGTCACCTGCAGCGAGCACGACGCCACCAGCCGCGCCACGCGCGGCACCGACAACGTCTTCTCGTTTTGCTGACCCCGCACTTGTTTACCAGCGACGAGCGCGGGGAGAGGCTCCTGCTCCGACGACGCCACGCGCGGCATCGAGACCCACTCTCGTCTATCCACGACGAGAGAAGATGGTTGTACCCGACCGGCCGGTGTACAACCCCTCTCTACTTCACAGGGATCCTGGTCACGTCCACCCGATGGTGACTCGACGTGCGTCCGGGAGTCTTCGACCAGTGGAGCGGTTCGATAGTGCCGCTTTCTCGTCGATGACAACTCTACCGACCGAGCTTTCTTCGATCTCGCCCATACCTACTTCCGTGCGTAGCGCCCTCGCCGACCCTAACTGGCGCCGCGCTATGGAGGAAGAGTATGAGGCCTTGCTTGCCAACCGGACCTGGGACCCGGTCCTGGTTCTCCGTCCTGGTCGTGGCAATGTTGTCACAGGCAAGTGGATATTCACGCATAAGAAGAAGGCGGATGGCACCTTGGAGAGATACAAGGCTCGTTGGGTACTCCGAGGCTTCACTCAGCGCCCTGGAGTTGACTACGACGAGACTTTCAGCCCGGTGGTGAAGCCGGCGACAGTTCGTACCGTACTGTCGCTAGCTCTCTCACGTTCTTGGCCTGTCCACCAGTTGGACGTCAAGAACGCCTTCCTCCACGGTACACTGACCGAGAAGGTGTACTGCAGTCAACCGGCAGGATTTGTAGATTCAGCTCACCCAGACATGGTCTGTAAGTTGAACAAATCCCTGTACGGACTGAAGCAGGCACCGCGAGCCTGGTACAGCCGATTCGCCTCTTTCTTGGTCTCACTGGGGTTTGTTGAAGCTAAGTCGGACACTTCGCTGTTTGTCTATCGATGGGGCAGTGACACAACTTACCTCTTACTGTACGTCGATGACATTGTACTAACAGCATCTAGTCCGACTCTGCTTCAGCGAACCATTTCTGCCTTACAGGAGGAGTTCGCTATGAAGGACCTGGGCCGTCTCCACCACTTCCTGGGTATTACGGTCGAGGACCGACCAGGCGGCCTATTCCTTCACCAGCGACAGTACTGTCTGGATATCCTCCAGCGGGCGAGCATGGCTGATTGCAAGCCGTGCTCCACTCCAGTGGATACTCAGGCGAAGCTCTCCGCCACCGACGGGACACCTGTCTCTGACCCCACTTCTTACAGAAGTCTTGCAGGTGCTCTCCAGTACCTAACTTTCACCAGGCCGGATATCTCATATGCGGTCCAGCAGGTATGCCTCCACATGCATGACCCGAGGGAACCGCATCTCACCGCTGTCAAGCGGATTCTCCGGTACCTACGAGGCACCCTCGACTACGGCCTCCTTCTTCGGCGTGACACGGCCTCCGAGCTGGTTGTGTACACAGACGCTGACTGGGCAGGCTGCCCGGACACACAACGCTCTACTTCTGGATACGCCGTCTTCCTGGGCGGCAACCTTGTCTCCTGGTCCTCGAAGCGACAACCCGTAGTGTCGCGCTCGAGTGCAGAGGCGGAGTATCGCGCCGTGGCTAACGGCGTAGCTGAGGCCTCCTGGCTTCAGCAACTACTTCAGAAGCTCCACACTCCCGTCATCAAAAGCACCCTCATCTACTGCGACAACATCAGCGCCATGTACCTCTCCACCAACCCGGTCCAGCATCAACGCACGAAGCATGTGGAGATTGACCTTCATTTTGTTCGTGAGCGGGTTGCACGGGGCGAGGTTCGGGTACACCATGTCCCGACGACGACGCAGTTCGCCGACATCTTCACGAAGGGCCTCCCGTCGTCGCTGTTCTCCGAGTTTCGGTCCAGTCTCAACATCTGCAGCGGCTAGATGTTGTGACTGCGGGGGGGTGTTAGACACTGTAATTAGGGGTGTGACACAGGGGTATATTAGTCATTAAAGAGGGATTAGGGTTAGGGGTAGTTTAGTCTTTTCTCCCCTTCTAATCCCTCTATATAATCACACCTGTACTCCAGCTTTTCCATCATCTCAATACAATTATCATTAGCCCTCTTTCAAACCGGTCGGTGCATAGTAGCTTAACAGTGCTATGCGTGACACGGGCCAGGTGTGCCGCATGCCGGTTCGGCCAAGGGGTGCCCGGCGTATTGGAGTAGGACTCCATAGATAAGGCAGGTCCTAGAGATAGAAAGTTTGCTGCCATTTCATTAGGAAAGGAGAGTCCTAGATAGAAACAAATTGGGGTGTAACTGGCTATATATTGCCGGTCAATCATTGAATAAAATTATCCCTCCAGTTATTCCTGATTTTCCTTGCTGGAATTCCAACATATATCATGAAGCTTCTACTTGTTTGATCTTTGATGCGTTTTGATGCAGTTTGCACATGGTTGTCCCTGCCTCTATAAAGAAAAAAAGAATACTCTTGAGTACATTGTTATACGGATCATAGATCAACGCTTCTTATGTGTTCAGGTTCTATGAGTGGAAAAAGGATGGATCAAAAAAGCAGCCATACTACATATATTTTCAAGACCATAGGCCTCTTGTCTTTGCAGCCCTCTATGACAAGTGGACAAATTTAGAAGGTTGGGATGCTTACCTTTCAGTTTGTACTACAGTCCTTCCATTCTTAGTTTTCACAAAATATCAATTGTTCTCCAATGCATGATATTTCAGTACATTGTATCTATATCAACATTAAGGCAGTAGTCAATATAGCATACAATAGAGCCATCATTACTGGAGTCAGTGTTACAAAAGGCGCTGTGAGGCGGGCGCCTAGGTGTGCTTCAGCGGTCCACTCTGGCCGTTCGCGTCGCCTAGGAGCGTAAGCAGTCATAAGGCGAAGGGGGGGGGGGAGCGTTGGCAAATCCCAGTAAGCGGCGTAGCGGCGGGGATCAAGGAAGAAGTGTCCGGTGGGGATCAGGGAGGAGAAGCAACGGCCACGGGGTGAGGGGACCAAATCTCAGGGAGCGGCCTAGCGGCGGGGATTGAGGAAGAAGAAGCAGCCGGGAGGGCGGGTCGAGTAGAAGAAGTGCCTGTAGGAGCCAGGCCGGGTCCCGCAGGCCGGGTATCAAGGAGAAGAAGAGGGGGTCCCAGGGAACGGCTTAGGGCGGCGCTGGGCTGGGCTGCTGGGTGGGCCGCAGGAAAGGATAGGTGGAGAGTAAAACTGGGCCGTCAAAAATTAATCCAGTAGAGCAGAAATATACTTTTATTTCTGTATTTTTAAAAGGAAAATTACATTTTATCACTCTTGAGTTACCTACATTGTCCATTTAACCTCCTAAACAAAATCCCAGTTGAATTTACTCTCGAGCTATTAGATTTGTTAAATTTACCTCCTTGTGAGATTTTTCTTTTTTTTTTCTCTTTGTATGGGTTATGTTTATAGTTACAATTTTGTAGGATGGTATATGACATCATACACAATGTTAGAATAATTCTTTCGATTTTTTTCATAAATGTTTTCTTACATTATTTCATCTGCTCTGCTAAATTTGTATTACATGTACAAATAATTTTTTAACTATTTTTCTGACATACGATATGTTGTAACTTATAATCTCATAAAGTTTTACGCTCAAACATTACATGAACATAGAGAAACAAAAAAATCTCACAAGGTGGTGAATTGAACCAATCTAAATAGTTTGGGGGGAGTAAATTAGACTAAAATTTTGTTTAGGGGGTTAAGTGGACAATGAAGATACTTAAGGGTAGTAAAACAGACTTTCTCCTTTTTAAAATTTGTAGAGTGCATTACTGCTACAGTACATAACGCCTAGGTGCTGTGGCTCTAGGCGGAGCATCACAATCCGCCTAGCGCCTTTTGGAACATCGACTGGAGCCCCCTTTTTTAATTGACCTAATACACTTTTTTGGCGCATATTTTATGTATGCCAATTTATCTGGTTGGCAAGTTTGTAATAGTTGAATTAGGTCACCCTCCCAATTACTGATAATTTGGTCTTGCAATACTAATATAACCTACACTTTGCCTCAGGGAAGACCATCTATACATTTACAATTTTGACAACCGGTGCCTCAACTTCTCTAAAATGGCTGCATGGTTAGTGATCTAGTTTTGGCTCCAGCATCCCTGAGCTTCCTCATTGATTACTCATTTTCGGGATGTAGATGTTATATTCATGCTTGTATCAAGTTATCCTGTTTATTTTATACAGGTCTCCGCATTGTGACCAAAATATTTTAACCTGCAAGTGTTTTGTCCTTGTTAGTTCTGTCTTCTGTATGCAAAATATTTTTAGCAACAGATAGAGGTATCCAGTTATCCATCAAATCTCATTGATGATTGTAGTAAGGACTCCTGCTTTCTAATGGCTTACAAATAGTCAATACCATTGTTTATTGTGAGTCTTACATACTGATCAACTATAAGTGGTAAAATGAATAGATACCTAGTCAATCATAAGTGTATAAATGTGTCTGCCTAAAGAAAGCCAGAACTCTATTTTGCACATGCTTTATTTTTACTGGAATATATGTTTCTTGTCAATATGTTATGTGATATTCAGTTTGATTCAGTTGTTTTAGTTCTTGTTATGTGGCAAAGTATGGCCGCGAACTAAACACACCAGTGCTCTTCCGGGAACTGAAATTGATATCGGTACAAAAATATTTTCCCTCCTTTGTATCATAATTTTCACACATAATGTTGTTTGTTTGAGCATGAGGTCACGGGTTCGAGTCCTGGAAACAGCCTCTTGCAGAAATGCAGGGAAAGGCTGCGTACAAAAGACCCAATTGGGTCGGACCCTTCCCCGGACCCTGCGCAAGCGGGAGCTACATGCACCGGGCTGCCCTTTAATGTTGTTTGTTTAGGGTATAATAGTCAAGGGCAGTAGTGTCGTATTCTAATACTAGGGTTTCCCTCCTCTAGTCTGTATATATGACCCTTGACCCTCATTCTAATCCATCTATTATCTATACAAGTCACATTCATAAATGGTATAGAGAGCCTAGATTAGGGTTATTTTTTTCTGCTATGCATGCCCCTGAGATAAGCAGACTCAACTCCCGGTGGTGGTTTTGTCATCATCTGGTCGTGCCCGTAACATCCAACTATTGTCGTCGGCTCATCGTCTATAGGCTGCCATGGATCTGGCTGCTGCCCTCATCTAGGTCACCATCGAGGCTGCCGTCCAGGTCGCCCATCAGTCCTTGTCACGTCGGCGTCACGGCACATCTCCAAATCACGTTCGATCGCTGCCGCTCCTTGTCCGCCGCCTGGCTGCATTTTTTAGTGGTCCTCTTCAAGTTTTGGTGACATGCATCGGCTCCGTTTCCTCTGCTTGATCGATCCTCCCGTTGCTGATCTTTGTGATTCTGCTTTCCAGTCCATCGTTCTTGGGTCATGGATGCGCTGTTTTGTGCCGTTGTGTGTTTCTTTGCTTTAGCGCTCATGCTGATTCATGAGCTTTCGGTGGTCTGTTTGCTGGTTGTTAAGCTACTATGCGCCGACATACTTGACCTCAAAAGCTTAAGCTGATGGGGAAGGGTGGCCAATTCACTTATATTTCAACGCTCCTACTCACGCGCAGGCTCCCTCAGACCGCAAACATGGAATAGGAGTCAGCTGCAATTTATTTAATAAATCGCGTCCGCCAGGATTCAAACTCGAGACCTCTGGTCTTGATACCATGTTAAGCTACTATGCACCGACCAGTTGCACCCAAAAGGTTAAACTGATAGGGGAGAGTGGACAATTTACTTATATTTCAACGCTGGTGAACAAGACACACCCGTCTTTTTGCTTCTATGAACACCTATTGCTCTTGCTTTTGTGAACGCCTGCTTCTGCTAGCACATCTACTACAACAATCACATTCATCACTAGTATTCCTATTTTCCTTAATCTTTTCTGTTGTGTCCACATCTAAATCTATTCTCTTCTATGTCTGTCTGCCATGATAGTCCACATATTCTTTGTTAGTCAAACCATTTTTTGGTGGTCCATTGGTTACCTAAGTCCCGTCAAATTAGCTAACTTCATCATCATCGTTGGTGTGATCTTTGCCTTCTTGATCCTTTTTCGTAGCCATCTTGCTACACATCATGACCAATGCCATTTTTATCATCATCACAATATTATTCCACTACTTGCCATTTGCACTAGTGTTTTATGTCATCTTTTTCCACTAGTCATTTGTAGTATCTAATCTTTCTTTGGCTTGACTTGACACATCTCTGTTCTCGTCAGATATATGCCTTGCATTTGAGGGGGCAGGGGTGTTACGAGTATAATAGTCAAGGGTAGTAGTGTCATATTCTAGTGTTAGCGTTTCCCTCCTCTAGTCTATATATATGACCCTTGACCCTCATTATAATCCGTCTATTATCTATACAAGTCACATTCATAATATTGTTATGCATCTAGCTGACTGTCATGGGCAGCTGGTTGCACATTATGGACCGCTGGGCTACAGTAGCCGCACTGATCAGCAGCAGAGGCTGCTTTTATGTCTGGTTACTAGGTTTTCTTTTTATAGCAAGCATCTGAGGTTTGTATGTTGTTGCAGATCGAATGCCTGTAATATTAGGCAACAAGGACTCTATTAGTGCTTGGTTAAATGATGCTTCCATAAAGCTTGAAGAAATGACTGCACCCTATGAAGGGGCTGATCTAGTAAGTCCTTTCTCAATGTTCAGTGTCTTCAGAAAACTCTAATTCAATTGTGTTACTATCAGGGTCCCATAAGGCGCTAGGCGGGCGGTGACCCACCGCCTAGAGCCTAGGCGTTCCTAGGCGGTGCCTAGGCGTTTTACACTAATGCAAATAATTTAAAAAATTGAAACTACAAAGGTATATTCATACCTAGGCGTTAGACACTGTAGCAATGATGAATTATAAAAACTAAAAAAATAAAGAAGATTATGTGTATGCTGCTCTGTTGGGCTGGTTTTTTCTAGCCTGCCTCTCCTTTTGCCTCAGGCCAGCCCGCCTCTCCTCTTCCTCAGGCAGCCCAGCGGCCTGCCTCCACACCACCACCGCCCCCTCCCCTCCCCACACCACCCCATTCCTCCCTTCGCCCCGGCCCCCCAATTCCTTCTGCAAGCTGAATCGACAGCAGTTCGGGCTCTCTCCTCTCCCCTTCCTTCCTCCGCTCCAGCTGCCCAGATCGACCCCGCCCCCGCGATTCCTTGCTCCGTCCGCCCGGGTCGGCCCCGCCTCCGCGTGATTCCTTCCTTCGCCGACCGGATCGGCCCTGCCCCTGACGCGATTCCTACCTTCGCCACCCGAATCAGCAGATCAACCCCCCCCCCCCCCCCCGCCTCGTGCCCGCCTACCCCCCTAGGCGAGGCGTGCCTAGGCGGGCGCCTCAGAACGCCTTTCGGAACGCTGGTTACTATTATTTTGTTCGTTCACCCGTCATAGCACATCAGCTCTCATCCCCACACACTTCACATGCCAACATAGACGACTTATAAAGAAACAATTTCAAAATTAATTAGACTCGGATTCCTTTAACATTTATTCTATTTGCATCAAACTCGTAGAACGTTTATGTCTATGTTGTGGTTCCAATAGTATAATTTTACTGGATGATGTTTATGTAGGTTTGGTACCCAGTGACATCTGCAATGGGCAAACTATCTTTTGACGGTCCTGAGTGCATCAAAGAGGTAATGCAACTCTGCCACAGCAGATGTTTAGATAGAGGATGCTGAGTATAGGGAACTCATATGAAGACTTAAAACTTTTGGCTGAACCATTGTTTACATCATAATAAGATTAAATTTCGAAATTAGAACAGTAGAAACCTAAATAGTGGGAAGTATCAGCAATTTCGTCTGTGGGGATATGACTGGTGGAGGGACAGGGGAAGCTCATGTGATCGCGAGGTTGGTGTAGCCGCTTGCTGGTCACCATGGACGAAGTAGATCAGCTGAGCTGAGCTAAGCTCTTGTGCGGTTGTGCTGCAGGCTTTTTAAGGTCGTGATGGGCTTGCAGGCTGTGCCACGAAGCCCAGGGGGCAGGCGCCGAAGCAGCATGCTACTAAACATTTTATTCACAGCCCTAAAAAAACTTGCACACTGTCCCTGGCCTGCCCCACTCCATTTACATCCTTACCTAGTAAAACACATATGTAGCAGATACTGCAACCAAGATGGCATCCTGTTGAGCAGCTTGCTAGGTCTGACAAAGAATTCTGTTGCGGTTAGTATTTACTAACATCCAAATTCAAATTCCTGTTTCTGCACCATGAAGTCCATTGACAATAACATAAAATAGTTCAGTTCCTGTTTCAAAAAAAAAATAGTTCAGTTCTTATTTCTTGATGATCCATTTGTTTCTGTCCTTACCACTGCAAAGATTTCAGGTTGGTGAGTCGACTTGGGTCGCCAGAGCACCGATCAGCCAACTTATTAGTCGGATGACTTGGACCGACTAATCATGGTAAATTGACCGACTCAGGCACCAAGTCGTCCAAACTCTGACTGACTCAAGGACGGCTCACACTATTCTATACTTTGAAAATGTACCATATGAAGTGCAAAAAAAAATCTGTATGTAGTTTGTTCTTGGCTTCTTGGTGAATTGTTGGCTGTTCTAGCAACACCTGCAAATGAGCAGCAAACCGTACTTGCATCCTTGGTCCTTAGATCTAGCATGCCTCTTAGGGGCGGCACGAACCACATGAGCAGCAGACAACAGAGCATGGAAAAGACGGGAGGAGCAGTAGATCATGGACCGTGGAGCAGCAGCATTATCGACGTCGGAGGACGAAGACTGGCTCATCTCCTCCACTTGGTGGCTGCGGCAGGCCTGAGAGAGAGGCGGAGCATAGCAGGGCAACACGCCAAAGGTGGCGGTGAAGCTGGGTGGAGAAATTGTCCTTTGCTCCATGTTGATGACGAAAACCGAGTTGAGGGCGAGCAACCTTCGACTCTAGGCCTCCATGTCCTGCAGAACCGCGTCGAGGTTCTCGACTTCCCCTCTGATAGCACTAGGGGTGACGGAGCAGCAAGAACTCCCCACTTGCTCGAGCCTTCTTGGTTGGTTGTCAATCGTCTAATCGGTCGCCACGGCTGTTAGAGTCCTAGTAGGTTATGGCTCCTGTGCTCAATTCTATTCCTATCCTATCATAGTAAGACGTCATGATCCCGTGACCTCGCTTTTGCTCCTAACACTAACCCAAACCACAGCTGCTGCTACAGTAGACGAGCAACACTACAGTACCACCACTACAGTGCTGCTCCCCCTACATATATGTAACCCCATTGTGTGCAATACATCTATTCTATTCCTATTCTATCAGCAAGGATGCTGATGAAGCTCAGTTGCGGCCAGCCCTCGTGCCTCATGCGAGGCGGCATGGCCGCGATGAACGGGAGCAGAGCGAGGTGGTGCCTTGTTGGAGGAGGCGCTACAGAAGCCCGCCGAGGTTGTGCCTCACCGGAGTAGCCTTGACGGTTGTGGTGGCCGGAGCTTGTGGGCTTGAAGGGGTGATGACAACGACGGAGTGGCGCGTATGGCGGTAGTTGTGGGAGCTCAGGATGGTGGGGTGACGGCTAAAACAGGGGGAGGTAGGGAACCTTAACCCTAGTCGCCCTCTCCCAGTCATATTTGGCTGGTGCCTTCGCTTGGATAAATGGGCCACAAAGGCTGCTTGGACCCAAGCTCAGGTTGCTTTGGTCCACTCCGAGCCATCCCAATAGATCTCTTTCTTACACTGGGCTCAATGGTCCAACCAGGGAATATTGGACAACCAAATAATCTTACTTTGTTATTTTCTTCTATTTCTTTTTTTCTCTAATTGATGTGTTATGTTGCAAGTCCATATGCTCGGACTGCGGTATGCCTAATTGGGCATGACGATAGCACGCCTTACTACCTAGTTGTCACTAATTGTGCCAATTTAAGCTGTAGTGACTGTTTGTATTTTACAAAGCAACAATACATAGTACTCTTTCTTTGTTGACATCCTTCAAATTTCAGGTACCAGTGGGACCTAATGAAAAGCCTATTTCAAAATTCTTCAAGAAATCTACTACCCATGATCAACAAGGGAAGGCCGACAAGACATCTCAGGAGCTTGCAGAAACAAATGCCGCCAGAGCAGCAAAAGTGGATTGTGATGAATCTGTAGAACATCAATCTGAGGGAATCAATCAGCAACAGCCTGGAGATAAGCATATTACTTGCACTATAGTTAAGGATGAACCTGTCACCTTGGAACCCCAAGTTCTAGAGAAATCTCAGAGCATTAAGCATGAAGATGTCATTTTGGCTGATGCTAATGTGGTGAGTGCCAAGAGAAAGATTGAGAATACTGAAGTTACTCTAGATACAAAAATGGAGAACAGGGTTCGCTTTCATTACCGGCCTATGAAGAAAGATAAAGGATCAAAAGCTGCTTCAGATGGACAGGCGTCGCTTCTTTCATATTTTGCAAAAAAGTAGCTTTGCGAGAATTTATCCTGGACTTTGACCTAGTTGTAGTATTATATCCTAACTCTATATAGCACTTGTCTATTTTGCTAAATGTAGACAAAATTGTCTACAGCATTTTGGGCATGTCTCTTGAAGATTTCATTTTATATAGATTGAATTGCCTAATTCCCCATGTTACCTCTTAAACCATAGGGGTGCCTTGATCTTCTGGTGATAATAATGTAACACACTACAGGAAACGTAGTAACTAACGACAGCCGGGAACCGTCGTAAATAAGCTCTATAAGCTCTATACTATCGTAAATAGCTTATTTATGACGGTAAAAAAGTTATTTACGATGGTATGCAAGTCACATGTCATATGTCGTAAATAAATTTATTTATGACGACTCAACTGGGTTGATGTAAATTGTGCAGCTGGGCCGATGTAAATTGTCTAGACTTGTTTACGACGGTCAGGATAGCCGTATTAAACAAGTATGGTTTTTTACGACGATCTTTCTTTTGGCTGTCGTAAATAAGGATTTTACTTTTTTTAACAGAAAACTGTTAACTTGACATAATGACTAGCTTACAGCCAGATATGTAACAACATAGATATGATTACAAACAGTTTAAATAACAATAATATCAAATACAACACACGACCTAAACGCTTCCATATCCGCTACCTCTGAAGCCCAGAAGGTCGTCCTGGCGTCGTGCTTCAATTGCCGGTGGTTGCGGCGATGGAGTTTGAACCCCCATCGTCGATTCTTATGATGCACAAGTGTAGTTAGACACGTTTTAACTTTAAAATATATGTTTCTCTAACTTTGCATATCACGAGGTAGAACTGAGCAAGTCTTGCTAAATAGTCTAGATGTAGCTAAGTTTGTTATGTTTGGTTATGTTTGACTAATTTTGGTTCAAATTGCTATATTAATCTAGATTATCTTAATTTCAAGAAGTGTTATTTACCTGTGCTGCTGAAGAAGGTATCTGTGGCTCCACTGACACATGTGGCTCCATCGATGTTTACCATGAGGGAATGACAATGTGACACCCGGTTCTGAAAATTGAACCAAGTGAATGCATATGTGTGCCCAGGATGTTCACCACACATACACAACTTTATCACAAACTGAATTCAGAATATAACGACGTACGAATAGTGTTTAAGTACTTTATTACAATAACTCAATTACTCAATTATGGATGTCTAACTTATTTAGCAGCGGAAGACTCAAACGATAGCGGAAAATCACTAAAGACGATGGGGCTCCAATCTGACCCCACAGACATGTTGACGGTAGTGTGAATTCCTAGTACTTCACCTTCTCTTCGAAGTACTCTTCTCCTGTAGCTGAAATATATGTGGGAATGTAAGGGTGAGTACATGTCATACTCAGCAAGTGTGGGAAAAGTATGACATTTAGCTTACAACAAGGTAGGGAATAATGATGTTCATTGCAGCAAACAAATTTTATTTCACAAACATGGTAAAACATCACCCACCATAACCAAGTAATTCATCAACATTCTTTCATCATAATTTACCATTTATCAAACCTCAACGAGCCAATACTCTTTCTCAATTTCATCTTATACTCATAAATATTCATAACCATCTCGTTTTCATAGAACCGAAACCAAACTCATTGTAATGACCAAAACAGTCCCAAAACCAGTCCCAATGACCATACCCGAATAACCATCCTAAGTTTTGCCTCTAATCATGGAAGTTGGCCATGTGCTTGTAACCTTAATCACGACAGTTTTACACTCTGCAGAGGTGACACCACTTTACCCACAAGTTCGTGATTTTGTCACCCGTCAACGACTAGAGAGAATCTCCACTATACCAGTACACAACTATCGGTGTATGGCAAAGAGATTACAAAATAGTCTTTACAAAGGGGCTACTAGGATGTACGGACCCACTAAAGTTTTGCCGGCAGGATCGAATCTCCATTATCCCACCCACGAGCCCCCTCTTGTGCCATGCAGTTCCCAGGGCAGTCCTCCTCGACTCCCATTCTCCGCGCCATCCAATGTTCCATAACAAGCTAGCAACACATCTAATTAGTCAGCTAAGCCGCACCCATATTTGACTTTGTGGTGGCACGATTTTCCTTGCATGTGCTCGTATGAACCGGTCCATAGATCTACGGTAAGCAAACCACCATCTCATCCAGCAACATCCAGGAACCAATCTCTACTAGATCTCCCAGATTCCATGCTCCTTAACATTATCAAGTTCTCATTATCTTTATTCTCATGAGTGCAGTAGCTAAACACGTTTTATTTTAGCTTCCCGTATCCCGTAAGTTGAGTGAAGCAAAAAGGAAAAATGACCATACACGACTCATCAACTTTCCCAGCGAGAAGGATGGTTAACAAAACTAGTAAACTCCTATAAATGTGTGTCCCATCAAGTTGACATAAGCATACAATTTTTCACAAGCAAAACAGTTTCAAAAACATGGGATCAATATGGTCAAGGGGCACTTGTCTTGCTCCCGTGGTTCGTGTTGTTCAAGTGTCTCGACGTCTTGGTGCTGTAGTTCCTCGTAGACGGGCTCTTGAGCGTCCTTCTACTCACGACCACACACATACAAAATTTATAACAATCAATTATCATGCACAAACTTTACTCAAGATACAATGAGGTGGATGAATGCAATTCCTATGGTGCAGTTTATAAAAATCAGTTTGCACGTGTTCTTGCAAGTTTGAGTAGGCTTCCATGGGGTTTTATGATGAACAAGGCTGCTGGGATCAAGTGTGGACGGGGTTATGATCTTGTCACAGTTTGTAGATCAATTCCACCATAAAAAATTGACCAAAACATGGTCTGTCCACACACAGCAATTCCTGCTCGTAGGGGGTGGAGAAAACGGGTGCGTGGAAACAGCGGCGACGTGGTAAGAGGGTTAATGAAAATATACCTCACTTCTTCCTCCACTCTTCCTTACGGCAGGACCTTCTCCGTTGCAATGGCAGCAGCTAGAGATTTTCTATGGAGATTGGTGAGGCTGCGGCTGGGGCAGAACGTCGGTGGCTTCTTCTCCGGCGACGGCGTGGTGTGACGGAGCTTCGACGGCGGCCAAACTCTAGCAAGGGGTGGCGACCTGAGCTTGGTAGCAGGGGAGGACGGCGGCCAGGGGTTTTTGGGTCTGGGGTGGCGGCTAAGGGGGGGGGTTTATTTATAAGAGGGGAAAATAGCTAGGGAGGCTAGGATTTTAGCAACTCAATTATCCAAGAGTTGTGATTTAATTTTAAAAGAGGTGGGAGCTAGGGGCTATGATTTTATTATTTATTTTCCACCAATGGCAGAGATTATTTGGGAAGATAAAAGCCCAAAAAAACTAAAGGGGGGCGGCTAGGGTTTCCGCCCCTTATGGGCTGCGGCCAAGGGGGAGGGAGCCCACTAGGGTTCCCCCCTAAGTGGTGCGGCCAAATTAGGGGTAACCCCCCCCCCCCCCCCCTCAATGTGAGGAAAATTTCCCTAGGGGAGTTTTGGGGAATTTGGGGAAAATCAGGAAATTTAGGAAAATTAGGGAAGAGGGAAATTTGGTGAATTTTGGGAAAAAATTAGAGACGACCATATTTGGCTATTTTATTTATTTTTTATTTTTATTTTTTCTATTTATTTTCATTATTTTTATTTTATTTCCTTTTATTATTTTATTTGCTTCTATATTCCTTTCTTTATTTTCTTCTTCATTTTAAATGCTTCTCTACATGAAAAATGTGTGCAATGCATTGTACTAATTTTGAGGGTGTTACAGACAACCTGCTGCTCATGTTGTTGGGCTAAGGCCTGTGATAGCGAAGCATTAGCATATGAATAATGATATGGATATTTAGTATTTTAAGTTCTTACCTATATTGTCGCTTGCATCTGTGTCAAGTAGTTAGCTTGATACTCCTTCCTGACCTTGGCAAGCGCTTCTTGCTTCTAAAGCTTCTCCTGGGTCAGGTGTAGCTCCTCCTGGACACTCTGGAGCTCCAAGTCCCTCTGCGTCATCAGTCGGCATACACAACATTGCCTCTCTCAAGTGAACCACTCCATCAAATATGTAAGACTATGTTGCTCGAACTGATAAAAATAAAAATCAGCTTTCATCTCACCATCCATGAGCTTTTCACCTCCGCTTGCATACACGGCGTTGATGTCGATTAGTGCATTTTGCCAATTGTAGTCTTCGCTGTGAATCTTCACCGCCTCCTCCCTATACTTCTCCTACAAATACAAGTAAAACATGTAAACGTGTCAACAACAATGTTAGCTACAAATAACTTATAGTATGTCCGTGCACATATCGGATATGTCAAACGTCCGTGGACTCTCTAGCCAGCAAACATATCGTATGCTGGAAAATTATGGACCGACCACAAGTACACAACTCGAAGGTTGAATTTCTGCTTCTTGTAAAAGTGGTACGCTTTGACTCTTGTTCAGAACCGTTTCAACTCTTAGATTAACGGTTGCAACATCACGTTCAGGCGGAACCAGGACGATCTGGTCCAGGTAGAATGAGGCAAAGGAACATGAACTCATATTTCATACAAAGAGCAAGTGGTATGTTGTACGTAATAGCAAAAAAAGACAAACGTGAGTAAGGTGTGGAATTTTTACTTAAAGGTGATAAGCCATCCGTCGCTAACCAGATGCAAACATTTCTCGCATCACTGGCGAA
This sequence comes from Neostapfia colusana, assembly GCA_030760725.1. NCBI lineage: Eukaryota > Viridiplantae > Streptophyta > Magnoliopsida > Poales > Poaceae > Neostapfia > Neostapfia colusana. Next base: position 67,820,996 of record JASWHV010000016.1, read on the forward strand.
GTCTACATCAAATCTGTCCAGTGCCTTCCATGCCTTACCATCGGACTGATGCACCATGACTCGATCCTTGTCACACACACCTTCTTTGTGCCACCTCATATGCCTTGCAATTCTTTTAGGGAGGAACAATCGCTTCAAGCGAGTTATGACAGACAAGTAATGAAGTTGCTTATGTGCAACTTCTGTCGTCACCTTGTGTCGGTGTTCGGATTTCCGACTAGTAACTAATGTGCTGCTCGTTCGTTCTTGAGATGGCCTAGCTAAGAACACAAAGGAATTATACTGGTTCAAGCAAGGTGCCGTACATCTAGTTTGGAGTGTCTCGCTGTTCTTTCTTAAGAATGGGGGTGGTTCTCTTACAAGTGTGAGCTCGCCCCAAGGAGTCGATCAGCTGCTCCCTTTATACTCGCTCTCGTTGTCTCTCTCATTACAAGTGGGGAGGAGGTAATGGGTACAGGGACGACTGTCTCGTCGTACGTCGGCCAGAGTACTCGACGGAGTCGCCGCATCGGATGTCCGCCGCCCCGCCTGCTCCTGTCTTGTCGTCGGGGTGAGCCATCCTTGAGCGCACGCATGCCCCGCGTATTCCTCCTCCTCTGTTTCGTCGGACGGGACGAGCATTCAATGCTGTCGCCAAGGATGGTACTCGAGTGCCCTCCCACTTGGCCATGGCGTCGCCTGCTCCGTATTGAAGGCCATATGCCTGTCGCCTAACCGAAGTCAGGCTCGGGTCTCCTCTCCGAGGTCTTCCCTTCGCTTGAACGCCAAGGGGGAGGCTCGCTTCTCCCCCCAGGGGTCGGGATCAGAACCCCCATTCTATTCGCTTCGTCTCCTTCCAAACTCAGACTCGGGCCTCCTCCTTCGTTTTGGGCCCCGAGGTGGAGGTTCGCCGCTTTCCCCCAAGGGGTCAGGGTCAGAAACCCCGTCAATATCCCCCAAGCCTCTGGTCGATCCCATCAATCGATAAGGGGGTGAACATCGGCCAACTTTGATCCTGCATAGCTAAAAACAAAGAAAAGATCATTAGTGCTTAATTTTGCTTTCTTAGCCACAACCAATGGACATCCGGCGTCCGGTCTCGACGTTCGGTCATTCCCACAGGAGCTCTGCGGCAAGCCCCCGGGCCCTCTTTTGGGGGTCGGGTTGTCGTTATAGCGAGTTCGCCTCGCCACCCATTCGTGAACCGTTCGTGATTCAGAACGGTCGGGCCAATTGGGGGCTTTCTCGGTGGTCGAGCTCCCGAGCCCGATGAGCCGTTTATCGGGTAGAACTGAGTGAAACCCATCCGCCCCGTTCGTTTGGGCGGTCAGAACCATTGACCTTGTGTAACACCCTCAATTTCACTACCATGCATTGCATACATTTTTCATGTAGAGAAGCATTTAAAAAGAAGAAAAAATAAAGAGAGGAATATAGAAGCCAATAAAGAAAATGAAATAGAAATGGAAAATAATGAAAATAAATAGAAAAGGGAAAGAAATAAAAATAAAAAGAGAAAAAAATAAAATAGCCAAATTGGGCCACCCCATTTTTCCCCAAATTCCTCAATTTTCCCCCAAATTCCCCTCCCATCTAATTTTCCAAATTTTCCCAAATTTTTTCCCATCCCGATTTTCCCCAAATTCCCCAAAATTCTCCTAGGGGGATTTCCCCCACATTTGGGGGTATTTTTCCCTGAATTTGGCCGCACCAAATTAGGGGGGGACCCTAATTGGGCTCCACCCCCCTTGGCCGCAGCCCATTAGGGGGGGGACCCTAGCCGCTCCCCCGCATGCTGCCAAGTCGCGCCCCCCCTGCCGCCAAGTCGCGCCCCCCTGTAACACCCTCAAATTCATTACCATGCATTGCATGCATTTTTCATGTAGAGATGCATTGTCAAAGAAGTAGAAATGGAGAAAGAACCCTAGAAATGGAGATAAGAACTATAGAAATGGAGAATGGACCATAGAAATGGAGAAAGAACTATAGAAATGGAGGAAGAACCATAGAAATGGAGAAGGGAATATAGAAATGGAGAATGGGACATAGAAATGGAGAATGGGACATATAAATGGAGAGGAGAATGTAGAAATAGAAAAAAGGACGTAGAAATGGTGAGTAATGGAAAAAAGATTGCTGAAATGAGCATTCCCAAATTTCCCCCAAATTTCCTCTAAAATTTCCAAATTTCCCAATTCCACAAAAGTTAATTTTTCCCCATATTTGAGGGAATTTAATCCCCAATGCTGCCGCAACCAACAAGGGGAAAAAGTCTCTAGGACTCTTTGGTTGCGTTCCAAATTGACTAGGACTCTTGATTGAGTTCCAATTGGACTAGGACTCTTCCTTTCTCCCCCTTATAAATACAACCCCCAGCCCCCCCTTGGCCGCAGCCCTCCCCCTCCCCAAGTCACCGACTTGGAGCCCCCCTCCAAGTCACCGAGTTGGCACCCCCCTACCGGAGTTTGGTTGCTGGTGAGCCCCACCGATGAGCCCCGCCGTCGAGCCCCGCCGTCGAGCCCCACCGTTGAGCCCCGCCGTCAAGCCCCATCATTGAGCCCCGTCGTCGAGACCTGCCGACGAGCCCCGTCACGCCTCGCCGTCACCGGAAAAGAAGCCCACGATATGTCCTACCCTAATCTTCCATAGAAAAATTCCCCGCTGCTGCCGTTGCTAGGAGGAAGGCTCTGCCACCAAAAGGAAGTGAGGTAGGTCTCCATTACCCATCTTACGATGTCGCCGCTGTTTCTATGCATTCGCTTTCTTCGCCCCCTTCGAACAGAAACTTTTGTGTGTGGACAGATCGCGTTTTGATCGATTTTTGACGGTGGAATTGATCTAGATCTTAAGTCAAGATCATCACCACGTCCAAACAAGATCCCTACACCCTTGTTCATCATAAAACCCCATGAAAGCCCATTAAAACATGCAAGAACACGTATAAACTGGTTTTATAAACTGCACTATAGGGTTTGCATTCATCTACCCCATTGCATCTTGAGTAAAGTTTGTGCATGATGATTGATTGCTGTAAATTTTGTATGTGCGTGGTCGTGAGTATAATGACAAGCTCAAGGGACCGTCTACGAGGAAATACAGCACCAAGACTTCAAGACGCTTGAGCAACACGAACCACGGGAGCAAGGCAAGTGCCCCTTGACCATATTGATCCTATGTTTTGAAACTGTTTTGTTTGCGAAAACTCGTATGCTTGAGTCAACTTGATGGGACACCCTTTTTATAGGAGTTTACTAGTTTTGTTAACCATTCTTGTCGCCGGGAATGTTGATGAGTAGGGTATGGTTGTTTTTCCTTTTTGCGTCGCTTAATCTACAGGATACGGGAAGTTGAATTAAAACATGTTTAGCTACTGCACTCATATGAGTAATGATGATGAGAACTTGATGATGGTAATGGGCATGGAATCGGGGAGATCTAGGCGAGATTGGTTCGTGGATGTTGCTAGATGAGATGGTGGTTTACTTGTCGTAGATCTAAGGACCGGTTCATGCGAGAATATGCCAGGAAAACAGTGCCACCACAAGGCCAAGTATGGGTACGGCTTAGATGATTAATTAGGTGTGTTGCTAGTTTGTTATGGACCGTTGGATGGCGCGGGGAATGGCAGTCGAGGAGGACTATCCTGGGAACTGTATGGCACAAGAACGGGCCCGTGGGTGGGAGAATGGTTATTCGAGCCTACCGGTGAAACCTCAGTGGGTCTGTACATCTAGTAGGCCCTTTGTAAAGGCTATTTTGTGATCTCTTTGCCATACACCGACGGTTGTGTACTGGTATAATGGAGGTTCTGCAGTCACCGACGGGTGAAGAAATCACGAACTTGTGGGTAAAGTGGTGCCACCTCTGCAGAGTGTAAAACTATCATGATAGCCGTGCTTCCGGTCACAAGCACCTGGCCAACTTCCATGATTAGAGGCAAAACTTGGAATGTTTATTCGGTATGGTTATGGTACGGTCATTGGGATTGGTTTTGGGACTGTTTTGAGTCATGACAACGAGTTCGGTTTCAGTTATATGAATATGAGATGGTTATGAATATTTATGAATATGAGGTGAACTTGAGAAAGATTAATGGCTGGTTGAGACATGGTAGATGGTGAATTATGATGAAGGAATTTTGATGAATTACTTCGTTATGATGGGATTAAACTCACCTAGAGATAGTTGTTGTTTTTAGCATGTTTACGAAATAAAATTGACTTGCTGCAATGAGCCTTTTTATTGCCTACCTTGTTGTAAGCTACATGTCATACTTTTTCCGCACTTGCTGAGTACGACATGTACTCACCCTTGCATTACCACATATACATAAGCTACAGGAGATGAGTACTTCAAGGACCATGTGGAGTACTAGGCGTGCGAACTACCGTCAACATGCCTGTGGAGTTGAAGTTGGAGCCTGCTGTTTAGTTATTTCCTCTATCGTTTAGAGTCTTCCGCTACAAGAATAAGTTAGAGATTTATGAGTGAGACCTTGAGTTATTGTAATAAAGTACTTAAACACTGTTTATTCATGGTTATATTCTGAATTCAGTTTGTGGATTACATGTGTATGTGTGATGAACATCCTGGGCAAACATATGCATTCACTTGGTTCTATTTTCGGAACCGGGTGTCACAAATTGGTACCAGAGCCACGCTGACCGTGGGACGCAAGCCTAGGTAGAATGAACACTCTAAAACACGTAGGAACACCCCTCTAAACTTCCAAGGAAAGAATTCGACAAGGCATAGAAAAGGATTTCAAGGAAGACGAGAAAGGCACGCTTTTGTTAGGGAAAGGGATTTGTGTGCCTAACGTGAAGCACATCCGCGACACGATATTAAAGGAGGCACATTAATCACCTTATTATATACATCCCGGCTGTACAAAAATGTACAAGGACCTGAAAACTTGCTATTGGTGGGATGGTATAAAAAGGGACATAGCTGAATATGTTGCCTTATGTGATACGTGCCAACGGGTGAAGGCCGAACTTCAAAGACCCAATGGACTGTTGCAGCCATTGAAAGTACCCGAGTGGAAGTGGGAAGACATCAGCATGTATTTCATCGTTGGATTGCCACGTACTCAATCAGGTTACGACTCTATTTGGGTTATCGTGGACCGATTGACAAAAACAGCCCATTTCCTTTCAGTTAGAACCAAGTACAGCGTTGCACAACTACCCGAGCTGTATATGGAGCAAATCACGTGTCGCCATGGAGTTCCGAAGAGGATAGTTTCAGATCGGGGTTCTCAATTTACCTCTAGGTTCTGGAAGAATCTGCATGAAGCCATGGGTACACGACTGAATGTCAGCTCTGCTTATCACCCGCAAACCGACGAGCAAACTGAGAGGACAAATCAAATTTTGGAAGACATGTTGAGAGCTTGCGCCTTGAAACATGGGCGTCGTTGGGATAGGAGCCTGCCGTATGCTGAATTCTCATACAACAACAGCTACCAATCCAGCTTGAAGATGTCACCTTTCGAAGCATTGTATGGTAGACGGTGTAGAACGCCGCTGTTCTAGAATGAGACCGGAGAGAGTCAAGTGTTTGGACCCGAAGTGCTACAAGACACCGAGAAACAAGTCCAAACAATACGAGAAAACTTGAAGGCTGCTCAGTCACGACAAAAAGGTTATGCGGACAATAGGCGAAGAAAATTGACCTTCGAAGTGGGAGACTTCGTGTATCTTAAAGTATCGCATATCCGAGGCCAACGACGGTTCAACGTCAAGGGCAAGTTAGCACCTCGCTACATCAGACCATTCAAGATTTTGGGCAAGCAATGAGAAGTAGCCTATCAACTAGAGCTGCCAACATACCTCTCCGATGTACATGATGTGTTTCACGTGTCCCAACTAAAGAAGTGCTTAAGAGTACCGGAAGAACAAGTACCGATGGATGAGCTCGAGCTTCAAGAGGATCTGACCTACGCGGACCACCCCGTCAAAACTTTGGACGTGAAGGAAAGGGTCACGAGGAGCAAAGTGATCCGTTAGTGCAAGGTACAATGGAGCCATCACACGGAAGCCGAAACTACATGGGAGCGTGAGGAAGACCTCAAGGCATAATTCTCTCATCTATTCTCCACACTATTGAATCTCAAGGGCGAGATTCAGTTTAAGGGGGGTAGGTTTGTAAACCCTCAAATTCATTTCCATGCATTGTATACATTTTTCATGTAGAGAAACATTATAAAAGAAGTAGAAATGAAGAAAGAACTATGGAAATGGAAAAAGAACCATAGAAATGGAGAAGGAACCATAGAAATGGAGAAAAGAACTATAGAAATGGAGAAAGAACCATAAAAATGGAGAAAGGACCATAGAAATGGAGGAAGAAACCATAGAAATAGAGAAGGGCATATAGAAATGGAGAAATGAGACATAGAAATAGAGAGGGGAATGTAGAAATGGAGAGTGGGACATAGAAATGGAGAGGGGAAAGTAGAAATGGAGTAAGTGACATAGAAATGGTGGGGAATGGGAAAAAGAAAGCTGAAATGAGCCAATAACAATTTCCCCAAATTTCCCCCCAAATCTCCAAATTCCCCAATTCCCCAAAAAGGGGAATTTTCCCCACATTTGGGGAATTTCCCCCACATTGCTGCCGCACCAAATTAATTGGGGAAAAGTTTGTTAGGATTTTGCTCCAATTGGATTAGGATTCCCCCGTTATAAATAGAACCCAACCCCCCCTCCCCCCCTTGGCCGCTGCCCCCCCTCCCCTTTCCCCCCCAAGTCGGCGACTTGGAGGCCGTAGCCGCCAACTCGCTGAGTTGGACCCCCCTCGCCGGAGTTCAGTCGCCGGTGAGCCCCACCGGTGAGCCACGCCGGTGAGCCCCGCCAACAAGCCCCGCCGTCGAGCCCCGCCGACGAGCCCCGTCACGCCTTGCCGTCGCCGGAAAAGAACCGACGATCTGTCCTGCCCTAATAATACATAAAAAAATTCCCCGCTGCTTCCATTGCTAGAAGGAAGACCCTGCCACCAAAAGAAGTGAGGTAGGTCTCCATTACCCATCTTACGACGTCGCCGCTGTTTCTACGCATCCGTTTTCTTCGCCCCCTTCAAACAGAAGCTTTTACGTGTGGACAGATCGTGTTTTGATCGATTTTGACGGTGGAACTAATCTAGATCTTGAGTCAAGATCATCACCACGTCCACACTTCATCCCAGCACCCTTGTTCTTCATAAAACCCCATGAAAGCCGTTAAAACATGCAAAAACACGTACAAACTGGATTAATAAAACAGCACCATAGGATTTGCATTCATCTACCCCATTGCATCTTGAGTAAAGTTTGTGCATGATGTTTGATTGCTGTAAATTTTGTATGTGTGTGATCGTGAGTAGAAGAACAAGCTCAAGAGGCCATCTACGAGGAACTACAGCACCAAGGCTTCGAGACGCTTGAGCAACAAGAACCACGGGAGCAAGGCAAGTGCCCCTTGACCATATTGATCTCATGTTTCAAAACTGTTTTATTTGCGAAAACTCGTATGCTTGAGTCAACTTGATGGGACACCCTTTTATAGGAGTTTACTAGTTTCGTTAACCATCCTTGTCACCGGGAAAGTTGATGAGTCGGGTATGGTCGTTTTTCCTTTTTGCTTCGCTTAGTCTACGGGATACGGGAAGCTGAAATAAAACATGTCTAGCTACTGCACTCATATGAATAATGATGATGATAACTTGATGATGTTAATGGGCATGGAATCGGGGAGATCTAGGCAAGCTTGGTTCGTGAATGTTGCTGGATGATATGGACCTTGCTGTAGATCTAAGGACCGGTTCATGCGAGAATATGCCAGGAAAACAGTGCCACCACAAGGCCAAGTATGGGTGCGGCTTAGCAGACTAATTAGGTGTGTTGCTAGCTTGTTATGGACCGTGGATGGCGCGGGAAATGGGAGTCGAGAGAGGACTGCATTGGGAACTACATGGCACAAGAGGGGGCCCGTAGGTGGGAGAATGGTGATTCGAGCCTGCCGGTGAAACCTTAGTGAGTCCATACATCTAGTAGCCCTTTGTAAAGGCTATTTTGTGATCTCTTGTCCATAAACCGACGGTTGTGTACTGGTATAATGGAGGTTCTGTAGTTGCCGACGGGTGACGAAATCACGAACTTGTGGGTAAAGTGGTGCCACCTTTGCAGAGTGTAAAACTATCATGATAGCCGTGCTTCCGGTCACAAGCACCTGGCCAACTTCCATGATTAGAGGGAAAACTTGGGATGGTTATTCGGTATGGTAATGGTATGGTCATTGGGATTGGTTTTGGGAATGTTTTGAGTCATGATAATGAGTTTGGTTTCAGTTTCATGAATATGAGATGGTTATGAATATTTATGAGCATGAGATGAACATGAGAAAGGTTAATGGCTGGATGAGACTTGATAAATTGTGAATTATGATGAAAGAATGTTGCTGTTTACTTGGTTATGTTGGTATTAAATTCACCTAGAAATATTTGCTGTTTTTATCATGTTTGTGAAATAAATTTTTCTTGCTGCAATGAGCCTTTTTATTATATACCTTATTGTAAGCTACATGTCATATTTTTCCCGCACTTGCTGAGTACGACATGTACTCACCCTTGCATTATCACATAAACATCAGCAACAGGAGAAGAGTACTTCAAAGACCATGTGGAGTACTAGGTGTGCGAACTACCATCAACATGCCTATGGAGTTTAAGTTGGAGCCTGCTGCCTTTATTGATATTCCGCTGTCGTTTGGAGTCTTCCGCTGTAAGAATAAGATAGACATTCATGAGTGAGACACTGAGTCATTGTAATAAAGTACTTAAACATTATTTATTCATGGTTATATTCTGAATTCAGTTTGTGGATTACATGTGTATGTGCGATGAACATCCTGGGCACACATATGCATTCACTTGGTTCTATTTTAGGAACCGGGTGTCACAGATTAGCATCAGAGCCACGTTGACCGTAGGATGCAAGCCTGGGTAGATTGGACACTCTAAAATACATAGGCACACCCTTCTAAACTGCTATTTTTGAAAATTGCTTGCTGCTGCACTTTTCTTGTCAAATCAGCCACGGCAAAGTGCTATTTTCACCCCCTCTTTTCTCTTCTTTTGGACAGTAACGCCTTTGCTTTCTTGCTCCATAGTTTCTGAAGTTTTGGGAGTTATTTCCTCCTTATCTAAATTTTCTCATGTCTTATTTATAGATGCCGGTGACCAGGAGCACAACACGCATAAGAGCTCGTCCACCACCTTGTGGGAGTGCTCTTAACCCCATTGAGGTGTCCGATGGACCATATTGGGAGGAAGTAAAGACGGGCCTCGTGATGAAGATGAAGTCAATAGCTATATGCATGAGGAAGAGGATCTGGAAGAGGTGGAACCATTCGAAGACGACATGGAAGATGATACACAAGAACGGCATTGGTACGCCCCTCAGGAGGAGTTTCACGCGGGCTTACACCTTGTGGAGCCTCATGAAGCTATGACGGGAGGAGATGAACCCGAGGAGGAGCCACCCCTTGCTGAGACCAATAATGAAGGTTATGAATGGGCAACCATTCAGTTGAAGAATTTCGGTCCGATGGAATGGAAGGAGGACACATATCCAGGGAGCTCAAAGAATTTCTGGATTGCTATAGCCTATACCCAGAGTATCTTCTCAAGAAAGTCCCTCGTCCCGGACATGAAGAGTGGAAGGCTGACATAACCATCCTATCTAACGGTAGGGTTGTCACTCGACACTTCACACCCACATGGAGAGCTACAAGGGCAGAAGCTACCGATGATGCTGCATGGGAAGCACTCACTGGACTGTGCTACGCCTTCCGTGGACAGCTTGAGGACACAACTTTTGAGCTGCACCCGTGTCGGAAGAGTGGTACAAGGAGATCATTGGACCCCATGTAACAGCTCTTTCCAACCCACAAGCTGCTGACAAGTCTCAGAGGTTGCTCGTGGAGTTAGGAAACCGCTAGGCAAGCGCACAAGAAGAGATCCGTTACCTCCGCAAGAAGCTGTATTTGCTGGAGAAACAAGAGGCGACTCGTGCCAACGCGGGAGCGAATGGAGCACCAGCGCCATCTAAGCCTACATGGACTGCTGACTCACCATGGCGTGCGCCCATGTATGGACCACCTCCGTCACACGGCGAGAACAACACCGGTTCACATGATTAAGTATAGCATTCCCATTGAATAAGCTGTAATAGGAACGTTTAGATCGTAGTAGCTTGAATAAGAGTGGTGTGTTGAACTTTTGTGATTGCTTGGTTTGTGTGCTGATGTGAGTTGTGGTACGCTTCGGCGAATTTCCACATCCACACATAGTGGAGAGATGTGAGATGCTTCGGCACGTGTTCACATCCTCATATAGGCTGAAATTAATAAAAGAAGATATTTAGTTCATTCACCTTGATGCATATAGTTGGGGGATCAATCTAAACTTCTATTTACATTCTACTCTACTCTCTCTCACAGATGGTGAGGGAAAATGCCAGCCATCAAAGGAGGAACGCCCATGGCAACAATGAACCACCAGAGGATGGCAACGTTGAAGTTCCTGAAAATGCTAACCTCGGGGCTGATGCAAACAACCTTGAACGGTTGATGACTATGCATAACCAGCTCATGCAAACTATGATACAAACGTTGGGATAGCTGCAAGCCAACAACAACAACAATCCTAACCTCGTTCCTGCACCCCCACCGCCACCACCGCCACCACCGCCGGCTCACAACAGATTGGGAGAGTTCATGAGGACTAGGCCACCTACTTTTGCACAAGCTAATGACCCCATGGAAGCTGATGATTGGTTGAATTCCATGGAAAAAGAAGCTTTCTATTGTTCAGTGCAAAGATCGGGAGAAAGTCCTCTTCGCATCGCACCAATTCATGGGAGCAGCCGCTGACTGTTGGGACACTCTTTGTAATGCTCATGTCAACCAGGAGACTATCACTTGGGCTGAATTTAAGGAGATTTTCTGCTCTCATTACGTCCCTGCTGGAGTCATGATTCTTAAAAGGCAATAGTTTGAAGGTCTCCGCCAAGGAAGGAAGAGCGTGAATGAGTACCTCAACATGTTCACGCAGCTGTCAAGGTATGCTCCAGAAGACGTCTACTCAGATCAAAGGAAGCAATACTTGTTCATGAGACGATTGAACAATGAGTCCAAGTACAATTGCTCAACAATGATTAGGCAAACTTCCAGAAGCTCGTTGAAAAAGCTATAGTGGTTGAGAGCAAAATCCGTGAGATCGAGCAAGAGGGCGAGAGGAAGATGCCATACCAGCCACAAGGGAGCAATGTACGTCCCCGTTTCATGCCACCAGCTGCACCACAGTATGGCTCGTCCGCTTCTACTTTCCGCCATGCAAATTAACCTCACCCTAATCAGCCACCGCAGCAACGTCCTGTTATGCAAGCACCTCGTATGCCTTTGCCTCCTGCTCCCCGTCCCAACATGGGCGCCTATGCTCAAAACCAGCCTCGCCCCAACATTCCTGCTGTTGTGGGCAGAAAAGCATGCTTTTGATGCGGAGAGGCGGGACATTTTGCAAGTCAATGCCCAAAGAAAGGCCTGGGACAGCCGACCAACACACTAAAATAGAACCCACGACCGAATGGAGTAGCTACGCAAGGTAACCGTGGGCAGCAGAACTACGCTTGTGGCAACGTGAATCATGTCTCCGCTGAGGAAGCACAACAAGCTGAGGACGTCGTGATTGGTATGTTCCTTGCCAATTCCAACCCAGCCACTGTTTTATTTGATTCCGGAGCATCGCATTCATTCATATCATCCAAATATGTTGCCAAGTATAATCTGCCCATATCACACATGAAACACACTATGTTGGTTAATTCTCCCGGTGGAGAGATGAGGACTAATATAGTATGTCCAAAAGTAAACATTAAATTAAGGGGGGTAGACTTTCTTGCCAACCTTATTGTCTTGGATTCCCAAGGGATTGATATAATACTTGGAATGGATTGGTTAAACAAGCACAACGGAGTGATTCAATGTGCTGAGAGGAGTGTTGAAATTGCCTAGAGGGGGGTGAATAGGCTAAAATACCTGAAATGACTTAATTAAATGAGATTAGTACACAAGGGTCGGACTAGTCTGTGTAACACCCCAAAACCTGCTAAAGAGTGGAATTTAAAATTTTTTGGACGTATTGCATGTGGTGCAGAAATTCAAATTCAAATCAAAACAGAAAACAAAAGGGAAAAGAAAAAGAAAAAGAAAAACCCCAACCGGCCAGTAGGCCAAAACCCGCCAGCCGGCCCAATCCCCCGCGCCAGCCCGAACCCGCGCCCCCTCTCTCCCTCTCACTGACACGCGGGGCCTGCATGTCATCTCCTTCCCCGCGCGCCCCGAATGGCCCCGGACTTTTCCCTCGCGCCGATCACACCCGACGCTCCCGGATTCCTCGCGCTCGACCCAACCCCGAATTCCTCGTGCCGGCCTGCTCGATCGCAACAAACCCCCGCGCCCCCGGCCCTGATAATAACAGATGAACCTGACGCCCTCCCCTCACACGAGAAGTTTCTCTCCCGGTGAGAGCCGCCGCCGTTGAGCTCGGAATTCCCCAAGAGCGTCGCCGTCTCCCTCTGTCAAACCGATCTCGTGACCCCGCAGCACCGCGCACAAGCTGTAGACGCCGACCCCGGAGGGAAACGCTGCCGGAAACGACCATCCCGACGCTCGCCGGTGAGTACCGCCACCGCTCGCCGGTGAAACTTTCGATACACGGTTCCGATCCATCCTAATCATCGGTGTGCCATCTCTAGACCCCAGTGAAGCTTCACGACCCGAGAACTCGAAGGGATCACCGCCCCAACGGCCACTTCGACGAGCACAGCAAGCCGCCGCCGCCTGTCCTCGTCGCCGACCGGGTTGCGAGTCCTTCAGGCCTAAGAAATTAGCCTAGGTGAGCTCCCCTACCTCCCCTCTGCCGTTTGCTACCAGAAAGGGGGGGGGTTGTTAGCGTCTGTAGGTGAAGATCCGCGACCTCGCCGGCGAGATCGCGCCTCTGCCGCCATGCGCACGGGCGAACTCCGGCCAGGAGCGACGTGGCCTCTTGTGCGCCGTCTATTTTAAATCGCACGGTAGAAATAAAACCCGCGCGTACCGGTTCGGTGATCTAATCTGAGCCGTCTGTTTTAAATCGGACAGTCCACGTCATCCCCGCGTTATAAAGGCCGGGATTCTTACGCGCTACCCCCTGGGGATCTCGGAAAACACGAGCTAGCCCTGAAAACTTCTGATCTAGCCCCTGGAACTTTAGAAATTCGTGTAAATTCATTTAAAAATCAGTTTTAGCCCCTGGACTTAATAAAAATTAGGAAAACCCCTCTGTTATGTGTAGTTAGACCCCTAGAAATTTATGAAATAGTAAATTAGACCCTGCAGTAGGGTGGATTTACCTTTTTGACCATATATGATATTGAATTCAGAAATTTGAATATGTGACTAGTATTTAAATTAAAAAGGTAAGGCAAACACATGTGCAAATTCAAATTTAAACTCTCCTAGCACTTGGAAAACTTTAGAATGAGTTAAAAATATATTTTAGGCTGAAATGAAATCTGTCTAAGTGTTGTTCATATTTATTAGTTCTAGAAACACATTTTAGGCTAGGAAATAATTCTAAAAACTGATAAAATAAATTTAAATTAGTTCACATCAGAGGAGAAGTTCAAAAATATATTATTTAATATTTTAGATCAGAACCTATTCTGTTTAGATAATATGTCCTACTAGTTAATATTAAAACTCACTTTTAGGCATAGAAAATAAATCTGAAAAACATAGGAAAATAGGTATGCATAATTAGAAAATGATAAATGAAGTCTCCAAATCCAAAAACTTCAGTTTAGGATTTGGTAGAAGATCTGAAAACCTATTTGGAGTAGGAAATTACCTTTCATGCAAACTTGGTAGCTAAGAAGTGTATTAATTAAATATAAAGAATTTGTTCAAATTGGAAATTCATATATAGTGTGCAAACAGAAATCTGAATACAAAAGTTCGAAATCATATACATATGTTTAAAAGTGCATGTAGGCCAAAAATAAACTCATGTAGAGTAACCACAACACTTAGAAATGTGAATGACTTTCATAGGTATGTATGTGTGGTTTGTATGAAGTGAAAGTGTGAACTATGTCTTATGGATTGTTGTTTTCTTTTGCTATGTGCATTGGCATGAGTAGAACCTGCCCCAGAGCAAGTTCTCCCCTTCCAAGACCAAGACTTTCTATTCTCAGAGCAGCAGGAAGAAGGCAAGTGTCCTTGACCACTTTGATCCTATGCTAGGATGTGTAGATAGAATTATTTGCATTGTCAATTGAAATATGAAACCCATGCTAGGAAGTTTCCCTAGAATTGCATTATCTTGTTTCCTTGTATCTTGGGTTGGGATTTATTTTGTTATGTCATTCATTCATATTACTTATGCTTAGCCATGCTTAGAATGGGATAAGTGTGATATGAGATCATCAACTTATTTACCTTACTCTTGAATGAGATATTATGAGTTATGTAGAGGTAGGGATCGAGGCAAGTTGGATGATTTGGTTGGTGCTGGGTGCACGAGACTCGGGTTTGTGTTTAGTACTTGCCCGGATCCTAAGGATCGGTTCATGGAGCATGTAACCTGGCTTTACCGTGCCAACCACATGCTGAGATGGGGCAGCTTGGCCAATTAATTAGGTGTATCCCCGGCGTAGTATGGGTGTTTTGGATGGTGCGGGGAATAGGTGTCAGCTGGACTACCATATGAACTGCAAGGCTCAAGAGGGGGCCACTGCAGCGGGGTTGGAGCCTCTTGTATGCTGTTAGGGGTGAAACCTCAGTGGGCCCACGCTCGTCGGGAATCCCTTTGTAAAGGCCTCGTAGTGATCTCCTGGCTACACACCTGGGAAGTGTGAATGTGGTTCGCGGCCACTTGCATAATGGAGGTTCTTTTAGTCCACCCGACAACGGGGGATGAAATCACTACATGTGGGTACAGTGGTGCAAACTCTTCAGAGTCAAAACTGTCATGACAGCCGTGTTCACAGTCAAGAGCGGTTTGGACTTATTCATGATTAGAGGATGTTGGATTGGGAAGTTGAGGATGTTAAGCGGGAAGCTTGACATTGGAAATGAGACTATGCTTACTTGATATTGATGATGGGTTGAGGGATTGGGACCATTTCACCTGTGTAGTAATGTAGGTGCTTAATAAGCTAAGGTGATAGGTAATTATTGCAGAGTGCTTCAACCATGAGTTCAACCTCTCCTTGCTCTAGCGATGCATGACATAACTTTTCCACACTTGCTGAGTACCAACGGTACTCAAACTTGCTTTTCTGTTGGTTTATATTGCTGCTCATGTCAAGAGAATGATGTGGTGTTTAATGACCAAGACTGGTCCCGAGGAAGGATTCTAGGTTCACGGAGTCCCCCGGGCAACGCCTGTGACGGAGCCCACAAGATTTATTTTCCGCTGCTGTTTTATTTATATGTCATGAACTTATTATCGTCCATCGAGACGTATGCTATGTAAGACTTATTTATATTCGACACCTGGCTTGTAATAAATGATGCTTCACTATTTGTCATCACATGTATGAGAAAATGATCCTAGCATACATGTGATATTCACTCGGTTGCTCTTCGGAGAAACCGGGTGTGACAGAAGTGGTATCAGAGCCAGGTTGCCCGTAGGAACGTGGGTCTAGGTAGAAATGTACGTATTTAAGGACCCTATTTTCTTAAAAACTATTTTATAAAAGTGTGGGTTGAAGGTGTTATTTAATGGGGTCACTTTATTCATCTTACCCCAACTTTTATTCAAAACACAATTTTTGTTTAACTCTTATCTAACTTAATTTTAAATGCTTTATGTTTTAGATGGTTCGCATGATCCGCACCGCCCGCAAGTCCACCGTAGGGAGAGTTCCGGTAGTTGCCCTTGCCTTAAGAGAGGAGAACCGTCCGGTGACGTACCACTCCTACGGGTTGGCAGTAGGAGGCTTGTCGCGCCGTCTACGGCGTATGCTCCATGCTGCCGGCAATACGGGCAAGCTAATCATACACTACAGCTCCACCCGGACCATCCGTGAGAAGCGGGAAGAATGTAGTTCAGAAATGAGGATTATCCATGAAAATCAGCTGCTCAAGATCCACCGCTCTCCAGTTTGTCGAGCGACACAGGTCGATGCTGAGAAGGATGTCACCTGGGAGGCCATCACCTGCCAGAGTTACATCAACCGTCGCCACCTGGACAAGACTGAGTACATGTATGTCCTCTAGCGTGAGAGTGGCACCGCGGAGTACAAGTACCCGCCAGTGCAGTAGGGGACTTCCCATGAGCACATGGACCTGTGCTTGGAGGATGCTGCTATGCTCAGCACTCGACTGCAGGAGTGTCAGCAGGAGCTTCAGGATGTTTGTGACACCCTGAAGGAAACTGAGGCGTTGCTTCGAGCCAGCATGAGGGCGAGAGAAAGAGGAGATGGGAAAGAACTGTGTGTCACCGTGAATGACACATGGACTTCTGACTCCCCAGACCGCCGGGCGAGCAGGCGTCGCCGCACTTCTCCACCAGCAGCTTCCCCACCCAAAGCGTAATCAGAGGGCAGCCGCAATAATGAAGAAGACCCCAAAGAGCCAGCTCAGTGATACGAGTCGTTTAGAGTCCTTTCCCTTATTTCAGCAGGATATCGAGTAGTCGAGCCAATACCTTAGTTATTTGTGTGTTAATGTTTGGTGTGTGACGTGAGTTGTGGAAGCCATGTGCATTTATCCACAACCTCGTCTTTAGGTTGCTTTGCTTTGATGTGTGAACCCCTATGAATTAAGAGTGCATTTATTTTCGCGTGAGACGTGACTCCCAAAAATCTACGTGAAATCCTCAGAAAATGTTTAATATATTAAGGCCTCAAAAGTTTAAGTTTAAACAAGCAATTTGGGAAGTTAATACGTAATGCTTTAAGTTAACATTTGGTTGATCATGATAGATGGCTGGAAGAGGAAAGGGTCGTGGTGCCAACCCCACCAACAACAACGATGAGGCCGGCAACCCTCATCTTTTTGGAGGACAAGACAGGGGTGGTCGCCGTGAAGGTACTGATCCTATCCACCAGATGCTTGAAAACCAGAATCAGCTCATCCAGAGCCTAACTCAAGTGGTGGCCAACTTGCACCAAGCTCCACCCCCACAAGCTGCACCACGCCAACCAAGGTTGAGTGAGTTTCTGGGGACTCAACCTCCAAAGTTTGCAAGTGCTGCTGAACCTCTGGAGGCAGATGACTGGCTAAAGACTATTGAGAGCAAGATGAGGATCATACAATGTCAAGGGTATGAGAGGGAGCTGTTTGCCACTCACCAATTGCATGGACCTGCTGCTGATTGGTGGACCGCTTACGTGGCAGCCCATCATGATCCCGAGAACATCACTTGGGAAGAGTTCAAGCGCAGTTTCCGCAACCATTACATACCAAGGGGTGAACTCAAAAACAAGAGAAAGGAGTTCTTGGGACTGCAGCAAGAAAACATGACTGTGAGGGAATACCTCACTAAGTTCACCCAACTATCCCGTTATGCACCACGGGACATCGAAACTGATGAGCAGAAACAGGACTGCTTTGTGGAAGGACTTACTATGGAAATGCAGTGTGCAATGTCCTCCAATGAGTATGAAAGCTTCCAAAAGATGGTAGACAGGGCATTTATTGTGGAGAGGAAGCTAAAGGCCTTGGAAAATGAAAACAAGAGGAAGGCGGGATGGTCACACCAAGCCTCAGGTAGCAACACACGCCCACGTCTGATGCAGCAACCCGCAGGGCAGACGAGCCGTGCTGTGGTACACTACTCAGCACGCAGAGGGTACAACCTGAATTTCAGGCCTCCGTCAGCACCAGCACAGCCGCAACGTCAGTTTGTGCAGCAGCCTCGCCCCACATATCAACCTCGACCAGCAGGACAAGGACCACCGAGCCAACCCCAAGACAACAAAGGCCAGGCACCTAAGGTTGGGGTGCAATGCTTCAACTGTGGTGAAGTGGGGCACTACGCCCCTAAGTGCCAAAAGAAGAAGCTCATGCAGCCACAACAGCAGAATGTGGGACGGGTGAACCACGTGATCATGGAGGAACCTCAAGAGGCACCTGACGTGGTAATTGGTAAGTTTCCTGCCAACTTACACATTGCAACCCTGTTGTTCGATTCTAGTGCCACCCACTCGTTCATTGCTCAAGGGTTTGTTAAGAAGCATGATCTAACAACAACACAAATGAACCATATGCTAGCAGTAAACTCTCCAGGGGGAGAGATAAGGACAAGACAAGTGTGTCCCAAGGTGAATCTAGACATTAATGGGGTAGTATTTACTGCAAACATCATAGTGATAGACTCACAAGGGGTAGATATTATTTTGGGTATGGATTGGTTGACCAAACATAAGGGAATCATCCATTGTTCGACAAGAACGGTGGAACTAACTCACCCTAGTGGCGCAAGATTGAAGTTCATAACTGTACAAAACCCTAGGAGGGACCTTAAACTCAATCAAGTTGAGGTGGAAGTGGAAGAGATCCGGATTATCAGGGAATATCCAGACGTTTTTCTTGAGGAGTTGCCAGGTATGCCTCCCGATCATGAAGTGGAATTCTCGATTGAGCTAGTGCCTGGAACAGCTCCAATATACAAGAGGCCTTATCGGATGGACTCCAAACAGCTGGAAGAACTCAAGGAGCATTTAAGAGAATTGAAAGAGAAGGGGTACATTCGTCCTAGTTCGTCACCATGGGGAGCTCCAGTGATATTTGTGCCCAAGAAGGACGGGACCCAAAGGTTATGCGTAGACTACAGTGCGTTGAATGAAGTAACCATCAAGAACAAGTACCCATTACCCCGTATTGAAGACTTGTTTGATCAGTTGAAGGGAGCTTGTGGGTTCTCGAAAATTGATCTCAGGTCGGGATACCACCAACTTAAGATAAGGCAAACTGATATTCCAAAGATAGCTTTCGTATCTCAGTACGGACTGTATGAATATACCGTCATGCCTTTCGGGCTAACTAATGCCCCGACATACTTCATGTATCTCATGAACAAGGTATTCATGGAATATCTGGACAAATTTGTGGTGGTTTTCATTGATGACATTCTCGTCTTCTCCAAATATGAGGAAGAACATGAGGGACATTTAAGGTTGGTGTTGCAAAAGCTGAGAGAACACCAACTATATGCCAAGTTGAGCAAGTGTAAGTTTTGGCTGAAGAGAGTTCCCTTCTTAGGACATATAATCTCCGAGGGAGGAATCTCCGTAGATCCCGCCAAGATCGAGGATGTGCAGAAGTGGAAGACCCCTGAAAATGTCGGGGAAGTTCGAAGCTTCTTAGGATTGGCTGGGTATTACCGACGGTTTATCGAGGATTTCTCCAAGATTTCGAGACCCCTCACCAAATTGTTAGAGAAGGGAATCACATTCACATGGACACCGCAGTGCGAGACGAGTTTTCAAGAACTGGAGAAAAGATTGACAACAGCCCCAGTGCTAGTTATGCCAGATATGCAGAAGAACTTTTCGGTGTACTACGATTCCTCTGGAAACGGGTTGGGATGTGTTCTCATGCAAGAGGGGCATGTCGTGGCTTATGCGTCCCGGCAGCTCCGGAAACACGAGAAGAACTATCCTACGCATGACCTAGAGCTAGCCGCAGTGGTACACACGTTGAAGATTTGGCAGCATTACTTGATGGGGAAGAGGACAGAGATATATACGGATCATAAGAGCTTAAAGTATATTTTCACACAGCCATATCTCAACCTCAGACAAAGGAGATGGTTAGAGCTAATCAATGACTTTGATGTGGGCATCAATTATCATCCTGGGAAAGCGAACGTCGTAGCAGATGCTTTAAGCCGGAAGGTGCAGGTCAATAGGTTGAGCTTAAAGGACATGCCTACAAAATTGAAGGAAGAGGTTGTAAAATTCAATCTATGTCTGGTGAATAGTGGTGAGGCCATCGCCATGGAAGTGGACTCCACATTAGAGCAAGACATACGCAATGGTCAGAAGAATGATGAGAAGATACAAGAAATCATAGAACTCATCAAGGATAATAAAGCCCCCGGGTTCAGAGAGGATGAACAAGGTACGGTGTGGAATGGGAAAGAATCTGTGTGCCTGAGGTAAAGGTGATCTGTGAATTGATTTTGAAGGAGGCTCATGATTCCGACTATTCCATTCATCCTGGAAGTACGAAGATGTATCATGACCTCAAGAGCAGATATTGGTGGTATGGCATGAAGCGAGATGTCGCGGAACATGTTGCCCTCTACGACACATGTCAGTTGGTGAAAGCAGAACATCAACGACCCGCGGGACTGTTGCAACCACTCAAAGTGCCCGAATGGAAATGGGAAGAAATAGGTATGGATTTCATAGTGGGAGTGCCTAGGACCCAATCGGGATTTGATTCGATATGGGTCATCATCGACAGGCTAACCAAGGTAGCTCATTTCATCCCCGTGAAAGAAAGCTACAGCGGATCCAAATTGGAAGAATTGTACATGTCAAGGATCGTGTGTTTCCATGGAGTGCCAAAGAAGATAATGTCAGATCGAGGGACACAGTTCACCTCAAGGTTCTGGCAGAAGTTACAGGAAACCATGGGAACCCATCTAAATTTTAGTTCTGCCTATCACCCCCAGACTGACGGCAGACGGAAAGAACCAATCAGATCCTTGAGGATATGCTGAGAGCGTGTGCGCTAAAGAACAATAGGAGTTAGGAATAGAACTTACCATATGCGGAGTTCTCCTATAACAACAGCTATCAGGCTAGTATGAAGATGTCACCATTTGAGGCTTTGTATGGGAGGAAGTGCAGAACTGCACTATTTTGGAACCAAACAGGGGAAATTAAAGTGTTTGGGCCCGAGGTACTACAAGAAGCCGAGGCGAAAGTGAGGGAAATTCGCAACAACTTGAGGATAGCACAGACCCGACAAAAGAGCTATGCCGATGTACGGCGAAGAGAGCTCGTTTTCAACGTGGGGGACTATGTCTATCTCAAGGTGTCACCGATCCGAGGACTTCGTCGGTTCAAGGTGAAAGGGAAGTTATCACCTCGATACATCGGACCCTTTCAGATTCTGGAGAGGAAAGGTGAAGTGGCATATCAACTCGAACTACCGGCTCGCCTATCGGATGTGCACGACGTATTCCATGTGTCACAGCTCAAGAAATATCTGAGGACGCCTGAAGAAATGTTACCCATGAATGATGTTGAAGAAGGAGAGGATTTGTCTTATGCCGAGCAGCCGGTCAAGGTTTTGGAGACAATGGAACACCTCACAAGAAATAAAAGAATCCGCATGTGCAAGGTGCAGTGGAAGCATCACACGGAAGAGGAAGCCACATGGGAGCGAGAAGACGAGCTTAAGGCACAGTTTCCGGAATTGTTTTCCTAGAACCACCAATCTCGAGGACGAGATTTCTTTTAAGGGGGGGGGGGAGAGCTGTAACACCCCAAAACCTGCTAAAGAGGGGAATTTAAAAATTTTTGGATGTATTGCATGTGGTGCAGAAATTCAAATTCAAACTGGAATTCAAATTCAAATCAAAATAGAAAAGAAAAGGGAAAAGAAAAAGAAAAACCCCAACCGGCCAGTGAGCCGAAACCCGCCAGCCGGCCCAATCCCCCGTGCCATCCCTGACATGACCCCACGGTCTTGTCGAGCCAGGATCACGCTGAGGGGTGCTGCGTTGCACAACACCGGATAACACACATCAAAGGTACAAAGCGGAAGCAAAATTTTATTACATAAACTGGTTTATGAACATGTTTACATCAAAATAACTCCAGTCTACACTCACGGGCGTAGACTACGCATCAAGTCCACGTTCAGCCCTTGAACGTGTCCCTGCTAGCACACACGCACACTAACTCTGCGGCGTGCACGACTCCCATTCGACGGGGTTCCCCTCCTGGGGTTCCGTCTCCTCCTCGGGAGTCCCTTCCTCATAGAACCCTGCAAAAGCTTCAAACACAAGCAGTGAGCACGAAGGCTCAGCAAGTCTGACCCGTCTCACCTAAACATGGAACTTCTACATGAGGGGTGATGGGTACATGAGGTAAAATCATTTGCAAAGGACTCGCCTAATTAGTAGAACCTTACTTTCAAGTTTTAGCAGCAGGTTGTGGAGAACCTTACGCTAAGGCACATGAGAGAGCCACAATCAAACAAGAAACGCATTTCTCTCATGTACTTTGCCCAAAGTTGAAAAGAACTTTAGTTAGCTCTAGACTATAGCAAATCAATAGCAATCAAGTCCATCTTTCAATCAGCAACATTTTAATATGCAACTAGCCTGTTCTTTCTACGTCACGGTACAGTGAACAAGTGGTACTCACTGACCGCGAGGGACGGCGATTATAATTGATTTACACCTGCAGGGTTACCCGAACAACCCGTCACGTACGCCCGTACTCGATGTTGCCTACAACAACTATCACGGACGCCGTACGCAACCACCTTTCACCCGTCAGCCAAATATTGAACCGGTCCCATCGTCCCGAGCAAGAGGTCTCTGCACGCGCATCTCCGTGCCGCCAGCCGATTTACACCTCAAGCTCTCAACCTACCCTCTGAACGACGGGCAATGCGTCAATACCCAGCTACCCGAGTTACATCAGTTTCCCGGTTCCCATATAGCCGGTAGGTCTTCGGTACTGTTCTAGCTTGTTCAACAGGCCCGCACACGGCTCGGTCCTCAATCGACACAAGCGGAGCTACAGCACACAGGCCCCAAAGTCCTGCTGCCCTTACCCTCCGCTTGGTCTCATTTTCTTGCCATGTGTTTCATGTGCTATCACTACCCGAGTCGAGTGCCTCTAGCCTATGCTCGCGAGTAGTTCCAACTACTCGACTTGTACCGAATCCTACTTTATCTTAGCATTGCAGTAGCTAACGGGGTTTGCCATCCTAAACCCAACCCCAGGTTTTCTTGGCTATGCAGTTGGGTTTTCAACCAAGACTCTAATGCAAAGAATAAAGTAATCAAGTATGTGCTCAAAACAATAAAAACTTGTAAAAAGGTTAATGCAAACCGGAGCTTGCCTTGCTGCTCTTGGTTGTAGGCTAGCTGCTCCTCCAGAGTAACAAAGTCTAGGACTTCGGGTTCCTCCTCGACCTTAGCAACTACATGATAGAAGCAGTACATGTATTAATTTAAGTGCATTTGTATATTAAGTTTGAAGTTGTGAAGTCTATAACTCTCACTAGAAAGACCCAATGACTGTGAAATTTTTACTGTGGCTTGGTTACAACCTAAACAAAGACTTGGTCAAGTTTTAGTTGCAGCAAAGCTCACTTGAGCCCTCCACAATTAATCATGTACTTGACCTTAATTGAAGGCTTTTAGGGTGTTCTAAGGATTTTCATGAAACAAACTATGACTTTATGAAAACTAGATTTTCAGAGGGTTCTAATGGAGTTGGTCTCACTTAATTTGAAGGTTCCTAGCTAAAGATATGAGCTAAATAATTTCAGAGGAAATTCTGAAAATGTTTCTGGACATTTTCTATTTTCTCTGGAACAGTTTCACTAATCACACCATTAGGTGGATCAAATGAGCTCAAATGGATCCTAAATTTTTATGGTAGTTCAGAGATATTTTGGTGAACATCCCAGCCAAATTTCAGGATTTTCCTCCAAAGGATTCTCCAGTTAAAATTCTAAACAGTTTAAACTTTGAGGAATTAATTCTGGATAAATAAGAGTTTTCATGAAGTGAAACTTGATTTGCTGGAAAATGCTAAGAGAGCTGAATCCAACAAAATTTGGTTCACTTGATTTGGAGCTTTCTACCCAAAGTTATGAGGATTTGAAGTTTGGAAGAATTCTGAAAATCGGGGAAAAGTTTAAACTCGCGGGGGCCCGCGGGGACACGTGTTGAGCGCGGAAGTGTCCGGCACACCGAGGCCCACTGGGTATTTGCACGCCAGCACACCAGATCCCGACCGCAGCCCGATCCCGATTTAAAATATCGGTTGCTGACAGCTGGGGTCCACCCCCTTCTTCAACCTCCCGCTGCCCGCGTTCTGCCGCCGAGGAACCTCGCCGGAGAGCTCACCGCCGGCTTCTGTAAAGCTCCAAACTTCACGATTTTGGCCGCCTCTGCCTATTTTCTCTCGGGGAACAGGATTCTCGGGCCAGCTCGCCATGAAAATGGCCGCCACATGGTCGGCGACGAGCTGCAGACTCAGGAGAACTTCGGCCGCGTTGCCCGTCCTCCCTAGCACCTAACCTGATCGTGCTAAGGGTCGTCGAGCATCAGTGGACCATAGGAAAGGTCGACGTGAGCTCCACGGAGCTCGGGAAAGGCTGCGTTGGGCTGTCACCGTGCGACCTAGGCCGGAAATCGGGATTTCTACTAAAACTCGAAGAACAGCGGTTTCCCTCCACGATTCTTCGTGGTTCTTGCTCCTATGGATCTGCACGGGCTACTAGAAGTGATCCTCTCCATGAGAGGACGAATGATGCAGTGTGGCTTACGAATTTCTCAGATGGTACCGACCTCACTTTTGCACACCGTCGCGAAAATATGAAATTCCGGCCGGAGCGGTGCCTGTCACGCCGCCGGAGCTTGCGGAAATGAAAGAGGGGTTGGATGTGAACCTCTTTGCTGTTTACAGCTCCGTGAACGGTGGGCTGTGGTGGCCGGAAGGGCGGTTCCCGCAGCGGCAGCTCGAGCTGAACCGGCAGGGCAAAGATCGCCGCGGTGGAGCTCGGGGAAGGCTGCGCAGGGTCTGGAACCGATGCGAAGGTGTTGAAGTTGGCTTGGCACCCGGTGCTGGTCTCAGATCGCCGGGAGGGTCACTGGATTGGCCGGGCGATGAGGGACCGAAAATTCACTCGGGCGGCGAGGAGTTTCAGTCTGTTGGGCGAGAGCGCGTCGGGGTAGGGATGAGGAGCACCGGCGGCTGCTCAGACGCCAAGATAAGGGCCCCTGGAGTCGGTTCAGTGACCGTGGGCGGCAAGCAGGTGGTGGCGCGGCGGCCTCCCCTCGGTGGTGCTCTCGGGAGAAGCTCGGGGACCCGAGTACTGAAAGTCCACTCGGTTGATCTCCTTCAGTGGCTGACATGTGGGTCCCACTTCCAATTTTAACCTCTGAAATTTACTCCTAATCACTGTTGTAAACAGTGAGTCCCAAAATACCCATGGTGATTCAAATTATTCACCCATGAGCCATTTGAATTAGTTAGAATTCAAATGGGGTTTGGTTTGAATGAATTTCAGCACAAGTTCAGTTTGAAATTCAAATAAAGTTTGAATTTGCCCCACTTAGCTCATGTCAAGATCAACTCCAAATGGAGTGAAAATTGGTGTGTGAGCTCACAAAAATGTGCTGAATAAGAATATGCCTCCCACTTTTGAATTCATTGAATAAAAACAGTTTGAATTTGAATATGGTTTCAAACTGCTGTGGCGGACCGGAATCCGCTCATCCAGGATCGCAGAGGGTGGTGCCACGCGATGCGACACCCGACAGCACACGTCATAAGAACATAATATATTACATGGGAAAAACAACTGAAACTGTACAAACAGGTACAAACTTCAGTACAACTATTGTTTATATTACACAGCGGAAGTCTACACTATACAACTCACGCCCGCCTATTTAGCAAAAGTTGGTTGCCCAGCCCTAGGGCAACCCACACTAGCTGCACTCCTCAGCTCAGCGCGGCGTGTACGGCTCCCACTCAGCCGTGGTCCCCGACGGAGGGTAACCCTCGCCGGTGGACTCGTACTCCGAGTCCGTGGGTGGCTCCTCACCTGAAAAACACTCAAGCAGCAACCATGAGCACGAAGGCTCAGCAAGACTTAACCGACTCACCTAAGCATGAAACTCTACATGAGGTATACCAAGGCATAGGTTAGTAACATTTCAGCCAAAACGACACGCCTACAAGTTCATCCTTAGTTCATCTTTTAGCAACAAGTTAACAGTTCATGAAATCTGAAATTTAGTAAGAAGTATTTGGTGGCACACATGTAGCAATACAATTATATCAATCAGCATCATTGAATCAACATATTTCATCCATTAGTCTACGTTACGACGCAGTGAACAAGCGGTACTCGTCACCACGAGGGACGGCGAATCGACTCGATATACACCTGCAGGGAAACCCAAAGAGCACGTCACGTACGCCCACCCGTGGAGCTGCACAGCACGCTCACTCGATGTCGTACGGGACAACCTTTCACCCAACAGCCCGAACGTCGAACCGGTCGCACCGAAACGAGCAGGAGGTTCCCCACACGGAGCATCTCTCTATGCCCGTTGGCAGATTTCCACCTTGCTGCCCTCAACCTACACCTATAAATCGGTGTGCTATGCCTCGACGCCCGGAGGTTTAGGCTACATCGCTTTATCGGGGCCCATATATCCGATATGCCTTCGGTACGTTCAATACTTGTTCAGCAGGGCCGCACACGGATCGGTCCTCAATCGACACGAGCAGGGCCGCGCACACAAGACTCTCTCTTGCTGCGCCCTAGCCCCTGCCTAGTCTCATTTTCATTACTAAAGTGATCTCCCATCACTCAACCGAACCCGTGTGTCCCAAGCCTATCTCGCGAGTAGATTCCAACTACTCAACTTGTACCAAAGTCCTATGACTTATTAAGCATAGCCGGTCGACTCGAGGTCTTAGACACTACCCTCACTCTTTTAGGAACCTTTGGTTATGCAAGTGGGGTTCCATTCATCCTACACCTAATGCACAATCATACTTCACATGACTCATGTAAACAAAAGAAGACCTATAAAAAGTTAATGCAAACCGGGGCTTGCCTTGTTGCTGCTGGTCAGTAGTTAGTTCCTCGTCCGGAAGAAGGAAGTCCAGCACTTCCGGAGTCTCTTCTTCAACGGCTACACGTTAATGAAATACTACATGTTAATTTAGATGCAAATGTGAGTTTTAGAGTAAGACTTCTACTATTAGTTCTAATAACCAGCCTCTAACACCTGGAACTTTGTTTAAGAATTTAAAGATGAACTGGTGTTGGTGGTTTGGCTTGGACTTAACCACATGGTTAAATGCTAAGTGGTTTCCCCCCCCTTTTCCACATTAATCCCTTAAGTGGTTAAACAGGACAGGGGTGATCTAGAGCTCCAATGGAGCTGAGAATTTTTGTGTGAGTTCCTTGTCACAAGAAAACTCTCTGGACCAAACATTAGCACTTTTCATGGAGTGGTTTGCTCAGAATAATTCTCTTGGCAAATCAGCAAGGAAGAATTTATTCTGAGGTAATACCCCTGTTCATGCTCAACTTAATGAACTACAATTTCAATTATAGCTCATAGAGTTTGCATGAAATTTCCTAACATTTTTGGGGTTAAGATTTGCCCAGAATTGAATTTCCAAGTTTTGGAAATTCTCTGAAAATGTTTCTGTATTCAAAGGAACACAGCACCTTCCAATTTGAATTGCTCTGACCAAATCAACTCCAAATGGTCTGAAACTTTTACAGGGGTTTACTAATGTCCTAAAGAACATTCTGTTAAAATTTGGGGATTTTTGGATGAACCAAACTCCCTCTAAAATTCCTTTGCTGAAAAGCTTTAAAGAATTTTCCAGAATTAATTAATGGGTTTCATACAAATTGGGTTGTATATCTAGACAGAGCTAGGCAAGATGAATCCAACCCAATTTGAATCACTAAATTTGGAGCTTCCTAGCCAAGGTTATGGATTTCTAAAGTTTGAGCTAATCCCTGAATTATTTTCCTACAGAAAATCCCCTCCCGCGCTAAACCAGAGGCTGACAGCGGGGCCCGCCCGTTTAAATTGAACTAACCGCGCGCTCGCGCGCGATTAGCACAGGGGCTGACAGGTGGGGCCGCGCCCTTCGTCTACCTCCTGACGTCGCCGCCCCGAGCCGCCGGAGCTCCGGCGAGGTCAGCGTTCCCGGCGATCTGGCTCACCGGAGCCGACGAGACTCGCCGCCCCCACGTAATCTCGGGTGCTGAACCCGCTGGACACCATGTCGCCACCGGCTAACCGCCATAGCTCGCCGGCGACGAGCCCTATGCCTCTGTGCTACCTCGGCAACGTGTTCCCGCCCTTCTGACCATCTTCTGCGTGCGCTAATCGCGTCGCCACACTCAGGGAAACCTCGGGAAACTCGGCATGAGCTCTGTTGGGCCCTAAACGGCCGGCAACCCAGACCTCACCGGCGACCCCCTCCTCCGCCATACTGTCCTAGGGTGAACTTAGGGTTCCGGCGGTGATTTCCTTCCGGTTTTTGATCGAGAAGGGTCGCCAGAACCTCTAGATGCTCTCTCACAGCTCCGTTCGACCTCCCACCTACTAAGCTTCCCGAATTTCTGCTAAACCTAATCGGGTCCCGAAAGGAGCTACTCGTCCTAAACTGGAAAATTTTCCGCGCACAAAGGTCGAACCTTGGAACGGTTTGCGCGGTGGTCTTGAGGACGAGCTAGCGCTTCACTTTCCTATGGAGGTCAAAGCCGGAATATGATCACAGCTGGGGTGGCATACGATCGGAGCTCGGGCGACTAGGCTGCTGGTTACGGAACTCGCGAAAATCAGTAACTCGCCGGCGGTCTCGGGCCTTTTATAGGCCCCTGAGGCCAGTGGAGAGCGCGACACCTGCTGTGCCACCTCCTCTGCCGAAGCAGGAGCTGGCCGGCCGAGGTGGTCGGGCGCCGACGCTGGCTGCAGCTGGCGAGCGCGCTCGGTCGAGGAAGTAGGCTGAGGAGACTTCTGTGCTAAGTCTACTGACCAGTGGGCCTCCCCTCTAACTCTTTTGTTTTTCCAATTTTCTGAATTCTGTTGTGCCAAAATATCCTCAGCTACTCACAATTTAATGTGAGACTTAGTCACCAAGTCTTTGTTTGAATTTGAATTCTCAAATTCAAACTTTGTTTGGTTAAATTTGCTTCATATTTAAACTGAAATTCAAATTCAGTTTTGAATTCTTGCAACTTTAGCTCTTGACAAGATGAGCTCCAATGGAGATGAAAATTGGTGGGTTTACTCAGAAAAATGTGCTGAGTATAGATATGGAGCTAACTTTTGAATTTGGGTGATGAAAGTTGCTGCAATTTGAATTTACATTCAAATTGGCCTCTTTTTGAAATAACCCAAAAGTGCCTCAAAAAGTGTTGAATTTGCATGAGCTTTGGACTGAACCTTCCCAAGACTTTTTAAATTCTAGGGGTGAGCTCAACCTCTCATGTTCATGTGTAGAAACCCTACTTTGTGAAAGTGAAGCCTTTCCCCTCTAATCATTCTTTTGATGGAGGTTACATGCTCTTCATAATATTTCCTAAGATTTCCACAATAAAAACTGTGGTGTTGTGAGGTGAAGAAAAAGTTTTTGCAAGTCCCTTTTCTTGGGCTTTTACATCCCTCCCCCCTTAAAAGAATCTCGTCCCGAGAGTATAAAAGAAGAGATAGCGAAGTAATAGGGACTTACCCGTGTTGGGAAGCCATGAACTCCGGGTAATTTGAGCGAAGGAACTCCTCGCTCTCCCACGTCGCTTCTTCGGCGGTGTGGTTACTCCAGAGTATTTTGTAGAACCACAACGTTCTGCTACGCGTGGTTCGGGCTTTCTCATCAATAATTTCCACCGGATGCTCATCATATGTTAAATCCGGTTTCAACTCGCCAACGTCTTCGATAGGAACAGCAGCGGTATGCTTCAAGCATTTTCGCAGTTGCGAAACATGGAAACCATCGTGAACACCAGCCAGAGATGCCGGTAGTTCCAATCGATACGCTGCTGGTCCACACTTCTCGGTGATAGCGTAGGGTCCAATAAAACGGGGAGCGAGCTTCCCCTTCACACCGAACCGGTGCACACCCTTCATTGGAGACACGCGGAGGTACACGTGTTCCCCAACGTCAAAGTGCAACGGTCTACGCCTCTTATCAGCGTAGCTCTTCTGTCGGGATTGAGCGGCCTTCAAATTGGCTTGAATTGTCCGAACGCGCTCTTCGGCGTCGTTCACCACATCAACTCCGAATGTGACCCTTTCACCGGACTCGCACCAATTTAATGGGGTGCGGCATTTACGACCGTAGAGAGCTTCGTAGGGTGCCATCTGGATACTCGCCTGATAACCGTTGTTGTACGAGAATTCCGCCAATGGTAGGTGATCATCCCAGTTCCTACCATGGTGGATGGCACATGCTCTCAACATGTATTCCAGAACTTGATTCACCCTCTCTGTCTGGCCATCTGTTTGAGGGTGATAAGCGGAGCTCCTGATCAATTTAGTACCCAATGCAGCGTGTAGCTGCTCCCAAAAGCGAGATACAAATAATGCACCTCGATCTGAGACAATGGTCTTGGGTACCCCGTATAGGCATAGAATCTTCGCTATGTATAGCTCCGCATATTTGCCGGCATTGTAACGTGTATTCACCGGAATGAAGTGAGCCGTCTTGGTTAACCGATCAACGATTACCCATATGGAATCATGCTTGTTGGCTGTTAGGGGTAATCCCACAATGAAATCCATGCTCACATCTTCCCATTTCCATGCCGGGATCTTCAGGGGTTGCAACAGCCCTGATTTCTTCATGTGATCAGCTTTCACTCGTCTACACGTATCGCACTCGGATACGTACTTAGCTACCTCCCGCTTCATCCGTGTCCACCAAAATTTCTTTTTCAAATCTTGGTACATTTTGTTGCTGCCCGGATGAATGGAGTATTTGGACAAGTGAGCTTCATCGAGGATCTTTTTCCTCAACTCCATATCTCGGGGTACGACTATGCGGTCATTGAACCACAGCGTCCCCTCACCATCTTTCCGGAAACATTTAATTTCTCCATTGTCTATCCGTCTCCGGAGATGTGCCATGCCCTTATCCGTTTTCTGAGCTGCAATGATGTCCTCCCTAATAGTAGGGATGAGGGCAAGGTTGTACAGCGATCCATAAGGAACCAAGTATAAACTTGGCTCTTCCTCCTCCACCGGTGTAATGGTGAGGTGATGGACATGCGATTTCCGACTCAGCGCGTCGGCAACCACATTCGCCTTGCCGGGGTGGTAATGGATTTCAATCTCATAATCTTTGATCAGTTCTAACCACCTCCTCTGCCTCATGTTCAGCTCCTTCTGGGTGAAAATGTATTTCAAGCTCTTGTGGTCGGTGTAGAGATGCACCAAGTTCCTCAGGAGATAGTGCCTCCACATTTTCAGCGCCAACACCACGGCAGCAAGTTCAAGATCGTGAGTCGGGTAGTGCTGCTCATGGTTCCGAAGTTGGCGTGAGCCATAAGCGACCACACGTCCTTCCTGCATAAACACGCAGCCGAGCCCAATACCGGACGCGTCACAATACACGTCGAAGGGCTTTGTTGTATCCGGCTGAGCTAATACCGGGGCTGTTGTGAGATGCTTCACCAGTGTTTGGAACGCTCCTTCACACGCCGTGTTCCAAACATATTTTGTCCCTTTCTTCAGCAACTCTGTCATCGGCTTAGCGAGCTTGGAGAAGCTTGGAATGAATCTCCAGTAGTATCCCGCTAACCCGAGGAAGCTTCTGACTTCATGAACTGAAGTGGGAGCTTTCCATTTCAACACTTGCTCTATTTTACTTGGGTCAACCGCAATGCCTTCAGCTGAGATGATATGTCCCAAGAATGGCACTTGGCTGATCCAAAATTCGCATTTGCTGAACTTGGCGTAGAGCTTGTGGTCTCGCAATCGTTGAAGAACGATCCGTAAGTGTTCGGCATGCTCGGCTTCTGTCTTGGAGTAAACCAAGATATCATCGATGAACACTACCACGAACTTGTCCAGCTCCGGCATGAACACCAGTTCATGAGATACATGAAATGGGCTGGAGCATTTGTGAGACCAAAGGACATGACGAGATATTCGTATAAGCCGTATCTCGTCGAGAACGCCGTCTTCGGGATATCCTCCGCCCGGATCTTGATCTGGTGATATCCAGAGCGAAGGTCCATCTTTGAGAATACACTTGCCCCCACAAGTTGATCAAACAAGATGTCAATACGGGGCATTGGGTACTTATTCTTGATGGTGACGGCGTTGAGCGGCCGGTAATCCACACACAGCCTCAGGGTTTCATCCTTATTTTTTACAAATAGCGCCGAGCATCCCCAAGGCGAGGAACTCGGCCTAATGAAACCCTTGCTCAACAGATCATTGAGCTGTTCTTTCAGTTCCGCCAGCTCATTTGGAGCCATCTTGTATGGTCTCCGTGATACGGGCGTAGTCCCGGGTGCGAGCTCGATCTTGAACTCGACATCCCGCTCAGGTGGCATGCCCGGAAGATCATCCGGGAACACATCAGGATACTCCCGGACTACGGGGATGTCTTCTAACTTGAGAACTTCAGCATTATTAATTGCTAAAACTTCCCGGACTGGCGTGTCTAACACCATGGAATGCGGACGGTGGAATGGAGAATTTAAGTGAACCGTCCGTGTCCGAGTCTCTAGGACAACGCCATGGTATTGCAGCCATGACATCCCTAAGATTGCATCAATCTTTTGTCCCATAAGGATTATCAAGGTGGTGGGATATAGTTTCCCACCTAAGCACAGAGGTGCCTTTGGAATCATCATATTAGCTGAAATCTTCCCTCCCGGTGAGCATATCATATAAGTGCAGTCGGTTGGGAAGACTTGCAATTGATGTTTAGCCACATAGGATGCACTTATAAAGCTGTGGGTTGCACCCGAATCAAATAATATGACGATGGCTTGATGGTTGAGAGTAAACGTACCCGCCAGCACGTTGTCTCCCTCTGGGGCGTCCTCATTGTCGAGGTTGCGGACGCCCCCAGTCCGCTGACCAACCTTCTTCGCCGGAGGTCGGCCTCGAGCACCGCCCTGGAACTGGGCTTGCCCGCTGCTCTGCTGCCCTTGGGGACAGTCCTTCGCGAAGTGGCCCGCCTGGCCACACGTGAAGCAGGTAAAATGGGGCGGTCCCCCGCTGATCGGTGGACGGAAACCCGGGGCGCGTTGTGGCGGTGGAAACGCCCGGGGTACCGTCTGCTGCTGCTGCTGTCTTGGTGGTGGCATCGGCGGACGGAACGGGGGTGCTTGGAACGAACGTCCCCCGAACTGTTGAGGTCGCGCCGGTGGACGCCACTGCTGCCCGGATGGTGTCCGATACACCATACGGTACTTCTGGGGAGCGCCACTCCCACCGCTGGGTGGAGCGCTGCGCTTCCGCTGCTCAGCTGCCAACTCCCGCTGAGCATCCTCTTGCATGATCGCGGCATTGACTAAGTTGTTGAATGTGCCGTGGTTCCACTGTACGAGGTGGGTCTTCATTTCGGGGTGTAACCCCCGATAGAAGTGCTCCCTCTTCTTCTCCTCCGTGGAGATGTAGTCTGACGCATACTGCGCCAGATGGTTGAAGGCACGGGAGTAGTCGTGGGCACTCCTCCCGCCCTGCTTCAGTTCCAAAAATTCTTGGAACTTCCTCTTCATTATTCCGGGAGG
Organism: Neostapfia colusana; assembly: GCA_030760725.1. Lineage (NCBI taxonomy): Eukaryota > Viridiplantae > Streptophyta > Magnoliopsida > Poales > Poaceae > Neostapfia > Neostapfia colusana. The sequence goes on from JASWHV010000016.1 coordinate 67,854,508, forward strand.
AATGTGATAGGCGCGGAACGCCTCCCGGAACTCTTGCCATTCCACGGCATGGCCAGCCGGACGTGAGGCGACATAATTCGCCCACCACGCACCAGTGGCACCGTGGAGCTGCTGTGCTGCGAACAGTGTCTTCTGCCGCTCCGTACACTGGAGCAGCCCGAACTTGGACTCGATAGTCCGCAGCCAGTTGTCCGCCTCCAGTGGTTCTTCAGCTTCGGTGAACACTGGAGGGTGCGTACTCATGAAATCCGAGTACGACACTTCGCGGGGCTCACGAGGCCCTCGCTCTTGACGTCCTCCCGCCTGGGACGTATTCTGCACGATCGTGCGGAGCAGGTCGGTCTGCTCCTCACGACCCCCCACCAATGCCGCTATCACATCCGCTAGAGTAAGCGGAGGCGGCGGTGGTGGCTGCTGCTGCGGGGTGCTGTCGTAGGCCGGTGGCTGGGAGTCATCACCTCCCTGTTGGCTAGAGCCACCAACCTCGTGTGTGGTCCTAGTACGAACCATCTGCAACCACACGACATTAAACATCAGTCCCGCAACATTTTGCATGCAGTCTAAATGAAATAGGTGTAAAACATAATGACAATGAAAACATGCGATACATCTCGTAAGTAGATAGTGTAATAACTTTGCACAAGCTACACCATTACCAGACCAAACACAAGCTAGTTTAATCCAACTTGATGAACCTCCACTTTGGAAGCTCAACATAACTAGGTTTGGTCACTACGAGACATTACTATCGCGTTGTCATCACGCATACCACCCTTAGGGTACAACACCCTCTCCAATGAGCTCAACTGTCATTCATCTGTCAGAATGACCAGTTTCTACCTATTCCAAGTTTTGATCTGGTTCTGTGCATTTTCATGACTCAAATTGAATACCAAAGTTCAAGTTAACTTTAGTATCTTTCCAACGAGTACTCATTTGCCCCCAGATCAGCTTTGATTAAAAGTTATGCTAATTCAGAGTTAGCAGAATTTCTGGAAGAATTTTAACAGCACCTCCCTTGGAAGTGGCTGTTTTCAACCCTGATTTCCACTAAATTCTGTGCTGAAACTTCAGAAACTTTGAATTGCAAAGATGTCACACATCTTCTACTCTTTCTAAGGATGTATTATATTACAATTTTAGATTTTTTCTACTGGGAGTTATATTTGAAAAACAGATCAGTTCAGAGGATGTTTTACTCTGCCCTGGTTCTGGACAGTTTACATTTCTCTGGGCTTTAAGCCATCTTAAGGTGAGTTTCAGCTCTGGAAGTCTACAACAAAGTTGTAGAGTACTTCAATACCTTTCCAGATCTATGTAGCACCCCCTCTGGGCTAAAAGACCGGTGAGTTACGCCCTGTTGAAGATCAGCAAACATGCTGCCCAAAACAGAGCACTCTGTTTTTCAGTCTTTTTTGAACTACAATCATCACTATCCCATTCTTATACCCAACCAGGGTCCTAAATGTTGAACCTATAGATTTTAATTCTTTGTTATCATTATACTCATGCATATGCCTACAATATCTCGGTACTACGTTCCTCACAAAAGAAAATCCTAACCAGATCATACCGGCATATACGTCTCGAGTGTGGCACTAAACGGTCTCTCGCTCATGTTTTCTACCCGGATACATACGTGGTTAGTACCTGCAGAAGACCACACAATGATGGTGCACTCAAAGGTTGTTCATTTCAGGCAGTTCCATATTTAAAAGTAAATACAAACGCCCGTATCATTGTCATACGGCCGTCCTTGAGCTAAGTCACGTCTCAAGGCACGTGATCGTGTTTCAACACCACACGACGGGGAACCCGAGTATGTCATGAACGGGTCGTCACGGTTGGGAATGTTATCAACCCAACAGATACCACCTACTGCCCTGCAGGGCACGCCGATGGCAAGCGCTGCGTATGTCCTCCTGGGCTATTTCCAGACGAACACACTCTCGCGTTACTGACCACGCGATGGGGTCTCCGCTTACTTGCCTAATGCACGCTAGGGATCAGCGTTTCATATGAACTCAGGGACATGAAGATTCCAAGAGATTCATATTGACATCTCACACCAAGCTGTGAGACTCTATCCCTGAGCCACGTTCCTCGTCAGGGGGAGCTAACCGAAATTGAACCGCTTTCGGTGGCGTTCCTTACCATACTTACCAGAGCGTAGGTGCGTCGTTACATAATTGAAATTCAGAATTATAACACATAAGTTAGTCTTTGCCACTTTAAGTAACTATGCTAATATAGTCCTTACTTGGGCAACTACCGAATCCTCACCGTATACCTAAGTTTTTCCCATAATGCAGTCCTTTAGTACTGTGCTATCCCCACTGCAGCTCTGATACCAGGCTGTGGCGGACCGGAATCCGCTCATCCAGGATCGCAGAGGGTGGTGCCACGCGATGCGACACCCGACAGCACACGTCATAAGAACATAATATATTACATGGGAAAAACAACTGAAACTGTACAAACAGGTACAAACTTCAGTACAACTATTGTTTATATTACACAGCGGAAGTCTACACTATACAACTCACGCCCGCCTATTTAGCAAAAGTTGGTTGCCCAGCCCTAGGGCAACCCATACTAGCTGCACTCCTCAGCTCAGCACGGCGTGTACGGCTCCCACTCAGCCGTGGTCCCCGACGGAGGGTAACCCTCGCCGGTGGACTCGTACTCCGAGTCCGTGGGTGGCTCCTCACCTGAAAAACACTCAAGCAGCAACCATGAGCACGAAGGCTCAGCAAGACTTAACCGACTCACCTAAGCATGAAACTCTACATGAGGTATACCAAGGCATAGGTTAGTAACATTTCAGCCAAAACGACACGCCTACAAGTTCATCCTTAGTTCATCTTTTAGCAACAAGTTAACAGTTCATGAAATCTGAAATTTAGTAAGCAGTATTTGGTGGCACACATGTAGCAATACAATTATATCAATCAGCATCATTGAATCAACATATTTCATCCATTAGTCTACGTTACGACGCAGTGAACAAGCGGTACTCGTCACCACGAGGGACGGCGAATCGACTCGATATACACCTGCAGGGAAACCCAAAGAGCACGTCACGTACGCCCACCCGTGGAGCTGCACAGCACGCTCACTCGATGTCGTACGGGACAACCTTTCACCCAACAGCCCGAACGTCGAACCGGTCGCACCGAAACGAGCAGGAGGTTCCCCACACGGAGCATCTCTCTATGCCCGTTGGCAGATTTCCACCTTGCTGCCCTCAACCTACACCTATAAATCGGTGTGCTATGCCTCGACGCCCGGAGGTTTAGGCTACATCGGTTTATCGGGGCCCATATATTTGATATGCCTTCGGTACGTTCAATACTTGTTCAGCAGGGCCGCACACGGATCGGTCCTCAATCGACACGAGCAGGGCCGCGCACACAAGACTCTCTCTTGCTGCGCCCTAGCCCCTGCCTAGTCTCATTTTCATTACTAAAGTGATCTCCCATCACTCAACCGAACCCGTGTGTCCCAAGCCTATCTCGCGAGTAGATTCCAACTACTCAACTTGTACCAAAGTCCTATGACTTATTAAGCATAGCCGGTCGACTCGAGGTCTTAGACACTACCCTCACTCTTTTAGGAACCTTTGGTTATGCAAGTGGGGTTCCATTCATCCTACACCTAATGCACAATCATACTTCACATGACTCATGTAAACAAAAGAAGACCTATAAAAAGGTTAATGCAAACCGGGGCTTGCCTTGTTGCTGCTGGTCAGTAGTTAGTTCCTCGTCCGGAAGAAGGAAGTCCAGCACTTCCGGAGTCTCTTCTTCAACGGCTACACGTTAATGAAATACTACATGTTAATTTAGATGCAAATGTGAGTTTTAGAGTAAGACTTCTACTATTAGTTCTAATAACCAGCCTCTAACACCTGGAACTTTGTTTAGGAATTTAAAGATGAACTGGTGTTGGTGGTTTGGCTTGGACTTAACCACATGGTTAAATGCTAAGTGGTTCCCCCCCTTTTCCACATTAATCCCTTAAGTGGTTAAACAGGACAGGGATGATCTAGAGCTCCAATGGAGCTGAGAATTTTTGTGTGAGTTCCTTGTCACAAGAAAACTCTCTGGACCAAACATTAGCACTTTTCATGGAGTGGTTTGCTCAGAATAATTCTCTTGGCAAATCAGCAAGGAAGAATTTATTCTGAGGTAATACCCCTGTTCATGCTCAACTTAATGAACTACAATTTCAATTATAGCTCATAGAGTTTGCATGAATTTTCCTAACATTTTTGGGGTTAATATTTGCCAAGAATTGAATTTCCAAGTTTTGGAAATTCTCTGAAAATGTTTCTGTATTCAAAGGAACACAGCACCTTCCAATTTGAATTGCTCTGACCAAATCAACTCCAAATGGTCTGAAACTTTTACAGGGGTTTACTAATGTCCTAAAGAACATTCTGGTAAAAATTGGGGATTTTTGGATGAACCAAACTCCCTCTAAAATTCTTTTGCTGAAAATTTTTAAAGAATTTTCCAGAATTAATTAATGGGTTTCATACAAATTGGGTTGTATATATGGACAGAGCTAGGCAAGATGAATCCAACCGAATTTGAATCACTAAATTTGGAGCTTCCTAGCCAAGGTTATGGATTTCTAAAGTTTGAGCTAATCCCTGAATTATTTTCCTACAGAAAATCCCCTCCCGCGCTAAACCAGAGGCTGACAGCGGGGCCCGCCCGTTTAAATTGAACTAACCGCGCGCTCGCGCGCGATTAGCACAGGGGCTGACAGGTGGGGCCGCGCCCTTCGTCTACCTCCTGACGTCGCCGCCCCGAGCCGCCGGAGCTCCGGCGAGGTCAGCGTTCCCGGCGATCTGGCTCACCGGAGCCGACGAGACTCGCCGCCCCCACGTAATCTCGGGTGCTGAACCCGCTGGACACCATGTCGCCGCCGGCTAACCGCCATAGCTCGCCGGCGACGAGCCCTATGCCTCTGTGCTACCTCGGCAACGTGTTCCCGCCCTTCTTACCATCTTCTGCGTGCGCTAATCGCGTCGCCACACTCAGGGAAACCTCGGGAAACTCGGCATGAGCTCTGTTGGGCCCTAAACGGCCGGCAACCCAGACCTCACCGGCGACCCCCTCCTCCGCCATACTGTCCTAGGGTGAACTTAGGGTTCCGGCGGTGATTTCCTTCCGGTTTTCGATCGAGAAGGGTCGCCAGAACCTCTAGATGCTCTCTCACAGCTCCGTTCGACCTCCCACCTACTAAGCTTCCCAAATTTCTGCTAAACCTAATCGGGTCCCGAAAGGAGCTACTCGTCCTAAACTGGAAAATTTTCCGCGCACAAAGGTTGAACCTTGGAACGGTTTGCGCGGTGGTCTTGAGGACGAGCTAGCGCTTCACTTTCCTATGGAGGTCAAAGCCGGAAGATGATCACAGCTGGGGTGGCATACGATCGGAGCTCGGGCGACTAGGCTGCTGGTTACGGAACTCGCGAAAATCAGTAACTCGCCGGCGGTCTCGGGCCTTTTATAGGCCCCTGAGGCCAGTGGAGAGCGTGACACCTGCTGTGCCACCTCCTCTGCCGAAGCAGGAGCTGGCCGGCCGAGGTGGTCGGGCGCCGACGCTGGCTGCAGCTGGCGAGCGCGCTCGGTCGAGGAAGTCGGCTGAGGAGACTTCTGTGCTAAGTCTACTGACCAGTGGGCCTCCCCTCTAACTCTTTTGTTTTTCCAATTTTCTGAATTCTGTTGTGCCAAAATATCCTCAGCTACTCATAATTTAATGTGAGACTTAGTCACCAAGTCTTTGTTTGAATTTGAATTCTCAAATTCAAACTTTGTTTGGTTAAATTTGCTTCATATTTAAACTGAAATTCAAATTCAGTTTTGAATTCTTGCAACTTTAGCTCTTGACAAGATGAGCTCCAATGGAGATGAAAATTGGTGGGTTTACTCAGAAAAATGTGCTGAGTATAGATATGGAGCTAACTTTTGAATTTGGGTGATGAAAGTTGCTGCAATTTGAATTTACATTCAAATTGGCCTCTTTTTGAAATAACCCAAAAGTGCCTCAAAAAGTGTTGAATTTGCATGAGCTTTGGACTGAACCTTCCCAAGACTTTTTAAATTCTAGGGGTGAGCTCAACCTCTCATGTTCATGTGTAGAAACCCTACTTTGTGAAAGTGAAGGCTTTCCCCTCTAATCATTCTTTTGATGGAGGTTACATGCTCTTCACAATATTTCCTAAGATTTCCACAATAAAAACTGTGGTGTTGTGAGGTGAAGAAAAAGTTTTTGCAAGTCCCTTTTCTTGGGCTTTTACAACTGCCCTCTTTCTAGCTATACCCAAAATGACCTCAAAAAGGTTTTGAATTTGGGTGAAACTTGGCATGGACATTCTTAGCAATGTGTAGAAGTTTTCATATGTCCAGCCCACCTATATCACATGTGGAAAATACCACTTTTGCAATGTGTGAGTTTGTTCTCTAATGAGCATGTTGATGGTGGTTACTTGCTCTTCATTTTTGTTCATCATCTTTCCTCAAATGAGGTGTGTGTGTATGGTGATGAACACTTCAATTATGTGTTCAAAACTTAGGCCCTTACATTCCTCCCCCCTTGAAAGAATCTCATCCCGAGATTATAAGGTGAAAATGAGAGAGAGGACGGTGGAAAATTACCGGATATGCGACGTGAAAAAGTCAGGGTAGTTAGCGCGAAGAAATTCTTCGCTCTCCCATGTCGCTTCGTCCATGGAGTGATTACTCCATAGAACCTTGTAGAACCACAACGTGTGGTTGCGTGTGGTTCGGGCCTTTTCATCAATAATCTGCACCGGTTCCTCCCGATAGGTGAGATCCGGTTGCAGTTCTTCAATATCTTCCAGCTGAACGGTAGTTGATAGCTTAAGACACTTCCTCAGCTGGGCAATGTGAAAGACGTCGTGCACACCGGAAAGTGCTTCTGGTAATTTCAGCCGGTATGATACTGATCCACATCTTTCGGTAATCTGGAATGGACCGATGAATCGGGGTGCCAACTTTCCTCTCACCCCAAATCTGTTTACGCCCTTCATTGGAGATACCCGTAGATATACGTGATCTCCAACTTCAAATTGTAATGGGCGCCTTCTCCGGTCCGCATACTGTTTCTGACGGGATTGAGCGGCTTTTAGGTTCGCCTGAATCAGTCGAACCTTTTCTTCCGCATTGTTGACGAGGTCAATCCCGAAGGTAACCCTTTCGCCAGACTCACAACAGTTCAATGGTGTGCGGCACTTCCTACCGTATAGTGCCTCGTAAGGTGCCATCTTGATGCTGGCTTGGTACCCATTATTGTACGAGAACTCGGCTAACGGCAAGTGATCATCCCAATTCTTGCCGTAGTTGATAGCGCAAGCTCGTAGCATGTCTTCTAGGATCTGATTTACCCGCTCCGTCTGCCCATCTGTCTGCGGGTGGTATGCTGAACTACGGATCAGTTTCGTCCCCAAGGCAGCGTGCAGCTGCTCCCAAAAACGGGACACAAATAAAGTTCCCCGATCCGATATGATAGTACGGGGTACGCCGTACAAGCATAGGATCCGTGAGATGTACAGTTCAGCGTACTTCTTGGCGTTGTAGTTTGTGTTAACCGGGATGAAATGGGCAACTTTGGTGAGCCGATCGACGATCATCCACACAGAATCATGTTTTTGCAAGGTGGTGGGTAAACCGACGATGAAGTCCATGCTCACATCCTCCCATTTCCAGGCAGGAATGCCCAGTGGTTGCAGCAGTCCCGGTTTCCGCATGTGGTCTGCCTTCACCCTTCGACATGTATCACACTCGGACACGTATTTTGCAGTCTCTCGATTCATCTGTGTCCACCAAAACTTGCTTCTGAGTTCTTGATACATCTTGTGCTGCCGGGGTGAATAGAAAATTTTGATAAGTGAGCCTCATCAAAAATTTTCTTCCGTAATTCCGGGTTACGGGGTACGACGATCTGATCCTTGAACCATAGGACGCCGTCTCCGTCCTTCCGGAAACATTTCAGCTCCCCACTATCTACACGTCTCCGCAAATGCGACATGCCCTTGTCATGTTTCTGAGCTGTCGCTATCTCTTCACGGATGGTGGGGATCAAAGCTAAGTTGTAGAGAGCTCTGTGTGGAATCACATGTAGTGGTGGTTCGCTCTCTTCCAACGGTGTGATGGTCAGATTGTTGACGTGTGTTTTGCGGCCCAGCGCATCTGCCACTATGTTTGCCTTGCCCGGATGATAATGGATCTCTATTTTGTAATCTTTTATGAATTCTAACCATCTTCGCTGCCTCATGTTCAGCTCCTTCTGAGTGAATATGTACTTGAGGCTTTTGTGGTCGGTATATAAATGTACGAGGTTACCGAGTAGGTAGTGCCTCCACATTTTCAGTGCAAGTACCACGGCAGCGAGCTCCAAGTCGTGAGTTGGATAATTTTGCTCATGGTTCTAAGCTGCCGTGATCCATACGTGACCACTCTTCGGTCTTGCATCAGCACACATCCGAGCCCAATGCCGGATGCATCGCAGTACACATCGAACGGTTTTTTTGTGTCTGGCTGCGCCAAAACCGGTGCTGATGTCAGGTGCTTGACTAAAGCCTTGAATGCTGCTTCACATTCTGGACTCCAAACATATTTTGTAGCCTTCTTCAGCAGCTCTGTCATTGGCTTGGCAATCTTTGAGAAGTTCGGAATGAACCTCCGATAATATCCCGCGAGCCCGAGGAAACTCCGTACCTCATGAATAGTTCTCGGGGATTTCCAATTCAGCACTTGAGTGATCTTGCTCGGGTCCACAGCGATACCCGCCGCTGAGATGATATGCCCGAGAAAAGGCACTTGCGATATCCAAAACTCGCATTTGCTGAATTTCGCGTATAACTTGTGGTCCCGCAGCCGTTGCAAGACTATACGCAGATGTTTCTTGTGATCTTCCTCCGACTTGGAATATACCAGGATGTCGTCGATGAAGACCACGACAAACTTGTCCAGCTCCGGCATGAATACCGAGTTCATCAAGTACATGAAGTGAGCTGGAGCATTGGTGAGGCCGAAGGACATGACCAGGTACTCATAAAGTCCGTACCTCGTCGAAAAAGCCGTCTTCGGAATGTCCTCAGCCATTATCTTAATCTGATGGTACCCGGATCTTAAGTCCATTTTGGAAAAGATCTTTGCTTCGACCAACTGATCAAACAACATGTCGATCCGTGGCAACGGGTACTTGTTCTTGATGGTTACGGCATTTAATGGATGATAGTCCACGCAAAGCCGCAATGTCTCATCCTTCTTCTTCACAAATAATGCCGAATAGCCCCATGGCGAGGAGCTCGGCCTAATAAAACCCTTCTCCAGAAGGTCCGTGAGCTGAGTCTTATTCAGCCAACTCCTTGGGCGCCATCTTGTACGGCCTTCGGGATATCGGCATGGTTCCCGGTGCAAGTTCAATCTTGAACTCCACCTCTCTATCGGGCGGCATTCCCGGCAAATCATCCGGGAATACGTCAGGAAACTCTCGGACCACTGGAATATCTTCCAATCTGATAGTTGTGGACTGATAGACACTTGGAAGTTTTATTTCTGGACTGTCCAGAAATAAAGAGTGAGACCCGTGCACTTCTGAGTTTAAGTGCACGACTCGAAGGACGGTGTCTAAAACAGCGCCGTGGCGGGTTAACCACGACATCCCTAGGATGACATCGACCTTCTGTCCCTCTAAGATAATGAGAGACGTGGGGTACACTCTACCCGCTAAGCATAATGGTGCTTTGGAAACCATTACGCTTGCTGAAATCTTCCCACCCGGTGAACAAATTAAATATGGACTATCGGTGGGTAGTATTGGCAAGCTGTGTTTAGCAATGAAAGCTTGGCTAATAAAATTATGCGTGGCGCCTGAATCAAACAATACTATAGCGGGATGCTGGTGGAGTTGGAACATACCCGCAAGGATTGGCTCGCCCTCCGGCACGTCCTCTATGGCAAGCTGGTGGACGGTGCCGGGCCTAGGGTTTGTCCACCGCGCATTAGTAGGGTTCCGGGGTTGATTCCTCCCCGGAAACTGCGGTGCCACTCCGCCGCCTTGCCTCTCCGGGCAACTGCTCGCGAAGTGTCCTGGACGACCACACTTGTAACATGTGGCCGCTGCTGGTGTAGTGCTCGGGGGACGAAAGCCCGGCATGCGCTGCTGAGGTGCATACGCACGCGGCATCACCCGCTGCTGTTGTTGCGGAGGTGGTGCTGGCAGTGCCGGCCTGAATGCCGGTGAGGAGTACGGCCGACTGCGGAACGGCATCGACCGCTGTGGTGGCTGCCAGCGTGGACCTGATGGTGGGCGATTCACCATCCGGAACTTCTGAGAAGGACCGCCTCCTTCTCCGCTGCTTTGCGGCGCGCTTCGCTTTCGCTCCGCCGCTGCTAACTCCTTGCCGGAGTCCTCCTGAACAATCGCAGCATCAATGATGTCGTTGAGGCTGCCGCGATTGAACATCGCCAACTTGTCCTTTAGGAGCGGGTTAAGCCCCTGGTAAAAGTGGTCCTGCCGCTTCTCGTCAGTATCTGCG